>JAWNOW010000143.1:0-2717266 GCA_035045625.1 Drosophila formosana | reverse complement strand
CAAATTTTTGCCGTATTTTTAATGCTGCCCTCTTAAGATTAGTTGCAAGACATTATCATTTGATAAATACTTCCAACCTTTTTAATATCCTTTATAATACTTAGCTCTTCAGAAATTATGATTCTTTTATCTTGGTTTATTCTTTATAGTTCTAGTTTGTTTTGTTTTGTTTTTACTTACCTTCTGTATCCTCTGCTTTAATAAAAAAAAGCTTAATATTGAAGTTGATTAGTTAAAGAACATTGAATCCTTTTACTTTTCGATCATTAAGAGGAGTAAATGAATTCGTTGAAAATATTTCGCATTTATTGATCATTTAAAATGTTTGCTTAGCCTAGTTTCGTAATGCCCTAAATTTGTAGTTTACAAAAAAAAATACTTTGTATCAACTCACACACACACTGACACAGACACAATCACTCTCGCATACACACACACGCGCATATATGATATAGATTTAACAAATATATATATTTAAGTAGTATATCAACTGTATGATCGATAACACGCAAAAAATATGCTCCAAATAGCGAATTGACCAAGTTTTGCTAATGTCGGCTAAAGTAAGTTTCATTTTCGCATCAAAAATACCTTATAGCTACATATTAGCTATATATATATATATAATTATATATATTTTTATATTAGATGTTTGTATGTATGCAATGTGTGTTAGTTATGTAAGTTCCATTCGCATTTAGTTAAGCCACAGCCCAATTGGTTTCCGCTCTATTCCAGCATACGTCTCGACTAAACCCAGCTTATAATACCTTTTTTTTTAAGTTGCTTGACAATAATGTTGTTGTTGTGTTAAGTTAAACACACACACACACACACACAAAGTGGGAGAGCGAAGAATTAAAAACTGCGATAACTAACAGTAAAATTATATGACAGCAAAAAAAAAGAATCAAAATGGGAACTATGAGAATTACTTATTGAACTATAGCTTCATGTTGTTGTGTTTATGAAAGTGCAGTGTGTGTGTGTGTGTGTTGTATGACTGTTTAGCAATTAGCGACTAACAGTAAATGTAAACTAGAGATTAGAGCTTATATCGTAAGTTCAATTGGCCTGTTTTCTGTTTAGGTTAAGTTTAGCTTAGGCTTAAGATTAAAGTTCTCCGACTTTCTGCGCGAAATTCTTTGCATCAATTCCCTTTGACGTTGCGTATCATCTTTAGTCACATATTTGTTTGTTGAAAACACAGCACGACATTTAACAATGATTTAAGTACACTTTCAGTTTCTCAATGGTTCTGTTTAGTAAGCATTTAAAGCTAGAGGCACAGTCACACACAAACAGGCACGCAGACAGAGGTGGCGAGGGAGAGAGAAGGCAGAGAGAGTGACAGAAAGAGAGAGAGAGAGAGCGAGTGGGAGCCTCTTAAATGCAGCCCAACAAGCACACGACTATCGCGCATACTATCGCCGAAACTATCGTCGCTAAGCAGCTGTCTTCACAGTGCAACAATAGTTTTAACGACAGTTTATTTTAAGGAACTATTCCTATACTATTGCTAAAAAACTTTTTCCATTTTTTTTGGTATATTTGAGACTACAACCAGAGAAAACAACCATGTAATAAATACCCAATCTTAAGCGAGCTATTAAAGTAGAGCAACAGCAACGACAAGTAGACGACGAGCAAAAAAAAAGTATTTGTGGAAACTATGAAAACTTAAAAAATAAATCACATTAATCACATGCAGATACATGAAATACTTTTAGCTCAGGCAATCGATCGATCGTCAAACTAACTGACTAACTAAATATGGTCGAGGTGGGCAGTGGAGTGGTGGGGGCGGGGCAGGTGCAGAGGGCGTGGCAGAGGTGGGAAATATTCAATAAATAGAGTAGGAAGCGGGAGTTCACATTCACACACACACACACACTTAAGACTCTTTGTTTAAGTACTAAAGTTGGTAAAGCTAATACATTTGTTGTTGTTGTTGTTATTGTTATTGTTTTTTTTTGTTGTTTCTAACTTAAAATCGTTAAAGTTGCGTTAAGTTGTTTGCATTTGATTTTTGGTGTTTCCTTTGTTGTCGTTGAAGTTTTGCAGATTTGCAGTTTTGTAGTTGTTCTCGCGATCGCTTAGAGATTAATCGTGTCCAGATCCTGGCAGGGTGCGCGAGGACTCATGTCGTCGGTGTTGGCGTCGCTGCTGCGTCGCGTGTCGCCGCTGCCGCGCCCCTCGACGCCCCTGAGGTCCGCCATGGACGAGTGGATTTGTTGCTGATTGTTTTGATTGTGTCGCAGGTTCGTAATATTATTATTATTATTGTTGTTGTTGCCCTGACTGTGGTTGTGATTGTGATGCGGATGCGGATGGTGATGGTGATTCGGCCCACCGCCGCCAGGTGGCGTCGGCTTACCCTCAGCCGAGCCAATATTGTTGTGCAGCGCCTGCGTCTTTTTAGTGCCCAAGCCAAGCGGAAAAGCAAAGTCCTGCGGCAGCTTGTGCATAATCTTGCCCGATGTGATCAGCCGGCCAAAGCCCTCCTGCAAGCGACAGAGAGCGGAAGGTGAGTAACAATAAGAGAGAGAGCAAGGTAACAGCAGCAAAGGACTCTCTCACCTGGTGGGCGAAGGCGTAGCCAGAACGCACGGAGCGGCGACCGCGACGCGACGACGGCGTCCGACGCACGTCGCTCGACACCCGCGAATGCAGCTTCTTCAGCGACTTCTGGCGGATCTGCGAAACGATTAAGATTAGCATCAGTAAAAGTGTGCATACAAAAAAAAAGGATAACAAACAATTTGTGATAAGGAGAGTAGAAGAACAGACTAAAATAGAGAGAATAGGGTGACAGAAAAAAAACCAAAAACCTCATTGAACAAAAGACATGGGGTAGAAAAGAAATATAAAAATAATATAAGTAAAAAGGATACAAATTAATACATTTTAAAAAGTAATAATTAAAGTTTTAGTTTAAATAAAAGTTGAAAAACATTTACTAGAAGAAAATTAGAGGAAATAATAGAGAGAAAGAAATAGAAAGGTGCGGAAGCAAAGCCAATATTACATAAAAGATAAACAACATTGTGAAGAGGAGAATTTAAGGAGCAGGAAATTATAAAGAGTAAGAAACCAAAACAAAAAGGTAAAATATAGAAGAGAATTAGAACATAATATGGGGAAAACTGCATTAAAAAACAGAGGAATGAAAGAGAGAATTTCTCGAAATTGCCATCAATAGGAAAATGACTCCAAAAATGACATACAGTTCGAAAAAAGTAATGTAAAAGAGAAGTACAGAATTGTACGGCTAAAGGCAAAACTCAATTTGGGTGTAAATAAAAATTGAGTCACCTTGTCGGACAAGCTGGGATGGACGTCGAGCAGATAGAACTTGTAGGCGAGCACGGGGGCCATCAGCATGACGACAGTGATGAGCATCGTGACCCAGAACGAGACGTCCTTGATGGCCTGCGTGAGGGAGCCCACGTAGGGCCCGCCGATTACATAGTTGTAGAAATAGTCGAGCACAAAGTACCAGATGAGGCTGCCCCAGATGGTCACATGGTTCACAATCGTCCAGTACGAGGTGTATAAGGCAATCTGTCAAAAAGAAGAGTGAGAGGTTACAGCAGTGATAAGCGAAGGAATACATAGATAGTTTAAGACTTACCTGAGCTGTGTTGTCGACTATGAGGATGGTGGCAACAACAGCGCCGAGCGTCATGTGATCACTGAGTATGTAGCCATTGTGGGAGACGCCGTCCTTGTAGACGCCATACGGGATCAGGAACAGGATGAGCGACGTGAAGGCGCCGTGCAGCACGCTGTAGATGAACTCGCGTATGTTGAAGAGCTCGCTCTTCAGACCCGGCGTATAGAGGCGCGGATACTCGACGCTGTTCTTGTCCGACACGTCCTGCTCGAAGACGCCCAGCGCCAGCACCGGCAGCGAAGTGTAGAACAGATTGTACACCGATATGAACATCGGATCGAAAACGGTCTACAACAAATAATCAGAATAAATATGAACAGGAAGATAAATAACATGAAATCTAAATACAAATATACAAATTAAAATCAATACTAAATCAATTAGAATAGATATTATAAATACTTATATATACCAGAATAAATATGAATATATCGACCACTTTTTGTGCCATACGATAATTTTTCTCACTTATTGCCCAGTAAAATAATATATGTATATGGAAATAAAGATATTTAAATATTGTTGCAAATATACAAATTTGAATCACAAAAATGTAATTTAAGAGACGAAAAGGGGTCGAAATAAATATTTAAATTAGAATAAATCGAAATATGTATATTTGAATAAATATAAATATATATATTTAAAAAAAATTAGAATACATTCAGTTTCAAATATCATAACTCACCTGCGCACTGAAGCCACAGAAGAGCGAATACCAACAGTGGCAGAGCGTAAATGCAAAGTTCTTGTAGAAAAAGTAGCGCAGAAACTTGCACATGCGATAGTAGGACCAACGACCGTGCACCAGCAGCAGACGCTCCAGATAACAGAACTGCGCGATCGCATAATCGCTCGACAGTACCGCCTGCAGCCCCTCCTGACCCGATATGCCCACGCCAATGTGAGCAGCTGGCACAGGGAGAGAAATTGCATATCGTTAATACGATTTATTGATCGAATCAACTTCAATAAATTTCAGTTCGATATATCGATTGCTATCGGAGATTTTTTAAAATATAGATGTTTTAAATATAGAAATTAACTTTCGAGTTTCCTTTTCTGCCATATCTAATCAAACAAGACATTGCGCTTATCTCTAATCAATCGAATTAATCTAATTAATATATTTTCTATCTACACCAATTGTCTAATTTATATACGATTAATCGTGGTGATCTTGCTTGACTGTCATCTCTATAAAATCAAAATAGTTCGATTATCAATCAACACATATCGCTCAACTCTAATCAATCAACACATTTTAATCATCTCTAATCAATCAACATTTCCACACTTGCTGTCTTTAATCACTCTTCGATCTTGGAATTTACATACAACTTTAAAGTAACTTCTTGTTTTTCTGCCATCTCTAATCAGTAAAATCACCTCTAATAATAGCTGGCACTCACCCTTGATCATGGAGACATCGTTGGCGCCATCGCCAATGGCCAAGGTGACGGCGTTTTTGGCACGCTTGATAAGTTCGACGACCAGCGCCTTCTGCAGCGGCGTCACGCGACAGCAGATCACCGCCTTGCATTGCGAGGCAATGTCCAAGAATCTGCAATCGATAACGAATACAAATAAAGAGGGAATCGAGAGAGTATTCATCGTATACTCACTTGCTTTCCAGCTCTGGCGAGAGACAGTGGACGAGCGAATGTCCATTGACGACGAGCGCGAATCCCGTCGTCTCATCGACCACAATTGAGGGCGCGGATCTTCGGCCGTCTTCGCTCTTCTCGGCGTCCCCAAAGTGATCATTGAACTCGGTGCTAAACGCAGTAAATTGGTCAGGGAGTCAACAAGAGAGTCAGTTAATAAATAAACCAAATACGGCACAACAAATTGTGTGTATGGTGAGTGTAAGAGAGAGGAACATAAAATGCAGAATGATGTTAAATGGGGAATACGAAAGAACATTTAAAATATATGGCACATAAAGACAGTTATAGAGACAGGAAAGCGGAAGTTAAGCAAAGAGCAGCCATGCTTTTGTTAGATTATGTTCTCGAGAGAGAGAGAGCGGGCACGCGCTCCGCTCTCTCTCAGTCTGTGTTACGCTCTGCAGAGAGCAAGGCATGTGTAAAAGCGTTCTACAGGATACGAATACGATACAAGATGATGCGAGCATAAAAAACGAAAGGCACTTGACGACAACGACAGCGACAACAACATTTAAAATAAATATTACGAGAATTTTGGGTATTTTTGTGTGAATTTGTTTGCTGTTGAGTATAGTTTGGTTTTTGGCACAAAACGTAAATAAAATGATTGACTTGGACAATGCGTATTACGTATTATAATAAAATCCATGAGAATACGAACGAAACGAAACGAAAGAAAAAGAATAAACAATAAATATATATTTTGTATCGAGTTTTGTATAGGTAAGTCATGTGATATTTTACTTGACGGGCGGAACAAGTACCAATAGAGGGTAACACATCCTTGGATAAACACTAAAAGATTATCGGTAAGTTACGTTCAAAGTTCTTTTCTCATCTATAAATCATACGAACAGAGTTCTAGGGAAATCATAAGAGTTCTAACACTTTCGATTCCATGTTAGCACATTGAATTAGCTACTTTAGCTATATGTAACATATATATAGATCAATTACAAACAAAAGATGGTATAGTAAAATAATAATAAGAAAGTAAGAGATAGATACAGAGAGAGAGAAAGAGAGTTAGCAGAAGATACAGGGTGACTTTCTAGCTGAGCTAATTTTCGTTTCTGCTTCACACTGCATCTAGAATCTAAATTATTGATTTGGAATTTGAAAGAGATATATTTTTGTTTGCTTTTTTTGTTTTGGAAGTGCCCTCTACCTGTCCGGTCCGCCCTTATTATCCTTAATTTTGGCATCCCACCTAAAGGTAACCACCGATATAGCTGGCGGCGGCTGTGGCATGGGCGATCCGTTCGTGTCCTGCATGAAGGCCGACGTCTGCGTCATCGTCACGTTCATGGGATCCATGCTGCTCTCGCTGTTCAGCTGGTTCATGGCTTCGGTGCCTGATATTAATAAATACAAATTATGTTTCACACATTTTAATTTATAAAATGAACTTAAATGATAATAACCATCAAATATAATAAATATTATGATGACATTTTCATAATAATAAAAATCACTCTCATAACGATTTAGACTTCCCGAAGATGTTTGATTTTTTAAACTCATAATTATTATTTGCAGTCCCTGATCAGCTGCAGTTTTGTACTTACCGCCCGGTCGAAAGCGATCGAATATCTTGATGGACTCCTTGAACTGTCGCAGCTGCTTCTCGACCTCCTCCACGGAGCTGCCGTCCACGATGAAGACGTCGACGAGCTCGTCGGTCAGCAGCTGACAGGAGTAGCCAATGTTGATGGCCGTTTCTGCAATCGAGACCGATAGATATATGTAAATAAATATATAACAACTTAAAGCTGGAGAAGATTTCTTGATAACTTACCCTGCTTGTCGCCCGTCAGCACCCAGATCTTGATGCCAGCGTTCTGCAGATTGGCTATCGACTTGGGCACGCCATCCTGCAGCTTGTCCTCGATGGCCGTCACGCCCACCAGCTGCATGTTGCTCTCGATCTCCTCGTACATGGCGTTCAGCTTCTGTTCCCGCGAGTCCATCGACAGCGCCGCCTCCGTCTGCCGCGTACGCCACTCGTTGTAGTATTCCTCGGTCAGACGGCGCTCGGCCAGCACCAGAGTGCGCAGACCTTCGCCGGCGAATTTCTGTGGAGCGATATAAACATATACTTTACGATAAACAACTTACGATACTCAATTTAAGTAATATCGGCATATAAGTGGCTATCGTTTTTTATAGTCTTACACAGTACATTACATTACTCGAATTACATTTACATTAGCAGAAAAATGCATTAGATGATTATCGACTAGAGTTATTATAAAAACTGTCTCAAACTCGGGATATTAAATGTACTTGTAAAATGATATTGCTATATCCCAAATGTAATAACCAAAGCTTATATATCCTAAGCTTGATATCTATACCGCTAAATCTTATATTCAAAATCAATTCAGTTTCTTTACAAATACTTATAATATTTATAGTAATCTAAATAATCCTTATTTTTGTATTTAATTTTAAGTTAAGCCATACTACAATAATCACATTGAAATATTTTAAGCATTTTTTTTGTATTGAACGCATTTCTAAATCATAGAAGATCACGCAATCGATATTTCCTCGTGTTTTTTATTTTATAACTTAGCTTGAATTTCTAAAAATTAGGGTTTTGCTTTAGCGTCTTTACAACGTAACATTTACGATATACGCGACTTACGTTCAGGTGATCCTGGGTGCGCGCCTTGAGATCCTCCTGTCCGCCATGCAAGCGATCGTATATCACATTGTCAGCCCCTTTGCAGTAGAGCACCACAGAGTTGCCGCGTCGCAGAATGACGGACATGCGTTTGCGCACATTGTTGAAATCGAGAATATGCAGTAGCTCGTATTCCTGCAGAAAATATAAATATTTATTTAATATAATAGATAATTACTATATAACTTCACATCATTGCATTTTTAAACTGTTCTTGTCTTCGATAAGCACAGGTTGACGTGCTTGCTATGGTTTGTGTCTTAACTAAACTTTCCGTACAGTGAGAACTGTGTTCTTAATCCATTTGTTAATTTCTCATTTGATTACGCCATCAAATGTCGTAAGCTTTCCTGTGTCAACATTGGCAGCCTTCTAGCTCTTTAGTTGAGTCAGTCAATCGGTTTAAAGTAATATTTACCTCTAGGCGACCCATCACTTCGATGGTAATACTGTTTGGTGTGCGTGTGCGAAACACAAAGCCGAAATTGCGGGCCGCCGACACAAGGGCAGCCTCGTCGGGACTCTGCGCCTGATACTCCAATCGTCCGTCGACGGTTTCCGCCATCACCGTGTGGCAGAGCGCGAGCAGGCGAAAGAAATTGTGGGCGTGCTCCTCATCCGAACGCACCGCGTCCAACAGCGTGCGATCGTACCAGCGAAAGTCTGTCTCGTGATGCGGATTCGCCGAGAAGTCAATGGGTTCGACGACCTAAATCAAGGATATAAAAAAAGCAAAATAAAAGGAAAACGGAAGAATAATTGCGATTAATCCGACTTCAGCTGATGCTCTACATGTAAAGTAATGTGTGTGACTTGAGAGATTTGTTTTGTAGTTTAGATTCAGGCATAGCTTGGCGTTATTTTGGCATTAATACTGGCAAGAAGCAATGGAGAAGGCGAAGGCAATAGATTTTTAGTTACGGTATACGCTCAATGGCTTACGATACTCGAGTAGACTTAATAATAGGTGTGAAGCGATGCTTAGACGGTAGTAAATATTGAAAAATTCATTTAAAAGCTACGATATACGGTCAATGGCTTACAATATTCGAGTAGATTTTATATTTGTAGCAAAGCGTTGCTTAGACGGTATTGAATATTGAACAAAATGTGTTACGATATTCGTCAGATGCGTACGATATTCGGTCAATGGCTTACAATACTTGAGGATATTTAATAGTAATTTTGAAGCGATGATTAATATTCAATAGATGTGTTACGATATTCGTTAAATGCTTAAGATATTCAGATCACATCAGATAAATGCTTTTTTATAATTTGCACACAAAGTAAATACGAATTATGTTTTAAGTTGATTATTTTTTTGAGAATTTTTAGAAATGCTTAATATATATTTGCTTAGGATTAGGGTTAGATTATTTTGTATCGATGCTGATGAGAAATGAGATTAAAATTAGATACACATGACTTTGAGAGCAGCTACATTTTTCCAAAAAGCTGTTATTGGATGACACCCAAACACACACACACACTAACATTTGTATTTACATGGAAGGACATCGAGACAGGGACTACGTAAAAAGCCAATACGATAAAGAACTAAATAAACAAAACCAGCGTTTGGAATCAATAAAGCGCACACACTAAAGAAGCGTTCTAACAACAACAAAAAAAAACAAATTTTATAATATGTTTGCATATCAAATAACTGTATCAATAGAAATTATTTGAAATATTTCTAAATTTAGCTATCACAATATATACATATATCCCATATATATCGCACTTACGATGAACGCATTTATGTTATCACGAAATTACAATATAAAAAGCGGCAAAATTTACGATAAATCGGCTTATGACTTTAGCCATTTGGGAAAAAAGTATGTACATATACATATATGCATTAAAAAATGTTGAAATAGAAATGAAAAATCCATTAAATTCATTTGTTGGCTCCAAATATTTTTTTCATTCCATTTTCTGTGCTCAAATATTTATATTATTTCCTTGAGGTATTTTGTTAAGTTACAATTAGGATTTAATTTGTTGTGTTTAATATATATTTCTTCATCAAAAATTTGACTTCACAAATACTTTTTTCCTTGGGATATTTTGTAAAGTTGCAATTTGGCTATCGTAGCGAATTTAAAGCTATGCCATTAAAGGTTATTAATGGTATTTCCTTGAGGTATTTTGTGAAGTTACAACTTGGTTATTGAAGCGAGTTTACGACAAAAAATCAATTAAATTGATTAGTTGTGCTTAATACTATATATGTATATAATTTTATCCTGGAGAAACTTGTAGCTATGCAAATGGAGTTTATTGGAGCCAGTTTACGACAGAACTTAGTTACGATAAAGCGATCAACAGAAGTCGCGCATTCCACGAGCAGAGGACCAAACGTTTTACGATATTGGGGGCAGGTGAAAGTGAAGGTGAAAGTGAAAGTGGAGGTGGAGCCGGAGGTGGAGGTGGAAAACAACATGCATACGTGCACTTTTTGGTGTGACGAACTCCAATTTGTGGCAAAGCGGTGTGTGCTGAGATAACGTTGCTGTGCGGTGCTGTTGCTGCTGTTGCTGCTGTTGCAAGTTGTTGCTGCTGCTGCTGCTGTTGCTGGCGTTCTGTTGCTGTTGCTGTTGCTGCTGCTGAGGTGTCGAAAGGGCGCACAGCAGCCGCTATCGACTGCGGATGAGGATGAGGCATGGAATTGGCGCTGCTTGCGATTAGTTTGATACGATTGCTGATGCGATAGTTCGTGATCGTGTTCGTGGTCGTGTGGTTGCTGTAATATTATTACTTTGTCGCCGCCGCTGCTGCAGTTCGACGAGCTCGACAGCTGCCGTCGCATGCGTGCCCCGCTGCCCCGCGGCGACGCTCCTCGGCTGCCGCTGCCGCTGCCTGCCACAGAGGATGTTGCTGGTGCTGCTGCCCCGCCGGGATCGTCGAGCTCGTGCTCGTTGCTGTTGGAGCGACTGGGCGACAGATAATGCACCTGCTTGCGCTGTGTGGCAGCCTCCGCCAGCGGATTCTCTTGCAGCGTGTGCAACGCAGGCTGCTCGACGGCGGCGATGCGTCCTTGCAACTGTGCCGCACTGCTCGCCAGCTGCGTGCCTCCGGCCGTGGTCAGCAGCACGGCGCTCTTCCTGCTGCCTGCCCCGTGCACCTCGGCGGCATGCACCAGTATCGTGGGCGGCGTGGGCGTGGCCAGCTTGCTGCTCTGGCTGTTGCTGTTGCTGTTGCTGTTGCTGTTGCTGTTGCGACTGTTGCTGTTGCTGCTGCTGCTAGTTTGGAAAATGGCTTGCTGCTATAACGAGTAATGTGAGTTGGGTTTTGCTGGGCGGCACAATTAAAACACGAGGGCAGCAGCGAGTGAGCAAAGTGCTTAACAACTACAATAAATTGCTGCCTGCTTGCCACACACACACACACACACACACACACACGCACACACACAGCGAGAGAGGGTCAAAGTGTGCTCGTAATTGGTTTGAGGTGCAAGACACACATAGAGAGAGAGAGCATTGAGGAGAGTGAAAAACAGAGAGGGGGAAGTAAAAGTCTTACAACAAAACAAACACACAGCACCAACACCTGGTTAGACTTAAGTTAAGTGCAACTTATTGCTTAACACTTTTAAGTTAAGCGTAACTTAATGCTTGGCACTTTTTAATACCCGTTAGCCAGGGCAATGAAAATATATTTCAAAAACAATTGCAGACAAATCCGACACCATGAAATTAATTAATTATTTAGACTATATAAATCGATGCGTCCTTCTGTCTAAGAATCAGTTTGTTTTCAACTTTAAATGCTTGCCAATAATATTAATCAATTATTAATTCATAATTCATCCACTTGTAACAATGTTTGGTTCAGATTTAATTGTTTTGTGCTCTCGGTTAATTTTGGAAACTTTTGCAGTCTTATTTCTAGAATCGAATTCTTGTAGAATATCGATTTTTATTTCGATATTTGTGTTTTTAGCATCGATTAGATTTTATGCAAATGTAACAAAATGAAGAACAATCAAAGAAACAGTTTTAATGAATATTGGCAAAATTAAGAAACAGGCATAAATAATATTGCATTTTTTAATTAATAAATAAATTACAAAAAAAAAAAACAATTTTAGAAAATAATGAATTTTTGATTTTACTAAGAAAGTTAACTTTTGGAGTATTTTAAATATAGAGGTTTCTTAATTGTTCTTCATTATAAGAAAGAATGCATTCTTTAATTAATAAAGAAATTAAAAAAAAAAAAAAACAGTTTTAAAAAATAGTGAATTTCAGATTTTAAAATAACTTGTAAAGTATTTTATTTATAGAGGTTTCTTAATCGTTCTTCATAATATAGTCAGTCAATTTGAACGTGATTAATAATAAAAGCTGCCTAAATGGCAAAATAGTTTCCCAACTTTGACAGAGAATAACCGAGTCGAGGACATTAAATAATCGCGTCCTCGAAAAACACTTTGCAATTTGCCGGAAGAGAGCGTAATGACCGGACACGGGAGACCGACAACCGGACAGTATAGACAACCGGAAAGGGGGGAGGAAAAGAGATAGGAGGGGGAATCACTTACGTCGGTGATTTCGATGAGTTCGCCGGTGCGGAGGTCGATGACATCACCGTAGGTGCGACCGTTAATGCTGCACTTGTTGAAGGTCATGATGTTCTGGGTCAAGGTGCCCGTTTTGTCCGAGAAGATGTATTGAATCTGGCCGAGCTCCTCGTTGAGGGTCGTGGTGCGAGCTTTGGCATATGTGTGGGTGCGTGCATAGTACATCTCCTCATCCCAGTTGATGAGGAACGACTGAACAAAGCGTATGACCTGTGAGACACAAAAAGAAATAAATATTAGATTACATTCGACGGTTCAAACTGTTTACTTACCTCTACTGATACATAGAGGGAGATTGGCACAACTGTGTTTAAGACTATGGCGTACGAGAAGAACACGAGCAGCCCGATGACCGTGGCACCCGAGGCCACCATCTCCTGCGGTATGATGTGCTCCCAGGGCAGGTACAGCTGAAAGTGCTGCCCGATCAGACCCTCCCAGACTGCGCAGCCGATGGCGAACAGCGCGCAGATCGAGACGAGGAACAGCACAATCTAAACGAAGAGCAAAAGTCGGGGATGAGTATTTCAGAAAAGAATAATGTATAAGTGGGGAGATCTTAGGGATCGACTGTAGAAACAAATATGGATTCAGTTGCATCGCGAATGTTTCGAAATTCTGCAATTTCTTATTGCAGCTAATATTTTAGTACAACGCCGAATTGTTTGCTAATACAAGTACACAAGTAGTTATGACCAATAAAAGTTAGCAAACATTACCATAAAAAAAGAGCGTGTTTGGCTTTGAATACTTGGAATATTAACAAAAGAAAAAAGGAAGTTCAAGTAAAGAATAATATTAAACTAATTACAAATCAAAATATCAATCAAATATGAGTCATTGGAAAGATGTTCTCGCAGATACCATTATTATAATATATATATATAATATAAAAATACTAATATTGCGATTTGAAAGATCAAAGGATTATCGACTAACAGAATAAACAATCTATCAACAGTTCTTAGTAAGCTTTTTATAATTGGAATTAGGACAATTAAAAAGATTCTCAAATATTTTCTGTGGTCTTTTTGAAGACTGAGGATATATTATTAAAATAAGAAAGTGATCCAAAAATAAAGAAATTTAAGTTTAAGGTATTCTCTGGACTCACCCCAATGATGATAAAGTTGAGCAGGCGGTCGACGCCTGTGCTCTTGAACTGCGTCTTGCCGGAGTTCTGCATGAGCTTCGTGTCGACGCCGGCGAAGACGACGAGGCCGTAGCACCATTGCGTGTTGCGGAGGACGCAGCCCCGGAGCAGAATCTTATCGTTGTCGAGGGCGAAGCGTTGGTTCTTCCAGATGAGGGTGCCCTCGAATTTGTTGAGTAGATTGTTGGGTCGCTCGCAGATGATCTCGCCATTGAAGTTCCACAAGAGATCGTGCTGATCGGCCAGCTCCGTGGTCTCCATGAGGCACTGTTTCGCCTTCAGGTTCGTCTCGCCGTCCAGTTCCGCCGTCTCAATGAAGCACAGACCGTTCGGCTCCGACGTGGTCAGCAACAGAATGTCGGCGGCGACAAACTGATTGTTGTCCAAGCGGATCACATCGCCGACCTGCACCTCCGACCACTTGGCCTCGATCAGTTTGCCATTCCGCAGCGTCTTCGACTTCCGGTTGTTCACCTGCGAGTCCGACAGATGCCGTTGCTACCGATCGCAACAAGTTTGTTAAATACACAATCTGTTTGCAATATGTTCATCACTTACGATATCATCGTAGGCGTCCTTGACGGCCGTCAGCGTGAGCACGCCGATCAGCGGTATCGCTGTCGTGACGGGCGTCAGCGAGGAGATCGCCGGGATCAGCTGCAGCACGAGCAGGCACAGGAAATAGAAGTTGGCCAGGCGCTGGAACTGCTCGAGCAGGTTGAACGGCAGGAACGTTAGCAGCGAGTACTTCGATGTCTTAATATAGTTGTTCTATCCGCCCAACAGAGAGAGAGAGAGAGAAAGAGAGGGAGAGCAAATGCAAATTAGTTGTGTGTTCCGATTTTATTTCGTTTCAGCTATAACTAATAGATACAAACTACTTCCTCAATACCCATTTGAATTTACTGTCATTCATTTAATTTAACTTATTTAACAGCATAGCAAATGCTTGGAACAAATGGCATTGGAACACAAACAGAAACAAGCGGAATTGGCGTACATTAAATATGTCAAGTTAAACACGCAAACTAATGTTCCAATTTCACTTGCTCCAACAGGCATAACTTGTGTTTAATAATTATAATAAATTGGATTGCATTATAATTGATTCATCACTTTGTTGTCGTGACTTTTATTTTAGCTAACTTCTATTCCAATTCGACTTGTTTCAACACTCATTGCTAGGTGTTGGTTTTTAATAATTCTGCAGAATTGGATTATGTCATAAATAGTATATCACTTCTTCACTTTAAATTATAATGATATCAAAAATAATTTATACAATTTTTAAATTTATTGAATGGATTATAATTGATAGTTAGAGTTTTAATTTAATATGTGTAAAGTGTGTTCTATTTGCACTCGTTTCATTGACTTTCGCCAAGAAATTAAATGCATGAATAATATTGTTCTACTAATTTCGAATAATGAAGTGAATTGCAACTTACGTGATATTTGAACTGTGAGTTGAAATCTTTGTCGTTGGCGCGTATTCTGCGTTCATTTTCTGCAAGTAGAAAGAAGTGGATAAAGTTGAAATCGAAGTGCACAGAGTGAAGGATGAAGATAGAGGGTGAAGATAGTGTAAGCTGTGTCCCGAATTTACCCGAGAAGTAATAGGAGCTGCGTCGACGTCGTAGCTGCGAGAGGCGACGCAGGTTGCGCGCCGAGGCGGAGGCGGAGATCTGAGGCTGCTCCCGCTGATCGGCTTGGCTGTTGTGGCGCCGCCGACTGGGCAGACTCTCGGGTGCACTGCGTCGCCAGCTGGCCAGGCGTTGCAGCATCGAGAGGCGCGGCTTGGCGCCGAGTTGTTGCGGCTGCTCCTTGTACTCCTGATCCACGTCCACAACGATGGCAGCCGTCGAGGTGGCAACGCTCTCGGCGGTGGCAACAACAGCAGCAGCGGCAGCGGCAGAGGCAGCGGCAGCTTGGGCACTTGTGCTGGCATTGACCAGGCTGTAGAAGCTGTCGTCGTCGTCGTTGTCGTTGGTCGATGTGGTGGTGGCCGTCTTGGGCGTGTTGATGGTCAGCATCGAGTTGCCGATGTTCATCGTCTCCGGCTGCGCCAGTCGCACCTGCTGCGCCGCCGTCTCCTCATCCTCGGCGTCGGTCTGCGCCTCCAGCGCCAGCTGCAGCTGCTCCTCCTCCCCGCGCTGCCGTCGCCGGCTGCGCGATTTGCGCGCAAAGTGAAACCAACGCGTGCGACGCGTTGGCGCTGCCGCCGTCGACTGCTCCACGTGCAACACATCCGGAAGCGGCTGCTGCTCTGTGGCATCGCTTTGGCCCAGCACCGACAGCTCCAGCGTATCCGGTCGCTGGCGTCCACTGGCGTCCTGCATTTCCCTTGCTGTTGCTCCGCTCTACGCTTGAGGTGGCATCTTCAACTGCAAATGGGGCACATGAATCGTTGACGGACGGTCGACAACCGCCTGCTGCTGCTGCACAGCTGGAACAACAGCTGGGAGAGGCGGCAAATGATTTCCATCAAATTGCTGGCCACGTTGTTGCACGCGGCGTATGCGCAATAAACAATCGAAGCGTTCGCAGAGAGAATTCGCATATTTGCGGCCAACAACTGAGCTCAACAATGCGCAGTGGATTTGCAATTGTTTATCAACAACAAATACAAAATACATTATGCAAAACAATAATTATTTGCAATAAACTGCAGCATGAGCATATTAATCCAATACCACTAACAAATATTCCCCTGCAAATATTTCCTCAACAAAATTACGTATTATAGATGGTTATATTTCAGTAAATACCAATTAATCTGTTACATAAATAATATTTGTCCAAAACTGCAGCATATGTAAAGTAATCCGATCCCGAAAATGAATATCCGCTCTAAATACATTTAGTACGAAAATGTACTAATTATAAATATAATAACCCACAACTCTTTTCTATGGACTTATTGTAAACATTATATAAAAATAAAAGAAAATCAATTATTATTCCATTATATTCCTATTTATTTCAGGTTTAGTATGTATATCCCCCAATCTGCTGCCAAAAATAAATATTAAGCTGCTTATTGGCTTGCCACAAAAATTATGCTTAAAAACATGATCTAATACTAAACATATTTTGCGTGGCTCGTTTAAGTTTACAAAGATATGGAAAAAATTGAAAATACAAAAAAGGTATATAAACATAATTTGGTGTACCCCAAAAAGTATGCTATAATGTTTCCCATATATTCTGATTCAACTAGCTCAAGCTCAATTTATTAATTACATAAATATAAAAATTAAATTTAAGTGGCTCGTAATAACTGTTCAAATAAAAACCAAACAAATCTAACTATATATATTTGAATGACCATATTTTAGCTTTTATTTTACAATTGAATAAATTTGAATTTTTATAAAATTGCAAAAAATTAAATTGAAAGTAATATAGGTCAAATAGCCATTTATGCGGCTAATTTTCCTCTCCATGTTATTAACTGGCGTTTTTCTCCCTGCCATTACTGACACAATTCGGCCAAGTTTCGAGGCAACCCAAGACGCCCAAGTCGCATTGAGTTTCGAGACAACAGCTGTGCAGTGTCACAAGCGGTTTGCATCAATTTGTTGCACGCGGCGTATGAGTAATAAATAAATTAACGCTTGCAATGCACTTGCAGCAGACATTGCTCAGGAGGCAGCAACGTATTTAACGTATTTAACAGAACAACAACAATTCGAATTTGTGAAAAATCTGCTCGGCAAATATTTTGCATTCTCTCGTTGTAATATTTCGAATAATTTGCACAACAAATGATCGTTTTTCCACTTCGATTCTCTCGCATGGAAGAATGCAAAATTGAAATGGCAAATTGAATGATTACAGGGTATACAAAAGAACACATTCAATGCAATCGCATGTCAAGGGGAACAAAAACAAACTGAATACCAAAAGTCAGGGACGTTGGGGGTGGGAAAGGGGGCGGACTAAAACAATGTATGTACATATGTATGTATGTAATTGAGCAACAGGTTGTCAAAGCGAAGGAATCAGCTGATTGTGAATCAGCAGTGTGTGTGTGTTTTGAAGTTTTATACTGGCATTGTTGCAATTTAATTATGGCAACTGCAAACACTAATTCAATTCATACAAATCAGCTCTTGTCAGCGTTGACAGCAGCAAAGGCAACAACAGACTGCTGATGATCATTATTATTAGCATTGCTATTGTTCTTGTTTGCGGCCTGCTCACACTCAAGCCAGACTTCGCAAGGCGCTGCAGACTTTGTCACACTTTCGCTCTCGCTCGCATGCGTTCTGCCTGAGTGCTGCGTGAGAGCACGCTGCCCCACTGAGAGAGCCACTCACTGAGAAAGAGCACAGCCGGCAAGGCTGCATACGTACGTACGTACGTACGTACGTGCGTGCATGTGTGTGTGTGTGTGTGTGTACCTAGCCTAGCCTCTCCCTTTAATACACGACATGAGTCACGCATGTGAATGTCGTCGGGGCTCCTTGCTCCTTTGCTTATGTGTTTGTTACACTTTTCAATTGCGAGTGTGTTGCCTTTGTTGTTGTTTCGTGCCATGCGTCACCATGGCAAAAGGGGCGGGGACGGGAGAGGGCAAGGTGGCGAAAGTGCTTTACCCAAATTCACAATGAGCAAAGCAAAAGCAAACGAATCGATGAAGGCTCAATAATAATAATGCTGAATACAAAATGCAGACTCGAGTATGATCAGCTGTGGGATGCTCTATAAAATACAAAACTATCTGAATGGCCACTGAGCTAACATACCCTGAGCAACAAATTGTGGCGCGTATTGGCGAGAGGGAGAGGATGCGAAGGAGGCATTAAAGGGAACGAGAGAGTGGTAGAGGGAGAGGGGGTGGGCAGAGGGAGAGGGAGAAGGGTTCAGCGGGTGCCAGGTGCCAAATGGCAGATGTCAGTGCATCATCCGCAGCGACAGCGACGACAACAACAATAATAACGAGCAGAGCAGCAGCAGCAGCAGCAGCAACAAAAACAACAACAATTACATATGTTTTCTTGTTGCTATTTGCGTACATTTTTAGCACATTTCTTCGTATTGCACTTGCACTTCTTCTTCTTGCAGTTGCAGCAATTTGTTTGACAAAACGTTTTCTTCACTTTTCTATTTTCTATTTTATTTGATGAATAATTTTTTAGTTTGTTTGTTGCCGCTTATCACACGCAATTGTTTGTGCAATTAAAAAAACATTATGTTTTTTGGGGGCCACAAAGAACAAAAAACAAAAACAAAAATCAAATAAAACGGAAAACAGGAGAAAGAAACGCGAGAACGCGAAGAACGAATGGCGACAAACGAACGGCGCGCTGACCAAACGGTAAACAGCAAACGGGCAACTGCCAAAGCGAGCGCACTGCAAAAATGAAACAACTGCGACGGCAGCGACAGCGGCTGCGGCAGCGGCAGCGGCGACAGCGACAGCGACATCGACGCTGACGCAATGGCGGCGGCAGCCCAAACATAACCAACCTTACGGTGGCGTCGCAGCCCGCAGCCTAGCAACGCCGCCAAAGACTCGCGAGAGCCAACACACAACAATAACAACAACAACACGCAAGAGAGAAAGAGAGTGAGCTCAACTTTCGGATACCCAACAGGTTGGACATCATCAGCTCGGAGATCAAAGTCTTACCACAGACGGACAAGTAATATTTGAATATTACTACCCAATAATAACCAAACTATGTATAAATATTACTAAGAAATCAAACTAAATTAATGATAGTATTTAAACAATTAACAAAACGAAAACAATTAATAAAAAATAAGGTATCTAATATTCAAGCAGATATTTAATTACTATTTTCCAGTATTCTTATATTCATTTTGTTAAGAAATCGTAAAAGCGCTAGGTTTGTGCTAATGATAAACAATTAATAAAGCTAAAACTAGACTTTATAGGATACGACTTTAAATTATATTTTTGATTGTTACTATAATACCCCTCCACATTTTTGGTGCGGGTATAGAAAAGACGAAGACGACGCTAACGACAGCGACAACAACAAGCGACAGCAGCAACGACGACAGCGACGCTGCCGCCGACGACCACGACGGCAGCGCCATTGCCAGGACAACGGCGTCAACGGGTGACGGAAAATGAGTAATGAGAAAATAGCAAGAGCCAAAGTTAAAGGCAAAGCCAAAGGCGAAACGAAGCGAAAGCCAAAGTCAACGCCAATTGAGAGACAGACAGACTTGGCCAGCTTAGCGCAGCTCCTTGCGCTTAATCGCAAAGCTGCTTCAATTTTCTGATGGAGCTTGCAACGCAACGAGTATAGGGTATGCAGGGCATTTAAATGAGCAATTAATGTGATTCATATTTTTTAAATTTTAATTGATTATTATTTTGTTTACCTTGAATTGGAAACAAATGTATTATTTATTAAGCATTATTATTTAAACGAATCAACACATTAAATTAATAACAATCAATACAATTTCCATTTATCAAATTATATTTAAAATTGTTATAGATTTTATTAATTCTTTTTATTACTTCTCCATTTACATGCACATCTCTAACATTTACCCATTTATAAAACTTCAAAATGTTATGGATTTTTAAAAATCATATATTTTGTATTTAGTAGGAACTATTAAAGCAATCGGAACTTTAAATTATTTTAAATTGACAAGATTATGCTGCATTACATTTACCAATTTGACATGTTTTATAGATTTTTAATCATTTGTTATTGTTAGTACACATTTTACCACATCTTCATTTACTTTTATTTTAATATTTTTAATACTCAAGATTAAACCACATTTCCCGTGCTTTCACTACCCCAACCTAACTCCCAGTTTATGGTGATGACAAAGTGATAAATATTTATTTCGTATCATCACCGCTAATAGCAGCAATACAAAAATAATAAGAGGTAATAAACCGACAGTTACATGTATCGTAAACGCATTTATTCTGTTCACAGTTTGGGTTAATCGACCTCAACAATGAGAATCCATTTATGTATGTTAATGCACACTTAAATCGAAACGCATTATCTTTCAACTATTTTTTTACGACTTTTGAATCGGCGTGTTTATGGCAAGCCAAGAGTATGCAGCTTCGGTGCAACCAAAAATAGACTGACTAGCGAAAGTTGCAACTAAATTGCGATATTGTCAATAAGTCAATATATTGATGGTAAAGGGTGTGCGCAAGTCGCTAATGCCGATTCAAGTGCAGCGTAATGTCAAGTTTGTCAAGCGTAAAAATGAGCAAAATGATGAGCGAATTTCGAACGCTGAGCGAGAGAGCAAGAGAAAGACAGAGAGAGAGAGAGAGAGAGAGAGAGAGAGGTGATTGTAAAGGTGAAAGGGGGAGGGTGAGGAGCAGAGCACGAGTGAAAGGCGAACGAGAGCGTGAGAGAGACAGATAGAGCGAGAGCATTCACGTGAAAAGACAACAATTAAAGCCAAAAGGCCAAAGAAAAATGTGTACAAGGAAGAGGAAGAATATGAATTGCCAAATCTATATACATATGTATGTATGTATATGTGTGTTGGTGTGTGTGTGTGTGTGTGTGTCAACTGGGAGTTGCCCCCTTGTTATTGTAATTATAGGCGCCCCATGGGGAGCGAGGAGAGGAGCAGAGTGCAGAGGGGGGAGGGGGAGGGGGAGGCTTAGCAACAAAAGTTCGAATTGAAGGTAAATTGGCAGGCGACTTTCACTGTTTGTCCATCAATCATTGCAGCAATTTGCAAGCTAACACACACACACACACACACACATATTTGACCTTTATTTTAATTTGTATCCAAACAACAATCAACGTTTATTGGAGCGCAAAACTGCGAATGCGAATTGAAGCCGAAAAAATGAAATGTTCAAAATAATAATAATGAATACAAAACAGAAATTATTCATTGCATTCATTCAATTCGCATCGAATTGATTCCCTTCAATTCCGTTTGATTGGCGCTCATTCGAATTGATTGTGAACAATGCTCAACTGCAGTTCATTCACAATAGACGACAGCGAAAGCGGGGCGAGCGAGGGGCAACAGGTAAAGCTTTGCCATATTGCGTATACGATGCGTAAGCCGCCTTGACGTAGGTCCAACTTAATTGCCCCCCGACATTAGGGCCAAAAGCAAGCACCAAGCAACAACAACAACAACAACAACAACAATAGCAAACAGCAAATGGCCAAAAGATAGACATCTCCCCGGGGCACGTAATAACAATGCAGAAATCTTAAAAACATTAAAGTTCATCCCCGCTCCTCGCCCCGTCCGCTGGCATTCAACTCAAATCGACTCAACTGAACTGAACTCGGCTCAAATGACTTACAAATTACGCTACGCTTGCCGGCCAAAAATATCAATTATTATAAGAGCTTTACAATAATAATTGCAGCGAATGCCCGACTGCAAGTTACCCTGGGAAAAGCGTGAAAAGTTCTACTTTAAAGCAATTGTATTTGCTTTACTATTACTTGAAGATTATATCAATTACGAGAAAATATATTATATAAATATAATGAAATGATTAATGATCGAATATTATATATTATCATAGGCGATTCTTCTGAAATCTTCAGAATATTAAATAAATTGCGATTTAAGTATGACAGAAGTATTTAATATTTAAATATCCATAATGAGAGTTTAAGGGCATCAGCTTTGCTTTATTGCAAATATATTGCATGTTTGCTTCTACTTTAATAAACATTTTCAATTTTAAGAATACTACAACATTTTATTATTTAGATATGAGAAAAGTAAATGAATTTCTTACAATTGAAAACTATTTAGCGGAGTTGAACAGCAGTTGATTTGTTGCTTATATACATTTTATATTTTCTGGAACTCGCTTTTACTTTTATCAAGCGTGAAGTTTGCAGAAAATTAAATATACTACGATTTTAGTATGCCAGGACTAAATATTATTAAAGAATCCATAGTAAAATTATTGATTGTCAAATATATGTATAATTTAGCAAAGTTGATGAGCATCAACTATCTTTGTTTGCAGCTTTTTATATCAGTTAAGTGCTTTATCATTTACAGTGTTTACAACGAAGCCATTGCACTCGCTTTTCAATGGCATATTTGCTGGCTTTATCTTTGCCCTTGCCAAAGCAGGTAATAATAATTCTTGGCAGTCGATGCTGTTGAAATATTCAGAACAGATAGTGAAAATTTATTAGAAAGAAGAAGCTGAGTGAACTCAGTTTACACTTTACGTAAATTAGTAAGATAATCTTCAAGTATAATTTATTGCTGCAGCGAAGTGTAATTAAACAATAATTCTTAACAGTCGATGCAGTTGAAATATGCAGAACTTAAAGTGCAAATATTTTGGAATTGATAAGAATAAATAGAGAAGCTATGTTTTTGCGACTGTGTAAATTGGTGATATAAGCTGATATTATAATTTATTGCTGCAGCGAAGTACGCCCTGTGTGTATTCAATTTACAGGGTGTGCAAAACTACTCGCAAAACTACTGGCAACTCGGAGCAACGGCACAAATCATGACCCAATAAAGTACACAACAACGGAAATGATTCCATTAAGTTGAAACACTTTACGTCGTCTGTTGACGTTGTTGTTGCCGCTGCTGTCGCTTTTCTGTTGGCATTCCATTGAGGCAAACATTTCATTCATTTATTCACTCACTCACTCACTTGCTCAGTCATTCAGTCATTCAGTCCAAAGGCAAACGCGTAATAAATTGACAAATTGTGACGTTGCTGTGTTCCTCGCTTCACTTTAACATTTTGCATTCCCCAGCTCAAGGTCAAGGTGTGATACACACACTCACACTCACACTCGCACACCACACAAATAGATGCACACACGTGTGTGTGGAGAGACACCCACATACACACATGGGATGATTGAAGCGCCAAACGCAATCGTGTCAGGGCTAAATGACCGCGTGCAGAGGCTTTTGGGCTGCGACTTTGGCTTTGGCTTCGGCTTTGACTGTGGCTTTGACTGTGGCTTTGACTTGGGGGCCCATCCATCGAAAGTTCCCCGACCGAAGCGGGTCGAGAGAACTGGGCCAATGCCAATCGACAATCATAACCAATAATACGCAGCATTTAATAACAAAGGCAACAATCGGAGCACCAACTGTTCACATTTCATCGAGTGTGCTCCCCATTCTTATCGCCCCAAACAAATCAGGACAAATCCGAAAGTCAAGTTTACTTTGTTCCCTTGTCCCCCTACCTCCCACCACAGATTGAATACAAGTTGGGGGTAAATTAGGGCCGATTCAGTCGAGGTCTTAATGGCGTAGTGTTTCTTGAAATGCTTCTGCTTTTGCCAAATGAAACGTTTCTCTTTTCCCTAACCCTAACAATTTATATAAAAATTCCACATCTCTCATTAATATATTCTAATTCTAATTTCTCTTACTCCAACACCTCTTGGCAACTAATTCAATTAAACTTCATAAGTCCATTGTTCTTCAAGAAGAAATGGGATTTTACAACTTCTATATATTTCAGTTCAATTAATATATGTGACATATCCTAAAAGAACTGAACTCTCTAAAAATTGTGACATTCCACAACTTAGCAATAGGCAATTACAACTTTTTTAAGATGAAATTGTTTTTTTTACATACAATTCTTTCAAGTTTGTTAGGATTCCAAAATAAGAAATGACAATGCTATGTTTAATTCTTTATAATTACAATAGCAATAGCTTGATGGTCTCAATAATAAATTCCTTAACAACTATTGGAATAATATATTATTAAAAAAGCATTTAACGCCGTCGAAATAATTTTGGGACTTTAACTATCATTGAAAACTATTGTATTAGCATGACCCCTTAGATAGCATGGCCTCATATATCATCGCTTGTTAGACATTCTTCTTGCTTTATTTTATATTCATCTTTAATCTTTTGCCACTTTTATACTATTATGTAATTGATTCCGCACTTTGGGTCTTATTTATAATTTTGCACTAATTTTGATTATATATTAAATTGATTTAAATTAAAAAAAATTCCAAAATCTTGAGGTTGAACGCGTGCCAGCAATAAAAAATATGCTGTAAGATTACTTATCGCCAAACTGAAGTTTATTATTAATTACTATGGTATTTTTAGCCACTTAAAGAACTATTGAAGTGTTTCCTTAAGTCGTTATAGACTCGAGTGTAATGCTGTAATATTAATTAAAAGATACACTTTGCAATTGTTGTTTGTTAGGGACACAGCCTGCTCGATGCCCACGAATGACTTTCGTTATATAAGATTTATTTAATAGCTACTTGTGATCTGTGATCTTCACTTACCTTTGGCCAATTGCGGTTGAGTTTTTGTGCCCATTATGAGATATGGATCAGCAGATTTGTTGCTGATATGGCTGGCGCGCTTCGACTGTCTGTTGTTAGGCTGCGGCTGCAGCTCTGCAGCCTGGCGGTCGGGAGTTTAATGACGCCGCTGCAGCGCGTCCTGCGAGCTGCCAGCTATCGTCCGTTGTCTTGGTGGCAGTCGCGTAGCTGCCAGCTATGATACTCGCTGTTACGACACTCGCTGTTGACTGTCTCAATGCTGCTGCTGCTTGAAGGTAGAGGACGTTAAACGCCATGTGTTGGCCTTGGCTTCGTCGTGCCGCCCGTCGGCTGTGAAAGGACAGAATAGAACAAGAACAGAACAGAACAGAACAGAACAGAACAGATGAATAATCATGGTCAATGAGCTCGTCAGCTGAGACGAAACACAAAACGAAAAAACCCCGAATGCATAAAAATATCAAATGACATATTTATTATGTAGCTTTTTTACAGTCGAGTCGGATTTTCTTTGCTTGCTTTTCGTATTTAAATAAATAATTCTGTGGCCCGGTGAGTGAAAGGAAAAGGCGCAGCTGTTTGGGAAGGACACGCCACATAACATACGACATGTAAATGATATGGTGTTGTCCACACATGGAGCTCTCAACTGAATGTCATATGAACGACACTCGACTCGTGCAGGAGGAAAAACTTTCCAATTGGCCATCGTTCTTGAAATAATGTCCGAAAGAGTCAAAGCCAATGGCAAACGCATGAACTGTGTTAACTTTTAAATGTTTTATGTGCTCCGATTTTAATTTGGGTTTTCCACTTCGAATCGTTTACGTCGTGTCGCGAGAATCAGTGCAATAGGTCTAACGCTCTCCCATCTGGGTCGTAACCTTTGCCTTCTCCGCTCTGTGTTAGTTAACTTTCGAATACTAATCGCAGCCAGTGTGGGACTCACAACAGCTGCGCCAAGGACTCGCAATTTTCCATTCTTATGCATGGCGCAAACTGTAAACTGTGAACTGCAAGCCGCAAACAGTTTTCAGCTTGCTCTATTGGATTAAGCCATTTGCATATTGTCAATGGCCAATTAACAGCGTCGCACGCTGCGTATGCGCAATATTTACGAGCATCCACAGAAACCATCACATATTGACACACTCCAAATACCCTGGCATTTTTATGCATTTACATTTCTTAACGAGCAACTTGAATATACTCTGTACCATCTTTAATTAATCTATTAACCTATTTTCTAAAATAATATTGCTTATAAATAAATTATATTCTTGTATTGTGCATCTTCTAATTTATTTCAGTTATTAGCATATTTTGATAGCAAGAAGATACCATGTACCATGATACCATAATAACTAAATATTCTGTATTAATTATTATATGTATATATCTAAAATATATGTATTCCAACAAAATAAATTGATACTAACAAATCTTGTAGAAATCTGCAAAATTTTAATTTAAATCGAACACACCTCAATTATGCCATTAATGCATTTTTCTGACTGTAATATTTAGAAAAGGTTAAACACATTTAATTATAGATGCCATGTTAAAAGCCTGGCAAATAAGTTGACACCACAATTGTCGCTATTATTTCTTATATTCTCCGTAACAACTATAATTTATCGGGTATGTTTTTTGAGTGAGTGACTTTAATCTTTTAATTTGAATTACGTACATTTTTAAATTTAATATACGCCTTCAAAGAGTCTAACATATGGCATAAGATATTTAATTTAAGACTAGAAATCCTTAAATAGAAGGGAATTCAATTTGAAAATGTATGTTAATGTCACATTAAGACACATTGATTTAATTTTTGAATTCTTTAACAAGTTATATTTTTATATTGAAGCGATAGTAATATTAATAAAGTAAGCAATTAATAAACGTTTAATTATTTTTAATTTATTGAACTATATTGCATCCTATTAAAGTGAATAAAAATCAACTAAATAAGAAAACATTTAATTATGTTTAATTTAATTAGCGTTAAGCAAACAATTGGCTGGTCATACAATATACCCTTATTTTTTTGAAGGTGCTTCGCCGTGTTTAGAGGCTCATAAAAACGCGGTTCAACAAACAAATGAGGGGAACAAAAAAATAGTAAAAAGGCATTGTTAAATAAGGCGTTAAAACGATGCTTAAACCGAGAGGCGTAGAAGGTTAAGCTGCAATCAGTGGAACATGAATGAAATGGAGTTAAAGGCGCAATTACAATTCGTTTGTTGCCAAAGTGTAATTGCTGTAACCAAAATCGAAGGCATTCAAATGTGTCTAATGAGGCCAGAGCGAGAGAGGGAGAATTTGCGTGCCGGATGTGGCAGCGAAGCGAGAGACAGAGAGACAGAGAGAGAGAGAGGGAGAGAGGAAAATGGCGAGGGAGCTGCACAAAAAGTGCGCGCAATATTTCATAATTTATTTGCAAAGCGCACACAATAAACTGATGGAGAATTAATATTAGCAACGACAACAACAACGACAACAAGAAAAGCAAAAGCGACTGTAATAAATGATTAACAAAACAATGGAGAATTGTGCGTATTTTTGGGCAACCGATTAACCGATTAGCCGGCGCTTTACTTTTGTGACTCACTGTGTTTGTGAGCAAATGAAAGACAAACAAATGTCAGGTAAATAGACACAAAAGCGACAGGGTGCGAGAGGGGGAAAGCAAGAGGGCGCGAGAGGGAGAGCTGCGGCACAAAGTAAATCAAAACAAATGGCAAAACAATGAGACGAAAATGAAAACGAAAACGAAACCGAAAACGAAACAATGCGAAATCGAAAAACACACAGAGATCGCAAAAGCGAGTGCGAACGCACCGAAAAGCTCCACGAACAGAAAGAGAGAGACAGAGCATCAGAGAGAGAGAGAGAGCGTTGCAAATCTGTGTCGCGTACAAACGAAATACCCTAAAGAATCATGGCTAGAAGACTGTCTTGGAAGAATGTGAAAAGGTTGATAGCAAAAGTTGCTAAGTAACAAAAAGAGTAAAGATTGAAAGCAGTTGGAGTTAATTGAAACAACATAAACTCATAAGTTTAAGAATACCACACACTAAGCAAACAAATAAATGAAGAAAGCGAAAGATTTAGTTAAAAATCATATTGTCT
This sequence comes from Drosophila formosana, assembly GCA_035045625.1. Lineage (NCBI taxonomy): Eukaryota > Metazoa > Arthropoda > Insecta > Diptera > Drosophilidae > Drosophila > Drosophila formosana. Next base: position 2,689,080 of record JAWNOW010000143.1, on the reverse strand, counting down.
ATACTTCTAACATTTACAGAGAACGCTAAGTCAGCGAATTGCAAAAAATTGCAAGAAGTTTCTGCACATATTCATTTACAAAAATGAAAATCAAAAAAAAGAAAAACAGCAAAAAACTCTGCAATTTTTAGAGTTTAAACATAAAGAATGATCATAAGGATTATAATATGTACTTAACAAATTAAACATAAATTTGTTTACTTTTTCTATTCAAATTAAGATGACGCTTAATTTTTCGTTTAAAATAAATATGGAAAAATTATTATATTTAAATGATTCCTTTAAACTTAGACTATTTGTTAATTTTTAATTAAAAATCATGAATGAGAGATATTTTTAAATTTTTACAACAACATATTAACTAAATAATCTGTAGAACTATTTTGAAGATATAAAAACGAATAAATCGTCAAGCGAAGCTCTCACAGGATATTTTAAATCAAGTCTGTCATGAATTTGCTCAAGACTTCGGCAAAGAAACTGAAAGCGGCATTATCTATAAAGACCCGTATAGTATGTATGCACATACTTCATGAGTAAGCGCGACTTGAAAACCACAAAGACGAAAAAACCCAATATTATGGGAATGAAAACGAGAGCCGAAAACGGAAATGGGGAAATCCGAAAACACGAAACTACAAATGAGACAGTATGCAAATACTTAAGTGTGTAAACGCACGCAGATGGAAACGCAGACAGATACAGATAGCGAGCGGGCAACGGGAAGAGGGTTAAGTGAGAAAAAGAGGAGGCAGGAGGAGTCAGAGAGTCAGACAGCAAGTGCTCTAGCGACGCTACATTGTGGGTCAGCAATAAACGTTACACGCAACGCCGTTAAGCAGCAAATTTGTCAGACAATCACGATAAAACAAAAATACCCTGTAAAAATTAGGCCACTTTAAGTGTTGGTGGCGCAGAGAGCAATGAGTAATGATGAAATGGAAACTACAGATGTAGTTTCATTTAATTAGAAGAAAGTGATTCTGATGTAAGAAATCAAAAGAGAGTGAAATTCAATAATTTGAAATAATTATAAAAATGTTTTTTGTACAAATAGTAGATAAACAAAAAGAGTGAATTTATATTAGTTCGAGAAAATGATTCATAATTGTTCAAAGTATTTTATAAAATAATTCCCAACAAGGACGTACGGAAATAATAAATAGGCAATAAAAGTGAATTTCTACAATTTAAAACATTTGTAGAAATTAATTTTGTAATTGTAAAAATGAACATAAAATATTTAAAAGCAGCACATGCCAATAACAAGATTGTTTAAGTGCATATGTGTGTACACTTTAATAAATAATATATGTATATTCATGACGTTAAAATAAACAAGAAGAATAAATTCCTTGAATTTAAAGTATTTCAACAAAGTGATTTATTTAAATAGAATTCGAAATTGAATGTAATGTTTGCAAGCGCAAGACAGGGTAGCATCAAGTCGATCAACCGCAATCAAGTGGCTGGCTATTTTAAGAAATTTGATTGGCTTTGCGTAGATTTGATGTCCCATTCGGTTTAATTGGTGCAAGTTGGCTTGCAGCTGGTTAAGATGCGATTACATTTCCATTGTCCGCTTCCAATTAATTTGATTTCGTTTTTATTTTCATTTTCATTTGCATTTACATCGATTGGCTCATTAAGCACGCTCCGTTAAGCGAACATTATGCGATTATAATAAATGCGTAATCCCAGAAAAAGAAAAACAAAACGCAGCCATAGTTGATTAGCTTAGTTAAACATTGCTGCAAGTAATTAAGTGGGTAATCAAGCATACTGGAGATCAGGCGAGAGGAGGCAAAGCATATTTATTACTTTTAAAGTGTATTTATAAGTGTGGTTATTTTTGGTACTTCGCTCCACATTCGATTTAATGACCAATATTCTCCGTTCTCGAACTTTGCATTTGTGTCATGTCACACGCGGCGTATGCGTAATGCCTGTCAACAATATTCATACTCGCATACTCGCATACCTCTCCACTATATATATCGTATATAATGACATGAATATCCATTTAGCATGCCACCCAGGCAGACAGTCGGACAGCCTGTTTGACTCCCACACACACACACACACATACGCATCGTGAAATGAAATCGAAGCTTTGGAAAAATCCAGAACACAACGATGCATAAATTGTCTTGTAATTACGCCATGATTCTATGCCTCAAAGGGTTGCACAGTTGCACAGTGGCGCCAATTGTGCAAATCAAATGAATCGAATTGTGTGTGTTGCATCAATTTCAATTAACACTGCAACAACGTGTGCAATTTAATCAGAGTCGCAGACTGAGACTGGAACTGAGACTGAGACTGTGACTGCGACTGCGACGTAATTGGAGCGTTTAACACTGCAAAACAAAACAGGCGGCAGCCCATTAAACTCGCATAAATTATTTAGTCAACATTGCACTTCAAATGCCAATGCAAAGCATTTTCAATTGCTGCCACTGGCAATGGAAATAGGAATGGAAATGGAAATGAAAATGTGCAACGAAGGTCAATGTTTCCCACTCACAGGTAAAACCAGCAGCGGCAGCAGCAGGACTTTTGAGGATGGTCGGACGTTACATACGACTGAGGTAAATGCTTTTTAATTGACATCATCATGACTCAAATGAGCGGTAAATAAAGCGTAACCGATCTGCTATCGGAACTCGCTTCAATATTTGCGCAACGTATCGCGCTCCCAACATCTCGAGGCCCTTATCACTCGGCGACACTCAACTCAATGCCAGTTCGAGCGAGCGCTGTGTGTGTGCGGGTGCAAAGCAATTAGCTTTCGTCCGTCAGCTGTCGGAATATTTGACGTGTTTTCAAGTTGGCAGCATCGCAGCGGCAAGTGGCAAGCATCGCAAACAACTTGCGTGGCAACAAAAACTTACTATATATACCTGTTTATGCCTGGTCTAAAAACTATAGAAAATAATGCAATGCCAATTAGGTTTTGTCAGTCAACTTGTTAAGTTGGCAGCATCACAACAGCAAGTGGACAGCATCGATGAAAGTAAGAAAAATCATACTTTAAAAAAATATTATTTTAATGTTATTCCCTTTGCATACAAAGTTAAATGCTAATGCAAAATAAATTATTGATTTAGTCACTCTCATTTAAAATATCACCCAGAGATTTTTATCTTGCACGTTTTTGTAGTATTATTAAACTTGCCTTAATGTAACAAATGAATTCGAATTCATTTTGGGTTTTATTCTACATCGAAAATCCCTTTTTCTGTGTTCTCTATTTATTTTCGTAAATCTCGATCTCACAAGAATACCAAATACATACTTTTAGGAGTTATAAACAGTTTTAGAAAAGTTACTAAAAGCCTAAAATTTAAGAGTTTTTTTACTAGGCACGAAAATCTGCCACTAAAAATAATAAAATTAAAAATCATAAATTTAATTTCACAACAATGCCATAACTCATGTTGTTTCAATTTGATACAACTTTTAAGGCATGATCTTAAATGTAGCAAAATATCAATAAATAGTATTTTTGTAACTTAATTTATAACTGGCTTAACACGATTGATTGTTGAAGTTGGGGCCCCACAAATCCTTAAAGTGAAAAGAGTATTTTGAGGGAAAGAGTAACAGACATGCCATCGGTATGAACAGCTCGCTCTCAGCGACTAATATAATTATAAATTAAGGTTATTCAAAAAGGAATTTTGTATCAAGGCTTCTCTTGCCTTCCTTTAATTGAAATCTAAGTTACAAATAATAATCAAAATCAATAATTTACTTAACGAAAGAAATTATTATATCGAAACCATATATAAATGCATTGAGCATAATTCAATAACAAAAGAACGCATTTGTCATCGACATCAATCAATTTGCGGCGACAAATGTAATAAAGGGATCAGTTATTTATGGATAAGCCTGGGCTGCCTGGGCTGCTTGGGCTGCTTGTTTTATAGCCGGCGATAAGAACTTTCCATTTCAGGCAATTACGTACCAATTAATATTGACTTGAATTCGCCGCACCTACACAAAGTACACAGACCGCAGGCAGCCACATGTGGCATGCCACAATGACAATTATCCATGTGGGTTTTGTGTGTCATTTAAAATGGATGAGTATTGAAAAAATCAAGCACCGCACACTGAACGAGGTGAGTGTCGAGTGCGGATCACGCACAGTTGCGTCGAAACAACTTGTTGCATTTTCCCTGCCCCGATGACAAGTGAAAAACTCAAGGGGGGGGAGGGTCGCTTGTAGTTTTTGAAAAGTGAAAAGTGCTGCCAAGTGAAGTGATTGTCTAATGATTCCAAATGAGGTTGCCCAGCTGTGGCTGGTTTGATGCGTGCCAAAACAGTTGCGTGCCTTGGATCGGGTGTCCTGCCCCTTCTCCATATCTTTTTGGTTGCTGCCCGAGGACGACAAACGATTTACAGCAGCAGATAACAACAACAACAACAACAACAAAAAGGATGACAGCCCAACGACCTTAGCAGCCTTACCGACCCTCCCCACCAGTCCCTACACAGTGGAAATGTAGAAATGCTGCTACCAAACCAATGAAATAAAATACGAAAAAGCGAACCACAATAATAATGCACACTCGCTCCTGAAACAGGAGTTGAGCACGCACATTGGTGTGAGATTCATTGCCTTAAAGCATAAAACTCACTTTCATGTTGGCTTTGGCGTTATGCTAACTCACGATATCTTGGCACACAAATCGAAACAGCTTTATTGATGAATTGGTTCTTCACAACTCCTATTTGGTTCCTTGTACTCTTCTTCTGCTTCTTTATTTACCGCCTCTAATCCTACTATTTATCACGTCTTTTCCTCTGCTACTATTTCGCTTTTTCTTTCTTTCATTTTCCTGACATATTCTATTCAGTCTTATACTTTCCAACCGATTCCTCTTTTCTATATCATAAATATATAATATATTTTGTTCGCATTCTTTTAAACAATAATTCCAAGTCTTCCCATCTTCTACATCATCGCCTTGCATTGTTTTTTGCTTCTCTTAATTTCCTTTTCCCGTGTTTTAGCCTCTCATCCCCACTGTGTCCGTATCCGGCTTTCAGGGCAATCCATTTGCGACATTGACAATGTCGACTGGGGCAATGTTTATTGTGAATGGCGGACACTCAATATGGGGCACTGGGCATCGAGCATCGAGCACACTCCACGTCAAATTGGACAGCGCTTGTCCAGTTAGTTGACCGTTATATTAATGGACTTCACATACTCACACACACGTCTCTGTCATAGCGGCTGTTCACGTGTGTGAGTGTGTGCAATTGGAATTGCGGTAAATCAATTCGAGCATAGCACTCGCATTCTCATTTGTGGCTTATATCGACAATATTTCCGTGCATAGTTGCGGTCCACACCCTGTAAGCAATGCCGAACGGGGTGTGCCAGACTCTTAGGAAAGCATGCAACACTATACAGGGTAAAATAGCGAGTTTAATTGAAAGCGCTCACATAACTATTCAAGAATATATATACATATATTTAAGAGCTATATCCGAAAACAGGACCTCCAAATAAATATTTTCAAGCAGTTTTTACAGGGTACAGAGAGAGAAAAAAACATTTTTAAAATTCAGAAAAAACCCAGAAGAAGGACAATATTAAAAAAATTTTGATTTTAGTTCATATAGGAAACTCTGAATTCAAGAGTATATTCTTCATATAAGAATTCAAGAATATATTCTAAATATGTGAATGCAAAAGTGTTAAAACTGAACTCAGAAAATAAATTCTTAAATCAAGACGCGAAATCTACAATAATTATAAATTTACCATTATTAAAATAAAATTGTAAACATTCTCAATTCAAAAATATACTCTTAATAAGCGCATGCAAAATGACGACCAACAAATCCAAATCAAGTTATTAAATTTAAAATGTTTCCGTCAACTATATTTTTCGTATAGATTACTAAAGTCAAGGACACACGAAAACTATATACAGGGTAGCTATCGGTCGATCAGCGGCCACTTTAATTGTTACTTAGTTTGTGAATTTTATGTGGAGTCGCCGAAGTCTCGTCGACACCACATTGGATTGCAGTGCAAATTGCAATTAGGCATTCCGTGCGGCACGCCAGCAAAGCCTGGCGCCTCCTTTAAATGGCAAACAGCTCCAGGGCCAGGGCCAAGAGCGAATCGAGCTGCCTCCCTTGTGGGATGCATGGCGCGGCTGCAGGCGATTCGAACTAAACACACACGACGCAGACTGCAGACCTACAGACCGCTAGACTGCTAGACCAGTTGGCCCTGTTTTGGCCAGTTAGCTGGTTAGCTAGCTGATTAGACCTAAAGTGCGGTAAGGCTGCTAGGCAGCAGGCAATTCGGCTGGTGGGGTAGTCTGGCTCTCAAGTAGTCGGTCAGAAAGTCACAAAGTCTGCCAGTCACAGTGAGGAATTAAGTCAGTCAGTGAGTGAGTGAGACAGTCAATTGGGGAGTCGAACAGTCAGTGAGTAAATTTTGGCAATTAGTAAAGCCAACAGCAAGACATTGTCAGGCATTCGGTGGCGCAGACAGTCAGTCGGGGAATTATTAAATCAGTCAGATAGTCAATTTATGAGATAGTGACAAAACTCTGTAAGCTAGTCAGGCATTTAGGGAGATTGCCAGAGATAGCTAGTGGAACAGTCAGTGAGATAATTTGACGAGGAGGTTGGACAGTCGAGCAGTAGACCAGCGAGGAATTCAGTTAGTTAGTCCGCCATATAGTCAGTTATTCAGTTGGCAGGTCAGTCAGTCAGGAATCAAAAATGTAAAACAATCAGACATTCCAGTCTGAAAATGTTGCGAGATAGTCAGCTGTACATTTACAAAAATGCACAAAATGCAGTCGAAGAGTCAGGCATTTAATGAGCTAGTTAGCCAGACAAGTAAAACTATATGTAAAATAGTAGGTAAGAGGAAGTCAGTCAGTCAGTGAGTCAGTTTGGAAGGCAGTCATATATGGCAGTCGGTCAGTGAGCCAGTAAGCGAGCTAGGCAATGAAGTTGGCTACACAGACAGACAGTCAGTCAGTCAGTCAGTCAGTTAGTTGGTCGACTGGTCAAACAGCAAAGCATTTAGTCGCGCATGAGCCATTAGGAAAACACACATTCAGAGCGGACACGCCATGGCTCGGGACAACACTGGACACGCCAGGACAGCAGGACACGTCGGGGGGTTCGAGTCGCAATAACAGTAATAATAACTGACCACTCGTCAGCCGCACAGAGAGAGAGAGAAAGAGAGCGGAGCAGAGTATGTGAACGTGAACGAGAAATGAGAAATGAGAAATGAGGTGCCGCCCATTTGGGGGGACAGCAGTTAATACAGCGAATGCGCCAACCTTTTGACAGTTGTTCGATTTTTTTTTTATTGTGTGTACAATTTTTGTCGTTCTCGTTTTTTTTTTGCCACGACATTGGTCGACGGTAGACTTTGACACTGACCGCAACGCGAGGCGATGTGAAGCGATTGTCCTTGCGTCCTGTTTTGCCGATTATCCAATGCACTTTCCACACTTTCACTTCAAGCTGGGCGCATTTGGAATTTGGAATTTCGTCTGGCTCTCAAGCATTATCCACTTGGCGTCGTCTCATCGCTTGGCTGCTGTCAATCAATGCCCCGAGAGGCATCGTGCAGACAATTTCTATCGCACAAATAACTATTAACAATTAGTTGGCATATCGAATGGATGCGATCCATTTGATTGCAATTCATACGTAACATTTGCTGTCTGGCTGTCCAACAATTCCGATTGCCATTAATAACAACTTGAATATGTCCCGAGTTCCTGCAGCTGATTGACTTTTGATTAAAAGTCATGTCCGAGTTGCATTCTCGATTCAAATCTAGTTTTGTCAGTCGGGAAACTTTCGCGATGGTCGTGAAAACTTTTCTGTGATTTTATGGCACTTCTATTGCAATAATATTTAAATGCGACATAATATAATGTTGAAATATTTGAATTGTCTGTGGCCATAGTCGCCGTAGAATTTAATATTTTAATTTCTTCACAACGGCGTCTTCAGATAAAATGCATTGCCACATGGGGCAATAGTTTTTTGTCCCCTCTTTTTTTTTTGTTTTCCCCTAGCAAATATTTATAATTGTTGAACATTCTGCTTTTGCTGTGACCTTTAGCTAGTTAAACAATATTTCTTGGTAATTCCCACATGAAAACATTTCCATTTAACTGTGAAAATTGAGTTTTATAATTTGTTTCACTTCCCCCCCTCAAGTGTGCCTCGCTTTTTATCGTTTCGCCACTGCAATCTGAGACGAATTCATAGCTCGTTCTCATATCTGTTGAATGCCTTATCTTTGTTGTACAAAGCACAACAATGTTTCGCGTTGAGCAGAATAACGCTAACAACGATCGCAAACAGAATCAACAGAATCCAAAAACTGTAAAAAGTACAAGCCAATTACGCCCACGTCTAGTTCTTCTGAAAGTGCCTTTAATGCTACTCGACAGAACATCTATATATGGTTTATATGGGGACTTATAGCGAAAGATTGCAGTCTCCCAAAGTGGACCATGAATGTTTACTGTTTCGGAAATGTGATACACATATTCCTCAAATTTGTTGCATGCCATTCAAAAATAATAATAATGTTCTTTCCCGAAAACTAAAAGTAAACGTTATGTCATAGTTTTAAAATAAGATTGGAAACCGAAAAACTGTTTTGCAATTTGCTTTTAATAATTTTCAATTTCTGTAATAAAAATTAAAATATTTACGGTTTCCGTGAAAATTCTAATAACTAATTAAATGAATGCTATAGGAAAACTTCTATGAAAACCTATTAATAATAAGTAATGTTTTTTTTTTCGAAAATTAACAATAAAAGTTTTGTCATTATTTTCAAATATGAACTGAAACCGACTGGTTAAGCAATTTCGTTTCTTTAATTTCTGTAATAAGTCTAATTTTTACGGTCTCTGTGAAAATTCTACGAACTTAGGAATATTTGTGGCATTCCAATGTGACAACTTTTTTGAAAAACTACAAATAATAAAATGTAAATTAAAGCTAAAACATTAATTTTAACCATAAATTAAAATGGAATTCTTTATTTTGCTAACAATAGTTGACTCATTTTTCATTATTTAAAATCAATTATGGTTTCTACTTTCATGAAAAATCAACAACTATACATAAATTGCATTTTGAAAATGAAAAGTAATAGTTATAACATAATTTTTGCATACCCACGGATATCGAAAAATAAATGACTTATTTATCAATTTTCTTTTTTTAATATTTGTGTACATTTTTGAATTCTTGTTTTTTTGGTCTCTGTTAAAATAAAGTAATAACTTGACTCAAAAAAAGATGCCGAGCAGAGCAGCTTCACTGTTTATTCTGCATTAATACAACGTTGATATCTCTACCTAAAACTCCAAGGAACTATGAAATTAAAATTAAATTGCAATTGCAGCTTAAAGTTGCATTTTATTTAGTTCTCAAGTAGTTTCTTAGAATGTGTTCTGGCTATGCAGAGTAAAAAATCAATCATATAGTATTTATTGTAATGATATTGTATACAATGTAATGCCGACGATTGCACACACATCTTTCACACAAAGAAAGTTGCAATTAAATTCAAAATAAAAACCATTTTCGGTTTTTGTTTTTAGTTTTATTTATGCAATTGTCTTGAATGTGCATAATTATCAACTGTATTATTTTTTGACGATGCAGTCGCTGTCAATTTTCTGCGATATCAATTGGTGTATGTGAAAATGATAAAATACAAATCAAAACAAATTAAATAAATAAAGAGTTTTACCAAATATACGAGTACTTAATCACGATTAAATAGATGAAAAATTTGGCAAAACATATTGAACATATAAAGAATTTTCATAGTTTTAGTTGATATTAAATAAATTAAATGATGATATTAAATAAAATAAAGAATTGTACATAATAGATAAATAAAGAAGTTTTCAAAAATATAGTTAATGTTAAATAAATCATGGAATTTTAGAGAATATAATCGCAATTGAAAAAACATCCATGTGAAAAAAGCACTGAATAATTAAGCCGAGATAAGTGCGTGAGTTTGGTATCTATCTATCTATCTATCTACGATAATTATCTGAATCTTTGTCGGGAATGAGGCTGACTGTCGTGCTATCGCGGCTTTATCTGCGTTATGGCCACGTTTTTTCTGTTTGTTTAGATGGAGCGACGCTCCGGTATTTATACAAGTAATTACTAAACTTAAATTAGCAAAGCATAAAGTCAAAGGTTAACTGATAAAATTAAAAATAAAACAACAATGACGACGCAAACCAGAAGAAGCTGTGGAGATTGCGAAGAAAGATGAAGCCGATGCTCAGCGGGAAGAATCATCAGAGGAAATGCGACAGACAATTTGCATTTTAGTATAATTATTATAACTATTATTTTTATTATTATTACTTTTTGGTGTGGTTGTGATATTGCCTTTCGTCAAATGTTGGGTTCTCTTCAAGTGCCCCCAAGCCACAAAAAAAATGACATCATTTGGTGTCGAACTTGGCTCAAAGTCGCACTCTTTTTTTCTGCTTTGTCTGTTTTTGGGACTGTCGCTGCCAAGATCGTCGATAATAAATGACCGACAAAACAACAAAATACAGAAAAACGACGAAATTAAGAAAGTTGCAAGAGCAAAACAGAAGGCAAACACGTGGCTCACAATGTCACAGCGACACTGCACAAAATTTGTTTTCGTTGACAAAATATTCTGATTTATAATTTGAATAACAACAGAATTAACTACTAATTTGACACTCTGTAGGAAATGCAATTTTCACTTGATCTGTATATAGCTTTGACGACTTTTGAACCGGGAAATTAATTTGTAATTTACTGAAATAAATTGCAACTATTTTATGCATTCCTTTGTTTATAAAATTAGCATTAGTTCAGAGTCGCAATATAATTTCTATTCAGCAGAATTACAATTCTGACGGATACATTTTTAAGCTGTTTTGTTTTTTGAGTTTAGATAAAGTGATTTTTGCTTTGCCAATAAGCTTAACTTATTAGATTCCCAATTTGGTGATAGTTTCGCTTTTTCGACAATTTTTTGTTTTTAAGATATATATAGCAAATGCCAACAAAAAACAAATGACTTTCGCACGGAACAAACAACGGAATTTATCTTGACGTAGATCGATTCAAATGTTAATTTTTGGTGAAACCTGAATTAGTATTTCATTGCAACGAATTTCGATTAGAAGCATTTATTTGTATCCACACATAATTACAGTATTCTTATATTTACTTTCAATCTTTGACGCATAGTAAACAAATAATAAAAATACACTGGAGTGAAATATATCGCATAATAAAAAGAAGAATAAAACAATATCGATCTATTAAAAGTCTACTCCACAAAACAAGAGCATTCTCAATTTGTAGGCTAGCTTCTTCTCTCAGTGTACCCACAATGGGTGAAAAAAAGTTAAATGCGAATGCAGGGTTTAAATCTGAATCGCAGCTTTCCAATTTTCCAGTGTCGAATGGAACAAAGCTCAAATCATGTCAGTTGGTCAGAGATCGCAGAGCAGAGCACAAAAAACTCGCTGCGCCGATGATTCATCAACATGGAAACGAAAATGAAAAATGGCCAGTAAAATGGCTAAGATGTGGCGGAGTGATAGAGTCAGCTGGTGTGTTAGAGGTAGCCAAACATGTGTCAGGTTTAATGCGCAATTACCGATTGGATCTGACTTGCAACCGAGCTTGCCGCACAAGTCAATGACACGCTTGTTTTTATGGGCGCCACCATGGGCGATGACTAGACAATAAGCTTAAAAAAAAGACACAACAAAACGGCGACTAGACCATCGTTTTATTAATTAATTGTGGGTCAAGCACCGACAACCGATAAGCGTCAACAACAAAAACAACGCTATGCACTTTGGCCAACAAGATTTGGCGAGTAGTTTGTTCGCAACCAGCTTTTTACGGCTAAAAAATCACAGCGGAAATGCCGCGACGCACACACACACGGACAAAAGCTGATTGCGTTGCGGCGGCGCCGACGGCGACAGCGACCAACTGTTGACAATGCAAATGATAATGCAGTCGCTCTCTCTTCGTCTCGCGCTCTGCGCTCTCTTAACCCAGAAGCAAAGCTTACCTGCGTTTTATACATTCGGTCGGTCACACTGCAGCTCAAATCATATGTATGTGTATGTGTGTTGATGTTTTCAAGCTTAGCTTGCGACGCCGACACAGACACAGATGAGCGGCTTTTGAGCTTTCTTGCTTCTGATTGTGTTGTTGCTGCTGTTGCTGCTATTGCTGCTTTTGCAGCTGTTGCATGCGCGTGTGCTTGTATTTTTGTTATTACTGCTGGCGTTTGTTTTTATTGCCGGCAAGCCGACTTGTCTGTTGCTGTTTGGTTTGGATTATTACAAAATAATTTGGCAAATTGTTATTGTTGTTGTTGCAAGTTCGCCTGGCACACATTGATCAGCACAGTGAGAAAAAAAAATGCTAGTTTTCTTTACCAACTTTGAACTTTAACAAAATGGAAACGTCTTTGAAAATGTATTTTTTTGGTTTTCACTAATTACGAATTAAACTTTTGTCGTGTGTCTGTGTTTGTTTTTGTTGGGGCAGCAGCAAAAGGGCAGCCAGGCGGCAAAAAAAAAAAGCACGACCGCGCAGGTTCAAACTTCGATTACAACTGAAGCGGCGAATTGTCCCAGGCTGGCGGCTGGCAGAGCGAAGACGATGTCGTTGACGAACGCCGACGCGAGCGACACACGAGTCGAGAGCGCGCCAAAAACGAAGTGAACACTACAGAGTTGCCATCTGATGCGAGGCCGTGTGTGTGTGTGTGTTTGTGTGCTTGTGTGTGGGTGAGCGCGTCTGTGTGTGTGTGTGTGCAATTTTGTTCTTGCCGTTTGAATTTCTTTGCGCGTTTTGTTTGTTTTTGGGCGTCGAGTGGGGTGCGAATTTGTGCAACTCTGTTGTCAATACAATCGTCTGACGTGTCGCTAAACGTTATCACTTCAGTTTACCACGCGCACCTTGAGAATCAGCGCAAAGTTTTCATAAATTTTTTTTCTTTTTGTTTTTTTTGGATTCGTCCTTGATGCAGTTTTGTTTTGTTCTAAGGTCTTGGCTGATTTGCTGTGTTGCGTTGGTGCGGTGTGAAATCGTCCAGCTGGTTGACAGCCCTGGCCGCTGGGGTTCATTATTTAACACTCAGAAAGCCACAAGAGCTCAATTACTCGACTGTTCAAATATTGAAAAACCGTTTGCGTTTGGATCAAAAATGCATCGATCGACTGAACGCGTCAAATTGACCACGAAAATATCAGAAACTTCGCTATTTGTTTTGTTTACCCCTGTTTTTTTTTTTGTCAGCTGTCCGTCTTCTCGCCAGCCTCTTGCACTATTCATATGCACTCAACTAAGCTAAACTTAATTTGGCATTACTAAGCCATTAGCATAGCAGTTATTGTCGGCAAAGTGACCTCAGTAATTTCATAACTACACCAACTAATATATTTTCTTATTTCATCACTGTCACATGCTGCATAAGTATGATTAGATATAGTTGTAATATTTTGTAGGTCGTATACTTAATAGCTAACATTTTTATATTTTTTTTTGGATATATGTAAATAACTAGTTGTACTGAACAAAGCAAAAATATTATTTTGGAATTTTGTTATGTTAAAATAATGAAGATTTTTTGACCTAGAAAATATCACTTTTTGACAGTGATTTCTGCTCAATGAAACATCGGAATCTAATATATCAAACAAGATTTAAAACTATGATCTAGGATTTTTAACTTCGGACAAATAAAAACAAAATGGTTATTTAAAAACACGCCCACAAGTCTTACTGCAGATCTTTAATGATTTGAATTATCATAGTTCCATGTTTAGACATATATAACATATTAAAATGACCGATCGGATACATAGTTATTGAGCAACTACGAACTCCAGTTGCAAAAACGTTGAATGTTTTAAAAAGACTTGCCTTCTAAATCGGCTATAACTTCAAAAGTTCAAAGGCAGATGCTTCAATAAATTCCAATATAGCAAATGAAAAATAGTTTTAATTGGTTCTCCTTAGAATTGTTTTTTTAACAAATTTTATATTACGCTAATCAAATAGTTGCTATTAATAAAAAAAATTATATTAATTTATGCCTCGGAATGCAGCTGCGATTTTTCTCGCTGTGGGCGATACAATTAAGTAGTTGTGTTTAGTAAAAACGAGGCGCATCCATAATACGTACTTTGAACCCGCTCAACTAAACTAGTCGACCTTGTAGCCAGCTGATATTACAACTTCTCCACAGCTATCTATGTTAACGTCTGATATTTAGGCAGCGTTTTAAACTAATTGCATTAAGCAATGTGCAATACACGCCCTGATTAATTGATTGACAAAAAGACCATAAATTGTATTGTGCCAACAATTAGCACGCTCACAACAGGATATGCTTGTGGACAAACACAGCAGGACAGCATTTAGGTAATTGGCATTATCTTTCAAGGCCAGCAAACACATCAAGCGGCGGCGCACCTTTCAATTAACTGTGATACATAAATCTGATTAACGTACGCAGCTGATTTGAAGTGAGCGCGCATTGTGTGCAGCAGAGCGCCGCGATAGTTGGCAACTCTGACGTAACGATAACACGATAGGTTAATCGATTATGCATGATGTGCAGAAGGTGCAAAATATTTTGCTTTTTCATTTAGAATTTTCTCAAATAAAATAAAATAAAAAAAATAAGGAAAATAAAAATATTTAAATAAATTAATAAAACATGTAAGCGCTGTACTCAAAAGTTCTCGACTGCAAGATACCCTGCCGCCGCAGCCGTATTTAACGTTCTAAGTTAACCATGATTTAAAAATGTTTAAATAAATTATGTTGATAAAGAATATATGTATGTACATATGTAGTCGAAGTCACTCAACGTGTCATATAAATTATGTAACGCAAAAACACAATATACCCTTTTTCTCCAATTTGTAGCATATTTGCGACATGCTTAAATAGTGTTTAAAGAAAGTATTTAATTGACTAGCAGCTAAAAACCTAACATATTATGGGCAATTACAGAAAGTGCACATAATTCCTATAATATATTGTTTTCAACAATTAGTTTGACGACGAACTTTAACTGTTTCAAAAGTGGCGCCCCATTTTCAAAATGAAGCAGCTTAAGTAAGACCAGCTGACAGCTGTAAATCACGCGGTATATTGGTATATTCCGATACTCACACGCGGTCACACTGTGCTGGCGAGTAGCACATGTTTGTTTTGATTCAAATTTGTGGAAGTGCTGCAATTTAATAACTACACAAAATGGGTGGCCACCACAAAAAGAACCTGCGTGCGGAGAAGGCGAAAGTGAAGCTGAAGGGCGCCAAGCTGCCCAAAGGCCTCAACGTGACCAAAACCGACTTCAAGGTGCGCAAAATCGAGATACGCGGCCAGCTCAAGGAGTTCAGCAGCAGCGGCGAACGCCAATTGAACCTCAAGGAGATCCTGTCACGGCTCAAGCATCACAATCTTAAGTTTCGCACAGATGCGCTTCGCAATGTGCGTGACGCTATCAAGCTGGGCCAGGCGGAGCATCTGGTTGGCCAGCTCAACGAACTGTTGCAAGGCATCGCAGCCGGTGCGCTGGACATGGAACGCGAGGTGCGACGCGACAGCTGCCGCACGCTGGACCAGCTGCTGGAGGCGCTGCCTACGCAAGCGGTGGTGCCGTTCTTTCACATCATCGCCGCCTATCTGCGCTGCGCCATGACGCACGTACAGCCGGCCATCCAGGAGGATGCGCTGCAACTGCTCGATGTGCTGCTGCAACGGGTGCCGGGACGCACGCTGGCTGAGCGCGGCGCCGGCACCATCATTGGCCACTTCATAGACATGATATCACGCAGTCGCCACGACACCCAGCAGACGAATCGTGTGCTCACCGTGCGACTGACGCAACAACAGACGACGACGATCAAGTGGCGCACCAAAGTGTTGCTGCGTCTGCAGCAGATACTTGCCACGCTGCTACAGCAACAGCCGGGCAAACTGGAAGGCAAGCCAGCGACACGCGTGGAGCACTACGACGGAACTCGGCCGCAGTACTACAATGTGCTGGTGCCCCTGGAGACGGACGCGCGCAGCCTGCACGCGATACTGGGCGAACAACAGCAGCAACAGCGCCAAACGACGACGGAGCAGCTGCGCGGCTACGCGCAACAGCTGCTGCCGCTGCTGCAGGACAACTGGCTGGAGGTGCGACCGCAACAAGAGCGCCAGCAACAGCACCAGGCAAAGGAGCAGCAGCTGCTGAGCGCGGACGCCGCCGAGAGTCTCCAAGTGCTGCTGGACATCATGACGCAACTGTGGCAGCTGGTGCAGCAGCATGAGGCGTCGCTGCCGGAGCAGCCGTTGAGCCAGTGGCTGCGCGACAACTACGCGCAGAGCTTCTTGCGTCACTTTCTGCACGAATGCAGCTTTCCCTATCAGCGTGTGCCGCAAGTTGCCGCCGCGGTCGGTGGCAAGCGTCGCAAGAAGCTGCCGCAGCAGGGAAGCGAGTTGTGCGTGCCACAGAATCTGAGTGTGGTGCAGCTCGTCTGCCGCTTCCTGCCGCAGGCGCTGCCCGAGCACCACGACGACTACGGCTGCCTGCTGCTGTACGTGCAGCAATGCCTGCGGCAGCTGCGCTCGTTCTCGCCGGACGAGCAGCTGCGTCTGGTGACCTCGCTGCGTGCCCTGCTGCTGGACAACGGCGCCGCCTTGTTGCAGCTGCACGCCCATCGCATGGGCGGCGTCATGCAGCTGTGCATCGCGGCGTATGTGGCCCAGGAGTTCAGCACGCGCTCCGGCTGCGCCACACGCATGTTGCAGCTGCTCTGCGAGGTTGTGCAGCGCCGTCAACTCTACTTGGACTACGGCGGCGAGTTGCAGTTCGACCGGCTGCTCAACTATCTGCCACAGCTGCTGCTGAAGCCCAGTGTTGCGGACGCCACGTTGACGGCCATGTCGACGCTTTGCCGCCAGCAGAACGGCATCTTGTTGGACGCTTTGGCGGAGCATGCGCCGCAGGTGGTGGCGAATGTGACGCGGCTGCAGGTGACGGGCGCAGCGGGGCAGGACTTTGAGCAGCAGAAGCGCATCCTCAATCTCTTCTACTATGCGCGACAGCGCTGCGAAGCCGGCAGATTGGAGGCGGCTCTCGGCGAGCTGCAGCAGCAGGAGAACGCGGAGGGCGTCGCCAGCTACTTGAAGTGCGTGCTCAGCTACGATTAGGAGCAGCTCCAAATAAAGCTAAGGATTCCTCACTGTATCAACTACAACTAAGTTCTTTTTAGGATAAAACACAAGAAACTTCGGGGGAGCAACTAATTCAATATAATGCACCAAATATGCAATCTAATGTGTTTAAATTCAAACAGCTTATGCGATTTTCCAGGAATAACCTAGTCCCAATATTATAATAGTAAAGTTTAATAATGCTAATCAAATAAATTAGTTAGAATGCAAAAACATCCCAAAATGTACTAAATTAAATTTCAGAAAAGATTTATAAACCTTCAAGGAATGTCCTTTTCCTAATATTATAAGACACATTTGTGAAGCCCAGGGTTTATCTTTCCCAACAAAACTCTAACATAGCTCAGGCTAAACACTGGGGCGGGCGAGTCTATTAAGTAATTTAGAATGCGGAACATATTTAAAAATCTATTGCGTTTAAATACAGAAAAGTTTAGTCAACTTTCAGTTAAAATTGTCCAAGATTTTCTTTTTTTTTTACGAAAATAGTTTTTTAAGGTTCTATCTACAAATAATCATATACGATAGATAAGGACTCCACATCAACTATAAAAATCAGACCATTGAAAATGAAGACATTTAAAATCCGGAAATCAATTAAAATAATCAAAGGATTGCAAATATACATAGATTTCTAAAAATACTATATATAAAATAAACCCCTTGTAATAAATTAAGTATTAAATTGATTAAAGTTCCTACAACAACCAGATTCATTGACGAAATAGTTTTTGTCATTTTGCAACGATTATTCACGTTATAGGTTAGATCTGGAATCGAGTTGTTAAGTAACTCGCCAGAGACTTTCCCCCAGAACATAAAACTTTTAAAAAGACTCACAATTTGTGTTGCAAACAAAACTATGCTCCAATATCCAAAGAATAATTGCTATACAAACGCTGCGCACTCCCGATCCGCTAGAGATTCAACAGCTTAGTAAATAGTTTTGTTTTACGATTATTTCTTTTCATATCTGGTTTTTAAATGGTTGAACTAAAATAAAAAAAAAGAATAGAATATTTATATTATACATAGGAATTGAGGAGAAACTCTACTTTTTCGTCTGCTGTTTCTTGACGGGCTTCGGCTTGAAGCGATCGAGCACCGAGCGCACGACTTTCGGTTTCTTCTTTTTGATGCCAGCAGCTTCTCCCTCGGCGCCGCCTTCATCCGGCTGCTGCTGCTTGTGGGCGGCAATGACGCTCTGCTTTGTCTTGCGCAGCTCCGAGATGAATTCCTGTAGAGAGAGACAGGTAAAGAACTGGATGACCAAGAGAAAGAAATGGTTACTCACCTTGCGCTGCAGATCCTTGACAATCTGTTTGTTGCGCGCCATTTTGGCGCTGCCACCGCGTCCCTTCATCTTGTGCCTGGGCTGCATGTTAATGCGCGGCGGCTTCAGCTGGAAGAGCTGCCGTTTGGCATCCACCTTCTCCTGCAGCGTTGGCGCATCCACGCCCGTGATCTCATGCGGATCCAGCGTGATCAGCTCGGGCGGAATCTTCTCCAGCAGGGCGTGCACCTCATGCTCCCGCCGCTGTTTGCTCGTCTCATACGGATTGTCCTCGAGCGCATCGTAATTGGGTTCGCCGGCGCCGGGCATCAGCAGCGATTGGAAACCCTTGGCCGTGGCAATGCCGAGCACATCCTCGTACGGACAGAAGCGCATGCCGTGCACAAAGGCGTCACAACGCTGCCGCAAATACGGCAGATTGTTGCTGTAACCCGTGCCCCCGCCGCCCAACAGATCCGAGTAGCTCTCCAGATAGTTGCCTTGCGACAGCGCCAGGATCCCTCGCTGCGACACCTCTACCTCGTTGGCCGGCAGCCGCAGGCGATAGACGGCCAGCGGCTCTGTGCCCAGCTGACGTATGTCCCACACCTTCACCTGTCGATCCAGACCCGCCGTGACCAGATGCTGTCCCTTTGGATCGATTGTTAGCGCTGTCATGGCCGTAGTGTGCGTCAGCAGTTTGATGAGCGGTTCGCGCACCTTGGGCGACCACATGGAGACAACGCCCTTGCCGCCGCCCACGCACAGCACGCCGTTGGCGGGGTTGTGGCGCATGAGGCGTATGTCGCCGAGGCCTGTGTTAAAGTTGCCCACCAGCTCGCCGAGGGAGACGTCCAGCCAGGACAAGTAGCCGGCGTTGTTGGCGGCGGCGAGTAGAAAGTGGTAGGGCAGAAAGTCGAGACGATTGACGCGCGCCAAGCGCTTGACGCAGTGCAGTTCGGTGCCCTTCTTGTCGTAGAAGTAAACCCACTCCTTCTGCGCCACCGCGTACATGGTGGGCACATGCAGCCACTGCACGTCCTCGACGCTCTCCTGCACACTGAATTCGCAGTGCAGCTTCTTCGTCACCCAGTCGAGGGCAGCCACATGGCCGCGTCGGCCGCCCAGCAGCAAATGCCGGCCGTTCTTTGTGTAGCGCATGGAGTACGGACCGTGCTCGAGTTTCAGTTCAAAGTGCTTGGACGCCGACTGCAGATCAACGTTGGCCACAATCTCCGCCTGCCGATAACTGGCTGTGGTCTCCTCCTCGTCCGCCTCCAGCTGACCGGCGGTCTCCTGTAGCAGTAGCTCAGTGCGCGCCGACTGCTCGTTGGCATACGTGTGATAGACTTCCTTGCGCTGCTGCTGCAGCTTGAAGTGACGGGTCTTGATGCCTCTCGCATCGGCGGCGTCGCCGCGCGAATATTTGTCGAGCAGCTGTTGTGGTATGTGTTGCTTTTGTGGCTTCGCTGGGCGGTGCTCGTTGTGCGGCTGCTTCAGCTTGTAGCGCTCCTGCATCTTGATGAAGTCGCCGCTGAAGTTTTGTTGTTTCTTGCGCTTCAGTTTCACGTGCTTCGCCTGCTCCCCGTTGTCGGCGGACGCATCAAAGTAGCGCGTTGTTGCCGCTGGCTTCTTGCGGCCGCCGCCTTTCGGCGTTGTTGGTTTTGGCATTTTGTTGTGTCGTGGCCCTTTCCGTCGTATTGAATTGCAATTGATTTATAAACAAAACACACACTCGACTCTTGCCGTGCACTGTGCGCGGTCCACAACGTGCTCGCTAATGTATATCGCTATCGGAATATCGCAATGTTGCGCTGCCAGCTTGTTCCATATTGGTATCGATACTTTTCATGCAATGATCATTACTTGCAGCTTACCACGAAATAACACAATTTTGAACTTAGAACTTAAATTAAATTACAATTGTTACAATACAAATACTTAACACTAATAAAATTACATATTGGCAATTAATTAATATCGTTATCGGCCACATTCAAATGTAGCGCGTGACTGCCAACTTGTTGCACATTTTCATCGATTCATTTGGTCGCGATTAATTCAAATTAAAATAATCGCAACTCCCGCGTTGAATTCAAATTTTAAATATTTCAACCGTTACTTTCAGCTTGTCGCACCTCAAATAAAACAAACTTGAATTTAAAATTTAAATTTAATTAAAATTGCACTGTTAGCATAAACTAAGCATGAATACAAATACATATGAGCAATTAATTAATTAATATGCAACGAAAGCGCATCAAAACGCATTTTCAACGACACACGCAAAATGCTTTCAAGACGCCTTCTCAAAGAACTAATCATAAATTGCAGTTACAACATACTTATTTTGGTATCATTCGTTATAACGAAATTTCATGTTTGAGCGAGTGCAGCCACATCATCAGTCTATAGATTCGAATTTGCTACCAAAACGTTGCCCAAAAATGGTTAAAAAAAAAAAAGAAAATAACTTATCGAATTATAATACGTTAATAGACACGACCGTAGGGCAAGTTAGTGGGATAGTACGGCAAGGGCATCAGAAATTTGCCAGCAAAACGTGGTGCCGACTGCGCCGATTCGCTGCTCGACGAGAACATCGAGGTGCAGATCTCGGCACGATGCAAACGGCTGCTGCTATTCGATGTGCTCGTCGCTGTTCCAGTGCCGCTCAAGCCCAAGCCCAGGCCACTGCAACGCCCTCCTCCCTGCTGGCGTCGTCGGGTGCGTATCAGCGAGAAGATCGCCACAATCACCGCTATCAGAAAGATGGAGCCGAGTATGCAGAACGAGATAGCCAACTTGGAGATGGACAGACACAAGGTGCCCTCGCCAACCAGCGGACGCACATGCGGCACGTAGTCTTCCACTGCAAAGCGACAGACAAGAATGAACGGAAAAGTTACAAAAATATGGACTAGCAATAAATACAATAGTTTCAATTTAATTAAATATTTGTAATGAATATCAATAAGTACACATATTATACAAAATTGCAAAGAAGCTAAAAGAAGCTTGGTCAAGTAAAATGTGTAGTGTATTTGCAAAAAAAAAAATGAAATATGAATAAATCAAAGTTATTTCCACAGTTGTTACCTTTACACTTTATTCTAAAAACAATGACACTTTATACTAATTTTAATGCGAAATTGTATATAGTTAGAGTAGGAATTTTAAAAACCAGTCTCATAGAATGATCCAATTACGTAAACTATGTTATCATTTCACCCTAATAGCTTTGAGCGTTTGGTACAATATTATATATGTATGTACATATATAGATTCATTAAAAATGTCACAAGGGATTGCATCAATTTGTGGCTCAAAATTGCCCAAATCGAAAGTTACTTTTGTTTTCATAGCTGTGATGGAACTTACCGCTCATGTTATAGCGTCGATCATAGCGCAGACGATCCACTTCGATCTGCGGCGCTGTCACGGCCAGCGAGTTGAACACTTCGATGCGTGCCAGGTGCTGATCGGCGTTCAGCTGCAGTTGCTGCTCGGCGAGGCGACAATTGAGCTGCATGCGACAGACGCAGGAGAAATGGGAAAATGGAATGGGCAAGAAGATGTTTCGTTAAGTTGACACAACGGACATGTGTAAATTGTACTTGTACTTGAGCAATTGTTGCAGTGCATTTGGTTGAGTGCATTTTGGTGCAATAACCACATTAATTAGCGGCGCTAACCACACACACACACATGTTCATTCTATGCGCATCGCTGCACACAAACACTGCTGCAGGTAGCAAGCCGAAAACACTTTCGTTTTCATTGCAATTAATTCAAATGCATTTGCAGCCCAGTATTGTATTGGTTGTTACTCACTTTGGGGCACTTCCCCTTGCAGAGCTGCACGCCACAGCTGACGTGCAACCGCTCGCGATCGGGAAACTTGAAGGCGGCAAAAGTGGCCATAAACGTGCGCTCGACCAGATCTTCCTCATGCTGCTTGGACCAGCCCTCCTCGGCGGGCTTGAATCGCGTATGCAGCGCCGGCATCACCTGTAAATTAAATGTTATGATTGTACATTACGTTTTATGTATTTTGCATTGTGCAGGACAGCAGAGCGGTTGAAGTTTCTATTTCACTCAAGAAAAGATGCAGCTAGTGATGTAAGTTTGACTCGAAGCTTCGATCTCGATGTTCATCGATAGTTGCCAAATGATAGATCGGGTATAAACTTTGACACCAAATGTTTTCAAGATATTCAATTATTTTGGACTTAATTCAATTTAGGGTATTGGTAAGTTGTATTTATTTTAACAAGTTTGGAAATTGTTGATCTTCATCTGTCTTTCATCAGCATCAATACTCGATACATCGATGTTTTCTTACATCACTACTGCAGGTTCGCACGTTGAAAGTATGTATGTATCATGCTAGCATAAGAAGCGGATTCAACTAGTCGCGTCTAACTGTTCGTTAACTAAACAAGTTCATTTCGTTGGCCCTTTGGTTTGTGTACCTGTTTTAATGTCAACGGCGTTTATGGTCGGTTATACAATTTTATTTTATGACCGCTGACGACACCTCACAAGGCACAAGACGACGCAACACGTCAATGGCAATGACAATGACACTCTTTCCCTTCCCCACACACACACATACACACTCGCACACATTGAAGCCCACACACGTACAGTGTATGTACATACATATATCCGCTCTCTTCTGGCACTTGCATTATTTGGGCACTTCCGTTACGAC
This sequence comes from Drosophila formosana, assembly GCA_035045625.1. NCBI lineage: Eukaryota > Metazoa > Arthropoda > Insecta > Diptera > Drosophilidae > Drosophila > Drosophila formosana. Next base: position 2,665,774 of record JAWNOW010000143.1, on the reverse strand, counting down.
GAGCAGGGCAGCAACAACAAGCGGAGCAACGGTAACAAAAGTCATGTGCCAAGTTCACGGACAAAAACAAAGCTGCAACGTGCATGTATGTGTGTGTGCTTGTATTGTACCTATGTATGCCATGTATGAAATTACAGACACATGTGATTTACGTATTGCTATTGTTGCCACTTGCTGCTACACATTGTGGTACTTGCTACTAGCGGCAAGACACGTTGATTAGCCGCCGCTACCTGGTTTCAATTTACACACCTCAGCACGTGTATTTGCTGTGTGAGAAACTTGAAACAATTGAAAGCATTAATTCCAATTGCTGCGGAAGTTCAAATGAGTTTAAAAATGCGGATAGCAGCAGGACTTGTATTTAATTGTTGCCACCAACAACATGCAGCATATTGTAAGGTGCAATGGAATACAAGGAATGCGCTAAGTTGGCTGCGCCATTTAAACGCCAATACGTTAAGTTGGCTGCGCCATTAATTCACCAATACGTTAAGTTGGCTGCGTTTTAATTTTTACATTGCATTGCAAAATATTGGCGTGTTAATCAATTATTAAATAAACTGTAATTATGAACTATTTGTGAGGTGCAAAAAACTTGCAAATAGCAATTGCTAAAAATAAATGATTTCCTTTTGAATGGTCTGCATAACAAAAAAATGTTAATGTTGAGCAGGGCGAATACTTATTGCAGCCAATTAGTATTTTAAATTAGGTTCCCAATGCAGCGTGCAGTTATTAGCAGTAATTATGCAAAATAGGTACAATTTTATTGCACATGAAAACTATGTTTATTGCTTGCATTATTTATGGCTGGTATTACTTAACCTTATTTGCGTGAGTATTGTTATACCCGCTTGGGTAGAAGGGTAAAATTACTTAGTTCTAACAGAAAATGTATGTAAAAGGCACAAGGAGGCATCTCCGGCCCCATAAAGTATATTCATACATATGTACATAGTACATACATACATATATTATTGATCAGTGTCAACAGTCGAGACGTCTATCTGTCAGTCTGTATGAACACCCACATAGAACTCAGAGACAATAAGAGCTAAACACCAAATTTAGTATCAGTACTCGTGTATATCCAACGCAGATCAAGTTAGTCTGAATAATTCCTGAGCATTCTGTATCATATTATGGTTTGTTTTCCACGTAATTGTATAATAGTATATTATTCATCAAATATACTTTTGAGTATAATTTTAAAAATACTCGTATAACAGTTTTGCAGTCTGCAAAAGCCTGCAAGCCTTCCAGATCTATTGCATGCACACACACACACGGGCAATTCGTATGCACTGCGAAGCATGGTGTGCATGTGTTTGTAGGTCACATTCTGATCTGTATCTGTTTCACTTTTCAAAGCGGAGCGAAGTTCTCTGACCTAGAAGAAGGTACTATGTATTTTTCTAAGCCAAACACAAATAATCCAAGTTAGCAATGGGCGCGTGCATAAATTATTTTCAAAACAATAACAATCTAAACGCGAAAAGAAAATGAAAATCTGCGCAAAACGGAAGGCAAGAAAGAGAGGGAGGGAGAGAGAAATAGATATAGAGGGAGATGGAGCAAGTTGACGGAACAATAAAACAAACATAAAATGCAAATGCTTTTTTTCAGTTTTGTTTTGTCTCTGCTGCTGCTGCTGCTGGGGTGTCCGTTAAAATAGAAATAAAAATTAAGCCGTGAGATTTTTCTGGCTAGGCGCCTCACAATGGCCAGCAGAAGATTTGTTTGACCCATTTTGTGGCATGACATGTGCACAAAGCTGCGACGAAGACGCGACTAAATGCAAATGCTTTTTTTTTTAGCTTCATCGTCAGCTTCAGCTTCAGCTTGGCCATGTCAAAATGTTAAACGCTAAATATTTCTATGTATTTCACTCGGTGGTTGGTTGGCTAATTGTTGTGACCTCCTAATTTACTCATGAAGAACTGAAGAACTGTTGCTTCTTCTTTTTTAATGGCTGCTCACAGCTGCTTAGCTGCTTGGCTGACGCCAAAACGCAAACTGTTCTAACGATGTAATTACGTCTAACAGTTTCTCAGTCAGACATTCATTGGTGTTGTAATAACTGTTATAATTAATGATGCGCTTCGGCCGCCGCCGACGTCGTTGCACAATATTACAGTTGCAATCGAGCTGCCAACGCGTATCAAAAAAAAGTTGGAGATGAGCTGATGGGGCTGCTCCCCTCTCACATCACTTTCGCACCGATAATAAAAATGAAAGTTTGCCAATCAATCGATAATCGCACACACACACACACACACACACGCTCACACGCAGCTTAGCCTTATAATTAATGATATTATTGTCTTTTTGCCCTAACGGTAAGCGAGCGTCTCGCAGAATCGTTGGATCGTTGATCCATCGATCGCCTCAGGCCAAGTTACGCGCAAAAACAACTTAAAACAAGCCAGAATGCGAAATGCGGGTCTGCTCGACGGCGAGATACTCGGTAGATTTGTGTTAAGAAACAATTGCAATACCAAAAAAAAATAATTTAATTTCAAATAAGCTTTTTAAGCTTATCATTTTGGAAATCAATATTTACTTCTTTTGTATCAATATGTTAAATGATAAAATAATGAAAAATTATCAATTTCAAATTTTTAAATTAGAACAATTCACATAATGTCTTATTTTAAAGGCATATCCCATTCATAATTTTTGTATATTGACTTTTGTTTACTATTTCAATTTTCAAATTTCACTATGACTTTGGTCGATTTTGAAAATTGAATAATCCACCAACATTATTTTTCAAGAGTTCTTTGAAACACATGAATTTATATATATTTTAAATCTGTCTATTCTTTTTGTTCAACATAACTAGTTTACTTTAATGTTTCACTCTTCCTTTTTGTTTGTCGAAAAACTAGGTAGATTTAATATTATTCAATACTTCTTTCTAATTATAGCGGAACCCATTCTATTATAACTCACATTGAATGCCAAATTCAGCTGCTGAATTTAGAGTCTCTGGCTTAAGTAGTCTCTGCATACGACATGCGCTTATCAACGGTCGGACAGAAAGACGGACAGCAAGCAGTCTGGGCCAAAACAGATTTATGGGGCCTGTCACTCAACGCACAGACTCGACGGCGGCAGCGACCGCGATGGCGGCATAATTAGTTGACTCACCTGCTCATCGATGGGGCAACCGCGAGCGTCGAGCAGCTGCTGCGTCGACTCGCCGAGGCCATCGAGTGCGGCACAGTCGACGACGCGCACTCCGATGGTGCCGGGCACAATGGCGCGCACAGTTAAAGTGGTTGCCACGCCCACCTCCACAGAGCCGGAACCATTCGGACCGCCCAGCTCCAGCCAGATGCGCACTCGCGGCGTGTCCATGTGATGAGGTGGCGGCGGCGGCGACGTCGAGGATGAGAACGATGTTGCAGCAGCCGCAACAGCCAAGGCGCGCATGCGTGCATTGCTAAAGGAAGAGCGACGAAATAATTTATATTTTCTCAATTTAAAATTAATATGTTAAATAAGGTATTAAAATAAATTATTATTGTCAAGTTTAAATTGATGAAACCACACAAAAAACACGATAAGGTTGCTCCTTGAAGTAGTTGACAGTACCGAAAGGGTAAAAAGGAGAAAAGGCTTTATCTCAGAGGGTACTGAGAAGTTTATATGTCGAAGTTGGTATGAAGAATCAATGTCAGCATTTAGTAAATTATCACTGTTGTAATCAGCAGAGAGAACTCGAAAAGGTTTATGCTGAAAGTAGTTGGTAGTACCGAGAGGGTGTAAAGTTTAGTAGATCGTAAGAATCAATGTCAGCTTTTAAACATTAAACTTAACTTGAAGATTAATTTAGTGAAATCTTTTGTAATAAGAGGGTAAACCAATAACTTTCCAGTTATTATAAATTGCTAAAATTTCTTTAATTTGTTTCTATTTTTTCATTATATTTTTGTGCTTTCTATTTTTTCTCTGCAAAAGTATAGCCTCGACTGGATTCTGTTGTTAGTACAAGAACAAGGAGCTGTCGATTTATGAAGATTACAGTACTATAAAGACTACTGATCACCTACCGATCACGTCCTGTTAGCGGCAACGGCATGCCCATCGCCTGGGCGGGCAGCTGGCAGCGCACAGTCCGCAGGATGTCGGTGCTCTGACGCAGCTTCTGCGCCGTCTGCAGCATGATGCGGACCGTGTACTCCATGCCGCCGTTCTCCAGCGGCTCGGCGCGCACTCCGCAGCCCGAGGTGGGCACCCGGAGGGCGATGTGTGTGGCATCCTGGCCGCGGGCGCGACACTCCAGCGGAAAGTCCTTGGCGTAGAGCAGGCCACGGAAATTGCGATTCAGCGTCAGCTGCATGTCCAGCAGCTCACGCGTGCAGTTCACCTGCAGCGTCTGGATTTGCATCGAGCTGGAGCCGGAACTGCTCGTCGGAGTGCTGTTCGGAGTGGCGGTGGCAGGTGCACTTAACGCCGTGCTGGACGCGGCCAGCGAGAGGAGGCACAGACCCAACGCGATTGCCGTTCTGGTTGCCCAACCAGCGTGACACACAAATCGCTGACGTCGCCACCGCCACTGCTGCAAGAACATGTTTCCGATTCGTCTACCCTGCAAGAAACGGGTTGTTTCGATTAATCGCACTGCGTGTCACGCACTCAAATAAATTCACAAAGCTAAAATGTTTGTATGGGGATCACAGTGACATAAATATGATAATATACAAAGTATTTGTAATTGTTAATTATATAAATACATGATTTAATTTAATTTAATCAGTATATCGAAAATTATTAGTGAACAATTAAAGTCTTTAAATTTACTAACTTTCATTTTGCAATTGCATTTCAAATTCTCAATCTTTCTCAATTTCAATTTCAAAACCAAAATGTTGTTTTGATTTATCAAAAAACTGATTATTATGTTAAAAGTTATAAAGAAAATATTGCTTTTAAAATGTAAGAATTACATTATTGACTAATTCGTTTTTCACGTTGTCACCTTATTATAAATTTCTTTAAGTTTTGCTTATCGCGCTAATTAATTATTGCCAACAAGAAAAACTAGCTATTTTCATTCTTGATATATTAAGTTAACATTTCACTCATTTAAATACAAAACCCATTAATTTAACTAATTAAATGTCTCGAAATTAAAATACAAATTAACAAACAAAAATATTTCTTTCTAAGTTTTGCTGCAATTAATTCTATTTTTGTGAAAATTGGTGAAGAGAAAATGTTGATTGTTTGTATATTACCTTTTAAAAGTTAAGAATCATTTTTTGACTAATTAAAAGTAAAAAAAAAAAAAACAAAAAAGTTACAAAATTTCTACAGAAATATGAGTCGTTTAAATACGTAATTTTTTTTTAATTGAACTAAAGTGAATATCTAAACAAAAATTGACAAAGAAAAAATAAGAATCTTTCTAATTAGTTGTGAATCTTAAGCTGTGCTGCTAATTTAATGGCAATCGTTATAATTTGATTATTTACTATAGATGTTAATTAGCTGCCCTACAGGGTGTTTGGCAGTCGTGTTGACTGCAGCTGTTTGCGTTCTTACTTGTTCAATTTCCCGTTGCGCCCGACGCGGGGCCTAGCAAAGCTGCAACCGCAAATGATGCCACTTGGTCGCGTTGCCGTTTGCCACAACACCTGTTGCAGCCGCCTCTTCTGCTTCTCTCTCCCTCACACGTTGGCTATCTTTCTTTGTCGCACTGTTGAGGGCGGAGGCGGTGATGGTGGCGGTGGCGGTGACGATGACGTTGGTCTTAATTGGCCAGGTCTTGAGAATCTGGTCGAGCGTCGTCTGCGACTGCAACTGCAATACAAAGTTTATCCATTACTCGCTGAAGTTTTTCCTAAATATTTGTGCAGGAAAATGTTAGAATTTCCACACCAGCAATGCAGTAAGCAGCGGCTTTGCCCGCGAGCTAGCTTCAAAGATTGTTGCAGAACTTATGCATGCGAATTCTTAGAATATAACTTTGTTAATTATTAAATCATTATTAAAGAGAGAAATTTAATTTTCTACTTGAATATAAGTTTAAGTTTCCACCGACAACCTTGACCTAATAATTATATTGGCATCGTTATGAGGTTTTAACAGTTTTTTTAACGAATATATATACATATATGTAGTTTATTTTTTTGGTTTTAAAAACTAGCCTAACTTTCATAATAATTAAATTAATATTAAATATATTTTAGTATAGGCAAATAATGAACCTAACATTTGCCATGCTTTGATTTCGCTATGGCAACTATACTATACAATATTGTAGTCCGAAAACATTGTACTCGTATAGCAAACAAGTTGCATTCAAAGAGCTGCAAAACTGAAAGAGTAATTCGCATCTAAACTTTCGGACAGCAGGACAGACAGACATGGATTTAATAGCTCAAAGATTCGGGAATATGTATTTGTAGAGTTCAGCCACGCCTGCTGCTAAGATTAACCACATTTTAAACGCTTTTCCGACCACTTTACTGGGCGTTTAGTGAGATTTTTCCCAGCCGGATAATTGCACAAGAAAATTAAGGCCAGCTGCCTTATAGAGAGGGAAGGGGACGCGGCTAACTGGACGCCTAAATGGCACACACACACACACACACACACCGCGAGAAGTGCGTCAACAAAATTGGCCAACAAAAGCGGGTCAAGTTTGCATTTGACTGTCAAATCAAATAAGCCCAGTTAGTTGGTTAGATGGATAGTTGGTGTCTTGCAGCAGAGGCGGCAGCAGCATCCACAAAAAGTAAACATAAATACGATAAAAGCAAATAAAAGCAGCGACTTGAATCAACATCAACATAATGCGTTTGCAACTTTGCGTAATCCTATTTAACTATTTGTATTTGTTGTTTGGCTTATTTATTTATTTATTGCCTGCTGGGCAGCCGATATTAGCCACTTTATTGTCGTTGTCGTTGTCGTTGTTGCTGTTGCTGTTGCTGTTACTGTTGTTGTAATCATCACAATTAGCCATCAAATGAAGTTTGAAAGTTGAAATGTTTGTTGGTAAAAGGGCCAGACACAAAAACCTCAAAGCAGGCCTTGTTACCTTGGCCAAAAAAGAGCGCTTAACAAGTCAAAAGCGAGAGGCTGAGCAACATCCTTTTTGTTGCATTTCATTTGTATGCATTTTTTAAAAATATATTTATATTCATTTTTCGACACAGTTCAGAATTAGGTAAATTTTTTTTTTTTTGCATCTAATTTTAGCAAAATAATTATTGAAAATATTCATTTAAAAAGTGCGTTCTACACTTTTTCTGCTCACAGTCAATAAAATCAAAATATTTCGAAATGCAATTTTAATTTATTCACTTCAAATATTAATGTTAAAAATGCATTCAACATTTTTTTGGCACATTCTGTTCACTTGTGTTTTACACCCGAAAAAAAAAACATATATGTATTTCCAAAACATATTTTATATTCACTTTTGAACTTGATTTTCACAGTTCAAAATTAGCAACATAAACAAAATGTTCTAAAATTTGAACCATTTTGTGAGTCATGTTTTCTTAATTTCCACAGTAAAAAAAATAGGAAAAAATGTCGAAATATAAACTTACACAATTAGGAAATTTATTTTCGATTACCGCAAATTGAAAATGTTTAACTAACGGTTTCACACGAAAACGCAGAAGCAACGGTTAACGCGCGAGAAAAATTGTTGATGAAACTAACGTGGCTTAAAGGCGGCAGCGCAAAATCAAAACACAAACGCACGCTACCGAGTGTGCAAATCAAATAAGCCGCAAGCAAGCGCCAACCCAGTGCAATGCACAATGTGTGTGTGTGTGTGTGTATGTCTGCGGTAGGCCAAGAAGTTGGCTAACCGCAAACCGAAGATGATAAAGCAGCGAAAGAAAAACACGACGAAGCAGACGACGAACGTGAAAACGCTGTGACTACGCAAGCGCATCGCTTTTATGTCATGGCGCCAAAACTCGATTTAAATCAGAGCGAGGTGCTGCCAACTTACACAATTTTAGCGTCTATCGATGCTCGTCAGCGAGTGAATGAGTTTTGGCATCGATGCCGATCTTCTAGAACCAAGTATCAAGTGCAATTGTCTCTTTTAAATACTTTACGCCCATTTCAATTTGGTAAAAATCTGAAAATTTATAAATTGGAAAACTAATAATTAATTCAATGCATAATTTCTTAAAATGAAAAAAAAAAAAAAAATTTCAAACATAATGATGTAGAAGATATCCTTAATTAACGGAATGTCCAATACCAGATTTGGCCACATTTGATTTACGCGCGCTAATGTGGCCATTAGGAAATTTTCTTCAAATTTATTGCTGTCAAATTACATTTGATTTCCCAAATAATGTGTAAATTTGACACATAACTGTGTTTTCAATTTTTGCGTCGCCCAGCTCATTTGTATATTTGAAAATATTATTATAATATGCAATATGGCAATGGTATGTTTGCTGGCGTTAATTAGTGTATTTTGATAGGTAACCGCTGCGGTCACACTATCGCAAACACTAATCACCAGTGCCACACACGATAAACGCCAGAGAGCGAGAAACGCACGGCAAAGAAGCGGCAAAATAAAAGCAGAATTGTAAATTATAAAATTGAAGGAACGCAGAGTGTTGCAAAAACCAACTGCGATGAGCCTGAACATTGACATGTCCGAGATCATAGAGTTTGTGCTGCCAACCAAAACCGGATACATCCAACACGACGACGACTGCGACGTTGACGATGAAGACGACGAAGGAGGCGACCACAACAATCACAACAACCATCACAACAATGTGCACGATGAGGAGCAGGAGGAGGAAGATGAAGAGCTGCCGGATGACGATCAATATGTGGTGCTGGAAACGGTGGACATGCCAGGCGATTACAAGCACGAAGAGTTTCTGCTCCTCGACGATGACAACGACGCTGTCAACGAGAACGAATTGTTGTTGGGCAACGGTGGTGTCGAGCAGCTGCAACTGCAGCACTGTCCCGAGCTGTTGCAGCAGGCGATGCTGCGGCTGCCCAAGGAGGAAAACATCCAGTACATGACCGACGAGCTGGACGATCTGGTCGAGGAGGAGCACGAGGAAGAGGGACACGAAGGGGAGGACGAAGAACTCTACGAAGAGCTGCAGCAGGAAGATGAGCCCGAGGATCAGGAGCACTTCGAGCAGTACGTGGACGATGAGCGGCAGTCGCGTTTCAGTTGGAACTATGTGCCCGCTGAAGCGCTTAGCATGGACGAGCTGGAAACGAAGTCACAGCAACGCCACAGCTTTGTCGATGATGACCAGCTGGTGGAACACCTTGAGACGCCTCCAACACCTGCGCCACAGCAGCTGGCGAAACCCAGTGAGAAGCTGTTGGAGCTGTTCAAGGGACCGCGACGCTACATGCTCTTCGATGAGCTGATCGCCACCATTGTAGACTTCGATGAGGGCGGCACACCGATTGTGGAGTTCTCCATGATCGGCTGCCTGCAGGACGAGAAGCTGCCGGTCGAGTGTGGCATCTGTCCCGATGTGATGCACAAATCAAAGCTGTCCAAGCACCAGAAGACGCATCTGGTGCCGGGCACAAATCGTTACGCCTGCATCTATTGCAGCGAAACGTATCGAGACTGCAAATATCTGGCGGGGCACGCCCGCCGTCACATGGGCATCCGGCCGTACGTGTGCGAGCCCTGCAAGCTGTACTTCAGTACCAAGCAGGATCTGCGTGTGCACAATCAGCGGCGGCACCTGGAAAAGGAGCACATCTGTGAGATGTGCGGCAAAACGTTTGCGCAGAACACGCAGCTGAAGCGGCATCGCGAGGCAACGCACGAGAAGAAGCGACGTTTCCAGTGCCAGTACTGCCAGAAGGCCTACTACAAGAACTTCTCGCTGCAGGAGCACATCCGCAATGTGCACATGGGCAAGCGACGGATGCTCAAGTGCCCGTTCTGCGGCATGCAGTGTCGGGATGCGCACAAGATGGCGCGGCATCGCAAGGAGATGCATCTGCAGCAGGACTCGTTCGTTTGCCACTTGTGCCAGGAGGAGTTTACCGACATCAACTACTTCGATGCGCACAAGCGATCGATACAGTGTCGCAGCAACACGCGGCGTCTGGTGGTGGACGAGACGGCAACGGTTCATGGGCATCGCGAGCAGAGCGACCAGCTACAGTTTGTTCAGCAGTCGGAGGATTTAGGCGATCTGCTCGAGGAGGATTACGACGAGGACGCGGGACTGCTGCTGGAGGGCAACTATGTGGAGGAGGACGACGAGGAGCAGCAGCTACAGCAGCAGCAGCAGCACCAACAGTTACTCTTCGACAGCTATCAGGATGCTGATCAGGAGCAGCATCAAGAGCACTTTGAGGACGATGCGCTGCTGGTGGAGCAGCTGCAGGACGACGACGAGGAGGAGGTCGAGGACAGCGAGCTGCTTGAGGACGATGAGCAGCAGTTTCTGCAGCAGCAAGCGATCTACCAAGAACAGCAACAGCTGGACCAGCAACAACAACAGCAACGACAGTATAACGATGATGATGTGATTTTTGAAATCACCTTGGAGAATGAGGATAACTGAGCAAAATTGCCTTTCCCTCGCCCCTCATCCTCTCCCCATCCCCGCCCGCCCCTAACTACTACTCAATTTTGTAAATAAATGTGTATGTAAATTGTAAACATCACCATTAATAAAAAGCGCCTTGACAACAATTTCAAACCAGCTTTGCAATGCGACAGACAGGGACAACAACAGCAACAACTCGCAACATGGAGAATGCAACCCAGGAGCCCAGAGCTGTATTCTAATGTGGCCATCAGCATCAAATGCAACCCGGGGAGGGGGGGAGTTTTTGAAAATTGTGGCCAGTATTGTGGGGCTGTCATTTGTTCCCGCATTTATGCACAAAGCGTAATTAAATAAATATATACATATATGTGCATAAAGATGACATCAACCATGTGTGTGGGGCGTGTGCGTTTGTGAGTGAGACAACAGCACTGTACTAGCGTAAGCAATGACTGGTCATCCAGCAAGCAATGGGACCGTTGCAAATGGAAGGCAAAGGCGGTAATTATTTGTAAAATGTGGCACAGCGTGTAATGTGATGGTAAAAAATGTTTTATAAAATTAATTATTTTTAATTCTAGCGTACAAATTAAAGCCAGAGCAACATAGGCCAATGAATGTGGGCTAAAAAGAAGACTGGCATTTTTAAGTTGGTATTTTTGGTATATTGACCGTCTTAACATGCACATTTCTGATATTGCCGCTTGCGGACACCTTGGCAGCCGATGGCGCGCAAAACAGCAGCGATTTTTTTGTTTATTTACACAGCAATAACAAATTAATAAATATGCAGCGCACCGGTAGCTGCAACAAAAACCGTCGACGTCGTAACCTGACAACGACCACATCGATCAAGCAGGCGACGCGGTTATTATATACGCTACCAATTTTTGAAGTCGCATCAAGTCAAGCAAAAAAGTAAACAAAACAAAAAATTAAAGTTACCCCGTAAGTTGATATAAGATATATTTGTACAGTTTGCTGGACCATGGAACACGATAACAAGGACGACGACGATGTGGACACAGAGAACGCCAACACCGAACACGCCTCCGACGACGATGTGGAGGCTGAAGACGAAAACGAGCTGGAGGAAGCGGAAGTCGTGGATGTCGACAGCTGGGAATCGTTTCAGGCGCACATCGATGCGCTGGTGGTGAACGAGCGATGTGACAAGACTGTGCGACAGCTGGATGAGCGACGCCAGACAATTGTGCAGCGCACGCGGCAGGTGCAACGCGAGACGCCCAAAGGATTCGCCGAGCGTTCGATGACCCAGCTGAGCAAGATCGATCAGCAGTTGGAGTTGTCCAGCACGCGTCTGGGTCAGCTGGTGCGCTTCGGCAACGAGTTGGTGACCAACATACGTGTGGCGAACGAGCGACGCGAGCTCAATCGTCGTTTATTTGAGGCTGCGCAGGAGAAGGAGATGAAAAAGAATCTGGAGTGGGAGAACATCGAAGCGTTGGCCAAGTTCGATGATATCAAGTCGCGCTGGACTGAACTAAACGAGATCAACGAACCGATGCTGCTCTGGGATCAGATTGAGGAGCAAAAGAAGCGCATAGCAGAGATCATGGAGCGTAAGGATGAAATGATTAACGCCTGCCAGCAGGAGATCGAACGCATGAATATGCGCTACGAATTGGATCGCCAGCGCCAGGCGGCCGATCTCTGCTGCCTGGTAGAGCGTGTGGACAACCAGGTGGAGACGCTCAAGGAGTCCTACAAACAGCATCTAGAGCTGCTGCGCAACACAGTCGAGGATGAGCGTCAAGCATTCTCGCATTCAGCGGCCGAAAAGTGGCGCAGCTTCTTTGACGCCTTAAACACCAACTTTGAGGAGAAATCAAAACTGGTTCGTGTGCGCGAACAATTCTATTCGTTGCAGACGCAGCTGCTGCAGGACTCGCAGGACGAGCTGACCAAACAGACACGTGTGCGTCTGGAGAAGGAGTGCGAACGCCTGGAGCTAGAGCTGCGTCGCACACGCGACAATGTGCTGATGAACTCCGAGAAGTTGGACTACAACTATCAGGTGCTGCAGCGACGCAACGACGAGAACACCATCATCACGAACCAGCAGAAGCGGCGTGTGGCCCGGCTCTATGAGACGGTGTCGCGCACTCGGCGCAACTTTAAGCATGTGCTGCACAGCGGTCGTCGCACTATCCAGAAGCTGACGCAGGAAATTCAACAGCTGCACGGCAGCATCAGCGAAATGGAGGCTAAGGCGCTGCATACGCGCAACATAAATCGCGAGAAATTCAATCGGGTTTGGAACATCAACTACGAGGAGATTAGCGAGCTGCTGGCGCGCATCTTTGAGATCGATCGCGTGCTGCACGAACAGCAGCTGGTGATGCCGTGGCAGTCGCCCAACATTCGCATCGAGAACATCAACAAGCCGCCGCCGCGTCGCCACGACAATCCCATGGATCGCATCGAGCGACGCTTTGGCCGGCTGCCCAAGCAGTACGGGGGATCGGGCTACAGTGCGACGCAGGAGTCGCAAAAGCCGCGCGGTGGCATGCAGGATTTGCCGCCCGAATCGGCGCGTTTGATGCGCAACATACTGCGCAAACTGGCCGATCGTGGTGGCTTCCTGATCGAAGAGCGTCTGCTCAAGATACTACGACCGTATTCGGAAAAGGAGCAGACCATGGTGCGCATTGATAATATTTTTGCTGCGTTGCGTATACGCAATCTGGACCATGTCATGGAGCTGACGCGTGTCTTTGAGCCCTACACCTATTGTCCCACCTGCCAGCCATCCGGACTGAGTCCCATGAAGTGTGCCGAGGTCTTTCTCAAGGACCAGAAGTCGACGCGTTCCCTCAAACTGGGCGATGTCAACAATTTGGATCAGGCGCTGTTGCGTGGCACCAGCCGCTTGGCTGGCACTTCTGTGGCCAAGAGCACCGGTGTCAAGAACTCGTGCCCCAATCACTATTTGGTCATGGAGCCGGCGCTCGTCTTGCACGCCATGAATCTCTATACGAACCAGAAGCATAAACAGAAATATGGCAGCTCGTCGGATACGAGTCTGGAGACCGAACTGATACGCTTCAATGACAAGGAGATTCAGGCGTTTTGGCGTCAGTTCTCCAACATTTTCACACCCTCGAAAACGCATCTGTGGAAGACCCTCGAGCATGGCATGAATCATTATGTCGAGGTCCTCAAGATGCGTGTGCAATACGATGCAGAAGTGGTTTTCTTGCGCCGCCAAAACGAGGAGTTGCGTCACCTGCTCCAAAAGTTTAAAGTCTAACGTACTCTAGTCATTTTCTTGTGTTTTTTTTTGCGAATTTAAATTGTCTGCGCTACACAACATAAAAAATGTTTGTGCGATCACTACATTTTGCATTATTCGTTCCACTGTCGCCGCTTGCTTCTGATTGGTGGTGCACTGTGTTGTTGTCTCGCTTTGGTCTGTGTGCAAGGTCTGCACACCGTTATTTCACACAGTGCAACGGTCAGGTTTAATTGCACATTTGCCTCTTGAGCGCCAGTTTTAAACCAATCATTACACTGCGCTTCAGCAAAAAGTTGAGGGCTAACTTTCAAATACAAATTTACATTCAAAATTTACTCTTCACTTAAAAAATTATGGAAATAACTCTTCGTTTTTATATTTTGTTGCTATTTTTTTTTGTGATCGCTTTTTTAAAATGTAAAAAATAGCGTTAAAATAGATAAGTGTAATTCATTAATTATTTGCGTACCCCTTAAAAAAAGTAATTGCAATTTTTTTTTTAAATATTAACTAATTAGGATGTTTTTTTTGTATGCATTTAAATTAATAAAATTTGCAAATACAGGATAATTTTGTTTACACAAAAAACGAGTGCAATCATCGACATTCTACTGTATTTGCTTTCGAGTAACTGTCATAGTTTGTTTGCTCGAACAAAGTACAAACCGTTTAGCGTACCTTGTTCGCTATCTAATATAAGAAATAAAAAAAAAATAAATTTAAAAGCATTTGCCATGATAAACAAATTGCAAGTACACTTTGCTGAATCACCTGGCAAAGGTTTGTTTTTTTGGACAGCAAACTTCAAACCGCAACTAGTAAAAACTCTTTTGTCGAGAATGCTCGGTCACAAGACACCCTGTCCCCTCGGGAATATTTGAGGTTCATTCATTTTTTTAAATGAACTCTTGACAAAATAGACGCTTTTATGAACACAAAAAAAAAAAGCATTTTTAAAACGGAAGATATTAATATTTATATACCCTTATAATTTGTTTAACTCTAACTCATACTATATGTGTGTATATATACTAAATTTGGAGTGTATATTTTCTATAGACCTCAGACCTAGAGACTATAGCCAGGAGAGACAGACGAACCATTATGCTTTTTAAGAAAATATATGTACATACTTTATAGTATCGGAGGTCAATAGTTCAACCTGATGGATACAAGCCCAATATACCCTATTTCCGGTTTTTCATATGATTGGGCAAAAAAGCCCAGTTGAGTTTTATGGGTCCTATTTAAGTAAGTTTTACTGTAGGCAATTTAAAAGTTTATGACGCGCACAATATATGTTAATGCTATCAATATCATTTAGAAATACCTCAGTTGGAAAAGCTAATTCTTAAATAATTATAGATGATATAATAAGCGGACAAAATATATATTACATGTGTATGCAAATATGCTTGCGTTATTTACTGTTGTTTGTTGGGCAGTGTTGTTATCTACTTATCTACTGCGGTTCTGCTTGGCCACATGTCGATAAAGTTTCGTTTAGTTGAGAAGGTTGACCAAACACACACACACACACACACAAGCGCACACGTGTAATTGCTGCTGTGTGTGTGTGTGTGTGTGTGTGTGCAAGCAGCTGATCGCTTGGCCTCAGGTTCAAGTGGTTCAAAGTGCGCGCGAACAAATTGAAAAGGAAAAGAGAGAGAAAAATTGCAAATCAAATTACAACAGCAATAACGATCGATTTTATTGGACGCGCGGCAATACGATAAAAACAACGAAATAGCAATAAAATATAAAACGACGCTTAATGTACGTCGGTTATTTCTTTTTACCCACGTCGTAATCTTATCGGCGCAAAAAAACGCATAACGCAATAATTAGTGTACAAACGATCGCTGTGCGATCCACAAGCCAAACATGCGGCAGCCGGAACACGATAGAGATCTGAGCAGCGGCAGCTACGCCGCTTGCCTCAGCGAGGATCTGCAGCTCTTTGGGCAGCTGAACGACCTGCAGTTGCTCGACAGTTGCAGCGACTTTGATCTCGTGGTAAATAAATTTTATAGAACAAAAATAGAAACATACCCCATGGCTTTTTTGTGCTTTAGGCGCCCTCCACAACCAGCACATCCAGCACACCTGTAACGATTAAAGCGAAGCGAGCGCCGCCCACAAAGAGCAGCAACAAGAACAGCTGTGAGGTGTGCCAGCGCAGCTTCGGCGATGCGTACACGCTGCGCATACACAGGATGCTGCACACGGACGAGAAGCCGCATGTGTGCGGCGAGTGCGGCAAGGGATTTCGGCAGCTGCACAAGCTCCGCATGCACAGCGTTATTCATACGGACGAGCGACCGCATCAGTGTGATATATGCGGCAAGGGATACCGTTTTGCCAACTATTTGGCCGTACACCGGCGACTGCATACCGGCGAGAAACCGTACTGCTGCACAGAGGCCAAGTGCAAAATGTCCTTTCATTCGATACATGCGCGTCGCATGCACGTCAAGCTGCATCACCATGCGTCAGAAGAGAGCAGCTATAATAGCGGCAGCAGTGAATCGACCGCCACAGCAGCATCGGCAGCATCCTCGTTGAGCTGCTATACCTGTCCCGTTTGCGCACGCGTGCTGAGCGATCAGTGCTATCTGAACACGCACGTGAAACGGCACTACAATCAACGAGACTTTGTCTGCCCGCAGCCGCAGTGCGGCAAAAGTTTTTTCAGCTCCTCGGAACTGAATCATCATCAAATTGCGCATACGCGTCTTCGTCCATTCCGTTGTACGCTCTGTTCTGCGTGCTTTTTGCGCAAATCGAATTACAAGCAGCATTTAAAGCTGCATCAGTGACAACAGTTTTTTAAAATATAAGGTTTATTTAAATATACGTTTTATACATAGAATTATGTTTTTGTTTGTTTATTAGATATATATATATATATATGTATGTGTTGGTAATTGGTATTGTTTTTGTGTGTTTGTTTTGCTTTTGTTGCTGTAATTGCGCATATATATATAGATGTATATATATATATTGTATTTGTGTTTTCTTATTTATTGGTTTCTCAGTTTTTTCAGTTGCTGCTTCAGTTTCTCAGTTACAGTTGCATTTACGTTTGGTTCTTCTGTTCTGTTCTTCAAATGTTTCTATGTATGTCTGTCTCTATTACACTTAATTACATTTTAGCAAAAATATGTGCTTCACATGGGAGCGTGTATGCATGCATGTGTGTGTATGTGTGCTAAGCTCAACTGCCTTTGGCTGTCTGGCAACGCCAGCAAAGTGCAGCTTACGTTTGTTAAACGCATTGTGCAACACTAAGAACAGCAGCCGTTACACTCACACACACACACACAACTATTAATTGCCCATTTTACATGTAGTTGTATTTGCTTTTGGTTTCGTAAGGTAAACGAACAATAATAATAAACCAAAGCGCGTTTAATGTTTAAACTTAAAAACAAAATTTAGCTTTCTATGACATAGTCAACATACGCGATACGACTTAACATCTAAAATCCAAAGAGAAGACAATTACAATTACAATTTATAAAAAAAAACAACAACAACACGTCAACGAACTGCACAATTGTCTCTATGATGAGACGCAATTTCGCAAACAGCATTATCTCGTTTTGCATCTGCTTCTTGGTCTAATTTATTTCATTTGCTTTTGATTTTCTGTGTTTTGAGGTTAGGTTTCAGCAGACGCTTTGTTTGCGCTTTTGAGGTTAGGTTTGAACAGACGCTTCGGCTTGAGGTTCGGTTCGGTTCGGGTGCAGCTCGTTTGTTGTTTTTGCTTTTGCGACTTTAAACGTTGTTTTTTTCCTTTTCTTGTTTTGCTTAATTTTTGTTAATTTAAGATTTTAACACACACATACTAAGCGAAGAATGTAAACTTTAGAACAACATTCATATGACATATTTTTCTGCTCACCACTTTAAAATATTTTTATATGTATGTATATTTTCTCTTCTCACTTTTTCTCTCTTTTTCTGTTAGCTCATATGTGTTTGTTTGTGTGTGTGTGTGTTTGTAAGCTTCAAGCTTGATAAATCCCAGTTTCTGTTGTTTTTGTTTTTGTTCCGTGCTATGCTCAATCTTAGAAAAACGTTTTCCAAATCACCTGAAGTTTTGTTGTTTTTTAGTTCTTTCACAAAGAATTTTGAATTGTTATCGTGCGCTGTGCAACACTGTTGCATGTGCTTTCCCTTTCCCAATTTTAACGGTCAATTGTTTTGTTTTTTTTTTTCCTTTTTTTGTTAAATGTCAAGCAATGCTTATCAAAAGTTTTGGCTTTCTCATGTCTCTCATTCTCTAATGCTCTACATATTTCTCTGCCTAGATCTACGCACTAAAAATCCCTAAGCTTCCAATGCAAAATACATTATCTTTGCTTCACTTCTCTGCTTTTCTTTTGTTTTGTTCAAGTATTGTAGATGAAGATATATGTATAGAAGTTCGATTTGTATATATATATATAAATTTATATATATTGATAGATAGATGTGTATATATGTTTCTGCCTCGATTCTTCGTCGCGTTTGTAAAAGTTTTGTGTCTCTCTCGCAAAAAAAAAACTATAATTAATTATAATAGGGGTTGTTTCATAGAGTGCATGTACATATAAGTATATAGATCGAAGAGCTGTGTTGTGTTGTGGCTGTTGGACCGTGTGCATCTCTTACGACATGGAGCTGCAGGGCAGGCGCGGCGAACCCATTTGGGTGAGCACACGATCCAGCCACTGCAGCGGCCCATTCAGATGTAGCTCAATCCAGCAGGGCGTCGAGGTGACCGTCTGACGTCGGTACTCGGCGCCCCAACCCTTCACAAAGGACATGCGGATGGTGCACATGCGTGTCAGCTGATAGACCGCCTCGAAGCCCTGCGACACAGACTGGGACAGCAGAGCCGCAAACTCCTGATTGTTGAAAATCTTCAGATTGCAGCCGGGCGGTATCTTGCACACCGTTGCCGGATGCCAACCGTAGCGTTGATTGCAATTGGGACTCTGCACAAAGATGGACGAGTCGCTGAGGCATTCGGCAAACACCTCGCCACCAATATAATAGAGACGGACGCCCTTACCGATGTGACGACGCGTCTGCTCGACGACCTCGTTGCGATTGACGTTCGACAGCAGGCCGAGGCAAAAGCGCTCGGAATTGGAGGGATCGGTGAAGCCGTCCACAGTTATCGAGGGCTGAGAGGCGTGAAAGGTTTCGCCGACCCGTGTGTTAAGCTCATAGTAGGAGATGGAACACCAGAAGGCCGGCTCATGGTACATCACCGGTGCCGCGTCGGCGGGCGGTGTCAGACGGGACATGTTCATGTTGTCGTTGGGATCGATGGGGTCGCCATCTTCGCTCATGTAGCCGGGCGGTGGAGTGCCAGTGTTGGGAATGCTGCTGCCAACGCTGAGCACGCTCGATTGTGAGTCCATGCTGCTGCTGCCGGTGGCAAAGGATTGCTGCTGCTGCTGTTGTTGCTGTTGCAATAGTTGTTGCTGCTGCTGATAATTGCTGGCGCTAGCCGATGATGATGATGTTGCTGCTCCTGATGCTGATGTCGCTGTGTTGCTGTTGCCACTGCCACCCAATTCCATGTACTGTGGCGGACTGAGCGATGCACTGCGTATTATTGCAGCATTATATTCCGTATTATTTGGTATCTGATGCTGGTGATTATCCAGCGGATAATCGACAATCGAATCGGGCGGCGTTGGCAGCGATTTGGGCACCAAAATCGACAACTCAATCTTCTTGTAGTGATACGGATTGATGCAGATGTCGTCTTTGCGCAAATGGAAGGCGTACTCGCAATGCTCGAGCGGTTTCAGTTCATTCTGGGACTGGAGATCGGGCCAACGCCACAGGCGGCAGTAGATGACGTGCGGCAATCCTTTGCGTAAACTTTCGCCGGTGGCAGCTGGTTTGCTGCGCGGCACCGTCACGCAGCGCGTGTTGCAATTCTGTGTGGAGATCGCCCGTTCCAATTCCTCGATCTGGGAGCTCTTCTTGATCTTCTTCACCAGATTGCGGACGGCCTTCTCCGACCACTTGCCCTCGACGCTGTTGTCCTCGTTGCCCTTTTTGAGTGCTAACAATCGTTTAACCACCTGCGGTGTGAATGGCAACATCTCACGTAGCCTGGACACTCAAACGCGCCCGCCTCTCCCACGCCACACACACACACGCTCTTCGCTCACAACTACGACAGCTGACGACTGTCTGTCTCGCCGCCCCCGCTTCAACGCACGCACTGCAGTCCACAGTTCACTTGAAGGTGCAAGCGAGTGCAAACGATCCTTGTTGCAGTTGTTGTTGTTTTTTATTGGCCTCCTGCTCTGCGGCTGCTTTGCTGCAATTTGGTATTACCCAACACTGTCTGTTGATGCTCTCCTTGCGCTTGTTGTTGTTGTCGTTTGTGGATATTTAATTTGTTTTGGTTGCGCTGCTTTTGCCGTGCCGTTTGTTGTCAGCGTTTCTAAAAAATGTTCATAATCGTTAGTTTCTTTCGCTTGCATCTCCCTCTAGCACACACTCTGAGTTGTGCTCAACTAATTAAAACTTGATAATTTGCATGCATGTGTGTGTATGTGTGTGTGTGCTGATAAAAAAAAAGCATGAGACCATATCATGACAATATTTGTGATAATTACGAGAGTCTGTGTGCGTGTATTGGAAAGTCTCGATTTAATCAATGCGAACAATAAATGCAGCTGCAAGGTGTGTGTTTGCTAAACTGCGTGAGTATGCGTGTCTGTCTGTCTGTGTGTGTGAGCATTAGACGGGGGCGTTTTGTGCCAAGGTCAACTGTCTGCAAAGGCAGACGACGACGCTGTGCGTAACAAATGCCAGGCAGCGGCGCAAGAGGGCGTCAGTGTGCGGGCAGCGCTGACTGACTGAAAGTAAACAAGGACACAACTATGTATGTAGCCATCTAGCGGGTAGGCAACAGATAGTTACATTGATTACACACACACATACACACTCGTACTCACACCTAAATGTAGAAAGATGATAAGCAACAAAAAGTTAAGCAAGTAGGTTCTCCCTCCCCCCTCCTCCTGCTGTCGTGCGATTATTGACTGTGCAATTAAGTGTGCCCAGACATGACAAAATGAAGTTTCACATACACACACACATGTCTGCTTGTGTTAGTTTAGTGTAATGTATTGTAATTATATGTATACACGTTTGAATTACCTGTACAACAGTTTCCACATGTAAACAGCAGCAGCGAAAAACAGAAAGGAAGATAAATAAAACGTACACCGGCCGCGACTGGAAGCTGGACGATCTTTGGTAGCAGCAAAAACACACACAACAACAATAACACGCACACACACACTAACTAACAACAACACGATGCGGCGACGGCGACAGCGACGGCAACTGGAACGCAACGCACTTCCACTTTTCTATGCAATTGCAACTGCGAGCTGCGATGTTGTTGCTGCTTGCTGGCTTTTGATGGATTTTAGCGGCGTTGGCACCGGAACCGGGCGACGAACGTCAACTTTTTTTTTCTTTTTATGTGTGTCTTTTGGGTTGCGGGGGAGGGAAGAGGGGCTGCTTTCAATTTGTGTATGTCTTGTGCGCGCGCAAGAAAGTGACAGCTAGACACACAGACACATACAACTACACATGCACACGCACACACACTAAGTTTAATATACAGCGAACGAAATGTTCCTGCGGCTGCTGCTGCTGACCTTTCGCACTTTATGATTACTTTTCTAGTGCCCTTTCCACTGCCACAGCTGTTTTTGCGATCACAATTGTGGTGGACAGCGTTCTTTTGTTTCGTTTGTGCGCTCAATACTTTTGTTTTTCCAATTATTTTTGTTGTATTTTCTTTCTTTTATGGATCGATTTGCGCTGCGTGTAAAGAAAAGGGACCCGAGATCTCTACTATGCCGAAAAAGCACACCGTTCGTTCGCTCTATCGTCTGCTGTTTTGTATTTCCACACAATACATATACGCAGTTCTTATTCGCATTCGCTGCTGCTGCTTCTTCCGTCTGTGTCTGTGTCTGCCTAAGTGTGTGTGTGTGTTCTTTTGTCTGAAATTATGTATTCATCAAGAGCGATGTATTGCAGCTTATCGATAGTTGCGAGCAGCTTTTGCACTGGTATTTCTTCTCCCAATCGCAGCGAAAAGTGTGTTATTGCTATGGACGTAAATGGTATATATTCAGAGTACAAATTGGAGCAATTGCTAATTTTATTTTATGTGTGTTTACTTTTAAACAATTTGGCCTTACGCATAAAAGATAAATTTGAGAGTTGCAATAGGGTGAAAAGCTTTATAGTATATTTACACTGCAATTGGTATATTTAACGGCCACACTTATCGCGAATTATCAAACACCTATATCCGATTGACCAACAATTTGATGTTTTGTTTAAATATATTAGTAATGTAAACAAATTCCATTATTCATATTTTTCTTTACTTAACATCAAATGCAGGGCTTCAAAGTATAGCCAGAGCAACTAAATATATATATGGTACCTTTGGTATACTTTAATGGCCACATTTCGATAGCACATTCACGATAACCAACAGTCAATTGAAAATATGATTTTTTTCATTTTAATTGTAAATAATTTATTTAGTCTCAAGATTGACTCATGTATAATTTAGGTAGCCACCTCCCCCGCCGTTTAAGTACGCGATATTCGCCAGGACTTCTGCAATGCCTCCTTAATGCGTTCATCTGGCGACAGCGTATTGAATAGATATCGATTCAAATTGGAACCGTAATCGATTCGCTTACACATCTTCAAATGCTGCAATTCCAATTGGCTGACAGCGTATTTCAATTGCGGTTGCCTGGGTTGCGGATAGCCCACCGATCTGTCCATGAACATGCCAATAACACTTGATTTCTCTTCAATTTCTCTCAAAGGCGGCGATTCGTTGTCGTCCTGCGTCTTCTTGGACAATATGCCAGCGTTCAAGCGGCTGCGCAAGTTATCGCAGCCAATAAATGGTATATCGAAATGTTCCGTTATCTGCGTCGCTCTGCGGCTCATCATCTTGGAGGCGGCTTCGCGCGGTGGAGCATCCTTTGCCACCGCAATTACTGCGCTAGTCAGATCGATCAGCTGATCAGTTGCCGTCGCTGTCGCTGTTTCAAGCTTCAGTTGCTGCACTTGTGACGTCAGTGCGGCCAGCGAATTGTTTTGGCTGCGCAGCTTGTTCAGCAATGGAATATTCAGATGTGGCTCCTCCAGCGCCTCCCCGCTTGCCGCGCGCAGCTTGGGTATGGTGAAGCCACCGCCGCCGCCCAATGAGCCTCCAAGCTGTCCACCAGCTGCCGTCGCTTGTTGCTCGCGACGCCGTTTGATCTCGTTGAGCAAAAACTCATTGTGGGCATCGGCTGCACGATTTTGCGCCTCCTGCGCCGCCAACGCCTCGGCTGTTTTCGGCAGCTGTTGCTGGCCAAGATTGAGCTGCGGTATCTTCAGTTGTGGTATCACAAGTCGCTGTCCAATTGTTGTTGTTGTCTGCTGCATTGTTTGCAGTTGCAAACTGTGTGATTTGTTCTCCGTGTCCAGGCTGGCATCTGTGTCTATCATTATCTTAAGTGGCGTGTTTTGTTTGTTAAAAATAAAAACAGATACGTTTCTAAACAACAACAAAATAAAAAAAAAATGTTAAGCTTTGCCGTGTCGAGTGTTTTGTTTACCATTTGTTTTGTTGATTGTCTAACAGCCAAACACAACACTGAAATCCCAATCCCATTCCCAACACTGGAACAGCTGTCGCTTTGTTCACAAGTGTTGTAAGCCTCTTGCACAAAGCGCTTAAATTTGAACCTACATTTTAAACACAAGGTTTGGTTTCTCTTTTCATTACACAAAAAAAAAAGTGCATTTGCAACACAATCGCTGTCGTTTTTATTTCTAGTGTTGCGCGCTACGCGCCCAATTTCAAATCGACATTTTAAATAGAATTTCAATGGTTTCAAATAGCAAATGCAAAGAGGGACAACTAAAAGCAGACTAAACATGATCCAGGCGACAAATGGGTCCTTCCTCCACCATCTTGAGATCGACCTTGGGTCCGACCAGGTCGCGAATGTTATTGATGCCATATTTTATCATTGTTGGCCGCTCCAGCGACAAGCCCCAAGCGATCACATTCACATTCTCCGGCAGACCCATGGGCAGCAGCATTTCCGGCCTGAACACGCCCGAATTGCCAACCTCAATCCATTTGGCCAGGCCCGGATGATAGCAAAAGATCTCCATGCTGGGCTCTGTATACGGATTATAAGCCGGCTTAAACTCCAGCTGTGTGATGCCCAATTTGCGAAAGAATTCATAGAGCGTGCCAATCAGATCGCCCAGCGTCAAGCCTACATCCGCAATGACGCCCTCCACCTGATGGAACTCTGCTAAATGCGTCGCATCCAGCGTCTCATTGCGGAACACTTTGTCGATGCTGAAGTATTTGGCCGGCTTGAAGCCACCCTCCTGATTGGCCAGCTTGAAGAGCATGCGCGCACTCACGGCTGTCGTGTGGGTGCGCAACAGATTCTTCTGGGCCTCCGACAGCTTCCAGTCGTAGCCGTAGCCCAGTGAACCGTAGCCGCCCGTGGAATGGACGCGTTTCACGCGCTGCAAATATTCCTGGGGGAACTTGAAGCTTTGCGCCGGCTGATTGATAAAGAATGTGTCATGGGCATCGCGTGCCGGATGCTGTTGTGGCTGATAGAGCGCATCAAAGTTCCAGAACGACGATTCCACATAGTTGTTGGTCGGCATCTCCGAGAAGCCCATCTCGAGGAAGATTTGCCGGAATTCGGTGCGCACCTTGAGCAGCGGATGCAGGTGGCCGCGTGTCGGTGTCGCACCCAACGCATCAAAGTTGTACGACTTGAACTTGAGCTGCTGCCATAGGCCGCTGCTCAGCATGTCCATGGTCAGATCGGTTTCCAGTTTGGTCAGTGTCGTGGCGAATTCGGGTCCCTTGGTGAGCACAAAACTCTTGGTGCTGGTCTCCTGCAGCAGCTTGCGCTTCTTGTAGTCGGCCACATCCTTGGCGGCCAACTGCGATTGACCGCTGGCCACCAGCAGCAGCTGCTCCTTGACGCTGTCCACAATCTGATCGACTTTGCGTCGCACCAGCGGCGGATTCACGCTCTTGTCGAGCAGCAGCCAACCTTGTGACATGGCCTTGCTGAAGCCCACCTTGGCATTTGCTCCGCCAGCTGCCATCAGCGCCGCCTGCGCAATTCCTTCGGCAGGCACTGCGGCGTAAACGAGCGCCTCGTGGCTGCCCCGCTCCACTACCGCTTTGCCCTCGTCGCTGAGGCCCAGCGATTTGTGTGTGACCGTCTCGGCATGGACGAGTTCACCATGCGCCTGGATGCTCTTAAGGGCGCCGACAACCTTCTGATGATCCACATTGAACTGCGTGGCAAGATCGAGTGTATCGACTTTGCCCGCCTGCTCTAGTTGCTGCAGTATGCGTTCGGTGAGATCGGGATGCATGGCTGTTCACACAATATATTCCAGATATTCAGTGTTTCACAATAATGTGCAGTTTTTGTGGATTTGCACAATTTTGTAATGCACAAATTACAAATCGCGTGTTGCTGCTGTCGATCAAGAAATGAAACTAATATATCGAAACACAAGTGCAATCGCAATCGATGTGCTTATCGTTTTAGTTTTGGTAAGTGTGCAAATTTGTATATCGATGCTTTTCAATTTGTTAAATGTTACGAAATAAATTTAAAATAATTTAATATAATACATTATTAGATACAATTAAATTGACTAATGCTGTTGTCGAAAAAACTACTAAACTAACATATCGAACAATCGATAAGCAATCGCATTAGTGTTAGTAAGTGCAATTGTTGCTGCTGTTATCATTTTGTGCTGTTAAGCTGACCGCTGCTGTTATCAGTCAGTGTTGACTATTGCACAATTGTAATTTGTTTATTTTGATGCACAGCACTTAAAAAACAAAATGCTTAAAGTGCTAAACAATAGTGAGAAATGCGCAGAAATCTATTGCAACGCATTGGCAGAGCCCAAATTCAACATTATGTGCATATGTGGCAAGTCCATAGCGGAGTACGAGGCATTTTGCACGCACTTTTACAACGAGCATTTGCGGGAAACAGAAAAGCGCAAAGATCAGGATCAACAACAGCCACCTGATGATGCTGAGCCCGCGAACACTGACGAGTGTCTGGCGGAAACGCAGCTAGTGCTGCTGCCCGCCATAGACGGCGAACACGATACGTTGACTGGCAGCCAACAGGAGACAAATCCGAGTACGTCCAGGGAACGCAAGAAGCCCCAAAACACGTGCAGCTATTGCGGACGCAGCTTTCGACGGCGTCAGCTGCTGGACACACACCTGAACATACACACGGGCAGCAAGCCGCATCAGTGCGAGACGTGTGGCAAGCAGTTTCGAGCCGTATCCACGTTGATGCGTCACCTGCGCACGCATCAGGAGCGCCAGCAGGAACAGTGTCAGCATTGCGAGAAACAGTTTACGCATCGCAGTGCATTGCTCAGCCACGAGCTCCGGCACACGCAGCAGCGACGCTGGGCCTGCGGCAGCTGCGACAAATGCTTCTATACACGCAACCAAATGGATACGCATCAACGCAAGTTGCATGACAAGAGCAGCTCTGTCGCCCCGTCCATGCATTTGCCCTTTGCCTGCGAACTGTGTGGGAATAGATATCGCAGCGCATCCATGCTAAGCACGCACAGACGGAAGAAGCATTATCGTGCGGCCAAATACGAGTGCGAACATTGTGATAAGAAGTTCGTGGACACTGAGCGTTTGCAGCAGCACCAACTAATACATACAATAAAGTCTGATTGTTAATAAAATAAAATAGTTTCGTTGCACTTTTGAAGTTCTTTTAAAATTCCCGCCACCTTTCTGCTAGTGATGGACTGGGACAACACTTTTTCAAAATTAAGCCACCTGCCGCCCATTTTTAGTGCTGTGCAGCGCCAAAAAGCTCAAAACAGCTGTTTGCTGGCCTCGCCTATCAACAATCGGATGTGACAAATACAAATTTGTTTGCGTTGCTCGCTCGCACACAGAACCGAGAAATTTCAAAACAAACAAATGTGCTGTAAGCTGAGTGCAAACGAGGAAAGCAAAAATGCTGAAAGCACTTAAGCCGGACACATTCGCAGCCAGCGCGAATGCCAAGTGCGGTGAAGTGTATTTCCAAAGCCTCAACAGCTATCGCATCGACTGCGCCTTCTGTGACATGAAGAGCTTTGTGTTTGCCGACTTTCTGCTGCACATACAGAACGAGCATTTTGAGAGCGAGCTGCTCAAGACCGAGCAGCTACTGCTTCCCACCAAACAGGAGCAGCAGCAGCACGACGACAGCGATAGCGGCGCAGCGCCTCAAATTGTGAATCCCTTCAGCTGGTATGAGGTGGCCAATGATGGTGCTGAGGCTGGCTTGCCAGACGACAGCGAAACCGAAGCGAAGGGGGAGCAGGAGGTGGACGATGAGGACGAGCAAGAGGATCCCGTGGATGTGTCCAGCAGTGCCATAAGCATAATGAAATGGGATAAAAGCAAACGCAATGGTCGCGAACCTTTGCGTCACACGCGGGCCTTAAAAGTCGACTACAACGAGGAGTCCGAACAGGAGCTGGAGCAGCCCAGCAAAGCTCAGCAGCAGCTGAGCTGCCCGCACTGCGAGAAGAGCTATCAAAGCAAAAAGCTGCTGCAACGACATCTGCAGCGCCAACACAAAAGCGAAGACAACAACGATGACGACGGTGATGATGATGATGATGATGATGACTATGAGCCAGCCATAAAGCAACCCAACACAACGTGCCACAAGTGCGAGCACTGCGACAAGGTCTATCAGGGCAAATACACGTTGCGCCAGCATGTGAAACGAGATCACGCCCCCAACATACCGGAGACGTTTGTCTGCCTGGAGTGCAACGCCCAATTGCCGCGTCTCCGGCTGCTCGACGAGCATGTGCTGCAGATGCACGGCGGAGCACTTTGCGTGAGCTGCGGCCGTCGCTATAAGACGCGGCACGAACTGAAGCGTCATCAGCTAAAGCACACCAACGAACGTAACGTGGCCTGCAATCATCCCGGCTGCGAGAAGCGTTTCCTGACCACACGCCACATGCGCAACCACAGCAAAGTGCACTCGGAGCAGAAGAATTTCGTGTGCGAAAGCTGCGGCTACAGTTGCCGCAACAAGGAAACGCTGCGCGTTCATTTGCGCAGTCACACCGGGGAGCGTCCCTTTGGGTGTCAGGTGTGCGACAAGCGGTTTCCTTCGCACTCGGGATTGCGGGAGCACATGGCCATGCATTCAACGGAACGGCCGCATGTCTGCAAGGTGTGTGGCGCCACGTTCTCCAGGCAGAAGGGACTCTATCATCACAAGTTTCTGCATGCGGCAACGAAGCAATTTGTGTGCAAGCTGTGTGGCAATGCGTATGCTCAGGCGGCGGGTCTGGCGGGGCATATGCGCAAGCATCGCAACGATGAGCTCAATGCCGCATTTTGAATTCGTTGTTATCACGTAGACACACAAAATACACACGTATCTTCCCCCAGTTTAAGTCATTTGCTGCTTATCTGCAGACTAGTTTGTAGTGTACATATACTATATATAATGTTTCTATGTTTAAGAACTCAGGCATAGGATAGACACACATTTACTTACGTTTTGCGTATACAATTAAAACTCTTATCTTCTTGTTTTTCAAACAACTTGACGTTTCTTTCGAATCTGGCGCCGTTCTTGCTGTGTTATCGAAAGCAGTTTTGCCAGTCTTATCGATAACAGAGACAATCGATTTTTGACGGGTGACAGGGGCAGCGGTAACGTTTAATTTTAGCCGTTGTGTTGATGACAACAATTAATCGTTGGCCAAATGTCAGATCGTGCGTTTAATGTAATGCCAATGATTAAATTTAGCACTCACATCGTAACAATGGCCAGCAACGCAGCAGCCGTAGGCAAGCTGAAGCTTCTGATTATTAAATAATTCATTGCACTACAATTTGCAGCACGGTGCGAAGGACGATGAGGATCAACTGCGTCACTTGTGCGAATATTGTGGCTACAGGACTCGCATACGTGGCAATTTGAAAGTGCACGAACGACGCCACATAGGAGAGAAACCCTTCAATTGCAGCGTTTGCAATGCCAGTTTTGTGGCCCGATATCAACTGACCAGCCACAAGGAGCGGCATCTGGACGTGCTGCAGAGGCGACATCGACACATCTGCCAGGTGTGCAATGCGGGTTTTTTGAGTGCGCGCGCTCTGTATCACCATCGGCCCTTGCATGAGGCAACTAAGAAATTTTGCTGCTGTCAGTGCGGCAAGTCCTATGCACAGGCGGCAGGATTTGCGCAGCACAAGCGTTGGCATCGTCAGCAGGACGAGCGGGCATCGCTTCAAATTGCCAAGCCCGCGAATTGACATTGATTGCATTGTTAATAACAATATACATTTGCGCGGGCAGCGAATAAAAAGCGAATGTTGCGCTTAAAAGCGAACATAATTTCAACTTTACGCGGTTACCAAGCAGCAATTATTTAACACTATTCGCGAATTATAACAATTTTTTTGTCGTGTTGCACGTTATTGCTTGCAGTTGATTGCATTGTTAAAAAAAAAAAACAAATAAAATAAAACCAAATGCTGCGATTGTAAAATTTACGCACCTGCTTAATAAGCAGCTATTAACCAACACTTCTCGCGAATAATCGAATTATCGCAAACTATCGATATGTTGTGTTGTGTTGACATTGGCCTTGCAGTTGATTGCATTGTTTATGTTTTTGTATTTATGGCAACGGAACTGCAATAAAAGCGAACGCAGCATGTTAAAGCAGTGTCTAATCAATGTGGACTTCACGCGTCTGCATGCCAAACAGCAGCTGCGTCCCAAATGCGGCGAAATATTCTACGAGAGCGACGACAATGAAGACTGCTGCAGCTTCCAGTTGGTTTGTTGTCTCTGCGAAATGAAGCATTTCGCATTTGACGATTTCTCGATGCACATACGCAACGTGCACTTTGACAAGCACGGCAAACCACGCACCCAAGCCATCACTGTCAACCGCACGGAATCAGAGCAGCAGCCAAAGGAAGCAGTTTCAGAGGAGCTAGGGGAGGAGGAGGAGCTTCAGGAGGAAGAGGATGATGATGATGATGAGGATGCCACGCGCATTTGTGCTTTTGATGCACTTAAATCCGAAGACAGTTGCAGCGAACTGGAATCAGCAGCTGAGCAGGATGGCAGCGAAGCCGAAGCCGCCGCTGACTCCGATCTGGAAACGCAAACTGTATTCAAAGTAAGTCCAACTGCAGCCATAAACGATGCTTACTGATCAACCCAAATGCTTTGCAGCGCCAACGCCAGCCCAAGGAGTACAGATGTGAGCACTGTGCCGGCAAATACACCACACTCAAGTATTTGAATATCCATCTGAAGATGAGTCATCCACATCCCAAGGGCTTCAAGTGCAGCGACTGCGAGGCCACCTTCGATGTGGAGCGTGCCCTGCAGACGCATCGTCGCAAGCTGCATACCCAGTTCAGCTGTCATCTGTGCGACAAGGTGTACAAAAGTGCGCGCACCTTGTTGCGTCACGTCCAGGGGCATTCGGGCGTGCGGCAGTTCAAATGCGAGCACGAGAACTGCGGCAAATCCTTTGTGAGCCAGCACAATCTGACGTCGCACCGTCGCGTCCACAGCAGCGAGCGCAACTATGTCTGCGAGCTGTGCGGCTATCGGTCGCGCTATCGCGACGCCCTGATTGTCCATCGACGCACGCATACGGGCGAGAAGCCGTTTAAGTGCCAGACCTGCGACAGATGCTTTGCCTCCAAGTCGCTGCTGAACGAACATCAGGCCATGCACTCCACGGAGCGTCCGTTCAAGTGCGACAAGTGCGAGGCGGCCTTCTCCCGGCCCAAGGCCCTGTATCATCACAAGCATCTGCATCTGGGCATCAAGAAGTTCAAGTGCAAGATCTGTGGCAATGCCTATGCCCAGGCGGCTGGACTCTCGGCGCATATGCGTGGCCACAAGGCGCAGACTGTCAATGGGATTGCTGCCGAAGTGGCGGGCAGCAACAGCGGTCATGCGGCGACATCGTTCTCGCCTTATTAGCCACATTTTGTGCACTATTGTTATGTATTATGCCCATTGTCATTAGATTTAATCGAAACTGTAAATTAAACATTTTTGTTAATAAGCATCACGGAATAATTGTGCCTCACTTTAGCGATTACTCTTTCACTTGAAAAACCACAAAATAAAAAGCAAATAACTCTTATTTTATAAATAATAGTTTTTAGAAAATATTACTTTATTTGTATTAAATAATAACCATGTCTCTTAGATTAACTAATATTTACTATAAAAATTAAATGCAATTCAAAAAACTAAAGTTAAAATTATTTTTTAATTTATATATATGTATATATTACAGATCAGAAGCGACTTGAAGCACTTTAAACATGATGGAATAAAAACTCGATAATAAAGTTTAAATAGGCACTGTTTAAATTAATAGAAAAACACTGCGTTAATTTTTTTGGATTCGTTTCAACATTTATTTCAAACAGGAACTTACAACTAGGCGCATAATAAGTTTACATTTATTTATATAGTACACGATCTCTGTATTATTATTATTATTGTTATAATATTTGGTTTGGGTTGCGTGCATTTGCCTTTTGCTAATACTTAAAGTACATAGTATTTGGCGTAATAAATTGCGTTATTACGCACAAAAAAAAAAAAAAAAAAAAAAAAACACTAACCAAAAAAATTGCAAGACTAGAAGAATTGAAAACTTGTCAACGGCTAGCCGAAGACTTTAAATACCCCGGCAGCAGAGTGAAGACTGAATATGCAAATTTCCAGTCAGTCTATTCATTAGAAACTCTTTGTCAGAACCCTCAACACTATGAGGCTGCAGGTTTAACACAACGTAATTCACGACTTTTGATCGCGCACAATAAGAAGCGATTACTCAAAAGTTCAACGCTAACTATTTGAAATTTTAAATTATAACTGGCACTTTCAGTGTTTTTCTTTTCCAAGACAGTTTTAGACACGAACCATAGCGTGTGTTGCAACCAGTGCTTAACGAAGACACGAACCACACTGATTTGAAAGCGCAGCTCAAGCTGTCTAATCACTTAAATATTGCCACTATAGAGTTCTATGCTCTCTGCCAGGGTATGGACAACAGATCAAAGGTAGGTGGAAATGTTTTACATGCATTCTGTCCAACCGTTTCCGTGTTCTTTGGTATCTTTTGGAGAATGCAGAATGCGTCGGATTCGACTGGAGCTTAAGCCCAGACGCGTATGGTGTAGTCCCAGCTGCCGGTGGAGAGCGCGGTGCCGTCTGGTGAGACCTGCACGCACGACACCTTATTCTCGTGGCCGTACAATAGACAGACGCGCTCCGACTTCAGCGTGTCCCAGAGATTCACGGTGTAATCGTTATAGCCGGCGAACAGCAGGCGACCGCTCACCGAAAAGTCCACTGAATTGACGCCAAAGATGATGCTCTCCTTGGCAAAGACAGCGACCTCGCGATCCGCCCGCATGTCATACAAACGACAGCTGCTGTCATCCGATCCGGTGGCAATTGCATCGCCACATGGATGAAACTTGACGCTGTTCACATCGGACTGATGGCCCTCGAACGATTGCACCACATGGCCGGAGCGCATGTCCCAGATGAAGGCCATGCGATCGCAGCTGCCCGACACGAAGGTGTTGCCCGTCTCATTGGGTGCCAAATCGATGGCCATCACATCACCGGAATGGCCGTGAAAACTCTGCAGCAGCTGGCCGGATTCGACGTCCCATAGGGCGCAGGTGGAATCGCCGCTGCCGGTAAGTATTTGCTGATCGGAATTGGGATAAATGCAGCACGACATGTAGCTGGTGTGTGTGCCCACAGTGCGTTTCTTCGCTGCCATTTCCTCGTCGGATGTGATCGGATAGACGGTGACTTTGTTGTCCAGGCCACCGCAAGCCACAAAATTGCCCGATGGCGCATAGGCGCAGGCCATTATCCAGGTGGTGGGCATGGTCACGGCATGCTCTTTGTTGGTGGTGAATGCATCCCAGATGATCAAACGTCCGTCTTGGGAGGAAGAGATAATATGACGTTTGTCTGGACTCCAGTCAGTGCAGAGCACTTTGGCCTGATGGCCCTTGAGCACCTTGCGTGGCTTGATGTTCACATAGGCGATCTGCTCCAGACGTTCGGCCACATTTGAGAGATTCACATCGTTGAGCTTTTGGCGCTCCTCTTCCAGTTTGCTTTTCAAATTTTCCGCCTCCTTCACCAGACTGGTCATTTTGTCGCTTGCGTTCGCATTGCTGGCGGGCACGGCGCTCTCCGACATTTTTCACACTTTTAGTTATTTATGTGTGTGGCCGTAATGCCGTAATAATGTGTGTGCTGCTGCCCAATGTGTTAAAAGCGGGGGCGAAAAATCAATGAAGTTAGGAAAAAGTGTATACACCGTATACACAACAACGGGCGGCTGCTGCCAGTGTGTGCAACTTGCACTTGTGTGTTTTTGTCCAATGTACAACACTGGAAGTCAAGCAACACTGGCTGGCTGCCCGGCACTTATCGATAAGCTTAACAGCGCAAACACGCATCTTATCGATATTTAAAAATACTTAAGAGTTCTGTTAATCTAATCAATTGTAGTTTTTATTTCTTTATACCCTTAATAATAAAACGTGTAAGCATTATCTGTGATTTAGTTTGATCCACATTCCCAACACCTATGTTTTAATCCTATAAGAGTCGATCCGTGCCAAAGCAAAAATGTTTTCACATCAAATCTTTACTTTTAAGACAGAATGAAACACACATGCGGACACTTATTATTTGTGATAAATTCAAAATGAAAACTTTTTGCAAAAACATAATATCGATAACAGCAATCGTTATAAAATACTTTATCGCTTTGTTATCGCATTATCGTGGTATCGCTTTACAGCTGTGTGGAGTGTTTGGAGCGACGGCGGCAACACTTTGGAAGTCGACGACGACGACGCCAATTCTAAATGGACACATTGCGATAAGCAGCATGATTAAACTGCAGCGAGCCACAGTAGATGTCAGCTTCAATTTCCGCTGCGGCGACGTGCTGTGCCTGGGCCCAAAACACTACGATGTCTGCTGCGCGCTCTGCGCCCAGCGAGTGCCATTCGAAGGCTTTCCCGAGCACTTTCGCCTGCAGCATCTACCACAGGCAAAGGCAACAAGCGAGGTGCTTGACGACGACGGCAAGCTGGAGGAGCAGGATGTGGAGGTGGAGGTGGAGCCCGTAGAAGTTGAGGTGGAGGCTACAGTAGTGAGATGCGAGGATGATCCCATTGCGTCCAATGCGGAGCCGTTGCAAGTGGACCTGGCGCACATAGCGCTGCTCGATCAGCAGCATGCAGCAGCCGCAGTAGCAGGAGAGGGCAGCATAGCCACACGACGCCAGCGACGCGCCGCCACATTGACGCCACAACAAGAGCTAGACGACCTGGAGGAGGAGTTGGAGCAGCTCGAGGAGGAGCCGGAAGAGGAGCAGATGGAGGACGACACACGGGATATGCTATTTCAGTGCGATCAATGCGATCGCGCCTACAACACCAAGCGCAGCCTTCAGAGTCACAAGCGCAGCAAGCACAACGAACGAAAGGCGACGCGAACGGTTGGAGTAGGAGGTTCTGGCAGTCCCCGATGCCGCTCGCAGGCACGCAAGGGTCCGGCAAAGGTTTACAAATGCGCCGAGAATGGCTGCAATCAAACGTTTCGCACGGAACGCGATCTGCGCGGACATCGCTGGAAGCACACGGGAATCTTCTGTGACATCTGTGGCAAACCCTTCACGCAGTCGGGCAACATGATGCGTCACCGGCAGCGGCACAGCGGCATCAAGCCCTACAAATGCCAGGCGCCCGACTGCGAAGCCACCTTCTACACCCAAAAGGAGCTGACGTCGCACAACATTTGCCACACTGGTCGGATGCCTTGCATCTGTGAGATCTGCGGACGTCCGTGTCGCGATCGTGGCGTGCTCACGGCGCACATGCGACGCCACACCGGCGAACGTCCGGCCAAGTGTGAGGTGTGCGACAAGTCCTTCTACAGTTACCACGATCTCAATGTGCATGCGGTGTCGCATACGACGCTGCGACCCTTTGTCTGCGACGTTTGCGGCTCGACGTTTCAGCGCAAGAAGGCGTTGCGGGTGCACAAGTTGCTGCACTCGGAGCAGCGCAAATATGCCTGCAAGCTGTGCAACAAATCGTTTGCCCAGTCGGGCGGCCTCAATGCACACATGCGCACCCATGAGACGGCCAAGGCGCGTGTCAAAGGGAAGTCAACAACGGTGGTTGCGCTGCCCATTGAAGTCTTGGAGACCGCTGCAGAGGTGTTGCTGCAGGAGGACGAGGAGAAGTTGGTGGAGGAGGAGATTGAAGAAAATCAGCAGGAGCAGGTGCTCGAAGAAGCTGTCACCATCGAGCTCATCCAGCAGGAGCATGTGGAAGTGGTCACTGTATCGGCTGCAGGCAGCTGGCATGTCGCCTAAGCTCCCATCTTCCAAATTGCACTAATCTTAAGATTATTCCTAAACTGCAATAATGTCTAATTTAAGCGTTCGACTATTAAGTATAATAATCATAAATTTAAGCTTAGTCCTTTAAGATTAAATGTGAAAATTAGTTAAGCTTAAGATCAAATTTGAGAATCAGTTTAAACGTAAGCTCAAGTAATTTAAAATTTACGATTAAATGTGTAAACCTGTTTAAACCTAAGCTAAGAATATTAGAGCTTTGAACTGATTTTCTAGTTTAAAACCTTTTAAATAAAATGTGAATGCCAGTTTAAGTCGATGTTTGAATTTTCAACTATATGAATAAAATACTTTGCTAAGTATTCTGTGTAACTAATGTAATTTTCATTATATTTCTTTAATTGAAAATTGTGACCAAAAGTTGTATTGCCTAGAAATATGTGATTTCGACAAATATATTCTGTCATCAATTACAATTAAATTAAATAAAATATATAATAAGCTCGCAGTTTGTCAAATATACTATTAAATTAATATCTAAAATTGAACTTGGTTTATCAATTTATTAATCAACAAATTCTCAATAGGTTTTGTTGGTTTTTTGTTACTAGTTGTTAAAACAGAACTTGTCGGTACAAAAGTGTCCTTTATTCAATTTTTGTGCGGCGCTCGCTAATTGCTACATAATTGTTTATATTTATAATTGTTTATTTGTATAACTATATACGTATGTAAATTTATTTCTATGTACGATAGATACTGCTCCAGAATTTCAAACCAATTAAAAAAAAAAACTTAAACTAAAAATAAACAAAGATAATACCAAATAAAATAGTAATAACGAAATGGACGTTTTTTTGTGTGTTGGAATGTCGCTTGAAGCTTAAACTAAACAATAAAAAAGACAATACAAGTAAATTGCAATTATATCGAATTGGACGTTTTTTTGGAATGTTAAGAACATTATGAGACTAGTTATAGGACATGGGACATAAGTAGGATTAACTTGTAGCCAATTGATTGGAATGAGTATTTGTGAATGAAGAGATTGTAAATATGTTCAAAAAATTGCCTGATTCGAATTGTAGTCGTTGTTATAGATCGCTATATATATAGAATATTTATCTAGTAGTCATTGCTATAGATGGCTATACTATATGCTGTATATATTCTGTATAGCTTATATATAAAAATTGCTTGGCTGTGATGTGACGTTAACTAATGCTTAAATACAATACATATATATATATATATATAGGCGCCTACTAACATTAATTAAGTACTGTGCTGTCCTCAGACAATATTGATCTCGATCTTGATCAGCAGACGATCGTCGGCACAGAATCCCAAGTGCATAATGTTCGATATGTTCGCGTACTCCAAGAATCCAAATCCCCGAGTGCTGATCGCCTCGTGCGGCTGATGGAATGCGCGTATCTTGGGCTTCGTCATGATCGTGTCGTGCTGCGACAGATTCGCATCCGCCGGATGCACCATGCACAGCTTAATCCGCCCCTTGAACGGCCAATCCAGGTGATAATCGTTCTCCGACTGCATCAGATGCACATGCAGACTCAACACCTGCGGCTTGCTCGGCTGTATGTTGAGCCGGGCACAGAACTTGTAGCCATATGGCGACGTATAGCATTCATGCGAATACACCTGATTGTTGGCATTTGCACGCAGACGCTCGACCAGCGCACTCAGCTGCTCCAGTTGCCACACAATCGTACCGTTGCTGTAGCGGGCATCCACCTGTGTTTGCTGGCGTCGCAGCTGCTTCTGCAGATTCTCGATGCGTGACTCCTGCTCCCGTGTGCGTTGCTCCAGCACCACAATCCGCTGATACATCGTCTGCACAATCTGCTCGTCAACACCATTCGCATATTGCGGCGGCGGCGGCAATTGGCCAGCACTCTTATGGCCATTCTCCAGGCTGGACGTCGCCTTCTGTGGCTGCCAGCTGGCAATCGCAGTTTGCTGAAAGGCCTGCAGCATCAGCTGCATGTGCAGCGGCATATCGGTCTTCAGATGCTCCTCTAGCTGATTGGTTTCGGGGCGTCCCACAAAGTCGCACTTGATGCTGGCAAATGGACACTTCTCCTCCGCCGGCTGCTGCGACTGCTGTTGCCGCCGGTACGGGCAGCTGGGCAGATGGCGATGCAGCTCAATGGGCGACGCAATCACCGCGCAGCCATGCGGCGAGTTGGGACACTTGTGCTTCAGCTGTTCGATCTCGCGACGCGTATAGTTGTCGGGGAAGATGTCCTGCTCGGCGGACAGCTGCTTGTTGTCCAGCGGACAGCATTGATTGTGATTCTGCAGCCAGTCGCTCAAGCAGCTCTTGCAGAACCGATGGCCACACGACGTCAGCACCGGTTCATTCAGCCAATCGATGCAGATGGCGCATTCATAGCGCGAATCGGGATAATCGGCGTCGCCTTCGTGTTCGCCCGACGTATCCGACGCCGCATAGTTCTGATTCAGTGCTAGCGTCCGCGGTGGCGTCAAACCGGAGGCGCCGCCGCCAGCTGATTTTGCCGTTGTTGTGGGCGTGGTATTGCTGCTGCTTGCAATGCGTGCAGCTCCATTGCTGTTGTGGTGCTGATGCTGATGCTGGTGGTGATGGTGATGATGCTGCTGCTCTGCGTGCTGCTTCGCTTGCTTCGATTCTGGTGTGTTGCGCTGCATGGCAGCAGCAATGTTTGCAAATAATATATTCACAAAATATTGATGACACAAATGTTGGATGCTGTGCGTGCAGTGTTGTACAACTAGCCACAATCAGCTGACTAATGCAGTGTTGTGGTTTTCGGGCGACAGATGGCGCTGCACGCACTGCAATCTAGCTGTTGCCCAACACTGCCCCCGCAGATAAGCCAAAATGCACCTGCCGACACACACACACACACACACTGGTACACACACATGCGTATTTTGGGAGCGCGAATCGTAATAGGAATCGACAGTCGGACAACGGGCGACGCACGACAACAACGTGTGTGTATAAAAGCGGCAGCGGCTCGCGGTCGGTACGACACTTGTGTGACGAACGCGAAACCTTACGAAGCTGCTTGAAAAAACGAGTGGTGGCCAAAAAGCATTAACAACGTTACATACAATACAATGGCATTCTCAAGCGGCAACTGCAACTGCAATTGCATCTATGTGCTGTGCCTAATTTTATTCGCCTGGCAGCTGTGCGTGGCGGCCAAACAATTGCCATTGCCCGCCAATGTCGCAGCTGCCGCAGCCACCAGCGGTGCAGCAACAAATGTTGGCCGCATCGGCGGCAGTAATAACAGCAGCGGACACGGTGTAGTGCATCAAACACGTCATGAATCGTATGTTGGCATTGATGACGAAAACGCTGCTGCAGCGCCGCCAGCGGCGCGTCGTCGCCGTCAGGTCTCCGATTGGTTCATTGCGCCAAATACACGCTGGTGCGGCAAGGGTAATTTGGCCAATGGCACCTACAATCAATTGGGCGGCGCAACGATGGCCGATAAGTGCTGTCGCACGCACGATCACTGCAAAAAATACATACCTGCCCTCTCCAATCGATATGAGCTCTTCAATTATCGGCCCTACACACTGTCGCATTGCAGCTGTGATCGGCGCTTTCGCACCTGTTTGAAAATGGCGCACGACGAGGACGCCAATACGATTGGCAAATTGTTCTTCAATATGGTGCAGACGCAGTGCTTCGTACTAAAGACGGAGCACGTGTGCACGCAACGCGACCCCAGCGATCCCGATGTATGCCTCAAGGGCTTTGAGCGCAAAAAGGCCTACCTCAAGGACAATCTCAAATTTTAAACTCATCATAAAGAAGAGCAGGTAATTTACATAGAACATCTACCATTATACATATGTACATGTTAACTAACATTTATTGTGGTATTTTGCAGCACTGAATTATGAAACTGACGGCTGCCAACTGCTTTTCAAAAAATATATCGCAAGAAAATGGATTTCCTTTGCTTGTACTTAACACACACACTCGTCGAATATGTATTAAGTCGTTGTGTACTTATATATTCCTACAAATACTTAAAAGTGCTATTATAATGCATATTGCAGTTTAGTTCGTAGACTCGTAGTTAAACACACACAAAATATTTACTGCCTGTAAAACAAAGTTTTAAATAGTTTGTAGCCTTAATCGTTAGTCGTTAGTTTGAACGAATTATAACCAAAAAGGATTTGGATTTCGTACCCGGAACAGGAACCGGAACCAGTTCCACAACCAGACGCCACATCAAGGTCGTTTTTATTTATATGAATTAAGAGTATTGTTCGAAATTAAATGCTTTATAGCAATTAAATACATTTCTATGTAGTCTATTAATTCGACATGAATTTATTCAACGAAAGTGATTATTAAACGTTGCTGCTGCTGTCTCGCTCGTTAATTAAAAGTAAAACTTTGGCATTTTGTACTTTGCCCCTTCCTCTTTCTCACTCTGGCTTACACGAACGGCGTTCGTTATCAGGAATCGTTCAAAACTCGCACACACATGCACATGCATGTGGTTGTATGCGTAAGTAGGTGTGTACTTACTCTGACAATGTTTAATTAATTGACGTTGTCTCAGTTTTCCGTCACATTGACGCAGCCATTGCTGATGACCCTTTGGCTTTGCCATCAAACCAAGACGCATTTTTCCAACCCGGGTATTTTTATTTGTTATTAATTCACTGTTTATTTATTGATTTTAAAGTTGTGCAAAAGATGCGTCACGGAACTTTCCAGGCGACTGCCCGTTGCAATAGCAAAATAACATCCTCTTGCGTAGTTTATATACTAGATACGTTTACGCTTACGTCACAGGGTCGATCGATGCCAATCGATTATCGATTAGTCCTGCCAGATCAGCGCACGTGCGCGCACCAATTCAAATGCAAATGCATATGCTGGCAAAACGAGGGCGTGTCTCATGCTGCTCTACTTTCCAGATACTTCCTACTATAACGAGTATACGCTATGTAATACTATACTGTATTTACACTGATAACCCACTTGTGACGTTAGTTTTCTTCGCTCTGTGTTTGCTATTGCTACGTCTCGTTTGCTATTTATAGTCGAGTCTAAAGGGCAGAGCAGAGGGAGCACAGACAATCAATACCTGTCTGTCTGTCTGTCATTACATTTTCAACAACAAAATTTCGTATTTACTTTTGAATGTGTTTTTTTGTTTAACGTGCAATTATGGATGCTGTTACCACAAAAAGGGCGATTCCCAGGATCGTGCTGAACCATGATGACGGCGCCGTGGGTGACATTGATAGTGGTGGTGAATCCCAAACCGATCCCGAGTAGGCAGCCCCATAGCATCTTGCTTGAAAGCTCACTATTTATACTGTTCCTTGCCCCAACCACACAGCAGTGTCACAAGCAATCTGACTTTGCGGTCCGACAGATCCCAAATGCAGCGTCTGGAGCAATTTGCCAGCTCTCATCAGCACATCAATCAGGTGAGCAAGGTGCTGGAGTCGCAGAGCTGGGCCAGCGATGCCAAACTCTTGATGTTCGCGGCGGCCGCCAACAGCGAAGGATATCGCAGCACCTTGGTGCCCATTCCGCCACTCTTCATGGGCGATTCCTACTACGACATTGAGCGATTGCGTCGCATCGTTGCCCTCTGGCCCAGTTGCAGCCAAATGCTCGAGAATCTGCGCGGCAAGCAGCTCCACAAAATGGCCACAGCCGGCCACATACATCTGTTGCATTGGGTGCTTGTCACACAGGCAAATCCCAGGCTGAAACGCCTCAAAGTCAGGTCACTGATGGGTTTGTGCAAGGATCTGCATTTGCAGCGTCCCTCAACGAATCTGCCGCAAGAGCTGTTCAGTGTCACCTATAAGGATGAGTTGCGTTCCACCAAAGGCGGTGACAGCCGACGTCGCTACGCCTTTTTGGGCTGCCCGCTGCAGCTGCTCTATCGACTGCTGATCATGGGACGCATGGACAACAATTGGGCGGGTCCGCTGCATCTCTATGAGCGTGTGGATGCCGCGTTGGCCCAGTGCACGATCAGCGTGCTGCCCTTGCCAGGCAATTGCTGGTCGCATTCGCGTTATGGGCGTGCGCCTCGCTGTGTGCTGCTCTGTGAGCTGCTGCAGGAGAAGCTGACGCCACGACAGCTGCGTTCGCAAATGGAGCTGACTATTGATGACACCTCGTGCCTGCGTGTGCGTTATCTGTTGCTCTTTACGGAGCACAATGAGCCGTTTGATCTGCGTTCTGTGTCCACCATTGGCAGCGGCTCCCCTCGACTGTGTGGGGGTGACATTTTTAAGAGCCGTTTTCAGTCGCCGCCCAGTAGTCAAAGATTGCGTGGTGGCTGTGGGAGTGGTTGGGTATTTCGTTTTACTGCCTGGCTATTGGCGCGTGTAGGAAATGTGCTGCAACGTCAACAGCGCACATTTTAAACGCTTGCGTCTTAGCACAAATTCAAATTTAAGTGCAAACAAAATTTGAGGCGCCATTTTGAATAAAACCGTTTCGAAAGTGTTGTTATCGATTAGGAGCGACGGGCTGAAATCGATAAGCGATCCACAAGCTCGGCTAGTGTGACCATAAACACGCTGCGGTCACTTTAGGCAAACTTGAAACGCCGTTAATGGTGAAATTGGAAAACTTTTGGAATTTATATTGAACAAAACTGTTAAAACTTTAAATGGAGTAAAACTAAACAATAGCTTGGTTGTTATCGATAAGCGATCAAGTCGCGCAGCTTGTGTCGCAGTTTGCTTGGCAGAAATTCGAAAAAACGTCGTTATTTGTTGACTGGCGGAATTGGTTTTTTTTTGTGTGTGTGTGTGTGCGAACAAAGTTGACTAAATGGATCGGCCGCTGCGCTCCACATTCGCCGACGTATAATCCAAGACGCTGCGATAACGCCGCCGGTAATACTGAGACTGTCGCAAATAAACCCAAACCAGGCCCTTGATGGCCTCAAAGGTAACGGCGCCCAACACAATGCTCAGTATTTTGCTGTTCACGCTGCCGTACAGCGTCTGCCCCAGCAAAACCGCAAACGTGGGCAAACTGAGCGCCGTGCAGAAGCGGCAAGTGGCACGCTCAATATTCTCGGCATTCAAAGTGCCGCCCTGCAGCATATCCTCGCCATCGAGCGGCTCCAGCTGATCGAAATACTCATCGCCCAGCGGAGCACCCGGCAACGGTTCGCCATACTCATCGAGATGCTCGCGGGCCACCGGCTGACACCGTCGTCGGCGCAGCCAACGCACCAGCCAGCTGTCCCAGTCGAG
The DNA here is from genome assembly GCA_035045625.1 of Drosophila formosana. Classification (NCBI taxonomy): domain Eukaryota; kingdom Metazoa; phylum Arthropoda; class Insecta; order Diptera; family Drosophilidae; genus Drosophila; species Drosophila formosana. The sequence goes on along the minus strand of JAWNOW010000143.1, from coordinate 2,623,090 downwards.
GCGACGCAGCAGCAGAAGCGCCGCCGGCACCGATGGCAGCACAATCATCAGCAGCGTGGGATCCTCCTTCATCAGCTGCAGGCTGCGCTCGTAGCCGGCGATCTGATGCATGGTCAGAGCGCCATACGACAGCGTGGCGATGTAGACAACGGTGGCCAGCATGCCCATCAGGAGGCTGGGGCAGAGCAGCCCGTACGTTTTCTCCACACGCTCGAGTAGCGCATCGAAGCGACAGATCGGCGGCATCACAATGATGTATTCCGTGTGGCATTGCGGACAGGTGACGGGCACATCGGGATTCAGCTGTTGCTTCTCGTCGATCCAGCGGCTGAGGCATGCCTCGTGCACCCATTTGTTGGTTCCACGACAGCGACAAGGCTGCAGCCAATCATTGTGCTGCTGCTGTTCCACTGTTCCTGTGGTTGACGTCTCCTCATCTGAGTTCAGGCAGATCCAGCACATGCGTTCCTCGTTGCCGTGCTCCGACTGATTGCGGCGAGATCGCAGCATCTTTTCAAGTGAGTGTTGCAAGAGCAGAGAGCAAAGCGAGCAAAGAAGTGGAGTGGGAGCGACTTAACAACAATTTTAAAAGACAATTTTTTTTGGATGAAGAGCTGCAAAAACTTGGAATTTTTCCAAAACGTATTTTTCTGTAATTTTCTCAAATTATTGAAGCTAGAAAAGTGCTGAGTAAAATTCAGTGTAGTTGATACAAATTACAATGTCGTTGAGCTCATGACAGATTCTTAACTGTTACTATATATCGAACACTTTTTGCACTTGCGATTTACGTAACATCGTATTTACATTTTTAAAGCCAACTTGCTCTAAATTAATGCTCTCGTCTTCGGCCAAAGTAATCAACAAATTCGCAGCTTTCCAGGGAACAAAAATAAGCCAAATTATTATCAATATGAAGAAGGAAACTTTATAGGTATCAGGACAAACCACTTTTATTATGTGAGCACATAGATACAAAAGATAAGGACATTATCAAACTTGGCAAATATGTCATTTATTATAATTTCTATAGAGGATGGACGGCTGATGATTTTTGTTAAAGTATTGCATTGCAATTTCCTTCACCAGCCAACAAATTAGCAGACTTTTCTGCTCGTCAGGTGCAGGGTGCTAATGTACTTTAGAATAGTTATCTCTTATCTGACTTATCTTTATATAACTTTTACTATTTGCAGGCATTGCTCGAGCTGCGTTTGGACTCGTTTTGCCAAGAATTAAAGTGCAGCCTAGATTTGCTGCCGATGGAGCGACAGAGAGATATGAAATGGGAGAGAGAGAGACGCAGTTGTGTTCTGATTTTATTGGTTTACTTTCTGCGCAGCGAATGTGGCACAAGGCAACAGGTTTTTTTTTTTTTTGCGAGCCACACAAACTGCAAAATAGGCGAAGGCCAATTTGAAGCGAGCGCCACAAAATGCAAATGGAAATGGAGATGCAACTTGGGCCAATGTTTTTAAACTCATAGGATAGTAAAAGTAACGCTTGACTTACCCCAATAGGATTCACGTTGCAGGAGCAATTAACACTTGAATGCACAACACAACACAGCACACTAAGGTAAGAGTCAAAAAAATATAATAGATTGGATATAATATTAATGATTTAAGCCAAGTTCTGTATTGGCCAAGAGCACGAGCACGATAAGACACCGACAACCGACAACGACCACGACGACACTGGACTTGTCAGCTCGAGAGCAGAAGAACATTTGGCCGTCCCAAAAGCCAGAACAGGCAACAAACAGTCAAAGCCAGGCTAGACTAGACTAGACCATGCCATGCCATGCGGCCAGCTGCCTTTCCATTCCACTTTTTCCACTTTGGCAACTTGCTGAAAGGCAACGGTAAAATACCGAAGCTGGAATCAATTGGGCCAAACTGGCCGCAACATTAATTCTTGGTCTTGGTCTTGGTCTTGAACCTGGCCACTTGTTGTGGCCAGTTGGTGCGCCGAAGATGCTGCCTCTGGGGCAAGCTGAGAGAGAAAGGGAATTGCTCAATGCCAGTGAAAACTGTAGCGAATTTCGGCTATAGCTGATATAACGTTGTCAACTCCAGATTTGTGGTATTGCCAACTTTCTCTGAAATTAATATGTTGAAGAAATGTAGATTAATGAGACGATTCAAAATGAAACGAATAGAACTATTTTTTGATTGAGTATTTAAGCCTGACAAAACTGTACAACATTTATATATTTGCCCAAATTGAACTTGTTGGAAAACAATTCTAAAATTTGAAATTCAAATTTGAATTGAAAATTCAAGCCAGAAAAAATTATACAAAAGTCTTTAAAAAGGTTTCCAAAAGAAAAAAATTATAAAATCGAATCAAGTTCACGTCGATTAATTTAAAAATTTTCTGATTAAATTTACTAAACTCAAAAACTTAAGCTAGAAAAAGGTTTACAACATTTTTTTTAAATAAAATTCCATATCTAATCAATTTGCAAATTAAGTTAGGACCCTTTACAAATTTTTAAAACTTTTAAATACAATTTTATTCGAATTGGGAATTTAAGTTAAAAAAAATGGAACAAAATGCTTTAAAGATTTTTGCAAAAATAATTAATTCGCAAATTAAGTTAGGACACATTCTTCAAATCGTTGCAATAATTCTAGTTAACTTCTCTGCAACAATGTGAATATTTCAAGTATATAGACCCCCAAATCAAACATTTTTCATATGTATAAAAATAGTTTGTTGTAGTTTTTATTTGTTTTGCAATTATAATATTTTAGTTTTTGTTTTGCGTTTTGGTCTCTGAATGATTCAAATGAATTTGTTATTAATTAATTGTTAATTATTAAACGCTAATTTGTACATAAAACTGAGTCGCAAGCGGCATTTTATTATTGCATATTTATAGGCGCGCGCACCCTATCAAAAAACACCCTATCTACCTAGCGAACCAAATCAAACTCCTGATCGATCGATTTTGATTCCAATTCTAATTCTGTTTACGTTTCCGTTTAAGTTTCTGATCTGTGTGGCAAACTCAACTTGCAATACAATAAAACATGAGACACAGGCAACAAAAGGCAATTCAACTACAAGTATTTTTTGTTTGTTTTGTTACTGGATTCAATTGATTATTATTTTCTTATTCGATTCTTATGTTTTTTTTTTTGTTGGATATATAGCACACTCGTTGAGGATGGGGATATTGAGTTATCGTGTTTTTCTTCTTTTTTTTTTTGAGCATGAACAACAAATTTGTCTAAATGATAATAGTAATTGTTATTAGGTTTAGTTTAAATAGTTAGTTGACGTTGCGTTTCTAGCAAACAATTCAATCGATACAACAAATCAAAACTAGAGAACAAGCATTTCAAAAAACATGCAATATCGAAAGTTTTATTCGCAGCGACAGCAGCGCCATCTAGCGTCAAGATACCTTACTCATTTCTCTTGACATTTCGAGAATAAGAAATTGATGGGAAAAGTGATATTTCGAAAAAAAAAATTGGGAAGACCGATAGACAATCAGTTCGATTTTAGCAAAAAATACTATTGGAAAAATGCATGTAAGAACAGTTCTTGTTCTTTATCACAATGGTGAAAGTCGTGTGATATTCACTCTCCGCTATATGGCGCTTATGTCGTTGCGATCAAAGCATTTCGATTTGCATTTAAGTAAATATATATTAGCATTATATAGCTACATATCGGGATATACAGTTGTACAGAAATGTATATATATATATATGCACATATTGGATGTATCTGCAGTAGTCGAAAAATTTAATAATATTGTATGAATTAGTTTATTTTTTTGGAAACTTGCGAATTTTTATATATATATATATATATATATAATGCATGATTTCTATATATAAATATATAAATATCTGTATAGGGTTGGTATTATAATACACAAATGTATGCTATATCCATTGTGATTATAAATCAATCAAACTAGAGCTAAGGGTTTGTTTCTTATTTTTTTGTTTTTGTTAGCAACGCGTTCCTATATCGAGCTACATATCATTATCATATATTCTATATTTTAATTATATATGTATATATATATGTGTGTATTTCTAGATCTTTATATAAACGTTAATTTGTTCAGACTTAAAAATGGAGTTATTGGTGTGTTTGTTGTTGTTTTCTTCTCTCTCTCTCTCTGTTGCTCTCTCTATATTTTTCTCCTTCATTGTGGTTGCTGCTGCTATTTTCGGGGGCGTGGCATAAGGCGTAACGCAATTGGAGACTGTCGGCTATACATATAGACATACATATATCGGCATACATAAGGCGTGTGTTTTGCTTTTTGTTACGTTTCTGAGGAGGTTGGATATCATTATCATCATCTTCATTCTCACGCTATATATTTAAGGCAAGTCGCACAAGTCAGGGGTGGCAATATAACTGTATAACTGTAGCATACGTCTAATATTAATACATTATGTTTAGCGTGTGAACAACTCTGAAGACTAAATACACAAATCGTATATATCGAATTCAACTGAACATTAATATTATTATAAATATATATGTACACACACAGATTGGGCGCAGTCTCTGGACAATTTGCCTAGTGTTCGGCTGATATATATATATATATATACATAGCAAAAGTGAGGTTGTGTAGCGAGTCATCGAAAAGGGTTGTTTTGATTTCAATTCCCAGTGAGGAACGTTTGATTATGGAACAGAGTTTGTGTTGGAAATGAGGAAAATTTGCTCAGTTGATGTGAAATGAGGTGACGAATATGGTTCAAACTGCGAATGGGAATATCTATAGGCACATACATATTATACAAATCTAAAGCTGCAACCGTGTTGTGTGTGTGTGTATTTGTTCTGTGTGTTCATTGTTGCCAGAGCTGCGCCGCTCCTTCCTTATATATTTCTCTCTCTCTCTCTCTATGTCTCTGTCTCACTCGCTGTCGCTCTCGCTCTAATGTACGCATGCTTGAGGTATAAAATGTACTTTATAAAATTGCGCCCTCTCTCTCCTCTCGCACTCGCTGAAGTCCTTTTACTCGCTATAGTTTACGCTCTCGCTACAGTTTGTTCTCCAAGTTCTCTCGCTATAATCCTCACTCTTGTCTGCCCTTCTCTCGCTGTCGCTAAAGTCCACGCTGTTTCTTAACAGTCAACGCTTTCACACTATAGTCCTTTCGCTCTCTCGCTGTTGTCCCTTCACTCGCCCTCTCGCTATAGTCCTCGCTCGCTCGCTGTCGTCTCTCAGAGCCGGTACTCGTAGTGCGCGGAACGCGATCGTCGCGCACCCGAGTACCAGCGATATGGCACTCGCTGCTGATGCAGCGCCAGACCCAACGCCAGGCTGGAGGCGCCACCGACGCCGCCGCCAATGTCCGCGCCCGGACTACGCGCTAACTGCAGCGTTAGCGCCAGACGCGCCTGCTAGGAGGACGACGACGCCGATGGCGACGGTGTGCTGGCGCTGGAGCCATGATGACGCTGATGTCGCTGACGTGGCTGCTGCTGCTGTTGCTGCTGCTGCTGTGTCCCTGCTGCCGTGCTGCTGGGCGATGTGAGGCGACGGGGCAGCGGCAGCAGATTGGCGTCGAGATACGCCTCGGGACTGAAGCGCACGCGACTGTGCTGCGACCCAATGGAGCCCTCCTTGGCGCTCAGATACGAGCTGTCGTCGCTGGTCAACGAATCCGGCGGCGTCGGATTTGTGGGCGTGCCCTGCTGCGATGAGATGCTGCTGCCACCGCCACCGCCGCCATTGCTGTTGTACTTCTTCATTGAGCTGCGCAACTTGCCCGTCTGCAGCGGCAGCTGGTGCTGCTGTTGTGGCGGCAACTGTGGCTGCTGCTGCTGCTGCTGTGGCGGCAACTGTTGCTGATAACTGAGCGCGTGCTGCTCGAAGGGCAAACTCGCTGGCCGCGTGACCGGCGCATATTTGCTCTTGGCCAGCGGACTGTGCAGCATGCGATTGATGAGCTTTGGCGATCCCACAGCGTACAGCTCCTGCTTGGTGAGTGTTGTTGCTGCCGCCGCCACCGTTGTTGCCACACTGGGCGCCGCATCGCCCTCGTAGTCCACGTTCAGCTGCACATTCAAGTTCAGATTGTTGTAGTCGTAGATCAGCTCCTCGTGCTCCAGCAGCACATTCGAATTGTTCGACACCGTCGACGGTGTCCGACGATGTCCGCCCGCCGTCACGCCCATTTGCGGCACGCGCGGCGGCGGCGTTCGTGTCTGCAGCGGCACAGCCGACGCCGCCGGCAGCACCACGGGCGCCTCGTACTGATGGTGATGGTAGTCGTAGTAGTCGGGCAGCCGATGGTTGTAGTCGTAGCTGTAGTCCGGGTACGATTTGCAGTCGCGCTCGTACGCAAAGTTCAGCTCCGGCCGGTACGGGAAATAGTTCGAACCTGCGGCGATCACAAACAGCACGTTAACATCTCTCATTTCAATTTGAAAATCACTTTTGACTCCTCTCTTTCCATTTCAACAATTTTTTAGAATATATCTAATTTCAACGGGTATTTGTACAATTAAAATAAAATATGTAAAGATATAACAAAAAAACATGTTGAGCTCTTGTTGAATTAGCAAATTGTGAAATAATATTCAAATTTCAATTTGTATTTCGAAATATTTTTTATTTGTGGTTGGAATCTTTAAAACTCCCACACTAACTATATTAAATTGCAGATTGAAAATTAGTAGGAAAAACGCTTGTTGTTATAAAGTTCACTTATTATAATTTGCCAAAAACAATAAGAATTACACTTGAATTAGCTTTAAATAGGGAGTTCTATAAATAATAATCGATATGGTTCAAGAATCAAAATTAAGAGTTTAAAGTAAAGATATAAATTTAATTATAATTTCACCATTTACCAGCAATAACTCTTAGTTTTAAATTCTCGATCACACAAGTCATTGAAAAATTTAAAATAAGAATTATGGTCTAACTTTTAAATACAAATTGAAATCGAATAATTATTTCATCATTTTTTTAACAATAGCTCTTAGTTTTAAATTGTTGTTAACACAAATTATTGTCTAACTTTTGAATGCAAATTGAAATTGAATAACTTTTTCATAGCAAATAGTTCTTAGTTTTTAAATTTGAATACAAATAGGAATCGTTAGAAGGGGAATACTATATAGGACAGCGGCCAGTTGGGGACTCACCAAAGTAGCCGTTGCGATAGCCGCCGCCATCGTTGGAGTAGCTGGGTCCGTTGCGCAGATAGTCGGCGGGCGCGTAGAGGGGCGGCGGTCCGATGCCGCCGCCCACGCGAAACTCCTCGAAGACGCCGTCGTTGCCGGCGGCGCCTGCCACGGTCGCATTGTTGCAGCTGCTGCTGCTCAGCTTGCGACGCGGCGACGGCGTCGGCGGCTGCGAACCGGCGTAGAGAGCAGCCACAGTCTGTGGCGCCATTGCTGCGGCGCCCTGTGCAACTGCAACTGCTGCTGTCGCAGTCACCAACTGTTGCTGCTGCTGCTGCTGTTGTTGTTGCTGGTGCAACTGATGCTGCGGCGTGCGTTGCACGGGCGTGTAATACGGTTGGCTGCCGCCGACGCGACGCTGCGCCAAGTTTTGCGGCTTTGCTGACGTCATCAGCGCATCCGACAGTGGCGCGTATCTGTAGGAAGTTGACAGAGTTGCGATAAGATAACAATTTGATACACAGAGAAGCAATAAGATGAGATAAATGCGAAAGAAATTAAATTAAAGCAGAGATGGATTCAATAAACAGAAAAAAAGAGTTAAGAACATTTCCGAACGTAAATTCGATTGGGATTATCATGATAAACCATATATGGCATATCAGCATATAGAAGAGGTAAATATCAAAGCTTAGGCACCAGTTTGCAGGGATATAGGGAAAAGGAATGACTGCAAAGAATTGAGCAATGGTAAAATAAGAATTAAATATTTTTGGAAAAAAAAGTTAAGAAATATAATAAAAGTATTTACAAGGCTGATTCGATCTATCCATTTTTTGGTTAAGCGCTAAGCTGTCATTTATTTGGACCAATTTAAAATACAACTTGAATTACATGCATACATTATTTTTATGTTCTACAAAAATATATTTGAAGTTGTACATACGCATATTTTTGTAGCGAGTACAACAAATAGAGAAGATACTCAGCAAAAACTTAAATAAGAAATGCAAATCAAAAGGGGATGAGATAGGTCGAAAAGAAATGAGGATAGGGTCAATATGAATTAATTAATCAGGAAAAATACTTTAAGCTAAAAGCTATAGTTTGTACCCTAGCATTTAATTGTAATATACTCATACAAATCTGAAATTAAAGTAATTCAATATAAAGACGGGGACTTTATAGTACATACGAACGAATATTTAGAATGTTTGAAAAACAATATCATATCAAGAGTATGCTATACTCAAACTTGTACAAATTGAGGTAATGAAGATAAATACAAAGTTATTGTGCAATTATAAATATCACAATAGCGGATAGTTTTGGCAGATCTCAAGGGGATGCTATACAAAGCTCGTAAACTTGTAGAAATTCAGAAAATGCAAATGAATACAGTACTTTAATAGATAGTTAAAGAAGATAAATCATAGCAATATATGCGATATTGTAGAATTGGGAATATAGAGCGAGTATATAAATAGATGGATAGTTTTGGCAGATCTCTGGCTTGGATAAATCATATCAATATATGCGATATTGTAGAATTGGGAATATAGAGCGAGTATTGCGCAAATATAAATAGATGGATAGTTTTGTCAGATCTCTGGCTTACCTCGTCGCATTGGGCTGCTGATTGAGCTGCCTAGTCGTTCCATCCAGTTGCTCCTCGTTTTCTTCGCCCCGTGCCAGCGACTCGTGCTCCAGCTGCAGCTGCAGCTGCTCCTCCTGCAGCTCCTGGAGACACGCCGCCTTGGGCGCCGCCTTCAGGGCCGGCAGCTCGCTGAGCAGCGTGGGATGCACCGGCGACACGTTGGACATGCGCACATCATACCCGGCAGCAACTCCGGCCAGCAGCGATGCCATGTTGTACAACAGCAGCTCGATCACCGACAGCTTGGGCTTCCGTGCCGAGTCCCCCGCATACAGGGTGGGCAGGGGAACGTTGCTGGTGAAGCGGCTGAGCAGATACGGCGATGGTGACATGATGGGCATGTTGCTGGCTCCGGTCCGCCAATCGTCCTTGCTGTTGTTGCCCTGGTAGCCTGTGCGATCCGATCCGATCCGATCCGAGGTGGGCAGCGTGTTGACGGAAACAGTGTTGAGTAAACAGTGTGTTGGCTAAACAATTTAACAAAGTCACAAGTTTTGGGGGGAAGTTGGGATTGGGACATGGGATGGGATTTGTAGAGCAGGGAAAGAACCGCAGGCAAAATCCCACCGACACCGCGTTTTTTATTGATCAATCACATTCGCATTTTAGTTGTTTTTTTTTTTTTTTTTTTTTTGGTTTTATTGTCATAGATTTGTTGTTGTTTATTATTATTATTCTCTCTTAATGTTTTGCTGTGGTTTTCGGTTTGGTTTGTCTATTTGGAAATACATACAAAAAAGTACATCAAAGTAAAACAAACAAAATAAGCGAAAGAAAAGAGTAAGAAACAAGCTCAACTCTATCATAATACAATTTTTTTCTTTTCCTTTTCTTGCATACATATTTATTATAATTTTTTTTTTTTTTGCTTTATCATCACAGTTTTTTTTTTTATCTGTTTTTGTTTTTCTCAAAATAAAATACTATAAATAACTAAAATATATATTTTTTGTATAAAAAAATGCTATAAAAAATTGCCAATAATTGTAAATAAAACTGTGCACAAAATACCAAAATGAAAATAATTGCAAATTACGAAATTTACGAAGACTGCGAGACAAACGAAACGAAAGAATCGTGTTTAAAAAAACAGAACAAAAGAAATGCCCCTGAGATGCATTTGCTTTCTTCTGGTTGTTGATTTAGTGATGCTGTTATATTAGTGATGCGTATAGTTAGCAAAAAAAAAAAATAGATATATGTATATAAAATAATAATGATCGTCATAATAATAAACAAATCGTTTCACTTAAATAAATCATATCATCATTATAGTATTGCCATATTATTTGTTTTATATGTTATAAACATTTCGTCCGCTTTCCTCCCATTTCATTCTCCCTCTCCCTGCCCCCTGTGTAAGCTCCCTCTAGCGCCTCGAGGTCTAGCAATATTTAATATCGAATATCTGTAGAACCTGAGCATTTCGAGCATATTGTTTTTTGTGTTATTTGTATATAGTAATTCTTTCGGTATTCACTGGTGATGCTACCTGAGTTTGCTTCCGCTTTACCTTTCGCTTTTAGGGTTACCATGCTCTAAGCTTAATTAGCCTTTGTCCAGTTTAAAACTATATATTGCTTTTCACTTTCGTCATTCGCTTTATGTGACAGTCAAGTCAGTCAAACTCTTAACAAATTCGGTTTGACAAATTTTAGAGTGACCATGCGCTGGTATTAACTTTCTCAATTTCGAACTTATACATTTTTGGGTTCTGGGTTACCATATTTGAATCCACTCTTTACATGCGCTAAACACTGATTTGCTTCGCTGTTCTGAGACTCTAGGGTGACCATTGCGCCCTTTATTTATATTCTGAACTTGAGTTTATCAAAAGTTTCGAGTTACCGTTTTGTTTCGTTAACCCTTTCTACAACATTCCCTGCTTGTTTTTAGGGTTACCATTCCCCACTCACCATTTCAATCATTCTGCTTGTTCAGACATGTAGCTTTTCTTGAGATTACAGAAGGGTTATCAGAATGTAAGCATTTGAAATGAAAAACACTTTGTTGCTGGCAGCATTTATGACTAATCTATACTTTGAACCCCATCCAACTACTTGAATTATTGACTTTGAACCTGTTGTGTCGCATTGTGTTTGTTGCGCTTACACAAGGGGAGCGATCCGCATTCGTTGCTAGTTAAGATGCTTTAGCTTTAAGTGATGGTTATCGTTAATGATTATGATAGGTATGCAAGTAGTATTAGGGAGGTTTGAAGTGCCTTAGTCTATGGTTTTAATATAAAACAATGGGCGTTGTTGTTGTTGTTGTTGTTGCTGTTGGTTGTTTGTTGTTGGAAGTGGAGAAGGGTTAAAGCAGCAGCGCAGCAGCAGATATTTATTTGTTTATTGGTGAGGATAAATTTGATGATGGATGAAGAAGCACAACAACCACAACAGCCGGTCTCTCAGAATCGTTCCAATTGCTCGCAGGATTGTGTTTGGGGTTTTTTGCTCTTGCGCTTGGCCCCAGTTGCAACGCCCGATGCGATTGTTGCTGTCGTTATTGCTGATGTAATGGGCAACATGTCGGCGGCATCATAGGGATCGATGGCTGGAAATTCGGCATTGTTGCCTGCGTTGCCCAGTTTGGTGTATTTCTTTTTCGAGTTGCGCGTAAACAAATTCATCAATGACTTGAACTTGATGCCGCTTGTCGAGTGCTGCTGCTGCTGCTGTTGTTGATGTTGCTGTTGCTGCTGCTGTTGCAACTGCAACTTGTCGCTGCCGTTGCCGTGGCCATCGGCCTCCATGGACTTGGATTTGGCCAGCGAACGCAGATGGGGTTTCTTTTGTTTCTGTTTCTTGTGCTGTCGCTGCTGCTCGGCCGCGTACAGCGATTTCTTCATCTTGATGACATCGGGATGCGGCTGGACGTCGAGCATGCGGCGCGTATGCAATATGCAGTTCTCGTCCATCATTAAAGCGCCGCCATTCGGCGCCTCGTCGCTGGCATCCTTGCAGACATAATCATCGTCTATCGTCGGCTCAGCATCACTGCGGTCGCCGTCGTCATCGTTGTCGCTGGAACTGTAGTTGGTGGCAAAGCTAATGGACGCTATGGACGTCTGATGACGCTGACTGGGACTCGGCAGATCGGCGGCCACAGCGCCGCTGCTGCCCATCTGAAAGGTCACCGAACCCTTGCGCGTTGTGGCACGCGTCGACGTCGAGGCTGCAACAGATGCCGAAGCGGACGTATCGATGGTGGACGACGATGAATGCGAATGCGAATGCAGCTGACGCTCATCCGCGTCCGCATCCTCATCGTCGTCGTCATTGTTGTTGTCATCGTCGAGCTGCAGCTGTTGCTGCTCCTGTTGCTGGCGAAAGAAACAATGACGCGGAAACTGCGATCCCGACGCGTTGCGCTGAAAGCGGCTCTCCGCGGACGCATCATCATCGTCATCATCATCGTCGGCGGCATCATCGCCATCGTAATCGTAGCCCAGACGCTGTTCGGTCAGACGCGTCGACGAATTGTACATGGTTAGATCGCCGCTTGATTTCGAGTTGACGCGTTCGCTGCTCGCCAATATCTTCTTGACCACATCGCGATAAAAGGCACGATCATAGGTATTATTATCGCCGCCGCGTTCCGTGGCCAGCTGTTGCGGCGATATGATTAATGTGGTCGGCAGCAGCTGTGCCGCTGCGGTGGGCGTCAACAGCGTCGTTCGGAGCGTTGTTGCTGCTGTTGTCGGCGGCTGTTGACTGTCCAGCGACAGCTTCTTGCGTCCCACCGCCGGACTGTTGCCCAGACTGCCGCCGAGGCGAGCGTTCGCCACATCCGGATTGAGGGCAACGCCAGCGTTCGACTTGAGGAAATGAAAGCAGCCCGTGGTGGGCGTTAAAGTGTCCGTCTCCGAGCTGTCGTCGGACAGCAGATGCGACACATTGTAGCCCTGATTGCTGTCCATCGTGTATGGCATGTGATCGAGTCCATAATCCTGGCTGCGTGCGCGTCCATAAATGCTGCGTTGTTTGCCATTGTGAATCAGTCGTGGCGAGTTGTGGTTGTTGTGGTTGTTGCTATTAGTTTTATGATTATTATTATTGTTGTTCAGGAGGTTGTTGTTACTGTGATTACTGTGGATGATGCTGTTGTTGTGGTGTTGGTGTTGGTGTTGGTGATGGAGATGGACATGTTGATGGTGGTGGTGGTTGTTGCTGCTGCTGCTGCTGTTGTTGTTGTTCTTAATGTTGTTGCTGCTGCTGCTGCTACTGTTGTTGTTGTTGTTGTTGTTGTTGTTGCTACTGTTGATGTTGTTGTTGCTACTGTTGTTGGTATGCAGTATTAAATATGGTATACCTGTCGCCACACCAGCACCCACCGCTCCAATGGCCGCCACACTGCCCCCCAAATACATGGGCGTCGTCGGCGCCGATCCACCGCCACCGCCTCCTGCTCCTCCGATTCCGCCTCCGACTGCAACTGCGACTCCTCCTCCTGCCACTGCAATGCTGCCCACATTGGAGCTGCCGACACCATTGGCCGCCTGGCTCTGACTTTGGCCCGGCGTCAACTGTTTCTTGTCCAGATTGGGCGCCGATTTGCTGAACGACGAGTGCGTCGAACTCTGCGGCGGCCATTCGGGCGCCTGGCCGCCCAGCTGCGGCGGCAGCAGCGAGCGCTCGCGCTGATGCATCGTCGACGGACCCCACGTCTTGTTCTTGTGCCCGTCCGTCACTGACGCCCCCCGCGAAACAACCAAAATCAATACGAGAACAAACGAAAGAATAAAATGAAAGAAAAGAAAAATAGTTAAGGCAAGCTACGAAATTAAATGAAAAAGAAAATGAATTAAATAATTCATAATTCATGCGAGAAAAAACGTAAACTAAATACCAAGTAGACACAATTTGCAGAATAGATTTCATAATTTAAATTATTTTTTTGTGTTTATACATTTAACTTCACTTTACGTTGACCTTAAGTTAAAGTGATTTCTTTAACTGAATATTCCATTTTTAAATCGTCTCAGCCAAAAATTGTTGTAGTCAAATATTTTCTACGAGTTTTACCTTTTCTCAAAAAAAGTTCATGCTGTAATTTTGATTTTAATAAGCCAAAATTATAGTAAAGTGAAGCGTAATTCATTCTATATGTTTCATTTCAAATCTCTTAGTGACTTGTTAGAGGTCATCTAAGTTTCTGAGTTTATTCCTTGCAGGACTTTTGCCTGCCGGAGACCCCTAAGTATTTTCTTTCCCTTCTCTTTCCTAGGGTGTTTCCTGAGTGTTCTGATTCAAGTCTTGCTAGCTTTTCTGTATTATGTCCTGACACTCGTCTCAGAGTGATCCCAGGCGGTTCGGATGTTATCGCAGTATTATCAAATGAATTAAATGCTGCTTGACTATCAGATGGGATTGTCCCTTTAGATTAAAGTCTAAACTACTTCCTATTGCACAATCCTATTCTACAGTATTTTCTCATGGAATTGTGGTATGATATCCAAAACCTTCAGCCCCAAGGCCTTGGAACATTTGGTATGGAACAGTAGGTGAAATTGCAACGTTTTCGTGAGACTTTCGCTGTCAGCTTTTTGACCACTTGGCACACGATATGGAAATGGGTTTATCTGATGAATTTTAGCTATTTTTTGTACTCACGTGCTACGATTCGCAATCCAGAGAGCGAGGGCGAACCAGGCGGCTCCACTTTATCGCGAACGGCCGTGATTGTGTGCCGGAAACCCGTGGGCAGTGATATCTGCAGTCCTTTCTGAAAAGGCGATGAGAACACACACATTAATTGAAAAGGAAAAACTCAAAAATGGAATTTAATTTGTATTTGATGGTTTACCTTTTTGCTCTTTTTGGGCTTGCGCTTCGATGGCACTGGCTGCACCTGCTGCATGATGAGTTCGCGTCCCAGAATGTTGATCTCGCGCTGTCGCAGCTGCTCCTCGAGCAGATGCAGCTTGTTGGCCTTCTCCAGCTGCTTCTTCTGTATCAAGACCAGCTGCTCCTCCTTGTTGCGCAGTTCCTAAAGCCCAGACACAAAAATTGAGGCAAATCATTAGTCAATCAAAACAATTGTTGCAAAACAAATTCGTGGCAAATTGAAAACGATTTTCGATCAGTGCAGCAATGCAGCAGAAACTCGAAATGTGGCAAGAAAACAAGATACAAGATATATAAAAAAAAAGAAATAGTCATGCAATTATGCTTTAGTTTTGTTGTTGTTGTTGTTGTTGCTTTGTTGGCTACTTGCAGTGGGGAGATCGGTCGGTGAGAGGGGGGCGGGAAAGTAGTTGGGTTAACAAAAGTGTACAAAACCAAAACAAACCAATTTTGGCCAATGACCAAATCAAACGAACCAAAAACGAAACCAAACGAAACGAAATTCGAGCAGCAAACGCAACAAAAATGTAAAAGAAAGTAAAAAACGTAACCATTTTTGGGCACACGACGCTTACCTCTTCGATGGTTTGGAAACGCTTTTTTTTTATATAACATGGTTAACAAATATTCAAGTGGATGGAAATTCGATTCGATATATATATTTTTTGAGTATTCGATAGAAAGAAAAACAAAAAAAAAAACGGAAAGTGTTAAAACAAACTGCTGAGAGCGAGAGAGAGCGAAGGAAACTGCTGCCGTCGAGTTGCAGACTAATCTCGAGAGGAAATCCGATTGTATCTATGCATATGTATACATACATATGTATATAGGATAAGTCTGATGTTTACCTTTTCTTTTTCGCGCAAATCGTGCAGCACCTCGGCAATCTCCTTCTTCCACAGCTCCTGCTGCTGATGGAACGATTCCTGCGGCGTCAGCGTAAACAACGAGCAAGCGCTGCTCTCCAGCTGCTCGATGATCTTCTTAAAGTCGGGCCTGCGATGCGGATCGCTTTCCCAGCAGCCTGCAAGCGATGTGTGAAAAAACAAAGTGAAAATTAATACAACTGCTGCAAGCGGTCATTGCAAACTTCGTAATGCTTACTCTTCATGAGTGCTCCCCAGGTTTCGGGGCACGTTTTTGGTATGGGCAACGTCAGCGTGTTGACAGCGACGCCATAGGCCACCGACAGTGGATCGAAACCTTTGTAGGGCGTCTCGCCCGTTATCAACTCCCAGAGCAGCACGCCATAGCTCCACACATCCGACGATCTTGGGGGAAAGTCAAGTTAAAGTTAGTAATATTTCTGCTTAGTTGACAAACAACTTCTAATTAGTGATTTCATATAGTTAGCGTGCGAATTAAAATAAGGAAATATTTTTGAAAATTTTAATTACGCATTGAATTTATACATATATGCAGATGGCAAACATAACAGGGGATTAATTAACAGGGGATTTTTTGTCTTGGTGTCTGAGTTTATTGCGGTTACGATTTTACTTCGTTTTGTCAGACAAGTATTAATTAGGGATTTGATAAAGTTCGAGTGGGAATCGAAAAACAACTACAAACATTTAGAAAATCTATTTTACGTATTGCCATATTGAATAACGTTAAATATAATATATTTCATATAAATAGATGAACTACATTTCGAAGGTTTTTTATCTTCAGATTATTGTGGCTTTGATTTTGGCTACTTTAATGTTCATTTTAAGGCAAGCCATATGCATTTGAACCAGTAAGTTTATATAGTGAGAGTGGGAATTTAGAAAATTAAGATAGTTTCATAGCTGTACTTATTTTGCACACTTACTTGGAGTACATGCTGCGACTGATGACCTCGGGCGGCATCCAGGCGTAAGTTCCGGCCGCACTCATGCACTGTGTGTTGTACATTTCGCGCGCGAGCCCAAAGTCGGTGATCTTGAGCGTCTTGTGGTACAACTGATTGCCCTCGATGGCCTCGTAGATGAGCACATTGGACGACTTGAGGTCGCGATGTATGATCGACATGGGCGCCTCGCTGTGCAAATAATTCATGCCGCGCGCAATTTGTATCGCCCAATCGACCAAAACATTGGGTGGAATTTTGCCAGCGGCAAGGATGCGATTCAAGCTGCCGCCTCGAGCATATTCCATGACCAGACAGAGCTTGGTGCGCAAACAGACGCCACGCAACGCGGCAATGTTGCGATGCTTGAGGGGCCAGAAGAGTTTGGCCTCTTGCAGCACATTGTCGCGCATGCGTTGCATGTCATCGTCGCCGGTCTGATGGGCGATCTTGATGGCCACCTCCTCGTTGTCGTAGTAGCCGCGATGCACCTTGCAAAAGCCGCCCGACCCAATCACCTCCTTGATATCCAGCTCCTTGTAGTCGATCTCGTGCGGCAGCTCCATGGGATCCGTGTCCGTGACAAAGTTGCGCGGAAAAACGCCCACCTACAAGACATAAATATATATGATGAATATATTCAATGAATACATTGATCTTTTTCTATATATTACCTTATCGCCGATCTTGCCCGTCCACCAGCCCACATCGCCAGAGACTTCGCTGTCCGTGGAGAGCACAACAACGATTTGGCCGCGTCGCAGCGTCAGCTCATCCTCGCCCTGGGCATCGTAGTCATAGAGCGCGGTCCAGAGACTGGCGTCCGCTGCCAATGCGGCGTCCTCATCGACCAAGCCATTTGCGGCATCCTCTGCATTGATAATCTGTTGTTGTTGTTGCTGTTGCAGCTGCTTGTTGTTGTTGCCATTGTCAACGTGCTGCTCCTCGCTGATGGGGAGCATGGCCAGTTCTTGGTGCTGCTGCTAGGCGAGTTGCCGCATCAAAAGCTGCAGCGTGCAACAGATTTAGTGGAAAGCCAACAAAATAGGAGCAACAACAACAAAAACTTACCCAAGTCGCTTTGTTGTGCGCCGCGTTTTGTTTCTCTCTCTCTCTCTCTCGCCCACACACCCCGCCCCCTTGCAGCAACAAGCACGCACAATAGAAAACAATCAGCGACAACACACACACACACACACACACACACACACACAAACAAACACACACTCACGCACTAAAACTGTATTTTGTTGTTGTTTCCAATTGGAATCTCAGGCGCTGTTTTAAACGGACTGCAGAACTCTGCTTGATATCAGCATCTCTCTCTCTCTCAATTTTTTTTTATTTATTTTTTTGCTCGTTTCTTTTCCTTTTTTTTTGCGTTTTGTGTGCGTTAGTGTGTGTATGTGAGTCTTTTTGTCTGTTGTTCACTGCTCGCTGCTTGTTGTTGTTGCTGCTGCTGCTGTTGTTGTTGCTGTTATTGGGCCGTCGTTTCGTTTTTAAGCATTTTTCACATCGTTTGGCGGCCTTTCTTCTGCTGCTGCCTGCACACTTGTCTCAATTGCGTTTGCTAAGCTCGCAATGTGTTAGCAGTGGTATTGATTTCGCTTTGCGTATATGTTTTTTTTAAACATAAAAAAAAACACTTGTGTTGGTTGGTTGGTTGGGAGAAAAACTTGCAGAAAATCGACGGGCGATAGACGGGCCGACTAGAGGTGGACTAATATCGCTGCCACTTATCGATACATCAACTTCTCTTTTTATACCAAACATAGCTGCTTTTGTGCTGCCAAATAATATTTGCAGCTCATTTATTTATTTTATTTTTGTAGAAGCATTTTAGATTTTACTTGTAGAAGCAGTTCATGTTACTAAACTTGGAAATAATAGCTTGGTTTAAACCTTTCTTCATTTAACACTAGTACAAATGCAAAATATACCATTTCAAATTGCCATATATACCAAAGTAAGGTCATCCTTAACTGTTAGCTGGTTACATTTAATGAAACGTATTTTCTTATTTTATACTATTTCTTTAAAGACATTGAGAGCAACATCCAATTTGATTTTTAAATTGATTACAATTTCATTAAAAAATAACTCCTTTATTTTGGAACATTTGAAATTTGCTGAGTTTCAGTATTTTATACACCACAACGGTCACACAGCAAAGTAGCGCAACACTCGTGGCGGTCTGGTAGCACTTATTTTAATTTGTTGAGCTCATTTCTGCGTTAACAGAAATCAAATTACAAACGTATGGCAGCGCAGCATAAAAACGCATATTTTTACAATTATTAGCTACTTTACATTTGCACATTTATATAGACATACATATTGCACACGTAGTTAATGTTACATATTTATGTTAAAGTAACATCTGTTTCGCTGCTGCACTGTTATTGCAGACAAATCGCGCGCATCTGGCAGTGCTGCTTGTTTGAAAATAATTGCCAGCCGAACATAATGTGAATTAAATTGGTTCGTTCTCGTGTGGGTGCTATATTAAATGCCGTTGCCCGTTACCCGTTACCCGTTACCCACCCGGTTTTATCCCCTGTAATGCCGCACGCGCGCTCTCTCTCTCTCTCTCTCTCTCTTTGTCTGTTTCTCCCGTCGTCGTCGTCGTCGTCGTTCGTGCTTTTGGTCCAGCGAAGCGAATGTCGGCATTTGAGCATCCTCGACAACGAGAAGATGGAAGCAGAATCAGAAACAGAATCGAAGCCAGCGCCAATGCACGCACGGGGCCACAACAGAGCAGCAGCAGCAGCAGCAGCGGCGCATCGGTAAAAACGGTAAACGGCGAACGGTAAACGGCAAAAACGGGCTGCTGTGTTCGCTGCTCAGTTCAGTTGCGCGCAAGATTTCAACACAAATTGTAGCATACTTTGCGGCTACGGACGGCGGTAAGCAGCGGGCGTGCGCAGCGCAAAAAGCAAAAGCAGAACCAAAAATTGCACACGGCAAAAACAAAAAAAAAAACCAATCAGAATCAGCCTCCCGAATCCCAATCGGAATCATAATCAGCATCAGCAGCAACGGAAACTTGGCGCGTTGTTGTTGGGCTACACGCTACTATTTTTCAATAATTGTTTTGATTTATATTTATATTTTGCGTAAAGTCAATCAACCAAAAAAAAACAATAACGACAAATTCGCTTGAAACATTGCTAGAAATTTCGCAACGCTTATTTCAGTATTTTTTTTGTTTTTTTTTTTTTTTTGGTGTGTTAAACGCGTCGCCGTCGCTGCCGCCACTCGAATTTTTTTTTCGCTGCGTGCGCGCGTGTATACGTGTGTGTGTGTGTGTACGTGAGTGTGTTACAGTTATTTTTTTTTTGTTCACGGTACTCGCCTTAATCCCCTCGTATGCCAAACAAAAGCAAAAGCCTACGAAAATGTGAAGCAACAACAACAAAACCAGCAGCGCAAACAAAACACCAACAACAACAACAATGATATAAATAGTAATGTTAATAACAACAAACTTAATGAATAAGAATCAAAACGCACAACTCACATTAGCCTAAGAAGAAGAAGAAGAAGAAGAAGAAGCCAAACACCAAAAATATAAAAATCATAAAACGAAACGCACAAAAATCAAACGCAATGCAACGCAACAACATCAACTAAGTTTAACAACAAAAACAACATTTTTATCCTAGGCGTCTTACAAGTAATGTTCTAAATATTCTTTAAATTAAATTAAATATATTATGTCTTAATTTTGCATGCACTTCAAATACGTGTCGTAGCAGGCGGCTTGGTTGCGACTGCATCTGATCGCAGCTGCAGCCGCTCAAACTCTCAATGCTATTTGCCTTGACACTATTTTTGTTGTTGTTGAAAAAGCAGCCAGCAATTTGTATGTGTATGTGTGTGTGCGTGTGTGCGCATAAATCGCACACACAAAGCTAAAGCTGTTGCCTGGCCTATAAAATGGCTGTCGTCGTCGTCGTCGCCGTCGACGTCGCTGCTGGCAGCGTGGTAAGCAGCGCGCAAGAAGTTGAGGTTATGTCTGCGCCGCAAAATGTGCTTTGGCTTTGGCCGCTGCCCTTGGCATGAAATTGTCGCTGCTGCTTCAGCTGCTGGTGCTTAGCCCTCTTTTGAATTGGGCGTGCCAGCAAAGCAGTCAAAGCACGCGTTGCAGCATCCTTTGCTGTCTCTGTCTATATGTGTGTGTGTGTGTGTGTGTGTGTGCGTGTTGTCCTTGCTGTGTGCTGTACTCTGTTCTTTTTTTTTTGGTTTTTGGGAGGGGGCCTCATAAATGACCTAGCCCTATTTTTGGACATTAGGATTTCGCCCCGTTGAGAGTCAAAACTTTTGCTGGCAACGACGCCACTTTGTTTTGGCATTTTCTTTTGATTTCTCTATATTTACTGCTGAATACAACAATTAAAAAATAAAATATATCTTAAAAAAAAAGAGGAAAACCTTTTGATTCGTGTTCCAGAGCTTTTGCGGTCACTGTCATTTCATTTCAATGCTCTCTTTTTTATGCCTACGAAATAAAGTCTTTTAACTTTAATGTGAAGGAAGTAAAAGAGAAATCAAATAAAAATATTTATTTCTTTTTATATTCATACAAACTATTTGTTTAGAAGACAATTTCCATTTTGGGGCAACTTGAGTGAGAGCTAAATATTTATAAAATTAAAACTATCTTACTTGGTTAAATATAGCTAAAATAATAACATATGTCTATATTTATTTTTAATAATATCTTAAAAAACTAATAATTGTAATAATATTGTTTTGTTTTTTAATGTGGAGGAAATATAGCGAAATCAAAAGAAAATGTTTTTTTATTTGATTATGTATTCATACAAATTATTAGTTTGTTGCTGCAATTTTAATTAGAGCTAAATATTTATAAAATAAAAAATATATCTAACTTTATTCACGTTAAATAATAAAATTAAAGTTTTGTTTTGCATTGTTTAGGAAATATAAAGAAATTACAAAAAAATGTTTAATTTTTGATTTTATATTTATAATAAATAATTTGGTTAGAAGACTATTATTATTTGGTATTAATTTGAATTAGAGCTAAATTTTAATAAAATAATAAAAATAACTAAATTGCTTTAATACAGCTAAATCATAATTATATTTAAAAATACAAATAACTTAAAAATTATATTTGTTTAATGTTTTTTATTTAATTATATATTTATCAAAAATATTTGCTTAGAAACTACAAAATTATGCTTAAATTATAAATTGCTTCAATACAGCTAATAGCCTCCTTAAATAATAATACAAATATTTGTTCAGGAGTCTTGTGTTGTATATATGTATTTGTGTGCGTCTCCCTTTATAGTTTTTTATTGCTTTCCGTAGCGCTTTTGCCATTTTTTTTGGAGTGCAGCGCGCCGAAATAATAATAATAATAATAATAAAATTTGTTGCACACGCTGCAGGCTGACAGTTTGACAGGCATTGCGAGACCCTGGCAACAATCGCAGCACAATTATGGGGTGCACTTATGCAGCAGGACAGACAGTCGCAAGTTGCAAGTTGAACGTTGCGCGTTGCACGTTGCACGTTACAGCTAGGAGCTGGTGCTGCTTTTGCCCAATTGCAATTGACATGTTAAGGCCGCACACAAAGTGCTTTTCTCTTTGCGCCCCAATTTACTTTAAATCAGCGAGCATCCTTGAGAGCTTTTGTTTCTGCTTTTTATGCGAACCAAATAAAAAACGAGACGCGACTGCGAAACAATTTGCATTGTAAACTATTGCTGCAGCATTTGTGCAACTGCTTGGCGCTTTAATGTTACACATTCCGCTTGATTTCATTTCTTCTTTCATAATTTCATCATAGCTATACTTAGATCCATACCTTGTTAAAGAAAAAAATAATAAACTAAGCTCTCTCTCTGATTGATAACTCCCACTTAAAAATTGTATCTTTGTTTAATAATTGTTTTCTTATATATTAAACAATATTGAAAAACTGACAGGTTCACTTTATAATGAACCCAAATGTATTCTGAAATAAAATATTTCATTTGACTATCTTTTTTTCCCACCTATTTTTGTCACCTTGGTTAAATTACCCAATAGAATTGATTATATGTATATACATACATAAAGGATTAAAATTAAGAAAATTAATAATTTATTCTTATTGAACTTAATTTTATGTGTTTATTTCCCATTATTAATGGCTTTCATTTGCGTTTTATTATTATTATATTCCCAATTTGTTGCATTAATTAATATCACAATTACCATAAAATATGCTCAACGTTTCTCTTTACATTTTCAGCAAACGCACAACCCCAAAAAACGCCAAAGAACAAAAAAAAAAAAACAAAATTTAAAAAGTTTAAGAAGTAGTTAAAAAAGAAAATTTATTATACTTAGCGCAACAAGCAACTAAAACAATATAGATAAATTCAAGCAAGAAACCAAATAAGAAAATGAGCGAACAAAACGAAGTGAAAGTGGAATAATGTTAACATCAATTGGGGGAGACAAAGAAAGCGCAGCGGTAGCGAGTTGATTGCGCCTGCCACCTCAGAAGGACTCAGGACAGGACGATCGATCGAGGCAAGCGGGGCAACGAGGGGAAGTCGCCGCGCCTGCGAAATGCAAGCGAACAGCAGCCGATCCACGTTAAGCGCACAATCCTCGGGCACACCGTCGGCCTCAACGATATCCTCATCGCAGGGAAAGGTAAGTTCAAAATCCCCTTTAAGCGCTTTGATTATCGCTTCACGATTGACGACAAAATAAAATACTATGCAAATTAAAAATTATAGAAATTATTGCTCTTTGCAATAATCAAATAATTACAAACATTTTATTTTGAGTGATTGATTGATTGATCGATTCATTGTAGGCTTCTTCTCACTACTGGTAGAAAGTATTGATGATCAGTGTAAAAATCAAATTAGTTTCTATATTGATTGAAATGGTTGACTGTTTACTTGATACATCAATATGTTAAGAAGACAGGTGATAATTAATTGATTGAATAGTCAAATCGGTTGTAGCTGATTTTATAGCTGATTCATTGATTGAAGTGGGGAATCGTTTACAGCTGAATGGTAATGCATTAATTAATATAAATTGATTGATTGTCTTGTGCAAACAGCTGATTGCTTGATAAATATATACATGTATAATATATGGAGAGTCAGCTGATAACTGATTGATAGATGCTTATATTTAAATTTAGAAGACTAAGAAGCTGTCATTGATTGATTGAGTGATCTGCAAACTTGCATAGTTAGTGGAGCGAAAGAAACAAATGAGCTGAGCGTCTGAAAAGCCATTAACAAGTGCAACGCTTGACTGATTGATGCACTGATTGATTGATGGCCGTGAGTTCCGCAACGAACTGATGCAGCTGCACGGACGAATGCGTTTGTTGTTGTCGCGAAATCAATGCTGATGCTGATGCTGATGGCTGCAGAGTCCATTTGCCCAATGACAATGCTGGCCAAAGAAACAAAAAAAAAAATAAAAAGAGCGTGCGAGCGAGGAAAGGGATAACGAATAGTAGGAGCGAGAGGGAGGGGGAGTGCGAGAGCGAGAGCGAGAGGTTGGCTCATTATGTGCGCCCATTGGCAGCCCGGCAACAAAGCTACGTACTTCAATTCAATGCCCACACGTTCCCCAAGGAGCTTCCCTTGCCCCTTTCCCCTTTCCCCAACCGAAAATCCCCTTTTCTTCTCACATCTCCCCAAAGGACGGGAGCCGCATCGGTTTTGGTTTCGTTTTGGTTCCTTTTTTGTTGTTTTTTTCTTTTTTTTTTTTTTTTGTTGTGTTGTGCTCCTGGGCCTTAAGTGCCTGGGGCCTAGGCCCAAACCCCTTGCCCCACTATGTATGTGTGTGTGTGTGTGTGTGCACATCCTTTTTCAAGTGTCCTTTGTGTATGCGAGCTATGTTGCGCCTCTCAATTATGCAAGCGTTAGCGATAGTCCCAAAAGCACTTTCGACTCCTCCACGTACGGCCATTTCCCACTTCGCATTTCGTTTAACAAATAGCCAATCCATTGCCCCTCCCCCTCCACCACCCCCCTAGTCTTTGTCCCCCTTAATTAACCAATCTATCATAACTCAACTCCCCTCCCTTCAATTGCCATTTGCAATTGCTTTAAAGTGCATGAGGAGTTGACAGTGTTGCCAACTTTTGTGCGATAGTTAAAACACCAAAGGAACTTGAACTTCAAAAATGCATTATTAAACTTAAGTTGGACTTAAGTTTGAGTTGGATTAAAAAACATAAAAAGTAGCAAATTCTTAAGCTTAGATAGTCAAATAAAGGAAATACTAATTGCTAAATTTGGCCAATAAAGTAATGAATGCAAATAATTTGTGGCTTCCGAAATTGACTCAAAAATATTAATGCAACATATTTTAACTTCTTTAATTTATTTATTGAGTGTATCAACAGCTAGAAAAAGACCTCAACACTTTTTTATATCTTGTTTTCTTCTTAAAAAAAGAACAAAAAAAAAATAATAGATAAATAATCCGAAATAAATCAATAAATGGTATATATGGCCAATAAAGTAATGAATGCAAATAATTTGTGACTTCCGAAATTCACTCAAAAATATTTATGCAACGTAATTTTACTTCTTTAATTCACATATTTGTTATTTATTTATTTATTCTGTGAAGCATACATACAGTAAATTATTGAAAATTTAATATAGAGTGGATTCCGTATTTCCATTAAAAATCTAAACTATAAATCTGAAATAAATGGTAAATATTGCTAATAAAGTAAAGAGCACAAATGAATCGAGTTTCAGCACACAAATATTTATGCAAAAAATCACAAATTATTGGTTTCTTACGACTCATCTTCATTTAATAAAGAAAAAAAGACAAGAATTGTAAATTTGGGAATTTAAAGTAAACTTAGTGTGGAAATCAAAAATAGGAAGTTTTTTTTTTTTTATTTTATAAAAATTTATTTAGGTAGAAATTATAAAATTATGAAATAATTTTTCTGCAGCTTACTGTTACTATTATTAGTAACTTATACTGCAGCTAAAAGACGGAATTCAAAAACTATATGTACATATTTACATATTTTAACTTAAGTCTAGTTGTTTCGAAAATCTATACTATTGGGAAAAGTTTGAAAATTAATCTGCTTGGTCAAAATAGAGAGTGAAAATGAATTTAACAAAAATATTAACAGAATTTATTTAACTGGGTTTTATCGGGTATGGAAACAAGCAAATAGTTGGGACTCATTATTGCTTTGATTGGGGGCCACGTTGAGCCACCTGATGTGGCATGTTGCAAGCAAAAAAGTCGCACACAAATCGTCTAATTAAAATGAAATTCGAATCTGTTTCTGTCTCTACGTGTGTGTGTGTGTGTGTGTGTGTGTGTGTGTGTGTGTGTGTGTGTGTGTGTGTGTGTGTGTGTGAATATTTCCATTGTCGCTTTGTCGCACGCAAAAATAAATAATTTGCAACATTTTCATGCTGCTCTCGCATATCATAATTACAAATGATAAGCATCGTGATGATGACAATAATTAAAATTGTTGCCTCAAGCTGTGGATTCATTGACATTTGACACACACACACACACACACACACACACACGCACACACACTTTTGCAATTAGTTCAAACATTTTAATGAGTTAAATACGATTACGAATTTCTCTTGTCAACCGCACAAAAAATGGGGCAAAACAAACATGAAAGTTGCCGTCGAGTTGCCTCGCATCTAAGATACCTTGTATCCACAAATTTATGTGCAATTATCAAAAAAAAAGAGGGCAAGTATTTTGCTGTTCATTATGCCGTTTGGCAGCGAATTTCTTTGCATTATTGAAACAATGTCATATTTGATATTTCCATTTAATTATGAAATTCCAAAGCGATTGCTCGCAACAAAGCGCAGAAAATTGCCGTTCCCGTTGCGCTGTTTTTCCGACTCTCGATTTCCACGGAAAAATGCTCTCACATTCGAGGACATGGCATCTTGAATGGCAAATGGCAATTGACAAATGGGCGACACAACTTGAATTTTTCCTGGAAAAGTGCATTGCATGTATTTGTTTTTCCTGCGAACTGCAGATAATTAAAAGTTAGTTGCGACTTAATTCGCTCATCAATTTCATATAGCATAACATACTTTTTCTTTTTTTTTTCGAGGACAGCAGAAATGTTTGCTCATTAGTTGAGTTCTATTTTGATAAATATATTTGTCTTTTTTTTTGGTTTAATTTTTTCTTTTCTCTATTATGAAGCGCTCGCTGGTTTTCCAGAATTTTGTCTGTAATTAATTCAATTTCGTGTACGCAATATTTTTTGTTTGTGAATTTCATGAATTGTGGTTTTAGTTGTTTGGTGATAAATTTCATAAATATATTTTAAGCTGTCATAATTAATAGTGGGTTACTAATTAACTATAAAATATATGAATAAAAAAAACTGAGTTTCGTTGTTTCTAAAAAGGCAGTGAATAATCGTGTTATTTTCAATTATATAAATAAAGTTAAAAGAAATACAACACAGTAAAGAGAACCATTTTTTTTAGTTGCTCATCTAAAGAATAAAATAAAACAAATTAATAATATATAGTTCAAAAAATCTGCAATAAATGATAAATATTGGCAATAAATAAATAGTTAAGTAGTGGTTCAGGTTTTGCGGCTTACGAAATCTGCCAAAAATATTTATGCAACAAATTTTAAGTTGTTTTAGTAATAATCTTAAAAGGCAGTTTTCTATAATTTAGTTTTCTTTCTTATTCCAGTAGGTAACATAAAGCTGTTTAACAAATAAATATATTTAAGAAAAGGCAACAATTATAAAATATTTTGATTAAAATGTAAATTTTATATTCATGTCATTTATTGCTAATGCCTTTTTAAATGTGTGTTTCATGATTAAAAGAAAAAAATAAAGTTTTTGGTTTAGTAAAAAGTTTGCGCGTGCACTTGATTTGCAGTTGACTTGGAAGAAGCAAATTCATTTGCTTCAGCGATTGATCCATGAACATTTCAAGTTCGCAATCAATCAACTCGCAAGCATTTTTCAACGATTGCTTGTTCAGCCGTCTGTCCATCCGTCCGTCTGTCTGTCTGTCTGTTTGTCTGTCTGTCCGCCTGGTTTGCAAATGGATTGAAGCAATTTGATCGATTGTGGTCAAAATGTTTCAAAGCTGCAGCAAATAGCGCTATTTACTCATCAGCCCCCTTCGAAAATGCTTCAGATTCTCCGTAAGCGCAACCACAACACAGAAACTAAGCGGAGATGGCAAGAGGGGCGGAAGGGCAAGGGCAAGGGTTGGCATGCCAGCACTTAAATGAAGCGGCAGCTTCACAAATCACTGGCAAATGGCGAAATGGCGAAATGCAGGCTAATTGCAGAATTAAGTTACTGTCGCAGCGCCTGCGGTTATGCTACAATAATTTGGCAGCATTGCAATGCGCTCGAGGGTGGCTTGAGATTCGACCTAAAATATCCAAGATATTGATTTGAATCCAGCTAAATTCCTTTAGTACTAATATTTTGATTTATTTTAAAGTCTACTATGGATAGTCGACGCTTATACAAATTGCAATATTAAGCTTAGATTAGGAAACGCAAATATACAAAAATAATGTAAATAACAAATTAAAATCATCAAGTTGCAAAATATATATTTTTTTTTCAATTGTTGTTATTTTATTTAGTTTTTTTCTGCTCCCCCAAAAAATGTAAAAATATTTATTAAAAAGTGAATATTTTGTCATATAATGTGTAAGTTCATTAAGCTGCCTATAAGAAAAAATATCAGAGATATTGATTTAAATTTTCGCGAGCGTGTGAAATTTGGGCGATGGTAGTTGGCAAGTTTTTGGGGAGTGTGGGGGGGGGGGGGAAGTTGCTGCTGCTTCTTCTTCTGCTGCTGCATAATTTTGAGATGCCTTTGTCGCTGCCATTTGCATCGCAGCAGCGACTTTCACGCGCTGCGTTTTGTTGCTATCGCTTTTAATTAAACATTGCCGTTTGCCCGAGTCTCGTTTTGTCTGCGTGTGTGTGTGTGTGTGTGTGTGTGTGTGTGACTAACGCTTAGCACTCACACACACACACACACACACAGCTGTTCGTAGTCAGCTGAGAGAGAGCGAGCGAGCGAGCGAGTGAAGGGCAAAGCCAAGTGCGAGCTGTGTGCAGAGAGCGAGAGAGCGAGAGAGCGACAGAGTGGTGGGAGCAGGGGAGAAGGGCTTTGGCAGCTGCTGTTGGCCTTGCCCGTCACAATTTGAAGTCGAGTTGACGACGACGACGACGACGACGACAGCGTCTGTCTCTGTCTTTGCGTGCGTGAGCGAGCGTGTGAATAAGTCATAAAAAGCCAGTAAAAATCTCCGTTTGTCATTACATATTGTCATCGTCAGAGCAAAGCAGCAGCGGCAGCAGCAGCAGCGGCAGCTTAAAAAACAGCAGCAGGCAGCAGGCAAAACAACAACAGCTGCTGATGTCGCACAAAAAAATAGTAGGCAACACTTTTTGTTTCACTGCAGTTGACTACGCACAACAGCTGCTTGCTTTAAACTGCTGCACTGCACATCAGCTTTTTGTCAGCCTTCTTCCCGTCTTTATGCTCTTGCTACTTAAATGCAAATTGCATTCCGTCGTTGTTTGGCCAAAATCAACTTTTTCCGCTTTGTTTTCTTTTGGTTGTTTGCCTTGCGCTTTAACCGCGGCGCGTGCTCCATCGAACGCTGAGCCTTGATCGAAATTTAATTGCATACTTTCAGGCGCTGGCGTACAATAACTTCATAGAATGGCGATTTGTGGTCGTGCTTTTGATGTGGAAAGCACTTGAGGCGCTTACTAACGCTTTACTCTGCACCCTAGATATTTAAAAACATGCGATTATAGTCAGTTCATCAATTGCAATCACTAAGATTTTCGTTTAATTCAGTTTCAAGTAATATGGGCAGCATAGAGTTTATGTGGGACTTTTTCTTGTTTAATAAAAGTCAATATAATTACTTTAAGTTTTTCCCTTAACCAGGATAGAGTTTCTATGGTATTGTTATATGTATAACATTTGAATAAATAAACTTAGATTTTCCATAGATAGTTCGAAATTTAAATGAATGCAGTGGTCATTGCATTTTTTTTTTTATTTATCTTTTGGTTTTCAGGGAGAGTCCATTCTATAATATAATAGCTTTTAGCTTTGGAACCTCGTAGTCTCTAACTCATACAAATCAAAAACATTTCATTTTCAAAGCCCAAAATCAATTTTTGACTATTTCACTACAACAAAAAAATTTATATGTTGTATTTTTGTAAAATTCTTGACTATTGTTTTCTAATATTTTTAATGCTATTATTATTTAAACATGTTCCCACTTACTCAGGTTACTTGTAGTTTTTATTCCAAAAATACTTACCTCTTCTTGCCACAGAATGGTAAACACAAATTTGTATAAATCATAAAAAAATACCCAAGCAATTTGGCATTGATTGTAATACTTAAGAGCTCTTTGTGCGCTTTAATGGCAATTTTACAATAGTTGTGCAACGTTTGGCGCCCAAGTGATGAATGTCAAAAGCAGAGCAGCGATTAAGTGCAAAGTTATGTTCTGCATAGACAATTTAAGTTTTATTTACTGTCGCCACTGAAAAGTATGCAACATAAATAATTTGGTGGATTTTATTTGCAGACGCCGCTGAAAAGTATGCAACGTAAATATTGCATCGTCGCGACACATTTGCTTACTTACGTGACATCTGTGTGTGACTGTGTGTGTGTGTGTGTGTGTGTGTGTGTGTGTGTGTGTGTGTGTGTCTGCCAAAGTGTAAATTACGCTAGCGGCGTCTTTTGACACCGCACACACACACACACACAGACACACATGCTGTCCCTGTCCCACGCATGTCACGTCACACGTCCTGCCCGCGAAGTTGTCAAAACTTTGCAACTATTGCCATGAAATACGAAAAGTTTTTTAGCTATACGTCGTTGTTGTTGTTGTGGTTGTTGTTGTTGTAGGCACATTTGCTTCATTAGGTGTGTGTGTGTGCTTGCTTTTAATTCACAAAACGCAGGCGACTGCGACGTCAACAACAGCAGCGGCAGCGCACATGTGTGTGTGTGTGTGTGTGCGGGGGCATTGCGCATGTCATCATCAGGCAACTGGACCGCAGCTCAGCAGTCCAGTAAACGGTACATATGCTAACGCTGGCAGCGCAGCTGACGGAGCCAAAAAAACCCACACACACACACACACTCACAAAAAAAAGTCTACACGATGAGCAGCAACAAATACTTGGCAAGCCAGCAGCTGGTAAGCAACAACAACAACAACAACAACACCCATAATTGGCAACCTTTTTTTCGGCTCGGTTTTATTTGTTTTAGTTTTGCTGTCAAAAAGTCTACACTGCATTAGGCTGGCTAAAAGTCTACACGCCAGCCAGCCGGCTTAGCGCACACAAGTCTCCACACGCTCTCTCGCTCATTCGCATCCTCTGCGCTCTGTCGCTGTTCTCGTTCTCGCTCTCTCTCTCTCTCTCTCTATCTCTTCGCTCGTTTGTTCGGTCGTTCGCTTGTCTGATTAGCCCGCCTTGCTGTCGCTGTTGACGTCGCTGCCCGCATCGCGTGTGTGCCTATGTATGCGTATGTGTGTGTGTGTGTGCGTGTGCGTGTGTGCATCATTTAAAACAATATCCAGAGATTTGTTTCGCCATTTATATGTCAAATATGACAAGTCAAGTGTTTTCTGTCATTCTTCTTCTTCTCCTCCTCCTTTGTATTGTTTGTGTGTGTGCGTGTGTGTGTGTGTGTGTGATTAGCAGCTAAGTCACAGTAAAAGCATCGCAGTCGCTCTGCCTACTCACGCACACACACACACACCCACACACCCACACTCATACACGTACATACATAGTGTGTGTAATCACGCTTAAAGTTATTTGGCAGAAAAATCTTAGGAGATGCCTTGACAAGAAAATTTAACAAATTGGAAACGATTGACAATATTTTTATTATTTATTATTTTTGGTAATTTTCGTACTAACAGAAGAAATTAAGCAAAATGTATTTTTATTTTGTTTATTGTTAAACATTTTGTATGTTTCTAATAACCAATCAATTTACATTTATTAAACAAATTTAATTATAAAGTGACTTCAAATGTATACAATGAGAATTATCACTTTTAATTTAATTTAGATTATTCTTCATCCGTTTTATTAAAAAAATTAAATTCCGTAATTCCATTATGGAAAAATGACAAGAATATCGAATTTCTTTATTTAAATATTTAATATACTTAAATTACAAATTTATAATTCCAAATGTAATATTTTGAATTGCCGAAGTTTATATTGTTCAACAGCGATTTATGGTATTACTTTAAATACCACAGTTAACAATCAGATTGTTGTACATTTAATTTTAAAGCGATTACAATAATTTGATATTGCGAAATAAATAATTGGGAGTTGTGAAAGTTTAAATTATTTTCATCCCTTTCACATTTTCATCATGCAACGCGTTGCCAACTAAAAAGCGTAGCGAACTTTTTAGGGCACCCGCAGCTCAAATCGAATTAATTAAAGCATTGTCGCATTAAGGTTGTGCGGTTACAGTTACAGTTACAGAAACATTTACAATAACGTGTTTGTGCAATCGGATAAACATTGTGTATTTGGTTAATTGCTTCATTCTTGCAGCTTCAGCCAAAGCGCTTTGTAAACACTCTGTATATTTTTTGATCATTACATCTTTTCAACTTAAATATATCATTTCATATAGAAAAAAATCAATTTAAGGAGCACAATATTGAGGGAAAAACTAAATCACACTAAAAAAGTAAATAAAACGCATATTTTACACAAGAGAAGATGCAATAAATTGCATTGTGCAACTAAATTAAAAGTTGAAACCTATGCAGAAATTAATTTAAGGAGTACAATTCAATATACCATCTAATTAGTAAATCGCAACTGAAATTAATGTGCAATTAATGCAAATTAATGTTGGGCTTGGTTCTATTTTAATTTATGTATTAATCATTGACATTATCCTGTTTGAAAATTATTTTATATATAGAGAAGAAATAATTTTATTATATGTTGTGAAGTTCGAATTTGTTTTTTCTTTCTTTTTTTTTTTCTATTTCTAGACCTTGAGCTAGTCAGACAATTAACAGCCCGATTGACAAAAAAGGAGCTTTCTCATTTGAGCTTGTTGTAGATAATCTGTATAATATTGTAATAGAATTTAGTTGTGGAATATATATTTGATCAATGATTTCCTTTTGTTATCCCTTCGGTATATACAACTACGTAATGCTGGTTAATAATATACACTTTTTTATCAAAAAATTTAAATAAATTGAAAATGCTAAATAGTTCTCTGAGCTCTGATTTCTTCAGCTATTTTTGCCTTCTCCATTTTCTTCCCTTATTTTTCATTTTCTGCCCATTTCTCTTGCTTCCTAAACTATACTTTCTTGGATCCTTTTTCGATTTCCATCACTGCTTGCAATCTCGCTCTGTTTCTTCCCTTTCCTGTACGTTCTACTTCTCTTTCTTTTTCTATGTCTCTCTCTCTCTCTCTCTCTGTCCGCTTTTCTTCGTCGCTCCCTTTCTGCCACACTTCATCAACAATCTCGTGGACATTAATTCTTGAGGTTAGAGCATTTTATAAAGTTGTCGCCCATCTTTCAGTCAGTCACTCGCTCTCTCTCTCTCTCTCTCACACACACACACACACACACACACACAGTTGCTTTCTCTATGTGTCAATGTGTGAAATGAGCTTCAAGTACAGCATGAAGGAGAGGAAGAAGAAGCGGAGCTGACAAGGACGCTCCATATGAAAACAAACGCATAATTTAAGCGTAATTGCTGTCATTTTTCATTCGAGTGCGAAGAGTGGGTGAAAGGGGAAGGGCAGCGGAGAGGGAGATGGAGAGGGGGAGGGGAAGGGAGGTGTAACTGCGACTGTGACTGCTCCAGTTGAGTGTCCATGTCGCCGTTGCGTTGTGTCCTCCACACGCCCCAAGAGCTTGCACACACATGTCTGTATTCAAGTGTGTGCCTGTCTCTGCCTGTCTGTTCCTGTCTGTCTCTCTGCATGTGTGTGTGTGTGTGTGTGTGTGTGTGTGTGTGTGTGGGGGCTGCTGAGTGCCCGCATCCGGCGTTGAAACGCCAATAATTATGTCGCTGCTTTTTTCTTCTCTTCACTTCTCGTTTTTTTCGCTGTTTTGTTTTTCTTCCTTTTTTTTTTGTGTGTATTTTTTAGCGCCCCCTGGCGGCCAGCGGCAACGGCAGCGGCAATTGGCGCGACTTTTGTCGTCGCTTTGTTGCGCCCCGCGCCTAATCACATCAACAACAAACAGCACAACAAAATAAAACAAGCAAGCTAGAGCGCAGAGCGTGCTCGACTTCGAGATACCCGACTCCGTCGAAATTGCATATATATCATACTAAGGAATTTAATTCTACGAGTCAAATAATAAATAAATAACTAAATAAAAAAGTAACAAGCAAATTATTAATAATACAAAATATACAAAAAATATAAAATATACAAAATGCATTAGTTATTTGGAAGTGTTGCCAAATTCTTTGCTGTAAAAAATAAATTAAAAAATAATTCACAAATAAATAATTAAAAATATATACTCTAAAAAAAATAAATAAACGAGTAACAAATAAATAAATAATAATAAGGAATATTCACCAAAATTAATAAAAGGCTATAAAAATAGATAAGTTATAAAGAAGTGTTGTAAAATTCGTTGTGTAAATAAATAAATAAATAAATAAACAAGAGACAAATACATAAATAATAATAATTTAATAAAAATACTTCCAATGGATTAAAAAAAAATTCGAAAGTTATTTCAGTGTATTATATTGTTAGGTGATCAGATTAGATTAAATTAGTTATTTGAAATACATTATTTTGTGCGCCTTTTTAAATATTTTCACTCAAATAACAAAAAACATTCAAAAAACATTTTGGCGATTAACTTCAATTAAAGTAAAAATAAAATAGTTGCAATAGTTGATAACTTTCAGCCTTAGAGACCTGAATCATAAATATGCTCGTCTGTAGTATGCGATTTCAATTATTGCCAGCTCCACGCACTTGCCACATCCTTTGCCGGCCAACTGGATGCCGGGTATGCAAAAGTGCAAAATAGAAAAAGAACGCGGTGCATATCAAATGTCAAGTTGCCATCATCGCCATCAACGCCATCGTCATCATGTGGATTTTTGTTGTCGTTGTTGTTGTTGCACCTGTGCCTTTTGTGGCATTGTCCTGCTCGCTCTCTGTCTCTCTCGCTCTCGCTCTCGCTCTGGCCGTGTTGCTGTCCTGGCTGTTTGCCAACTGAACTCAACTCGAGTCGAGTTCAGTTCGCTTGAGTTTT
The DNA here is from genome assembly GCA_035045625.1 of Drosophila formosana. Lineage (NCBI taxonomy): Eukaryota > Metazoa > Arthropoda > Insecta > Diptera > Drosophilidae > Drosophila > Drosophila formosana. The sequence continues at coordinate 2,588,248 of JAWNOW010000143.1, read as the reverse complement.
GCTTTGTCGAGAGTTTTGTTTGTTTGTTGGTTGTCGCTGCTTGTCGTTGTTATTAACGTTGTTGTTGCTGTGGTTGTTGTTGTTGTGGTTGTCGCATTCCGTGTTGCGGCGCGTGCCTAGCCTTGCAACAATTGCACTTTTGCCACGCCCAATCGCCGCCCAATTCTTTTGTGTGTGTCTGTGTGTCTGTGTGTTTGTGTGCCGCAATTGCCGCAGCATTCGCTTTGAGCCCTGCTCCTTGCTTCTTGCCCTCTGCTCGATCATGCGGCTGACATTCTGCCTCTCTTTCGCTCATTGTTCCCCTTTCACCTCAGCCCATTGCAGCTAATTTTGTATTTTTTGTTGCCGCCTTTTGGGCTGCAAAAGAAAAGCTTAAATCAAGGCAATTTCTGCAACTGGCATTGTCCGTGATTTGCGGATTTTCGCCACTTTGCGGAAATATTACAGGGTACTTAGATCGAATCTGTTTTCAATTTTTATTTAAACCTTTTTTTTTTTAAGAATTTGAGTATTTTAATTTGCCACCAAGAAGGCCACTTAACAGAAGAGAATTCATTTTTTGTTATTACAAAATTTTGTTTACTCGTAACTCAACTTGATAAAGTTATATTTTATATTGATTTTGATTTTATTAATTTTAAATTCGACATTGAAGAAATTACAAAATTAAATTGTGATTAGCAGAGAAAAATATAAAATTAAAAATGGAAAAAATTGTTGTTCCGTTTGTACGTGGTTAAAGATAGTTAGAGTGGGAATTTAAAAAAAAGCACTTTTTTGTTTTGTGCTTTAAGAAGTTGTCATTTAATTTAACTGTTAGTATTGAATTGAACGATTTAACTATGTAAACTATTTTCAGACACAAGTTAGACAAATCGTTTTTTATATATCGATAATTGTAATAATAAATATTTCTTGCTGTAATTTAGCTGTCTATTAAATATATTTGCCGAAATCTCGTTTCTCCTGCTCCCCAAACCTTGAATAGTATTAAGTATTCAATCAATCTATCGATCTTAATTCTTTCCCATATTTTAATCTGCAGCAATAGTAATATTCAATCGACCAATCAAACATTATCTCTTGCTTATATATTATTATGAATAAAAATAATCATTCAATCAATCAATCGAGAACACTGCTAAATTGCAGTTGCAAGCGCAGTGCAGTGCTGCTCAAACTGTGTGCACTGCAATTTTAATGTGTACCGGCAAAAGCCAAAAAGCTCATTAACGCTATCAACATTCGAGACGAGACACCAAAAAGACACATCACAGTAGCCAAGGGGAGGGGCAGGACGAAGGGAAAGGCAAGGGGAAGGGGAAGGGGAAGAGGGCTATTAACCAGGCTGGATACGCGTCTGATGAAGTTTGAGAACTCTGTTTCCCAGGTGGGCGTAGCTCGATTGCGGAAAGCGGAGGCGGTGTTAGGTCTTACACTACAGTGTGGCCAAGTATTGTGTAGGGGCGGGAGGGAGGGGGGAAGGGTGCTGGGTAGGTGTTCGTAGGGGTTTTTGGTCTCACGCATTGCCACACGAGCATAATTTGTTGTAATTAACATAACGAGCCAGCCCAAGCAATAATGGGCAAAACTTGCTACACACACACACACACACACACACACACACACACACGCACAATATAAAACAGAGAGGAAATGGAACGCCTACATAAGAAAGAGCAGCAGAAATTGCGACTCCTGCTGTGAAACGAGCAACAGACGTAATGCTGGGCAAGGCTGCTGGCAGAAGGGTAGGTGGAGGGGGGGTTGGCTAGGGGGTGGTAGCTAGGGGGTTACGTAGGGTGTAACTGGTAACAATATCTGTGTGAAGGGGTTGGCAACCGAGTTGCCGAGCTGAAGTTAGTCAAAATTGCCCGCATTTGTGTATAATTAATTTGTTTTTGGACAGACACCCTCCCCCAACTCCAACCCCAACCCCCTCCACACACACACACACACACACGAACGCACACCTCCCCCTCTTGGGCAACCCCTTCGACATTTAGCATTTTGTAGCATTTATGCAAATGACTTTATGAGCAAGACTGCAAAAGTTAAAGGCACAGAGGGCAATTTTCCAACACAAATCCTTCTCCGTCTCCTTTTTATCGCCTAGTCTCTTTATCTCTGACAACTCTATTTTCTGTGTGTTTTTTTTTGTTCTGTGTGCAGCAACAAGTTGTCGAACTATCTGGCTATGTCATCATTCTCGTTGAGAATGCGGAGGGCAAGATTAAATTATATGGCTCGCCGTCCGATCGCGATAATCTGGAAGTGGGCGATGAGATACTCGAGGTCAATGGCCTCTCTCTCGACAACATATCGCGCACCGAGGCTATTCGCCACATACACGATGTAAGTATTCCTATCGATAACTGCCCATCGAAAACTCGAACTCTAACTTTTCGAACACTTTCTTTTGGGGTTTTTTGCAGTGCATCAAATCCTGCACAATTTGCCTACGAGTGCGCAAGAAAAATGATTCCAGATTGGGTAAGTTTCAGTGTTTACTCTATTATTGTTAATATTTTATTTTGTACTCTAGTATTGTTCATATAGAACAATTATTTTAAACACAAATCTTGAGAAGTCATAGACATAGTTAATGGATGATTTTCCTAAAGTTCTGGAAAGAAAGTTACTTCTAATCAAAAGTAGCTAAAAATCTGAAGTACATTAAATTCAATTTTATTTTTAGAAAAAGTAAAAAATAAATCCCCAAAACCTGAGACATTAACTTAGAGAGTTTTATGAAAATCACAAGTATGATAGAATATTTAAAAAAGAAAAACTTAAAGCATCAAGAATCTAGAAACTAAACCAAAAAAAACTTGAGATATCTCAGAAAGTTTCGTACAGATTTTTTAAAACAAATGTTAATAGAACCAGCTGAAAATCCCAAGTAAAATCTGAAAATGATCGTTATTGCAAAAAATCTTAAAAACTGTAAAAGTTATTACCTGAGAAATTGACTAGGAATCTAGGAATTCGAATTGAGATCGCAGATCAAAATCGCAGATGCAGAGCAGTTGCTTCCAAACTAAGCGCACAGTTGAGAAAGGCTTAATCGAGGCAATTCCTCTCAAAGTGTGCGCGTTCTACTGTCAGCTGATTGCTTAGCTAGTTGCTACAGCCACTGCAGTGGCCGCCCAACTGTGCTCTCTTGCACATTTTAAGCACGCTCTCTCTTACGCCACTCTCTCGCTCTTTCTCTGTGTGTCGTTGTTGGCGCTCTGCATGGCGAGCATCGCGCGCAGCTTTTGTTTTGTCGCCGCTTTTGTTTTTGTTTTGTGGTCAGCTCCAAACGTTTTACGCTCTTTTGCTCCCTGGCGCTCTCAGCTGCTTGGCTTGGCGTTGACGTTGACGTTGGCGCTGCGCAACGTCGACTCATCGCATCAGTTGTGCGGCAACTGTCGACGTTTTTGGTGCCGCGCTTAAAGCGTCGCGCTTGTTTTCCGTTTCCCGTTTTATATCGTTTTGTTCTCGTGCTCGTTGTTCGTGTCGCTGTCGCCGTCGCCGTCGCTGTCGGCGTTTTTAACTTGGCTACGGTCAGCTAGGCTCTCTCTGTGTGTGTTGCGCGCGCGCGACGTCGACGTCGACTGCAGCTGCGCCAGCAGCGTTTTGTTCTAACGCGCATGTTTTTTGTTGTGTTTTATGTTGTTGATTTGTGTGCTCAAGTGTCTCAAATTGTGGATTATTGATTGATCCAAGCGAGAAAATCAAATTCAATCGTCGTCGCAATAGCAGCAGCTCAAAAAGTAAGTGCACACCAAGTGCTTGCCAAACTGTACGTATGTGCGTCTCCCTCTCGCTTCCAGCCCACAGCACACAACACACAGCACACAGCCCAGCTGCCAGCTGCCAGTTGCCAGCTGAGCTATGCATGATGGGGCCATGAATCAGCAATGACAGCGACGTCGCTGCCGCTGCCGCTGCTGGTTTTGGGGCGAAGGGCAGCGCGGCTGGCTGCGTTTATGCAATACATTTGTACTACAACAGCAGCAGCAGCAACAATAACAATGCTTTTGTTTGCCGGCAACTTGAAAACTGCAGAATCTTACAACGCTATCTATGTATGTGTGTGTATGTGTGTGTGAACAGAAAGAAGAAAGAAAAAGAGCAAAAATTACAGCAAATAGTTAAAAGTCGCTTAGGCGGCGGCAAAGAGAAAATCAACTACAGCAATAACAACAACAACAACAACAAACTGGGCAGCATTTATTTCAATGGAGCTATTGGAATGGACTGGAATGGCAAGTGGAAAGTGGGAAGTGGGCGTCGAATTGAGTTGTGTTGAGTGCTGCCAAACCAACTGGAAATTGTTGTACAACAAAATAGCAAAAAAATAACAACAACAAAAAACTAGCAAATTTATTTACTTGAAAATTGTAGTACAGAAATTCTACAAAAATTGCCACGTGAGCGCTGCTCAAACAGTGCGCCAAGTAACGGCAACTTAGAAACTAACCTCAAAACGAAACGAGTTTTGTTTGTCCAGCAAACAACAACAACAACAACAACAACAACAACGGAGCAATGGCTCTCAAACTGCGCCATGCATTTCTATGGGAATCGCCAAAGGGCGTTGCTTACCCGATAATCTGCGACAGACAGACAGACGGACGGACGGAAAGACGGATTGACTTAACTCATTTGGGGGCGTTACGTGTCTGATAATTGCATAAGTAGCTACAAAAAAAAAATGAAATATATACATCAAAATATGCATGGCACACAAACAAATTATAGACAATGATCGCAGATAGTTAATAAATTAGAAATTTGTGAAGTACACGCTAGATAAATGCTATTGGAGATGTCTCTACTTGATTTTTATTTATTTATTCCTTTGTGCTCAATTTGCCCTTGCAATGATACATTGTATTTTTAAGCTCATGTATCAAATAAATGTCGTACAGAGTTATTGGATTTTCTACTAAAAAACTGATTGTTGTTAAACATTTTATGTTAATACCTAAGGTCAAGCATAAGACTAATTTTACAGTAGATGTTTATTTGTTAGTTGTTGTTAAACCAATATCTTAATTATTAAACGGAATATTTTTATTTTTTAATTAATATAGCTAGCTTATAAATTAACATTTTGATTGGCTTTCTTCTTTAATTCCAATTGCCAATCTGATATTGTCTTCAAGCAAAGTTTACTTCCCGGGCTTAGACAGTTAATTGAGTTTTAACATTCATATTTTGATTATGATCAGAATTTATAAATTGTTCTCAATCAATTACAATATTGTTTGCTTGGTTTTCACATCAATCAAGTTCCACATCTGCTGTTTTAATTGGAAATAGTTGTAATGCAGTTTTAATTCTAAATAAACCAAGTATTTTTAGAGGCTCACATTGTTCTCTCATTTCAAATATTATGCATCAATCAGACTTCCCCCAGTACTTGCTTAAATTTGTTTTATCCATCAGTCAGGCATCAATCAAGTTCTATAGTGCTTGTAATATTTTTTGCATTCTTTTCAAATTTGATTTATGAAGCTCCAGTATTTTCTGCAGTTCTATTTATAGTTGAAGTTATTAGGCGGGTTATAGCTATGCTTAACTCTCTTTTTTTACCGATTTTCACATATTTGTTGTTGTTTTATTTTTGGGTCAGCCAAATGGGTGCAAGAATTTCCAGTTTTCTTCAAAAAAAAAAAAAAAAAAAACAAGAAAGAAAGAAAGAAGTTACTTATTACTTTACTTGTTTGCTAACACACACACACACACACAGACACAAAGACAGGCGCAACATTCCAGAGCCATGAATTTGTTGTATAAAACGAAATCAATAGAGAGAGAAACAACAGAGACTGAGAGCGTTGAAGAGAGCAGAAGATAAAGACAATCCAAGAGCCAGAGAGACAGAGAGAGAGAGAGAGAGAGAGAGGGGAGCTCTATGGTTTGTCTATTGCCTTTTTGCCCACGGTCCATTCAGGTGTGAGATGCGCGGGTGACGAGAGAAAGGAGCGGGGATGTCAGGGGAGGCGAGAGATGAGAGAAGAGAGGAGTGAGGAGGGGGGGTCTAGCTGGGTCAGCATCCAAAATCCGGTAAGGCAAGTTTCTTGGCGTCGTCGTCGCTGCTGCGAGTCAATTGTGTGAGTTTGCCTGACGATTTTACACGCGCTCCGATGATGGCGGCTACAATTGAGCACACACACACACACACACACACACACACACACACTCGCACACACATGTGGCTAAGATGCGCTGGGTGCTGTGGTTGCTTGGCGGCGACGGAGGACGTTGGGGAGAGGGGAGGAGGGGAGCTGGAGAATGTGGTTGGCCAGCCATGTGCTGCGATGTGTAAAAGTCAATGCCTCAAAAGAGACCCAAAGTGCCGCTGCTATTTTTTCCTTTTCTTATACCCGGCAAATAGCGTTTGTTGAGGGCATTATAGCCCCTTTAAAGTATATCGCATCATTTTAGTTGAAAAATAGAATTCACATTTTAAATTTTCATTTATTTAGCACATTTTTTTCAGGGCCATTGTTTAACATTAAGAATCTTTCAATTCAATCGAATTTTAATTTACTAATTTTAATTTATTTATAGTTTAGGTACCGAAAATAATGTTTAATCAAGAAATAATAATTAATGATTTCGCATCTCTTCAACTCTAATGCAATTTAATGATTTTTGTAACAAAATTATTGTTTTTGATAGATGATGACCTGGTATTTAGATAAAAATTTAAATTTAATAAATAACTCACAACTTTTTCATCAAAATTCAATCTAAAAAAACGTAGAGCTTTCTAAAAAAAACACCTCAATCACAATGCGTATTAAAACTAGATATTTATAGCGGATTTTTTTACTAGTTTTTTTAATTTTAATTATTTGTAAAAAAAAAAAATAAAACAATGTTCGAAATGAATTCATTTCGACAATAGATATAATAATAAATTATGTGTAGGCAAAATGGCTAAATGAATTTTTAATTTTTTAAGATTATTTTGCTTTAGCTGAATTACAAATTCTCGTAACAACTTCTCAATAATCCTCAATAATAATAATAAATGCTGTTCATCGGAGAACTAATTTCGTATAGGGTGGAAATCGAGGTATTTCACAGTCTAGCTCACTCGATCGCAGCTTTGCTTGTTTTTTTTTGTTTGTTTGCTCTCTTGGCCATGGAACACGTTGCAAAGAGAAGAGGACAGCAAATCAGGGACAGGGACAGGGAGAGACAAAGAAAGGCGCAGAGATTTTGGCAAGAGAGAACAACTGGGGGAGCGGAGGGGGGAACTGAGGCCAATAGTTTGACCTCAACATCCGCAAAAATGCCACAATGGCTCAGAAGTTGCAGTTGCAGTTGCAACAGCTGATAAAGCATGTGAATACGAGTGAATGCACTCACTTCATTCATACATGCTCGAATTGATATTCGTGTGATGCGTTTTCTGAGGCGCCCTTAATCGAATGTGAGACTCACGAGTCGTTTGGCGACTGGAAGTTGATTCAATTGGCAAAAGTCGAGCGAATCAAATGAATCGTAACGAATCGATATTGTGAATCATTTACAGTTACATGAAATCGTCGCAGTTGCAACTGCAGCATTACGACAGCATGAGTAATGCACTCGTATATACCCGGCACTCGATGCAGTCGTGAAGCGGTCGTTTCGTACAAATTTACAAGTACATCTTAAAAGCTAATTTATATTGCAACAAATAAATTCTTTTTATTTAAATTTTTCATTTATTTATTTATTCACCTGATAGGTCGAATTTGAGTTATCAAGTGTTGTAAGTAAATATGATCACCAAATATCTGAAATTATTTAGCTAAAAACTAACTGAAATATAGTTTCAAAGTAAAAATATTTGCTATGAGACATTAGTTAGATTTGAGATTGAAAATATGTATCAATAAATACAAAATAATCAACATTATTCTATTTACACTGATAATATAGCTTTAAAATAAGAATATGTGAAATCAACGATCAAGATAATATAAAATAATTACAAATTACTTTTCCGGATTGATCATATATTAAATTATTAAATTGATCATTAAGATACGCATTTTAAAAACAAATTATTTCATCTTTTCATTTAAATACAAAGTTCAAGATAATACGAAATGCTTACGAAATGGATTTGTTAAATATTAATCTATTAAATTGATCATTTAGAAACAAATTTTGAGAAAATAATTCATTAAAACCAAGAATAAGAATTATTAGAAGTTTTAGTATGTCTTGTGGAAATTCTGAAATGTATGTTTTTTAAGACTATCATTATGTTTATGGTTATACAGGTAGTTTTTTAGTCGAGTATACCCTAAGCCATTCAGTGTGCCAAGTTTGCGTTCGCCCCTTTTTTCTCAATAATTTTCAAATGTAATCGAATGAGTTGCATTCGTTGTACTACAATTCATTCGAATTTCGAATATTCAAACTCTCTACTTCCCCTCCCCTCTGCAGCTACCCCTCTTCTGGCCACAGCACAGTTTAAAGCTGTTTCTTCTTCTTCTTCTGCCCCAGCAGCTGCTGTTGCTGTTGCTGCTGCTATTGTCGTTGTTATTGCTGCATTGTTTTGTTCATTGCTTTGTTTTGTTTATTTGCTTTACGTTTTGCTATTGTTGTTGTCGTTCGTTTTTATTATCATGTTTTGCTGTTGTTCTTCTGCTTCTTCTGCTTCAGCTTCTTCTTGTTCTACCTGCAAGCTCTGTTGTTGTTGTTGCTGATGTTGCTGCTGCTGCTGCTGCTGCTGATGTTGCTGCTGCCTTTCACCAGCAATTGCCGCTGCATTCAATGGCCCCTATCTATCGACTATTTCCTTCTCCCTCCCCCACTCGCTCGCCCTCTCTCTCTCTCTCTCTAACACTCTAACTATGCTAACTGCATTATCCAACAGTTTATTGCAACTGTATACCGTGTAAAAAATCGAGTTCATTCGATTTAAAAGTATATACAAAATATCCATAAAGTCCATAAATATTAAAAAATAATAGTTTGAGAATATTCATAAATTCTAGAATTCTTAGTGCTTGAAAACAAAAATTGAAAGTTCTTAATAATGAAAAAATATATTCATTAATTCTTCGGTCTTTGTGCAAACAATTATTAATTAATGCGATATTCACGACATTATTTTAAATGTCGAAGAAAAGTTGCACAAATAACTTAAATTGAAATGCTAAATATAATTTGATTATAATGAAAGTTATAAATATTGAACTTATTTGTGTTTTTAGAATTCCCAATTCAACTTAACTAATTTCTTAATTCTTAGATTAAAGCCTGCTTAAATTGTTTCCAGGGTATTTGTCAGTGCTGCTCTGAAGTGTTGTTTTTTGCTGTTGCTATTTGACATTTAATTCCCAGTTCTCAGTTCCCATTGTCGTTGTTGTTTGTTTGTTTTTTTCCTCTCCATTCTACGCTCTCAACTTTATGGCCATTATTATTTAGATGCTGTTGTTGTTTTTGCTTTGTGACATTGTTGTTGTCGAGTTTACCGCTATAAATCCGCAGCGCTTATAATTGGATATGGCCAGATAAGTTTAATAGCCAATTTATTGCTCATATTGCTGCTGTTCCTGTGCTTTTGTTTATTGTTGCAGCCACTTGTTGCCAGCAACAGCAACAGCAACAGCAACAACATTCAAGCTGCCCTCTTTGCCACATAAAACTCTCATATCATCAAACTGCAGCTCAAGTTGCACTTGTAAAATTATTAATTTAATATCCGTGAGGCGCCCTTCGTAAATCAATATTGAAAACTATGTATTATTTTTGCTTTACAGTATGCAAATTAAAAGTTACTTTTTAAACTAAAATTGTTGTCCCATAAATTCCAAATGGAACCGATATTTTTATAATAATATAAATAAACATTAGAAAAAATTAAATGAATGAATAATATCAAATATAAAATGGATAATTTTGTATCCGATAGACATAACTAAATACTAAAAAAACAATTGATAAATAATAATATTTAATAGAAATTAACAATGTATTGTTGATGACGATAAAGACTAAAAAGATCTATTGTTTCAGAAGCACAAGAAGATTTATTTATTTGAAACCGAAAAAAAGTCAAAATTAAAATATTAAAAAAAAAAAACAAATGAAATAAATAATAATATGTAATATAAATGAACTATTTATAATGCCAATTCAATTTGGTGCTAATAAAATACACCAAATACTAAAAAGATGTAAATATAAAATAATGTCAGAATCGGTACTAATAAAAAAAGAAGAAACAAATGAAATAAATAATTACATTTAATATAAATTTTCTTACCACTTTTTGAACTCAGATTGTCGCATTTAAAGTACACTAGAAACGATAAAGGCTGAAAAGGTTTATTGACGCTGAAGCAGGGGAAAATATGTATTTATTTTGGGCAGATATGAAAGCCAAATTGAATTGGGCCAATACATTGATTTGGAAAACATTGCTGATAAAGCAGAGTGTAGATTGCGCTAGTTATTTTTGTAAATAAGAAAATTTATGATTGGACCTGAAATGATAGAACAAAGTTATGTTTTCTTGTGCCGATTAAAAGCGAGATTGAAACTGGTTTTGTGAGCAATTGGAATGCCGAAGATTCTTGATTATTGGTTTCGGTTTGGCAGATCGATTCAAATGGAATGCCAAACGAGAAGGCGCTGAATAATGATTCCCAGGTAATTTTCCGGTTGAATGTTGCTGGCGCATTGAAATTGAAACTGAAATTGAAACTGAAAAAACGCCTTGGGGAGCAGCGTACAAAGAGATTGATCTATGTGGGAGAGGTAGAGGAAGGTGAGACTGCAGTTGGAAGACGAGCGAGCAGAAACTGAAACAGAGAAAAACTCAGACAGACAGAGAGAGAGAGAGAGAGAGAGAGAGAGAGCAAACCATGTGTGAGGCAATCAAGCGAGCAAATAAATAAACAAACGTGAGACAATGCGCACCTGAGCAATACAACGACAACAACAACGACAACAATGCGACAGTTGAAAGCGGTAGCTGAAGAAGAGCGTAGAGCGAAGGGGTGAAGGGGGAGTGGGGGAAGAGAATGTAAGTGAAATGAAATGCTGGTTGACCATCATCAGGGTCGTCATCAGCAGCGCGAAATGAATTCAATTTAAAGTTGAAAGTGCTTAAAAGGTAAACACAACGCAACTCTGCCTCTCTCCCTCCCTCCCTACGACCAACAACCAGCGTCTGTCATTTATCTCTTTCACCTGCTCTCTCGCGCTCTCCCTCTTGCACTCTCTCTATGCTGCTAACAATTAAGAATAAAAGAGAAAAGTTCTTGTTTGCGTAGTGCTGCTGTCTGATAAGCGAGTGATAAGCGACACTTGACTGCGCGTCCACTGTGGCGTATGAGTAATTTGCTACGTATTTAAAGGGTGCACCACCGAGGGGAGACACCAGGCAATCAAATCTGTTTGACACACATTGATATGCATACGCTGCAAATCGAGGCTATCGCAAGCCACACACCGACAGACAGACGGACAGACAGACAGACAGACGCACAGACAGACGGACAGACAGACAGACAGGCAGACAGACAGACAGACAGACAGACAGACGGACAGACAGACAGACAGACAGACGGACAGACAGACAGTCTGTTGGTAGCTTCATTTTAATGACTTTAACTGAAAAGTGAATGAATTGCAGGCACTGTGTGGCTGTTATGTTGTCGATGACGACTGGCTGCCGCTAGGGGGCGCCACTTAACAATAACTAATGAATGAAAATTACTTTTGCAATTGGTTTTGCAAGACGGCAAGCGAAATAATGGTTGTGCCCTGATAATGGAAGTAATCAGCGGGCAAATACGCAGCCAATGACGATTACAAAAGTCACGACAATGGAAAGCATAATCACAAATCGAATAGAACATAATGCAAATGATAATGATAATTGCAATGATACGGAAAACTTTGACTTGAAAATGAAATGTTTGATAAGGATTAAACGAAATATGTATTTCAATATGATAGATAGTACTATAATAGAAATTATTGAGAAATCAACATTAATAATATAAAAGAATCAATCAAAATTATTTAATGATTCAAAACGATTAATAGAAATGGAAATAAAAATTAAACTAACTAAAGAATTTATTAAAATTAATGATTAAAAACGATTTATAGAAATGTGCATGTTGAAGCTGGTAAATTTATTCGCAAATATCAATAGTAAAAATGTAGCTTATTCACTTTAAATGATTATTAATAATTAATAGTAATATGCATTTAAATATGGATGGAATAAAAATATATAAATTTATAAAAATTGTCAATTAATATCAGTAAGATTATTAGTCATAATAGTAACAGAAATAATTGATAAATAATAGTAAAGTTAATAAAAATATACACATTTTTAATGGTAAAAATATGAATAGTAATGATACAAAATAATATGCATAAAAATGTGAATGATACGTTGACAAAAGAACATTATAATATAAATAAACGATTATTAAATTTTAAAGTAATAATAGTTGCAGTAATCAATGCAAAATAAATAAATATATAAATACCAATTCCAATTAAATACATCGATTATAATCGGAGCCCAAGAATTGATTGGTAAATCTAATCGTAACGATGTTTATATTAAATGTCGAAAACATATAAAAAGTTCGTTGGAATTTAATAAAAACTGATAGTTGTGCACAAGAAATGATAATCTCCAATCTAGGGAATGTATTCGAGAGTCTCTAAAATAGAAACGTCACGTTTGCGAAGCTGCAAATGTGCAGAAATGAGCTGCAAATCCGGTCAAAACTATTACGCGTGGCATCTCTCGCTTTTTGGCCATAATATTGCGGTTACAAAAAAAATAAAAGTGTGGCGAGCGAGAGGGAGGGAGGGAGAGAGAGAGCTGACCTTAGAGAGTGGCAAATGCAATGCTGTTTATCCTTTTTTCGTTGTTTTGTTGTTTTGTTTGTTGTTTGTGGTGGCCCAGTTTTATGGTTACAGGGTATAAAAATACTAAATGATGAGAGTCGTAGCCAGAGATTTATATGTTTGCTATTTCTTATCTGGAAAGCAGCAGAAAAAGACCGAGACAAATAAATCTGTCAAAGAAAAAAAGAGATGAAATGAAATGAAAGAAAGAAAAGCGAACATTTAATGTGGATTACGTGAGACATAAAACGAAAAACGAAGCTAAACTTTTTGACTTTCTTGTGGCCGAAACGAAAGTCAAATGCAAAATACACACACACACACACAACGTACTTTCCATTTCTTGTATAAAATTAAGAAAACAAAAAAGAGACTTATCAATATTTATCAATATGTAAATGAAATTGTTCGTCATGTATTATGATGATGGTGATGTAGTTGGCATAGGTTAGGTTCTACTATATGTGGGCTGCAAAAGATGAAAGCAAAGCGGGCCACAGTTTGGCAGGCGCTGGGTGGGCAGGTGAACCGCATTACGGGTTCGCAAAAGTTCATGGCCCAAACGGTGGTCAGGGACAGGGCACAAAGCACAAGGCACAAGGGGCTCTCAGCCAGCCTCCAGCCTCCATCCTCCCCATTCAGTGAGTTTTACGCTGCCTCGGAAATGCGATACATCATTTTGCGGTTACATAACCCGCGCACATGCTACGTAGATAAAAAAAAACACACACACCGAAGAGAACAGCGAAAAATATATATATACATATACTATATGTATATATATTGTATATATATATGTGAAGAGAAGAAGAGCCGCAGATAAAAACAAAATGTATGAGTATAAAAACGAAATCTTGTGCACCCAAAACGAGTTTCGCAACAAAAGCGATGCTGAAAAATGGCTAACAACTAGCCACGACGGCCAGAACAAGAGGCGAGAATAGAAGAGAGAGAGAGAGAGAGAGAGACAGACAGGAGAAGAGCGAGAGAGAGAGAGAGAGCAAAGAGCAGGGCAAGAGCTATAAAGATGGGAAAGGAATGCTCAAATAATAATAGTAGTAATAATAACAATAGTAATATCCCGCATATTGGCCAGTATATACCAACAATGCACTGCTAGTATATATAGTATATACCAGCATCTACCACACATCACATCACACAAAAACGAAACAAGGTTAGTTTAAAGGTTAAAGCAGAAGCCAACTCGACTCGACTTGACTCGTTTAGATAAGAATTGCTCGCAACTCGCAGTATTCGAGTATTCAATTTGTAGCATTGCGAATAACGCGTATTCACACTTGTTATTCATTTAGATAAGCGCTCAACAGCAAACCCAGAAAATTAACATTAACTCATCAAGTGGCAGACAATGCCAGAGACGACGACCAGAGAGCTGGCAACACTTGTTTAGATAAGTTTAGAAAGCACAGTTGCAATTAAATAATGTCAATAATATAGTGGACAAAGTCAAATAGTAATATTTAAAGTAAAGAAATATCTAGACAAGTTTAAATAGAGAAGTTTAAGATATATAATATAGAAGTTTAAAAGCATAAGATAAATTAAAACAAAAATAGAGAAGTATTTACAAGAAAAGAAATTCGCATAGTAATATTTAATATAAAGTAATTACAACTGAGTTCAAATTAAGAAAAACTGATTACAAGGGATGTATACAAAATATTACAATATTAGTAGAAATGAAATAGAGAAGTGTTTAAGAAAATATGAAAATATTACCGGACTAGTTTTAATAAAAATGGCGAAGTTCTAACAAAATATTATAAAATATGTTGAATCAAAAATAGAAAAGTTTTTGCGAGAAGATTATTCAGAGCAATTGTAGTAGTTATATAAACTGTATGATTTAGATATTTAAGATTTATTAAGATTGGAGAAGTGCAGCTTAGTGAAAGATTTCATTTACAGAAGCTCAAAGAGAACTACATTCTATGCAGAGAAATTTATTAGATCAAATATAAGGGAATTTCGAGAACTTATACAAGTTGAACCGGAGAAATTGAATGCTGGAAAGTTCCACTATTATAGAAGTTATTAAGAAAAGAAACCTTGAGCTTGACATTAAAGCACACACCAGTCGGGAGAATCAACAATGTAAAGAGAGAAGTTCAACAGTTTGGCCAAAGTAACATCAAGCGGCGAAACTTGTTAAAATTTAATATACACACATAGTATAAAAACAAAACGTATAAAAGTTGGGTGTGTGCATAGAGATCAAGCTGTAAGAACTGGAAACTGAACGTAATGCTGTAATAATAAAAATGTTTGTCGCATTTTAACAAGGGGAAAGCAACAGCGACAGCAGAAAGCAGCAACCACTATTATAATAAAGAGACAATGTGATGTTAAATATAATATAATATGATGCGAGAGGGGAGAAAAACAGATGAAGAGAACGCGAAAGCGGAAAAAGAATATGATAATGAAAGAGCAAATGCATTGCGAATGGAACGAGAAACAGATTCACATTCAGATTCAGATTCAGAATAGGAGAAACTAGCAGGAAAAGGTAAAACTGTGAATTGAGCCAAAACGAAACCAATTTGATGCAATGACAATGTCAATTCTTTGGCAGCATTTGTTTGCACTATGATATTAATTATTTAATGGCCAATTAGCGAGTCGAATCGAGTCGAGTGGAGTGAAGTGGAGTCGACTCGAGTGAGGCGGTCGAAACGGGTATATGGGAGAATATCACGTATACGACGTGAGTTGCACGCCAAGAAAAAATCTGAACGAAACGATAAGTACAACAACATTGAAAGAGTTATTCATATGCAATTAAATGCGCACAAAATACGCAAAACAAATACGAATGCACAAAAGCCGTGTGGTGTGTTTACAATTAACACGCGACACATCATTATTTAATTACAATTAAATTTTAATTGCGAATGATAAAACGTTGCCGAAGCTGATTAAAGGCCATCAGCACAAGCGAAATTTAACAAAAAACCAGCATCAAGTGCTTGGCTGCAATGCCGACTACAGAATACGCTGTAAATTAAATAGCAACAATTTCAAAAGAACAATTTTTGTGTCTGTCTTGAAATGTGCATAAATTACTTTTAACTAATTAATGTCGCCAAAGTGTCTCTGAACAAAACTCGATCAACTTTCGTTTCAATTTAATTTCCATGAAAAAATGCATTTGTAATTTTATTATTTATAGCAACTAAATTTGCATATTTTAAGGACTGAATATAACAATTTGATAACTGTATATCTTTATCAACTCCTTTTACAATGTTCTTTCCATAGACATTTTAAAAAGGGTAGTTCTGGTAACGACAAACAATAATTTCATCTTTGTTTGCAAATCGTTAAGCAAACAATCAAACAGTTAAACAGACAATCGCATAAATAAATAATTAAAGTAGGTAGGATCTCGAGAGCCCATTGCGGCCAATTAAATTGAAATAAATTACGTATACGTAGCATATATATTATACATATATATGTATATTAATTGTGTATTTTATGATTAGGCAATCTTTTGTGTGCCTGGGAAGCCAGCAAATCACGCAACTCTCTTATCGCCATTTATTTGCCCAAATTATCTAATATAAATAATCAAACTTGTGCTCGACTGACGTCGCTCAGATACAAGATAATTTATCTGCAGTCTGCCACAGTTTTCGTTGTGCTTCGTTGCTCAGTCTATTAGTTGCATTTTAAACAATTTGCATTGCTTATCTTAAAAATCTCTTATCTCTTTCTATTATGCAAATTATCATTGTTTAAAAATATCGATTAAGTATTTTAATAAATCTAAAGTTATTAGTATACTTTTAAACAGTTAGTTTAGGTTATCAGTGCAGTTGTAAGCCATCGAAAAAATCTCAAAACAATTAGTATAAGTTTGTGTTATTAGTAAACTTTTCGAGCAATTGAAGATGTCTTTGGAGTATCAAAAACAAATTAAATTTAACAATTTAAACTACAATTCAAGTGCCTTAAAATGGAACTATTTATTGGGCGTCTCAAGTGCCTGCAACAGTTTTGTTTTTGCAGCCACTGCTTGCAGTTTGACAAGCACTGACCCTTAAAGAGTTGCTGCTGAGTAATAAATCGTTGCTGTTGCTGTTTATTGTTCGTGTTTGCTGCATTGTTGTTGTCGTTGTTGTGTAGAGTTTTGTTGTTGTTGTGTGTGTATTTGTCGTTGTCACACTTTTCGCATTGTGTCTGCACTTTTGCTTTATTGTTTATCAATTTGTAGCGGCAATTGAAGCGTCTCGTTTGCTGCGCTGCCTTCGATTTCAGTTAGATACGAGCCAGCCGCCCACAAGACTCGCAGCTGATGATGTGCTGCAGCTGATAACGATGACAATGCCGATAAGCTTCTTCAATGCACATAACTCATCCGCCCCGTGGGCCTGCTGTGCGAAGGCAGCTTACTTGCCATTAATTACTAATTGAGGTTAATAATATGGCACAATGCAGAGTGGAGTGTGGAGTGTGGAGAGAGTCAGTTTACAGTTTACAGTTTACAGTTTTAACTGCGCAAGTTAAACATTTGCATGTGCAGGCGAAACACACACACACATGGGCAGACAAATGAGATTACAAGTCAAGTCAAGGCAACAAACAGGGCTGGGGCAGCATCAGGGCTGCAGAGGAGGCCTGCCACATTGCCTGTGGAGGTTCAACGACATGTGACGCTGTCGTCGTTGCCTAATTGGATTTGCAACTGCGAGTGGCCACGGCGAGTGGGCGGCTGCCACAAGAGCCGCCCATCGTGTGGGTGTGTGTGTTGCCCATACTCATCGCACTCACATTCGCACTCACTCTGACACTCATAGTTGCCGGCGGGCCGAGTTGCAGGCTTGAGATTGAGCTACTGCCTTGTCATTGCCATGCCTGCCTGCTGCATGCCACCATCTCCGCAGACGGCCACTTTTCGGCGCAATCAACAGACCCAAAAAACTAACAAGCAAAACTAACAACAAAAAAAAAAGAAAAAACAGCCAAGAAAATGGGGATGCATTGCAAGCATATAGACTGCAAAAGATCCTGTAATTTAAATACATTTATCCAAATTATAGACATCGATATAGAGCTGGAGATGAAGATAAAAAGAGGAAAGTTATAAAGTGCCAAATGAGAAACTTAGAATAATAATATTAATGCCGATAAATTTCAGCAGAAACAGCATTTGAAACTGAGATTGAAAGATAAAATTATATATTACGATATGTAGCTGGCAACAAAGGAAAATCGAAGCAACAAAAGGTTTAATATATCACACAGAATTATAATAATAATAATAATAATTTAATTTAAATCAATCTGTTAAATACATACAAATTACAGATAAAGATAACGAGCTGGAAATAAAAGTAAATTGTTGCATTTCAAATTTTTAAATTTAATTTGAATTTTCAAGAAAGTGAAAATAAAAAAAAAATAATTAAATAAATATTGGCTCCTACTCAAAAGTATTAAGAATACTTTTGCGTTGAGCATAGCCGCAGCAACGTCTTCGGCAATTACAGGGTATGGCAAATGCAAGGGCGTCAAAATGAAATTAAAGTCGATGCTGTGCTCAGGATGCGCTAAAGCCCGATGGTAAGCGAGCGGCTTAAGGCTGCCCTGAGGAAGGCCGAGGGCAGCACAAGAGGGCGAGTGGGCGTGGCAGCTGGGTGAAGAGGAAGAGAAAGGGAACATGGATGTGCGGGCGTGCCAAACTGCAGCTGAAAAGCAATAAAAGTGACAGCTAAAGTTGGGTGCGGGCAAAGGCTTTTGCTTGCCAGCAGGACGAAGGACGAAGGACGAAGGACATGCGACAACAGCGCAAAATGGGGGAAGAGAGGAAGAGGGCAGCAGGGTGCTTGGGATTTGGTGCAAGATGTCAGCGCGCTGACAGCATAAAGCGAATTTTGAGCAAAACTTTTGCGTTTCCACACGAAAGTTGACGATTCCTTTGCCAAAGCGACCTGATAAAAACCTAAAGGCCACAAGCATGTGTGCGTGTGTGTGTGTGTGCTTAAGTGTGTCTACAAATTTAAATAAATATGTATTTATAATAGAAATAGACGGGGAATCTGTCGTCCGCGCCTTTGTGCCACTTGTGGCAGCCACTGAAAAACTCTCCACTCACTTTGAGTGCATTTCTCACAGTACTAAACTACTTCCCTTTCCCCTCCCCCTCTGCCCTCGGCGCTCCAGTTGTCCCTCGCTCATTGCTTGTACTCAGAGCTATTCACTTATTCGCATTCTGATTGAAGCTTTTGTGCTTTGCCTTCTGATTTCACTTTTAAGCTGTCTTACTTTAAGAAGTAATCGAATTGCGTGATATTTAGCGATTTGATTGAATTTCGCTCTGCGTCGTCGAGAATTGCGTTGTTGTCCGCTGCTTCCTGCTGCTACTGCTGGCTTGATTTTCTTTTCTTTTCCCGTATTATTTTGTAGCAAAAATATTTCAATTGAATTTATGATTGCCACAAAAGTAAGAACTAAACATTTTTGCACTTGGAATTTCTTTGCTGGTGACTTTGCTCCTTGAGGGGTCTGCACAATTGAATGAACAAAAATATTTAATGTTCTATGATGGCAAGACTTGAAAGCCTCGAAAGTCACACCTTGTATTAATATTAATTAATAAATACTTATTATAATATATACTGTATAATAATAAAAAATGTTTTATTGAGTTAAATGAATTCATACTATTTGAGATTTAGAAGGCAAATGATTATTATTTTATTTTTAATATTTTGTTGTGTTTTATTGAATTTAATGTCGACTATGGACAGTCAACATTGAAGAAATTACAATATTAAATTGTAATTAGGAAATAAAAATATGAAATTCAATTAAGTAAAATTAAATCTTTCTTTCTTTTTTGGTGTTTTGTTATTAAAACAGGTAGTTATATATTTGTGGAAACTGAATAAAAACGATTTAAAAATAAATATAGTTACACATTAAATGACAAGTTAATAAATGAAAGTAGTTTATTACAAAATTCAGGTGACTTAATTTTTGTTAAGTTATTTTTGGCGAAGTTCGAGAACAACTAATTAAGCATTTTAATTTGATTTAATAATATTTGCAATGAAACTTGGTCTCAAGTTATTTTTTGCTCAGTTTGGCAACTTTAAGTGATTTAAGGCGGCCATTCGAAAAGTACTCGCGAGTGAGTGCACCCATCGCGTATGACATACTCGAAATGATATTCGATTTTCCAGCTGATTAAATCAAGAGTTAAACATTTCAATATACGCCAATATAGGGCCAGGGAAATTCAGCAGCTCTCCAGCTGCCTCGTGTCTCGTGCTCATGCATACCGAATGCCGCTGTAACTGTATAATAATATGAGTATTCATTCTTATTCACTTCTCATAACTTCACCACAGACTCCTTCCCCATTTTGTTCTCTTCTCATTTTTCTTTTTTGAGTTACGCTTGCGATTACAATACAATTTGCCATATGAATAATATTGACATGGCTGTGTGTGTGCATATATGTGCGATATATGTACAAATATCGATATATATGTATGTATATCTATGAGTGTGAGTGTGCGAGTGTATTTGTGAGTGTGGACAATAAGCTAGCAATTTGTATTGTTCGATTTGTACAAACGGCGGCGTCTCGGCTGCCTATGGCGAACGTCAAACGGAAATGCCTTATTAATGAATATGTTTGGCCACCACACACACACTCACTCACATGCCAATCACACTCACACACACTCAGCTTACAGTGGGGATGCTGGGCTGTTGATTCACAGCGTATCAAATGTCAAAAGTTTCGTTTAAATGTGCCACATCAAATGCAGAACATATTTCGATTTGAATATTCGATTATTCGTTTGCTTTAAAGTGAATCAAAACACACGGCTGTTCTTAATAGACTTTAATCGATAAAACGTTGACTGCCGTTTAAGCTAGCGAATATCAAGCGTATGAATAAATGTGAATGTAGATAAATTACATAGCGATATTCGAAAGCAGCTTAAAGACATTATATATAATAGGAGAACAATTCTTAATACAAATTATAGTTTACTGCAAAGCAGTGGCATTAAATTAACAACACAAAAAAACAATATTTATGTATTATTAAAGACATTTTTTAAGAATGGTTATTTTATTAATTTTTTAAATATATTTCATACAGTTCTTCTACACGTTTTTATAATCTCTTTTGATAATTAATTTACAACACGTATATTTTATATTAAGTCGTTAAAATCGATATTTTAAAAATTTTTCCACAAATATTAATAAAATGTATTATTAATATTAATGTATTCGTTGATTAGAAACAAATCTTTACTTTGCTAATTATTTGGCAATCAGCTTATCAAACCTTTAGAATCGCTAGTTTAAAATATTAAAAGCTTGAAAGTGTTAATTAATTCATTATTTATTTCTAAAAATATTTGACCAACAGTTTTATGTCAAAAATTCTTAGAATCTTTCTTGATGATTATTTAATCATTATTTATGCCTTTGGTAATAATTTTTAATTTTACCTAATTTTTTCTACTTTTGGTTATACGGATTCTTTACTTAATAATAAAAATCATAACAAAAACTAAATAATAATAAATTGTTCGTTAGTGTTAGTTATAAAGCTTTCTATATCAATTTTGTCTGTTTAAAATGAATTGAAATATCTGCGATATTTAGTTAAGAGTGTTTAATTTGTGGCTCATGTGGGAATACCTCTACTATTATGAATTTATGAATTAAGCAGACACGTTTGCAGTTTTACACGCAAAGTTTCTACTGTATTTGCTATTAATTTTTCCTTTTGGCTTTTTGTGGCCACGCACAAAATGCGCATTGTAGTCGACAGCGTAGATATTGCTGCTGTTGATGTTGTCGATGTTGTTTGCTGCTGTTGATGTTGTTGATGTTGCTGCTGTTGCTGTTGCTGCTCTTGTGGTTGGCGGTTCGTGGCTTGGCCGCAGCCTGACAGCAACAGCAACAGCGACAGCAACAGAAGCAGCAGCATCTCGCAACGACGCATTTGCCCCATAAATCATTTGGCAGCGCTGCTTATGGCAATTTATTAATTTCTTTTTGCCAGCTCACTCTAACTCACTCTCTCTCTTTCGCTCTGTTTGCAGCCTGGGATATTGGCAACTCGGTGCAGGACGCGTTTGTCATTGCCGTGGAGGAGCACGCGCGGGAGCGTTTACAGCGATTGGCGGCCCTCAATCGCGTTACGCCCGTGGATATAACGCAGCTGTCGAAAAAGGTAAGTTAAGCGCAGCCAACTTAATGCGGCGTGTTGCCAGATCGCCAGCGGACCAATTTATAAGCGGCCAGATTGATTGATCAGTCGCAACTATTTATCGGAAACAGACATGTTAATTAGATTACTAAATCCTTTCACATAAAATGATGCATCAATCTATGGTCACAATACGTTGTATTACCAAGCAAACTATTTGTCGAGTGGCAACAGAATCTGGCAACTTTGTTGCCACCACACCTTCTGATCAAGCAGGAAGCGCCTCTCGACGCGTCGCCTTAACTCGACTCGACTTGACTTGCTCTTGACTTTATTGCTGCTAAAATATGCGAAAAGTTTGCGCACAACTTGTGAATCGACTCGACTGGCATGAATCTGCCTCGCATTCCGATATGAATAATTGAGTGCAGCAGCGGCCCAGGCCGAGGGGGCAACATCTAGGGGGCAAGGGGGCAACTGGGAAATGGGAAGTCAACTCTATAAAAGTCAGCTCAGCAACTTTGTTTCTATATTTTTTTTAAAACATTTTTGCCGACTGCAAATTGAAATTGAAATGAAATTTGTGTGGCACACAAACACACTCACACACACACTTACACACACACACACACTCGAACTGCAGCTTGTCAATATGAATGCCATGTAGTCTACTATACTTATAAAAAAAACATACGACTACGAGATGAATGCGAAACCAGTTAAAAAATCGTCGTCTCCGCTCGGCCCCCTTGACCAGCTTGGCAACAACAACAACAACAACAACAACCAATGAGGAAATAGTCGCAAATTCAATTAAAAATTCAACAAACACTGCACAACAAAAAACAATAACAACAAAATTCAGACGGAAGGCGAAATAGAAACCAAAAGTGAAACAAAATGTGAGACAAACGTTGTGTAAACTTGAACAAAAAAAAAACACACTGCAAATAAAATGCGAAAAAATAGCAGACTGGCGAAACTGGCAGCCAGGCACGACTAAGAGATACCTCGTAAAAAAATAAAACACACATTTACATTACAAAATAAAAAAATATCCCTCATAAAAGGGCTAAACTCTAAGCAAACGATCAAATAAATTAGTTGAGGCTACCCCAAAGTGCTCTTGACAGCAATTACAGGGTATGCAAAACGAAAAAAGAAACGTGCAAACAACTAAAACTGCAAATCAAGTACAAGTTGTGTGTGTGTGTGTGTGTGTGTGTGTGGGCAATTGAAAGTGAGTGTGGGGTGGACAGCCATAATACCCTGTGCCATGAGTGTGAGTGCGAATGTGAGTGTATTCAAATTGCGCTTGACAGCTGCACGATGATTGCTGTTAACTCACATCTCGAGTACGCTGAGCGTGTTGCTAATGAAATTAGTCGAGTCGAGTCGAGTCGAGTGAGTGCACTCACAACTATTCGAAAGCAGTTGAACGATTATGCAAGTGAATCACTCGGCGCATGCCAAGTGAGTGCGTGAATGGTGTCCGTAATGATTCACAGGGGACAATCACGGAGGGGAACCATGGCAGTTAATTCCACATGCAAATAGCTTAATCAGCAATCAATTGTCTTCAAGGCACCTTTGGGAATGCAGAAAATCATTTGAACTGTGAAATAGTTGAATTTACTTTATAGTTTATTTTATCATTAATCCGATTGAGACAACAAAAAAAAATAAAAAATAAATAGTCGCAAATCAAATAATTGCTCTTATGGAAAAGTATAAATTATTCAATTATATTGTTGAATTGGAAAAGAGTTTTGTATGATTCTGGTTATATAAATATTGTGATTAACATTAGGTAACATATAACATGTTAATAAACTTGTTACTTCACATCTATCAATGATGGCATAAATAATGACACAAAATAGATCATTTTCAGAACAAAATTAATTTGAATAGACGTCAATCGAATGATTGAAAATCTGTTCATTCATTTGAATTGTTTATTGTAAATTAAATTTGTATATAAATTGATTTATATTTGTAAAATATATAAAATCATTTACAAATAGTTTTCTGCTGAAGAGACAAATTTTCAAATTTCTAGCTGGACTGTTTTAACAAAGTCATAAAATAAATAATTTAAAATAATTTGTTGGGGAATGCAGAATTCATTTGCATTGTATGTAAGTTTGAATTGAATTCAATAACAAACAAACTAATTAAAAGATTATTAACATTTTGAATACTCGCAAATTGATTCAAAATTCCTTGGCTTTCTTCTTAATATCTTAAATTTAAATATGCATTTTTGCATTGCTTTACTTTACATGCTTTTCTAGAACTAGTCTGGAGTTATAGAGAGAAAATATAATAATGCTTAAGTTTTTTATTTTCTCTCTATAGCTCCCGGGATTGCTTTCCCCCCTCTCTCTCTCTGTTTCTTTGCTTATTTTCATTCATCGCATTCTGTTTGCCAAATGCAAGCGCTTTAAACGTGGCGCTTCAAGAGGCTGCATCCACAGCTGTGGCACGTTGGTGGGGGCGGGGGAAGGAAGAATTTTGTGGCATGCCATGTGCTTCGATGGTTTCGCGTCAAGTTATTATGCTGCAGCTAAAGCTATCAGGGAGCAGCGAGGAGCGAACCCAGTCAATTGCTTATTGCCCCTTGGCCAGCAGTAGAAGCGAGCTAAAGTGAGGCGAACCGAACCCGAACCGAACCAAAGCGCGAACCGAACCGCAAGACAGCTAACCAGAACTCAATAGAATCGAATCGAATGGAACCGAACCGAACCGAACCGATGCAAAACGGCTGGCGAATCAATGATTATAAGTGCGATAAGTGCTTGAGTGCAATTGCTGCCAGCGGATCGGGGGAGGGCAAGGGGGAGAGGGGCGTGGCGTGGCGTGGGGTTGGGGGCGGCGGCAGGCTGATGAGGCTGCCATCAGCACGCAGCTCACAGCATGCAGCAAGAACCGAGAGTCAAAGTCTCGTCTTGGTCGTCAATAATCCGATAAAATGCGGCTGGCAAAAAAGAAGCAAGGAAAACACCGCGTGTAAACAGCCGATGTCTGCTCGACTGGCAGATACCCTGTGTTGGGGCGAGAACAGCCATTAAGCTCAGCTTGGCTTTATGCATACTTGCATAACTATAAAAATATTCATTTACTATTTAATTACTTTATTTAATGTTATTTTTTTATATTTTATTTGATCATTTTTGAATATTTTCTAATACTATTTTCGGAGTTTTATTCATTTATTTTGTTTTTTTAATATATCTTTAATACATTTAGAAATTTATAATTTTGTATAGTTTTTATTGTTTATTTATTATTTATTTATTTTTATTTTTTGTAAAGAATGACTGCTTGAATAGCAGATACGCTGTAACTCTGCGAGCACTTAGTCACTTAGTCGTCGTACACAAAACGGGCGTGCTCAACTTGCAGAAATTGCAGTTCTTAAAGCGAGAGGGAAAAAAAGGAAAGTCAGATTGTGAAAGTGCTTAACAGCTGGTTAGCTATCTTGTTGCAAGATTTAAGTGGCTGAGATTAACAGAAGTTAGTCAAAATTATTTTGTAACGGATAAATAGATAACAAATTATTTAAGTTGAATAAAATTACAGTATAATTAAATGATAGACTTTACTGAACGAAGACCGATTTTTTTCGCTTTTTATTTATTTTACTTTATTGTATGTTTCACACTACTACTATTTATATTATTATTACATTTTGAAACAACGACTGATACAAAAGTAAGATATAAATCAAAAAAATTAGATACAGTGAAAGAGGAAGAGCGAGAGCAATTTTTAGATTTGTTACAGGGTATAACAAGAATGAATGAAACGGCGACGTTGATGACAACGAGAGATGGGAAGGTGTTGGAGGGATGTTGAAATGAACTGAGCCCTGGTTGGATTTACTCTGAGGCAGCTGCCTGAGGCGACTCGGGGCGATGGGGAACGGGAAGGGGGAAGGGGGGATGGGGGGTGTCTGCAGCAATTGAACGCACAAGTGGAATGTGCACGAAGCGTGAAGCATTTTGTTGACGGCAGCACTAGAGATATGTGTGTATATTATACTATACGAGTATATATAAAAGACAAATATATATATGTATATGTTGTATATATTGTATATAGTGTGTACTATATTGTGTGTAGTAAGTGCTTAGATATCTAGGTTATACATGTGGCAGTCGCTGTCGCCGTCGTTGTCACTGTAATTGCATCCGCGTGGGTGGCCAACTTTTTGTTCTCTGCTCTCTGCGCTCTGCTCTCTGTTCTGTGTTCTGTGTTCTCTGCTGTCTGGTGTCTGTTGTGGCAGCTGTTGCGCCACCTGTTGTCGAGGGGGGTGCAACTGTTATCTGTCGTTGTCGCTGTCGCAAAGAGCTGAGTTTTAGCGGCATTTTGGGCAATTGCATTAGCAGCGACACCTTTTCACTTTCCAGTCCAAATTGAATGCGAGTTTCGCTTACAGTTTGACAAGCACTGGCTTGTCACGCACACACACACACACACACACACACACACACACGCACGGGGTGCGGCCGCCTTTTGTTTGGGCCAAAGGCGCAGCCCACGCAGCCAGACATCAGTCACACACACACACACGCACACACACAGTAAACACACACCCACGCATGTCGCACAAACCCTACACAAAAGAAGCCTCAATGGTACAGTGAACACTCGCTACGTGTGCCTCCCTTGACAGTTAGTTGCAGAAAGCAGATTCTATAGAACTTATGACTTCCTGTGCCAAGCTACAAATCTGTAAACGATTTATTTCAATTTGACTTTCCAGTGAACATTTACACCCAAGAATTCAGTGGAGTAAATTTAAAATTATTTATCCTTATTTCTTTAAAATACACAGTTTACAGCTTTTCAGTTAAAAATAAATTTTGAGTAGAAAATGATTGTTAAATTTTATATTTTACTAACTATTATGCAGTAGCATAATTTAAATGGAAACATGTCGCAATTATTCAAAATTTAAAAATGAATAAGTTTGACTTTCCTCTCAGCAAAAACTTCAGTAAAAATGCACATTAAGCGTTGTGCAGTGAAATAACTTAAATCCAAACAATGCTACGTTTCCTAATTCTTAGACTTTCAAATAATAGTTTAATTTTACAATTTGACTTTACAATTAAAACTCAATTTCAGTTGCAACATGCACTAAACATGTTCAATGGATTTTTGAAATGTTAAAGACTTTCCCATTATGCCAAAATTTGCCTGCGGTAATTTGCACTAAAAATTCCAGCGGAAATATAGAGTGTAAAGAAAATTGTTAATAGATTTTACTTTTAAATATAAAGGACGAAATATAAAAACGTTTTTTTTTATTTACAGTTGGACATAAAGAAGCAGGGACATAGCGATTATAGTTTTAATTTTAAAATTAAAAGAAGTGTTATTTGCATTTTTTTTTTTAAATTTAGTATTCTTGTTATTTTACTCAATTAATATAACAAAAATACAATTAAATTAAACGTAAATATTAAATTTGTATGTGAAAGGTAGAATTTAACACTAATTTTGAATTCTTATATGTTATTCTTCATTTTTCTACTTATTTGAAAATAATTATCTTAATGTCTTTTTGTAGTCTACATTCCTTCAGGATGTCAATATTTGCTTCACAATATATATATGTTTTCTTGGCATTTAATAATGCGAAGGCGGCACTTTGGCAGTCTCAACGTTTCCGAGAAGAACGACTTCTCTTGGCTGCAAAGCAGTTGCACTTGACTGTAGAACATAAAGACTGTTTGATTTGAAACTATTGCATAAAGTTTGCTAAGAATCCAGTTAAGACTCTCCAGCTACTTGGCTGACATGATGATGATTAATGTGCTGCGCTGCTCTACGAGTGGCAATTAAGATGGATGCTTTGTCATCGTTACTTGGGCTCCACTGTATGCATATTAATAATGCATATTTCATTAGGCGAAACGCGTTGGCTGCACAAAAGCCAAATCCTCCCCATTTCCCCCCCCAAAGAGAGGAGAACAAAGAGAGACAGAGAGAGAGAGAGAGAGAGGAACAGGCCTCAGGCATTTGTCGCCTCTCCTCTCCTCGCTGCTCGTGTCTGGATTATTTTGGCTAGCTTTATTTTAATGAAATTTGATTGATTTGCATATGCGAATGGAGCCTGTCAGCATCGCTAAATGATGACGATGTTTGCGGGCTGACTTTTATGGAGGCGAGGCGACATGGGGCATGAGGCAAGTGGGAAGTGGCATGAGGCAAGGGGGCAAGAAGAGGAGCGTCACATTGTTTGCATGCTGGCTTCGGGTGAAATGTCGAATTAATGGCTTTGAGCACAACAAAATGCAAACAAACACAAAAACACAAGTAAAAAACAACGAGAAAACAATCGATTAATGTTATTGATATGCTGTGGCTCGCAAATGCGAATACAATGTTATCTAATGGCAATTATATAGATTGCTGGCTATATTTAGCCGACCCACTGGACCCTCTATCGATAATTGTAGAGCCAGTCGATAATTAACTAGTTTCAACACCGAGTCCTCAAGTCCTTCAGTCCTTTGCACCAACTATCCAATTATTATCTCAATTTGTCTACACTACACAACAATTATTGTTCTTCTACGCAAAGTAGTCTCAATTTAAGCATGGATGATAGAAAATAATGAATATTTAATTCTTTAAAGTACACAATCAATTAAAGTAGTCTTAGATAATGATGAACTCTACAAATAACGATAGTATGTTGCTAGATGTGCCCAACAACGAGCCTAATTAATCCCAACTTTTCTGTAATATTAATCCATCGAAGTTGCATTAATTGTGCTTCTAAAGAAAGCAATCATAGATAATCATTTTTCACAGGGTAAAACTAACACATTCTACAAATGACGATAGTATGTATCGCTAAATACGGTTATCGATTCCATATTTTTAGGGCATAATTAATCTCTATAATTCTCCGAATTAATGCAAATTGCATTTATATACCTTCTAAGAAAAACAATCAATGAAATTAGTCGCAGATATTGGATTCTCAGTTGTTAATAATTTTCTAAGTAATGATAGTAGGTATCGATAAATACAATGATCGATAGTTGCATTGACTGCTTTTGGAGCATAATTGATCGCAAAAATTTTCTAAGAACGAAAATCAATGAAAGTTGTCAAAGAGAATGAAGTGCAATTCTCATATTTGAATAATTTTATAAATAATAGTATATAATGATAGTATTTATCGATAACGCCGCTGAATATTAATGATAATATTATTATATTTTCTGTAGTCGAAAATAAGTGTATTAAATATATTTTATTAATTTTTGAGTTATCCAGAGATGCGTTCTTGTTGCTTGCGTCTCGTCTCTAAATATATCCATCTTCTATTTCTGTCTTGTGTCCACTGCAACAACAGTTGCAGCAGACGAAAAGCGGCAACACGACGAGCCAGAAACAGGATCTGAGCTTCCTGAGCGACTCGACGCCCATCTACGTGACGTCGTTCAGCAGCAACCAGATCACGTGCAGCAGCGCCACAATGACGACGGCAACGGCCGGCGGGCCGATAAGTGCGCCCACCTTGGCGCCGACGACGGCCACGGGCACCACAGCAACAGCCACAGCCGCCGCTGCAGCGGCAGCAGCAACGGCGCCGTCGGCGGCACTCGTGAGTGCGGCGGTTGCGGCTGCAACAGCGGCGGCGGCAGCAAGCGGCGATCGCAATGCGAACAGCTCGACAACGGCAGCGATTGTCAGTGCGACGGCAGCAGCAGCGGCGGCAGCATTGAAGCAACCACCGGCGGCAGCAGCAGCAGCAGCAGCAGCAACAGTTGGTGGCGGCAGCAGCAGCAGCACGAGCAGTGCCACGGGACACATCTATCAGACGAGCCAGGCGCAGCAGCAGCAGCTGCAGCAGTTGCAGCAACAGCTGGCAGCAGCTGCTGCTGCCGGCAAGCCGCTGCAAGCGAAATCATTGCTCGCGAGCAGCTTGCAACATCTGGCCGAGGAGGTGGACGACGAGGAGATGGACGACGACGATGATGTCGATGGTGCCAACTATTGCGGCATCACCTACATCAGCTACAACAACAAGCACGCCCAGCTGCCGACCACCACGCTGCCGGCAACAACCACATTGCCGGCGGCGGCAGCAACACTCGCGACCACGGCAGCGATACACCAGCAACGGCAGCAGACGGCGGCAACGACGGCGCACTTTGTGGACGCCCAAACGTCGACGTCGCCAACGGCAACGGCGACAACAGCAACCAGCAAAGGCGGCGGCGGCGGCGGCGGCGTCAGCATTGTGACGGCAGCAGATATTTCATTGCCGCCGCATGTGCATGGAACGACGACGCCCAAAACCGAGTATTCAACGGCCATATCCAGTGGGCAGCTGCAGCAGGCGTTCGCCGAGCTCCAGCTGCAGCAGCACAACAACAATGGACAGCAGCAGCAGCAGCAGCACTTACTTTTAAGCAACAACAATAATAGCAATAATTGCATCACATCAGGCAACATCAGCAACATGAGCAACATTGGCACGTCCGCTTTGAAAAATTGTGATTTATTAATATCGAATAATTTGTATCCACCGAGACGAGAGGTGAGCACGCGAGGCAGCAACAGTTGCCGGTGTGGCATGTGGCATGTGGCATGTGAGCTGCACGTGTTGCAGCTTTACGTTTTTTAGTGTTTCAGTTACAATTGCGACTTTGTTATTATTATGATTCTACATTCTTTATGGGTATTCTTATATTATTGTATTATTTCATATATTATTTGTCTATTTATAAATAAGATATGATTCTATATATTCTTATTACATTTTATATTTTTGTATGCTATTTATTTCTTGTAATTATCATTATTGCTGACAACTCACTAAAGCTTTCTCACTCACTCGCTCTCTCTCCCTCTTGTTTACACAGTTACTAACGCATAACGATGATATCATCATACATCAGTCCAACGATGGCCTTGGCCCCCCATTTAACGCAACAGCAAC
The DNA here is from genome assembly GCA_035045625.1 of Drosophila formosana. Taxonomy (NCBI): domain Eukaryota; kingdom Metazoa; phylum Arthropoda; class Insecta; order Diptera; family Drosophilidae; genus Drosophila; species Drosophila formosana. The sequence continues at coordinate 2,557,169 of JAWNOW010000143.1, read as the reverse complement.
AACAACAGCAGCAGCAACAGCTGCCGCAATAGCAGCAGCCAACAACAGCAACCTACAACAGCAGCAGCAGCAACATTTGCTGAGCGGCGCCGCCATCTTTGAGCTGCAGCAGCAACAATTGCAACTGCAACAGCAGCAGCAGCAGCAACAGTTGCAGCTGCAACAGCAACATAGTCCCACAAGTAGCATATCAAAAGGCAGAACTGAACTTTTACTCGGCGATCAATTGCTGCGACAAGAATCAAGGTAAGTTCAACCGCATACCAAACAACTAGCAGCTGAACCGGTTCAATAGGCGGTTCAGCCGCATTACTCTTTTGCAAATTAACGAAATTCAATTGAATTGTATAGAAATTGTATTTGTTGTTGAGCTGAATGAAAAAACGCAAGGTTTTTTAGTCGAAATACAAGACATTGAATTGAATTGACATTGGGGGCATTATAAGATTTATAACAACTTTAAGCTGTTTTAAATTTAGATGTATTTATCCCACCTTTTGTGGCAGCTCGACCAAATATGTAGGTCATTAGATGGATGATAATTAAATTCAATTTGCATTTTACAGCATAACTTTTTTATTTCCTGCTGTTTAGTTACATTTTATTTTCGTTTATAAAAACTGAAAATATATTTTATTTATAATGATTCTCAACACGAAGTCAGAAATATGAAATGAAAATTGCATTTTAATAATTACGTGACAACACTTCAATTTATTTATTATTATTAATTATAATCATTACAGACTCTTATTTATATATTTACAAAATTGAAAAGAGATACTAACACAACAGTTAGAGAAGTTTACAAAATATAGCAAACATTAAATGAACAATTTACTGTGCTAGATTTAAGACTTTTGATCTGAAAGACAGATGCTGCAATCTTTATGCAACAGGATTTTAAATGGCTTCTAACATATGCAAAGTAATTGAGATTTTATTGGTGAGCATTTCTTTGGCAGTCGCCAAATGAAATATGTAATAGTCATTTTATTAGCAAAGTTCAGCTCTGCCTGCAAAATAGTACAAACGAAGCGTCTCAAATATGCAAATCACTTCATCTGCATATTTTAAAGTGATTATGGAATTAATTGCACCCCGACAGAGAATCTGAATTTGGGCGTCGAACAGTTTGGCAGTCACTGTGCCTGCACTAAGCAGCGAACGGGAAAAAAAGTGTTGCCTATACGACAGGCGTCCAGTGGCTGTGCAACCGCCGAGCAGTGACTCTGCAACCGCCGCGCTTCATTGTGCAAATGGACAAGTGTAGTGAATGAGTGTGTCAGTGTGTGAGTGCGAGTGGATTTGTTTGTTTGTTTGTTTGTTTCTCTATTTGCCAAGCATTTATTACCGTTTCACAGCAGCTCTGGAACCTTCTGCATTTCGCATTCGCATTCACATTCACATTCGGCATTCACATATTCACATTCGCATTCAGTTGCTCGTCCACTGTGAATGGGAATCATGTGCGCCATGGAAATACCCCAGCACATGTGTCCGTGTGTGTGTACGTGTGTGTGTGTCTGCGTGTGTGTGTGTGCACGTTGTTTTTATGACTGCTTATTTATTTACTTGGTTGGCTCGCTGGGTTTTCCAGCTGGCTGGTTTGTCCTCGTCCTCATCCTCATCCTCGTCCTCATCCTCATCTCTATCGCATTCGCAGTCTCGCCTTTTTTCCCATTCATTCTGCATTCGCGTTTCGCCTTTGGCCACACAGATATTTTTCACACATTTTTCGCAGTGCTCTCTGCAGGTGTCTGCCTCTCTAACTAAGTGTGTGTCTATGCTCCAGTGCCTTTCACTCTCTCTCTCTCTCTCTCTCTCTCTCTGTGTGTCCTTGTCCAGGCCTTGCCTTTGCCTTTGCCTCTGCCTCTGTTGTGATTTCGCCAAGCCGACCAGACCATCATCGTCTTCCATTTCTCCCCGACTCCCAAACCTACGCCGTCTCCATCCATCGCGCATCTCGCCTCGAGACAAGCGCCAAGCGCCACGCGCGCTCTCATTTTATGTTCATTATTAATTAACGAGTTATTTTCCACACCCTGCGCCCTGAATATTTATACATTTTTGAATCGATTTTCCTTGAAAATGCGCCACTCACATCACACTCGCAACTCTGTGCCTCACTTGTTGCTCTCGCCCCGTTCACGTCTCCTTCAAGATGGTGGCTTAAAAGCGTTGCATCTTCCACACAAATTGATACACGTTCAATATGCCAAAAATGCATTTCTTGTAGAGCAAATTTTCTCTATTGCATTTAGTCGATAATTTAAATATCGTAGAACATTTCTTGTATATTTTCTCCATTGCATTTCAATACGTTTCTTTCAGCTTTGTTGTCTATTTTTTCATGTTCTAAATATTGCTAAATTAACTTTTCTTCATTGCTTTTAATACAACAACAGTTTTGATTTGTTGGAATAAAATATTTTAATTACAATTTTTAATTAAAATAATCTCTCACCTTTCTTGTTCTAATATTTTCTTAATTGTGATTAAATTGCCAAATTATGTGCAACTAAATATTTCATTAGAAAAACTATTATAAACTAAATATTGACAAAATGTGCATTGAACTGGAATCTAATTTAAACACATTTTTTCCATTATTACAACATTGATCAGCTAAACATTTTGCGAATTTCAACAGCTTCTCTTAACTTAATCTTACGTTTACTCGTACATCAAATCAAAGTTTATTATTAATCTTTTTTTTTTATACATGTTTTGTTGTTCTTTTCCCCTCCATACAATTGAATTTTATTGATAATTTTCTCGTGAGTAAAGTGTTCAATAGAAATTCAATGAAATTACTTAATTGAATGAATTATTCAGTTAGACTTCTTTAGGTTGCGATTAATGCGCAGCTTGAATGATGAATGCAGTAATTGAATTCAGCCTTCGATCCATCATCACTTTCACTCGTCTACCTTCCCCGCTCTCTCTCTCTCTCACTGTCTCTCTCTTCCCCGCTGTGTGATTGTCACGGGCTTTCTCTAATTGCCCCGTTCGCTGTCTCCTGTGGCTGAAGAACGCGCCACACACATCAGACACACAAAAATATAAAATTGCAAGTCGGGGCGGCGGCAACAACAGGAAAACCTGCTGAGTAATCAGATGCTCAGATGACAATGACAATGACAGAGAGTTGACAACAACAACAGCAACAACAACAGCAACGACAACGACAATGAGAGTCATAGATTAAAGTGCAACGTTCGTGTTGCATCAATTGTTGCCGATGTGTTGTGCATTTTGCTGGCTGGCAAAACTGTCAAACTTTGATTGGGGCCCAACCCTCGAGGGAGCTGCGGAGAGAGGCGGCCAGAGTTGCCAGACAGTTTGCTTGTCTGTCTGCCCATTTTTCCATCTTTCTAGCTATCTATCTTGCAGTCTGTCCGTCTGTCCGTTCGTCCGTCTGTCTGTCTATCTACTTGCAGCGATCCCCGAGCATAAAGTCGCTCTTGACATTCGTTGACAAGCATCAAGCATCAATGCTGATGACGTTCGTCTTTGCCGCCTTGCGCCTCTTGCAATTTTGGGTTTTGGGTTTGGGTTTTGGGTTTCGGTCGCCCATCGAGTCAAGTGCACAACAGTCAAGCACATCAATTAGACAACACAATGACAACGACAACAGTCCAAAGAGAGAGAGCGAGCGAGGTGGACAATGGTCATTTGTGTGTTACCTGAGTGGCAAACACACTCAAATTCAAACTCAAATTCAAATTCGCATTCACATTCAATTGTCTGAGAATTACACGAAAATTATCTGCTAGACAAAAGGGGCAAGAACAGAACACAATCAAGATGGATTTGGGTTTTAGACAACAGCAATAGCAACAGCTGCGATTATGCGAATTGCCCAAAAGCAAAGGTAATTTCAGGGTAAATGATTTAAGCGATTTAAGCAAACTTTGAACTTGATCTCAACTTGAATAATAATACGCAATGCGTTGTATTTTCAATTATTTGAAACTCTGTAGTGCCAACTAAGAGTATTATAATTACTGTTTTGTAATTTTCCTAAATTCCATTTAGTTAACAGGATTAAATATAGTTTGAGTATCACTACAGCAAACTGACACCCAATGGTAATAAAACTAAAATTCATTTATTTTATATGAATAAAAATGTATAAAAGAAATGATAAATTGCCATATTGTTTCATTATTACAACATCGTAATGCTTTTCTGACATACGATGGTAAACAATTGTGTTTTAAAACTAATTTAATTTATATAGAACACTTGATTTGAATACAATCTTTCAATGTGGGAACTATATGAGTATACATGGCTTAGATCGTTGTTACTTATTCTTATTCATTATTTACAAGTAAAGTTAATTATGAGGGAAACGAAACAAAAATTTGATTTTGTTATATGCATGTACATATATTTTGCTTCTAGGTAAACGTCAAAACTTCTAAAGAAAACCAAGAAAAATTGTCGCGACTTTTTGAAATAATATACAACAATTTTTTAAAACATTTATCAACTTCAATTGCCTTTTAAAAATATATTAAATACATATATTTTTATATTATTTTACTTGTAAAGTATGACAAAGTTTCTAATTTTGAACCGTTTATAATATTTTTAACTTGTTTTATGGATTTCTTAGAGTGTTTCAACTAAATAATGATTGCATTTCTCTGCTAAATTAGTTCATTAACCCAAAATAAATGCTAAGCAGTTGGAATGAAATGATTAATCATTGCATAATGTACAACGAAGATAAAGTTTTACATTATTTGCCGTTTATTACGTCTTCGACTTGTTTCATGGGACTCCTTAACAGGTGATCTTGGACACCGCTGTTTTTGAGCATTTATTGTAGCTCGATTATGGCTTAACATATTTATTGTTGTTTCCGCCGCTTGTTGGCCAATTGAGTTGCAAATATGGCCAAATGGAGCGGACAGGAAGTGCAAAAATGTGTGTGTGGCAATTACTAGTGTTTTTCTCACAGTGCAGCATTGATTGGCAGGAGGGGGGCCGGGGGGGGAAAGGGGAGACATTGCAACATTGGCCGCTTCAACTGTAATTTGGAATTTTGCGCATGTCTTGAGACGAGTTTTGTCTGCGGATTTGGGGCTTTGGCATGCCAGCCATGTACTGATCATGTTATGCGTATCTGTGAGTGTGCGAGTGAGTTCAAGTGTGTGTGTATGTGTGTGTGTGTGTGTGTGAAGCAGAGAGGCGCGCTTGGCATTCGGTATTGGAAATTCGGCATGCGAGGCACGCGCAGGCGCAGCATATTTGTGTGTGCTGCTTGCTGTTGAGGTAGGTTGACCGATTGTTGTGGTTATCGATTGTTGGCGATCACTTTCCCATGCAAATGCAATTAGAGCGTTGCCAGACTGCAGCCCGATGCCCAAATGCGTCGCGCGTAATTGAAATAGTAATTTCCTGCCCAAATATCGTGATGCCTAGCAACAACAAGAGCAACAACAACGACTGCGTCAAACGCCCACGTCGCAGCAGAGCGGAAGAGAGCAAAGAACATTAAATGAGAAGGCAAACAGAGGCCAGGCTGAGCGAGAGCGAGACGGCTGGCGAGAGCAAGTGCGAGGCAGGCGAATAAGCAGAAGAACAAGAACAAGCACACAAGAGTGTTGCGGAGCTGCCAGCAGAGAGTAAACTTTGTTTTGTTGTTTTTCTTTGCTTTTTTTTTTTTAAGTTTGTGAAAGAAGAAAACTAAATAAAAAGCGCAAAAAGTTTCAAGAATATAAAATGAAATCATATATATTTGCGTGTGTGTGTGTGCAGCATGTAACTTGAGATAAATCCGTTATAATAACTCTGGTGGGGAATTGAAGGAGTGAAAGGGGAGGGGGGTGGGGGGAGCGAAGGGCAGCGACAACTTGAAGCAAGCCTAAATGATGCCCGACAGCCACACACACACACACGCACACATGCACACATGCACACGGGGCGCACCTCAAGTGTTGCTGTGCTGTTGGAGGATGCTCTGCCCGTCTGCGACTGCGACGCCAGCATCAGCAGCGACTGCGACATGTCTTTTGTTTTGTTGTCATTGGGCTTTGTTTTGTTTGGCTTTGGCTTTGCTTTGCTTTGCGTGTACAACGTCTTCTTCTTTTACTCGCCTTACCTGTTGCCTGTTGATTGTGTGTTCTAGAAAAAAACGGCACAACTTTGCCGCAAATGGTAGTTGGGAGTAGGCAAAAAAGGGAGCAGCAGCCAAACGTTAATTTGTCTGCTCGTCAACACTGCACAAATGGCAGCTTAATTAACACAGACAGACAGACGACAGATCGGCAACACTGCGCTGCAAAAACGCAGTACCCTATGCGTATGCGCTAGTGTGTGTGTGTGTGTGTGTGTGATTCTTTAGCATAGAAAAACGCAGCACAATGCGTTAATTATTTTTGTTACCTGTGCGCTGCGCTCTTCGCTCTCCTCGCTACACTTATTGCGCTCTTTCACGTTCTCTCACGTCGCAGGCTAATAACAGCTTTCAGTGTTGCCAGGTAATGATATTGCCGCATAAGCTAGACTCTGAACAAAAAGAGCTAAAATGAGCTATAGATAAACTAAAACAAACAAAATTTAATTTAACATAATTTAATTTGTTAACAAATCATAGTATATTTAATACCAAATATCTCGATTATGTCACATATGAATGCAAAATTATTTGCACATTTTATTAGCTACTGCATTTGCAAATATGCTGGATCTAGCCTGAAATTAGCTAATCTGGCAACACTGACAGCTATGCACGTGTGCGTTTGTGTGTGTGTGTGTGTACATATCTGTTTTGGGCATCTCTGTGGCTGCCTTTGGAGCTGCGCGCGTCAGTTGTTGTTGTTGTTGTTGGCTGCCTTTGGGCAACGGCCGCAGTCGCAGTCGCAGCATACATAGCTGACTGTTGAGTCACGCACACACACTGACACACACCTTTTGTTCTTTTGTATGCTGCCAGGCATTAACAACAGGCTTAACTACAAATATACACACACACACATTCACAAAAATAACTATGTATAAACATACATACATACAAACATACACAAGCATACCTGGCTGCCTCTGCTTCTTATTCCTCTGCTTGTTCTGCGCATTGCTTTTGTTGGCATTCCCATTCCTTGTGCACACTGCAGTCAACTATCTCGCTCTAGCTTACGCTGCAATTTGCCTTTGCCATTGCTGTTGTTGTTGTTGTTGTTGTTGGTGCGCCCTCTTACAAGAACGAGTACTTGCACATGTGTGTGTGTGTGTGTGTAAGTGTATCCTTGCCTTTGAGTGCGTTTTGAGTGCGCTGCACTTGCGCTGCGCTGCCCACGGCAGGTATAATGACAACAACAACACCAACCTCCCTCTCGCGCGTTTACGCTCTCTCACGTCAACGCTGCCGTGTGTGCTCTCTCTTTGTGCCTGTGCGCTCTCTCTCGCCTTGATGGCTCTCTGCGCTTGAGCCAACGTTTCGTTTTGTGTGCGCTCAGCTCAGCTCAGCTCGCAGTCGCAGTTCAGTCTATGGCTGACTTTGTTCGCAGAGAGAGGTAGAAACGGTGTTATTTATTTTGATTATTTTTTTTCGGTTGTCGCGCGTGAATTAAAACAACAACAACAACAACAATGGCTGCACATGTAACCGGCAAAAACAAATAACACAGTGTCGTGTATGCGTGTGTGTGTGTGTGTGTGTGTGTGTTATACATATTTTTCTGTTTCTAAATTAAACTGCAATTAAAAGAGGCCAACAACAACAACAACGTCTACTACGTTTTTTTTTAGCTGCTACTAAGCTACGCTTTTAGCTGGCGACGGCGTTGCCAGATCGCGCGCGTCTTTTGAAATCGAAATGTGCAAGTGGCAAAAACAATGCGCGCTGCAGCTGTGAATATATAGTGTATATATGTGCATGTGTGTGTGTGTGTGTGTGTGTGTGTGTCTGGTCAACATGCAACGAACGGCAGCTAAAGCAGCAACAACTGCAACAGCGAAAAATTTCTTTCGAAAGTGCTGAGAAATTGGTCAAGCAACTTTTAAGCTCGCTGTTGTTGTTGTTGTTGTTGTTGCTGCTGTCGTAATTAATACTTTGGTCAATAAACAACAACAACAACAACAACAACGAGAGCAGCGCTTGCAATCGGTTGTTGTTGTTGCTGTTGTCGTTTCGAATTGCGCCTGCGCAGCTTTCGAGTTTATTTTATACATCTCTTTTATTTCGTTTTTTTTTTTGTTTTCAATTTCCATTTGCAAACTCTGTGTGTGTGTGTGTGTGTGTGTTTAAATAGAGCTGGCAAATAGCTGAAATGTGCCAGGATACAAGGCAAGCAGAAGAAGCAAATAAATAAAACACAAAAACAAAAAGCAAACAAAGCCAAACATCTGCAACGGCAAAAACTGCAAGCAAAGGAGACAAACAGCTACGGGAGAGAGAGAGAGAGAGAGCGAGAGAGGAAGACAACAAATAGCCGCAAAATGCGCATCTTGAAACAATGGTGAGAGACTCTGCACAACCTGCAACGTGCAACCTGCAACCTGCAACTGCCACAGCAACAGCAAAGCGACTCTGCTGTATGCTGCATGCAACAATAAATTCTTAAACTTAAGCAGCTTTTTCGTCGCTTTGTTTGCACTGAATGCAACAAGGCACATAGGCCCCAAAGATACTTGCAAAAGTTACATAGATACATTTATGCATGCAAAAGATACATTTATATATACAAAATAATCATGGGTACATTTCTGCATGCAAAATATACTTTTATACATCCAATAGATAAATTTATAAACGCAAAGATACGCAGACACATTTGTATATAGACAAAAAAAATACATAGATACATTTATAAAGCAGATACATAGACCCACAGACCTCTATGTATCTTACATAGATTCATTTATACATGCGAAAGATAAAATTATGCAAAAGATTAATAGTTATACATGCAAAAGATACATAGACCCAAAAGATGCATAGATACATTTAAACATGCCAAGATATAGAATAATAGCCACATAAATAACTTTAGGCAAACAAAGATACATAGATACATTTGTACTGATGAAGATTCATGCCAAAGATACATTGTATGTTGATACTACAGTTGCAAAGATACATATCGTCAAAGACACACAGCTGCCTCGTATCGTCTCGTCTCGCCTCGTTCTTGATAATCAGCACTATTGTTGTTGTCTGTGCGAGTGTGTGCCATAGATACACATAATGTATCTTTCAGATACACGTCGCGCATTTCGTATGCAAAACACGACAACTGTCATTACGAATACGAATACGAATACGAATATTTCGTGGGCTGCGCCCCATAATAATAATAGTAATAAATGAAGTGCACTCGGTTACATAAACGGCGCAGACAAATGATTGGGCCATAATTCCGCACATTCCACAATTTACATTCCCCAACAGATCTGGTCACATTGCACATTACATTTTACACAGTGCCGAAAACTCGCACAATTTACAAACCAATTTTGTTGGTCTGCCTGGCAGCAAAATAAACTGTCGGTTATGCTCGACTGCCAAATACCATCTACTAAATTTCGAGCAAGCCATAAATAAATAATTAGTGTGACCAAAACAATTGAATGACATTTAGTTTCTATAACATTTATTTATGAAAGATTCAAATTCGTGGCATAATTGATGTTTAGTTAGTTTTCTTTTCAGACGCAAAATAATGTCGATAATTAAACATCGATCTTTTAATGTAGAAACAAAGCAATTATAATTTTTATTTTAGCCGATCGTGTAATATTTTTTTCAACCGATAAATGCTGCTTAATTGAAATTATTTTGTAATAATAAAATTAAACGTACAATACTTTGGTTAAGCACCTTTTAACAGATGTTGTGCGTTTAACTGCAAAAAATCAAATTATGCAATAATCGGAAGCGGAAATTATTATTAAATATTTATACATTTACATACAGATTTATGCAGTTATTTCAAATGCGAAATTATATTAATTTATTTAATTTAATTTTGTTTGCAGTCAGAATATGCTCTTCAATAACATTATTGCCTGTCTTTTTCAATATACATATATTTACATTAGCCGCAACATTTTAATACCCTTTGATGCCGCCACACATTAATGTGCGACAGGCAGGAAGCAGGTGAAGGGGAAGGGGCAGGGGCAGAGGAAGAGCAAGAGGATGAGAAATAATGCTTAGAAGAGATGGCTGGCATAACTAGCATAGCGAAACGCCTCAGAAACTATCTCTCGGTACCTGCCGCATTTTTAACGTAGCATATTTTTGGTGCCGTAACCGTAACCGAAACCACAGCAACGTATCTGTGTGTGTGTGTGTGACTGTGTGTGTGTGTCTGTGTGTGTGTGTGTGTGTGACTGTGTGTGTGTGAGAGTTTACGTGATGGGCGATGCGTGATTCGAGCCTCCGGAGACGCGTGTTAACGTCAGTTGCCTGATTGATTCACCTGCAAGCCAAATGGGGGAGAATGCGAGACTGACTGAGACAGAGATGGGAATACAGAGAGCGAGAGAGAGGGAGAGAGCTAGCGATAGATTTGGAGACTGGCGAGATGAATGGTCGATGGTCGATGGTCGATGGTCGTTGGTTGTTGTGTTGATGCAGCTGACCGCACAGCCAGGAAATTGGACGGTGTTTCGAGTCATTTGGAGAGCATTGGAAGCGACTGATAGCCAACCTTAGATGTTGTGTGTGAAAAGTGAAATGTGAAATGTTCGATTCGATTGTGGCGAAACATGAAAATTGACTTTGTATCTGCGACGAAAGTTGCCTCAAGTGCAGCTTGCCACAACTGCGAAACATCCAGATAGAGAGATGACAACTCGTTATGTGCTGCATTTGATTGATATCGATTGCAGATCTGCAAAGCAAAGCGAGAGAGACACACTTCAAAAGTGTCATTTATCAATTAATTTATTTAAAAAAAAAATGATCTTTTGCTTCCCATTTTGCTACATTTGTTGAAATATATTTTGTGTGAATTCTGAGTAGTTGGAAAATATATTTATTTTATATATAATAGCTTTTATTTATGAACTGAAATTTTAGAGCTGCACTTTATAGCAACATCGAATTATGCAGAACTATGTTGTGCAGCACCGAAAGTTCAGTCAGGAAATAAATCAGTCTCAAAACTTAAACACATCAATAATTGAAGTGCTATCGATGACTTTGTAGAAAAATACAAAATAAATGTGCAACAATTGAAATTGACAAAAAAAACAACAAGTTTGAACTCGTATAAATACAAAATTCATGAAATGTTTGGGTAGAAAACGGCCTTTAGGCTGACGTGAAATACTTTATGACAGCAATTGCAGTAAAAAATAAAATTGAAAATGAAAGCTGTGACAATCCAAATGGTATTGCACTTTAATGTGTGCACAAGAGTTTGGCCCAAAGCAAAATGGCAATATTAATAAATTTGCGGTTGGCGCAAACACACACAAAAAGTGCAAAAGAAATTGAACGAGCAATGCGACTTCAATTTGCCATTGCCATTGCCATATCGACTTGTTTGATGGCGAAGGCGGCCCTTTGGGGCCCTTTGCCTTGACCACAAAGCCACAACACTTGAGAGTGAAGTTCGAGGCGAGAGCGAGAACTGTTGCCTTTTGGGGGCTGTTGGCAATCAATTAAGCTGCATTTCAATTTCAATTCCTCAAATCGTGAACGGGGAATTCAACTGTACTTTAATTGCATCGTTTTTCGGGGGGCGGGGGGGCAGCCACTGCCACGCCCCCACACAAACAGCACGCTGACTCACTTGAGTCGAGTCGAGTCGAGTTGAGAGCGACTTGTTGAAACCAAAAACCCGACGCCTTCTCTCCCCATTTTAGCCCGAAAAACAGAAACCAAAAATGAAATTTCTGCAATTTCAAATGCAGCCAGCAAAAGACACGAAGCAGGGGCAGAGGGAGAGGGAACGGAGGGCAGTGGTAGGAAATTGGAGTAAGGTGCTACCTGGTATCAGGCGTCAGACCTTCTCCTGGTACCAGCCGCCCAGCCACGACGCTTGGCTTTGGCTTTGTGTGTGCTCGTGTGTGTGCGTGTGTTTGTTTGTGTTTAGCTTTTAATTAATTCTCAAGAAATTTGCGTGAGTTTATGGAAAACTTAAGAGGTTGCAACGTTCGACAGACAGTCGGACAGACAGTCAATTGAGCGGCATTGATATTGCCTCCCATTTCACATTTCGCATTTCGCACCGCAATTTCCTTTTTCGCATCGCCCCTTTTTCGGTTGCCATTCACAACAGCTTATGGCTTTTCCAGTAATTAAACACGCTTGCAAGTGGCTATAGCATATACTTCTATATAGTATTTATGTAGATAGAGCTGTGCAATATTTACCTGAAGAGCTTTGGCAATTGCAAAACCCAGAGAGAGAAGTGCGTTAAGCAGGATTGCCGAGTGTCCGGCTCATGGTTGATTCAAAGTACTTTGCTTCGAAATGCAGCCAGGCTAGTGACGAGAGGGAGGGGGGAAGGGAAATGCGTCACAAAGGCCGAACACATTTCCAAAGAATTCAATTCGCAAGTGAAAAAGCTTTTGTTTAAAGCATGAACAGAGATGCTCTAGATGGGAATTGTTTGTGGCCCCAACTTGAATAATTGAAAGCAAATTCAGGGTCGCAATTTTCTCGAGTTATTCCAAGGCGATAACATTCAGAAATGCTCGCTGAAAATGCTAAAATGAAATTCATTTAGTTGCATTTCATTTGGCTTGATTTTCATTAATGACTGCATTTCAATCTTTCATTTCGAAGTTGCATTTTGTTAAGTGCAAAGTTCTTCAGTCAGTGGTTTATGGCAATTCTTGCAATGAAGTTGAATACAAATAAATCTAGTAGTGGAAAATAATGGAATTCTCGAAATGTTTAAACATCTAATCTTCCAGCTCTCTTAAGGCTTTACTTTCGTTGCAGTTGCTGCAGAGTTCAGCTAAAGTTCTCTCGATCTGGCCAAGTTTACGTAGTTTTATTGCTGGCACTGCTTTTAAATAGTTTTCCAGCCCCATTGTCGCAGAACTCTTTCATTGTGCTTTGAGCCTTGGCAGCCTCAATGCTTTCAGCTTAAGCTGCTTGCCTTAATCAGGCAATTGCAGGCCAAGGCTTCAGCTTGATGGACGGGCTTAAATTATCACAAAGAGAGCGAAAGGGGGCGGCGAAGAGGGAGTGGCATTAAGCGCTCCAGCTATTTGATTAGCCATTGCGAAGCACTTGAGGAATGAGGAATGCGATGGGACGAAGAGAGCTGCCAAATTGTATGCTCTATTAATTAAGTTGGCCCAAATATGGCTTGAAGTGCAACGCGCCACTCGAACTGCCGCAACTGTTAATTATTTATTAGCAGTGGCATCGAGATTTGGTGCCACAATTCATTCGGCTTCAGCTTCGACTGTGGTTGTAGTTGCAAATTGTTGTGGGTGTCTGGCCGCAATGCCGCAACAACCGCTCGAGGAAGTGGCTTGAGATATTTTACCTGGTCCGACATTGCTGTGGTTTGCTCCAATTGCTTAACCCGATGACTCACTGAGAGCTGACTAGAGCAGACAACATGGCAGATGGGAGATGGGCGATGGGAGAGAACCGAGAACTTCCGCTGTCCGCAAATAAGCCTCTTCCGGTGTGTTTGTGTGGCAAACTGTTGCTGCCACTTGTTGCCAGGATTGCAGACGGTGGCCACAGGTGCGCGCGATGCGCTGAGGCATGAACACAAGTTGCCGTTGCCGTTGCTGCCACTCCCCTGACTAACTGGCTGCATGTTATCAGCACACACACAACTCGCTCTGCCTATTAACAATTAGCATGCGGCATGCGGCATGCGGCAGCTAAACAATGCCAGCTGCAAACAATGTCGAGACTGTCCACTTTATGATATGACAAACGCACGGACAGTTGAACAACAGCACCCCACACACACACATACACACCTACATACACACAGATACACGCCCCCGGCCCAAAGGGGGAGAAATGCAAAATTCATCTGAGCAATTTGTGCCATATGTTTGTGTCATGCTTTGATTGCCACTCCATCTCCCCGCCCTCAGTCTCCACTTCCGCCTTGTCCATTTTACGCTTTTAATCTTTCTGTCCCTTCATCATTTTTAAGACCTATTTTCGATGCGAACAACATAGACAGTGAGAGAGAGCGAAAGAGAGAGCGAGCTGCTCACTTGACGGCAACAAACGAGGCTGATTTGCCCCTTTCCTTTTTCCTTCCATTGCGATATCGATTCCGTTTCCACTTTGCCGCTGCCACATTTGAGCACAATTGTGACGTGTTTGTTGTTGCGTTGTTGGGCTCTTTGGGGGCTATTGATGACCAGTTTTGTTGCACACTGCGAGGTCCGATCTCTAAATTCGAGTCACAACTATCTGCATAATGTTTAAAATCAGTTTTGCATCTTGCGTTTATTAAACTCAATACATTTTCAACTCTTTTTTTTATCACAAACCAACAACATTAAAGAGAACTTTTTAAATTTGACTTCAAATAATCAATGCACATAAAAATCTGAATAAAAATGAATTTTTTTTAAATTGTACTCTAAAAAATTAAAATACAAATTAAATTCAATTCAATTGCAAGAAATTACTTAGCGCAAAAAATGAGTTCATTTTGTAAAATATATACAAAAATATAATATATTTTTAAATCATAAGAATCGAAAATCAAAATTGAGTTTAATTTAATATTTCAAGAAAGGTTTTTTTTTCTGTGATTATTATGCAAATTGAATTCAATTCAACGGTAGGAAATAAATTAAAATAAAATAATAGTCATTTGCAATTCGTATCATAATTATTGCAACTAAATATTGAATTCAATTAAACTGCAATTTCAAAATCGTGTATCACAAAAAATGCACTAAAGACTCCGTGATGCCAGGCCAATGTTTTTTGTTTGCATTCAACTTTCTTATTTATTATCAGTCTCAGTCAGCAATAAGTTAGTAAACACTTTAAAATCAATCATTAATACGCTGTGACTGTAACCAGCAGCTAGAAGCTGTCTGTTATGTAAAATTTGTCATCGTCGTGGACAAAGCATCGAGTTGACCTCGTGTTTAAAGCACAGTTTGAAGGGGTTAAACGCTCATTTGAGCGTCGCCAGCTGTTCAGCTCTGCTGTTATTATTATCCTTGGTCCTTGGACGTTGGTCCTTGGTCCTTGGTCCTTGGTCCTTAGACTCCCTTTTTGCGAGCCAGCGAACGAGCGAGCGAGCGTTGCGCGTTCCCATTTCTGTTGCCTACACTTTCCACTTCACGTCAATGCCAAAGGCATTTTAATTCGTTTATGGCTCCGGCTTTCTCTCACTGCTCGAACTCATTTCTGCGTTGTCCTCGCTCCCATTTCGAGCAGCAGTCTTCATTTTATTCTCTAACTTCCTTTACAGGTTTCTGGTTGACTATCTCCTTTCAAAGTAGCTGTGCAATGTTCCTTTCCACTGAAAGAAACAACTATCGGCGACTATCGATTGCGTAATTTATCGATAGTTCTCCACTTGTACTTTCCAGCTATCTATTTAACAATTTGCCTGCTATATTCTCGCTTTGTCGATCTTTCGCTACACAGAGAGTAAAAACACCGAAATCTCGTCAAAATTATTTTATATAAATTTTTAATTCAAGATGAAAAATTTAGAATAATTCTAAATTGGCCATTTTTCAAAAGTTCTCAATGCATAAATATATTCTTAACTAAAATACGTTTTTTTAAATCTTAAATAAGTTTTGAAAGCATCTTTAAAAGAAGAAAATCTCATTTAAAGCAATTTTTATTATCGAAAATATCTCAAATTTAGAAATTTTGTTCATGATTTTAAAACTTAATTTTGGTTAGAACGAAAGCTTCGGAAATTCACGTTTTACTTCTTACAATAAACGATCTACAAATGGTTTAACAATATCGTGCATGGCGTCAAAATGAATGTCTTAAAATAAGAAATTTCATTCTAGGCATATCGAATATTCGAATTATTTCCGTTAAATCTGGAAATATTCTTCTGCATTTTCGCTCTGTGCAGTTTTTGCCACCAGATGCTTCTGCTCGATTCTTCACGATTCTTTCGCTACTACTTTCATTTGTTGCGCTCCTCAACTTTCTCCGGTCTATTTGATTTCATCCTTCCGGCTCAGCTCCTTTTGTGCCACGGACTTCAACTGTCGCTGCCACAACATTTTCTCTGCTTCTCGCATTGGATGTTGCGCCCTCTTCGTTTTGTTTTCATATGCATTGCAGTCGCATTTGGCCAGCTTGAGTCCTGCGGCTGTTATGCAAATTAAATTGTCTTGGCCATTGGCGTATTTGCCGCAAATCGGTTTTTTAATGCAGCTTCCAGCTTGCAACGTAGCCTGCCTCTCTATAAATAAAGACGAACGTGCCACACGCCATTGACAGCATGGACAGTCGAGTTGTTTGGTCACGTTGCTCACAAGGTTAGCTGCCACCCACAGACGGGTGGCAGGTTGCAGGTTGCATGCCACTTGCATGTTGCAGCTTGCAGTTTGCAGCCTGCCAAGGCAAATTGCTTGGGGCGTTGCATACTTTTAGGCCCCGGCACAATATTCACAACGAGTTTGTTGCACAATCTCGCAATTAGCGTGCCACCTTGCCGCTTGCTGCATGCCACTCATACGGCGGCCGAGCGGCCTAAACCTTTAAGCCAAAAGCCGCACAAATTAAGGCGCAAATTGTCCCCAGGCCCCCAGAGAGCCAAACGAGCAAAACTTTGACAAAACTTATGCACACTGGGGCAAAACCAATCGAATTGTTGAATTAAATGCAACAATTTTAATTCCATAAAGATTGCACTTAAATGAATGTTATGCAAAAATGAATAGTATTCAATTTAAATATGACATAATAAATAAATAATTAGGTAAAGCTGCCATGCTAGGACAAAGCTATGCATAAATACAAAAAAATATATTATTGATAAATCAAAATAAAAGATACAAATAAAATAAATCTGAACTAAATTGGAATATTATGGAAAATAGTAAAAAAAATATGGGTTGTGCAATTATCGACATTATTTTGGATGTTATTATTATTATAAAATACTGTGCAGCTCACAATTTTAGAAAAAGAAAATAAATGATTACATATATTAATAATATTATTATTGACGGAAGAATTCTCAAAGGACTCTATAATAGTGTAAAAACAGAAATATTTATATTGTAGTCTTTTCTACTGATATTTTAAGTTGATAAAATTTTGGATATTATGCTTTAATTGGAAATATTTCCATTTATTAAAATCGTGTGTTCCATATTATTGCAAATTAAATGAAATTCTAACCATGAAATTTTTACTTAAACACTATTGCATTTGCAATTACAAAAATTACTGAATGTTCTATAGAGATGATTAGAATTAACTTGATGGTATTTCTTTTTTAAAACTTGTCAAATTGCTATTACAACAATAATTAAATGCTATATCCAAGTGTAAGTTAGCAGCGTAATCTTGCAACTAATTCTCTTCCCGGAGCAACAAACTGCGTGTGAAAATAGTTTTTGGTTGCAAAATGTTTTGTGCGCATTTTTGTGGTTAACATAAAAATGTAATTTTTACGCGCGGCATATAAAAAACGAAAGAATGGCAACTGCAGCACAGCGAGTGTTGCCACAATGTGCGGCAAGGAGAGAGAGGGAAGGCAAGGCAAGTTTTCGTAATAAGAAGAGCAATCAATGACTTTACGCTGGCAAGAGATTCGCAACGGCAATGGCATCCGCAGCCATAGCACAGCATGCCACAAAGTTTTGTGGCAAATCCGCACACACTCAACGCACAACTCGAGGGTGGCGAGGGGCGTCAAGGGGAGGCGTGGCGAGGGGGCAGACAAAAGGGAGCGAGAGGGGGGATAAATGCACCTGAGCCGATTTGTTGGCTGGACCATTGCACACTTGACAGCAGCTGTCAATGTGGCATGAAAATGTAATGAAATTTACGACTACAACTCGTATCTCTGTGTGCGTGTGTGTGTGTGTGTGTGTGTGTGACAAGTATCTCAAGGATACTCGGGGCTGCGTTGCAACGGTTTCACTTTGGGGAATTAAAGCAGCTCAGTTGAAAATATAGATTGCAAGCAGCAGACAAACTGTCCAGCTCGCATTCGCATTCGCATTCGCCAACTTGCAACGTGTGGCACAGTGGCAAACCAATTGACAGCACAAATCGACGTCTGCCTGCAAAAATCTTGGCGATCCCCAACGGAATTTTCCAGAGATCTCGCTCCCAATTGCTCAGCTCCTGTCGAGGCGCATCCTGGACAAAGCAATTTGGCGTGCGGCGTTGCAACTAAAGTCCTTTTTTGTGGCACACTAATTGAGGGCAATCAATTCAGATAAATTGCATTCCAAATTGCACAAAAATCTACGATTATTAGTAGAAGAAAATACTTGGAATGGTAAATAAATTCAGCTTCAAATTTGCTCTAAAAAATGCCAATGTTTTAATTCAAAATATTGTAAAAATTATATTACCTTTCAGCAATGCTAATATTACAAATAAATACAGCAAATAAAAATAGCTTCAGAAAGTATTAAACAAAAAATATAATTAGGTTTGCATGATGAACATTTCATTTAGTTTACATAGAAAACGAATTTGAATTCCCAGCAGATTGTTAAAAACAGTAAACAGGACATATTTTAAATGTTTAAAATATAAATTAAATGTCAATTTATGGTATTTAAAACATTTTATCTCAATAAAATATCAACGAACTTTTTCATTATGAGCGCAACTTTACTCCTTGCTTATGGCCCTTCAAAATAATTATATGAAATATATTAAATGTATTTTTTCGAATATTTATATTATTAATATATTATATTTAATTTATATTATACATTAAATATATTGATTTCTAATTTCTATTTCCTTGCTTGTTCTTTTGTTTTTCAGGCCACGTCGTCGCTCCGGCTCGAGCATTGTGGTCATTGATGGTGATGATCTGAAGCCATGTCTGCCGGATGATTACATCAGCGGTCAGCATCACCACCTGCATCATCAGCAGCAGTCGCTGCAACAGCAACAGTCGCTGCAGCAGTCGCTACAGCAGCAGCAGCAACAGCAGCAACAACAACAGCATTATCGCACGCATTCAAGTGATATTAGGGAGATCGATCAGGACATGCTGACGATGCTGTCGGTGAATCAAGATAACGGTGAGCAACAGCAACACTCTAAACAAAAGAACTTTGCTTATTTAATTGATTGATTGCATCATTTAATCAGGTCCACATCGCGAGATGGCCGTCGACTGTCCAGACACGTTTATAGCTCGCAATAAGACGCCACCCAGATATCCGCCGCCCCGTCCGCCGCAGGTAAGACAACAGCAACAGCAACAACAACAACAGCAATTAGTGAAAGTAACCCCCCCAACCCCGTCAAACAACAAGAAATCCTCTAAACACAAAACTAACAAGCAACTAACACGAAGCCAAAACATTCGCTCACTCATCACTCACACTTCTTCATTGCATTCTCTTCTGCACCACACATCCACACACACTCGCACGCACACACGCACAGAAACACACGCACACCAACCACACCAGCTTCACCACCTCAACCTCAGCCACAACCACAAGCACCACCAACAACATCATTGCAACCACTAAAACTAACAATGATCATGCTAACAAATTGTTAATTGTTGCATATCATTCTTCACATCAACATGAACAACAACAACAACAACAACATCAACAACAACTACATCAACATGAACAACATTCATCACAAACAACATCAACAACAACAACATCAACAACCAACAACATTGTTGCACTCGATGTGGCCACACAAAATATGTACAATCAAAAACAACAATTCAAATTGGAACAAATCGAAAACTATGAAAATCAAATGCAAACGGAACAACAACAACAACAACAACAACCGACGACAACAACAACACAGACGGCGCAGCAGCAGACGCCAAGCAACAAGTTGCAAGCAGCAACTTTTGGCAACGGCAACAGCAGCAGCAACAGCAGCAGCAGCAACAACAACATGTCCGATGAGTTGCTGTTGTACCAACATCGCAAGGACAGCAGCAAAGGCAGCAGCTCGCCAGCGTCGAGTGGCTTCGACGATGCCCTGAGCACGATTGCCTATCGTCATCTGCACCAGCAGCAACACCAGCAGCAGCAGCAACAACAGCAACAGTCTGCGAGCAACAACAACAGCAGCAGCACTGCAACAGCAGCTGGCAGCAACAGCAACAACGGCGGCAGCAACAGCAACAGCCTGAACAGCAGCAACAGCTCCATGCACACCAGCAACAGCAGCAGCCACATTGCCAGCGCCAGCAGCAGCAGCAGCAGCAGCTCCAGCTCCACGCTGCCCGACGATCTCAGTCTGGCGCCGCCTGGCTACGAGCCCAACAGCAACCAGCTGCAGCAGCAGCAGCCACAGCAACTGTTGCTGGTGCCCAGCATGACAGCAGCAACTGCCGCTGCTGCTGCTCGCAAGCATCGCGAGTTGCCCGTCGATGTGCCAGACAGCTTCATCGAGATGGTGAAGACGCCGCCGCGTTATCCGCCGCCGCCGCATCTCTCCTCGCGTGCCTCGCTGCTGTCCAACGCCAGCTCGTCGACGGCGCACACGACGCTCTCCTCGCTGGCGCTCTCCACGCACTCGGCGGCAACAGCAACAGCAACTGCTGCTGCTGCTGCTTCGACTGCTGCTGGCGTTGCAGCGGCAACTGTTGCTGCTGCTGCGAGCGATGGCAAGCGCATCGCTGATGAGGTATAACAACAACCACAATTTGTACTCCCCTCTCTCTCTCTCTCTCTCTCTCTCTACGTTATTAATGCTCTCCTCCAATATCTTCTCCCCTCTCTCTCTCTCTTGGCGGCTTGTATCTTAAGCCGCTTTTCTCTCCATCTAAGCTCTACTGATTCCATTCTCTACTCTCCTCTGCCTCTCTTCGCCTCACTCTCTCTACTCTCTCCGCTCTCCAGTTTCCAGTCTCTCTGCACTATTCTCTTCCCTCTCTACTTGCTCTCTATTGTAAGCTCCTTTACGCGTATATATTGTTTTTCTCTTGCTTTTTTCCGCTCTTCGCCTTTCTCTCTCTCTCTCTCTCGCTCTCTTCTGCCAACCTCTCTGCTCTCAAGTTGGGTTTCTTTTTGTACCATTTTTTTACCTGTCTACATTTCTCCTCTCTCTCTCTCACTCTCTGCTTTCCTTTCCCCTCTGTATATTTTATGCTTCTGCTCTCGTTTTATCTCTCACCTCTCTAGTTATCTAATCTCTCTCCTCTTCTTCTCTCTCTCTCTCTCTCTTCACTCTAGTGAGCTTCACTGCTCACTTGTCTTCTCTATCGCTTTCCTTCTACCGCCTTTTCCCATCTCTACAGTGTATGACGCTTTTCTCGTTCTTTTTTTTCTCTTTCTCTTCTACTCTCTTGTTCCCCTGCTTATCTTCTCCACTTCCTGCTCTCCACGCTTCGCCATTTGCTTTCTCTTTCCCCTCTCTCAACTCTCTTGCTCTCCATTTAATTATGTATTTATTTAAATTTGCTCTTCTCTTTCTCTATTTCTAATTCTAATTTGCATACGTTCCCTTCTCTTCCCTCTAGTAATTCTCAATCGCTCTCTCTGCTTATCTTCCCGTTCTTCGCTCCTTTCTCACTCTCTTCATCTCCCCTGCTACTTTCTCTTCCGCTGTTCTGTCCTAGTTTAAGTTTTGACCACGTCGTTAATAAACGGCAGCGCAATATTGCTGCCGCGACCCACTTGCAACATGCCATGCCCCAGACGGAGCAACAGTCGATTAGTCCCCCCTTCCCTCTCTCTCTCTCTCTCTCTCTCTCTCTCTCTCTCTCTCTCTCTCTCACTGTTGCTGTTCTGGCGCAGTGCCATTCTGACTTCCTTTTGTCGCGTCATTTGCTGCCATTTATGACATAAATCAGCTGCAATTTGCATTTCATCGGAATTTCCGCTCTCTCTCCCCCTCTCTCTCTCTCTCTCTCTCTCTCTCTGAATTTCCCACACGCCAGCAGCAACAACAACTTTATCGCTGCAATTTCCGCATTTTGCTTCAGTTTTTCCTTCCACTTGTTTTTTTTTTTTTTTTTGTTGCCTTTCCATTCATTATTCATAAACTTTTGCCTAGATTTCTGGCACACGCAGTTTGTCTGCTTCTCGTGTCTCGTTAATGCAGATTGTGTTGGACTCGACAACATTGCGGGTATTCCGCTTCGATAATTACACACGTTTGCAGTTAAATAAATTACTAAAATATGCGCGTTGCGGGTTTTTAAACTATCGCTTCAATTTCCAATTAATTTGCGATTTTTTCACACTCAAATTACAAGTAAAATACTTTATTTGTAAAACTAATTCTTAGACTGTTTCTTTTTTTTTTTGCAATTATTATAAATCATTTAAAAATTTTGCTTTTAAATTAGCTAAATATGTCAGATTTCTTTTTCATTTTTTCGTCTCAAATTTTTTTTTGTTATCGTCTTAATTAGCAGCAAATTATATGGAATTCTGAATTCTGAATGAATTATTAACGGATTGATAAAAACTTTTGCGTTACAAATTATCTATCGCTCATTAAAATTATGTTTTTTTATTTGCTGCAATAACTATAACTTCATTTAATTACTTATGTTAAGCAAAAGTTGGCTTTTAAATTATCTTCGTCTGTCGCATTTTTTCTTTCAATGCCCAAATTAGAAACAAAATACTATTGTTATGGAATTCCAAAACTATCTATCTTTCTTTTTTATTGAAATAACAATTAATCAAATTTTTGCAAATTGATCGATTTGGGAAAAAATCATCAATTTCTAAATATCGCAATTTATTTTTTTTATCATTTTCCTAATCCAAATTAGCAACAAAATATTATTGCTATAGAATTGCTAGAATGATGATAAAGTGTCTGCAATTTATTTTTGTTCCATCACAATTTTGTATCACTATTATTTCTTGTTTTGTTTTGAATAATTGCAAAATTATTTTAGCCGAAAGTTTGCTTTTAAAATTATCTCTGTCTTTCTGTTACTTTTTGACAACCAGCGCCATTTTCTGATTTCTTGATTTCCTTGCTCGCCTTATCTGTCTGTCTGTCTGTCTGTCTTGGCAGAGGAAGGTTGATTGGGTGGAGGGGGAGGAGGTTTTTTCGTTGCCACGTTGCCAACTGTAGCTGGCCTAATTCTTCCTCACTCCCCGCTCTCCTCCCCTCCCCTCCCTTCGCCTCGCCACGCCTTGCGCGCAATGCCTTCCAGCATGCGACGTTGTCGCGTTGCAACGTTGCCCTCGTTAGCAACATAATCCTAAGCTGCCTTCAAGAACACGCCCCCGTCCGCCCCCCACACGCTGTCGCTTCCATATGCCCATAAGCTGTCTTTCCTCTCTCTCTCTCTCTCTCTCTCTCTCTCTCTCTCTCTCTCTCTCTGCCGTATATGTGTGTGTAAAAAAGAATAGTATGGGGAAAGCATAAGAAAAACACTCGAGTAATTTATATAGAATTCGTTGTCGATAAATTTTGCAAAAGCGAAAAAGTTGCTGGGGTTGAACAACAACAACATTAACGGCAACTGATAGATAGTTAAGGGCAACAACGACAACAACATCAATTGAGAATTCAAAGCCATGAATGAATGAATGAATCAAATCAAAGGGTAATTGCATTTGCCGCAACTGCTCCTTGGCCTCCTCTTCTTGCTCTTCCTTCAAGGTCCAGTCGTTGCTTGTTATTTATGGACAAGACTATATATATATATATTGTGTGTGTATTAAACATATTTGCTGCTGTGTGTGTGTGGGGCGAAACTTAATTAAAAACAGAGAAAAACACAGAGAAGAAAAGCAGCCAACGAGCGACAACAGCAACAACAACAACAGCAGCAGCAGCAGCGACCACAGCAGCAACAACAGCAACATACATCAGCAACACACACACACACACACACACATACACATACATACATGCGACACCAATACATGTGCATAACTTACATACAGAAAGCGAACAAAAATAAAAAGAGACTGCAACTAATTGTGCCACATCCATTTCTCTCTCCCTCTCTCCCTCTCTGCCGCTCTCCCGCTCGCTTGTGGCATGCAGCTGAATGGCAACTCGAAGCCTGTGCCACCGCCTCGTGATCATCTGCGCATTGAGAAGGATGGACGCCTCATCAATTGCGCCCCCGCGCCACAGCTGCCCGATCGTCGTGCCCCCGGCAACGGTCAGCTGCAGCAGCAGCAGCAGCAACATCCACTACAGCAGCAACAAATTGCTCAGATTGTGGAGCCCACTTTGGAGCAGCTCGACAGCATTAAGAAATATCAGGTGAGTTCAGTTCGCACAACGCAATTTATTTCAACCCCAAACCCCCATTCGACGACCCTTTGAATTTCTCACTGCGCCTCTCGGTTAGGCTATGAAAAGTTTTCTCGTTTTACGTGTGGCTGCACAACTGTAAAGCGCGTGCCAAACTGTTGAACACCCTGAAAGTGCGCAAAGTTGTTTGCTCTTCAAATGGGTTGGCGACATTTCGTTAATTACTCAAAATACCCGCAATTGCTTTAATACATTTCGCTGTATCATCTCGCAAAATTGTTAGATGGTTTTTTTTTAATTTTTTAAGTATGTTTTATTCACAAACTGTTCGTAGTTATAAGGGAACATATTTACAGAAGTTTTTTAAGTATCAAATTAATGTATTTACATGGTTAAATACAAGAGTTTAACAATAGCTTTTCAACAGAACAATTGTTATAAATGACTACAACAAAAAAAAGCAGTAGCTAAGGCAACAGCATCACATTTGTTGTTATTATTATTGCTTTTTGGAATTTTTAACTAATTTAATATTGGAGCAATAAATTTGTATTATTTAGCAGCGAATTAAAGTAGTTATATTCGAATTCTTCATTATTGTTATGAATGCATCCTCTTTTTATTTTTATTTAAAAACAATATATGCAAAAATCCAGTTTTATTATTCAACTTCATTCTTAAACACTTCGATTGGACGTTAATGTTTTGCTTACTACTTTTCTATTCACAAAATACAAAACTTCTTTACCTGTAATTAATAATAAATATATCTATACGTTTTTATTATTATTGCGATTAGAATTCAATTCTGTCTGTATATTTTTTTAAATTTATAGATAACCATAGTAGAAGAGCTGTGTTTCAAGCTAATTTATTTCCTCGTTAAAAAAAATCTATGCTGAAGCTTAATAGTTATGACTCTTGGCACAAACAATTTGTAATTATAGTTTTCAAATCAACTAGTGTATTTTTAAACTATTTTTCACTACACAGTTTTGAAACTCGTCTCAATTTTAATTTATTATCATTTTTTGTTTGTTTCTATTTCTATGGGATGTTTATTGTTTTTGTTACTTATTATGTCATATGTTAAATACTGATGTTGAATTTGGGCGAGAAAACATAAAACTTTTACAATCTTAAGCTAATTGTCATAAATTTGCAAATATTTGTTTTATTATTAAATTTACAATTAATCTGTATAGTAATTGTGTTCTCGAGCAGCGATATTCATGAACAAAATGTATTGCCTATCCAGCCCAGTGGCTGCCAAACTGTGCTGCAGTTTCACAAATTGAACGTGGTCACAGTTGAGCGAGTCTCGAGTTTTGAGTGCATGCCCCTTGTGGTCGTCGCAGTCATTGGCATGCACAGCAGGTAGCAAGGTAGTTCCGCATACCGCACCGCACCGTGCCACATGCCCCTTCACCCTGCCCCGCCTCCCGCCTCCCGCTTTGCTGCTGCTTGTTTGATAGCACCTTTTGTTTGCCCTGCGACAATGGACGACGACGACGACGAGGGCGACGGCGACGGCGACTATGGCAACGCTTCCGGTTCGCTAGCTAGTCTGCCTCCTACTCCTCCACTCCCCGCTCTCTCCTCCTCTCCGCTCTTCTGCCCTGCCGCTTCTGCTGCACAGCTGGTGAGTCGCGTTCTGATTCTTTTCGCTGGCCATTGACCATTTACGCGAGCAGTGGCTCTGCAACTGCTCAAAACTATTATAAACTTTGCCACACACACACACACACACACACAGAACAAAAAGACAATCAGCGAAAAGCGTGGCGTGGAGCAGAGGGGCAGAGGGACGGAAGGAGGGGAATGTCGGGGAATAAAACTTATTCAACAACTTTTTTTGTCCCCCTTTTGTGATGGCGCACTTGAAATTGTGTGCGAGGGGGCAGCAGAAATAATAACAATAACAGGTATTTAAAGTGCGTGGGCGTAGCAAGAGCGAGAGAGAGAGAGAGAGTCGAAGAGAGAGAGAGGGGGAGAGGGAGAGAGGGAAGCAAGCATTACTCATGACGACGCTGGACGGAGGAAATTGTTAAATGCAATGATTAATTATTCAAACTTTTAATCGAATTGTCTGCGTGCGTTCGTGTGTGGGAGGCAAAGAGAGACAGAGAGAGCGAGACAGCTAGATATAGAGTAAACAAAGCAACGGGAAAAGTAACGCTAAATGCTTAATTAATTAAAAAAAAAAAAACCATAACGCGCACAGTTGCAGAGTCACTGAAGCGTGGCGGGCAGTTCAAACTGCGCGACGTTAATGAGCGTTAAAAGGCAGCAAAACAGACAGCAGTAAAGCGAGGGGAGGAGGGGCGGTGAAAAGAGAGAGTGAAGAAGCGGGAGATGAGGAGAATTAGAGAGAGAGAGAGAGAGAGAGAGAGAGAGAGAGAGACAACTTATTGGCTTTACTCATAAATCGTTTCGTTCTCGTTAAAGTTGCGATAAATCAACATTTTACTTTCCACAATTTTTGCCAGTTCTTATTTTTAATAATATGCAAAAATATTAAACAAAAACTGCAGTTAAAAAGCTAACAATATTTTAAACAAATAAGCAGCGATCACAAATAATAATTAAGCTTAAAAATCATACCCGAAAAAAACCTTCAAAACGACTTTTATTTACAATTTTTTTTAAATGTATTGCCAATTTGAATTTAAATACTACTTAAATAAAAATAATTGTGTGCATTTAATTTTCATTTTGAAAATCATTTTTAATTTTGTAAACAAGTTGAGATAAATGAATAAATATAATTTCATATCTTTAAACTACACTCCTCACATACAAACAGTCAATGCAGGGTAGTTCAAAGTCGTTGCCACTCTCCACTCCACTCTCAGTCTCTCTCTGGGACAGCCCTTCGCTCTCTTCGCTGCACTTTAAATAAATGTTTGCATTTCATTTGGCTACCAGGTATCTCCAGTCGTATACTCGATGGCCTGCAGCTCTGTTCTAGGGGTTGTCGTTGTTGTTGTTGTTGTTGTTTTGTCTACTTTTCGCATTGTTCGCTGTTGTGGTCGTTTGTTGTTTTTGCCGTCCAGGTTTTGTCTTTCGCTTTGCGGCATTTTTGTATTTTATTTTGTTTTGTTTTTTGCTCCAACTACGCAAATTAGTTAAACAATTTTTTGTGCTGTTTGTTTATGCGACGCGACGACGCGACGTCGACGGCAACGGCAACGTCAACGTCAACGTCAACGTCAACGGGTTGCCAACGTTGTTCGGAGAGACTGAGAGACAAACACACTCACACACACACACACACACACACACACACACAAAAGTCATCGCATTTTGTTTAACGCTTTGCAAGTTATTTTATTTTAATACCAATTACCAAAGAGTAGCGGGGTATAACAGGCTATCGGCAATTGAAAATGTTAATTAAACAGGTTGAAGATACAAGAAATTTCTGCAAAGAAGTCTATTATCAAATACAAAATGAATAATTAAATAATACATTTTGATAATAGGTATTAAAATGTCACAAATTGTCCATCTAGTAAGAGAGTATTTACATAAATAATTAGCATCGCTGATTTACATAATAAAACTCAAATTAGAAAGTAGAATATTATATTAAAATAATAAAAAAAAGCATCAAGTAGTCTGTTCTCTCTTTATTTAATTATTCCAATTTTATTTACAAGAATTTTAATTAAGTGAAGCACATCATTTTGATGCAACTCTGCGTACAAACAATTTGATTTTCTATCTCATTAATATTTATTTACATTTATCATGTGGCAAGTTCTTGAGAATGAAGCCGCTTAAGACTTCTGCCTATTTAATAGGCCTAAAATATGAACATGGATTTTCTAGGATGATCTAATAGTCTAATAGCTGGCAAATTGGGCACAATAGTTTATAAAATATACGTTTGCAAACCAGATAAAGCTTGTTTTCCAAAATTTCAATTGTCAATCCAAGTTCAAAATATGTGTTGGTCGTCAAAAATTAATTTTTGTTTAAATTAATGTTTGCATTGTCCAAATTATCCAATTATCAAGTAAAAACTTGGCAACTTTGCTTTTAGACATGTTCATTCAATAATTTAGTAGGTTAATAATAAAATGAAATATATTATAAAATATGAATACATGAGAAGCTTAGCAAAGTACTTCAAATGGTTTGGGTTAAAGGGTATCTCGCAGTCGGACCGTTTGCTTTTCTACTTGTTTCAATTGTTGACGTTGTTGCTGCTGCTTTTTGGGCTCGCAACGACAGCGGCCGCTAACTTGGCTCACACACACACACACTCGTACACACACACACTCGCACACACACTCGCACTCTTTCGCACTCGCACTCAGTTTACAGTCAGAGCTCAGTTGTCGCCGTCGCTGAGCACTTGAACTGAACGGGTAACGTGAGCGAGCAAAGGTGAGCGAAGGGAAACGCGGGGAGCGGGCAGAATGGCAGAGAGAGGGGGCAGAGGGAAGGGGCACACACACACACACACACACACACACACACGATGCGAGGCGGTTTATCGCTCATTTGTTATGATTTTTCAGCTGGCATTTTTAGTTGTTTTTCTACGCGTTCTGCGATCGGCCGCAATTTTCAGCCGCGGCCCAAAACGTGCGTCCGCTGTGACTGTATGTGTGTGTGTGCGTGCGTGTGTGTGCGAGTGTGCGTGTGTGTTGCAGGCGATAAGCTCAACGCTGCATATATGGCAAATATATACTTAACAACAAATTAATTTGCTCGCTATACAAAGAACCTTTTTTTTTTAAATTTATTTCGTTGTGCGTGTGTGTGTGTGTGTGTGATTAGCAATATTTGATTTAAGCAAACGGTTGTTGCTTAAAGTGTGCTCTTGCCACGCCTCCAGCAGCGCTGAGCAGCCTTCGCCCCTAGGCGAAAACGGTTTTGCAGCCACTGCTGCCATCCACAGTTTGAGAGTCATGGGTTCTTTTTTTTTGGAAGTAAATGAATTTTGCAAGGCGCGGCAACATTGGCGCTGAAAGCACGTCGCCAAATAAATCAGACAACGGCAACAACAACTTTACAAGTTTACGTATATGGGCGTTAGCAGTGGGCGTGGCCATTGTCAGCTGACAACATTACAGTTTAATTTTAGTTTTGCAGCAACAATAGCCGCTTATGCAACCCACATAACATAGAACAACAGCTGTGGGCAGCAACAATTGCTGAAGTCACAACAGCAGCAAAATAAACTGCAAACAAATGCGCAGCAAATCAAAGCAAATACAACAAATAAATAAATAAAATAAAATAATGAAAAGACCAACCAGGAATTTAGTCGACGCATTTTCGTGGCTGACTCACAACGAAAAATGTGATCGGAGAAATATGCAAAGCATAATTAACAAAAGTAAACACTAAAAATGTAAACGTTAACGAAAAGCTGCAGCTGCGACGACGACGACGTTTGCAAGGCAACGCACGTAAAGTGCAACAACAAAATATGTAAATAAATAAATAAAATGCAGAGACGGAAAAAAAAAGCTGGACGAGGATTGCTGCGAGTGTTTGTCGAATGGAAATGTCGCTGCTGCTCAGATTGCTGCTGGCAAGAAGAGAACAATTGCAGCTTTCGGTTTCGGTTTCGCTTTCGAACTCAACTGAATTGTTGTCGCCTCGCAGCAGCAGCAGCAACAGCAGCAACAACAGCAGCAGCAGCAGTTGCTGCCGCATTTAAATGCGCATTAAGTTGCAGCCACAAAACTGAAACGCAAAACCCGAAACCCGAAAAAAACAAAGTTTGTTCATATTCAAATTTATGCGTTGCAGCTGTCAATGGTCGAGAGCGGGGGAAGGGGGAAGAGGGAGGGAGGGAAACTATTTGCATAGAGTTGTAGCGAAAGTTTATGCAGCGAGGGGGCGTGGCAAAGTGAGGTCAACGCGAACGAAGCGTTATCAAAATCAACTTTAAAATTCCCTTGGCAGCAACACCAACACCAACAATGTGAAGTAAACAGTGATAAGAGAAAAGTAAAGTGAATACGATAACGATAACGATAACGATAACATGGTGCTATCGACGCTGCACATAACATTGGACGCGTCAAATGTTGCCACCGACGACGCAACAGCAACAACAGCAGCAGCAACAACAACGCCCAGCAGGTTGCTCTGCAACAACAACAGCAACATCAGCAACATGAACAACAACAACAACAATAGCAAACAGCAACAGCAACAGCAGCAATTGCTGTTCGAGAAGGAGAACGACAAACTGAGCGCCAATTTGAACAACAACAGCTACAACAAATATTGTGATATGAACGGCAATGCAGCAGCAACCATCGAGCAGTTGCAACAGCAACAACAACAGCAACCAGCATCTTCTGGCAATGCAACGCCGCAGAGAAATGGATCTTCGCTGCGTCGTGGCACGCAGCTTCAACGTTCCTCGATGCGTTTGCGACAACAACAGGCAAGTGTGTTGCAACAACAGCAACAACAGCAACAACAGTCGTGACGTGTGTTGCTGCCGTTGTCTGTCAACCTTCGGCCAAAGCCAACTGGCTTTTATCTACTCGACTACCAGTATGCTAACCAGTTAACAGCAAACTAGGCTAACTGGCTGCCGTTGCTGGCAGCAGCAGCAGCAGCAACATCGACGACAACTCGCTGGCATAATAAATGTGCCAGCGATAGAGAAATTGCTGTTGATTAACAAACAAAACACACGCTCTACGCATACTCTAACCCTGCACTTGCTATCGATTGACGATAAACGATAGACGATAGACGATAGTCTGTGTGTTTCGTTATCATTGCATCACTTTGATTTATACCCCCAACATTCAAATGTTGCAATTGCAATCGAATCTTTGACTTCCATTCGTTTCATTCAACTGATTTTCCGCCTATAGTTTTATAGTTGGATACATTTTGGATTTATCAAGCATATTGGTTTTTTGGTTGTGATAAAAAAAGTAATTCAAATGATTTAATTCCACGTTTATCCAAATAGCGTTTTATAGTTGGTTATATTTATTATATATTTATTTTAGAGTTTAAAAGTTCAATTCAATTTTCAACATAAAAACAAATATTTCAAATGATTTCATTTCACTCGTTGCCAAAAGGAATTTTATAGTTTTTTGTATTTATTTGACAACTTGTCAATCATATTTTTTTGCCCTTAAATAAGTGAGATACAAAATGCAATGTTTTCAAAAACATTTTTAGGGTTAATAACATTTTCAATGTAAATGTTATAGTTATTTGCAAAGTTTTAAAAAAACTTCCCTCTTTTTGGCAAAATTGACTAAATGCTTAATATAAATAAACATTTTAAGTAATTTAATTCCAATTAAATAATATTTGACACTATTATTAATTACATTTTGAATGTAAATTTAATATTGATTTGCCAAGTTGTGAAGCAGATTTGTTCTACATTGTGTTGATTAGGTTGTCAAAAAAATTAAAAATTAGTTGTATGCATTTTAAATATAAATTATATAGTTATTTGCAAAGTTGTCAAGCATATTTTTATTTTTTCAAAGGCAGAAATATAAGAATTCGATTGATTGACTTTTATTGGTTTTTTTTTTTAATTTATAATTAGTTGAATGTGTATAGTTGAATGTTTTATATTATTATTTGCAAAATACGTTTATGTGTTAATTTTACATAATTATTTGTATTTTGCAATCAAAATATGCCAGATTTAAGCCAACTTCAGTGTGATTCGTTGCCATAGTTTTGTTTATTGGCTTTGTAAATGTCGCCAACTTTGTGGCTAACTTCGCTATGCCTGACTGAGCGATAGCATTCAAACAATACGCCACAACAACAACAACTAAGCGGCGTTAATAAAAATTGTTTTTTAATTTTCGCTGTTGTTTTTTTTTTTTTCAATATTTATTTTTCGATGGCGACGACAAGAAGGCGCTGCTGATGATGTCATCGTTGATACCTGCGACCACCAACAACAACAACTAATGTTAATTTCAGTAAATTGTATTGCTGTTGTTGCTGTGGTGATTGATGTGGCTGCCGAGTCGGGGCGAGTCGAGTTTAGTGGGCTTTACGCTTGATCTATAGCGGGGGATCAAAAGGGTCGCCCCACAGTGACATTGACAGGCTGCAAAGGTGGAGAAGAGGGGGGGGGAGACCCGCAGCCAGTGTTGGTTAATTGAATGCGAACGCAGAACGAAGAACGATCGATGTGGGATGAAGTATACGCAGAGTGGGCTCGAGTTCTATTACCTTTTGCAGCTTGAGCAATTTTTATCATTATTATTATGACTTGAACTTCTCTTCAGCTGCTGCTGCTGCTGCTGCTTCTTCTTCTTGCTCCATTCAAGTTGCCACTTCAATGCCACCGCATGGCTGTGCTTTCCCCCCCCCCCCTTCCCTCTTTTGTTTTGTATTTATTACGAGTATTGTTATTCTTTTTACTTCGACTTTTATTTGGTTCACATCGCATTTATTTTATTTGCTTCTGCTTCTGCTTCTTCTGCTTCTACACACGTTTTCGTTTTGCAGTCGCGTCTAAAGAGAGCGGGGGTAGGGGGCAACATCTCCCCCTCTCGCTCTCCCCTCGGCCTGTCTGCATAATTTCTGCTGATGTTGCTGCTTCTTCGTCTTATTCTTCGTCATCGTCTTCTGCTCTTATGCAAGTTTAGCAATTTTCTTGTTGCTCTCTCTCTCTCTCTCTCTCTCTCACTCTCTGTTGTCGTTTTGTTGCTTTTGTGGAATTTTCAGCGCCTTCGTTTTGCGCCGTTCTTTGTTGTTGTTATTCAATTAAGTTCTTCCATTTTTTCTTCCGCATCCCAAAAATACCAACAACAAACAAGAAAAACAAAAGTGTGAGAAATTTGAAACAGGGCGAAAAGGTCTCATCAGCACTCTAGCTTCCCCTCTCCCTCTCCCTCTCGCACTCTACTCTGTTCGCCTGTTGGTCAAGTGGCCAGAAGCGGAACCCAAAATTGGCAACTTTGACACGCCGCAAGTTGAGCGCAAAATAATACGTAATAAAACAACTGGCGTTTAATCCATTCAGCGAACTTGCTCTTCGTATCAACCACTTAATTATGCCATTCCACCAATAAATAAATTCTGGCATTCTTCGCTGACAGTGAAGACCAACTAAACCAGAATCTGAATTCAATAAATCAAACAATTTAGTCATCATTTTGCAATGATTTCTTTCAAATTTAATTTCGCTTAAATCTACTTCTCATAAATGTATATTCATAAAATGCAATTTTGTGAGTAGAAAGTAATTTATTTGTATAGAAACAAAATTTTGTGTTTATTGCATTTTTAAATTTATTAGCTCAAAGACTACTGATATTTGAATTAATTTCTTATACCTTCGCTGTAATCAACTTCTTTCATATCGAACACATTTTTTTATTTAAGTTTATTTAAATCTAGTTTTCATACTTTAATAATTTGACATTTCTTAGGTATAAAGTAATTTAATTACACATTTTCTCCTTTTTTTGTATACTACTGAAAGTTTATCAACTCGAATAATATTGAGATTCCAATTGCATACATTTAAAATTTAATTGTGTGTGTTTATTTAAATCCTCGGCTATTGAGATTACAATTAATTTCATAACTTAAATTGGCAAAGTTAACTTTAACTTTATCTAATTTTTGTTTAATTCCATAATTCAAATAATCAGCTTTAATGAGAAAACAAATACACATTGCAGTTTGTTTGTATAACTAAATATTTGTGGTGCAATTTATAGTTTTTTATTATAACAATCAAGCTTGTTTTGCATTTGTGTGTGATTTGTGTAATGCTTTAATTTAAATCGGATTTGGTTTACAAAAACATCGCTTCCCCTTTTTGCTAGACTAACCAAAACAAAAACTGGCTTTGCATAAAGAATCAACTATTTGACTGTTTAACAAACTTGGGCAAAGTAAATGGTCGAGGGATTTGAAGTTGACATATTCTAAAATTGGGCCATTAAACATAATTAAATAATACAATATTTTATTACAAATTTCAAGGTAATGAAATTAGTTTGATTCTCTAAAATTTTTCTTGAACGATGACGATTTATTTTAGACAAAAAGCATTAGAAAAAGTACCTTTTTTTTTAGATTTCTATTTATTATCAAAACCAATGCAAATTTATTATTATTAAAGAGGAAATACAATTAATATTCTTTATTTAGAAACATAAATGATTTGAATAGATTGTCTCCAAATAATGAATTTATTTCGATTCAAGTATATTTCAAGTGTTTATCATTATTATCGATGATTTATTTAATATTTCCCAATTACTTTAGTTTGCGTATTTAGTTTTAATATTTTGTCATTACTTGTATATATTTGTATCGTATTTATTCATTACTTTGGAATTTATTTTATATAATTGCTCGCCTTTATTTACTGTTTATTATATGTATATTTTCAGTCTCTGAATTATAGTTGCATTTATTTACAGTTTCCCAATTCATTTATTTTCCATATTTCATAATTTTTTTATTTTATTTATTGACTACTTTGAAATTTAATTCATATAATTGCAAGCATTTATTTAATAATTATTATATTCATTTACCTAATTTATTATCATATTTATTGACTAATCAAATTTATTTTGCATCGCGCATTTATTCACTATTCATTTATTGCGTTGTAATAAATCAATTAATCTTATATGCATTTTTCTCTTATATTTACATTATTTCATATTTATTTTTCCTGCTGCTTTTATTGATCGATTGGCGGCTAATCGATTGCTGTTCTGCTGTCGCCGACAGCTCTGCGAACAGTTTGACGAGCGCTTTGGGCTCGCAAGTGCGTCGACAGTTTGACAAGCGCTGGCCGCGCCGACAGTTTTGCCACCACCCACTGACCTAATCCAAGCACAGCTCAGAGCCAGAGCACTTGTGCGGCTTCGCAGTTCACTCCACAGCTCTCGCTCGTCGCTGGCTGCGATGGCTACAAAGTGGAATGTTCATTAGCACGTCGCTTGATGCGTTTTGTGCATTGTTGGTGCCGCTTCGGGGATTTGTTGCATGCCACAGAAGCGACGCAGCGTCACTAAGCCTAAACCTTTTACTCTCACTCCTCCGTCACTCGCAGCTCGCTTTGTGTTGCGTTCTGCCGCCCTTTTTGTTGTTGCATCTTTTTGCAACAGCTTGTGGCAGCCGGAGTGCAGCCGGGTATTGGTTTGGGCTGCGGCTTTTTGGGGTCGCGCGCGTTGCATGCCACACTGAGAGCTGAAAGCTGAAAGCCGCTAATTAAATTAGCACAATTGCCGCGAATGCGGATTAAGTGCAACCGACCACCAACAACAATCAAACGTTACCTTCTTGCCCCTTCCCCTTCCCTCTGCCCCTCTCGCTATTCTCACTATATTTATGCTTATCACTAACGAGGAATTTTCGTGTGTGTGTGTGTGTGTTGCAGGAGCAACTGCGTCGTCGACGCGAGGAGGAGGAACGCATCGCTCAGCAGAATGAGTTTCTGCGCAACAGTCTGCGTGGCTCGCGCAAACTCAAGGCTCTGCAGGACACTGCCACGGCCACGCCCCCCACGCCCGGCAAGGCGCTGGCCCAGCAACAAGCGACAACCAACAGCGCCACACAAGCGGCAACCATTGGCGGCGTTGGCGGCGTCGAGAACGAGGCATATCTGCCCGATGACGACCTCGCGCCAGCGGAGCACATTGACGGTGAGTCGCGACGGCCACAAGAATCGGTCTATACTATACTATATATAATAGAAGATAAATTGAGAGAAGACTAAAACTCTATCAATGAAAGACAGAAAATCAGAGCTCAGATTCTTAGAATTTCAATTGGGTTAATTGGCCAGGATATTCTTTTATCTAGCTAGTTCATTCCTGCCCCAACTTCATTTAAGATTCCTTCCTGGCAGCAAATTGATAATAGTATGTCCTTGAGAGTCATCCCCCAACTTTATCGGTAACTGCTTTCTGTCAGTAGATAGCTATTAAAATATATTAAGAGTATTTGCTGCAAGTCTAAAGTATTTTATAGCGTAACTATAATGCATATTTGTCAGTCTAGTCTTTGTGTTTTTGTTGAAATTCATTGAGCACAGTTCTCAGTTCAAGAGAACTTCCCAAACTCACTTTGTTCTGCTTGATCTAGTCAGTTTATTTATTTATTTTTGATTTCTTGAAAAAATTTGTTAGATATGTTTTGTTAAATTAGATAAATTGAGGTAATGGCAACCAGAGGGTATGTCTGAGTACACAACTATACGATATTATTATTATTGGAATAAAATAGGAGAAAAAATGTTAAATTCCTTTTGCTTTAATTCCCTAGTTTTAATTCCCATGATTTTATTTTGTATTTATATTAAGCAGTCGACATTGAAGAAATTACAAATTTAATTTAGATTGGGGAGCAGAAATATAAAATTAAATGATCTAGGAATACATTAGTATGTTAATTTGAAATTGTGCAAATTAGAATATACAGTAGAATCCGGTTATAACGACAACACGATGGTTGGTCCCCATACAAACTCCTATCGGTTAGAGCGTCTTCCGGGTATAACGACGTAAAATCGTCGTTCCCTCGAAAGTCGCTATAACCGGATTCTACTGTAAACGGTCTATTTGATTCTTCTACTTGAGTAATGCGTTTTTAATCGAAACTGTTCGCTTGCAGGCTACGGCGAGCTGATCGCGGCGCTGACCCGCCTGCAGGGCCAGCTGGCCAAGAGCGGGATGAGCACGCTGGCCGGCCGGGTGTCGGCGGCGCACAGCGTGCTGGCGAGCGCCAGCGTGGCACACGTGCTGGCGGCCAGGAGCGCGGTGCTGCAGCGGCGCAGGCCGCGGATTGCGGCGCCGCTGCACGTGGGTGCGCTGGGGCTGCAGAAGGAGATCGTGGAGCTGCTGACACAGTCGAATACGGCGGCCGCCATCGAGCTGGGCAACCTGCTGACCAGCCACGAGATGGAGGGGCTGCTGCTGGCGCACGATCGCATCGCCAGCCACACGGACGCGACGCCCCCAACGACGACGATGGCGACGCCGATGGCGACGGCGATGGCGACTGGCTTGAGCGGTCACAGCAGTCCGGTGGCGGCGACAAAGTCGACGGCGAGCAGCGGCCGCAGTATGATGGCGGTGCTGCCGCCGGTGGTGCCGCCGCCGCCGCTGCCGCTGCCGATGCCGCAGTCGGTGGCACAGCGCGGCGCGATGCCGCTGCCGATGGCGCGCGGCGAGTCGCCGCCGGGGATGAGCGGCTGCTTCGGCACGCTGAACGATCAGAACGACAACATACGCATCATACAGATCGAGAAGTCCACCGAGCCGTTGGGCGCCACGGTGCGCAACGAGGGCGAGGCCGTCGTCATCGGACGCATTGTGCGCGGCGGGGCCGCCGAGAAGTCTGGGCTGTTGCACGAGGGCGACGAGATTCTCGAGGTGAACGGGCAGGAGCTGCGCGGCAAGACGGTGAACGAGGTCTGCGCGCTGCTCGGCGCCATGCAGGGCACGCTCACCTTCCTCATTGTGCCCGCGGGCAGCGGACCAGCCGGTGGCGTCGGCCTTGGGCTCGCCGGACTCGCCGGCATGCAACACATGACCGGCGTCGGCGGCGGCGGTGTTGGCGGCGGGATGGCGCATCGCGACACTGCGGTGCTGCATGTGCGGGCGCACTTCGATTACGATCCGGAGGATGATCTGTATATACCGTGCCGGGAGCTGGGCATCAGCTTCCAGAAGGGCGATGTGCTGCACGTGATTTCGCGCGAGGATCCCAACTGGTGGCAGGCGTACCGCGAGGGCGAAGAGGACCAAACGCTGGCCGGCCTCATTCCTAGTCAGTCCTTCCAGCATCAGCGCGAGACCATGAAGCTGGCCATCGCCGAGGAGGCGGGCCTGGCCCGATCCCGCGGCAAGGACGGCACCGCCAGCAAGGGCGCCACGCTCCTCTGTGCGCGCAAGGGCCGCAAGAAGAAGAAGAAGGCCAGCTCGGAGGCAGGGTAAGTTCTACGGGTATCCAATTAATGCGGTAGGAAATGCGAACAACACTTGAGGGCAAGTCAATTGGTTCCCCGAGGAATGACAGCGCTAATTAGAGGAACGAAAAAAGCGATTTTTATAGTATAATATCGAATATTGTCAATTAATTCATTTACTTACAATTAATTGATCTCAACAAGTTGCTAGAAGAAGATAATTAGGGCAACTACAGAACTAGAGAGCTTCCCAAAAATGACACAAAGGAAATTCAGAAGGCCTTGTGCAAGGTACCCCTAAATATAAGGAAGGCTGTAGCTCAAGACAGTCTTAAGTAGGGAGTGTAATATCGAATATTGTCAATTAATTTATTTACTTACAATTAATTGATCTCAACCAGTTCCTAGAAGAAGATAATTAGGGCAACTATAGAACTAGAGAGCTTCCCAAAAATGATACAATGGAAATTCAGAAGGCCTTGTGCAAGGTACCCCTAATTATAAGGAAGGCTGTAGCTCAAGGCCTCCGTACTTATGGCTGTAATAACTCTAACCGACTATAACTTCAATTGTAGACGTATTAAAAATAAATAAATAATAAAGAAGCAGATAACAGAGTTTCAGATCATTACGAGATGTCTAGTCTATATAAATTAATAGTTAGGTAATTCTAATCAGTTTACATTTGGTCGGAAAAAGTCTGAAGAAAGTCAACTGCACATTTTGGGCTGACATGTCCAGCAGAAAGTCCTGCAGCTTCGAAAGTCAAGTGTTTTCTAACAATAGCTTAGAGGTATTTATAATTAAAGATGATTCGACTTGAAATTAATGTTGTACATCGTTTGTTCGTATTTCATACCGTCTCTAATACACCGAAAGTAACTTGAATTAATTGCGCTATTCTTCCGCGCAGCTATCCGCTTTATGCCACCACCGCACCGGACGAAACGGATCCCGAGGAGATACTCACCTACGAGGAGGTGGCGCTCTACTATCCACGTGCCACACACAAGCGTCCCATCGTACTCATCGGCCCGCCCAACATCGGACGCCACGAGCTGCGTCAGCGTCTCATGGCCGACTCGGAGCGTTTCTCCGCGGCGGTGCCACGTAAGTTTCCACTCGCTCTCCGCATCTAACATGTTATGTCTATGTTTCTGCCTGCCGTCAATCGCTCTCTCTTCTTCAGTGTTCTATCTGCTGCAGGAGAAGCTGAAGCCGGCTAAGGTCAAGGGTAAAATAGCACTTGTCGCTATTGATTTACTTGCAAATTGACCCTTAGACGCGCTTACCCGACTTCTACCCGCTTCTCCTGTTAATCCCCGCGATTCCCGCACTAATCACAACTATTCTCCCTCTGCAGATACGTCGCGAGCCAGACGCGAGGGCGAAGTGCCTGGCGTGGATTATCATTTCATCACGCGGCA
Organism: Drosophila formosana; assembly: GCA_035045625.1. Classification (NCBI taxonomy): domain Eukaryota; kingdom Metazoa; phylum Arthropoda; class Insecta; order Diptera; family Drosophilidae; genus Drosophila; species Drosophila formosana. Next base: position 2,517,505 of record JAWNOW010000143.1, on the reverse strand, counting down.
GGCGTTCGAGGCGGACATTTTGGCGCGTCGCTTTGTCGAGCACGGCGAATACGAGAAAGCCTACTACGGTAAGTTGCCATCGCAGCCTCTCGTTGCATCTGAATTCAATCCCCTCAATCCCCTTGGCAGGCACATCACTGGAGGCCATACGCACTGTCGTTGCCAGCGGCAAGATCTGTGTCCTGAATCTGCATCCGCAAAGCCTGAAGCTGCTGCGCGCCTCCGACCTCAAGCCCTACGTGGTGCTCGTGGCGCCGCCCAGCCTCGACAAGCTGCGCCAGAAGAAGGTGCGCAACGGCGAGCCCTTCAAGGTACGTTTAACGTTTACGGTCGAAACAATGGGGAGTAAAAACCATACCAATAATTGCTTTATGTTGGCTAAATTAAAAAAAAAAAAATATGCTCAGATCAGACATTGTAATTCCTAAATTAGAAAATATTGGTTGTGATTGAATTAAACAAAAATAATGCTTGTGTCTAGAATCGAACCCAAGTTCGCAGACTTCGTAGGCTGCCTTTGTAGCTAGTCAATATAATTGGCTAAATCTATTATCTTGCAGAGTCGAATATTTTGAGCAACTAAACGTTTGTTTGCGACTAACCGAATTGTATTTAATTACTATATCAAAGATATGTTTTAATGTAATTAATAAGCTAATTAGTTGCTCATGATTGGTGCTCGAGGTTTGGCTTAAATATGTTTTCTGAAAGTTGGTTGGTTGTTATGGAACTGTTGCTTATGATAATTCAGATATTGAAGAAAATTCAAACATATGTCTAATCAAAATCCCTCTCCCCCACTCTCTGTCCCTGCAGGAGGAGGAGCTGAAGGACATCATTGCGACGGCACGGGACATGGAGGCGCGTTGGGGGCATCTGTTCGACATGATCATCATCAACAACGACACGGAGCGGGCGTATCACCAGCTGCTGGGCGAAATCAATTCGCTGGAGCGCGAGCCGCAATGGGTGCCCGCCCAGTGGGTGCACAACAACCGCGACGAGTCGTAAGCTATGGATGACGATGAGGATGCAGATGAGGATGAGGATGAGGATGCCGAATTACGACCACAACTGCAACCTCAGGCCCGCATTTAATCCGCTTCACTCCGCACTCTACACTACACTCTGCACTAATGCGATTCGTTTGGCCATCCAATGTAAATACGACGTGTCCTCGACTCTCAGCCATGATGTGGATGTGAATGTGGATGTGGAACTGGAAGTAGAAGTGGAGCGGAAACGGAAGTGGATGTGGCATGCGCTCGGACTGTGGCCCTAATCACTTATTTACTCACATTCACTTACTGAATTATGTATGTGTACTTAAAACCCCCCCTGCCCCCTGCCCATGCCCCTCTACTACTCGTATTAGTTTAAAGTGTATGTTTTGTATATTTGTTTGTTGCAAATGCATTTGAAACATGAACAAACATTTGCTACGTTTTTATTTATCATCAGTTTACCTTCTTTTTTTTTTAATTTTTTTTTTAATGTATTGTAATTTTTAAACAATGTTCACAAATATTGTTATTCAATTTTAAAACTGAAATGCTTTTTTTTGTAATTAATATAATTTTAATGATGATATTGTTAGGCACTTCCTTAATTTCAAAAAGCGAATTGAAATTGTAAAAAAACAAAACCGAATAAGAAGAAATATGTACTTTAATTTGTTAATGAAAAAACAAAACAAGAAACGAAAGCGATATCGATATCGAAGCTGAAATCGGTATTGCGATTGTAATCGAAATCGAATCTAGATCGAGATCGAAATCGAAATCGAAAATGCAGCTGCAACTCGTAAACAAAATGTTAACAGAACAAAAACAATCCGTTTGATAGAAAGAGAGCGAACGTTGGCGAGTCCATAAACAACGTGAGAGTGAGTGAAGAAAATGAGAGTAAAGGATAAGAGAGAAGAGAAGAAGGATTGAAAGCGAATGTTGCAATTACGTAATCTATTTACTTTATATAAATATATACATAAACTATACATCTAAATAAATATACACATAAATTATATGCAGTAAAACAATTAATTTTTAACAACAACCAACAACAACAACAAAACAAAACTAAATAAAAGCGAAGAAGACAAATATTATAAACAAAACAAAAATGAGAAGAGATAACAACAAAATCAGTACGTCATTGCCAAATAAAACAAAGAAGTAAGAAATACGAGTATAAAACGAAAGCAAACTCACACCCAAAACAAAGCATAAACAAGTTAAACTAATAAGTAATACAATAATAAATAAATAAAATGGTAACAACAATACCACTAATACATTCCGCCAGCAAGCAAAATAACAAACAAAGCGTAGCCAAGTTTAATAAGCATTGTAAAAACACGAAACGAAAATAATACTAATAATATTATATGAACAATGAAAGAATCTAGTTAGTTTAAGCGACATGGAAGCAAAACAAAAAAAACAAAACAATATATGAAAGAAAAGTAATTCCAAAAAATAAATGTTGTTGTAATTAATTATTTAAAATGCGATTAGTGAATGGAAAAATAAAACAAAAGAAATGAAAAAACTCGTGCAGAAAAACTAAAATTCGAAAACGAAGAAATAGTTGCAAATTTTAGGCATGAATAAATAAATATATATACATATATATATATATGTATGTGTGTATATAAATATATGTATGCATGTATACATATTAAATATATACAACAAAATTTGTTGAGACAGCAACAATTTTATTAAGTAATTGCTACAAAACGGCGTCAAGTAATTTAGCAAACTATGTTACACAATGTTGAACACTTAAAAGATTCTAAATACAAGCAAACAACAAAAACAAAACAAAGCAAGAAAAACAATATATGAAAACAAAAAATATATTTAAAGGTAATATTTTTTTTTTTTTGTAGTCAACAAGGTATATAAAATGTGTGTGCAGTAAATTTGTTTAAGTTTTTATTTATACATATTAAAAACAAAAAATCAAATAAATATGAAAATTAATTAATAAAACTACAAAATCTAGTATATTGTATGTATGTGTATGGTGTAACAAATTGAATAACAAAAGCGAAAGCAAAAACAAAAACAAATGCATTACTAATGCCTGCTGAGAAGCGAAGCAACTAACAAAATAATACAAAATAAAATGCAAATTCAATGCAAAATAGGCACGGTTTACAAAACAATGTACGATATAAACAAAAAACAAAACAAAATACCCACATAAATGCGGCAAACAAATAAACCAATACTGAAAATATATAACAACATGCGTATAAATCGTTGAAGATTATTTTGAATTTCAGTTACCAGCAACGGCAGTGCTGCCGGACAGTGCAAGCCAAGACGATGGCGATGCCACTTAACAGCATTGCGCAAAATGTTAGCAACAGCGTGCGCCATTGTGCTGTAGTAATAATAAATTGTTTTAATAACAACAGTTTGAAGAGGACATAAGCAAAGTAGAAAATTGTTCTTTAGTTGTAGAAAAAAAAACAAAATGTAGCCATTATATCTTTGGTTAGCGGAGTGAGACCGTAAATACATACTTTTTGGTATAAAAATACTGAAAAGTATCAGATTAGAATATCGATATGCAACAATAAGTGCAAATCATCGATGCATCGATAGTGCCATCGATGTGTCACCACCACAACATTCCCTCTCATTCCATTGCGGATTGGGCAAGTGAACGGGCGTGTTTTTTTTTCCCTACGTGAGATTTCGGTATCAGAATCGTGCGGCACCGTTTGAGTTGAGTGTTAGCGTTTTTTTTTACTGTTCTTGTTGTGGTGTGTGTTTCCAATTGCATTCTATTATAGTTGGTGTGAATTGTTGTTAATCTTATCGCAAGCATGAGTCGCAGCACAATTCATTGCTAGTTAAGACCGTTGCAACTGCAGCATTAATAACAACAATAAAACAAAACAGCGCTCAGCAAGAAGTCTAGTGAAGCAAAAACAACAACAATAACCCAAGTAATAAAAAAATAACTCAGAATGCCAGCGAAGACGGCAATGCGACAACAGAGCCAGAGCCAAACGCCCGCTCAGCAGCTGCAGCTGCAGCAGCAGCGCGACATCGAGAACGGCCTCTATCCCATCATACCGGCGGAGCAGCGTTCGCCGACGACGCGTCCCTCGCGGCCGATGCGCCAGGACACCGTGGACATGGAGGAGATACCGCTGAACCAGACGGGAGCCAATCAGGAGCCGGAGGATCGACGCAAGATGCGCGAGATATTCGATAATGTGAGTGAGCGAAGCAGCAGCAATTGCATTTCCATTTCCATTTCCAGTGCACTTCCAGCTGCGCGCGTCTCTTTCTCGCGTGCATGAATGAATTTCTTTGTTGTAGTTGCTTAGGGACAACCTGGGCTGTGGTGAAAGTTGGGCAAGTCATTTGTGAGTCATTTGCCACTGTCGATCCCCGCGACCTTTAGCCTTCCTTTCGCTCTCATTGTACATTGTCACGCGCTGCGACTGCGCGCCATTCCGTGTGTGTTTGTGTGTGCGAAGAGAGGCGCTAAGTCGAGTGCAGCTGAGCTTATCTTCGGCATTGTCACGTCTTCGGTTTGCATATTTCAGGGTTAGCATTGTTTGCATTTGCAGACAGAACTTAACAGTGTCGGGCAGCAGACAAACTTAACAGAGGTGGGCAGCAGACAAACTCTGTTATCGCTGGCAGAACCAACAGAAAAAACCGGTTATGCATAACACACACACTCACATATGCAGCTGTGTGTGTGTGTGCGTGTTTTTAGTTGTGGGGATTTCTGACTTCGTTTGTTGTTGTTCTTGGCTGTCAGCCAGTTGTTCTTTGACATGACTTAGTCACTTTTCCCCCTCCGCTCCCGCTGCTGTTGCCATTTTAAATATATTATTATCAAGTGTTGCCGGTCCCTGTCATTCATTTGGCTCATCTCCCCTCGTCTCTTCCCACCATTTCGCTTGCTCCGTTTGTTTGTTTAACTCTTCGCTGTCTTTCTAATTCACAACATTCCTTCGCTCTGTCCCGCTCTCTCACGCACATTCGCTCGCTGCCTGTTCGTTCATTGGCCCCTCTGCCTGCTCTGTTCTGTTCTCTGCCGCCTGGCAACTGACAACAACAGCGCAAGAAGAAGAAGTCGCCTTGCGGCGAATTTAACATACGAAGTGCATTTCATCATTTTGCCCAACCAGTTTCTGTTACTGTTAATGTCTCTCTCTCTCTCTCTCGTTCTGAATGTGTTGATGGGATTCTTAGTTTATTTACTCTCTGCGGTTGCGGTTCGATTTACATGCATAAATAATGAAACATATCAGGTATATCAGGTATTGTTAATTCACACATGCTTTCTCTCTTTGCTGTCTATCGATGTTTCGCTCTAATTTTCAAGAATTTGCCGTCTAATCTTATCTGCGTTCTTCTTCTGCTCGAACATAGCGCCAAAAATGGCCTTAACAATTCGACACTTTGACACTCGTATGTGTGTGTGTGTGTGTGTGTGTGTGACACACACACATACACGCGCAGTCGTGAAGCATTTGCAGTTTAATTGCAATGCTGATTCAGGTGTCGTTTTTTTTTAGCCTGCAATTCATTAAATCGTGTGACTAACTCGCAACCTCTTCCTTAATAAATACGCCTCCCACTCCCACTCCCCCTGCCACGGCCCCCAATTGCACCCCTTTCAAATGCTCAGCATGAAAACCGCTTATCGCTTTTGTGTATTTTCATATTCTTCTTTTTACTCATTTCTGCACCCTGCACTTGGGGCGTGCAAGCGAGTGTTTTAATGTGATTGCAATGCACACGAAAATAAATACAAATTTAGCTGGAACTTGAATTATCAATGCGAATAAAAAGTATGCAAGAAATGTAGAATATTATATTGTTTGTATTACAGAATTTGTATACACAAGAAAATATTATTTCATACTGCACAATATTTTATATATACATATTTTTATTTATATACAATACATATTGTGTATTATTTTGATGACCCATTAGAATGAACTATTTTTTCAACTAAGCGCAACTTTCCATTATACAAAAACTAAAGATGATTATATTATAGACTCGAACACAATATAATTTAAAAAACGTTTAATATTCCCAAAATTAAAAAAAAGGAGTATGTTGCTATTTTCACAACATTTATTGAGGAATATTTTGATACATCATCAATAACTTAAACTATTTAACTACTTAATTAAAGAACTTATATATTTATATAACACCAAAAAGAAATGCGAAATGTTGAAAGCTGTTAGTATGTTGTAGTCGAGTACGCTCGAGGGTCGTTCTCAGCGTTGTTTTCAAATATCTGCGACACATCTACAAGTGTCCAGCACAAGTGCTTAGTTACAACTCTCTCGCTCTCTCTTTCACTATCGCGCTCTCGCTCTGCCTCTCTGCGTCTCTCTCACCTCTCATTCGAATAGCAGTTGTTTATGGCCAATACTCAGACACATAACTTTGTTCACATTGTGCAAACAATTGAAGTAAACTCTACATTGCTTTTATTATTGTTGGCCATTAGTCACATTAGAACTCTATATATAAACTTATGTATATATTCTATAATCAGCTCTATGATCTGGCGAGTTCGCTACAACATTGAACATTATCATTTCATCGCAGAGAAGTGCATATAAGGAAACAACTTTATTTTAAACTATCGAAATCGACTTACAAATAATCTGTGATGCGATTAATATATTTTTATTCGCTAAAGATTTGTAATTCATTCGAGCCTAGAAATTAAAAGCTACGCAAATGAATGATGACATATTTTGATTGTAGTAAATTGAAAGATCAGATTTGTGCATTTACCAAAATAATTGCTAAGAAGTCATGCTTAATTAAAGCTGATTGAGGAGCGTGTCAAACGATGACGCGTCAATTGGATTCAAGTTTGCGAAGCTTACGATATATGAGCGGTTTGTTCACTGTTTACAGAGATAACTTCTAGTCGAGTAACTGAATTAGCTCCGTATATCAGGTTATTTTCATTAGATAAAACAGTATAAAAATGCTATAATAAATGTTAAGCATTAAGCAAAGAATAACAAAATAGTGCAGAAACTAATTTAAACCTCTAAATGTCAAACTGTCTTCCATTCCATCACGCACCCTATAAATTATAGAATTATCAATATCTGAATGTTGTGAGTCAATTACGGGAAAGTAAAGTTTTCTTTTACAGGGCTGCTACAGAAAACACTTCCACTCGAATGTCACTTCAAGGTCCCTTTTTCTCAGTGATTTTCGGCAGTGTTTTGGTTAATAACAATAATGAAACACGACTTAAAAAACTCGTTTGATTCATAAAGAGCGATCAATTTGCGGATAAACTGCATTAAAACCTCAACTTTCTGTGCGTTTAATTAGTAAAATTTACGTTTTTGTAAATCACTAATCAAATCACTTGCCTTCATTGGAGACGGCAAAAAAAAAAAAACTTCGGTAGTTTGCAGCTGATTTTGATTAAAAGTGATGCCGCCTTTTTGTAGCCGCATTCGGAATGCAAGTTTTATTAAAGGAAATATTTTGAACCTAGCTTAATATTTAAAAAAAATATAGGTAAAGAAAAATGTATTTTATTTGGTATGAAATCATGTTTTCAAAAGTCTAAAATATAATGACAGTTCTTGACTGTGCAAGTGAAGAAAAACAAGAGCATGACAACAAAAGCTGTATTTTACAAAATAATAAAGCGTAGAGTCACAGTAATAAAAAATAAAACATAAATATCGTCAGATTTTAAAAATGAATACAAAACTCATCTGAGAACTCTAGGCTCCATAATAATAATCATTAATCTACCTAGAGGAATTTTACGTAAATAAATTTCACTATGGCTTGATTTGTTTAGAACGATTACCAACTGATTTGATTGCACAGACTATTGCCAAGAGTTGTAAAGTAATTTAGCTTGTTTGACGGCCGAGAATTATATCATTATTTGTTATTTTAATTAAGAATATATTGCTTGGTAAAAGTTCGTTTATCATGTTTTATTAAATTAAATTAAAAACAAGTAAGAAAGCTACAGTCGAGAGTGCTCGACCGTATGATACCCGTAACCCATTACGAGAGAAAACAAAAAACTTAAATGATATTTTAACAAATAATATACCAAATATACTAAAACTTGTTTTTTTGTATATATTTGAAAAAAGCGAATAAAAATCGACAACATCGTTATGGTCACACTGTCAACTAAACAAACAAAGCGCGGGCAGCTGCAAGTGAATTTTCCATATAAAATTGATTCTTTAATAACTTCCTTGTTTTTCATTCGATCTCAATCAAACTCACAGGAATCATAGAAAATATAATTATTAATATGCATACCAAAATGCTCTAGGTCTATTATTACGGCTTTTACAGACTTGTGGGGGCGGAAAGGGGCGTGGCATCCAACATTTGAAATAAACTTGATCTGCGTACGCCCTATAGGAGTACTGTCCCCAAATTTGGTAGCTCTAGCTCTTATAGTCTCTGAGATCTAGGTGTTCATACAGACGGACATGGCTATATCGTCTCGGCTGTTGACACTGATCAAGAATATATATACTTTATGGGGTCGGACATGCCTCCTTCTGGCTGTTACATACATTTCCTGTTGGCACTAAGTTGTAATACCCTTCTACCCTATGGGTAGCGGGTATAATAATATTATTGAAAATTTTCAAGTTTTTTGTTTTTATTTTTACATCTTTACAAGTGAAAAATGACTTTATCAGAGAATACGTCTTTGAACAACAAAAGTTTATTAAACAGGCTATTCAATCAAATCCCCTGAAATTCTGTATTATGGCAAAATTTGTTTAGTGGTTTATTGGCTATAAGCGATGTCCCAAAACCACTAGATTTCTAGACTTATTTACCTAAATGTTAAATATGGCGTATTATTGAATTGAAATTTAGCCATTTAAAAGAATTTCGAAACGAAATTCGAAATTCGCTATTCAAAATATTTCATATTATATTTTGAGTTAATTTTTGCCAATAAAAGTTGTGATAATTACGATGTCTGATTCCAATACATGTCAGATGGACACGCAGTTAGAAATTATATTATACATTAGATATTTCGCAAATTCTTCAAATTCAATTCACGCAATTTCAGTTACCGATTGCGTCACTTTGTTGATACTTATCTCGCTTTGGATGGTGTACAGTAAAAGGCTAAAACATGTTGCAACTGGCGGCTTCACCTGTGTGGTTTTTTGTGTCCTCATTTGAGTTTGATTTGGCCACTCAATAAGCCAGCTTCCTTATAAGGTGCAGAAACTCGACGCTGCCCGCATTTGGGCAGCCACATTTTGTGGCGCTGCGACGTGCCACATGTGGCAACAATTCAAATAAAATAGCTGCCTGGTGTTTCGTAAAATTATCGGGCCTCTTTATTCGACACTTTGCAGTGCTGTCTGCGTGTGATTGTCTGATTGATTTTCTAGCTGGCAGTGTGGAATTCCCTTTACTCGAAATTTTGGCAATGTTTTTGTCACTGTGTTGTTGCTGTAGTGGATGTGGGTGGTTGGGGATCACGTGGCTGCAGCAACTGTGGCACATTTGCTGCTCCTAGCCGCCGTGGCGATAGTGAGCTCGCATATGCTCAAGGCGGCCAGATCCTTGTACTCATCCTCGTCGCTCTCCTCGATGGCCACATCGTAGAATCTCTCCTGCTGCTGCTGCTGCTGCTGCTGCGTCAGGCTGACCAGCAGTTGTTGTTGCAGCTGCAGCAGCTGCTGGCGATCGCTGCAGACGCAGCGCAGATTGTGCTGCTGGACGCGCAGCAGCCAGGAGACCTCCTCGCCATAAGGCAGCAGCACATCCTGCCAGTCCTCCAACGGCTTCCCCCGCTCTCGCTCTCGCTCCGTCTCACGCTCCCTCTCGCGCTCCCGCTCGCTCTCGCTCTCGCGCTGCAGCTGCAGCTGCTGAGGCGTGGGACGCGTGCTCTGGGTGTGGGGGCTGGGTATGAGGTAGGCACCGAAGCCGAGGCCCAGCAGCGTCATGCAGATGGCAATGGCCGTGCCGATGCCCGACGACTCCTCCACCTCGTTCTCGTCCTCGTCCAGCCAGTCGTAGCTGCACTGCGTCTCCTCCGGCTGCTGGCCGAGCAGCCACAGCAGCGTCTGCTTGCCCATCTGCCACAAACTGATCATCCTCGTCAACCTGCAATTGCACGGCCCCGTTCTCAGTCAGCCCCACTCAACAGCGTCCCTGCTCAGCTCTGCTCTGCTCTGCTCACCTGATTTGTTTGCTGTCCTTGCCTGAACTGTAACTGTAACTGAGCTCTAAGTCAAACTGACCCACATCCAAAGCAACGAAGCCAACAGCGTCGCCTACCCCCATCCTTAAAATTCCACTCTCAGTTCTACAAATATAATGTAAACTCTATAGACAGAAATATATATCTTAAATAAATTGAACAACTATTTCCATCCATTTCTAAATTAAATTGAATCAAAATGTGCAATTGGAATCTCATTCCCAAAAGAGAATATATTTTTCAAGTCCTCCCTAAACCATATTTTATTATAGACGTTGCTAAATAATGAATTGCGGTTCATTTCCAAATTCTTCTATATGTTTTGTATATACCATTTTTTACCTTAATTACATATTATATATTGAAATCAATATCAACCATTATATTTAAATGTTGTACTTATGCTTCACAAAGCGACGCTAGGCCTAATTTGAATGTTTTATATGATAGCTATAGGATATAGTAATCTGACCTTTCAAAAGTAGCATGAAGAAGGCCGCAGAACAGAGAGGGAGAGCAATAGAAACTCACAGAAACGGAAAATGAAATAGAAATCTAGACTATAAGTAAATAAAATCTGAACAATCGCGTAATATGTAATGATTGCAGTTAAATTTATGTACTATATACCCCGAAAGCAATGCAGATTCACAACTTTCGACCTCTCGCTTTCGATTGCAGCACGACTCGGACAGAGACGGCTTGATTAGCGTACACGAGCTGAAGAGCCTGATATCGGACGGCTATTGCCGCGACATTCCGGCGTATATTGCGGAGCAGATACTGCGTCGCAGCGACGTCGACAACAATGGGCACCTGGACTTCGAGGAGTTCTACGCGATGTCGCTGCACCACAAGTGGATGATCCGCAACATGTTGACGCGCTATTGTCGCTACGTGGTGCCGCCGCCGAAGCCGCTCGAGGGCGACGAGCCGGACGGAGCGTACGAGAAGCAAATGTCCATCTGCCCGCCGCCGCTGACCATGGTCATCTTCTCCATCGTGGAGATCATCATGTTTCTCGTGGACGTCATTTACTTTCAGTGAGTAACGCTGCGTCAGCACTGCGCCTTACCTATGGCATCTATATGTATGTATATCTGCTTGCTTTACAGAGACGATCCGAATCACAATCAGCTGTGGGGCGAAAGCACCAACGGTCCGGCAGCGACCCTCTGCATCTACAATCCCTACAAGCGCTACGAGTCGTGGCGCTTCCTCAGCTACATGTTCGTCCACGTGGGCATCATGCATCTGATGATGAACCTGATCATCCAGATCTTTCTGGGCATCGCCCTCGAGCTGGTGCATCACTGGTGGCGTGTGGCGCTCGTCTATCTGGCCGGCGTGCTCGCCGGCTCCATGGGCACCTCGCTCACCAGTCCGCGCATCTTTCTCGCCGGCGCCTCGGGCGGCGTTTACGCGCTGATCACCGCCCACATTGCCACCATCATCATGGTAAATAAACTGCTGCTCTCTTTGTGACAACACCATCTCACAACATCACATCTCTTTCGGTTTGCAGAACTACTCGGAGATGGAGTATGCCATTGTGCAGCTGCTGGCGTTCCTCGTCTTCTGCTTCACCGACCTGGGCACCTCGGTGTATCGCCATCTCACCGATCAGCACGATCAGATCGGCTATGTGGCGCACTTGTCGGGCGCTGTTGCCGGTCTGCTGGTGGGCATCGGCGTGCTCCGCAATCTGGAGGTGCGTCGCTGGGAGCGCATACTCTGGTGGGTGGCGGTCATCTTCTATTTTGCCCTGATGACCACCGGCATCATCATACACATCTTTGTGCCCGACTATTTCCCCAAGCCCGAATACAACTGAAGCGACTTACTTTAAGATCCCGCCTCCCTCCATTTATGTAGCCTTTAGCCTCAGGTTTGTGACCCTTTCCTCCTCCCCATTTTACACATGTCCAAAGTGCACTTGATCTGGGCCATCATCACTTACATTGGTACTTTGAGTACGTGTAGTTTTTTAGCCACATTCTTGTGCTATATTTTTATGTAATCGTAATTTATTATATACGTAAATCATTTTGTACCACGCGCATAATCCATAGCAGATCGGTTATATAACTTGTATATAGAAGATTTGACAAGTGTCCTTTACGCGCTCTTTAATCTGTATTATTCCTTCTACTTATTTATTTTTGTAACACTTTCCAAGCATATATTACAATTTTACAATTACCATTAATACTTTATTCAGAAGGTAGCTGCACCGTGCCGTGCTCCGCCTGTTAGCCAACTTAGCCAGTCACACACATTCGCACACACCCACACACACCCACACACACCCACATACAAAACGTGAGTGTCGATGTGTATATTTTTTATAGTATTTTGAAGACCGATTGTGCATTTTACCGGGCACAACGATGCTTATTAAGTCCCCATTCCCTTTGATACTGTAAAATGAAAAGCGTAAATTCCAGACAAAAAAGCTAAATGTGTAATTAGATGTAAGCTAAATGAAATATATATATTTTGATGTATTTATATATACTTAATGCTTAGCTTTGATTTTTATTGTAATTTTGCAATCTTATTTTCACTTAAAACTCGCGAAAAACTGCATAAAACTGTAAATCGATAACAGCACAACTACAAGGAAGATTTAAGGAGTGGAGTGATAGTCCGCGAATAGACTCATCGTCTAATATGTGACTCGCAAGGATCAGACACGATATGACTGATACATAATTATGACTGAAAACAGAGTGTCCTTTTTCGAACAAAGCTATATCTCGGCCATTTCTTGACGTATTTTCAAAGGACACATATTGCTGCAATCGCAAGGACGAAATGTATCGATCTGCATCCAAAAAATATGGGGTCATCTAAGGATCAAACACTTGTAATTTTTTGGTCAGGAAATCTAAGAGAAACATGCCGAAATCACAAATTCAAGGATATCTCGGGAACTACAAGGACGATTTGAATGTCCTTTGGCAGGATCATAGTGCTTGCAAATCCGCTTCGTTTGACATGCAACTCGTAAGGATCCGAAAGGATATGGCCGAGATATACGCTATTTTCTGTTTGAAAAAATGTCCTTGTAACTTTTTTGGTTGCAGGATATTCGTCCTTTTTGGGATGCCAATCGGTTTGTATTGTTTACAGCTATGTTTGTCCCAAAGGACATCCCGATCGTCCTTCAAATGGCCGAGATACGGCGGATTTTCCGACTTTTTGCCATTTTTTCTATGCAACCCCCTTAGAAAATTTTTAGGCCAATTTTTCAGATAAAATAAGCTATATCTCGGCCATTTCTTGACGTATTTTCAAAGGACACATATTGCTGCAATCGCAAGGACGAAATGTATCGATCTGCATCAAAAAAATATGGGGTCATCTAAGGATCAAGCACTTGTAATTTTTTGGTCAGGAAATCTAAGAGAAACATGCCGAAATCACAAATTCAAGGATATCTCGGGAACTACAAGGACGATTTGAATGTCCTTTGGCAGGATCATAGTCCTTGCAAATCCGCTTCGTTTGACATGCAACTCGTAAGGATCCGAAAGGATATGGCCGAGATGTACGCTATTTTCTGTTTGAAAAAATGTCCTTGTAACTTTTTTGGTTGCAGGATATTCGTCCTTTTTGGGATGCCAATCGGTTTGTATTGTTTACAGCTATGTTTGTCCCAAAGGACATCCCGATCGTCCTTCAAATGGCCGAGATACGGCGGATTTTCCGACTTTTTGCCATTTTTTCTATGCAACCCCCTTAGAAAATTTTTAGGCCAATTTTTCAGATAAAATAAGCTATATCTCGGCCATTTCTTGACGTATTTTCAAAGGACACATATTGCTGCAATCGCAAGGACGAAATGTATCGATCTGCATCCAAAAAATATGGGGTCATCTAAGGATCAAACACTTGTAATTTTTTGGTCAGGAAATCTAAGAGAAACATGCCGAAATCACAAATTCAAGGATATCTCGGGAACTACAAGGACGATTTGAATGTCCTTTGGCAGGATCATAGTCCTTGCAAATCCGCTTCGTTTGACATGCAACTCGTAAGGATCCGAAAGGATATGGCCGAGATATACGCTATTTTCTGTTTGAAAAAATGTCCTTGTAATTTTTTTGGTTGCAGGATATTCGTCCTTTTTGGGATGCCAATCGGTTTGTATTGTTTACAGCTATGTTTGTCCCAAAGGACATCCCGATCGTCCTTCAAATGGCCGAGATACGGCGGATTTTCCGACTTTTTGCCATTTTTTCTATGCAACCCCCTTAGAAAATTTTTAGGCCAATTTTTCAGATAAAATAAGCTATATCTCGGCCATTTCTTGACGTATTTTCAAAGGACACATATTGCTGCAATCGCAAGGACGAAATGTATCGATCTGCATCAAAAAAATATGGGGTCATCTAAGGATCAAACACTTGTAATTTTTTGGTCAGGAAATCTAAGAGAAACATGCCGAAATCACAAATTCAAGGATATCTCGGGAACTACAAGGACGATTTGAATGTCCTTTGGCAGGATCATAGTCCTTGCAAATCCGCTTCGTTTGACATGCAACTCGTAAGGATCCGAAAGGATATGGCCGAGATATACGCTATTTTCTGTTTGAAAAAATGTCCTTGTAACTTTTTTGGTTGCAGGATATTCGTCCTTTTTGGGATGCCAATCGGTTTGTATTGTTTACAGCTATGTTTGTCCCAAAGGACATCCCGATCGTCCTTCAAATGGCCGAGATACGGCGGATTTTCCGACTTTTTGCCATTTTTTCTATGCAACCCCCTTAGAAAATTTTTAGGCCAATTTTTCAGATAAAATAAGCTATATCTCGGCCATTTCTTGACGTATTTTCAAAGGACACATATTGCTGCAATCGCAAGGACGAAATGTATCGATCTGCATCAAAAAAATATGGGGTCATCTAAGGATCAAGCACTTGTAATTTTTTGGTCAGGAAATCTAAGAGAAACATGCCGAAATCACAAATTCAAGGATATCTCGGGAACTACAAGGACGATTTGAATGTCCTTTGGCAGGATCATAGTCCTTGCAAATCCGCTTCGTTTGACATGCAACTCGTAAGGATCCGAAAGGATATGGCCGAGATGTACGCTATTTTCTGTTTGAAAAAATGTCCTTGTAACTTTTTTGGTTGCAGGATATTCGTCCTTTTTGGGATGCCAATCGGGTTGTATTGTTTACAGCTATGTTTGTCCCAAAGGACATCGCGATCGTCCTTCAAATGGCCGAGATACGGCGGATTTTCCGACTTTTTGCCATTTTTTCCATGCAACCCCCTTAGAAAATTTTTAGGCCAATTTTTCAGATAAAATAAGCTATATCTCGGCCATTTCTTGACGTATTTTCAAAGGACACATATTGCTGCAATCGCAAGGACGAAATGTATCGATCTGCATCAAAAAAATATGGGGTCATCTAAGGATCAAACACTTGTAATTTTTTGGTCAGGAAATCTAAGAGAAACATGCCGAAATCACAAAT
This sequence comes from Drosophila formosana, assembly GCA_035045625.1. Classification (NCBI taxonomy): domain Eukaryota; kingdom Metazoa; phylum Arthropoda; class Insecta; order Diptera; family Drosophilidae; genus Drosophila; species Drosophila formosana. Next base: position 2,501,758 of record JAWNOW010000143.1, on the reverse strand, counting down.
TCAAGGATATCTCGGGAACTACAAGGACGATTTGAATGTCCTTTGGCAGGATCATAGTCCTTGCAAATCCGCTTCGTTTGACATGCAACTCGTAAGGATCCGAAAGGATATGGCCGAGATATACGCTATTTTCTGTTTGAAAAAATGTCCTTGTAACTTTTTTGGTTGCAGGATATTCGTCCTTTTTGGGATGCCAATCGGTTTGTATTGTTTACAGCTATGTTTGTCCCAAAGGACATCCCGATCGTCCTTCAAATGGCCGAGATACGGCGGATTTTCCGACTTTTTGCCATTTTTTCTATGCAACCCCCTTAGAAAATTTTTAGGCCAATTTTTCAGATAAAATAAGCTATATCTCGGCCATTTCTTGACGTATTTTCAAAGGACACATATTGCTGCAATCGCAAGGACGAAATGTATCGATCTGCATCAAAAAAATATGGGGTCATCTAAGGATCAAGCACTTGTAATTTTTTGGTCAGGAAATCTAAGAGAAACATGCCGAAATCACAAATTCAAGGATATCTCGGGAACTACAAGGACGATTTGAATGTCCTTTGGCAGGATCATAGTCCTTGCAAATCCGCTTCGTTTGACATGCAACTCGTAAGGATCCGAAAGGATATGGCCGAGATGTACGCTATTTTCTGTTTGAAAAAATGTCCTTGTAACTTTTTTGGTTGCAGGATATTCGTCCTTTTTGGGATGCCAATCGGGTTGTATTGTTTACAGCTATGTTTGTCCCAAAGGACATCGCGATCGTCCTTCAAATGGCCGAGATACGGCGGATTTTCCGACTTTTTGCCATTTTTTCCATGCAACCCCCTTAGAAAATTTTTAGGCCAATTTTTCAGATAAAATAAGCTATATCTCGGCCATTTCTTGACGTATTTTCAAAGGACACATATTGCTGCAATCGCAAGGACGAAATGTATCGATCTGCATCAAAAAAATATGGGGTCATCTAAGGATCAAGCACTTGTAATTTTTTGGTCAGGAAATCTAAGAGAAACATGCCGAAATCACAAATTCAAGGATATCTCGGGAACTACAAGGACGATTTGAATGTCCTTTGGCAGGATCATAGTCCTTGCAAATCCGCTTCGTTTGACATGCAACTCGTAAGGATCCGAAAGGATATGGCCGAGATGTACGCTATTTTCTGTTTGAAAAAATGTCCTTGTAACTTTTTTGGTTGCAGGATATTCGTCCTTTTTGGGATGCCAATCGGGTTGTATTGTTTACAGCTATGTTTGTCCCAAAGGACATCGCGATCGTCCTTCAAATGGCCGAGATACGGCGGATTTTCCGACTTTTTGCCATTTTTTCCATGCAACCCCCTTAGAAAATTTTTAGGCCAATTTTTCAGATAAAATAAGCTATATCTCGGCCATTTCTTGACGTATTTTCAAAGGACACATATTGCTGCAATCGCAAGGACGAAATGTATCGATCTGCATCAAAAAAATATGGGGTCATCTAAGGATCAAACACTTGTAATTTTTTGGTCAGGAAATCTAAGAGAAACATGCCGAAATCACAAATTCAAGGATATCTCGGGAACTACAAGGACGATTTGAATGTCCTTTGGCAGGATCATAGTCCTTGCAAATCCGCTTCGTTTGACATGCAACTCGTAAGGATCCGAAAGGATATGGCCGAGATGTACGCTATTTTCTGTTTGAAAAAATGTCCTTGTAACTTTTTTGGTTGCAGGATATTCGTCCTTTTTGGGATGCCAATCGGGTTGTATTGTTTACAGCTATGTTTGTCCCAAAGGACATCGCGATCGTCCTTCAAATGGCCGAGATACGGCGGATTTTCCGACTTTTTGCCATTTTTTCCATGCAACCCCCTTAGAAAATTTTTAGGCCAATTTTTCAGATAAAATAAGCTATATCTCGGCCATTTCTTGACGTATTTTCAAAGGACACATATTGCTGCAATCGCAAGGACGAAATGTATCGATCTGCATCAAAAAAATATGGGGTCATCTAAGGATCAAACACTTGTAATTTTTTGGTCAGGAAATCTAAGAGAAACATGCCGAAATCACAAATTCAAGGATATCTCGGGAACTACAAGGACGATTTGAATGTCCTTTGGCAGGATCATAGTCCTTGCAAATCCGCTTCGTTTGACATGCAACTCGTAAGGATCCGAAAGGATATGGCCGAGATATACGCTATTTTCTGTTTGAAAAAATGTCCTTGTAACTTTTTTGGTTGCAGGATATTCGTCCTTTTTGGGATGCCAATCGGTTTGTATTGTTTACAGCTATGTTTGTCCCAAAGGACATCCCGATCGTCCTTCAAATGGCCGAGATACGGCGGATTTTCCGACTTTTTGCCATTTTTTCTATGCAACCCCCTTAGAAAATTTTTAGGCCAATTTTTCAGATAAAATAAGCTATATCTCGGCCATTTCTTGACGTATTTTCAAAGGACACATATTGCTGCAATCGCAAGGACGAAATGTATCGATCTGCATCAAAAAAATATGGGGTCATCTAAGGATCAAGCACTTGTAATTTTTTGGTCAGGAAATCTAAGAGAAACATGCCGAAATCACAAATTCAAGGATATCTCGGGAACTACAAGGACGATTTGAATGTCCTTTGGCAGGATCATAGTCCTTGCAAATCCGCTTCGTTTGACATGCAACTCGTAAGGATCCGAAAGGATATGGCCGAGATGTACGCTATTTTCTGTTTGAAAAAATGTCCTTGTAACTTTTTTGGTTGCAGGATATTCGTCCTTTTTGGGATGCCAATCGGGTTGTATTGTTTACAGCTATGTTTGTCCCAAAGGACATCCCGATCGTCCTTCAAATGGCCGAGATACGGCGGATTTTCCGACTTTTTGCCATTTTTCCTATGCAACCCCCTTAAAAAATTTTTAGGCCAATTTTTCAGATAAAATAAGCTATATCTCGGCCATTTCTTGACGTATTTTCAAAGGACACATATTGCTGCAATCGCAAGGACGAAATGTATCGATCTGCATCCAAAAAATATGGGGTCATCTAAGGATCAAACACTTGTAATTTTTTGGTCAGGAAATCTAAGAGAAACATGCCGAAATCACAAATTCAAGGATATCTCGGGAACTACAAGGACGATTTGAATGTCCTTTGGCAGGATCATAGTCCTTGCAAATCCGCTTCGTTTGACATGCAACTCGTAAGGATCCGAAAGGATATGGCCGAGATATACGCTATTTTCTGTTTGAAAAAATGTCCTTGTAACTTTTTTGGTTGCAGGATATTCGTCCTTTTTGGGATGCCAATCGGTTTGTATTGTTTACAGCTATGTTTGTCCCAAAGGACATCCCGATCGTCCTTCAAATGGCCGAGATACGGCAGATTTTCCGACTTTTTGCCATTTTTTCTATGCAACCCCCTTAGAAAATTTTTAGGCCAATTTTTCAGATAAAATAAGCTATATCTCGGCCATTTCTTGACATATTTTCAAAGGACACATATTGCTGCAATTGCAAGGACGAAATGTATCGATCTGCATCAAAAAAATATGGGGTCATCTAAGGATCAAACACTTGTAATTTTTTGGTCAGGAAATCTAAGAGAAACATGCCGAAATCACAAATTCAAGGATATCTCGGGAACTACAAGGACGATTTGAATGTCCTTTGGTAGGATCATAGTCCTTGCAAATCCGCTTCGTTTGACAGGCAACTCGTAAGGATCCGAAAGGATATGGCCGAGATATACGCTATTTTCTGTTTGAAAAATGTCCTTGTAACTTTTTTGGTTGCAGGATATTCGTCCTTTTTGGGATGCCAATCGGTTTGTATTGTTTACAGCTATGTTTGTCCCAAAGGACATCCCGATCGTCCTTCAAATGGCCGAGATACGGCGGATTTTCCGACTTTTTGCCATTTTTTCTATGCAACCCCCTTAGAAAATTTTTAGGCCAATTTTTCATATAAAATAAGCTATATCTCGGCCATTTCTTGACATATTTTCAAAGGACACATATTGCTGCAATTGCAAGGACGAAATGTATCGATCTGCATCAAAAAAATATGGGGTCATCTAAGGATCAAACACTTGTAATTTTTTGGTCAGGAAATCTAAGAGAAACATGCCGAAATCACAAATTCAAGGATATCTCGGGAACTACAAGGACGATTTGAATGTCCTTTGGTAGGATCATAGTCCTTGCAAATCCGCTTCGTTTGACAGGCAACTCGTAAGGATCCGAAAGGATATGGCCGAGATATACGCTATTTTCTGTTTGAAAAATGTCCTTGTAACTTTTTTGGTTGCAGGATATTCGTCCTTTTTGGGATGCCAATCGGTTTGTATTGTTTACAGCTATGTTTGTCCCAAAGGACATCCCGATCGTCCTTCAAATGGCCGAGATACGGCGGATTTTCCGACTTTTTGCCATTTTTTCTATGCAACCCCCTTAGAAAATTTTTAGGCCAATTTTTCAGATAAAATAAGCTATATCTCGGCCATTTCTTGACATATTTTCAAAGGACACATATTGCTGCAATTGCAAGGACGAAATGTATCGATCTGCATCAAAAAAATATGGGGTCATCTAAGGATCAAACACTTGTAATTTTTTGGTCAGGAAATCTAAGAGAAACATGCCGAAATCACAAATTCAAGGATATCTCGGGAACTACAAGGACGATTTGAATGTCCTTTGGCAGGATCATAGTCCTTGCAAATCCGCTTCGTTTGACATGCAACTCGTAAGGATCCGAAAGGATATGGCCGAGATGTACGCTATTTTCTGTTTGAAAAAATGTCCTTGTAACTTTTTTGGTTGCAGGATATTCGTCCTTTTTGGGATGCCAATCGGGTTGTATTGTTTACAGCTATGTTTGTCCCAAAGGACATCCCGATCGTCCTTCAAATGGCCGAGATACGGCGGATTTTCCGACTTTTTGCCATTTTTCCTATGCAACCCCCTTAAAAAATTTTTAGGCCAATTTTTCAGATAAAATAAGCTATATCTCGGCCATTTCTTGACGTATTTTCAAAGGACACATATTGCTGCAATCGCAAGGACGAAATGTATCGATCTGCATCAAAAAAATATGGGGTCATCTAAGGATCAAACACTTGTAATTTTTTGGTCAGGAAATCTAAGAGAAACATGCCGAAATCACAAATTCAAGGATATCTCGGGAACTACAAGGACGATTTGAATGTCCTTTGGCAGGATCATAGTCCTTGCAAATCCGCTTCGTTTGACATGCAACTCGTAAGGATCCGAAAGGATATGGCCGAGATATACGCTATTTTCTGTTTGAAAAAATGTCCTTGTAACTTTTTTGGTTGCAGGATATTCGTCCTTTTTGGGATGCCAATCGGTTTGTATTGTTTACAGCTATGTTTGTCCCAAAGGACATCCCGATCGTCCTTCAAATGGCCGAGATACGGCGGATTTTCCGACTTTTTTCCATTTTTCCTATGCAACCCCCTTAGAAAATTTTTAGGCCAATTTTTCAGATAAAATAAGCTATATCTCGGCCATTTCTTGACGTATTTTCAAAGGACACATATTGCTGCAATCGCAAGGACGAAATGTATCGATCTGCATCCAAAAAATATGGGGTCATCTAAGGATCAAACACTTGTAATTTTTTGGTCAGGAAATCTAAGAGAAACATGCCGAAATCACAAATTCAAGGATATCTCGGGAACTACAAGGACGATTTGAATGTCCTTTGGCAGGATCATAGTCCTTGCAAATCCGCTTCGTTTGACATGCAACTCGTAAGGATCCGAAAGGATATGGCCGAGATATACGCTATTTTCTGTTTGAAAAAATGTCCTTGTAACTTTTTTGGTTGCAGGATATTCGTCCTTTTTGGGATGCCAATCGGTTTGTATTGTTTACAGCTATGTTTGTCCCAAAGGACATCCCGATCGTCCTTCAAATGGCCGAGATACGGCAGATTTTCCGACTTTTTGCCATTTTTTCTATGCAACCCCCTTAGAAAATTTTTAGGCCAATTTTTCAGATAAAATAAGCTATATCTCGGCCATTTCTTGACATATTTTCAAAGGACACATATTGCTGCAATTGCAAGGACGAAATGTATCGATCTGCATCAAAAAAATATGGGGTCATCTAAGGATCAAACACTTGTAATTTTTTGGTCAGGAAATCTAAGAGAAACATGCCGAAATCACAAATTCAAGGATATCTCGGGAACTACAAGGACGATTTGAATGTCCTTTGGCAGGATCATAGTCCTTGCAAATCCGCTTCGTTTGACAGGCAACTCGTAAGGATCCGAAAGGATATGGCCGAGATATACGCTATTTTCTGTTTGAAAAATGTCCTTGTAACTTTTTTGGTTGCAGGATATTCGTCCTTTTTGGGATGCCAATCGGTTTGTATTGTTTACAGCTATGTTTGTCCCAAAGGACATCCCGATCGTCCTTCAAATGGCCGAGATACGGCGGATTTTCCGACTTTTTGCCATTTTTTCTATGCAAACCCCCTGAAAAAATTTTAAGGCCTATTTTTCAGATAAAATAAGCTATATCTCGGCCATTTCTTGACGTATTTTCAAAGGACACATATTGCTGCAATCGCAAGGACGAAATGTATCGATCTGCATCAAATATGGGGTCATCTAAGGATCAAACACTTGTAATTTTTTGGTCAGGAAATCTAAGAGAAACATGCCGAAATCACAAATTCAAGGATATCTCGGGAACTACAAGGACGATTTGAATGTCCTTTGGCAGGATCATAGTGCTTGCAAATCCGCTTCGTTTGACATGCAACTCGTAAGGATCCGAAAGGATATGGCCGAGATATACGCTATTTTCTGTTTGAAAAAATGTCCTTGTAACTTTTTTGGTTGCAGGATATTCGTCCTTTTTGGGATGCCAATCGGGTTGTATTGTTTACAGCTATGTTTGTCCCAAAGGACATCCCGATCGTCCTTCAAATGGCCGAGATACGGCGGATTTTCCGACTTTTTGCCATTTTTCCTATGCAACCCCCTTAAAAAATTTTTAGGCCAATTTTTCAGATAAAATAAGCTATATCTCGGCCATTTCTTGACGTATTTTCAAAGGACACATATTGCTGCAATCGCAAGGACGAAATGTATCGATCTGCATCCAAAAAATATGGGGTCATTTAAGGATCAAACACTTGTAATTTTTTGGTCAGGAAATCTAAGAGAAACATGCCGAAATCACAAATTCAAGGATATCTCGGGAACTACAAGGACGATTTGAATGTCCTTTGGCAGGATATGGCTGAAATATACGCGATTCTTGGTTATATTTTATAAAGGATAATTTATTAAACATTTTCAGTTTTACAGAATTGTTTTCGTTGAATTGTTTAATTCGAAAATTAAACTAAATTGCTGTTGTATGTGGTTTTTCAGGTGTGTGTAGCATGCTGTGTGTGGTAAGATGTGAAGATAAGAAAAGAATCATTTGCAGTGATTAATGATGATGGATGTTGAAATCATTTCTTGCTTGTGTAGTTCCTTGTGATGATGAGATGGTAGCGAAATTAAAAGACGATTAATTCAGTCTATATTCTCTCAAAGAATAACTGTCCGTGGAGGAGAAGTAGAACGGTCCATTCATTTGGGGTGGTGGTAGTGTTGGGTGGCGTTCATCGCCAGCTGATCGGTTCTCGCTCACACGAAACTGAAGAGCTTAATACTACGACTACTACATGCTAATGTTCTTTCGAGACTAAACTAACTGGAGGTTTGTGGTTTCGCTTTGCGGCACCTTGGCCACTGTCAGCAGGGCGTGCGGCATCATGTGGTGCAGTATCGACTCGAGGCGATCGACCGGCAAATAGGCAATCCCATCGATAGACTTGTTCAGTTTGTCGTTTGGTGGCACGCCCGGAATCGGCTGCGCCACTGGGATGCAGTCCTTCTCCGGGTTCATGGCCAGGGCGCGGGTCACACTGATCAGCTCGAAGCTGAGGCCCAAGCGGAAGACCTTCAGCTGCTCGCTGTTCACGTTAATGGCCTGCATCATGTAGTGCATCATGTAGGCGGTGCTCTGAAGGAAATTGGGCATCAGCAGCAGCTCCGAGACAGATTTGCATATTCCGAGCTGGCGAATAAAGTGCCCATCCACATTAACGTTGATCAGCTCCAGGCGCTGCACAGTGCCACCGGCGGCCAGGCCATCCATCAGCTCGTTGATGGCAAACGAACGATTGCCGTTGTTCTCGACGCGCAAATGACGCAAACGCTTCAGATGCGGCAGCACCTGCTTACCGAAGACGAGCGTATCCATGCCACGGCACGAGCCCAGCAGAAGAGTCTCCAGCTGCTGCAATCCCTTCAGCTGCAGCAAGTCCAGTTGGTTCATGTTGTTGACGCCACGCAGACTCAGCTCGCGCAGCTTGTGCAATGACTGCAGCGGACTCAACGAAACGATGCTAGCCTTCGGCTCGGTCATGCGAACGCGCAGCACGCGCAGCTCGGACATCCTCTCAACGTTCGCGAAATTGAGGTTGCGACTGGTGCACGTGGCACGCAGCTCGACGAGACGCCACAGACGCTTCAGCACCAACTGTATGAACTCGGCATCTGTGGCATCGGTGCGCAGCACACGCAACGATTTCAGGCCTCGCAAATCGCCCTCCATGCGCAGCATCGGATTGTCCATCTTGACGCCCATCATGTCCAGTTCGCGGGTGCGATAGCGCGCCATGTCGCGCAAGCAGAGCGTCCAGTTGGACACGTGAGTGTCGCGCAACTTCACCTCGCGCCACACGTTGCGATCGCGCCCAATCATGGCCCAAGTCTTGCACACTTTCAACATGCGCACGCGATCCTGCAACGTTTCGCAATTAAACAATAGTGTCAGCATATTAATTGGTTGGCGTCTCAGCTTACGTGGAAGTCGAGGGTCTTCATCACGGCCGCCAGCACCTGGCAGCTGATGTTGCTCGACGAGACGGACTCAACGATGCTCGCAAAGTTGACCTTGCCATTGGTGAAGTGCGTGGCGTAAAACTTTTCCAAGTTGCTCATGTTCGACTCGCGTGCAATGCTGCAAATGAAATGAACAAATAAATTACATATCAAAGTATTCAAAGTGTTTGATTTGAGGCATGCAACAAATAGCTAATAGTTATAAACTAGTTTCAAAGCTACAACTTTAACTAAGTTTTTATAATAAATGAGTCGTTTACTCATCTCTCTTGCTGAACCGACAATTATTGACTCAGCTGGCAGAATTCTTCGGCCTTCAATTAGTTCCCAGTTGCGATTTGATGACATTTGTTAATTGTTGTTTAGCACTTAATTGTGCCTATCTCTTAAAAGCAGTCATAAATTTTACTATTGTACTTGAACTGAATTAAATTTTGAAGAATCGTCCAAGTAGTGTTGTTATATTAGCTAGGTCAATTGGGTGAAGGTGTTTGAGCCCTTTTCTTAAGGACCTGCCTCATATGAATCGACTCTTCATAACGCCTTTTAAAGATACTCCCATATAATCCCAAATACTTTTGGATCTAAGCTATTAAACTAGTTTGTACTTTACAATCAGGATCAGCAGCACATTATAGGATATTTGAAGACTCAAAACTGAACCGAACTGAGCAGTAGCAGGAATGCGGTGATCAACATCACCTGCTTGATGACTTTAGCCTTGGGGTTCGACACTCGGGACTCACACTTGTAACTGGGGACGCTGCGGCGGTCCATACACGGCGACAGCCTTGCGCCCATTGATGACGACAATCTCCTGCGGCTTTGCAGCGACTTTCACGGGCGAATTGAACAGCTGTTCGGGTGGCAAGGGGCCAGGCGTTGAGATCTCGGCGATTTCAGCCAGGCTGCTGCTGCTGCCGCTCAGCTGGAGCAGCGCCTCCTGGTAGCCGAACGCGTTTGTGTTGGCGTTCATGTTCTCGTCAATGGTTTCCTTCTCCTTCTCCTTCTGCTTTTCTTTCTCCTTCTCCTTTTCTTTCTTTTTGATGGAACGTGCAACTGTCGATCCCAAAGCCTTGCTCACTGGATTAATGCAGTTCTATAGAGTGAAGCGCTCAAGTTATTGATTCGACAATAAGAACAGACGTCTGCTTACCATGCAAATGAATTTTTCCGATCCCTTCGATCCGCCGCCAATAAGATAGGCCAGCTTCTTGTCCTTGATGGTGCTTAGGCAATGGGCGCACAGCATGTTGTTGTCCATCAGCTGCCTGGGCGGCAACTGTTGCTGCTGCGGCTGTTGCTGTTGCAAAGACGACGGTGTCTTTGAGCTGACGCCGTGTGGCGTCTTTGATGGCTTCGGGTGCTGGCTGCTGCTGAGGCGAATAGTTTAGATGAGCATCAAGTAAGAACGCTACAGACGAGAGTGCTCGACTGTGAGATACCCGCTTGCCCCAACCAATTACTTTTATGTTGTTAATCGCAATCAAATTTGTAGGAATCATTCGGACTACAGTTAAAAATTCGAAATGAGCTTTTTCGATTTAGGGTGCTGTCGCCAATTTGCAGACGGACATGGCTATATCGTCCATCAAGAATAAATATACAGGGTACACTAGGGATAAGCGTTTTACCTGCGCTTGCGTGCACTGGGGCTGTGTGTGGAGCCGCCTCCTGCTGCACCACCACTAGAGTTGTTGTTGCTGGCAGCGAGGACGCGAGAGTTCCCCTTGACGGCCATGGTCGATGTCCAGCCCTGAGGCGGCGGACTGGCGCCCTTAGGAGCCTTCGGCTTGGGCACACGCTTGCCCGAGACCAGCTCGCCTGGTGCAACGGCAACTGGTGCTGCCTTGGACGATGATACCGGCAACTTCTGCTGCGGCTTGAACAGCTGTTGATATTCCTCGCGGACCTGCTTGGCAGCGGCCAGCGATTTACGACGCTCCAGGGCCGGCTGTGCTGTGCGCACTGTCTCGTACTGCCCGCCAGCGTTCTGCAGAGCGCGATGGAAGCAGAAGTGATCGATGGTCAGCTCGCCGCTCAGCAGCGGAGCAATTTCGTCGCGAGATCGCATCTTCTTGCCAGCCGGCGATATGAAGATGACGTCGGCACGCTGGCGCGACTGCGACGAGCGCATCACCAGCTCGCGCTTCCAGCCGTACATGAAGGGCAACATAAAGTAGCTGTCGGTGGCCGACATCTTGTTGGTGGCCATCGAGCGACGACGCGACTTAATGTTGCTCGACTTGTCAGCTTCATCAGCTGATGGCGACGCTGCGGCTGCCTTGAGAGTGGCCTGACCTGATTTAGCCTCGGCGGCGGCGAGGCCAATGCTGCGAGCACGCGTCATACGCGGCACCAGCTTGGCATCGGGATCGGCTTGATACATGGACTTGGAGCGTGTGCGCAAATTGTAGTTTTTGCCGCGCCCCTGGGGTGACATGGCATTCGATGCGTTCTCCTGCAAGGGCAACTGCTTGAGCGGTATGGGAGGCTGCAGAGCAGCAGCTTCGTTGCCGTATTTCTTGCGTTTCTGTGGAGACAAGCAGGCGACAACGGGCACAGGGAAGAGGGAGAGAGATGGGGGGAAAGAAATAGATTAGTTTGTGTAATCGAGTGGTCAACAAAACCCTAAGAGTTTCCACCTTGTTAGGCAAATCAGTTTGTGGTTCTGAACATTCAGATTGTGGTTCTTCAGCTTCAGCTTCAGCTGCTGCAGGATGAGATGTTGTTGTTGTTGTTGTTGTGGCTGGTTGAGGTTCCAGTTCGAACGATGTGGGTTGCTCTGGTTGTGGCTGTGGCTGTGGTGGTTGCTCTTGTGGTTGCTGTTGTTGTTGTGCACAACAATCAATCAAGTTCGAACTGTTATCGTTGGGATCGTTGATATCGACGCTGTTGCTGTTGGTTGTCTTTGGACTTTCAATAGCCGTCGTCGTCGAATTCAACGTGTTTGTACTAGAGATTGTTGTCGTCGTCTCTGTTGCTGTCGTCTCTGTTGCTGTCGTCTCTGTTGCTGTCGCGGTTGTTGTTGTGGTTGTGGTTGTCGTCGCGGTTGTTGTTGTTGTTGCTGTAGGTGTTGTCGTTGTCGTTGTCGTCGTCGTCGTCGTCTCGGTTGTGGTCGCTAACGTTGTATTGCTGCTGTGCAGAACGGACGACGACGAAGTACTAGAAGCGGAGCAAGAAGAAGACGACGAGTGACGTCGTCGTCGTCGTCGCCGCCGCAAAGTCGGCGACTCCGACGACTCTGATGATTGCAATTGCGGCTGCAACTGCAACTGCAACTGCGATTGCGAGTGCGACTGCGGTTGTTCCTCTCTGGGGAATACGCTCAGGCCTGTGGCACAGATGGCCTTTAGATCAGCGGGCAGCTGCTGCGCATACAACAATATATAGAGACAAACAGAGGTGTGTGTGTTGTACATACAAGAGAAGAACAGGAACATAGAGAGAAGACACAGAATATATAGAGAGAGAGAAAGGCAAATTCAAAAGTACAATCAAAGAAATACCGCAAACGAGAATAAACCAAACCAGGCAGGCAGGCAGGGGCACAGGTTGTCGTTAGGTTCGATTAATCCAATTAAAATTCAAGCATGTTATGTTTCAAGTGCTACATATTACATTACATTCAAGGCAACAGATTTGATAAAAGTAAGACGGTCTGGACTAACTTACCGGACCAGCATCGGCATCCGAGTTGCTCTCCGTGCTGTTTGACATCAGCATGTTCGGATATGCACCCGTAAATCCTGCGAGTGCCAAATCCTTCGAGTTGCTGCGCACCTTCAACTTGGTGCGCTTCAACTTCGATCTGGAGCGAGCTTGAGCACACGAAGAACCGGCTGTCAACGAAGGATGTCAGAATATGTGAATATGCTGTAAACTATGAAAATCAATTGAACTTACCACCTGGCAATGGCTGCGACGCGTCCGATCCGCTCAAGTTGAGGCGATTGTTTTTAAACGCAGCCGAATCGTTGCTCGACATTTGGCTGCCGCTGCCCACGTCAATAGTGTTAAATGGAAAACTCATCGTGCGCCTTCCTGCAACAAAAAATGTTTAATAAAATAAATACTCTTGTTTCTTCTACTTATACAGAAACTCAATTATTTGTCCTGAGTGACAGACCGAACAAAGCACAATCCAAACGGGAATTTCTACACAAGAAATTACCTATTATAATATGACACTTCACAAATGATGTAAAATGATTGAAATAGAGATGTGAATTTGACTGAAAATATCGATGTTGATCGATGAAACATCGATGTGGGATTATATCTTCGATGGATTAATGGAAGTCCGTTTTGTCTTTTGCAAAACCAACATCGATATAATCGATATCAATACATATCGCCAGAACAACATCGCTGCCTGACACATTTATATTTTTGCACATCGCTACCTGTACTTCCATTTTGAATGTCAGTTTTTAATATAAGTTAATGCAATTTTTGACTTCTCTATGCGAGGGCTTTCCTAAGTGTTGTTCTATTTTATTGTTTTTATTTTTTGGTAATTCTCTTAATTATTTTCTCAGCTGCCTAGTTTTACCATAAAATTAGTACGCATACGCCACACTAAACATAAGGTTAATTAAAGGAGCGCTGTTAACTTCTCAATGTTAAACAGCTCCAAGTCTTCACGCCAAGGGACTTATCAAAATTCGCTGGACGGTTTCTCCATGCATATTTATTTTATGACTTATGCGGTCAACACACATTTGCACAAAATAATAGTAAATATGTTACTTAAATAGGCAGTCCAATTGTTTATAATTTTCATTCATTTGACAAGCATTATTAAAACAGAACAGATTCTGTTAACGTTAACAGCACTCTTTTAAAAGCAGCCGCAACAAAAGTGCAAGTAATCACACACACACACAAAGGCACATATAACGCGCAACCCAGTAAACCAAGTGGACATGTCGTGAATAATAAGAAACGATGCAAAGCGAAATGACGAAATAATCTTCGTTGACGCTTACGAAGTAGAATAAAAAGGAAAAGGAGACAACAAAATTTTTTGACACACGACAAAAAATGACGGCCATTAATATTGATGTTGTTGTTGTTGCTGCACTTTAATTTATTTCTCTTTTGCCGGCAATTCGGAAATCACACCACACACACACATACATAGCAGCACCAAGATTTGCAAATGCAAATAAACACACACATGCACACGATTTTTTACGAAATCAAGGTCAAGCTTGCATTAGCGATGAAATTTCCAGAACCAACACAATGTGTGTGTGTGTGTGTGTGTGTGTGTGTACAGTCAAAATTAATCACGAATACGCACATACATATGTACATACATATATGATAAATGCAGAAATTCTCTCAATTACAGGTTGTCGCGCTCTTGCGGGCAGTTCGTTTGTTTTTGTTTGGGTTTATAGTTCGTTCACATGCTAGCGCACAGACACACACACACCAATACATTGTGGTGTGCAGTTGAGGGGTTAGTTTTACGCCACGAATTGTTATTGTTGCCAACTCGTACGCACTTTCAACATGTGCCTGCACTTTTGCTGCGTGCGTGTGTGTGTGTGCATGCATGTGTATGCGCCGGCTTACCGGCAACTTTGTACTGCAGCCGGAAGGTTGTTTTTCTATTTTTTTAAATATGCGTACAATTGTGAATAATTTACGAGCGCCGCTTACTCCACAACAAATGGTCGGCCAACAATTAACTGTCGGCGGTGCTTTGCAAATTACGCATGGTCTCTGTGTGTGTGCGTGTATTCACACACACACACGCATGCAAATTTATTTGTATGTATGCGACTGACGCCAGCATCTTTGATTGCAACTTTTATGGCACGAGCCAACGATTGGCAGCGATTTGAAGTGAAAACTTTATTTTATTGCCTAGCAATTATTTACGTGCACTTACCTTTTGTTTTAGCACACGAAGTTCGCACAATTAAATCACTCTTACAAAATTTTAACGCGTTACTCGATTAGACGACGAATACAACACGCTCCGACTGCGATGCAGCAAATAATGATAGTTCACTGTCCAGCGTGACCGCAGGCTGTATTTTCAAAATGTACTATTTTACGCAAAAAAATACTCAAGTAATTGATGAGCTTACTGTATGTTGGATTAGTTTTTTATTACATTATTTTTATGACATCTTACAGTGTCCATAAATGGATTATTATTGGTTATTTGTAAAACCCAAAACTGTGCAGTAAGTCAAATACCTAAAATATACTATAATCATTGAAAATACCATTCAATGGCTGCTATGTTAATGTTATACTCAAAATGGCGCTGCCAGCGGTCTGTTGAGCCAATTAACATAAAATACGTCTGTTATGTTATTGCCGGGCTACCCAGCCTGTTAAGCAGATGTTATTTCTGATACGTTACATTTCAAATAAACCAGTATTTTGAGCTTGGAGACGCATTCCTCAATTACGTATAATGTTTTTTTTTTAATTATTAAAATTATATAGTTATCATCTGTATTCATATTAAAATGTTTTAACCAATTTTCAACGATTTTCGTTACCTACTTACTTGGAAATCATTTAATTGAAGCGAGTCTAGGTCATCCAATTTATTTATGTATTGATGTTGACCACGCCCATTGCTCCTGCCACCTCCCACACTAATGTGTGAGTCTTATCAGGCATTTCAAGCGGATTATAGCGACCACGAAGTGTAATTGAAAATTGCGGCACTATATAATATAATCGCCACACTCTGACTGCTTCGAGTGGGTGTGAAGCACGTAGCTCGCACACTCTGGGCGTGGCAAGCGGGGGGCGTGTCTGGGCAATATTGATTTTCCTGCTCGAATTCGGCAGCTGCAGCTTCCAACTGCAGCTCAACTCCAGCTTATGGTCACCGGGGCCACGTGTGGTTGGCTTGGGTCGTGTGGCTGCTGTTTGTTTGACTTCACAATCTTATCTCTCGTGCCACACGTGCCACACACACACACACACACACACACACGCACACACACACACACACGCACACTGCGCCCTGGCAGCGAATGATAACAAAATTAGCTACCAAAAGTGGTGCTAATTTGATTTTGATGCTGACGACGCGTCGACTTGACTTCTGACTCTCTTTATATTTTTTATTTACTTTTTTTTGTTGCTTGTTGTGTGCGGCAACTTTGATTTGATTGCCTCAAATCGGCTTACGAGCCGCCACGAGCTGCTGTCCATCTGAGGGTTGTTGCCACAGGCGCGCGGCATGACGTCTGTGAGCTGGATTAGGCACAAGTTCTCATCGTCCTCATCGTTCTCAGACCCCAAATGAGCTGGTGACCGAAGACTGAAGACCGGTGTCTGCTCTAATCCCAAACTGATGACCGCGCTCACTTCAAATTGATTTCCTCCACTTGCTCATCTGCCTATGAATATCAAATGAGTTCAAATTATAATCGGATAAATATTGCATCAACGTTGCAAGACAGTTTCCACGCTTTGGAAAAGTCTCGGCTTGTTTTATGCACTTTCTCATAGCTTCCGTTTTGAAGCTGCTTAATTGCAATCAAATCAATCATTTTTGATACTAACAATAACAACAAATTCAAATAAAACTTGATATTTAATAAGTATTTTCATTTTTTGGAGTAGTAGACTTACTGTTAAATTTAACGCACAAAAATGAGTAGATACATCTTTTTTTTTTATAAAATTTTAAATTTTGTAACCATTGATTTTTTGAGTGAAATCTGTTTTGTTTTTGCAATGCAATAAAGTATTTTTTTAATTAATTCCAGTTCAAACATTGTGTTCCTTGAATATTTTCGACAATTAGTATGATTTTATTATTCCTAATAAGTCACAAAACAGAATGGTTTTCTTTTTGGTCAACTATTGATTTCGAAATTCTGTAGAACTTGTGATAAATTCGCATTTTAATTCTGGCTTATATGCCAGGTCTGAGTGCTATATCACATAGTCGCCATAATTAAAAGTAATAGCAAATCAATAATAAGCAGTTCGGCAAAATGCTTGTGAAAAATAAAACCTCTCTTTTTTATTTTAATTACAAAAAATCTTTCAATTCGATTAGCTTAATATCGTTGTGGTTTTACTTAACTTCCTGCAAAGTGTGTGATAAATTAACTTAAGATTTTATTTGAAATATTTTATGGTTTATCAAATTATTTAATGTTCGATTGACTGCAGATAAATACTCATTTTCATTTTATAATTTCAAATAGTTGCATGGGATATTTGTACTCAACGCGAAGAACTAAACGCGATTTGTATTTTGATAATAGACCTAATTTAGAAATTGTTTTATGATAGGAGTAATTTTTGTAATTTTAATAAAACCTTAATCCTATATCGTATATAGAATACGATAAAAATTATAATATTGTGTAAGAATACAAATGCATTTCTTTCAATCCAATCACCATATTTTTTAAATTTAGTTAAAACTTTTGTCCCACGGACATGTCGCATGGAACACTTTTTTGTATCACCATATTATAGTAATTGTAATTTGAAGTTTGTATTACTCTTTCGACTTAAAGGTTTATATAAAAATGCTTTAGAGAATTTTGTCATATGACATAAAATAAGTAGTTCTAGCATTAATAAAGAAAAAAGTTGAAAATCTAACACCAACACTTTAGTTTGTATTTATTTGTTGTTTACTTCAAATAAATGTATGTTATAACCAAATATAATTTATTTGTTTGCCCATGCGGAATGTAATTAGGAAACATTATAAAGCAGTAAAAATATAAAATTGCATTTCACGAGAAAAGTGCTTAGATGGATTAGAATATCGCTAATAAAGTTAAAGTTAATGACTTACTCAGTTTATTTTGTATTTCATCCTGAAAAGATATTCTTGATTTGAATTTTCCAACTAGATATTATGGATGATTGTGACTGTGATTTCTGTAGATGATTTCATTATAAGCTGGCAAATATATTTCCATATGCAGGCATCCTCCTTCATGATGTCTACTGAAGTTTTTCGCCACATGCCGGCGGACAGATGTGGCAAACATGTTGCAAGTTTGCTGTTGCAAGCTTGGCGAGCAACAAATGAATGAAATTCAGTGAAGTGCACTTGAAAAAAATTCGATAGCAACTGAAAATCGTTGATGGAATTTATCTAATAAACTAAAGAACGCGAAACAAATGAACCGCAGAGTAAAGATGATTTCGATTAAAATCAAGGCGAAGTGGGAGGGGCAGCAAAAATACCTTTGTGCTGAGAGGGTTGCTCGTTGGCCACGCCCCTCGATGGCTCGCGCCTGCGCCAGGCAGCTGTCTCATTGGACACACAGTTAATCAAAGTGCTTCGCTCTCTCTCTCTCTCTTTCTCTTTTGCAGAGGTTGCAACCCTGGAGGCGAACGAATGTTGCAAGCAGGGGATTTTGGGGGGGCATCCAAAATGTCAGGGCGTGAAAAAATTCGCGTACGCAAAACTTTAGCGAGGCGTTGAAATTTTCACGCTTCACTTGCGACAACTTTTCTAATCCTTGGATTTTAAGTGGAAGGCGTTGCAATCATCACAGTGGCATCTTCGCAATTAGTCACAGCTGAGTGGAGTTGAGAGCAAAAAAAAAAAGGGTTCAGCTTGCCAACAAGTTACTGGAAAAGATTAAACTCATATCTGAGAAGCATCGGAAAGTTCTTGGCTTCCGCATTCCACAATATTCTTGGCAATATTCTGATAAAGTTGCTAACAACTGCTAAAATTACATTATTTCATTAGCCTGTTTACAATCGTCGTTATATCATGTGTGTATATAGGTTATTTTTCAGATAGAGTTAAAACTGTCTAACAATATATGAAGCAATTTAAAATCAAGGTCGATTTAATCAACGATTATGGCTATTATATTGGCTCAATAATTTCGATTTGATTAATTTAGATCAGGGACTGCAAATCTGAGTAATGGGTTTAAAAATATTTAATTCCAAAAAAACCTCCAAAATGTATAATTATATTATTTTTTTAAGAGAATCCGAAAAACACGATAACTATTCTTAGTTTTCAAAGTAAAACTTACAAAATTAAAATTATTTTTCAATACACATAAAAGAAACGTGTATTTTTAATTTTTATTCTAAAAAATTAAAAATAAAAATAAGCATTTGCATTTAAATTTTAAAATTCAATGTTTTTTTAAATAAATGACTTTTACTACCATTTTTGGTTTTTTTTAAATTACTTTCACTTTACATGTAACCCTTATTTAGAACACTTTAATCTTTTGGTCAAGTGTTGAACCGGTTCACAAATACCGAACAAAATTACTATGCAAGCTTTTGTGAACCGATTCGTGACACAGAAAATTAGTCAAGCAAATGAGAATGAAACAATCGTATATTGGATTGTGAGTATGACTCACTTAGAACACTTTAATTTTTTGGTCAAGTGTTGAACCGGTTCACAATACCGAACAAAATTACTATGTAAGCTTTTGTGAACCGATTCGTGACAGAGAAAATCAGTCAAGTTGGATTGCAAATGAGAATGAAACAATCGCATATTGAATAATTGGGAGTATGACTCACCTTTCGGTTCAGGCTGAACCGGTTCGGAATCTAGTTGGCCTCTGACTCGAATGTTAGTGTACACTTCAGTTAAGTTCAGTTCAGTTCGGTTCGGTTCGGTTCGATGTTGTTGCTATTCAATTCCTTATTTTAGTCGGAGTCAGAATCAGACACGAATTACAGCGCCATTCATTCGCAGTTATCCACACAAACGCCAAATCGAGAAGAGTGTTCCCAGTGCTTGGCCAGAGTCTTCTCTTCTCTTACACAATGAGCTACACGAATCTGTATTCGCGGACCGTCGACGGCTGTCAGCGGGTCAGTTACTGCCTCAATCCGTCGCTAGGCGGCGTTCGGGAGCGCGACGAGAGCAACGTGGGCGACAATGCCACCGGCGACGGCCTGATCATCTGCAAGAACCTGATCATTGGCTGCAAGCCCGAGAGCACCGACGACTTCCGGCCCTTCATCTTCGAGCCCACGTGGTGTGTGTACATGAAGGCGCAGGACAGCGTCGACATGGGGCACTATGTGAAGCGGGTCACGTTCCGGATGTCGCCGCGCCTGCCGCTGCGGCTGCACGTCGCCGACTCGTCGCCCTTCGAGATCACCGAGGTGCTGAGCACCGACTTTCCGCTCGAGCTGCAGGTGGACTACAACGACAGCAGCATGTCCTCGACCACGTATGTGTACAAGCCGAACGACGTCTTCGACGGCAGGTACAACGTGGAGCTGCGCATGAGTTTCCAGGGCCACGAGCGGCGCGACAAGATGTACTTCATGAATCCGCCGCTCGCCATGCAGCTTAGTCTCAACACCTTGACGCCGCTCGCCTCCGCGTCCAGCAAGTCCAAGTTTCTCGTGTCCGCGTCGACATCAAGAGTCACGAGTCACGTCCTGCCCATGGAAAAGCCACCTGTCCAGAAACTTGAGAAACTGCAGCCAGCACCACAGCAGCTCCTACCTACAGAGCTGGAGACGGAGTCGGAGTCGGAGCCGCAGCTGAAGCTGAAGCCGACGGTGCTGAAGTCGCCAGAGCTGAAGTCGCCCGGAGCGCCGCGTCCCATCTTCAACGTGCGACGCGGTTCGCTCGCCGAAGTCCTTGCCGAGAAGCCGCCGTCGCAGTGTTAGGACAGGAGTCCACGCACGATTTGCAGGCACTGTCTGCAAGGGTTGCTCAGGCGCCGCCCCTCAACTTGGGGGTTGCTGTTGTGTCTCTCTGTCGCTCTGTCTCTCTCACGTAGTCCGCCCCGCTGCCCTGCTGTCCTGCTGCCCTGCCGTCGTCAGCTCATTCGACAAGCGAACGCGCTGCGAGTCGGACGTGCAGCTCTCCTCCAATCTCGCGATGGCCTGGCTACCCAGCAGCTCGAACGCCGCCGACAATGCGGACGAGCGCAGCACGGCCGGAAGCCACTCGAGCGCCAGCTCCAGCTCGATGAATGGCGGCGCCGCCAGACGCGACCCGCCGGACACCAATGGCCACCAGGTGAACGGCTGCTCCACCAGCACAGCACAAACGACATCAACGTCAACGACTGCGCGACAGCCGCCCGCCTTGTTGCGTCATGCCACGCCCTATGTGCAGCCCAAGACGGAGTCCATATCCGACGGAGACCTGTCCGACTTCTCGCTGAACGACACCGAGGAGGACGAGGACGAGCTGCGCGACTACATCGTGCTCAACGGCAACCAGGCAGATGGTAAGACGACCACTTTACATCCTACAATTCCCTAACTTCTCTCCTTTCCTTTCTCTTCTCGCCCTTGACTTTTCTTCTTGGTTCTGTAGCTTCCCCCAAGTTCTCAACTTACCATCTTCTCTTAACTTCCTTCCTTAGCATTTATCTTTAACTTCCCTCCTTAACTACTCCACTTGACCTCATACCTTTACAACATTATCCTTACATTATTTCGTTATATAGTATTTATTATTTCCCTAACTTATCTACTTAACTTCCTTCCTTAACTTGTATTTTTAACGTCTCTTCCTTATCTCTCTCCTTAACTTCTCTACTTAACTGCATGCTCTAATTTCTTTTTCGTTAAATCCTTTCAATACTTAACTTATTGTTCTTAACTTCTCTTCTTGATCATTCTTCTTAGCGTCTCTGCTTAACTTTATTCCTTAACTTATCTTAGCTTTTCTCCATAACTTCTCTCCTTGACTTCTCTTCTTAAATTGCCTTTTCAACGTCTATCCTTAACTTCTCCACTTGGCTTTTGTTCTTTGCTATCTACCTTGCTTTCTTCCTTAATGTCTCTTTGTAACTTCTCTCCTTAACTACTCCACTTGACCTCATACCTTTCCAACATTATCCTTACATTATTTCGTTATATAGTATTTATTATTTCCCTAACTTATCTACTTAACTTCCTTCCTTAACTTACATATATTTTTAACGTCTCTCATTAATGTCTCTTCCTTATCTCTCTCCCTAACTTCTCTACTTGACTGCATGCTCCAATTTCTTTCTCGTTAAATCCTTTCAATACTTAACTTATTGTTCTTAACTTCTCTTCTTGATCATTCTTCTTAGCGTCTCTACTTAACTTTCTTCCTTAACTTATCTTAGCTTTTCTCCATAACTTCTCTCCTTGACTTAAAATTACCTTCTCAACGTCTATCCTTAACTTCTCCACTTGACTTTTGTTCTTAGCCATCTGCCTTGCTTTCTTCCTTAATGTCTCTTCGTAACTTCTCTCCTAACTTCTATTACTTAAGTTCTTCTTTGAAATCTCCCCCTAACTTCTCCCCCTCATCTCTCTCTCTGCTCTCCAGCTAGTCGCTCGCTCTCGAACTCGCCGCGAAGTGGCAGCGGCCACAATCTGTTTGGCGCCCAGGCGGCGCCTGGGGGCGGCGTCTCCTCCGGACTGGCGGCTCCCGCCCCGGTGCGCAAAGTGTTCACGAACACTCGCGAGCGTTGGCGGCAGCAGAACGTGTCGGGGGCGTTTGCGGAGCTGCGGAAACTGGTGCCGACGCATCCGCCGGACAAGAAGCTGTCGAAGAACGAGATTCTGCGCTCGGCCATCAAGTACATCAAGCTGTTGACGGGGATTCTCGAGTGGCAGCAACAGCAGCAGTTGCAGCAGCCCTCGCTGGACGAGCCCAACAACAACGACAATCGCATGGCCAACGGACACGCGGCCGATGCACTGCATCACATCAAGTGCGAGCGCCTGGACAGAGACTCGAGTGGAGCGCAGCGGGGCAACGATCTGCTGATGATTGCGCCCATCAAGACCGAGCTGACGAGTCATCATCACACCCAGAGCAACAGCTACGAGGAGACGCCCCTGGCAGCCAAAACAGCGACAGCTTCGCATCCGCCGCTGGCTGCGACTGCCGCAGTTGCCGCCGCCGCAGCTGCCGCACACAACAACAAGCCTGTGGCAAGCGGCCGCAATGCGGGCGGCAGCAAGCGACGCCACAAGAAGGAGGACGCCGCTCCAACTGGCGGCGAGTTGAATCACAGCAGCAGCCACAGCAGCGGCAGCAAGCGACGCAAGCCGTGAACTCTGAGAGAAGTCTTGGAGACCGCTGGACCCGATGAGTCCGATGCTTAGGATTAGTCCCTAGTTAAACTACGTTTAAATTCGAAATTTTAAGTAAAGTCCACAAATAGCACAACTCCTTGTTTTAATGCCTCAATTTCGCTATGTATATTCGTCAACACTCCTGCCATTATTCTGACACATTTAATGCATTCTTCATTCGAGTTATAGAATCAAGAAGAAATCATTGCTTAATTTATCCATATTTGCATCGTTTCGTCATAATTCTGCCAGCTCAATTTCGTCAAACAAAACGGCCTCGATTTCGCCATATTTTCGTCAACTCTCCTGCCATTAATCTGTCATATATGCTGCATTCCGCCATATCATCATTCAAGTTATAGAATCTTGAAGATATCTTCGTTTTAATGCCTCAATTTCTTAAAATTTCGTCATAATTCTGCCTCGTTTTATTGGCCAACTTTCGTCATTTCTCTATAACTTCTGAAGTCATAACTCCGCCATATCTGCAACTTAATTCAGCCATATTTCCATCTTAATTTCGCCATATTTTTATCCAATCTTTGACTAAGTTTAGATACGAATTTACAAGTAAATACCTTTAAAAGCATAACTTCCTGTTTTATTGGCCTTATTCCGTCGTCGCTTCGCCAATTCCGCGTCATTCGTTTCGCCATCATTTCTCGATATATCTCCAGCTCCATTTCGGCATATCTCCGAGTTTATTTGGCAATGTTCTCATCACAGTTTGGATTACGTTTAAATTCCAGATTTAAAGTAGAAACAATAAATAGAACAGCTCCCTCAATGTCGCCTCAATTCCGCCAATTCTTCAGGCGTGATTCGTCACATAAAACACTTGATTATAATATTTTTGTTTGTAATTTTTATTGTTTGTTTTCTTGTTTTTTTTTTTTTGTTTTAAATTAATGTTTCTTTTATGTTTCACATGTTGTTGTTGTCTGGTTGTTTGGTTGTTCTGCTTGCTATTATTGTTGGATTTTGGTTTTGCATTTAGTTTAATTGTTTTTTGTTTTTTTTTTTGCTTTTGTGTTGTGTTTAAATGTAATTCTTTTTTCATATTTCCTTTAAGCGAAACGCTGAAAATTGATTTAATTTTTTATTTTCTTTTGTTTTTTGGTTTGTATTTCATATATATATTTTCATAGTTTTTCTTTTATAATTTTCTGCTGCCTCTTTTCTTACTTATTTTCTTATTTTTCATTATTTTTTTGAGGAAGGGCTTTTTTGCGGAATTCTTTTTTCAATTTATAATTACAAATTAAAGTGAATTTTTACTGTGAGTATGTGTATGTGTGTGTGTGTGTGTGTGTGTGTGTGTGAGTAGATTATTTTATATATAATTTGTTGTTGTAGTTGTTTCATATATTATACTCTAAAATGTTTTGGAGCCTTTGCTTTTTTTTTTGTTTTCTTTTTTTTTTTGTTATTTTCATTTATTTGTATTTTTTGTTTTAGTTTTGCATGTTATTTTTTGTTACTCAGAAATTATAATAAATATCTTTTTGCTTTGATATTACTGCAAAACCTTCAATAAGTTTCGGCTTCTACAACATCATCGTCTTCTTCTTTTCTTTTATTTTCTTTTTATCTTGCTTAACTTCGACAACTTGAACTTCTTCTTAATCTTTCTTTTGGTTCTCTAAGTTTAGAAAAAAAAATGTATTGGAAATATAATATAAGACATAATGGAATCTAGGAATACATATACATATACAAATACAGTTAGTTTATTACACAGTTTCTTTTTGTTTGTTTGCTTAAGCGAATTGGAAACATTTGCTAAATGATCGCAGTGGGGGCGTGGCAGGGCGAGGGCGGGGTGGTTTAAGAAATAAGGTAGCTTTTTTTATTTGCGTTTTTTTTTTTGGGCGTTTTTTTTTTTTGGGGGGATTCTTCTATAGGCAGGCTCTGAGATATTACACGCTACATAGATATAAGTAGATGATGCAATTGCTTTGATCTCTTCTTCTTCTTCTTCTTCATCGTGTCTTCGTCTTGTGGCAGGCAAAAAAACAGTGTTGTGTAATGGTCCGAATGGTCACCATCTGGAATACGTCTATTCAATATGTGTGTCTTATACAAGAGTATATGGAATATGCCTCGTGCCATTTGTTTGTATGTGTGTGTGTGTGTGTTGGTGTGTGTTTGTGTGGTTTTCATTATTTTTATAAATTTTAAAATTAATTTAAATTTTCAATTGCAGCTAAACGTTTACGATTACTTTACAATTAATGCATTATAATCATGGTTACCATTTGAGAGTGCTCCTCCACCTCTTCTCCTCTCTTCCATTATTTTTAGAGTTTTATTTTTGGTTTTTAAATTTCTTTGTATTTGTTGTAAATTTAAATTTATTATTTATTTTAATGGGTGGCGTCGCGCGCTAAAAGCGTTTCCTAATCAGCCCCATTCCGAGTTCGGAGCAGCGCTGAGTTATTTATTTCCTTCCGTATTCACTTATTGGATTTGTCATTTTATAATCGTACTAATATATGTATATATATATTTATGTATATATATAGACTTGGACTGTAGAACGGCACTAAATACTTAGTAGTTAAATAGGGGCACAGGATTTGCTTGGAAGGGGTCATTTTTTTTGTAGGTTATGGTAGAGAAACAGTTTCATTCTCTCTCCTCGCTTCTCTGCACTCAAGTTTCACACAAATTTCGTAGCATACTTTTTGGGGCACCAATTGTGCTGAAGCGAGAGGGAAGCAGCAATCCGTCTGTCTGTCTGTCTGTCTCTCTCTGTCCGTCTGTTTGGGTTGCAGCGAGTACGAAATTGGTATGAAGAGTATATGTCTATATATATGTTTGTATAGTTGTAGTTGTTGCATATGGGGGAAAACTTGTATTTGTATGTGATTAATTTTAACATTCTTTGCATACATTGTGAAAACGATTGAATTGTTTTTCTTTTGCTTTTGCTTTTAACCTTCCTTCAAGACAACAACATCACATTATTGTTGTTGTTGTTTGTTGTTGTTGTTGTTGCTAATGCTTGTATATGTTTTAATTTGTTACTTTACTTTTTTTAAATGGGACAAAAAATTTTGATTTATTTCACTAAATTTTCTTTCTCGATTTGCTTATGAGTTATTACGTTTTTTTTGCAAATTGTTTTTTTTTTGTTTTCTCTGTTTTTGTTTTTCACTATAATGTATTTAGTTGCTGTTATTTAATTTAATTTAATTTAATATTCTTTTAACATTTTCTCATTCGTGTGAATGTATGTGTGTGAGAGTGTGTGTTGTCTGTCATTATATATGTATACGTATGTATATATATGTATTTATATATGCATATATATAGTTTTTGTATTTGTATTAATAATAAATTGTTCTTATTAATGCATAATTTAGGCATTTGCTTTGCTTTGTGTTTCCTTTTGTATTTCCATTTGTTTTTCTCAATTTTTGTTGTTGGTTTTTCTTTCTGTTTTGTTAATTTGTTTAATATTACTCTAAATATTTGCCTTGCGCCCAACATACAACACACACACACACGCGCCCTCACACACACGCTCGTTCTCGCTCTCTTACAAACAAATCTCTTAGGCACACACAATGCCTGTGTGCGAGCGAGACATCAATCGCATCCTGCACTGTGAGCCTCACTGCTGTTAGCTATGTATGTGTGCGTGCGTGTGTGTGTGATGCTGTAAACTGGTTGCTGTTAAATTTACTTAAGCCCCGCTTTGTGTTTTTGTTATGGGCGAGCGCAAAAAAATGTTAATAACAGTAGGCTGTAAACAACATTTACATTAACAGAACGGCGCCATTATTGCGCTAACCCGACGCTGCCGCTGCCGCCTGATCGGCCTCTGCTGCTGCTGCGCCATTGTCGCCGCCGCCATTGCCGTTACCGTTGCCGCCATCGCCATCAGCATCGCCGCCTGCGGCGCTGGCGTCGCCGTTGCCAGCATCACCATTGCCGCTGGCAACGTTCAAGGCGCTGTTTGACTGCGAGCCTGCAAATGTTGATTCCAATCAAAGAAATAAAAGAGAAACAGAGAAAGTAGAGTTGTTGTTGTTGTTGTTTGCTGTTTGCTTCTACAAAAACACGCATATACATATGTAGTAACAAAGACAAAGAGGTAGTAGAGAGAGAGAGAGAGAGAGACAATGTGAAGAGCGACAAGTTCACAAAGAGAGAGCATGCAAGTATTGAGCATGGAGAGAAGAAGCAGATAGTACATACAACAACAGTTACATACGAATGATGCAGCAACAACAACGGGCAAGGGGATTTCTGGATGATCTCCCCTCAACCCCCGCCGCGCTGCTTCAACCACCCGCCCGTCCCCCGCCTAGCAAACAACAAGAACACAAAATGTACAAATGAAATAAGGCGAAAAAAATGTGAATTCGTTTAAATGTTTTTTTTCTTTGTTTTTTTTTTATTGTTTTTATTTTTATTATTTTTTATTCTTGTTTTTCAGCATTTCTTTTTTTGTTGTTTTTGTTTTTGTAATTTTGCTCAGTGTGTGTTCTTCTCCATGTTCATTTCATTTGCATTTATCTTTATCAACAACTTCTTTCTTGGTATTTGTTATCATGAATATTATTATTATTGTTATTATTATAGCATTACAATTGGTAATATGTATGTATGTATGTATGTGTATGTGTGTCGTTATTGTATTTAAATTAATTGATTAATGCCAAATAATGTCGATTGTTGCTCTTATTGTTTGTTGTTGCTGTTGTGTTTGTTTTGTTTTGTTTTTTTTTTGTCTAAATTACTAGGAAAAAGTTGATTTAATTTTTGTGTGTTTGTTGTATTCTTGTTTTTAATTGTTTATATATGTATATTATGTATGTAATTAGCATAATAATTAGTTTAAAGTGCTTTTATAATAAACTATATAAATAAATATATACGTTTTGTTTTTGTTTTTGTTTTTACAATTATCTGTTAATAATTATGTTATATTGAATTCAAAATCAGCAAGCAAGCGCGCGCTCAAATCTGAGCTACAATCCGGATCTCAATCGCAATCGCAATCGATGTCGATATCGATAACTGATAACTGATAACGGACGAACGGAACCGGTTCACTGATTGAACAAACTCGATTTTGCTCTTTGCGTTATGTGCTGATTATACACACACATATATACGTATACACGTTAGCTATGTGTAGGTATTAGTATAAGTATTTATATATAGTATCTATATAAATATATAGATGTATGTTTATCTCATTTTTATGTATTTTTATCTACATATTGCAACTAAACCAGCGATACGAATACATTCATACACGTGTTCGAGTGTGTGTGTGTGTGTGTGTGTGTATGTGTGTAAGTGCCATGTTATCTATATGTAACTGTATAATAGAGCATGATTTTATTTTCCACGCATTTCTTCTCCTAAATACAATAACTATATTTCAAAAAAAAAAAAAACGTAATTAAGTGTTTACATCAAAAATTGTTATTAATGTGGTGTGTTTATTATATATTTGTTGTTGCTTTTTTTTAAGTAATTCACTAAATTTAATATACATACAATTCATGATTGTATATTTTTTTTTGTTTTGTATTAATCGTGTGTGTGGATTTGTAGTTGTTGTATTTTAACTTTCATTTTTTGCGTATTTTTTCTGTTTGTTGTCGCTTCACTCAATGCACGCTGCTTTCATTTATTACAAAATAATAATAATTATTATTTAATAAAAATAATTTATTTATTTAATATGTATGTATGTATGTATGTATATATATGTATGTATGTATATAATGCGTTTTACAAAAAAAAAAATATTTATATTTTATTTATGTATAATCATAATCAATTAATTAATGCATTAATCGATTAGGTTTTAGATATATAACGCAAAACATTAGTATATTTGCTTAATTTGTTGCTGTTGCATTTTTGTTTCAATTAAATTTGCATTAATTATAATATTAACATAGCATTAACATTATGTTAAGTTGTTGTTGATTTTGATGCAGCCATCTTCATCTTCTTCTTCTTCATCATCTTCTTCATCTGCTCTTATGTTAATGTTAAATATATTTTATGTTCTTGCAATTTCGGTTACACTTGTTATCGATGTCAAGTTATCGAACAAATGAATATTCTCTCATTATTATCATTATTATTATTATTAAGGATCAACAAAATTCAAGTTTTGCGTATTGTTTTCTTGTTGTTACTTTGCTGTTGTTGTTGTTGATGTTGTTGTATTATTATTATTGTTATTGTTGCTTTTCGCTACACATATCTCATCAGTTTAACATACTAAAAATAATAATAATAAAAAAAAAATAAAAATAAGGGAAATTGTTATGCAATGACTTTTCTTTAACTACATATTGGTGTATGCGTATGTGTGTGTGTGTGTGTGTGTGTGTGTGTGTGTGTGTGTGTGTGTGTGTGTGTGTGTGTGTGGGTGCGTGTCTATTTGTGTGTGTGTGTGTTATTATGGGATGACAATTCCACAGCGAAAGCTGCCAATGTTCAGTTTTGCCAGCTGTTATCTATTATAGTTTCTTTATTTATTATTTAAAAAAAAAGGATAATTATAATAATAATAATAATAATAAAAACAAGCCATTATTGGCATTAGCAATGACATTACTATTACAGTTATTATTAGTTTTTGTTTATTTTAGTTTTTAAAATAAATTTAATTTTTATCTATGTAAAATTTTGCATTACATTTGTTGTTTTTCTTTTTTGTTTTGTTTTTTTTTGTTTTCTCTTGCTCTTTATATAATTTGCAGTTATTCTTCTCATTGTTTTTTGAGTTTTACATATATGTATATATATATTTTTTATTTGCTATTTTATATGCATTTTTGTTTTGATTTTTTTTATGAATTTGCTGCAAATTGCTTTAAATTAATTAATTAATTAATTATATTGTGTTTTGTGTGTGTGTGTGTGTGTGTGTGTGGGGCGGGTGTATGTGTGTATTTATATATCAAAGTATATAATTATATTTAGTTTTTGCCAGTTGTTTTTGTTTTCACTTCTATTTTGTGTTCTCTTGATTTCTTTAGTTTATTATTGTATACGCCTTTCTCTCAGTTTTTGTAGTGGGTATGTTGGTGTGTTTCTTGATTTCTTTTATATATATTTATAACTATATGTATATATATATACATATATATATATACACATACATAGATATATATATATATATACTTATATATATATATAGGTATGTTACTATTGCCCCTATGAATCTGTAATTAAAATAAAAATGAAACGAAAAAGAAAAGAAAAAATTAAATTAAGTTCGAAATAAAGAAAATTATAAAACTATCATATGAAATAAGAAATATCAAGCTAGCAAAAGATATGTAAGAACATGTATATATATAGTATATACAACAATTCCAAAAAATATGGGGTCATCTACATATACATATTTATGTATGTATTGTATTTCCGATAGGGAATTGAGGCACGGGGAAGCGTTCGGGTTGGACTACGCTTAAGTCTATATACATAATATATAGATAGAATATATATATTTAGCTTCTACAATGGCACATGCATTAATGCAACAGAAGAGCGTTCTTCGGAAACACCGAAGCTCCAATAAAATATCCTTGCAGATCTGATAATTTCGTAATAGCTTTAATAACGTTTCACAGAATTGATGTTATAGTTCGATTGTTTCTGCAGTTCTGCAAGGTTTTGCCAACAAAAAAGTTGAACGAGCGCAACAGAAACAAGTAGAAAACTGAATAACATAAAGTAGACATAAATATAGAGTTGAATTTGGAAAGGGATCAGATCAGATGGTAAGGAAAGACCTGGAAGCTGGACCCAAGCCCAATAGACGCAGACACAGCGTAAAAATGTAAAACGAGACAATCGCCAAGGTTGTAGCTCATTTATTTCAATAGACAATTATATATAGGAATCGAATGTAGTGTGGTAGCGCCATATAGATAAATTGGCAGCGCCGGATTGTCGCCAAGTTGGCAGCCCCACTAATTGTATGTGGCAAGCTGTCCGCGCATTGCATTCAAATTGAGTTTGTGCCTTGCTTGAATGATTGATTGACTGGATTCTGGGCTTGACTTTGGTCTTGAACTTGGTCTTGAGGAGCGATTTGATCGTGCTGCTGCTGCTTGCGCTGCGTTTTTGACACCTTAGCTGCAAAAGGGCAGGCAACAAATTTGATTGCAGACAGACAGACAGACAGACAGATTATGATAGAGACAGAGAGACAGAGAGAGAGAGAGAGAGAGAGAGAGAGCGAGAGAGTGCGTTTGTTGGCTTGGTCAACGCTTACTCACCTGTTATGTTGGCGCCACCAGCATTGCTTGTGGCAATCGCGCCGGCTGCAGTGGCAGCTGCCGCAACACCACCGCCGCCACCGCCAGCGCCGCTTGCAGCCGCATTCGATTGCGGCGCATTGCCAGCCGTTGCTGCGGCAGTTGGCGCGGCGTTGGTTGCGGTGCCGCTGTTGCTGCTGCTGCTGTTGTTGCCTTGTCCGCCGCCAGCTGCTGCTGCTGTTGCTGATGTTGCTCCTGTGGCTGCTGCTCCAGCTCCGGCTCCGCCTGCTGCTGCTGCTGCCGCTGGCGTCTGCTGCTGTGATTGGGCGGCACCGCCATCCGCTGACGCGCCGCTGCCCGTGGAGGAGACGCTGGTGGAGCCGCTGGCCGCGGCTGTTGCTGAGCCGCCGCCAGCTGTGGCGCGCACGGCCGCATTCTGCAGATGCTTTGGCAACAACTGTGGCACTAAGCTAGGCTGTATCGAGAGTTCTAAACGGCAAACGAAATACCAGTCGTTAGTAAAGTTTAATTCAATAAAAGTACACTATCCATATCGGTTATATGCAGCACAAAATATTAACAAAAAATTAATGTAATTAGAATCTTGTATCATGTATTCTCAATTGGTCAAAGCTAAAGATCTTTAGATTACTATTTGGAATATATTTTTTTAATTGACTCACAAAATAGATTTAATCAGTCGAGACTAAAGTAAATATCAAACAAATGGAATACTTTTGATTTTACAGTTTGCTCCATTATACTCAGTAGAGAATCACTTGAATTGGGAATGAATTTAATTAAGTCGAGAATAACTTGATGCAATGACAGTTTACTATTAATTTAATCTTTTTTCATTCTATATGTTGTGCGATATCCTTGCATATAAGCGATATAACAGCTGATGGAGCCAAGCGCAGACTTACCATGCTCTGTGAAGTTGAAGAGTGGCGGCATCTCGCGACCGTTGGGCAAGGTGTGATTGCCCTCCATGCGCAGCTCATCGAAGAACGGATGTGCACAGGCCTTGAGCGGTGTTATGCGAGCGCTGGGCGTGTACTCTAGCAGCTGGGACACCAAGTTGATAGCTTCTGTCGGAGTGCGTATACGGAAAACCTGTGCCACACAATGACAACGAATAAAAGAAATCCAATTAGTTTTCATTTATTCAATTTGCGAGCGAGCACAATACACTGCATCAGAATGGACGGGGACAATCGCAATATGGATATAAATATATAATTCAATTCACAATATACAATATTGCAAGCAATTTTCTTTGTACAGCAGACGGAGGGGAAACAGCAGAGACGGAGACAGAGACGGAGACAGAGACAAAGACGAGGGGGACAGGGACACAACAAGAAAAGGCGGCGCGCGGGGGCAAATAGAATTAAAAGTTGGAAACAACAACAATCAAGTCAAGTCAAAGCAAATCAATTCAATTCAATTTCAATTCAAATTCAAATGTAATCAATCAATCAATATCAATCAACATTGAAGCAGTGTATAACACTTTTACAGCGCAAGCAAGCGCAAGCTTTGCAAAGTGGAGAAGCCATGATTTTGCGAAGAGACGATGATCGCAAGTGTTATAAGTGCATATAACACTTTCAAAGCCAAGTCCAAGTCGGTGAATACTGAACTGTTATACTGTTCGTTGGCAGACAAATCTGTCTGCGTTGCATGAACGGCTTGTATATATTCTGAAATGTGCGCATGTACATATGTTTGAAAGCATAGCCGTATAAACGGCTGTTATACAACTGTTATACGACTGTTATACAACTGTTATACGACTGTTATACAACTGTTATACATTCTGAAATGTGCGCATGAATGTTTGAAAGCATGCCCGCAATGAGCATTTCAAGCATTTCGTTCAATATTTTCGTCCGTTTTTTTTTTTTGTTTTGCAAAGAAAATTAATTTTGGATTTTTCGTTTTTGTGTTTCTTCGTTTCGGCTTACTCTCAATTGTTGTTTCTGGTTTAGGGCGTTTGGAAATTGGGTGCGTTCGAGTAGTGACTGCAACGAATTGTTATGTACACTTCAATTACGATTTGAAAAGAACACACGATTAAGAGAGAGAGAGAGAGAGAGAGAGAGAGAGCGAACGGACAAAGTGAGTGAGAGCAAAATTGTTATACGACATTCGTACAGTTAGTGACAAGAGGAGGCTCAATCAAAGGGCAGAGAGAGCTGTGTTGTTGCTGAGTTGTTGCGAGTGAGAGACCCTCTGGAGGTGTGGTCGCGTTATCATTGAATGATGATGCTGGGAGGGGGCATTAACTGTGGACGGGGGCGACTTACTTTCTGCCATGGATGACTCTTAATCTGTGGAAATTTGAATTCCGTGTAGTTTGGATTCATTTCGCGTATTTGTTCTCTTGTCGGTGTGCCCAAAACTTTGATAACCTCGACCAGCTGATCGACGCCCGAGTCACCCGGAAAGATCGGCTGTCCCAGCAGCAGTTCGGCTAGCACACAACCGGCGCTCCATACATCTGTAAGCAAAGCACAATCGAGTGTTAATTTGTAAATTGATGTAAAACACAAACGTCAGTAGTGAGCATAGTTACCGATTTTAGTTGTATAGTTAATGGCGCCAAATATGAGCTCGGGTGCCCGATAATATCGGGAGCAGATATACGAGACATTTGGCTCGCCGTGTAACAACTGCTTGGCACTACCAAAGTCGCACAACTTTAGTACGGCCGTTTCCGGGTCGAGCAGCAGATTCTGCGGCTTGATATCACGATGGCAAATGCCCAGCGAATGGATGTAGGCCAAGCTTCTGAACAATTGATACATGTAGAGCTGAACCGAGAGAGAGACAGAAATGTATTTAATTAGTACACAATTTGTAGATATTGTACATATATTTGTATTGCAACTCACCCGTATAAAGTTGATTGGTATCGTTTGCTTGGTTTTGGCATATTGACGTGCCACTTTGTATACAGTTTCTGGTATATATTCGAGGACTAAATTCAAAAATACTTCATCACGCTGCAAATGTCAAAGATATGCATATTATTAACAATTCGCAATTGCGCTATAAATAAGCAATCAATTTGGTTTTATTTCTTTTTTTGTAATGAGCGATCGATCAGGCGAGCTCAAACTGTAAATGCGGGAAGATTTATTTTTGGTTGGCTTTCAGCATGCGCGATCAACGTTCAACGATGACGATTGCGATTGCGATTGCGATATATAATATAACGATAAACGATAGACGATTTTAGAGGGGGAGGCACTTTCTGTCAAAAGTACTCAACTAGCAGCTAGCCAATGTGAAGTTCTGCATTGAACGAGGGGGAAGAGCGGGGGTTATGAATCGGATCTACAACTAAACACATGCTAATTCTTCTTCTTCTTGCTAGCATGCTGCTTCTTTCACTCTTCGGCACAGCTCAAAGGAGACAGAGAGAGAGAGAGATATGCATATATATTGATGTGGAAGAGGCAGACAGACAGAGAAAGAGTTAAAGAGAGCGACGAGCGTAATGTGGGAATTGGCAGACAGAGAGAGAGAGAGCGAGCGAGAGAGAGAGAGAGAGAATTCGAGCACGAAAGAGAGCCAGAAGTCTGAGCACTCTCTCGGCGCGTCGTTTTCGATACCTGCGGCTTGAGCACAGCGGCTAAAATGCCCAAATCGATGGGAAACTCGGCCAACTATGTAAAATAATACAACAATAATAATCATAATCAAAATAATTACAACAAAAACAATAAAAAATATACGACAAATTAGGCAAATCAATTGAGAATCGTTTTGAACTTTGATTGCGACACAACCAACTTAAGCGCAGCGCCAGATCGTTTCTATATATAATTTACAGATCTATCACAGAGACATCTTAGAAATATACTACTTTCTGTGCTAACTATTTAAATCGCACATGAATCGCTTACCTTTTCTCCACTCGAATAGAAAAAGTATAAAAGTTTCACGATATTACAATGCTCCAATCTGCGCATTATTTGCAATTCACGATTCTGGAAATAAAAAGAATTTGGTTAAGTTATGGAAGAGATATGGAGGGAGCTTAGAGCTTACCTTAAATCGTCTGTCTTGTAAAACTTTTTTGATTGCAACCAATTCGCCGGTATCGCAGAGTTTCGCCTGAAAGACGACACCAAAGCTGCCATTGCCGATGACTTTTGTATCTGTATAGGAAACTTCTTGAACCCGATCGGTGCCTTGGCCGGGCGTTGCAACGACTGTTGTAATTTTGGAACCATCACGACCTGTGAAAGCACAAAATGGACAATTAATATATGCGAGAGTTATATGAGAGAGTTAACGACAATTGAAGTTAAGAGTAGAGCTGCACACTCGAATATATATTTTAATTTAATTTAATTAGTTCAGTTCAGTCAGTGGGTCAGTCAGGTAATACCTGTTGTCTCCCAGGCGCCCTCTAGTTTCTCCTTGCTCCTATCGACCTCCTTTGGAATGGACAATGCGACGCTATGTTCGGGCCACAAATCATTCAATTTGCCGATCAATTGTTTCATGCCTGCGCCACGAGCAGCAGATCATTCAACGAGAGATCCAGTATTTGGCGAGAGACAAAGAGATAGAGAAAGTGAGAAAAGAAAGCTGACGACGGCGAGGAAGAGCGGGCGGAAAAAAAGAAACACGAAAAGTGAAGAAACATTCGGATGATGAGGGGCGTGGAAACTATGATTCTTGGAGGCTTGATTTCGCGATTTGTCGAACATCAACGTTCAGCATCAGTTTAAAATTACACATTTTTTGTTAATCTGTCACTCTTTTCCTGCCCTTTTTGATTGGCATTGTCATTATCCTTTATAAGTGTTTTATGGTAATTTTTTATAATTTGTTAATGTGAAATGATTATTTTCGATTAGTGTTAATCGCTTAGCTCTTGCAACGTAGTATTTGATACATTTAAGGTTTAAGATTTAATCTCGTTGTACTTGAATTGAATCGTTTAAGGAATGTATTTCTCATTCTTATGTTATTTTGCTGTGATCCGTGCTTTGAGGTCCTGCCTCAGCTGTGTCTCGATTGTCGATGGGCGAGGGGAATGTGCGGGGGGGGGGGGGGGGATGTTACAGCCGCTTTACGTGATCGCCCCAATGGCAATCGCGCTGTCTATAGCGAGGAATCTATTTAATTTGACTTTATTTCATTTATAATTAATGTTGGCAGTAGCACAAGTTTCGACGACGTCGCTGCAGCAGCGGCAGCTGCTTTGCCCCATCTGCCACATGAGATGAGAGCGGGGGAGGCGAGGTAAATGCTGATGGGCGTGGCGTTGCTATGTGAGGTTGAGGTGGAGGTCGAAGCGACGACACTTTTCGGTGGAGTGTGACAGAGACACAGGCAGACGGAAGGGAAAGGAGAAGGAGAAGCTGGGCTAGTTTGTACTTGGATCCTTGTACTGCTTGCCCAGCGAAGCCGAGCTGCGCGTCTGCAGCTTCGGCTTCTTGAGCGCGGCCAGCAGCGAGGCAGACGACGACGAGGCGGCGCCTCCGGCCAAAGTCGTCGTCGTCATCATTGTTGTCGATGCTTTGCCGTTCGCGGCTGCCGCTGGACGACGACGTCTCGCCGCCGCCGAGGAGGACGCTGAGCTGTCCGACTGCGAGGACGACGACGACGACGACGACGAGGAGGAGGCGGAGGAGGAGGAGTTGCTGGACGCCGATGTGCCCGATGTGGATGAGTCGCCAGTGGAGTCCTCGTCCTGCTCGGAGCTGCTGTTGTCGTCGCCGCTGGAGTTCGAAGAGTCGCGCTTCAGCTGCTGCTTGGCAGCCTTGTTGATGATGCTGCTGTTGCTGCTGCTGCCGCCTGCAGCATTGGTCGACGATGAGGATTTGCCTTTGGCTTTGGATGATTTGCATTTGGTTTTGGATTTGCTGGCGGCAGGTTGCGGCTTGCGCGGCGGCATCGGTGTCCAAGGTCGACTGGTGCTGGCTGCCACAGCCGCAGCTGCCTCGTGTGCCGCACGCACCGCCTCGATCTCTGCAATCGGTGCATTATAATAATGTTTGCCTTGCTGCTGTTGTTGCTGTTGTGTGGGTGGCAAGTTCAGGGAATTGGAGTTGGCGCTGGCGCTGGTGGCGGGAGCGCTTCCAGGGGCCGTTTCGCCGGCGCCGTCCGATTCGCTGGCATCGTTGAGGGCGGTGCTGCGCTTCTTGCGACGCACCACACGCACCACCTTGCGGAGGCGACTCGGCGCCTGTGTCTTCTCCACTTTGTGGCCTAGTTTTGGTTATTTTTTGTGTGGGTTTATTTTTCGCCCACTTGACCAACTTTTCGCGGCGACGTTTGACGTTGAAACGCGTCGCGAACAATCAAACGATTTCGACGATCGCACCGCGAATTGATCGATCTTCAAATAGCGCAAAAAAATGCAACAAACAAAAATAAAAACCTCAAATAGAAACCACCAAAAGCAACCACATTCACGTATAGTTTATTTCTTTCTTTTTTTTTGTGTGTATATTTAAAAAAAAAAACCAAAAACAACAACAACAACGACGACGACGTCGAATCGCAATCGCAATCGATTCGAGAGAGTTGCGACGACGATGCGATCGCTCGAACTTCCGTTGCACAATTGGCCCAGAAGCTGCTTTCTTG
The DNA here is from genome assembly GCA_035045625.1 of Drosophila formosana. Classification (NCBI taxonomy): domain Eukaryota; kingdom Metazoa; phylum Arthropoda; class Insecta; order Diptera; family Drosophilidae; genus Drosophila; species Drosophila formosana. The sequence continues at coordinate 2,463,930 of JAWNOW010000143.1, read as the reverse complement.
TTTGGCAAGAAAAACTTGGCGAGGACGAGACACGATGCGATGCGGCAATGACGAACGATCAACCGATCATCAATCGATCTACGTTCCACACACGATCCACAATACAATCCACGACACGACAGCTGATTGCACGAAGCCGCCGCACGCGACTGCGACGCGTTTTAAAACGCGGCGTCTTCTTTTTTAATGTCTTTTTGTTTTTTTTTTTTTTTTTTGGCAACCCCCGTCATGAAATTTTTCATAATTTTCGTGCGCTTTGCTTTGATTTAATGTTTGCAAAAATTTAATTGCAGGAAAATTGCAAGCATGAAGCTAGATGCCAAAAAGAACATGCGAAGACGATAAGACGAGACAGCCGCTAAAGGTTGCAAGAACCCCACTGAGCGAGAGCGAAAGAGAGAGCGCGCTAGAATGTGCGAAGAATGGAAGTGGAAGCGAGCGAGACAGACAACTTGGATTCGAGACGTAGATGGACCATGCCCAGCATAGAGCGATGGACAGACAACGATGGGCAGCAGCCAAGCGCAGCCAAGCATGCGACAGCAACCGGCCACCGGCCACATCTAACCTCAATCTTCTCGATCGCCGACAGCTCAATGAGACAGAGAAAGGGAGAGAGAGCGAGAGAGAGAGAGGGGAGGAGACAATCAAAGGATACTGCCACGAAATGCAATTCATTTCATTCTAATGAATCAATTAAAATTAAAAAATAAAATACAATTTATATACAAGAAAGGAGGCCATGCAAAAATGTGGCATACATGGCATTGGAATTGTTTGCGTCGCGCCACGAAGCGCCACCAACAACAACAACAGCAACAATGTTGGCAATAGTCGACATGCAACATCGCCAAAGCACAACAGCCCACAAAAACCCAAAGCACAAAAACAGCACGACAATAAAAACAATTAGCCTAATCTTCATCTTGCGAATTTATGCCCATAGCACAAGCTGATTGCAGCATTTATTTAGCGTTTAATTGGCTGCCAAATATGGTCACCCTAAAGAGAGTGTAAAATTTAATGCGATTTATTATCTTTCAAAATATTTATTTTTCATTTGAATTTATTTAATTTCAGTTTTCATTCTTTTCCCTGAAGGCTTTTATTGCTCTGCGTCACAACATTGTAACAGAGTAGTTTAAATCAAATAAAATAATATTTTGTTTATTAATGCTCAATGCTTTGATCAGTCTATATAGTTCTACTTTTATAATTACAGTCCTCAGTGAAGATAATTACACTCCAATATTTAATCAGATAAATAATTGAATTTCTTCAACTTATGCTACAAAGTATGATCACTCCTAAAAAGTTAAATTATACATTCTGCAAATAAAAAAGTCAAAGGGGAAAATCCATAAGTGCAAGAGCTCTAAATATGAACCTGACCCATTCAGGGGAATTCAGGGAATCAACTCGTACCATCGACAGCACAGTATAGTTCTGTTTATACCGTATAGTATAGTATATGGAATCGTCGTTCATCATCGTGTCGATAGAATATGCGAATACTTGTTTATGCCACATGCATATTTGGTGCTTATGTGGAAAATTAATCAAATTATCCACAGCAAAATACAAGAAGGCTCTTTCAGCACAATCTGCTGGCCTCTTTTCTTTCTCCCCCCCTCAAAAAAAAAAACATTAATTTCGCCGCTTGCAAGCGCTGTAAACATTGTAAAACAAGTCATGGCTAAATGAGAAATGGAGCCCAGAGAGAGGGTCGCAGGAGGTGGGAGGAGGAGGTGGGTGTTGCATGGCGTTGTCAAAATAGAAAAGCAATTTTTATTTCTTTTTGTAAAATTCTTTTTTTGTGGCACGACGACGGCGACTAATCGATATACAAACACAGTTGGCAACCAGAAGAAATCGCGCTCGCGAGACCTCATGGCGGTACCCAAGAGAAACAGAGAGAGAGCGAGAGAGAGAGAGAGACACAGAGCGAAAGAGATGGAAAGTGGGGAGTCGAGTGATGGGGTGTTTGTGTGTGGGTGCAATGCTTATGGCATGACACAGCAGAAAGAGCAGCTAGCATCGGTAACGAGCGGCGAAAATGCAGCGAGGGGTGGCAAGCAGCTCGCAGGGGAGCAGGGGAGGGGGGAGGGGGGAGGGAATGGAGGCGTGCAGCAGTTGAAGTCAGTAAACTGAAACCAAAAACTTTATAGCTTCGCCCCCTCCCCCCAGCGCATCGCATTGTTCACAAGTGGCATAAACACATTTGCAGCTGGCCACAACGGGTGGAAGGGGAAGCGGAGGCGAGCGTGGGCTAAGTAGGTGCCAGGCAGAGGCGTAGAGGGGAGGGGGGAGAGAGTGTGTGGTGTGCTTTCTAGGGAATTGCTAAAAGCATGAAATCAGATAAAGCACAGAATACGACACGTATCCAAAATTAACTTGGGCGTTCAGTCAAATTAGCATGCGATTGCATCGCGCATACCCTGTGGGCGCTTAAAGCGAGCATACTCGACTGTCGACCGCGTTGGTAACATTTTCTGCAGACAATGTTCTCTGTAGGTAGATGGATTGTAAAAGTAAATTTGAATTCGATTATAAAAAAAAGCTACAACGAGTTTAAACTATTAATATGGAAAAATTAATATATATAATATATTAGTTCATTACGGCAAATGAGAAAACCAGATCAACTTTTCCATTTATTTTTAACTACAATTATTTTTGGAAAATGGAAAATAAATTGTAATTATTTGATTTGATGAAAATCTTTAACGTTAAATTTTATTTTATTCTCTTGTCTATTATAAATCAAATGCAAATTCGAATGCCGCGATCCAAGAAGTAGAACTTTTTTCTATATGCTGGCCATTTATTAGCGGCAACGTGTTCGCGTCATCGATTATGCTCTATACATAGTAGAGTCGTCTCCGTTGCCAGCCAAATCACAAGCAATGCGCTTAAAAACACATTTTTTGGCAATCGCAATGTGAAAGCAAATAAAAAACAAAAATGATAGACGATGCTGATGCACAGGTTGTAAGCGCTAGGCGAGGTGGGAGCTAAGTGGATCTTTGGGGCAATAACAATGGCACGCGGTAAGATCACGAGATGACTCGACCGCAGGCAAAGGCAAACGTATTTTGGCATCCAACACTCAAGGAGAGAGAGCTCTCTCTCCCTCTCTCTTTCTCTCTCACATTCTTGTCGCAGCGAGACTATTTGTGAGAATTCCCCGTGACTTGTTTAATATTGTGGAATTTCCTGGTCTAGCAAAAGTTTCCATTACACGCTGTGCACTGCACACATATTCACATATTTATATATTTATGTTAACGTGACTTTGATCTGTTGACAATTTATCGACTGCATTCTGTCTCTGTCGCTCTCTGGCTTTTGTTATTCGCTTTTTATGTTGCATACTTTTAGGTGGTCAGCAGAAGCCGCAAAAGTGAAGGCGACTCCCGCATTGCAATTGCATAAACGAAGGAGGCTCGCATGGAAGCCATTTTGCCAAGCAATCGATGGGGGAAACTACGAGAAAGAGAGGGGAATAATCAATGAGAGAGAGGAAAAAAGCTGCTGCTGCTGACGACAACAGCTGCTCAAACAGAGCGCAACAGTTTTCAAGTGTATAGAAGAAAAGTCGAGTCGCAGTTTAGATACGCTTTAAGCAATGAATTGATTAGATATTTAAATATTAAAATTATCACAAATATATTACTAATATGTTAGATAGATTTTGATTTTAATTTTAAATATTAAACATATATTACTAGATTTTGAATATGTCAAAAATATATTACTAGATTTTTTAATACATTTTTAACGAATGCAATTCTAATATATATAAAAATATATTATTATTTTCATAATATTATTTATGAATTGAGGTGCGCATTTTAGATCAACAGCAGCTGAGCAAAGACAAAAGATTGACAATTTAATGAACTTGTAAATTGTTTTGTCATCTTTTGGTTAAAATTATTTGCTATTTCTATTTTGTTGTTGTTAAGTTTGTGGTAATTGCTTAGTACAGTATTACCTCATTAGGTGCAAATTGAATAAATATTCAATATTGAAGTCAATTAGTTTGAATTGTTTGAGTGCATAATCATGTTATTGGCTTTGATTAGAGCAAATATTTATGCAAATCATTGCGAAGTCTACGCGATTTCCGCTCTCTTTCCATCAACATTGGAGCGTCTCTATTTTTTGCAGTCAGCATTTTTTTTTCACTGAATTATATAGATGTACTATATGTATATATATATATTTTTTGTCTTTCTAGTATTGAATCGAATGTTTAGCTTAGTTTGTTCACGAGTTTTGTTTCCGTTGATCTCGCTGCTTGCAAAACAGCTGTATCACCTCTGCTCCCTCGGCTCTTCCCTCTTCCGCTCCCTTGCTGCTTGTTTGTCTTTCCGATCTGTCTGTCTGTCCGATCTGTCCGATCTGTAGCTATCTGTCAGTCGAGTCGGCAACAACAGTTGGTCGATAGTACGTGTCGTTCGCGCCCCCAGCAAATTCCAAATCAAAATCAAATGAAATTAAAAATAATAATAATAAATAAGAGCGAAATGGAAAATAGAAAAAAATAAATGGGAATGCAAAACAAGTTGACAAATATTTTCGAAAGTTCTGCGACTAGCACCAGCTGTCAACAACAACAACAACACGAGGCACGCCTCCAATTTGCTATATTTGTACATATATATATGTGTATATATGGGTATGCGTATATATTCCCTATATACATACTCCATCTCTCTCTATCGCCTGTGTACTTAGTCTCTGCTCGGTGTGTGCATTATTTTTGGAAAAGTTTCGTTTCGTTTACGAGCTGAGCGCGTGATTGCTAACGACAATGACAACAGAGAGATGAAACATCATCATCTATTAAGCATGAAAGCAGGGAACAACAATAATAAGAAAGTGTATTATAATTATATGGCGTCCATACAATAATCAAATAATAATCAACATCTTTCACGACTTGACGCCCTGCTGATACTGATAACCTGGCACATGAAGCAGGCAGCAGTGTCGTCGCACCTTATCACTCAGCATCTGTGTATGTGAGCAGAGAGAGGGAGGCCCCAACAATACCGAATACTATCTTAATTATAGGTACTACACTCGAAAGTACATATTCAACAGGTGATCAGCAATAATCCAAGTGAGAGCTTGACTATATTTATAAATAGTATACTGTTTGCTCGACGACACCTCTCGACAACAATCCGCAATCATCATCTTCCCCCATCCAGCTATTTTATTATCAACGTCTTTAACGAGTATTTCAAAGTTGAGCTCATATAATGCAGTTCCATCGTTTGTTTATACGCCACTTTTCATTGCCATTTCTTTGTTGATTTCTCGCTAATTCACACTTCACTTAAGCACGCAGTTAAATGCTAAGGAATTATCATATTTACACTTCATTATATCTCAATGTTTCTATCTTGACAGAGCTGGCTATAAACTGTCTCCGTCCATATAATTTACAGCATCCCAATAAACGATAACATTTGTTTCATTCCAATTCGTTCCACCAAAATTTCCGCCCATAAAATGCAAAACTTTTGCAACTCTCATCGTCGTTGAGTTTCCTTTAAAACACGATGACTCTTAAGAAAAAAGAAATAAAAATAGCAAAAAAAAAAGAGAAAATCATTGGCTAACATAAATCAAGAGTTGTTGTTGCCGTGTCTTATCAATGTGAGGCAGGCAGGCAGGCAGGCAACAACAAAGGCCAGCGATATCAACAGCTAAACGGGGCGTGGCACCGCAGCCTACTTTGCTTTCTACTTATCATCGGTCGACGCGAAGAAACAGCACAATAATCACAATCCAATAAAAATAAATATATGCGCCCCCCAAGCATTGATGATGGTTTTCCACAGTTCACTGTGGGGAACGATCGGAAATGGACTAGTGGGCAATAACTGAATTTATCAGAAACAAAAAGTACAAAGTTCGGTCAGTCGCTCGGTCGGACAAACAAAGAGGAGTAGTTTCATCACTAGGAGAGACACAGAAACAAAGCACAAGAGTTTATAATTTATAATCTATATAGTCGCGTTCATATTCATGCCATTTGTTTCTGATATTCCCCATCATTCATATATGTATGTACAATGAATGTGTATTAAAGATTAAAACAGAACTCGTGATTAGGTCATTAAAAGCCAGCGACAGCCAGAAGTCAACAGTAATGCTCGCATTATAATACTAATTGAATTGAAGTACAGGGGGTGGGAGGAGAATCAATGGCAACGCAGTTGGCGTGTTCCAATCCCACTCGTTCCAGTGATTAAGCGATATTTATGGTCAGATAAGCGCTTAAGATTGCGGCAATTTACAATGCCTTTTGGTGAAAGGAAATGATGTTCAATAGCCAAATGTTCCACTGGCAATGCTAAACAATGTTCTGATTCCACTCGTTCCAATTTGGTTATTTTAATAGTTTATCGCGACACAATTAAAATCACTGTAATCGTGTTGTGAGTGTGCAGCTTACCCGTTAACCTCTTGGTTACTAATCTAGCAACACTTGGAATTGGAACACTTACCTAGAAAGAAAAGAAATACATGAAATTAGCAATCATTTGTATAGTAAAGTAAAGTAAAGAATAAAGAATTGGTTGCAAGTGGGGCTAGAGCAAAACGTTGGGCAGTTGATCGATAGATCGATAACGATAATTTACCTAGTATGTGCTTAAACTTTTGCACCACTTTGGTCCAACTAACGCAGGATTGTGTTCTCGCCAATTTCGCAGTCTTAACCCTCTCAAGGCCAGCCTCAAGACCCGCCTCGGCGCCCGTCTCGATATCATCATCATCGATATCGTCGCCCAGATCATCATCGGGCGGACGATGATCGACGGCATTCGAATCTGTCTGCGATCGATTGCGATCATCAGAGTGACGGCGGGCGGTTTGAAAGGTGCTGTTGCTGTTGCTATTGATGGTGGCATCATAATGATTGTCATGGCTGTGGCTGCGCACTCGCATCTTGACCATGTTCGCATCGGCATCGTCATCGTCGTCGTTGATCGCCGATCGATTTCTATCACAGTGATTGTTGTTGTTGTTGGCTGCTGTCGCTTGTTGCTGCTGCTGCTTCTGCTGATGTTGCTTCTGTGGCACTTGCTGCTGCTGCTGGTGCTCTTTGGTATCGATACCGCTGGCAGCCAGATTGGATGCCACCGTTGTGTTGCGCTTCTTGCGCTGCTCCTCGCGCTCCCGCTTCAGCAGCGCCTTCTGCTGCTTGGCCTGCCGCTGCTTCTGCTTGCGCGCAAACTTCTCCCGCAACTTGGGGCTGCCGAACTCGTCCAGATAGTACATCGTGTCCTGCAGGCCGTCCTTGCGATTGATCAGCTTGGCATCAATGTGCGGATCCTCGTTGATCTTGAGCAGCGGGAAATAAATGCGACCATCTGTGCCCAAGTTGCGCACATCCTTCCGCTTGGCGGCCGCCGCGGCAACTGTGAGTGGCGCCAACTCGAGCGGCAGCTCCTCCTCGGCCTTGACTTGGGCGGCCAGGGCAGCGTTGAGCCGCTGCTGCTCGGCATCCACCTCGTCGGCGTGGCCGCCAATGTTGATAATGATGCCCGACTGTGTGTCGTCCTCGTCCACCTCATCGACAGCGACGCCATCGTCTTCCTCCTCGTCCTCATCGTCCTCATCTGCGTCGGAGTTGTCGCCAATGTCGACCTCCTCGATGCGATCCTCGACATCGAAGCCCTGCGTGCTGTTCGTGCTCTTGTACTTGATGCGACGCAAGGCGCCAACGCCAGTTGGCACGACGCCGACGCCGACACCGACGCTGCTCAACTCCAGAGCGGATGCGGCACGCGTTCGACTGCGCGTCGCATTGTTGTTGTTGCAGCCGGCTACCTGCAGCAGGGTTGTCGAGTCGTTGCCGCTGCTGCTGCCCAGCGACTCGCTGCTGCTGTTCGACTGGTCGCCGCCAGCGCCAGAGGAGGCGCCCTCGCCGCCGCGCTGCTCAATGCCGCTGTCCTGGCTGAGCAGCAGCAGCTGTTGTTGCTGCTGCTGCTGCTGCTGCTGGCGCTGCTGTTGCTGCTGGCGCTGCCATTTGGGCAGCGGGCCATGCAAACTCAACGATCCGCTGCTGCTGCGCACCGGCAGCTGTTGCAGTTGCAGCAGCGTCGTTTGCTGCTGTTGCTGCTGGGAGCCGATGCTGCAGAGCTGCTTCTGGGAGGCGCTCGTCACGATGACGCCGCTGTCCGCGGAGCCCGTCGAGGTCTGCGTGGAGAAGCGTTCGCTCAACGGTATCTTGATCGGTGCACTGATAATTGCAGGCGAATTGTTGTTGCTGATGCTGCTGCTGCTGCTGCTGGCAACAGTTGGCGGCGCGTGTGCTGCTGCGACTGTTGCTGCTGCGGCTTTTGATGTTGCTGTTGTTGCCATCAGGTTTTTCCAAATCAAACGATTTTGTTTCTGTTTCTGTTTTGTCACTTGTTCTTATTGATTATGAATATATAAATACTATATATATATACTTTTTGTTTTTGTAGTCTGTGTTGCTTTTTGTTTTCTTTTATTTGTTTTTTTTTTTTTTTTGTGTTTTGACAACTTTGGTTGCCTCAGAGTCACATTGCCTGATTTAATCGATCGAAGATGACATTAAACAATTATTTATTAGCAAATTCTTGCATTTTATTTTTGCTTTGTTTTTATTGCTGCTTTATGTAAACATTATTTTGCTCGACTATTTATTTTCGTGCACTTTTCCTTTTCGCTCTCGCTTGGCGCGCTATTTTTAGCTGCGCAACAACTCAACAAAAAAAAACAAAAAAAACCAACCAAAAGCAAAAAATCTTTTAAAACCACCAACAGCAACAAAAAGAAAATTAAGTGAAAAAATAGAAATAGATGAGATATTTGTTCGTGTTGGTGCGCGCCACGCAATAAAAACAAAACACAACCACACACAAAACACACACTCGAGAAAAAAAAGGCAAAGAAAAGCTAAATACTTTTGCAGTGAGACTACGCGCAATTTGTTGTTGTTGTTGTTGCTGTTGTTGTAACGTTGTTATTGCAAAATGTTTTGTGTAGCGCTACAACGGAGGCAACATGTGTGTGCGGGCGCTCTTGAGGTCGCGATTGAACTGAAAACAGAAACTGAAACTCAATTTCCAAATTATCAAACGACGACGTCCGCAGCGACGGCGACGGCGACAGCGACGGCGGCAGCGCTGCTGGCGCCTGCTGACGCACGTCAAACGCACACAACAACAATGGGAGAACGCAACGAAACGGCAATGGAACAGCGCGAGAACGTTCGACAGAGTGAGAGCGAGAGAGGAGGAAGAGAGCGAGCAAGCGAACGCGCGCTAAAAAGCACAAAAGCGAAAGTCATTAAGTTGGCGTCGTTCGTTGAGCGCCTAAAGGGGCGCGCGTGCGGAACGCGTGGAATCGAAACAGTTATTGTTGCAGTACTGCAGTGCAGTCTGCATCCTGCATTTGGGGCGTGACGCGACCCCAACAGCAACACACTCTCTTTAATCTTATCACAAAACTCTCCAACTAATCCGAGTTAAACTGCGAGGCGAAGAGACGCGAGACGCGAAGACTGCGCTTCAAACCCTAACGCCGAATATTTATCGGGAGGTGTTAAATCAAACACAAAACACACACACGGCGAGATAGCGACCAGAAGACGAGTTACCTCTGTCGAGGGGTCTTCAAAGCCACACAATATGCAATAACAAAATCTCAACTATAAAACAAATGGAGGGTGTTCATGGCAGACGTGGAGGGCGGGAAACGACCAAGTTAAACTTATTAAATATGTACATATAGTAAAAAACGCGCTCGAGTGTATAAACAACGACAACAACTAGAGGCAAAAGAGGAACGAGAACAACAACCACAGGAAAGAGAAGAAGGGAGGAGGAGGCAGAGGTAGAGGAGGTTGAACGAGAACAACATGTAGAAGGCAACATTTAGTTGCCGCCGTTGCTCAAGTGCAAACAGTGGAAAATTTTTTGTGTTCTCCCCACAACCTCCCAATCCACCTCCTCATCTGCTGGCCCTACCGAGTTCGCTTTTGCTTGCTTTGCACTTGGCTTGTGTCTTTTACCAACATTTCCAATGCACACAACACGCAAAAGACGAAACTGTTGACAAAGGATTGGCGCGGCAGGCGGCTCAAAGGACCCCAACCCCCAACCCCCCCCATTTGTATCGACAACAATCGTTGACCGAAACGTCGAACGACGCATTAGCGCAAATTAGAGGAGTGTCAGGCGCAGGCGAAACGAAATGGAATGGAACATCGACATCGACACACAAACAACAAATGACGGAATGCGTCGCAGTTGTAATAGAGCCATAACCAGCAAAAAATACTGTGTACTCAGCAGGTTTTAAATTTCCGTTTTTCAAAAAGGCAAAGGCCAAATGGGGTTGGGAGTTAAGGGCTTTACCCAGGTAAGGTTGTGCAGGGTCAAAGGGTTTACCAGGCAGTCCGAGAGTGGCTAGAAGTTAGAATGCGAAAGCTTAATGTCATTCACAATGGATTCACAACAGACGCCTCACAAGAGGTACCACCTAGAGGGTAGCATATGAAATGTTGCTCTACTAATTCTTAATAATTATACAAGCTACAATAAATTCCTAAGAGAGGTTTAAGCAATTCACTCATCTCTTCATTGTCACATCCGACATGGGAGCAAGTCTCTTTCCTAGCGAGTATAGACAACCTCAACCCACTTTCAGAGGCGCTAATTGCGAAGTATCAGCCAAAGGACACAAACATAAATAACGAGAGAGGTCAAGTCGTAGGAAGATGTATTAAATACATTTCCACATATCGACAGGGCACAAATTTCGGTTGACCCTACATAATATATCTGGCGAATACATATTGTAAGAGCACTTCTAAATTATTCAGCAAGCACTTGGTTCCTCCAATACCACTTACTTTCTCCACTTAGCGCAGTCGACTCGTTTTTGACCCTAAGCTGACCACCTGACAGTTCAGTTTAATTGTCTGAGTTCTTTACCTTTGTTTTTATTGTTTTAACTGTCGTAATCCTCCCGTCTGTCGCCGTCAAAGCAAGTGCGCAGTTTTTAGGGCGTGTGTATTAACTTTTTTTCATTTGAGATATTCTTTTTACTTGTATTTCATCGGGTTGACATTGGGAGACAGTGGCATTAGCCAGCCAGGTCGGATTGTGGTGGAGCGTCGAGAGTCAAGTCAACCCTTTCGCGCTTTTTATTTATTAAACATAAATCGTGCGGCTAACAACGTTGGCAATGACTTTCGTCTTTCTTTGAGCTCCACGTGTCCAGTACCCCTCTCCCTGCCCCCCTCCCATTGCCCTACTACAACCTCCATTATAAAAAAAATAAAAGTCAACTTAAATTTACATGGCAAATGAGTTGAGTCGTCGTCGTCGTCGTTGTTGTCGCTTTGCTTGTTGTTGTTAGTGTTCTTTGCTGTTGACGGACTTGAACTTGCATGTCGATAATTCCACGTTCCGTTCGGTGGCAAGCGGGGTACGCAGAGGGTAGAACAAGGAGGCTTGCTCCTATAGCATGTACATGGTGTAGTTGCGACACGTGTAGCAGGCGCCAGTAGTTAAATATGTATAAATAGCAACTGAAATCAGGCAAGGGTTGTTCTTCTGTCCCTGACTTACAAGCGCCTCCCCTCCTGGCTTCTCCCAAGGCGCCGCATTCATATCGATTCTTGAGAAATGCTAACAGCAATTAAAATTGTGGTTTTGTTAAGGTTAAAAGGGACTGTTGCTTGGAACTTGATTCGTATATGGAAAGCTCTAAGCCCTGCCGATGTTGTGCTTTACAATACCCTGTGAAATGCATAACCTACTAAATACGACATCGAATTTTGTCACGAGCCCGTCTTTGATTGTCATTCAGATATTCTGAAAATTTCAGCACATATTTCGCACAGTCTCACAGTTAATCCCTGAGCGCTTACCTTTTTCTCTTCTCGTTTTTCTTTTTGGGTCTAGGCCGCTTGGCGAGCTACCAAAAAACAAATTGTCTGAATCCCATGATCGGGGATCCAACTAAAAATATAGCCAGAAGGCGAATGCGAACACAAAAGAAGAAATGGGCAACTGGGGAGAGGGAGAGGGAGAGGAAGACGAAGAGAAATGAAAGCAACACAAAATGGCAAATTGTCTGATCTGGGGGCAATACGAAAATAGTTTTACGGCACAGCAGCGCCATCTGTTGGGCGAAATGGGAGCAGCCGCAAATGAAAGTAAAAGGTAACATTACAAAAGCCAACACAACAAAAAAGAGACAGGGCAAAAGACGACAAAAAAATATTTGCATTTCATTTGCGAAACAACAAGAGATTTTCTGTTGCTGTCTCCATATATTTGTTTTTCTTTTTTCTTATTTTTTTTTGGGAGGCATTATTTGCCCAAGACTCGGCACAAAAGAAGCAGAAGCATTCGAGCTTTGGTGCGGAACGTGGGAAATTGGAACGGAATGTAAACTGTTATCGCTACTATTTTGTTTTTACACGTTTTTCGCCGTCTAATGACCAGACGACGAACGGACAACGGACAACAACTGACAATTATCAATAATTGCATTTGGGGGCGTTCGTTTGGCATTTAAAAGCAATTACCTATTGATAGAGCGATCAAAATGCAGAACTGGACGCACCTGCTGACCAATCGACCGGGCCAGAGTTGCTAATTGAACTTTTTTCCCCAGATAATGCCAATAGCAAGAGGACCCAGAGAGAATGGAAGGTCCGAACCGGCGCTAACTGGTTGACATGCCACCGCTAACCAGTTAATTATATTGGCTATAACTAGATTCACAGCAGCAGGCAACAAGGAGCTGACTCGATTAGTGGCTCGTGCTGACCGCGACGACCACACAGAACGATTAAGGAATGCTTTCCTCCATATACATACGATTTGACGATATTGGTGAACCCAGGCAATCATCTTTCAATTAACCAAACATTATTTTTGGAAAATTCCAAAAGAATTAAACTTTCTTTATTAATCTGATATTGATAAACTAACTGACAATAATCAAGTTAATAAAACCGAAAGAAACAAACACAATTCAAAGAATTCAACAATCTTTACTAAACAGAAGCAAATATTCAAGCAATGAATTCTTCATAAAAGTTAATTCAAAGTAATATCTGCTTTGAAGCATGTACTATATGAATTACAACAATTTGTATTTGCCGCGACAAATATAGAAGTCCCTGGAAATGTTCTCGGGAGTACCAGAATGGCAGAATCAGCAGAAGCACAAAGGAATCCAATTTATGTAGAATCATCAAGAAACTATAGAAACGTTTTGTGCTAAGCTCAACAGTTTCTAGATATATGTATGTATGTGTGTTTGTAAGATATATCTGTATGTGTAAATCGGGGTAATGGGGATTGGTTCTTTGTTAAGTAATTGGTTTTAAGCCAAAAGGGAAGAGGACCCAACAAAGGGACTAGAGTAGGTGCCCGAGGAGAGTGGGAGCGTAGACTAGACGTCAGTCCATAGATAATCAGGGTACAACTGGGGCGTGGCCACAATTGTTGGCGCTACAACGTGTCCCGTTAGTTGTCTAAGCATGCAAACTGTTGACAAATGACAAATATATATGTGTATATATATATATTTGTGTGACACGCAAATCGATAAAGACAATAAGATGACGACAATAATAGGACAACACGAAAAGGCAAAGCACAAAGATGAAGCAAGAAGGCGCGAGGCGAGTTTGCTCGACTTCCAGTTACCTTGTCCTCATCAAAATAAATTGCACCTTTCGACTACTTTTTATTAGCATTTTTCTTGTAGCTCGATGTTAACGAATCAATAAACCCAATTGTAATGACCTTTCTCCTTAATTTTAATTTTTAAATTTCACGTTTCATATATTTTTGTATGTAATTCATTAATTAAAAATTGTTGTTATTTAAAAACACATTAGCTTTTAATTAATCTGAAGTAGAGTTGTAGATTCATACAAATATTTGTATCTAAATCTATCTTATTATTTGTCTTTAGCTATAAATGCCATGTCAGCGCTGAGATGCCATGCTACCCACTTTACACAGGGTGTATGAAGTCGATGGGGCATGAGGAGTGAAAGACGATGCCAGAAGCGACCACAACAATGCAGCAAAGAGACCACAGTGTGCAGTGTGCAGAGCTGTTGACGTCGTCAGAAAAGGCGAAGAGAACAACACGCCACATTCCATATATCATTCCACCATTGCTATATATGATGAGTGGGAATGTAAGTATTGCTTCTTTTTTTTTACCATCCATATCCATATATGTTTGATCCAGCACCACACTTAATTATTAGTAAGTGAGGTTGGTTTGGCAAAGGTGTTTTTGGCTGTGGCTGTTTAATCATCAGCACAAGACACGAAGAAATACCAAGCACGCGATTTGTGGACGCTGCTGGACTTTATTTCAGACTGTACTGTACTTTCAAGTAAGTACATATAATCATTGTCATGTTCCAAATAGCAACAAGAGCAATAACAAAGAAGCGCCGACTGCGCTGACGTTGATGAAACAGCAAGCGAGACAGAGCGAGAGAGGGAACAAAAGACATTTGGCAGACGCATTCGATGAGGAAACTGCGTCTTAGACATTCAACGAAATGCGATAATTTGTTTTTTTTTTGTTTTTGAGTAGTTGAAACTCGCTTTATGGACGATGGTGATGATGATGATGATGCAGAGTGATAGTTGTTGTTATTAAACTACACTCGCATTTAGTATGTATGTATGTATTTGCATGGGGAGACGACGTCGACGCGACACATGTTTAACAGTATAATTATATGTTAATTTTTTAACCCAATTTGATGACAACGTGATATGAATACACACTTGGAAACAATGCGACTTTGTACTCAAGAGCAACTTCGATTGTCGAGTCGAGCATCGCGACTTTGGACCAAGCTTCAACGTTTTCCACACTTAGCAAACACACACAGTTTAAATGGAACAAAGTGGCATTGATACGCTAGCGGGAAATTCCCAATGTAATTGAAGTGCATTACAGAGCAAGTTGTAAGTTAACATGTGGTGAAAATGTTATATAACGCAGAGGAACGAAGTGGGAATGGAACAAAGGTTCTACAAAAGAATATTATTCACTAATTGCGACTGCTGTTAACGAGAGGAACAAAATGGAATTGGTACAACTTCTGCACATGCTATTTGGTACGAAATGAGAATAGAACACGATACATCGAAATGAACAAATAATAATGGTATCGGGAACATATTTCCACTTGGAGAAAAACGAGTGAATTAAAACAAGGTCGTTGACAAGACGAAAGTGAATGACGTTTGATTGATTTGTGAATGGAACAAGTCGCAAGTTATCGATAGATTGTTGATACAAGAAAAGTGAAACACACGCAGTTCCTCAATTAACGACAATTGATAAATGCAATTAAATTGAAAATAGTCAATAAGCAATGAGAACAGGTAACAGGCAAATGCATTGATTACACTCTGTTCCAGTGCCAACGTTCCGTGGCACGCAGCACGACGAAAATACGGCGATATCGTCGAAGGTTCATCACACTAATCTTATCTAAAAACGCTAAATGCAAAATTCGCGTTAATTAATCAACCAAAAATAATACAATAATGCGTTCGCCACTGTTCAATTTTTATTACGCGAATACCCCCCAAAAAAAAGGAGCTAACAAAGCCGATTAATTATCGCAGCTAGTTTTAAGTACTTTCTCGTGTTGCAGGATGCGTAGCACACAGAGTATAAAGTGATGTGGCAGTTGAGATAATTAGAAGGGGGAGTTGTAGAGAGAGGGGAACGGATTATAACTGCAGCGGCAACACATGATGTTTTGCAACAAAATCCGTAAACAAAAACAATGACGAACTGTAAACAACTACAACAACATTAATGCATATAATAAAAGAGGCGACGGCGGCGATAATAATTATCAGGCATTGCATTATAATGTAAAGATTTCTTGCTCTCAAAAACAATCAATTTACATAATGTCAGCGCTTTTTCTTCTTCTCTCCGTCTGTTGCATGACTCAACACACACACACACACACACACACTCACAACACTCACACACACTCGCACATCCACAAAAGTGGTTCCCCTTTTTTGGCGCAGCGCAACTCTTGAAGAGTTGTCAAGCATCCAATTGAGAAACTAGTTCAAATAGTTCAGCAATTGTCATTCCAAGTGCATTCGTTAGTCGAGTTATTTTTCTCTTACTGCCTTTTTTTTTTTTTGTTTTCTGTTTTCGCATGACTTGCCATTTAATTGTCTTAACCCATTCAGCCCCGAAAGGGAAATTGTTGACAATTTCCATTAGATTTTCATTGCGTGCTCGTAATTAATTTGAACTTAGGGCCAATTAGAAAGCTCGATCCTTAATTTATACAACTCATCAAAATTGCAAAGCATCATTATTGTATCTCGTATTTTTAGATTACATTTTTTATTTTATTTAATAGGAGATAAATTATATTTTTGATTTTTCAAACATAAATCGACTATAGATCGAAAGTTTAACAGTTTTTTGATTCTTTAAATGAAAATCGATAACTGATGAATGGTTAATCTTTAAATAATTTAATAAAAGACTGAGCACAATAAATGATATTTATAGCGACTTGCTTGATTAAAAAAGTGTGTTGTAACCGGCAAAACACTCGCGATAATTCGATTTTCATCAATAGTTGCGCTCCGTCCGTTTATTGAATATCATAAATACCCCAGTTTGGATATTGCTGCTGTTATCGATAAGCAATTTGGCATATTTCCGTTTTTAATCAGGGGAATACCCATCCGCATTATGGTTACGGTTAGTCTGCTCATTTATCAGTTTGTCTGTCGGTTTTCGTTTTTTTTGTTGGTTTGGCGCGCGCTGATTCATAAGCTGGGACTGCTGGATTCTGAACCTGATCCGTAACTTTGGCACGCTGACTAAACAGAAATACCAATTCTCTCTTCCTCTTCCTCCTCGGCTCCCTTCTCCCAACCCTTTCAATAACAAACACGCTCTACAATTTATGTTGTGGCCTTTTGCGCGGCCTCTCGCTTCTCGCTAAATTTGTTTTGATGAATTTGCGGCGCTCGCAAGCTGACTTATTAATTGCATCAGCCAATTTTGAAGGCACACACACCAAGAGACACGCATAGAGTTAAGTGTTGTACCAACAACTTGTGGATGTCGCGTGCGGCATTGAAACGATCTCCATCAGCCGCGATCCAACGAGCGACGGAGCGAGCGAGAGGAAGACAGAGATAGTGAGCTAGTCACAATAGAGCATTTCATTTGGCTCAATTAAAAAGCGAAAATTGATTTTCCTTTTACGCAGCGCATAATAATTTCGTAGTCCCCCCCCCCGCCGAACTTTATGTGTATTTATAGTTTGCCGGGCCTAACCCCCCACCTCCCCCTACCCTTCCCCATCCCTCTCCCACTCCCACTCGACACTATCACGCTCCCACATTCCCACACTCCCATTCTCTCCCTCTCTCTCTCTCACTCTGACGACGTGAATGACTGGGCCATGCGTCATCATGCGCGCCCCAAAAAAACGAAACTCAAGTAAGAAGGAAAAAAAAAAACTAAACGCCAAATGCCGATGCTCTCTCGCTCTCGCTCTCTCTCTCTCCAATTCCATTCAGTTCTCTTGCGCTCTCTGCTTCTTATGTCAGTCAAATGACGCAATGCGTAGCTGCGTTTGCGTCAACCGGCAACGTTCACTGCGACTGCAAAGACGACGTCGACTGCGACGCCAGCCATAAGTTTTAAAGTTGAAGTTTGGACGAAAGTTTTCTACACAAAGGTCAATAATACTCTCACAGTTAGACCAGTGAGAGCGAGCGGGAGAGAGCGAAAGGGGAGACAACAACAACAACATGTGAAGTCGAAGCTGAATCTGGAAGGCAAAGCAAAGCTGCCGAGAGTGCAGTCGACAATGCTGCTGATAAGAAGACATTATGACGACGACAACGGCGAGGGAGGGAGGGAGGGGGACAGCATATGATTATGACTCTCACTCCATTCGCTTTGCGGTTAACTGTAAATGGTGTGCAAGTGTGCGTGTGTGTTAGTGTTAGTGTTGATAAGGTCACCATAACGCTGAAAACAAAATGTTCCGTTTGACATTTTGAATGCATTCCACAAACACACAAAATGTGATATGCAAATTGCAAAATTCACTTGGCAGCACTTCAATTCAGTGCACAACAGTGCAAAGCGACGTTTGTCAACACTGGCAGCGCGCATTCCACACGCCAAAAACTCGAAATCGAGTCACCAACAAGTTGTGGAGCATTCCAGTAATAATCACGTTAATTGACAAATATCTACGATTCGCAATTTTAAAATTTACCACCACTACAAAACATTTGACAACACAGTTTATTTGATAAACACCTTCTGGTCATGAAAAACACATTTGAAAACGCTGGATTACAATTTTGCAAATTACAACAGCACTGTTTAGTAGATAAACATTTTCTAGTCCGTTACATAACATTGACACTTTCCGAATTAGAATTTCCCATTGTAATACAACCAATTGCTCAGTATTTATAAATGCGTTTTGACATTTGCCAACACTGGCTGCATTAATTAACAAGCACGCAATTGTAATTGTGGCCACCCCACAAAGCAAGTATTTCGATTACACTGCCTGGCGGAACACTTGACACACTGCAACACTAGATAAGATTACTAGACCCACTTTCTCGAGTGCACTTGCGCAACACTCACAAAGTGCTTTCCAATACTGCACAGACTGTCTGTCTGTCTGTCTGTCTGTCTGTCTGTCTGTCTGTCTGTCTGCCCCTCTCGTTCGCTCTCTACGTAATGTGCTTGTGGGTGGCTGAAAAATCGTTTGGTGGGTCGGTGTTGATGACTTTTCGTGTTATCAGCACCGTGTGCACGTGACGCGCATATATTAAAGAGATGGACAGCGAGTGAGGGCGAGACAGAAAAAGAAAGAGAGAGAGAGTGAGAGAGAAATAAAAATGGCAGCTGTTAATTGCTTAGGCAAATGGAAAAAACAAATAAAATATTCAATTTAAACTTGACTTTGCCAAAGTTGGTGGAACACTGACAGATTCCCCCAAAACTTCGGAGCGGAAAATAAATAAATGAATTGATTTTGACATATAAATAACAAAGTGCTAATTGGGAGCAAAGGGAACACAATAGAATCGAAACGGAACAGCGGAAAATTTAAGTAAAGATCCTTTATTTTGTACTGCATTTAAATGATGCGCTAATGAATAGTTCCCACAGACGTAATCTTTGCGGGTAAATATTGAGTTTTTGGCTGTTCCAATTCCAAGCGTCTCTTTACAATATTTACAAGACGCTGGCGGTCGTTTCATGTGGAAGTCGTGCCAAATTAATTCGCACTCGCTGCTGGCGGGCAAGCGAAGCAATGAATGACACTCGCCATTAGAGATGTGCTAATTTCGATAGGCGGCCGCACGCTAATTGCAGCACACAAAAATATTTGCAAGTCTTTTGTTGTTCCATTTCGCACGTTCCACATTTGTTTTCTAACACACAGAGTGACAATGTGCACTAGACTGGAAAGTTTCTGTAGCTGTTTTCCCACCAAA
Organism: Drosophila formosana; assembly: GCA_035045625.1. NCBI lineage: Eukaryota > Metazoa > Arthropoda > Insecta > Diptera > Drosophilidae > Drosophila > Drosophila formosana. Next base: position 2,444,341 of record JAWNOW010000143.1, on the reverse strand, counting down.
TCAATGGTGATCATGTGACAGATACGCGCGTCGCAAATACTAAAAATACTCCAAAAAAAAAAAAAAAAACATCTCTCCCCACATTAGTCAATACAGGCCACACGCCCCGAACGAACCAATTTCAATTTGAATTTGCATTTTAAAAATAGCCAAGAAAGGCGATAATTGCGAGCGGAAGGTGTAATAAAAATGGATACAACGCCGTCTATTTTTATCTCAATTGTTTGCGCCGCATTTATTTGGTTTGATCGATTAGAGAGCAGCATAAACCGGGCGGACGAAAAGTCCAAGGTCAAAAATCAGTGCAAACGTTTTCTATATATATATTTTTTTTTTTTCTTGATTAAAACAAATTTTGATGCAAGAAGCCATTAACCCCAGAGGGAGGAGAGGAGGGGTTGAGTTTGCCTGCCGCTCAAATCAATCAAACTCTGTAGCTTTCTAAACGTTTCGCACCGCCGGCGACCGTCGAATTTGGCGCTAATCGTTGACGGCCTTGTGCAGAGGGCGCAGAATGCAGGGGGTTGAAATATAACCATATATACACATATATGTATATATGTATATTATTATTTGTTTTCTTGAACTGGTTTTGGCCAAAGCCAAAGCCAAGTCAAGTCGCTGGCCTCACGCGATTTGACGCAATAACACAAAAGAACCGCAAAGCAATCAAAGCCAAAGCCAAAGACACTTGAAATGCGCAAAATGAATCATGTATCGTGTATCGTGTATCGTGGATCGTGCATCGGGTCTATCGTTTATCGCCTATCGTTAAATTGCGATGCCGCAAAAGGTTAAGCAAATAAATGGCATTTAAATTAAATTATACGCGAGTTGAACTGTCTTTTTACAGCTAGATTTATGACGCGGAAAATGGAAAAAGCGCCTTTCTCTCGAGTTCAATAGCATTTTCCACATTCTCGCATTAATTACAACCGAAAAGACAAGCATAGAAATTTCCGCAAAATGCATCATCGACATCGACATCGACGACAACAAAAAACAAAGCAACACAGCAGCGTGTTCCATTCCCTTGCATTCCCCTGCTCCACATCTCCAGTTAAAGTTCATTATTTTCACCTACAACAAAGTGGAATGAAACAGTTGCAACAACACAGCAACTGGATATGCCCATAATTTTATAGAAAAAATAAATAAGAAACCAGTTGAATGCCACAAATGCCCATTTGACAACGAAACATGTTTCGTTTCCACAACAACAACACAAAAAAAAAGCAAAAGGAAAAATAAAACTTTAAATTTACGATTTTTTTGCTTGCATTTTCTCATGTTCCCCTTTGAAATGTGATCGATTTCTTGATCGCCGTCGCTTTGTCGTTTTTTGTTGGCATGAACTTTGCCATGAACATGACGCAAAACACCGAGCCAAAGATCAAGAAAATTCGGTTCTAAATTGACGACTCGACGGCTAAATACCCAGTAAGACCCCAAATAGCAGAAAATAGATATTCATTTAAGACATGGGCAAAGCATTCCCGCTTAGTGCTGCAAGTGCAGGGTATTCACACGTTTCAAAATGCATAATTAATTCGAATTTAAATGTTGTTTTTGATCACGTAGCATTTGCAGTGGAACGCGCGGAATGAAACTCGCGGCATTCCCTTATATTTCTGCGTTTGCCAATTGCAAATCGACGACGAAAAATGTTAATTGCATTACGAGGATCGCCGCATCGTCAGACGCCGGAAAATGTCGTTTAAAACGACACAGCTAACGAAATTCTCCCTTTCTGCCCTTCCCCCCTTCCTCCTCCCTTAGTTGTTGCACTTGCTATCGCATGTTTCAGTTTCAGTTTCTGGTTTGCTGCAGCTCCAAAAATGGGCGTGAGAAATCACAAACGAGTTGAAATTCGCATTCGCATTCGCTTATTGGGCGTCATCATTAGCGTCATTATGCCATAAATACAAGCAACAAGTTCGCTCACACAACAGCAGCAGCAAAAGCAGCCGGAGGAACAAAAAAAAAAAAAAAAAGGGCAGCAGTTGCACATTTTTGGCATGGAACGCGTGAGAAATGAAACGAACCAAAAAAAACCTGCATGCGACAGAGCGAGAAAGAAGTAGTGCAAAAATATAAAGCTCGCCTAGAGAGCTTTTTTTTTGCGTACAACGACGATCGACGATGGATCGACGCTCTGCTGCTGCCTTGAACCATTGACACATTTTGCGCGTGGGTGCGCGTCCAAAGAGAGCAGCCAGAGAGCGGCAAGAGAGCGGCCAGAGAGCGAGCGGGCGCCGCAGAGAAATTTGCAAATGTTTATGCAAAGTTATTGTTGTTTTAACAGCATGAAAATGAGCAGCAGACGAAATGCTGCTGCTGCTGCTGTTGTTGTTGTTGTTTTTGTATGCAAACATTTCTTCGTCTGTGCTATTTTTATAAAAAAAAAAAAAAAAAATAAGAAACAAGAAGCAACAAAAACGAAAAGAAAAAAAAAAAACTGAAGCGAAAGAGCGCGCGAAGGCAACAACAAAAAGACGTTGACTGACTTGACTTCTGCTTTGTACCTCTGAATAGCCGAGGGAGGCGTGCGGGGCGTGACGGGGGGCAACGCCGGCAACACACACACACACACACACATGCAAGCTGGGGCCCCAGTTCATGCGAATTTTTTTTGGGAATTTTCCACTGGCAACGCGACAGCAGCAGCAGCAGCAGCAGCAACAACAACATGAATAATTCACTTTTGGCCCAAGGCATGCGCTTGTCTGCATGTGTCCGTGTGCGTATGCGTGTGCGTGTGCGTGTGTCGCCAATATGAAATTGCATGCACGTAGCTGCACCCCTTCCCCTTCCCCTCTCCCGCCATCTACTGCTGCTCGCTACTCTCTTCACTCCGAGAACTTCTTCGCAGCAGCAGAGATCAGACTCTGCAAAAATAATAATGAGTGCGCAAGCCAACAGGGGGGGAAGGGGGGTTTACAGAGACACTTTAACGATTGACTCGCTAGCAAAAGCCACCCAATTAGCGCGCAGGCGCAGCAGCAGCAGCAGCAACAACAACAATTACAACTACAACTACAGCAACAATGTGAAACGAAACTGGTTTGAAGACGACGCTGGCGTTTTTTTTTTTTTTGTTTTTTTTTGCGCTCTTCTCTTATATATTTTATTTTCGCTCACTTGTTGCGTGGCGTGCGAGCGAGATGGCGTTATTGCAAACTTTTCCATTGATGAATTTGCGTGGCGTGGGCAGCCAGAGGGGCGCCAAAAAGAAGACGAGAGGGGAAGTAGTTCATTACATGGCGCCACTCTTAAGGAGGCTGGTCCACTGACAGACAGACAAAAGATCAATGCTACAGAGTTATCGATTAAGCGTCCCACAACATTACAAACTTTTCTAATGCCTATCGAAATAAATCGACGACATACGCAACTTTCCAGAAGTTTCCAGCCGCAAAGAGATCGATTGTCACTTTGATATCGTTCAGGCCGGGCCCCCAAAACATAAAGCTTTCGCGAACTTTCGGGGCAACAATTACCCCAATTTATCGATCCCACAATGAACGTAAAACTTTTATCGAGAATTTTTATGAGCAGCCAAACATTTCAATTAACAGCCAAAAAAAAAGTCAGTCGACTTTTTCTTGCCTTTTATTGTGAAATCAAAGCAAAAACAAAAAGTGTCATTTTAATAACATTTTAAAATTGAATTAGATTTAGCAAATAAAATGCTCTTTTAATTACACTGCACTACACACAATGAACATTAATAATTACCACAACAACAATAAAGTCGAGTATTTTATTCAACAACAACAAAAATTGGCAAAAAAAAAAAACACATATAAACGTTTGTTGTTTCACTTTAAGTATAATTATTTCATTTCATTTTCTCACTGTTTCGTTCGCTTTTTTTTTATGCATGTATTTTTTTTTTACGATTAGCGCGCTCCGTTTGAGAGCAACAACGGTATGTGGTAGGGGGGGTGGTGAAAAAGGGGGGCGGGCTGCGAGACGGCGTGTGCAGACGTAACGAAGCGAAATGTGCAAAGACGAAAACGAAAACGACGACAAAAAAAAACAACAAAAAATTATAAACGACTACGAAACGAAGACACACGAGACGAGACGACGACGGCGACGAAAGTACGTAGACGCCTGTTCGGTAGATTCAACGCGATTGAACTAAACATTTTGCCGCTTCGAGCCAGACGCAGCTACGACGGCGGCAGCGACGTCGGCAGCGCGCTGCTCTCCTCGTACATGTGCGTGTGTGTGCGTGTTGTTGCTGTTTTTCGGATACCCGTTAACCAAGTGTGGGAGCTGGGTATTACAAGTGGATGGCAATCGAAAGCTTTAGATTCTAATTAAAGTTTGTTTTCCCACAGCTTAAGTTTGTTTTGCCCCTTTTTATTTTTCTTTGGTTCACTTATAATGTTGTATTTCGCAGTGCGGGTATTGCACAGTCGAGCACACTCGACTGCAGCTTATGTGCTTCTTTTTCTTTTGCCCTGGAGCATTGAACGTTGTTGATCCACACACACAACGCATAGCAGAAGCGGCGGCGGTGGCGGGCGAGAGAGCGCCCCAAAGAGAGCGAACGATAGAGAGCGCCATCAAGTGAGAGAGAGTAAAGTAGTAGAGTGAAGAGAGAGCACATGCTAGAAATTCTTGCTAGCAGTGAGTGTGTGAGTGTGTGTGTGAATGTGTGTGCGTGTGTGTGAGTTAGTGAGCGTGACTTGCGGTAACTTGTGTAGCATTCGATTAGATGACGTCGCTGTGAAAATTATAATTAGGTAACCAGCAGCACACCACGAAGCATGGCTCTTGCCGCATGATTCAACCAACAAAATACCACACCACACCACAGCAACAACAACAACAACAACAATGCAAAGGACACTTGCAAGCAAGCAAAAAAAAAAAGCTGCCGGCTCTTGAATTTCGTGTAACGCCTAAAAGTATGCGACGCCAAAAATTGCATTGCTTCAGGCAAATTCTACGTTGCTTGTTTTTGTTGCTTTTGCGATTGCGATTCAAACTTTGCGATTTCAAGGCATTTGCATTGCACTCATTATACTTTGTTGTAGCGCCTATTTATTTTTAGACCTGTTCACTTTCGAAAAAAGTAAAAAAAAGGTCTCTTAGGACAGGCGACCTCTTAACGTATATATAACGAGCCCTGTTTGCTTCTGTTCTGAATCCCCATAAATCGATTTAGACATATTACAAAAGATAAAGACGCCGGACTTTTTGCATATATATCCCGTACAAGTTTATTTTAGAATTTGCATAGCTGTACCCAATTTAATAATTAAAACGTCTGAAACTATTACAAACTAAATTCTCAAGAATTTATTCAGTTACGATCGTTATAAATTAATTAATGCAGATATATTAAGGAACGAAAGCTCATTCGCTTCCATAAATTCCCTTACGTCCGTACATTAATAAATTCTAAATGGTAATGTCTTATTATGCATTAAAATTATGCTGAATAACTTCCAAATGTAAAACAAATGAGAACAGCTATTCTTCAGTTTCCCCGTGACTAAATATTTTGCTTATATTTATTGCAATCGCTTTGTGTGCGATTGTCCACAACTTTGTTTTACTGCTGGAATGAATTCTGAATGCAATCGGTTATCGACAGCAAAGCTATTTAAACAAATGCGTTGTTTATAAATCTAATCGAATATTCACAGTCGATAATCTTATCAGAGATTAAAGTTGTGGTTCTTAGAACGTATATAATATGTATATGCTTAATTTATCAATAATGTTATCCACAATTTAAGAACGCAATTTTTCTAGAAGCCGAGAGCTTTGACGATTTAAGAACAGCTTAACATTCAAACGAATACGCTGAGCTTTTAAGCGGTGGCGATAAATGAAAAGCTTTCATGTGTAATTCAAAGTTTTGCTCGCTTACCCGCACTTGCAATAACCTGTTATTATTCGATTAATGAAAAAGTTTTTTGGTCAACTTACCTGAAAAGAGAAAGACAGAGAAAGAGATTAAGTAATATGAATTGTAATGATTCAAGTATCAATAAAATTAGTAAAGCAATTGGTAAAATAAGTACGATTAGTTGGTGATTATTATATGTTACGAACCGGATAGATTCTGCACAAAATGCTTGTCATAGGTTTTAGCGGATGTCGTGTGATGGCTACTAATCAGAGGGGCGGGAGGGGGTCGCAGGGGTGTCACCTGCTTGCTTGTGCCTGTGGTAACAAATTTGGTGGTGTTCGCGGGACCTCCAACGCGAGAGGCGCCCTTCACCTTTACTGCACGATTGGCGGCCGTTTTGACAGATTTTCTTCTTTGGATTGATTCGTATATATAAATTATATTTCTATAGGTATATACGAGTATATATATATACAGATATATACATATATATGATTTATATTTTTGTATATTTTTGCATCGGTTTCTTTTTTTGTATGCTTTAATCCCTTTGTAAGTCTTCTGAATTCAATTTCGAAAATTGTTTAATCGAATTTTGCATTACGTCCACAAAAATATATTAAGTAAGAAAGTACTCAGATATCGTCAATTCCGGGGGGACGTTGAAAATTACACGAGCAAAATGATTGTGATTAAAAGGAAAATTTAGACAAATCAAAACCAGCATACTACGAACGAATCTGAATATTGACCGACTTTAGCTTGACACAAAAATGTCAGAAAAATCATATCAAAAAACGAATTATAATGGAAAACATTCATAAATAAATTGAAGAAATAAAGAATGTTTAAAAGATCTCCAAAGAACATGCAGACAAAACAAATTCATTGTGTTGCATTAAAATAGTCATGTTTAAATGATTTGATTTCTATTTTAAAAATAAAAAATTTAACATATTGACCAACGTCTATACAAAATTCTACATTTGATAATCATTTAACAATTTTTATATTTAAACCAACAAATTTGAAGTACTTTTCATATCATAGCTATCTGTTTAAACACTAAATGAAATAATTATTTCAACTTAGTAAAGGAGAAAAAAACCTATAAATATATTTTGAACGTCACTAACATAATATTAAAAGCTTTTCTTTATTGAGATTAAATTAAATTCAAGGATTATCTAATTAAGAGAAAAGTTATGTTAGATTAAACATCAATAGTATTTAGGGGCCAGCTAGTATTTAATAAAACAAATTTCTAATATCTTTATTATTATGCTATTCATTTAAAAAACGATAAAGTAGAATGCTGTAAAACATCATGTTTTTAAATTCGAAAAGACTCGTGACGCCTCTTGACCGATAATATCATCTCGTTTGGGGTGCATTGGGCTACTAAATATACCCTGGGATTTACACATGACGTTGCAGGATATTCACATTGGAAAAGCAAATATTTTGTGAATTTTCATAAATTACACTAATAAAATGCATAAATTAGGGCAACAATTTGGCAAGTGGCCAAAAAACAAGAAAAAACAACAACAAAAAAGCATGCGAAAATAAATGAGAAGCACAATTGGAGTAGACGGACGGACGGACGCATTTTTTGGGGGTCGCCGTTCGGCAGCGCAATAAAAATACATAAATAAGAATATAAAATAAATATTTATGAAAAGCACACCCCACCAGGGAGCGAGCGAGCGAAAGGGAGGGAGATGGAGAAAATAGCAACAACATTGTGAACTCGCATTCGCATTGCAATGCGCCGCTTGCTTTAATGCGCGGTATGCGCCCCCGTCTGTCTATGTGGGTCATTATCTTGTTTACGCCAAAAGACGCTGGCGTCGACGTCGACGGCGACGCTGGCAGCGATGACGCAGCAAGAGAGCACGATCAAATTAAACCACGACAAGAGAGGGAGAGGTATGTGTGCGTGTATGTGTGTATTTCGCCCTCCAGTGCCAGCAGGCGTGAGAGCGAGTGAGTGCGCGTCAGTTTTCGATGTATTTTTGCGCACTGTGTGCAAAAGCTGACGACGAGCATAAAGCACATGTGCATTGCATTGCACACACAAACAGACAGTTGCCTGTGCGTGCGAGTGTGTGTTTGTGTGTGTGTTTGTGTATTAATGTACTTGAAAGCATATTTCAAAGTTAATTTCATTTGCCTGCTGCAAATTGCATTGAACTTTCTAGACGAGCAAAAATCGAGCGGGGGGGCGAAAGTACGATTTAATTGAACTTCCTTTAAAAGTTGTTGCATTGCAATATGTTTGCCGAGGAAAGAAATGTTAAAGTGTTTAAAAATACATTTCATAAAATGCTACTGTTGTCAGCTAGTTACTTTTTGTATGTTCTTAATGATGCTCATTAAATTACATGATAAACAAAACATTGCAGTGATTCAATTATTAAAAATATATCTAATAATTTGAGACTCTACACATAACTTCAGTAAATTAATTTATTAATATAAACAAAATTGAACCACATTTCCCATAACTTCTCCAATTTCAACATTAATTCATCTTATACATTTGCTGTCATGCGGAAACTTCCCCTCAAAAGATAAATAAACTGAACTGAGGTAAATAAAACTGCTTAAATGTATACAATTACAGATCGCGATTATTGCAACTGTCTCGTGAGAGGGGAAGCTAAGATTTCCAGATCATATCGAGTATTTTTACGGGTTATTGATTGCCCCCAGTGATAAAAATACCGATATTAAGCAATTTTCATTTGTTTTTAGTAACAAAGCAATCTAATCACATATTTTTTTGTTAAAAGCATATTCGATATGGTATAATGGACATTGCACCACTGTGCGTGGCATGCCGCCTCCTTCTCACTCATGGCTGGCTGCGCACGTCGTCATCGCAGCAAGCAGCGTGTAAATTGAATTAAGATGCTCTCACCTGCTCGCACGCACTAGCACACGCACACACACACACACACACCAATGCACTCGCATTCTTACACGTTGAGAATATTCATAATGAGTATTAATTGAATTTAGTTCCTTCTTCCCTTCGCACTTGCACACACTCCTTGCCAGCCTGGCGATCTCATCACCTAACGGCAGCACAGCAAAACGAACAAGAGAAGAGAGTGCAGGTGAAGAAATTACTCACACACACACACACACACACACACACACACACACACACACTGGCAAACACATGTTTTAAAGAGAGCGTAATTTCAACAGGTAACACACACACACACAGCGGACTCTCTTTTTGTTTGAATGGCTGTGTCTGTGTGTTTCTGCTACAATTAAAAAGTAATTATTTTTACAGCATTTTTCAAGTATTTTTTGTGAGTAATTGTTTTGCCTTATTTTTTAATTTTTATTTTTTACCTTCAAGAAGTGAGCCGCTGTTGATCAACATGCTCGTAGCCTTCAGCAGCCAACAGTAAAAGCGAAAGAAGAGAAAAACACTATGCAATGCCGCCACTGCAGCGAGAGCGTGGCCAGCAGAGAGAGACAGCGAGAGAGAGAGAGAGAGCGCGAAGTCAACGTTGTCGCTGCTGACCTTCTTATTCAAGTGGCGTTGCCGTTCTTCAATTTTTTTTTGTTTTTATCGTTGAACTTTCTTTGCGGGGGGCGGGGGCAGTGGGGAAGGGTAATTTTTAACTGCTGCCAAAACTTTGAAGTCGACGTCGACGTCACACTTACACACACACACGCACGCACACAAAAAGACGTTCGTTGTGGTTTGTTGTGGGAGGGCGAGAGAGAGGTTAGTTACACACCACGAGAGCGAAAGAGAGCGCGCGCCGTTCGAGAGCGAATTATGCGAAATTATTCAGCTTGTTTTCTGCGTTTATTCTTTGTTTTTTGCATAGCCGAAAACAACAAAACAAAAAAAAACAGTTCCTTACATGTCACACACACAACGCAAAAAAAAAAGTGTAAAAAATTCAAGTTTCTAGTATATTTAATATTATAGTTGGAAGTTTTTGTGAACGCGCGCGCGTTTTCTGCGTCGAGACGAATTTCGTGTTACTGAAAGTCACACAGAGCGAACACGAAAAAAAAAAACAGAAAAAACACACACACAGAGACAGAGAGCGAGCAGCGGCAAACTCAACTCTCGTCATACAACGGCTGTTCTGTTTTATGCACTGGCGGCGAATCTAGCGGCGAATAACCCAAGCACAAGCCCAAAACGGCAGCAAACGGCAGCGCAGCGAACGTAACGAACGAATCGATGTCGAGATGTCTACACACAAACACACACCAACACATTAGTGTTGCCAGATTAGCTTATTTCAGGCTAGATCTGGCATATTTGCAATTGGATTGGTTTGTAAAATTTGCAAATAGTTTATATTCATAAATCCAGCATATATTTGGATTCATATTATAAACTGTATTTGTAACATTAAAATGTTATTCAGCGACGTAAAGATGGACTTTTAAATACCAAACAAAAATAAACGATAAATATTGAAGTGAGCATGAAAATTATGAAATCGATAATTGGTTGTTTTTTGACAATTTTTTATAGTTTAGCTTATGTTAGCTTTTTCCGTTTAGAATCTAGCTTATGCGGACGCAACACTGCTATATACAAACAAACACACATACAGCTCGGTAATCGACCAACGGGCAGCACAGAGAGAGAACGCGTTGATACAGAGAGCGAGTGGGAGAGCGTAAGAAACCCCGGCAGGCAGCAGGTCGTGCGAGGTGAAACGTTCACGAGCATGCCTGTGTGTGTGCGAATTCGCTGTGCTGGCATGCGCGTCACACTCACCATGCGGCAGCGAGAACTCTGCGCTTCAAATACCTGTATACACGTGTGTGCGTGTGTCTCATTTTTTTTTTCTTTTTTTGTTGGTGAGCAACAGACAAAACAGCGACACTTGAACGTCAGCGTCGCAGTCGGTGCGCGCCATCACCTTTGAGTGTGCGGTCGCATTGCACCACTGTGCACCACACGCAAGGCAAATTTGCAACGAGCGAGTGAGCGAGACAGACTCTGCAGCACTGCTGTGGTGAGTAAGCGAGCTGAATGTGTGTGTGTGTGTGTGTGTGTGTGAAATCGATTGAACTTCTTGGTTGGTGTTGCAGCAAATGAATACTCCGACAGCTGGTTGGCTGGAGGAGGTGTGTGTGTGGGGAGATTTGCTTAGTCAACAACGCGGCGACGACCCACTGATGATAAAAATGCAGACCACACACACACACACACACACACACACACAAACACACAGCACATTCATAAATAATTGCTTACAATTTGGCATTTGATATAAAAAATTGTGTGCGTGGGCTGCTTGAAAAGTACGCTTCATTTTAATTTCACTTTATATACATATGTATGTATATAATAGTATTCCATTTTTTCCTTTTTTATTTATTTTAAGTTTAATTTCGTTTTCTTTTTACCAATTGGCAATTTAGCCATTTATTAGTTTATTTTAAATGTATTCTTATTTCATTCAATTATATTTTGTTTTAATTTAATTTTCCTTATATTTCAATTTCTTTGACTGCCTTTCATACCTTTTTATTTGTATTTTTGTTGATTTACCCTTTCATTTAATTTATTTTGAATTTATGCTTTCTTCATTTAATTTTGTTTGAAGTTAATTTTAATATCATTTTAAAATTATTCGTATGTTTTTGATCATTTATAGCGGCAGCAACTCTCGCAAAATGTTAATTTAAAATTGATTGAGGCTTAAAACACAGCTAGTTCTATAGATTAGAGTTGAGCGTGTGTGTGTGTGTGTGTGTGTGTGTGTGTGTGCGTATCACAAGAGAAATGCAACAACGCAAAAGCAAAAATAAAGCGAAGACACGCGAGGAGAACAATAGCGAGCTAAAGAAAAATACGCAGATCGGATCAGCGCGTGGTTCTCTCACCACTAGCGTCAATTGCACGCTCTCTCTCTCTCTCTCTCTCGCTTGCTCGCACTCACTCCTATGCTATGCTGAAAGCTCAACAAAAAACTCAATCAGCGAGAGCAAACGAGCCAGAGATACCATAGGGGGGGAGGGGGGTCAGAGTCTGTTAGTTGGCAGCAGCTGGCGCGGTGTGGTGGGTTAACCGCGAGAGCGAGAATCGCGAATGAGAGAGAGGGTGGTGTGTAAGGCAGGCAGGCAGGCAGGCGTGCGTGTGTGTGGTGGAGGTGGAGAGGGTGAGTTGAAGGTTGACGCTCCAGGTGCTGCTGCTGTTGATGCGGTGCATTTAGTTCAATCAGCTGTTGTTGCAATTCGATTGTCGCTGATAAGGGAGACGATAACGATTACTGAAAGCTGCTGATAAGGGGTTAATCAGAATCAGGCAGGCGGCTGACACAATTACTAAATCATCATCATCTCTCTCGTTCTCGTTTGCAATAAATGGGGTTAGAGAATGCTTTACCAGCTGAGCTGGCTTCTTTTTTTTCTCATTCAGCGCAGTTTCTAGTCTTATCTTTAATCCATCATCCCTTTCTCTAACTCTAATCCCTCAGAAGCCCTAATGACATCATTAAATTAATGACCTCTTAAAAGTCAAAGATTCGCAAAAAAAAAGTGTTCGATAGATAAAAGCAGAAGCTAACATTTGCATTAACTCTAAAAATTGTAAATAATTAAGGTTTACGCGACTCATCATTTTAATGAACTGACGAATACTAAGAACGTTTCAGTTACGTTCTCAGAACCTACTGAGAAATGTACGAATAACAACTCTAGGGAATCGCACACGCCAAGCTCAAAGGCCATGAGAATACCATCAATTTAATAGTAGCGGACAGTACAATATTTTTTTTACGACAATCGCAAAAATAGCAGGTTGCGGTAGGGAAAATGGGATTTCCCCTTTTAATGACATTTGTTTTATTCGTCCGCTGGGACTACTTCAAAGCAAATTGAAGATGTCTTGTTATTAAAGAGCAATATAGATAGTATTGCAGTTCCAGGAAATAAATGAGAACCGTATTTAATACTACCGGTAATTAATTTTAAAGTTTTATTATGTGTACTTATTTTGTTTTCTTCTATTTGGTATATTTATTATATTAGTTTGTGTACTGCTTTTGAATAAACTTTTGGACATTTTTTTACCGTGCGCTCAAATAACCATTAAATGGTTGTTTACATACTAACATTACATTATAACAGGGAAACGGAGACATCTCCGACATTTGATCAGCATCACCGATCGAGTTGATTTATCTATGTCCAAATTTGGTAAATTGGTTTCTAAATTCATTACGGAATTTATTTTCGCCCACAAAAATACAACAATTTAATAAAAGTCAAATTTTAAATTACGTATTACTTGCGAAGTTAGTGTCATGATGTAGAATTAGGTGAACAATATATATATCTATATCCAAAATACACTACATTAAACGACACATTTTTGTTTGTTTCAAGATGCACACTGAGAGTAAGGCAAAAATTAAGAATTGGCAACGCTGAGGGGCAGAGGGAATCGCGTAGTCGAGCACGCTCGACTAGAGCCTTCCCAATTGTTTGAATAACACAACTTAAAACGATACCGATCTCCGACAAAAAGTTATCGATAGCCGATAGTAAAGTGAATAGATATTAATTGATTATTATTTACTTACTGCATGTTTTGACGCCGCCCAGCACCAGACTCGGTGACTGTTTGTTGCCCTCAGCGAATGAGGAGGTTCTTGGACGACCGCTCATGGTGACAACGTTGCTCTGTTGCTCGCTCCCTCGCTCGCTGCTGTCGCTCTCTCTCTCGCTCGCTCGCTCGCACACACACACGCTACGGTAGTTGCAGTCGTTGCGTTATCAATAATAATAATATGCTTTATTTCTTGTACTATTATTATTAATAATTGTTTGCTTTGTTTTATTTTTGTTGCTTGTGTTTAACTTTTATTTCACTTTATTTTTTTTCTTGTGTTTAGTTTTGTTTATTTACTTGGAAAAAAAAATGTAAAACAACACACAAATCACACGCGTCGAATTCAACACAGCTGTTGTTGTATTAATTATTTGCTTTTTTTTTATTGTTGTTTGTAGTTGTTGGTGTTCTTGATGATTGTGATGTGTTTTGATTTCAGTTCTGTTTAATATATTTTCTTTACTTTTTTTGCTTCGATTTGCCAGCTGCTCCTTGATGATGTTGTTGTTGCTGATGTTGTTGCCGGGGGAAGAAGAGGCGGTTGGCCACACACGTTTAACAGTTGCTGTTGTTGATGTTGTTGTTGTTGTTGGTAACACACACAGACACAACACTCGTCAATATGTTTAAACGGCTGCAAGCAGAATCAATAGAGAACAGAAAAAAATCGTAAAAAATTCGGAATTTCACTGCCAACAATTCAAAATGTACTTAATTTATGTATGTACGTACTACAAAGGCGGCTGCAGCGACAGCGACAAATACAGCGACAACGTCACGTGTTTTCATTCTATTTAATTTCGATACAGCTTCCGCACAACAACAACAGCAACGCTCTCCGTCTGAACATTAACAGCAGCATGCATAACATTGCATTGCCATGTTATGCATGCTGTTAATGTTAAGTTCTATGCACTTCTGTTGATGCTGTTGTTGTTGCTGCTTGGGCTTTTGTGCTTACGTCTTCACTTTAACTTCTCGCTTATGTTTCAATGCCACGCGTCGTCGCCATATTGTTGCTGCCTCTCTCTCTCTCTCTCTCTGCACATTGCACAACCCAGTTCACACACACACACACACACACACACATAGCGAACACTGCAGTTAGACCGCATCCCTTGTTGTTGGTATTGGCAGCGCTTCAACTTTACTTCAACATTGATGGGCAGCGAAAGGGGAATATAGGGGGAGGGGGGGAATGTGCATGTAGCGGCATTTCTACGATTGCCATTAGCAAAGCACGAGGGCAGTCTTTGTTGTTGCTGTTGTTGTTGTCGTTGCTTCTTCTTCTTCTTCTACTTCTACTGCCGCTGCAGCTTTGTTTGCTGTCACATAAATAAATTGCTGGCAATTACTCTCACTCACACGCACACACACACACACACACACACACACACACTGTGAGAGATGCTCTCACTAAAGCTTTTAGCCGTGGGGTCAGTTCACAGTGCACTGGACAGACAATATTATTGGGCGTGGCTGTTGTCCTCAATTGAATAGACTCCAAATGATTGACCCCATTTCAAGTGGACGCCGCCGTTGACAGCTGACGCCGGCAAGTCTCTCTGGCCAACATGTCGACGTCCACATTTAGCTCAGCTGCCAACAATTAACCCAAGCAGTGTTGTCAAGCCAAGACATTTCACAAACAAAAAAAAAAAAGGCAACATTTTTATTGCAAAAATGGCAAAGACTTGTCTAACCAATTAGTTGTCATTGACTGTTTTTTACAAATACATTATTATTTGGAATTTTCAATTAAAAAACAAAAATAGCAAGCATATTTTATAAACATTGCAATGCAAACAGATTGAATCTCAAACATTGAAAAAAGCCAGATGTGGCGGGATAAAAGCAAAGTGGGCAGCAATTATCCTAGACAGCCTGTCGGACGCCTGTGCGTATGCAGTAAAAAAGTGAATTGACTGCAGGACACGATGACAAGTTGATTGAGCGATATTCGATTGGCGATTCGAATCAATTCAATTATAGTGATATGCTGTAATTGAATAAGTGCATATTTAATTGAAAAACTACAGCTCAACTGCATTAAAAAGCCAATAAAAATGCTGACATGAGACAGAGCAATAGACGGAGTAACGGGAGTGTGCAAATGGTTGCAAGAGCTCTGCCTGACAATGACACCATTTGAAGTGAACTAGAGCGGGTAAGGGAGAAAGGGAGAAAGGGAGCGAGGGCAGCCACCAAAATTTATGACTAGCGACCACGCAATATATTTGATCAAAAATACGTAAAGCAAACACACAAAATGGAATTGCATGAAATAAAAATGGCCAAGGGCTGCAACAAAAACAATGAAAAGAAAAGAAAAGCTGTCAGTTGGCCAAGAATGATGACGGGGGCCCCTTGAGCTAGAGACGACATTGCTGCCCTACGTTCCATTTGTTGTTGTAATGCGGCAGCCGTTTGACCCACAAAACAACGCAAATGTCGCAGCCGTCTTCTCAGTGTGTGTGTGTGTGCGTGTGTGTGTGTGTGTCAACAAATAGTGTCATCGCTATCGTCGTCGACGTCGGCGTCGTTATGAGCTCATTTTCCAAAAGGGATTATTAGAAACGCCGTCAGCGCTTTAAGTAAATTTGCACAGTCGCCACATTTGCATATCGATAGCCATACATATATCGATTGGAATTCAACTACCAAAAAATTTCAGTAAATTCGCACCTTTTCATATCTGTTAAGATTATTTATTTTAAATTTAAAAAAAAAAAACAAACTATTGAAATAGTGTTACCATATACAATAAAGGACTAATAGTATTAGGAAGACATAGAATAAAAGAAATATACCGATAATTCAAATGAAATGAATTATATCGATAGATTAAATCGAACACAATTAAAAAGTGAATACGAACAAACTACAAATATTAACAATTTGTCATGTCAATATCGATATTGCAAAATAAAATAACGCTGGATAGAAAATTTCCAGCGTTTTTGAATTGTATTTTTTGTTCCCTATCGATTATTTGATCAATTTTGTGGGCAGCCCTGGTAACCCTAGCGCCAAAATAAAATCAATGCGCAACCAAGGCGACAGCCCAAAAACGAAAAAAAAAAAAAAATAACAGCAACGCTTCGATAAACAGCAAAATTGGAAGCAGGAGGCGGAGGAGAAGTGGAGCGGGGGCGTCAAATCTTCATAAGCATGCTCCAAAAAGTATGCTTCGACATTTGCCCACAACTCACACACAAACATACACTCGCACACACACACACACGCAATCGCAAACTTGCGCTTGTTGTCGGTCGCCCCGTCTCTGTCGCACTTGCAGCAATGCTGAGCAACAGCAAATCCATCAAGGTTAAAAGCGTCATGGCAAACATTTTGGCAGCAAACACCACAGACAGAGAGAGAGAGAGAGAGAGAGCCAGAGTAAGAGCGAGAGAGACAACGAACGAAAGAAAGAAATTGAGTGAGTGAATAAGTATTCGATAGCCATTCAATTTGGCAGTTCGATTTGCCGTAGTTGCTTAATTGAATTTAAAACGAAATAAATACACACACACACACAAGCTGTTCGACTTCTTCCTTGTGTTGCTCTCTCTCTCTCTCTCGCTCTCCTCGAAGTTCTCTCTCTGTGTGTGTGTGTGTGGCCCATTTTGTCGCCACTTGCGGCATTCTTTTTTTTTTTCTTCTTTTTTTTTCGGTAACCTGACAAAGCACGAGAGCCCCAGGGGGACAGAAGGAGGGAGGAGGGGGAAGATGGGATAACGCCCCCGCGCGCGCGTCATATTTTCAAATTGTTCTTTGTTGTTGCTGCTGCTGCTTCTTCTTCAGCTGCTTCGCACGTATTTTTAGTCGCTTTATTTATTGACACACGCGCGAAACGAAAAACGTTTTGCGTGCCATTTTAGCCACCCAATTTTGCAGAGCGGGCGGGACGCGAATATTATCTCAAACATCTGCGAGCCTCTTTCGACCACACTCGTCGCCCAAGCGCCAAAAAGTAAGCTACAAATTAGCGGCGACACCTAGCGATGCAAATAATAATTTATCGATAATTGACTAGCCTTAAACTCTAATTACAAATTATCGATAATTGGCTTGCTTTAAATAACACAGACTAGATTTACATTGCACGTTATCGATCAACTAAATTATCATTCCAAATTGATCACAGAATTACGTACAAGAATATTGCATCAATTAATTTTAAAACAAATTCATAATGAAAATTAATTGTTTGCATTTTTGTATAAAATATAGATTTGAAATCATTACCAATTAAATCTGAAATAATTTTGTTTTAAATCTTACTTTGCCTATAAATAGTTGTCAACAATCCGCTTCTAAACAAAAAACTATAAAAAGCTTAATTGTTGTATTGAAGAATTAAGATCAAAATATGAATTATTTTTCTATATAATTTTTCTTAATTTTTTGCGATAGCAATATACCATTTGATTTTTATTTTAAATTTCATCAAAATAAAAATGCAACCCAGTGAAATTTATAATATGTATATCAGTCTATATATCACATACACATATGAGCTGTTTAATTAATTGAACTAAAATCGCACACTAAAATCATTTATTTGATTTCGATATTTACAAATTAGACCCTAACTTTTATTTAATATTTTTGCTTTAAATGCAAATAAATAATATAATATAATGTATATAATATAATATAATAATATGTATATGTTAAATTATATTATTTGAATACATTGAATCTAAATAAAAACATGCAAACAGTTGGGCTGTGTTTTGGAAAGTCTAATTAAACCAGAAATTGTATCTTCAACTTACTGGCAAGCAAAGCATGGAAATTAGAAATTAAAGAAAAATGTAGTTTTATGGCACACACAGACCCAGAAGTTTGCGGTTGCTTTCATAACTGGGTCCCTCGCTCGCTTTGCTTTTTCAACAGTTTGTTGTTGCAAGTGTACTAACAACAAAGTTAAACAAAACAAAAGTCGCGATCGCGATACACGAACATTTATTGTAAAATAGTATGCATAGACTTGTGCGGTGGTTGTGTTATATCTTTTTGAGGTATAGATTGAGGTTGCGACGACGTTCCTACTACACATCACATCGTAATCTTATCGTGTCTTAGGGTTATTTTGTGTGACGGAGTTTTAAATTTAAATCTTAACAGAACGGCAACAACAACAACAACATCGACTGAGAGCCTTCTATCAGCAGATATCAACTAACAAAAAAAAAATGCTTATTGATAAGCATGAAACGAAAAAAAAGAGAAAATAAATAAAAATGAGGCGACTTTTGTTGTTGTTGCAATGCGAGTAGCGGTATTTTTGTGGCTTTCGGCCAAACAGCTGATCGAGAGCTTTTGCTCTCTCTCTCTTAGTTTGATGTGCCGGCAAACTTGGACTCCTTTTGGTGCAGCTCAAGCCAAGATCAAAGCTCGCGAGCAAGCAGTCCACCAAGCAGTGCAGTCAGCTGAGCACAAAGCACGCACGTGAGACACACACACACACACGCACACACACTCATACAGAAACACGCCTACACACTTCTACACGTACATAAAGTGCAGCAATTATGTAAGCAGCAGCAGCAACTAAAGCAGCTGACTAAGCTGCCGACCGACTAACTTACTAACTGACCTGCTTGCTGTTCTCTCTTCGCTTCACAGTTGATTACGAATGGCAAATTGCATTACAAACACAATAGTCAGTTGTTGTATTTAATTGTTCACGAAGAGAATAGAAAAACACGCGGAGCACAGGACGCCAGCGTCAAGGCGGCGTCAGCGTTGACTGAACCGAAAACAGCAACGCTTCTAAATTCACTGCGACGTCGACGTCAACGTTGACAGCGAGGACTGCCTGGCAGTGCTGCAACGGCGCAACTAGTGCTGCTTTACAACACTGACAACTGCCAATCGATTAGCAAGGCACACCACACACACACACACACACACAAGTATATGTGTGAGTTGCCGTTGAATAATCGATAAAAGTTTGCGGCGTGCAAATTGTGTACAAAGAATGTATCGGAATGTCACGCGCAGGCGAAGGACAACAACGCAGGCGTAAAAGTGTTGCCAGCCCCCCCCCCAACACACACACACACACTTGCACTGACACGCACATACACACTCACACTGCTTGCAAACAGCTGTGGCGCAAAAAAGGCTATTGGAAATCAAAAATTCTTTTTATTTTTTGATCTCTCTCTTTCGCTCTTGCACGTGCAGCTGCACTTTGCGCTGACAGCGACAAATTTGCAAATTTCGTTTTATTTAATTGAAATTCCTTGCGAGCAGCGGCGAATAGTTAGTTAAAGCAGCGTGTGCGCAGAACCCAGCACAGTGGTGCCAACTGCCAACAAAACCAAGCCAAAATAAATAAGAAAACATAGGAAGAAATAAAAATATACAACTTGGAAACTTAACAAAGTGGGGCATTTTGAAACAAAAAATTTGAAGTAAAGTTTGGGGTCATTGTCAGCCAAACAATGAATAAAAAACAAGCAATACAAAACAATATATAGTATTATTGCGTCTCGATTTTCAATTGCAATTTACAACAAACCACATTTGGCAGGTTTACTCATCGAGCTGGACCCACTGTACAATGTACAGGTTGAAGGGGAGGGGTGGAGAAGGGGGGAATTGTGACGTCGACGGCGCGCCAACGCAGAATATCGAATAAACGCTTTTAATTTTTGTTTAATTAACATTAAATGCAAATGCAAGTCATATAATAAATAATAATAAAAATACCAAAAAAATTAAGTATTTATATATATATATAGTTTATAAAATAGCACATACACACACACACACACACAGACAGAGGCACCCGCGCTAGCTCACTCACACACACGCACGCACGCTGATTAAGGCACTTGTTCTCACCACACTCACACACACCACAGCAGCAGCAGTCGCGGCGGCAGAGAGAGCGAGAGCAAGACAGTGGTAGAAGAGGGGCGCTTGTGTAACGCAATTTCTTCTCTGCATATGCTTGTATGTGGTGTGTATGTTGTGCGCGTGTGTGTGCGTGCGTATTAATTTGAATGTTTTTTCTTTGCTCTCACTTTGGTCACACAGCGAAAAAAATTGAAAAAAATAAATATGTTGCTAGAATTGCTTTTCATTTATACATACACACTGCCTATGTATGTGCATATAGTATGTATGTATAAGTTTTCTTTCGGTTTTTCTCCACACACACACACACAGACATGCATGTGTGTATTGCTTCACTGCTTTCTTTTAGCTGCCGCCGCCGCCTCACGCACACACACACACACACATACACGCGAGCCGCTGCCGTTGCCTTTTTTCACCTTGCTTCCGTATATACTTTTTGAGTGAGCGAGAGAGAAAGAAGAAAAAATTTGAATCGCTGTTCAACACACAAGATATTTTTTTTTTCCTTTTCTTAACTTTTTAGCACAGTTTTTGTAGCACTTTTTTTCTTTCGTTTTATTGAGTTTCTTTTTTCGCTTTTTGATACGCTTTATTCGCTGTACCTATACGTTGCTGCTTCTTCTTGCCACTTGGGGGTTTTGCTTCGTTTTCGTTCTAATTACTTTCGCTGTTCGTCGCTCTCCCTCTCTCTATCACACACACACACCACACGTTGCTTTTTTCCTTTTTTTTCGTTTTTGGTTTTTTTTCGATTTTCGTTTTGCTTTTTTTGGTAGTTAGCAGCAGAATTTGAATAGAGTATTATGCGTTTATTCTTTGCTTTTGCTTTTCGTTTCTTTTCGATTTATCGACTACCTTTTTTTGCCATTTTAATATGGCGGCCCCGTGTGTGTATATTTTGTGCACAAAAACGTCGCTGCTGCTGCTGTGGCTGCTGCTGCAACAACAACAACACTACTTACACTTTCACTAAACGAAAAAAATAAATTTTGCGCCGCGCGTTTCACGTTCCACGTTCACGTTCACGTTCGTTTCGTGTATGAAAAGCAACTAAACGACGAATGGAGTGCTAAAGCAAACGAATGATAATGAATAGCCAGAACATTGCACGATAATTATATTCGATATATTTGTCTCTTTTTTGTAGGCGTACGTTTTTAGCTTCTTTGCTTGCCAGCCCGTCCGTCTGCTGCTGCTACTGCTGATGCTTCTTCTTGCCACTCAACTCTCAACTCAACTCAACGCCACTCGCAACGTTGCCCAACACTGGCCACAGCACCGCCAACGCAACCATGCGCCTAACATTGCGTTGCGTGCGCACTGTTACTTAACAGCAGCGTAACATGCAGACCAGATGAGCGCTTTTGGTATTTTTCGATATACAAAATGATTGTATGTCAACTATTCCGTTTTTTGATTTAGCATGTTTCGGAAAAAAAAATTCAATTTTCAATGTATACCTATCATAGGAAAAACACGGAAATGTGCTGCTTATAATAGCTTGACTTTTGACGAACATTTGGGGAATGTTAAGTAAAGTGTAACCAGCTGACAATTATGGTCACACTCGAATCAGAGCCGTTTGCTCAACGGCGCCAACATTCAAAATGCAAAATGTTATTCGTGTTTTTTGTCCAACAAACAATGCAAATTAGCTTGTATATTTCAACATTGGTTTGTTTTTGCAACGAGAAAAAAAAATTGGGGGATAATACATATCTGTATATATGTTATAGTATATGGATAATTACACAGTGGTTATGTTTTACAATTAGATAAATAATTTTATGTAGGTTTCTTTCGTTTCGTTTTAACTATGGAATTCTGTTTGTGGGTGTTACTATTTCAATTGCCCCGTTATTATCATATCTATATCGTATGTATATACATATATAATTATATATATATATATATATTATTAGTAATGTTAAGTAATATGCTTCGTGTATACGTATATATGTAGGTAACAAATACATTGTACAACATATTGCGCCTATAATTGATTTAGTATGCATCGTAAAATCTTCGAAAACTTTCGTAACAGCTATTCTTCAAATTCGAAAAACACAAACACAAAACAAAAAAATAACACACAAAAAAAAAAAACAAAAATAAATTACATCATTAAAAAGTATAGGGGTGGCATTAGAAGGATCTGTTGCCCACAAAGTACACAATACATTCACAATATATAATCATAATATAGGATTAATAATACAGCATTTGGCTAACAATGTGACAATTCCCGAAACCCGCAAGAAAACCGAAAATTAAATACAAGAATATAGAGGAAATACATAAAGCAAGCCCAGACACAATGGTTGCTTCTTAGTAGGGTATCTGGTTTTGATAGTACTGGATCATGTCGTAGGTACGTGTTCGGAAATTCTGATACGAATTGCGTATAACAGCCAGCATATGGGCAGCTGCCTCCTTGTTGTTCTTGGTTGCCACAAAACGCTGCTTCAGCAAATTGATCGTCTGCCCCCGGAAGCAGGGCAGACCAGTGTCGAGCATCAGCGACACCAGCGAAACGATGGCATCCTGATACGGCCGCACGGCCAAAAACGCCTGAACGCACAGCTCGCAGAACCATTTGAAGACGGGCGCCTCCATTTTGCCGCCCATTATCATCACCATTTCGTCGGTGAGCTTCATGTCGGGCTCGAAACCGATGTTGCCGCCGGGCGACGACTCGAACATGAAGCCAAAATCTGTAATACACGCCAAAGGCGACAGGTCAGTAAAGTAAAATTGTTGCGGCTTAAATATACACATAAACACTATAGTTATGCAACTATCACACAGATTGTGTGGTGGCTGCAATTAAATGCAAAACTGTAATACAAACTAGTATTGTACCACTCTCTGGTGACTGTTTAACAAATTGTTAAGCTGCTATATTGTTATACAGCTGGGGAAATATTTGTGGCAACAGCTTGGCAGATCTTACCTATGTGTATGATGTGTCCGTCCTTGTCGATCATAATGTTGCCATTATGCCGATCCTTGATTTGCAACAGATAACCGATGAGGGAATAGGCGGCCATTGACTTCACAAAGTTGGCGCGCGCCGCCTGAAATTCCTTGGAGCTCTCATCGCCATACTGATGCTGGAAGTACTCGGATAGGCCCGAATCTGTTTGTCTGCCCAGCTGATCCCGTGACTTGGCATTGGGCACACACTCAATGACGCCACACTACCAACAAAAAACAAAATAAAAACGGTTTCGGTTTCGATTTCGATATAGATTTGAGCTAACCATATTATTGTTATACTTACACCGGGTGCTGTGGCGACCACGCGATAGGGGAACAGAAACAGATCGAGGCCGACTTGTTGGAAGATATTCTTAAAGATGGTGATCACCTGGAGGGCGAGCATATCCTGACGCACATCGTCGCCCACCTTGAAGATGGCCGCCTGCCACGACTCCACGCCCAGCGTCATGTGCGCATCCTCTTGTGAGTTCTGCGTAGGCAAAGAAATACAAAAAATTAAGTTTGTGATCCATGTAAAATATCAATTGATGGTGTTCTCAAAATATCATAGCGATCGCAGCATAATTAATGCACAAAAATATGAATACAATCAATGCCAAATTTATGGTACTTTTAAAAGCAAGGCTCTAAACAAAGATTCTTTTATATACGAAAAAAAATCGAATATTTTCTACGTTGAGAAATAATATTTTTTGCTATCAGCATTTTTACAAAGCCTTTGCTAAAGTTATTTTTATAATGAAAATTATTAGTGCCCGAACAATGGAATCATTTTTTTTTTCTGAAGTAAAATATCAAAATATTTTCTTAAGTCGATAATCAATATTGCAATAGTTGATTTTAATATAACAGTACTGGAACTCGCCTGTAACTTAGTTTTGCAAAGAAACAATTTCAAGAAGTACTTAATTGCAATTGAACTTTGATTTTGAATAGTTTGTTTAAGTGGAGTT
This sequence comes from Drosophila formosana, assembly GCA_035045625.1. Taxonomy (NCBI): domain Eukaryota; kingdom Metazoa; phylum Arthropoda; class Insecta; order Diptera; family Drosophilidae; genus Drosophila; species Drosophila formosana. The sequence goes on along the minus strand of JAWNOW010000143.1, from coordinate 2,420,013 downwards.
TAAGATCGAGTTGGACTTACGGGATTATTGGAGACCTCCATGGCGCGCGTCTCAAGCTCCGTGATGCCGCAGCGATAGACGCGGAATCGGGCCAAATACGGCGCCTTGGCCGCACTCTGCATCGGCGTGCCGCTGCTGTACTCAATGTCCAGGACCATGGCCTCGGGATTCGAGGGCAGATAACAGCCGGACTGCACCTTGATGCGACTGAGGGCAGCGAGACAGGCGTTCTTGCGCTCAATGCCCTTGGGGAAGGAACGAATTTCGCCAGATACCGCCGTGATCTTGCCAAAGAAATCGAATTCACGCTCATAGAAACGCTTGGCAGCGCCCGAGAACGAGGCGATGATGTTTTGGGTGAGCTGATCGAGCGCCTCATACAGATTGGGATCGCGATGCAACTGATCCTCATCCATGTACATGTTCGTCTGCATATTCCAGATCAGTTGATGCGCCACAATCTGCGATCGCTTCGAGATGTTCTTGATGAACTCCACCACATAGCCCATGGTGTCGTGTCGCAGCGCCTGCACCAGCTGTGGAATATACGGCAGCACCGATTCCGCCGGATACGAGCTGAGCGTCTTCACCGCATACTGGGCGGTCAGCGGATGCGACGGATACTGGCGCGAGAAGTACGACAATGCCTGGATCGGTGTGACCGCCGACCACGACAGTATGTACACGAGATCGGGACTCTCTTGCAGCAGATTCTTGGTGGTCACCAGATACTTGAGCGCCTCGGGTATGTGACAGACGGCGATCGGATCGGAGCAGACCAGACGCGACACTTCCTCGTCGATGGTCTCCGCGTTCTTGATGCGCTGCGGCAGGAAGACGGCCAGCGCCGGGTTGTAGCACCAGGCGAGCCGAGCGTAGTCGCGCCACACGTTCGGCTTGTACGGACGATTGCGCCACTCGGTGATCTGTTCCTCGCCTGAACGCCACACAGACAGAGAGAGAGAAAGAGAGAGAGAAGCGGCAAACATGAGTAAGAGCATGACAGAGCGATAGCGAGTGAGACAGAGAAAGCGGTCATTTAGAGGCGGCCTGTGCAACGTTAGCGAATGTGACCGTCAAAGAGGAATGATAGGAAAAAATAAACAACATAAGATTGCCCGTAAAACGTTTACGAATGCCATTTAAAAGGGAGAGCATAAACCAAACAAATGCGAGAGTGAAACGTTTACGAATGTCATAATAAAAGAGTCTACATTAAGAAAACAAATGTGGAATGACATGCGTAAAGAAAATAAATTGGAAAATGCAACAAACAACTAAAAGTTGCAAAACCATTTACGAATATCATAATAAATGCAAAGAACTAAATAACAACTCAAAATGAAGACCAAGGCTTTTAAACGTTTACGAATGCAACAAGTAAAAAGTAAATTCATAAACGACAGTTTAAAGAAAACTTTTATACGAATAACTAAAGAAATTAATCAATAATGAAATAACAAAAGCCATTAATATAAATTTTGTGATAGCATCAGAAGCAGAAAATTAGTCGAAACCATTTGATTCGACAAACTAAAAAATGGCAAATCGAAAATCATTGTGGAATGCGATGATGCAATTCGATTCAAACTCAATTGAAGCGAATAATGGAAGGTGAATGAGTCAGTGAATGAGAGCACAACGATGATTCATTCTCCATTGTTCACTGAATGACTGAGATTTAAATGTGATCAGTTGAAGTAGCAGCAATTATTCAATGGCTGAAGCAAGAGAATGACAAAATGTCATCAAATTAAATCACGACTGATTAATTGACTGGCTTTAACTGGTACTAAAAATGCAGACTAAATGTTGATTGACAGACTGATTAAGTCGATTGATTGAAGAAGCGATAATAAAATTGACGATGCTCTCAGTTAACTTGCTTACTAACTAACAGATTTGAGTAACAGATAAATATACGAGCAACATGAAGCCTGATTGACTGACTGACTTGGCAGATTGAAGAGCAACTAAATGCTGCGCCTGTGATGGATAACTTACCAAAAGATTTCAAGTAATACGAAAATATACGGAGAAAATGATGCCTGACTGATTGACTATGCAGAATTAGTATCAGCGCATGAATGAGTGCTAATGCAGCTTGATAGTGGCTACAATAAGGCGATCAATCAATGTTGATGCAGACTGATGACTACTTGGCTAACTAAAGTATTAAAGTAACGAGTGCTTGACTGATTGATGGACGTGGCTGCTCAATTGCAACTGAGGCAGACTTCTGACTGATTCACAAAGTTGCTGAATAACATAAAGGCTAAAATGCAGTGATGACTGATTGACGGACTGGCTACAATAAGGCGATCAATCAATGTTCATGCAGACTGATGACTACTTGGCTAACTAAAGTATTAAAGTAACGAGTGCTTGACTGATTGATTGACATGGCTGCTTAATGGCAACTGTGGCAGACTTCTGACTGATAAGGCTAAAATGCAGTGATGACTGATTGACGGACTGAGTCATTGATTGACTTACTGACTGACTGAATTACCTGATGACTGAATGACTTATTGACTGACAGAATGATTCACTGACTTATTTGCTTACTGACATATCAACTGACTGACCGAAAGATTGACATTGAGAAGCCAACTTACGGACTGACTGCTTGACCGACTCACTGACCGACTGACCGATTGACCGATTGAAGGGCCTGCTTACCTGGCACTACGAGGTCGGTGAGGCTGTTGGGGTTGTACCACGTGATGAGGAACTCCAGCTCGACGGCGAGCAGCTCCAGTATCAGATTGCGCTTCTTCATGTAGTCCTTGTCGTACGAATCCTTCTGGTACTGCAGCCGCTTGGAGCGATTCGAGCGCTTCGACAGCGTCGACGTCGAGTGCGGAATGGTGTTGTACCATCCACCGCCGCCAGTGTTGCCCGTGGTGCTCATCGAACGCGCATAGTCCGCTCCGCCGCTGATCAGCGATGCGGTCTCCGGATTGTTGCGCACCGCCAGCATCTGTGTGGAGCTGACCGAGGCGCTGGTGATGTCATAGTCACCCACCTCGGAGGTGACCAGATGCTTCTTCTCGCTGCGCATCGTCTGCCAGAACTTCAGCAGTATCAGTATGTCCTCCAGCAGCTGTTCGCGACTCTGATTGGGGCACGTGGGCGGCCCACAAAAATAGTCCAGCGCATTCGAGTAGATGCGTTCACGCAGAATGTTCCGGGCCAGCGATTTGGGTATCGTGTTGCCCTGCAGCAGCGACAGGCCGCACTGCAGCAGCTTGAACCGACAGCCGACGGTGGCCACCTGACGATTCTGCCGGCTGCTCTTCAGGATGGGCAGACAACGGTGCAGCAGCAGACAGAACATTTCGACCTTGTCGCGATTGCAATACTTGGCCGTGTCGACCATCTCCGAGAGCAGCTGCAGCCAGATGAGATGCGGCGCTATCAGGATGGGTTTGCTGACCAGCTTGCAGCCCTCGTAGGCGGCCAGTGGGTGCGTGATTTCCATTTCCCAGGCAAACAGACCCATGCGCTTCTCGAACGTCGTTTGCCAGGCACTGACCATCTCCTGTATGAAGCACAGCTCGAGATCCTGGCGTGCCGTCAGCACCCATTGCCAGCACTCGACGGCCGTTTCCATGGCGGACTCGGTGAACAATTCCAGCTGCGAACTGGCCACGGCGTGCAACAGTTTGCGATCGATCTCCGCACAGATGATCAGATAGGCTGTGGCCCGCCACAGGGCGCCGCGATGCCGAGCATCGCTCTTCTCCGCACACGCGCCCCACACATCCTTCACCAGTCGCTCGGCCAATCCGGCCTTGTCCTGCTCGCTCAGCACCGACAGCAGGCCGCTGATTTCGCCAGCGTATTTGCTGCGCAGGCAGAGCACGCTGACGAAGCGCGGCGTGTCCGAGTTGACGCAGCTGGGCCGTTTGCTCAGGTTGCTCAGCGTGTTGCCCGGATGCAAGGTGCCGCTGTTGACCACCGAATCGAAGGCCAGCGCCAGGCCGCTGTGATGGGCCAGCACGGGCGTCGGTATCTGATTGGGATACTCCTGGAGGTGGGAGCGCGTCGAGCGTGGCGCCCACTTCATCGCCTCGTTCACAATGCCCTGGCAGCGATCCGCGAAGTCCTTGAGGCGCAGCTCGCGTGCCGGCAGCGAGTCCATCAGCTGCAGCGTATAGGGTGTGGACACCACTCGCAGTGTGGGCGTCTCCTCGTTGGGATCGAGGGACAGCGAATAGGCCAGCAGCTGCAGTATGTCGAGCATGCACCACAGCACCCGGCGATTCCACAGCAGATGCGGGAAGCGGTCGACGAGCTGCGACAGATACTGATCGGCCACCAGCTGGATCTGCTTGTGGATGTGGTTGAAGTAGACCAGCAGCAGCGTCGCCTGCGACTCCAGCACCTTCTCCCGGATCTCGTCGTGGGCGTACAGCACGTTGCGGAACTTCTCGAACACCTGATCCGCCACGCTGCAAATTCGAGAGGGAGACGGAAACCGATTAAAATATATACATACATGTATATCAAAAATAGAGGGAGAGCGAGAGTCAAGGAGCCATTTAAAATGTATTGTTTAATTTATATAGATTTATTACTATATGTTGTTACTTGAATTTAAACACAAAAAAAACTATATATATTTGCCTGTAAGGCATCAAACTCCCGATCTCTCAGTTGACGGCATTTACTAGTATTTATAAACTGAGATTAAAGGCTATTTAATTTTGTAAAGATTAAGTCACATATTAAACAAGAAAGTAAAGTACTTGAAAAACAGATGAAATATATTAACTTTTAACTACGAACTGAATTGTTGAGCGCAATTTTACAGCCCTACAAAATATGCTTCAATTTTACTGCGTCGCATTGCAAAATCTTTTCTTATCACTGATAAATTATATATTCGCTACAGTATATGTTACTATTAATAGTAAGCTGCAGAAAAATTATTTTATAATTTAATAATTTCTACCTAAATAAATTTTAATCACAAAATAAAAAAAACTGATAAATTATAGAAATTAAAGAATTCTAAATAAATAAAGGATTGTAAGGGACTAGCTAAATAGTATAGCCCCATTTTGTATTTCCTCTCGACTCTGATATCGAGTAAGATATATGTAGATAAATCAAAATTAAAAACAGATCCGTCTTACTTATAAAGCAATGATTATGATCGAAGTTCCTAAAGCTTCTCTTTTTATTCCGACTGAGAGTTGATAGATATTTTAACAACGTAAACAATATAATTTAAATAAAGTCATTAGGAAATAAATCGAGTAATTTCCCGGACAGCTTAAATATAAGCTGGTCTTGGCACAACTTTCAATGAAATGCAAGGAAGTTTTCTTATCTGACTAATAGAATGATAGAGAAAATATATTTAAATATATCTACTGCTCTTGGCTAAAGTTTTAATGAAAGTAGAAAAAGTCCTTTTACTCCGACTGAACTATCAGTCGGATAGATAAATGCACTACTTATAGAGAATATATTTAAATACATCATCAAGGAAGTTCTCCTATCTGACTAATAGTATGATAACGAAATGCATTACCTATAGAAAATATATTTAAATATATCTACTGCTTTTGGCTCAACTTTTTTGAAATGAGAAGAAGTCCTTTTACTCCGACTAATCTATCAGTCGGATAGATAAGTGCACTACTTATATTGAATATATTTAAATATAGGAAGTTCTCTTATCTGACTAATAGAATAATAACGAAATGCATTACTTATAGAAAATATATTTAAATATATCTACTGCTCTTGGCTAAAGTTTTAATGAAAGTAGAAAAAGGCCTTTTACTCCGACTAAACTATCAGTCGGATAGATAAATGCACTACTTATAGAGAATATAATTAAATATATCGTTAAGGAAGTTATCTTATCCGACTAATAGAATGATAACGAAATGCATTACCTATAGAAAATATATTTAAATATATCTACTGCTTTTGGCTCAACTTTTTTGAAATTAGAAGGAAGTCCTTTTACTCCGACTAATCTATCAGTCGGATAGATACTTATAGAGAATATATTTGAATATATCAACTAGAACTGTCGCACTCACCACTTGACGCACTGCCAGATGCCCGTCTTGTCCTTCTGCAGCGCCGTGTCGCAGAGGTAGCTCATGATGGGCTCCAGGCTGGGCTCGTCGGCGTTCTCGACGCGCAGCATCTCCAGCCAATAGACGCTCAGCAGATAGGTGCACTGGGCGAAGGTCAGCTTGTTGATGGAGCCGGCGACATTGTCCGAGGAATGCTCGAGGAGGACCAGAATCTGGCTGCGCAGCTCGTTCACCGAATCGCTTTTGATGGCCAGCGTATAGTTCAGTTCCCGCATATCCGATTTGTGGGCTGTCTGTGAGATGAGCAGCGGCGACTTGGCCGCAATCTGCTGGACACCCTGATACCAATCGGCGGGCCACAGACGAGCATTGGTGAAGCCCATGACCACACAATAGGTCCAGAAGTCCTTGAACAACTTGTGCAGACGCTGGCGGGGATTCTTGATGGGCGGCAGGCGACGCATCAGCACCGCAATGACCGGTATAAGCATGCCCAGATTGCCGGCCCGTGAGCTCGCCTTCTGGGCGCCCGGCGTATTGTCATACGATCGCTCGCCATCCAGACCGATTTGCACAAACAATTCGAGCAGTTTGCCCAACAGTTCCAGCATCTCGGCATCGCCCTGGATATTGGCAGCAATGTTGCCCAGGGCATTGACCACCGCATCGGACACGTGATGGAATTGCTTGCGATGCTCCGGATCCGAGGTGTAGGCCAACGAGGCCGATTGCACGGTGACCCGCGAGAACATCTTCATGATCTCATCGAAGATGTGCGTCTCGCACTGCGAGATGATCATGCAGCCCAGCTGATCGACAATCAGAGCGTTCTGCTCCGACGGCACTTTGCAGAAGCGCTGGATGAAGAACTGCAGGATGTTCTGTGTCGTCTTCGAGGTGTCCTTGAGGGCGACCGCCACATGGCCCAGCATCACGATGATGTTGAGGCTGACCAGAGTGGATTCACTGCAATCATTACAATCATTTTATATTGAGTTCGAAAAATGTTGATCAAATATTCAAACACTAATTATTTAAACGCTTTAGCTTGTAGTGCTAAATTTGAGAATATAGAATTTTGATGTTTACATTTTTTTAATTTTATTTCCAGCTATATATTGGTACAATCAATTTTTAAAATGAACCGATAACTATTTTTTTCTTTTTACAATTGACCAATAACTTTGCAAACTAGGAAATATGCTCTTACCTATTTTTATAAAATCATTTTATCTGAACAATAGACTGACTGAACTATAATCGTACAAAACGGCATACATTTGAAAATCCCGATTATTTTTTTAATTTGCACTCTAACTATTGTAAATTGAGCATTAAAATGAATATGAAAAACCATTTTTTTTAATTGTTAAACTAAAGCCAATAATACGTATTTCCAAATGGAGAAACTTGAAGTTTGGAAATACGAATTTGTATATACAATATATCTCTTAGAAACTTCTAACCAATATTTTTTATTTTTAATATTATTGTATTTATTTATTTGAACTTTAAATTTGTAAAATTGGCAATTAACGATGAAAATAAAAATTATGCTGTCATTGGCTTATACAAACGGAAATTTTTATAAAATGTTTCACAACGGCTTTATTTACTTGAATAAGAGATAAATTTCGAATAGAATACTCTTAGTATTCATTTTTTTATTTTTTATATCTTCAAAAGTGATGAAATTTATAAAAATGGTCAAATGTGTTTTATTTAGTATGGAAAATATACATAAAGCTAGGCATCATCTCTACATTTGTTATTTATTTATATTTATATTATGTGGGTTTGTGGGTGCTAAAACAGCTCTAGCTTTAACGGACTCTGAGATCTGGGCACTTAAAGCGGCTGACAGACAGACAGACGAAAGGAAGTAGCTAAATAGATATGTTGGTAAAAGAGCCTTCAACCTAGGAAATACTGATTACAAGGACTTGCGCTCACCTCTCGTGCTTCTCGGCGGTGAAGAGGCGATTGGAGACATTGGCCACCAGAGCCGGCACACAGAACTGATCCAGCGTGTGCGCCGCTCTCAACGCAATCGATAGATTCTCGATGGCCGCATCGCGGAGCGCCTCGAAGGCGGCGTAGCCACTGCGACCCGTGGCGCCGGCCTGCTTCTGATTGTCGCCGAAGATGTCGACGACGGACCGCGAATCCAAATGCTGGACGACAATCGCGAAGGGCGTCTGTTCCTTCTCCTTCTTCTGCAGGGCCAGCGTTTGCATGGCGTGCGCATGCAGCTTGCCCAGAATGGGGCTGGGATCGACGAGAAAGTCGCGCAGATACGAGATCGAGGTGCCGGCAATGTTGGGAAACTTTTGCGCCAGCTTCCCCAGACCCTCCAGGCAGACCATCAGCAGCGGCATGTGATCCATCACGATCTTGTGACTGAGCACCAGATTCAGCTTCTGCGACAGCCGACCGCATAATTTATCCGCCTCTGTTCGATGTGATGTGGCAATGTAATTCGAAAACAAAATATCGAGATTAGTTTGGCACAATTCTTTAGAGGAATTTCATTGGTGCGGAGGGGAGAGAACGAATCGAGCTCATGCAATGTTCTGATCTGTCTGGCAGCGTGTATTTGTGACTGTGTGTGTGTGCTTTGTGTGTCGCACATGCCGTGAGAGCAACGAGAGAACACAACCAAAAAACAACAAAAATAAGAAAACAGATAAATAGATAAACGTAAACGTAAACGTAAAAAACGAAACGCAACGCAACTCAATTGAAAATCAATAACGTGGAAATAATTTGGGATCTGAGTAGGAACTGCTCTTGACCTTTCTTCAATAAGAAATGCAAGCCATTTTGCAAGGATGGCACGTTATAGTCGACGTCAACTGTAAAAATATTCCGTATCAACTCAAAACCAAAAAAAAGCAAAAAAAAAAAAGTAAACACACAAGTGTAGAACAGCACACAACTTAATCTCAACTTTTACTTCTTGTGAACTTATACCCAGGCAGCGGATTCGAAGAAACCAATTTAAATTAATAAATTACAAAAGGAACACTTTAAAACTGAAACTAAAATCGAATAGTTCCTTTTCGTAGCTATTGTAAATTAACTTCAAGTCTCAATATAATATATAAACAAATTTCAGCTTAAATAAAGGCTATTTAAAATTAGTTTAGTTCTAATAGACCAATTATTTGAATTAATCTCTAATCTTCATATACGAAGCTTAATAAATGTATATAATATTTAAATATGTCTTGAAATACAGACCTGCTACCTCTAACCCACTTGAGTTCACTTCTTTGTTAATCAAGGACAGACTTTATCTATACTAACAACTTGATTATTTGGATATCTAGTTATTTACATTGTTTATAACCCAAAGGTTTTGACGGGATAGTGAATACTGATAGGATCTAGAACTATAAGCTTCTTACAACTGTCACATTCCATATTCTCTTGTCTAACTCTAATAATTAGTATTGTATATTTGAAAATATGTGAAACTGAAAATACAGACGAACGTGCTTCACGCTGTCCGGGCATAAGCTTCGCTATAAGAATCGAATAGTCCAAAACTGGAGATGAGAGCAAGATATTAAGCTAGATCCAGAGATACGCACCCGTCTCATCGCGAATGGCCCAGACGAGGAGATCGACGCACGCCGCATTGGCCATCACATTGATCTTGTACTTGTTGACCACAGCGATGCCGTTCTCCTCGCGACGCTCGCGCTCCTGGTCCTGCTGCTTATTCTGCAGCTCCGTTTGGCCATTGAGAAACAGACGCTTCACAAACTCCTGCACATCCTTCGTGAACGGTGTGGGCAAATCGATTTGATGCTGCAACAGTTCACGCAACAACGTGACCAACACCAGATTCAGCATCTCCGAGAAACTCTTGTAGCAATTGCCCGTATTCAGGTGCAGCGAAAAGATGTCGCTGCCCAGCTCATCCAGATACTCGAGCGTGTCCTTTGTCAGCAGTTTCTTGGACACCGCAAAGATGGTCTGCAGATGCTGGATGGGAAACGGCGGCACACGATACAGCGGCTTCACGCCCGACGTCTTGCTGGGCGATTCACAGGCATTGACGCGCATGTGCGGAAACTGATTGAAGCTGGAGCCGTAGCGGGTGAAGAAGTGCGTCCGCGGATCGTACGGCACCGAGAAGTAGCTCTGCAGCGATGGCTTCTGTTTGCTGCTGCTCCGCAGACGATGCTCCTCCAATGCGGGCGCCTGCTGATGATGCGCCGCCAGGCTGCCGGACATCGAGCGCGGTATGATCGGGCGAAATTGTGTGGTGGCCAAGCGTTCGCTGCTGCTAAACGAGCCATTCGAATTGGAGCCGCTGCCGCTGCTGCCGACGGCACTGCCACGCATGATGGGCAACTGTTCGGGCGGAAAGATGCGACACAGCAGCGGCGGATCGTGGCTGGCATAGCGGCCCATCGAGCGGGCCAAACCAAAGAGCAGCGGCACCGTCGCATTGCACAGCACCAGCGGCGACGGCGTCGAATTGCCGCCATCCTTGCTGGGCTTCACAATGTTCGCCAGCGTTCCGAGCGTCTCCACCTGATTCAGGATGATCTCCTCCCTCGAATCCGGGCACTTGGCCGCAATGTCCGACAGCAGCGTGTTCAGACAGAAGCTAAACTTCTCCGCTGCGGGAATGCGAACGCCTGCAAAGTAATTGAATTATAGTAAATGCTGGCGAGGATTATCATCATATCTAATGCGATTTACGTTCGACTTTGGTGCTGCGCTCGTCGTGAATGCGCGCCTTGGGCAGACTCTTGGCCAGACGCAGCAAATACGGCACGATTTGGGCCTCATGCTGGCAGCCGCCTTCCAGGAAGTAAATGCCCAGCGCCACCACAGCGTCCTGGGCGCGTGCATCGAGGCAGAAGACTCCCGAGGCATTCTCTTGTGGACAGTAGCGGAACAGCGTCTGCACCTGTAGAGTGAGTGAGAGTGAGAGAGTGAGAGAGAGCGGGAGTGAGTGAAAGGTCAAGAGGGCGATAACACGATACCCCGCGCTCTATTCCCCTCCTCCCCTGGGTCAACACGCATGTCTGTTTTGGCCAAGGTCAACTAACGTTGCGCGAAAAATTCGATTTTCAATTCTACCGCCCCAACCGCCGCCCCCCCCCTTTGGTCAGCTGTGCAGTTCCGCTTCCGCTTCGACTTCTGCCTTCTTACCTTGTCCCATGGCGTCGGCTGGATGCCAGCGAGCACGCGGGCCAAACAGAGCACCGTCCGCTGATACGTATACTTGTCCGAGGCGCTCATCTTCCTCCTCCTCCTCCTCCTCACACGCCTCACGTCTTTCGTCTACGTTGACGGCCGCCCTCGCTCCTCGCTCCTCGCTCCACCACCCGTCGCTTGGCGTTCCGTAATTTTTAGCTATTTCAACTGCTTGTCGCTGGCTTTTTGGCACACACACATACACACTTGAAACTACAGTTTTGCACACTCGATTCGCTTTAATTGGGCACTGTTTTTGTGAATATTGTTGCTCGTTAAAGGTTCGTCATCGTCGTCAAAATTGTTCGAAATTTTTATTGTTTTGCTATCGCAAAAGCATCGAGTACTCTATGCGAGCTGCGGCGTTGCCAGAATGTTGCGTGCGCCCGCGCGCTTATGGGCAACGCTGCACCGATAACTTAACAGCAACAGTTGCTCCTCACGCCAATTAGCTGCTCCACACCAGCTGATGACGACTCATTGAACGACAATTGAGAAAATACAACAAATTTAAAATTAGTGTTAATGTTTATTTTAATATTTTTAATAATATTGCGAAAATGGTAATTTTAGAAATGTTTGTATTTAAATAAATGTGTTTTCGTATTCCTTAAGTTGGGTGCGCTTAACTGCTTCGTTAAGCGGCAACAGCTTTGGAAATTTTTATTTATTTTGTAACTTTTGTAGAATTCAACTTTGTTAAATTTTGGTTTTTCAATTAAAATGTTTATATTTAAATTCAATTCAAATGTAGCTTTTAATATGTGTGGTTGAAAAGACTATTCGTCAAGTTGCCGGCGCTTAACTGTTTCGTTAAGCTGCACGAATAGGTAAAATTTGAATTTGAATTTGAATTCGCAGTTTTTGGGCGCTGTCGGTTTTGCTTAAATAATACTGACAATACTTTAAATATTGCACATATTCGAAATGCGTTTTGTTGTGCTGTGCTTATAAATTAAAATTAACAAAAAAAAAAAAACAACAATAATAAATGCAAGGTGGGAAATCATTCGCGCCAATCGCCAATGATCTGTGACGACGGCACCAGCTCCAGCGGCCCCGGCGCATTGGCGTAAAACGGCAGCGGCGGCGACACCATAAATCTTTAATTCAATATGCATTTAATATAATTGATATAGACGTGTATTCAATTGCTGCCTACCTGGGTCTGATGACGGGCCCCTGATGCGTCGATGGCGGCGGCTTGACGGGCAGACTCATCGGTGGCCGAAAGTTGGCCGTCTTCGACTTGACTTTTACGAAATTCGAGAGCGGCGCAATGCCGGCGTCAACGCTCTCCAGCGTGTTGCGCAGCACATGCGACGACGACGATGGCGGCGCCGAGCGTGGACGCGGCTGCGCCATCGTCATCGGCAGCTGCATGTAGCGGAAGAGACGCGGCGAGGCGGCCTCCTCGTTGGGCTGCCCGATCAAATCGATGTCGCCAAACTCGCTGTCAAAGCCAAAGCTAATCCGGGCGCCGGCAGCAGCAGCGGCAGCGGCAGCTCCTCCAACGCCGCCGCCACCGCCACCTCCACCTCCAGCGGCAGCGGCAGCAGCAGCCGCAGCAGCAGCTCCATTGCCAGCGCCGCCTCCGTTGCCACCTGCTGCTGCTGCTCCAGCAGCTGCGGCTGCCGCTCCGCCTCCTCCGCCACCGCCTCCGCCTCCAGCGGCAGCTGCTCCGCCAATCACCAGCGGCTGCGTGTACATGGCCGACAGCTGGATGGGCACAAACGCCGGCAGACGCACGGTCAGCGGCGTGCCAGGAGCCGGACCTGGAGCGGGACCCGGAGCCGGACCTGGAGCTGCTGGCGCAGGCGGCGCTGTGGGACGTGGGCGTGGTCGAGGTGGCGGTCGCACAGGTCGCTTGGTCGGCTGTTCAACGGGCTCGGGCGCTGGCGTTGGCGCTGCGCTCTCCTCCTCGACTTCCTGCCAGGCCTCGAGCAGCGTCAGCAGCTCATCCTTGGTCATGTGGCCGAAGCTGAGCGGACTGAAGCTGTTCACGCTGTTCCAGCCCAGATGCGAGTCGGGCGCTGCAGCTGCCAGCGGCGGTGGACCGTAGATGGAGCGTTGGGGACGCGCGATAAACGGCGCTCGGCTGCTGCTGCTGCAGTGCAGCGTAAGGGACAGCAGGAGCAGAGCAAGTCCAAGGAGTCGTGTTGTTGTCGTCGTCATGGTTGCGACACGTTTGTTCATCCAGCTGCCGCCTCTCGCTGCATTTATATATGCGCCCAATAATCCAGTTTCATATTTTTTTGCGGCCGGAAAACGGAAGTGTGCCCAGGAAAAACGCCAAACAAAAACAAACCATAGCGAGCGACACAGAAAATAAAAGCAAGTCGCTGGAGCGGGTGAACTGGTTAATGACACGCCAAAATGGTCACTCTAATCCCGATCCCAGTCCAAATAAAAAGCGAGCCACATGCATAACAGCCAGCGCCATTGATTGCAAGTCCAAGACCAGCGACCACCGCATCACACACATGTCCAGCCTGACGGCGAACTACTTTTATTTATACCCTGCACTTGTCCAGGCTCACGCATGGGGTGGCAACGACTGTCAAGTGCAGCAATCAATCATAGATCAGCAGCTACATAAGTTGGAGTGCTTAAATTTAAGATCGAAATTCGTTACAATATTTCATATTTAGTCATAGTGATATTTTAACTATCGGAAAATGCCTTAGAAATTAGAGCGACCATATTTTATTTTGCTTTTTTCTTATTTGAATGTGAATTAGAGTAATCGTTTTTTAGTATTAAGTCTTCTTTAATTATATTATATTAAAGAACAATAATACTTGTTCTTTGCACTTCTATTTAGCTTTCATATTATCTTTAATCGCTTAAGGGGATTAAATAAATTAAAGTGTTTATATTTTAATCGTTGCCTGCACTTTTATTAAGTTATCGTAATTTTAAGTATCGTTTAACGCAATATTAATTAGATTAACCATTTCATTTGAATACAATATCAAATTGTCCTTGTCGTAAAATTCACTTTACAACGGAAAAGTTAACATATGAAGCTGCTAAAAGTTAGGCTGACAGTGGGATTCATGACAAACATACAGTATAATTGAAGATTTGTAAAATGCTTTAAAAAACAATAAGCTACAAGAAATTAATTTTCGTTCTGGTCGTATTCGGATTAGATTTCACTGTACAATATTTGAATAACACCAAATAAGTCAAGTTGTTTTCTTTAATATATTTAGAGTGACCGTACTCTAGGCATTTCTAAACCTTTCGTTATAATTATTTATTTATTATGCTCTACAGGGTATCGGCAAAGTCGCCACGCTGTTGACCACACCTCTTGCACACTTGTTATGACCGCTGTGCCGGTTGCTTTTAATGGCCAACTGCCCAGGCCAGGCCATGGCAGACCAGACCAGACCAGACCAGACCAGACCAGACCTGACCAGGCTCTGCAGCGTGGGCCAATTCCTGAACAGGCGCCGCCGGCACAAAACCAGTCGCATTGCAAATTGTAACAGACAAAAGCTGCGTCGTTGTGTCACATTTTAGACTTGACCGGTTATTAGTGATGGTCCAGTTGGCGATGTGCCACCACTGGCGTGACACGAAGTGAAAATGAAAGTCACTCAAGTTAGTTAGAGTTTAAATTGGAGAAATAAATTAATTTAATTTTTGCACTGCCCTCTAAACATTGCAATCAATTTAATTTGAATATAATTTTTAGTATTATTGTTTTTTTTTTCCATTTCTAAGTTTATTTTATTTTAATGGAAGTAAATAAAAACTTGCAACTTAAGTTTATTATTCATAATTTTCCATCACTGTTTAAATGTTAATTTCTTTAGTTGTCTCTATTATCAAATGCAAACAATTTAAGTTTATACTTACCCTTAGAGCGCTGTGATAATTGAAGTCGCTGGTCGATGGGCAGCTGCTCCTTTGTTGTGCTGCCATCTCTAGCTGGTCGTGACACGAGCACATCTCTGACGCGCACTTCGATGTTGATTTATGCCGCATATCTGCGCACAAGTCGAGGAAGCGTTTGCAAAATGTTACAGATTTATGCGAACAATAAATTCATGAGTACTCATAGTTAAAGTTGCATGTTTACTCGCAGTTACTTGCAGTTACGAGTACCCATTTAATTTCAAAACGCCGGCTAATCGATTTTGTTCGAATAGACGCAGGATATGTTGGCTCGTCCAGACGGCCGTCTGTCCGCCTGCCTGAATGCATTTAACTCGGCGACCATAAGAGCCAGCAGCTTGAAGTTTGAAAATAAAGACATTGCCATAGTTTAACATAGACTCATATCATATCAACCTAATGGATTGAGAAATTTATGAAATGCTCTGCATAATAATTTTATTTTATTAGGACTTGTATCGACTACTGCTGTCATCCTGCATAGTGAAAAATCGTATAGATTGACTGATTCGATTAGTTCCGATTACATATCGATGTAGGTGAGGAGAATGACCAAAAAGCCGACACCTATAGTGCCCAGAGCCTTCATCTGGGACTTGGAGCAGCCGCCGTTCAGGTAGCGCGACATGAAGACATCGCGTGGCGGATGCGAACACGGCTCGATGAATTTCGATGCATAGCCATAGGCGAAGCCAGCGGCAATCAGGCTGCACACCAAGGGAGCCAGCTTGGCGACCACGTGCCGATCCGATGGCCAGACCATGATGGCTCTGATCTGGATACGGATCGAGTTGCCCAGCTCCTCATCGCTGGTGCCAATGAAGTAGGGCATGACGCGATAGTTGATAATTGCCACGACTAACAGCAATACAACATTCAGGATGCTGCAAAAAAAACGAAAATTATTAGAAGCGATTTTTATACTTTACAGTTTTCAAGATCTTAAGCAATATTAAATACCTTCTTTCCCTGTACGTATACTTAATAAATGCGCATACGTAATTTGTAAATACCTTATTCAGACACCTTATAATTTCGATTCAATTGAAAATCATTTGACTATTGAAAGTTTTTGTAATGATCCTTTAAAACTTAAATCATAACTAAAAAAATCTGAATTTAGCACAGAATTATTATGAACCAATAGTTCTTTCATAATCTATATTTACTAGCTAACTTATTATGTGTCCTAGGATACAAAAACATAATTATTCTTATTAAACTTACCTGAACTCAAGATGACGATTTATTTCTATGACTGCCGCTTTTTTATTTAGTGAATGGATGTTTAGCAGCGAAAGTTCTGTTCAAGAACGTTGATGATTGGAATTCCTGCAAGGGAAAATCAGATTGTGGTAATAAGAATTTTAGTTTTTCTTACTCGAATCCCTAATTAGTTTTGCTCTATATGAAAGCCTACATTGTATTGCCGAGCTGACAGCTAAAACTTCTAGTCATCAGCTCGGATTGACAACGCCAACTTTGATTGGTGAATTGTCATAAAAAAGAATCGAGTTTTTTAGTTTTTACATATCTTTCATTTACAATCAATTTTAAATGTCCAATGAGTTGTCAAATGAAAAAGGTAAAATCAATAAATATCATGAAAAAATCATGTTTTTTCAGAATTGATTAATTTGCTAAATTTGTATTTGATTCTGGAATTTATACTATGTGTGATTAGTACTATAAATGTTTATTAGTTTACTGTCAATTATTGTCAATAAATAGTTCTTCGGGTTAAAAGAAGTAACTAATATAATTAAATATTAAGAACAATGAAATTTGTTTATATTTCCTTTGTTTTAATTTGCTATTTTTTTTTTTCTAATTAGCAACATTAAATAGTTAGCTCAAAACATAGTTTTTACTTGCAAATTAAGTTTCGTTTTATTGTTATTATTAAGATAGATTTCTTAGGGCATATCTTGAAATAAATAAAATTAATTTTTCTGGTATTTTTTATTTGGCATATTTGATTTTTTTGAATTTGGAATTTATTCTTTATTTTTTAGCAACATTTAAAATAATTTTTTTTATTGACATTATCAATATAGAATTCTTCGGGAGAGAGTATTATTAACTTTATCTTTATTGCATATTTTTTTGTGTAGACTGTGATATTTGAATGCTATATTATAGCAAAAAATTAAAATCTGTTACATCTTATTTAGAACCCTTCAAATGTATGAAAAATGTTTTACGGGATAGCTTTTGCTTTAAGTTTTCTGATAAATCTCCCATCCCCACGTATGTATCTTGGTTGTGCCCAATTTCCAACTCGTGTCTGCCTTATGTCACGAAGCTTAACGCCGAATGTTAATAGTTGAAACTATTTTGGTCTGGTTTGCGGCATCATTTGTTGTACGCATTTTTTTTGGGGTGCGTTGCAAGTGTCGCTAATCGGCTCTCGACTGCGTTATGCATTCATCACTTGACCCAGATCAATCAGGTCCGACTGTCCGACTGTCCAAGCAGCCCAATTGTTCCACTGTGCTTCAATTGATCCAACTTCAGCGAGGGGACAACTAATGACGTCCCATGAGACAGACAGATGAGCAGAGATGGTGGAGAGAAGAGAGAGGTCGCATTCAAAATTGATAATATCAGTCCGTAGTACATGAATAATGAATAACTGAATGAATAACTGAATAATGAATAATAATGCCTAATAACGCGACGCGACGCGACGCAGACAGAGATGAAGATGAAGATCGAGCTTGAAGTTGAAGTTGGCTCTTACAATGGCCACGATCCTCATTACATAAACGAGGCGCATTGCACCAATGATTGCTGTCCCCCTCTTTGCTCTCTCTCTCTTTCTATCTCTCCTCTTGCATTCCACAATTCACCTGCTAGCAATTGGCGCAGTCGCCAGACTGAACTGACGATGACGATGACGACGTTGAATTAGCGTTAATTGTCGCAGCTCCTCAACACGGTGACAATGTTTTCAATCATTGCCCCGTCGCACAGTGGTCTTAACCTTATTAAAGTGTCATCAAATTATTCCTATTTATTTATGCAATTATTTGAGTTGGAAAAAAAATATGAAATTTTATTTTGTGGATTTCATTTATCACACAAGTAAAATAATTATTTGAAAACGTAGGTATATTCAAATTGAATTCTTAATTTTGTTAAATTCATCATTTTTATTGTTGCAATTTACATTCAAATAGGAATGCTCGATAGTCATTTAATTTGCAGCAATTTTACAGCCAATCACTATAAGATTTTCTTGTGCCACAATTTATTCCATAGTATTTAAGTTTTTTGCTTTTCTATTTTAAAATATTTTGTTTATATTTCTGCCCTAGCAATTGGTGTAGTTTAAATATCAAGTAAGTCGAAAGTTTTGTATATCAAGTATGTTTTTAAATAAATTAGTAAATGTATGTTAGGAAGAAAATGTTGGCTGTACTTTTGCAAATCGGATTACTATGGATCAGCCTGAAAGCTTTTATGGCTCCAGCTATACTATAGAATTGAATTCTTAGATAAATAAATAAATTATTATGGTTGATTATTAAGTGGCAGCCTAAAAGCTTAGCAGCTCTGGCTATACTTTTGTATACTAGAATTTAATTCAACTTTACAAATAATATTAAAAACAAAAATATTGAATTACAAACTTTACTGCTTGAATAAAATAACAATTTTGTATTTACTCCAGCTCTACTGTAAATTCATGTAGTGTTTGCGCGCTTTGTGCCCACTGTGCCTAGGCGCCCCGTTAACGCTTAACAAGATTGCCAGTAGCTGTTGCAGTAGGCGTTGCGCTTGCGTCGCCCGTTTATCGAGCGAGCGACAGAGAGAGAGTGAGAGAGAGAGAGAGATGGAGTTGGAGAGTGAGCAGGAGAGAGATGGAGTATAAGAGGGGGTTGGGAGGCGATTTTAGCTGCTGCTGCTGCTAAGTTCAAGTCATTATGCAATCGCGACGTCGTCGTTGCGCTTAATGCGATTGAAGTTAAAGACCCTTTTGGCTTGTCCCCCTCCCCCTTCCCCTCTCCCTCCTCCTCCTTGGCCACCCTTTAGCACGCCCAACTCTCGCTTAGGCTCGACGTTTTCGTTGACGTTTTGTCGCTTGTCGTCTGGCCAAATTGCCAAACGGCAAATGACCCAAAACAATTGCGCTGCTTTCCATTGATAAATCAGCAATGTATACGGCCAAAACACTTTGGCCACAAATCAGACGCTTTTACCACCAAATGGCTTTCAACTGCCGCAAAACAAAAACTGAAATAAACTACAAAACTATGTAGAAAAAAAAATGTGTTGCTACTGCTTCGTCTTCCTTTTCATCAGCTTTTTTCTCTTTCTTGCTTTCGCAGGCTGCTTCTTCTTTTTTTGCCCTCAACCCATGGGGTAAAAGGGTATTATAACTTATATGTACATATTTAAGAGGGGGAGCAAGGCATCTACGATCCCATAAAGTATATACATATGTACATACATATATATATGTCTGTCTGTTCATATGAATACCTAGATCTCAGAAACCAGAGTTTTATTTAAAAAAATCAGATCATTTTAGTTTTCGATTTTTGTGAAGCTCCCCGAGCGTAATTTTTAAACAAGAAAATTGTAAAGCTAAGCACAATGAATAAAAATAATTATTAATACAAAATAATAAATAATTCCAAATGAGTTCTGAAAGTTTGCTTGCGATTGGCTGGAAGTTCTTTAAGAAACAACTTTATAGGTGAAAAATTAGGTGCATCAGTTTACAGTGTGACCATTATTTGTGGTCTATTGTGGTTTGTTTTCAACACAATAGTATATTCCATGCCGAATATACTTTTCGGTATATTTTTTAAATACTCGCACAAAGAAAAGGGGAACGGGTATCTCATAGTCGAGCACTCCCGACTGTGGCTTTCATAGTTGTTTTTATGGTGGGAGTCGCAGTTAGTTTTGCACTTGGGCAGAACTCGTATGACAAAGAGAAGACAAATACGACGAAGAAGAGGAAGAAGAAGAGGCGCCCTGACCTGGCCCAAGCAACGAGAGACGCTTTGCATAACGGCAACAACAACGCCAGCAGCAGCCGAAGCAGCAGCAGCAGCAGCATTTTTTTTTTCGGCTTTCCCAGCGAGTCACGACCGGCGCAATTTTCTTTTCAAAGTCACCCAAAACGCGCGGCACACGCAACAAAACGATGCAACAACAACAACAGCAACAACAGCAACAGCAGCGACAGCAACAAAAATAACAGAAGACAGAAGACAACAACAAAAATGTCTGCAGCAGTGACAAAAACAAAACAACAGCCGCAATACAATCCACAGCAATTACAACAACAACAACTACAACAACAGCAGCAGCAGCGATGCCAGCAATAACAACAAAAGCAACAGAAGTCAAGAAGCCAAGCAAACAACAACGAAAGCAACAAAAGAAAAAAAAGAAAAAAAAGCAGCAACAACAACAGCTGCACGGTCAGCAGCCAGCGGCGCAGTCGACGGCAGCAGCGACGTCGATGATTGCAGCGTGCTGATAACAACTATTGTAAATGGGGAGTTAACGGTTTTTGCTTTAGAAGTGCCTGCAGAGGGAGTGAGAGAGAATGAGTGGGAGAGAGGGGGAGGCGAGAGGTAGATAGAGACATATACAAATATATATATTTTGTAATAATTTGTAGTTTTGCAATTGATTTAAAATCAAGGTTTTTCTTTAAAAATATATAATGTAAATAATATACGAAAATGTAAAGAAAATAATTTAAAATGAATTAATTACAAAAAAAAAACATAAGATTATAATTAAATAGTAAATCATAACATAAATAAATAATAATACAAGCATAATAAGTTTAAATATAAATGATAATATAACTTAATAAATAAGTGAGAAAAACAGTAAAATAAAAAACATACAAAAGAAACAAAAATAAATAAATAATAATAAGAGTATTTGCTTCCAATTCATACTGAACTCTTTATTAAAAAGGTATCGAAATCTATTAATAGAAATCAAAGAAAACACAAGTTAGTAGATATAAATAAATTCAACAGTTCAAATAAAACTTCAAATTCAAATGGCTTAAAAATAATTCACGAAAAATTAATTAAAATCGTTGAGGAGTTTGGTTGAAGTTAACAATATTTTTGACAATAGATTGATGATAATTCAACCAGCTTGGCTTATGCAACTTTTGCAGTTGTTCGAAATAAATTGCAATAAATTTAAAACCTGGAATTAAATTTAAAAAAATTCAAATTACGTATTAAAAGTACGAATAAATAATTTTGAGTTGTTTGGGAAGTGGTAAAAATAACAAAAATAAAAAGGCGATACAAAAATTGACATTCAAGAAAACAATATCTACAAATGAGTAAAACATAAAACAAAGAAACTTAAGAAAATAGTAAAACTAAATAAAAATTAAAATAAAAAAGGACCATAAAATATTGTATTTCTTTTTAAATAAAATTAAGTTGACAATTAATGAAGATGAGTAACAAATATAACTAAATATAAAATTAAATTTAACAAATAATAAATAACAATAAAACCCAAAATAATAATAATAAATAACACTGCAAAATTCAATTAATAAAAAAAAAATAAATAAAAAATCAAAGTAAATTCAAATAAGATAAGTACCAAATAAACATAAATAATAAATAAAGTTGAATAAATATTAGATATAAATCAATCAGGTTTATCTATGTTAATTGATCGACTAGGTCGGGGGCAGAGTGGAGAGAGGAGAGTGAAGAGAGGAAAATGGTTAGTTGGAGTTTGTTCAGCAGCAGGTGAAAAAAAAAAAACGCTGGCAATTGTTGTTATTGTTATTGTCTCTGCCGTTGCTGTTGCTGCCACTGCCGCTGCCGCTGCCAGCGTTGACGGCGACTGCGACAGCGACAGCGACTGCGGCAGACGGCGTCTGTGGCAGTTTCCATTTCATTTTTAAGCAAACGCTCGACGCGTTCAGCGTTTTAATATTTAATTGTCGTCGCTCGCGAACGGTTGGCATTGCGAATCGTCAGTGGTCGAAACACAGCAGCAATCACCGCAACAATCACAGCAATCGTGCTCGATCACAGCAATAGACGCGCTTCGTCTTCGCCACCGAATATATTTTTTTTTGCAAGTGCTTCTTTTTTTTTTTTTTTGTTTTTTGTTGGTGTCGCCACAAAGGATATTTTTGTTGTTGCAAGTGTTGCAAAGTGTTGTTCGTAAGCTTAAGCGAAATGAATGTGACATTTGTGTGCGGCATCTGCGTGTGCCTGCTGCCACTGATTGTGGCACGCAGCTACAGCAACGGACTGATCTTCTACGAGCTGGCCACACACACGCCCTACCTGCCGCCCACGGTGAGCGTGTCGCGCGGCCGCAACTTGGCCAGCGTCAAGTACTCCGAGAAGGGCTCGATTTGGTCGACGTTCGGCCAGCCGTGCGTCTGCCGCGGCGTGGCATGCGGCTGCTGTGCGGGCCTCAAGGTGGATCAGTACAAGTTCGATCAGAAGGGTACGTAAACACACACACACACACACACACACAGCGAAAGAGCGTGTTTGTGGCATGCCACACACGGCAATCAAAATGCCACAAATTGTTCGCAACTTTCCATTTCTCAAGTGGCATTTTTCTGTCTGCATTTCATGTGTCTCGGCTTGCAGTCTGTGCGAACATCACGTTCGTGCCCCAGCTGGAGGAGGCGCAACTGGAAGTCTTTCTAAACGAACGACCCTCGTCCAAGTTTGGCATCTCGCTGCGCAATCCCACGCCCTTCTGCATACCCGTCATGATGGGCGTGCCGATGGCGATGTGCGTCCAACTCACCGACATCGCCATGGTCGACAACAACCTCAACATGTGCATGGACTTTGTGGTCCGTCTCGCGACCACCGATCTCTTCGAGATGCACTTCCAGTGCATGCGCATGGGCCTCAGCGGCGTCCAGTATGTGGACAAGAACGGCAAGCCCGTGTTGCCGCCGGCCAGCAACGATGACGATGCAGCCGCGGAGGAGGAGGACGAGATGGAGGCGGAGACGGAGCTGGGGAGCATAGACTATGACTATGCGGATCTGCCAGAGCAGCAGCAGGAAGAGGAGTTAAAGGAGCAGCAGGAGGAGCAGTTGGAAAAGCAGCAGCAACAGCAACAGTTGGAGAAAGAGCAACTAGAGAAAGAGCAGCTGGAAAAGCAGCAACTAGAGAAAGAGCAGCTGAAGAAAGAGCAACTAGAGAAAGAGCAGCTGGAAAAGGAGCAGCAACAGTTGCTGGAGCAGCAGCAGCAGTCGCAAGAGCAGCAGCAATACATGGAGCTGACAACTGAAGCAGCTGAGGAAGAGGAGCAGCAGCCAACAGAGCAGGAGACGGAGACGGAGACGGAGACAGAGACGCAGACGGAGCAGGAGCCAGAGTTGGAGCCGCTGCCCATTGAAAGTGAAATGCTGATGGCAGGTGAAGAAGGGGCGGCAACAGCAGACGATGAGGAAGAGGAGGCCGAAGCCGAAGTGCAGTATCAAGGGCAGCAACAGCAGCTCAGCTTGGGGCAGCTTTATGGCGAGCAGTCAGCTGATGATGATTTGGGCAGCGAGAGCGAGACGCAGTTCAACGAGATAATTGAAACAAATGCCAATGATCAAACTGCAGCAGCAGCAGCAGTCAACAATGAGGCGTCAACCAAAAAACCCACAGCGGCAGCAGAGGAGACTGAAGAGCAGGAGGCGGAGGCGGTGGAGGAGGAGGAGCAGCCGCAGTCAGTGACTGAAGAGCCAGAGGCGTTGAGCGAGGAGGAAGCAACAACAACAGCAGCTGAGGTCGAAATGGAAAACGACAGCGACAATGAGGTGAATGTGGATGATGACGAAGCAGAGCAAGAGGCCGAGGAAGCTGCAACAGCCGAAGACGTTGACATTAAAACAGAGGCAACTGCGCAAGCCGAGGAGGAGCAGCAGACAGAGATGGAGGAGGAGGAAATGCAGACGGAGGCAGCAACATCGGCAGCAGCAGCAGCAACAGATGATGATGATGATGATGATGATGATGTTGCTGATGTTGCTGATAATAAAGACGATGACCAGGAGACAATTGCTAATAGCAATGAAAGCGCTTTGCGGCCCAGCCAAGCTGTTGATGACATTGCTAATGAGATACAACATCAACTGCAGCAGCAGCAACAAGAGCGGCAGCAGCAGCAACGTTGGCGTCGCCTGCGCTTGCGTCAGCGCAGCGTTGTTTGAGCAAGCGCAGATTGTTATTAATTTATTGTAATTGTTAATGAATTTGTTAAATGCTAAATGCTTGTTAATTAATACTTATTTATTGCTAGCATAGACAAATAAAACTCGAAAAACCAAATCGAAAAGTAAAATCAATTTGTGGCTGGCGGCAGCAACAATTGCAACAGCAACAACAGCAATTGCCGTTTGCCGTTGCTGTTGCTGTTGCAGTTGTTGCAACTGTTGCTTGCCACACACACTCTAATCGGAGCCCTGCGAATTGCGCCCCTTGCGCCTGCGCTGCCGCCGCCAATAGTAATCGGGATTGCGGTTGTGTTGAAAGTCCAGCTCAAAGTTGTTGACCGTGTTGCACAGCTCCAAGTAGGCCAGCAGCTCGGGCGAATTGAGTTTCTCGGCCAAATGATTCGCCTTCGCCAGCGAGTCCTTCAAGCGCTCGAGGCGACTAAAAGCCGCATGCACCTGGCAGATCAGAAACGAGGCGTTGAAGCGCCACACGAGATTGTTGCAAGCGTGCGCCTCTGCAAAGTGTGGCAAGTCTTTGTTTAATTTATTTTCATTGATTTATTCGATTGATTTTATTGTTGTAGTTATTTATTTGATTGACTTGATTCGATCAATTTATCAATGTGCAACTCACCTTTGGCCGCATTCCGTGCCATCGTCGTGCATTTGCCATAGTGCGACTCCTTGAAATGCTGACGCGCTATCTCGTACATCAGATAAGTCCGCTCGATGCCATAGCGCGAGTGCAGCAAGCGATCCTCCAGTTTCTTCACGACCAAGCTGCCAGCGACGGACAGACAGAGAGAATAAATAAAATATATTTCATGCAATTGGGTTATGTTTCATATATGATCATCATCATCAACTTTTCTGTTTTCTTATCTGTTCAAATTTGTAGTCTTATAAAATAAATGGTTTTACACAACTTTGCTTTCCAATACCCTATTTTAATGGGTTAATAAGCCTAACATCTTGAACAAGTCACTATTTTTAAAGGCATCTAAAATTAATACAATTGAGAGATTTCGCCCAAAATCTGCATCAAGTATTTTTCATTATAAATAACAAAAATAATTTAGGTTCTCCCAGTTAAGGTGGTTGAGTTATTGAAGTAAATTATTATCTTCAAAAGTTTCATAAAACTAATAAAATTGTTTGATTTCAACATAATTAAGAGCTAGCCTAACATCTTAAGCAAGTATTTTTCTTTTAAATTAAATAAATAATTCAAAGTCAGAAAGGTAGAGCGTATGGGTATTTGAGATAAACACAAGGTTTTTCAAATCATTTAACATTAATAAAACTGGGATTTCATCTTAGAAAGCTGCTTTGACTTTTAAAATAAATAAATGGTTTATATATAGTAATTGTTCTAATAGAAATGATTATTTTGTATAATAAAGAAGTTGGATTCTTTTTGATTACAGATAAAAATTGATCTTAAAGGAATCTTGTCTAAGTTAAGATCTCCATATAAAAAGTAGCTGCGTAAAAAATCTTAAGAGAAGCTTTACCTACTTTAAGAAATGTTACAAATTAAAAAATATGTGCTGCTGTTTTAACTGTAGAACTTTTTTCCAACATAATTAAATAATAATAAAACTATCGATAATTTTCGAAATTAGGATTATAGTGCAAGCTTTTTCTAAAGACTCACGTATCAACTAGTTGAATAATAGATATATGCACATGTTTGTAGAAACTATTACGATGGTTGTATGTTGTCGAAATATTGCGAAATGTCGCATTAGCTTGAGATTCGATGTTTGTAATAATTGCCAAATTGTGTTTGAAATCAAGTCATTATCTTACTTGACACGTGCCACACGATCGGCGTCCCTGGCCATATCCGCGTAGAGGTTGCGACCACCGAACTTGCTCGAATACTTCCTCATGCGATCCTTGGGCATATGATAGAGAATGGGGATATTGTTGGGATCGAGGAAATCAATACCTTTGGGCACCGCCCGTTGATCGATGTGCGTCAAGCCCAGCACGTTGTACACCTCGTTGATGAACTCGAACTTCCAGCGCAACGTCCGATGCGTTTTCAGTTCGATTTTCGTGGACATTATCTGCTCGATATATGCGGTCAGACGATCGACATTCTGCTCGAGTCGAAGTCGTCGCACCTCACGCAAAATGCGATAGCAATCGCGACTCGTCTGATACTCCACACAATACAGATAGTTCTCGCGATTCTTTTCACTGACCTGATAGAGCGGCTTGCGAGCGTGCAACATTTTCTATATATATCGGGAGAAATGGGTTCGCTTGATGGGATGGGATATACAAATATTTTGTGGTATACCATAAACTTTCGGACTATCGCGTATTTCTCGCTGCTGAACTCGTACATTTGTCCGGCCGTTTGCGGATACAGGGGATTGAGGAACACTTTGTTGTTGCGCAGTCCGTGCAACATTGCCACATCATTGGCACTGCTGCCCATATACTCGTAGTTATAGATACTCTCGGCGACCCGACGTCGAGCCCGCTCCAAGGGTGGCAATATTCTTTGCGCCTTCAGCGTCACGCTCTCCACATCGCATTCCGGATTGTCGCGCAACTTCTGCCACATCGTGCGCGGCACGAGCGTGGCAGGTGTGGCACGCTTCCGCAGCATCAAGGCTCTATTGTGCAGCAGAAAGGGATCCAGGCGAGCGCCCAAACAGTCGTCGAACACTGCGAGGGTCTGAGGAGAAAAGAGGGCAAAATGGAGGAGCCAAGGAGAAGAAAACAGTAGAGGTTTAAGTGGGGATGGGAAAAGTAGAGATTGAAGATGGAGAAGAAGAAATAATGATTGGACTCAATAGTGAATATTATGAGCAAATATTAATTTTGAGAGTTAATCAAAAAGCTATAGATAAAATAAATAATTAAAATAATGGAATTATGAAGTAATAAAAAAATTGGAAAATATAAAATAGGAAGGTTGAACAATAAAAGCTGAAGCTTAAAAGAAAATGGAATTTAAGTGAGAAAATGCCAAATGACGAGATGAAGAAAGAAAGCATAAGAGGTAATGTAAGGAGCTGAATGGGAGAGAAGAGTCAGGAAAAATAGTGCACGTCCGGAGTATATGGGAAAAAATAATTCAAATAGGGCAAGAAAAAAAAGAACCAATTTTTGATATGAATTGGAAATAATATAAGGAAAGATGAAAGGAAACAAGTCCGAAAACAGTAGAAGAAAGCGAGAAACACAGAGAAGAATAGGGAAAAGTTAAAGAATATGAAGGAAAAGGTAGGTTTTAAAAAAGAGGAATTCAAATACAAGAAAATAATACAAAAGAAAAATTAAAGGAAAAATTGGTGATGGGAATTGGAAATAATATAAGCAATGAAAGAAATAAGTCCGAAAAAAGAAGATGAAAGACAGAGAAGAGTAAGGAAAAGTTAAAGAATATGAAGAAAAAAAAGGGGGATCCGTTGGGATGGTGTTCAAATAAGAACAAGTGAGAAAGCTACAGTCGAGAGTGCTCGACCGTATGATACCCGCAACCCATTTCGAGAGAAAAAAAAAATTTTAATGGTATTTTAACAACAAATATACCGAAAATATACTGAATTTTGTGTTTTGTTTGTATATATTTGAAAATAACGGTTAAAAATCCACAACACCGACATGGTCACACTGTCAACTAAACAAACAAAGCGCGAGCAGCTGCAAGTGCATTTTGCATATAAAATTGATTCATTAATAACTTCCTTGTTTTTCACTCGACCAAATTCACAGGAATCATTGAGAATATAATTATTATTATGCATACCAAAATTCAATGCTCTAGGTCTATTATTACGGCTTTTACAGACTTTTGGGGGCGGAAAGGGGCGTGGCATCCAACCTTTGAAATAAACTTGATCTGCGTAGGACCTACAGGAGTACTGTCCCAAAATTTGGTTGCTCTAGCTCTTATAGTCCCTGAGATCTAGGTGTTCATACAGAAGGACAGACGGACAGACGGACATGGCTATATCGTCTCGGCTGTTGACACTGATCAAGAATATATATACTTTATGGGGTCGGAGATGCCTCCTTCTGCCTGTTACATACATTTTCTGTTGGCACTAAGTTATAATACCTTTCTACCCTATGGGTAGCGGGTATAAAAAAGAATATGAAGAAAAATAGAGGTTTGATGGGAGGGTGTTTAGAAAAGGAATTCAAATAAATGGAAAAATAATTGATAGAAATAGTATAAAAAAATGCAGAGAAGCAAAAATATGTAAGAAGAAGTGCGAATCTTTCCGCAGTAGCTGTGAAGAGAATCCAAAATATGTAAGAAGTATATGCAGACGAATACAGGAAGCTAAAAGGCTATTCTCTCAGCAGTTGCAGTCCCGGAAACTCACAAGAGCCTTGTGCTTGTCGAAGCGAGCCTTGATCGCCTGCCCTCCGAACCTGCGCGAGTCGTTGTGCAGCTGGCAGATGTTGTCCTCGAACTGGTTGCGGTCGAAGAGCAGGTCGCACTTGTCGAGCACGATGCTGGCTCTCAGCTCGCCGGTCATCTCCATGAGATGCTCCGCCTCCACAGTGTCCTTGTAGGCGGCCTCGTTCTGGGCGTTGCTCCGATAGCATTTGCTGCGCGCATACAGCGTCTTGTATGCCTCGGGAATCGCCTGAAAGGATTGCGATGAGATCGGCAAATGCGCGGATCCGATCGATTGATGGGTTGCAATGCTGCCCGTCCACGGCTCCAGCTCCTGGGCCACGTCGAGGGCGTGCTGAAAGGAGGCCAGCGCCTTTTGGGGGAACAGACGCTGGCTGTAGTATTGGCCCAAGTCCCTGAAGAGTCGCGACTTGAAGCACATCGGCCAATCGATGCGTTTCCATGGCTTCAGGTTGGGCTGCAGTCCGGCGAACGCTGCCCGGCGGGTGAAATTCCGGCCGGACATTGCTGATAGTTTGCGAATTGCACTTGATACAATTAATTTACGTTGAGTACGTCAAATTTTGGCATAAATACAACAGAATTTTGGTGTTTATTGACAAATTAATTTTGCTTTTTATTTCGTCATTTCAAATTACAAAACGAGGCAGGCTGAGCATGGAAAATCACACAAAAAGTGAATCAATGTGAGTCAAGTATTTATTTAGTTGATTTCATTTTGCATTTGATGTAGCGAAAATGTAATTTATTTGATTTATTTTACAACAGCAAAAAAAAAGATTAGTTTATTTATTTGTAAAGCAGGTCAACTATGAAAATTCGGCAAATTACAGTTTTGAAGAAACATAGGAAAATTTTTTAATATTTTTGTTTTATTTCATTAAATATAAAATAGATGACATTTAAAGAAATAAAACATAAAAAATAAATTTCAATGTGGATTATGTAGAATAATTAGTTAGAGGCTGTGAAAAAATCAATTAAAATAATGCAATTTCAGTATATTCATTAATTACCCACTTTCGTAATAATAAAAGTGCACATTGAAGTATAAAAATAACAAAATAGTTCTATAGCCAGTTTAGGGTTATAGAAGACGTAGCTTAGGCATAAAGATTACAAAAAATACAATGTATAAAGCATAAAATAAAGCACAATAAAGAAATTACAGTGCAGATTAAATTAATTAATATAAAATTTACAAATTAGTTCTATAGATTGATATATTTTACTATGTATATTCAGATATATTTATTTATTTTCGCAGTAGATGAATATTACAATTTTAAATAAACATTTATTTATAGAATTACATTCTAGGATACCAAGAGAAAGCCAGATCAAACTCAGGCTTGAGGCAAATATAATAAACAAACCAATATATAATAAACAAGCAATGAGATTTTAGAATAGATTATAATAGCAGATTGTATTTTGTAATGATAAAAGGATATACATATACTTCTTAAGTAACTGGAAAAACATTTGCATTACGAAGAAAATGCAGATAATCGCAAACCAAGCTCAAACTAAGTTCAGGCTCTGCAGAGCACAACTGACCAAAAGTTTCATAAATAGTAAATCTGATAAGATTTGCTCGCTGCCTTTTTTTGCATGGAAATTACAAGTACCAAAGATCATTGTGGTAAGTCGAATGGAAAGTGAATTTGTGGCTTATCTCATCGTTTGATTTGCGCAATCTTTTCTTTCGTTTTTTGGGGGGTTCTCTTTGCACTCCACAATGACGCAATGACACCGAGAGTGAGAGCGAGACTGAGACGGAGAAGTTCGACTGTTTAACTGGAGCTCTTCTCACGCCCACGAGCGACGGGTGTTGGGCACTTTTCACACAGCACTTAACACTGTCGGCCACGGTTCGGGCAAATGAATATGAATGTCTTTGCAAATGCTCACGCAGCGAAAAACTATTAGAAATTCCCCCCAATTTCCCTGCAAAACAAAAGAGAGAAGCACAGCAACATAAAGAAACGAAATAACAATAACAAATAATGACAACCGTCATAATCGGGCAATATTTACGAGTATTATTATATAATTCTCAGCTGTGGCCAGTCCAAATTATTTAATTACTTTATTTTACATCTGTTTTTGTTGTTTGTTATTTCGCTGTTGTTTTTTTTTCTTGTTGTCGTGTTTTTTTTTGCTTTTGGTTTTCTGTGTCTATCTGTTACCTGCCCGTTGGCCAGCTAGACTTGGCCCAGTTGTCGGGCAACGACAACAATTTTACAACAATTATTACAAATATTTGCTTAAGATGTAAAATGTTTAATTGTTGTCATACCCTGGAGACATTGAGGGCCGACAGCGACGGGTATTCCAACTAGCCAAGCTTCATTCGACTGATCGAACTAATTGAGTTGATTCAATTCGATTATTTGTGGAGATTTTTAATTTTAACATTTGGAATTTATTCATAACGATAAATAATTAAAAATAATGAAATAAATAAATAAATAAAATTAATATATATACAAATAAAATAATAACTACCTAAATAAATAAGAAACTAAAACATACTTAAATGAATACATACATAAGTAAATGAACAATAAATTAATAAAAAATAAAATAAACATAATTCAAAAATAACTAAAAATAATCAATTTTTAAAAAAAGAAAATTGAAATAAGAAATTAAATAATGAATTAGTAAATAGCTAAATAAATAGATGTTAAATGAATCAATAAATAAATTAATAAAGTAATTCGTTTTTTTGTTAAAAATGTCTGAAATCATTCGATAAACCAGCTTCTAAAATCGATAAAAATAAAAAATGTAATTGCCTTTCTTTGTGTTTTATTTCACCCCAAGTGAAAAGCGTAAATTCAATTGGCAACTGGCGAAACATTTCAGAAACTTATTTCTGGCAATTTGTTAGATTTCGTTGCAATTACAGGGTAGCTGGCAATGGTGCATTGGGTATGCTCGGCATACCACACATTTTTTTACTTTTGCTTCACATAATTTGTGCATTTCTTTTGTCTTCGCTGCTCCGCTCGCTCGCTTTGCATAAGCGGAACACGACGAATTTCAATTTAGTCGACCAGGCTGCCAGTTGATCCATCTGCTGGCATTTTGCGCGCTTTTGGCCAGCCCCAAAACAGTTAAGAGCAGGGGCGTGTGGACGGGTTAAACGATAAAAGCGAGGGGCAGAGAGATCTTGGCAAGCGGCGCCGCGAACTCTTCATTTGTATGCCACATGGGGGCTGTGGGTGTCTCGCTTGCGGAAAGAAAGAAAGAAAGTAACAGAAAAGACAGCAGAAGACAGCGAAAAAAAAACAGATGAAAACGAAGCAAAAAACTGTTGCACGAGCTACGCCACTTGAGCGCCAATTAAATGTTGCTGCTGCTGCTGTCATTGCCATTGTTATTGTTGTTATTGTTATTGCCTTTGCATTTATTTGATTGTTTGCTGTCTTCATTTATATTTATACAATAAATAAAATAAATGTAAAAAACGAGACACAGACATGCAAAAAAAAAACAAAAACCATAAGCAGAGCGCACAGGAAACCAGCTAACTTGGCTAACTGACTGACTGACACAATGCATCGCATGCCAAATGAGTGACGTGCAGTGGCTGTCAAACTGTAGGCGCACCACAGTCCATGCCCAACTGTCAGTTGGAGAGTCGCTCACGAATTTGCGACTGGCCAACAAAGGAAATTCACTTTTGGCACTCAGCACTTGAAACGAGTGCAAGCAATAAGTGATGTGTTGGGGGCAATGACTGCCAAGTGAATAGCCAAGCAGCGAATGAATACATATTCATTTTATTCATTCATTGCGCTTTAAAAGTCTTCTTCCCACTCACTGGCGAGTAAAAGTTTACAATCATTAAGTGTAGCATTAAGTAGTGGAATTTCAATTAATTTGATTTAAAAATAAAATACGTTTTCAACTGCATTTGAAAACAACAATTATTTCTTGTATTAAAAAATGCTTAATTATCCACAAGATATTTATATTTCTATATATACTTTACACCTTTATCAGCATTTATTTTATTATTTTGAATTTATTATATTGAATTGAATATAAGTTTTATTGGACTAAACTATTGTAAGCTAACAGTTTATCTATTAGCAGAGAAAAATTAAATATAACAAATTCAGAAATAAACATTTTCAATATATTTAATGTATTGGACAATATAATAAAATATTTAAATAATTATTATTTTAAATATATGTAGTATAATTATTGTTGTCAATTTTGTCTAGATTTTTCGTTATAGTAAATTAATTTCTTTCCACAACTTAATGTTACAATTAATCTACACTTTCAAGTTAAAACTTAACTTAAATAAAATATATATCAGAAATTCTGTGGTGAATCTTCCTAATTCTATATTATATTCCATATGTTATGGAATATAATAATATCTTTTAGTTTAATTACCAGTCGGCGCTTTAAACTTCAAACAAATCAAATGCAAAGTAATAATTTTGCACGTACAACTATCCTCAGTCTATATTTCAAAATATTATATTAGTTGCATTTATTTTGTAGCAGTCTGTTCTGCATACTTTGATATCTACAGATCCAATGCACTTTAAAATGAGCTCCACATTTAAGGTGTTGAAGCGCATAAACACTCGAGAATCAAGAACTCCCTTGGGCCAAATTAGTTGGCACTTATGTGGCGCCACCATCCTGTTGCATGCCGCCACGAACAGCACTCAAACAGCCGCAATGCCACTCAAGGCACGGCCAAAGCAAGGCAACTGCAGACTGCAGACTGCAGCCTGCAATTACATGGCTGCAAATTGAGTGCAGCATGCTGCATGGTGCATGCTGCATGCCACATGCCACATGCTCCTTACCAGCTGCCACCTGGCGTGGTGGTCACTTTGATGCTGCTGTCAGATGCATTTACTGCTGCCGGAATTAGCAAATGCAAATGCGACTCGCACTCAGTATTCGAATTCGAATTCGTATTTGTGAATTCCTGAAAATTGTAAATTCAAGTGGCTTTTACACCTGGCAACTGGCAGGTGATTAAACTGTCCACAGACAGTGTAAACTGAGGAACAATATCAATTAGTTTTTCCCTTTTTCAATGCCAATTTAGAAGTTATTCGTAAGATTCATTATAGTTTTTTCTCTAATTTTAGTTTAGCAACAGCTATGTTATTTTCTCCACTCTCTACTGTTTAAATTTGACTTAAAAATTAATAAAAACAAATGAACTATAATGCCTTCATCAGATGACAATTATTAAGGCAATTGACAATGCAACACTTTCAAATTTAGTGTCGTTCCTGCTGCACAGCTGCATCAAATTAAATCCCACAATAAATACAAAATATTTCGCTTTTCAGCCACCCATAAATATAATTAAATTAGAGTAAATACCTGACTGTTTATTTGTTATATTCTATGCACATTAAATTGCTAGTTAGTTCTATATTATAATTGTGAAAAGGAAGACAAACAATAAATATTCAACATTGCCTTCAAGCCGTACAAAGTTTGTTTATTACTTTTGAAATTGCTCTAATGCTGCAATTTGCAGAAACTTTGCTTTTAATTTTTGTCTTGCGAATAAATAATCTCTTTTGACATGAAAACAAATTGTGCAAAAGCCCCCAAAACAATTGCAAACAATTCCAACTGAATTTAAAATATAAAAACAAAGCAAAGACTTTGGAATTAAGTTTTGAAATTTGTTGGCATTGAAATCTTCGTCACACCATTTAAATAATTCAATTGTGATCTGTCCATCATGGCTTAATTTGATCGACGCTGTTACTGTTAGAGTGACTGTTAATGCCACTGTTACTGTTAGAGTGACTGTTAATGCCACTGTTACTGTTAGTGTTAACGCCTCTGTTACTGTTACTGTTACTGTTACTGCTGTAATTATGTGTTGTGTGTTTTTGTGTGATGTTATTCGACGCAATTTATTTTTGTGTGTGGCACGAATGTGGGCAAAGTTAAGCTGTGCCATGCCCCAGTCAGACAACACACACACACACACACACACACACACACTCTCAGCAAGGGGCGGCAAGTCGCCAATTTAATCGGACACACGAGGCGCTGAACGATTCGTGCGGCAAGCTCGTCGTCGTCGTCGTCGTCGTGTTCGTTGCAGCATCATCAGCAACGGTTGCCACGGCTATCTTCAGTTCGCATTTGTGTCGCCCAGTGGCAGGTTGTCTTGCCTCACGCGTCCTGTGGCTTGCCGCACACACTCACTCTCACACACACTCGAGCACACACTCGATTCGAAATCGAGACGTAAAAAATAACAGTTGCAAATTTGAACGAGGCGTTGTCAAGTTGCTTTTTTGTGCCGTGTGTTTTGCGTGCTGCTTTTTGTCGGACCTCGCAGTGAGTATTGGCTGTGAATAGCCTTTTGCCACACCTGCCACACAATCACAATGTAATGTGTTGTTGCAACATGTGGCGGCGGCGATTAACTTTTTAAATTATTTGTACTGCTCAAATCCACCTTTGCTTCTCTTGCTGGCTGATTTTGTTGTTGTTTGTCGAGTGTCCTTTTTCACTTTTTGACACGCTAAAGCAGCAGCAGTAATCTTTGACGCCTGCCACCCGTCGCGCTGTGGCATGCCTCATCTATTATTTACCCCGCAAAAAAAAAAAAAAACAAATAGAAACAAAATAAGTGAAAATACAAATAAATGAGAGGCCGCATAAACACTTCCACACAGCCACAACAACTTCCACTGTCACTTGCTATTAGCATGAATCTTTCATTTCATTTCACTTCTTCTGCCACCAGCCCAAAACTTGGCTACACTTTATTGCGTAGCTGATCTGCGAGTTGACGAGTTCAACTGCAATTTACACCTGGCACCTGACTTATCAGTCGACTGATTGGCTTCGCTTGTTAGCTGCAGTTGCATAATGTTTGCCCAATCAGCCGGCAGCATTAAACATCCAATATCAGATGCTGAGCGTGTGCTGGCGCCACCTGTCGGTCATTGCATTATGCCAATTGCAAATAAATTGCAACAGGAATCGCAACAAAATGCATTGCAAATAGATTTAAACTAATAGTTCTTCTTTCCAACTCTGCCACCTCTTCATCAGCCATTCAACAGTTTTATTTATTTGTTTTTTTTTGTCTGTTTGCGGCACTTGTCTAGTTTAATTGGCTTAGTGTGGCTTAAGGTAAGGCTTTAAGTGGCAACAAAACGTTGCGACTTATTTGCCTTGCTGTAGCTCATTGACCTCGCTCGCCTCGCTGTCCGCCCCTGGGTGGGGGGGCGTGGTGCGTGGGGCGTGGCAGCTGCCCCCTGTTAGCTAGGTCGCAAAAGCGTCGTTAAATGTCGCGCATTAAATTATCTTTAGATTTATGGCGTTCGCTCCACGCGATTGTCCACGGTCACAAAACACTGCTCGAAAAGTGCGGCATCAAATCGGCAAATTAATTCTCATAACCCAAGATTTTATCGTGCCATTGTTTTCATTTGCATCATTGTTGACGAAATTCTCGGCGAGATGCCGCGCTAAATATGCTACAGAAATTGCTGCTTAAAAGGCAGCATCAAATCTCTGTGTGCTTTGTATTAAATATTATTAAATTGCCGGCAGCTTGTGGGATAAGTTTCAAGAAAAGTCTTGAATTTATCCGAAAATTCTTAGGCCCTATGAAAGTTGGCAATTTCTGCAATTTGTATTTGAATTATAAATCAAATAATGTTCGCTGTTGCTATTTAATAATTTAACGAGTATATTCCAATTTTTACTACCCGTTATTATTTAACTGCTGATAATACGGCAACAATAATATTGTTAATGGACGTAAATTTTTCTACAATACGACGCGTACAAATATTTTTTTTTTTTGTATTTAATTGTAATTTGACGAGAATTCCGAGTTTCAGTAAAAATATTTGGGCAATATATTGAATGAAGGCGTATAATGATCGAATCGGGCATTAAATAATGATTTTCCCATGCTCAATAAAATAATATTCACATTTTAACTGCGCATTATTATTAACCTGATATTTATTGTTGATGATTAACAATATGACATAAATATTCTTGTCACGCATACAAATTAATCCATTGTAATTTGAGAATAATATAATAAAATGATTGCGTATTTAATCTATGTATTATTCAAATTAATGCAATGCTACAATAATATGATTGCATCAAAATGAATTCTGGGTAACACAATTTCATATATGTATATTTATAACGCTACAATAATATTAATGGCAATCGTAGAAATGTTTTTGTTATTACTCAATTGTAATGTGACATTAAGTTGATATTTCAATTTAACAGTCTGCTGACAGTAATTAATTTCGATCTAAATCAGATAATCAGACTAAAGTGTTTGCATTGCGAAGGATGCGTTTCAAATTGCTGGAATGTCTTTTACAATTTTAGCTCGTTTCAATTATTGTGCTCAAATGAAAAGTCCTCAATTACATTTCAAATGAGATTTAATGGCAGAACATAAGCCCAAGTATAATTGTGTGTGAGTGTGTGTGAGGAAGCTGAGCACATTGTGTTGCCTGCTTTTAGGCGCTTGACATCACAAATTTTTGCTGTGCGCCAAAGAGCAAAAAGAAAACAACAACAACGACAGGCTGCATTTGCTTTTGATTTATGTCAAACGGCAGCAAGAACAAGAGAAGGCGGAGGGGGGGGGGGGGGAGTGGGGTTAGGGACAAGGGGATGCTGTGTGTGTTTGTCAGAGAGCCTCTCGAGTGCGGTGCTAAAGTTGGGCCAACACTTTTGCCTAAAATTAGACCTGATTTCCATTTATAGAGGCAACGTGGGCAACAGCTGAAACAGCTCAAGTTGTACAAGCAACAGGCGTGTTGCAACTCAAGAACAACCCACTTCCCATCCCCTCCCGCTATGGCTTCTCCGTCCCTTCGAGCCCATGCTTAACCCCGTTCACTTTAGTTAAGTCAACTCGACTGCGATTCCTGTTCGTCAACGCGAGCTGAGCACACGAACGAGTTTTATAAATTCATTAAGCGCCTGAAATATGCATAAACATAATTTGGTTTTGTAATTAACATTTCTCGGCAAAAGAAGCTGCAGCAGCTGCTTAACTCTGCCCCTCCCCCCCTCCCCATCGGCTTTCTCTCTTTCGCCTGTCACACTCGGCGTATGAGCAATGCGGCCTTAGCTGTCAGTTTTCAGCCTTCAAGGTTTGCCCGCTAATTGAATCACTTTTGGCCATCTTCACGCTGTCCTTTTTCTCTGTTTTTTTGCGGCACTTTAATTAAGCAACAAAAAGAACAACAAGAGCTGTGGCGGAGATTTCCACTATCTCCATGTTGCTTAACCAAAACACGTGCTCGAATTTCTCTACAAAAATTTGTGCAGCCGAAAAAAAAAAGCGAAAAAACAGAAAATTGAGCAAGAATGTGGAAAATGTTAAAATGCCAAAGGGCATTGTTGTTGTTGTTGTTGTTGCTGCTGACACTGCTAGCTTCTAGCCCCAAAACTGGTATGTGGGCGTGGTCAAGTTCAAGTTATGTTCAACTTTTGCTTTCAAGCACGACGCGCTTGAAATACATATTTGTTACCCTGCAAAAAAAGGGCTAGTCAAAGGACGAGACGACTATCTGGACAAGTGAATACTAAACACAAATGTAAATAATAATATTAATAACAATATGTCATAAATAACTAATTCATATCATAATACATTTAAAATAAAATACAAAATTCTTAATAATAATTGTGCAGTGTAAATAAACAAAGTAGGAATAATAAGAGTATGCAGTTAATTACAATAAAGAATTGAATTCAAATCTTATAAAATACAAAATAAAATGTGAATATCAAGATATTAAATATTATTATTATTATTATATTATATATATATTATTTATATTGTGGTATCCCAAAATGCATGAAGACGAAATTGTTATCAATACCCACATATGACATATTAAAATTAAAATTCATTTAACTGAACTAAATATAAAAAAATAAAAATATGAATTGGCACTAAACTATTTCAGTCAAATCACGTTAAGTTTCCAATAAAATATTAATCTTTAGATTTTAAATACTATTTTTATTTCATCTTGTTAACAATTTTTATTTATCAAATAATTTTGTCAATAATCGCATATGTTTGCATCGTTGTCTTGTATTATATCATTATAATTATTGAATTTTCAGTACTTACCTGCTCAGTAACTTGCAGCTGCTCAATTTTGGCAAACTAGAAAAAAAAACACAAAAGAGTTATGATCAGTTAAAAATTTCAATTTCTAAAAACTCTTTGGCATTCATAATTTACAAGTTATGAAACTAATATTTAAAGTAGCTAAAAAATATAAATTTCTGCATTGACAATCGCAATTTACAAGGCACAAATTTAATGTTTAATATGCTGAAGTGTCAGCAAGTTAAATGCATTTTGAAAAATAGTTAAGGGTATTTGCCAGTCGTACACTGCCGTCCAATACATTGCAAATTCTGTGTACCTTTTTCTATACACTCCTTTTTTTTTTGGTTTTTTTGCCACTTGTTGAAACTCATTAATTTCTGATGATGGGCAAAAAGTTTTCTTTTTTCGGATCTTCATGCTGATGCCAATTGTAAAGGATACGTGCGTCCTTTTATATTCTTACGGACACGTTTAACACCGCACCGGATTGTGTGTGTGTGAAACAAGGGGGCGGTTGGGCGGGGGGCGTGGCTGTATGCATATCCTTTTGTATCTGTGTATTGTTCTGCCTACATTTATTTGCCTTGAGTATTATTTAATTTACATGGAAATGCGACACTGGGCTGCTGAAAGTGGGCGAAGGGCGACAGGGGGGAAGGGGGGGAGGGGGCGTGGCTGGGCATGGCAGCTTAACAGCTCTATAAACAAGAGCCACAATGCTGGAACCACATGGAAGCATGGATATCGCGCTGTTGCCATCCATTCGAAGGCAGCTGTGCAGAAACCGGCAGATAATGTAAACAAAACAATGCAAACAGCGACGACAGCAAAAACAACAGCAACAACGGCAACAGCAACAACAATAACGCTGACAACAACAAGAGGAATCAGGCTGCTGATGCGCCAAGGATCTGTGTCTGTGTCCTGCACTAGAAATGCAGTCGAGGCGACAGCTCTTGAGACAACGCTCAGCGCTCGGTCTGTGGCAGGCAAAGGGGTGAAAGGGGTGTGCCGAGTGTAGGTGTGTGTGTGTGTGTGTGTGTGTGTGTGTGAGTGTGTGTGTGAGTGTGTTTGTGGGGAAGCTGCTCTAAAAGCATGTGGCTTTGACTTAATGTGCATAGTTTGCAGTTGAAGCAACAATATGCCAACTGCTCCTGTTATGGACAACAGCGGCAAGCGACGCATTTAATGAGCTGCGACTCGACTAGCAGATACCCTCTACATGCAATTAGAACAAATAAATTCCAGGCAACTTAAGCAGTTAAAAGCAGAGGTCGTAACAGTCATGGTTTATTTGGGATTGATTGATTTTTATTTCAACTAGCTTTAAGCAAATGAATTTTAATTTTACATTTTTATTTTTTAAAAATAATTAAAAATGAAATCGACAATAAAAGTGTAATAGCCGTCATTATTATTATTTTTTTTTAAAACAACTTGAAATATATTTTTTTGTTCGATTTACAATTTCAATTTGCATAATACATTTTTGTTTAAATGTATTGAACAATACAAATTAAAAATGATTTTTACAATATAATTTTCAGCCAAAAAAAAAATCATATTTTTGTATCTAATTAAATGTAATAGTTAAATTTATTTAACTAAAAGTTGAGCCTGTTCCTGTATTTCCCATATAAAATATGTATAATATATTTCCCTTTTTTCCTCTCGTTTGAAGTTTTTTTTAGTGCTATTATTAATTGCTTAAAGTTGTACATTGTACATTGTAGTCATTTTATTTCTCTTTTTTATAAGAATTAGTTCTGATTAACCTGATGAGTCAATCTATGCCGTAGAAAATATGATCTTGCACTTCAACTCTAACAAGTTCATTATTTTTATTTCAATAAATAAATTGTATTTTATTATTTTATTCCAATTAATCGATATATTTCTTTTAAACTGTTGCGCGAATACGAAACAATTTCCATTTGACAACTTTAAAATGTTTGCAAGAGCGCAGGTGAAATGGGAACCATTTTAAAGAGAATGTTGGGATAAAAAGCTTTAGCACTTGAGCAGAGCAATACTTCAATTGTGATATTACGATATATTGCACATTTACAGAGTATGCAAGCGAGAAGGGAGAACATAAAAAATAAATTGAAGCAAGCCAAAGCAAAAGCAAGAAGGTTGACAGCGCATAAAAAATGTTCGTGAATGAGATTGTTACGACTTCGGGGGACTCCCCGTGGTGGCAACAGAGTCGTCACTAGTTGCAAACGACGAAAGGAAATGAAGGTGTGAGTGAGTGAGTGAGAGGGAGAGACTGAGAGAGAGAGAGAGAGAGAGCTGTTAGGCGACAACAGAGACAAAGATGAAGATGAAGACGCGCAAACTGAAGCTTAGAAGGCAAAGTGCGAGCTGAGCTTTCAAATACTAATGGCTCGAGATAATCTCCTACAACGAATGCGAATGCGAATGCGACTATGAGTACTGAGTACACGAGTGTGCATGAATGTGAATACCCAGACGAGTGCTTAGCGGGGCAGTGACGTTAAGGAGCGTTAACTGGCAGTCGGTGGATGCTACAAGTTGTTGCCCCAAAACCTAAAGAAAACACAACAATAAAGTACAAAATTAAATATTAAAGCCGAGCTAATTACAAGGTTTTAATTTAATTTAATTCGCATACAATAAATAAGGAAACATATTTAAGCAAGCTAATTACGAATTGCAAAATCAAGTAAAAACTAAACAAGAAAAACAAATCAAAAATAAAAGTCAAGCTAATTACAAGTGGTTATTCGTAGATGCAAAATTAATAATTAGTTCAAAGGAAAATACAAATAGAATATGAACTTTAAACTAATAATTAAAGTATTTAATGACACACGCATAATATATATATTAAATAAAAATAAAATAATAAAGCCGGTTAACCAGTTAAAAAAACACGTATTTTAATCCAATTTATTTCGCGTAAAATAAATATTAAATAAAATATCCAACCCGAGCTGAT
The DNA here is from genome assembly GCA_035045625.1 of Drosophila formosana. NCBI lineage: Eukaryota > Metazoa > Arthropoda > Insecta > Diptera > Drosophilidae > Drosophila > Drosophila formosana. Next base: position 2,378,112 of record JAWNOW010000143.1, on the reverse strand, counting down.
TTGAAATTCATGTAATTTGAACTGAGCGCCTTTTTTAATTAAATTTAATTCGCAGAATGCGTGGAATCAAATTATGAAAATGCAGCAATTTGAGGCAACATTTAAATTGAGTTTTTTTTTTATGTTGTTGTTGTTGTTGTGCACAAATTTGATTTTGTTTTTCCAACTGAATTGGCATTCTTGAGACTATGCCACAACCTCGCAGCTACTTCTCATTATTTTGCCGCTGTCTTTGCCCCTTTTTGCCTTTGGCCGACTTGTCGGCAGGCGAACACGCGCATTCGCCTAAATGTATGCCATAATATTTATGTATTTGCTAGCATGTGAATGAAAAACAAGCATGAATAATGCCGCAAGCAAAGCGTGATAGACTGAGACAAATACCCCGCGAACGAGCGAAAATAAAAACATGCCATTTCGGTATGTTGACTTAACATTTTATCTCAATTTACCATGCCAATAAATACATATTGTATTTTGAGTTATTCAATTTAAATTGTACATAATGGGAAAATGACTGTTATTTTAGCCAAAAATTAAAAATTAACTAATCCTTCGTATAGTCTGGCAGTGGCAAATACTGGGTTAGATTTGTATTGTTTAAGGTTTCCAAGAATTTCAAAAAATAATTTCTATTTAATTTCTCAATTTTGAAATTCATAATTTATTTACATTTGTAGTTAAATCTTGAATTAAAAATTCCAATCTAAGTAAAAGTTTGATATGTACTGAAGTCACAAATAAAAAATTAACTAATCCTTCGTATAATCTGACAGTGGCAAATACTGGGTTAGATTTGTATTGTTTAAGGTTTCCAAGAATTTCAAATAATAATTTCTATTTAATTTCTCAATTTTGGAATTCATAATTTATTTACATCTGTAGTTAAAAAAATTCCAATTTAAGTAAAAGTTTGATATGCACTGAAGTCACAAATCTATGCATATTTTTGTGTGCTGTAGTGTTGTGTAGTCGAGCACACCCTGCTGGCTAATTTATGGGTCGAGGGCAATGCGAAAAGCAAGAAAATGCCTTTGGCTGTCGTCGAGTCAGGTTTTTCGCCTGGCAACAGATTTTCATACAGATTTTGAGGCTGACGTGATTTCAGGCGGCACACATGAAATTCGCTCGCTGGAACTGGAGGCAAGTTGGAGGTGGAGGTGGAGCTGGAGTCCGAAATGATGGAGCAGCAGCTGGGCTCAAGGGAACGGCAAGAACGCGGGTGGTTAGAGACAATGTCGTAATGTTGCCACATGATTAAATATCATTGCCAATTAAAGTGTGTTGGTTTTCTTTATATATATATGTGTTTGTGTGTGTGTGTGCGTGTGCGTGTATTTGTTTGAGTATCGATAACGCTGCGACGCGTTTTCAATTTGTTTTTGCAGATGATTTCAGCAAATAAAACACTCGATTCTCGCCATTTCTGTTGCCTTTTTCCATTATGCTGTATCAATAAAAGTCTCGCTCACAGACTTTCTCTCTCACTCGCTCACTCTACCTTTCCTTCTCTCTCTCTCTTTGACATAAACGTAGCTGTTGCTTATGAATGCATTATGCTCAACTGGACATCTAATTTGCCACATAATCTGCTTCCATTCAATAGACTACTTTGTAGACATTGGTTAAATTTAGTTTAACTTAATGCACTTATTATCACCATGCAGAGATGAGGGAAATGTTTTGAAAAGTTTCGCAGCAAGTAGACAAAATTTACCCAAGTGCGGCTGGAATTATGTTGGCGAAACTTTTGTTGAATAATAATTGAATAAAGTGCTTTGGACGTTAATTTCGGCACGCGTGCTCATCGTCTGTTATTGTTTGGCCATATTTCAGGCTAATCTGGGCACACAGCAAACAACTAATTGTCTAATATTTGAATAATCTAATAATTTCAGTTTGCTTGTCTGCTTTTAGTCTGATTAGTTTCTAGAAGTGATTATACCAATAATTGCAGAAACAATATTCGCAGAGTTAAATCTAAGAATTCGAAATTAAATTTTTTTCTATATATCTATTATGCTGCATTAGTTCATTATTATTATTCGTATCTTACATTTTTATGCTATTGAGACGTTTAATCACAGAAACCAAAATAAAATACTTTTTAAAAAAATTTTTAAAATTTAAGAATAATAATTTTATGTAATTATTATTGATTATCTATCTATTGAATGCACTTAATTTTATATGTATATTATTAATCACAGAAACCAAAATAAAATACTTTTTAAAATAATTTTAAAATTTAAGAATAATAATTTTATGTAATTATTATTGATTATCTATCTGTTGAATGCACTTTATTTTATATGTATATTATTAATCACAGAAACCAAATTAAAATACTTTTTAAAATAATTTTAAAATGTATGTATAATAATTTTGTGTAATTATTATTAATTATCTATGTATTGAATGCACTTTATTTTCTATATTCTTAGATCAATATAAGCTCAATAGTCTACTAAGAATAAATTCCAACAGCTCGAACTGTTATTTGCATTGTAAAAGCTTTCTGCACTTCAAGTATCGTAATATTACGAGTGAAATCATTTGGAATTCGAGCTTGAGTGTGTGATAATATTAACTTAATTGATTGACGAACTTATGCTGGCGAAGTCAGCACTTTTGTCATGCCCGCAGCTCCCACTGGGGTTATTGCTGTTGTTGTTGTTGCTGTTTCTGTTGTTTGAGCATCAACCACGAGTCGTATTAATATGTTGACGCTGATGTTATTGAGGATACTGTACGTGTCTGTGAACTAAAATGCCTCCAGCTAACACACACAGACGTCGTGAGTTGTTGCTTAGTGTAACGCACTCTGTTTTACCGCCTGTTCACAGCCACGCCCATAAAAAAGATATAGACAATTTTCCATGCTGTTGTTTTTTCCATGCTGCTGCTTCTCGTGTTCATCTGATTCCCCCGCCTTGTGTTGGTTGCATTTAACATTCAATTTATTTGCTGTAGTTTTTGTCCGTTGTTCATTCGCCACTTCATGTGCGTATTTCTCGCAACGCAACTTGTGCTTGTTAGAGGGCATTACAGCTAGTCAGCTCAGAAGGCAGCCCAAGGGGAACTTCATGTTGCAGCTGCTTGTCTTGCAACCGACTCGCATTCTTTTGCACTCTGTGTGCGCAAAACTTTTGCAATTGTCAGTCGGAACACACTTGGGGTCGAGATGCGTGCTCTGTTTAGAGCTTTTCATTTAGCTCACTTCTTTTACAGCTCATTTGACTCTTAATTGCTTAGAAAAAGATTCATTCCAAGAGTCGTCCTCTCAGCCCTTCCTTTCTTTAATGCCCATGTGAAGCTCAGTTTGTTTGCAGTCGCAAATTGCACTTGACAATTTCCATCGCTGGCAAAAATTGGTAAATTTTCTTTTGAACTTGCCACTCAATAAATATATATATATATATATATATATATATATGGGCACGTGCCACATGCCACTCACGAGTGCACAAAGTTTGCGCAGCACAATGTAGCAAGTTCAAAAGATATGAGCAGCAAGTAAATTGCCAACTCATTGAGGGCGCTTCTGTCTCGAAGGTGCAATCAAATTTATAAACTGCACCCAGCTTAACACATAATATTTATTGGCACATTGAGCTTTCTTACTTATTTTATTCATCATTTAAATTCAAACTAGCTAAGAGTAAGAGTACTGTGCAATAAATAATGAAATGAAGCCAAAGAAGTAAAAAGAATACTGTGAAATAAATATAGAAATGAGTCTGAGCTATTTTTGTATTATTAATAAATGATTTTGAAGTTAACTTTAAGAGTTGTTGAATTTAATATAATTTAGGAGTTATTGAGTGTGAAGAAAACTTGTTTGTTTTGCTTTAAACATTTTTGTTAATTTTTTATTGTTATGATGATGACATTATTACCTTGGTTACTTTATTGAAATTACTAATTTAAATATAAACTAGCAAAGAGCGAAGTAAATATAGAAATTTGTACTATTAATCAGTTAACTTTATGCATTATATAAATATAAAGCTTGGAATTGGTTTGAACATAATTTGTGTAATTGTTTATAATTTTCATTGTTATGTGTGAAATCAATATAAAAATAGACACAGTAAATATTTACTATTATTGAATAATTCGTTTATTTTGGGCATTATTTTTTGTATTGGTTTTTTTTTTTAGTAATACTGCGCAACGGGAATATGCATCATTTATTAGAACATTAAGCGAGCAGTTCATTTAACGAGCAACAATTCGAATTGACTTCGGTCAGCTAAAGGGAAATTAGCGGTAACTGTTCAATTTCCCTTTTGTGCAGCAACTTTCCATAGCAATCGAGTGCAATTTATTGCTTATGGTCCAATGAAGGTCACAAGCAGGTCAAATTATTTGCGGAGCCATCAGTTCTTTTGTTATATCGATTACTATTAATAACAACTTATTCATATATTATTTGTATGCACATATTTAGATATTTCAAACTGCAGTGGAAAGCGGGGGGAAATTATTTGAGCTGAGCAATTGGTAAATTTCCCATTTAAACGTTTGCGCTCAAAAGTATGCTATGGTTTTTGGCAGTTGCTGTTTGAAAAACCTGATTAGCGGCCGCGTGTAATTACGCCCCCAAATGCCACGCCCAATTGAGTGGCCAACATTACACGCGAGACACAAACACAATTTAGGCCCCGAGCACATCACAATGTCCATCATTAATTCAGATGACAGCGAGTGCAGAACAAGAGCAGCCGCAAGAAGGACATGAAAATGCACTGCGAATTGGGAAATCCACTTAAATCCAAAAACACAGAGAGACCGAAATACAGAGAGAGAGAGTGAGAGAGCGAGAGGGAGAGCGGGATAGATATATACATATATATTGATAATGTGTTTGGAGAGTTAATTAAAAGCCAACGTGAAGGTTGCCAGCGGCAAAAGGAACTCAACAATAATAGCAACTACAGTGGGCAAGGGAGAAGGAGAAGTGGACAGTGGGAAAAGAAAGTGACAGTTAGCGAGCAAGTGCAATTGACAAAGCCAAAGCTACAAAGCGAATTGCGATGCGCAACTCAATTGCTGCAAATTATAACAAGCGTAAAATGCAATTAAATTTTCAACAACAAGCCGGCAATGTCGACTAGCAAAAGCTTAAGCAAGCCACAAGAAAAAGTTGTTACAAATTTAAAGCATAAACTATACCCTATAATTGATGTTAGTATATTTCAATATTTAATATATTCATATTAATTTTATGTCTTTGAACTATATATAATAAACATTTTGATTTGTTTAATATATCTTTTAAAATTTTAAATTAATAATTTTTCTTTTTTTATTTCATTTTATATTATTTTTTTTTTTAATCTTAATTTAATACTGTAATTTCTTCAATAATAATAAAATGAATTAAATAAAAATTAATTTAAAATGTGCCCTTGAAAAATTACAAGCAATCAAAAGAAATTATTTCCTATACTAGTAATTCAAAATGGAAAATCGATTTGCAAAAATCCTGTTAATAATTTAAGTATATTCAAAGGTCTTAATTAAAATTAAAATATGCATTATAATGAACAAACTCTTGACTGCAATGAAGTTGGGTATAAACAACATTCTTCACTAATATTATAAAGCTAAAATTGGATATGTGAACTTTGTTCGACTGATTAAATAAAATTCTCTAAATCAATCATCGTTATGCTGAGCGAGTTAAGAGTTAAATATTTAATTAGACATTATTGAACTTCCAGCTAAAAAACAATCGAAACAAGTTAACAATTGACAAAACTTTGTGCAGTTGTTAATGAAATAAAATTGATATGCTGTTTTTAAGCGTTGCTCTACTAGCAGATTGCCTATAAAGGCAGCTTAAGTTCAGCATTGTATAATGAAAACTCTATTTGTTTGCGATAAAAGAGTTGAGTTTTATGCTTTAAGATGTTGTTATTCAATTTTACTGTTCAACATGAATTAATTTTTAATTTTAGTTTTTCAACTATCGCAATGAAACTTGCCTCTTAGATCGATCCCAGATGTGTTTTTAAACGCGTTGTTAAAATTGAAAAAGAAATGCATATGAAAAACTTTGTTGTTCATTGCGTTGACCTCCGTTTGCCAAGGGTATTTATGGCGTTTTATGCTCAGATTTTATTGCATTTCTTTTCGCACAGTGTATTGCAGAGTGCAGAATGCAGCAACTTTTTACAATCAACTTTCCGGGGCGTCAGATAAGTTCTAATTGAAATTGTGTGGATGGCTTTATGTCAGTGTGTGTGTGTGTGCGTGTGTGTGTGCGCGTGTGTGTGTGTGTGTGTGTGTGTGTGTGTGTGTGTGTGTGTGTGTATATAAATGTATGTTTGTGCGTGTGTGTTGTGATGCAGCGACTGACAGGCAGCTGCCAAGTGGCGCCCCAAACAAAGACGGAGACAAGTTTATTTAAGCAAGATTTGAATGACACAAGGATAAGCGAGAAACGACAACGATCCTTGAAGGAGATGAGGGAAGCTGAATCAAGTACTCCTCACTGCGTAGGGATCACATGCAGAGGCTGCGTTAACATGGCCGAACATCCTGTGACAGGAGTGTGCTCATGTCATTTGGCTTCCGTTTCGGCTGGCGAAGCACAGGCCCAGGAACAAACAGAGCTTGGCCCTATAATAATAATTCAATGGAGCCAAGTGTGTGCGTGTGTGTGTGTGTGTGCTGACCTTGGCCAGGACTTTGGCAATGGCCAACAGTTAGTCAGTGACAAATTTTTCTTGTCTTTTTGCCAGCAGCCAAAAACTAAACCAGCACAAAACGATTTGATTTATTCAACATTTCGCTTTGCATATGCCAGAGTCGACGGGGGGAAGAACGGGAGGACATGGATATGGACACAGGGTCACAAAAGTCACGTCACTAACTTATGAGCATAAGCAGACAAGTAACCGAGTCAGACAGGCAGACTGAGAGGCAGACGGTCAGACAGACCGACAGACTGAGAGGCAGACAGTCAGAGAGTCAGGCAGCCGTGACGCGCTGCTTTAAGCGCTTATTTATGGTGTTCGCTCTCAGGCGCAACATCAACCGAACAACTCAACTGAACAAACGAACAACTGATGAAAATATGCCCAGGCGAAACTTTAGTTTTCCATTATGGAAAAGTGCGTAGCTCGTAAACAACAAACACATTATGTATAATAAACTCTAGGCCAGCTAGAGTGTGTGTGTGCGTGTGTGTGTGTGTGTGCACAGGAGCGGAGTTAAATAAAGGACAACGCACGGTGTGAATTTATAGAGGAAAGGTTCCCAAAAATATATCATATACATAATTTATATGGAACTAATTATGAAATGAATATGTAAAATTCGAAAATGATTTATAAACAATTGCTAGTAATACAAATTATTTTCAATTTGTAAACTTCTTATTAAATGTACTTTAAAAATGAACTATATAGTTATTGAATAGTTGCGGCATATTGAATAGTTACTAAATTTATTAAATTTACTTTAAAAATTAACTATAAAATTGCAGCATATTGAATAGTTACTAAAAAATAATTACAAACCTGTAAATACAAATTATTTTACATTTTGAAATTACTTTTTTTTAAATACAAAAATTTGAGCTATGGTCTGACTGTTAAAAATAAAAAGAAACTAAATCGGAAATTAGACCATTGACAGTATTTGTACAATTGAATTGTATTTAAATTATTAAACCATTCTGAAGGCTAGTCAAACATATTACCATCTAAGTTTAGAAAGCGTTTGCTCTCAACTAACAAATTTTTTTACGATATTATGGAATTTGTGTACTTTAAAAAAACGAGTAAATATTTTGTATTGCATTGAAAAAGTAAAAATTAGCCATTCATATTCAACAGCTGCTGAGATTTTCTATTAGGCATGCGAAATCGATCGAAAAACCATAAAGTATGCATTGAAAATTTGGCGAATTGAATATCAAATAAATACATTGTGTTGAATTTGCAACACAGAATAGCTGAGAGCTAAACAAATACAGTGGATGTAATAAATGCATCGATAGCTGCATAATAATTTTATTGCTGTATTAGAGGGAATAAATCCAAGTGTATGTTAGTTAAAGACAGTTTTGGTAGATGCAAATTTCATAATGAAATATATACACTCATAAATTAAATTGCCATTTAAATGAATGATTTTGACTTAATCGCAAAATAGTTTGTCCCACACTTTTAAACGACCTTCGAATTAGCGTCATCAACATTTGCAATGCACATTAATTTGCAATTCTCAATGTGCAATTTGTTTGAGCTGCATAAATACATGGATTACAAATGGAAAACATCTACTTGCATTGAATTGAATGATTCATAAATGCTCTTGGTTGAAGCAGGGAAAAGACAATATTGTTTGATTGCTTTTAAATACTTTCCGGCTGCAATCCGGCCCTGTGTCCACCTCGTTCCCCTCTCACTCGCACTCTGAGAGACAGAGAGAGAGATAGAGAGAGAGAGATTGTTTGCCACTTTGTGTTTGCTCAAGTCGCTCGGCATCAAAGTGAGTCGCACTGGCAGACGACAGGCAAGCGGGCGGAAGGGGGCAGGAAAGGACAGGAAAATAAACGGAAGGCGTCGACGACGCTGACAGCGCAAATTTTCGCGCTGCCAAACTTGGCTGAATTTTCTTTTTTATGACAATAACAACAACAGCAACAGCTCAAACAACTTCAACGGCAGTGGGAAACAATTGCCAGTGACGTCAAAGTGATGGCCAAACTGTGAAGAGTTTGTTAGGCAGGTGACTGAAGGGTTCAGGATATGCGAAACTTACCAACGAAAGGACGAAATAAATATATCAAAAATAAAAATGTTACTCAAATGCAATAGTTGCAAAAGTTGTATTGCAAATGCAAGCGTTCAAATCTGAGTTAAAAATTCTACAACTGCGAAAACAAGTATGAATTTCAATGATGGAATTGTGCTACTTATTTCGAATTCGCATTCAACTCATTTCCCATTAAATCCACTCGCAACTCAATTTCATAGAAAGCATTCAAGAAAAGATTTTACTCTGTAGCTGTTTTTCCTTTTATATATTTTTCAACGAATCTCAATCGATATTGACATAAAGCTAAGTTTTGTTTGCTCTGATAACCAGCTAAAAATCTTAAGAAACTTTCGTTTAATTTAGATTTCAACTGATTAGTATAATTTTACTCGAATTTCAAATTCGTTTGAAATTCGAGTAAAATCATAATAATCAGTTGAAATGATGCGAATGCTGTGCAAATATTTAATTATTAATGAATTAATACGAACTAATTAAATGAAGACCAGCTCTATTTTAAGCGACTTTGATTAATTTACATTAAAACTGATTAATATAATTTTACTGTCTTTACTCGAATTTCAAATAAATTGAATTGCGAATGTTGTGCAAATATAAATTGAATTGTTGATGAATTAATATGAATTAATTTTATAATGATCTTAAACAGCTTGTATTTAATTTACATTTGTACTGCTTAAGAAATTTTCACTTTATTCACTCGATGTTTAACGAATTGAATTGCGAAGTCCGTATAAGTTTAATGAATTAATATCAGTAGTGTCTTTTTTTCTGTGAAAATCTTCAACAACTTTTCTGTAATTTACATTTTAACTGATTAAGAAAATTTTGCTCGTTTAATTATTTAATGCGTTTTGCAATTAAATGTAATGAATAATATCGTGATTAAATGCGGGTCTCTGAGGACTTTTTAGCTCATGCTCGATTTGCCTGGCGCGTCCTTGGGTGAAAAGTATTCAACTGATTTTTAAAACCGTCCATCATTCAAGCATTGTTGAATGCCATTCGCAGTCCCAAGTCATATTATCGATGAATCGGTGCTCTCAGGCCACTTTCTCATCTCTCAGTGCTTGATAAATGATGGGCCATTTAGCAGAGCGCTGCGATGGTGTGTCATCCATATTGAAGGATATGATCGGAGCGTTTTGGGCCATGTTTATGCTTGAGTGAGGAGGACGTCAGTTGGCTCTCTTTTGTGTGTGTCACACGGACGAGATAAATGGCTCAAATGCCTGCTTCAAATGGTAACTGGGGACCGGCGTACAGTTTGAGCAGCACTGGCATGGAGAGCAGAACTTTGAGTAGCAATCAAATTGTGATTTTGCTGATTTATTGCGCATACAAAGTGTTTCCCAAGGATAACACAACGTCTCAACGCCTCAAAGCATCGCCTGTTGCATGGTCAGACAACTGTGATTGTGTCTGTGTGTGTCTGTGTGTGTATTTACTTGTATTTGCCCAGTTGATTGGCAACAAGATTCCCAACAATTGCGCATCCAAATAAATCAGGATACAGTTCTGTTTTTGTTTTTGGGGCAGAAAGTGCGATTGACACAGCAGAAAGAGAGAAAGTTGGGAATCTATTTTCGTTACCTTCAACATGATACTTGTGAGAGCGTAAAGAGGGCACAAAGTAATGACGGATATCCGTCACACCAGCAGAAATAATGAATGTTTAGCCATGGCGACGTAGCCGATGTTGGCAAACAAGAAAAATTAGTTTGGTGCATGGGAAATCCTTCAGAAATCCTTTCTCACCACGGCGGCAACGACAAACAACAAGGCGACAAAAGAAAAGACGCGCGGCGAACGCTGCTCGACTGCCAGATACGCTGTAAAATGGCCGAGGGATAATCATTTATTTTAAATTACTTTTTTTGCAAATAACGTATTACTCAATTATTAATGCGATGGAAACAAATTCATATTTTTGACTTTCTACGATAGAAAATATATTCATATTTATGGCTATTCAAAAATGTATTTATTTAATTGATTTAATAAAATTTATTTCTACAATAGAAAATATAAATTGCTGCTCGACTGCCAGATACGCTGTAAAATGGCCGAGGGATAATCATTTATTTTAAATTACTAAATTACTTTTTTGATTGATTTTGTAAATAACGTATTACTCAATTATTTATGTGATGGAAACAAATTCATATTTTTGACTTTCTACGATAGAAAATATATTCATATTTATGGCTATTCATAAACGTATTTAATAAAATTTATCTCTTCAATAGAAAATATTAATTGCAGCTTATATAAATAATTTATTTAATTGTATTTATGGAGTGATGTTTTTTTAATAATTATGAAATCACATTAAAATTGGATAATCGTTGAAAAATTAATTAACCACATATGTAAATATTGTGCTGTATTTAATAATTATTGTTTCATTATATTTTTCACATTCAACTCTACTAATTTCCCATGATTTGAGGTATCACTCTAACCGAGCATAACCCTTTCATTCGCTTTGTTTTCAAGGGTATTGCAAAAGAAAGCAAAACGGAACAAGAAAACGGCAGCCGACAAATTTTAGCGTCATCATGTTCATTGTTGTTGTTGTCCGTTGAATTTTTGCGTGTTTTTGTTATTGGCGGGCATTGTTGTTTGTTGTTTGTTGTTCGTTGGTTTGCCGGACCAAGTGGAAAAGTTATGAGGCGCCGCGAGACCCGAATACAGTCCCTAACAATTTAATGCCCAGCGACGCGACGCAACATACGCTGCGTATACTTAATGCGTAATGCGCTGTGTGTACGCTGAGAATAGAGCAGCTTTATGATAAAGTCTCAACGGCAAATCGCCAAAAAAAACAAGGCAAAAAAAAAACGTATTTTTATGGTAAGCTGGGGGATTTCAATTCGTTTGTCTAATTTTGTATGGCAATCAAAGCAAAAAGGCGAAATGAGACTAAAGAACACGCCTCGTCTCTTAGTTAAGATTTACGAGTTTGGGCCTTAGATGAACTGCGGAAAGAACATAAAAAACAAGTGCACTCTTTTATGGCAAATTGAAGGTGCAAGTGATTTGCGGAATAGGCTTTTCATGTGGAATTTAAGAGCAAAGAAGCAGAAGTGGAGTTCAAAGTGTTATCAAACGAAAAAACTATAATAATTTGCATTTATATTTTAAAAACTGGTTTTTTGGTTTGTGTTTGCTGCATGAAAAAGAAAAATATGCATGTCAAACACATTTTTTGCAAATTCATTTAAATGTATAAATCTATTCATAATAATTCTGTGAGTTAAGAGAGAGTAAAGAAAATAGAATATATTTAATTTATTTGAATTTAAAGAGAGAGTATAGTAAATATAAATTGTATATATAAATTGTATTTCATTTATTTGTATTTATGTGCCTATAATAATTATGTGTGTTGAGAGAGCGACACAACTAATTGCTGAAAAATGAGACTTATTGTTGGCAAATTATTAATGACTATATATTTGTGTCGAATCATTGCGGCTCATTTGTGGCTTTTAGGCGCTGTGCAGATACATTTAACAGGTGAATCAATTTACCAAAAATATGCGTTGCGGTTCAAAAACCGCAAATTTCCGCTGAAATTCGAGATGAGTTGGCGTTTGTAGCTCGTTGTGCGGCTTATTTTGCAATTAAAGCGACAGCCCGAAAGTATGCTTTAATCTGTGCGTAATTGCAGAAAAGGACAGGGAGAGATAGAGAGCGAGAGAGAGAGAGCGCGAGACGAATGCGTGCAGAATGAAAACTCATTAGTGCGTCACATAATGATGCCTGTGGGCCGCAAAGAATAAAAGCCAAATACCAAACACACACGCACTCACACAGGCACACGCATCGTCCAGTTGAACGTGTCTGTGTGAGTACTCGATATATGTAGATGCAATTTAATCTCGCTGGCAGTCAGCGATAGGATCATCAGCAGATTTGCATGCCTTAAATCCAATTGCAGTTAGACGAACAGTGGCGCAATTGCGCTTAATTCCCTGCACAAAATGCAGCGTTTACAATGTGCAATTGCGAAATATTTGCATTCGTGTCCATTGCAAATATTTTGGTGATTTCATCTAGCAACATTATTTTTAATTGCCACATTAAAGCGCATCTCTCGCATGCGACAGGCGACAATGTGGCAATGTGGAGACTAGCCTTCTCTTTTGTGGCAAGCTCGCTTGCTGCAGTCGACAATAACCGAAACTGTCATTTGGCATTTGGCAATTAATGTTGCAACTTTGCAAAGTTTCAACTGCTGACAGCAGCAGCAACATCATTATGATTATTATTATTATTATTTATGCTGCTTTATCGCATACTTGAGCAAAAAGTTTTGCAGCAAAATGAAAGCTAACTGGCAGATTATTACAAAAGTTGCACTTGTATCTCTCAAGTGCCAGCCTGATGAATTGCCGGGCTACTCCGGCAATTCTCAATTGCATTTCATTTGCCAGAGATAATCAAGCATTGAGCGTCGAGTCTTGCCAACTGCAGCTTTAATCCTGATGAATGAAGTTTTGCGGTGTCAGCGCGCTTGATGAATTTCTCATGAATTGTCCGGCTTAAGGATTGTGAGTGCCACAAATTGTGACCGTTGATCGGCTATTTAACAAACTAATTTCAACAGTTCATTTGATTTATTGCATTTGTCGTAACGTATTTAATCATCTAGCTGGCAATTGTTTGTATTTTATTACGAAATATGCATTACTAAATAATTGTGTGGCAGAAAACATGTTTAAACATTACGCAGCTTTGAGCACATACTAGTAAAATGATAGACAGTTTAATTTTTGTTTTTAGTCCTAATGTGTTTCGTTGCCTTATATTGTTGTTTGTTTCTACCGTTGGGTGATTTCACTAATTTTTAACGAGACCTTTCCGTATGGAAATTTTGTAGTTCAACCATAAAACTATATTTTAAACACAAATAAAGAAAACAAATCAACGTGGGAAACTAAAAACAAAAGGAACAACTAAAAAAACAGCTGATATTTATTTGTGTTTTGCAGGAAACCCAGCATATTTTTGTTATTAACTATGTTCAATAACTTATACTAAAGGGGATATATAAAAATAATACTAAATACGTGAACGTAATACAGATATAAAACTACTTACATCTATTTATAAAAAGACCAAATAGATTGCTTAACTTGCAATTCCGTACAGCAATTTCCAAGTCATTTCTTTTCTTTAAATAAAACATTTCTCTTCTTAGCGAACATCCAGCGTCTTGCATAGTTTATGAAGGTTTTTGCTGAAGGCTTCTGTTTACTTTCACTGTCAATTCAAGCACATTTTAGAGGCTCTTTAAAGTCGAGGCAAATAAATGCATGTGCCTTTCTGTTCGCTGATCTCTGGACCACTTTTGCAAGTCAAGTGCGTTGCAAAGTATGCTACAATTTGTATATATACAAATTGTTGGGCAAAGACTTTTATGACACTTTTAGACTGTGGCTTTGGGACTTTGAAGACTGCGTGTTTTAATGCTGCTAATAATCCAGCTGAAGGACGTGAAGGAGTTGAAGTATTCACTCCAGCTGATGAGTGCACAATTTATGTCGTATTTTGCGAGACTGCGCACGAAATTCACGAAAATTCTGTAGCTGCCGAAATTGTATTCCAAGTGGCAACAATCTGATATATGATGCAAACACACACACACACACACACACACACTTACGCACATTCATAAATTTCACATATTGGACCTTCGAGCTGGCTGCAGATTTAATTTGCATCTTGCTGTAAATTTTGATAAATTTATGTAAACAACATGCAAAATACTCGCAAATGGCAAAAGTAAATCACAGCAGCACCGGACACAGGCCACAATGCCGCACAGCCTCTTCGCCTGCCTCTTCCACTTCCTCTTCCACTTCCGCTTTCTCCCCTCAACTCTTAACTGGGTCAACTGTGAAGCAGAGTCGAGTGTTTTCCCCTTTCTGCACTTTATTTTGCGTTTCTCAGTAAATGGTTAAAAATGAGGTGCAACGTTTGCCAGCTGCAATGCTGCAATGGGGCATGCAACAAGCAAATGACTGACTGCTGGTCAGCATTGCCATGGAGTGCATTCATTCTGCACTCACTCACTCACATAATAAGGCACGCAGAACCGGCTGCCGAATTGCGGTCATCGCATGAACTTTTATCGTGAGCTGCCAGCCAGCAGCAACGTGCCACATGCCACGCGCCACACGCCAAACGCCACGAGCATTGTTATTCTCTGAAGTGATTGCAGCGCACAGTTGAGCGAAATTTCACTGCGTATAAAAAGTTTACTATATACATAGCAACAAAAAACAGTAAAGCAAAAAAAAAATGATTGGAGTGTACAGGGAAGGAAATTTAATTAAAATTCGATATAAATTTGTCAACTAACAAATTTAATTTATTCACATTTAATGAGATGTACTTTTGATAAAATCATTAAAGTAGTAAACTTTCAATTATTCAACACTATTTTAGCAGTCAAATAAAAAAATATTATATAGAAAATATATAGAGAGACATTTTAAATGAAAGACTGATATCTGCAGTGAATCGATTATAATGAATTTAAAATTCATTTTACTGTCGGTAAATTAATATTAAAGCATAATTTTTTAAAAGAATTTAATAAATTAATGCGATCAATGTGACGTTTTATTATGAAATAAAAATTAATTTTACTGTCGGTATATTAATATTAAAGCACGAGATCTTTATAGTAGCTTGAAATATGTAAAATAATTAAATCAATTAAATATGCGGCTATTCTTTTGAAATTGACGACTGCAAAAATGAATTTATTGATGCATTTATTGCACTGACTGGCCCCACTGTGCGGGCAGTCGCACTAATTAGGCTGCCAACATTAATCCAACTGCTGACAGCAAGGGCGTGGCGGGGGGCGTGTCACAAATCACGAGCTGATATATAGTTGCCAGCTTAAAGCACATAATGCTAATGATGATAAGCGTTCTCGTTCGCTCGTTCGTTAGTCGGAATGTTGCTTCCACACTGTTCATGCCACATGCCGCACACACACACACACACACACACACACACACACAGTGTGCATGGCATGTTGCGTTTACGCTTCCGCATCAGCGCGCCGAGTTTGTCGAGCTTGAAGAAAGTCAAAGCGCAGCGAAAGCAAAAGTTGTTGGCGACGCACAAAAAGTCGAAGCAAAAGAACGCCAAACAAAAACCAAACTAAACAAATAAAAAGTGAGCCAAGTATGCGACTCGGAGGGTTAACCGTAGAGGGCCAGAGGGGGAGGGCAGGGGAGGGGAGGGATGCTGTCATGCATGCTAAAATGATGTCAACGGCGACAACACGCAAAGTGCTGCATTAAAAACTCTCGCACAGTCTATAAATACATGCATAACGATACAATTATAATATGCACAACTTTTATCCTCATATGAATAATCTCGCTTTTTTAAATCGTTTCGTTTAATAATAAACTGCGCTCTGCTTTTATTTATTGACCCAGTTTGGCAGTTGGCGAGCATGATAAATCGCTCTGCCAACTACGCGGCGTATGAGTAATTTTTAGTGCGAAATTCTCTGATATCAATTACATATGTAAATTGCAGAAATTTGAATATTTATTACGAAAACATTGTCCAACTAACTTTTTGCTAACTTTACGGATTTGCGAACGAAAACTTTATTTATTCACTCTAAAAATTGCAATAATAATATTATGTTGAAGTCATTAGTTCGCCTAACTGATTTTCCGAATTTATGAATGAGCTGAAGTCTATTTAATAGATATTAAAATTAATTGGCACTTTCGTAAACGGCTTTTTAAATACAGTATTTTTGTTACATATTACAGCATTTATTGTTATAATTAAATGCATTCCTATTTTGTAATTAAGTTTTTCTAAATTAAAGCAATTATTATTTCCAAAATTTCTTTTAAAAATGTTTTAATGTAGTATTTTTCGTATATATAAGTATTTCTCAATTTAATCATTTATCATATCAGAAAATTGCATTTAAATTAAAAAATTTAAGAATGTGTTATTTCAGAAATTGATTTCAAAGAGTTTTACATGTAGTATTTTTGTTTTTTTTTTGTAGCATTATTATTTCCGAATATTGTATTTATATTTATATAAAAGTGTTTCTTGATTGAAATATTTCTTACTTCATTAATTGCTTTTAAAGAGCTTTAAATGTTGTATTTCTATTTTTTATATACGTAGATGCAATTTTTGCATAAATTGATTAAGTAAACTTATTAATCGCAAGCACTTATGGAAACCTTTATAAAAATTGTATTTAGTGATATTCAATCAACTATCTACATTATTCATCTCTTCTTTTAAGATTATGTCATTTCATCGCTTTAATACGCTTAGACAAAATTGCATAAACTTGTTGTAAATGGTTTTGTTTAATTGACTGAAGCTTTGAAGTCATAACATTTCAAAGACAACAATATCAAAAATATTTTTGATGCATTTTAATTAACTGCTACACTTAAATTGTGCTTTCATGTTGCCAAACAAAAATAAAAATAAATAAATATGTTATTTACAACAAGACTGTGGACATGGTAGCAAGCTATATTTGTTTAAATGTTCCATTCCACAAACTACAAACTGCACTTCACTTCAGCTCACTTTACCCAGAAGTCGAGCGAACAATTTGATATTGCAATATTCAATAAATCCGGATTGTTTTATTGCGAGTGGCGCCATCTGGCGTGCGTGTTGTGTATATAAATATTGCATATACACACATATATTTACAGGGTATTTGTGCAATGGAGAATGCCGAAAATACGTGGCGCAATATATGTGGCAAAAATTGCAAAATTGTGGGCGTGGCACGTTGCATTCATGTCGACTGCATTAAACTTGCAGGCCAAGTGAGTGCGGCGCGTGTGGCGTGAACGGAGGAAGCTCAGTTGCCACACTCGAGTTGACACATTGCAAAATGGTAGGCAACAAAATTGTCACACTCAAAAAGGGACGATTGACGGGGTAAAGTGGGAAGTGAGCGGAATTTATATGCAAATTTCATCAAAGTTACACACTCACACAGTCACACACACACGCATCACATGCATGTGCAACAAGAGAAACAAACGCAGTTGATTACAGTTTGAGCAGCACTGAACTCGAGCTCAAGTCGCACAAAGGAGCCGTGCCACATTGTGTGGCGCCTGTTGACAAACAAACATGCCCGCCCCAAAAAAAAACGAAAACAGTAGAAAGTGCCACGCCTCCTTGCCCTTAGCCCCCGAGAGCACAAGTACTCTGCAAGTGAAGTTGACTGATGGCCGAATGGCCGAACTGACAACCAGAAGCCATTTCAAATGAACTGCACAGCAGTGTGGCATGCAACGCAAGCGTTGCACAGTCTATAAAGAGGGAGAGGCAGAGTGCCAGTGTGCGTAACTGGAGCTGACCCAAAAGGTTGGCTCCTTGATAGATGATGACGAACGGCAAGTTCAACCCAAAAAACACAAAAGTAGCAAAGCGGCAAGCGAGCTTGGGCTCGACTGCAAAATACCCGATCTCGCAGAACAGAACTATCGAACATAGAATTTTTTAATATTATTTACTTATTGTAAATTCATAAATTTCTTTGATTTGCTTTTATTTAAATTGTATTAAGTAACTAGCTTAATTTCTTCATTCAATAATAATAATGATAATGATAATGATAATGATAATGATAATGATAATAATAATAATAATAATAGTAATAATAATAATAATAATAATAATAATAATAATAATAATAATAATAATAATAATAATAATAATAATAATAATAATAATAATAATAATAATAATAATAATAATAATAATAATAATAATCATAGCGATAATGATAATAATAATAATAATAATAATCATAGCGATAATGATAATAATAATAATAATAATAATGATAATAATGATAATGATAAAGATAATAATTAGAATATTGATAATAATAAGAATAATGATGATAAGAATAATAATGATAATGATAATTATAAGAATAATAAAATTGTTCGTTTAAGTGCAAATATGTATGTACATATGTACATATGTAAAACGATAAATCTAATGTCTCAAAAATGATGCAATAATGCGAAATGTGCAATTACATATGTATATAATGCAATTAAGCAAGGAAAAAAATTCAATTTCTTAGAATTATGCAATTATTTCAAATTTGAAGATTTAGATCAAAAGAAAAATGCATTTTGCGAATAATTAATAATAATAATAATTCAAAGGCAATGCAATTATATTGGACATTAAATTGTGATTGCGATTGACACGGAATTGGAATACCCTGCTGCGCTTTTAGTAGCTTCGCCCCCAAACAAATTCTAAAGGTTGCCGCCGACAAAGCGACAGACCGAAACAAGAGAGAGAGAGAGAGAGAGAGACAGATAGAGAAGAGCTTGAGCTGTGTGTGTTTGAAAGTGGCATTTATTATTGGGAGGCAGCCTTGCCGAAGAGCGCTTGCCTGTAGGCGGCAATGTCGGCCTTGTTGGTCGCCTGCACGGCATTCCAATCCCTCAGCTGCAGACTCTGCACATAGATGGCGCCCAAATACGCGTCCGTCGCCGTCCGCTCGTCCCGCCGGCACTTGACGCCGATGTCCAGCAGCCGAACGGGGCCGTCGAACCGGGCCAGATAATAGCGCACTCGCCAGCCGTTGCCCAGGGCGCCCTGCTCGGCGGGCAACTGCTGGGGCAGCAGGTGCTGGGGCAAGTTGCCGCCGAACGGTTGCAAGTAGCAGTGACCCGGTGTAATGATGTGCGTGTCGTACGTGCCACAGAACACATACAGACTCTGGGCGTCGCGCTGAGGCGGCGAACAGCGCAACACAATGTCCAGCTGGAGATGCTGCTCCATTTTGTAGGCATAGCCCAGCAGCAGGACGCCCAGCGGCAGCTCAAAGTCCGTGAGAAAGAGGCGAAAGGCGCGCTCATAGTTGAGGATGCGCAACGCGCTACCGCCGCCAAAAGCCGTGTCGAAGCAGTGCTCGGCATTGCGATGCAGCGGCACCGACGGCTGCAGCGCCTGACGCGCCAAATTGAAGAAGCCGCCCGGCGCTGAGGTGCCGCACTCGTAGCTGCCGCGGCCGGAGCCCACACAGAAATCGGTGTAGAAGGGCAGCCGACGGTAGGGATGCGTGGCCAGCGATTGCCACAGGGTCGACCACCATTTCTCGTTGCGGCCGAGAAAGGCGGCGTTGAACGCGTCGTCGCCCTCACTGTTGTGTATGCTGTAGCCCAGGTCGCGCAACGATTCGTAGCACCAGGCGGGCGCAAAGATGCCCGCCGAGAAGCCGCGTCTGGCAATACGCGCCAGCGTCTGGGCGCTGTCGAAGCGCGCCAATTGGCCGCGTCCAAACACATCGATGCCCATGAAGACGCGTTGCACGGTCGCCTGCTGCTCGAGCACCGTCGCCTCGCTGGTGGCCAGATTGGCGTCGTTCCAGTTGTAGTTGATCAGCATGCCGTGACTCTTGCCGAAGAACCGCACGTTCTTGTCGTTCAACTCGTTCTGCCATCGCAGGTCGCCGGTCTCCACGATGCTGTCGTACCAGAAGACGCGGCCGTGCGGCACCTGCGACTCCGTCACGCGACGCAGCTCGTCCACAAAGAAGCTGCAACAGCGTAGAGGCATTTTTATTCAATTTCTTTTTATTATAATGTGTCAAAAATTATCTCTACTATGACAAAAAAGGATCCAGATCAGATGACCTTTTAATTGATATGTAATATAATATATACGCACAACTAAATATGTGTATGTGTATCAAAAGAACATCCATTTTAAACTTATTTTTCTCGATCGGATTTTTCGAAATTATTGTTAAGTGAACCAGTTTCTCTAATAAATATTTATGTACAAATTTAAAAATTAAGTTATGTGGCTATTATTTTTTTATTTTTACTGACTTCTGAGACCTCTGCGACTTGCATTCACAAAACCCTTGCGATTAAATCACCTCGACTTGAGTTTTAACCTCGACTTGCAGTTTCACTTCCGTTTTCACTCCGGGTCCACCCTCTTCCGGTATCACGCCGGGTCCACCTGCAGTTTCCGGTTTTGCAGTTGAGCCAAAAATGGAAGCTAGAGCTTACATATACATATGCCTTATGAACTTAATAATAGACTTATTATAAAGAAAATTCTAGTTACTTGGAATATGCAAGTCATTTTATTTAACTAAAATGCATAATTGATTATGTTTTGCTTGTATGCTAACTAATAGCCTTCAGTGTCATTATTAAAAAGAATATATTTAAATTGCATTCAAGTTAATTGGTATTAAACTAAATAATTCGTTTTACAAATATACTACAGAATTTGCCAGCTAATAAGCATCTAGTTCAATAGACCTCATTGATAATATTTAGTGGAATATTTTGAGCATATTTCAGTTTTACAATATAAGTTTTGGGGTGTGTAATTATATGTAAATTTGCACATAACAATAAACTGCTTTTAAGCCGAACTAATGAGGCAATTACGAAAAAAAGGAAAAAACAAACAAATAAACGATCGATTTCAGCCAGTTTGCATTCGAATTTTATATATATATATTTTGTTGTTGTTGAACATTTTATTAAATGGGCTGCATGTTAATTTCTCTATAATTTTACTGCCATTAAAGTAAACAGCAGCTGCATAACATTTTTATTATAGAGAGACACTTTTAATGTATGTAATAAATCGAATAAAAACAGATAAATATAGCTTTATGGATAAGCAAAAATCTTAATCAACAGAATGAAATTAATTGTCATAATAAATGGCATTTATTTAAATATGTATCTAGAGGGCAAAATACATGTAATCTAATAGGAAAATAGTTTATTGTTGATAACCAAAAACCGAAATCGAAAAAGAATGAAATTACTGCACTTAATTGTTGAAGATTGTAACTATAAAAAATCTTAATCAACAGAAAGAAATGAAAGCATACAATTTATTGTCATAATAAATAGCATTTGTTTAAATATGTATCTAGAGGGCAAAATACATTTAATCTAATAGGTAAATAGTATATTGTTCAATCGTAAAAGAACGAAATTTTTGCACGAAATTGTTTAAAATCGTAACTGTAGAGAAGCGCTACTAAAATGCAATTCGCAGTTCACCAATCGAAGTTGAGTGGCATAGTCAAGATTGTTTAATAGTTAATGAGTCGGCATTACTTACTAGAGATTGGGTATATTGCTGGGATGCACCCGATACTCGATATTAACCAGCCAGCCCTCGAAGCAGAAGTGGCGACAGAGCCGCGTGAGGGCAGCAACCGCATGTTGCACGCTCTCTCGGCTGGCAAGGATCTCCTCCAGCTGCTGGCTGCCCCGGCTGCCCTCCACGATGTAGGTGCCGAGGACGGCGACGCCGTGACGATGGGCGGCATTCAGCCAACCGCTGGGCGGAATGGTCACATAATTGTGACTGAAGTAGCAGAAATAATCGACGGCCGACCAGTGAACAAAGCGATAATCATCGAACTTTTGCGAGCTCTGAAAGTGACTGCAACAAATACGATTAGTAATTGGCAATTATGAAAGCTGAGATAAAACTGTGTCTTACCGATCGGCCAGATAGTTGCCCATCATGTCGTGGCAAACGAGAAGTTCGCGTTTGTTTTCGCCGTTCGTGACGCGTCGATGGCTGCTCACCAGATCCGTGTGGTGATCCAGATAGACGGCCTTGCCACGCACCTCGGTGTCCAGGGGACGCACGTAGCGTCGCCAGTCGATGTTGCGGCTTCGCACCTCGAAGTTCAGCAGCTGCACGTTGCTGGACAGTGGCTCTGCCTCGAGCTGGGCTGCAATGTGTGGCGTTACAAGTTGTTGCATTTGCTCGACCTAACGTTGCAACTGTTGCACGCCAAATAACTCGTTGCAAAGCTTATTTGCACTGCATTTATCTCAGTTCCGCAGTTTTGCATTATTCTCAGAACACAACAAAAATGTGGTGACCGCATTAGATGTGGAAACTACTTCGAGGGCGCCACACGATTGCGATTAAATATATATGTATATATATTGTTTACACCCCAATGTCACTCACAAAAATCTTTGCCTGATTGCAAACTCTCAATTGCTTCGCTATCTCTCTCTCTGTCTCCTCTCTCGCTTTGTCTCTCTCTTTCTGACGGCAACTTTGACCAAAAACCTTAAAACTTTGCGGGGTTTAAAGTCAATTTGAAACAGTTCCAAAGTGGTTTTTGGGGCTTCGAACTTGCATAACTCAATTGCAAAGTTGCATTTCAGCGCACATCAAGCAAAATGGCTTAAATCAATTTCGCTTTTCAAGTGTATTATGCATAAACGAACAAAAAACCAAACTCAAAGAAATCATTAATACAAAAATAAATATATTGTCTATTTATGAAATAGCTTATTTTTTAAATAGTTTCTATTCAAATGAGTCAACTTGCATATTTTGTTTATATACAAAATAAGCTCGTTTTATTGCATTTTAAATGCTTTCGAATTGCCCTCGTCGAAGGGAAGATGTTATTAAGAGAATGTTAGTAGAAAAAATACGATTTTATTTATAAAACTTCGTACTTACACTTAAGTAGCAAACTTAAATATTTTTGTATTAATTTTGATGCCAATTAAAATGCTTTCGCATTGCCCTCGTCAAACAGAAAAAATAATTAAGCGAATGTTGATTGCAAGAAGAGATATTATTTAAAAGCTGCGTAATTTTTGGATCAGTTTGTAGTGAAATTCTCAGCACACTTAAAAAGTAAATTTAAAAATGTACTTGCTCAAAGTAATCGACTTAATGCATTTAAAAATTACTTTGACATACAAATATATGTAAATGTAAATTTGTAATCTTTCTTTTTCAACTTTCACAATTAGCTTCATTTCATATTAAAAGCTTAATGCAATTTGGTAGAAAACTGCAGCAAGCTTTTCATAAAGTTTGCTATCTGCACATAAACTCTGTCGAGCAGTTGGACAGTTGATTTAAAAACTGGCTTTAACGTCGTTGTGCTTGAATGCTCGATTGCGCCATTGAAATGGATATTAAGTAAAGTGGGCGTGGCCGGGCGTGAAGCGGCCACACACATATAACGATGCCATCTTATCGCTCATTCAACTTCATTTTCTACGGGCAAAAATGCAAAAACCAAAAAACAAAAAAAAAAAGAAATGTTCATTTGGATTTTGTGAATAATTCATGCGGTCAGCATTCAGACCCGGATTCGGATTCGGATTCGGACATCGGACTCGAACCCCGGACAACGCAATGACCTTCAAGCCATTTCAATTGCAGTTTCTAATATGCGGCACCAGCAACAGCAACAGCAACAGCAACAGCAACTGTAGCTGCCACAACAGCAGCAGGCGTTGCAGCAATGGCAGTTACAGCAGCCGCATCCCCATCGCCGTTTCCTGTGGCGAAACTTTTTTTTTTTTATACTCGCCACTCTAAATGGCAGCAGGGTATGCCAGTTTAGTGATCAACGCAAATTGTTGCCTGCATCTTCAATTTTCAATTATTATTATACTGCATATATCGGGGTTATCTAAACACCAAATAATTACTCAAAAATCGTATATATGAAATGCAGTTTAAATCAATTCATTTAAGTTAATTTTCTTATCAGGAAAAAGTGAGGCAGTTAAGCACACTACACTAACATACAGCATATATCGGGGTTATATAACTACTAAAGAATTTTCCAAAAAATCTTGTTGTATTTTGAGCAATGAAATACTATGTAAATATTTTAAAATTGAATGCATTTTTAAAATAACTGCTCAATTCTGGAAAATTGCCAACAAAAAATACGAATTTTGCTCAATTTTTTGTTTCAAGGAAGTTAAAGCCATTTTGCACATACTTTATCTATATGTACATATACATATACGTTGAACGATTTATAAAATTTTTTTTACTTCGAAATTAAAATTGTGACATTTGCAATTGAACTTAATAATTTTATTCTGCCAGTCAAATATCAACCGCAAATAAGAAATTGTGAATTTTCATAGACAGATTAATTATCAGCATTTCACAATAATAATCTTGTTGCGAGATTGGTGCGACTTACTTATCATCTATTAAAATTAAATTACAATCATTGAATATTGTTGTCCGTATGATATCGCAATCAATGGGCAAGAACAATAACGTACTCCCCAATATTTGATAATTTCGCGATTAGAAAATGCAAAGCGAGTATTTCGCAGTCGAGCAGTGCCATTTTTTTTTTGCTGCAATGCTGGCAGGTGAGGTGGAAGGGGAAGGGAGTTGCGGCCATGTTGTGGTTATAAAGTGGGTTTCAATGGGGGCTACAGAGAGAGCAGGCATTTTGTGCAATTTGTGGGCAACGAGGCGTCTGAGCGGAACTTTAATCTATCATTGCTGCTGCTACGATATGGATTTTTGAGCAGCGTCTTCTACGCATACCAATGAGCTGACCTTACAAAGAACAAAAACCTGCACATTCAGACGAGCTACATTAGCAGCTTTCATTAGTTTACATTGTTCTGTCGAAGGGCCAACAAAGAACGGTATACATATTATAGGCTGACGCATCGCTCTTATCTGTATGGAATTGAAAGATAGTGGGAGTACTTACGGCAGCCACAGGTGCAGCATTTTGTGGCACAAAAATCACATAGATGTTTGCCACCAAATTGTTCATCATAATCACAACCGGCTTTTGGCTGCAGCTCTTCAATTTGAGACGCCGCTGGCGGCTCGAGAGCATTAACTTTTTCAGCCTCCATTTATGTTCTTTATCGCACTTCAAATGCCACAAACACTAAACAGTAAAAGAAAGAAAAAACAAGATTTAGAAATGTTTTGACAACGCATCGCGATAGCTTTTGTTTTTGTCGCACAGCTGTGGCATAAAAGTGTTGCAGTGTTGGTTAACGTCGCAAAAGTTTCGACAGCTGTGCGCAAGCAGTGCAATTATTTTTGGCGCACTTTCAATTTCAATTAAAATGAAACTTTATTTTTTGGCTATTTATTGCTGCTAATTGAAATGGAAAATAATTGCAATTCTCTTTTTCACTTACAGCGCAATATTATGTGCGGCGCTTTGTTGGCAATGCAAAATCAAGCCAAGGCCGCAATGCAGCCGATAATAAATTGTAATTAAAACAAAACTTTTGGAAAAAAAGATAAAAAAAGAAGAAAAAAACAAGCGTTTTTATTGGCACTGCTGCCAAGAACAGCAAAAGCGAGTACATTTATCTCGCTGCAGACTTCTTTTTTGGCATCAAGCAAACGAAGACAGCGCATTAAAAACAAAAGCAAAATGCCAGCAGGTCGTGTGGCCGGTAAAGCCGGCTACTCCAATCACTATTACAATGGTGAGTACCAACAGCTATTGGCAACTATTGAAAGATTCGACATATTTTTTAATTTACAAAAATTGCATTCTTTTTAATTTTTATATTTTGTATTTAGCTTAGGCTTAAAAATAGTGTGCTACATTTTAAGAGGCAAATATCAATAATTAAAATGCAGAAATTTTCACTTGATGAATTTTTAAATAAATAAAAAAATTGGAAAAAACAAAATACCAAAATTAGTTTATGCTTAGTATAACCTAAATAAATTCACTTATTTTGGAACTAAATTAATATATAATAAATTTTGTCTTCTTTGTACCAACAATAGATTTGAACCATTTTTAACAAAATAGTAAAATTAAAATACAAGAAAATGATTTCTAATTAATTTATTTCGATAAAAAAATGCATTCTAATTACTAGCAAGAAATTTTATTTTTCCATTTTCTTCTAATATGTTCAAATTAATGAATTTAATTTTTCCATTGCAAACGATTTAATTTTTTATTTTTTAATTATCAAGTAACAAGTATGATATCCTGAGAAAATAACCCAAAATTAATATAACAATGTCAAATGGAACGTCTTTCTAACTAGCTGTCATTAGCTGTATTTTGAGAATGCTAATTTAATTATTGCATTGTTGTGATTACGTTTTGTAAAACATTTCGCAGTGCATTGCAATTGTTGTTCATTCAGTTGTAATGCGCATCGATTGCAATTGGAATTGGGAATTGAAAACCCTGTGCACTGAATTGTTATTAATCTTGAGGCCGTGGCCAACTGCAATACTTCCAGTGCTTGTTTTGGCTCTTGAAACTCATTTAAAATTCAAGCTCTCACACACACTCTTTCTGAGTCTCTCTCCCCCTCTGTTTGTGTCTGTTTTTAGGTCGCTCGTATGTGGGCATCAATGAGGAAATCATGTGGGTTAGCATTGGCATGGGCGTGACTATAGCGCTGCTCATAACGATTGCATTGTGCTATATCGCGCGCGAGAAGTGCCAAAAACGTCAACGTGAATATTACGTGACGGCATAGTTAATGTATGCAGCCTGCCAGCGAAACGAGGAGGGCAACGAGAAGAGAAGAGCAACAACGCATTGCATTCTCCACATGGAGCACGAGGTAGACGATAAGCAGGCCGGGCCAGAGAAAATGGATCGGCAGCCAGAGCTCGAGCTGCAGCTGGAGTTGATGCCTTTGCCGGCGGTTACCATCATGAGCTGGACGGTTGTTGACGTTTGTGGGGCGCGCAGCTGGGGCTAGCCAACGAAAATAAAAAGTTATAAACACAACCCACCACACATACCCACAAATACACACACACACACACACACATATACACACATACTATATAAAGCATTCTTGTTGTAATGTTTTTTTGTTTTTTTTTTTGTGCATGTAATCGAGCAATTGTTGTAAGCATAGAGAACAGCCACGCAGCGGCATTACTTTAAAGTGAAGAAAAAAAATGTTATTAAATTTTGCCAAGATATATATTAATAAATAGCAAAACACCCAGTTTGACTTTCGCATTTTTGAATTGCGCGCCCAAAGGGCGCTTGCAACACTGCACGGCGTTGCCACTTAACAGCGTTGCGCGCATTTGCACTGCTTGCGTGCACTGCTTGCCACTGTTGCCGCTCAGCTGTTCGGCCAGTGCGTGGTAAGAAGAAGAAGCGCGCGCACGTTTTATTTTATTTACAAAAAACTCGCCATGGACGACAATATAACGTTTAATGCGATCACAAAGCCCACAATTAAAACAGTGAAAAAGGTAAGCGCACAAAAGTGTAGAACAACCAAAACGTCTAAATTTACGTTTGCTTTTGCAGACGGCGCCAGCGCCAAAGGCGTTGAACAAAAAAACACGTGCAGCGTCGGCGTCGTCGGGATTCGATTTCCAGTTCAATGCGGAGCCGCCCAAGGTCAAGGCGTTGGTGGTGCGACGCCGAGTGGCCACCAAGCCAGCGGTGCAGGCTAAACAGCCAGCCAAGGAGCAGACCAAGGAGCTACCCAAAGCGCCCGCTAAGCCGTCAGTCAACGGCAGCAATGTGGCCAAAACTGCGTCGGAATCGGCGGTCGACAACAGCTTCATGTTCAATGTGCACACAGCGCCGGCCATTGTGGCGCCTCCCAAGCCCGCCGTCGCGCCACAGCCGCTGCTCAGCGAGCTGCGCAACAAGAAGACGCTGCGTGCAGCGCTGCGTGGCCAAAAGGAGAATCCCAACAAGCAGCCCACAGCCGGGGATCTCTTCAAGGCGCAGCTGGACGCAGAGCACAAACAGAAGCGAGCCGCCGAGCAACCGCCAGCTGAATCGCCATCGCCGCCAGCTACGGACGCCAAGCCAGCGCAGCCGACAGCCAACAACAAATTCCGTACCAAGAAAATCGGTCTCTTCGATCAGAGCGATGTGGCGGCGTTGAAGCAGCTGGGGCAACGTGCCGTCAAGCCCGTCAAGGAGACGATCTTCTCGGGCAGCAAGGTCTCCAGTTTGGCGTTGCATGCGCACGCCCAAAAGAATCTGGCCGATCTGCTGAGCATCACCGAGCTGACCACCGTCCAGCAGAAGACAATACCCGAAGTGCTGGCCGGCAAGGATGTGCTGGTGCGCTCCCAAACCGGATCGGGCAAAACTCTCGCCTATGCACTGCCCATTGTGGAGCGTCTGCAGTCGCAGCAGCCGCACTTTAAGCGCACCGACGGCGTGCTCGCCTTGATCATTGTGCCGACGCGCGAACTGACGCAGCAGACCTACGAACTGTTCCAGAAGCTGCTCAAGCCGTACACGTGGCTGGTGGCGGGCACGTTGCTGGGCGGCGAGAGCCGCAAGAGCGAGAAGGCACGACTGCGCAAGGGCATCAATGTGCTGCTTGGGACGCCCGGGCGTCTGGTGGATCATCTGCTGCACACGGCCACATTTAATCTGTCCAAGCTGCGTTTTCTGGTGCTCGACGAGGCCGATCGTCTGCTAGAGCTGGGCTATGAGCGCGATGTCAAGCAGCTGGTGGAGGCCATCGCAAAGCAGCGTGCGGAGGCCGCGGAACCATCGCCAGTTGCCCTGCAGAGCATGCTGCTGAGTGCCACGCTCACCACGCAGGTGCAGCAGCTGGCGGGACTGACGCTCAAGGAGCCGCTCTACATCGACAACAGCGACGAAGCGGCGCAGGCGGCGCTCAAGGGCAATGCGGCGGGCTACGAGAAGGCGACAATTGAGGCACAAATCGCTGACGGACTCGGCGAGTACATGGAGGATTTGACGGGTGTGCTCAGCATACCGGAGGGTCTGCAGCTCTGCTATGTGGTGGTGCCGCCCAAGCTGCGACTGGTCACCATTTCAGCGCTGCTGGCCAAGGAGCAGGCGGCGAGTCCCAAGCAATTCAAGGCCATCATTTTCATGAGCACCACCGAAATGGTGAATTTCCACCACGATCTGTTGAACGAGGCGTTGACACGACGTGTGCTCGACGAGGACGACGAGGAGCTGGCTGCTGAGCTGGAGCAGTCGAACGATGGCGACACGCCGCTGCTGCAAGGACTGCGCTTCTTCAAGTGAGTAAAACTGCAACTGGTGCTTGTCCTCGATAAGCACTGGTTGCAGTGTTTGCTATGGTTTGTGTCTTGACTTAACGAACTTGTAAATTGTTAGAGTTGGAATTTTATGAACTAGTTTATCACACTTTTATTTAGTCTTGATAGCGCAGTCAATCTGAACTATATATTTTTCCTGTTAATGATTTATGAATCTTTGTTTTAGGACAAGTTGTATATTGTTATGTAAATATGGCAGCCCCACACTGCATTGTTTTTCAAAACTATATGGGTTCCATGTATTCGATGAGCCACCACTATTAATTTAATTGTCTTTTATAATTTATTATGCATTGCTGCAGTCTATTTAAAAGCTAATGAGCGCCGTATATGTTTGTTAAATTAAATTGGTTCATGTCCGTGTTAAATATTAGTTGAAGTTCGTGCGGTTGGTTTGTGACTTGGTTAAGCGGTAAACCTTTTTGCACAAGGACAACAAATTGTATTTAGACACCATATTTGTAACTTTTTCTACCAACAATTTAACTAAACGCTCTTTTGACTAGACGGATGTCATTTAGAGTAATCTTAATTGAAGTTTAAGTACTCTAGAAATCAAAGTCTGCGTAGCACAAAGATGAAAAATATTATCACAAAAAATAGATAAATATTTGTAATTATATTGGCAAATTATAAAATTGAAAGTTCGCTTTAAGCCGGTCACTTCTCTTGTATTTTGATAAACTTGCAGTTAATTTGGTTTTCATTTTGGCTTAGGTTACACGGTTCCATGACGCAGACGGAGCGACAGGGCGTTTTCCGTGGATTCCGCGACTGTGCCAGCTGCGTGCTGCTGGCCACCGATGTGGTTGGCCGTGGCATCGACGTGCCCGACATTAAGCTGGTGGTGCAATACACGCCGCCTCAGACGACCGCGGACTTTGTGCATCGTGTGGGACGCACAGCGCGTGCCGGGCGTCGAGGTCGAGCTGTGCTATTCCTGGCGCCGAGCGAGGCGCAGTTTGTGCGTCACCTGGAGAACAAACGGATTCGCATTCAGCAGGCGGACATGTACGGCTATTTGAATGCGTTGGTGCCACGGGATGCGGAGGCGCGTAATGTGCAGGAGGCAGCATCCAATTTGCAGCACAAGTTTCAGTCGCTGCTCGAGGATGATCGGGAGCTGAACGACAAGTCGTGCAAGGGTGAGTTCCCATGGCAGTTTCTGCCTCCCCCGTTACTCATCGGCATTTGTAACTAGCAACTAGCAATTTAATCCTTTCACCAAACGAATATTAACTTTATAATTATGATGTACGTTTGTATATATGTATGGATGTATTTTGTGTCCGAGGGGAAGTGATAGACACTGTTTTTCCAATTATAAGTTGGACGTTCGATGGCACGCCCACTTGTATACGCTGTGGCAACGCGCGTAAAAAAACACGGAAAATTATTTCATATTTGAAGTTAATTTCGATTGCGTGTCGAATTGCCCACCAGCCAAAGGACCAAAGCCCCGACTGACGGTCCGATCCCGCCCACCACTTCACTCCACTCCTCTCCACACTTCAGTTCTCGCCGCTGTGCTGTAAAGTGACCAGCTCTCCTGTCGTCGCAACCGCGTATCCTTGTCCTCTTTATACCCTTTCCGCTAATGAGCCTGTCAGCCGCTATGCGACATGAATATAATGCTCTTCGATTACTGCTATCGATTTGTTGCATCATTACTTCTTGTGCCACATCTCTCACTTTATTTGGATTAGTTTAATTTTAAAAAGAAATTAATGATTGAGCTGGGCAGTATTCAAGATAGAAAATTACATTTTAAATTTTTGAATTAATGGATAAAGAAGTATTTCTTCAGTATTCTGTGAAAGATTCCTCTCATCGCATTTATTGATTTTGAACTATTGGTTAATCTAATTGATTAAATTTTCAAATGCATATTGTGCATTTAATTTTACTTTTTTATTGCTTATTATTTTAATGTGCACTTTGATAATGAAATAATGATCAATTGATACAAAATGCCATAACGTTCTTTAATGTATTGTCTATTTTATTTCACCAACAACTTTGAACTATGCTTGAAAAAATTGATTCACTTTCAGAATTAATTCTCTTGATTTAGTTCAACTTTCAAGTTTACACAGCTCAAATAACACATAGATCGTACATTAATTCATTATTAAGTGATCAGCATTCAGTAAAAAATTCCAAATCGTTGTTAAATGTTCTATTTGTATTTTATATATTTATTATTTGTATTTTTGTTCTAATTTATTTAAAAAACAAATTAATTGCAATCCTATTATATGGATCAAGATAAGTGTATTTGCAGCTGCGGTTTTGCCTCAATTGATGTGAAAATATACATTTTCATTCCCTTTTTTTTTGTGTTTTTCGCTGTCCTGTTAATGTCCTGTTGAAATTGTAATTGCAGCGCGGTCGAGAAATAAAAAGTTAATTAGATGTTACCAAGGCAGGACGCAATTCGCCCCAAACAGAAAGTGGGAAGAAAGTCGGGCGGGGAGAAAGGGTTGACAGGGAAGGGAAGGGAAAGTCAAAGAAAGCATTGGAAGGGAAAGAGAGCAAGTTGATGGGATATTTATGTATGTGTATCTATTCGATTGAAACTAGTAAAGTGCCACGCCCTCGCCAATGGGAGGTGGGATGCAAATGAATCATGGACCAAGGAAGCAGGCCAGGCACAAAAATCGCAACAGGAAACGGAAATTGTGAAATTCAAACGGCAAAACAATGGCAAAACAACTGAACAGAAAAAGCCAAAAACAAAAAAAGAGTCGGCTAAACAATATAAAGAGAAAAGAAAACCATGATAATAAAGATGACGATGATAGGAGCAAGGGCGATGGGCGATGGGGAGAAGCAGCAACTGATGCTGAAACTGAAGCTGAAGGCAAAATGGCAACTCAAATTGCACTTAAGCGTCGAGTCAAGCGTCAAGACAGGAAGCCACTTGGCAAAACTTGGGGCAGCAATGTGAGAGAGAGGGAGCGAGGGAGAGAGAGAGAGAGAGGGAGGGAGACAAAAGGGCAGACTGAAGCTGGTTGCAGTTGATGTGCTCTGCTGTGCTGTGTCCAATCAAAAAGCCATTAAAAAGTATTACGCTTGAACAAAACTCTACAAAGCAGCAGATAAAAGCTGAGAGAGCTGCATAATGTCAAAAATATCCTTGGGTCAAAGGAGCAACGAAGCGCTGCTCGAATAAGTCGGGACAAGCGATGCAGAATTGCTAATTGCCATCAGCTTCTAGTTAAACAAAATTATAGATATCGGAGAGCAGTAAAAAAAATATATGCTTTGGGTAACATTTTGTTAATTAAACACTTGCTTAGATAAATATATATACATATATATAATATTGTATATATTATTCATTATTTTAGTGTTAAAAAACCAAATGAAAACATCGTTGTTCAATAAAGAATTTATTTTTTTTATAGTACTAGCAATTTTTAATACGAACTTTAATATCTGATTTAAAATCGTTTCGATTGGTATTTTCAAAAAGTCAAAGTCAAATGTTTCAAGATTAGTGTAGTGTCAATATCAAGAACTACAAAATGGATTTAATAGAAATATTGCAGACTAACAAAGCCTCCAAGAAGAAGACAATACAAAAATTCATGAACTATGAATTTCAATATGTTTTATATGAGTCATTTTTTTGTCTTTTTAACTATTTTCCAATCGAATTCAATTTGTTTATGGCCAAAAATCATAACTAAACGCAAAAAAAAAAACACGAAAATAATATTATGAAATACATCAATGATAGTTCTGTAAGTCAGCACAACTAATGTTGTCTCTACATATATCTGTAGATTATTTATATTATATAACAGAATATTGCATATTTTATTATTTCATACTACGCAGTCAACAAATAGATTATTTAATGAGTTATCTGCATTTTGCAGTTATCCCATACAGATTATTAATTATTATAAAATTTCATAATTTGGGAAACAAAATGTTCTATGGAAAAGTTGATTAAATCGAACTTATGTAGGTGGATTGAAATCAATTAAAATTTACCTCAACAGTTTTTTAGATGATCCCATTAATATGTGTTTTTCAGTTCAAATTAATCGCTGTTTTATTCCCCGCAATTACTGTTAATTGTTTAGCTCTGAGAAGTTGTGCTTAAGTTGCGCTTGATAAGTACAATATTAATTTGCAGCAGCTCCTCCCATTCAGCATTCTCTGCACATTTTCTATTAGTTTAGTAATTTCTTGACAAGCTATGCGCCGTTAATCATTCAATCATTAACTAAACATCAAAGCCGTTGCCATTGTCCGTGTAACCACATGATTAAGTACTTAGTACCGAAGTAGACACAAAGATACATTTACTCACTCACTCACTGGGCGATATGTGTGGCGAGAAACCACAGAACGAACCTTAAGCCGAATCCTGTCGACAACAACCACACGGGGAGAGTATTTGAGAGGGCGGCGGTGGGAGAGACAGAAAACAATCACAACAATTTGCCACGCCTACAGTCGTGGCCAAAAACCACATGGACACGCGTGCTTTATAAAATATCCGCTTGCATTTGCCGTTGAGCCGTCGACGGGCGCATTAGTTGAAGTTGAACCACCCCCCAAAACAAAGCTCCCAGCTGAACAATGGGAAATCATTGAGGAATGGGTGTGGAAGACTGCGGCATAAAAAGCCATTTTGTGCGGTTTTGTGCACTGGGTTCGGTTTTGGCTTTGGCTCGACATTCGGTCTTTTGGGCTCTCAGATTTTGCGTTGGGTGTCGCCGGCGGCTTCACCGCTCACGACCGAGTTGCGGGAGAGTGCTCGAATGACATTTATTTTATTCGCAACTTCCGGCTTGCAGACGTCTCCGAAACATCCGGGCTCGTCATACTTTTTGTTTGTTTAATGTCTGCCACTTGACTGTAATCGCATTTGCGGCAATTAAGCAGCCCCAAAGACAAGGGCTTGACTTTGAGACACCCCAAAAGACCGCAAAAGGGACTAACGATGGACGGACTGACGGACGGAGGGACGGACAGACGGATGGAGCTGAGCTGAGCTGTGAACGTAGCGAAAGGATGAAACGGCGGCTGCTGCCGGAGTTAATTGCCGGGGCAGAGCCTGCGTCTTTGACTTTATGTCTTCAGCCTCTCCCTTTCTCTCTCAGACACACTGTTTGTCTCGCTCTCGCTCGCGTTGCGATTAATGCATTTATTGTTATTGTTAGGCTAATGTTGTCAAAGTTAATCCGACTTTTTGTCTGATCATTATTATGTACACTCAACTTTCATATATGTTTATGCTCTTGACTTTTTATTTGTTGGTGTGAACCGGTTCGCAAGTGGTTCAGCAATTTCATTTAATTTAGTTCTAAAAATTATCGTAGACTCTAATTCTAAACTGGGAATTATGTCTGACTAAAGAACTGTTTGTTAACTGCTTCTGTTGCGTTACTATGAAACGGTTCGAAAGCGGTTCAGCCTGATAACTAAGCAGTGCTTGCAGCTACATTGCTGATAAATATTTTATTGACACTCTAAATTAAGTAGAAATAAAATTGCAGTAAGACAATGTAAATGAACTGGTTGAATGACATGCTGTGAACCGGTTCGCATGTGGTTCAGCAATTTCATTTAATTTAGTTCTAAAAATTATCGTAGACTCTAATTCTAAACTGGGAATTATGTCTGACTAAAGTACTGTTTCTTTACTGCTTCTGTTGCATTGCTTTGAACCGGTTCGAAAGCGGTTCAGCCTGATAACTAAGCAGTGCATGCAGCTAAGTTGTTCACACTTATTTCATTGACTCTCTAAATAAAGTAGAGCCAAAATTGCAGTAAGACAAAGTAAATGAACTGGTTAAATGAAATGCTGTGAACCGGTTCGTATGTGGTTCAGCAATTGCATTTAATTTAGTTCTAAAAATTGTCGTTGACAGACTCTAATTCTAAGCTGGAAATTATGTCTGACTAAAGTATTGTTTTTAAAGTGCTTCTGTTGCATTGCTATGAACCGGTTCGAAAGCGGTTCAGCCTGATAACTAAGCAGTGCGTAAAGCTACATTGCTGACAAATATTTTATTGACACTCTAAATTAAGTAGAACTAAAATCGCAGTAAGACAATGTAAATGAACTGGTTGATTGAAATGCCGTGAACCGGTTCGCATGTGGTTCAGTATTGAATAATTACTGTGCTCAAAGCTGCCGAATTGAGCAGCAATAATAACGATGATTTGCCAAAGTAGTGAGTGACAATTATACGCCTCAATTTGTGTGCTTAGATAGCGATCTTTATTGGTCGAGTGAGGATAGAATTGCTCCCATGTGAGCGCTTCTCACTTTTGGGCCAGCAACCATTTGTCAGACTTTATTGTGCTCGCACTTCACAGCTGCACAAAGTACTTTACATTTCACAAAACATTTGCATGCGTTAAGAGGAAAGTGAGTGGAGAGAGAGAGATAGCGAGAGGAAGGGAAAGGGAGTCTATCAAAGATATGTCTGTCTAACTGATGTTTATCAGGACTCACATGCTGTAAGGACAATTGCGGTGTGGCTTTGCGGTGCGCACGTTGCGGTAATTTGATATCATTGTTGTATAATTTGGCATTGCCTGGCATAAGTGCTGCGTAATTAGCAAGGACATACCCACAACACACACACACACAAGGACATAAAAAGGCAGTGAGGACAACGACAACGACAACGATGTGCTGCATTCTTTTCGGGGATGGCAACGCGAGAAATCCTTTGCTGACAATGCTCATTTGTCATTTTAACAAATTTATTTTGTAATGAATGCCACACACACACATGCTCGTCTGTGGCAGGCACTTAAGCCAACACATCAATTAATTCTGAAAGCATTAACATGCTACAACTCAACTCAACTCAACTCAACTCGACTCGACTCTAACTCGCTGCTTTTTTCGTTGTTTTGTATCTTTTAGCCTTTGTCTCGTGGATGAAGTTCTATTCGACATTTCCCAAAGAGCTGAAGTCCATATTCAATGTGCGCATCGCCCACATGGGCCACTTTGCCAAGAGCTTTGCCCTCAAGGAGGCGCCCAGCAAATTCGCCCACAAACACGCCGCCCCCAAGCCGGCGCCGCCCACCAATCGTCTCACCTACACCGAACGGTAACTAAACTAAATTTGTGCAAGCATAATATATATATATTAATAATGATTTTAATTGATTGCAGTGATCCCGAGAAGTTGAAGCAGGCGAAGCGCGCCAAGAAGCGACTCTACACGACAACGGTGAGCGGCGAGGTGCGGCAGACGCAACAACAGGTGGCGGCAGCGGGCAAGCCGGGCGGCGAGCGCCATCTAGCGCCAGGCGGCGGTGGCGGCGGCGGCGGTTTCGTCGGCACCAAAAGCCAATTTATGAAGAGCTTAAACAAATCGCGTGCTCTCAACATATCCGAGTTTGATAGCGGGCTGCCAGCGTTGCCAGCGCCCAAAAAGCCCAAGCGGTCTTAGGAAGCGGGATGCGGAAGAGGAGGCGGCATTTTAGGGCGCTATTCAAGCGTTTAATCGAAAAGCAGAGCAGCTAAAAAATGCTAATGCAGCGAGAGGAGCAGCGTCTCAGAAACCTCATAAAAGTTTCATTTTTCTCAACTTTTAAGCCCGGACGTCCTGCGGGAAAAGTTGAGACGACGTCGCTGCCCAGCCAAACCGCAGATAGCATATTTTAAGCTCAAACTCTTCTCTTTTTATCAGTTTTTTTTTTATCACATTTTTTTTTTCATTTCATTTTTTTTTTTTGTTTTTCTGTATTTTCTGTAATATGTTTTTTAGCCGCAAATATTAGAAATCCATTTTCCGCTCAGTGCAGATTCATTCAGTTTTGAAATTGTCAATCCCTGTTGCTGCCACACACACACAGAGCCGCGGCAGCGAGCGGGGGCGAGTGCGGCACGTGCTGGCCGCCTTTTGGTGCAACTGAAGCGCGTAATTTGTTGGACAAGCCATAAATAAATATGAAACATAAACGCATAAAAAATCAAACGATTTGCTTTCATTTACTTTGCCATCTACATTTTTTTTCTCCTATCCGATTTTTTATCGAGCGTGTGCTCGCAATATTTGCACTGGACACGTGGCAGGGATATTAACAAAAAAATACAAACAACAACAACTACAACAAATTGAGAACAACAAGAAAACGGCGTTGGCCTTTTTTGCTATTATGACGATTAATTTGGGGGCTGTTGTTGGCCCAATTAAAAGCGAACGGAGCGCAGCGATTGATTTTTAATTAGCCCTCCTTATCGAGGGGTCTCATGTGTCTCTTGTCGGCTCTCAAGTCGATACCCAATCAAGCGTGTCCGCCCATACCACAAAATACCCTAACTACTTGCCTATTAGTAGTAGTATCCTACCCTTCATTTCGCTGCTTCCCCGACTATTCCTTAACTGGAGTCGACTTTGAATGGCGTCCTAATTACGTGCTACGTGCGAGTGTCAACATATGAAATAATATTTTGATTCAGAACGCCTCGTCGCACGCAGGTGAAAGCTGACTTTTAGGCGGCAGTGTTTGCCACCTGGCGGGTATATTGATGTCCCGATAAAGTGTGTCCAATATTATAAGAACAATTCATCACAATATGTACTAACAACTTAGATCTTATCGACTGATTGTTGGAATATTAATAAATATGATAGTAAATATATAAATAAATATAATAAAAGTTTAAATAATAGATTGCAAAAAAAAATACCACTTTTGCAATATATTTTTCTTACATATTGCAGTAGATTCGAAGCTTTGAAACAAAATATGAAATCGTAGTTGCATCAATAAGGTTAAGCTAAATGTTTATGCTATATGAATGCAAATAAATGGAATTATTTGTTACTTATTTTAATTTCAACAAACTAAATATTGTCAAAATAATATTATTTGTATTTTAAATTTATAGGAAATATAATATAATATATAATAATATTTTTATGTTAAACTGCAATGTTATGTAAAAAATGGAAATTTAGATAAATAAATGGAAATATATTTTTTCCTTTTTATAATTGAAATGAAGTAAAAATTAAACTGTTTGTATTTTGAATATTTTGGTAATAAAATAAAATAAATGTTTTTTTTTTTTTTAATTTTGAATTTTAACAAATTAAATATGATAAACTTTATGATATTATATTTATTTTTAAATATAATAAAATGTTATATGGAGTTTTCTCAATTATCTGCTGTATATACTTTCAATTAGATCAGAGGAGTTTTTTCGTATACAAATGAGATCAATTAATTATGGTCCAATAGTTGGGCGATCAATTGGTTTTCTGTGTATTTACAGGGCATCTGGGTGTTCGAGTTAATTCGAGAGCTGCTTGTTCGCTGGCTCGTTGGTTGGTTGGTTGGTCATTTGCCACTTTGCAAAGGGTTGTCGAGCGTTTCTAATGTGATTGCACTAATGGCTCGAATTATAGACGCATTAGGGTAAATTAAAATCCTCCTCGCTCTATGGCCACCCCCTGAACCCCCCTGCATTACAACAATTTGGGGGTTGTGCCTGTCGTTGTCGGCTGCCAATAAAAAGGCAACTCACTTAGAGCCAACCTGGCTTGACCTGCCAGCCAGCAAGCGAGTTCGTCATTCAACGACTCGTTCTTTGGTGACTTTTGGGGTGGATTTGTGAGTGCCCAACAGGGGCGGGAGGGATTGGGGTCTGGGATCTGGGATCTGGGGTCTGGGGGTTGTTGGTAATGAAGTTGTAGCGGCTGCATCAACAATGCCATTGTCAAAGTGTCCTTTTGTGGTCAGGTGCAAGTGTTGCAGGTTTTTTTCCTGTTCATTCCATTCTTTTTATTCAAATTGAAAAGGGCAAAATTCCAACAGCTGTCAGCATTTCTTTACAGGTGGACACCGAACGGGGCAGCGGCAGGGGGCAGCTTGGGGGCGTTTCACTTTGATTATGAAAATGCTGTGACCCGTTGTACGTTGACAATGGTTGTCGACCAGGCTGTGCCCCAAAGCATGTGGCGACAGCTGGGGCCCAACATCAGGGCATGCCCCAAAGGAAGGGGCAGGGGCAGGGGCAACTAGGAGTGGCTAATTGACGAAGGCCGCGTGGATTTGACACCTATTTTTTCCTGCTTTATTTGTTAGTTATGCAAAGCTCCGACTATAACATTTCAATTGGCTGGCTTCAAGCAGCCCTCAACTTATTGCTATGATGCTAAAGGTCAATTAAATATAAATAATTTAACCAAACAGGAGGTAAATTAAATTTATCTATTAACCATATTTAACTAAATAAAATGTAACTCTTTAGCAAAGGTTTATTCAATATAAATTCGTGAGCTAAACTTATTGTGACTTTTGGTTTAATTAATGAGCAGTTTTTGAGTATTTTACATAGATAATTTATAAAATATGTTTTTTATATATCGCTTTGGCATTAGAAATATTATGGGTTCTTTTGATCTGCTAGTGAAAAGCAATTCCAAGTAAATTCTACTTATTTAGATTAAATTTCAGTTTATTTGTGGAAACGAAAATATTTTAAATCAATTAGGGACAATATCTTAAACACCAAACAACCGCCGAATTCAATTCAGCATTGTAGTTTCTAACTCAGATAATAATATTAACAATAATAAATTCAATATAATTTGTTTTCGTTGTTTATAATTCAAATTTATGAAAAAGAATTTATCAACATTATTTAAAATATATTTACAGTCGAATATATATTATGTTTAATCCATTAGCGAAAAAATATAGTACATATTTTTGGGGTTAGAAAAAATTTGAAATAAATGTTTTATTAATTTTGACCATTTATTGCCGATAAGATTATTTTAAATTAATTAGGGACATTCGATTTCAATTAAATTCGAGAGCAAACTTTTTTTCGTTGCACTTAAAAAATGATATTTTAACCGAAGAGTTGTTATTATTGTTCTAAGTTTAAAGAAACTTAAAAGCAAATAAATTTGATAAGTATCGGACTTCCCAGACACTTTAGTTACAGGGTAACCTGAGTTATTTATTACCTGAGTTAATTATTTCTACAATTTCAGAAAGGTGCCTGCAGTATTTACAGGGTATCTGCTCATCAAATGCCTTGCTTGGGAATAATAAACGTGGTATTTTTGGAAAGAGAGACAGATCCCAGAACCCGGTTTCGGTTCGCACAAGTTTTGCGTTGAGTTCGCCTTTCGTTTTTATGCTTTTTCTCAGCCATTTCGAATTTCCAATTAGAACGCAATGCGATTGCGTGCACAAAATGACAAGCTTTTATGAAATCGCGATGGTTTTCGAGACCGCACATGGGCAGGTGTAGGCGTGAGGAGAGGCAAGAGGTGAGAGGCGCACTGAGAGACAGCGACACAGAGAGAGAGAGAGAGAGAGAGAGAGAGAGAGAGAGAGCAGCCTTTTAAATTATGATTTCATTTGACGGCGCCTTTCGACGCGTCGCTGGACAAGGCCAAAAAGGAATCAAGGCAGCAGGCAAAAGTAGAAATTGGACCTGAAGTTGGAGTTCGAGTTGGAGCTGATGGACTGACGATGGATAGATATGTTGAGGCACCCACACAGTGTTCAATGTTAGACCGGAAATCAGGATGAACTCAAATTATACATATTTTATATGCAATGTTATGTTACCCTTTTGATATTTTCATTTCGTTTTTTCTTTGATTTTATTACGGTTGCTGTTGGCTTTTTATCCAATTATGTTCATTAAATTGGCATTTGAAATGAGCTGAGGCAAACTAAGCATATTATGAATGGTGAACGCGGGGAAGCTCCTTTTTTTGGGGGTTGCAGCAGCATAAACTACTTAATACTTATTTAATTTGATCCGAAGCTGAAAGATGAGGTTGAGGTTGAGGTTGAGGTTGTGGAACCTGAATCAGAATCAGAAGCAGAAGCAGAAACTGATGCGAAATGCAGTCGAGCTGAATGCGTGTCCCGGGCACAACTGTCATAAAAATCACGCAGCGGAAATTATTTTGTCACCATTTATAATTGCATTGTCACAGCGAGCAACTCGACTACTATTCGTATTTGCTCGTGTTGTTGTTATTATTATTATGCTGATTGGAGGGTGTTGAAAGTAACACCCCGCACATTAAATCAAGTGGCTGCGGGCAACGTCATACATAAATTATTGAAAAATCATTCTGCAAATAAACCCAACGACAGACGACAGACGACAGAGTCCTGGGTCAGCGAGTAGTGACTGAAGTGGAAATAGAATCCACCACCAGTCCCCAGTTAGTGTACTTAATAGTGGAAAAGGCCACAAGGATATGTGTGCA
Organism: Drosophila formosana; assembly: GCA_035045625.1. Taxonomy (NCBI): domain Eukaryota; kingdom Metazoa; phylum Arthropoda; class Insecta; order Diptera; family Drosophilidae; genus Drosophila; species Drosophila formosana. The sequence goes on along the minus strand of JAWNOW010000143.1, from coordinate 2,336,170 downwards.
CCCAGACAGTGAGGACAGATGGAGTGATTGACTGACTGACTGACTGTGACCATAAACACATTCATATGTTTGCTCGCTGATTTGTGCTTCTATACTCTAATCATAATTTAATCGATGGTTTGAAAATAATTACTACTAATTCGATTGTATTTAAATTTTAAGTTTTCTTTGTTTAGCTTGATTTTTTATATAGGTAGACATTGCAAATAAATATGCTACTTAATTTATTTTAAGTAGTGATCTGTTTAAAACTAAGTAACTTAATGTCATTGTTAATCCTGTTTTTTATTTTAAAAAGCCATCTATAAAGTTAGTTTTTGTGTAGTGAACAAAGAATAAACCATTTAAAATTTAGGTTTAGTTCATTTTTCTGAGTATTAACAAGAATGAAAACTATAACAAATTAATTATAGTACTTTTTCGGAAATAAAAATTAGCAAAACTCTACAAAATGTATTTTAGCATTTTATTCGTATTAATAATAAAAAAAAATGTGAAAAATATATGGGATTCATTCTAGAATTTTTCCCAAATTATCAAGTTACAAAATAAAATATCTGCTATTGTTTTATTATCATCACATTATTAAAATGAAATCCAGTTGTTCTAGAATTTTAATTTAATGTGATTAACAATTGACTATGATTGTCAAAATTGCATTATTGTGCAATTGAAATACAATTCACAAACTCAATGAACTAAACAATAAAGCGATGCTGGAAGTTTAGTTGGCAAAATAAATATTAGCTTTTAGCTCAACTGCTGAAAAGCGAAATAAATTGTTGTAGTCGAGACTTTGCTGACGTTGCGCATACGCCGCGTGCCACGAAAGGCAGTGTAAATATTTGTGCCACAATTGATGGCACCAGAGAGAGGCGAGTGGCGAGAGGCGAGAGGGGAGAGTGAGAGAAGCTGTAGCTTCAGCTAACTGCCACAGCATCCAAATCCAATTAATTTCATAGCGCCTAAAAACTTTAAGCGCAAGCGTCGAAGCAAAAGAAGAGAAGATGGAGAAGCAAAGGGAGGCGATGGTAGAGAAGCTACCCCCTTTTGGTCACACCCCTTGGCAGGCAGCTAATGGAAAGCGACGACTTCTGTGCGTCTCTGTGTGGCGTCAGAGTTGCGTTTCCGTTTGAACGATTTGCCACGACCCCGAACGATGGCTTCTATTTATTTGCAAATGCAACTTGTCCAATTTGACAGTTGTCGCTTGTAAATGTCAGAGGGTGGGACGGGGGAAAAGTCAGTGAAGCGTGGAAGTGTGAAAGCCTGTAACGAGGCATATTGCGGATTGGATTTTGTGTAAATTTATTTATGTTAATTAGTTTCAATTTGATTTAATTTGCGTTCAAGCAGCTTGAGCCAAGCAAGCAAACTTGGCCAAAGCAACAGCAAACTGAAACGAAACGAACTCAAATGAAATGAGCTGACAATTAAAAGCACGTTAAAAACGCATTTAGCAAACGTTGGAGGAGCAACAACAGCGAGAGACACAGAGAGAGAGGGAGAGGGGTGAAAAAGGGGGATCCGTTTAAGCCGAAAACGCCTAATGACAGCTGCATTAATCCTGTGCGCTAACAAAGCGTTGAAGAAATCACTTTACCAGCGGCGGCAGCGACGGTCCATAAAACAAGCTAAAAGAGAGGGATACACAGAGCGAGGGAGGGCGGCAGGTAGAGGGAGCAAGCTGAGAAGAGAAATGACGGGCCAAAAGGAGACGCCGCCAAAATCAACGAAATGACATCGAGACATGCAAACAAATGGAAATGATGAGCTTCAACTTCGAGTTGGAGCTGGAGTCGGACTTCGACGAAAAGTCTAATTTGTTGATAATTTGCGACCGCCGCCGCTGACCGCCAACGATGCCCCACGGCCACAGGCGCTGCATGCGAGACAGAGACACAGGCAGCGAGAGAGAGAGAGAGAGAGAGAGAGAGAGAGATGGCGAGTGAGGCCAAGCGATACTTCCGCTATGCCATAAATGGAAGTGGAAATGCAGTGCTCAAGATGCAGAGGGAGCAAGAGAAGCTGATGCGAGTCCGAGAGAAAGAGAAACACGTTGGAGCTGCACATGGAATATGCGCTAGGATTGTGGAGAAGGCGAAGAAGTTGCAGTTGCAGTCGCTGAAGGAGTTGCAGTTCTCAGTTACTGGTGCCATTTGGATTTATGATGCGTTGCGCCAACTGCCAATTTAAAGATCATTTGGCCAAGAGGCGCGATTTCAAAACACTAAATTGCTCACAATTTGTGGGTGTTTTTTTCTTCTCGTTGTTGTTGCTGCTGTTGTTGTATTTCATTCAACAGCCTCACGGAGGTCAGTCGGCAGTCGGCAGTCGGCAGTCGAACTGAGCGTTGAACCTAATTAATTGCATTTTAATGTGCGTGCAACGGCAGCTACAGTGAAAAGCGCCAAGGAACATTGGCAATGGAACAGCCAAATAGGCAGCCTGTGGAGTGCAAGCTGCAGAGAAAGTCTCTTTGAGTCGCATTGAGATGACGTTAATCTGGTGGAACAGTGGAATTGTGGAGCACTGTTCTCATTATAGAGATTGTGGATTAAAACAAAATTGGTCAATAATTTCAGCAATAACAGTGCGGAAGTGGATCATCAGAAAAATGGAACTAAAAAAAAGTCATCCTTGCCTAATAAACCTCTATTAAACAATTTATTGTAAGCTTTTTTTATGTTATATGCAAATAAGTATTCTGTATTCTGTATTAACAAAAACTTGAGCCTAAAACAGACTCCAAGGAGAAGAGAAGAAGAAAGTAATTTATTACTTTCTTTACTTTTTAACAATAAAACATTATTGATACGTAAAAATTGATAATAAAAGTTATTGATCAATTTTTATAAACACAATTTAAAAAAAGTTTTGTTAAATTGTTAATCATTGTGAAAGTTGTGTTCTAATGTAATATAAAATTGTTAAATAGTTTTTATATATACTTGAATATTTAGAAAACAAATATTTGTTTCCATATTTAATTTGTAAATAAATATGAGTAAACTCAATTATAACAACTAATTTTGTAAAATGAGAAAATTGCCCAAAAGCTTTTAGTACAATTTATTCTGTTATGCTCACCCTAAAAAAAAGCTTTAAATAATGTGATATGGTCACTCACCAAAAAGGATTTCCGTTAGTTAGTAGCTGAAGTAGATCCAAAAGTAGCTTCAGGTGCTGTCTCACTCACACACAAACACTTTCGCAATGCACTCGAAATATATCCCTGCAGTACGCTTGGTGGCAATTGCCCCGATCGACTACCGAATTCGCTATACTCATTCGGTATACAGATTTCGTCAGTCTAGTGGTAATGCAACGTCTCGCTGCTTGGTAGACTTCGTACGTCAAACGAGAATAAATATGACCATCGGCTTAGTCGAAACGAGAGTGGAGGCTAACGAAACTCTCATAATTTTGGTCACACAGTTTTCATCTCGTATTTTGCTTGGCGTGCATTGTGAAATCAACAATAAAAAAGTGAAGTGCCGGAATTGTCCATACATTTTTTTATTTTGTGCTGATCCCTGATGTAATATTTAACAAAGTGGTAAGTTAAATTGATATAATTCATATATATATATATATATATACATATAAACATAAGTAATTTAATAATTGCAGATTCTATTGTATTGGAAGAAAATGATGTGGCACGGCAGAGTACCAATTGCGGATAACCAAGCAGCATTAGAAAAATGCCATACAAATAATTACAAAAAAATTATAATTTACAGAAAGTAATTATAATTGTTAAGAAAATTATTAATATATAAATCAATCAAATCATGAATAAAAGAAAAAGGGCTCAACAATAAAATAACACGTGTTTTTTTCCGTATTTATGCTTTGCAACACTAGTAAGTACTCAATGAGTACTAATCAAGTATCAATTCCAATTGGGTACTAATCCCAATTTAATACCCGAATTAGAGTATCGAAAGAGTTACTCGATTTAGAGTACCGAAACAGGTACTCGAATTAGAGTAGCGAAGTAGGTAGTACAATGGTAAACGACGTCGTGTCAATTGTCCCCATTCCAATGACATGCAATGTAAATTCTCCATTGACAAATGCATGTTAGAGGGGTTAGTAAAGTAAGTAGTGGTGGTGCCATTCGGTATAGCGAATTCGGTAGTTCGCGAGTACTCTTGCGTACTGAAGGGATGCTTCACAATCACCAAAAAAAAATGAAGAAAAAAAACACAACAACACTTGCACTTCAGGTGCTGTCTCACTCACACACAAACACTTTCGCAATGCACTCGAAATATTTGCTTCACAATCACCAAAAATAAATTATGAAAAAAAAACACAACACCAACACTTGCACTTCCTAGCTCCTTTTAATTTCGATCATTTGCTTCACACGCACTATACACACACATATGCGCTGTAGAAAAATTCTGCAGCGTCATTTAGCAATGGCTTTGGCATTATAAGAGAGGGGAAGGTGGGGAACGGCAATGGCTGAAATTTTCAGCGCGGCGTCACTTTTCACCTTAACCTCAATTTGCACAAGAAAAAAAAATGAAGACCAAAATTTGGCGATTAACATTATGCAATCTACTTTCCAATATTTTTTCACACATATGCGCATAAAATAAAAGCAGTTACCGCTACTTTTATTAACTAATAACAACAATAATTTACCAAACCGATCACGCGAATAAATTAACGCACAGGTGTCCCGTCCGATGTCCGCGCTGTGCTCTTATTGCGCATCAACTGCTGAGCCGGTGAATTTGGCAGATGGCGCTTTGCTTTCGCTCTCTCTCCTTTTCTCTTTTGCATATTGCAGCTCCCCGCGCTCCCCTTTCAGCAATCATAGAATTTGGCAGCGCGGCAAGATTGCGATATTTTGTACGTTTGTAGTGCAACTGTGGTACATTTTTATGTTTGATCATTTCTAGGTACATTCTTTGTACATTTGTACCGCAACTGTCGGTACATTCTTGCATGGTTATATTGTTTCGGTACATTCAGTTTAAATTCAAACGATGAAATTTAAATTGAATGTGCATTTATATCGAATATTGTACAATTTGCAGGTGGCAGCACTCCGCGGTACATTAGATCTTTAAGTCCATTAAACGAATGCAACATTGCAAATAAAGCAATATATATAAACAGTAAATAGTTAAATAAATTAATAATTGTTGTAATATTGTAATAACTTGATGTTGCTTAACTCTGTACAAACCATAAGCAGGATAATTTAATTTGAAATGATAATAAATGTTATATAGAATTCGATATCATTAGCTTTGAATGAATAAAACATTAAACATTTATAGAAAACGCACAGCACAAATAGATTAATAATGTAAACAGTCAAGTACAATAGTTCGAAGTCCATCAATGCTGTTGTACCCTTCTTCCCCCTCCACTCTCTAGTCACGCTCTCTCTCTCTCTCCCTCTTTCTTTTGTTGCTTTGTCCATTCGCATTCGCTGTCATCAAATTTGTGTCCATTTGGCAGCCGTTGCTTTGATTTATGTGCACTTCACGCTTTGTCGCAATTGTCGCTGCCACATGCCACGCCCCCCTCGCCCATTGTGCTGCCACCTTCTAATGTGCCCACTAAACATACTCACAGAGACAGAGAGAGAGAGAGAGGGAGAGAGAGTTTGCTGTGCGCTGCGCTGTGGCATTATCCTGGTCACGTGTGCGCACAAATTGATCCTTTATGAGCATTTTGCGGTTAATAATACTTTAACGTTGAAGCTAGAGGAGGAATGAATCCGTTGGATGCGGCATGCAGGCACGTGCCACCGCCACCGCCACCGCCTTTGCCACCGCCAACGTCGCTGAGCCTTTAAGTGTAAATGATAAGCCATTGAGAGCTAAGAGCTCCGGATGAGCTGCAGTCGCAATTGTTGCTGGGGTTAAATCGCGCCACGCCGACGACTTTGTTGTTTGTTTTCCTATCAAAAAAAGTAGAATCACCAAAAAAAAGGGAGATGGCGAGGGGAAAGCGAGGAGGTACACAGAGAGAAAAATTACGTTCGAAAAACAATAATGAAATTTGTATAATATGTGATCTTCCGACCTTCAATAAAAATAATACAACTAGAATTTGTTCTTAGAAACAAATTGTTAAATTTGTTCTTTAATTGATTATTGTTCACATCTTCTCAAAATCTAAAAACAATTTTAATAATGTACAATCTAAAATTGTTGTAGAATTTAGTTCTTGATTTATGAATTTCCTTTCAGATATTTTTTTATATTTTTGATTTATAAGTTTAGCAATTTTTTTGCTCCGTGTAGTTGCTTGACATGTGACACCTATTGTCAGCTGCCTTTTGTTCAGAGCTTGGAGAAAGGACGCTTAAGATGAGCCGATCTTTAAAACCCAGCTCGACTTTGTCGTGTGTATGTATGTGTGTGTGTTCAGCTCAAAGATCTAATGTACCGCAGTGTGAAGCCACCTGCAAATTGTATAATATTCGATATAAATGTACCAAACGATGCAATTTAAATTGAATGTACCGAAACAATGTAACCATGCAAGAATGTACCGACAGTTGCGGTACAAAAGTACAAAGAATGTACCTAGAAATGATCAAACATAAAAATGTACCACAGTTGCACTACAAACGTATGATTTCTATGATTGTACAAAGGGGAGCGCGGGGAGCTGCAATATGCAAAAGAGAAAAGGAGAGAGAGCGAAAGGAAAGCGCAATCGGCCAAATTCACAGGCTCAGCAGTTGATGCGCAATAAGAGCACAGCGCGGACATCGGACGGGATAATTCCGCGTTAATTTATTTGCGTGATCGATTTGGTAAATTGTTTTTGCTATTATTAAATAAAAGTAGCGGTAACTGCTTTTATTTTATGCGCATGTGTGTGAAAAAATATTGGAAAGTAGATTGCATAATGTTAATCGCCAATTTTTTGTCTTAATTTTTTTTCTTGTGCAAATTGAGGTTAAGGTGAAAAGTGACGCTGCGCTGAAAATTTCAGCCATTCCCGCTCCCCACCTTTCCCTCGCTTAGACTGCCAAAGCCATTGCTAAATGGCGCTGCAGAATATTTCTACAGCGCAAATGTGTGTGTATAAGTGCGTGTGAAGCAAATGATCGAAATTATAAAGGAGCTAGAAAGTGCAAGTGTTGGTGTTGTTTTTTTTTCATCATTTTTTTTTGGTGATTGTGAAGCAAATATTTCGAGTGCATTGCGAAACTGTTTGAGTGTGAGTGAGACTGCACCTGGAGTGCAAGTGTTGTTGTTGTTGTGTTTTTTTTCTTCATTTATTTTTGGTGATTGTGAGTGAGACAGCACCTGAAGCTACTTTTGGATCATGAATGACGAACGCTGCTCTAACTAACGGAAATCCTTTTTGGTGAGTGACCATATCACATTATTTAAAGCTTTTTTTTAGGGTGAGCATAACAGAATAAATTGTACTAAGAGCTTTTGGGCAATTTTCTCATTTTAGAAAAATTAGTTGTAAATGATATTTATTTTCAAATTAAATATGGAAACAAATATTTGTTTTCTAAAATATTTAAGAATAATATAGCTGCCGTTGCACGCACATTAAAATGCAATTAATTAGGCTTAACGCTCAGTTCGACTGCCGACTGACCTCCCTGAGGCTGTTGAAAGCAGCAACAACAAAGAGAAGAAAAAACACCCACAAATTGTGAGCAATTTACTATTTTGAAACCGAGCCTCTTGGTCAAATGATCTTTAAATTGGCAGTTGGCGCAACGCATCTCGATGTATCGATGTCATTTCGCTGGTTTTGGCGGCGTCTCCTTTTGGCCCGTCATTTCTCATCTCAGCTCGCTCCCTCTCCCAACCGGGGAGGCACCTTTTGTGACACCTTTTGTCAGCTGCCTTTTGTTCAGAGCTTGGCTGCAAAGGCGCTTAAGAGCAGCCGATCTTTAAAATCCAGCTCGACTTTGTCGCGTGTGTGAGTGAGTGTGTGTGTGTATGTGTGTGTGTATGTGTGTGTGTTCAAATGCCACTTCACACTTAATTTGCTCATAATGCCCGGCGTAATCCGTCTCCCCCTTCTGCCTCTGTGTTAATATCCTGGCAATTACGCTGACAACAACAATATTTGAAAATTGCATTAACAACAACAACAACGACAACCACCACCAGCAATCGCCACCCTCTTCACACTCTCTCCCCCTCTCCCTCTCTCTCGCTCTCACTCTCGCTCTTTCTCCGTTGTGTCCAGATTTTCTGCTGCATTGATTCTTATCAGCTCTTGTCACATATGTTGTTGCTGCTGCCTGAGCTCAGCTAATACTTCTAATGTGACAAATTCATCCATCGACTTGATTCGCCTTGTATTGAGCTGTCTGAATCCCGCCGTTGTCCTTTTTCAAGTGACGCTCAAATTCACATCGCTGATAAGACTTAAATCGCTCTCTCGCTCTCCCTTTTCCTTTTCCTTGCCCTTTTTGTCGCATTTTAATCTCTGGGCCGTCGACAAATTGTTCGAATTGTTCAGATCGTTGCGATGTGATAGAAAATGGCAACAAATGTTTTAATTTTCAGCGGCAGCTAAGCCAACGGCAAACTCATCCCCATCCCCCATTCCGCCTTCCCCTTCCCTCTCTCCTCATTTAAGGGCAAGTTTTCAAACAGTCTGCAAAAAGTTTTGAAATCTACTTAAATTAGTCACGAATTAAGCTAGAAAGATTTAATTCCATCAAAATCATATAAATTAACAATTGCCGAAACACGTGCCAATTTTTTTGTGGCGAAAAATTCACTTTAATTAAATAGGCATAAATATAAAATGAAACAAATTTAATATAATACGTTTGCGATTAAATTTAATTGCAAGCTTAAATTATGATTAGGTTTCAAACGTACTGAAGTTAATAAAATGAAAAAGTAATTCATTTTATTTGTCAAAGATTTATTTGACATAATTATAATTTCTTATAGTACATCAATAAATATATCTACAATTTAAATTATGATATGATAATTAAATAAATATCTTAATATATTATAATAAATAAATTTATGTATGTATATACATTTAAAAATGAAAATTTATAATTAAACTACATAAGTATGCCATATTTAATAAAATAAGTTGGATGTAGCGAAATAAATATTAAATCTAATATTTTTAAATTTGCAATTCGCAGCTATAATTAACTAATATAATAAAATGCAAAATAAACAAATTAATATGTGAAAAAATAAATTTTTTTTAAGAAAATAATTATAAAATATTACCTTAACTTCCAGTTACTAATTTTCAGCAAACCAAGTTCGAGCTCTAAATTTGTAATTTTTAAATTTTCGAGCATTTAAATATTTTAATAATTCTATCTGATGAATTAAAAATAAGTTCTTAATTATAATTATGTTCTAAAAATATGAGGCATAATTTTTTAAAATTTTTAAATATTCAATTCCTATTATTTTACGACTTGAAAATCAACTCTAAAACGCGATTTGTTCAATAGTAAATAATAGTTACATTTTTCACTAAACAAAAGCTCAAAACTTGTCTTATTTAAGTACCAACTAACTTAGTTGCAACGCCCATTAAATTGTGTCTACAATTTATTTAAAATGTTGGCTTTATTACTAATTTAGATTTAAATGATTTAAATTGTATCCATTTAAGTTGCAATTGAAATTACAATTTGCGAAAACTTTAAGCCAACTCCAAGCTACTGCATGACGACGAGTGGAAATTAATAAATTGCCTTTGTGGTTTTTGGCCTCGATAAGGCGAACAGCTTGAGCTGCCACATGCCGGAGGAGGAGATGGGGCAGGTGGGGGAGCAGAGGGGCAGCTCTGTTGGATTTGCATAAATATATCGGGGAATAGCATATAAATCTTATATATGCTTTCTATTTAACTTTTACTAAAGACTTCCGACACATTTCAGAGCCAACTCGCGACGCTCAAGCGACGCGGCGGCAACGTTGCTCAATTTGTGGCCTGCGGCGACTCGAAAAGCGGGCAGAAGGCAGGGGGAGGGGAAGGGGAAGGGGCAGGTATGACAATGCACCTGCCTGCAGTTACTTTCAACACCTACACACGTCTCCTGGCCGGGCTTGGGCTTGGGCTTGGGCTTGGGCTTGGACATGGCTTTGGGGAGGGTGCCACGATGGCGTGACTTGCCTCCATTTCGATGCGGCGCCTGAAGTGGCCAACGTCAGCGTCGCAGTCGCAGTCGGCGTCGCAGTTGCAGTTGCAGTTGCTGTTGGTGTCTCGGGGCACAATTGTCTGTGTGGCTGGTTGATTGTTGCCCCCGAGCCTTGTAACTTATCTAAATGCACACAATTATTGAATATAATCGTTGCCGCAAAACAAACAAAGCGAACAGCACATTGAAATTTGCATGCCGCCTTTTAGGCGTTTGCTGCGCTTCAGCTCCTCTGTGTTCTTTTTGTTGTTGCCAGCCCTCGACTTTCGGATACCCTCACCTGCAGCACTTCAAATTCATCAATTGATAAACTCTGCAATTTTTTTTGCTGCAATTAAGCGCTATTTCCGCTGCCTGTCAATTAAAGCATGAATTACTGCATTTTAATTTGTGGCTTATTAATTTGTATTTATACTGATATTACTTTACAGCTCAATTTCAAATATTGAAAATTATTCAACAACATTTATTGGTACTATAACTAACTACATTATATTAAAAATATTTTTAGTTTACGCTGACTAATCAATCATTCATTTAATATTATGTCAAATTGTTGTAAAACCAAAATTGATCTAACAAATTTTTGGCGCGAAGCATAATATTATTCTAATATTGTTGTTCGTTATACATCGTAAATCTCACTTTTTGTAATGACTTTCTGATTCTGATATGTTCATCTTTTGCATAATTTTTTTATTCCTTCAAATATTAATAATGTTAAGCATCTCTCAGTTACATTTATTTCTTAAAATATTTGTTGAGCTTAGCTATTTCTTTTATTGTTATTATTCATTTTACAACAAAGGTTAATATTAACTTAAAAATATTTTTTAAAAATATTAATTTTGTGGAATATTTTTTAACTTGGTGCTGATTTATAATAATTTATAATTGAAATTATTTTCGAATAATATTCCAATTTACAAATTCAATAGAATTTGTTTTTATTTTAAAAATAACTATAATTTTCTTACTACCAAATGTATTAAATAGGTTTTACTTAGCATTATTTTTGTGTGGTTTTTAATTCGTTGTAGCTATATAGAACTATGTGAAAAACGATTTAAAATAAAACATATTATAGTGGGCTTTTGAAAATCCTCCCCTATCTATATCCTTCTCCTCGTGGCGTGTAACATGATGCATCAGCAAGCGACAAATTCCAAAACTATCATTAATAATGCCAACCCCCCCCTGAACACACCCTTCCTCTCTCGAGCATCGACAAGCTGCATATGGCAAGTGTCAACGGAAGTGCAATCGAGAAAAATTAAACAACAACAACAACAACAAAAAAGTGGGAAATTATTAAAAATTAAACTGACATTAAATGCGAATAAAATTGTTGAGTTTTTCGCATTTTCATTTTCGTTTTGATTTTGTTGCTGCAAATTGCACATTTGTTTAACTAAATGGCAGAGTCGAGTAAATTGCCGCTGGCCACAAGCTGTCTTCAGCCTGAAGTTTCTTCTTCCGTTTGCAATTTCGACTCAGACTTCGGGCTATCCGACTATCCGACTATCTGACTATCTGACCCCTATCCGAGCTGACCTCAGCCCCCATTATTCCCTTGGGGCAAATTTGAATCGTGGGCGTATTTCCGGTTCGCTCGTTCAGCCCACTAAATTTGCCAGTTGCTCTCTGTATTTACCTGGTAAATGCTTCTAGATAGCTTTGGGCCACCGGACCGCCAAGCTATAGCTTAAGCAAATATTAATCGATATATTTAAGTGTGCGATAACATGGAGTTGGGGCTGTGAAAATTTGTACTTCAATTACATTTTGTTTGGCCACAAAATTAGGGTGTGAAAGATCGAGCAAAGTTGCCCAAGATATAAACTATATGACGATAATTATCGATTACATATGAGCTATATAATTTACATTTTAAGTGCTTAATGAACTAAGGAACATCAAATTGTTACGATACAGGAATCAGCATAATAGTTTTATTAATAATTGTGTTATAATTTAAAATTTTTAGCGATGTTTTAATATTAAAATAAAAAATATTATTTATGTTATCTCTTTACTATTATTAGGTTCAGTCCAAATCTTTATGGTACTGTATTGTGTCTAATATGTTATATTCTTCTCTAGAGTATATTCTTAGATAAACATACACAAAATTAGCGATCAAAATATATATAATGACGATATTACAGCGAGTTTAAAATTGTTGTTCTAAATTTTGTAAAATAATTTAATTGGAAATTAAAATTTTTGCATATCATTTTTTTTAATTCATTTAATAAATAGTATTTTAGTGACATGAACTATTTAAAATTATGCTGACAAAACTATCGAACATTATCAATTAAAAGTGTCGCTAAAAATGTATTTAACATTTTTGTTTGCTGCTCAACTAAATCGAACTTATTAGGTATCGTTATCGATCATGTAACGCAATCGATAATTTGTAGGAGCTTGCCATATTTACTTTGGCTAGTCGAACTGGTTTGTTGCGATTTCACAGCGTTAACATTAATTTGAGTCGTCGCATCTTTGTTGCCACTTTGATGGCAAATCTCACACGCTGTTGCCGCTGATGCTGTTGCTGATGCTGTGCTGACAGACTGTCAGTTGGCAGTCCAATCCTCCCACTCCTCGCAGTCATCCATCAATCCCCGCACCCCGAAACTCTCTTGCTGACGCTGTCGCTGGCTTTGTACCCAAGTTGATTGCTTAAGCGAATTGCGGTGCCTGCCCCAGTGGGAGGTGACTGGCGGGAGCAGCAAGCAGCGATGTGGCAGGGGCAAGGAGATGGGGCAGGGGCAGCTGTTGGCTTCATGCACACAAAAATATGCGACTAATTGAAGTTTATGTTTTCGTATGTTTTGTGTGGAGCCCCCGCAGAGCGCAAAAGCCTTCGTTGGAAGTGGAAGCTGCGAACTTGTGCGGACCCGGCGGCGGGAGGAAGGAGGCGTGGCGGGAGGATTACTGGTACATTGACAGGCGGCGGTTTGCTGCTGATTTCCATGCAAATTGATGTTACAGCACAGTAAGCAGCCAATATTTCAGCTTCATTTCATAAATGCGCCCGGCGAATTCCCCAATCGCATCCAACAATCCCCGACGGCGCTCGCCCATCTCTCCAGCTCTCTAACCAACCAACCAACCAGGCAACCAGGCAGCCAGTCAGCCAGTCAGCCATCCGTCCATCCATCAGTGGCCAGAGTTTGCATATCAAAGTTTATGGATGCCTCGATATCGATAACGACGTGCCACATGACAAGCCTCTTGACAGATTTTCATCTTTTTTTTTTCTCTCTCGTTTGTTGTTGTTGTTCCTGTTGTCGTTGCGTCCTTTTTATTATTCACACCTTTAATGTATGCATGGAAATTACGCAATTATTTACTGTGACATCATTTGACGCCATCGCAAGCAATCGAATGTGCCTAGAATTATTTCAAAGAGTAATTCTAAAAGTGCCAGCGAAATTAAATGAAAGTAATACTTTTATTAAACATAATATTATTTATTTCATTTTCTTAATTTTCTACATTTTATTAATTATTTTACATAACAATTCCAAATGTGTTTACTTAAGAAATTTTTAGAGCATGCCAGTGTGATTAAATTAAAATAATTGAATTTAATTTTATATTGTGTATCTTTTTTTATTTTATATTATTTAATATTGTACAATTTATTATGCCTAGAAATTTTTCAGATAATGATTTGAAAATATTTACTTAGAATGCTTAATTAACATAACATATCATAATATTGTTTATCTACTTTTTTATACTTTATTGAATGTTGCACAAATGATGTCTATGATCGCTGTTCATGATAAAAAATAAATAATTATAAATAATGAATGAATGATTTGATCAAGAAAAATATGCTCAAAATTCTCTTAAAAGAATACGAGCAATGATAAATAATTACATGATTTTAAAAAGTAAAATACAGTCCCGAATAAAATGTAACCAATAAATAAACATGATCGAATTTCGTGTAATTTCCCTATTAATTCTGATGTAAAATAACAAATTAAAATCAGATTTAATCTCGATCTCGATACAAAAATTTGCCAAACAAATATTTGCCGTTGTCCAACACTGGCAACACTTGGCTGCAAAATGTGGTCGGCGCTGCTTTTGGCCAATTTGGCCAGCACTATTGCTGTAATTAGCAACATTTGGCTACCGACAACGATCGAGTTTAATTGACCGTGCCCACACACATATAGTGAGCAAGAGAGAGAGAGAGTGAGAGAGAGGGAGAAAGAGGGAGATAATGCTGGGCAGAGAGAGGTCTCATGGAGGGCCGCTTGAATGTGGCAGCTTTGTGTCATTTGTCTTTAATGAACGGTTACCTTCACCCCCTCCCTATCACCCTCTCTCTCACTCTCTCTGCAGCTCCCTTCCACCTTCTCGCTCCTCGTCACCCTTCTAGCTGGTTATTGTTCTCGGCCGTTGCATTTATTGTCCTACCAAGCGTCGCTTTTGTTTTAAGCCAACAAACATTAACATCGCTGCCAATTTGTCGGCAGCGAAGGCGCAAACAGAGAAACGCGCGTGTCTCTCCCCTCTCTCTCTCTCTTTCTCTCTGTCTCACTTCTTTCCTCTTTCGCCTGCTTTGTTGCCAAGAAGCGTGCAGCAAAATGTTTGCTTAGGGCGACTGCTAACACGATTGCCAAACGATGCAGGCCAACAACACAGCAACTTCTCAGTACTCTACACTGCAACTTTGAATGTGGCAGAATATATTAATGTATATTTATAATATATATAATTATGTACATAAATACCAAAAAATTATCATTAATTTTAGCATTTTATTGTAACGACTGGCAAATATTTTTTTATATTAAAATATTATAGTCATACAAAAATTTAACAGCTATAAATGTTAAATATGCAATAAATGCCAAATATAAATATATATACATTTTTACCGAATTTTTGATTCGCCAAAAAAATATGTATTGAAAAAATATTAAAATATTATAGTTACATTTAATATACATCATTTTAAATATTACAGTCACAATTAATGTTCCAGAAATGCCAAAAACCGCAAATATTAATTGACAAGAATTTTTAGTATTTATTGTAGGGCATGACATAAATTTTATATGAATAATATAATTATTATAAAAATATTTATTTTTACATTTCACATGTATTTATGAATATTTACATTTTTTCACGCTGAAATTCAAGTTTAAGCAATTACAAATATAGTTCAATTTTGTTATTTATTGATTAAAAATGAATTAAAGCAAATCATAAAATTTGGTTTGGTTACGATTCTTACTCCCGATATCTTAAGCTATAAAATAAGGAAGTCGTTCCAGCGTTAAATACTATTTATAATTTGTAACATTTCGGATTCTTCATGAATCCGTGACTGTACAATATGATTATTTTTAATAATATTTGTAAGCTAAATTTAAAATATATGTCGAACACGTTTTACAACAAAATGGCCAAGTTCAAGCGGGTATAATTAGTATAGGTATTTCAAAGTTAGGCTGATGACTTCATAACAAATAATATTAGGCATTTGACTAATTAGAATAAAGTTGAATTTTATCTAGAAGAACTTTGGCGCAAAGAGTTTCCCACTGCTCAGCCACTCAGTTGTGTGTCCTTCGGTCGGTCCTTAGCTAAACTTTGCCTGTCTCGTTGCACGTTGCACGTTGCAAGTTGCCGTTGCCTGCAGCGTTGCTTGCATGTGGCAGCGTTGCACGCAATGCACTCAGAAAAACGAAAACAGAGAGAGAGAAAAAAGCTGCCAACATGGAGATGGTCATAACTGTGCAGCGGCAAGTGGCAAGTGGCAAGCGGCAAGCGGCAAGCAGTAAACAGTAAGCAGTAAATGCGAGCTGGGTTAACTTGGCCAACTGGCGTATTTCAATATGCGAGCACTTGGCATCAGCTTTTGGCCTAATAAATGCACTAATTGCGGTTAAATGCATTTTGCATGCAATTATTATCATTAGGGGTTGGCTTCTTGTTTCCCCCTTTCGCCCCCTTCATCGCCTTACCTTGCCCCTCTGAGGCCAACTCAATTGCCAATGTTTATTATTTTTTTAATTGCCCTCGCTCACTTTTAATTTATTACGTTTTATACCATTGGAATTCACTTTTCTTTAATACATTTCTATTTGTTTAAGACAAAGAAAATGTTTTTTACTCATTTTAAAAATTGAATTGAAATTAAATGTTAAATATAATTTTTATAAAGAAAATACTCTCACTTACTTTAAATAATAATATAATATTTTTTTTAACAAAGAAACAAATGTTTTTCAATCCCTTTTAATTTAGTCCAATTTAATTAATTTTTCTTGTATGTATTTCAATTATTCTTGTTTTTATTATTTTTTGCTGCCGAAATAATTTATTGTTTTTTTTTTAAACAAGTAAAATTCAGTTTTCTTTTATATATTTCTATTATTTTTATTTAGACAAAAAAAAGTTTTTTTTGTGTGTTTGTTTTGCATTCTTTTTGGATTACATTTACATTTTACATTTACAACGAGCACATTTTGTTTAGACTAATCAAAAAAAAAAATATATATATATTAAAATACAAAAAAATGCAATATCTATTTAAAGTTTAATTGTATTGTGTGTACATTTAAATTTATTTGTTTTGGCTTTACAACATTTAAATAAATTATTTGTTAGATGTTAAGTGTAATTGTAATTTTATAGCCTAACCTCGCAAAAAAAAGACTTAATATATTTACGCATTAATAATTGTTTTTTTTGTTTGTGGTACACTAATTTCTTTGTTTCAATAAGTTAAGTTCAATAAATAAAAACACGCACGCAATTAAAATATATATATACACACACACACACACACACACACACACACACGCACTCGTACGCACATTCTATACTTTTCTGCTGCCTTCTGCTGTGCTTCAAACCTGCAACTGATCCTCGTCGTCGGACTGCGCCTGCGAGCTGTCCACGGATCGTCCTGGCGGACTGCCAGGATTTAGCGTGGGACTCGGCGTTGAGGGCGGATGCGCCGGTGATGCGCCCGCCGAGGCGCTGCAGCCCAGCGCCTGGCCCGGCGACGACGTCGCTAGCGGCTTGTGAACGTGCCCCGCGGTGGCAGCTGCGGCTGTTGGCGGCGGCGCAGCCGCTGCGCCGCCGTTCGCCGCTGCGGCGGCTGCTGCGGCACTCTGATAGTAGCTGCTCAGCGACGACAGCGAACTCGAGGCGGACAGATGGGAGAAGGGCGTAGCTGCCGCCCCCAGCGGGCCAACGCCCACGCTCGGCACGCCCGCATACAGATTGTAGGGCAGCGGCTTCTGCATCGCCGCCGCCGCCGCCGCCTGCCGATAGTAGATGTCGATGCTCGAGTGCGGCGGCGCCCCATGCGCAGCGGCCGCTGCCGCCGCGCCGGCTCCCGCTGCTGCCGCATACGGCCAGGCGCCCAGATACGGCGAGCCGCCGTACAGCCGCTGGAAGGCCGCAAAGTTGCCCGCCTCCGCCAGCAGCTCCAGCCCGACTGCGGTCTGGCGCTTCCACTTGGTTCTGCAAAGACCACAACAGAAAAAGAAAGAGGGAGTTGAGTATTAAAAACATTAATTATTTAATACATAATGGATAATACTTTTATATATTTTTGTATAAAATATTGTGTTCTATTGAAAGTACAAGAAAAAGAAGCGAAGAAAGTGTTCACAAAAAACCTCAAGAACATTAAAATAATTATTTTATACTGCAGTTTTTTTTTATTCCAGCGATTCTGAATTAATATTTCAAATTATTAGTATATCTGCATTTGTAGAAATAAATGAAAGAGTTCACATCTTAAAACATTAATATTCTATTAGAATTATAGCTCAATACTCTTAAAATTTAAAATATTTGGTTTCATTGCAATTCTGAATCTGAATCTTTAACAATTCTAATAGAAAGAAAAATAAAATTATGAAGTAAAAGATAAGAAAATCAATGAAAAAGTCAATTTAAGAAAGTCCCATAATGTTGATTTCATATAGCATTACAGTTACATATATTAATATTATGTATATTCCAAAAATATAAACGGAACATAATTGTTTACATAAGCCACAAAGAAAATGTATTATATTTGTATACTCCAATGTTAGCTATAATTGTTTAATTAATATTTCAAAATATTGATACTGATCAACTAAAATTTTTCTACCTTAACAAATTAATGACTTTAAGGCAATGCATTTAAAGCACATCAAAACATAACATCCCTTTTTATGAAGTAAAAAAAATATTTGCAAAAACTTAAAAATAAGAATTGTACTGTATATTAGAGTAGAAATAAATGTAAATATATGTCGTATTTTTACCTGCGATTCTGGTACCAGGTCTTCACCTGGCAGTCGCTCAAGTCGAGCTTGTGCGCCAGCTCCTGTCGCTCCTGGACGCTGAGATACTTCTGGCGCTCGAAGGACTTCTCCAGCGTCTGCAGCTGATGGTCGGTGAAGGCGGTGCGCGCCTTGCGCTGCTTCTTGCTCAGTCCGCTCATGTCGCTGGTGGAACCGCTCTTGATGCTGTTGCCGTCGTCGTCTTTGGCACCTGCAACAACAACACGAAGCGTCTTTAAAATGCAGTCAACTCAACTGAACTCTTAACCAGCTTAAATGATAGTAAGCGAGGGAGAGAGAGACCGAGTCTATGCGTAGTTGCTCTCACGCTCTCGCATTAATTTAATGTAAATTTAACCGATTGCGACCGAGCGATAAGAGGCCAAGTGGCTTCGAATCGTTAAATTGGTTAAAGCGAGAACTTGCCAAGTGCGCGCTGAGAAACATTCGAGCTGCAGTCGCCAAAGTTTTCGGCCATTATAAATTTGGCCCAAAGGCGAGCACCCAAAAAAAAATAAAGCAGCCCCAAATTGTATTGGCCAATTATGAAGAATGTGAAGAACTAAAATCAAGTTGCTGCTCAGCATTTGCTGCGATGCTTGCAGGGCAAATCACAGGGCACAAAATGCCTCTCCTCTTCCCCTCTCCCGCTCTAGCTCTTTCTCTCTCTCTCTCTCTCTCTCTCGGTCGCTCTGTTTGTCTCTGCAGGGCAACAAGCTGCGACTACCGTTTATAAAACTTCAATTGCGCACAGGAAATTGCTGTAGTAAATGGCAGCTTCATCTGCCCAGTGACACACGCACAACACACACACTCTCCACACACACACACACACTTCTAGCCACAACAAAGTTGAGCTGCGGGGCGTCTATTAAATGCCTTTAAATGCATTTTTTTGCATGTTTTTTTCGCTTGCTGTTCATAACAATTTGCACAGTTTAATGATTGCCAAGCAGATAGCGAGCTAGCGAGATGGAGAGCGAGAGAGGGAAGACAGCGTGAGGGGGGGGAGGGGAGGGGGAAGCGGGATCAGAGACAACGATTGCTGCCCTAACTATATATAATTATATTTTGTAGCTTGGCTAACTGAAAATTGCAATGTTCTCCCGCTCCTCCTCCTCCTCCTCCTCCTCCTCTCTTTCTCTCTCTCTCTTTCTCCCACTCTCTGCAGCTGCCACGCCCAAAAAAAAACAATAATAAAAAGTACAAAATACTAATAGAAACGCTGCCATTATCATTCGTTTCGTTAGCTGTGCTTAAACAACATTTTGCTGCACATTTAGGAATGGCGCTCACTCTTCAGAGACACAGAGAGAGAGAGAGAGAGAGAGGGAGAGCGAGAGAGCGGGAGAGGGAGAGAAGTTGAACAAACAAAGCGTGAAAATGCAATTTTTCAGCAGCAAGGCAACTAGAACATGGCATGTTCGTGCAATTTTTACAGTTTGTTTTGCAAAGCGACTTCGCCTCCCTCCTCCAACAAAACAAAAAAAAAAAAAAAACAAAAGACTCAGGCAACGAACTTGCCCTCGCATTCACTCAAACAAAACAGACAGACAGACAGAGCGACAGAGCGACAGGCTGTCTGATGGTCGGTTAGACTAACAAATGGATTTGCATTCCGATTGGTTATCACAAGACACACGAGACAGACAATCAATAAAATATTGCATGCTATTAGCAGCATTTCAATTAGCGAAACAAATATTGCATCGAGTGCTGACATTCTATTTGCTCGATTAACAACAAGTTCAAAGCTCAACAGTCAAATACCATAAAATATATATATCATTTCTGTTCGAGTTTGTTTGCAAATGTAAAACATAAATTAGAAATAGAAAAGCACAAAATTAGATTGATTAATGCCAAATCTTTGATTTGATTTAGTTAAAGGTCTTTAAGGAAATTGTAGAATAATATAAAATAGCACCATTCTATTACTGTTAATAATACTCTAAGCTGAAGGCAGAGATAATTTGAAATCTATTTTTGAATTGTTTACAATGAAGTAAATGGAACATTAAAATATTTATGATACTCATAGATAATGTCGAATCAGTATTTCATTTATTTATACTTTTGAATATCAGGAGTAAAGTATATATAAATTAAGTATTAGAATATTATTGTGTTCTATTTACTTTAAAATTTAAAATATATTTCTCTATCATAATCATTTACAAACTCTTGGATATCAAAATGTTAAAACTGAAATTTATTTGACAATCTACAAATACTATTATTCTGCACTACATGGTGTTAATCACGAGAATCATGGCATATTAAATCTCAATTTTTAGTTCCTTTCAGCGCTCTCCGAGCACTTAGAATAATGAAAGTTGCACTTGTCTAATCGATAAATAAGTAATAAAAATATCAAAGCAATTAGCAACAATGTTGGCTGCATGTATTATTTATGCTAATATAGTATTTATGAGCCGCTAACAACTTGTATGCTATAAAATCAGCACATTTTGCATCGTCGTTAATTAGTTTGATTAGTTGTTGATACTCTATTTTGGAGAAGTTGCTCTTGATCTGCCTTCAGTCATTGCTTGCTCTAATTTATGATTTATGAGCTGCTCACAATATATATAATTTTCAAGAAAATTAATACATTTTGTTTTAAATCAGTTATTCGGTTTTAATTTATCTACTGTTTAAAATGGTCTATTTTTGAGCAGCTGCTCTTGATTTATCTTTGGCCATGATTTATGATTTATAAGCTGCTAACAATTTCTGTATGCTATAAAATTAACTCTTTTTTAAATCAGTTGTTTCGTTTTTTTAAGCATTGAACTCAATTTAAGAGAAGCTGCTGCTGAGATTTCTTTTGGCTTTTTGTTTAATTTATGAGCTGCTGACAATTTATATTTTGTGCTTTAAAATACTTGACCTCTTCATAAATTTGAATACAATATTTTAGAGGAGATAGTAATAATTTATATACATTTTTTTAAATCAGTTATTCAGTTTATCTAGTCATTTAGCATTTTTAGCCTTTCCATGATTTATTGTAAATTAATTTTAAATCAGTTTTTACAACTTTTGATCTCTTCATAAATTTGAATACTCTATTTTAGAGCAGCTGCCAAAATTTAAATTTTTGTAAATATTTTGTAAAATGTTTTCATCGTTGATCTCTATTTTAGAGAAGCTGAGCCTGAGTTTCCTTTAGCTTTTCTGCGATTTAAATGCTGCTAACAATATAAATATGAACAAATTTAAATGCTGCCAAAAGTTGTTAAATTGTTGCTAGTCATTGATCTCTATTTTGGCTACCTTTCTGACCCTGACCTCGAACTCGCGCCCGCCCCAAAAGAATACAGAAGCTCACCTCACCATTACTACAAACGCTGTGATCATCCATGTGGCCGCTGCCTCCTCCGCCGCCCCCTCCCCCGCCTCCTCCGCCGCCGCCGCTGCCCGCCTCGTCGCTGTCGCAATCCTCGTTCTCCTCGTGATAATCGCTGCTATCATCGAGTTCCGCTGCCGACGGCGCTGCTCCTTCGCCAGCTCCTCCAGCTCCAACTCCGGCTGCAACGGCAGCAGCGGCCGCGGCGGCTGCGGCATTGTTGCGTGCAGCGGCAGCGGCGGCGGCAGCGGCATAATGCTGTTGCATGGCCGCCGCATACTGGGCCACATTGAGACCGTTCGAGGCGGCGCCAAAGTGCGTCAGCTTGGCGTGCGGATGCTGATGCGGATGCGAATGCGGATGCTGATGGTGGGTGGCATGCAACGCGGCCAGGGCGTGCGGATGGCCCTGCAGATGGGCGTGGGTGTGGGCGTGGGCGTGGCTGTGTGGTGAGTGATGCTGTGGCGGCAGCGGCAGCGGCGGCGGCGCGAGGCCCAAAGCTGCAGCGGGCGGCGAGGCGGGCGACGAATCCGCGTCCAGTTCGCTGCTGCTGTTGTTGTTGTTGTTGTTGTTGATGTTGTTGCTGCTGGTGATGTTGTTGTTCGCTGTCGTGTTGTTGTTGTTGTTGTGATGTTGCTGCTGCTTGTAGAAGGCGGCGGCGCTGGCGGCGGCTGCGCTGCCCGCCAGAATATCGTTGATCATGAAGCGCGATCGATTTGGCTTTAAGTTGGACGACGTCGACATCGACATGTTGATTGCCGGCGGCTGTTGCAGCTGTGTAAAATGCTGTTGCTGCTGCTGCTGCTGCTGCTGCTGATGTTGGTGTTGGTGTTGTTGCTGTTGCTGTTGCTGGCTGAGCAAGTGATGATGATACGAGTGCGGTGCTAAATGTGGCGACGGCTCGCCGCTGTTCGCAGTCTGGGTTAAAATGCTCATTGAGTCTTTCATTGCCTAATTTAAGCAGCACTAATTTATTTGGATTTATTTTGTATATTTGTATATCACACACAGGCACGCAAAAAAATTAAATGATTTCGATTGTTGTTGTTTGCACTGTTGAACTTCGTGAAATTCGCTTTTTTTGTTAGTTGCTGCGTCTGCGCTGTGGACAACGTCGCGCTGTGGCTGCCAAAACGAGACTAAACGCACCTGCAGCCTCGACCACGACGACGACGACAACGACAACGACAACGACGACGGCGGCAACAATTTTGCCACTTTGTTGTTGCTGCCGCTGCTGTCGCTGGTGGTGGTGGCTTCGCTTGCGCTCTACTGAATGCGTTAGAGCGAGCGCGCACTCTGCTCGGCCATGCCGCGCTCTCGCTCTCGCTCGCGCGCACTCTCTCTCCACAGCTGCCGTCTCGCTTCGGCGCAGCGCCATGTTGTCGGCTGCGCTCTGCCGTGGTGAGTTTCGCGCGACCAGTTTTTTTTATAGCAACTCGGCGAGAGCGAGAGCAACACACACACACACACACACACACACACACACACACACACACGCGCTCACCTCAACACACTCTCTCACACACAGTCGCAGCGAATGTCGGTCAAACAGTGCAAACGGCAAACGGCGAAACGATTTTGGGCAATTTTGACAAACTTCGACAGCTTGGCAAGTGGACAGCTCGATCGTGCGTTCGCTGCAGTTGGCAGCGCCTATTGTGGATGGGGAGGGGGGGGGGTCAAAACAAAATGGCGCTCTCTTTTTTCAACTTTGACAATTGCACTCACAAAAAAAAAACAAATTCAATTCTCTTTTCAACTGATGAGCGTTTTATGCAAATGAAGCAATTCATTTTTATGGCCAGCAGGCCATAAATTAAAAACTCTAAACCGATTCTTAACAAATTAATAAAGTGCGCGAATTAATCAAGTTTAATTTGCAATTGATGTAATCACAATATATTGCCCGAGAAAAAGTTCATCAATTATATAGCTCATCAACCCATTTTATTTGGTAGAAGCGCGATTTAATTTAAACTCATTAAAATTAATTCAATTGGCTTGAACACTCAAATTAAATGTATTTAGCTCAATGCATTAAATTAATGCAAATACATACGAAAATAGTATTATTCAATTTTCAAAATATTGCAAGATTATTTGTATACAATTATGAGCTGAAATTTTAAGCACTTTTGTTGTATTCTGAAAATTTGATTCTTGATTATAGAATTATTTTTTAATATAATATAAATAGTTTCTTAATTTGAAAACATTGCTAAACTATTTGTATACAACTTATAGCAGAAATAGCGAAGTAATTTGCCTTAAATAAATTTGTACATTCGTAATTATTTTTCTATAAAAGAAATATTTACTTAGTGTAATTTAAGTTGTTTATTATTTCTTCAACATTGCAAGACTATATCTATGATAATTAGCAAAAAAAAGATTCAAATTTTTGTATTCTCAATTTTACTTTTTACTTTTCTAATTTCAATAAAAGTAGCTTCTAATTTATTTAATGCCTATCGCTACAAATATAAATATTTATTAATTTATATTTAACTGTTCTAAGGCAAGAAACGTAACTTTATTCAATCTGATACAGAAAAATTGTCTAATTGAATATTGTTTTATTATGAATGTTGGTGCTATTATTATTTTTACTAATTTCTATATATTCATGCCTTTGCTGCTTATTTATGACATTGAGCATAATTCATTTTAATTGTTTGTTAACATACAAAGAGATAAACTTACATTAAACTGCAATAAATATTTTATTCGAATGCTTTTATGCAACTAAATGAATTTGTGTTGAAATTCCTTTCTGCTCGCCGTCTCTAAGTTTATGTTTATATTTTAATTGCATTTAAACTTTTAATAAATTATAATATTTTGACAGTAATATACATACATAATTTTGAATATTATTATATTCATATTTTTATTTTTGTCAACACTAAATTTAATTGACAATATTTGAGCAGTCTCCTTTATTTGTTGTATGGTAATATGAGTGCAGAATTAATTTAATCGAATTATTGTATTTTAGCTTTCACTTTGATCCTTTTGGTAGCAAGTGGTTAGCGCTGTTCTAGCCGGTTGGCAGGGCAGCTCCTGTGTTGTTTTGGGCAATTTGTGCGAGCGAGCGCCAATTAAAATTTCACGCCAATAGCTCAGGCCTAAGCATTGCATTAAAGTGGCCACATGTTGCCCCCGGGACAGCAGCGGCAGCATTAACCCAGGACTAATTGCTTCTCACAGCGGAAGTCGAGACCGAAACAGAAAGCGAGAGAGCTAGAGCTCAAAATGCAATTTGTCGAGCGGCAAACGTTTGATTGATATTGATTCGGACATGGAATTATTTTCGAAACTGGAGTGATGTGATGTGATGTGGAGTTGAGTTGAGTTCGGTTGAGTTGAGTCAGGTCATTAGTTGTTTGTTAGTGCGGTTGGGCGCAACGGAAATTAGAGCAGCAACTGTCAGGACCTCAGCACGATGACTGGAGGACGAGACGCATGCGCGCGCTTCAATTGCGGCCACGGACATTTAAAATAATTAGTGTTGTGCAGGATCAACTGCCGTCTCTCTCTATATATACGAGTATATCTATCTCATTGTCTGATGACGGTTATTGCATTTAAATGCATATAATTGCGGATACAGAAAACATTGTTCGTTGTATCCTTGCGGTTTGCCGTCGCTGCTCTTTGCGGTCGAATTCCAATTGAATGCTTAAAATAATTGTACAAAAGTCGCCAACCGCAATGCGCAATGCACAATGCACAATGCGCAGTTGCCGTCTGACAGTTGCCAACCTTCCTCCCTGCCTCACACTCCCTCCTTCTCTCTGCGTGTTGGCCATTTGCCAGTTTTTCCGGTCGTATTCCGCGCTTTTTGCAAAGCCTTTCTTCGCAGGAAACCCACCAACAAAATCGCGCCACCTTCTCGCCATATTCTGCGAATTTTCTCAACTTGACTCGACTTTGTTGCCCGCCTGGTTGGCCGATCAGCTGGTCAGCTGGCTATCTAACTATCTAATTAGCGTGTTTGTTTGCCAGTTAATGTTCACTAATTTATTGACTCGCTCCGGCCTTATCAATGTGTTTGCTCTGCTGTTAACAACATCCGCAACACACACGGCCATTGCTGCTCTCTTCCCCTCCCGCTCTTCTTGTGGGCAACTGATCATATGCAACGTGCAACCAAAAGCGAGCGAGATTAATTCCCAGCCAGTCTCCAAGTCAGCGTCTCGGATAGCGCAACAACTTCTTGAAACTTCTCTAAATTATATTTTATTAAAAATGTACAAACTTCTCTTTTTTTTCGTTTTTTAATTTTTTTAAGTTACAAAAAAAAAACGTCTCTATTTCAGGATTAAAATTTTTTAAGCACAACTTGTTCACATTTTTAAATGTTAGATTTATTGTAACTAAAACTATCTCTGCTGGAACTTTTATTATCCACAATAGACATCGTTACGAATCCATTTTTAATTAATCGTCTGATTAATAATATTTTCATGTCAAGTAGTAGAAAATTGTCCTAATTAAATAACTTTGTAACATTTTTGTAACGAATAACTACTCAAGGAAATTGATCCAATTCGAATTTATTCAATTTGATCTGATTACACTTTTTTGAAGCGAAATAGCTTATAGCAAATATTCTTAAACTCAAATTTGTTGTATTAAAATAGAAAACATTTCAAATTGCATAAGCATAAATCATGTTTGCTTACTAAAATATTAAATTGCTATAAAATTGTATTAATTTAATGTGGTTGAGTCAAATTCTGATATTGAAATATTATTGGTTAAATTAAATTAACATAAATTTATTAAAGTTGCAGTTCTCTTAGCATTAATAAAGATTCTATAAAATTGATTTAAATAAATGTCGTTTAAGTGACATGCTTTCAAAAATACAAAGTTCAAATTCATCATTGTGAAATTAGCTCCAAATTAAAACTCTCGAATAAATCACAGTTGAAAAACGAACCCGAAATTAAATATTCCCCTGGAAGACAAAAAGTATTAGCGATGTGCTCTCTTTTCATGTGCATCCATCAAAGCGATGCGTTAGTTCCTGATGTCCACTATGCAGATACATAGATACTCGAGTTTGTGATGCGGTCGCTGCCCACATAAAGCATCTTAACAATCCGTATCCCGTAAGTTAAGAACCTGGCAGCTGAGCTGAATATCGTTCATTCTTTCTCTCTCCGTCGCTGGCTGTCTATTGCTGTCTCAGTCGCGCTGTGGAGAGAATCTTAATCGGCATCTTTGATATTATAATGTTCGTGTTACTGCGTGGACAAACGTAATAAAATAACTGATCGTTGTCGCTGATAAGTTAATTTACTTTTAATGTGTTGCCCTTCGCAACGACGACGACGACGATCCCAATGGTGTCCTCAGACAACGTGGGGGTAAATGGCTTTGTAGGTGACAAAGGGATTGCGGTCCACAAAAAAAAAAACAAACTAACGAGAGAGTCAAAAAGAGAGAGAGAGAGAGAGGGGGAAGGGGATGGGGAGATTGGGCTGCGCGTGTGCCGAGCGTCGACTGATTTGTCAACAAGAACGGGCCAACAAAGGTGACTGCAATTTATCGCTGCTCCAGATCAGCCAACACAACAACAACAACAACAGCAACAGTCGCTGATAAAAAAGAAACTACATAAATAAATAAATAAATAAAGGATGCCTCGTAGAACGGCGCTCGTTTAAATTGATGTCGTTTGCTGCTTTTGACTTTTGCGGCAACTTCGACTTGCGGTTGTTGTTCTTGTTGTTGTTGTTGTCCACTAAATGACCGCAATTTAAATTTTTAGTGCCAGCTCAAGCCTATAAATTCTACGCATCTCTAGCTCAAGAAGCTGCGAGCAATTTTTTCTTTCTTTTTTTTTTTTTTTTTTGGCACCTGTGCAAAACTTTTCGCTGCCATCTTTCGATTTTTGATGTTTTTTATTGCCCCCCGGAGACTGAAGACTTGAGGCGCTAACCAACGGGCAACGGTTGCCCAGTTTTTCAGTTGCTGAGAGGTTCACAAAAGGCCACAATCAACACCTCGTTGCGTTCTTGCAACGTGCAACACGATTTCTGCTGGCGGCCATAGACGAATGCACATGCAACACATGCAGCGCAAGAAACTTGCTCTAAAATCGCCGCGGGGCTTGCACAAAATAATAGCTGCTTTTATTCTTAATTAAAACATTGTATGCGCGATAATTTCTCGCTTTTCATATTTAATTGTAACAATACTAACATAAAACATAATGTAAATCATAAGCATTTAAAGTAGTTGAATTTTAATTTTAAATTAATTAATTGTAATGGCGATATAATAATACTTTATATGGGCAGCTAAAGTAGTGAACTATTTAATTAATTTTAAAATATTTGAATATTGGATTTTCAATTAACAATTTCTTCTCTTTTAATAAATTAGTTGGGTAAACACTTTATGAATTCAATGCTTTTTGCTACAATTTTTGATATTCATTAAATATATTTCAATGGATATAATAGCTGAGTGCAAAATGCTAAATATGTTTGATTTATTAGCTGTCGCTTGTTTAGTATTAATTCATTTAATAAGCCACTGTTAATATTGTTTTCAAAGTACTTTTCTCCTAGTTAGGGTATTCACAAGTCGCCATTGCCAGCAACTGCTCCTTGCTTTGGCGTCGTTAGTCATTAAGTCTGCTTGACTCTCTTCTTATCGCCAGCCAGGCAAATTTTTTACTCACTCTGCCCATAAAACATTTCAAATATCGTCGGCCCCTTAACGCTGCCAAGTTCCTTGCCTCTCGTGCCTTGGTCCACTTCCAGTTCCAGTTGCCATAAGTATTGCCATTATGAAAGCGTGATACCCTGTCTATAGCTTCATATACCAAGTGCTCAATTTTATGCCAACTGATCTAACTAGATTTCCAGACAAACATCTGATCAAAGTTAATTAGTCGAGCAGTCTTGCTAAACGTCCGCTCGCTGGAGCAATAAAATGAAGCAGAAACCCAGTCTGATCGATTGTGAAGAGTCCTGTAATGATATTACATATTTTTATTAAATTAGTGATATTAAAAAAAACGGTAATACACTGATATTGATATTAAAATAATGTTTTTTTAATGCTATTAAAATAACTAAATTGAAACTAACAATAATACTGAAATAATTATATGAAAATAGGAAAAAATAAATAAGTTGACTAAAATAAAATTGGAATAAAATTGAAAGGGGAAGATATATAATTTATGACATTAACATAATATCGAATAAACAAAACAGTAAGTTTGAAATTTTAGAAGATAATTTGAAGCAAATAAAATTGATAGTTTGAGATATTTGGTTAGTAATAATTAATAGTATTAAAATAATTATATAATATCAATAAAGAATAGAATTTAATTTTCAGATTATAATAAAATTGATTAAGTAAAATATATAATTAATGATAATTGCTGGTGTTAAATAATCGTATAAACAAAAAGAAAGAATCAAATTTAAAATAGTACGTTGTCGAAAGTAAAATTAAATTAAAATTGATAGATAAGTAAATGATTTTCAAATAACAATATCAAAAGCTCAAACCAGATAATTTATATTTCCTAATAGATTAAAATTGATGGTGCGAGATATTTATTGAAATGAGTAATTGTGGAATCTTTAAGGGCCGTAAAACATTCAAAGAAAGTCCAACGTTGAATTGCCATTTTCAGCTGCCGCTTTCATATTATATGATGCCCGTAACGGCTGCTGACTATTTATAGGGTATATAAATGTGCTTAACGCATTTCAAATGCATCACTTAAGACTCGCCGCTCGTGTTGCACTTCCAGTCGCACTTCCAACTCCGTTCCAGCGCCGTTCCAGCTTCAACTACAGCTTCAGCTCGAGACTCGGAGACTCGATGTTGCAGTTAGCGAGGTGAAAATGCATTTTATGACTCAATTTGGTGCACATAAAAACATATTTGTGGCGCGGCGCGATACAACAAAGTGCAACATTGTTGAGCCCACGTTATGTGTTGCCCCAAAAGGTGTGATAACTATGCGGTTGTTACGTTGCAACGTTGCAACGCGCTGCTGCGGCATTGTCAGGTGCTGTTGCGGCTACTTCTTCAGCTGATTGTTGTTAATTTTTATGTGCAATTAATCGGCTACGCGCATTGAGCATTTATAAGCATTTCTCGCACATCTTTCCCTCTCTCTCACACACACACATTCTCTATCTCTCTCTTTCGCCCCCTCTTTGTGGTCTGCAAGAAAGGTCGCAGCGGGCAGCAAAAGAAATTAAGTCGTTTTGAATTAAAGTGAAATGCAAAAAGGCAGCCGCCATAAAAATGTCTGGCAACATTGTGCCGTTCTCTCCCCCTCCTCGGCCACAATTTAATGATGGCCCATAAAAGTGGGCAAGGTGTTTGTGTCCGGCTCAAAGCCGAAGCTGCAACTGCAACGGCAACTGAGGCAGCTGCAGATCGCTCATTGTCAGCGCCACAGACCAAAAAAAAGGGATTGAGAATTTAGGTTTTATTCTGTAGTTCTTTTTTTTTTTTGGGATCCCGCTGGGCAGCGCTTAAGCCGATAAACTGTTGGGCACCGGGAGCCAGAGACAGCGCCGATCGGCGATCGGCGACCGGCGACCAGCGAAGCGAGATGAGTTATCGATAGCAATTATCAGTTCGATAGCCGCTTAAAAGTGAATCGCTCGTACAACTGAAAGTTGCTTAATCACTGCTATGAGATAAGTTATCAAATATGCTCTTGAAGTTATCGGTTGTGGCCAAAGGAGTTGCCAATTTGATGTTGTAAATTTACAATCGTCCAAAACAATCGATAGCTATCAATTACTATCGATAGTCGCCAATTTATCAAATATTTATTTATTTCAGTATATGCACAAAATTCCAAGTTTTCATGGACAACCATACTTTAAATAGTTTAGAAATTAACAGATTTAGTAGTGAATTGATTACTTGTAAAGCATAGTTTATCGAATACGATATACATCAAATCAACTGCGCTTATTACAACTATATTTAAGCAGCTGCATATTAAAGTTTTAAATGCTTTAGTCAATTTTGGGAATTTACACGGATTACATTTATATCGAATATCGAACATTTATTTATGCAATTTCTTCAATGTCGACTGTTCATAGTCGACTTTAAATAAATGAAAATAAATAAATAAATAAAAATTGCTGCTATATATTTTAATTGAAGTTTGTTGCATTTCTTTGCTTCAATTTGTCAATAGCTGAACATATATGTATTTGCAAAATGCTATGTACAATTCACTTTAAATTTTTCGATAGCTAGAGTTATCGATTGTTTTTATTTTCACATACCGCTGACCTTCAATGAAAGTCATTAAGCCAGGCCTCGCCTTGCCCTTGACCCAAGCATACAGTTAATTTCTGTTTCCCGTTCCCTCCTCATCGCAGCTCCACTTCAACTCCAACTTCCAGCGTCTACTTCCAGTTGCGCTTCCACTTCCAGTTCCAGATTCACATGCACAAAATCAAGCACATGCCTTTGGCAATGTCAATTTCGCTCTCTCTCTCTCACACTCTCTCTCTCTTTATCGCTCTTTCTCGCTGTGCCCTTGCTGGCTAATTGCATAATTTCATATTCGGTGCTCGCAAAGCCTTTTGCAGCAGCTTCTAGACTGGCGCCTGCAGGGCTAAAGGGGTGTAGAGAGAGAGAGAGGGAGGAAGGTGAAGGGGGAGGGCAGTTTGCTTAATTGCCACGGCCAAAAGTGCCAAAGAAATGCAGCTCACTAATTACAACAACAAGAACAAACAGGAACCCCGCTTCGAGCCCCCTCGCTTCCCTCTCTCTCGGCTCTCGACCAGTCGGGCGTATCCTTGTGTGTGTGTCCTTCAAAAGCCAATTGAAGTGTGGCAACGTTGCATGCGGCTGAAATTGCAGCCATGCAAAGGCATGAAATATATGTAGAATTTTAAAAGTCATAAAATTGCGGAATGTCGCCAATTAAAATAGTTGCACTCGCCTCGACTCTATGTGTGTATTGCTGTGTGTGTGTGTGTGTGTTGGTGTGTGTGTCTGTTGCTGTGGTGTTGGCCGTGCGTGTTCCACATGTGACGTGACATAAATGCATGTCATGTTCGTTGGCTGTTTCGTGCGTTTCTTATACCCGCTACCCATAGGCTGAAAGGGTATTATAATTTAGTGCCAACAGAAAATGTAGAAGGAGACATCTCCCAACCCATAAAGTATATTCGTTCTTATGTTAACAGACGAGACTATATAGCCATGTTCGTCTGTCTGTCCGTCCGTATAAAAACTTAGATCTCAGCGACTATAAGGCCTAGAGACATCAAACTTGGTACAGCTCTCGTGTATGCCTTACGCAGATCAAGTTTGATCAAGTTTTTAGATATTAGCCGCTTTTTTCGAATCAAAAACTATATTCGCCGTAATAATACAGCTAGAGTCTTGGTACGCATAAATATTAGTATTGTCTTTATTATTCATGAGAAATTACCTGTGATCGGAAGTTATTCACGAAACGAATTTATAATTAGTTCATTTATTTTGACAGTGTGACCGTGTATGGTATATTATGGTTTATTTTTAAAGTACACAGAGTATAGTTTTCAGTATATTTGTTAAATACTCGTATTCGCGCTTTGCTGTCTCTCGAAATGGCTGGCGGGTATCTCACAGTCGAGCACTCCCTCTCCACTGGCCCTCTCACTTGCTTTTTTTTTGATTGCCCCAAACCGACGAGATGCAGCCGAGGGAGGGGATCGAGGGGCAGCTCGTGGCTGGCGCGCCAAAAACTATGCAACACAATGCGCGCAAATTGCGCAATCAAATTACCAGCGAACGTTTCACGTCTCTCGCAACTCGAGCTTAGGCAATCAATTATAATGTTAGCATGCAATCCTGGCCAGGAGATTGGGGCAGGGGGGCAGCGTCTACTGGGGTTGACATTACAAAAGAGCCTTTAGAGCCTGGCCAGCAATCGGATTGGGGGTTATTGTTAGCCTAACTACGGGTCACAGCCATTTGGTGTCAAAGACGCACGAGTCACGAAACTGCAACAGCCCTGAACAGTCCGAAATAGATGGTAAGAGGGGGGGACAGAGCGGGGGGAAAAGTTGCGCTTTTAATTTGCAGCGTTTAACGTGAACGCGTGCAAATTCAAGGAGCCGCAACTCGTCGCTCGACTCTCGACTCTCGCCCTCGGTGCAACTTTGTACTCTTTAGCGCTGTTTAGTTGCGCTTTGCATATGTGAAAAGCCCAACTCGACTCAACTCCTGCACCTAAAAGTGTTGGACAAATGATCAAGCGACACTTGAGTCACTCAATCAATGCAGGCCATCAATCAATCGCAGTCCGCTGACCATTTCGATTGCGTCACACGTTGCGTATGATTAATGTCAAGCCACTTGCTTTGACTTTTATTGCTGTTTGCTCAAGGTGTTTGCCCAAGCCCAAGTAATCCTTTTCTCTCTCATGACTGTGAGCTTATTTGGACATTGTATTTATGAGACTAAAATTAATAGTATAACTATTACATTGTAAATGGAATTTAAGCTCAGTTTGTGAGGAAGAAGGAAGTGACAAGAAAATTGATAAATAAAGTTTATATAATATTTGAATCGATTTGTTATTCAAAGGAGAACAAATAAATATCTGTTTTGAGTTATTATTTAATGTAAAATATAAATATTGAAGTTGAACTGGCAATAGGAAAATTAACTTGGGAATCAATCCGAGGACAGCAAGGGCTGTAGAAGTATTCTAAATAAATCAATAAACTACGGAAGAGTCTGAGCTGGTAGGTAATTTATATATCGGAAATAAATTACTTACATACAAAAGAAATTTAGCTTCTTCCTTCATTAGCACGGAAATTGATAAAAGAAGTTAGATCTGAACTATGATTTTATTGACTTTGAAATTTAAAGCAAAACTAAAAAATATAGAAATATAAATTTCTGATACATTTTAAGAATTAATATCAATCTTGTCACTTTAAAATTTATACAGAAAAATTAATGCAAATATTGGATTTGAGTAGTATTCAATTTAATAGCCAAATAAAAAATATAGATATACGGATGTAAAAGCTGATCAATTTGTTATGAGGAAATAAACTATAACATATAAAATTACATATAATTTTGAATTGTTTGCATTTAATTTGATATTAGTCAAACATTTTTCAATTATAATAATCACCAAAGAAATTATTGAAAAAATCGCTCCAGCATTATGAATAAAGGCAGAATGATTTTTGCTACATCAATAACAATTATCATACAAAAAATAAGGAAAATTAAAATACGCTAGACAATTAAATGAAAATCCAGAATAAAATCAGAGTAGATTTGTGTGGATAGATAGAGGAGATTTAGAGCGACTTGAGAGTACTTTGAATTAAGATTCGAGCTTGTGCATTAAGTAGTCGCTTCTGAGTAGCACAGAAAAGGGGCAACAACAACAACAAATTGTTTAATTAGCCCTTGTTGTTCTTATTGTTGTTGCAGCTTCTCACTTTTGGCGCCTTCTCGAGCGACAACAACAGCGACAACAAAAAAGAGCAACTCGAGTTAACTGTTTTAATTACAGCAGCTGCAACAACTTCGAGCTGAACTAGTTAAAAATTGTTGTCGTTGTTATTGTTGTTGTTGCTTGTATCTTGGCTGTGTGTGAGTTAAACATTGGCTTTGGCTTTGCGGTATTTGTTTGGATCGTTTCCATCGTTTGCAACGTTTCCATCGGGTTTCCATCGCATTGCAAATTGTGTGAAAATTGTTCGCTGAGCTTGTTGCGGTTTTTCACAGGCGTCGCTCGTTCGCTTTTTGCTTTATGCTTTTCATTTGTTGTCGTTGTTGTTGTTGTTTTTGTTTTGGCCAAATGTTTTCCGCCTACACCGATTGCCTCACCCCACTGCAAAGTTTTCCAATTTGAACCCCGGGAAAGCGCGCGCTCATAATTTGCGATTACTGCCGGTTGTTGCTTTTGCTGTTGCTGCTTTGGATTTTAATTAGTTAATTATTATTTGTTATTACCGGTGCAGTTAGATGGGCTTTAACTAAGCTCGTTAGGGAGCTTGTGGCATAGTTAAACAACACAAAACCAACACCAAACCCAAACTCAAACCCAAACCCAAACAATACGAAAAACACCTCAAAATTTTCAAATGCCTTTCCAAGAGGTTCGCTTACTTTTCGCCCCCAACTGCAGCTTCCCACATTTGTATCACACATTTTACCTTTTCCATTAGATTTACTTCCCTGCGCTGCTCCGTAGGAAAGTGAATGTTGCACCTGCTCGAAAGTGGTTCGCTAACGTGGCCAACAAGTGGTTCAGAGCCATAACTTGGCTGAACTCTCGCTCCGCTGGGAACTTGAAGCTAAACTATAGTAAACAATCGACTGAGACCGATAACAAAAAGTGCCTACAAAAATAATTATAGCAAGAGCATTTCAATATAGTGTATTTCTCCATCATTTCCTTTTCCTTCCTTTTTGCAAATTAAATATATGAATACATATGAATTATTTTACTAAAAAAAATTGTTTGATAATAAAAAAAAAATGTTAGATTGATATTGAAAATGATTGAAATTTATTTATTTACAATCAATTCAAATTTATATTTACAAAATGTATTTAAACATGGTAATAATAAAAAATTGTCAATGAAAATCAATGCTGATCAATCTCAATTGTTAAAGTCGTCTGGAATTGATAAATTGCCAAAACATTTTTAACAAAATCTGTCTACCTTTAAAAAGGAAACAGTCAAGTCCAAATATTCAAAATAATTAAACATTGAGTATGAGTTTATATCAAAAAAATATATCTTTGTTACGTCTTTTTGCACAATAGAAATTTTTCTGGATTTGCCAAAGAGTAAGTAAAAATAATAAAATAATAAAGAAATTTTACATAAATAAATTGTTCTAATAAAATAGATAGATAGCGTGAAGATTTTAGT
Source organism: Drosophila formosana (assembly GCA_035045625.1). Taxonomy (NCBI): domain Eukaryota; kingdom Metazoa; phylum Arthropoda; class Insecta; order Diptera; family Drosophilidae; genus Drosophila; species Drosophila formosana. The sequence continues at coordinate 2,300,399 of JAWNOW010000143.1, read as the reverse complement.
TGCACTTTCAAATTTCCAAATTAAAATAATGATGACAATATTGATAAAATAAAATACAAATAAATATATCGCAATTATATGCTTAGAATAATTATAATAATATTGAGAGTGAGCCTAATAGGTCTTTGTGCTTAGAATTTAATTTTTAGCTACAAATAAAAGTAGGAGTAATAAAAATAATATTGATAGCAAAGCAGCGCTAACGCGTATAATAATCACCGTAAATAAAACGAGTGCAAACAATGCGCCAAATAATGAAAATACTAATGCTTATCACAATGCGATTAGCCATAATTAAGTGCTGTGTGAGTCTGCATGCGACTGGGCGAATTAGGCCAAAGCAAACAACAAATGTGAAAAGCTGTGCTGTGAACGTTAACGCTAATCGCAACTTAAATAAATTGCATAAAAACGTTTTCCAAAACGAACTGGCAAAGGGAAATTCTTTGCAGCATTTTAGCCACATTTCCCTTTCGCTCTCTCTGTCTCTCTCTCTCTCTCTCTCTCTCCTGCTCTTTGTAATATATTAATATTTTTCTTGGCTGTGTTGTTCTTTTTATTACATGCTCTCATGTAAGTACTATTATGCAAGGGCTAAGCAGGGGGTGGGGAGAGGGAAGGGAATTGGGGGCAAAACGCGAACCCGCAACGAGCACGAAAATTAACTGTACTATAAAAGGTGGAAAATTGTGCAAACAACCTACAAAGAGAGGCCCTGGCACAGCAGCAAAGGCACGAAAAAATTTGCATAATTATGATTAATACCGAGGCGCGAGGGAGGGCGGCAGAAGGGGTGGGGGCGGGGCAGTTGGGGTTGGTGCGGGGAGCTGGCCATGGACTTTTAAATGCATTCGGAAACTGCGCGAGGTCTGGTCAGGCTGGGCTCTCTATTTTTTGGACTCTGTTTTTAGCTGCGACTTAATGCCAATTCCGTTTTCTACACAGAGAAAAACAAAGTGCTAAAATCAAGAATAAATTCTGCAATCATCCTAAAATCATATCAAAATTGCACAACGAAAGTAAATTCTTTTATCAAGAATGAAACTATTGAACAATTCTATATTGTACTTTCTTGAAATTAGATAATTTTTAGCTAGTAAAAAGATAATAAACTTTCGCAATTTCAAAATATTTTCTTAATGTGGAAAAATGTTAAAATAGTACTCAAAAAGTAAATTATTGAATCAAGCACGAAATTATTCAATTCTAGCTTATGCCTTTTTTTTGTTTATTTTATTTATTTAAACATTCGACGTCGACATTGAAGAAAATATAATACAAAATTATGACTCGAAGAGTATGAATATAAAATTATATTTCCTAAATATATTTTGAATTTCAAATCTAAGAAGTTTTTTGAAAAATAATTAAATCAAATTGAAAAAAAAATCAATAATAAGGTATTTTAAAATATCTATTTTATATTGCTATTAAGTAATTATTGTGTATATTTAGTTTCATATCCGAATCAAGTTAATCTCGAACCCAGAACCAACCAAGAGAAGAATAATTTAGTAAATCAACAAACAACCAAAACAATAGACCTTATCTTAAATGGGAAGAAAATAAGGAATAAATTCTAGAATTTGAGAGATGTTTAAACTTCAAAAATTCTTAAAATAAGATTTCTATTTCAACGATTTTAATTTTAAAAGAAAGTTAAGTTTGAAATCTTGTTTCAAGAATATTTTGAAGAACGAATTATTGTTTTAAGAATTTGATTAAAAGATTGAAACTATCTTGAATGGCAGAATTTCATTCTTGCCTTCGGGAACATCATTTTTCTCTCTGTGTACTGGGGTCAGTCCGAAGTCCACTTCGACTGCGACTTGGACTTCGACTTGGACTTCGGAGTGGGCCGCGTGTTTTCCGGCATAAACGCTCGCAATCAAATTCACATAAAATAATTCACGCAACAACAACAAACTGTTTGTTGGTCATGCAAACCCCTCCTGCCCCCTCTTCCTCCCTCTTCATCCCTCTCTCCCTCCTTGGGACATTTGCTCGTTTGCTTTCACATTGGCGTAAAATTACAACAACAATTGTTGTTAGCCAAACAAACCGTCGTTTAGTGGACGCGAGACAGAGACAGCAGCTGAGACAGCGAGCGAGAGCGGGACAGCGCTAGAGACAAGGGCATTTAATTTGTCTGATTAGCATTTTTAGTCACTTACTTAAAATGCGCGCACGCATAAAACGCATTAAAAACAAAACACAAACACACAACAAAATAAAACGCTACGAGTTTTTCTTTTTTTCTCTTTTCCTGCTGTTGTTCGTTCTCACAAAATGCATAAAACCTATAAATAAATCGAGATGAAATATGCTGGAAAATGTTGTATATATCAAGCATGCGACACATTGTCAGGGTTGTGTTGAGGGGAAAATTGTGGAGACAAGCTGCGAGATAAGGGGAGAATTATTCTCGGTAGCCTGACACGACTAGAAAAGGGAAATGAAGGGGGACGAAGGCAGCTTGGGTGACGAAATGAAACTTGTTAATTGTTAAAGGTGCGATAAGCTAATTACCAAACAAAGCGAAGGATGCAGACAGTAGCAGGATATATTCAAGAGACACATTCACAAGCTGAATTATTTATAAGTTTAATGGAAACTCGATCCAGCTAGTAAGTATATTATTTGATATGGCAAGGAATGATATGCAAATCAGAAAATACAGATTATTTAATATAGTGGCATGCTTAAAAAAAAATGCTAGTAGGAGATACTAATATTATAATGCATTTAGAGAGTAGTAAATATACAAGCGAAACATTTAAAAAATATGAATTCCTTTGTTAGAACATTATTATTGAATCAATAAAAACTATTTAAAAAAGGTTTTAAGTAAAATAAATATTTTAAAATATGTATGTAATATTTTTGGAAATTTTTAAAAGTGTTGATTAATTTGTTATTGAGATTGAAAATAATTGTAGGTTTTCTTCAAATTTATAGTTTAGTTAAAAAGTTATATTTATGCGCAACATTTTAAGTAATTTTATTAGTATATATTAATATTAATTAATCTATCTGTACACAATTCAACGTAATCTGCCTGATTTTTTTGTTAAATTTTGAATGAATTATTAAGAACAAAAAATAAAGCAAGTACTGTGCTTAAGCTGACTTAAAGAATTCGCCATGTATTATCTGGTATTTACATAAAAGTATTTCATGAATAGAAGTTATTTTTGAGCAACGATGAATTATGAATTTAGAACTTTTTTCGTTGTGGACCGTTCGTTTGTTGGTTGGTTGCTTTATTCAAAAGTGAAATGAAATTGTTTCAGTTACAGTTTCGTTGTTGTTGTTGTCTCGATTGCATTGTTGTGTGCTGTGAGAGTACTTGATATTTATGTCGCTTCCATGGCCCTTTTTTTGTGACAAATCATTGCGGGATCATCACTCAATTTGATGTAGAGGCGCGCTTATCCTGCCCCGCACTCTGTGTTTGACTGACAGCTGATGAAGCTGTCTCTTTCGCTGCCTCTATCGCTGTCTCTGTTGGCTGCCCTGTGACCGCAGTGTGACCGTTGTTGTTTGACGTTTGTTGACACATTTCCCTCTCATGATTGACGATGATTCTCTGCCCCCCGCTCCCACTCTCTCATCAGCAGCTCTCTATTAGTGAGAGGGCCAACTGTCAAGCACGCGAGGCTGTTGATTTATTTATGCGCTACAAAGGAAGCGAATCACTTCTTCTCTCCTCTCCTCTCCTCGCCTCACGCCCCGATCTGTAATATATCTACCTCGAAGACCTAATGAATTTCAAATGATGCGGCAATTTTTTCATATTATTTTTTTTTAATTTCTCTCTGTTGTGTTTTATTTTTTTGCCATCATCTTTTAGCTCACATTTTCCTCCTTGTTCGTCGGCCGTTTTTTTTTTTTTTTTTTTTTAATTGCCAAAACAATTTTCTGTTACACTTTGGCGCCGTGTGTGGCGAACGGTGTCTGTGTGTGTGTGTTGGGCATTGTGTTTGCGGTGCGCGGAAATGCGCTTCGATATGATTGCAAGAGGCGGGTTAAGTTTGGTGGGAAACTGCGCGTAACAAGCACGCAACTTGGCCCAAACAAAAGGCCCGCGTCTCGCAGCGACTACAGGAAACGCCATTAATCGCTCTGCCTTTTTACAGTTGTGAAGTTGTAGTTTTGTAGTTCATCATCTGTCCGTTCCCAATATCTTCGGATCGATGGATTGCAAGCCAAACGAATTCACTTTGTAGCTGTCAGGGAAAGAAACGAATATATCATTTAAAATATAGATTACGAAAAATATCAAATTTTTAGAGCAATTGATTTTATTATTAGTTTTGTATTTCTGACAGAAAAATATAAATTTTTTAGCTCTTCAACAAAGTTCATAAAATCAACAAATTAATAACAGTTGCTTTGGTTATTATTTTAAAAATAAATGAAAACTAAATTGATTTGCAATTTTTAATAATAATATGGAATATAACATTTATTTAAAGTTTTCTAATAACTAATTGTATTTTGGTCGAAAAAATACCAATTTTTTTAAAAAAGAATTTAAAATAAAAGTGCTTTATCAATTTACATATTAACCACAAATTTAAAAAAAAAATTGCAAATTTTTATTTCAAAATTTATTAAAAATATGGAAAATAAAATATTTTGAATTTTTCCAAATATTATTAAAATGTAATGAAACGTTTACTGTTTTTTTCCGGTTTGTCGTCAAAAAAAATAATATGCAGATATTCTTCCTTCATATATGGAATCCTTTTATAATTTGCAGTTCCTGTTTAGAATCGCTGTAGTTCATAATTTTAGCGAAAGCACTTATGCCAAATAAATACCAATTAATATTCAGATACGATACGGATTTAAGAATTCTGCAATCTTTTTAATCAAATTGTGTAAGGAAAGCACATAACTAGTTAATAATACGATTATTGTGCATATATTAGAAGTAAAGCCATCGAATTCGGAATAGTTAAATCATGTAATAATGACACTTTGGTTTGCTTGGAGCAAACAATAATTGAGCATATGATTGGGTTAAAGTTGATTCGTAACTCGCATTCAATTGATACACATTATTATTACCATTCGAATCATATGCTCGTATGTGGAGGAGGCGCAATTCGGAGCTCATTAGGCGCAGACAAGAAAATAACAACATCGAAAATGGGTTTTGGGTTATGGAAATGGCCAAAGGACGAAAACAAGTCGTTGGGGTCGTTACAAATCCTTTTGAGCAAAGTACTTCATAAATATCTTAAATGAGTTTCCTTTTGTTCCACATTTTATAGGTTCGCCATGCGAACGAGTGAAATATTTACGCCTGAAACCACCCGCGGCTAACGACAGTTATGATTATTGTTTTTCTTTGCCACAAAGACAGAGAGAGAGAGAGAGTGAGTGTGAGAGAGAGGGAGAATTGTTGTGTGTCGTGTTGTGGCTGGTGGCTTAAATCATATTGTGGCACTATCGGCACAAACATCAAATGCCTTCGTTTAAATGCGCGATAGCGAAAGGCGAAACAGTTTCCCGGACTGCTCGACGAAATTCACGCAATTAGTTTTCTCTCCCCCAACGGCTTCGCAACAGGACGTTAATGTCGAAAAGGCGTCGGAATTCGTTTCTGGGAGAAATCGGGGAGCAGCGAGATTGCGTTTCCCATTTCTGTTCTATACTTTTCTGTTGGAGCGCCTCATTAACAATAATTTCGCTTTAATAAATAACGCTAAAACATGCGCTAAATAACATTTTAGCTGCCAGTCGACGAGGAATTTGTAAGCTCAACACGCAGCCAATAGGCGGAGGAGTGGACGAGTGGAGGAGTAGAGGGGGCTGGGGGCGTTGAAATTAATGTAGCGCCAGCGAGGGCGACACTAATTTGCCTGTGAACATGTCAAATCAGCCCAAAAGACTCAAGTTTCCCTCTCCATCCACCTCCCCTCGAATGGTCTCGCTCTCGCTCGCCGCGCACTTAATGAAAAGGTCCTTAAGTGCTTTCCAACGGTATTTTGTTTCCGTTTGTAGTTGCTCTCCCTCTCCCACCCACTGTTGATTTGTTATTGTTGCCATTGCCGAGCATAAATCATGCTTGGACCTCGACTTTTTAGTGGGCACACACGTCAGCTCACAGCTCACAGCACTTGACTTTGACTTCGCTTCAGTTCGGTTCTCAGTGGTTGGAATTGTTGTTGTTGTTGTTGTTGTTGTGTTTTGGGTGGTTGTGCCATGGGAAGTGATTAAAGTCATTTAACCCACTCTGAACACGCGGCCAGCGGCAGCGCTAAAATTAATTTCTAATTGCGCACAAAACTAGGCAACATCACGTGTCTCTTTCGCTCTCCCCCTTCTAAGTGTATGTGTGTGTGTGTGTGTGTGTGTGTGTGTGTGTGGCAAATGCCACAAATCGATTTCGCCACTAAATCGTCAACAACTTTTGCACAACTTTGGATTTTGATTAATTATGCGACACAAAGTCGTCATCAAATAGCGAGTCGTTAAATTAATTAATGAATTCATCAACGTATGCAACTAATTTTAGTTTTCTATTTTATAAAAATTTAATAAAGTTAATCAACAACAGAAATATATGCCGTCGCTCATAAAACATTAAAACTTTTCATATACAATTTTTTTTTTTGTGTTGATTGAAAATTCCGAAGTGACAAATATGACTCAAAACTGTTTAAGAATTCATCATGTTCAAATTGTTAATGTTCAGTTTATTAATCTAGGTACTTAAAAATACAAATTTTATATTTTAAAAAATTGCTGAATATTTCTAACTGACTTTTAAAAATGAGCTACTTTTTTTCTTCATTTTCCTTTCGAATTTTATAGAAAATTGTTTAGCTGGCAACTGAACCATATTTATATAATGTAATAACATAATAATAATTCAAAAGTATTTAATAATATATGTACATTTAATATAAAAAATTAATACAAATCAAAGAATAAAATGCCTAAAAGCTTAAAGTTAAACTCACTCAATAAACAAAACAGTTTCTTATTCCCATTGACTGAATTTCAAATATGGAAATGGTAAATTTGAAATAATTCATTTATTATTTAACCAAAACTTTATTTTGTTCTGGCTTTCTGCTGCCCTTTAATATTTTTGGGCTACAACTTGCCACGCCCCTGCCCCCTCGTCTCCTTCCCCGCCCCAGCTTTGCATATGCTAATTGAGCTATAAAAATACTTTGTGACCCCGTCGCCCACCTCACGGAGCGGGCAAAGCAAACAGAGCCATAAAAATGTGACCCCCAGATTTAGTGGCGCAGATTTTTGCTCCTTTTCTTTTGCGGAGACTAAGTCTGATAAAGCTACCCGCAAAGGGTGGAAGGGGCGCAAAGCGAAAGAAAAGAAAAACCTCATGCGTGATGCTTTCACATAAAAATTATGGCATTCAGGGCAAATGGAGCTTAGAGCTGCCAGTCCCCTCCCCTTCCCTCCCCTCCCCCCACCAAAAAGACTCACATGTTGTCGGGTGGCTTTTCTTAATCTGCTCCCCCCCGTCAGTCCCATGTCGCCTCCCCCCTCGAGTCCTGGCATGCTGTGGCGTTAGGAACATGATTTTTATTTTACGCAACTTAAGTGCGAACAATAAAAACGATTTGAGGCAGATTATGGCAACCGGCGACGCAACGCGTCCCGTTCTCTCTCCGTCCGTCTCCTGCTTGCCACATAATGCAAATTAGTCATGGCCAACGCATATGCAAAAGCCTGAATCCTGAAACCAGGCTCTCTAGACCTCTTGCCACACATCGACTCGTTTATTTGCCTTGGCATTTTTGTTTAGATTTATGAGTGTCAGCCGTATTATGACCAACCACTTGACTTCCTGCCACGTGTGTGGCACTCTCTCTCTCTCTCTGTGTGTGTGTGACATTTTATGCCCCACACGTTCCACAGAGTCCTCGCTGAGTCCTTTCTCCTGCCATTGTTCTCGCCATCGTCGTCATCGTCGTGGGCGTTGCTTCAATTGGCCACACGGCGCATACGCAACATCCGTTTGACTTTCGCCTTGTTTGTTGTTTTTGGCCGTTGATTTGTTTGCTATTCCCCACTCCTCCCCCCTGTCCCTGCCCCTCGGCCTTGTCCTTGGCCTGCGACACCCCACAGGGCAATTAGCGTCAACTCAACTTTTATTCACTTCCATTCACAACTGATTCACAGCGCCATGAAAGGCGGAGTTATTATAGTTGAGTTCCTAATTGCATTGACTGTATTAAATCAGCATTCATGGCTAGCGAGTGTATTCACTTGAGTACTTTGAGTGCCACATTTATTTAAGTATTTACATGTATTCGTTATATTTACATGTATTCGTTATATTATTATTTCGTTATATTTCGTTGAAATTCATTTTATTCTTTTATATTTTATTAGCTTCTTTGTCACATATGAATATTTATTTTTTTTTTTAATTTTATTTTCTATTTTTACAAACTTTGTTTGCTATCTCAATTTTTAGTCGCTTTTATTCACACTGATTCCAAATATGATTCACACAATAAAGTTTTATTATTCGCTCGAGTTAACAATGAAACTAAACTTTTAAGCTGAGAATATTGGCGCTTAATGGCTGCTAAGTGCAATTGAAATGTGCTTTTTATGCACTCATAAGTCGATTTGAATACACTCGTGAGTACATTCACTGCCCATTTGCATCGCCATCATTTCCATCATTTTCTTTATATTCTCTCGCAGCTTTTAATTTAATTTGCAGCCAACAAATTGGCAAATGTGAGTTTGAATGTGAGTGCGAGAACGAGTATGTGCTTTGGGTGTGAGTGCCAGTGAGTGTGTGTGCTTTGGGTATTCATCTTTCTTTTCTTTTTCGTTTTCATTTCCATTTCCATTTTCGTCTCTATGCGCCTTTGTTCTTTATGACGCAACTTTGTCGCAGTCGCCTCATAATCTTCTAGCTCAGCAAGTTTGCATAAAGCACACACACACACACGCACACTTATACACCCCTTTAGTCTGAATCCTCCCCCTGCCTTCGGTCTACCCCCTTTGGCCAATTACAAGCGCCCGTCGGGCAAATTGACTACAAAGGCAAATGATATTAACATATAAATTGCACAAAGTGCCGTTGATTTAGTTTTATTTGCTTGGCATGGCAGACAAATATATGCACACTCACACACACACACACACACACACACACACACACACATATACTTACACACACACACACGCTGCTGCCTTTTAGCAGTTTGTTTTTACGTCTTTCGGCAAACATTTACGTTTATTATGCCGATTTTCTAGCGCAGAAAAATAACGCTTATGTGAACACACAAACACACCCTCACACCCTCACACACACACACACACACACACTCACACATATGTGGGTGTGCGTTGAGAAAAGTTTGATGGAAGTTTTCGGTTAGTTTGTTGTGCCACTCGCAGCTGACGTCAGAATCGTCTTCGTCCGCTGCTGCTGCTTCTTCTTCAGCCACCCCCCGTCGGCCAAGGCACCACCCACAATAGCCACCCCCCAAAGCCACCCGCTAGCGTCCCCCTCTCCACCCGCCTCCCTCTGCCAGCAATGACAGCGCCATCTCGCTTTAGCGCACATTTCCGCTCTCTGCTGTCATTTCTGTCTTCGGCCCAACGCTTATCCCTTTGCTTCCTCTCCCCATCTCGCTCTCCCACGTTCTCCCCATCTCTGTCTTGCGCATAATGTAACGCTTTTAGCTGCTTTCACATACAATTTACTATCTTCTCAATGGCAACAATTTATGCTCGTCTTTAGTCCTTTTTTTTGTTGCGCTGCCCGATTTTTATGGGCAAAACGTCGCCAGCGGAAATTGATATTTGTGGAGGAAAAGTTTGTAAAAGACTTTGGCACACATATGAGAAAACTGCTGCAGGGCGGACAAGTGGACGGACGGACAGGCGGACAGACAGACGGCGATTCAATAAGCCAAACAGTTGCTACAGTAAAGCCAAAATGCGAAGATGCCAAATTTAGTTTATAAATGTTACAGAAAGATTTATTGAAATTTGTTATGTAATTTTCTTAACTAAGCAATAAGCGTGCATTAATTTTTTTGGAATATGGAAAAGTATCAAAGCTCGATAAAAAATCATATTTCTTTATATTTGCTTTTCTTTCAGAATATAATTAACATTCTTAACTTCTTCTTCTTAATTAACATTCTTAACTACAAAATAAAAAATCATATTTCTTTATATTTGCTTTTCTTTCAGAATATAATTCTCTCAACTTCTCAACTTCTTGAAACAAGCTGAGCGAACTACAATTCCAACTACAAAATAAATGAAAACTGGTAATTTAAATTAAACACCAACATATTTATTTTATTTGTTTGTTTTTTACCATATTACAAGTTCAGTTCTCGATTAACTTACAAATAAAATGAAATTATAAATTTGATTTCTAACTTTAATTTATCAACAGTGATTATTTTCAAATATATTTTAAAATAAAACAAAATAAACAAGCAACTTCGTGCACCCTACAAAACATTACTTCTTGACTGTTTGAATTTTTGAATTTAATTCAATAAATTAAGTGTTCATAGTCGACTAGAAAATTTAAACTAAATGTATTGCATTTAATTGAATTCAAAGCACAATTTTAGCGAGTGTTTACTGTGCAGGATTTGTGATTGCGGCAGCGTTGAAAATGCAGCGCAAGGGTTGAGGGTCAACTGGGAGGCTACTCAACCCCCAAGTGGAAAAGCAAAGGGAAACAGACAGAGAGAGAGAGAAAGGAAAAAGGAAAAGAGAAAGGGGTAGTCTTTTGGGGCATTGTGTGCTTTGTATTCATTTTTAAATGCACGGAAATTGTTAATTTTATGGCCGGCTATATCCGCTGGATAAATCGCGAAGCCAAGTTGCCAGTTGCCTTCGCATCGCATCGCATCGTTTCGATCGCAGCAGCTGCAACGAGCAACGTGCAACGTGCAACTGTTGCAAGAGGGCAGCTGGGAGGGGAGCTGGGAGGGGGGAGGGGCCTGCGGCATATCCAAAATGGCCGCCTCGTGGCCAACTGGCAACTAAATGCACCAATCGCATTATGGCCAGCGTCCAACGTTTTGGCCTTCTCAAATTGCCAATTGGCAATTGCAATCCGTCCGTCCGTCCGTCCGTCCGTCCGTCTGGCTCCATCGACATGATGGCCGATTGATCGATGGGATCGATGCTGTCATCCCTCCTTCCCTCTGCGCATCGACCCGCAGGCTCTTTGGCCCACGTTTTGCAGACATTTTGCCACGGACTACTTATAGTAATTTTGTTGGCCAGTCGCTATTGCCGGTTGCCGTTGGGGTCTCGACTCGATAGCGACTCCACGTCGACGTCTAAATAAAATGCATTTTCTTTGCACGTCCTCGTATCCTGCGGGAGTCAAGCAAAGTCGTGGCATGCGGCATGCGGCATGGGGCAGCAGCAGCAGCAGCATTTGTGGCTCTTTGTCTGCCATATAATTTGCACAAATTGCAATTTAGAGAAATAAAGGAAAAGCACAAATGCTGCAAAACAGCAAAAACGAACACAAACAACAACAACAATAAATTCAGCAAAAATACGAAAAATTATTTGTATTTTTTTTTTGTATAATTTCTTTTTGTGTTTTTGGTTATGCTACGCTACGTTTTATGGGCATTTCATTTAATACAAAGCGTTTGTAAATAGTCGCAATCAATCACCACAAAAATGGCCAGACAATAAATAATGCAACTAAATTCATTTGCAATTAATAAACATTAATTTAAGCACGCGAAAGCTATTTCAGCAAGGTATTTCAAGTCTAAAATTAATAATATGAGTACAAAAATCAACTAATTTTATTAAACAAATTATTTTAATTAATTTTATTAAAAAATTTAAAATTTATAGAAATCATTTTTTCAAATAGTTTTCTTACTAAAAATGCCAAGTAATTAATTGCAGATTAAAAGTAATTTTAATCTAGCGGTTAATTTTAATAAATTGAAGTAAATTTTATATGACATAAAATAAATATTATAAAATTACAAATGTTGTAAATTATAATTTCGATGAGTTTAAATAAACATATTTAATAAAGATTAATAAATTAAATTATTATTAATTAATCAACTCATTTCACATCTTTCAACTGGTTATTTAAGGAAATCCATAAATGTTCTGAAAAAAAGCTGAAAATATGAAATAAATATTTTGCATTCAAACAATTTATATTAAACAATTTCAGTTCAGTTTAAAAAATAGTTTATTTTTCAATAAATCAGTTCGTTTTTATATTAATTGTTTAAACATTTCAGAAAACAAGCTAAAGTTGTAATTCAATTAAATTCAAATTGTGCAAAATTAAACGTACTTTTTTCTGAAAACGAGAAACCGATTTATATTATGTGAAATAATAATTTTGATTAGGTTAAATTTAGTTTTTTATTCAGGCTATGGCATTTTTAAAAATTGCATATTTTATAATTTAAAATCGAATGTGAGCAACCTGACTTTAAAGGGAAATTTCAAGTGTAAGGCATTCGGTGAGCCTCTCTAGCCGCATCCTCTCTGACAGCCCCTATGAAAGCTGATCTGCTATAAGCCAGATCGACGTCGTCGTCGTCGTCGTCGTCTTCGTTGTAGCTGTTGCAAGTTCGTTACTGAGTGGGAAACATAGAAATCACGTTTCAGCCATCAACGACGCAAATGCAACAATTTTGAAAGAGACAGAGAGACAGAGAGAGAGAGAGAGAGAGACTGACGGGGGGGGGGGGGGGAGAATGATATTTCTTCATTGTATTGATTATCGGTTGTAATGTTGCAAATTAAATGGCAGTGCCACAGTTCGAGCAGAGGCTGAACTGAAGTCAGCCAGCAATCAATCAAACAATCAAACGCAACTGGCCATCAATCTACCCCGGCCATAGTTGTTGTCTGTAATTTTGGATTTTTCGAGCATTTTTATGAGAAAATTTAGCAAAAATTAAATTGCTCGAACATGTTGAAGAGTCCGCGAATCGAAGTCGAAGTCGAAGTCGACTTCCACTTGGAGTTGAAGTCGGCGATTACGGCGCGATACGACAAGGAATTTATGTGAAAATTAAATGGATCCAAAATTAATGGGCAGCAGCAAACAGATTGTTGAGGCCGCAGAGACTTGAGACTCGAGACTGAGACTCGAGACTCGAGACGGAGACCTGAACTGATCCTATTGCGGCTTCTATGGCTGACATCGTTTCCAGCGCCAAGCGACGAGATTCTCTCAGCGTCTAAATAATCGCGGCCAGATCTGCAAGCTGATAAAAATTAATTATGAATGGAGACGAGTTGCAGATGGAGTTGCAGTTGGAGACCTGCCTGCAAAATGTAATTGAAAATGCAAACAACAAGAAGTTGCGGCAATTGTGTTGGGTGAAACTAGTTGCGGCAATTAGCAGACTTGCAACTGCAACACGGCAAACGAGATTTACTTAGTGGAGCATCGAGCGAGAAGCTCATCATGAAGCGCTTAAATGAATTTAATTGTGTGAAACATTCAAACTGCCCTCGCAGCGCACATATTGATAGAGCCGTTCAGTTTTGCACACAATGCCCAGCAAAATGCCATTTGAATGGGCTCGAGTGTGAGTGTGAGTGTTTGACAATCGGGAAGTGAATATTTAATTAAATTAATATACAGCCAACAATACGTGTGATATGCAGTTTAAATAATAGTTAGATCTTAAATTAAATGAATACACAGCCATCAATACATGTGATATGCAGATTTAATAATAGCTCTTCGCATTTCCCTGCAACTTTTTATCATAAGTACTCGTATTGTTTACTTATTAAGATCTGTATTCAGTCGGTATTCCGAGTGTATTCGATGCACTCACTGAAGCGTGCATAAACACCAGAAAGTGTCGATATCAAAACAGCTCCATTGTTGCCCTGCAATCTGTTTAATTATGTTAATAATAATGATTAGCATTGCATTAATCCGATATGCACATGAAATTGTTTTGCAACTATGCGAATTAATTCAACTGAGTTAAGTTTAAAGAACTGATAAATAATACAAGTAGAAATTTAACTGATCTGTTTTGGAGTGCAAAAATCTTCCCCGTATTATTATTATTTTACAATCAATCTGTTTGAGTATAGAGAAATATAAAATATTCCAGTAGTTAATTTTTATGGAGTGTGAAATGTATATATAAATATTTTGCACCAAAATAATTTCTGAATATGTTAATTTCAGTCAGACGGAAGAAATAATTTTATTTGCATGGATTGATTACTTTAATATGTTACATCATATGTACACATTTATTATCAGATATTTTATAATTACAATATATGAATCGAAAGGCTAAAAACAAAATTTATTTATATTAGAATACAATTTATAGAATTTCCCAATTATAGTTTATTTCATTCAATAATTTTTATATAATCCTAAATTATAATACTCTGTAAGGCGGAGTAAGATTATTTCTTTATTTTGCATTCTGCTTGTCTATCTCTCAGAAGAAATCTTTTTCTTTTAGAATACTTTGTAAATGAGTGTCACATTTCAAATTTCATTCAATAATTTGTATTTTCAAATTCGAATCTTTAGTAAACTTTAATTCAATAATTTTTAGTTACAATACTCTTCAAAGGGGCGTAGGAATATTTCTATATTTTTATGCTGTTTAGAAGAAATATTTTGATTTTAAATGCTTTGTAAATGGGTTTCACAATTTTCCACTAAAGTCAAATTTCGGTCAGTAATTTTTAAATTCGAAATAAATTATTATATAGAAATAAATTACGCCAAAATTATAATATTCTGAAAAGGAGAGTTAGAATATTTCTTTATTTTTTATGCAGTTCATAATGAGAGTAAAAGAGTGGAAGAGTCTGAAGAAATGTTTGAAATGCGGTTGCATTTGATGTGGCTGATTTCCTGTCTGCGTTTCAGTTTCAGATCTTTTGTGGAGCACATACAGACCAATATATGTATGTATGTATATAATGATAATGGCCTTTTGACTGATCGATCGAACGTTTTGTAATTGGAGCCATTGTCAATAGCGCGAGCTGCGTTGCCCAGCCAAGGCATTTAAGCCGAAGCCGCAGCCCCCAAAAGGGGGAGCAGGGGTAAAGGTGGGAACAGTGGGGAAAGGGGGAGGGAGGAAGGAGGGGGGGAAGGTAGGCAAGTCACCCACCTAACGATACAGCTCGGATTACGGATTACGCATAACGCTATCAAAGCAAAATGGTGTAAATTATTATTGCAAGTTTGTTAATAATAAATGTTTAAGCGCTTGATTACATAAAATTGCAATTTGTCGCCGTCGTTGCGTTGCGTTGGGGCAACCACAAAAGTTGCCTCAGTTGCCATCAAAGTGAGACGTAACTAATAATAATAAATAATAATAAACAGCAGTAACAATACAGCGATAATGCCCTTACAGTGAAGCCTCCTCCGACAACCACAAAAAACTCGAGTCTAATGAGCTGCTATCGATTTACAGCGATCATTATATGGCCAACGACGCGACTCGACTCTACTCGACTCGACTCGGCGGCATTATTAATAAGCCACAACAACAATTACAACAATGAACAGCTGTAGCAGTAGCCGCGAGGGGCAGCAACCGAGGCAGCTTGTTGTAAGTAGCCCGAAACAATTTTGCGGCCTAAACTGCTGGAGTTGGAGTTGAAGTTGAAGTAGAAGTTGAGGCAGAGGTTGAGGCTGTAGCTGAATGATTAATGCAAGGCAATCAGAGCCTTTGACTTTTGGTGTGACTACTGCGTGGCCGCCTCCACGCATCCAAGTTGCAACTTGGCGTTGCAACTTCGACTCCATTACAAATGAAGCGCTGTTGACTTGGTTTTGTTTGGCGACTGATGAATGCAGATAAAGAGCTGAGGCTGAGGCTGTGGAATGCCTTTGATGCCACGCGGCCTGTTGGACAAAATGCAACAGTTGACGAGCCGAGGCTGGGGCTTGCAACAGTTGCGCTGTTAATGAAAGCGACTGATGGTGATTGATGGCGACTCGCGGCGACTGATGAAGTTGCGGCGCGAAAAATTAAATTGAAATTAAATTAAAGTTGAGTTGTGAATGCGATTCAA
This sequence comes from Drosophila formosana, assembly GCA_035045625.1. NCBI lineage: Eukaryota > Metazoa > Arthropoda > Insecta > Diptera > Drosophilidae > Drosophila > Drosophila formosana. Next base: position 2,284,331 of record JAWNOW010000143.1, on the reverse strand, counting down.
AGTGTGAAATTAAAATGCAGCGCTAATCAGACGGGGGGCACATGCCGCATGCCACATGCCGCATGCCGCACGCTGCAGGAATTCTCTCTCTAGAAGCAGATGACATCGAACACAGCTCCAGCTGAGCGCATCTTCTTGAAAATTGTAACAGCCAGCCAGCGTGTGATAAGCATCGCAATTGCAACGTGCAACATGGCCCGTGTGTGGCAGACAGACGAACGGACTGCAACCAGCTGCAGCTTGCCACCCAGCGTCAGTTGAAGTCAGTTGCAATATTCATATTCCCATCGAAGTCTTTCACCCTTTCCACAAAGCGTTGCACTTTTTGTGGTAATTTACATTTGGTTTTGCAGCCTTATCATTGGGTTCGCATCTTCAATCCTAATAATCGAGCATGTGAGTGTGTGTGTGTGTGTGAGGGGTTGATTGAGGCAAGGGTAGCTGGGTAGCTGGGTAGCTGGTTTAGCTGTCGAAGCTGAAGCCACCCTTTGGACAATGGCAATTTTGAATGGTTTCATCCGCTTGCACTTTTGACAGTTGCCAAATTTACAACTCATTCTCAAGTGGCAATTTGATTCGCGTTCTCCGTTTCGGGTACTCATTGATATGCTCGACATCAGCAGCGATTTATGATCACAGATCACAGATCTCAGATCTCAGATCAAAGATAGTGCAATGCAAACGTTTACAAAACAACTGCAACTGGGAGGAGAGCAAAGCAGCAAAGCAGCAAAGCGATGCTAATTTACCAACTATTTAAACAGTGCGGCAGAAAAGTCGTTCAAATGCTCAGCAAAATTCGAGTAAGCGCAATTTGAGCTAATTATGAATATTACTATGTGAAAATATTAGGGAAAATATAATTTTATGGCTACAGCAGCATTTAAGGCAGCCGAACTCAACTGTTTAAAATTCAGATTCAGTTAGATTACATATTGTATAAGTAATCTTGAAAAGGTAAATAATGTCATCAACAGAAACAAAGAAAACAAAAAACAAATAATAATAACTAAAAGAAATATATATCCAAATAATATTATTCATTGATTATTAGTCAAAGGCTTATGTTAAAGACAATCGTCAAACATTTTTAAAACTAAAAACCAAAATATTTCTTAGTTAAAATATAAACTTATATTAAGGAAATCAAAAAAAACATTTTTAAAATATATATATATATATTATAAAAGACTTTTGAAATCAGTATATTATTATCATTTTAGAGTAGTCAATGTGTTTGAAAATTTCAATAAAATTTAATCTAATATTTTTATAATATTTTTAATTTATTCAAACAGAAATTTGATTAAAATATTTCTTAGTTAAAAATAATTAGAATAATAATTAGGTAATAATAACAAAAATATATTACATATTTAAAATTGAAAAGAAAATAAATTTAATCGTTTTAACAATAGTTGATACTACACAATAAAGAGCAAACCAAAAAATTAAATGAAACAAATATTACAAATTTAAAACAAATTAGAATGAAAATCTGAAAAAACAATCATTATGTGATAGTAAACGTTAAGTAATTATTCCAACTACAAGCAATGTGTTTTTATTACAAAAAAAACAAAAATAAATCTCTTCCAAAACTTGTTCACAATTAGTTCTAGTAATTTGCGAGTGAACGAATCCCATCTATATTTTTAAAATAATTATTCTTATTCACAAAAATATATGTATATGCATAGTTCTAGTAATTATTATGCACTGTTTGGTAAAGACATATTTGGCAGCTAGTCGCACACACCTCTATAAAAGAAAATTAAATAAATAGTTGTAAAACTATTGAATATTTTAGTAAGATAGAGAAATAGTTATTTTTGTATACATTATTAAAAGTGAAATAATGGAAATTAAAATAATACATACAGAATTAGAATCGAAATATGTCTAAATTGCAATTTAAGTTATATATTTATGACAGTTATTGTTACACTTATTAGAAGCAACATTTATTCAGAAACTCTTATACACAAAATAAAATATATATATATGGTGACAAATTTGGCAGCTAGTCGCACACACCTCACTGATGGACAGTCGAACTTCGAGAGTACAACTTAGTGCGGCTGCGATCCTTTTGGCCAGGCCAAGACTGGTTGGCTGGTTGGCTGGTTGGATTGTTGGCTAATTGAGTGCACCGACAACTGTGCGATGTGGGTTGCAGGATGTCGCATGCGCTGCGGATCCGTGTTCATGTTTTTTCCCATTCTATTTTTTGTCTTCTTGTGGCAGCAACTGCAATTGCATTTTGTCCAGTGGCTGCTACTGGCTTTTGATCCGTCTGATCCGTTGGCCATATGCTCGCTGGATCTGGAGGAGGATTAATGAAATGGCCTCTAACTGCGCGCTGCCGTTGAAAAATTAATGATCAATGTGTTGGTTATTAATGAATGTGGCTCGTAGTGTTTGCTGCCACAAGCTGCACACTGTGGCTCTGCTTCCATCTGCTGCCGTTTGGTGGCATCTTCCAACTTGCAACTACCAACTTCCAACTTCATCTTCATCTCGCTCGACTCTCGTGCTGCTTGTTATCGAAATCTTTTAGCCCAATGCGGCTACTGTGCATCCAATTTAGCCGCCTTTGTTGCCCGTTGCCTCTGCGCCGTCGACCGTTTGTTCTCTTGCCGCTGCCGCTTCGCAGTGCCACCATTCGTTGCACGATAGCATCGCACAGCGCTGCCATGAATAATGTTCAGCGAGCATATACGAAAACTGCAACTGCAACTGCCACCCTGAAACCACTTTGGTTCTATGATCAATTCCAAAAGCCAAAATTCAATTAGTTCACTTATCGCGTGCCCCTTTTCCTGGGTGGCCAGCTTAGAACAGTCAACGAATCTTGGCCGCTACATGTTAATTAATGAATCAACTAAAGTGTCCAAATATTTGAATGCAATAAATTTAAAATTATTTATTCGTTAAGTACCTAACTTGATAAGTTGTATTTCAATCGACTTTGGAAAATAATATTTTTATCCACCGACTTCTTAATTCAAACTTTAAATTAAATGCTTACTGCTGATATTATATCTTTCTCCCTTCTATGCAAATTTTATATTTGTTAGTATTCTATTAACATATTTTATTGCAATTCACATGTTCAGCCAGTGGAAGGTAGAATAATTTTAAATCAACCATAAAATGTATTTGTTGTATGGAGTAAGCAAATATTTTTAATTAATTGCAAACAACTGCGGATATTTCTTGTGTGTCGTATTTATTTAATTCACAAATCTTAATCATTTCCCCATTCATGTTTAAATTTAATGCACCAAGTTAAAAATTAGATTAAATTAAATTTAATTCCAACCTACACGTATTTTTTAGTCTTGCTTAAACTTGCTGACAACTGCAGTTATTTAATTTGTGTGGTATTTATTTAATTCTTTTAAGTTATAAATAATTTTGTGTATAATTCATCGCTTCATCTCTTGCTTAATCCTCTCCCAATGGACTAAGTTCTTGGGAGCCTCAGGCTTTGCAAAACTTATTGAAATATAATAAATAATTAAATTTCCATCAAGCATAACTATTTCTGTCTTTAATTCGTATTAATTATAAATTATTTTGAAAATAATAATATTAAAATTCCAATTAAATATTTCTGTCTTTAATTCGTATAAATTATAAATTATTTCGTATATAATCCATCTCTCTATATCATTGCTGAATCCTTTCCTAATGCACATTTTAACCTAGTGGACTGTGTTATTTACAATAATTGATAATTAAATTCCAAATTTAAGGTAGCTTAAATATTTCTGTCTTTAATTCGTATAAATTATAAATTGTTTTGTATATAATCCGTCTCTCCATCTCTTGATAAATCCCTGCCCAATTCGCATTTCAATCTCGTGGACTAAGTTATTGAAACGTCAGCCAAAAATTATTTACAATAATGGATAATTAAATTACAATTTGAAGGTAGCTCAAATATTTCTGTCTTTAATTCGTATAAATTATAAATTATTTCGTATATAATCCATCTCTCCATATCATTGCTGAATCCTTTTCTAATGCACATTTTAGCCTAGTGGACTGAGTTATTTACAATAATTGATAATTAAATTCCACAATTCGTATAAATTATAAATTGTTTTGTTTATAATCCGTCTCTCCATCTCTTGATAAATCCCTGCCCAATTCGCATTTCAATCCCGTGGACCAAGTTATTGCAATCGTCAAGCTATTCAGACATTCAGTGGAGCCTCTTCGGCCTCTGTCGCAGGCCCAATTGAACTTTAAAACGAAATTAACAGGTCGGCTGGCTATTTTGGGGCATTTTGATTGCATAAATGCATGAGTGAGTGTGCTCACATTCGAATCGAGTCGAATCGAGTCGCATCGCATCGTGGCGCCTAGATATTCCTTTATGCAAATTATTCGCCCATTGCCAAAACAAAAACAAAAACAAAAAATAGGCAGGCGACCAACAACCAACAACCAACAACTGTAACTGTAACTGCCCTGAACATCCAAACTACCATCCGTGAAAAATCTCGTGTTCAAATATTTTACAACATTTTTCTCAACGTTTTTTTGTTGCCTAAAACCGAGGCGAGCCTATGGAAATGGACGTGTGTGCGTGTGTGTGTGTGTGTCCTGCATCCTTTTGGGGCAACAGTCACAAGCCACTAAACTGTGCACTGTGGCGTCTCCCTTTGGCTGGCAAACCATTTGCAAAATTTCGTTTAACAACAACAACAGCAACAGCAGCAGCAGCAATGATAAAATATAAAAACAGGCAACAACAAATTTGAAAAATCAAAGCGAAATCGAAACAGGATAAATAAATGTGCACATTTCCGCTTGGAGCGCATATCCTGTCCGTGCTTCCTACCCAAAAACCAAACAGGGAGCGAGTGAGAGGGGGAACAGTCTGTCCCCCTCTCTCCCCCTCCCCGCTCTGACTCGTCCTGTGTCTCTATTTTATATAAAGTATGTATTATTGATCTGCCGCGCATAAAAAGCCCATTTAAAAACGCCAAAAAAAAAGCAGAAACGAAATGAAGGCAAAACAGACGAAGCGGCGCGAATTGAGCTGCGTCGCTTCCCCCTTCCCCCATCCCCCTTCGCCCATTTTCCCCTCGCCATTCCACCACACACAAAAAAAAAGGACCAAAATTGTGTAGAAAAATTGTCGCGCAACGACAGGAAGAAAATGGCCAACAACAACAACAGCAACAAATTTGAAATTGTAAAATTGGCCATTTTAGCTTTTTGGTTACGCTGAAGCTTTTTCGGTTTGGGTTTTGCGATTGCCAATCGAATGGAGAAGGGGATGGCGAAGGGGATAGCGATTGGAGGGGGTTGAGGGTTGGGGGCTTTGGTCATGCTCGTGGACCGTTTGGTGCTCACTGTATAACAGAATTTGGCTGCATTGAAGCAGAACGCAGTCGCCGGGCGGCGCGGCAAAAGAACAAATACCAACAAAAAAAAAACACAAAATACAAATAAATAAAACCTAGTCGAGAGTTCAGCAGGAACGAAACGAATGTTTCTATGTAAATGCGCTACAATGAATAACTGGATGCTGTATGGGGATGCTACAATTTGGGGCATTTGAGTTTCAGCAGGCAACTTAAACTGTTATACTGCTCAATTAAATGGTGAAAGGGCAGGGTAGATTGTTATAAAAAGTGTTTCATAAATAATTATACTGAATTTGCATATTTTTTGCATGTATTAAAAGTGTTATACAAACTGTTATACACTGAAAATTAGCTTACAACGTATATGTGTGTAATGAATGGATTTATAAAATGTATTGTACTTACTATTATATAGGAAATGAATTAGCAGCTTCCATTTGTAAAATAAGTGCGTTAATAGACAGTGTTATACAAACTGTTATACGTCTAAAATCACCAAATTGTTATAATACAATGCTCCGCACACATTTATTAGTTACAAAAATGCATAATCCTGTGAGTGCATAATTTATATTGATTGATTCAAGTGTTATACACTCGTCAAACTGTTATACGGCATAATCGACCCGCAAAGCAAAACAACCCGCTGGGGTAGCGCATCATTTGGCAGTTCACGACCCGTTGCACTTTTGAAAACCGTTTGCTCATTGCCCATTTTCATTTTAATTTCACGTACAATTTTCCCTTTTTCCAACTGTTTGCCAGCTTACCAGTTTTTTATCTAACGTTGTCTGTTTTTTGTCGATTTTCTTTTTAAGTTTGTTTGCCTTCGAGTTTTTTATTATTTCCATTCCTTTTTGCAGCGTTTTAGTCTCTTTTATTCCTCGTCGATTTCCATTAAAATTCAATTGATGTGCCATAGATACAGAGCGAGAAGGAGACGGAGGGAGAAGGGGAGGGAGGGAGGCGGGGAATGGGCCCAGTTTGGCGGATGTGCCAGCCAACTATCTGTCGCAATCTACAGTGTGTGTGTGTGTGTGTGTGTGTGCCTGAATTGGCAGTGATTTATCGAACATTAGAGTAACATTCAAAATACAATTTTTGGTTAAGTGCTTGGCAAAGCAGAGCATTTTATCAGCAATTCATGTGGGATTTTCAAACACCCATCGGGGTGAGCTGCACACACACACACACATGCCACACACACACACATGGCTACTTTGTAAGCAGTTTTGTCAGTTTACAAAGTTGAGAAAATCAGAATGAAGCGAACGGACTTTATAAAGCCATCAAAATGCAATTAACCCTTTTTTCACTCGTCTCTATTTCCGATCTATGATTATTACAAGCATTTCAGATTTCCGCCACAGAGAGAGAGAGAGACAGAGAGGGAGAGGGAAAGAGAGTTGGTAAATTAAAACAAAAGTCGTTGTTGGCCTAAACGGAAGTCATTTTCTAGCCGTGTATAATAAAATAATTTCGGTATAACGCAAATTGCTTTCGAAATCAAAATGATGACGCCGTACTTATGGGCTATATACAAATACCTATATATATATATATATATGTGTATGATATTTAAATGTGTATCTGAGAGATACACAGAGAGAGAGAGAGAGAGAGACAAAAAGCGGGAAGGGGAAGCATTTGCAGCAGCAGCAGCAGCAGCATCTATCTGCATGACAATGGCTGCAAATAAATAAAGGAATTCAAGTGGCGAAAACTAATTAAAGCGTATAAAGTGGCGCATTACAACAATGCCCCGGACAGCACCACACCACAGCACAGCACAGCACAACACCACCGCACTCAGGTGGTTGTGTTGCATGCATAATTTCGAATTGAGTTTGAGCGACGAACTCAATTAGATTCATGTGCGCAAAGTTTTTCCTAAGTGATACCGATCTGCCATATCTCTCTCTCTCTCTCTCTCTGTCTGCTGTCTTTTGTTTAGCGCATTTTCACAAATTAATTGGCAAAGTCACAGGCAGCCAAGAGCTGTAGATACAAATGTATCTGTGTGCATACTAAAGTATCTGTTGCCGCGTATCTGACGCGTAATTATATCGTAGCGCACAATAGACATTTGTGAAATTGTCACTGTTTAGCATATTTGGTCACGAAACGCTTCAATTTACTTCACGTTACGCCTTTTATTGTTGTTGCTGTCGTTGTTGCTGCCGCCGCATTTTATTCGTATTTGTTATTTCGCTGCTGCTGTTCTTGTTTTTGTATTTTGTATTTTTTATGAGCCATAACAATTTATGCGTTCCAGCTCTTTTTGTGAAATGCCGCAGGAACTGATGCGTGCTCTGCGGCTGCTTGAGCTTCAGCTTCTACTTCACTTCTGCCACAAGAACAAGTGCGCTGTCTGCCACAAACTATAACTGTGCGCCAAGACTTTTGAAACTGCCAAAAACGAACAACAACAATTACAAATCTACACTGCAAAAACTTGGCAATGCCAACGAAATTCACAACTCAATTGACTTCATTTAAAAACAGAAACTAGTATTTTTATTATTTATTTTTTTTATATATATTAATTATTAATATTATTGCCAACGAAATTCACAACTCAATTGACTTCATTTAATAGCAGAAATTAGTATTATTATTATTTATTTTTTTTATATATATTTATTATTAATATTATTTATTTACCTATGTAGTTATTTAATTATTTATGTTTTCATATATTTATATGCTTTGCTTATTCATTTCTGTATTGATTTATTTATTGGCTGTTATTCCTAGCAGCGATTTTAATTTTAATTGAATTATTTTTTTTAAATTTTAAACTACAAAAATAGTTTTATTTAACATAATCTTACTCTTCGAGTCATAATTTTTTATTATAATTGCTTCAATGTCGACTGTTCATAGTCGACTTTAAATAAAAAAATAAATAAGACTTAACGCAAAAGCTTTGGGCGCTAAAACGAAATTTTGTTCAAAACAATCGAATCGAGTATTCAAATTTATTTTTATAAGAAATATATTGAAGACATGTGACGTTATTTGTTTAGAGATTTTAACAAATATATGTTTATTTATTTATTTACAGAGTCAATAAATCAACACGTCCATTTGAAGACGCTCGAAAGTAAGTAAACTCCTTTAATATTCTTCTTCCAAATTTCTTACTAAATTACAGTTGAGACATATACGAGTACAGAACGAAAAATTCCAATCAAAATAAAAAAGGAATTGAATAGAATAGAATAGATATATGTATATGACAAATTTTAATACCTGCAGAAGCTGATTAATTTATTAATTGAATTTAAAAGTACACAAATTAAATTTTTTGCTGGAAATTAACTTTTCTAAATTTCACAACAATTTACTAACACAATGCAATCTCTCTACTAAAATAAAACCATATTTTGAGAATTAAATATTTATTATTATTTTTCAATGGTTATATTTTGATTGTTGCTTATTATCTCCTCTCAGTCTGCATTAATTTAAAGCTTATGAACTGCACACATTACCAACGTATTAATGTGAATAATAGAATATTTAAATACTTGCTGAAGCTCATTCAATTTATCTAATTTAATTTAAGCAAACCAACCAAAATAGTGTCAATAGCTTCGGGTTGCTGACCTCAAAATTAGAAAGCTCGACAATGGCCGTAATTACTTGAACTATTTTCCAATTTTAGATATTTTGCTACAGAACTACTATCAAGCTATGCTTAAGTAATTAAATATAGATTTTTTTCAAATAGTTATTCAAAGGTCTTAAAGCGACTTTCTGCTCTCGAGTTTGCTGTCTTTGTTGCTCTGCAGCCATTACCCGTAAACTAGCAAATTAAATTGAAGTTTCAACATATTTCCGCTTCTTGTTTTTTTTCAATGGTTACCAAAATGGCCGGCAAATAAAATAATAATAGAGCCAAACCAGCTGCGAGCATGTGTGTTTTGTTGTTGTTGTACAGAAATGTATCTGTTGCTGTTGCTGTTGCTGTTGCTGTAGGTAGTATCTGTTACTTTTGCGTGTTAGCTGAATGCCGAACGACAAAGCCACAAAAGCCGTGCATAATTATGCACCGCATACGCGTCGTATACGTAATTATTAATTATGCGCACATTTGCGCCACAAACGCTATCCAAATCGAATCAGATTTGAGCCCGTGCTCGGTCCGTCCGTCTGCCGGTTTGCCTGACTATTTGAGATCTGTGCCACTCTTCATGGCTGCTGACCCAAATCTCAGGCTACAACGGGGGGCATATTCCATTGCAATTAAGTGTCGCATGCGATGGCCTTAACTATGCACATAATAACCCAATTTGAGACACCAAAACCAAACCAAACCCAAAGCAAACCCAAAGCAGATGCTGCGCCGCCGACTTTCGCCCCCGAAGTGAGGGCAAAAATTCATGGGAAAATCTGTTGCAATTAGCTGCTCGCCTTTAGAAGCAAAAAGCTGAACAACAACACAAAAAAAACAAATGATTATAAAAAATAAAACCCAACTAAACACGCAGCGAAAACAATTTCTAAACGCGCTCAAAACGACTTAATTATGAGTGAGAAATATGCGCGGCAACGTCGCGAATCTCAACTGTATTTAACTGTCAGTACGTGAACGAGATACGAGCCGCCTTCCGCCCTCTCGCCACCCCCCCCCCCCCCCCCCAAAGGTTGCTTAATTGCGCCCACTCAATCAAAGCGGGGCAACTTCATTAGACATTTGCGGTAAAAAATCAACGAACAGCTAACAAACCTACAAACCGAGTTCACACGAGCCTCGGCTAAATAATTACTGCCAACTAGCAGCCATCGAGACAGCTAGAGATAGAGAGCGAGAGCGAGAGGGATGCACTCATGTGGCACTCAGATACAGATACAAAGATGCATTTAGCTGCAGTACAATGTGTAGCGGCTGAGTTATGATACATCAGGCTGATCTCCACAGGTCGGAGGCTATCTTGCCAATCCTTCTCAGCAAGTTAACGACTAATGTGGAGTACTTTTACTCCAAGGCACTTCACATTCGCATTTCTATTCTTTTCGTTGCTTATTTTATTTTTTAATTATTTAATTACTTTATGTTACTTTATTTTATTTTATGCAAAAAGTTGCCAATTTACTCTCAAATAAAATTGAAGAAAATTGAAGTGATTTATTGAAAAAGCATTTCAAATCGCAGATTCGCAATGCATAAATGGACAATGTTTACTAATATTCCAAATGTCCAGGGTAAAATCCAATATTTATAATCAAATTAAATAGCAGACCAATAATAAAGCAAAGGATTACAAGTCCAAAAAACGGTTCATTAAATGGTAAATACAACAAGAAATATGCACTACAAAATTTAATTAACTTTTAATACAATTACTTTCGAATGCCCGGAGAAAAATCATATACAACAAAAATAACGATAATAATAAAATAAATTAATTAAATATATAAAGTGATTCACTTTATACTCACTCACTCACTTTATAAAAGTCCAATCTACAATTTAAAATGTCCAGTGCAAGATCAACAGGTCAAGAAAAATCGAATCAGAAATTGTTGTCTCAAATTTACTTTTCTTGCACTTGGTAAAAATGGATATAAATTAAATGCTTTGCCTAAACAAATTTATTCTAAGTTACAATTGGAATAAATGAATAAATTGTGTTTTATTCGTATTGCCTGATTCTGATTCTAATTTTAGGCTCTAAATGGAAAATTCTATAATGTGTTGTTGTGGTACAAATTTGCTTATTCTATTCGTTATTAATTAATAAAATTAACTGCATCAAAAGTTTGTAGCATTCCATTCACACTTTTTATAGAGCTATAACAAAATCTGAAATTCAAACAAAAATCGTATAAAAATTATTTGTTTATAATTATATTATCAAGCAATGGCCTCGCACCTAGAGCTCATTATAAGTTCGATAAGCCTTAAAAACTATCCCAACTTGAAATATTGTATTGTCTGTAAATAAAAAGGTAGTTGTTTATTTATTAATAAAGGGACTCAAACTTTAAGCAGTAAAATAGCTATAAATTTATGACAATAACTTGCATCCCCAAATACGCGTAGTTTTGGGTTGTAATCTATACTCTACGCCGAGTTCTCCGATAAATTGAATCTGGACTTTGGTTCACGAGTCAATTTACAGTCGCTGCCCTCTAATTTGTGCAACTTTCATGCAGAGCTGCGCTTTTTTGGCCGCCCTATTGTGTTTCATATTTGGCTTGGACTTAAACCATTTTTTCGTGCTGTCTTTTTTTGTTTTTTTTGTTGTTTTTGGGAAACCTTAGAAATTTTCATCGTGCGCCGAGGGAAATTAGCAAACAATGTAAATAACAGTTAGTAGGTACTTAAGTGGCAGCGCCCCCCGTCGAACAGTTTCAGTTCCAGTTCCAGTTCCAGTTCGAGTCGATTCAGTCAGTCAGTCAGTCAGTCAAGCAGTCAATCGTTCGCTAGCTAACCACAGGCATGCTCAGTGCGCCCCTCACAGAGAGCTCTCTCTCTTTTCCTCTTTCTCTTGCTCTATCTCTCAGCTTTGGCTTCACACACACACACACACATCACTTCATTGCTTGCGGTCAATGCGGCTGCCCCCGTCGATCCCTTGGCCAACCTGCCCACGCCTCGACTCTGACAAGCGACAACGTCTTGGACTTTGTTAAACCTTAAAATTAGTTTAAGTATTTAGTTACCAATTTAGTGTAGGGAGAGCGGGCAACAGCCAAGCCGATTGACAAGTGAAATGAAGATGAAGGGAGCAGCTTGATGCAACTACATATATAACATATATATACTGCGAGTGTGTGTTGATGTGTGTGCGGTTTGCGGTGAGCAACGAGTGAGGAGGTGAGTGTTTGGCAGTTTGTCAACGGTAAAAGCTATCTGGGTACTTGTTTAGTTATGATAATATAATATGTTATATATGCGGCCAAGTCGAATCGCACTGGCGCGATTGAGGCCGATTGATAACTCCTTGATTGATTGATGGCAACAGAGAATGATAGTTGTTAAGAAAAAACTAACAAGGTGTCTCGAATTTCGCAGATATTATTTGATTTCATTAGTCATTTGATAGCATGTAGATTGATGGCTTGATTGACAGTTGGGCGACACATTAAAAAAAAAAGGGGTGATAGACCATTTAATTGGCTGATTTATTTAATTTTATTATCTAATGTATTGATTGTCTGATTGATTGATGCAATATTAGACTATTTAAATGACTGATTCATTTTATTTTATTTTACGATGTATTTTATTTTATTGATTGCTTAAATGATGGATTTATAGTATATCTTTAAAACTAATGTTAGGTAGTAGTGCATTTGACGATTAATTGATCAAAAATGTTTTGATCGACTGATTGACGTACAGATGATTTGTGCTAGTGCATTGTTGATGGACTAACTAACAGAGTGATTGATTGATATTCAGATTTATTTATAGATGCTAAGTCAATTAAATTGTTGACTGACTAAGAAATTAATTGACTGACTGATTGAATGGTTGATTGACTGTCCGATTGATTTATAGATGATCTGTAGATTGACTAGCCAATTATTTGATTGATTGGCCCTCTGATGGAAGTTTTCAACTCTTTGCTAGTGCTTTGCTTTCAATCGCCGCTCAATCAACGCTTGGCGGTTGTGTCTCAAGTAGCGTGTTACAAAGCGATGCCACAGACACACAGCTCAGCTGCGATAGATCATCATCATCAGCATCGGCAACGTGTCGTTCAAAATGTATCTGGCAGCTACAATAACTTGTAGTTAGTTAAGTTTCATATTTATTGTATCGTTTTTTTTTTTTTGTTCATTCTTTTTTTTTTTTTTTTTTGGTATTCGGTATTAAATTGTGTGGTTTTTGCGGTGGTGCCGGACTTAAGTACCACACAGTTTCTACAACATTTTCCACTTGACAACGTGAAAGAAGAAGCCACAAAAGAGGCGAAGACGAAATGAACCGAAGTTGAAGAAGACGAGGAGACGATGCCTTGACGATGTCATCGGAGCTGTGACTTGGCAATCATAGCGAGCTCGCTGCTATAAAGCGGCAACAACTTGGACTATTATGGCCAGTGGTCAAGCATTTAGAGTGTGTTTAAAAGGAGCATCGACTGAGACTCGACTCGACTCGACTCGACTCGCTCTTTTGCCTTTGCCTTTGCCAATTTGCAGTTGAAATTTCAAACCGCTGGAGCGCAGCTAAACGTGTTGAAAGCCGCACAGGCCGCACACTCTTTGATTGATGATTGCAGCTCAGGTCGGAGTCGGAGTCGGAGTCGGAGTCGACTCCTTGGGATGCCTTTCAACTGCGCGCATTGACCAAAAATAAAACTTGAAGAGGGAACAATATACATAACATATATGCTATATCGCAGGTGCTGCTGATGGGCGAGAGATCTTTAGGGCTGGGCCCGCAGATCATGGCCTCGTGATTAAGCGCCAAATGTATTCAAAAGATTGTAATTAAGGCCACAAAAGCTGCAGATCTGCAACGGCTGATAGCCGCTTGTTAACGGCCAACGAATTGAATGACTGACTGACTGATGGACTGATGGACTGACTGACTGACTGCATTCCCTTTATGGCATCTCGGCCAGTTTAGAGCGTGTGCTGCTGACTCATGCTGACGCACAATTGACGCTTTGACTCTTTCAAAATGCCTTTTGTCGCATGCAAAACGCCAAAAAATTAGTAACGCAACCAAATCGATGCTGCGTATCTGTATCTGTATCTGTATCTCGAACTGTATCTGTAGCTGTATCTGTATCTGTATCTGTATCGGTGTCTATTCATGCCCGCCTGGGTGGCATCCATAAAGCGTAAAGCTGCCGCCGTTTGCGTTTGCTCTAGTAAACCGAATGACGCTTTGCTCTCCTTCTTATTGTCTCTCACTCTATCGACCATAGCCGCTCAGCCATGTGGCATGCAACGCATTCAGCTGAGCAGCTTCGCCTTGAATTACTTAGAACAAAATTACAGCTATTGCCTGGCGTTGCAAATCTGCTTCCAAATTTATTGTTAATAATATTAATTTTGGCAGAAATGACAATGATAATATTTATTTAAATACTTCTAATGAAAAAGTTTTATTTTATTTTTTTTAAGTTGTGTCTAAGTTAAGACTTTTGCGAATTGTAGATTTAATGCTAACTATTTTGGGAATATTAAAAAAAAGAAAAACATTGCATTAAAATTTATTAATGAATTGGCTGATTATAAGTCCATTTATTTGGCTTATTTTAATTCAATTTTTTTCTTCAGAAATTTATTTTGTATGCTTATAAATATAATATATGCAAAAAAATACAATATTTTATTATAATGCAAATTAAAGTACATTGTAAAAAAAGTATTTATTTCAGTTGCCAACATTAAAATATTATATCATTACACACGTTTTATGTTTAAAATAAGTTTATTATTATTAATATTAATTTTAGTAAAAATATAAATATACCTAATAAAAAAATACCTACATTTTGGCTTATTCATTTTCATATATTGATTAGATTTTCATAAGACAGAAATATTTGTTTTCATATAACTATTTTTAAGCAAATTTCTTGAAATTTCTCACATTTGTGTTACACATTGCTTAGAGTATTTGAGCTTCGACTTTTTCTATCGAGATTTTCTTGATTTCCTGCATAATTCATTTAATGTATTCATTTGGCGGCGTTTGGCTTTTGTAGTCCAGAAGTTAACGTTTCTGTTTTGTGCTTCATAATTTATGCAAAATCATTGGCCGATCGATCAATGGAATTGGCCCTCGCCCGCCGTGTTCGCTTGCCAAAAGCCAAAAGCCGAAACTGAAATTGAAAAATGAAAAGCAAATAAAATGTGCGGGGAAATGTGGCCAACGAAGTTGGGGAGTTGGGGAGATGGGGATGGGAGGGGATAGAGATGCCGCACAGGTGCGAGCAGGAAACGAGCCCCGCAAACTGCGAAGCATTTAATTGGATTATGAGCCAAATCCTGTCACAGCACAGCAACTATTCCAGTGACGCACCCACATGCGAAGCGAGAACACGGCTCGAGCCTGCTTCTTGGCCTGCAACTAATTGCAATCGAATTAGTCAAGGAGCTCAGCAACTTTTCTGCGGCTCAGTGGAAATGGAACTGAAAATGGAAACAGACCTAAGAAGACCATCGCCTCCGTCCGCTGTCCTCCGTCCTCTGTCTTCGTCTCCGTCTTCGACTTTGGCCATTTCCGGCTGGCGTCAGGGTGGCGCCTGCGCACGGCATTTAAAAGTGGGCGTGCCTGATGACTTAAAAGGTTTTTAAATGGACGCTCTCTGCATCGCACCAACTTTGCTACTGGCCTCCGTTTTAGTTTTGGTTTTTTTGTTTCGGGTCTCGGTTTTTGGGTCTTGGTTTTGGTTTTGGTTTTGGTTGTATTCGAGTTGAGCTCTTTTGCTCTTTGCCGACAGCAACGCCTCAAGCACCTTCGCCTTCGCCTTCGCAGCCAGGTTCATTGATCCATTTTCCCTTCAACCTTTTGTTGCCCGGTGGCAATTATGAATCGACTACTTCGCTGCCGATGCCGCCGACGCCGCAGCATGTGTTAAACGTTTTCCAAGACTCTCTCTCTCTCTCTCCCACTCTCACACTTTCACACTCTCTCGCTCTCTCTGCTTCCAATTAAAATTATAATCTTGGCTGTGGCTTCCTAATTGTCAACTTTGAAACCGATTCCTGTGATTCGTTTTGGATATCACAGGTAATTGTTATTGCTCTTTGATAGCTCAACTAGCTGCTACTAATATTACGATCTGTTAATTTATTGACTATATATTATATTGGTTATAATACACTATTATTGGTTAAATAGTTGGTCAAAATTTGGCTTCATATGATGTGGAATATAATATTTAAATCATTCTACAATTTCTAAGATAATTCTGAAAGGGTTTACATTTTTATTCGATTTTAAATATTAAATTATTAATAGTTTTGATTTAACTTAGTTATTGGTGTAAATTGTAGTATTTATTATAAAATTCTATTATTGATAATAAAAATAGAAAAAACTAAAGCTATTGATGAAGCAGATAAAACTACATTAAATCTGTATTCATAGTGTCTAATATAATATAAAAATCATAAGCAAACATTATAGCTACAACTATACTCTTTATTATAATTATAATAATTACCTATTAATTTAAAAAAAATGGGAAAGTGTTTGTCTATTTTATTGGCTACTATATTTCGTTTAATTATTGTGAAACAGTTGATAAGCTTTTCGCTTCTGAACTGTGCACAACATTCAACCTATTTAATTTAGTTATTAGTGAATCAGATAAAGCTACATTTAATCGTGTGTAAAGTGTATGAAATATTAAATATATCTTCAAATAAGTCTTTTCATCGAACAATTTTATTTACTGTTTTATTAAAATAGTAATAATAATATATTTAATTACTACCTAATTTGCATTCAAGTAGTAACAAAATTTATGCTCTAACTGATATGTACTTATAGAACAATTATCGTCTACCGTCTTCGTTTAATATATCATATATCATATTTAATTAAAATTTTTTCGACCGCTCTTCAGTCTCCTCGCAGAGTTGTTATTATTGCTACACACGTATCCGTGGCATAAAAGGTCAATGCATCATCGGGTGAAACATTAATTCCATCAATGGCAACAGCTTCTCGTCTCAGTCTCAGTCTCAATCTCAGTCTTAGTCTCAGTCTCAGCTGCCAGCGACTGGAATGAGCTGGATTCTCTTAGTCGTAACTGGAACTGCAAGCGGAGATGGCAGATTATTTTTTTTTTGTTTCCAAGATAATTAGCTATAAAGCTGTGTGTTTGGGAGATTCTGCTTAGAAGTAATTAATGTTGACACAGAAGACTTTCTTCCCATTCACAGATCGCTCTCTCTCGCGCTCATTGACGACTTCACGTATGTGCTTGGAATTCATTCAACTTTGATCTGTGTTTTTATTTTTTGGTTTTTTGTTGTTTGTTTTTGATCGAGAGCGGATCCCCGCAATTTGTCTGTGGAGAAGCAAGGTCTTTCTCCAAATACTATATGCCGTGCTTCACTTTGACCTCTTTTCGCAGCTCATTTTGATTTCTTTAATGATAATTTTGGATGTTTTGTGCCTTGTGTTTTTCTCCCTCTCTCTCTCTCATTCATTATCATTTTTTCGGGCTTGAAATATTTAAATGAGCTTTTAAAAAATTGTTAGCTACTGTTTGACGCACTCGAAAAGCCAAGAAACAAATCTGAAAAAGCCAACAAACCGAAACCGTCGCCGTCGTCGTCGTCGTCGTCGTCGGCCTGAGGCTCGAGACTTGAATTCAAAGTTGGGTTTTCTATACAAAATTATAAAATTGCTATTATTAATGATTATAAACGTTTTTTGTACACTTTACTGGAAATTGACAAGCGCTTATTAACGATCTTATAATAGCGACTGATCGACCGATCAACTGAGATCGAACGGCCCCCCCCCCTCCCTCCACCCCCTCTCCTCCTGTGGGTCGTGACGTGACTGTCGGCAAAAATCGATAGCTATAGCCAGATACATTCAGTTATTCGTTGCCATATCACAATTCAGGCGCTCAAACGTTGACTTTGAAATGCCAGAAGCCAAATCTACAAAATGCAAACAAAGAAACTCCGCATAGACAATAGAGAAGTTGAAATATTTGCTCAAGACAGGAAGCCCCTTTACATTATTAATCAGTTTATAATCGAGAGACAGACAGATCTCGACGGTGGCAGGGGGGAGTTCGAAAGGTATGCAACTTTTATCGTTTATCGTTAATCGATCACTTTCCAAATGTTTTCTACTGATCACAAATAATTTTGGCTTCACTTGTTGTACTGAAATATATATCAGTTACTAATTAATTTTAATTTTTATTTCCATACTTATTTTGATGTTCTTGGCTTAAGATTAAGAATTGCAAAAATTAGTTGTGAAATAATTTATATATTTATTGAATATTTAATTTAATTAAATTGAATGTTGGCTCAAGGAAACTACTTTATTTTTTTGCAAATATTTAATAATAATAAAATTAATTAATCACTTATTGTCGACGGACAGATTATAAGTAAAAGATATTCCATTTAATTCAATATTCACTACTCTTATGCTTTGACTTTTTTTAATGCTTGAGATTGTGCATAAAATATATATGTAGACAATAAATAAATACAGTCTATATTTTGTATCTGTAAATCAAGTAGTTATTATACATTTTTGTATCTGTAACTTGGAGTTAAATGCCAGGGCTAAAATCATGAGTCTCAAGGAAAGTACTCGGAATACTTTCCACCCGCTGGGCTAAAATGCAATAGTAATTATTTGTGCTGTCATGATCCGATTAGCAATTAACCAATAATTAGCTGGTAATTGAAGCGTTTTAATAATGCAATTTGTGGCAGGAAAAGTGGAATCGAAATCGAAATTGCAGCCGAGGCGGGCTCCATAATTATGAGTCGCTACCAAAGTGGGCAAAGTGTCGTAAATGTGGCACAGTCGTGGCTGTGGCTGCCCCGACGGTTAGACGATGCAGTAATCTATTGACGCACTCACGCATCACATGCGTGCCAGCGAGCGAGAGAGAGAGAGGGAGTGAGAGAGAGAGGGAGAGAGGGAGAGGGAACGAGACCCTAAGTGCTTATTTAGCAAAAAGTAAAGTGCTGGAGATCGCTTGGCTAAATGGGTGGGATCAACGTAGGCAACGGGCTGAACGGTTTGTATTTTATTCAGCAAGAAGGTGAATTGAAGGGGCGGGGAGGGGGTCGAGGGGAAAAGGTGGGCGGATCACTAAATTGTGCGCTTTGGGCATCAAAATTGCGCATTGCGTGCGCGTTTTTTTTGCGCAGTGAATGCAACTGAATCAGTAATATACTGTGAATGGTGAATGGTGAATGGTGAATGCGAATGTGAGTGCGTAACTAAACGCATAATGTCAATGCACCTTCCCCCCTCTCCCTCTACCGACTGTCCGCCCCCCTCATCAAAGTGTGCGTGAGTAGCAAAGCTGTTTGTGGTGGGCTCGTTATAACTATTATTTCTATTTTTTCTCCTTTTTATATACTATGTTTTTTTTTATATGCACATATAGACATTTGTCATTTTTAGCAAATTGCCAGTTTCCGTTTCGCAGAGTCGACGGCCAAATGGGGGAGAAAATGTTCGCCATACTCATTCGATAGAAACTTCATTAGAGAAACACTCGCAGAGACTGACGAGAATGCCACAAAATTCTCTGGAAAAATGTTTACAACTATTTTTTTTTTTTCGTTTTTTCTTTCCTTCTCTTTTTTCTATATTCATATACTATAAATGGGCAATTTATGAGCACAGTGAAGCGTAAAGAAGGCCCAACAGCATATAGCAATCACAATCGCAACACGAGTCGGAGTCCAAGTCAAAGTCAAAGTCGAAGTCGGAGTCGATGTCAATGTTGCAGTTGCAGCTTGTAGTTCAAATCGTCCAGTTGAGGTCGAGCTTATTATTTAGTGCACATCTTTAGATGATTACATGCTTCACTTGGACATTCACCAGATTCGCCAGAGAGAGAGAAAAGTATCTTTTGCCCAGGTGGCCAGCTACTAGAGAAAGTTGCTGCCCTTGGCTATCATCTTTCTTGAGCCCTAATTGTTGGCAGCTGCTCAATAGAATTGAAATGTACTGAACAAGTAATCCAATCCAAATACTTTATGGGGTCGAAGATGCTTTCTTCTGCCAGTTACACGCATTTTCTGTTGGCACTAATTTATAATATCCTTCTAGATTATGTTTAGTGGGTATAAAAATGTCCCTAAACATTGTAAGTGTACCATGCAAGGATGTACCGAAAGGTAATAATAAAAAATGTACCAACAGTTTGCGGTACAAATGTACAAAGAATGTACCTAGAAATTACCTAGCATTAAAATGTACCGAAAGTTTCACTACAAATGTACAAAATATCGCAATCTTGCAAATTCTATGAGTGTACAAAGGGGAGCGCGGGGAGCTGCAATATGCAAAAGATAAAAGGAGAGAGAGAGCGAAAGCAAAGCGCAATCTGCCAAAATCACCGGCTCAGCAGTTGATGCGCAATAAGAGCACAGCGCGGACATCGGACGGGACATCTGTGCGTTAATTTATTCGCGTAATCGATTTGGTAAATTGTTTTTGCTATTATTTAATAAAAGTAGCGGTAACTGCTTTTATTTTATGCGCATGTGTGTGGAAAAATATTGGAAAGTAGATTGCATAATGTTAATCGCCAATTTTTTGTCTTCATTTTTTTTCTTGTGCAAATTGAGGTTAAGGTGAAAAGTGACGCCGCGCTGAAAATTTCAGCCATTCCCGCTCCCCACCTTCCCCTCGCTTAGGATGCCAAAGCCATTGCTAAATGGCGCTGCAGAAAATTTCTACTGCGCATATGTGTGTGTATAAGTGCGTGTGAAGCAAATGATCGAAATTAAAAGGAGCTAAGAAGTGCAAGTGTTGTTGTTGTGTTTTTTTTTCATCATTTATTTTTGGTAATTGTGAAGCAAATATTTCGAGTGCATTGCGAAAGTGTTTGTGTGTGAGTGAGACAGCACCTGAAGTGCAAGTGTTGTTGTTGTGTTTTTTTTTCTTCATTTTTTTTTTGGTGATTGTGAGTGAGACAGCACCTGAAGCTGCTTTTGCATCATGAATGACGAACGCTGCTCTAACTAACGGAAATCCTTTTTGGTGAGTGACCATATCACATTATTTAAAGGTATTTTCTAGGGTGAGCATAACAGAATAAATTGTACTAAGAGCTTTTGGGAAATTTGCTCAATTTAGAAAAATTAGTTGATATAAATGAGTTTACGTATATTTATTTACTATTCAATATTGAAAGTAACTTGACTGTTTGCATTATATAAATGCATTCATTTGACTTGCTCTAAATACTTATGACAATTTGAAATGCATACATTTTTTTTTTGATAAAAATTGCATTTTGGAAATGCACAAACTGAATAAATGTTAATATAAAATTATGAAATATCTATTTATTTTTTTTAATGATTTTCTAAAACAAAACATCATTTAGATTTAACAATTGTAAGCCAACAAACGTTGCACAAATAACTTAATTCTATTCTGAACAGATTTATAATAATGATTATTATGGATTTTATTTCTATTATAATTATTAAATTTTTAGCAACAATTTTGATAAAGCAAATAAATAAAATAGTTACAAAATGTGTTAATCCACGTTAACAACGTTTCCAATAACGCTTAGTTGAACTTGGCTTCTGTCTGGCTCACAAATTGTATTCAACTTGATTATATATCAGCGATTTGATGGACAATACAAAAAGCCTAACGATATATTGTATGATTGAAAATCAGTCAGCCAGTCGGATAATTGAATGGGAAGTGCGAGAGTGAGTGTGAGTGTGAGTACCCGTACTTGTATTCGTATTCACATACTACGTTCGATCGATCGATAAGTGATCTATTAGCAGCGGTAAGTAGTTTCACACATTCCAGGGCTACCATTTAAGCTAATGAACTGCCAAACTGGCGAATCTCTAGTGGCAACTCATCATCATCCCATCGCTGATCTTGATGCTGATGCTGATGATGATGATGATGATGCTGATCTTTAGCGATCTAAAGCGAACCGATTGGCCATTGTGCGAGGCTGAGGAAGAGTTGTGAGTCGGAGTTTGAGGTTGAGGTTGAGGTTGACGCAATGCCGCGTCATCCTCGAGATCATCATGAAGATGAAGATCGTTGGCAAACGCCCTCGTCATTGTCGGTAGCAACTACCGGCTGACGCTTAGTGCTGAACTCTGGATTTGGATTTGGATTCGGATCGAGAAGAGAGAGATAGAGAGAGAGTGGGAGACGATCGCACAATTTTCGCGCCTGATCAAAAGGCAGCGATCATGCTGGCAGCTGAGATCACTGAAAGATGGAAGGAGAGTTGCTCGATTATGAACAAAAATAAACAAAATTCACTCGGCGCAGATCAAAGCGCTGATCAAGCTCAGCTTTAAGCTGTTGTTGTAGGGCAGTTGGGGGCGTGGCATGATGAGATAAATGCACAGTTTGCCGCATTTTAATTTCCTTGACTCTTCGATTTCTGTTTATGCTGTTTGTTTTCTAGCCATAAAACAAAGTTAAACATATACGAGCGAGAGCGCAAGATAGAGAGAGAGAGAGAGGAAGCGGAGAGACCAAAAAATATCTGAAGTGGGTTGGAACCACTTAACACAAATTACGCAGCAAAATGTCGAGACGAATTGAAACGTTGAAAACGATCAATGAAAATGCCGTGTGGCAGCCACAACTGTTGCTGCTGCTGCTGCTGGAGTCGAGTTCCCATTCATGGGGCATCAATGAAATGGCAAAAGTCGGCTCGAGTATCTAACAGATACACGAGTAATAAAATCAACAACAATCGAAATTGAATCGCACTCGCAACAGTATCTTTTTTTATCCATCTCTCGTTCTCGCTCTCTCTCCCTCTCTCTCCTTCTCGCTCGCTCTCATTTTTGTTGAACAATATATTCTAATGACAAGCGCCTCGATCGCAGCTTCCACTTCGATCAGATTAACGCAGCAGCATCATCGATATAGACACGTTTAGGTGTCTCTCTTTATAATTATAACACCTCGTTAGTTATTCTTTGTTGAAGCATTTAGGCTCACACTCAGACACATTCATACGCGCACTCACACTCGCACTCACACACTCACAGTCCAACGGGAAGCACTTCTTTTTTGCCTGAGAAAGATTCATTGATTGATCGCCTCGTTTGTGGATTGTGGATCATTTTGTGGTTAATGCGGCTCTTCGAAGAATTCCAATTGTTGCCTTCTAATTAAGCTTGTGGCATTAATTGCTCATATTCTCTGCTCCGATATTATGATCACCCAGCAAACATATCAGCAGCAGTATTTTATTTTTAATCTCTCTTTATTGCACTTAATTTTTAATTTGCTGCATTTCTATACAAAATTTGATTCCATTTTTTTTTACTCCTATAATAATATTTAAGATATACAAAATTTTCTTACTTAGCTTGCTAAGTTTTTAATAATATTTAGGGGTTTTACTTTTCTTTGAAATTTTTGTTGTATCTCATGTTAAATTGCTGCATTCTCAAATAATATATTTCTTCTGCAATATTAATATTTTACAAATTAAAATAATGTTTTAATAACATTTCTTGTTCTCATATAATGTTGTATGTATTTCATTTATTTCTTCATCAATAATACTAATATTTTTTTTGCATTATATCAATTTCTAATCTAGTAATAATATTTAAGCAATTTTTATGAATTTACTTGCACTGTATTTCATATTATATTGTATTTCTTTTATTTCTTCTTGTTGTCGTCATCCAAAGATTACATTGAATTTTTCACTTTGTTTTCTCGGCAATATATTTTATTATTATATTATATTATACGTACGCATTTTTTTATTATATTATATTATAAATATTTCTTAACACTCTCTGTGTTTAATTTCAAGCCAACCTGGCTTCAGCTAAAGTAATACTTCCATAATAATTCTTCAAATGCGTTTGCTGCAAGTGGTTTCCACATCGTCGTCAGGGCTTTGATGGATCGTTCGATCGATCGTTCCCTCATGCATATGCAGATCAGAGATGGCCCAACGATGATCAGTTGAAGCTGATCGCTTCGTGTTCGTGCCATGACAAAGTAATTAGCCTAAGCCGTCAGCTTGGAATTGGAATTGAAATTCCGAATCGATTCCCATTTCGAGTCCCCCTCCACAAAAAAACCAGTAGCGAATATTTAACTAAGCGAAATGGCTTCACGAGGCGTCTTCGCTTCGAGTTCTTCAGTTAATTGAGCCAAAGACGAAGATTGCCATAGAAACAGCAGACATAAGGCACGCCAAGATCGCCAGATCGGAGACCGATCGAAGACAGATCGAAGGCAGATCGGAGGGGGCAGCGAGAGGCCCATTTACCATTTCAGTAGCAACCATTTTTCAACAATTTTGCATAAATTTTTCGAAAAAGACGTTTTCACAACCAATAATCAAGCCACGTTGATTGCCACAACCCGACACTCGACAGAGAGAGACAGCGAGAGAGCGAAAGAGAGAGAGAGAGACAGTGAGAGGGAGAAGCGATTGCAAGAAAAAGATTTAATGAAGTTTAGCACGATCATTCCCCTAAGATGGAACGTTGAGTCAACTCTAATTGGATGCATTGAATGCAGCATCCTTTTGTTCAGTTTCAGCAAGAATAAAAGCGAGTGTGCGAGTGAGACAGAGAGCGATGTAGTGGGAGCGAGAGGGAGAGGTAGTGGGTGTGCTCGGCCCCCACAGATAAATGATCGAAAACTGTGGAATAATGAGATAAACGCGAAAAATTAGCGATCGAAATGGTTGCTCGGCACGGATTGTTTCTCTCTGTTTGCCAATCACGCAGCTGCATTTACTTGCAACAACAACTGGCAACTGGCAACTGGCAGCTTGCAACTGCCACAAGTTGTTGTTAGCCTAATTATATGACGATCGCTGCTGTTATTTTGCATACTATTTTCGCAATTGTTATTGTAATTGGCCATCCACCAGATATTGTCTACATACATACATATGTATGTGTATGGTCCTAATGAAGGCCTCGCATTTTATGAGCATTTTCATCAACTCCTCTCGTAAACGAAAACGTTTTAAGGCATTTCATAAGCAAGAGATTCTTTTTTTGCTGCCTCTCTATGGCCTTTTAATGAACCATTTTCGCATCATTCGATTTCATTGCTCTGCACTGATCCAATCTTAGCCCCTTCATGCCGGCCACAAAAAACTTCCGACAAAGCTTAACGCTCTCGGTCAATGACAATTTGGCTGCCCTACAATGAGACAATGTGAGACGAAGGCTTTAACATTTCCGGCTTAAATGATTCCATGTCTTCAAGCTGCCGTAATTACTGTTCGCGGCTCCATCGAGTGAGGGAGCGAGAGAGAGAGAGAGTGAGAGAGAACGATCAGCGATCGAAGCATAAAGCTGGAAGCATTATTCAAGCTTATTTGCAGCTTGAGGCCAAGATCAGCTGGATGCTTGAGCATATCAAGCTGAGGCGTAAAAAGATCGCGCTGTAAAAACGATCTTGTTACGCGGAGACTCGGAGATCACTGATCTGATCGATACAGTTGCGGAGCAGGGAATGCGCAGTTCCGCTGACCTTGAGCTCAGCTACAAAGTTCTCAAATAGAACTAGCAGAAAACAATTCAATTTTTGAAATATTAGCCAAGAAGCTGCAATAAATCTGGATTAACAGTTTAAAACTCATGTATTTTACTTAGAAGTTTTACAATAAACTAATGTTAAATATGTTTTTTAATAAACACTTTAAAATTAATTTATTTTATTTACATGCAAATATGTGAAAATCTCACATTTAATACATTTAATTTCATTGTTGTTGGATACAAGTAATTTAAAGTGGGCAAAGGATTATGCTTAATAATTAAGTTAAATGAGATAATTCATCGACATTCAAAAATTAAAAACAAACAGAAAGCATTGATAAGTTAAGATAAATGAAATATTTTTAATTACAAAATTTGATATAATGTGACAATATTTCACATTACATTTATTTTAAGGATTTTTCTTTGGTTTAAAGAGGAGAAAAAATTGAATAATATGAAATACATGAATTTGAAGAGATGTCAGATGAACAACAAATCGGTCAAAGGCTCGATTACCTCCTTTAAGTGAATTTCTTTCAAAGGCGCCCTTGGGAAATATCTGCATACATTATATAGAAAACTATCCCATGTAACTCAGCGAATTTCGAGGGCAGCGCTCTGAAATTTGTCATGCAGGTGCTACAATATCAGAATCCTCCCCCATTGTGGGTAAATGTTAACTAGCGCTAACTCTCGAGTAGTCGTGTCGCCCTTTCATTAACCTAACTGCTGCAGATTACCGTTAAACTGTGGGACAGTCTCTCCGTCTCTCTCTCTCTCTGTCGCCTTCGCTGTCTCGCTCGTTCGCGTTGTGCAGTTGCGGCTGCATAAATCAAATGAATTTGTTAAATTACTAGCATTTGCATTTAAATAATTTGAGTTCTTGACTGAGAATATATGTGTGCTGTCACGATTTGTGCGCTCAGCCACTTATTATTATTATCATTATATCTGTGTTGTTGTTGTTGTACATATATAGATATGTAGTTTCATTTTTTTGTATTCATATTTTATTTTGTATTTTTTTTCTCAACTTGAGCACACTTAAAAATGAATTTAAATAAATTTCACGCTTGGTTAAGCCAAACAGACAGCGACAGGCGAAAGCGACAGACAGACAGAAAGATAGAGAGAGAGAGAGAGAGAGAGAGCAAGGGAGAGGGAGACAATTATAATAATAATCATTTACATTTGACATTGGCTGAGTGAGCGACGTCGACCGCATGATAATTTATCATTTGATTTCGTATTTTATATTTTACGATCGTGTTTCTGAATTCTTTTTAATTTTTCGCGGCTCGTGAGAACAATTAGAGACAGATCTGGCGATGCTGGCGTTAATGATGCACAGGAGCAGTCTCTACCTCTCTCCCCTCTCCCCTCTCCCCTCTACCCCGCTCTCTGCATTTGCATAAAAAACGCATAAAGTGCGTGCGGCAAACAATTGTGACTTGGCTAATTGAGCGCTCAACTGGAAGAGCGCAAAAGTATTTCTCATGCCACACACAGCAAACAAAAAAAAAACACATTTCTCAATTCTAACAATTTCTCTCTGCACATTTCTCATTTAACAAATTCAACTTGTCTCCTGCTTGTTTTTTAGCTACACGCGCGCCATTTGTTGGCAATTAATTAAAGCAACAACAAGAACAACTGCGGCAACAACAATTGACAATTGTTGCATTAGCGTTAATTTATGTGCGGCCATTTGCCGTCTCTCTCTCGCTCCCGCTTGTTAAATAATTGCGTCTCGGGTGTCTCATTAAAACTGTATTTCGTGTTGTTTTTGTTGTTTGGCTGCTTGTTATGCGTCGCCGTTGTTGTTGTGTCTATTATTGCGTCTAAACTTTTATCGCTTTTTGGCATCTGAGGCAAAAGCCAAGCGACGTCCAGCTGGAACAATGCGACGCCAACTCAAAGTAGCATAATTATAATCATAATTATAATTATATCAAATTTTGAAACCATTTAAAACGCATTAAACGCTGCCGACAAAATCCAGCAACCAACTCAAGGCGACCACAAGAGAGACAGCAACACAAAGAGAGAGGGAGAGAGAGAGAGAGCGAGTCTGTACAAAAGCTGTGTGCAAGAATAATTACGTGAAATTGCTGCTGCTTTTGTGTTCAATTATTTATAGGCTAGTTTATTAAAGAGCCTTCTCTCTGCCTACCTACCTCCCTCCCTCCCTCCGTCGCCACGCCCCTCACTCGAGTTGACTCGACTCGACTTGACGAGCAAATGAAAAGTGACCGAAAACCGTTGAGGGCCATTCGTAAGAGCTCTTAATGGGGCTATCGTTAAGGAAACGCCGCACAAGAGATTTATAATCGCAGACTCCCCGATAAATCTTCAGTTGGGGCCGCAGCCACTCCCCCAATTGAATCGCAGCCCATTTCAATTATCCGATATGCACAGTTACATAATGAGCAGTAATCCAAAGCGGGATCTACGGGATTGACAATTCTGTCAATGTATTCCCATTGAATATTTGTGAATTTTAGCTAATTAAATGAAGATAGTGTCATTAGGATTTTCACTGCATTACTCGTAAAAATCTAATTTATAAATTCTCAGTCTCACTTTCAAATTTATAGCTATTAAATTTGAAATTAAAGTTTTCCTTTTCATATTTTTATTTAACAAAAGTAATACTTTCAATATGTATTTTATATAGGAAATATAATACAAAATGTATTAGGAATTGCTTTCCTATTTATTTTTTGTGTGTTTGATCTATTTTTTATTTATTTAAAACAAATATTGATATTAGCAGCATATATATTTTTCTGTGAATTTCGGTATTAATTTTATTTAATATTCGCGGTTTTTAATTACAAATTTATAGGTTATAAATAATTTAGAGTTGTTCTTTTCATATATTAATTTTACTTTATATAATTGCATATTTTTTATTAAAGTATTGTCAAAAAGATTAAAAATGCATCATTTATGTTTGTATAAATTGATTTTATATTTACTGTTATTGTTATTAATGTTGTTCATGTAAATATCATCATTAGTATCATATAAATATTAATATCGATTTCTTGTGGTTACTTTGAAATAATTATGAATACCTTGAATATTTTTTAAAAAGGTATTTTTAATCTATTTTATAAATATTTAATATAGCTATTGTCATATACATATATTTGCTCAGTAATACTAACTTTACTTAAATTATTTTAATACTATTGCAATTATCGTGCATCGATTAATTATGGTCACTTTAAAATAATGATAAATACGCTGTTGTGATTTCGATGACTTCTCCCACAATTACTTTCAGCTTCCTGCTGAAGTGCAATCATTTTCATGGCTTTAGCATTCGAGTGTTCAGAATATGCGCCATTAGAGAACTATTATATCAGACATATGTATGCTTATAGATAGATGGACAGGAGTTTATCGTATACGTGATCTGGCAAATTGGATAATCGCGACTGACTCAAGAAATGACACTCAAAATATCATTATGACAATTATGAGTAAATGTGTGTGTTGAGTGTGTGTTAAAAGTGTGTGTGTGTGTGTGTCGAGGTAATTGCGTCAAAAGTGCTGACAGACTCAACAACACGACAACTAGAACCGAAACAACAGGAAGGTGTATATATAGAAATTTGTATATACAAGCATATATTGTGCGGGAAGCACAACGCTGATAATGACGATACAAATGATGATGATGGTGATGATGATGACAGCACTTTGTTGACAAAACAGCCAAAACAGTTAAATGCATTTTAGTTTATATTTTAACAGTTGGTTAAGTTTTGTTTAGTGATTTAAATAATTGCTCGACGTACGCGACAGCTTCAACTTCAATTTCAACTGCAACTGCCACATGGGGCATGACACGCCGCCTTTTCATGGAAATGGATGTGAACGTGAATGTGAATGTGGCAAGAACGCTCTGAACGTTGCCTGAAACCGCAATTCGCGCGACAGGAACAATTAAACGAGCGTCGAAGCGCAACGTTTATCTACTCACCCCTTCAACCCAAATTTTCCTTCCCTCTCCCTCTCTCTCCGTCTGGTATCTCCCTCACTCTCACACTGTGGCGGCGCATTCGTTCTATATGCAAATGGGAACTGTCTCATTTATCAGGCGCGCAGGCGCAGTTCAAGAAATTTTCTCGCACTCGCCAAGGCGAATTTAAATATTTTAATCGCATTGTTTAACAGGCCAACAACTAAAACAGCCAGATAGCTCAAATTAATTTCATTCACACCGCACTCCAAATGCTCTGCATAAATATATACCAATCATTTGTCTAGAATGATAAGTCAAGAATGTTCTTCTAGCAGCTCATTTGGCAATTTGAAATTTCAATAAATTACGGCCAAAAGAATGTTTGAATTTGATTGATAGTGGTATTATAATGTTGCTCAGAATTATAAATAAAATTAATATTGAGCAGCTAGAATTTAATTAAATTTAAGAAAGCAACTAAAATAATTAAGAACTTTTGTAATTTTTCCCAATTTGTATTATTCCGTTGCCACAACATTTTTACACTTCTTCTCAATTAATGATTTGCTAAGAATTATAAACATTATTAATATCAAGCAGCCTAATTTAATGCAATTCCCCTATTTTAACAAATTATTAAAAATATCGAGCTTTAGCTATTTTTTTCAAAGCAACTCTAGTTCTTTGCCTCTCAATACGTAAATATTGTTAAAAAATATCAAAAACAACTAGAATTAAATGACATTATCGCTAGTAAAATAAACAACTCTAGTTATTTTCTTAGACTGAATGATTATCTTTCCACAAGTTTTTCTCATTTTTACTTAATTCTCAATAATTTAATCTCTGGTAAAATAAATAAAAATGTTATAAATTTGGCCAAAAAAGATCAGCATAAATGTCAGTTCTCAATTTCTAAACTTCAATTGTTGGAAAATTATTTAATTAGGCTGTAAAAATTATTAGTGTATCAATCAAATTGGTCGGTGGTTAGGAGCTGAGCTTGATACCCTGTAAATGAGTTTAGAGCGAGTTATTGCCAAATCCCCGAATGGCTTTGCATTTTTTTGTAGGGCACTTTGGACCTGTCCAGCCTGCTGTGGCCAGGGACTGAAACTGGGACCGATAAGCATCGCTTCCGGTGTGTGGAAGTGCTGCGAGTGGCGGTGGCAGTTGCTGTGGCGGTGGCGGTGGCGGTGGCGGTGGTGTTGCTGTTGCTGTGGTTAGTGGTGTGTATCAAATGGGGTCTGTGGCACCTCGCGCAACACACAAAACTCAAATGCGTCTATATCTTTTGTTTTGTTCTCATTCTGTTTTCGAGAGATAGAAAAACGCGATACTAATTTTTGGTACCAACATTTAATTTTTACTACATTGTCTAGCTGCTTTATGAGTGTGCGTGCCTGTGTGTGTGTGTGTGTGTGTGTGTGTGCCTCGTGCATTTTAAATGGAAATCTGTAAATTTGTTTTTATTGTCATTATAATTTTGTCGTTATGTTGTAGCTGGTTCTACTTGGCTGATAGCGTTTAGCACCTGACATTTTTAGTGGCAATTATAACAGCGAACCGAGCTAAGAGTCAACGAACCTCAGCTCCACACAGAACACAGAGAGATACATAGAGAGAGAGAGAGAGAGAGAGAGAGAGAGAGAGAGAGATAGAAAGGGAGAGAAGCGGAAGAGATTGTCAGACTGCTCGCTTCTGCGTTTCATTAGAAGACCATTAAATAAATGCAGAGTTTAAACTATCGCATACTTAGAGAGGGAGAGGGAGAGAGTTTAGTCAGTTAGTTAGTCAGTCAGTTAGTCAGTTAGTTAGTGCAACTTGGGGCACAAAACGAAACGAAACGAAACGTCATGTTGCATGTTGTCATGAGTCATAAAGCAGAGTTGCATGTGCAACAGCAACAACAGCAGCAGCAACAACAATAACACGGCAGCAACAACGTTTTATTGAAAGTCGCAAAGAGCGCAGCTTAAAATTAAATTAGAAAATAAAAATGCAAGCGGCAACAAAATATGAGAAGGAAGTGCAAATTTGTGGTCGGCTGGAGCCAAGAGCGACTCACGACTGCTCTGCAAAACTGTAACGGGACTGCAAATAAATTATGAAAATCATAAATTAATATCAATTTAAGCCTGGCATTACACTGGCATTTAATGAATATTTTATTCAATTATGAAGATTACAATCTTGATGCTCAAACTATGTATTTACAGATGTGCTGATTATTTTTATGCCAACTCTGTATTTTATTATTTATTTGCAATTCTCCAGCACTGCGAGTGACGCAAAAAAAAAAAACGGTTATTTGTTAATTTATTATATATGCTTTTATAAATACCTGTTTCTCATTTATTTTGAACAGTTTCTTGCACTTTGAAATTATAGAGGATTGTTATCAAAATTATTTTTAAAAACATTTTTTTCAATGAAAATAAATTCATTTTTATTTTTATTTGACAATAATATTAAATTAGTTGATTTCTTGTGCAAAAAGTATTTTTATACTACTTTTATAATGTAACACGTAATTTTTATTTTTAGAAAAGGAAACTTATTAAACTGTCCGAAAAAACTAACTTTAAACTATTTTTATCTACTAAGAAACTTAAAAAACTAAATGAAATTATTGATTTTGGAAACTTATGTATAAGGCAACCCAATCTAGATTTCGAAAATAACATTGGGCTTATTGTCATCTTTTATACAAATTATTTTTAAAATAGTTTAATAATTGAACAAATCATTTTTGATCTTGGCAAACGACACTTTTTAAATTTTACAAATATATGAAAAACTGAATTAAACTAATTTATTCATTTTGACAGTTAATTGTCCTTAAAAATATGTTTTTATTTGTTTCCCCTTTTATTAAAATTATATTTTAAGTACATTCATAATAGAACAAATAATTGTAGATATAAATTAATTAAATGATTACGTTTGTCTTCGTATTGCCATCTCTTCACCGTTTTCTTCAGCTGTTCGCAAGCAATGGCAACTCTGGAAATCGCAGCGCTTCGTGCATTCGTTGGAGGCGAGCTTCACTTCCCTTTTACTCAGTTACGAGTCTGCTCTCCACCCATTGCAATCTTCCTACTCCTCCTCCACCTCCTCTTTCTCCTCCTCCTCCTCCTTCTCCTTCTCCACACTCCCACCTGGGTGGCTTCCATTACGTTTTGTGTAGCGTTTTTACTACATACTATGATTACGTTTACGATTACATAAGAATATAATATCGCAATTAATCGCATTTAACACAAAAATGTTCGGACCGTTTCAAGGCGAGTACCGAACTTGCGTGTTGTTGTTTTTGTTGTTGTTGTTGTTGTTGTTGTGGTTGCATTTTGCTGTTTGTTGTTGTGTTTTTGCTGCGCCAATCTCGGCACGACATACAACAATTAAAAACTTTTTTAATAATCGCGCCGTTTTTTCTTGAATTTAATTTGATGGCTTGTTGGCTTTTTGCCGGCTTCAATTGGCATGCGATTTCAAATATATACTCCTACATGCATATGTAAATATATACATACATATGTAGACATTATGTACATGGATAATCGTAAAACTCTTTGACTGTATTTATTTGCCTTTAACTCGAATCAATGGCTCTAATTTGCTGCTTATCGTTTGTCGATGTTATTACTCTTCTCCGATATCGCTCGATCTTAACGAACTCTGGCTGAAGCTTTTCCCTTTGCTAATTTGTGATATCTAGAACAGTTTGGAGCCTCTTTGACATAACCGTAAATCGACTTTAATCGGTCTTGCCACTTATTCAGATCTTAACGATCGCCCACGCAATTTCAATTAGAAAACGTTGATCGCGTCTCCATTTATCTCTCTCCTTCTCTCGAGACTCGGACTCCGACTCTGATACTGACTCTGATTTTGTGTTGGGTGTGTTTAGTTGGCTTTCTATCTGAACGTTTTCTACAGGTTTATTATGCCCAAAAATAGTATTTTATTTGGTGTTTAGATTAAAAGATTTATGACTACAAATTATGGTACTTTACTGGGCGATAACATTTCCGTTCGTTCGCCTCGAATAAAAACTACTTAAACTCAACTTAATTTCTTTTTAGGGGGCCCCGAAAATGAGACCAGCAATAAAAAATTAACAATTAATCTTGAATAAAAAATCTAACGGCCTCAAACACAGCCACAAAAAAAAAAAAACAACTATAGCTCAGTCCAGTCTCAAGACCCTCTTCGGAGGCTTTAAAACCCAATTGAGTGCCCATTATTAACGCCGAAGTCGAGGCGAGCGACTCATAAAACTGAGAAATTTATTCTCACACCCAATTTGAGTTGAGGCCGCCAGATAAGAGCGAGAAGGCCTCTCTTTCCCTCCCTCCCTCTCTCTCTCTCTCGCTCTTGGCTCATTAACGCGCCGCGGAGGCCGCTGCAAAACACACACCTTAATTTGTCATTAATTTGCATATGGACGAGAGACCCAAAGACGATCCACCCCCAATGGAGTGAATTCTCTCTCTCTCTCTCTCACTCGCTCCAAAAAAAAAAGGGCGAAGAACAACACAAGTTTAAGATTAGATTAAAAACGCAAGACGAAGACGCAGACGAAGTCGGGGTTGGTGTGAACATAACTCTTAAACCAAATTACAATAAATCATTAAAGAAACACATTCCACTTTTCACCTATGGAGGAGTAATTCTTCGTGGCTGGCCAGTGAGCAACTCAACTGACCAGCTCAGCATTTGAATAATGTGCTAATAATAGACGCGCTTCAGTTCGGTTCAGTTCAGTTAATGTAATGAGCATCTGTGAAGATTGGAGATTGAGGGATGAGGAGAACACTTGTTCTTCAGTCTTCAGTCTTCTTCTCTTCGACCCCATAAATTAGTTTTTTTTTTCAGTTCCTTTCTTTTCGGTTTTAGCAAAAGCATTTAACGTCTAACGAACCGTTGTAGTTTTTGTTTTCCTTCCATTTGGTATTACGAGTATTTGCTCGCTGTTCATTTTTTCCGCCTCAGCGAATTCCACAGCCCCTCCTCGCGAAGATCTATCTTCAAGACAATTAATCACATAGCCAAATTATAAAGACACACACTCGCACACTCGCACACCCGCACACTCATTTAGTATGCATATTAACATTTGTACTTAGCTAACCAGCTAACTAAATAGATGGTTCTGCTCGCAATCTGAGATCGCTGGCCATAATTATGCGTATCTCGCTAGATCTGAGCATAACTCAAGAACCTGCCTTATAAATACACCCTGCAGCCGAATGCTAATTTATTCAGCAGGCAAAAAGGAAACTGTTTTGCTGATGTTTATTTCAAGCAACTAAAAGTGCCTAAAATACTATATAATTTCGTAGAATGAATGCTCATAACTGGCTTTCGTTATGAATCTAAGAATATCTAACACCATTATTAAGCATACGGATTCTAATTATCAATCATAATAATTTAATATTTGTATTCTATTTTTTTTCGAGTAGCATTGAATAGATATGAATCGAATTATTTCAAATATGATTTTTGAATATAAACAATTGAATTTATAATAAGTGTTAATAATAATATTTTTATTTTTTTGAGTAGCATTTGAGTTGAATTGATAATAATTGTATATCAAATAAGATTATTATAAATAGGATTTTTTATTATTATTAATAATATTCTAGTATATATTATTATTTTGATTATCACTCGTAATAGAATTTATATTGTTGCTATCCGAATAAATTCTGTTTGTCAATACTGTCAGAATTATCATTGCAATTGTATTTCTATTATTAACAGAAATACGAATTAAATTAAAATTGTTTTTACAACTGTGAAATAATAAAAAGTAAGTAAGTAGAATTCCGCTAAACGTATAATACTAGAATGAAAATAAATTAATGAAAAACAAATTAATAATTTAATAATAGTTTCAAGACAAGCTTTAGTTCTGATATTATTACCATCGTTAGCTTCTTCGCTAATTTTAATAATCATAATTTTTTGTCGTGATAATAATCAAATAATTTAGTAGTAGAAGTACTAGTCTAATAAAATAATCTAGAATTGCATAATTTTTGTGATTAATATCAATTATGATCAATTAATTAATATATTAGAGGACGCATTCGCCTTACCATTCTCATTGGTATTCGCATTTAAAATCATTCGATTATTCATATCGAAATTCGCATTATTGCTCAGCTGTTAATTTGCTTAATCCTTGGCATTTCCATCCGCATCAAAATCATTATTATAACCATTACTATTTCCATAACTATTACCATTACTATATCCATTACCAATTCAGATTGATACGGATTCGTTTGGATAATTATTATTTTAATTATCGGAGTGCCATAATTGTGATACTAACGATAGCGCTAATAGAGCGTTAGATTAATAAATTGCTGGCGATTAAGCGACAAAATGATCTGCAAACTTGGCTGTTGGCTGTTGGCATGTTGGCAATGTTGGCAATGTTGCCTGCCACCTGCCACCTGCCACCTGAGGCAGAAACAGAAACCGATGAAAATAAAATTAGCGCAACGTGAAAATGACGATGGGGCGGCTCGCTGAGCTCGTTGAGCTGGCAACACGCTGCTTTCTTCTTCCTTCTTCTAGTTGTTCAACTTCAACTTCAACTTCAACTTCTTCTTCTGCTTCTTCTTGCTGCTGCTGCTGCGCATGCGCGAAACGACGACGACGACGACGACGACGGCGACGCCGGCAACTTCCGCTGTAGACTTGGAAATTTATGCAGTTTTAAGTAAATTTGTTAAATGCGCGCTTTAATGCTTCGTTAACGCTTCGTAAATTTTTCACAAAAAACAAAAGCAACAACAAACCGGGCAAAAACTGAGTCAAGACATTTAACAAGCCAACGCGACGCATTGCGAGGCAAGGCAACGTCGCGTTGCACAGTTCGCTAGAAGCGAGAGCGGCGATCAACGCAGCGAACAGCGGGCATAAAAGTCAACCACCTGTAATGAACTGACGCCACCGCAATTTAATTCAGTCCACAACACAACGCAACACAACACATTACACTGCACTACACAGCACACTCGCAGCCTGGACCCTCGAGCGACCCAGACTCGCACTTACTCTGCAACTTCAACCTATTCCCTTGGTCAGTTCACTCAGTCAGTCAGTCAGTCAGGCAGTCAGTCAATCAGTCAGTCAGTCAGTCAGGCTCTTGGAGGCGCTTAGTTTGCAGCGGTGCAAAACTGTATGCACCGCTAATGAGCGGACAAGAGTGTTGTGCAGTGTGTGTGTGTTGTGTGTGTGCGGCGAATGCAAACGCTCTTAATTAGTCATAGTCATACTTTGCGAGTCTGCCAGAAGACAGACGGCCTTGCTGCAGTCTTCGCACTCGCCATGCAACGCCCAGAAGAGTCGCATAGCGCGATGCTGCTGCTTGCAACAGGCAGCCCAAAACAGTTATTTGCAATATTATTATCATGAATTCCAATTACACATTTTGATAAGGTTGTTTCCCAACTGCAAGATGTTTTATTAAATACATTATTTTTTTTCATTTTATTTAAATTTTAGTTACGTATGATTACATTTTTATTATGCTCCAGTTTTTGTATATTTTCTGTATTTTTGTTATTATTTCATTTTTATATTTGTCCAATAATATATCACCAATTTAAGTATTTCGAGTAATTTACTATTTATTATTTAAGATATTTTTGTAATAATATTTATGAAATTCACATTTTTTTTTTTAAATAATTTTATATTTACTATATTATTGGTAAAATTAGATTTGCAATACTATATAATGAATTAATTATAAATATATTTAAAATTGATTGGCCATTTTAGCTAGCAAGTGTCTGGGCAGTCGAGCACACTCGAGTGCTTCGATCGTGGTGCTTGTTGCGGTTGCAAATTTCCTTTGAAATTTAATCTATTGTAACTAATTAAGCTTCGAGTGGTGGCCCCCAAAGGAAAACGCTTAATTTGCTGTTTACTTTGCAGCTTGCGGCTTTTGCATCAATCGCTGATGCGAACTGCAAATCCAAATGCAAATGCAAACATTACAACTGTCCATGTTGCAGTTGCAGTTGCAGCTGTTGTTGTTGCCCCCGCCTCCCTTATGCGCATGCCCCACAATTGTTTGTAAATTGTTTGCATAACATTTTACACCACTTTACTTACTGAGCTGGAGCTGCGCATCCATGAGATACTTTTTACACCACAACTCATAATTACGACTCACTTGGTGGCTGCCTTTGTTGTTGTTGTTGTTGTTGTTGTTGTTGTTGTTGTTGTTGTTGTTGTTGCTGCTGTTGTTGCTGTTGTTGCTGCTGTGGTTAGCTTTGTCCAAGTACTTGTATTATAGTCAATGAGCCCCCAACTGTACCTGTTGAACAATCTGTCGCCATTGCTGATGTAATCAATCCCTCAAACTCGAGCAGATCGCACCGTACTTGTCTAATCCATCTAATGTGCTTCCTCCGCCTCTGGCTAAGTGAGATCGATTAATCATTATTAAATTATTTGTAATTGTCAATTTAATCGATTGAATGCTAAATTCGCTCATTCTTAATTTGTCTATTGCAATTTTTTGTACAAATTTCTGATGACAAAGCAGAACAAATTATTTAAATAGTGTAGGACTTCCATGGTTAATTGCTTTGCTTTTCGCATAATCTTCATTGAAGGTTCAATAAGCGTTAGCTGACACATAATAAGTAGAGTCCTTAATTAGCCTTTTTAAATTTTTTTTTGTAATTCAGCTATTATTTAAATTTGATTCTTAGGCCAACTTCCCATTCCTCAATTAAATATTCAAATTTATCTACAAGTTCTTTATGTTTCCTTAATGCACCCATCCATCTATCGGTCTATCTAATAATCAAACGATGCTTATTTTTCCCATTGGGATCTTGGCCTACAAAATCTGCAGTTTCTTTCTGTATATTCTAATAAATTTTTAATATTGTTATTCAGAGACAAGCGCTAAATATCGTATACTAAAGTATGTTTGTGTTTTACGATGCTTATTTTTTCCATTCCGATCTTGGCCTACGAAATCTGCAGCTTCTTTCTATATATTCTAATATATTTTTAATATTGTTATTCAAAGACAAGCGCTAAATATCGTATACTAAAGTATGTTTGTGTTTTACAAATATTTGTTCTCTCGAGTTTAAAATTATCACAGAATGTTTATAGTATTTTGCAATCAGCAGAAAATTGATATTAAAAATGTTATGAAAAAGAAGACTTTCAAAATGTTGCATCGTTCATGCAGACAGTGATAAGTGTTGCATACTTCGCGTCGCATCGCTTTGCAACGAGTTGTGTTGCGTTTCGTCCATCAAAAGGCAGCCAAATTTAAATGAACCAATCGATTTTATCGCTGGCCATAATTGAGCACTGGCATTAACACCGTAACACATTTTGCGCCTCAATCGCGTTGCGTTGCGTTGCGTCGTCTCGTCCCGTCTCGTTCCTGATCCCCAACAGTTAATCTGGCTGATTGTAATTCGCGATGTATGCGGCATGCCACATGCTGCAAGTTGCGGCCTCCATCCGCAATCCGAGGCTGAATATCTGAATCGAAATCCGCATCGACACCAGCATCGGTCCGATATCTGCAATTTGCATCTGTAACCGCATTTATACTATATACAGATACATTTGTATCTGTTGCTGTTGCTGTTGCTGTGGCTGTATCTGTGACTGCGTCTCTTCAAATGGCCACTTTTAGGCGTGCTGTCAATATTCGTTAAGCCATTTCATATAGTATGTCGTTTGTATGCTAAAGTGTCAAACCTGACAACAGTCGCGACTTTTGCTTAATGATCTCTGCCTCTCTTGCCTCTCTGTCTCGCCAGCCCAGCTATCTCTTTCACACGCACGTTGTTGCTCCTGCTGTTGCAGTTAGAGCTACACTGGGATTTGAATGCAGTTTAATTTAAAAACACTGAGTGGCGAAAAACAGTTGAAGACATCATAAAATTGAAGTCTCTAAAATCCCTTATCATTTTTAAAAATATATATTTGGCATGTACCCAATAAAATTAAATTTTCTAAGACCTTGAATAATTCTAAAAAAAAATATGCATATGTATGTATATCTATAGAAAGTTTGTGTATAAAATCTGTTTAGCATATTCCTTTAGTGAGCTGTAAAATTGCTTTCAAATAGTCGCAAATCAGTTAAAATAATTTTCTTTCCTTAGCCATTTTGAATTTAATTTAAATAATCAGCTAATTTCTTTTCCAAATTAGCAATTAAGTTAATCGAGCAAATTGGTGAAATATTTAGTCGCATATTTGGCTCGTGCTTATTTTTTTATGTTTTTAGTGTATTGAGGAAACGATATTTTATGTTTATTTTAACATAATTTTTACAGGGTAATTGCAAGTCGATCTAACATATTTAGTCACAAATTTGGCTGAATTTTATTTTTTTTTTAATTTTTGTTGAGTGTATTGCCGTAAATAAATCATAAATGCGAAATCAAGTTGACGCTTTTTTCTCCTTTGCAATTATCAGCATTATGTTTTCGATAAAGTTGCGTTGCAATACACTCCCCCCCCCGCCTCGCCCCCTCAGACTACCCCTTGCCGCCCCCAATTGGTGGTGCCTCCCCCTCGCTGCAGCAGCGGCCGCATCTTAATAAACTTGTTGGCAGCAGGCAGAGAAACAGAAATTATAAATCGTTTCTGACATTTCAATTGACAGACACCAATGAGCGAGTTAATTTTCCACAGCCACAGCCATAGCCACAGCTACAGCCGCGACAGTGGCTGCAAAAAAGCACTCGACACTCGGACTTTAGAGTTGGCCCCCTCGTCGCCGTCCCAGTCCCCGTTCACTTCGCCTAGCTGGCAGCTACTGTGTTGTCGCTGTCGCTCAAAGTGGCGATCAATGCCGAGCGAGGCGACGCGACGCGACGCGGCAACAAATCCAAAATGTGATTAATTTCGTGCATATTAGAAATCATTTTTCAATTACCAAACTGTATATTTGTCCCCTCCTCGGTCTCCGCTCGCCTGCTTAAATCGCAATCCGGGGGCTACTTACTTGTCCCCGGCTTACTTATGGCCTGTTATGATTTCTGACAACTTATCAAATCGAACGACAGAAAATCAAAAGTGATATCAATAAAGAGATCAACGAGCCGTCGTGTAAAACAGTTAAGAGAAAGCAAAGCAAAAAAACAACAACTCGAATTCGAACTGAGACATAAACAGAAACAGAAACAGAAACAGAAAAGAAAAGCCAGCATTTGAGACTGATGAATGAATGTGTAAGAAATTGTTGAACTGCCAAAGTGACGATCAGACGAACGGTCAAGCAGACATTCAGGCAGCAGCAGCAGCTCTCGGTCCCTGCTTCCTCCTCCCTGGCTGCCTTCCAGCCCTGTCTAATACACTGCCCTCGTCTCCCTCTCCGTCTCCGTCGTCGTCGTCGACTTCGACTCGATCTTGATCTGCTTCCCCCTCGACGAGCAACGCAACGCATCGCGATCTTTAAGCTGCTTAGGGGATTAGTGTTTTGAGACATTTGACACGTTAACGTTGCACACACACTTACACACATTTACGCACACTCACACACACACACACTCACACACACTCGCAAGGCGAGTGGCCAGAAAGGAAGTGCATTGCGCCGCTTAAATAAAAGTATCCAGTGAATGCGCACAAAACTCAAGTAGCCACAGTGGAACCTCGCCACAGCGACACGCCAATTACAGCTGATCGAGTGTGTGTGTGTGTGTGTGTGTATAAGTACTCGAATGTGGCTGCAACAGGTTGAATAAATGAGTGCACAGCCAACTGAGTGCTTTAAATGAGAGTGAATAACTTCAAGAGCAACTTACTATGCTGCAAAAATACTCATTTGAAAAATATTATGAACATTTAACAACTTACTTTTAATTAAATAATAACCTTATATTTTTCTTCTTTTGAAAAAAATATATATACATTTCATATATTGTATATTAAATGAAGACACAATAAGAGTACAGTACAAAACTTTACGAAACATAATACTTATACTCGATTTTATATAGTAGATTGTAAGCATAATAATGGGTTTCATAATAGCTTGCAAATCGAATATATATTTAGTAAATTTGTGTAAATAATATTAAAATCACATATTTCATTTTTGCCATAATGCCAAAATAAATAGACGAAATTTTTGGGTGGAACTGAATACATAAATAATTTAAAAAATGTTTTTAAAAAATCATAAGTGGATATATCAAATATCAAAAGTAGAAATTTAAATTATACTGAATACTTTATATATGATCTTAATTCAAAACTTTGTCATAAAAAATCATTGCACAATTAATTAGTTTAATCCAGAAAGTTCACAGCAAAATGCTTAAAGATGTTGGCTGATCAGACGAGGAATCATTTATAGACTGGAATAATTATAGATGATTCGCCGATCATCAAAGTGTAAATTTGACGAGCATCGTTTGATTGAAGGTCGTAAAGAGTTCCGTTATTGGCATTAGAGCGACAAGCTGTTAAGCTAATTCACTTGCTGCTGTGCGCTGCACTCGAACCGCACTCACTCCGTCTCGAGTTATTCACCAACGACTTATTCACACTCATTTAACATGCATGCAACATTCCCATCGATCTTTTCTAAGCGAATTCGTTTGTCTGTCTTCTCTGTCGCTGTCGCTGTCTCTATCTCAGCTGCTACTTAGCTGCCTGCCCCTGACTTCTTGCCACTTGCCACTTGCCACTTGCCAGCTGCTCCCCTTGTGCCGCATGCCACCGCTGGTAGAAAACGTTTAAGACACCTTTTTGGTTACGCGCCAATGCGCAGCAATGCAGCCAAAGTTGAAGTTGAAGTCAGAGATGAAGTCGAAGTTGGAGTCGCCACCGATCCCAACTGTGTTGCTGCCGCTGCTGCTGCTGTTGCTGCAATTCCTTATCTTAATCTTGGCAAATTTAATTTAAACTCAATACGCAATTTACGCAAAAAGCATTTTAGATAAAGGACACAAAAAAGTGAGCAGCGCCCGCTGCGAGAGGCAGCCACAAGCGGCTTATGCACTCGATGCCGCCACTGTTTGTGGCACTCCTCTCTCTCTCTCTCTCTCGCTCTTGGTCTCTCTCGCTCTCTTGAGACTGCTGCGCATGCGCAGCGCAGCGCATGAAAGTTGACAAATGCCAAAATGCAAGCGGATTGTGTGTGACACTTCTTTTGAGTGGTCGCAGCTGAGGAGGATCCCAGCCCCGCGTCTCTGCCTCGCGTCTCTGCCTCGCGTCTCTGCCTCTGCCTCTGCCTCGTTCTCAGTCTTCGGCTCTTTGCAGTTCCCTGGGCGACTTAACGCTTGTTGCTGTGTGAATTGAGTTGCGGCAAGTCCGTGTCGTGACACGACTTATGAGTCGGTCATTTTATTTTAATAATATATTACTTATTCATATATTTTTTTTTTATTATTCATATTTTATTTTGGCACATTTATTTCACTCATTTCATTGCAAATTTGGAAAGAATATTTGTTTGTTTCCTATGCACATTTAATTCCCTAATGCATTTGTTAAAAATATATTATACTTAAATTTAATGCAGATTTTATAATATAAACTTACGAGCTAAATTTTTTCATTCAATTATTTTAATAAGAATAATTTCAATATTCAATATTTTTATTTTGTATATATTCTGTAATATTTATACATATCTAATCGAATCAGTTGGGGAACTATCGCTTGGTTCTGCCATCTCTAGATCGGCTGCAACTTTAGATCGGAGATGCATTCAATCGTTCAAAGCGTTTTGCGCTAAAACTCACGTGACGAGTGCAGCGAAAAGGACGAATCGAGAGCAGAAGGAGGCGACTTTGGGGGGGGAGGGAAGCGGATGAAAGATGCTCCCTTTAATGCGGTTTCTCTCGCTCTCACTTGTGTTATGGGTATTCCCTTTTTATGCTCTTTATCAGATTTCTTAAGTGCAAAGCGAACTTGTTGGCTTTTTGTCATCTTGAATGTTTGAGCCTCAAGTTAAATGTGACACTCGCTTTTGATTTTGATTGGATTGGCGAAGTGGACGCGTTTCGCATTCGTGGGAAACACGCGAATTGCGAATTGCGAGTCGCAAACTGAGGCTGCGAAATGCACAAAGTGCTAAATGTGCGAATATTCATTTATTTAAAAGGGCGACAGTATTAAATATGGAAATAAATTGATTTGGAAATGTCACAAAAATATAGAAATTAAATAAAGCCATATCTTTAATAATAAAGCAAATTGTTGTTGACTGGAATAAAGTAGAAAATGTCATAACAACTTGCACAAAAATTAAAATAAAGATAAAAACAGTTTTATTAATAATTATATTAACAAGTGATTTTGATTAGAATAACTTCTCAAAAGTCAATATACAAAAAAATGTACTTAGATTAGAATCAATTAGAAATCATTACTTTTATTTTACAAAAAAGATATGAAAATAAAAATTGTATTAATAATTGACAAAGTAATTTACACCAAAGTGAAGATAAAAATAGTTTTATTAATAATTCTATTCAAAATTAATTTTCATTACAATTAAATAGAAAATATCACACGGATTTATACGAAAGTGGAAAAAGGAGTTGAAAAATGAAATGCATTTTAAGTGGTTGGCAGTTATATACAATTTATAAGTTTTAATTTGTTGTGCAATGAAAAGTAATCAATACTGAAATAAAATTATTGCTGAGCATTTTGAAATGAAAAATGCGTACAATAGTATGCCTGAACTTTTCCAGTGTTCATTTATATTTTTGTGAAATAGTTTTTATTTAAATATGTCAAGTTTAAATATAGGTAAATTTAGTGGACAAAATTTGTGGATTTCAAACAAGTCGAGTGGAGTCGAGTCGCCCAGACAAATGCCAATTGGCAA
Organism: Drosophila formosana; assembly: GCA_035045625.1. Taxonomy (NCBI): domain Eukaryota; kingdom Metazoa; phylum Arthropoda; class Insecta; order Diptera; family Drosophilidae; genus Drosophila; species Drosophila formosana. Next base: position 2,239,912 of record JAWNOW010000143.1, on the reverse strand, counting down.
CTTAATTATAGAGCTCAGCGCAATCTAAATCAGAGCAAATAGCGCAACATCTGGGTGTCGAGGGGGGAGGGGTGCGCTGGGAGAGCGAAAGAGATAGCAGGAGCGCGGCAGAGTGAAATGAATAGAGTCATAAAAAGTTATGCTCGAAAATTGAAAAACCATGTTAAGCCAAAGATCAAAGAGACAACAAAAAAGCGACACAAACACACACAGAGACAGAGAGAGAGAGAGAGAGAGAGAGAGAGAAGCAGAAACATTAATTTTGATTGCTGATTGAGACAAATGAAACGTTCTTTAAACTGGCGAAACAACAAAAACAACAGCAACAGCAACAAGAGACAACAACGACAACATTGGCCACACGCCGCTTCAAACTGTTGACTCGTTTGGAGCCTTGTCAAAATGCATAAAAATTCAAATCAGAACCCGCCGCAACAGCAACAACAACAGCAACAACAACAACAACAACATCGAACATCAAAGCGCAACAAACCCCAATTCCAAAGTCAACTTCAACTGCAATTCAAAGCTCCATCGCCTGCTTCTCCGTTTGTGGGTTTTGTTTTTCAGAGATACGGTTTCAGTTTTAGTTACTCGGTTTCTGTATCGTTTTCTGTGTCGCATTTCGGGGTCGGTTTCATTTACGTTTTCGCTTTTCGCTGTTCGCCTTTCGCCTTTGTCTCGTCTCGTCGCAAAAACACAAAAAAATCAACACCAGAAAAGACAAAAAAAAAAAACAGGCAGCGATCGCATTGATTCGCTTGGCGTTGGCCCAAAACTGTGAGATTTAATGCTTATTTGGCCAAAGTCAAAACAGATCTTGTTGCCCCGCAGACGCAGCAGCAGGCTTTGCCCCTTCCCCGTCCCCTTCCCCATTCCCTGCACCCCGCTGTCGTGCCTTGCCTCGCCTTGCCCCGCATCGTTGTCGTAATCATGACATAAAAATGCGCAACAAAACCGATTTTCAATTCAATTTCAATGCGCGCGGCAATTTAATTAAAGTTTTTTTTCCCCCCCATACTCTACCTGCGGGCATATCAAATTCTGAAGAGGCCTACAAAAATATCAAGTTCGCAAAATAAATTCGTTATAATATAATTTTTTTAGAAGATATTTCGCATAAAATGTAATGGAATTTTAATTTAATTTTTTATATAATTGTTGCAAAATTTTTATTTATTTTAAATAGAATGTTTTTATTTTATATTTACCATACAAATTTCTAGTATTCGGTTAATTAATTAGCCAAAATGAAATGTAAAATTTGTATTCAATGCAAATTCCCTTAAACATATTTTGTATAAACAATGGCAACATTTTAAAATACAATTGCAGTGCAAAGTCTATTTACGTGAAATTCATAATTTTATTTGAAATTTTGTCTATAAAATATTAACTATAAATGATGGTAGAGTAAATTATTTTCCTTAAAATGGTCATTCAATGCAAATAGAATTATAATTTATAGATTTGCTCGAATTAAATATTGTTAATAAAATTAGTGTATTGTGTTGCCGTCTTGAGTTCCTTGTTTGTTTTTGTTGCTGTCTTTGCTGTTTGTTTGATTTGCTGATCTCGAGCCAAATGCATGCAAATTGTTTGCGATCTGTGAGCGGTGTGCTAAAAGTCATTAAATTGGACATGCGATTAACATTATTTCACTCTAAATGACATTAAATGCAACGAAGTTGCAGCCACAGCTGACTCAACGCAATAGATTAGCCTAAATGTCTGTGTCTCTGTATGTGTGCGAGTGTATATGTGTGTGTGTGTGTGTATTTGAGAGAGCTTTGGCTTAAGGAAAATGGAGATCCGTCAACGTGAAAGCAAATTAAACTAGTCGAAGCTACTGCCCAAAATAATATAAGCTTCAAATGATTATAAAATCATACAAAATGAATACATTTATATAATATTTAATAAAATGGTAAATATATAAAAAGATAACATAAAAACATTCAATAAGTTAACAAATACTTAAATAAATAAATATATTTAATTCAATTTACAATAGATATATACAATGAAAGTTCAAAACAATAATTCAATAATAAAATAAATATCCAAATAATTACATTTAAATTAAATAAATATATATTAATAAATCGACCAAACGGGAAGTGAATTTATATTAAGTGAGCTTTTGTTTTAGCTGTAAGCCAAGTCGCTTAAATCGAGCTTTGATTTAGGGAAATGTTAGTCTAAAGTGAACTCTAATGCAGTGTGGTTTATGTTAAGTGGAGAGCTTCACTTGAGCTTTTTGAATTAGTGAAATGTTCCCGTAAAGTGAATTTATTAATTTTGAGCTTTAACTTCGCATAGTTAACTGTTCGCTGACCTTGAGGCAGACACGTGTCTAGTGTGTTTTTTTTTTCAGCTATCTTGCTTCCCTCTCTGTCCCATTGCCGCAGTCACTTTTGAGCAATTTGCAATTCGATTTGGCGATGTGTATCACACTTGTTGTTGTTGCAGCAATTTGCAATTTATGTGTGGCATTTTCCCTTCAAAACAATGCAATGCCCAGCTTCCCACTGTGCCGTGCACAGCTACAGATACAAATGTATCTGCGATTGCAATTAAAAGACATGGTGAGCGGGGCGAGGGACGAGAGGCGGGGGGGGAGAGGGGAGTCTGAGAATGTTGGTAATTGGCAAACGGGGCAGCGTTAAACAAAAGGAAATGTTTAAACAAATTATTTCGAATTAAACCGCAGGTATTTATTAATGTTTTGCGCTCGGCCAAGCATGGCCAGACAGACGGACAGACAGACGGACGAACGGACGGACAGACGGACGGCGAGCAATGCGTCGAGTTGTTGCAGTTTGGCTTGTTGCCGGTACAAAGCGGCGTATGCGTAATTTGTAAATGTTGGCGCTGCTCCCGTGCCACACTGACTGCCAAAAACGTTTCAATTTCGCTACACGGAAGTGCACACACATGAAATACAAAACATAAAACTAGCCACAGCGAACCTCCTCCTGCCTCGTTCGTTCGTGTGGCATGCAACATGGCCAGGCGAGCAATTAAAGCAATGCCGCAGCTTATGCAATGTCGATTTACACAAGCGAGTGCTCGAGTGTGAGTGTGAGTTTGAGTGCGAGTGTGAGTGCACTTAACTATGCCGTTTATACGAGTTGCCTAAGCGCGCTTTTCGAAAGCTCATTCACACTCGCATTCGCATTCGCATTCGCATTCGTGTGGGAGACTTGCCTATGACTAAGAAACTATTCACTAAACCATTTAAGTACTTAATTGCAGTTAATTAATTAATTATCTTGCCATATGCGGATTAGCCGCGTATTAAATGCCCTTGCAATGTTAGCTGCTATTTTAATTGCGAGTCTATTCGTTTCATAATGCATTTCACTTACATTGCATCTGAATTGCATTCAAAGAATTTGTTTTTTTTTATCGATGTTGATTACTAAATCTTTAGCTTATATTCGACTACTCAACTAATCGTAAATGTTTATTACTAATCTGCTTTGAGTAATTAAATCATTTGTTTACCACACTTCTACAAATCTTTTGAATTTTGAACCATTTGATAAATACAATAAATGTTTACATTATTTTTTAGTACTCAACAAACTTGAAGAATTTATTAAATAACTTTGTTGAATTATCAGTACATTTTTATTATCAGAAAATTTTTTTTTGTTTTTATCCATCTTGAAACGCAATCAATGGAAAATCCTAAATGCTTTTATTATACTCACGTTACTTGCATAATTTATTTAACAGCTGGTTAAATTGGTTAGGATATTTTTCTAACTGCCGCGCTTCAAATGGCTTTCCTACAATTTACATTAAAATATCACTCCTTAATTTGTATTTGCATTTATTTATTGGAGCATATGCCCAATTAATTTGTATTTATTTATTTATAGTTTTTAATAAGATATACAGCATGGTTTGTAGTGAAGTGTTAAGTTAACTAGTTGTTTTCATACCAGGTCTCATCACAATTGATTCGTTCGCCATAGACTCTTCATTCAAATTTTATTTATGGCTCTTCCTACATTTTTTATAAACAAAATATACAAGCAATGTGGCTTGTTATATATTTTTTGTATAAATTAAAATTTTACTTTTCATTTTGCATTATTTTTTTTTTTTGCTTTTCCTCACATTTAATTATAGCCTAGATAATTATTTTTGTTTAATAATAATAATGGCAATAACATAACCAAAAGAAATTGGTATATCTTTTATATTTTCTCAGTTGCGAGTCTGTTTCCATATCCAAAAATGTTAATATATTTTCGTTTGGCGACGAAATGTTCGTAAAAAGAAAACGAATTAATTCCGATTGAAAATAATATTGCTGAACATATAAATGGGCTATTCTAAATGTTGTTTGGTATTTGAATATGTTTCTTTTTCTATTCGCATTTTTATTCCTTTTTCAGCTCTTTGTCCACCTCTCGCTGTTCTCCCTGTTCCATCTCTTTCAGTCTCTTCCCATTGCTGACGCACTCGACAAACGCGTTCGGCCAACAAACTGCTGTTAAAAATAACAAATATAGCATATCGACAATTATTTAACACATTTTGTAACAACAACACAAAAAGAGCAACTTCAAAGTTGACAACGCATGAAACTGGCCAGCAGGGAAGGGAGAATGAGGCATGACAAAGCCAAGAGCGAAGAGCAGGCAAACAATAAGCGCAGCTAAACAAGCAGCGACAAAATTGTAGCAACTACTATATATAGTATGGCAAGATATCTATATTTACCAGTCAGATATATATATATGTGTCTGCTTATAAAGCGGACTGTGTAACTGTCATAATTAAAGTAATTTGGTAGAAAATTTTTAGCCAATTAACCAAAAAGACGCAGAAAATGTAAGGCGAGAGTGGAAAAAAAGTGACAGACAGACGGTCGGACGGGCGGACAGACGGACAGACGGACGGACGGACGGACGGACAGACAGCAAATGCTACTTAGTTTAATACTTTAAAAAGCCATAATAATAGCAACAACAACTGTAACAGCTTTTGGCCGACGATGACGACCCAAAAAATCAAATGGAAAAATGCCTTAAAAAATACAAAAACCAAAAACATGGCCAACGAACAAAGTCGAATGGAATCATAAAAAAAAATGTGGTTTGAAAAAAAAAAAAACAAAAATCTAATTAAAATCGTTGCGCATTTTTACGCATTTTAGTGTCGCCCACTTGTGTGTGTGTGTGTGTGTGTGTGTGTGTGAGTTGTGGGCGTGGCACCGCAGTTGCCGAAATGTTAGCCAAAATGTTGGGAGAGAATCGCGTCAGAAGTTTGCCGAGACATTGCGGCGACTTTTGTTCTTTGGCTCTTCAAACTCCTGTCTCGCTTTTGCCTCTTCTACTTCGGTCTCCTTCTTCTTCGGCTTCTTCTGACCGCAAAACTTTTGACGCTTAATCAGCAAAATCAGCAAAGCGTTAATAATGCCACGCCCTTTTGTCTGGCGGCCCATTCGAATTGACATTGCCCGTGTCGCCAGTCAAATGTCACAAGAAATTTGTCAAAATGTGCAGATTGCAACCAGAAGAGGCCGAAGTGAGGCGGCGAAGGGAGAGCGGGGCGGAGGCAACGACTCGAGCTGGGAGTTGCAATTGAAATCGAAAACGGAATCGAATCTGAACAAGTCGGGGTTGTGTTCTTCAACTTCAACTTGAGCCCAAAACAATTGCCACCAATTTCGCTTATAAATGCCACAATAATGTCGCTTGATTCACAAGTTCTTTTCTTAACCCCAACTACTTTATTTAATTTTCGAGACATTTCGTCAAATAACCAAAAGTTAAACCGCAATAATTTTTGTTAATTTCAAGTAACTTCTTGAAGTTACCCAAACTGAAACTATTTATTCATTTAAATATTTGTCGTTTTTTATATTGCCAGTAAGAATTATAAAAAGCGTTATTTAGTTTTGTTATAAAATATACAAAAATGTAAACAAAAAAATCAGAGTTTACTAAAATATAAATTAAATTATTCTAAATTATTCTCATCCCCATGCAAAATCCATAAAGATTACAACACAAAATAAAAATATTGTAAGAAAATATTATATTACACATAAAGCAGAGCCCGTAATTAAATAACATTAAGAAACACACATTTTAATGATTATAGTATGAGATTTGTGATTTTTAAAAATATAATGAGCAAACAAAAAATGACTCAATATAGTAATTATTTGTTAGCTTTATTTTTTTGTCGTTCAACATAAAACAAACAGTTTTTCAAAGAACGACCTTTTTTTTGTACCTTGGAGTGTTTGTCTGAAATTACTCATTAAGAATTTGCCCTGCAAAAATAGTTGCCAACAAAAAATCCAATTTTTCTTTACACATCTTTACATAAAGTAAAAAATAAAATATTATATTTCAAGTAGTATTTTAATGATTATAGTATGAGATTTGTGATTTTAAAAATATAATGAGCAAACAAAAAATAACTCAATATAATAATTATTTGTTAGCTTTGCGTTCAACATAACACAAACAATTTTTTTTAAAGAACGACCTTTTTTTTGCACCTTGGATTGTTGGTCTGAATTTACTCAATAAGAATTTGCCCTGCAAAAATAGTTGCCAACAAAAAATCCAATTTTTCTTTACACATCTTTACATAAAGTAAAAAATAAAATATTATATTTCAAGTAGTATTTGTAGCAGACTCAGGCAACACTTGAAGGCGTAATATGTCTGTTAAGTAGGCATTATTGTGGTCGGGAAATGTCTGCTCTTGTGTGTGTGTGTGCGTGTGTGGTGTGTGTGTGTGCGTGTGTTGGTGTTGTGTTAACTGCGTGGGATTCCCATGTGACATTTGGTGGCATTCAACGCGAGCACTTTTGATTGAGAAGCATTACAAAATTTGTAAGTTGCTTTTCATTCAGTCATGCGACGCTAACGTACATTCGGATACATTCAGATACATTCAGATACATTCGTTCGTTCATTCACTCATTCAGCTATTCAGTCGTTCGTTCATTCATTGATTCGACGCTTGAGATTCAAACTGCAATCTCATTGTTTTTGTTGACCCACAGTTTTGTCACGCAGCTGACCTAGGATGGGGAATGGATCCGGCCTAGGCGGCCACTTGGCTACCGTCGAACTCCCCTCCGCCCCTCACCTCTTTTTGCTCCCCACGCGTTGAACACGCTGAAGATCGGACAGCGCAGCAGCTAGCATCTCGAAGCGCAAAGCCAGCGGCGTGGCGAGAGCGAAAGAGACATGCCATAAAAATCACAGACAAGAAACTCACCACACTCGCTTGGGCGTCGCTCTCTGTCTCTCTGAGAGAGGTGGGCCGGTGAGGGGCGGGGGGAAACCAGTTGGCAGGCAAATCGAAAGACAACAACTCTGCGCACGCATGTCACTTAACCCGGCATCGTAGCAGCTGCCGACGCGTCGCTGCCTTCGCTGCTTCAACCGCTTGTGTGTTGGGTGGATGGGGGGGGGGAACAGACCCTTGGGTGGTGGTTTTGGCAAATGCGACGCGTCGTCGTCTTTGTCTGCTAAGCTGGCGCGTTTAAACTCCGCCTTTTATTTTCTAATTGATTTAAAGTGTGTTAACTTCCGCTGTCGATAATTTTGGTCCAGCGCAGCACAGCACAGAGCGCGCTCTCTCGCTCTCCCGCTCGCTCACATGGCGCGCTCATACTTGCACATGGCTGCGCTGTCGCCTGCTGACAGACCAGCCGTCTCGCTCTGGCGCACGCATCAATCGCCAGCTGAACTTTCGCACCAATAAGCAGCCGCGACGGCGACGACGACGGCGACAGTGACGGCGACGTTGACGTTGACGACTGCCAAAAAAAAAAACTGTAAGAACACAAAAACAAAAGTAGAAGCGAAAAACAAGACCAACAACAACAACTCGCTTTTTACAGCAAATTGTTAATTAATCTTTATGGCGCCCGCTCTCAGCACGTCTCTCTCCTCACACACACACACGCACACTTGCAGAGCAGGCAGCTGCGCTCTCTCGCTCTTCGCGTGGGAGGCATTCGCGTCTCTTTGCCGTTACAATTTTGACACCTCTCGTCGTTGACGCCGACGTCGCTGCTCTGCTCTGCGCTGGCTACGTTTGCAGGATGTTAAGTAAAAAGCATTTTAAAAGTTATTTTATGGCATTTAATGCAGTTTTGGATACAGAAAAACTGTGCGTTTAGATACTTTGACTTGAAGTTTGCCCACACACACACACACACACACACACGCACGCACACTGGCTCACGTACATAGAGCGCACAACTTACTTAGTCTGCAGTCTGTCTCGCTCTGCCGCACGCAGCCCGAGGACTCTTGGCAGCTTTCTTGCTCTCGCCCGCTCTGCTATGTGCTGCTTCGGCATGTTGTGTAGGTGTGTCTGTGTGTGTGTGTGTCTGTGAGTGTGTGTGTGTGAAAATGGCGTACGTAACGGAAACGCTTTTATACAATTAGATGAGAGTACGTGGCAAGGATTAAGCATGAGACGCAGCCAGAGGACAACACTGTCTGTCTCTCACTCTCTCGCTCACCCACTGTTTCTTCTTCTTCTTTGCTGTTGCTGTTGTTGTTGTTGTGGCCAAGTTTGTTGCAAATTATTCTGGCTTAAAGTTAGACAGAGAGTTCAACGGCCCACGTCAGTTAAGTGAAGAGCTTCAGTTATTGCCTTGAAAACGTTTACGTTTTACAACCCGCAAAAAGTCGAAGAAAGTTGCTACAATTAAAAAATATTTTCTGATTTATCCGCATTTACTTTGACAAAAATATGATTCTATATAGATTAAAAAAAAGTAACTAAAATTGATTCAACATTTTCTTTAACCATTGAATTAATATCAATTTTCGTTAACTTACGAAGCATAACATTAAATACAGTCAATGATTAATCAAAATGGACTTTATTTTTGAAATGCAGTTTTTGCTTAATAAAACTATAATGCAAGAATTTAATCAACATTGACATTGATTCAAATAAAAAATATATACTTTAACCACTACACTTACATTTTATATTTACGACATTCACTCTAACTATTAAAGTATTTAAGTATTAACATCAACTTCGATTTAAATATTATACAAATTTAATCATATTTTACTTTATCTTTTTATTACATTTTTCCCTTAAAAAGAATTTAATCAAAATTGACTGTAACTATTTTGTATTTTGTATTTTGTATACAAATATTTTTAAATACATTTTTAGTTTACCAAATCTATGAGTAATATATCCAAGAATATATATTTTATCAAGAAATTTTAAATTGAAGTTATTCAGAACAAATAGATAAAAAAAAGCAAATGAAAATGTCTAAAATACTTGTAGTAATGTGAAATTTGCAACATTTGGAATTAAAAACAGACAGTTGACAAGCAGCTGGATAGAATCGAGTTGAGTACTCGTAGTTGAAATTCATTGTCATGTTCGGTAGTTGGTCGGCAACATTGTGGCTGGCTAACAAATGTGTCATGTGAATAATAATCGTAATAGTAATTTAATAATGCTGGCAGAACGTTCACCGTAAAACAAAAATCGATAGCCAACTTCAAAACATTCAGCGTGCGCGACGGCCTGCCATGGAAAATAATCAAAATAAAATTGCTTACAAAATCAACAAACAAGCGATGGCCATGCAAAGTGACCCATTACCATTAATTAGTTGCGTTTAAAAGCGGCTGCGACTGCGACTGCGACTGCGACAACTAATGAAATGGCCAGAGTCGATAAAAGCGATAAAAACAAACAAACAAACAACAACTACAACAATGTTGTTGCGGCAGTGACAATTTAAGTGCAATTAATTCTTTTGTTGTTGCGCATTTAATTTGCAGTTTTTATTTTCGTTATTTGTTCTGGCTGCAACATGCAACACCAGAACTGACTGTTGCAGCCTTGGCTGCTCTTGTTGCCATTGTTTGTTGCCAAATTGTTTGTTGATTTTTCACCCAGTTGCCGTTGCCGCTGCCGTTGCATTTCTGACCAGCTACACGACGAACGGGAATGAAATGGATTTGTGGGGCAAACGAGAGGGGGCAAATAAATATTATGGCGCTATTATTAAATATAATTTGCTGTCACGGCATGCCGCACACGTAATGTTGATTATATTTTAATTAATTTTTATACTTTAATGCTTTAATAATTTCATTTTCATTCCCCATTTGCGCGAATTCGAAAAGAGAGTCCGCAAAATATTTATTTTAATTGCCTTTCATGTTTGCTGTTTGTTCGTTTCATATGTTTTTATTTTTATTGACGAAACATTTTTCGACTTATGACATAATTGACTTCAAGTCCTGCACAACTATTTTTCAGTCTTGAATTTAGCAGCGTAGTTCGGGAACCGTCATTTAAGGGTTGCAGATTAATGATAAACTAACATAAAATAAAAACTAAAAAATAAATCTTGAAAGTTTCACTTACTTTACATCAAGCACAATTCAAAGTCAAAGTGAATAAAATTACTAAATTTTATACATATGAATTTAGATCAATGACCCCAAGAAAAAAATATATTTGCCTGCTACAAATGTAGTTTTTGTAATTTTGGGAAAACTGTTCAATTTATATTAGACATAAAACATTGTATTCTACAAATCTGCCCAATTTCAAAGCGATTGCTTGTGATTAAATGGTTGTATTAAGCGTACGTTGGATTATAACAATGGAACACAACGAGGCGATTATAAATATTAGTTGTGCCGCTTTTCACTCAGTTTGAAAGCAATCGCTCGTGGTTACGAGTCGACTGCAATCTGATGAGATGGAGCACGAAAACTTTGAAGGTGATCAAAGCTAATACTTTTATAACAAGTGCCAGAAGCAGTCCACGAATTTGTAGGGCCTAGATTATGGGTTTTGCTGGGGCTTCATGCCAATCAGTTGGCCATAACAGTTAGTTAAACACTACACTTAATAATTGGAAGCGGAAATATGTTGGTCAACAATTCACTTTGGCCGCCGCGCGTCTCTGGCCTAGAAAAAGAAACCCAAAAAATATATAACGAAACGAAACCCAAAACCAAACAAAGCGCTGACTGACCCCTCGAGGGTCAGGCGGACGGACGGACGGACAGAGGACGGCAGGCGTTGTTACGTGTAACTGTAATTAAACGAGTCAGCGATACATGATTTTAACGCCTGTCGCCCGTAGCCACAGACACGAGAGAGCGAGGATAACAGCGAGGATAACGAACACCTGAAACACAAACAGCAAGAAAATGGAACAACGAGATAGCGAGAGAGAGAGAGAGAGAGAGAGTGCGAAGAGGGAGGGAGGGGAAGGTACGCTGACCGGTAACAGGTTCACATTACCCTAGCGCTAAGCGGCTTTTAAGGACCTCTCTAGCCAGGACACGTTTGCTGTTTATCTAGCTCGCCAGGACAATGACGCCACAGAAAAAAACCGAGAAGCCGAGAAACATGCACAACATGTGCAGCACAACAATTCTTTGTGTGTGTGTGTGTATGTGTTGTCCTGTCATGTCCTGGCCAGTTTTGTTTTCATTGCGACGAACATAAGTGACCAATTTTATGTGTCATTAAAATTGGACGCGGCCACAGGACAATCGCCTCTCTTGCTGTCGTCCTGTTGTCCTGCACATAATTAAATTACACCTGTCCCTGTTAGCCCCGCGCTCTCATTTCTCGTTGAGTCCTGGCGTCCTTGCTGGGCCACACAGTAGCAGCGCTTAAAAGTTCATTAACGCGCCTGCGCGCCAGCCACAAAAGAACACTATAAATGAATCAAGCGCAAAGCGAAAAGCGCTTACCGGAAATGGCTTTGACTCCAGCTTGGACTCAACTCCAGTTCAGACTCCGACTCCGACTGCGACTTCGAGGGTCTCATAATTAGCCTGAGAGACGCCAGTTTTATACCCAGTAGCCACGTTGCATGCCCCGCTGTGCTGGCTTTTCATTGATGAAACATGAAAACAGTTTGTGGCATGCAACCTACATTGTGTGCCGGGGTAAAAAGGGTAAAGCGATGGCCTAAATGCAATGCCATAAGTTGAGATCAGCAGATTGTAGTGCTGCCTAGATAAGCATTCTCATTCCCATTCTCGTTCACATTCTCACAGCAAAACAAGAGGGGAAGCTAAGTTATGTCATTGCCTTGGCTAAAAGTACAGTAAACATTCAGTAAAACATCCGAAATTAGTCAAGCGTGTTGGGGAGATTAAGAGAAATTCACAATAAATATTAATCTCTTAGTGTTTGACTTAACATTCAGTTAGTCAATAGTGACGGATATATTTTGTTTAATTTTCGAGTTAGTTTTGTAAAGCAAGCAATATTGCCTTTAATTTATATCACTTTCTTTGATCACAAAATATCCTTTACACATTGAGGTAATTCATTCTTATATCATAAAATGATATTGATGCGAAATGATAATGCAAGTAAATTGCATTTAAAATAATAAAATACATTTCTATCTATACTTTTATTGAAATCGTATGTGTCCTGTAATACTATAATATAATATTAGACAAGAGTGAAGTGGAAATTAGAAGAAGTATTTGTTTAATTTTAGACCAACGAATATTGCCTTTAATTTAATTAAATTAAATTCCCCAAGGCTAATGTGGAAATTATGAAAACTATTTCGATAAGGATTTGGGTAAAGTGCATTTAATATTATAATCACTGCCCTTCTTTGGTCTCATACGAATATGTATTTGTGCAGTTAAATATTTATTTTACAACTTTAATCGATTATTCTAATAATCTAAATGTATGGCTAACTTTTTTGAAACAAAATCCACTATTAAATGATGTCGTTAATATTATTGTATAGTTATTCCTAATAGAACTTTTTTTGCATTTATTGAATTCATTTTGTTAACCACATTCTACATGCAAATCATTTTTAACTATGTATTGAATGTTATTTTTATTATTAAACTTATTATTTTTTATTAAACTTTAATATAAAAAGATTTATTGAAAATTTTAATATTTAAATATTCTTTGAGTATAAGTAGTCACATCTTTTTATTAAGATATAGATAAAAACATAAGTGTTTTTCTCATTTTTAAACTTCATTTAACAAATAAAGTATCTTAAAATTGAGGTATTAATTAATTTAAAGTATTATAAATATTATATCTATTTGTAATGATTTGTTGCATAATAGAATCATTCACTTCGCAATAAGAGATAGTCGAAATAAAACACGTGCATTTCTTATTTTATTATTTTACATTCATTTTAACAACAAGTATTTATTCATTTGATATTATATATTTTTTAATTTGTAATAGTTTAAAAAATCGTTAACTTTTCTATAAGAGATGGTATAGACAGAATACGTGCATTTCTTAGCCCATTTCCATTGTGGCCATTTCAATTAGCCAGACTTGTTGTGGGGTCAGTTTATTGGCATGCTTCGCCTGCGTTGAAGTTGAAGTTGAAATCGAAGCTGCCACAAAGCAATTAGATTTGTGGCAGCGAGAGAGAGAGAGAGAGGGAGGGAGGCCGGGAAGTGCGTTACGCTTTTGAAAATTGATATCGAATTGATGCGCATCGATTTCGATTTCGATTTCGAATTGATTTGATTTCGTTTTGACCAACTCAACTCAGCTGAGCCAGGTTGAAGCTGGGAGAATTTGGCTTTCAATTTAAAATGAATCTTTTGTTTTTCTGGGTTTTGTTTTTTATTTTTTTTTTGTTGTTTTTGTGGCCGGAGAGACCTAAACGCCGATCATTAAAGGATCATTAGTGCTCATAATCTGATTATAATGCGCTCAGTTTGACTCTGTTTTAGTCTTTTCCTTTGTTTTTTTGTTGTATTTCATTTAGTTTAGTTTTCGTTTTATTAACAACTTTTACCTGATTCGCCTTTTTTTCGGATGCTGGCAAAAGAAAAATATAATTTTGATACCGAGTTGGACGCCAATTAATGAAGCACATCCCGTTGAGCGCTCCGATCGCGTGTCAGCGACAAATCTGGCAGCAGCAGCAGCAGAAGCAGCCTCAGCAGCGGGGGCAGCAACCAAGTGGGGCAGGGGCAGGGAGGAGGGGCAACTGATTGACCCCTTGGTCATGGGCATGGGAATTTCATTTGGTTTTGTCGGTATGTATTTTTTTTTTTTGTGTTTTTGGGGCTGAGTTAATGTGCCGGAAATAGAATTATGAATACAGCAGCCACAACAGCAACGCCAAACAGCAGAGTTGCAGCAACAACGACAACGGCAACAGCAACGTGGGGCAGGTTGGCGTGCGTAATTTATGCCATTGAAAAATGGCTCAGTTAATTGTTGGCAGTGCGGTCGGTTGAGGCCAAGGCTTTTAGATTTATCTATTTGCTAGCACTAAATAAACAGCACAAAACTCGCTCTATATTGCAACGTTGCAACATGCTGCATGCTGCAGACGGGGCGTTATAATTTACACTTGAGCTAAAATATTGATACTCGAAAAGCAATTTAGATAAGACGCCGAGCGCAGTCGACACCTACAGCCTCAGTCAGAGTCTGAGTCTCAGAAAGGTGTGAAAGGTGTCAGCGTGTGTGTGCGAGTGTGTGTGCGAGTGTGTGTGTGTGTGTGTGTGTGTGTGTGTTGGCCTGGCTAAGTGCGTGGCAGGACGCAGGCAGGCAGCTGTCAACCAAGCAGGAAAACAACATCGCAAACGACGTCGACGCCGACGACGACGACAAACAACTCGTCTTGGCCTTGTTAGAGGCCAACTCAAGTGCTACCAGCTGTCAACAATTTGCCGGCTAAGCTGGCGTCGCCGGCCACGCCTCCGCCGCCCTCAGCGGAGGCGCACAGCATTAATGAGCGATTGCGATAGACATCAAAAGGCTAGACATGATTTGTCAGAGGTCAAGGGGCAACAACTGCAGTTGCAACATCGTCAAGTGCAGCCTGCTTCTCACACCCCCTGCTCTCTCCTCTCTCCTCCATCATACTCTGCTCTGCTCTGCATTCTCCCCTCACATCTCTGCGCCGACAAAAAGGAAGTCAAAGCGTATAATTATCGTTCATTTATTTTCAAATTAACATTCGATCAACGTGGCAAACGAGAGCAGCAGCGACAGGAGATGCAGCAGCAGAGACAGTGAGAATGAGAGAGAGAGAGAGAGAGGCGACGGGGCGTGGCTGTTGGTCATTAGCAAGTGTTGCCCCCCACTGCTCGCGTTGCAGTTGCTGCAGTTGCTCTAATTTGCAGCCGTCTGTCGATTTTACGCCGTTTTTCAATTCTACAATTGCCTCAAGACGATTGCTATCGATAACAAAGAGAGTTGACAGTTGTTAAACTTAAAAAGCACAGATCGATCGAAATGAAACAAGTTTAGTCGCCAGATCAGCTGTAGTTAAAAAAATGGCAGAGAAGTTTAGACGATGATGCCTGCAGGAAGTGCCTTAGACATGACGAAAGTGTTTCAGCAAACTTCTATAAACATTCATCATACATTATGATACGATACTTAACATGCGTATATATAAATCCAATATTATAACCAACTAACTTGGGACTACAATAACTTATGACAAAATGTTCGCTGTTGCTGCATACATAACTTAACAATTGAGTAAATGAATTTTAATAATTGATAAATGTATAACAGGAAAATTATAACCAACTTGCTAAGAAATACAACAACCTATAGCTAAATGGAAAACAATTTCAAATATTAATAACTTGCGATATCCACAATTATTTGGTTTACTTCAGGTTGATATTCTTTATTTAACTCAAAAATGTCAACACGATATTTGTGTAAATGTTCACGCTTTTTACTGTTTTAAATTGCAACTATAATATTAGTTGTATTAATTCAATTTAAAAAATTTTAGAATGCCTCTTAGGACAAACTCATTCACAATTATTTGGGTTGCTTTTGATTTGCATAATTGAATTGCTGCGGTCATCGATAAGTTCACTTAGGGAATGTATTATTAGCCATGGCAATTGTTTCTGCTGCTTTGTCGTTGTCGCCTCTGAGTGCCACTCGAGTTAACTTTTTAAAAAGCCCAGCGACAGCCCCCCACCTGCCACCTGCCACCTGCCACATGCCACATCCACAGTTGACTAATGGCAAAGTTGTTGTGTGTGTCCTGTGAACAAAGCAGGACCAAAACTTGACCGTGCTTAAAAACAAAGTTGCAAACATTTACAACTTGTTGTTGTTGCTGTTGCTGTTGTTGCGCATTTCACGGACGGTGGAAAAGTGGCGCCAAAGAAAACTGCGAGCGAGCGAGAAAAAAAAACACAAAAAATTAAAAAACAGCAACCGAAACAGGGGCAAAAAAATGCAAAATGTTTTTAATGTGAACACTTTTAACACTAATGGTGCCGGAATATTTAATTTGGCCAACGACAAACGCGAGGGCGGGAAAGCGGCGAAATTGTCTCGCAAAAGGAAAAGCGTGGAAATGGGGAAAATGTGGAAAAAATAAAGCACATTAAGAGGCAAACAGCAGGTGGATGAATGCGAGTGTGTTTGTGTGGCACAATCGGGCGACGCAAAAGCATACCGCAAAACATGTCAAATGTGAAGCAGCGTCTCGCTCCCCCTGTCACTACTCCGTCACCACCCCCTGTTGGAGATGTTGGCGTAAATTTGTTAATTTGGCACCGATGACAACCCAACCAGTCGCAGTCGCAGTCGCAGTCGCAGTCGCATTGCCACTTGCAACAACCACCCAAAAAAAAAAGGAAGAAAAACAACACGCACCAGCAACAGGCAACAAACAGTTGGAGTCGAGGTTGGGGTTGTTGCTGTTGTTGGGGGGTTGGAATCGGGTTCATTTTGCAGCGCGCGTTGTTGTTGCAACTTCTGCCACCTCGATGTTGTTGTTGTTGCGCGTTGTTGTTGCGCGTTGGTGTTGCGAGTTAAAATTGTTTTAATGCCGGGGCAAATTTATGCAAATTGCGCTCTTTTTGCATATTTAAAAAGCGAATACACGAGCACTTTGCCAAAGTAATTTGTTACATAATGGAGAGCCAGGCTTCAGCTTCGCTCTTGCAACACAGCCCCGTCTCTCTCTCTCTCTCGCTCTCTCTCTCTCCCTCTCTCTTTCGCTGAGATGCTGCGCCATGTTGGAAAAGTTTAATTTGCCATAAGTGCGCGCCATTTTGCAGCGTTTTCTGAACTTTTTAATGGAACCTACAAAAAGCTGTCAACAACAAACCAAATGCAAACAAAAAAACACGCGCAAAGGAAACCCAAAAATGCCCAGCAGGGTTGTGGAGGGGGACAGGGGCAGGGGGAAGGCTGGAAGGCTGGAAGGGGGGAGTTGGGCATATCACAAAATTATGCAAATGCCGTTTGCCTGTTAAAATATGTTAATGCCGAGCAGGCGTCGAGCTCTTTTGCCCCTCTCCATCTCTCTCTCTCTCTCTCTCTCTCTCTCTCTCTCTCTCTCTGTCAGTCTGTTTCACATTTCAGCACAAATTCTCGTCATTTGTCATTTCGCATTTGTCTCGCTGCGTTTTTCGTTCGCTTTTCGCTTTTTCCCACTTCGCGTCCTGCTTTTGATGCTTTTAACAAATTTTAACAAATGAGCCGCAGTGCCACTCACAGTGCCTGCCATCAGCATATGTGCGGCTAGGTTGCAAGTGCGGCAAGGTGGCAAAGTGGCAAAGTGGCAGCCAAGTGCAACTGATCTGCCCCACAGCCAAGGCTCCAGCTAGAGCATAAGCTACTGTCCGAGCAATCAATATGCGAGCATAGCAATAAGAATGAAAGACGCACCTAATACATTTCATTTTTGTCGAAAGATAATTATTTAATATAATAATTTATTTCTCAGTGAATTATTTATTAGAAATCACATACAAATAAATATTTGTATTTATTTCATATTTTTCAAATTGCTAGCGATTTATGTATTTGTCGTACATATGTACATATACGAGTATTTATAATAATAAATCATATTTTTCATTTAAAATTTCCATGATTTAATTTCAATTTTTAATAACTACATAATATTTAATAATTATAATACACAACTAATTAACATTCCTCATACATTTTTTTCTATTTTGTTTTTGTGCTTTATTTTACCTTATTTCCCTCTCAATATTTCACTTATTAAAAGGTTTTTATAATAAGCTTATTATACAAAAAAATAATTTTAAATATATAATAAAGAGTTTAGCGAGCAATAGTTTTTTATATGCAAAGTTTATACTCTTTAGCAACTATGTAAGTATTTATACCTCTATATTAACAAAATGAACAAACGAAAAGTGTGTGAAGAAAAATGTAGATTTTTATTTAATTATAATAATACAACAAGAAATAATATTATTAATTTAATCATTTTATTTTTAACCAATAATTTGTTGGACATTTATAAAAACACATTTTTATTTCCATTTATATTTTACACAAAATTTAATTTATTAGTTCAAACATCTTTATATTATTTTATTGACTGATTTAATTATTTAGAAATTTCATTCGGCATTTTTTATTACTTTAAATTTTGTATAATTGGGATTATGTGAATAGAATAGAATAGAAAAAGTCTATTTATAGAAACTATATATAATTTTATTTAATTTATTCTCAATATAAATTTATAAGCTTACGTATTTATTTATGTATTTTACAATGCATTTTATAGGACTTTAAGCTTTTTGTTATCCTTCAATTATTCTTTACTAATTAAAATATATGTCAGCTAATTTTGTAATTTATTTGCCATGTTTGCGTTGCTTGCCCAATAAGCCATACTTGGTGGTTTTAGGCAGAGCAATCAGCTCGAGACACCGCCAGCGAGTGTACTCATAAAATACTTAATGAATAGTTAATTAAAACCAATATAAAAATAAGAAAAATGAACAGCTCATAAAGCAATAAGTAATATGCCATTAACTGAGCAGCACAACTCTTACATAAGCGCATTATTTCGATATTAATTTTAATTAAAATCACAAGCGTTCGTCCCCCACCCCCGTTCCCCTCCCTCTCACAGAGCGGACAGTAGACAATGGACGGAGACTCGAAGCTGGCCAGTCTAAATTCAACTTTCCAAAACCACCTACACAGAGTAGGTGCAGAGATTGAGCAGATGGATGGATGACTGGATGGATGATAGCGAGAGCAATAAATTGCCACGCCCCAGAGACACAGAAACAAAGACAAATATAATAAAGTGTGTGAACGAGGGAGGGGAGGGGGGGCAACAGACAGGAGGGAATCGGGGCTCAATGTCAGCATTAAAAGCAACGCGTCGGGGCAACAAAACTTGTCAACCTCTAACGATAATTGAGTCATAAACTTTATCTAATGACAATTTATGCCATTGAAAATGAAAATCAAAAAATACAAAAACAAAAATACAGAACACAAAACGCACTCGACACCGGAAAGATCGAGATATATACACATATATATGGCGTATATAGTAGTTGTCTCGAGGTGGGATACATAAATTGTCTTCTTGCGGTTTTAAATCATCATTTTCAGCACAATAATAATGAACGCGATCAAAATGTTGTCTCATTAGCGCTGACCCGTTAGCCAGAGATAGTTTCTCTCCCCTCTCTCGCTCTTTGAACTGCCATCTCTCTCTCTCTCTCTTTCCAGTTGGTAATAATTTGTTATGCGTCAATTACAGAAACCACAGCGCAGAGTTTTCATGCGTAAAAGCCAGAAGAGAGCAAGGAAACAGAGAGAGGAGAGAGAGAGAGAGAGAGAGAGCGGGAGAGAAACGCACACTAATTAACTTAAATTTCAATTAAAATGTCTTTTGTTATGTGATTTTTATGTGGTCGGGTCGACCATTAGTTCATAGCCGTGGCGAACCGGAAACTTTTGTCACCCAAAAAACTCTAAAAAATAATACAAAAAAAATGTTAATGAATGCGCAGCTCACAACAGGTCGCTTTTCTCCCCGCTCTCTCTCCCTCGAGACCCTCTATAATGTCACCTATCCCAACTAACTGTCCAGATCCATGCGAGTGCTCGTTATATTCATTTCATTCATTTCATTTGCTCTGCGGTTTCATGTGTTTATTTGTTAATTTTTCACTCGTTTGCTGTGCTCAAAATTTCTTCATTAACGCATAAATTAGCTTTAATTACATTTTAGTTGGCTTTATTAAAAATCATCTGGCTCAACGACAACGACAACAATCGCTTTTCTCTGCGCCAAAATGGCGTCAACAGCGGAAGTGCGCAGGTTGGGGAGGGGGGAAAAACTGGGAAAATCGCTCTTTTGTTCTAATTAATATCTAGTTCAAACATCAACTGCGAGTAGTGCCAACAATAGACATAACTTATTAAAGGAAGTTGTGCAACCCTCTAACTTCAATTCAAAAGCTTTTCAATTTTACATTAAACACAAAATTTATTTTCCTTTTGCGTAACTGCAGACACTAGGTAAAGTTATTAATTCTAATATTAATTAAGAATTTAATGTTTGCCACTCCAAAATTTCAATTTAAATTTCATAAAATACTTTTTCCTCATCATTTTCTTGATATTTTTGTTAACTTATGAACATTGAAAACAAGCCTTAGAAAAATTTTGAATCTTTTCAATATATTTTCAGTTTCAATTAAATTTAAAATTTTGAGTGTTATTTATGTTTGCCACACAGATATTTATAATTTCAACCAAAAAAGTAACAATTTTAAATTGCAAAAAATAGCAAAAATAATTTGCACATGATTTCCTTTTTAAAAGGAAGCAAACTCTCAAATTCTTTTATTGACAATTAATTGATTTTTTTTTTAAATATTAAATTGAGATATAAAATTAGGACACTCCAGATGGAAAACATTTATCTGTGTAATTCGTTTACCAGAAACGCCTTGACTAACTTTTAATTATTTAATGCCGAATAATAAATATGCTGGAAGTACAGTTTAAATGTCGTCAGATGTTTTCCCATTGCCATCATAATATTTTCGAGTTATTTGAATATGAAATACTTTTGCTAAGGGATCTCCAGATGGCAATCTACATAATTGAGAGCCAAGGTAATGCAAGAGTTGTTGGCCAAAAGTCAGCATTATATTGGCGTCTAAAGCATGTTGAATGCCAAGACTTCAGCTGGTATCATTAACAGTCTGGTAACATCAAAAGCGTTGTAATAACTAATAATAATGCCGAGTACCCTGAAGTATTTATTTTGGGCTCGTTGTTGTTAAAAATGCATCTAGCTGCAATTACCAGTCAGCGAGCACGTAAATGCCATTGACCAAAGTCCCAGCATGTAAGTGGCCATAAAGAATGGTGGCCATTGTTATGGCCCTGTTCGACGGGGGCAATTGTGAAGCTGTTGATGGTGGCAAATGATGTGGCTTATTAGGCCAAATTGCGCTTCAACTAGTTGCGAATTACATGGACGGCATTGAGAGGCATCATAATGTGATGTGACACCTGTACTCGCTGCTCGAAGACAGGGGGGGAAGTGGAGAAGGGGAGAAGGGTCGCTCCCACGACAGTTCCATCACTTCATTAATCACATACCATTAGCCAGGCTCAAACCAATCGATTGTCAACTGCTCCGCGGAGAGCGAGAGCTAGAGCGAGAGAAAGAGATTGGGAGCGAAAAAAACAATTATATTTATTTACTTTTATCGTCGCTTATTTATCTTAATTACTTTTTCTCTATTGAGTGGCTGTCGCTGTCGCTGTCGTTGTCGTTGTGTCCTTCCCCTTCCCCTTGCCCTGCCCCTTCTTCAGGTCTCCTGCCACTTTTACCCCTTCTGCTCGCTGCGTTGTTGTACAATTCAATTTGGCTCGTCGGACAGCTGGAAAACGACAAGCGACAACGTTCGAGTAATGAATACACTCGCACTTGCTCGACTAGCAGTTATCCTGTTATTAGCGTGACTCTGAAATTCAAGAAACGTGACTGAACATTAAATCACTCACCAGTTTTATTTTAATTTCAAATGTTGCAGCTTGTAATTGTGTGATATTATTTGCTTTAGTTTAAAAATAAATTTCGCTCTTCTAGTCATTCAGCTTAATTTTATTTTTAATCATTTCAGCAAATAATTGCTTAATATTATTTGCTTTATTTTAGAAAATATTTTGAACTCTTCTACTACGACTCGATGTCTTACATTTTAATTGTAATTTTAAAAATTTCAGCTTGTAATTGATTGATATTATTTGCTTTATTTTTTTTTTTAATTCTTAGCTCTTCTACTCAAGATTAATTTGAATTTCATATACATATATCAGCTTGATGTCTATAGTTTTGAAGAACTTTTTCTTGATTATAACTTTACATTTCAAAATTTACAGTTAGTAATTAATTAATATTATTTGCTTTATATAAAAAAATATTTTGTAGCTTTCCACGCATTCAGCTTAATTTGAATTTTAAACATTCACTTGGAAAATATTTTTTATTTTCAATTGTCAATGTGAATAAACAACAGAGTTTAATATTTTTGATTAAGAATATATTCTCAATGAAGTTTAATTTTAGTATAAATTTATGCATCAGCTGAAATTGTCGCTCAGCACTCCCTGTAGCGCAATTGCACTGCTTGCAGGGTATATAAACAAAGCCAAAAGACGGCGACAAAACAATTCAATCAACTGCGGCTCACTCACAAATTGTTGTCGTTCTTGAAGTTGTTGTTGTTGTTAGTGTTGTTGTTGTTGTTGCTGTTGCTGTGGCCGTGTTATCGCCTCATTGATATCCTTTTTAATGATACCGAGCGCTGACCAAACCTTTTTCAAGCGTTTCAACAATTAGAGAAGCCTTCAGCCCCCGCACCGAAACCCGATTGACGAACTCTTTGCCTCCTGCCCCGTCCTCTTCCTCATCCTCATCATCATCATCGTCATCGTCATCGTCATCGTCATCATCGTCGTCAACGTGTCGCGTCGCATTGCGTCGCATTGCATTTGCCGCATATCAATTTACGCTCTATGTAAGAAGCGGACGGTGTTGGTAATGGAGATGGAGATGGAGGGCGATCAAGACGGTTAACAAGACGGGGGCGAGTTAATGCTGAAGAGTAAGAGGGGAGGGGCAGGGGACAGGAGCAACGGGGGCAGAGCGGCACAAATATGTCATCAAAATGTGAACGAGATGTGAAGAGAACAAAAAAATGGTGTCGTTTTGATTCACCGCAAAACAAAATAATTCATCAATCATGCACACTTGACCGGACTGTGGACTATGTCCGTCCAGTGTCCGTCCGTCCGTCCGTCCGTCGACTAAGCAACCAAATACCAACGTGCTCTCACAGTGGGGAGCATCAATCGATTCTCGATAAATGTCAATAGAGTCACAACTAATTGCAATTGTCGCTCAACTATTTCATAGAAAACTGTTCAGCGCACACATAACATATAATATTTATCTCTCTTCGATCTGTAATCTTGCCTTCCAAGTCCTTCAGGCTCAAGAATAATGAACATACTAAATTCATTTAATATGCCATCAATAATAAGTTGTTCTCTAGGGTTAAGAATCGGTCTCAATATAACATTTAGTGGTCGATTAATTAATTACTCTGCTTTTAATTGTTTTGGAGTTTATTTTAATATTTATGACAACAAATAATTTATTATTATTATTCTTGTATATCGTGGTATTGGAAACTTAATAAACCGCATACTTGATAAATAAATTTAGATGAAATATTTTTGAGAAACAAATTAAGTTATATTATGTGGATTAATAAAAAAGATAATTAAAAACATGATGATTGGTTGAAATTTATTTTCAAAATGTTCAATATCGAAATTCAAAATTCAATTTAATAATTTTAATCTTGATTTTGTTCTTACAAATTGAAATATCAATTTATTTATTAATAAATCTTCAAACTATTCCTATCCTAAACATAACAAACGTAAATTTATATTCTTCTTAATCGCATAAAAATATAATAATATAGAGAAAATTGTAATTGCTGTCTTAAATAAATTAAAAATGGTGGGTGCCATAATTAATAAGCTTTAGCACCCGATTTATTTAGATAAATCAAAATATATATTTAAAAATTAATATCAATTGCATATTGGATATATGTATTTACATATAACCAAAGATATATATTTCTAAATATGCCATTAATAATTTAGTATTATGTGTATAATTAATTATGATTTGTTACTTAAATTTGTGAATTCATCTGGCTCATTGTTCCACAGTGCGTATACGTTTCGAGCTAACACACTTATAGCTCTGCTAAATATAGTATAGTGTCAGTGTGTGTGTTCAGCTCTCTCTGCACTAAAAAGCAGCCCAAGTTGCGTCCTTTGATCCTGAGTGAGGCAATCGCCGCATCCTTTAGCCAAATTGATGGCCGTCGCTGTGACAAATGATCATCAATCACATTGCGTGGGTCGAGTTCGAGCTGGAAGTTGTGCCATACAGAATGCCACGCCCCCAGCCGAGCACTGAATACGCCTCTCTATCAATGACTTTCGCACGCTTAACGTCTGAATAGTTTTAAGCAATTTAAGCCAAGTTATCGTCAAGTGAATGCCAGAGCAAAGTATTAAATGCAA
This sequence comes from Drosophila formosana, assembly GCA_035045625.1. NCBI lineage: Eukaryota > Metazoa > Arthropoda > Insecta > Diptera > Drosophilidae > Drosophila > Drosophila formosana. The sequence goes on along the minus strand of JAWNOW010000143.1, from coordinate 2,215,465 downwards.
ATTGGCAAACGTTCAAAATGTAATCAATGCGATGCGATGCCTCCGAGTGTGTAACTGAATCCATCGCCGTGGCTTCGAGTACTCGCTTGGTACTCGCTTTGTGGAGCGGGGCAAGACAAAGCCTTTTTGACCAAGTTAAGTGCTCATTAATGCGTAACACGGAGATTGGCTTCAAAAGCCATGCACCGAATGCCTTTAATTGTTATTAAATTACCAAAGAGCCAAAGAGACCAAAGCATCGAGCCAAGTGCGTTCACATCAGCCAACTAGTGAGTGCGAGTGCGAGTGTGAATGTGAATGTGAATGTGAATGCGTATGAATGTGAGTTGCTGCAAAACAGAAATGGAACACAAGAACACCCTTGAATGCTCAACTTGCCAATACTCTCTGATTAAGTCGGATACATTTATTGATGAGCTTATCCAATAAAGAGACCATACAAATAATGAGTAATTAAAAATGGAATAAATTGCCAAGTTAAATAAATTAAAATGTGGAGACATAATTCATAATAAAATAAAATTAATACAATTTAAAAACAACCAATAAAAATAGCATCATTCAGAAAATAGCAGTGAAATATAATAAAACATAAGATAACCAACAAAATGATTGTCCTTTTATTATAATTATCAATAACAATAAATTATAACAAATACGAGTAAATATAAATCTATAAAAATAGCTTTGTAGTAGAAATGCCTAAATACAGAATTCAAGCAGTTAATATAAATATAGCCATAGTTCACATTCTTTTCTGTTTGTTTATTTGCATTTTAAAATATAGGCAAATTAGAAATAATAAGTTTTATTCAATATCTATAAAAATTGCTTTGAAATATGAATGCAATAATCCAACATTTTCCAATAGTTGAAATATAAACAAAACATAACTTTAATAATTTGTTGTAAGTTTTTCTTTTAGTGATCAAACAAAATCAAAATTTATAGGCAGCTTTAAACATTGAATTTTCTATACGTATTTTATTTTAGTTGCCTTTTTCTTTTAAAATTCCTTCTTTACTGACTTTTAATATTATGCTTAATGAAATATTTCTTAAAGACCTGGCGAACTTTGTAAGAAATATTTGAAGTTGACAAATGGCTTTAAAATGAAAATGCAGACTGGAATGAAACTCCTGTTTGAGTGCCGTTATTTACAGGGTAGCCGATGGTGATGCTGACTGCCGAAGTGGACCACACTGGTGGCAGCATGAGAGCATTTTAAAATATATTTTGATTTTGATATAAATATTATTTAGCGGCCTTTTGTTGTTTGGCTTTCGCTGTAAAACGCGATGATTTTGCATATTGGCCGTAGGCCCAAAATGAGTGAGAGCAAGAGAGGGGAGGGGAGGGAAGGGGATAGAGAATGGGCTAACTAGCGAGAGGCAGCCGTGAAGTTCATTCAACTGTTCAACTACTCAATGATGACTGCCCCCGGGGGCAGGACAGGGGTCGACGCTGCAGCAGCACAGTAGCCAAAAAAAAGAGAAAAAAATGAAAGAAAGAAAAATGAAACAACGAATGGAACAATAAAATCGAGAAGCAAATCCAAATTATTGACACTTGAGGTGAGACGAAGCCCAAGGGCAGGGCAGCAAATAGTAAAGGGTATAGCTTCAGAGAGAGAGAAAGAGTGATAGGGGAGAGAAAGGAAGAGAGAGAGAGAGAGAGAGAGGAGGAGGCAGCAGCGCACTCAGCTGCCTGTCTTCAGCTCATTTTCGTGCCCAAGCTACCGAAAATTGTTCATTAATGAAACTTAATTGATTTCATTCATTAATCATTAAGCGTCTCGCCCGCTCTCTTTCTGCTTCAGTCCATCTCGCTCTGGAGTACTTGTACTCTTGGAAACTGGGCCCAAAAGAGGCGTCATGTCATGTTAGACACTTCCGCTGTAGGTCGCAAAAGGGTTACTCGAGATGACGCAGCTTATGGATATCAATACCAATATATTGTAGCATACTAAATTCATATTTTGCCTCTGACTTTCACTTGCCACACACACACACACACACACACACACACACGCACACGCACACGCAGAGATGCGATGCTCAAATTACACGCAGGCAGATCGTAAACTAAACATCGCCATATATCATCTTCCTAAACATTGAACATTATTTATGCCATCAAGAAATAATGAATTGGTCTGAGCAGCACACCGAAGCTTGAATGCGCTGCCAAAACCAAATAAATTAAAAGATCAAAATGCATTGAAGAAAGATTTGGGAACAACAAAATAAATAGATATATAATAAAATGCTAATGAGCACAATACAAATAATTTATGGAATTGTATTGAATTCAAATTAATGTTTAAATCAAATCAAATGTGAACAGAACATAATAAAATTTGACAAGTCGCATAGAATGTGTTTGCTTAAATGATAATGACAAAACCAATAACGAAATGCACATTAAAACAACCACAAAAATTATAAAGTAAGCTTAACAAACAAATTTATAGGACGTGAAACAATACAAATAATATAAAATATTATATTATTCTTGAATTGAAAAAAACAGCTAATTTGTGTGAGCAAGGAAAAATTGTAAAAGATTAAATTAAATTCCAAAGAAATGTTTTTAAAGTACAATAATCAGGTGAATTAATGAATTAACATAACTGCAAAATGAGATAAATAAATGGGTATGATTGAATGAGATAAATAAATGGGTGATTAATGGCATTAAAAAAATATATAAAATACAATAATAGTTGAACTATATAAATTTGAAAATAAAATAATTGAGCAAGAAAATATGCATATAAAAATTAGAATAATATTATTTTTATAAAAACAAAAAATGTTCAACTATAAACGTGAATTTGCAAGAGAAATTGAAACAAAAAAATAATATCTAAGATATAGTTACATATATTTAAATTATGCTTAATTGCAATTAAATAATAATAAGCAGTTGAATCCATACTTAATCGAATCACGTTGAAGGCATTGAAAAATGTAGCAAGTTGCCTGTGGCATGCCACATGCCACAGCATCAGGGGAACTCAATAATTTTGATTTAAAATGTGCGCAGGCGCAGCTCAAAACTCAAAGCGAACCGCAAACAAACGAGAAAAAAAAACTAAAAATGAAATAATCGAAGAGTGAGAGGAATAAGAATAAGAAAAAAGAGAAGACTCCACACGGGCAATGTGACAAATTTATGAGACGGCGATCCCAGAAATCACTTGGCCAGTGTTGTGACAATGAAATCTTTTTTTTGTTAGTGCCACAGGCAAGAGGGAAGAGGAACGAGGAGGCGAGGCAAGCAGGAGGGGGGCCTATTGAATAGCCCGCACGAATGGTCACTTAGCAGACGGGGGACAGAAAAAAAGTGGAGAAGCAGTGGAGACTAGTCCTCAGACGCAGCGGCAACGGCAGCGGCAGCTTCAGCTTCAGCCTCAAGTTGCGAGTTTAAGTCGAGCATTGGTTGTGGGGCATACAACATATAGTAGAAGTATATGGGGCAGATGGGACATCGGCATCGGCCTTTGTTGGAGTGTGTTTTGTGTTTTGGGTGTTAAATTTATGTTTGGCTTTTAGCTAAATTCAAATTCTATCGCTCAATTATGTTGAGATAAAAGGAAATTGCTGCGACATTAACACTTTCTTAATCTGATGTTCTGAATTTATGTGCGGCCGTGGAATTTTGAGGCGGCGTCTCCGCCAACGATTCAAATCGAATCGAATCGACTCGACTCGACTCGAAAACCAGATTCGAGATGCGGCATTTGCCACATTAAATGCCACGCGAGCGGCCTCCACAGATCTCCCTCTCTCTCTCTCTCTCTCTCTCTCGCTCACTCTCTCTCTCTCTCTGTCTCTTTAAAGGGTTCTGGAGAACAAACTGAAACCGAAACGAGCCCAAAAACCGTGCGCTGTTTATTTTAAAATTTATTACCAAAATTATCGACTAAACGATGCAAGCAAAAACAATCGATAAAAGTGAATTCTTTTAGTCGCAAGAGCGAGATAGAGAGAGAGAGAGAGAGAGGGAGCGAGAGAGAGGACGAAAGGGGCCAGTTTAAAAGCCATTGCATTAAACGTCAAGAAAAACCTTTTAATTTGCTTGTAACAAAAATTTGTTATCTCCTAAACTGTGCCATAAAAAACGAGAACGCAAACGAGCCCAACGAACGAGGATCGCGGACAGTTCGCAGTCCGCAGTGGGACCTGCATCCATTTTAATATATCACACAGGGCAATGGGCTTACTATATATGTATATGTACATACATATCTGTAGCTATATAGCTAAGGGAATTGAGTTTAGGTTTTGTGTTATGTTTTTTTTTTTAATTTTCGGGGGAGAGTCGTCGACATTCAGTCTGGGGCGCAAGTCTCGCTCTTAAAAGGTGTCGATGTTTAAGTTTAACATTGTTTCTCGTTATCGTTATAGTTTAGTGTGGCAGCAACAACAACCTGGCTAATTGATGCCGGCCCAAAAGAGCGAGCGAGCGAGAGAACGCGTTAGTATTTTTAGCTCACGTTTACAACCCGTCGATAAGCATCGCAGCACTTGAGATAACAACACAGCAACAGCAACAGCAACAACAACCGCAGCACTCGGCTTGTTGGCATCTTGTGGAGTATCTGGAGCACTCGCGTACAACTTTTACATTATGCACTTTGAATACATCTTGTGCGATAAGCTGCGCTCTTGTTGCAGCCTCTCTCTCCCTGTCTCTCCCTGTCTCTCTTCTCTCTCGCGTTGAGCGACTAAAATATATTCATCACAGCGCTGCAGCTGATAGTAATGAATGACCAGAGCTGCAGGCTCTGCGCCTCCTCCCTTTAGGTAGGTGTGCTAATTGATGTGCCATCTCATGGCCAGAGCTTGACGCACGTTGCATGCCGCATGCCGCATGCTGCATGCTGCATACGGCGCGTGGGCTTATCGCGCCCCAAAGTTGGGGCGTCATAAAGTTGCACGTTGTCAACGAGTTGCCTGCAGCTCCACACACACACACACTCGCACACACACACAGTTGCGTTTGTGGTGCCCCGGCTAATGCATCAATCTGTGGGGCAACTATTTGATTTATGTGCTGTTAAAAGCGCTCCAAATCAAACTGCGGAATGCGGCACAGAGCGCACATCCAAAAAGCCGGAAACTTGCCACATAAACAGTCTCACACACACACACACACACTAACACTCACACTCACACACTCACATACTCGCATATTCAAATCGAACTCAAACCATTCAAACTCATTTAAGAGATTTATGTTCCAGCCGCAGAACTTGAAGACAACATTTGTCGCTAGTTTTTTGTCCGAGTTTTTATTTTTTTCTTTTTCCTTGCTTGGAAAATCGTTGCAGTTATTTGTTTTTTTTTTTTTATGCCAATTTGATTACGAACAATTTGCCGCATTTGTTTTGAATGCAATATCTATTAGCAAGCAGCATATTGCATTTATTTAAACAAATAACTTTCATATATTTTATTGGGCACTTTAACTTGAAGAAGCAAAAGTATTGTAAGCAGTAAACAGCATCAATGAAATATGCTTATCGTACTATAATAATAAATAAATATGAATGTAGTACATTACATAAAAATATTAATTAATTTAATGGTAGACAAATAATAATTTTTTTGAAGGTTTTCTGATAATAAATAAATACGACCTTGTATACATATAATAATTTACATATTAAAATATTGAATTATTTAATGTGTGAAAAATAATATTTAATTTAGTTTCAAATTATTTAGGAAGTTTATATATTTATAAAGGTATTCTGAAAATTAAGGAACGAGCAGCCAAGTCGCTGTAATTAATAGTAATTATTTCATAAATAGATAAAATTAATTTATGCAAATTCAAAATTAATAAAATTAATATAATATAATTCAATTTTTTACAAGTATTCTCAAAAATATGCGACGATCAGCTGAGTCGCTATTTAACAACTATAATTATATAATGTTTTTCAACAGTGAGGGAATATTTAACTACGAATTCAATATATCGCGTACAGAGTTAATTAATTAATGAATTATTTTAATGGGTACCTTTTATTGAGATCATTTTGAATCCACGTAATGTTTTAGCTGTCAACCCGACGTCATTCTGGCGAGGCAAACTTGTAAATTGATGGCTCATATAGTATATAACAACAACAACAGTTTGGTGCCGTTTTTTAGGCCACATTCTTCATTTTGGCAGCAAACATTTGAGCTGCAACAGCTGACATCAAGGAAATAACCCAGATGCGAAAAAATACATTTATTTTCAGCTGAATATATATTTATTAGATCATTTTTTGTCATATGTAAATGTTGCGAATCTATCGCAACACTTACTCATCTACTACTATACAACACTATGTTCCGTCCGTCCGTCCGTCTGTCCGTCTGTCCGTTTATCTGTTTATCTATTTATCTATACTTATGTCAGTCTCGATTTGGTCGCCATACAAAAGACCACTTAAAATCGATGGCATTACGAATGCCACATTGTAGGCACACTTATTAAATCAGGGGGCAGAGGCAGCCGCAACCGAGCGAGAGCGACAGAGAGAGAGCGAGAGAGCGATAGGTGCTGTGAGGGGTCTAAAATGAAAAACTAGATAAATGTTGTACAAATTGTTAACTGCTTTTTTATGTTAATCGTCGCATATGTTTAGACATAGAAAAAAATAGAGAAAAGCAACAAGATTAAATAAATAGCCAAAAGCTGCCGAATTAAACATACACTTCTTTTACATAAAATGTCCTGAAATACAATATAATACAAACAATCAATATAGTGTTTTTTTTTTTTAATTTAATAAATAATGTCTAAGAAATATGTCAAAAAATAAAACTGCAATTGCAATTTTATTGCAATGCATATATAGATATAGATTAATATGAAGCCAGCTTCGGCCGATTCTACGATGCCACAATACAATACGACACAAAAAAGACAAGCCAACAACAAACAGAAATTCGCACTCTGACGCGCACTCCAGATGTATCTGTATCTGTATCGGTATTGGCAAAATGTATCTGTATCTGTATCTGTGGCTGTCGTTGTTGCTGTTGCTGTTGCTGTGGACTGCGGATGAGTCTGGCAAATGGCTTGCTAAGTGGTTTTAACACTTTTATAGCGTTAAGTTTTTAATTTTATTCGCTAATAAATAATTTAAGTCAATTCACAACATACTCGCATTGTCTCCCCGAATACGAGTGTGAATGTTGTGAGTGTGAGTGTGCATTCATTAAATTTTGGTGCCCTCCACGTTTTCGAGTCGACTTCGACTTCGACGTCGACTTCGATTTAATTCGTTTCGATTTCAGTTTACAGACACAGTTATATAGATTATTTGGCTTACATTCATTTCATTCACTAAACCACTCACACACTCGAACACACATTCACACATTCACAGTGTGGAGTCGGCAACAAATGCGACGACAGCCTTTGTCAGTGAACGCATTTGTTGCTTTGTTTAAAATGACATTTAAGTAATTATCTAATTAAGTTAACATTTTGCTTAAAGATAAGTGCTAAATTATTTATTTACCAATTTCAATTTCAATATACGACTTTATACTGCATACGTGAGTATCGCATATCTTATAAATAGATTTCGTACTCTTCTCTTCTTCTCCTCTTCCATCGTTGACACCTCGATGTCGCGCTTTAATGGCACTTTGTTATTTTGATACCCTCTCGTTGGGCTGTATAATTGGATTAATGGTTGATTTCTTTTAAAATATATGCAACTGAAATGGAAGAACTTTATTTAAGCTTAACTTTATCAATAGGGGCAATTATTTAAATCTCAAACATAATTTAAGAAAAATATATTTTATCATTTAGCTGCCAAATTTTATTAAAGCTAAATTATCAGAAAATATATATTCTAAATTAATGCAAAAATATTAATTACAGCTTAATAATTAACATACAGAAATAAATTAAACTAAAACTAAATTAATATAAATAGTTCAAGTTTTTATTAATTGCAGCAAAATAATTTAGATACAGAAATTGTATTTTATTCGTATAGCGAAACTTATTTAATGTCAAAACAACTAAATGATCTATTAAAATTTATTGATCAAAAGAGTATAAATTCATATATTTTTATTTATTTATTATCACTCAAATTCCAGATAGTTCATTAAACACTTTTAGTTATTCAAATTAAATTAAATTGTCTACAGAAATTGCAGCAATAGATCAGAAAAAAGTTTAAAATGTTTTCAACATTTTTTATTACCCATTGTTCTATCTCATTATATTTTTCTAATGCCATGCTGCTATAAGATCTAAAGGAATGCTAAAAACCTAAGTTTCCGAGAAATAAATCAGCATTTCCTAAAATAATTATTTTCCGCGCTGTTGACACTACAAATTGCAAGAGCAATTAAAAATCGTATACATTTTGTAGATCCCAAAAAGAAAATTGAATAGAATTTTGTAAATAAATATTCTGATAATGTCTTTTATTCATATTAAAATATATTTGCATTTTAATTGTTGTAGCTCAAATTCTTGCTCTTTCGTTATAATATTAGCTATATTCAATTATATTTGCAACTTAATTTTTATATGCATAAATATATTTTGCCAACTATAGAGTATTTATTAATCGCTTTCGCACGATTGTTTCATTTGTTTTATTTGTCTTATATTGGTTTATTTTGGAAATTTTTTATGCATTTTTATGGAATTTGTTAATGCGCCCGCTAAAATATATTTCTTGTCGATTATCTTTTGTGCTGGTTTTTATCTAATTTATATTGTGATCTCAATGTTGCCTGTTTTATTTTGTCGTCGTTGCCTTTTGTTCTGTTTCAGTTTCAGTTGTGGTTATTGCTGTTGTTGTTGTTGTTATTGACTTGGCTGTTGGCCAAACGCATTATGATTATTGATTTGTTTGATATTTTTACTATGCTCCGATTTGACTGCGCAGAGCAAAGCGAAGTGAGTTCAAGTTTAAATCGAAGTCGAAGTCGAAGAAGAGCAAGCAAGCAAAAAAAAACAGCAGCAGCAGCAGCGGAATGCCTTGAGTGTTTAAGCGCTTGTAGGTCATCCAATTGCCCCACACTCTGGTATGAAAGAAAAAAAGAAAACACTTTAAAAAATCAATTTTATCAAGGGCATGTAATCAAATCTGTGTAAGGATTCAAGTGCATGCAACAATTGCCGCAATTTCAACGTTGGTAATTCGAGACGCTTACAAAGCGCAGCGGGGGAGACACTAAAGAGGAGACGGTGGCGGAGAATTAAGTTGCACCCATCGCAGTGGGAAATGAAATGTACATCAAAATAATAATCAAAAGTAATTTGCAACAACAATGACAGACGGCACTTGAAGCTCAAATGGGCATTAGAGTCCTTCCCCATCTACAGTCACATTCGCATCCTGGGCGGGTTGATCTGGTCACATAGCGTATGCTACAGGACGACGGGGTGCTCGGCACTCCACTCGCCTCGTCCTGCGCTTCCACTTGGTTTACCGCGCACATCAACACCCTCAGCTAATTGATGACAAATTATTATGAGCCCAGCTCGCTCTCTCGCACCCAAAGCCAATTGTGATGAATGGAAATGGCAATGGAAATGGAAATGGAAATGGAAATGCGATTGGGCGATGGCCAACTGACGAAATTCGTTGAAGCTGCTGCGGCCAACAACTGTCAAATTAGCGAAAGAACCAAAACAGGACTAACAGGCAGGCGAGCCAACGAGCTGGCAACACACAAAAGGAATTAAGGCCAAAGGAATTACGTTTTACATACTCAAAGGACAACAACAACAGCAACAGCAACAGCACGAGCCAAGGACGCATCGAAGCTGACGCTGCCTCTATTCAAATTGCCAACATGTGGCGAGGGCTGAAAGAGCAGTTTGTGGCAGCAGGAATTTAACATGTTAAATAAATAATCAATATTAAATTAAATTATTATCACATTGATTATCGTTTTCACGATTTTGGTTAACAATTATTTAAATAAATAAATATTTAAAATTATAACCATATCGTAATTATTTATTTTCCAAAATTCAATTCAATGATGAAAATTCAAAAATAACTTTTAGGTTTGGTTTTTTTATTTAAATTCTAAATAAATTCAAATGTATGAATTTTAATAGTGTGATCAAAAAGTTATTACATTTTCTTCATTTATATTGATTGCCATATCGTAATTATTTATTTTTTAAAGTTAGGCGAGTTTATTTTCGTTAAATTTCAATGAAGAACATTTAGGAATATTTTCAAGTTTTGTATTCTATTTAAAAATTGAATATATCTGATTATTTCCTAATTTATTTGTTAATTTAATAATCTGCTAATTTGAATAGTGTGAACATGTGATTAAATTTATAAATGCAATATGTGAATTTATTTCCTCGTTTCGCACATCTCTGTGACTGTTGTTGCCGCCCTCGGTCATCAGCCGCCCCGCTGCTGTGTGGCAAGGACATGGCGTGCCAAAGAGACTGCGTGCATCGCCTGCTGTTGCCTTTTTCGTATTTTTTTTTTGTTTTTGGCCGTGGCACAATTGAAAATTGGCTCAAGCCGAGCTGCAAGTTTGTCGCGTCCGGAATCGGAATCGGAATTGAAATCGCCATCGCCATCGAAGACGAGAGTCGAAGTCGGTGTCGAGTCGGGGCGGCTATTGTAGTTGCAACACGGGGTAATTGGATCCCCATGTGCAACTGTTTGCATTCTGGGCATTTGGCTTTTGTTTGGCCATTAGTCGAGGCGACTCCGATTCCGACTCCGATTCCGATGTTGAATTAAATGCGCCGGCGGCGGCGACTCGCACAGCTTGCGGTCTGCACCGAGATTTTTGTTGCAACCCTGGCGCAGCGCCTACGGCATCATTTAGTCACACTTCAGTTGTCATTTTGTTGTCGTTGTCGTTGTCGTCGTGCCACGTGCCACGTGCCGCAAACAAAAGGGCATTTCTTTTTGTTGGTTGTTTTGTGACTGCGTTGCAAGACAAATTTCAAAGTACTTGACTTGACTTTGACTGTGGCGCCACGGTTTGTGAGAACCTTTTGACATTGGCGTGTGCCGGGGCAACGACTCCACTCCCCCCTTTCTGCCGCCCTGCCGCCGCTGCCACATGTGGCATGCAGCATACACTGCACCGATGATTGGCCACAGCACAGTTAGAATTGATTGAAAATTGGTAAACCGCAAATGCAATTGCGCAGCGAATTGCAAATCGAAGCGGCAAGAAGCAGCAGCAGCATGGGGGCATGGGGCATGGGGCTGTGGCAAGATGATGCCCTGCAAAATGTAGCGCAAAATGCGAGTGCAAACTGCGAATGTATCTGGCCAATATCTCGCATGCAAATTGGGCCGCAGGTTCAAAACCAGTAGCCGCCGTTGCAAGTTGCAAGTTGCAAGTTGCAACTCAATTGTTGTTGTTGTTGTTGTTGGTGCAGCCGCAGCCAGAGTCTGAGTAATTTGCAGCGTTTAACTGGCGACGAGGGCCACCGACAAATCGATTTCTGCTGCTTGTGGCGCCACAATGCCATTTACAATAATTTAAAGGCAGCCGCCAAGCAGCACGAGTTGCCTCCACTCCCCACTCCCCTCTCCCTCCCCTCCTCGTTGACCCCTGCAAGCAGATGCAGTTAGTGGGGGGGAGGGGAGGGGGGCAAGGATAACTGTGACTCAATATTGATTTAGCTTTAACCTTGCAGCAACCTCAGTCTAAAGTCAAGGCAAACAAATAAGTCTCCATTATCAGAGATTAAGTCGACAAAACTATTTGCAACAAATTGCTGCGTTTATAAATATGAAAATATAATGAATATATAATACATAATATTAATGCAAACTTTAAATCAAAATTATTTTAGTCCAAAGCCATAGTAAACTGTTTTTGAACATTAATTATTTTATTAAACTACTGAATTGGTGCATAATTTGAATTCATAAGTGAACATTATCTAAAGTAATTTTTTTTTTTTTTTTTTTTAAATGATTATAATTTCAATCTCATAATTTTCTAGCCACAAACTTTATTTATATTTGATAAACTAAGTTAACGATAAGCTTATTACAAAATAATAATTAAAGTGCAGAATTTCTTAATATGAAAATACAATTAACATTAAATAAAGTAAATGAAATAAATGTTCAAAGAAACTAAATTCTTCAATGCCGGAATTTTCATTTAAATTCAACAATAAATTTATTTGAATAGTCGTTAAATATATTGAATAGACATATTTTAAAATTGAGATATTTTTTTGCTGATCCCGATCAACTTTTCGCTCCGAATTCTTTCGCTACATATAGTATATGTGATTTGCAATAATAAAATAATTTTGCTTCGTTCGTAATTCGAATTCGCTTCTGACTGGCGATAAATATCAATCGTGGTTCATTTAACGACAATGCCCGAAAATGAGGCAACCCTTTGCATAATTGCACCCTAATTTCGCAGTTCATTTAGCAGGGCAATCGATAGTTTCAGATACTAAAACTGGACACTGGACGCCTGGACAACTCTTTGCATAATTTGGCAATGCTCGCAGCAACATCATCATCACAATTCGCCGGATCTGGGCATTAGCATAATGCGCGAGCGAAGCGGGCAATCTTGGACTTGGCCCAGTTCTATTTTTTGTCTGCTTCCTTTTGGGCCATTGTCGGCATCTAATAAGGGCGAGGGGGAGTTGGAGGGAGAAGGGCAAAGGGCGACTCCTTTGTCCGTTGAAGCTGACAAAATGGTTTCACGCCGGAAGCAAATGCAATGCGTTCAACGTCGTCTTAGCTTTTTGCCTGGCTAATTGACAACTTTTGTTGCTGTCGCTTTTTTACGCAGTCCTTTTGTCAACTCGGATTTGTCACAGGACGACACGAGGACGACGACGACGACGAGGACATCATTGTAGGGTTAATGGCGGGGTAGCTGCTTTCATTACACAGCCAATTTGTTGCACACAATGCGGCAACGTTGCGTCGCTCGTCGCCATTTCCGTTATCAATAAATTTGTGCGCTTAAATGCGTGTTTATCAAATTAGTTGACAACCGGCAACTGATTCTCAGTCTCTCTCTCTCTCTCTCTTTCTCTGTCTCCATCTCTTCATCAATCGCCGGAAGGTGGCAACTGCCCTTCTCTATGGATTCTCCTTGTCGGAAACTCTGCAAATTTATGTTTCTCAAGCTCGCCCAAAAAAAATGCGATTGATTTTTTATAGCAAATTTCCTAAGAAAAGTCAAATTGCTTGCATTACATTTAATCCATTATTATTGCAAGTGCTTTATGAAGTGTGTAGAGAACTTTAATGCAAGTAAAATTATTATAATACAGCAAGCAGAAAAGAAAGAAAATTAATTAATTTATTATAAGAATTTCATAATAATAATAAAAGTCCTGGAAAATACAATAAAAATGGCTCTATGGTGACTATTGAATAATCAACACTAAAAACTTAAGACATAAAAAACTTAGACCGTAAAAAATTTAATGAAAATAAATACAATAAATTAAATAAATACTATATTCATTTATAAAGCAACATAATTCATAATAATATTAGCTGAATAAAACTCCGTTAATTCAAGTTTATATAGTTGATTGAAATGTATTGTAAAACAATGAAAATTACAAAAATACTACATTTTTTAACATAAATTTTGAATTACATAAATACCATATTTATTCAAGCTTTTATAAAGCAACATAAACTATTAATTATATAAAGACTATATTAATGCAAGCTTCTTATATGCCAGCATAAATATATTGGGAATACCTTTGGGGTAATAAAAATGTACAGTTCATTTCGATGTTTTGACCGATCAGTAGGATTTGTGCAGCTTGAGCATAAAATCAAGACTCTTGATTTTTATAACTATGGTGTTATTTTGTGATCCAAATTGGAACCGGAATAGTGAGTCGTTAATCGATATGCCGTATAACGAATATTATGATTTACAGAATATTGTTGTCTTTTGTGAGCCTGCTAAGTATGTGAATATGAGTGTATTCATAACGATGTGAGGTCGTAAAACGAATTATGGACTGGCCATCAATAGCGTGCAAGTTTATTGATGCACTACTCTACATAGAGGAATATCTGATAGGAAAATATATTTGATTTGATTAATATATTTATAATAAAAATAACTAAAAATATTAGTGACGAATGATATGAGATAAATTTATATAAATAAATTATAATGATGTAGTATAAATTCTCAAATGTAAAGGGTATCCGAGAAAGTTTATAATTTACACGGTTTTATTTATGAAATCAAAATCAAAGTGAAGCCAATTTATTTTGAGTATCTTACTAGTTTTGCATATTTAAATTCAAGTCATTAATGAGGACCTTAAAACGAGGCAGCTCAATGTCTAAATCCACATTTATTAGAGGCAATTCGTAGTTTGGCTAAAGAGCGACTAAACAGGCGGAGTGCTCAATGAAGTGATGCAGATCGGATTCAATCGATTCGCAGTCGAATTTCGATTCCCATTCGACAACAAAATGCGGCAAAGAGCAAAATGTTCGCACGGTCGTGCGGCACTCATAAATTTATAAGTGGCACTCATAAAAATGCAAATCGTTGGCAAGAAAAACCGCAACAAATAATCAATTTGTTACAGAGGCGTTATGAGACCCACAAAAGTCAAATCGAGTCGCGTCGAGTCCGGAAAACCGACGCCGATGCCACGGTCTCTATACGCACAATAATACCTCGAACCTGAACCCTTCACACTTGTGACAAGGACTCGCAATTCTCTCAACTCTCAGCTCTGAACTATGACTTCGATTTGGACTCGAACTTGCGACGTTGGCCACTTCACGCAGCCGCAGCGCGACAACTTGGAGCGGGAGGCTGTTGAAGGGCAGCGCAAATTGCATTCGCTTAGGCGCAACCCCATAAATTAAGTGGCAGTCGGAGAGGGCGAAGTGCGCTGATAGAAACTAGTGCGAAAGCCACTAATGAGTGTGCTCGACTCTCAAATACCCACTAGTCATATTTTGGGATAGAAGGCAAATTAATTTACAACTAATACAATATATGCCATTAATTAAGTTCACTATATATTATTAATGAAATAGAAAGTTAAACCAATTAAATAATATAAACAAATCAAATATATTAAATAAACTAAAAAATACAATAATTGAAAATGAAATTATGAAAATAAATAAATTAAAAAAAAAAACTCAAAATAATTGAGTCAATTTTGTAAATTAAATAATTTGAATAAATTTAACAAATAAATAATCGGAATAATTGAAATCAATTTAATAATGAAATTAAATTAAATAATTTCCATAATTGAAAAATATGCATGCAATAACTGAAATAAATCCAATAAATTAAATGCTCGGCATAAATTATTTTTATTAAATAATTGGCATAATAAATAGAATATGCCAATTTTATTATTAATGGTTAATTTTGGTACAGTAAAATCACAAGAACAAATCAATCTATATTCAATTTAAGCGGCAGATGGGGGCGTCGAAAAATTACTAACTAAATTTATAAACGCCAAAGACATGCTCATCATTTAGCTTTGATAATCTCCGAGTTCTAGGCGTTGATACAGGCAATCAGACAGCCAGACAAACGATCAAACAGGAATGAAGACGGCATTTATGTAGCTGCCACTAAGTGAATTTACCCTTCTGCACTCCGTGTAGCGGGTATGAAAAGTAGCGAAACTGGCAAGAGGCAAAACAAACAAAACAGCAGGCAAAAGGACCTCGGGAAGGGGTCGCAGTTCTCCCTCCCCCTGGCACTTGAGGGTTGCAACTCAATTAGAAACGTTTCGTTGCTGCTGCCACTCGACACCAGGGCGCAATAAAAAAAAGAAATACGCACAAAAATAAAAAAAAAAGGCCAGCGCCGTCTTTCAACTCGAGAAGCGCAAGAGTCAAGCGTCGTCGAGAGTCGAGAGTCGAGAGTGAAGCGGCCAGAAGTCGAGCATTGAGAATTGAGAGTCGCAGTTCGAGGGAATGAGAATGCTGAATGGGAGAGAGAGAGAGAATGTTAACAATTTTGTAAGTGATGCCGTTTAGGGGCATGCCACATCGCTTCCCATGGCCAGCAACCGCCTAAGGCCGAAAATGCAACAGTTTTTCAAGTGACCCGATTGAAGATCCGGCTGAAGAGGTCCTTGACGGCCGGCACAGGACTCGTGTGTGTCAGCTTGCATTAAGCTCAATGCTTGAGGCCCAGGGCTCAAGGCTCAGCCAAGTGAGTTGTTCTTTTGTATTTATTTAGGTTTTTTTCATTTTATTTTTGATGTATTTTGTTCTTTTATTTATTTGCTACACACAATAGACGTCTTAAGACTAGGCACAAAAAAAAAAAAAAAAATTCACAAAAAAAATAATCGAAAAAAAAAGTTGTGTTCATTTCGTGTTCTATATGTACAAAACATTTACAAAAATTTACAAAATTTATTCGTTAGGCTATGCATTAAATAGTTTTATTTAAATATATGTATATATTATTATTTAGACAAAAAAAATGAATTAAGATTAATGTTAATCATATATTTGTATGTATGTATATTTGTTTTGTTGCGAGACATTTGCGTGGAATCGAAAGAATTTGCCAGTCGACAGGTTGAGTGGAAAGCTGTCATTCCAGTGTGCTAGAATGTCACTGGAATGATTCCCTTGCCAGTCGTAGAACTAATGGAAATTCTGAGTTCAACTGGAACTATTCCATTTCATAGCCACACATCTAAATATTATTTTTTTGGAATGTCTGGAATGTCACTGGATCTGTGATTGAGCTGTCGAACTTTCTTCCAGCTTCCACTGTATGTGTTATCTTTGCCATCTCCTCATTTGCGTGTTCCCCTTCCCGCCCCCTTTCCCCTTCCCGTTCCCGTCTGAGATCCAGCCCACTGCCCAGCCGCCTTCCAGCAGCGCCCCTTATACGTCCAGTGCCAGCTCCTCGTCATCCTCGTCGTCGTCCCCATCCCCAGCGGGCACTGAACTCAACTCGCCACGCTCCTCCTCCTCCTCCGTCGTTGCTGCCGCCGCCGCCGCCGCCGCTGCTGCCTTGACGACGCCGCGCGGCGTCTCCTCCGGCAGCTGGTCGCCGCCCGTCGCTCCCCCGCGGGGCCTGGGCGGCGGACTGCCGGGATTCAGGGGCGGACTGGGCGTCTGCAGACGCTGCCGGCTGCTGCTGCTGCGCTCGTAGTCGGCCTCGCTGTTGGCGCTGTGGCTGGTGGCGGGCGAGCGTTCGCGTTGCGGCGCCAACGCGGCCGGCGCGTAGTAGCCGCCCAGCATGGGCGTGGCACCGGGCGGAGGCGGCATGCCGGGCAGCGTCATGCCCGGGGGCATCCGGCTGGGATACATGTAGCTGGCGGGCAGCGCGGGCTTCTGCAGCGCCGCCGCCGCCGCCGCCTGCCGATAGTAGATGTCGATGGCGGACGGCGGCGCCCCGTGCGGCGTCTGGGCGGCGGCGGCTGCCGCGTACGGCCAGGCGCTCAAGTAGGGCGTGGCGCCGCCGTACAGACGCTGGAAGGCCGCATAGTTGCCGGCCTCGGCGAGCAGCTCCAGCCCGACGGCAGTCTGGCGCTTCCACTTGGTTCTGAGGGCGAGAGAAGGGGGGGAAAAGCAGTTCATTAGTTGTTGTGGTGAAAGCGCAGCGAATGGTAAAAAATTAAGGAAACCCGGGAGGAAAACGCACAACTGCACTGACAGAAAATCGACGCTGAATAAACGCAATAAATACTCGAAGTAAAATGGCAATAAATACAAATAAATGCACGCAATTATTTATGAAGTGTAGCTAAGGAATATAACCACAAAATTTGTTGATTAATTGTCTAATAATTAAACGACTCTTGATATTGATAAATCAATGCAGATAAATGAAGGCAATTGATTTAATGCACATAAAAAAGTGCAACATTTTTGAATTAATGTTCAATTTATGCGACTCTTGGTATTGATAAATTAATTTAAAATAAATGCAGGCTATTAATTAAATGAAAATAAATAATTAATACATGTGCAAGCAATTTATAAATTAATTGTAAAATTCAAGCAACTTTTGATATTGACGGCAATTAATGTAATGCAGATAACAAATATAAAATAATAAATGCAAAATTTATTATTTAATTGTTTTAAAGTTAGATAGACTCATATAAACATAATTTTAAAGCACGTCACTTGATGCTGATAAATGAAATAAAAATACAAAAGTAAATACAAGTTAAAAATGCATTTTTTTAATTGCTGAATTTAAATCAAAAAATAATTCGAAAGCACGTCACTTGTTGCTGATAAATTAATATAAATAAACGAAGGCAATTGATAAAAAATAATTGATAAAAAAATACAAAAATAAATACAAGTTAAAAATTAATTTTGTAATTGCTGAACTTAAATCAAAAGATAATTCGAAAGCATGTAAATTAACAAAAATAAATGACGTCAATTAAGTGTAGATGAAAATTTGAACATATTTTATGTAAAATGTGCTGGAGATTATTTCTCGCTGTGTATGCAAAGGGCGTAATAGAACGAGGGGCTGGGGCAAGCTGTGTGGCAAGCCACATTAATCATGCCACAGAGTGCTGCATCATGCCGCTGACTGCGCGTGTCCTGGACGCCTGCTGCGTGGCCCAGACGAGGACGAGGACGAGGACGACGATGAGGACGAGCTATTATTGCTGTTTATATTTCGCACTTAATTGTTTTGTCATTTATCTTGCACTTCGAAGTGCACGCCCACGCCTGACACAGAGAGTGGGAGAGGAAGAGAGGGAAATGGGGCGAGGGGCAAGTGAAAGGCAGACGGAGGCGGCAGCTCAGAATGAGCACTAATTGGCAACGGCACGCCTGCCAAGCCAGCAACTAGACTGGCCTAAAACAGAGAGGCCAGCCAACCATTTAGAGAGCGCACAAAGTGAAATATTTTAGGTAGATCTTTTTGGCAAATCCTTTAATCGCCTCTAGGCGCCAGGATCCTTCGAGATCCTTCGCTTTTCTGCGCACTCATCGTGCGCAGCTGTGAAAATGTTTAAGCCAAAATTAGAGGCGACTTATTGTTGTTGTTGTTGTTCTTTTTTTTTGCCCTGCTGCTGCTGTTGCTGCAGCTGAGCATGTTGACTTTGACAGCAAACGGTGCAAGGAAAACAAATACCACAAACAATTTGCGAGCGGATTTGCAGCTAATGTTTGACAGTCCCTTTGAAGGAGCTTAAAAAGTGGCATTTAAAATCAGCTCAATTTGAGAAGGTGCTTTGGAGCCAACAGAAATGCAGTTAAATTACAGCGTTGAACTAATTATTCCTGAATCCAATCCATTTAAAATGTATTTGAATTAAATTCCTATCGATGTTCTATATTGATATCTGCACTTATGCATATTTAAAAAAAATGATTTAAAGGCTTGCTGAATTTGTAATAATTTCTTGAGCAGATGTTTTTATAATTAATGTATTTGAATTAAACTGCTGTCCTCGCTCTAGAATGATTTTTATAAATAATTAGACTAATTTATGCAGCTACTTCTGTCTTTCATGTAGTACATTTGAAAGTCTATATAATTCTATATATGTATTCTATTTTTCGCATCCCCTGTGCATTTAATTCTCGCTCGTGCAGCGCATTTGGCAGTCGTTGCCAGCGAGATTGCAAAAAGAAAGAAATAAATAAAAATAAAACCGTTGTTAATATCCGGTTGGGTTTTCGGCTCTGGCTCAGCGAGAGGTCTCTCTCTCTCGCTCTCTCTCTCGCTCGGTCTTGCTCTGAGGCTGACGCGTTGTTAATGCCCAACGAAATGTGACAAGTCATTGGGCAATAATTAAAAAAGAAAATAAAATGCTATTAAACGTAATAAGGCAGCGGCTTCGGCAGCTATTTTTAAACAGGGGCAGCAGAGGCAGCAACGTCAACGCCGACGGCGACGTCGACTGCGGCAGATCAGGCGAATGCTATTAGAAATCGAATCAAGAAGATATTGAAAACGAATGACTGAGGCAACAAACTTGCGCACTCGAGAGTCGCGAGAGAGGCAAAAAAGTAAACAACTCATTTAATAAACAGCAAAAGACATTTTACGACTCTTGCGCAAAATGCAGCAAATTAAGCAATCAGCATAAAAACAAAACGCATAAACAGCGCCAACTTGATTCCCAACCGGTTGCCAAGCTGCGAGAAGGGATGGAGGAGAAGTCGTTGCCGTTGTCGGGCAGAGACATTAAAGTGATTTTTATTGGAAAAGTGCGCGAAGAAATGGGCGGTTCCATAAAAGGCGCTGATTAGCAAAGACACTACGTAGACTACGTAGCGGAGTATTCATTCCCCTCAACTATTCTATTCAAAGAGGCCGCAAACTCACCTGCGATTCTGGTACCAGGTCTTCACCTGGCAGTCGCTCAGCTCCAGCTTGTTGGCCAGCTCCATGCGATCCTGCACGCTGAGATACTTCTGCCGCTCGAAGGACTTCTCCAGCGTCTGCAGCTGATGGTCGGTGAAGGCGGTGCGCGCCTTGCGCTGCTTCTTGCTCAGCGACAGGCCCAGATGCGAGTCGCCATTGGCGCCGCCATTCCCGTTCTTCATACTGTCCTCGCCGTCGTCGTCCTTGCCGCCTGCAACGAAACGCAACAACAACAACAACATTAACTTTAATTAGCAATTGCTAGTCTGCTCAGATTTGCGCGCTGTTTAATTTGATGGCTGCCACGCATGCAATGCGGCAGCGAACGAACGCGCAACATTGTGGCATGCCATTGCTAATTTGCAATTAAACACTTTATGAGCACAAATTGCAACTGCGAGTTGCTTGCAACAACTTCACAGGCGCGTTGCATCTGCCGCACATTCCACGCCGCTTTTGTCGATTGATTCACGCAATGCAAAAACGTACATTTAAAGGGCAGTTCAGAGCAGAAAACTGCAGAACTGCACAATTGAACTAAAACAATAACAATAGTTACCAATTGTGCAGCCTATTTCAAGATTTCATTAAGCACTACTTGCTGTTCATTTACATACCACTTGAAATACCACCAGACATTATTGATTGATTATACTAGTTCACGTTATATATAAATTTCTAATTTCAATAAATACACAGATCAATATTTTGCCTAATTGTAAGCAACTTATATATTCTAAAACTGTCGACACATATTGAGAAGGCTTCTGCGTTCAATCGAATTCCTTGAATAACTTTTTGTGTAAAATAGTAAATAATATCATAATTGAAATACTATTTGGTTGCATACTGATTTGAATAAATATACATATTTCTAACGTGGTTTATGTAACAAGAAATCATATGATAATAATATGATTTGTAGTATAAAAACCATAATAACATTTTTAGCTCTTTAAAAGCCTTTCTAAGTTCAGCCTTTCTTTGCTTTTCCGCTGCATTTTCTTTTGCCGCATTTTCGAGTCTTTTGCTTTGTTACCATTTTTCAGTTTTTCCTGCTGCTCTTTTCCTTGCATTTTTCACACACATTACTTCCTCCCTGCTTTCGCTCGCCTTCTGCCTTTTTTGGTTTTTGTTTTTTATTTGCTTTTCAACCCCCCGCCCCCCACGCTGCCCTATCCGTGTTAACTGTTTTCGAAACCAGTCAACTGGCAGCTGCCTCTGTTGCTGTTACTGCTTTGCGCCTAGTCAAAAAGTCAGTTAAGCAAACATTTCCGCAATATGCGAAACCCTCTCGCATAACTCATGAGGCGCCCCCCTCGCCGCCGCCCCTCGCTGCATTAGTAATTAAGTGCTTGTGGCTAAACTGTATTAAACATGCCTAAGTGCGGCTGCAGCAACTTCCTTCTGCCTGGCTGCCTCACTGGCAAACTGACAAACCGACAAACTGACAAACTGAGAGACTGAGAGACTGTTGGCCAAGTTAATGTTGCTGTTGCTCGCCTTCGTCTGCATTTAATTGCGCATGGCAGCAACACATTTGCAATTGGCCTTTTTGCATTTTAATTAAAGCAGCCAACAGCAGCAACAACAACTACAATGAGCTCTAAGCATGCGTTGTTGTTGTTGCTGTTGCTGCTAAACGTTTATCAGCATTTTGATAATGTGCACGCTTAAATGCAGTGAGCAGCAGCAGCAGCAGCAACAACAACAACTACAACCATTGCTTAGAGCTAATTGCGGTTGTTGCTGTAAATGTAAATGAAAACGCCACAATAAAGCTTGCATAACGGTAACGCGACTTGTGTGCGCACACATAACTGGGCATTGTCTGCGATTGTTTTCGTTTAACAACAAACCAAAAACGAAAACAAAAACACAAAAACTGTGGCAAAGGAATGTAGAAACAAATGCACAAACATGGAGAAAAAACAATTTAGAAATGGGTAGAAAAAGTGCAACAAAAAATAAGAATAAAATATCACAATGATATAAAACATGTGTAGAATAAAAGTTAGAAAATAAATGATTATTAAAAATTACGTAGAATAAAAATTGCAAACAAACCGATGAAAGAAAAATCAAAAATAAAAATAAGACAAGAACAAAATTCTATATAAATAATGTAAATATATATATATTTATAGTTCATATCTATATATACTGTAACATTAATATGATGGGCTAAAAGTGTAGCACAAAAATCCAAAGCAAAAATCGTCGAAATTAGAGTGGCAAAACAAAAGACTTAGGCAACGAACTTGCTGCACGTTGTAGGCGATGTTGTTGCAGTTGTTGTTGAAGTTGTTGTTGTTGTTGTGGAGGCCACACGCTACGCTTTTGGAAGCCAACGAAGGGTTCAAGTTGAAGTCGAAGTCGACGTCAAAGTTGCAGTCGAAGTTGAAGTTGGCGTTGAGGGAACGCAACAAAATATCAATTTCAATTAGTGACGAAAACTGCTCAAAGCGTACGACAAAAGGAAGCGCTCATGGCTAGAGAGAGAGAGAGAGAGAGAGGGGGAGAGAGAGCGATCGAGAGAAGTGTGATGCGAGTGTCTGCTTGTCTCGCCGGATCAGCGCACAGTTCACTTGACAGCCTCGGCTAAGCTGCACGCTGAGCAGAGAGCGACAGAGAGAGTGAGAGAGAGAGAGATAGAGAGGGAAGAGTGTCTTTGGAGTCGAGTGTGGACTGTGACATCAGCTGAGCAGCGTCTCGAATCGAAGCCGAATTTGGCTCAATTTCAAACGCGACGGCAACGGCAACGGCAACGGCAATTGATCCTTGCGAAAGAGACACGTGAGAAGAGGGAGGGGCAGGAGGGGGGCCCCAACTGTCGCTCGCACGCGTCTCAAGTGACACGCGAGTGTCAACCGAAAATGTGAATTATGAACGACGAGCAACAACAACAATTTTTGGCATTCCTGCGCCGCGTTGTCGGGCTTCGATTAAGCCGTTAAAAGCCGCGTTTTTCGGCCAACAAAAAACATCAAAATCAAGCTGAAATTAACTGTTGCGCAGCGTGGGCTAAAAAACAAAAAATATATAAACTTGCCCCAAACTGTGCTAGAGAATCGGAGACACTCTCCCTCTCTCTCTCTCTCTCACTCTGTCTGTTTGTCTGTGTGGGCTGCGGCTTTATAAATTTCTTTCATTTGGCTTGTGTCTCAAATCAAAACACAAATTTCTAGAATTGACAGCCTAGCGGGACGTCTGCGTTCCCCGCTGGCCCCCTTCGGTGTCTATCCCCTTCTGCCTTGATTAATTTTAATTGAGTTTGGCACAAGTCTCTGACGAAATTAAAAATGCGCGTGAAATTGCTAAGGAAAAAAAGAGTATCGGAGTCTGAAATTAAACGCAACGAATCGATAATAAGCTGAGCGCTTCATTTTTATCGACAATTAATCGCAGCACAAAACTTTCTTTCTCTCCATCGACAAAATAAAGCGTAAGCTATTGAAGTAATTGATTTATTTTAATCAGCTGCTGAATTTGCTGCTTAAGCTGCAGTCTGCTTCATACCCAATATATTGGATTATTTAGCGTCGCCTTAAGCCGCTTATATTGCAATTATTTACTTTAATGGCATTGCAAAGCTGCCAAACAAATAACTTTGTGGGTAGTCGACTGCCGAATACCCTGTAAAATGTTGGTTAAATTAAATACATATAGATGTTTATTGTTCCTAAAATTTGCAGTAAAATTTGCAGTAACTAAATTTACTTTAATCGATTTAATCTTGTTGTATATTTCATTAGAGTGTTCTTATTTATTAATTACTATGATAATCAAATAAACTACAAAATTGATTTGTTCTGTTTAAAATCTTTTCTCATTTCCTTGAGATTTATTTTTAAATGGAAAATAAGTAGTGCATAAAACGTTTTATGTGCTAAATACATTTTTAGCTTGCCCAAATTGAATTGAAATTATAATGTTGATAGTATTAATCGTTCTGCTAAATTAATTGTTATATGGATTAGCACTGTTCCCACAGGGTATTTGCTGGTCGTTCAAACTGTTACTTTATCTACGATTTACACAACGCTTTGCTTATCTGGCCCGACTTTCCGCCTTCTATCAGCGCTTGTCACACACAGATAAGCACAAGCTCCCTCTCTCTCTCTCTCGCTGTCTCGCTCTTTTCTCGCTCTTCTCTCTGCCTTCTTCCACCGTTCGCTCCATCTTAATGTTAATACACAACTCTCTCGGCATCGAAATCAATTTCCAACGCACATTTACGACTATTTAATAGTAATTTGTCATAATTTGCATAACGTTTAAAAGCGCTTAACAAATAAATAATAATAATAAAAAGCAGCAAAACACAAAACGAGATAGCAACAACAACGACAACAACAGCAGCAGCAGCAGCAGTAAAAGAAGAAAAAATACATTAAAATCAATTAAATTGTTGCATGCTAAAAGCTGTCAAGTCGCAGTCGAGCAGTGCTGAGGGAAGGGGCACGGGGCACGGGGCAGGGGCAGGGGCAGGGGCAAGAGGCAGGGGCAGGGGCAGGGGCATGCGGCACTTGGGCGTACTGTCAAGGGTAGCGAGTCTCTCTCTCGGCGGTCGCAACTGGACTGAAACTACGCTTAATTGTGCACAAGCTCGCAAATGGCAAATGGCAAACGGCAAACGGCGAATTGCAAATCGCAAATCGCTGATCGCGAAATGTGCTTAAATAAATAATTAACATTTTCATTTAAGCATTTTCTGTGCCACAGCTGCCCCTTCTGCTGGCTATTGTCTCGCTCAGCTGAGCAGCAACAGCAACAGCAACTGCGGCAATTTTCATTTTTACTGTCGTTTATTTAACTTTTAGTTCATTTTTCAACAGTAATGAAATAACTTTTATTTAACTGAATTAAAACCAAAAAAGAAATGTAAAATACAAAAGCTTCTCAAAGCTGTCTTAAATGACTTTGAAAGAGCCCTTAATTTATTGAACTCCGTAAACTTAATTTAATAAAAAGCTAATTTAAAAAACTGCTTCAAAAGTCGAAAACTCTAAGCTCTAGAACAGAAAGCTCAAATATTTAAAGGTATTGTTTTCACGGCCAGCCGGAAAACATGATCCCCTTTTTTCAAATAAATAAGATTTATTTACAATTCGCTTTTTACAAATTAAAATTTTACTTCTCATTTCAAACAAATTGATTACTTTTCATTATTTTGCAAATTGAAAATCTCTATTATTTCCAAAATGTTTTACAAATTCATAAATAAAATTTATTTCCCTTTTTTTAAAGAATGAAGTGATTTTTGTTATTAAAAATGTATAATAAAAAATTTAAAATAAAAAAATAACTTTGTCGACTAACTATTAAGCTTAAAAAAACCAGCCAACGAAAATAAAGTATATTTTTTGAGAATTGCTTCAAAAATAAATATTTAGATGAAATGCAGAGTGGAGAGTTTAAAATGCGAGTTCAGCCTGAAGCCCCAAGCTGATCTTGAAATTGAGTAACTTAATCAAATAAATAAATACAATGCGAGCTGGGAGAGAAAAGCTTAGCTGAGAGATGTTCTCTAGAGAGACATTCTCTGTCGTTTACTCACCACAATCGTCGCTGTCGCTGTCGTCGATGGTGCTCGCCTGGTCGCCGCTGATGCTGCTGCCCGTGCCGCCGAGTAGCATGCCCCCGGCGCTGCCATTGTTGTTGCTGCTGCTGCTGTTGTTGTTGTTGTTGCTGTTGTTATTGTTGTTGTTGTTGTGACTGTTGCCCAGCGAGTGGAGGACGAGGGGGGAGCGCGATCGGTCGTCGTGGGCCTCCATGTGGCCAGCGGCAGCGGCGGCTGCGGCGGCGGCGGCGGCGGCAGCGGCGAGCGGCACGTTGGCGCCATGGCGATGCAGCGCCTCGATGCGTTCCCGCTCCAGCTGCAGCTGATGATGATGCGGATGTGGATGCGGATGCGAGTGGTGGCCAAGCGGATGCTGCGGATGCGTGTGCGGATTCAACGGTTGCTGCTGCTGCTGTTGTTGCTGCTGCTGTTGCTGCTGAGTGCGACAGAGAGAGAGAGAGAGAGGGAGAATTTGTAGTTAAATATATAAACAAATCCAAATGATTAATTAGCTAAGAACTGCTCTAAATTGTGCTTCTGCCTCGATGGAGTTTCATTTAAATTTATTTGCACTTTATACACGAGCTTCAACGTTTGATAATTGAGTTGTCGCCGAAGGTGATTTAATTATGATAATTTACTGACCTATAAGGATTTTAAATTTATATGTAACTATTTACTAAAAAAAAGTTGTATCATTTAATAAATTAGACATTTGATGTATTTACATTATTATGCATATAAAATATTTTTATTTCAAAATATTATTTTGTAGTATTTTATTCCCTAATATTTAATTATATTGTACAAAATCTCAGAGTATTGTTTATTTACTTTACACACTCATCGAATTGCTCTAAGAAATTATCTATAAGAAATGTGGTCTTTTGACCCGCAACATTTTTGTTTCCGCTCTGCCTAGAAATCTAATTAGAAACAATTTATTTCGGATGTTCGATGATAACTCCAAAACACTTGATGGCATTCGAAGCAAATGCTTGAAATGGTAATAAATGTTGTGATTAACACATGTAATCAATAAATTATATGCAAATGCTCGATTTCTAAAAAAAAAACATTTGGAGCACTTAATAATATAAATTTTAGATTTTACATAATAATATTTATGTGCATAAAAGAAAATATTATCATTGAATCAATTGGGGTCAGACTAATTTGCGACTTCTTTATGCCTGTTGATAATTTAGAAATTTGACAAAAATAACTCAGTATGAACAAGTGTCTGAAGACTAACTTTTTGTATATTGTTAACAAATTGTCTTAGTACAATATGGAAATTCAATAATGTTGTCTCCGAGCAATTTAGTTAAATAAGTATTACTTCATACAGCATAAGAAAGGCAAGAACGAATTGTGAAAAGGAAAGGAAAATGTAGACGGATAGATGTATAGACAACATTAAATAAGTTTTAAATATGGTTTTATCATGGTTTCTTTTGAATACATTATTCGCTCAATATTATATTTCCTTGAATAAATTTGTAGCTCAAGGCTCCTGTCGTTTGTCTGTAATTTCGCTGTAACTATTTCATAATCATAATTCTCAAATAAATTTTTCGATATGCCTGTAATCTGTAATCTTGTTATATTACAATATAAATTCGCGCAGACTTGTGAAATATTTAAGTTTCGCTTTAACTTGTTTTAATTATTTAATTATTGATGTATTTATTTACTCATTTAATTATTGATGTATTTAATTATTTATATTGAATTTCGATTATTTCTTTTCATATTAATTATTTATTTTATTTAGCTAACTAGTTATAAATTCGGGTATAATTTTGTTCATTGATTTTTATTTATTTAAATGCATACAAGTACATGTATATTCTGTAGCTGGTAACTCAATTACATTATAATTAGATGCAAAATAAATTAGATAGTCCAATTTATTTTGTATCCAATTACAATGTAATTGAGTTATTTATTTAGCTATACTTTAACTATCGATTTCTTTTCTATTCATCTAATTTTGAAGTAATGCGTTCTATGTGTTTTTGAGGCAACATGTTTGGCAGTTCTTGCCACACTTACTGTGCTCCACGCTGCTGCGGCGCCGTGGCAGTCCTTGCCGCCCAGCGACGTCGCTGGCGGCGGGGGGGGCGAGGAGTCGCGGCTCGCCGCCTGGCGGCCGAAGCGCTGCAGGTGGGCGTGGGGATGTTGCTGCTGGTGCTGCTGCTGCTGCAGCACGGCGTAGTGGCTGGGCGGGAAGTGCGCCAGCAACGGCGCCACATGGTGGTATTCCCTCTCTCGCTCCCTCTCGCGCTCTCGCTCCCGCTCGAAGCGCAGCAGCTGTTGCTGCTGGGCCAAATAATGCTGCAGAGCAGCCTGTTGTTGTTGCTGCGCCTGTTGCTGCTGCTGCTGTTGCTGCTGCTGCTGATGTTGCTGTTGCTGATGTTGCTGCTGCTGTTGTTGTTGTTGTTGGTGTTGGTGTTGTTGCTGGTGCTGGGAATCACGAGACGATGGCGGCGCATAGCAATCCTCCGGCGGACTGGCGGATTGTCGGCCCGCCGAAGCGGCCGCTGCCATTGCGGCTGCAGCGGCTGCGGCAGCGGCGGCGGCGGCGGCAGCGCTGCCCGCCAGAATGTCGGTGATCATGAAGCGGGAACGCGGCGCCTGCGTCGCCGTTGGCGATGGCGTCAAGCTGCCCGGAGTGTCCCCAACGGCGGCCGTAGTTGCGGACATTTCCGGTGGCATTGTGGTCATGTGGTTGCCCGAGAACGCAGCCGAAGATCGTCCTCGCCCTCTCTCGCTCGCACACACACACACACAGACACAGACACACACCTCTTGTTGTGTTTGTTTGCACTCTTTTTGCCGACGGCACAAAAAATTAAAAAAACGCCGAGACGAAAGCAAGCAAGCAACAAAAAAAAAGCGGCAATAATTTATTAAAGAATCGTTTGCAATTGGCCAATTTTGATGTTTTTTTGCTTTTCCTCACTCGCGCTTTGTGCTTCTTATTGTTTGTTTATAGTTTGTGTTGTTGTTATTATAACTGTTGCCGTTGTTGTTGTAGTCGACGAGCCGAGCTCAACAAAAAGCCGTGAGACAACCGCTCGCCTTTGGCTTTCAACCGAAACTGAACCAACAGCGAAAACCGCCGTCGAACGTTTCGAGCTGCTGCTGCTGCTGCTGCTGCTTCCTCTTCTTCGGCTAGCTGCTGTCCACGCACCTGTCGTCATCTCGCTCACACACACACCCGCAACTCGTGGCCGCGTGGTGAGTTCGCCGTCCGTTGTTGTTACCACCGCCACCGTCGCTGCTACTGCTGCCATCTATTGGCTGCATTTATTGGTCGTAATTGGCAGCAATTGACATTCATTAGGTTTCAATCAGCCAGCGCTCTCGCTCGCACACACTGCCCGTCTCGCTCGCAAGTGTGGTGAGTTTAGCCGGCACGCTGACAATGGCCGCCATAAACACATTTTTATAGCAACACATCAATCTGCCGCTGTCGCTGCCGCTGCCGCTGCCGCTGCCGCAGGATGCTGCAACCCTGCAGGGCCACAGCATCTGCAAGCTCCGCCCATTTAAACTGGTTACCACACACACACACACATATACAACACAATCTCACTCACTCACTCACTCACTCACACGCAGAGCGTCAGTTGCTCGCTCGCTCGCTCTAACGCACGTCCAAGGGGCTGGAGTTGTGCTCAATGCGCTCTCCCAGCACTCGCCTTGCGCTCTCTCTCTCTCTCTCTCTCTGTCCGTGTGCATGTGTGTGTGTGTGTGTGTGTGTGTGTTTGCTGGGTGTCTTTTGTTATTTTTGCGCTTGTTAACACTTTTTGTTTGGCATTTAAACAGTAAATTGGCAGCAGTTAAATGATGCCCGCTCTCTCGCACTCCCCAGCTCTGGCTAGCGCTCTCTCGCTCACGCTCTCTCTCTCTCTCTCTCTCTGCGTGCATTTGTATTTGTAGTTTTGCGCTGTTGTTGTTGTTGTTGTTGTTGTTTAGTATCGATGTCAATTTGCTGCCTAATGTGCAAGTGAATGACTTTGGCAGCGTGTTAGAGGAGAGCGGGCTGAGAGGGCAGTTGCCTACACATAATATAAGAGCAAACCTGAGCTGGGGAAGGGACGGCGGGACGGAGGGAGGGAGGGGGCAACGCTTGGGGCGGATGCTGTTGTTGTTGTTGTTGCTGCAGTTACTTTGTATGCATGTGTTTGTGCATTACACATACTTTTAAAAATGGCTTCATTACAAATGACAGCAATTAGCGTTGTTGTTGTTGCGACTACATCTTATTATGCGTATGTGTGTGTGTGTGAGTCAGTGTGTGTGTGTGTGTGTGTGTGCTGAGCAATGGCTGTCTGCAACTTTGTTGTTGCTGCAGCTGCAGCAACATTGAAACGTATTAATGAGTCTGCCCATGCAACCAATAAGAAAGATATAAATGATGATACATACGTTTATACATCATATGTACATACATTCATACCTTATACATACATACATACATACGTATATTTAATATAGCGTGTTTTTTTTTAGGTATTAAATAGCTAATGCTATATTATAGTTTCTAGTTTGGAAACAAAGCGATTTATACAAGTTTTTTTTAATCGGCAATTTCTGCATTTTGTAGTGTATATTTAATTTTACTTTGATTAATTTTTGCATGTAAAGAATACAAAAATAGTTGATGACTAATTATATTTATGTATATTGGAATACTGCCACAATAATCGGAGCCTTAAGAAATTAATCTCCAGCACGGAATATTTAAAGACAAAATTTAACATTCTCTGATTTTGTTCTATAGCATTTAGAATGCTTAGGCTGTTTGTAGTGTGTCAGTCTCCATAACGCATGCAAGTTGTAATTAGTTCTGGTTTGAAAAATGTAAATTTTTTGTTTTATAATAGAGCAAAAACATGTGAAGTAGAAATATGTATGAAAAGGAAAACCAATGTAAACTGAAAGCCACGAAAATCGTTGCCTTGCAGAGTTTCTAAAACCAAGCACTTTATTTGTATTTTTCTTTACTGTTTCTACCATTTCTGTGTATTGAAATACATGTTAAAAAACAATTAATTTATTGTTTTCGTCGTGGTGAACGTTTTTCTGGATATGTCCATATACAATTTCAGCGATTTTGCACAATGGAAACATTGCTTTACTTCTTGCCTGTAAATCTTTTGAGTTGTTGGAATATTTTTAAATTATTTGCAATAATAATTAATGGTTAAAACATAAATATTTGATTATATTGCATAGTTACAGCTATTGACAATCAATATGTCGTTTTTTATATTTTTATTTAGTTATTTATATTCATCCCTAACACATTTTATTATACTAATTAACAAATAGAAATAATTTATTTCACTATTAAACCCTTTCAGTATTTATTTTATTTTGTGACCACTAGTTTTTGAACATATTGGTTACTTTCCTAAATATGTGTCTTTATTTTATTTTAAATTGAGTTCAAGTTGATTCCAGACTTATCTAGACAAATAAAAACAATTTAAATAAGAACCACTTGGTTTCCAATTATTATTTAATGCACAAGAAATATTGGATTTGGTAATTTTGATTTGTGCATCTTGAACAATCTAATTTATGTTCTAAAAAGTCAACGCATTGCCTTTTATTTAAATTAAATAAATCGAAATTTGACTATGCTTGAAATAATAGCTGAAAAATTAAAACTACATGCCAAAATTAATAAAAAAATAATATAAAGTTTCTAAATAATAATCATATTAAAATATTTGTTTTTAATTAATTTTCTATAAGCCGATAATAATTGTGAAATACAAATGGTTGTTAATTAAAGACAAATAGTAGTTCAAAATACAAATTTGTGTTAAAGATTTTTGCCGTTTCTCCGCCGCCATTTTGTGGCTGTCTCCCTCAATTAGCATGTAACGGGAATTTTCGCTTTTCCCCATGCTCATTAAAATGTGGAAAGCAAGGAAAATTTACAGAAATTATTGAAAAAGACATTAAAAGTGACACACACACGAATCGAGGGTGTGTGTGTGGGTGTGTGTGGTCAGTGATTGCTTGTGCTCATTAGCAAAGCGAGATAGAGAAACAAAGAGAGAGAGAGAGAGAGAGAGAGAGAGAGAGAGAGAGAGAGAGAGAGAGAGGGGAAGGAGAGGGAGATTTTTGGGGGCTGCTTGCTTGGTTAGTTGTGTGTAAATTTCACACTGTTGGCCAACTTATTTTAATTAGGCACTTGGCACTTGGCCAGCCTTGTGGAGAGAGCCAGGAAAGGGGAAGGGTATGGGGGGGGGGGGAAGGGGAATTTTGTTGAGACTGGGTGAAAGCATTACAGAGCAATTTGGCAGGAAAAACCCCCTCGGGGATGCGCTTCACTTAAGCGACTGTGGAAAGGGGCGAAATTGGCTTTGAAGGTGTCGTAATTGCACTCAGCTCTCAGTCTCGCAGTCAGATGCTCGCCAGAGATAAATCCAGAGAGAGAGAGTGCGAAAGAGCTGGGGAGTAAGGGTTGGAACAGCATAAAGTAGAGCTGAGAAGCTGCGAGGCTGCGAGGCTGCGAAGCTGAGTAGCTGAGGCTAAAGCAAAGTCGAGGGGAAACGCTTCAACGCAAACAAATTAAAAAGCACTTAACAGCTGAGTCGCAAACGAGGCGCAGCAGCTTTTCCTCCTCCTTCTTCTTCTCCTCCTCCTTCTTCTTCATCGGGTCCTCCAGTTTCTAGCAGCTCTTTCTCTCTTCTCCATTTTTTTTTTGTTTTGGTTCTTCCTCAGCCTTGAGCTCTCGACTTTTCCTTTACTTCCGCTGCTGCCTTTGCCAGCTTCTCACAATCGCTTTTTCTTCAGCCACCCAACTCCATTATCTCTCTTTCCTCCTCTTCCTTTTTTGACTCCGCTTCTCTCTCTATTTTTCCCTCTCGCTGCTCTAGTTCCTTTCCAGCACCTGCTCTCTACTTTTCCTCTACCACGTCACCAGTATTATCCTTCTGAGCCTCTACTTATTACATACTTTTTTCTCTACTCCTTACATTCTTTTCTTTCTGTCCCAGTCTTCCCTTTTGTTTCCTCGTTCTCCCTCTTCTCGATCTTCTCTCTCTTCCTTCTTATCGCCCATTTCTCTCCTTTCTTGCTACTTCTCCTAATTCTACACTTTTCCTTCCTCTTCCTCCTCTCGCTCTTCAAGCTCTAATCTAATCTAGCATCTAATTTTGAAATGTTCTCCTCTTACTAGTCTCTAGGTTCTTTCATATTTTGGTTCCTCTCTTGCTTTTCTCCATTTTCCTCCTCTTTTCATATTCTACCTTATCTCTCTCTGCTTCCTTTTCCACTTTTTTTCTCTCCTTATCCTCCCCTCGCTCCCCCTCAGCCTCTACTCCTCACTAGCTTCCTCGTTTTCTCCTTCCTCTCCCTTGCTATTTCTCCACTGCCATCCTAGCTTCTCTGCCCCTCCCTCTCCCTTCTTCTTTCCTAGCTTACTTCCTCTGCTGCCCCTCACTCAACCTGCCTGCCGCTCCTCCTCACAGTCCTCCCCCTGCTTTCGCCTCCACTCCAGTCCGTCATCGTTGTGGTCATTGCGTGAGATGCGCCTCGCCCAGCATCATTTAGAGCTCTGTCAACGCCGCGAGCAGCGACGACGACGATCAGCGATCAGCGATCAGCGTTGGGAGAAGCTGCGATCGCTTTGAGCTCGTAAATTTGTCGAGACGTTTTTTTGGCGTGGCGTGGCGTGGCGTGTGGCGTCAGTCAAACCCAATTCAAATTGGCCACGTTAACATCCTGTTGGCGGCTCTGTTTGGTGATCTCGACGCCGCTCCTTCACTTCGCTTCTCTCCCCAGTCTCCCCTGTCCCCGCTCGCGCCTCTCTCGCCGCTTCTCAACTCGCTTCTTAATTGAGGTTTAACACAACATTTACCGCTTTTCGCTAATCGCCTTGAAGCCGCCGCCGACGTCGTCGAGGCTATCGGGGTGTGGCTCTCCAGACTCCGATTCCGATTCCGATTCCGACTTCAACTGCGTCGCAGCTTAGCTCTAGCTGCCCCTCCACCTCGCCCCCTCCACCACTCAGCTCCTGGTCCGCTCTCTACGTGATTTCATTCATAAAAATCGCGTTCTCTGTCTCTGTCTCTGTCCCTCTCCTTCCTTGCGCTTTCCTGTTTTTGTTTTGGATTTCGACTTAATAACAACACGTCATGTCATTTCATTTTCGGCCAGGCTCGCAGACACCCCCTTCCCCCCCCCCCCCCTTCAACGCCCCCCTCTCCACTTCTCTTGACCCATTGAGAATTGTTCATCACGCAATGTCGCGTCCAAAGTTTTTAAGCACTCACGCGGCTCTTTTCATCAGCTCTGTTGTTGTTATTATTATTATTATTATTGCTCGACTCTGTCTCTCTCTCTCTCTCTCGCACCCCTTATCGCTCTCTCTCTCTCTCTTCATTCAATTTATATTAAATAATATTGACGTTTGTCCATTATTGACCCTCGTTAGAAGCAAACGTACCACATCAAAATTTATGAATTTCTTAACCATTTCTGATTGTTTCGCTGCCCAGATTTTCGGTTTCTTTTTCTTTGCATTGCACGTCAGTTAATTATTTCGAATTTAACTATTTATAGATAATACGGAAAATTAATTTCTATAATTTAAGTGCCTTCATTAAGGAAGTTTTTAAAAATGCTTTAAAACATATGAGCGATTTATCACAAAAATAATTGAATAACAACCAATCTATGTCTGAATTTATAAATATTTTTAAATAGCCTAAAATATGTTGCTGATTTATACTTTAAAATAGCTTAAAATATAAATAGAAAATAATATTATTATAACATTTATGCTATGTGAAAAAGTGAGCCAAAAACTTTATAAATTACACTCCAATTTTACAATATAGAATTCCCTCAAAATAAATCCAAGATAAGAAACCATATTCGGATCATCTTCAATAAAGAAAATTAACATGTAACATAACAATTATGTAAAGGAAAAAAAATGGCATATTAAAGTTGTGGAACATTTAAACGTAACGCAATAAAATAATTATTATATTTATTGTTTAAAAATTATAGCTTCAAAGCATTATAACCGCTTCTTAGCTAATCTACTAATTCACTTAATATTATTCTAATTGTAGTGCAATTAAGATTTTAGGTTTAGGCTGTAGTTTGATGTCATAAAGGAATTTAGATAGATAGATACACAATACACAAATATATTAACAAAGCTTTGTTTTATTTGGCTACATGAAATTAAAGACTGCAAATGAAGAGGTAAGGTCAAAAATTACAGCCAGCAGCATTCACATTGAAAAGTACTGAAAAGAAAAAAT
Source organism: Drosophila formosana (assembly GCA_035045625.1). Lineage (NCBI taxonomy): Eukaryota > Metazoa > Arthropoda > Insecta > Diptera > Drosophilidae > Drosophila > Drosophila formosana. The sequence continues at coordinate 2,180,234 of JAWNOW010000143.1, read as the reverse complement.
ATACTTTACCGATAGCAAGCGTTTAGCATTATTTATTGCAGATTAGAATTTATAATAAAAAGAAAATAAAAAAATTTAAATGGCCATAGGGTACAATTGGCACTTACTTTGGGGGATGACTTACCACAACTAAGACTTCAGCTCAGTTGATGATCAGATGATCGGGCACTTTCTGCAGTTGATCCGCCTCCACCCTCCCTCCTCCCTACAGGCACTACATTGCGACGCTCTCCATTGAAATGACTGAGAAAGTAAGAACCTATATAAGACCTTGGATCTGAAGAAAAAAGCGTCAGTTCCTTGAAGGTATTAGACGGGTGTAGTTGTATTCTTCAACTCGTCGTGTTTAGTCTAAAATTTGAATTCATACTTGCTCTTAGCGTACTATGAATTTGAATTTATTGTTCTATAACATTGAATTTATCGATCTTTCAATTCGAATGCAACGTCCTTTAAATTTGAATTTAACGCATCTGTATCTGAAGAGCATCTGATTTCTGATTTTCCAGAGTACCCAACGAGTTCTCTACAACTACTGTTCGCATGCCAATGTGAATTCAAACATCAGCAACATTATTGCTAACGAAGTGCAGTGGACTGTCAGCTCAATGGATGTTACAAAAATTCGTAAATAAAATATTCAAATGCAAGGAACGATCAGGTGAAACAGGACGACACGGACTAAGGCTGCAGCATCTGAATGGTGAGTGGTATAGAGAAGGAGGATATTGTTTTCTTTTTATTATAAAATCGAATCTGCTATAAATAATGCTAAACTCTTGCCATCGGAAAAGTTAATTTACTTTTCAAAATGAATGCTGCTCCCTTTAATTCATATCCTTGTCTCTTTTTTTGTCTGTCATTTGAAGTCGCCAATTGAAATGAAAATGTTTATCTATCTATCTGACTGGTTTATGAATATCAAACCTCAGCCTAAACGGTAGAATCTTTATTTCCTTACAATTGAATTTATTAGAGCGTTGCTACAATTTTTAAACAATAATTATAATAAATATGTTTTTAATTAACTTATATAAAAATCCCTCTTCAAACAATAATCTGTTGGTCATTATCAGAATTTATTTAAATGCAGGTGCCAAGTTGTTATGAATAGTGCTTAATTTTGTATGTATTTTATGTTGGTAAATTAAATCATGTGTGTTTTCAAAAATAAATAAAAAACAATTAATTATGAATGAATTCAAAATTCGACTGCATTCACAAATCGAAAGTTAATGCAATTTGTAGGCAAGGTAATTAATTTAATAACAGTTACTAAATGGCTGCCATAAAGCGCATGTTAAACAGCAACAAGTTCGAGCTGTTAAGACTCTCTGACTTCGATTTGGAGTCGAGAATCAAAGAAAATTTCAACGTTTGTTTGGGAAATTATTTATGCGCGCGTTGGGGGCGATTCGATTGTGCGTTATCGTCAGTTATATATCACGATGACAAAACAAAGAGCGCGCCCAACAAAGGCGAAGACAAAATCGTACAAACCTGCACGGCAATAACAACAGCAACAACAATAACGATAACAACAAAAGGAAAGCAAGCCAAGTTAACTCTTTGTTTAACTCTTCTCGCCTCTATTAACCAAATGGGCTGTGACCAATGACAGCGACAACACCGACGATGACGACGACGACGATTTCAGTCCAGGCGATAAATGTAGCAAGTTGTATGCTAATTTCATTAGCACTATACTATATAGACAGCCAGACGAGTATATATCTGTGTGGCTGTCTGGATTGGGTTGGGGGGGGGGGGATAAAAAGTGAATCGATGCGATGGACAAGCAACAAATAGAAATCAAATTAAATCAATTTAAATATGGCATAAAATAAAAGTACAAAATCATGTTAAGACTAAAAGGCGACGCACACAAACAACAACTCGAGATCGAGAGTGCTGCGAGGGTTCGACGGCCAAATACCCGGCAACGCCCGCCAGTAGTTAAGAATAAGAATAATTTTTTAATATAGAAAATTATTTAAAAAAATTAAATAAAGAAATGCACTTGCTAAAATTATTTCATTAATATCCTATATTCTTTTGTTTATATAAAAATGAAATAATGAATTTATTAATTGAACATCAGCAATAAAACTGAATTTTCTACTAATCTGATTCTAACAAATGTCAGAACATGTTCAATTATACAAACAAAACTTTAGATGCGTAATAAAATATGTAAATTTTTTTCATAAAGATTAAAGAACAGTTGTTCGTATAAATGATATAGGAATCCGATCCAAATCCAAATTGGGCAGCGCATTTCGACCAATTTCGACAGTACTTTTGTTGAGATTTATTGCAATATCTTAACTAACAGAACTAATTTATAATACTAGATATACATGCATAGCTTATCGATCACTTGTTTGTATGACAGTTATATCATTTAGTAGTTCAATCGAACTAATGCTCACAGATGTTACGGCTACCTCAGAGTTATTGTTGTAAACGAAATTTGAATAAAAAAAACTATATAACTATTAATCTAAATGTCGTAGAAACAAGTGGACAGACAGTCAGACAGAGCCAAAGAAAACAAACTTTATCTCCGCTTAGATATTGTCAACAGATTTCAAATGGTTAATTTGCATAGTTGCTTTCTCACTTGACCACGAACCGAAACCATCATGCCGTGCACTATTTACCGGGTATGCCCGACAAGACAACAAATGGAGACTGGGCGCATAACAGAACTCTGTTAATCTACATTTGATCTCTTTCCACGCCCGCTCTCCGTCTCCGTCCGTCTCTATTTCTCTGTGGCTCTTTGTCTAGCGATAAGTTTGTTTAGCGTATCGAATTGAAATGAATCGAGTTTATATTTATCGCGGCATTAAATCGGCCTGCAATCGACGCAATCGCGTTCGCTGCACAATTTGTGAAATTAATTTACAGCTGAAGTCGTGAGAGCGACGAGAATTGCACTTTAAAATGCGCATAAAACGCGTCAGCTCAGCGCTAATTATGGCCAAAAAGACAGGCACACACACACAGACACACACACAGACACGCTCGAACACAAATACGTGTTAGCCACCCACTAAAATGCGTGATTGTCACATGCGAGAGATAAGTTAAAAGCGCAACTCGCTCTGCGGGGGAAACACGGGGCATAAATCGCAGCACTCGCTCAAAATCTTATCGCCAGAACACATCAGAAGTCAAACTTTTTCCTTAACAGCAACAACAACACCAACAATAACATTAACAACAACAACAAAAGTCGCGAGTCGACAATATTTTTCATGCTAAGAGACTTTTAAGCTGTCAACGACGGCGCTCATAAAAATCGACCACCAAACTGGACATGGACATCGACAGACAGACAGTCGAACAGTCGGACAGTTGGACATTTGGACAGTTGGAGCGTGCAACTGCCACATGCCGCATGCCACACTCACAGCCTGCAGCTTGCCAACAGCGTCGATCTGTCTGCCATTGTTTCATGCATTTAATGTGCTCCAACTTCAGTTTCTGCCCCGTCTGGCATCTTGCCAGGGAGCTTGTCAGGAGATCGGTTGCATGCCACATGGCATGCTGCGCTGTGGGGGCGAGCATAATTATTTACTATCGCTTATCGAAAACGGAAATTACAACTATTTCCATTTGCAATCATTTGGCATTCAACATTTGTTGTAATGTTAATCCATTCTTTAGTTTGTACCTTTCTTAGAACGCAACGTGTTAGAATAACTTTAATTTAATTATTTTTCATATATATTATTTAATCATATTTTATTGACAAGCCTAAATAAGTTAGTCGTCATTTTAATCATAACTAACTATTATAAATAAAACCTTTTATTGAATGTTTAAAATTTATTCAGCATTAAAGTCTCAAACAGATGCTGCGTGGAAGTTTGGAAAGGAAGACTTTGTAGAAAAATAAGCTAAAATTGCAATATATTACTTTTGTACAAAAATATTACATTTTTAAAATGTATTCAGCTTTAAATAAGAAAAATAAGAATAGGTAACTATTGTACAAAATGGAATTTCGAAGAATGTTTATTAAAATAAATATAAAAAATAAAGACAGATGAAGCCTAAAATGTGGTCTAGTCAGGGAAAAGTTTAAGAAGTAGAATAATCAAAAATTAAATCATTTAACAATTGCAAAAATTAAATAGCAGATAAAAACAACAAATAAATTTTTAATAATTGCTTATTATATTATATTAAAAAATTAAGTTGGCAATAAAGTTTTAGAAATATGGAACGTAAAAGATAAAAGAGTCAGGTAAAAATTTAAGAAATATAAAAAATTTAAATAATCAATCAATTAAAAAAAAAAAACACAGGGTTAGAAAAGCATATCTAATAAAATAAAGAGAGATTCGCTCTGAATACCATGATTATATATTTTACGCATATTAAGACAGAATTTTTACTAAATCAAATTGAAGCAAGTGCGAAATGGAAAGTTAATATAAATGGTGCTTAATATATGGACGGATATGGCAGACCAAAAAAGTTTAAATAATATTTGGGGGCATAGAATTCTAAAAAGTGACTGAAATTGTAAAATGTAAAGTAATAAATTAAAGAAAAAGTAGTAAACTATTTTTAAGTAAATTTAAGCTGTCTCTAAAGCGCATTTTCATCAATTTTGGTAGCTATAGCTCATGTTAACTGCGAGATCAAGGCCCTGAAGTGAGCGGACAGACGGAAAGAGGGATTATATTTGGTTCATGTCTGCACTATCAACAACTTGTCACGCTCGTCTTGAGTTTACACAACGAGTGCGAGTTGTTTGCGTAGCTGTAATTGGCATGCAGTCGACTTGAAGCTGTCGTTGTTGCAACCAATGCCACGCCCACTCAACGTAACGTACCATTGCTGCCCCCATCCCCCCATCTGCCGTCTATGCCACTCAAGTGATGTTAATAAGGACGAGGCGAAGCGAACAGACAAATCAACAGTTATTGGCCATGTAACAAGTTGCCATCAACAACACGTGCCTACTAATCTCAGAGTCTATTCGTGTGTGTGTGTGTGTGTGTGTGTGTGAGTGCGTTTGTGTGTGTAAAAGATGCTGACAATTGGCAATTGCTGCTTGTAATTCCCAATCTATGAATAACAAACAGGCGAGCGTCAGACTGTCGACGCCAGGCCCCCAAGCAAGCGAACGAAATAACGAATAAAGGGCAAAGGGAGAATTGCGGCAGGGGCAAAAGATGCGCTCGACTGTTGCTGCGAAATCAAATCATAATCTGAATTTTAAAGCAGCAGCAGCAGCAGCAGTTGTTGTTCTATACCCGGTATCGTTTGCCTAAAATGTGTATTACAGCTCACAAAAAATCAAAAGAACAAAGAGCTTGAAATCATTTTGAAAATAACGTTTTCAAAGGCTCCAACTGGTTCGTGTCTTCGCTAACCACTGGTTGTAATACTTGCTATGGACTAATTTTAATTTCAAATTTCTAACGGTTAGAGTTGGAATTTTTAAAAGTCAAGAAACAACGCCTTTAAAATTCTTTGTTACGAATTTATTTTATTTATTTATTATAATATTTATTCACTTTTGACAGATCAAAATATTTAACACGTTTAGCATAAGATTAAAGCATTGGAAGAAAAGCTACGTTTGATCGGTTTTGAAATTATTGGTTACAAATTTATTGCTTGTCCAGTTGTCAATAAATTAAATAACAAAAACTTATATTCATTTAATAGAATAAGAAACAAATGAAATGAAATGGAAAAATTTACTCAAAACTTGACAGTTGGGTAAACAAAATCATTTATAAATTTATATTTCAATTAATTTAAAATTATCCCTAAATTTAATAATTTGATAGATTGAGGTTAATTTATAGGTATGGGTGTTATTAAAATGAAAACTATCTGAGATGTTTTGGTCACACTTGTTATTTTCAAATAAGTAGCGGGTATTTAATAGTCGTGATGTGCTGGCAGATGTCGTGTGTGTTGTTTTCAATGATGATGTTGTTATTCCAGCTAATGTTGTTGTTGTTGCAACGATTGTTGTTTTCGCCATAGTTGTTGCTGCTGTTGTTCGAATAGGCAAATGCAATTTTACAACGATGTTACATGAAACGTTTGACGACAGCCTTGTTCTCATTGGACGCTCAACGGGAGCTGGGGCCGGAAGCGGAAATGGAAATGGAAATGGAAATGGCGTCGTTGTCGTGCGGGGGCGAAAATGAGATGGCATGCATTATATTTATGTGATATATGTATATGGGGATTACGCTTTGACGCCTTTTGATTTGATTGTCTATGACATCGAGTGGCACGCCTTTCCCCTGCTACCCCCCGCCCCCTCTTCACACACACACACTCACACACACACACACACATCGACATGTGCGCCATTTGTAATTCAAGTCAAAAGGCAAACAACGTTGTTGTTGCTCTTGTTGATGTTGATGTTGTGGAAGACTCTACGGATTATAATTTCTTTTCCGTTTCAATGCATTTCATTTCCGTGCCGACGCACGAATTCACACACACACACACACACACACACACACACACATGCCCTTGAGTGTGTTTGTGCTTTGCATTTTTGACTCAATTATAATTTTTCATGCAAAAGAGGCAAGAAGGGAAGCGAAGGGGCGGAGCCAACATAAGTAACGGCACTTGTAATCTGATTGCATAACGTGATCAAATTAAAATGCATACAAGTATTCATATTGCCATCATGAATACACTCACACCTCGCACTCACACTCAGCGTTCATCTGCTGCTCATTCAGGGAAATTGGAAAATTCTGACAACTGGCAGGGGATATATTCCAAAATAAACAAATTTAACATTTGCACGCATTCAACGCAATTAAAACATAAAGCAAAATTAAATCGACTAATAATATTCTGTATAATTTTAATTTGCGGAAATTTTGCCATAATAATTATTGATTTATTATACACTTTATTTTTTTTTTATTTTATATCCTTCCTATTGCAATAAGGCAACATTAAATCGAATATTCATCTTCACTATAGTTTTGATTTTCGACAAATTTTCCATAACTATTATTAAGTTCGTATACACTTTATTCATTATTTATTTATTTTCTTCTTATTGCAAGAAGGCAAAATAAAAACTTATTTTTATTATCATTTAGAATGAACATTAAATCGTTTATTCATCTTCATTATAATTTTGATTTTCAGAAATTTTGCCATAATTATTATTGAGTTCTTATTCACTTTATGTTATTGATTATTGTTTTTATTTATTTTTATGTCTCCTGTATATTTAATTTATTTTTTATTTATGCATCAACCTAAAGCTTATTAATTATGATACTCCATTTATTTGCAAAAAAAAACATCGCTGACGATGCCTTCTACCGAAAGTTAAATATTAAATAAATATTTCATTGCGACAAAGTGAAGATTGTTTGCCTATAATAAAATAAAAATTCATTTCACTAACAGGACTAACTTTTTTTTACATGCTTTACATTCTTTTTTATAGAAAACTATCCCTTTCCCAATAATTCCTTTTTTTACTATAGTTTTTACTGATCTGCATTCAAAAATATACAGTATATACAAATATATTAAAAGTAATTTCAATCAACTTTTTTTCGCACATACATATATTAAATTATTTCAGTCAATTGCAATTAAATTGTGTAGAAAGAATTATTTACAAGTGACTTTAGATTGTTGCACATAACTGAGCCACCATAAAACCACTCTATAAATTGGTTTGTTACGAAGCGACAGTTTGTGATATACATACATATAACAGAGATTTTGAAGAATATAAACTGCCTTGAACAGCAAAAACAAAATGAACAAATGGATTATATTTCGTATAATAATAAAAGTAAGGAAATGACTATTTGACACCACTTCTAAAGTAAAATACTCCAAAACCCCATTTAGTAGAGGGAATTCGTATTGAAAAATCGCCAAACATTCTGCGAACAAATTACTTATTGGGCATTTTTCCTTCCTGCTCAGCAGAAGATCTTTGCTGGGATCCATGATCCATGATCAGCTTAGATTTATTTCCATATCCTGTAAATATGCTGTAAATGAAAAGACCGCAAGCATTTCTTCGTTCCTCTTTCTTTCGCTCAATAAAACACTTAAAACTACATTTGTTACAGGATTGGTTTGACAAAAAGGAAAAAAAAAAACCATCTCGCTTATACATAAAACCATTTCGCGCACATAATTAATTTTGGAAAAATTTAGAATTTGTTTTTGGGTGTGTTGTTGTTCTTGTTGTTGTGTTGTACGTGTGTTCGAATTGAAATTACAAAATTATTGTACAATCTTTCAATAGAGAGAAAAGAGAAATGTATTCAGTATTTGTTTCGAAATGAACGCAATTTGAATTCGACAAAACGACAAGGCATCTTGCACATTCTTTCGTATTTTTGTAAATTTGTGGAAGAGAAGAAAAAACGCATGAAGGATACAAAAATGTGCAAAATCTTTGCAAAACATTTTCGAAATTTAGGAGAAATTCAAATGTGTGTTTGCTGTGTGTGGTGTGTGTTGTGTGTGTTGTGTGCGAAGCGCTGAGCTCATTGTGTATGCGCGGTTATCACTATTTTGATCTGTGGATAAACTTCTGGCTTCGCATCCGATGTGATCAGCTGCACCATGCGCTGCTGCAGCTCATCCTGGCTAGCCTGCGTGCCCGGCGGTATCATCCAAATGGGATCTACAAAAAGATCGCAATATATGTATATATGTTTAATTGGAATGCAAGTAGAGAAAGGGACTCACCGCCAAAGTGCCAGCCGGAGGGCGTGGAGAGGCGCCACATGATGGCGGGCTGTGTGGGCATTAGGTCAGCCAATATATCACAAGTTTCGCCGGGACGCAGGGACGGCACATTGATGCGTTGCGTCTGTATGGGCGATGTTAGAAAGCAGCCGATGGGCCAGCGTTCGGTGCCATCGTTTTGCAATTGAAACGCCTGCTGCTGGGCATTCACGTGCTGCCTCTGAACGATCTTCATCGATGGAAACGATTGCACGCTGCAAAAGTCCAGATAGCAACCAACGGCAGTTTGCAAGTTCCTAAAACACAAACAATAACGTTGAAATCCACTAGAGAAGAGCCGTTGTCACTTACCAATTGCTCATTTCCAGATAGAAACGAGATGACTCGCGATTCATTTGATTGTTCATGAGGCTCTGGAACTGACTGATCAGATCCTCGTGATCTGTGGTGCCCATGCAGCTGAATTGCTGCAACAGCAGCGAATCAATATCATAATCGTTCGTTGGCAGCGCCGACGACGACGTCGACATCGGCGCCGTTGAGGAGGACGACGACGACGTCACCATGCCGTGCATGCCGTGGCCCGCCTTGATTTGCCCCGGCAGCGACGTTGGCAGCGTTGTTGCGGTGCTCGATGTGGAGACAAGCAAACCCATTCCGGGCGGCGCTGGCAACGGTATCGCAATGTTATTGGTGTCCATCATCGGGTTTGTTGTGGTCGTCGTGTTTGTTGTGCTCCCAAACAGCGGTTCGCACTGCATATCCTGCAACAGTTGCTGCTGCTGCAGTTGATGCTGCTGTTGCTGCTGCTGCTGCTGCGGCTGCTGTGGCGAAGTCTCTGTGGCATTTTGTGATTCGTAGTTTTCCTCCACATCCATGGTGGCGTTGCTGTGTGTTTGTGATATCGCCTTGCTTTCAATTCTTAATCTGCAAGTGGAAAATGCGTTGTAAGCATACTGTTGTTGTTATTGTTCTCGCTGTTCGTGTTGTTATTGTTGTTGTTGTTGTTGCTGCACTGACTGGGAAGACAATGAAACACAACCGTCGTCGCCAAATATATGTGTGTAGGAACCTTCTCTTTGTGATCCAGCACGACGTAGGTGCAGTAGACGGCACTCGGACTCGATTTATTTGTTTAACTGCTGTGCGCACATTTATGCGCTTGGCGTTTATGTACTTTTGTTTTACATAAAAATAGACTAAAACATTAAAAAAAAAGGCAGCAGTGCAACAAAATACGCAGTGTTACCGTACCACCGCGTTTGCTTCGCTGAATTGACCACTTCGCACCAGAATACGACACAAAAATATACTGAAAGCGTGTGTTATCGACTGCTTTATTTTGAGCACACTGAATCCCAGGCCTGCTGCGTGAGGAGCAACAATGTTAACGTAGGAGCAGACGTGAGCAAAAACGCAAATGTTAAGCAGTTGATGTTTTGCTAGTGACAAAAGTGCAGTGTTTTTTATTTATTAACGTGTTTGCCCATAAAAAGTGATTATAAAAACGATGTTCAGCCAACTGCTTATGGCGACGCTTCGAGCCATACGATTACAACAGCCGGTAAGCTGCAAACTTTCCTTTTACCGCCCCGTCTAGCCGCCCCTAACAGTAAGTAATGCAAAAACTCTTGGTGAAAAATGTAATTTTGCAAAAGCAGCGACTACTTAGAGTTAGGCAAATATTGTTTGTAATTTGAGCCAACAGCCGCATGAATGTTTGTGTAGCCAGCCTCCCGCAGCAGCTGCGCCAATTCCGCCTTGATGCGATCAACCAAATCGGGGCCCTCGTTGACCAGGGCCGTGTAGAGCTGCACGAACGAGGCGCCTGCTTGAATTTTCTCGTATGCATCCCTGCCGGACGAAATGCCGCCAACGCCAATGATGGTCACACTGCCCTTGGTCAGTTCAAACATGCGAGTTATACCTTTGATAGCTGCGCCTCCGTCCCCAGTACCCAATTATAAACTATCAACATTAACACTAAAGCCAGGCATGCAATCCACTCTAATGTAAAACCAATTAGGAACTCTTTTATAAACATAAGCATATTCAACTATTCTGCTTACGATGCAATCCACTCTAATGTGAAACCAATTAAGAACTCTTTTATAAACATAAGCATATCACATCACACTCACCACTTACGAATAGAAGCATTGATAAACATAACAAAACCAATGCAGCCCAAACCAGTAGCCATAATGTAAACATAAACAAGAAACCAATAGACTTATTCTGAACATTGCAAATATAAGATCACGATCAGCTCAGAAGAAAGCAGTTGTAAACCAGCCCTCATTGAAACCGTTTCGTTGCTTCAACAATAAAGTTCTGTTTGAAAATCGAACGCTGTATTTCTTTATTCGTGGCCGGGGCCTACTCAAATATAACTGGCGCAGCCGGGTCTAACGAACCAAAAATCACAACAAAAATATCTTATTAAAAAAGCTCGTGAAGCGTAAAGTAAAATATTTAGTGATTCAAGACAAACACTGTGAAGCATTACGGAGTAATAAAGTTATAAGTGCATACTAAAAACATTAGTGCCAAATAAATAACTAACATCGTGTGCAAACAAACAAAAAAAAAAAACAAACAAAATGTCTACCGAAGAAGTCAATCAAATGTCAAAATGCATCCAAGCACTGACACATATAATGGCTCAACAGGAGACAAGGAATGGCGGAATTAACCCAACTACACGAGAGAGGAATGCGATTGAAAAAGAGACGAGATACTTACCAACATTTGTAGGAGAGGAAGGTACCTTACATGGATTTATTGCATCGGTGGACCAAGTGATGCAGGAATACGGAGAAGACACCGCAAACCAAGTCTTCAGTGTGATCTTCAATACAAAAATACAGGGACAGGCTCGGACAGTGTTGAACATCAACACCCCGACTACGTGGGAACAATGTAAGGAGAAGCTGAGACACCACTACAGACCCAGGATGGACCAGATGGGACTTACAACGAAAATCACCAATCTACGAGTAACCAACATACGGGATCTGGATACTAAAAATATTTTATTAATACTAATAATGACATTATCAATGGTGCACACTAGATTACATGTTAATCCAATTCCGGAAGAAGCTGGATACGTACCAGTACATATTCAATCAACTGAAATTGTTAATGACACTATAATTATTATACACATTATTGAAATTAACCAAATTACTAACATTATTAATAAAATAGAAAATAATATAAGAGACATTGAAATAACAAATAAAGAGTCACTGATTAATGAAATAGACCTGATTAAAACAAAAATAAAATCAATTACCCCGTCTACTAGAGTGCAGAGAGGACTTTTAAATGGTGTAGGTACAATGTACAAATGGCTCTTTGGAGTCATGGACAATGAAGATAGGGAAGACATAATTGAACATCTTGATATTATAGACCAAAATAATCATGCACTAATTAACAACATGAATCAACAAATATATATCAACACACATTTCAATGACACAATCAACAAACTAGCAAACACAATAGTACAAGACAGAAATGTTATAAAAATATTTGCAGCAAAAATGAATAATCAAAGTAAAGAAATGATAAGTAAAATACTTTTTAATGATCAGATGCAAAAACTCAAAAACATTGAACAAAAAATTAATTACATACAAGAAAATTTAGCTTCAGCAAAAAATAACATATTTTTACCAGAACTTTTAACAAAAGAAGAAATAGATAAATTCCAAATAGACTTCTATAAAATCAAACTTATCAGAATGGGAATCCTCAGTTATAGAAACAATGCTATTGTTATGGCAATAAAATTACCAAAAACCTTTGTAAAAGCAGATATAAAATTAATCACGCCAATACCAAATTCCAAGCACATTCAGATAAACCAAGAAAACACACTAATTACTCAAATTAAAAACAAAACATATGAATACAAAGAAAATGTCATCCTAAAGGAACTAAAATTAAGCAAAAGTTGTACACTCAGCGATAACTGCAAGTTTATATTTAACAATAAAACAAATATTGAACAGATCGATGAAGAAACCATAATAATCAGAAACAGTAAAAATGAAAAATTGTATCAAAATTGTGACGAAAGAAACCTAATATTAAACGGTAACTATTTAATACAATTTGTAAATTGTAAAATCAAAATTCTATCCGAAACATTTTCAAACGAGCAAATTGAGTTTTATGATCGATACTTTTACCCAACACAATTGTTAAATCAATCATATAAAAATACTTTAAATTTTGAGCATTTTAAATTGGAAAATTTCGAAAACTTAAAAGAAATAACAGAGTTAAAATATCAAAAGAAAATTGGTTATGGAATGGCAATAGCAATATCAATAATCACAATAGTAATTGTATTTTATTTGTATATTAAATTAAAAAGAAAAAATATCAATATTAATTTAAACAGAATTCAGGAGAATTCAAACTCTAACGGTGGAGGAGTTATACCTTTGATAGCTGCGCCTCCGTCCCCAGTACCCAATTATAAACTATCAACATTAACACTAAAGCCAGGCATGCAATCCACTCTAATGTAAAACCAATTAGGAACTCTTTTATAAACATAAGCATATTCAACTATTCTGCTTACGATGCAATCCACTCTAATGTGAAACCAATTAAGAACTCTTTTATAAACATAAGCATATCACATCACACTCACCACTTACGAATAGAAGCATTGATAAACATAACAAAACCAATGCAGCCCAAACCAGTAGCCATAATGTAAACATAAACAAGAAACCAATAGACTTATTCTGAACATTGCAAATATAAGATCACGATCAGCTCAGAAGAAAGCAGTTGTAAACCAGCCCTCATTGAAACCGTTTCGTTGCTTCAACAATAAAGTTCTGTTTGAAAATCGAACGCTGTATTTCTTTATTCGTGGCCGGGGCCTACTCAAATATAACTTGCGCGCAATCAGCTGTGTGGAGCGCTCACGCTTCTCGTGCTCGTGCTCGGCACTCGTGTCGAGAGTCGTCGCATTGGCCACAATGAGACCGTCGACACGACATTTGCGCAAACAAATCACGGCTGCAATGTCCTTCATCTCGTCCAGCGTCATGTCGGTCGACAGTTTAAGCAGTACGGGCACACTGCGTCGTTGCGGCAGCTCCGTTCTGGCCTTATTCACTGCGGTCAGCACCTCAATCAGCCGCTTCTTGTTCTCCCAGCTGTTGCGTTTGCTCTGCTCGCCCAGACGTGTGGCATTCACCACCAGAAAGTCGGCAACAGGTCCGAAAGTCTTCACGCCCATCGCATAATCCCGACTGGGCGTCGACGAGCTGCGACTCGATCCGAGATTAACGCCCACCACAGCCTTGAAGTCATTGCCAGCGAGCACTCGTCGCAGGCGCTGCATCACCACATAATGGCCATCGCTTTCGAAGCCATCGAAGACGCCCATTCGGTTTTGGTTCTTCTGGGCGATGGGCGTTACGCTGCCGATCTCAATAAAACCGAAGCCCAAATCCTTCAGGCCGTGCAGCGCCTGGGCGTTGCGATCGAAGCCGGCCGCCATCCCAATGGGATTGCTGATGAGTCGTCCGAAAAACGATGACTGCAAATTCTTAGCATCACGGTGATGGGACACCGGATTGATGCGATATTTGCACGAGAGCAGGGCCAGATTGTGCGAGATTTCAGCGGGCAGGCGACGCACAGCGGGCATTATGAAGGTCCGAATGAATGTATCCTGTTTCTCGTAGGCTGTTAGACCCATGTAGACTGCCGTCACACCAGCCACAAACATGCCCAGTGTGCGCAGGGGAGACTAAGATGAGGGTTAATCTTATAATATCTTATTGCTGATTTGAATTTTCTTGTTTTAATGTTGACAACTCACAAATCTGTTTGGCTGCGGCGCCATTTCTTTGGTCCAAGGGTAAAAACTAAATCACGAGTTATTTTGATACAAGTATTTTTTTGTGTTTTTACATCTTACAAACGACAGGCTTTCTAATGTTTTGAATATATTGTTCTGCCCAGCTTAATTGTTCAATTGACGCACTGTCGAAGTGATTTAAAAAACTCTCATTGTGATATTTTTAATTTGACCCGCTTTGTCGGCAACGGAGCGCTGTTAACTGGCCTCTGCAATTTGTTATAATTTCTAAGACAAAATTCGAATTTGTATTATTTTATTTGCTGCAATTTGAAAGTGGCGCCATTGAAAACTGATAAATGGCCACTCCGATTGTTGGCCACACAGTTTTTGTTTATCGATTGTTTGCTCGATGGCAACTGGCCACACAATTTCGGCTTTTCGATTGTTTTGCCAGTGCATCCCTGCAACGAAAGTTCGCGGCCATTTTGAATTCAAATGTCATTCCATTATTTGGAATGTTTATAGTTCAGTTCATTTGAAGAAAAAAAACCAAAACTGTGTTTTGTTTTTTTGTTTTTAAATAGGTCGTAGGCTGAATCTCGTCAATGATCAGAATTTATAAACGCACAAAAACATTGCTCTAACTTTTCATTTTCCCTTTTTTTCGGAACTATACGCAATACAAAATTATATCTGAACCTATCCAACCCCCACCCAACCTACCACAACGTTGAATTCAATTAGCAGTCATACGAAATATATTAGTTTTCGAAAATGTTGAAAATTCACGATCTTTACGGCCAATCCTTTGCTCACGAGTTTCAGGTAGGTGAAAGAATTTGATCCCAAAATGCTTCCCCCTCATTCCTCATTCCCCATTCCCGCTTGCCAATCAGTTTTCGAATCCGGACTCCATTAAGAATGCCGTTAAGCGCTACAACATGCAACGGGCGGCGGAGCGCGAGGAGTGCAGGAGGGACAAGGAGCCGCACAAGATGAGCAAGATGCGCTTCTGCAAGATGCGCAGCAACGGCAACGATGTGCTCGGCATGGTCACGTCGCGGGACCTCGACGTCGAGACCCAAATGTCGCTCGATCTCAAGAGCAGCAGCAGCAGCAGCAGCCACAACAGCATCAACGACAGCGTCTCCAACTGCAGCATGGACATCGTGCAGCGTTTGGCGGGAGGAGCGGAGAGCACGCGATCCAAGAAGCAGCAGAAACCGAAGCGGGGCGACAACAAGTCGACAAAGTTGCCGCACAAACGTGGCAAGGTGGAGTTGGAGGATGCGTATGGCGCCCACATTGCCGGACTGCATCGCGAACTCTGCGCCGAGCTGGAGGAGATTGCGCCATCCACGATGCGCATCAACGTGCCAATGAAGCCAATGCCCAAACCGAGGCGAGGCAGCAACAGAAAGAAGTCGCCGCAGGCAAAACAGCAGCAGGAGAAGATCATGGAGCGACTGAAGCAGGTGCTGAGCGTCAAGCAGCAGCCAACGATGGAGCAACAAGCGCCCCCGGCAGCCTCCCAGTGGACGGACATCATTCCCAGTCCGCTGCTGCCGCAACTGAATGCGATGAACGCGCATCTCTGTCGTGCTCTCGACACAACTCCCTCGCTCGCCTGCCTCTTCATGCAGGAGCATGGCCTGGCGCCCATGGAGCCGCAACAGCAGCCGCCTCCGCCTCCGTTTGTGGAGGACAGCGATCTGGAGCAGGAATACGCGGATCGGCCCGACTATATGCGGTATGTGGAGCGCCTGCCCTATGCCAGCCACAACAACGACAGCGATGCGCTGCTGGACGGCGCTCAGAAGGCGCCGTGCTTCGTGGAGCTGGAAGGGCATCCGCATTGGACCAGGCTGCAGCGCAGTCTGAAGCCCATGCGCTACACCTCGCAGCGCTCCGACACCGACACGCTGACGCTCTGCGAGCAGCCGCCGCCCAAAGCGCCGGCCAAGAAGGCGAAGCCAGCGGCCAAGCGACGTCGTGGCGGACGCGACAAGACGCCACTGCAACCCATCAGTCTGCTGCCCAGCAATGCGGTGATGGCCGTGGAGGAGTTGCCTCCAGCGCCGACGCTGCAGAAGCGCCGCAAGACGCGTCAGGTGATCTGCACGCGTTCGCTGGAGAACCTGAAGTACCAGAAGATGGCCATCTACAATCGCATCTCGCTGATGCAGGAGCGCATCATCACGGCGCTGGACCGGCTGCAGGGTCGCCTGCTGCAGCTGCAGATGCCGACGTGCAGCAACCAGGAGAAGCAGCGACGCGAACGCAACGCCTTCCAGTTCTGTGTGAAGTTCGCGCGCAACTTTCTGTATCCGGTGCGCGGCCTGATCGAAGAGGTCCGCTCGACGCCGGTGGCCAGCTTCCACAGTGCCACCTCGAACGAGGCCAGCCAACGGGTGGTCGGCGTCTACACGCTGATGCTGCAGTCGGTGCAGAGCTACAAGCGCCGGTTGCGCTTCTTCCTGCTGGACAAGGTGCCGCAGAAGCTGAGCGCCCTCATCGAGATGATGTACACGCTGACCAATGTCTGTGTGGACAAGGGCGTCCTGGATCGCCAGGATCCGGTGGTGGAGTGTCTGCAGCAGCGCTGCACCAGCTTCATCACCTTCATCGAGGACATGCAGCAGGAGCGCTTTCAGCTGGCCCGCGAAGCCTATCGACGCCTGCAGAAGCAGCATCGTCCCGCCGGCCTTGGCTGCGCAATGCGCGATCGCTACGATCTCAAGATGTTCCTCAACGATCTCAAGCTGTACGAGCCGCGCCTGGTGCCCAAGCAGCGACCCGAGAAGCGTCGTCCACGTCGCCCCCGGCCGGACAACGCCAACGGCCAGGCCGTGAACTCGCCGACCCAAGGCCACGATGCGCCTGCTGGCGATCAAGCTGGCGGGGCGCAGCTGCAACTCGATCCGGCCGACGAGGTGGCCACGCACATTGAGTGCGTGCATTGCGGCGATTATCGCGATCCCACCAGCGACGAGTGCTTCGAACCCAGCTCCGATCAGAAGGATCAGTTGTCCAGCATTCTGGCGCTGCTCCAGCAGCCGCCCCACGAGCAGCACGAACTCCATCGACAGCTGCTGAAGGCCATGGAGCATGTGACCAAGTCGCAGGTGCGCCAAGTTCTCGATCCTCTCGTCCGCTCGTTGGGCGCCATTCTCGATCAAAAATACCACTGAAATTTCTTCCATTTCCCCATTACCCAATTCTCCACTCCCAACTCCCAATACGGATGCATTCATCAACTTTGTTTTCGATCTTCGAAATTGTTAAGTGAAAATATTGAATATATTTCTAGCCATGTTTGATTTGAACTCCACTGATTTATCGCTTAACGCTTAGTTATCCATTCAATTCTATAGTCTAGTTTTTTTTTCGATATTGGATTCGTCTTTGTCTTCGATCTAGCAAATTTTTATGTCAAAATTTTGTATATAACTATGTTGGATTGGATTCCACTTGTCTAGAGGTTAATGGGTATAAATTTTATGAATACTCGTTAGTCATCGGTTAGGAATCCATTAAATAATATGTAGCATTTTGATCGAATTTCGTCTCAACATTTAAGCCTCGTTGACTTGACTCAAGTGCTAAATATTACTAAAGCTCAATAGCTTAGAATCGTTACCGATATATAGTAAATATGGAAAAGTTAATCAATTTCTATAACACAGATTTGTTAGCGATATTTGTGTTGCACAGTTATCGACAGTCCGAAATTGCTGATCTGTCAGTGCACTTTTCTACATACTTTAGAGAGAGAGCGCAATAACATTGCCCTCGAACTAGAGAGAGAAAGCAACAAAGAGCTGTGATCGATAAAGAAATACGTTTCATTATTATTGATTAATTGTCATATATATTTGAATTATTTAATAAAATTGTTTTGAGAATAACAATGCAGTTTAGAAAGAGATAACATGACAGAGCGAGACAGGCACAAAGAAAGAAAGAGACAGAGAGAGAGAGAGAAAGGCGTGATGAGCTAGTCAGAGGTTCTTGTTCATGCGTGTATAACAACTAAATGCAATTACATATATAGTTTAATATATTTGAATAATGCTTAAACGAAGCACAGGCAGCAGCTGATGATGTCTCCCCCTCCAGCTTCTTCGTCCGTCTCTTGCGTGCCACGCTCTCGCTGACAGGTGTGTGGCAGGTGTCTTCGGTAAATGCATTTCTCGTGTTCGAATTGTTGCATTTCATAAATAATTAAATATAGCAGTGGAGAGAGAGAGAGACGCATACAAAATAATCGTATTCATATTTTGTGGTTGCCTGACCTTTCGTTCTTTTGTTTTCATCTTTGTTATGTTTTTAAAGTTTTGTTCAACAATTTGCGAATACTACAAAATACCATAAACATCTATAATATACATCGATGTGTGTGTGTGTGTGTTTCGAGTGTGCGTGTGTGTGGTAGTGTAGAGCATTCCTCTTAGCCAGAGCAGGCCGTGCACAGCGGCAAATTATCCTCCACGGCAAACGTGCTCGCCGTAATGGGCGAGGCGCATTTCTGCAGAAACGAGAGAGAAAACCAATTAATAGAAATATATTTTCTGTATTCCGTACACTGAGAGACAAGTTTCCAATAATGAATTTCGATTTTATTCAAATTGCATTCTAAAAGTTTATTTCAATTGCATTCAATTCTAAAAAGTTTATCAATTGATAAAAAATAATGAATTTCGATTTTATTCAAATTGCATTCTAAAAGTTTATTTCAATTGCATTCAATTCTAAAAAGTTTCTCAATTGATAAAAATAATGGATTTCGATTTTATTCAAATTGCATTCTAAAAGTTTATTTCAATTGCATTCAATTCTAAAAAGTTTATCAATCGATAAAAATAATGAATTTCGATTTTATTCAAATTGCATTCTAAAAGTCTATTTCAATTGCATTCAATTCTAAAAAGTTTATCAATTGATAAAAATAATACATTACAAATGCCAAACTAAATTTAAACAAAATATTTTATAATTCTTTACCATATTTATATTCGCTTTGTATACAATTTTAGTATTAAAAACGCCAGTTTACCCAAACTAAATTATTTTTAAATTACATTTTGATTGATTATACAAAAACAGTAGCTACAGAAAAATTATTATCTAATATCTATTTAATTTTGGACGTATTTAAATCAAGAATAAAAGTTTCATTGATTGTTTCTCTGTTGATTCAAAAGAATTGTTAAATTTAACATAATAACCTTTTATGTGTATTTAATGATATTTATTTCTGATGAAATATGCAGTACAAGCTCAGAAATAATATGAATGCCAACTTTTAATGAAGAATAAGGAAAATTTTAATCGTGAATTTATTTCTTAACTCAATTTGAATTAGCGACAACTAAACTGCTAATCATGAATAAGAGAAAATGCCTTTTAAAATTCAAATTAAATTATCGACGATTAAACCATTAATCATGAATAAGGTAACATTTATTTTAAAATTCAATTTGAATTATCGACAACTAAACCTGTAATAATAAATAAGGAACGTTTACTTTAAAAAGCAATTCAAATAATCGACGGCTAAACTGTTAATCATGAGTAGGGGAGAATTGATTTCAAAATCCAATTCACCAATATCGACAACTAAACGCTTACTCATGAATATTCATTTTATCGAGTCTCGATGATATTATTCTCAGTGTATGAATTAAGTCCCATCTCTCTCCCTCTCTGTGTGGGAACTTTGCTCACCTTGCACTTGAAGCAATCGCGATGCCACTTGGCATTCAACGCAACAATGGCATTCTCCGTGATGGGCTGTTTGCAGCCGGCGCAGCGAGCCGCAAAAAGCTGCTCGAAGTCGATGCGGCAATAGGGACGCCCCTCGCGCTCGTAGAACGAGGTGCCCACCAAGGGCTTCTTGCAGGGCCCTCCGCAGACAAAGCACTCCTCGTGCCACGTCTGCTCCATCGCCTTGATCGTCCGCTGCAAAGAATCAATATATAGTATTATTTGTTGATCAGCTTTGATAATCGTGCAATCGCAATTAGAGCCAATCAATCGCACACACACCCATCCAATTAGTAAAGTTGTGCCAGGCATAATCGCACTATAAATACTCTCTAAATACTCTGCTTCGCCATCCCTGACTTTGCTGCAGCCCTAGCAATTTTATGCAGTCTGTCGCCATTTTGGACATTCAACTGAAAGCTGAAACTGGCACATCTTGTTTTTAGCAATAAGTAATGGCAGCCAATAGAATAAATTAATTTGTCATAATGGAAAACAATCCGAACCCAACCCATTTGCTACTTATCATTATCATGATAATACTTTGGCATTTATAATTAAGTTATTAAGCAATATTGTGAATTGATATATGATCATGGTTGCCAATTGATTAGCATAATAATAATACTCAATGGGAAACTCTATCGATCCAATTGAATATCTGTGATGTTTCAAGTTCAATCCTGACCTAACCCAAATTGGGGTTCACATTCAAAATCTTGTACAATATTTTGCGCAGCTTGAGACGAACAAATTTAGAATCATGTACAGCTGTTCACTAATTGCCTGATGAATAAACTGATTGCGATAGAGATGGAGGCAGACGGACGATAAACGACAGATAGAGAAAGATAGAGAACTGATTGCTGGATAAACGAGCTGAGCTGTACGAGTCATCGTATAAATAGATATAATTATAATACCATTTGCTGACGATGCTATATCTATATACATATATGCTATGCATTACAAGTTTATTGGGCGAAGAAGAAGCAGCCGTTTATGTGGAAATGTTGACAATTTTACAATACAACAATTGCTGTTAATAAAACCCCAAAGTTTATGGCAAACAGACGACGCCTTGAGACGATGTCAGCAATGTTGATCTTGATGACTGGGCGCCATGCAATTGCGTATCTATTTCCGGGAGGGCAGCGAAATGTGGGACGCAGAGCAATGGAGGGAATGTTGGCATTGGATAGTAGAGAAAAGCACAGTAGCGCAGAAGGTAGTGTAAAAAAAGTGGTGTAGAGTGGAGTAAGGTCTCCCTGTAAGAAGTGTTCAATAATGACAGGTAGTAGCTTAGAGTACTGTAGTATAGATTAAAGTAGTAGAGTAAGGTAGGTGGTAGAGTTTTGTGAAATAAGATAGTGTAGAATACAGGAAGGTAGTAGCGTGGGGTAATTTACAATAAATTAGAGTAGAAGATAATGGTAGAATAGAGCAGAGGTAGAGTCAAGTAGTTGCGTTGAATAGAGAAAGGTAGTGTAAAGTATACAATGCAGTAAGGTGGTGTAGAGTAAGGTAGTGTAGAGAAGAGCAAGGTCGTGGAGAAGGGTAGCAGAGTAAATAGTGTAGAGTAGACAAGGGAGTGTTGGGCGGGAAGGCAGTGTGCTGTAGAGTAAGGTCGTAACATTGGGTGGTGTGGAATGGATAAAAGTATTAGATTTGAGCAGAAGAGAGTAGTGGTAGAAGTGAAAGGTAGAGCAGAGTAAAGTATGGTCGTAGAGTAGAAAGTGTAGAGTAGGAAGGTAGTGAGTAAGGTCGTACACTACAGAAGTGTGGAATGGATAAAAGTCTTAGATTTGAATAACTTGAGTAGTGGTAGTAGTGAAAGGCAGCGCAGAATAAAATAAGGTTGTATGGCCGGGTAGTTGCGGAGAGTGGTGTCGAAGGGTACTAGAGCAGGGTAGTAGCGCAAGGTAGTGCATTATATATCACGGAAGTGGAAGAGGAGAATGTAGAGTACAAACGCAGTAGACTAGGAAAGGGTTACCGCAAATACTCAGAGTAGTAGGGTAGGTAATGCTAAGAGCGGTAGTAGGAGTGTTGAGACCTTGCAGTATCTGAACGTGGGGGTAGGGGCAGAGAGCACTCACCTCCAAGATGGGCTGCTTGCAGCCGTAGCAGGTGCCCGAATAGTTGCTCACGAAGCAGTCGGAGCAGACGGGCTCGTCGCCCTGTATGTGGAAGGTGGCCTCGGTGATGGGGCGGTTGCAGTCCTTGCAGGCGAAGTGCTCCGGATGCCAGGTCTTGCCCAGGGCCGTGATGATGCGTTGCTGGATGACCTCATTGCACTTGTGACAAATCGATGCCGGCTCCGACTGGACAAAAAGAGACGAGAGGAATGGAAATGAAACAAAACAATTAATATGGACATCACGTGGCAAAGGCGTTCAAATATTTCATAATGAATAACTAAATGCGAATACTTGTTGTTGTTTTGTTTTATTTTTGTCGGATCTAAAAGAGTCGACGTATTGACATGCCGCGGGTTCATAAACCGCAACAGCAACGAAAGATTTGCGTAATTCAATGCAAATTCCAGAGCCGAGAAAGCTCATAACTCACAGACCGCAGCACAAAGAACAATCATAATAATATACTACAATATGTATATAAAATACTAAAATGATGAGCATCAGCATTAAATCATTTTTATTGCATATTATAAAGTAATGTCTGTTCCGTCGGGGGTTCGTATCAAAAGTTCCCCCGACGCGTTCATACGATGAACGATCATCCGATTCGCTGTTTCGCTGTTTGTTTTTAAGGTGTGTGTGTTTTCCAGAAATTAACCTGGAAATCTTCGTTGCTTGTTGTGTAAGCAGCGAGCAACTCATTTTGATTATTTGCAATAGATATAGTACTTGCTTTAATGACAGATCCAAGCTGATTGAGCTTCTATTCCCACCGCCCAAACTTGCAAGAACTGCGACTACTTTTATTTGCTGTGCATGTTATAAGATTAAAGTTGATTCACTTGAAGATCATTAAATCTGAGCTTGTGTCATCCCCATTAACTTAAATCGCAAAGTATTCCTTGAATGGCAGCATTCAGCACAGGATTATTAAATCATGCGTGAATCATTCAGAATTCCATTTTCAAATATATATATCACAGGAAATCACGAAGAAACTTATTTAAAGTATATTAATATATTTTTTTTTTAACAAGCGGTTCTTTCTGCACTTCAACACAAATACTATAACTTATTCTTGGCCATGTAGTTGGAACTGTGAATAATTATCCTTTAAAACGAAATTTGCAGAAGCAAGCCAGAAATGACTATCAAATAGGGTTAAAGGAAGTCTGAAAAGATTTTACGTAGGACCTGCCTATAAGTCTTATATCGAAATGCATTTTGTGTGTGTGTGCAACAAAATGTAAATGGAAAATTAACTAAAGTCCGAATCTCCAATTATGTCAGTTTGCATTTAATATATACATACATATTTCGGTAAATCTAAAACTAGAAAGATATAAATTTGAATATTATGCAAGAACACAAGAACCTATAAAATTATTCAATTTTTGTAATCCGATTTTTTTTAATTTTCATATAGCCTTCAGTTACTATTACTGAGAGTAAACCATTTCAACGCTATATCTACATACATATGTATATACATATTTAAAACTAATCAAAATTAGCAAAGCCACTTTTATAACGCCAGAAAGTATGCCACAATAGTTGATTTACAACTATTATTTATTTTGCATATTATTCGAGTTTATTTCAGATTTTAAACTGAAATTCAAAATGCTAGAAATGAATGAAATTGTCCAGAAATTAAGTGCAGCGAAAACAAGCGTAAATATTAAAATAAATTGCAGCGAATTGATGGCGAATTGCAATAAAAAATGCTCCATGTTTGGGGGGCATTTCCAATTCGAGAAAACTAATCGATCTGCAGCCGATAACAATAATTGTTTTGGCAGTCGTTCAAAGTCGCGTCGAATGAGTTATTGTTTAAAAAAAATTAACGGTGTGCTCGTCGTAATGGCAGATAATAAACATTAGCCTGGAGGTTGGAGTTGTGTCCGTGGCAAGGCCTAAAAAATCGGCGACGTTGCTGCCAACTTTCGATGCCACCCACGCAGTCAACAACAACACAAGCAACAACAACAACAACAGCAACAGCAACTGTGGCAAATGGTGTCAATGCAACAACGTTTCGAATGATAACGGCATCGAAATCAAAATCACAAAATTGTTGCACATAAAGATGAAAAATCGCTGCAGGTCGTAAATTAAAGGCAATTACCCCCAAATGCAGCTGAGAATCTGAGAAGTGTTCTCCAGATTTAATTTGCTCGAATTAAACGCACATTAATTTCTCGCCCAGTTGTTGTTGTCGTTGTTCTACGAAGAACATTTTGCATACGACGACGTCTCACTTAGATCATCGCTAGAGTTAGAATTTGAATTAAACAAATGAATGAGCAGCCAACCGAGAGAGAGCGAGTACAACTGCGAGAGTGCGAGTGAGAGCGTAGTTTGCCCTGCAACAACAATAACAACAATAACAACAACAACAACAACGACCACTAAACGACAGCGTTAAATTTAATGAACAATTTGGCGCTTAAAAAACGAGCAAACAAAAGTACACAATAAAAACAAGAAGCTAAAGGCAACAAAGATCACAAACGATAAACGCACATTGAACCTTAACACACCGAACTGCAAATACACTACCAATAAAACCGAACTCAACTCAACTCGCAGCAGTTTCGTTCAATTGGCAACGCTTGCGCAAATGAGTTGGCAACGCCACACACGGTTAACAGCCGCATTTCCGCATGCATTGGTCACACTTATTCAATAAGTTGCACTGCATTTCATAATAATCAAAACATTTACTTAAGAACTGATGCTTTAGTGGTTTTCAATTTGTAAAACTCGCGGCATTTCACCTGCTCGGCTAAATCCATTAACGAAAGCAATAAACTCTTCTAATGGTTCCCAGAATCATTTACTCAGCGTGCTGGCGAAACGAAACGAAACGAAACGAGGCGTAGGCGACGTGCAATTACCCTCTCCGATTTATTTTTAGCATTGATTGACATTTATTGGGATTGTTCGATTCGGATTTTTATAACTACATATTTTATTTACAAGATTTAATAACATATTGAGGGAAGAGTTAATCAAATTAAAAAAATATATATATAATTATATATTACCCTGTCCGATTTATTTTTAGTATTGATTGATATTTATTGGAATTGTTCGATTCGGATTTTTATTGCTTTATGTTTTATCTACAAGATTGAATAACTTATTGCGAGAAGAGTCAATAAAAGCAATGTATTTAAAAAATATATATTTTAGAGTACATCCACTTCGTTTTAAATGTACTTTGTTTGCCGCTCAGTTTAGCATATTTAATAACAATAACAAACAGCAGGATATGCGAATTGTAAATAAATGCACATATATTTCGAACTTTGCAACATTTAATGGGAAAAGCAAAAGAAATTCGCACCTGAATTGCAGTTGCTTCTGTGCTGCTCACCTGCATAGATTTTCGCTGCGAGCTGTTATCAGTTGATTGCAACAATCGGCGAGTTGCCAAGCGAAGCGACGCCAACAACAGCAACAACAATAAATAATAAGCGTAAACAATTTAGCCGGCACAGTTTTCCCCTTGAAATGCCAACAACAAACAAGCGGGCAAACAAACAAAACAAAAAAAACACTAACAACCATAATGAGGCGGCAATAAGTCAAAACAATTCATTTCGATTTGTAGTGTTGCTTATTCAAATGCGATAATTAAAATATTGCACAAATGAATCACCCCAAATACAGTAGAACAACAACAAGTACAAGCAGGGGGCGTGGCAAGGCAATTGTTGTAGTCCCCCCATCAATCAGAGCTGTCAATCAACGAGGCGCTAAGTTTAGCAGCGCTTGGCCAACGCTGCGTATGCGTAATTGCCATTTGTGCTGGCCAAGCATAAAAAGATCACTTAACATTTGGCATACGGCGAACCGAAAGGAAAAGCATATCGATCGATAGATCGATAGATAAATCATTTCTTTCACTGCCGAAATCCGATCTGGCCAAATCTATGAATAGATTGCAGCGAATTAAAAACTCCACAAACTAAATTTTCAATTTTATTTACACGAAATATTTCAATTGCTGCAATGATTTAAATGTTTATTTTGCATTTTTATGGCATTTAAACTGCGCATGGGCGTGTCTCAGTCATCATGCGAATGTATTAAAAGCTACTTGAAAATATTAAATTATTGAAACAGAATTTTGAACTAATCGATTATGAGAAATCTATAGATGGCCCTGCTTTTAATACCAGATTTAAAACTTCTTTTACTTCAACTTTATACATTATGAAATACAATAAGCTAAGAAAGTTTTATTGTTCTTGTTCTTGTTGAATGTAAATGTATGCGAATAAATTAATTAAAGTGCAGTTAATGGAGAGATTAATCAAAGTGCGATTGGAATCGTGGATGTTTAAAGCAAACTCATTCGCTGTTCGTCGTGAAGGAAAGTGAAAATGAATCATTGGGATCGATTGATGGCCAAATTAAGTATCGCTATCGGAATGTAAGAAGCAGCCAAAAGCGAAGACAACAAAATGATGTCAGAGAGCAGAGCTCTCGATTATCGAGTTCTATGCGATCATCGTTAGATCTGGATCTGTGATCTCTTAGCTCAACTCGACTTGGAACTTTTTTTGTATTATTATTATGTTTTTTTATTTTTTGGCTTTCCCAGCTGGCGGACGTGGGACGTTGGCTCAAGTGTTGTGTCGACACTTGCAAAACTTTATGTTATTGCCTCTTTTCGTATTCCATGTGTTTTGTTTGGGAAAGTTTTCGTGTTCGCCCACTGAAGTGGGGACTCTGGAGGTGGCCCAGGCCCCAAAAACTCAACAGTTGGAAATTGTTTTTGTTTTTGTTTTTTTTTGGTGCGCTGTTGAATTGTTTTTCAATTTTTGTGTGTGCGTCTGTGCGTCTGTCTCTTTTCTTTCGTTTAGTATTGATAATTAACATAAATACTAATATGGCAAGTCGGGGCCAAATGGAGACGACGATGACGACGAGGAGGAGACGGAGACGGAGACGGAGTTGGAGGCACTTTTGTTGTGTGCCTTTTGGGTAGGCAGCTCGTAAAAAGCTCAAGAAAACGACAGTTGAAGCTTTGAGTTTGTAATGCTCGAAAATTCCACACGCTGTGAATCTTACGCCGACTTTGGTTTGGCGTCGAGACACTTCAAACGGACGTGGCACATGCGGCGTATACGTAATGCGACAACCTGTTTGCGCCCGCCCACGTGCCCCAAACTCTGACTCTATGAATGGAGATCTCTCTGTGTCAACCAGATGACAAACGGCTTCAGAGCCGAGATTATCGATCTCTTGCCCGTCTCTCGTTGCCCGTTAGATGATTTGTTTTGACCGATGCGTTATTTATGATTGTCCCAAAGGGATTTGCATAGATTTATTTCATTTTTGTCTTCAACTCACCATTTTGCTGCTTCTTCGGCTTGTTTTGCGCTTTTTACTGCTGGACTTTCAATTTGTTGGATTTGCTGCGTTTTATTTACTCTGCCTTCTTTTTATTTACTGCACCAGCGTGTGCAAAACTTCAACAACAACCACAACAGAAAAAAAAAACGTAATTAACTTGGTTTATTTAATGTATTGACAATTAGACGTTTGACGCAACGAGCAGCGAGTGAAACGAACAAAATTAACTCCAATAACAAACAGCAAAAATAGCGAAAAATATCAAAATGTGTAAAAGCAAAATAAAATTATATAAAAAGTGAATAAATAATCAAGACTGTTGCCAGGCGGCAAACTCTTGACTCGCAATTAATTAATCAAATTCATCGAACTATAATTTCCTTTATTTATTGAGCTTGCTTAACTAATTTCAATCAATATATAAATCAGGCAAATAATTTGAGATTTGCAAAAAAGGGGATTACGGGATTGTGTAAAGATCATTCTGGGGATATGGCAACGTAATTAATATATGCCATAAGTCGACTGAGATTTGTTTAATCTGATTGTTCACTACAGCGAAGCTACAAATTTGAACAAAAATAGTTGCGAAAAAACAATAATTAATTGGGTATCTCAAAAATCTATTTGTGAAAATAACGTAAGCGACAAGCAATTTTTAAGTTTATTTTTTATAGTTTACATCGATGTTAATTAGCGACAATTGGCAATGTTGATCCGATATCTCAGTTAACATGCTGAATATGTTTGGTAAATGTCAACAAAAAATCGACAAACTGTTTGTTGCTTACGTTATTTTCACAAATTGAGTCGATCAATACATTAAACCATTGTTTTCTCACGATCAAATTAAGCACATAATTCCTCAACAACTATAAAATGTAAATATAGAACTACAGAATATGGGTTTTTAAACGGAGAAAATCATTGATTGGCATTGACATAGAGATGATCATTAGATTGAACTATTTTAAAAAGTTGATCAGACTTTGTGATCAGCTTTAGCTCGAAAAAAGCTATAAAATAGCTGCCTTCTATATACAAAAAATATATATTTTTAATATGTATTAATACACAGGATATACAAATATAGTATAGTATATTTATTGAGCTCAAAATTTGCACAAAAATATTGCAGCATATGGAATTTGAAACGCTCTAAAATTAATTAAAACGAATTTAATTGTTTAGCTATAAATAGAGATATTTGTATTAAATTGTTCCTGAGTAATGTGGAATGCTAATTTATTTGGAGAAGCGCTTGCAACTGTTGAGCTATTAAAAAAATAAATATATATGGAATATATGTATATTTAAATTTAACTTAATTTGATGTGATATCAATTCAGATATTTGTATTAAAATATTCTTGAGTTATGTTCAAATATTGAACATAAAATGTATCTGTAACGCCGCCCTAAAATGAATTTATGCAAATTGAATTGATTTGCCATAAATTGATATATTTATATTAATTTACTCTCGAATTTAACTATTGTGGAATGCTTAATTTTTGGAGCAGCCCTCGCTACTTAAGCTACTGTCTTTTTTTTTTTCGAGAACAGAACAGCAAAAGCAATAACAACAACAACAACAACGACAACGTCAACGATGTTGATGCATTGGAGGGCAACCTAGTTAAGCACAGGGGGAGGGAGGGAGATGGGGAGAAGTGAGAAGCGAGGAGTGAAGAAGAAGAGGTTGACAGTCAGCAATGACAACAAATGAGGCGGCAACTCAAAAGTCAAAGTCAAAACAAAATACACACACACACACACACACACAGAACAGTCGCAGACAGCACAACAAAATAACAACAAAAAATACGTATGAAGGGGGAAAAATTAAATTCAAATAATCATCAACAAAAAAAAATAAATAAATTTCATACAAATTTCAGATTCGGAGATTTTCCTCGCACCAAAAACAAAAGTGGAAAACGAAAAATTTGATTTGATTTGATTGAAAGAAAGCAGAGCACAGAAGAGGAAGAACTAGAATTGGAAAGTAACGGGCGCGAAGAAAAGAGTGCAGGAGACAGCGAGGTGGAGAAGGGAGAGGACAAGGAACCGCGAACCGTTAAGCAGCCGATTAACCGCTAACCAAAAAAAATACAACCGCTGTTTACCCGTTTACCGAACCGAACCGGCGAGCGTCGACCAAGAAACTGAAACCGAAAACGAAAACGCAGCAAAGCAAAGCGAAGCAGCAGCAGCAGCAGCAAAAGCAGCAGCGACAGCGACGACGACTGCGACGTCAGCAGCGACTGCGATGGAGGGCAACGCGCGCAGGCGCCGCAACAGCGCAGCGACACAACAACGAACGCCAGGTGGCGCCACCAGGCAAAGGACAAAAGCAGCGGCAGCAGCAGCGGCAGCAGCAGCAGCAGCAGCAGCAGCGCCCAGGCCGATGGGCAAGCCTTTGGCGGCGGCGCACGAACAGCTGGAGCTGATGCTGACGCGCATCGAGCGCAGCTCCGAGCCGCAGCCGAGTCAGAGGCGACGTCAGATGCAGCTGTCCAACAGCGGCGACGACGCCACGACGCAACTGCAGCGCAGTCAGCTGGTGCCGCTGGCGCACAATCCGCAGCTGCTGGGGCCGGAGCAGCGGCGAGCGCTGCTCGAGCTGCTGTCGCGCAGCCAGGAGGCGCAGCAGCAGCAGCAGCACCAGGACGACCAGCAGCAGAAGATTGTCCAGATGCTGCAGGGCGACAACAACAACAACAACAACAGCAACAGCAACGTCGGCGATCCGTCGCGCGACGCCATGCGCCGCACGCTGCAGATGCTGTAAGTACAACAACAATTCGCTAAATAATTTAATAACAACAAGTTGCCGTCGACGTTGGCGTCGCTGTCGCCGTCGCTTGCAAATGATGTCATCGTCTCCATTCGTAGTTCGCTCTCTCTCTCTCTCTCTCTCCCAATTCGACACACGCACACACGCACACACAGTCAAACGCACACTTGGAGCACTTTTGTGCGCTGCTGACGCCATCGACGACGACGGCGACGCCGACGTCGCTGCCCTGGCGGAGTTACTCACTTCGAAACGACGTTCGACGTTCGACGTTCGCTCGCGTTTGCAAATAAAGCAGCAACAAAAACAGTGCCAAAGTTGTTGTTGTTGCTCTATACCCATTGTAGGGAGTGCTGAAAAGGGGTATGCTGATTGTGTGCGTCCGTTTGCCACACATGTGTAGATTCAAATCCTTTTAACTCTGGCGACTTCAAAATTGGGCTGCCTCTGCCAAATGCACAAATGTTTCTAATATTTACAAAAACTTCATTAATTAAAATACACTGTCTGTCTAGGCAGATTAGTGCATTAATACCCAAGTCCATTGTTAAAGACTTTAAATTTATTATACGGTTTTGTTTATTATTTATTTTTTTAACGTCGATTCTCATTGTTATTTTTTGCCTTGTTAGACAAAGGTAATCGAAATATAATTTTGTATATAATTTATTTTGCGATTTTAACCTGTTCTTCAACCAATTGTCTTTTCTTCTACAATGTGGCGCTATTTTTGAAGAGAAACTCTGAAAGATATTCTCAAGAAAACGATCAGCTGTTCAGTATTCTATATAATTAGGGTATTATTGATTATTTTTCTGTTTGGACTGAGTTTTTTTGTTGCTCAGAAATAATGATTATTTACATTATTCAGTAACTGTCGATTATTTTATATGCTTACACATGATTTTTATTTTGTATGCCATTTATCAATATTTTTGAAGAAAACCATTAAAAATCTATTTCGATCCAATCTAAAATGTTAGGCTCTGACTCTAAAAAAAAGTTGGAAACCTTTGATTTACTGTCTGCCAAAGTTTTGTTATTTATTTGCTGTAGCTTCTTACGATCCCCAACTCCCCAGAAAGTTGATGCATTATCGGAAAGCCCAAAAGTTGAATATTTTTGAGGGTGTTCCGCAGTTGTGCTTAACTATTTAACCATTTACGTGCTCAGTTTTCATTTTTGTTTGTCGCCCCTGTGTTGTGATTAGAAATATTTACTACCGACTGCCACCGCGTCAGGCAGCTTTATCAACGGTCATTTGGCGTCGAACCTTAAAGTTGAACTTGACCCCAGAACAAACTATATTATGTGTTTAACAATTTGCTACCTGAAACTGTGACTTGCTAATCGCAATTTATGTATGTCGTCTGTCTTATCGAGTCTGCGGTATCAATCTTCATCAACGCGGGCTTTACAGTTTGCAGAGACAGAGACAGTCGGAAACGAGTAAATCAGGGTTGCGCGTCACTCTTCGATAAGGTTGCAAACTAATGTTTAATGCGCGTAAATGAGTTGTACATTTCTATAGTTTTAATCTAATTGTCAGGGTAACTGCTAGTCGGTCACGCTCAGCCACTCAAAACACGCTCATCACGTTACATTTTAATCACATCTTTTTGTGTTAACATCGCTCTGTTAACACAGTCAGCTTGTCACTTCAACATTAACAGTTTAACATTAACATTAACAGACAACATTAGCGTCACTTTAACATTTGACAAGTAACAAGCGTTCCACTTGTCGTTTAAATTATGCTAACGAATATATTAGCAACTTTTTACTTGGAGTTGTCTTTTCAGTTCCGACTACTTTCGACAGTCCCCAAATAAACTTAGTTATTTTTATGCTTTTGTTTGGATGATAAATTCGCTTTTACTATTTTATGGTATTTGTTATTGAAATGTTTCAGATAAATTCGCTGTTATTATGCGCCTCAGATGTTTGTTATTGTCAAGTTTATTATTCCCAAACACTTTGTTGCAGCAGTTTATTGTCTGTAGATGTTGTTCTAAAATTCGACACATTTCTTAAGCTATCTTTGAAGTTTCTTCTTTTGGGGGATCTTGAGAAAATTCAGAATACATTCGAGACAACAGTTAACTCACTATAATCGCTTAATTTATTTTATCTCGTAAATAGCTTCTTTGCAAATAATATTTTTATATGTTATCTATTTTGCTAAATACATTTTATAAGTTTTTTTGTTATATCCATAACTAACGTAGAAAAATGTTCTCTGAATGTTCCTATACCAAAACTTTTTAGAAGATAAATTAATAATACAATTTATTTAATTCGAATTTAATCAAAAATTACTTACTTCAAAGTTAAGACTTTTTAGAAGAAAAATGAGAAATAAATTTAAAATAATTGAAATGGAACTAAAAAAATATTTCCACATTTTAAAAGTTAATCTGTTTATTGGACACACCATTAAACATTAAATAAAAAATAATAAATTTAAAATAATTGAAATGGAACTAAAAAAATATTTCTACATTTTAAAAGTTAATCTGTTTATTGGACACACCATTAAATAAAGTATGAGCATTTTTACTTTATGACTTTTAAGAACAAAATTATAAAGTAAATTAAAAACAAAAATGTGGTAATTTTTTTAGCATTTGAGGTTCAGCAAATAAATTATTACCACATTTTTAAATCCAATATGTTTAGAAAAAATTGACATTTTAAAAGAAAGATGAATGAATTAAAAGAATGTAAATTTAATCACAAAACTATAACTACATTTTAGAAGCTAATTACCAATTAATAGAGTGCATAACTGCTAATGATTTTATGAAGAAAATAATAGATTATGCAAATTTTAAACAAAATGCAAATAATTAAAAAAAAAGCGTCGTTTGTGCAGATTATGTTTTGTAGTTAACTCTTTCAATTATTAACGCTAATTCCGACTTCGTTCGCTCAACTTGACGATCGTCCGCCACATTTGGAGCGCTATAAACCCGTCAGCCCGAAATTCCCTTATCGCCCCAAAATAATGCCGAACTCTTCTATGGGAATACTCGCTATACTATATGTGCATACAAATGATATATGCTGACGACAAAATCGCACTTAGATTGCACAGAGCGAGAGAGTGAGAGACGAAGAGAGAGAATATCGTGTGTGGAATATCTCTCGGAATTCTCCCGCTCAGCTCAGTAGCACCTGAAGCTATTTGGCAACTGTTTTTTGTGCTTTTTGGTTGCTGTTTTTTGCAGTTTTTTTTTGTGCGCTCGCCTGATATGAGGAATTCTCGTAATCAAATACTACGGCCAAAGCCAAATAATCGACAACTGTTTGCAATTGAAATTCGCGCTGACTTTTTTTGGTTTATTTTTGAGATAAAATTTGCACATTCTGTGAAAAATAGTTGGGCGCTGGGGGACAGGGAAACTATTGGCATAACAGCGCCACACCTCTCGGTTCCCCCTTTTGCACCTTTTCGAGCCCGGAACGGGGACTTGATGACTATACTTTACCTGCTCTTTGTCATATTTCCAGTCGGCTCTCCTGCCTCGACTCTCCTCATTTGTTTGATCAATAAATTTGCGCGTCGCCTTCTCCGAACCCCTTGCTCAAAAAAAAAAAATATTAGAATCGTTGGCTATGTCAGAAGCGTTGCCTCATCGCGGTGCTTTATTAATGAAACTACTCTTTGAATGTTTTCCTCATTCTCTTCTGTTTTCTGTTTTTGTCTTTCGCGGTTTCCATTTCCATTTTCCGCACATTGATTGTGTCATATTATTTGCTCAGCTGCAAACTTCGGCGGGGGGAAAAGCGGAGTCCATAGATGACGATTAACATAGCAACCTTAACCCTGATGACCCAGACCCAGACCCAGACCCAAAACTCGAGACCCGAGACCCGAGAGACAACAATACTCTGACTTGCAGCGAGTCCAACAACTATAGGCAAAACTAATACAATCATATTTTGTATGGCGAAAATATCTTCCCATTTTTCGTACTTTTTGCACATGCGAACTTTGCATTAACAGTCGAGAAGTGCATATACTATATGTCATATAATACTATATAGCGTAGTTTATATCTTATCCGCAGCGCATTTTACAGTCCAACTTCGATATGGCAAGTGACCGTTTTATGCGAACTTTTTTATTGAGATAATTAGACTTTAGATACATATATCTGAAATAGATTTGCTGACTTTTCTATTTGATTAAAATAGTTGCTGAGATGCATAAAATATTTATTGTAAAAATTGCTTTATTTAATGTAAATTAATTACTTCGATTTTGAGCGTTTTATGCGACCGTTTTTATTGAAATAATTGCATTTTAGATACATATTGAGTATCTTTGCATTTGCTTGTGTTTACATTAGGAAAAATATTATTTAACTTTAATTTGAAACGATTGACATTTTACAATTTTTTAATTTTGTATCTACCTAAAATATATTCTTATTTCGTGTTTTTACTTAACATATTTGGATTACCATTTTTCATGTTTCATAATCCAAAATGGATTTATCATCGTATCGATTACTAGTAGAACTAAGTTATTTATTCAGAGTTATAATTTTAATAATCAATGTAGTTATATATTTCTAGATGAAAGGCATTGTAACTCTATATTAAATTTATTTTATTTAATCATTAATTTATTATTTTATAATTTATTTTAATGTTTTCTTTGAAATGCGTTTGAAGAACAATAATTTACAATTTATCTTGTAAATATATTATTGCTTGTTTTTAAGTAATTATAAAAATGCTTGAAGAGTTCATTATTAATTAATTACAATTTATTATAGTTATTTGTTTCTTTCAATTATTTGTTGATATGCTTTAAATCTGAGCCATTTGCAAACTAAGAAATTGAATTGTTAAAATGCTTTCAAGACAACATTTGCAATTTATCTTTTTATTTTATCTTTTGCAAGTTATTACAAAAATGATAATTTATTCATTTATATATATTTCTATATAATATATATTTAAATGATTTACTATATGCAAGCTAAGAAATTGGGGTGTTGAAATGCTTTCAAGATGAATTATTGAATTTGTACAAACTAAATTATTTAATCTGAAATGGCTCTGTTATGTTTAGTTACTTTGGACTGTGGCAATTATTTAATTGCACTGCGAATTGAAGCTAATGAAACGCTGCTGAGCTGCCAAGTGAACTGACCCCACGCCCAGTTGAAGGGTATGCGAACAGTTTGCTATTTTCGACATTGGCCTTGAGACGCCTTTTCGCCACATCTTCCCTCTCGCTCTCCACTCTCGATTCTCTCTCTCTCTCTTGGGGGGGGGGGGGACGGAATTGCGTGTCGGCAGGCCATATGAAAGCCCAAATGGAGACACGATGCGACTCCCGAGGGGTTGGAGCATGCGATACTGTGACTATGACGCTATCGGCCTGCGAGGCTGATGCAATTGGCCGGCCCGACTCAGACTCTGACTTTTCCCAGTGTGTTCTGTATATTCTGTGTGTGCTAATCAACCAAATGGCAAACGCCAACTTCGAGTTCCAGTTCGAGTTCGACGTTGCTTTTGATTTATTAGCACCAATTTGTAATCCAATTCTCTTTTTCTCTTCCTCCACAGTCCGCTGGCGCTGAAGCCGGGAGATTCGCCGTATTGCAAACGCTTCTGGGCGGGACATCGCTATCTGAAGGAGCGCCAGAAGCTGCATCAACAGCTGCAGCCGGGCGACATGCGCTACAAGGAGGTGAAGATCTTGCGTTCGCCCACCGGCAAGTTCTTTCTCTCCAAGACGCTCGAGGACGAGCTCAAGGACGAGAAGCAGGTGCTCGACTTCATCGACTCGCAGCTGCATCGCCGCAAGCAGAAGGCGCTGACGCCCGAGCAGCGGGCGAGGCAGCGACAGGCGCTGGACGAACGCGCCGAGCTCGATCGCCAGAAGCAGCAGGTCAGCGAGTGGCGGCAGCGTCATCACATGCACGAACTGAAGCGGGCCCAGATCGAGGCCACCAAGAGACAGCAAAGCCAATTTGCTGCGATACCCGAAGAGCAGCAACTGGTTGACGATGATGCGACGCCACGACCCACAGCTGATCAGCTGGCCATGCCCGAGGAGCTGAAGCAGCTCTACCGGCAGCGTCAGCAGTTCCAGCAGCAATGCCAGCAGAGCAATCTCTACAACAATCCGCACTGCGCTGCTCCCTGGAAACTGTTTGCCACGTAATCGAAACTCCTTTCCCGTCCTCGCCTTTTTTAACTCCTTTCGCCTGCCACGCAGCATTGCCAGCAATCTGAGCGCCCAGCTGACGTCGCAGGCCGATGTCGATCTGCATCGCAGCATTGCGAGCTACCTCAAGGATATCGTGGACACCGAGGCGCGTCTTGGCAACGAGAGTGGCTGAACTCAACCAGTCTCAATCAATATTCGATTCTCCCTTTTTTCGTCTCGTCCTGCCCATCGAATTCTTAAGCAGCTTCACAACAAATTCAATGTACAACTGAGAACATTTCGATTTCAACGTGCCACAAATTTTACAACTGTAGTCAATAAACAAATGTGTATTTTAAATTAGCGGGCATGAGATCACTTGAATTTCAATTATTTTAAATTTCTGTTTGCATTTTCCAGTCATATTGTTTTTTTATTGTTAACTTTAGTAAATTACAGGACACCTTTTAAATAGGACCTAGTTTGTTATTTATTAAGAATTAATTTTCTTATTTAAATTATTATAACATTAAGCTTCCTAATATTCGTAAAATAATTATTTTAAGTATGAAATGCATTAGAAATTAGTATTTTATTTTTGTCATAAACATTATATTATTATTATAGATTTTTTACTACATATACAAATAGATTAAGTTGTAACACAAAGTCTGTTTATAACATATGCATACATACATTTTTATCAATGGAACTAAATAAATGATTACAAAAATGAAACGAAAACGTTATGATTTCATGGTATACTTTTAGGCAGCGATTCAAAACGCGCGGGTACTGAAGATTAAAAAAACATTGCATACTTTTAGGCAGCAACTCAAAAGTCACCGCCGCGTGGCTGACGGAAACGATTGCAATTTTGTTGCATACTTTTATGGGCCAATATAAGAATATGTTGCTTGCAAAAATAGCTATAACTTGGCCATATCCTTGCGCATTTTGACAGGATATGGTGCGTTCGATTCGCAAGCATCAGTTCTATCGATTGGCATCAAAAAATTATAGGGTCATCTAAGAATCCAACACTTGGAAAATTTCAGTCCGAGGGCAGCAAAGTTTTAGTCGAAATCTCAAAATCAAGGATATCTCGGAAACTACAAGGACGATTTTGATGTCCTTTGGCCAGCTGATAGAGCTCATTAATACGAGTTATTTGCGACAGGACTCGTCAGGATCCGCAAGGATACAGCCGAGTTATAGCCGATTTTGTGTATACAAAAAAGTCCTTGTAACTCAGGTGTTTGAAGGACTTTCGTCCTTTTTGTTGCAGAATCAACAATGACTGGCCAAGGACTATCTGTGTGCCAAAGGACATCCTCGTAGTCCTTCAAATGGCCGAGTTACAGGCGAAATTTCGATTTTCATGAAATTTTTGCATGGTACCCCCTTGTAGAATTTTCGAAGAACATTTTTGGCGATATCTTTGAAATCCTTGTATGCAATTCGATAGTTTCGATGCCCGTGATTGCAAAAAGACAGGCCATTTCGAAATCCGTAAGGACATGGCCGAGCTATAGCGAAAATAAAGTGAATAATTTATTCTTTTCTTAAGACGCGCGCAAAAGTAGGCAACAGAAAAAACAAAGAAAAAATTGAATTGGAATTCCGATTTCAACAATTTTGTTGCATACTTTTATGGGCCAATATAAGGATATGTGCCATGGAAAAATGGCTATAACTTGGCCATATCCTTGCGCATTTTGACAGGACATGGTGCGTTCGATTCGTAAGCATCAGTTCTATCGATTCGCATCAAAAAATTATGGGGTCATCTAAGAATCCAACACTTGGAAAATTTCAGTCCGAGGGCAGCAAATTTTTGGTCGAAAACTCAAAATCAAGGATATCTCTGAAACTACAAGGACGATTTCGATGTCCTTTGGCCAGCTGATAGAGCTCATTAATACGAGTTATTTGCGACAGGACTCGTCAGGATCCGCAAGGATACAGCCGAGTTATAGCCGATTTTGTGTATACAAAAAAGTCCTTGTAACTCAGGTGTTTGAAGGACTTTCGTCCTTTTTGTTGCAGAATCAACAATGACTGGCCAAGGACTATCTGTGTGCCAAAGGACATCCTCGTAGTCCTTCAAATGGCCGAGTTACAGGCGAAATTTCGATTTTCATGAAATTTTTGCATGGTACCCCCTTGTAGAATTTTCGAAGAACATTTTTGGCGATATCTTTGAAATCCTTGTATGCAATTCGATAGTTTCAATGCCCGTGATTGCAAAAAGACAGGCCATTTCGAAATCCGTAAGGATATGGCCGAGCTATAGCGAAAGGAATCTGAAAAATTTCCCCTTTTCCTAAGACCCGCCCTAAAGTAGACAACACATTTTGCAATTTGCGTTTCAAGTGGAAAAAAATTCGTATTCTCTTTTTATTGGGTGTTTTTTTGTTGGTCGTGAAAAACACGCATCATCAATACAGTAAATTCAATTTATACAGGAACTTAGCAACTAACTATGACTATATAGATTAAGGACTATAGAACTATGGAATTACGTGGTTAATTAGATTATTTACTTGTACATTCGACAATTACGTTCAGATTGCCGAAGATGCTTTATCGTCAAATTGTGTGTGTGTGTGGGTGTGTGTGTGTGTGATGTCAACAGTGGCTTTTGTTTGTGTGGTTGCAATTCGTGGCCAGAGCAACTACAGCTAAACTATTACACAAAAACTAAGTATTATCGCTTAAGTCTTACAAACTAGATTTATTAGCGTGATTTGTGTGTGTGTGTGTGTGCTTGATTGTAAAAAAAAAGTACAATAAATATGTGTGGCCGAACTAAGGAATTGTACAGTTGTTTTTGTTGTTGTTGTTGTGGTTGCAGCTCACAGCAAATTGGAGCAGCTGATCTCGGAGGCGGCGCAATTCGTTGAGCGTGGCAGGAACTGTATGTGCTGCCAGGTGGCATTGAAGCTGCACCGCAACGAAAGAGACAGAGAGGGAGAGAGAGAGAGAGAGAGAGTTAGTTGTCAGTTTAAAGAGAAAGCTGATCTTTGGATACTCACAGATAGCGTTCGGCCAGCTGACGTTCAACGTGCGGCTTGATGCGTGCATAATCCTTGTCCGCAATCGAGGTGCTGCAATGCTGCTGCATGTAGGCGAGCGTGAAGAGCTCGTTCTCGTTGTAGGAGCGCAGTCCGGGCACGCGCAGTCTCTGCGTCAGTCCGAGCGCCTCGTAGGTGACCACCTGATCGATGCCCGCTCCCTGGATGGCATTGCCCGCATCGATGGCCGACACAAAGCTGGTCAAGGCGCGTGCTGCGGTGCGTGCCGCACTCAACGTCACATGGAAACTCTTCAGCGCCTCCTGCGACATTTGACGCAGCTCCCAGGCCAGATGCGGCGGCTGTCCGGCGGCCAGACAACTCACATCGGGCTGGGCATACTCGATTTCGGGCACAGCATCGCTGATATCGGTACCCTGGGCATTGAATTGCAGCAGAAAGACGGACAGATTGTTGATCAAGGTCTCCAGAATGTCGGTGCCAATGCGTGCAAAGTTGACAGCGCTGCAAACGAGAAGCAAAAACATTAGAAAGTGCAGCTTGAAAGTGGGGAGGGGAGGGGAGGTAAAGTAAACTTACACCGGATAGCGATAGTCGTAGTAGTTGTTGTTGACGAGGACACGCGAGATGAGCAGCATGTTCAGCTTGTTGGAGTACGCAATGGGCTGCGGATGATCCCTTGTGTACATCTCGGACACAATGCTGCAAAAAAGTAATACAAATTAGTCAAGTGTACTCTATTTTTATGCAATAATTAAAATAATTAGCCAAGTCAAAAACCAGCAGCATGTCCTTCAACTAAAATTTAGCATGGAAAAGAACCAATCTCAGTTGCGATAAGTAATAAACATAACGAAATATTATTGTATGTAATGTATTGGAAAGCTTATCGCGTAGGCAAATCTATTGCAGGTTTTTGATCTTCAACATACACATCGAGCATATTGAGCGTCTTCAGTTTGTCCTCCATGCGTGATCGTCGGAATGTCCAAATCGACTCCAGATGCTCCACAAAATTGAGATTGCTGAGCAACAGTTCGTTGTAGTAGTCGCTAATGTATTTCGGCTGATCGAGCACCTCGCCGGGTATGCCGAACTGGACGCGCATCTCGTTCAGTTTCTTGTGCAGAAACTGACGCGCCGTCGGCTCCAGCCAACTGGCCTGGCCCAATGAATCCTGCAGCTGATTGCGCAGACTGTAGAACATCAGTTGCAGGAACTTTTCGTTGCCCAGCGTCTTGTTGAACGCATCGCTGGCATCGTGGATGCCATTGCGCTGACGATTGCCCGCCGCCTCGAACTGTTGCTTGGGCGGCTTCTGCTGCAGTGCATCGACGGCAAAAGGCAGCCAATCACGCACCACCTTGCTGCAGAAGAGCCAACGCGGATAGCTGGCCGTGCGTCCATAGATGCCATGATCAAAGTTCTCCGCCAGCGTGCGATATTCCTTGGACAGATGCGGCAGCATTTGACGCACCAAGGACCACACGATGAAGTTGTGAATTGGTCTGCAAGAAAAGTTACAGAAATATCGTATATGGACAGTTTAGTAGGTTAACTCACTTCTTGTCCGATGTGGAGATCAGCGTGGACAACTCATGGAAGACCTCGACATTGCGCACCATCACCT
This sequence comes from Drosophila formosana, assembly GCA_035045625.1. NCBI lineage: Eukaryota > Metazoa > Arthropoda > Insecta > Diptera > Drosophilidae > Drosophila > Drosophila formosana. The sequence goes on along the minus strand of JAWNOW010000143.1, from coordinate 2,138,731 downwards.
CGGTATCCTCGCTGATGTGCGTGTTGGGAAAGATCGCCTTCAGCGACTCCAAAATGGGCAGCTGTTGCGAGGAGAATTCATTCAGTTAATGCTTCAAATTGACATGTCATTAAATTTTACTATTTATAAATTGCTTGAATAAAATATTCAAAAAATAGTCGTGAAAACAACTTAGGCCGAAGTATTGTTGTTAAGTATAATTAAGTGTTTACAAAAATCGAATTCCGTTTGAGCCCTTTTCTAAAGGTCCTGCCTTTTATTAATCGTCTCTTTTAAAGAGATTATTAAGATTTTGTAGGCGTTCGATATATAGCTTAGTTTGTTTGTGTAAAACGTCTCTGAAATAGTTTTCAATATTAGATGTTCTTGTATGCATATATAGTACATTTGTATGTATGTATAATTCTATATATACTTGTTCGGTAATTCACATTTTGTCTTTAGAATAATTAATAAAATCGAATAAGTTGAGATTGTTAGGCAAAAAACTGCTGCTGATGTGGCTACTGTTAAAATAATTTGTTGCTATCGCTACTATTAACGTTTTGTTAGAAAACTGTAATATATACAAAAATAAATAAATAGTAATTCTAAACATTTGCAATATACATATATCCTTTCAGCATGTTTCTGCAAAATTGCTATTTGCTTACTATAATATTTCTATAAAAACTCACATTTCTGCTTTCATCTCAATGTTGATTACAGTTTGTTAGCCTTAATTTGTTGCTTTCTAATTGAATCAACTTTAGTTTAATATTAGAAATTAAACAAGCAATGTTTACTTGTTCCTTTTGAGTAAAAGGTCAACTGAATGGAATTTAAACTGATTTCTGCCCTCAAATAAATTGCTTTCGTAGGTGCTTCTGATCAGGAAGCTTTCTCCCGCTGCTCCGCAGTTATTTTCCGGTATGATTCAGAGCGCTGCTGACCTTCGGGTCTTCTATGCAGCTGATTAGAAACCAGTTGGGATCGCGCTGATTGCCAACCCGTTTTGCAGCCGTTCTCTAGCTGCAATCCCTTTCTCCTTCTCTGCTTGCTTACCGATGGCGCAATGCTTTTCAGCTCGGCGAGACGAAGCAACTTGTTCAGCTGGCGGTCTCCTGACGCCTTGGCGGCCTCAATGTGATTGACAATGCGCTGCTCGTAGTGGAAAATGTCGTCGGCAAAGAGATTCGCCTCCCGCGCCACCATGCCTGCAACATCAAGTGATTAAACATTGTTTTTTTATTTGGAATGTTGCATCGATGACTTACCCATGTTGATGGCAAAGTCGCGCAGCAGCTGCTTGTAGCCGTTGACGACCTCGATGTCGGCATCGGGGCCGTAGAAGTACTTGTCGGGCAGACCCAATTCGCCCTCGTCGAGGGTGATAATGTAGTCGTAGGGTATCGTGTAGCTGTTCTCGACACTCACACGATAATACGGAAAGATGCCGTACTTGGCGTGCAGCAGCTTCAGCGCATTCCTGTAATCCCAGTTCTGCAAGCGATTCGTGGCCTGCCAGTCACCTGAGAATAGAATAGAATCGAATCGAATCGGAGAGAAGAGAAGTTAAGTTAAGTAATCAATTAATCAAATATCACATGCGGTAATCCGGTAATCCGGTATCTGTCGGGGAATGACCCAGACCCAGACGTCGACTGTTCGTTAGTAGCCGCAATATCGGGCGGCGCTAATGAAATTCCCCAGAAGCGCAGCGGCATGAAATTATTATGATTATTATTATTTTGGTTTTTCTCTTTTTTTTGGCAAAACCTACGACATAGCTGTATCTGTATCTGTATCGCTATCTATAAATCTATAAATGTATCTATGTATCTCAGCTTTTGTCTTTGCTATCTCCCGATTGATTTCATACCAATTAAAAGCGCTAAAATGTTTGCCTGCAACGTCTTGGAAATTTCGGAGCGACAACCATATTGCAGCCATAAACAAAACCCAAAAAAATAAAACACGCAAAGGAAAGCAATTCAGACCGCACTGGAAATGCCCTTAAAGAATTGCTTCCAACTCTCTAGACATCATTTAAATAAAACCAAGCCTTTCACAACATGTAGTTACTGCATCGCACAACACAAAATAAAAAAAAAAACAGAACTAAATATCAATGAGCAAAATGTACACAAATATGGTTCACAAAATTATTCCGTTTCGTTCAAATTATAAATATTATAAAATTGCTAGCTTGGTTTGCTGAACAAATGTGATGTTTAAAGTATATAATAATAACACGTTTTCAAATTCTTGACTAAATTTGTATTTTTAAAAAATAGTCAATCAGAAATCTCTTTTAACTGAATTTATCCTATTCCTTTTTGGTGTGCATTTGTAACATAAGAATATTTAAGTTGAACAAGGCCCCAGATCCTCTGGTTAGAGTTTAATTCCAAAATAATAATAAATAAATATTTAGAATTAGAGGAAATTGATAAAAAACCAAATTGATCTGTATGAGAAAAACGAAGTTGAAATTGTGGTCAGCGAAATAGTTAGAACAATTTACAGCAGAACTTTGCACCCTTCAAGATATACTATATTATATCTATTAGGTCTGCAAGGTTATTCGCACTGTTTGATGTCGCAAATCGTTGCAATTAAAATGCTCAGCTTGGGGTTTATGACGCTGCATTAGTACGCCAATTGAAGCACTTTGCACAGCCCTAAACCGAATCGATGCCAAGTCGGAAGACTTCGAGATGAGAATCGGTGGCAACTGGAGCCAAGTGTCATCAGGCAGCTGATGGGCGGCGGCAGCATTCGATCGATTCGGGCATTTGGGGATTTGGGCATTGATTGTGTCAGCTGTGTTTGCCGCGGCAATTAGCGCCTGCGAATCGAGAAAAAAGCATATCGAAACAGAGGAAAGAGAGAAAAACAAACTAATCCGTGCTAGCCGGATTTAGTGTGATGTTATAGTTATATTTTATTTTAACAATTTGTTGACAATTTATTGCAAATCAATGCGAGCACTTTAATTAACTTCAATTAAAGGCATCTGCCCGGTGTCGGTATAAAAACTGAACGTTGCCACCAAACGAGGCATCAATCCAGTGCAGCAGCTCCACAGCAAAGCTTCTCCATCGCTTCAGCATCGTGTTCCACGTCTCCACGTCTCCCAATCATGAACAAACTTGTGGTAAGCGAAACTCTTCAAGAGGATGTTTATAATCGCAGCAGCATTTCATCAATGGGGTCGCCTTTGCTTCTTTGCAGTTCCTGGCCTGTCTGGCCGTTGCTGCGGCACGTCCTGATCTCAGTCGTCAGTCGTATCGCTACGAGGTGGGCCAGAACGACAACTACGTGAGCGGCGGCGGCGTCGTCTCCACGCCTGTGATTACCACCTCCTACCAGCCCACCGCCTCGGGCTCCACCTACTTCAGCAACTCCGGTCCCACGGTCGGACAGCTGAGCAGCAGCTACAACGGCGGCGGCGGCGTCTCCTACACCACTGGCAGCAGCAGCAGCAGCGGCGGCGGCGTTGGAGGCATCTCGTACACCACTGGCGGCAGCTCCAACCTGGGCGGCTACACCTCGGGCGCCAACGTGGTCAACGATGTGATCGGGCTGACTGGCATCCACCCGGGACCCGAGATCAACTACAAGGAGCAGGAGGCGTACATCAGCCATCTGGCCAACTTCCAGCCCGCTCAGGTGAGCAAGCACTTCTACCTGCACACCGCTCCCGAGGATCACGATGAGCAGCAGATTGTGCGCTACGTGAACGTCGGCCGTCCCCAGAAGAACTACCGCGTCGTCTTCATCAACGCCCCCGCCTCGACCACCAGCAAGGCCAAGATCATTGCCAACGTGGCCCCGGTTGAGGAGAAGACCGCCGTCTACGTGCTGTCCAAGAAGTCGAATGCTCTCGATGTCAGCGCCGAGGTCGTCACCCAGCGTCCCGTCAACAACAAGCCCGAGGTCTACTTCATCAAGTACAAGACGCCCGAGGAGGCAGCTCACGCCCAGCAGACCATTCAAGGTAGGTCCACGAAGGCTTCCCTTACATTGGTGACTTTTAATCCTTCTTCTTCGTTGTCTTCGTTGCAGCCAACTACGACGCTCTTGGCGGCAGCTCGCAGACCAGCGACGAGGGCATCGTGCCCGTCTCTTCGGTCATCAACAGCCTGGGCGACAACGGCGCCTCTGGCGTCCTCGCCGATGTCAACGGCGGCGTCAACATTGTCGGCACTGGCGGCGTTCCCGTCGTCGAGTCTGGCAGCAGCAGCGGCAGCGGCGTCGGCAGCCTGCAACTCGATGTCAGCGGCAGCAGCAGCCACTCGCAGACGGCTGGCACACAGATTGGCAGCGGCAATCTGGTCGGCAATCAGGTCATCCAGACCACTTATCTGCCCGCCAAGCCCATCCGCTCGGTCAAGTACTGAGACTTTGCGGCCTCCTTTGTCCTTCCACCACCCCCAACTACGCATCCTGCCACACACTCGACTCGATTGCTTCTAACTGATCGATTCGCCAATCGTCGACGATTGCGAATTCGTTCTTCTGGAATTTGTTCATGTAACTTTTGCGATATTTTCCTTAGCTCATTTTTTTTTCCCAACTATTTTTTTTAATAAAAATTAAGCAACTCTTAAGGCATTCAAAAAATACATGCAAACACGTGTTTATTTATATTTATTAAATTCCATTTTTATCTATTGATTACCATTCGCAGCCAGTCACTAGCATTCAACATTTTAATATCACAATTGATATTGAAGAAAAGTTCTTTCAATGTATTTCAATCGTTGTATAACAAATTAACATTTTAAAAATAAATATCATTTGGATTCGATTTCAATTGCTGATACAGCCATTTTAAGACAGCATTTAATTCAAATACAATTTGAGAACAAATTGAAAATTGAAAAATAAAATGCACACTAAATTAAGCGTAGCAACTCAAAATGTGCTTTCTAATAGAATAATAATTTGCAATGACTGTAAATTGTGAGAATTGGCAGAATACTGATCTAATCATATGATGAATCGAATGCATAATGCGATCGAGAAGAAATGTAAATGGAAAGTTTCGAGAGGTGCCTTGCGCAAGCAGACATCTACCATATAGTAATGTGATTCCCCCCACCGCCCTGGAGCAGTCGCCAGGCAGAGCAGAGCCAAGCATTTGGCAAGCTCTTCATAATTGTTGGAGCGACAACAACAATTGAAGCGAGCACCGAAAACGTTGGCAAATAAATTAGCGTCTTAAAAACAAAGCACATACATATAAAAAGCAAAGAAAACAACAAACGCCAGCAATAACAACCAACTGGAATCAAAATCAAAATCAAAACCAAATCGGAGAACCAGACAGAGAGAGAGGGACAGAGAGAGAGAGGGACAAAGAGCTGAGCGAGCTGCAAGGTCAACTTGCGCCAATGCAACTCATTAAAATACCAGAAAGTATTAAATAAATATAAAGAAATACACAGTCCATATATACAAAAAATATATATATGTATATATTGTATTTGAATAATTATCTGATGGGTCGCCACGCCCCGCAACCTGCAAATTTATGCATTACAATAATGCCGTGTCCGATGGATGCAGATAAATAATACTTGTCTTGTGTCTGGTATTTCTTTTTGGTATTTTCGTGTTGGGTATTTTTCGTGAATGATGATGACGACGATCATGATGATGCTCATGATATCGTATCTCTTGCATCTTTTGCTATCTGCATATTAATGGTCGTTTTTTTTTGTCGATCTTTGCATAAAGATAATCACACCTACTAAATAAATGATACGATCTCCGAAAGAAAAAAACATTTGTCCCTCGGTTTTTACTGTCAACGTTCATAAAAACCTACATAAATTTTCATATTGTGTGTGGTTTGCTCAGTGATTTGTGAGGCGGGGGGGAGCAGGGGAGCATGGAAATTATTGATATGGATATAGATATGCATTTGGATATGCGATATGGAATGCCTAATTGATAATTATCGTTTTGTTCGCTTTCAATTCAGCAGCGAGCTGCTAATAACTGAATTAGTCGATCGCCTAAACGATCAGCTGTTTTTTCAATCAGCTGTTTTGTTAAACAATCCTCACTACACCAACAACACCGAACCAACGAGCCCAACGATTTGATTTAATTATTGCATTTAATAGTCAATCAGCAAATAGTAAATCAATTACAAAATTGGATCTCGCTAAATGTTTTAGATTTGGGACTCATTTGGTTACAAAATGCTAAACAAATTATGAATTATTGATGGGATCTATGAATTAATTAATTATTGTATTAAATACTCAATAAGCAAGAAGTGAATCAATTCAAAAATTACCAAATGGAACTGAGTTTTAAGATAATTATAATTAATAGAAAATACAAAGTAAAGCCATTTAAAAATTAATAAAAAATAAAACAAATGATATGATTGATTTGATCTTTAGCTTGTTCAACTAAACGTTTGGTTGTTTCGAATATGCATTCATTTTATCCATTTTGCATTCATTTTGACGGCAAACCATAATTTATAAATGCGCATATGTGATAAATTTACTATTCAGTAAAATTGTTAGTAATTAAAATGAAAATATTTCGCAATTTCTTCATAAGAATGGCAATGATATAATTAGGAAACGACATTGAGAACTGAAGTTGTATTTCCTAATGGGCCAGGGAATACCTAGCCATAAAGTTGATACATATTATAAAGCAGCGATCGGGCGATCAGCGTTAGTGATTGAACGAGTGTGCTCGTAAATCGATTCGCCCGATCGATGACAGCACCGTATGCAAATCTATAACTATATATATTCATAACACATTTACTATCTATAGAAAACCAAACTGCTTCCACATTTGGCCAAATTATGTTTTATGAGTTTATATGGCGCTCTTTTGTGGCGACCTCCAAGCGCCTCTTCAGGTGAATGTGTCGCATTTGGGTTTCAATTTGTGGATTCGTGGACTTGTGGTCGGGGTTTGTGCATTTGCTGCTGAGACAACAACACAGACGGGGCCACAACTGACTCATCGGCTATATTTATTGCTCTGATTGTTATTGTTGCTGAGTAGTTTAGGAGGCCACCTCATGAGTCCATTGTGCTTGCCATGGGAGACTCAATTTACAATCATCACAATCATATTTGTATTGCGAAATTTGGCATGCGGAAGATGTCGGCAGCCAAAAGCCACATTTCTGCATAAACTATCAGTTTATGGAAATCTTTACAAGTATATATAATGAACGTACATACATACATACATATATGTTTCCTTGCAGTCTAAATAAATCAATTAACTAAATTTCATTTCACAAAATTTTAAATAAAGCTAATTTTATTTCAATCTTTCTATTTGCTTTCTGAATAAAACCATAAAAATTTCTTTTAAATGTCACTTATTAGCAAAAAGAATATGTTTGTCTATACATGCTTTACAAACAATTATTATTTATGTGCATACATCAGAAATAATTCACTATTAAATTCATTACCCAATTACACAAATATGTAATTTAATAGAAAGTTAATTTTTATGACATTTCAAATATTTTTATCAATGGCTGTGTAAATAGATTTTATTGCAGCAAACAATTTAATGTGGTAGAATTTACTAATTTTTTTTCAAATAGAGGTTTCTCTTTCCACATTTTGTCCTTTTTTATTTTTGTAATAGACGTGTAAATAAACTCATTAATGAAAATATAGAATGGTTAGTGTCAATAGCTATTATCTATTGCTAAAATGTATTGTAATTTATTCTTTATATATTATTATATACATATATGAATCATTTAAGGGAACAAATATCACAATTAAATACTAAATAATCATTTCATTTAAAAGAAAAAGGAAATGTAAAAAAAACAAAACCACTAATTGATGAAAATGCTGCCTGACAAAAAAAGAATTAAATACTATGGAATCGAAAAAGTCAATTTAAAAGCCGGATGGCTACAATAAAATCACTAATAAACGATAAATAAATATAATGGAGGTATTTGTTGATAATGTTCCGTGTAAATAAGACAACTTTAGCATATCTGTTGATATGCATTCTAAGCATCAATCAAGTTCCGAGGTTCAGTCGCATTATTCGACAACTTCTTTGCATATGAAGCACAAACTGTGGCTTTATGTAAGTCAAACACTTGATTCGTATTCAATCGGAGATCTTGTCATTCATATGGATTGGACGCCGTATGAAATCATCTTTTAACTGTTTGCGAATTTGCAAGTTAATCGATCAACTTGAACAGTTTCTGATCAAATTTGATCAGCAGGCAACAGAAGCAAAAAAAACCCAAAAGCCAAACAAGTTTCAAGACTTTGTGACTGAAGACTGAAGACTGAACTGGAGGCCTAAAGGTGCCGTTTAATGAGATGCACAGCGAAGCCGTCAACAAGCCTACAAAAAGTTGCCAATTTGTTGTATTCGTATATTTATTTATTTGTCGTTGAGTGTATTAGAGACGGCAGGCAGCATTATATGGAAGTATCGCAGATATGCTCGATGGATATCTATTTATAATGCCTGGTGCGCTGAGGCCAAAGCAACAGTCAAGTTCAATGCCAAAGCTGCCAAAAAGAAGCGATTGGAGATACCTGTCCGCCAACTGTGGTAGAGAGGGTAGCAAGGGGTAGCGGGGAGGGGAGAGGGGAGAGGGAAGAGGGGCCAACAGGTAAGCGGCTTTTGTTTAAATGTAAACCATGGCTACGCGGCGCTCAAGAATCGACAACGCCCCGACTCTAAACTGAAGTGAACAACTGACGTGCAGTCGAGTGTGCTCGACTGTGAGATACCCGCTAATCATTCACGGCGAATAGAGAGCGATATAATAAAATTGTTTTCTCCAATCATTTAGATTCTACTTGTTATATAGTACATGAAAATTCATGTCATCAGCTTGTAAGTTTAGATCGCAATTGACTTTATAAATTTAAAATTGTTTTTCAAAAATATAATTCATTTGCAAAAATACAAAAATGTGAAGAGTTTAGCAATTCCTTTTTAACTGGATAAATTTGTTGCAATTAATGAGTTGAGTTATGTATATTTATTATACTATAATTAACAAGCAGAAAAGCAGTAAAGTTGTTATTTTTGTTCAATTACTTCCAAATTGAAATTGATAATGAAATTAAGGGAAATAATTAAAGAAATGCAAATTGGCATTTAGGAAATAGATGAAACTTTTTCTTTCGTATTTCCAAATTTGTTATGAAATTATACAAAATATATGTATATACATACATGCATAACAAACTCAATCCTAATTAGTAATTTTGGTAGTTCTAAATTTTACAGTTGCTGAGCTCAAGTCGTCCAAACGAGCGAACGGACAGACAGACAGACTACTACTACTAGACAGATACTAGTTCAGCATACCCGTCTACCCGTCTTTGGCTGAGAGGTATTGCATCAGTTGACGCATCTGCGTCGAGACACATTTGTGCATTCGGCGATTTGAATAAATTTTAGGTCACATTGAGCGCTCGATCTCTTGCGCCTATGAATCTTTGAATCTTTGAATCTCGAATGTGTTGATTCATTGAATGATCGAGCATCTGGTTGAATCTTGAAAGTTGAATGCCTTTTTCTTCTTCTTTTTCGCTTTTTTCAGTTTGCTTTAGTTTGGTCCAAAGCTGTTGCTGCTGCTCTGCTGAGAGTTCGCAGCGATTTACATAAATTACAACAACGCGCAACGACGTCGACGTCGCTGGCAGCGAGGGAAGCATCTCGCATATAAGTCAAGTGGAGCGACAAGAAATGCAACCATTGCCCCAAAGCGATTCAATCCAACTTCACTCGAGATCGCGACGCGACATTTAAATCGTTCGGAATACACCACAAGGATACAAAAAGAATCCACAATGACGCAACACATTTGCCTCGCCATCGTCGCCATGGCCGCTCTGCTGCTGGCCACCATCCAGGCTCGTCCTCAATACGGCTACGAGCAGCCGCAGGCCAGCGATCTGCTGGTGGGAGGCGGAGGCGGAGGCATCGGACTCGGCAATCCGGGCGTCCAATTCCTGGGCCCCCAGTCGCATCGGGGCGGCGACAAATATCTGCCGCCAGCCAGCACCACCCAGGCACCGATCATCAACAAGAAATTCTACCTGGTGTCGGCGCCCGAGGATCACAGCAACGATGGCAAGGTGAAGCATCTGGTGCTGGGCAGGCCGCAGAAGAACTATCGCGTCGTGTTCATCAAGGCGCCGGCTGGCGACAATGCCAATGTGAAATACTCGGCCGAGTTTGCGCCGCAGGAGGAGAAGACCGTCATCTATGTGCTGAGCAAGAAGGATAACGATCTGGATGCCGGAGACATTGCGACACCGGCGCCAACGCAGCCCAGCAAGCCGGAGGTCTTCTTCATCAAGTACAAGACCGACGACGAGGCGAACCAGGCCCAGAAGGAGATCCAGGGACAATACGACAAGCTCGGCGGCACCAACGAGTTCCAGGAGGACAACAATGCGCCCATCACCTCCGTCATTGGCAGCCTCGATGGCCTCAATCCCGACGGCAGCTACAACTATCGCCAGATCAATCGTCCTGCCAACAATGGCCATCCTAGTGCCCAGTATCTGCCCAGCGGACTCAAGCATTAAGCTGGACGGACTTCAGACATTACCCCAACCACCTCCCCCCCTCCCAAAATCCCCAAATTTTGTTGTGTTGTTTAGTTTTAAGCATCCATTTTTTTTTTCAATTTTTTGTTTTTGTTTGTTAATAAATAAATTGTATATTTAAAAAGTACGCAACGTCTCCGTCTCTCTCGCTCTCGCTCTGTCTGTTTGTAAGGTCGCGTAGTTTCCGCGCTATAAAATGCCATTTAAAAAATTAATAAAAATGCCATAAATAAATTGAAATGTTGCTCAAATCAAGCAAAAACCCAATAAAGAAGAGCGACCAAAGAAACAGAAAAAGAAAAAAGGTCTACACCAAATACCCAAATACCAAACGTCTAATGCCTTATACTGAAATTCAAATCAATTCAAATGTGTCCAAAAGTCCGACACTCAACAAAGCGCCCGGCGCCTGAAATAGCTCAAAATTAGCTTAAATGAAGTGAGAAATCAAAATAAGCTCATCAAATTTAATTATAATTGAATCAAACAGCGCATCTTTTCTTCAGCCGATCGTTAAACTGACGCTGCATGACAAAATATTAACTCGACGAGAAGCGACCAGAGACAAGAAGACGATGCCGAATGACGATGCCGAAGAGGCAAACGCAGCATAAAAAGGAAGATCAGAAAGAAATAAACACAAATAAGAAATACTTAATTACGTATTTATTGAGATGATTTGAAAAATTCGACGATTAACGTTGATATATAAAAAATTAAAATACTCTTGTATTTTGCAAGTTTTCAATAAAAATAATGCTGAGGAGAAAATTCTCAAATCACATCAAAGGATGCAATTAAAAAGAGAAAAACAAATGGAAAAACGCCATGAATAAAAATAAAATAAGTAAAATCTAAAAAAGGTAAAAATAAAATCAACAAATAAATTAAATGGCTGGAAAGGTAAGTACTACCGAAAATGGTAGGAAAGTCAAATAAAAATGAAAGAAGAAAAATTAAAAACAGAAAATGAAAAATAAAAAATAAAAATTGGGCCGAAGTAGATAATCCAAAAAGGTAAAATAAAATCAAAGCATAAGTATACAATATAAATATAACGAAAAATAAAATAAAATAATATCAAAATTTACAAGGATTCGGGAAATGGGAATTGAAAATGGAAGACGCATTGAAAAAAACAAGGAAAGTCATAAAATAAAGTTAAGTAATAATAAAAGAGGGGAAAAAACAGAAAAGAAAAATTACAAAATTAAGGAAAGTTATGATATTAAATTAACAAACAATTAAAATGGGGAAACGTAAAACAGAAATGGAAAATTTAAAAAAAAGAAGGAAAGTCATGAAATGCAATTAAATGAAAATGAAAAAAAAAATGCAAGTGAATAAAAAGAGCAGCATTTACACAAATGAAAACAAAATGAATAAAATAACATATGGGATTTGTGTCTCAACTCTAATCGCTTGTCGCGTCAGTTTGTTTTCAACAACAACCTTCGCAGTGTGGCGCTGTGAACATCTTCATAGGGCAATCGATAGAAGCAATTTTTCTTAATAAAGTCGATCATAAATCAAATTAGCTGTACCATTTTAGCAAATGCGACATGAAAGTGTGGGAATTACGCGTCAATTTATGCTAATCGATGCGCATCGACCTGAAATCCAAGCCAAAATCCAAATCCAAATCTAAATCGAAATCCAAATCAAAATCGATGTCAAGCTGTTGGGTTGAATTCTCTCAAAAATGGGTATCGCTGGCTTTTGCTGGCTTGATATTTTAATTGTCTGCAAGTTGTTGACAACGCTGCCAAGCCAAGCCAAGCCAAACGAATTAATCTACTAATCAGCCACGAGGCTGCGCAACGTGGCAGCAACAACAATAAAAAGAAGCCAAGAAAAATTATTCAATGCAAAAGACAGAGTCCGAAAAGCGCAGATTAGATCAGCGCTAAGCGCAACTCATTAGTCAAAAAACGAGCAGAAGACAACAACAGAAATGAAGTAAAATCGTGCGAGGGCGTTGAATAATGCCGCACAGGCGGCTGAAGACAAAAGGGACGCCAAGATGTGGACGGCGATAAATGATAAATGGGCCTACTAAAGTGAACCAGAGCCCATAACGAGATCTAATTAACGAATGCAGGCGACAACGGCGATAGTTTGTCGATAGTTCTGTAACATTAAATCAACATCACTAATGGATTTGGAAACACGCTCAACTCCAGCCATAAACACACACTGACAACCTTAAATTTGCCTTTTTTTCGCCTTAAATGAATTTCGTAAAATCTGTTAAATACATCTGTTTAAGCTGAAAATATCAAATTTGACATGTTTTATTTTGTAATAAGTGATTAATAAAATAAGAATAATAATATTGGTAAATTGCTTGAATTAATCATGCAATTGAGCAATTTGCAAACTAAATTCTAAATGCAACTTTTGCGATTGTTTTTTATACTAATATCGAAGGGCTGTTTCAAAACAAAAAATGTAAAAAGTAATGCATCCGATTATAATTGTGTCTATTACATATTTATATTCGATGTTCACCTCACAAATTACTAAAGAATTTGCAATAATATTAAATTTCTGTTGTTTTAACAAAAAAGTTAAGAATTTGGGGAAAAATGTTAAATTTCAGTTTCAGCAAAAAGTTACTTTTTGTTGCAATAAATTATACTACTGCAATAATGATTTCTAATCAATAAAGAATAATTTATGTATGTCTTGAATTATTTATTTAAAATGTGTCGGATTGGTGTAAATGAAGCGATAGTTGCTCGATAGTCGAGAGTTGCCCAAGAAGAAATTCGCAAATTTGATTATGACACAACATTGTTAATCTCAAGATCGCCGACGCGATAACCCAATGTGTTGTAAGCTGATTGTTGCTGTTGCGTTTGCCCGTCTGTGTTTTGCTTCCGTTCGCGGGGTCGCATTAAACGCACAATTAATTTGTGGCAAGTTCGTTGCCTAAGTCTTTTGTTTTGCCCACTAATTGGGAGTGTGCCAAAAAAAAAAAAAAAAAAACAAATGCTGTTCTCGCCGCCTGCTGTTCATATATAAAACGGGCACATCCCCAATCTGTGGCATCCACAAGCAGCAACATGTTCAACGCAGTCGCCGTCGCCGTCGCAGTTTTCGCCACAGTTTGCGGTGGCCAAAGTCAGTTCGCGTTGCCGTCGTCGCCATCGCGCTACTACTTGCCACCGGTGGCAAGCGGCGAGAGTGCGACGGCACCGCCGCCACTCATCACCAAGCAGTTCTACAGCGTGTCGGCGGCCGAGGATGCGCAGGAGGCGCAGCAGCCGCGCACCAAGCATCTGGTTGTGGGACGTGCCACGCGCAACTATCGCGTCATCTTCATTCGAGCGCCCAGCGGCGACGGCGACGCCGTCAAGTACACCGCCGAGCTGGCGCCCCAGGAGGAGCGCACCGTCATCTACGTGCTGAGTCGCAAGCAGCAGGAGCTGGAGGCGCAGGACATTCAGCCGGCGAAGCAGCCGCAGGCGCCTGCCAAGCCCGAGATCTTCTTCATCCGCTACAAGACCAACGAGGAGGCGGCGGCGGCGCAGCGCGAGATTCAGACGCAATACGACGAGCTGGGCGGCAACAGCGAGCATGCCGCCCCCTTCGTGGCGCCCGTGCAGTCGGTGGTGGGCGCCTTGGACCCGGCACCCGTTGACAGCGGCTACGATTACCAGCGACCGCCGACGACACGCCTTTTTTAATGGCCTAGCCGATTGGCTGGTTCGCTGGTGTCGATTTAACGAGCGGCCCACGCGCACCACAAAAGCGTCCAGCTAATTAACATTGCCGGGTAGCAGCATTTGCATATTGCTGATAAGCGTTCAGCCAAACAATATAGATAACGCAAACAGATAAAAGGCAAAGTATTCAATCGTCGAAGAAGAAGAAAAATCACCATCGTCCACAGCATCGAGAGCAACAACAACCAAGTCGTCATAAAAGACAGCGAACGCGTAAATAAAAAAGTCCGTCGCGCAGTCACAAAAAGTGTTTCTTTTTTTTTTTCTTTCCTCATCATCGTTATTTTATTGTGTTTCTTTTTTTTTTTGCATAGTTTTTGCAAAGTTTTGTGTTTTATTTCAATTTTTATTATTTAACCAAATTGTTGTTGCTCGTCACATCAATGTTTTGTTTTTTCCCCCTTTTTTGCAAAGTGCTTTGACCCTGTGCCAAACGAGAGGCGGATTAACTGACAAAACCCCAAATCCAACGATCCAAAGAGCATATGCACAATCAAGACCGCAAAGGATCATAAGCAAATAATTGCAAAATGAAAATACAACACATTACTTTGGTAGTATTTGAAACAATCACTATAAAGGATATTCTATAAAACAAAAACATTAGCATTTGAAAATAATATCAATGCACAAACTAGGCCTGCATTTTATAGTTTTTTTAAGTTTGATTGCATCATGATCATTTAAGTTGTTTGCCTGTTGAAATCTAATAATCTAATAATCTAATATGATTTTATTTTGTTATATTTTTTGTCTGTTGAAATAAATAAATTCCTATTTTTTTTACAACTCAAAAGTGTAAAGTTTTATTTCGTATGTAACAAAATCAAATCAAAGTAAGTGAAAATTTTATAAGCCAGAAATTGGAAAAATACAAAATCAATTGAGAAATTAAAATCAATTTTCCAAGTAAAACAAACAGACTTTAAAGGGACTTTGCAGTTCGTCTATGATTTGTGCGAAAACGACTTTAGTTCAATTTACATAAATTTTGCAAATAGTTAAAACACAGCCAAAACGAAGAAGATTGACAACAAATAAAACAACCGAAAGAAAAACAACGCGACGACGGCAATGCATCTTGTTTTGCGGTTGTTGTTGCTGTGTTATAGTATTTTGGCTTGAGCTCGTGTAGATTTATTTGCATTTGCATTTAATTAATGGGATTTGGAAGCAGCGACCATATCTGGACATATCAACTGGGCGACCTTTTTGTGATTGGCAGCCAAACCACACAATTTGGCAGCTATTAATCTTCGCAATACTCATTTCAAGCACGCTCAACAAAAGAGGAAAAGTTATGCAAGCGTCAGCACAAGGCCAGCAAAATATGCAATCAAATCAGTGTTCTAACGCATTGCACTTGACCCACAACGATTGAGAGCGAATTGGCCAAGTATTTAAATTACAATCTGGCGCACAGAAATACTCGACTCAACGTCCAAAAGTATTTCTTTATTTTTTCAATCGGCTTATTTCAAGGTGCGCATAAATCATAACATTTGCGGCCAAATAAAATGTGGTCTTAAGAGGCCCGAAACTGAAATCGAATCGGAGGCTGAGGCTGTGGCTGAACCTTAACCCAACTGAATCTGAACCTGAACGTGAACCTGCTGCTGCTGCTGCTGCTGCCTACACCACAAGCTGAACTGAAGCCGAACCACCGACAAAGCTCGCCCCAAAGCGCATTCAAATTATGCCAATTATAATGAAATTTTTCAAGTATACACAAATACTATAAAATAAATAAATATACAAAATATGTATACAAAATAAATATTAAGAAAACGCCGTGTGGAATTTTTGCTTTTAGCCGCTATCCAAAAATACAAATGACACAACATAATCGAGTCATCGTTTTTTTGTGTTCAGATGCGTGCCGACGTCGTCAGTCGCATCGCTTATCACATGGAAATGCCTTAATTTATAGACAGACAAGACAATCGGAAAGAGCCCATCACAGTAGGCTGCGGAATTTGCTAATACTCGACTTAAGTCCAAGACGTAAGTGAGGCAGTGAGGCAACTCGACAAAGATGTGAGGCTTATGTGCCACACTGAAATTCCAGAAGCTATAGTATATACATACATTATTTTATAAATTTATATTTAATGCTATATAAAAATGCTAGGTAATTTCTTAATCATTACATTTGAAGACTGTAATATTGAACTGGAAAATTCTGACTATTGACGAGTTTTATATTTGTATGTTCCATAAAAAACATTCAATGTTTATTCAATATAAACCTCTGCACATCACTAATGGTCTTCAAATTCTAACCAAATTATCAATTACTTAACCTCAAGACAAGTCTTGTGGCAAGTCAAAAACAAAGTTCAACTTTATCTACGTCAAAACATTTTTGGCGCCAACAGGCAACAAGCAGAAAGCAATCCCAAGAATGAATTAGTTAAACTCTCGTTCGTTGGCTTACACACATAATTAAATAATGGCCAAAGAATACGTCAAACAAAAATCCCATTGCGGAAGTATTATGCGTATAATCTCCGAGACTAAAATCACTCAAGAAATGCTTTCGGGAGGAGGGGAGCAAAAAAACCTAAAACCCACAAAGCGTAAAAGTTGAAGCGAGACCGGACAGCAGACAAATTGTGTTCATTAATAAAAATCTATTAGCAGACAAGAAACAATCAAATGAATATTTTTCAAGAAAAGACTCGAAAGAGAGTTGGGAAGCCAGAAGAGCACTGAATTTAGCTAAAGAGTGTGCTCAAGATTAAATCAAAGAGAAAAGCTATTTGTTATTCTTAATAGCAATATTATATAATTAATTAAAGCTATCGAACTATCGCTGATCTTCAACACTGATTATTATTTAATTAGTTTAGATTATATAAATATTGATATACTGTTGATATTCAACTCGTATTTATTTAATTCATGTATAGCACACTTTATAGAAAAATATGGAAAATTCACAAGTGCATTAAAATTACAAAATAAATAATAAATATATTTAAGGCACATAACATACAAAATTGTTGAGGGGAAAAAGGATTTACATAAATCCCGAGTAGAAAATGTGTCAAATGTGAAATGAAATTCGACAACAAAATTTGCATTTATATTTTTGTCATACTGCCTGAGAATAAATAATGATATTTCATTCATTAATATTTCTAAATTTCTGTTATGCGATAAAGTAATATAAATAAGAAATTCTACTTATATTTTTGTCGAATTGGCTGTGCACAAAATATGTTATTTTGTTCTACACTTAAGCAAAACAAAATCCGACTTCGTGTGAAAAATGCGATTCTTTTGTTGCATTCCTCAATACTATTGTCACAGGTATTGTGCGAGAATAGTCGCAGTTTGTAGACAAACTAATTGATCGATCGATCATTTTGGAGGGCTCAAGGTGTCGTCTGCATTTAGCTGCAAAAATGCAAATGAGCCAGCGCAAAATCCAAATTGCAACGGAAACTAATGTGAATTGAATGAATGCTGCTGATGATTTGCCGGCATCGTTGATCGTTGATCGCTGATCGCTGATCGCTGACCGGTGAAGACTTGCAAAGTGATCACTTGATGGCATGATTTATGGCCAACAGCAATCAAACAACAGGTCACATTAAAAGGAAATCCAAACAAGCGAATTAGGAGTGCGAGAGGGAGAGAGAGAGATTAAACTAGCGAGCGAGCGAGACAGCAAGCGACAGACAGCAAGTCAAATGTCAGAGGTTCGCATAGCCAAATAATTGAGCAATTAATTAAACACGACATTATAGAAGAGAAAAAAAGCAAGCACAAAATATGAATATTGAGTGAATATCTTTGAGTGTGTGCTGAGGATGGCATCGCTCTAGGGGCCCAAATATCCGACTATAAAACCCCAAACCCAAGCGAGGAGCAGCAACAGTTCAACGGCAACTGAAACCCAACCAACTTCCAGTTCCTCCAACATGCGTCTCTTCGTGGTAAGCATGTCTAAGGATTCGACGGCCAACGGATTACCAGTTAAACGCAAAACATCTCTGTCCAAATCTTTCCCAGACTCTTTGCTCCCTCGTCGTCTTGGCTGCAGCCAAGCCGCAGGGTTACAACTACGGCAGCGGCGTCTCAGGCACCTTGAGCGGCAGCTCCTCCTTCGTGGGCGCTCCCAGCAACGCACAGGGCGTGGCCACCTACGGACCCTTGGGTGCCTTCCAGGGCGCCAGCGTCGGCTCGCTGCTGAGCAGCTCCGGCCATGGCCACAGCCAAGGCAGTGGTTCGACCTACAGCCAGGGAGGTGGTAGTACCTACAGCCAGGGAGGAGGCAGCAGCGGCTTCGTCAGCTCGCCCAGCTTCAGCAGCGGCTCCAGCAGCCACTTTGGCGGCAACTCTGCCAGCGGAGGCGGCGGCGGCGGCGGTTTCGCTGGCTTCGGTCCCACGCCCAACATCGGCTTCGGCGGTTTGGCCGGCTATCAGGCGCCCAGCTACCAGCAACAGCAGCAGGAGGAGCAGCGTGCCGCCTTCGAGTCCGCCATTGTGCACAAGCAATTCTTCACGGTGGCCGCGCCCGATGAGCACGAGAATCTGGAGCGGGTCAAGCATCTGGTGATTGGCCGTCCGCAGAAGAACTATCGCGTGGTGTTCATCAAGGCGCCGTCGTCGAGCAGCGCCAACGTCAAGTTGTCGGCCGAGTATGCGCCCAAGGAGGAGAAGACGGTCATCTATGTGCTCAGCAAGAAGGATTCGTCGCTGGAGGTCAACGACATCGCCACGCCCGCTCCAACCATTCCCAGCAAGCCCGAGGTCTTCTTCATCAAGTACAAGACCGACGCGGAGGCCAGCCACGCCCAGCAGCAGATTCAGGGTGAGTTCATCATTCACCATAACTCGGTTTGCCGAATCGATCTGATTAATTACTATATGTCGTCTTGCAGCTGAGTATGATCGCATTGAGGGCACCTCGGAGCACACCGATGGCGGTGTGGCGCCTGCTCAGTCTGTTGTCGGCATTCTCGATGCTGGCCACAGCAGCAGCAGCGGCGGCGTCGGCGTCGGCTCCTCCTCCTCATCGGGCGGCCTCATCAGCTCGGCCAGCACCGGCAGCGGCCTCATCAGCGGCGGTGGCAGCATCGTTCACGGCAGCTCTGGCGGCAGCTCCGGTGGCAGCCACATCATCAGCGGCTCCGGCTCCGGCTCCGGCGGCAGCCACAGCACCGCCCAGAGCGCCACCTACTTGCCGCCCAGCAAGTAGACGAGACGTGCAGCAGCCAAAAACAACCTTTTTCCAACATCCCTCTACTTTTTTTTTTGTGCTCCTAACTAAAATTGCTCCCCAATAAAATGACTAAAAATCGAATATAACAAAGCTGTTCTCAATGCGACAAAGTGCTGATCAAGTGCCGAAAATTAAGAAAATGCCTTTTCTAAAACACAGTGCGAGTTATAAGCATTTTTCTAAAATTAAACTGTTTGTTGTTTGTTAAAGTGTAAAGAATGCTAAATTGCTATGTGATCTTGATTTGAAGCAGCTTCAACATATCTAATTGATAAATCGAAGCAAAAACCAAAGACATATACATTTATTTGTACATTTTTTTGCTTCGTTCTTAAACTGAAACATATTTCATCTCAATTTAAAAGTCAAAACTTCGACACCCATTGCGGAATTTGAACCAGGATCATCCGACCAAGAGTTTGCAACTTTCGCCTCAGGCCATTGCCATCATATAGTATATATTTTTAAATATTCATAAACTGAGATTTGAGATACATGGTTTGAAAATGTTTTTCGTGTGCAATCAGTGAGTGAATGAAAACTTAATACACATAGACTCCAATTCGATTTCAAATAGCCCAAAAGCTTTTTCGTGGGAGCTTAAGGCCTTCTGACCTGATTTGTAAAAGTTATTTTTTCAATTTCGAACTGGATAAGCTGATAGAAAGGAGTTCGAACAGTCGAGGCATCGATCTAGACGATCGTTAAATAGAAATATCTTGAATGTTTCACTTACCCACTGGTTTAATGGCCTGTCTGAGTAACAAATCCGATTGGCTTTTGTCGAGCGCATCGATGTCGCGGCAATTGCGATAAAGACTGCTGATTGTGGACTCGACAGGAAAGGATCCCTCGGCGGAATTGGGCAGCATGGATATGAAGCGGTTCAGTTCGTTGAGCTCTGCGCGAGAAACAATTCAAATTAGATCAGCCAGCATAGAATTCGAAGTGAGATCACTTACCCTGGTACTCATTGTAAGTCTTGTAGTTCCATTCGCCGCGCTTGATCACAAAGTAATCCCCGTCGGCATATTCGCGGGCGAACTTGCCGCACGCCCACTCATAGGTGTCCTTGCAGGGACTCTTCGAGGTGTTCGCCCACAGCAGCAGCTGGCGACTGCTCTCGACGCACTCGCGCTCCAGGCAGAGCGGGGCCCGCATGTAGAAGGGCACCTCCGGCCAGAAGGCCACCAGCAGGACGATGATCAGCAGCAGCACGGCGCAGAGGCAGGCGGTGGCCACGTAGAGGATGCGGCGCTTGCGCGACAGACTCATCAGGGCGTCGAAGGAGCGACGTCCTGGAAGCAGCAAGGCTATAGAGGAGGCACCCCACAGACGCAACGGATGACGGATGACGGATGACAAATGAACATGAAATGATAATGTGATAATGGCATTAGCTTACTGACAGTTATTTGTTATCGCACGTTCAGGGTTTTTAATCGATTTGTATTACAATTAACAACGATCTTCTATCTGGCTATCAGTTATATTAGAATTCTTCATAATTATTATTTAGCAATATTAACTATATGAATTTAATTATTCTAAACTACGTTTCGTTTATTTCCTTTGAATAAGTCATTATTATCAGTTATTTGTTATCGAAAGTGCAGGGTTTTAATCGATTTGTATTACAATTAACAACGATCTTCTATCTGGCTATCAGTTATATTAGAATTCGTCATAGTTATTATTTAGCAATATTAACTATATGAATTTAAATATTCTAAACTACATTTATTTCCTTTGAATAAGTCATTATTATCAGTTATTTGGTATCGAAAGTGGAGGGTTTTTAATCGATTTGTATTACAATTAACAACGATCTTCTATCTGGCTATCAGTTTTATTAGAATTCGTCATAGTTATTATTTAGCGATATTTACTGTATGAATTTAAATATTCTAAACTACCTTTCGTTCATTTCCTTTGAATAAGTCATTATTATCAATTTTAGCTTTTAAAACGATTGTACGTTTTTGAAAAGAAATTTTGTTATTTTTCTTTTGTTTTTAATAAAAATTTGTGAATGCCATTACTCTTAAATTGTTGTAGTTTTTCTTAATTAAAATCAAACTTGAACAGCTTCACGTATGAGTTCAAAGTACATTTGTTTTAAAAACATTATGTAAATTACAATTTCGAGCAAAAACAAAAACTCAGAGCTAAAGCAGAGTAATTTTATAGTTACAATTTAGTAAACCGAAATACAATTGAATATTCTTTACCACATATCAACCATAATTGCAACACGGCCCGCATTGCATACAAATTTAAATTAGTTTATTATAGTTAAAGTAGGAATTTTGAAAAACGAAGCAGTCAGGACAATTCATTTTGTATTGATAAGCTTTAAGCCTTAGCATCTAGTGCTGCAGTAATAAGTCTTAATTTGAATTATTGCCAACTATTCAAAATAAATAAATAAATTTCAAAAACCAGCTGAACTCAATGATTGTTGGATGCCAATTGATAAATGTTGCTGATGTGACAACGACATGCATTTCTCTCGCTCTTACCTCTCAGTCCGTTTGCGGAGGCGTGCGTCGAGTTGGGCGTATTCGCAGTGGGCGTGACGCCGCCCACAGCCCTGGCCTCGGTGAGCGCCTCCTTGCGAGCCGCCTCCAACTCCTTGGGCGTCAAGCCGGCATCGTCGATGTGCAGCTTCTGCTGGTTTGTGGTCAACGGCGCCGTCTCGCTGCCCTCGATCTGTTGCTTGCTGTTCACGTGGCCATCGTCCTGCCCCGTGTGGAGTTTATAGCTGCGATCGTCCACCTCGTCGATGGCACAAATGGTTGGCTTGTATTTGCCCTGATTCAGGGCCATGCTGTCCGTCTCTCGTCTCTCCAATGAACGATCTCAATGCACTGCACTTTGTGGTGTCTTCTTCTTGGGCGTCTAATTTAGGCGCATTTTAAGACGAGTTACCTAAAAAGGCAAGTCCAGGGCAATAAATCATTAAAATCACAGTCTGGTTGTCAATTGCCCAAACTGGCCAATTCATGAATGTCTTGCGGGGCAATTGATAGTCATGAGTGCTCATTGCTGTGGCTGTTGCTGTTGTTGCCCGCTTGATTATCACTAGAGATTACCTTGCGACATGATATATAGTACAAGCCAGACACAGCACTTGCGCAATATACTCTTCTTCGTATATGGAGCATCGCAGATAAGTTTAAATCGCGTCGAGATAACACAGCACAACGATAGCCAAATGCACGGAAAAAAATACACACTTCACTAATGAAAAAATATCTATGATCAAGTGGAAATTTAAACCAGTAGATACATTTGATATCATTACGAAAATTCTAGAGAAAATAATCTTACAATGACTATACAAAACATTAAGTGTTTTTTAAACTACAACTTTGCATCACGAATTTTTTAAAGCTGAAATCTTGTTAAATGAAATTATTATTAATCCAAAATTAAAATCGAAAGGTTTTAAAAGTTCTCAAATTCAAGATTTTTATTCTGTTTCTTAGAGCGTAACTTTTCTCTCCGTGTATACAGTGTGCGTGCTATAAAGATCCACGCTATATATACAACTTGTACGTTATATACCTATACTATATGTGACGGGTGTGCATTCCTGTCAGCGTTTGACTTCTTTTCAATTTTAAATTGACAACAATTGCTGCCAATTTGTGCAGCCAACTCAGACGAGAGATTCCCACTCGCAAAAACGTCTCCAACAACTGCAATTTATATAGTTGCTGATATATCTGTAGATATCGCGGATTCAGTGGCAAATATGCATAAATTTTAATTGACCAAATTAGCCAAAGATAACGATAAAGTGCAAGTAATTAAAAGTGCAAGCAACAAACTCGATTACTTATAGCTGCCCATTGACTCCATTATCTATCCAACTATCTATCGATTGATCGATTGATCGCTTGATTGATTGATCGCTTGCTACTCTACTTTATGGAGTGGCCAATCAATTTCATTACGAGTCTGTTGCTCTCTACGCATCGTTGATTAGTTCAGGTTCTTAAGCTGCCTTTACAATTAGCCAGCTTGACATACTTTTGAAATCTGGCTGATATGCAGAAAAATTGAGCAGCCCAACAGATTGGCATTATTAATTGGGAAGAGGCAATAAAAGTTCATCAACTTCACAGTTTGCAATTAGATGTACATACATAAGCCTCCCCAAAAATTTTATTGCAATTACTTCTTCTAGGCGCTCATCAAGTGATTTACTGCCTCTCTAGTGAGAAGACGTAAATGAAAGAATTTGCAACTTCTTTTTCTTTAAACCATCTAAACAACTATCGCTAATTGTTGCTAAGCTCAAATTACATATATGTTATATTGTAAAATTACATGATTATGATTTTATTTTGTTTTTCAAATATTACTTACAATTAACTTTGATACATTTTAAGCTGTATTTGTGATATAAGCAAATAATGTTTAAAGTTTGAAGTTGAATTTTATTAAGAAAAAAAAGTTATAGAACTATATTATTAATATATCAAAGAAAGCATAACAACTCAAGGAGTCCACAAAAACTGTTTTTGCAGTTTCAGTGATTGCCATTAGTAATATTAAATAGTATTAAAAAGCCCCTTGCGAAAGAACTCTGACTACGCCGCTGGCAATTTAGTTTCCTTTGTGGTGTTTATATTTAGACTACAAATCGGTATATGACCTATGACTGTACGACTTTATGACTGTCACTCGAACCTGGATGATTTATCGTAGCATTTAAAAACGTCGAAAGCCCCTCCGGGATTATGATACGCGTTGGTCAGTTGGCCAGCGAAGCAGTTAATTTAGCCCAGGTTACTTAAATGATAACCTTAGAAGGAAAATACGTTAAACGCTTCCTATCTTATCGGCCTGGGCGATTATTGCCTTATTCAAGTCTACTTTTTAGTCATTGGCACTAAGCAATAAAGAATGTCGCCTATCTCAGAGCATGCTATATGGTTGGTGGTTGGCGTTCAGATAACTTCTTTTTTGTTTTTGGGCCAGCCCAATAAATGAATAAATTGTTGAGACCCCGATTGCGAAATGTTGTAGTTGTTGCACCACAATTGTTGTTGTTGTTGTTGCCATTAAGCCTATTGTATTTATTTAATTAAAAATATTGCATACGTAACGGACATTTTGTACGGACAGTATTTCATTACAGTACAAAATAAAGCGGAAAGCGGAACAACTGCTGGCAATCTGTCTCTCTCGATCCAAGGGCCTCTTCAAGAGCCCTGGCCTGAAAGACGATGGCTGAACGAGGGACGCGAGGCACTTGAGCAATAATCAGATAACTCAGCAGCGAGTCAAAAGTCTAAAGTAAATATGCATATCAAAAACACACACGCAAGTAGATAAATCACACTCAAACATTCATTTTAGATACAGATATGAGATCATCGCCTCTGCCAGATCTTCCTCATGTGTCGCTTGATGTTTGTTATCTCAGTGAGAAGTTGTGATTCCCAGCTGCATGCCTCGCAAATGCTGCTTGCTATGCAACGCAACTGTTGTGCGAGCTGCTTGCTACGACACTCCGAGCCAAACTTGTTTCGCATATTTGCAATAGATAAATAAATGAAGTTTGTTAATAAAGTTATTGATTCAATTCATCTCATAAATTCAGCTCAAACGTACAATACCATAAATCTAATCTGGACGATTATGCATTCAAAATAATTTATATGAATGTTTCGATCATCGATTCGCTGACCCACAAAAGTAATGTGCTATAAAACTGCAGCCATT
Source organism: Drosophila formosana (assembly GCA_035045625.1). NCBI lineage: Eukaryota > Metazoa > Arthropoda > Insecta > Diptera > Drosophilidae > Drosophila > Drosophila formosana. Next base: position 2,113,430 of record JAWNOW010000143.1, on the reverse strand, counting down.
CTATTGGCACAACAATGCTGCTTGCTACAAAACGCTGCATAAATCAACTCTAATTGCAATTCTCTCGCCTGACAAATCGCTGACAAATTATCATAACTCATTTGAAATGCTGCAAAATTTCCGCATTTTTTTGTAATTTATTTATTTTTGAAATGCTCAAATTTTGCATAAAGCGAAAATGAGCGAACAAAATAAAAAATATAATGAAATGAAATGGAATGGAATGGAATATGAAAAGAAGAAAAATGCAAATGTCAGATGGTTTTTAATAGGTCGCAACGATGACGCTGTCGTCGTCGTTCATCAAAGCCTTTGTGCCGCGGCGGCACTTTTTTAAAATGGGCACACGCTCCATACATATGTACATGTATGTATGTACATGTGTTTGTGTGAGGAAATAGAGAAGCAGCCGCTGCATTATTGTTTATGGCTTCGGCTTGAATCGAATGATAAATTGACCAAAAAGCATTTCAGCAAAAGCGCCTAATTCGCATTATGCAAACGGTTTAGGGTTAGACCCCCATTTGGAGTGTTTGGGGACGGGGCTTTTCCTGTTACGCTTATGGCCGCAAAACCTGCCACGCTTTCAGCTGCTGCGCACATTGCCAGAGGGTGGAACAGCGAGGGGCAGAAGACGATGACACTTGCCACAAGAATCAGAATCAGAAGCCAGAAATGCTGTAAGACGCAGTTTCAGTTGCAAGATTTCAGATGGACCGAAAACTGCGTTGTTTACTGTGATGACAATCAATAAATGTAAATAATTTTGTCTGTTTATTTCTTTGGATTCACAAAACTCAGCTAAAAACCTTATTTGCAAATATTAATTCCCTTGTGTAATTTCCACAATTACAATTATAAACTAACTTTAAATATCTTGTCTGCTGCATAATTATGACATTTCTCAGCTTTTAATGCGCTCATAGAACGCGTTTATTTGCTAATAATGCTGAATGCTTGACATGTTTTCCTGGAAAACTTCAACACCTTCTCATGGCGTCGACGCACGCACATTCGTGAATAGTATTCAAGTATTCACGCGCGGCATTCGCTTTCTCAGACCGAAAATGGCATTACGGCGAGCACATTTCATTTAATTATGTCAAACTACCAAAATGAAACACAACAAAAGCAACAAAAATAATAAGAGACTCCATGACAAAATCATAAAAATGAAAATGAAAATGCAAATAAACCGTCAAAAGCGACGCCAAATTTGACACACATTAAGTTAATAATACTGCGGCCTACGCATTGATTAACAACATTCAAATAATTTAACGCATGGAAATTCAATTTGGCTGTCCGATTTGCGCACCTGTCAAGCTGACAAATGACCAAATTGTCGGCCTGATGAGCTGCCAATTTTCATCTAAATTTCATTTGTTGCTCCACTTTCAGCTTGTTCCACTAATTGTTATTGTTGCCGGTGTTGTACTATTGACTTTTAATTTGCTTTAATGGCGCGCCAAAACATCGTCGCCCATTATCAGAAATTGTTACTTCGAGACACTTCAAACATCAACATTAGAATCGCGCCAACAAAAATAGGCGACACAAAGATACTCTATTTAACTACATAAATGAAAAATACATAATATAAGACTGAAGTAAATATGTATCTGAGACATGTCAAATATCTGGCAATATCTGCAATTTTCAAAACAGAAATTTGATCGTGGTATTTTCCAACTAAAACTATCTGAAATCACTAATTAAAATTTGAGCGGAATGTCCGCCCAGCAGGCTAGTAACACACAAACTATTCATAATAGTAAATAATATATTTAAACTATCAATATTATGGTGAAGTGTGGAATGTCCGCCCAGCTGGCTAGTAACATACAAACTTTTCATAATAATAAATAATATAATTAAACTATCAATATTATGGTGTAGTGTGAAATAATTGAAACGCATTCCCAGCTGCATTTCTACTATCACATTTTTGTCCTCCACCTTAACCTTGCCACAATTACTGTCGCTCACCTTCATCGCCTGCAGGGTATCAGCGATCGCATTGGGCAGCTCTCGGCCCGTCGAGATAACCTTGTCAACTGGTGCTTGGTGCTTGAGCTTGCACAACCCAAAACACTAACAACAATGGCAGCAAACATCTAGCTATATGTGTCAACAATTTGTCAGCCTAGTTGTAGTTACTAAGCAGCGACGTCGACTGCGACAGCGACTGCGACGCTGTTTACGCTCAGCTGTGCACAAGGCAATGCGAATATGTTTGATCGGCACAAATAGATAAGAATAAATGCAACGGACATTATTTTAAAACACAATTTGTGTCGTGCAGGTCGCCTATGATGAACCAGACAATGCCCCAAATGCTCTTTGGTATTTAGGAGAAAAAACCACTCTTTACTTCCTAAAGTTACTTCACCTTTTAAACTCAGACTTAAACTGTTCTTTCTTTATTTAAGTCTCTACACTAAGAAGTATCTTCATCACATAACATAAACTCGGCCTTAAATTGGTCTTCTTTCTTTGCAAATTCGATTCGCATTTCCCACTTTCACAATTTGCCCAATTTAAGCAGCCAATCAACCGATTCTGCTGCATTTGCAACTCAATTCCGAAGTTCAATAAAAGTTCTTAATCTGCAAATCGATTTAACTATACAAACACATATATGGCTAGCGAGAGAGACGCGATGACAGCGTTTTCGCTGTCAGCTCAAGCGTAAATCAGAAGTTCAAGCGTTTAACGGAAAAGGTGCGGTTAGCTGCTATAATAACTACATGTACTTTGCTTTGTGTGTACACACTTATTTGTGTAGTTGTGTGCACACACTGCCATTTATCCCGGCTGAAGCTCGTTTTAGAACAATACCAACAAATATAACATGAGAAATAGTAAGATCTCGATAGCGAAATACTCTATATACATATTTATTTATTTGTATGCCGGGAATTACAAGTTATATTGCAAAGATTGCATGGCAATCAATATATTTGTCATCAATGATAACGATTTGATTTAAAATACTTTCATGCATTTTTCAAGCAAACTAATATAAATCTAAGAAATCGCAAATAATCAAACCAAAATAAAATTATATGTAAGCACTCAAAATTAAATTTAAAATGTGTGTTCCTTTTATACCGATTAACGAAACATTTTATATGCATTAATTATTATAGTACAGCTTGGAAGATAATTTTCAATTGAATTTTGAAAGGAGGAAAAACTGCTTCTAAGTTTGTTAAGAAAATTATTTAATTTAACTTATATTTATACATATGGGACCTTCAAAAATTATGTTTCACCATATGTCTTATACTTTAGCTTTATAACCCCCATATTTATTTTTTAAATATTGGAAAGATAATTTTCAAGTATTCAATTTTAAAGAGAAGACATTCTTAAAACACAATTGATCGCATATCAATTGAATGGGGTAACTCTAGCTACAATAGTCGACGAGATCTATCAGATGGAGCGATAAGCACAAGCCAAACTATGAGAGTCGAGTCTTCCCCGGCCACCAAGTGGATATGCCCGCCCCATCACCACGCATCGAGTATCAAAGCGCGTACGACAAAAACACATAGTTCGATAGCAGAACAGGGAATGGAGAATGGATGCGATGCGATGCGATGCGATGATGCGGGCATAAAGGTAAGGCAATAAATTGCTTCTTCTTCTTCATGTGTAACAGTGTCTGCCTGCAAGGGGCGGGGGAGCGGGAGGTTGGAGAGACTCGGTGTCGGCGAGTTCAAGTCGTGCGTGAGCGCCACAATGCGCAATTGCAAATGCTCGAGCAAAAGCAATGGGGAAAAGAAGAACAAGAACAAAACGCAAGCGACACTTGCACAAAATACCAAAAGCAACAACAACAGCTTCAGCTTCAGCAGAGTAAAAGAAACGGAAACGTTGTTAGAGATGCGCCAAGTAGCTGATGAATGTCGTGCAAAGCACGCACACACACACACACACACACACACACACACACACACACACACACACACACACGTTCGTTCGGTGATTGTGTTCATCCCTGATCGCTGGCATCGCAGCTGCTGCGACGCAGTGCAGCATTAATTATGGGAATTTCTTTTTCGGCAACACACATGTGTGCACTCGATATGTCTGTGTGTGGGTGTGAATACAAAACGATAATGAAGGAAAAAGCGTAATACAGAATCACAGCAGCATCCTCGGCAAAGTAATAAAAACGTCGCAACATTGACATTGGCTGTCGCTCTCGCTCACTCTCGCTCACTCTCGCTCTGCTCTTGCTACGCTTCTTCTTCTACTGCGTCGCCCTCTGCTGATAGTTGTGTTGTTGCCCGTCTTAGTTTGGTGACTTGCCGAACCGGTTATGCCGGCATTTCACATGCACACACACACACACACACACACACACATTAACTTCGGCTTTAAAGTGCGCTCTCCTTAATGTACTCAACGCGCTCCACATTTGGAGATCTCTCTCTCTCTTGTCTTGCATTCCATTACACACACACATGCAGGCTCGCTTACACACACACGCACCTGAAAGCGCAGCTTAAACAAATGTTTGCTCTTTACCTCTCCGTTTTTTGGTTGCTCCTCTCTTGTTAATTGTATTTATTTGTTATAAAAAAGATATCAGCGATCACTTAGCAACATTTAATTAACATATTAACGCGACGACGCACTTAAATACACGCTAAAAATTCGTTTTTATTGTAGCGTCGTTCAATTTTCGCACACCTTTTTTTTCTTCTTTTGATACCTGAGCTCTGCTCTGCTCACAACAACACTTTTCAGCTCAGCTTCAGTTGCAGCTCGTTTTCCACTTTCTACCAAACCGAAAAACACACACTATAAAAAAAAGTGTTTCATACAGATTTTCCAACTTTAATATTCGCAAAAAAAAAGGAACAATTGCAGTTTACGCGCACAACAACAACAATAACGTCGTCCGATTGAAAAACTACGCAACACACGTTGGCAGCGTCGACGTCGCGCAACGTTGCTTTCTCAATGACTACTAAACGGGAAAGAAAGAGAAAAGTAGAACACAAACCCAACTGAACGCGACAATTACCGTTCTATGTGACGTCGACGTCGTTGTCGTATTCCAGTTTACGCGCTGCTGACGTCGCCCACAAGCTGCCAATTTATGCGTGGGTGCATCGTGTGCGTTGCCGACAACCTTAAAAAGTTGTTAAACAATTTAAAAGCAGCGATTTAACGAAACGAAATAACAATTAAAACAACTTTCGAATAATGAATTGGCGTTCTTGTTTTTGGCTTGTGGGCGCGCGCACTCCCATGTGTGTGACTGCAGTTGACATCTCAAAATGTACTAATTTTGATTGAAATATAAACCAAAATATACCAGCGCGCATTACCGACGTGGTTTTAGTACAGTGGCAAATCCATCACACTGCTAGCCAATATACAAACCTTTGTTGATGCACTGCTTGCTAGTCGACAGCTTGCACTGCAGCGCCAAACAGTTTGAATTTGAATTTGAAGTTGAATTAAAACCATGCATGCAGTGCATTTATTTTTTACAATTCGACCGTCTGTTTATTTGTAGTTTTTATAATAAGAAAATTAAATTTAATACAAAATTAGCGAAAAATAAAACACACGCATTTATAAGTACAGTTAATAAATTAAACAATAGCGAGTTGTGTTTAAATAATAGGTAGACGACGACGACGACGACATTGGGCTACATTCTACCCATAATTTATTTCGAGAGTACACCAAAAGAAGTCGGTCTGCGCTTCTTGCGGTGTAGTTTGGAAATAAATGCATATTAATGGTAATAAACGCCTTAATTGTTTTGTTTTTAGTATGTACACAAAGAGTTTTACAATTACGAAAAAAAATTACACATTGCATTAATTAATAGTTTTGCATTAACACATTTTGGCGTTGCAACTTGGCAAACTTTGAGTTTGTCAAACAATTTCGAATTCTAAATCAAAATCCAAATCAAAAAAATAAAACGAAAATTAAAATTAAAAAATAATGAACATTCTCAATAGTCATAATAATTAGGTAAGTTATCAATCATATGGACAATGGACAATACAAAAAAAAACATCCTAAAGTAGCACCTATTATTTGCTTTATGCTCTATTTGTATGCTACCTCTGGGCCGCTGGCGCCCGTGGGCGTGGCAGTATGACGACGACACCTCCGTTGAAAGCTTCTCTGCGGGCAGCATAGATTCGTGTTTAAAAATAATAATTCACTTCTATTATTATCAATTCATATCATTTTTGTTTTCTTTTGTTTTGTTTTGTTTTGTGGTCTCTCGTTTGTTTTTCTCATTTATATATTAGCTAACACAGGCATTCATTCATTGCATTCACACGCATTCACGCATTCACTCATTCGCACGCGCATTCACACTTTTACTTAGCATAGTTAACTTCTTTAGTACAGATTAATATAGCACTTGTAACTGCTCAATCAAATTTGCAAGTTCCGTCGAACAAAAATATGGTAATCGTAATCATATAAAAGAACATCAACAAAAATGAATGAAACCTTTTCGCTTTAGAAAGTTCTTAATTTCGTGACTAGGCAAGTTTTACGTTGTTTTTTTATCATCAAAAAAAAAAAAAAACTCATCGCAACATCGTTTTCTATTTCTGTTTTTTTTTTTGTTTTGCAATTCTTTCATTGTTTAGTTTTGTTTGGAGCGCGCGCTTTTTTGAAAAGGCGCCGCATGGGTTTGAAACTTGGCTAAGCGGGTTCGTTGGTTTAGTGGATGAAATTGTTTTAGAACCGTTTCATGTTGTTGTTGTTTTTAGTACGTTGTTTTTAGTGCGATGTTAGAATTGTTCGTATATGTGTGTGTGTGTGGCGGCGTTGCCACCTTACAGATGCTCATCGCCGTGGTAACCGTTGCGCAACGGTTGGCGCTCCTGCGAATGATCCGCGGGCCGATTGCGCTTGAAGAAGCCGCACTGCAACGAAAGCAACGTTGAATGTTGAATGAAAATTGCAAACTACCGCAACTTGTGGCATGCAGTGGGCAAACTTACCTTGTAGAGCAGCAGCACGAGCAGCAAGAAGATGAGTGCACCCGCACAGGCAGCGAGCACGACCACCCAAAGTGGCACCACGTCCGGCACCTGCAGCGGCTCCGGCTGCGCCTTGTAGAATATCTCATGGGACTTCTTGATCTCGAGCTTGGGCTGGCCGATGAACGGCAGCAGCGTCACCTTGGCAATGGCCTGCGTCGACACGTTCAGCGGCACATTGAAGGCCACCTTCTCCATGGTCTTGGCGACCATGCGCGCTCGGATGGCGACGAAGGCGGCATCCGCATCCTCGTAGCCCAGGTTCTCCACGTAGCAGCGCAGCACGCGACAATTGATGCCCTGACAGGGCGCCGTGTTGTTCGAGGCATCCAGACGCAGCTCCTCCGGCGTGGGAATGTCGCGCCTGAAGCGACGCGACGAGCTCGAGCTCGAACTCCATTGTTGCTGCTGTTGTGCCTGCGCCTTCTGCTGCTGATTGTCCTCGTCGTAGAAATCCTCGTTCTCCCGGCCGTAATATGGCTTGCCGCCCGCACTGTACGTCATATGGTGCGTCACCACGGGCTGCTGCTGATTGTACTGCACATTGTGGCGCTGGTGCAGCTCGTTGTCCACGTTGCCGCTGCCGAAGCCCGTCACCTCCAATCCGCCCGTCTGCAGCTGCCCATTGCGTCCGCCGTACATGGATTTGTCCGGACCCGCCGCGCCGGCCATATAAATCTGCTGATGCTGCTGCTGCTGGGGACGCAGCTGGTAGCTGGAGCTCTGGCTGTAGACTTGGGGCGGCGCCATCTGGATGTGTCCGTGGGTGCTGTGGCCGCGCAGCTCGGCGCTCGGGGCGCCGCCGCCGAAGCTGCTGAAGCTGACGCTGTTGCTGCCGCTGCTGCTGCGATTGATGTTCTGGTCCTGTTCGACGCCCGCTTGATTGGCGCGATCCAGATGCACGTAGGAGGCGTCGCCGGCGGCGTCTTGGGCGTCCTCGCGCTCCAGCAGCTCCTTCTGCTTGTCGGTCAGGCTGCGCTGGATGTCGTTGCCGACGGTCACGCCCACATTGCTGCCGGCCTGCGAGCCGTGCGAGATCTCCAGATGGCCGCCGTTCTCCGAGCCGCTCTCCTGGGCCTGGCCCTGCTGCTGGACGGAGTTGCTGATGGCGCCCTGGGCATGCAGATAGGATTTGCTGCGCTGCTTCTCGTTCAGCTTGAGGTTCAACTCGTTGACCTCCAGGCGATCGCAGTGGATTTTGCCGCCCGTCTCCGGCTGATCGAGTATGTACATCAGATGATCGCCGGCCAGCGTCTTGTACGGATAATAAATGTCGACGACGGCGCCCTTGATGAACGAGCTCTGATTGTTGCGCAGCTCATAGATGTGCACGACCTGCGGCCCGAGCTCCTCCTCGGTGGTGGCGTTCTCCGGCGCCTTGTAGTCGTCCGCCTTGTACACTTGGTAGTCGGGCAGCGAGGTGCCCTTGATGGTCAGATCGGTCTTCACGTCGATCACAATGCTCTTGCTGCCGTAGTTGTCCAGCTTGGAGTTCTCCCTGTCCGGATTCGTCGAGTTCGCCTCCCAGTAGAAGTTGTAGCTGTTCGCCTTCGTGTGCTTCTCGGCAGGCACGAAGCTGATGGCAAAGTGCGTCTGCGTTTTCAGGGAGTAAAGATTAAGTGTGGAACGGTGTAAGATAGATTTAAATATTCCTACCAAGTGACCGCCCTGCAGCGGATTTCCGATGTCGCACTTTATCGTAAAGTTGTTGCTGCCGTCGGGCGCCGAGCAGGTGATCGGCATGTCGATCTTGTCGCCCAGCTGCTGCAGCTTCGTGAACTGCAGATCGCGCGGCGTCATCATGTAGAAGGCCGCCTCGAAGGCGTCCTCGTACTTGTTCTTGATCAGCACCTCCAGCGTCAAAGGTTCCGGCGATCCAAAGTAGTACTTGTCGATGGTCCTAAATGAAGCGCATTTAAAATTCAATTCTATATCCTGACGATAGTTTCACTTACTTCACATCCACATGCAGATCGGGCTCACAAATGTTGTCGGCACCGCAATTCTTCTGAATGTTGATCGCGTCCCGCAGGATGATTTCGCGATTCTGATCGATCACCGGCTCGAGGACATCGCGACGACGTCGCACCAACGACTCAACGGGACGATTGCTGCGCAGATTGTAGCGCGCCTCGACCTCCAGGGGCGTCAGCTTGTCCTGCACGCCATCCATCAGATAGACGGTCTCGTTGAGGCAATAGCGCTGGCCGTAGCTCAGGCGGATGGTCTGATTGCGAATGTTTTTGCCCTCGTCGCGCAGGAAGAACATGCGCGGATTGCGCGTCTTCTTGGCGTCCAGCAGCCACGACACATCGAAGTCCAGCTGCATGGGCAGATAGCGTCCCGTGTAGCTCCAGCAGGTGCTGAGGGGCATGCAGGGCACCTTCGTGTGATCGCGCTGCAGCTGGCACATGCGATCGTCGAGGCTGATCAGTTTCGTGGTGCTCGAGAAGAGCGTCTCGGCATTGACGGCGGCCACGGGGCGCGATCGGAAGATATAGACCTGATCGGAGGCGTAGGCGCCGACGGCCAGATCCGGATATGTGTTGTTGTCCATGTCGACGCCGCCGGACAGCGAGAAGCCGAAGGTGCGCGGATAGGGAGCGGCCTCCACCAGCTGCTCGGCCTTGATGATCTGCGAGGGTTTCGCCAGCGGACCCAGCGCAGAGCCGTGATAGATATAGACGACGCCGCGACCCTCGGGACCGTCGTAGGGAGCGCCCACGGCAAAGTCGCCGTAGCCATCGCCGTTCACGTCGCCCAGCGTGGAGAGCGCGAGGCCGAAGCGGCCCTTGGTGCTGAAGCCATCGCGGATGTGTTCCCGGGTCCAGTGCTCGGACTGCAAAGAGTGAAGCGTTAAAAAAACGTTAGAAACGCTGCAGGACTTAAAAAAAGTTGAGAAGTCATTCAGACTTTCAGAAGGAAATCAGAAAATCCTTCAGAGAAAATAGAAAAAATGTGATAGTCCTTAACAAAATTCAAACATTGCAGGAATTTAGCGAACTACAGAAAGCTTCTCAAGAATTGTTGAGGGATATCTTGAACCCCTTCGGAACTGTAGGCTATGTCAGACAAATCTTCTGCAAATAAAACTTAGAGCGCTTGCTGAATTTGGGCACAAACCCATAAAGAAAACTCCTTCGAAAATGTAGAATAAATCAGCAAACTTTGCAGTGCAATTGAAAAAATTCTTGAGGACTTAAAAATAAAGTTTGAGAGCTTCAGAAAAAATCGGAAAATCTTTTGAAACTTGGTCCGAAACTAAAAAGACATTCAGGGTATATACAAGAAAACTTGAGGACTTCAAAATAAATTACTTCAGAGCTTCATGACTTCTGAACCCTTTTGAAATTTTAAAGGGAAGAAATCAGGGCAATATAATAGTTCGTCAGAATTTTTAAAGAAAGCTCTTGAGGACTTACCGCTGAAGTGCTGCCCTGCAGCAGAATGTAGACGCGTCCCACATCGTACTTGCCCTCGACGTTGCCGGGCTCGGTGTACATGGGGGCACCGATGATGAGATCGTCGAGGCCGTCGCCATCCACGTCGCTGGTGGCGAGGGCGTAGCCGAAGTACTCGCCGATCTGGCGACCGGTGATGTTGAAGATGTTGGCCATGTTCCAGCGATTGACGACGATCTTGCCGAGCAGGTTGGCGCCGCGCGGCATGCCGATGGCGACATCTTCGCTGCGATCGGCATCGAAGTCGCCGGTGATCATCGAGTAACCCAAGTAGGAGTCATCGTTGGCCGATGTCGACTCAGCGGTGGAGAATACTTGATTCTCCGGCTTCGTGACGTCCTGTGAAATCGCTTGACCTGCGGAAATTGCGGTACAATGATTGAGTGGCTCCAAGAAAATATGCAAATGATTGGTTCACATCATTGTGTGCTTTTATTGTGGTGTGTGAGATGTGTGTTTTGTGTTTAGCTACGATTATTGCGGCATGCTGGATGATGACAACAACAACAACAACAGTAACAATAACAATAAACAACGATAATTGTAATACAATCAAAACAAGGCAATAAAATCAAAATTGTTCTACATGTTCTACGATACAAGAACTACGAGCTACGATTTTTGTACTACGATTTAATAGATTTGTATTAGTCTTGAGACCCAGATGAGGCATGCTACGAGCTACATACGTGCAACAACACCCTGAGGATCGCGTTTCGCTGCGATCCCCGACCGCGGTTAGTAACAGAACTTAATACCCAAGACCCGAACCCGTAACGAAAGCTCATGCGCAGCTTAAATGAGCTTAAAGTTCGCTTACAGCTTAAAGCTTAGTGTACTTAATGAGGCGCGCAGCTGAAGCAAGAGAGAGTTATGGATATGGCTCGCTCTCAATTACAAAATTAGGTTCATGTTCATGTCAAAGTTCACGTTTATTGACGTTTGTAACTATGTTTTAAATTCGTGTGTGATCTGCCAATATCAATTAATTAATTACAAGTTCAGCATTGTTCAGGCAATAATAAATCGCTAGATCGCCTTGACGAGTGGACAGCACTGAAGATGTAAGTGGCCAGCTACAGAGATTATACGTTAATGCTTTCAAGAATTAAAGCGGCTATGTTCATTGAACATATTCATTAAAGAATGGCTTTGAAAATGCATTGCATTTAATGTAAATTAATAAAGCTAATTGTGACAACATTTTTAAAATGTAACTTTTAAGATTTGCATTCAATTATTTATTATAAAATTACTTTAAAAGTGTAACAATTTCTTATTGCAAGCTAAGTTCAAATTTAATTAAATGGAAATTAAGATTTTATTCTGATTTGTAGTCACAAATAAAAAAATACATTTAATTACAGGGATCTTTGCAATTATTATTTAATATATGAATTAATTAACTGCTTTTAAATGGAATGTAATATTTTGGAGTCACGAACACAATAAATAACTAGAAAAATATTGTAAACTGAGAAAACATATTTGACTTTACTTTATATCAAAGCAGCACGTTGGACATGAACATGACAACTCGTCAGAATTAGAAAACTTGCTTGCGATCCGGCAGCGCCAGAGCAGCAAGTGGTCAGCCCTCAAAGCTTGCTTGAGCCGCGAGCGCGCATTAAGATTCGGTTATTATTTTATATACTAAATGGCGTATGGTGCGTATACGTAATACGCATGGATGTAACTCTATATCTATGTAGTATGTGTGTGTGTGTGTGTGAGCGATGCTTAGTGGAGACAACAACCAGAGCTGCAGTTGAGACGAGACGAGACGAGACAGGCAGACACATGACACAATTGTTGGGCGCGTTTTGCGTATTCCTCTTTGTGCGGTTGCATTTCGATCGAGCTTTGCTTTGCTTTGCACTCGTTTCGTTGGTGTGTTAGCGAAGCGTTCGATGAGTGGGCGGAGGGGGGGAGAGGGCGTGGGCGAATTTAGCGATCGCTGTCAAATCGTGGACAGGGGCATGACCACTCGTAGCGATTGTTTTCTGCACCGACTTGACAGCCCCTCGCAGCGATGAGTTCGATAACGATAACGATACCGATAGCGATAGCGATATATATTAACACACACCATTATTTATGCGGGGTAGTTGGGATGGCGGGGGAGGAGCGGGGAAGCGGGCAAGGGTTTTAGGCCATTCTTCGATTATTATTTATATTCTCTTTTTTACAATTTGAATTATTTCAAATGTTTTGGTTTTCTTTTTTTAGGCACTTTATCGATTTTATTGGGTGGTGTGGTTAATGTTGATCGATCAAATAAAAATGTTCTAAGGTTGTATTTATTTTTGTTGGTTTTTGGTTTTGGTTTTGGTTTTTTTTTTGCGGTGTGAGAAGCATAATTTGCGTTTATTATTTATTATTACCTCCAGTGCCGAAGGGCTGATAAAAAGGCGGCTTAAATGGAAATTCGGCATCGGGCGGTATTGAGTAGGTTTGTCCTTTTATTTTGTGTGTTTGATAGATTTAAGGTATTTTATATTGGATTTATTTGGATTATTATAGGCAGAAGTTTTCATACGGTTGATTGTTTTTTTTTTTTATTTTGTTTGGTTGGTTGGTTGGTTGGTTGGTTGGGTTGAACAACAGACACAGGTCGTGGCGTTCGGTGCAGAATGCATACGATTAGATCGATTGGTCGATTAGGATGATCGCATTTTTCAGTTCATTTCAATTTCAATTTCGTATTTGGGTTTGGTCGAAATATTTTGAAAAATTTTGTTGTGCATGCATTTTGCGCCGACAGGCAGACAGAGTGTGTGAATTTAGAGGAGCAATTACAGAAATATATATATAGAAGAAGAGAGAGAGAGAGAGAAAAGAGAGAATACATAATACAATATTAATCAAATGGAGACAAAAAAACGTCTTCGAGATACAAAAAAAAGAGAAGAGAATCGGCAATTAGGAGAGAACATGACGCGTACAAATACGGTTATCGTTATAAAGTTATAGTTACGATTATAGTTTACGATTACGTTTACAAAATACGATTACAATGTACGATAATATATATATTTATATATAGTATTGTAATAGAGAGAGAGAGGGATGTATACATAGTAAAAATGCAGCTAAAACTCGATTTGGGGTTAACGTTACGATACAATTACAATAGTCAAATTATCGAATTATCATTAATTTATGGAGCTGACTACACGATAAACTTAACATGTGGTTAGTTTTATCGGCGCGTCGAGCGTTGTCGAGCTGCACAAATGCGTTATGAATGTGGTTTATCTTTTTCCGAATAGGTTTTTTTTTTAGAGGCGACGACATTGAGCGCACATGACGTCCAATTGGGTAATTAATTTTGGTATAACAACAACATCAACAACAACACTCGACAACACTTAAAAACTCATTACGACAAACTTAACTGGCAGACCGCCGATAGTATCGTGACTATCGCCCATCTCACCCAGGTTGTTCCTCTAGCCAAACATGCACGAGACAACGCATCGCAATTAATCGTCTACGAACTAAACTAAATAATATGTGGGGGGGAAGTCTTAGACTAGTCGATAAGGGGGAGGGCGGTAACTAGAGCTAATGTTCTAGGTTAGAGACTCGATAGTTTCATCGTTAACATTACAGTTATCCCAGTGTGTGTGTGTGTGTGTGTGTGTGTTCGTGAGGTTAGGGACGTACTAAGTTCTAGAGATGCTCGGGATAAGAAATGAAACACAACTGGAAACTAGAATTAACACAAAGTTCAAAACGTAAATTCAACTTGGAAATCGGGGAGAGGGGGAAAATTGAAAAGTTTGAATGCAAAAATATCAAGACAAATTGGAGGAAGGCTATTTGGAAAAATATATAAAAAATACATAGTATTTATATCAAACCAGAAACTACGGGACTGTGTGTGTGTGTGTATTTTGATAGGGGCTTCGTAGCTGAGCGGGGGGGGGGATAAATACGAGTATGCTTAAAGTTCTAGGACTATAACTAAAAACATTGGGTAGTAGCCGTTGTACTTAGAAGGTACCGAGAGTACAAAATACAACAATAACAATAATATCAAATATCAATATCAAATAATACAAATACATACAGTTTACATTAAATATTTATATCAATCTTGATTCATAATCTCTGCTTCTTCACGTTCTATGCTTAATTCATACTGAGGTGTACGAGGTATTTTCGCGTCGTGCACTTACCTTGCCAGTACCAACTGCCGGGTGCGCCAATGAACAAACGTGAACCATTCTGCAAAAGAACAGATGCAAAGAATGAATCTTGTAAATCTTGCCGATTTCGATTTCGATTGCGATTGCTTATGCAAATGCTATGCCACGATCGCAACAAGGTGCCAACTAAACGTGCCCACGCCACATGCCTCTTGCTGCATGCCCCTCATCGCCTAATGCTCCCCTTCCCCCCACTCACCAACGTCGCTGCCATGGCCAATCCCCCAAAAAATGCAAGAAACCCCCAAGCCCAGGAATTCAAACCTATCCTCAATGGCCATGGCATGCATATAATAACTCGAAAGTGCCACAAAATTATATTCCAGGAAGCAAACAAATTACGGCAATGACAACTTGCAGATACTCTGCTTTCAATTACTAATTACACTCTTTTAACTATTGTAAAGTATGCAATTTAAAGACTCTCGTTTAGCAAAAAGTTACTTTTATCTGTTGACTAATATTTTATCGCTCAAATATATTTAAATATAGTATTTCGTTTGCATGTGTTTACCAATCATTTTTAACTATTTTGCATTATGAAATTTATAAACTGAAGAGTCTAGATCAATAATCAATATGCAATCTCTCAAATATGTTTTAGTTATTAATTCATTATATCTTTACTATTGTTGTAACTATTTTAAATAATAAAATCAGCAGATTCTAAAGTCTAGAATAAATAACAAATTTTTAGTAATATGTTATTTTTGTTTAACATCCAATATCTTGCAATAAAATTTTAGGAATTTTTTGTAATGCATATTTGTGTTATTATTGTTCTTCTACATTTAATTTATAATGATTAAGGATAAAATTACAACCAATTTTTTTTTGTATTTAATTTAATTGTTTTTAATATCTTATTTCATACTGAAATCAGCATGAAACGGCTAACTTGCGAATACTTAACTATTCTTTTAATTTATATATTTTTAAAAATGTAATTTCGAAACCCGTTTTTTTGAAACTTTGTCCCTGTTTTAATAGGGCAGAGGATAAATTTCTGTATAAGCAATTTCTCAATATTTACTACTATTCATTGTGATAGACCTTATCAATAAATATTCAAGTTGCCCCCTGTTGTTTACTGCTGAACTTCTCTAAACTTTGCACTGCATAAACACACAGTGGCCCTGGTAGTCGATGGACCCGCTTGTTTATGATGTGTACTTACACTGTTGACAGCCGCACTGAAGCCAGCCTGACACGAGCCCTGTCGATGATATCCCCAGTTGTCTGCAAAGAGAGAGAGAAACGATGTCAGTTACAATTCCAGAATTGAGATTACAGCCTGAAATGCTTATTATCGGGTTACTTTGTGGTGTAATTTCGTGAGGATAGGAGTGAAGGGAAGGCGGCAATAAATTGCAAATAATTACCAGAGCAATGCAATAAATTGAGCCAGTGATTTGTCAGGCGATTCCAAACAAATACGACCAACATAAAAGGATTAGAGAGCGCTGAGTCTGAGTCTGAGTCTGAGTTTGATCCTCAAGGCAACAGCAGCAGCAGCAGCAACAATGGCCAGAGAATGGACATTGAAATGAAAATACAATAAACTACAGCGGCAGATTGCCAGAACAAAAGGCCGCAGACAGGCCCAGCCCCAAAGGCCAACAGCAACAACAGCAGCGACAACAACAGCAGCAACCACATTCATTGAGTTGGCGTCCGCAACCAAAACTGTTGACCACAAAAGCCGCACATCCTTTTGTTGGCCCTCTTTGTCGCTGCTGTGCCTTTTTGCCCGCTACCAAATAAAAATCACGCAACAGCAACTGCCAGCAGCAACATGTCGCGCTTTTTTCTTTGCCTTGCGCAGCGGCAGAAAATCAACAGGCAGATCGTGCGTTTGATCAAATTAAACGATAACAATTTGTCTCCGAAGTGTTTCAATTTGAACGTTCAACAGCAACAGCAACAACTACAACGGCAGCATGTTGCTGCCTTCTCGCCATAAGTCAACTTTTAAGGCAGACTTGACACAGCAGCAACATACACTCGCACACCAGCAACATCGCGTCTCTCGGACAGCGTTTTGTGCGTTGTGCAGTTGTAGTAATTCCCATAATAAAATCGCCCCCGTCTTGAATTACAATTAGTCTTAGCAAGGGCAGCAACAACAACAACTCAAGAAGACCGAAGACTGAAGACCGAAGAAGACGCGCCACTTGGCGGTTCCTTCTCAACGATTGTCGCTCTCTTGGGCAGCTTTTTTTGTGCTCTCCCTTCTTTTCTTTACCCTTTTTTTCTCATTCTTCAATTCTGATTTCTGTTCTTTATTTTATATTGTTTTTTTTTTGTGTGATATTCGCCTTAACTATTAGTTTGGTATTTTGTGCGTTAAGTTGGTATTTATTGCTTTCAGTGATGTCGGAATGTGCTGTCATATGATGATGTTGCTGCTGTTGTTGCTGCTGCTGTTGTTGCTGCTGTTGTTGCTGCTAATCATTTCACAACAACATCGACGACAGCGACAACATTAATAACGCAACAACACCGTTGGGTATTGAGCCCTGGAAAATGCGTTTAGAATCATTAAACTGGCCCTCCTCAATCGATTGGGAATTCGAATTGAGTCTCGATTGCTTTGCTTTCGATTGCCGCAATTGAGCAATCGCTTCGATCGCTAAACTAGTTCTTTGAGTTCAAGCATAAATCTCAAGCCACTGACTAGTAAACTTTATTTATACAAAAATATATATAATTTTTTTTAAATATATAGGAATTGCTTTGTGTATATTCATTTAATTTGCATAAATGGAAATAATATCAATAAAACTGAGAAACATTTTGTTCTCATATCCTATTCTCTAAGTTTAATTAAATAGGTAATAATGCATAAAATTACTCCTTATTTTCCCGCATCAAGAAGTCAACTTTTCGTTACTATTTATTAAATAGCTTAAGTTATCATTTTAGCGGCATTTCACGGTATCTTTTGGAGTGTCAAAAACAGTTCACTAAATGGGGATCATCTTAAAGTGACGAAGAGAACGGAATTGCCAGCTGATAAAGCAGTTTGCAGATTAGAAACGTGAAGAGTCCAGAATGGAGAGCAAATATAGTATGTATATAAAGTAGGTACAGAGGTATATTGTATATATGTATGTATGTAATCGTGTGTATAATCGAGACGATGTATGTCTATATGCTCTGCATCTGCTGTCGATGCTAAAAATAATCAACAGCAGCAGCAGCAGCAGCAGCGATCGTGCCACATGTGTCTTCATGTCCAGCATGCGTGAACACAGATATAGCTATATATACAAACATATCATATATATGTATATACATACATATATATGTATGTGTTGGTATATAGAAGCAACATCTAATGTGATGACTAGGCAAACAAATTGGCAGTGAGTTGGGCATTAACCAAAAATATCATCCCTAATGCAGCACAAAATGATATCTCTCTGATATCTATATAGAATATTATTATTTTTATTTCATGTTGCCACTTTCACGACACGAAACAACATTAATAGATATGTGTCGGGGATCTATATATATTTATATGCGTATTTGTTGCAAGTCATGGTCCGTTGAGTGCTATAAATCTATCTTCGGCTGCCAAGGGGAGCCAAGGAATCATACTATATGTTACATTATAAATTAGCCACTGTGCTGGAGCAGCGTTTCGATTGATCGAGCGTTACTATCGATAGCAATATATAACTCGCTGAGATTCCAGCAAGCCATCGATCAAATTTGCAAATATATGCACAAAGTGACAGTAAAAAATGTATCAATACTATCGATAAAAGCAAAAAAAAAAGGAAAAGGCATTAAAAAAAACATAATGTTTTTGGAATATTCGCCAAATATTGATGCCTATCGATAACGGTTGCTTATTCGTATCTTTATAATTTTACTGAGCTGATCAATAGTCAGTTTAAATATTAGTAGCAATATATAACTCGCTGAGATTCCAGCAAGCTATCGATCAAGTTTGCAAATATATGCACAAAGTGACAGTAAAAAATGCATCAATACTATCGATAAAAGCAAAAAAAAAAAAGAAAAGGGATTAAAAAAAAAATGTGTTTGGAATATTCGCCAAATATTGATGCCTATCGATAACGGTTACTTATGCGTATCTTTATAATTTTACTGAGCTGATCAATAGTCAGTTTAAATATTAGTAGCCTCAAGCCTGATTTTTAATCAAAAACTGCTGCTTGTGCAACCAAAGAGTTTAGTCAACATTCAAAATAATAACACAATAATATAATATTTAATATTCCCAAAAATCGATCGATACTATCGATAAGAGAAAAGTGAATATAAATTGATGCTATAGTCTACAGAAATCAGTGGGCATTTGAAGTCAAATTCATATGTTATCGATACTATCGATAAGGGCGCAATATTCGCCGAAGCTTACGCTTAATAGACACTTGATACTCGAAGTTCACACGGCCCGACTGTGGTTCTGACTGCGGTTCTCTTTCATTCGCAATTCGACATTCGACATTCGACATTCGACACCTCCGCTTCGAGTCCTGCCCTTGGCTTTAATAAGCATTGTGCTCCCCAAACACACTTTCTGCGATTCCCTCTGATATTTTTTGTTAAGTTTCTTTCCTTTGCTGTTGTGTAATTTGCGTTTAAAGGGATTCCCTGCTCGCGTTCGGCTCAAATTACTTGCGTGGAGTGCAAATCACATGAGCTGCAGTTCGCATTTCTGGCTGTCCGTCTGTCCGTCCGTCTGTGATTTCGAGTGGTGCGTGGATCTAATTCGGGGCGACCTACTTATATACTTACTTGTGCGACACGGCGATATCTCATGGAACTGCTTGAAGTTGTGCGAGGTGAAGCAGGTGCCGACCGGATCATAGCGCAGCGCCCTCGATGGCGTCATCGTGTGGAAGACGTAGCGCGGAGCGCAGGCCTGCAAAAAAAACCGAGAAAAAAACAAATGAGAGACACAGTAAATAAATGGAAACAGTGAACAAAATTACAATTAAATTTCAAGATGCGCTGTATCTGTAAACTTTTCTGGAATTGCCAAAATATCTTTTAATGTAAAACTACTTAGAGAAGTTGAACTTAAAGATATAAATATACAAAATCCTTCCCATAATTATTATTGATATCAAAATATAAGGATTACTCTTCAACTTAAAAAAATTCGAATTTTTAATAATTATTTAACAATTTTCTTGATTTTCCAAAATATAATTTAATGTATAATCAGAAAAATGTAAAACTAGTTTGGGAAGTTGAACTTAAAAATATATGCAAATGTAAAAGATCCTTCACAATTAGTTATTGATTGAAAAAAATAAGAATTACTATTCAATTCAAAAAAATCCAATTCTAAAATAAAAACTAAATAAATGGAATAATGAACTGCCAAAATATCAATTAAAGTATAATTAGGAAATTGTTAAAATAGTTTAGTTTTAAATACAAAAATAAATATTTTATCCACTTAGTAATAAAAACAATAACCTGCATTAATAAAAATTTGAATTTTAAGATAAGTAGATCTGAGAAATGAAATTTGATAGCTCTGCCAGAAATATTTTTGAAGTGAATTGCAAGTTACCAAATAAAAATAAAAATAATAAGAAGTCAATAAGTAAGGTGGCCGAACTCTGGACGAACTTTCTGTGGAAGTGCATATGCCGCAGTTGCATATTGTTTACAGGGTATGCATACAAACAACATGAGAATTATTTAGCTTTACGGTCAGCAAATGCCACGTTGTGAAGTTGTGAAAATGTGAAACAATGGCATCAAACAGATCATGAAAATGCTGCAAAGCCTAAAATGGCCAAGGCGAATTACAAGCTGAGGGAGCCAGAGATGAGGTAAGCCGAGCTGTATGCGATGAGGTAAGTTGAGGTACGTTATGCTACGCTACGATGCGATGCGAGGCGATCCGAGGCGAGGCGAGGCAACCCTGGAGCCTCCATCTCCATCTGTGACTCCAACTCAGCTTCAGCTTCAGCTACAACTGTGTCTCTCTGTCTGTCTTGTTGCTCTTGCTGGCTGCCTGCCTGCCTGTCTGACTATCCGTCGTTCTGTCTGTCCGCTTGTCTACCCGCCTGTATATATAGTTTTATAATGTATAAATGGCTGGCAGTTGGACATAAAACACGCACGCTCAGAGACGCAACGACGGGCGCAATACTTGGGCCTATGGCCCATGCCAAATATGGCTGGCATGCAGCTTGGCCGCTTGGCCGCCTGGCCGCTTGGCAGCTTGCAGCAACCCGACTGCGATCGTAGTGGCATTGTTTGATGCCCGCTCTGTGGCACATATGCCTGCAATTACTTTTACAAATTTATACATATTGTGCCTTTTATGGCATTCGCCAGTGGCAGCATTGCAAAGCCCAACTCAGCAGCTCTATTGACTTGCTTTACCTCGCGCTCTGTCTCCAAAATGACGCGCTATCGCCAAAAATGCATGCTGATCGCATCGCATCGCATCTCTCTGCCTCTCTCTCTCTCCATGGTTGACCACGCCCAGCTCATTCAAATGCTGCCCCCATTGAATCAAATTGCTCATCGCTCCGACTGTTAAATATTTATTGCAACTCGGGATCTGCATAGTTGCATTCATAACGCTGTCTCAGGTGCACTCAATGCGCCCATAAAATCAAAATAAAGACAATCGGCTCGCCGCAGGCAAAACTCCTCAGTCTCTACAGTCTACAGTCTCTGGCCTGGCCTGGCCTGGCTTGGCTTCACGTTTGGGCCATTGAACAATTCAATTGAATTCATAATGTGCTGTCCTGTCCAGCGGTCCAGCGGTCCAGCGACGACCCCGTTGGTCAGGCCACCAATAAGTTAATAGCATTTTCCTATTAAAAACTTTATTATCAGACTCCGTCGAGTGCTGCGAGTTCTTGTTCTTGTTGTTGTTCTTTTTGGTTGGCTTCGCGGTAAAGATAGTTAGATATGCAAATGGCCTGCCTCTCTGCCTTGGATTGCCTTACAATCGCTGCCCCACGTTGAGCGCCAGCCAGCTATTCCAGTTCCCCATAACTTCAGCTTTTGCATGGCATCTTTGCATGTTTGCATTAGCTACTCCAGTTAGCTGCAGATCATAACATAACTCCATCTTCATTAGAGACTTGCAGTTGAACGCAAGGCTTTGGCTTTGCACCCGAGTGCCTGGCTTGCCTCACATTGGGCGCCATTCAACAGAGAAGCGCACAAATTAGAATCGCATGCCCCACAAATTGGAATTGAAGTGAATGACGTTTGTTAAGCTATAGAAGTTATTATTCTCTGGTTTAGTTTCGACCACTTATTGTTATTACATTAAAAAATGGTAAACAAAAAAAATATATTGGAAGTAAGCCTCCTCCATTGAACAACAAATAATAATAAATGTTAAAGAGTTAATCAATTCGATTTTTTTGAATATATATTAAATAAAATAATGTAAGCAACAAAAAATATTGGAATTTATATCAAGTAGTTCTAAATCGAATTTATCAAACAAATAATACAAATTCAATTAGTTATTGATTGAAAAAAATATGAATTACTAGTCAATAAAAAAAATCCAATTTAAAATAAAAACTGAATAAATGGAATAATGAACTGCCAAAATATAATTAGGAAATTGTTAAAATAGTTTATATTACAAAAAATGTAAAACAAATAAATCAATTGTATTTTTTTAGAGTATATTTTCTTAATTTTTTTTGTATTTATAGATTGACTTTATCGAATAAAATATAACAAATTTTCTCAATTTTTGTTGTTTTTAATCATCAAATTCATCGAAGAAATAATAATGACAAAATTACAAATAAAGGAATGTAATTTTTTTTTTTATGTATGCATTGAGTTAATTGAATTAAAATAAAGTTAATAAAAATCAATATTTACACATCGAATTAATCGAATGAATAATAATTGAAACAAGTAAAAGTAAAAATAGAATCAAAGCTATTAAATAAAGAGAACAAAATCTACTGTATTTTTGGAATTAAGCATTTTTCAATTTGCATCTCTATTGCCGCCCTTCGTTGGGCGCCTCAATTAATGCTAAACAGCGATTTGAAAGCCTATAACTTGGCTTTGGTTTGATCTCTCAAAGGGGCATTAACGGTGCTCGCAAACATATTTTGAATCGTTGTTCATTTGACGCTGCCTTTGCGGTTTGTTAGTTTATTGCCCATGTTGGGCTGGCAGCCCAGAGTGCATACCGAAATGCCAGCGATAAATTTCTGAGACATTAAACTGCACTTTCGGAGAGAACGTAGCGCTGTTGCAAACAGGCGGACAGACGGACAGACGGACAGACGGACGGGCAAAAGTCAAAAGTCAACACGTTTGACATGGTCGACATGCAGACGTTACCATTGCGAATGCAAAGCTAAAAAAGTTCTCGCTGCGCACAAGGATGCTGCGAATGGATGGCAAAAAAAAAAAAAAACAAACCCTGATCTCCTCTACTTTGCCTGGCCATATTTGAGTTGAATAGCGCTTTGGCGATTTTACAGAGATCGTGTCGATGATCATGTCGCAATCGCAGGACCAGCAACAACAAACAAACGAACGAACGCAAAACGAGACCGCACGACATGCGGCACATGCCCCAAAGCTGCAACGTGGCAACAGTCCACAATCCACTGTCCACAATCCACAGTCCACATCCGACGGCACCACTCCCAATAGCACCACAATCCAATTGTCGATCTCGATCTCGATCGCGATCTCGGGTTCACAGTGATGGTGATGATGACCTTGGCATCGCAGTTCGCAAGCACAGAAAAAAGCTGTTAATTTGTTCATCATTCGCATGGCTTCCATTTATAGAAAAATCTAATAAATTAATCTACAAATAGAAAACTGTGCGCTCTGAATTCATAGATTCTTGGACTAATTGAGGCTGACCACTAACCAGATATAGAATATGGAAAATATACTTTCAGTTCCAATAGCTTTTAAGTTTGGCAAAGATATTTCACTATTTATAAGATAGATCGAATAAATTAATCTACCAAAAGAAAACTTTTCTCACTGAATCGCTGGGGACCACTAAACAGATATATTGCAGAATAAATATCAAAATATATGCTGAACCGATACATTGCTGAATAAATATTAAATCTATCAAATTTCATTAGATAGACGTATATTGAAACTACAAAATTAAATATTTTTAAGATTTGATTTCCACTTGCTATTGTATTAAATATAGTTGATGATGACAAATTCGGTCATACCTATAAATAGATATCATAAATCATCAGTAGCAATTATTTACTTTTGAGTTGTATTGAGCAACAAACATTTTTAATATGTCAAAGATTGACTTGATTTCCAATTAAAATATTTTAAATAAGTGCGTTATCAATTAAACATTAGATGATGACAAATTGTGTCATGCGTATATTTAAATAATGAGAATCATTTTTGTTCACCAATATTTATTTATTGAATATGTTCCAGATTGATTTGATATCCATTTGATATATTAAATATGTATATGCGATATTTATTGAATAGTTGTCAAACCAATATTTAAATATTTTTCCGAATCCGAACCATAATAAAATTATTTGCAATTATTAGCGACATAAATCAATCGGATCAATTAATGAGTTACGCGCTATTATTTATTGTTGATTATCTTGGTATGAAATCTTCAAAAACCAAATCGAAAACAGTCTAGAATTTAAAGCAAGCTTGAGCCAAAAAGCGAAACTATATCATATATGAAGACTGTTCAGTTTGTGTTGCTGTTGCCATTGTTTGCTGTGGATGATGTAGTTCGGGTTCGAGCAATTGGTGCAAACATAAATCGATGGCCTCTTAATGGGCATTTGAAGGCCAAGCGAGTCCAGACCAGACCAGACCAGACCAGACCAGGCCGGGACGGGACGGGACGGGACAGGACGGAACAGGGCCAGAATAGAGGAGGCCAGGTCAGCAGTGGGTGCCGCACGTGGCGGAAGTGACCTGGACATCGATGGTCAACAACAACAAGAAGACACAAAAAGGAAGGTAACTGCAATAACAGCAACAACAACAACAATGGTTAACAAAAGGGCGACGTTGCCTGTTGTTGTTGTTGTTTGGGCCATCAATGTTAACGGTTTTGCTATGTGCTTTGTGCCAAATCAAATGGGCCAAATCAAAGTTAATTGAGAACTAAAGTGAAAATCAAATGCTCCTCTCTCTTTCTCTTTCCCTTTCTCTGTCTCTGTCTCTGTCTCTGTCTCTGTCTCTTGTCTTGGCTTGTGGGTGGATGGTTTGGCTTTTGACTTGGCCAACGACGCCAACGCAATTAACCAAAGTTGCGACTTGGGGCGCACCTTAAACAGAGCACACAGACACCTCTCTCTCTCTCACTCTCCGTCTCTCTCCGTCTCTCTCTGTTGGTGAGGTTTACTTGACGCAATCCAAAGAAACGACTTCGTTTAATGCGACCACAAAAGATGACAACAAAATCAAAACGCATTCAGAATATTTCGCTGTCGCCCAGCACCAAACAACAAATCAAACCAAGACAGCCGAGAAATTACATGTGAGCGCAACAAGTGCGACTTGCAGATACCCTGCACAACAGACAGCAAACTTATATTCTAAATAAAAACGTGTCTTTGCTTCGCAGTTATTTAACTACCAAGTTTGCTGCTGAAGTTTTCAGAATATTTTTTTAGACTTGTTATCTTCAATAAAAACCCAATTTCCCAGTTTTTAGTCACAGTCGAAGTCGAACCGTTTACAGGGTATTAACATGCAAACACACACATGTAACGGCATTGCACACCCACCGCAACTGACACACAGAAAAATGAAGAGAAAAAAGTCTAAAACCTGTCATAAAAAAATGTCATTTCGGATTTGTTTTTCTTTGGCTGCCCAAGTTTCATTTTCAGTTTCAGCTTTTATGCGCCTTCGCCCACCTGTTTGGTATTGAGACTTTAGCTTCAGCTCCATTTCCCCGTTCCCCTTTCCCGGTTCCCATTTCCCGGTTTCCAGTTCCCATTTCCCATCTCTCATTTCACAGTTCCCAATCTGTCTGCTTGCACTTTCAATCCCAAAAGAACCTCAGAGCATGTGATTTAACGAGCTATCGCTGCGTTCTTCGATGATGCCATCAAGCAATCAAAGTGAAGGTAAAGGAGGTGCAGTCAATCAGTCAATCAGTCAGTCAGTCAGTGGGTCAGCTGGCTGGGCGGTCGTTGAAAGCGAGAGTCTCATTATGGTATCACATTAACATGGCAACAGCGATAAAGATTGCGGCTTTTGTGGCCGCCGTGGTCGTTATTTCCCAACAATGTATGCTGCGGAACTAGTTCAAAGCTAACGACATCGGCTAAACCGCACCACAAACTAGACTAACTAGCGAGTATTACTTAGTCAGCGTCAAGCGGGCATTTTAAATAATTCGCGGGGGTGTTGCACTTAAGCTCCTATTAATTTATCTATGCAGAGCAAGCTCGGGTTCTGACTGTCTGTCTGTCCGTCTGTCCGCTGGTTTCTAGGCATGCCAGTGCTTCAGTGTTGCAGCCATCTGCTTGCAACTTGTCGAAGTTGCAGCTTGTGGCAGTAGAGACAATATATTAAAGAGCCAAGCAGATCGGATAACTATTTCTGTACTGGACTGTAACGAATGTAATTCTTACTATGCAAATATCCAAATTAAGTTTTTTGATCATTTTTGATTCCTAATTTTTTTTAAATTTAATTGAATGATTTTGAAATCTTTGTTACCAAATTGCAAGTTTATTTCAAAGTTAGAACGATTCTTTATCATACGATTTTTATCTAAAAAATAATTATTTCAACTTGGTTTAAAAGTTAGAGCGTAAGACTTATTTTTGATTGATGATTCATTGAAAGTAACTGCTTTGTTTATGTTCAATAAGGAAAATCTTAAAATTTAAAGTTAGACCTTTAAATTACCATAAGTACTAATTCAAATTTGCAGGAAACAAGCGGAGAAATTTGACTTTAACATACGAGTAGGTAATTTTCTTAATTTTGTATTAATATTTTGAATAGAAAGAGTAATTGGAGTACTTACCACAACTAGATCGCTGTGTCTGCCTGTAGCAACTGTTGCGCCGAGCCATTGATACGACTTGCGATCGATGACTTCGCCTTTGGTATTGCGATTGTTGCCTGGGGGACAAAAGGAAAGCAAAGCAATTAGATCATCAAATTCAAATTACATTCTTCAAAAAGCTGTCAGAAAAAAAGCAAAGAGAAAAACATATTATATAAACGAAATGTGGACTTTAAATTCGAAAGCGTCTCACATTAACGACATGAGAGAGACACGCAAAGAAACGAACATCAAATTGGACGGAAATGAAAATTTTGCTGAAATTAATATGTATTCTAAAGTGGAGAGGTCAAAACCAAGGGAGAGGTGTGCACAGAGGGGTACAGCGTGTGTGTGAGAGGTCTAAGAAATATTAAAAAAAAAAAAAAAAAAAAAACACAAATGTGAAAAATAATAAAAAGCAAACTAATTAAGTTGGTCGAGAAACAAGGCACTTGGGCAAATAATGGCATAATGGCCACTTCCGTTCATGTTTGGCAATGATTTATTACGACAACCATATACACAATATATATAATATATTCTACTTATTCTAGGGGTAGTGCTTTAAGTGGACTTGCATATAGACGGGGTGAGGTGTTGATTGAAGTGCTTGCAGCATTTGATTGAATGTCGCCTGAGATTAAGGGATGATCCAATGAGTTTTTAATGCGATATGATGAATGCAATATTATAAATGTGAAAATATTCGATATGGATAAGTATTTAATGAAATGGGAGACCGACTGAAAACTAATTGAATATTTGATGTGGAGCGGCATTGATTGAAAGGTGACAGATCAATTATGCATTAACGATATTTTATTTTGTGTTTAAAAATTATTATTATTATTTAAAGAATAACTTCAAAAAAATAATAATTAAATTTCCAGAAAATATGTCCCAACATTTGTTTAATGAATAAAATAAATATTTAAAATAATGGAAAATATATTTTAATTTCAACAAAATATTGAATTACAGAACTTCAAAACTTTGATTTTTAGAAGAAGCGACACATTTTTTAAAACTTCTACAAATAATATTTGCAATCAAATTTGAAACTTTTCAACAATTTCTAAGAACACAAATTACTTCATCTAATAGAAATCAAAGAGTTGCGATGCTTTCTACAGAACTTCCGAGATCGAGATCTTGAGAACTTGCAGATATCTTGCAAAATCGCTTCAATGAGTTGCGTTCATCTTGAAATCTGCAAAATGATTAAGGACTGAATTCAAGTGAATTGATTAATGAATGATGTTTATTTTGTTTGTTTGGTTTTTTTGGGTGGGCTGCTGTGAGTGAGAGTTGAACTTGTGCATTTGCATGAATGAATAGATGAATACACTCATATTTAAAAATGCGCATGAGTAATCAATATGCGATGAATCAGTGCTGAGTTCATTTGAATATACACGGTTGACTAATGCTAGTACAACAATCACACAGTGTTTAGTATTTAATTTATTGTTTTTTTTTGTTTTTTGCTAAATGATGGACCAACCTGCGAGCTGAATGAAGCACCTGTTGACTCCTTGATATACAATATATTGTCATGTTTATTGCGGTGTTTTAGCAAGCATACGATAGAAACATTTGGTTTTGATAAGAGAGCGCCTTAAAGGTAATGGTAATCACTAAGCTGCCACTTAGACCCCACATCAATTTATGCATCTCACTTTGAGCTTGCCCCATCATCAACAGTTTCCCAGTTCCCAGTTGCCAGTCATCGAGTTGCCAGTCCTCCCCTCACATTCACTGCCCCTCCCCGCTTTGGGCACGCGTCAGCAATTTGAGTTTTGAGGTGTTGGCAACACCAACAAAACAACAGCAGCCGCAAAATGAAATTGCATATTTATGACTGGGCAGCTTACAAGAGCCTTATGCCAGCCTTATGCAAAAGGAAGCTTGCAGCAGTCGCCGCTCGACTCGCCAGCTACCCATTATCCTCATGAAGTTTTCAGAATATCAAGCCAAGCTAAGCACCAAACGCATAGCCCTTAAAATGCAATTGCAAACGAAGCATGAACAAAATTATGGAGGGAATCTTAAATGGAATATAACTTTTTTGAGCGGAGGAGAGTTGAGACTAGCAAACTGAGTGTCGAATGTTCCATTAAACATATTTGCATTTAAATCAAATTGCGAAACATTTGGACAGGGAATAAATTTGGTAGTTTAAGCAGGGAACAAAATTGCCTATCAAATTTCGAAAATCAAATAAGAATACGTTAAAAATGTATTAAAATATCGAAGGAATAGCTTTAATGAATGTATTTTAATTTGAGAACCTTCGATAAAATAACCTATGTCAGAGCGTGTATTTAAATATCGAGAGATTAGCTTGAATAAATTGATATTAATTTTACAATATATGCGACAATAGAATACGTTGAAGAATTTATTGCATATCGACGAGAGAAACTTGAGTGAAATATCGAAAAATTGTCTTGGATGATTGGATTTTAATTTAAGAATGAATCAGAGAATTGAATTCGTAATGCATTGATTTTAATTAGTAGATGATAACTAGAAATGCTGATATATTTAATTTAAATTAATTGAATTGCAAATGAATTCACTGTGCTTTGCAGGGTATTGCAGCATCAGGCATTGCAAGACCACAGCAGAAAGTGGCATGCCACACCACAGCACTCTGCATCGCCATTATCATCATCATCGTCGTCGTCGTCGTCGTCATTGTCGACAAAGCGAATAATTTTTATTTGCGCATCCGTTGCAGCAAATTGTCGAGAGGAGCGTGGCAAGGAAAGAGGAAGTACGCGGGAGGGGGGCAGTGGGGGGAGCAAGGTGGCAAGGCGAGGCAGCTTGCTAATGAAGGTGGGTGACTTGCCCAAGAGGGGGGGGAGGGACCTTGAAATCGAAAATGGGCGTCTGTTTATTTTCGAGGCCGCCTGTTTATCATTTCCGTTTGCGCTTAAGGAAGTCGCAGTGCCAAAGAAATGGCAGCAGCAACAAAAACATAACACACAGCGTCTACAAATAATAAAAATAATACTTATAAACGTTCCCTCCTCCTCTGCTTCCTTAATGCTTCTTTGCATTTTGCATTTTGCACTTCGCATTCTGCATACTAAAAAACGCTGCGCATGCGTGTGAGCCATAAATAACTAATTGCATTTTACGCTGTTGTCACTGGCGCCAAAAGCGAAAGCCGCGCCAACTCAACAACTCAACAACTCGGCAACTCGACTGCATTCAGTTCAGTTCATTCATTGAGAACTCGCCCTAAACTGGCGCCAGTCTAAAGACCCCCCTCGCCACTCAGTTCTCGACTTGTTCGATTTTCCCAGGCATTTCAAGACGTACCTTTCGAATCGAATGTGACCAGCTGACAATCATCGTCCTGCATCGTACACTTGA
Source organism: Drosophila formosana (assembly GCA_035045625.1). Classification (NCBI taxonomy): domain Eukaryota; kingdom Metazoa; phylum Arthropoda; class Insecta; order Diptera; family Drosophilidae; genus Drosophila; species Drosophila formosana. The sequence continues at coordinate 2,083,282 of JAWNOW010000143.1, read as the reverse complement.
AGACGGCGCCAGCCTCCAGCACGTGCTCCTGATACGTCGAGGTATCGTACTTGGGGGCACCCACAATCAGGCTGCAAAGAAGCGAAAGAAATTCGTGAGATACGTGTGAAAATTCAAATGATTCAAAGATATATTATACTCAGATACATTATTGCGATAATTCAGATAAAAGACTGCGGTTTAACGAAGATGGAAATTTTATGATAAAAGTAATGATTTTAATAGATTAATTCAGCTAAAAGATTGCAGATCAAAGATAAAGCACAAAATGCAGATGAATTAGTAGATTAATATAAAGTAGTGATAAAATATGGAAAAGATTAAAAATATAAACAAAGACTTATTGAAAAAAGATAGGGCAAAAAATGCAGATTAAAATATGCATGTGCAGATTCAGATAAAAGATTTGCACTTCAAAGAAGACAATCGTTTAAAGATATAAATAATGATTTATTAAATTAAAAATTCAGCAAAAATTGTATATTATTGCTACAGATGCTGATACGTTTTGATGAAGAATGACAAAACTTATCAATAAAAGCTGCAGTAGCTGGCAGATGGAAATAACGATTTATTAAAGTAAAGAAAAAGGATATAATTATTAAGCATTCATATGAGAGATATTTTGTGTAGAAATGCAGCATTCATTTACTATTTTATTTAGTTGACATTGTAAATAATAATTTTGTAGAATGCATGCAAAAAAAAGGAATGACAGCAATCGATAGATTGAAAGATACTTTTGCAACTCAACTTGGCAGAGATCAAAGCCAAGTGCTGACCCATTCGATGCCCATTAACAAGACTTTATTCACTTGGCATTCACATTGATTGAGTGCAACATCATTCATTCATTCATTCACTGCCAGCGCGCTTAGAAATTGAATACTTTTGTGGCGGGCGTTTTTATGCATGTTGCACGCATCTGTGCCGATTTTGGCTCTCTCTCTCTCTCTCTCTCTCTCTCTTTCTCTTTTAGTCAAACGTCAAATTGTTGCATGTGGGCAGAGGCAGTGGCAGGCAACCGGGGGCAGGGGCAGGGGCAGACCCTTTTGGCGAGGGCCGTTTTTAATCAACTCTCAAGTGTTTGATTTGCCGTTGCCGCTCGACTCGACTCGACTCGACTCGAGTCGTATATTTATTTAGAGTTCAGTTTTATTATTTTCAATTTTAATGAAGGCCCATTTACTGCACCCCAGTCTCAGTCTCAGACTCAGACTCAGAGTCAGTCCGAGTCCAGGCGGCGGCCTTCAATGAGTTTTTGCCGCGCTTCCGCAATGAATGCTAATGACAGCTGTCAATGTGCGTGCCATGATGTACAACTACTCGGTACTCGGTGCTCGGTGCTCACAACTTACGGGCAGATCTCTCCCTCTCCCATCCCATCCCATCCCATCCTATCCGAAGTCGCGTCGAGTCGAGGGTGCTTCTATTGTCCCTGGTCATTGGGCAACCACCAGCATAATAACATAAGAAGCCACACGGCTGGCCGATCGTAAAAGGATCTCTCATTTCAACTCCAAATTCAATTAAGCCCTAAAGCACAAAAACCTTCATCTGACGGCTCTCAAGAAACCATAGAATTCCTCTTCAGCCAGATGTGAAAATAAAACTAAAACTCAGTCTTGCATAATTCTTTTGTCGTAAAACAATATTGATAAAGTATTAAATTGAAATTAAATTAATTCCACAAGTTCATTCCCTAAAAGCAATATGCATGTAAGCATGATTTTATTTGTAATTTCATTTAAATATATAAATTTTTATAAACTTCATACATTTATTACATTTTTATGATTTAATTTCATTTCATCTTTATATAAACTCCTTATTACCTTTGAATATATTTTCAATGCCACATGAATTAAATTTTCATTTACTTTACTTTCATTTAACGTTACTTTATTTGTATCTCATCAATTTTTATTCTTCAAAAAAGATCACATAAAATCGGAAAAATTTATTAAATATTCATTTACATTCAATGTAATTTAATTTAAATAAAACTCTTTATTTTTCTATGTATGTATATAACTAAATGCTTTATTAGCAAAACAAATAAACTTGCTTGAATAGTTTGCTAGCCAAACCTTCTAGTTCCCTAAATTATATCATCTCAAACATATGCCTTTAATCTAGAATCTATTTAACCTTTTTAGCTGTTTTTAAACCCTATTGCATGTTTATTGCCTTGCCATCGTATTAAAATATAAACTGTAGAAAACCAGTTCAAACGTTCAATGTTAGCCGCAACAAATTGTTGGTTAATTATTCTACAAAAACAAGCTCTTATCACGCGAGTATCTATTCTACGTCTCTCTCTCGTTTGCTCTTCGATCTATTGCTGACATCATAGCAAACCATTGAATCACCATTTGATCATTCTCGCCGAATATAATTAATAGCAATTTGTGAACAACAGGTTCCCCCACCCCTAGCACTCTCCACCCTTCAACTTTGAGCACAAATTCAATTGCATGCCTCAAGCAGATTTCGAAACTCATTTGCATTTTGTGGTGTCGCGAGAGAGAGAAGATACTATATACGAGATATATACTCGCCCATATTATACAAATATATTCGACAATTTATAGTGTCAAAGAATGCCAAAAAAAAAAACAAAGAATGCGTCATTCTGTGACGGTAAAGAAAGTTGCGAGAGCAATTGATTTATTAATCATGCAAATCATTTTGTCATTCCGTCAACAACTGACGAAACGAAGGCTATACAAATTATGAACAATTTCCTCAAAAATAAAAATTATTACAAAAGACCAGCTGGAATTCTGGCGTAAAATACAATACATAAAAGTCGATTTTTACAGTTGCGAAATGAGACCGTAGAAAAAGCATTTCAGAAAAGGGGAGAATATCGGGAGAATAATGGAAAAGTTTTTGGTGATATTTTGGAGATACATTATATATAGTATTCTCTATATATTTCACTTTTATTTTTCACTTTAAAAACAATAAAAGCGGAGAACAAATTGTTGCTAAAATTGTTGCAGTTCGTTTGAGTCTCGTGCTCTTTAAACACTTTCAATGGGATCGTCATCTAGGGGGCGAGATCGCCTCCGGCTGGCGTAATTTTCAAATAAAAGAAGCACGCGTCAGTTGTGCGTGTGTGAGTGTGTGTGAGTGTGTGAGTGTGTGTGTGCACTGAACCACAGCCACAAAAACAACAACAAGAAGAACAATTACTCGCATACAATACACACACGTACAATGGGCCTCATAGAGCTGAATGCACAACAAGCAATCAAAATCAATGCGCTTCAATTAAAAATGGGCAACACACGAAACATAAACAAATGCAAAGAAGAACCAAGTAGAGCTCATTTTTAAATGAACGCAGCTCAAATACCCTGCAGAAATGTGACTAGACTTAATAGACATTAATAAAGTCAACAAAATTTATTATTAATGATTGTGATATTATATATATTTCATAACACATATTGTGTATTATATTTAAGTTTAAATTCACAATTTTTATGAAAAATTTGTGCCAGCAAAATCATTATTTATAGTTTCAAAAAAAAATTTAAATTATTTAAAATACATGTATTTGAAAGTTGGTAAAAGAAAAGTTGCAAAGTCAAAAAGAAAACGTGCTAAACAAATACGTACATATATTTTTTAAATATATATTGTGCACTTTATTTAAGTACACATTAGCAGATTATAAGAAACATTTATGTAGGAAAAACACTTGTGTATATTTTTTGCAAGCAATGTTTAAAGTTTTTAAAAATTTAATTTTTAATATAAAAAGATAAGATGATAATAGAAAATATTTACATAAATTTACATCACAAGAATTAAATATATGTAAATATATGAAAACACAAAATATTTTTGTGAAAATATTGAAAATAGACGGCTTAAAAAATGTTGTTTGCAATATTTCCGAGAATAAATTAAAATCAGTTATAAAAACAATAAAAATTGCTGCAATATTTGTAGATGTACAACTCATATGGAATATTCCAAGAATATGCAAACTTGTAGTCTTATTGATTCAAGTATTTCCAGGGTATTGATTAGAATAAAGCAACGTGATGAATGGCGGAACATCATGAAAGGCGCCAAATAACAAAAAAACTAGAGACAGCTTGGGAAAGAGACAGCGAGAGTGGAGAGCGAAAAAGATAGATGATGCGCGTGTCTGGCGCGCCGTGAAAATGGAAAATGGAAAATGGGAAATTGGAAAATTGTTTCAATTGCGCGTTTTGGGCAATGTCTCAATTACATTAACAAATGGCCGGCGAACAAAAAAGTCGAAGGCCGTCGCCAAATGAAAAGCGAAACCCGCAATGCATTTCAAATTACAGAATTTTCCGCGTGTGTGCGGAGAGGAAAGAGGGGGGGGGGAAGTATTTAAGACGAAGCCATAAGGAAAAGCAATTTAACTGGAACTGGCCAAAGGAGACTCAAGACCCGACTTTAGCTGCAGCGTGAATTGAATTCCAAATCGATGGCTTGTTGTGCAGTGTAGTTGTTGTTGTTGTTGGGCGTCGCGTGCAGCAGCCGCAATAAAAATTATGTTAAAAATAAACCGAGTTGTTGTTCTGTACCTTTGGCTGCGCAACACATGCACAACATCCGTTCCGCAGGATAGCACGGGTCTCTACCCATCTGTGTGTGTGTGTGTGTGTGTACGAGTGTGTGTGTGTGTGTGTGTGTGTGCGTGTGTGAAGCTGCGCATGCTTCCTGCCTCGACTCGAGTCGAGTCGAGTCGAGTCGCTGACTCGTTGACTCTGCGCCCTCTGCAGTCAGTCATTCCTATGTCCGCCTGTCATGCAAATGCAACTGTGAATGAAAACCACGTGCACAGTGCCTGCCAAATGTATGCGACGCGCTGTCAATCGCGATCAACAACTTGACTTGGATTTATAGTGAAAGCAATTTACCTTGCGAGAGCGAGGGAGAGACAACTAAACATAAAGTCACCATCTGTTGATCTCTGCGAACGCTAGCAATATCTTTTAATATACATATACGAGTAATCTGTACAATCTGTACTTGGAATTGTAATAGAAACTAGCAAAGGAAGTCGTCGGCTTAAACGAAAGCCTTCAAATTATTGATGTTCTTTTAAATACTCTTTTTGCTGTCAAGAAATTTTCTATAATATCACAAAATCAAATTGGTGTAATTTAATACGTTTTAAATAATTTGACTGTTAAGAATTTTATTTTTTTTTAATGATTTTTCAATATTTATTGATGTATGTATTATTTTATTCGAGTTATTTATTTTACTATGCGTCCAGTTTTGTTGTCAACAATTTCCTTTTACAACACCACGTTTCTTTTCGTGCAATAAAATAATGTGAAATATTTTTGCAATTTGTTTGCGGTAAATTATTAAGTCAGTTTAATTTTACAATACGTATAATTTCTATTACATCACTTTTTATTTCATGAATTTAAACCATAAATATTTTCAGTGGTGTCACTTTGGCTGTTAGGAAATTCCTGTTTCAAAATCACTCAACAATAAAAAATAAATATTTAAGCTAACTCTGGTAGCTTATATTTTATTATTTGGCGACACTTTGGTTTATCTTGAGCAATCATTTATCTGCAGAGAACATTTCAGAAATTTCCAGCAGACACGTTGAGCAGATTGTAATGAAAATAAATAACTTAGATAGCCGGGTTAGTAAATATTGCCAAGCGACAGAGAGAGAGAGAGAGATACGAAGATGCGATGTGGCAAGAGCATTAACTGTTATCTAGCTGCCTGTGATGCCTAGACTTTTGGCACGCACTGTGAAGGGGGTAAACGAGCATTGTATTTAATTCAACGAAATCGCAAAGTCATTTTCGAGGGTCCAGTGTTTGCTTTGAGGTCGCTGACGAAGGCAGGGTCGAAGGCGGGTTTTCCTACCATCGACGAGGGCGTTTCGGCGCTAAACATGTGTCCCGACTCCGACTCCGGGTCCGGATCGGGGTCTGGGTCTGGGAAACAAAAAGTAACTGTTCACACGTGACGCGCTGCGCCGGCGCTCAAAGTGAGAAACGTGCCCCGCGCTGTGTTTATTGTTTTGTGTGTGCGGCCAGCGTTCATTGAGCCATTTACGCTCTCTCTCTCTCTCTCTCTCTATCTCTCTCGCTCGCGATCTTCTGTCTCTGTCGGTGTGTGTTTTTCCAACACCTTTTTTACACATTGACACTTCCGTGGGTACAAATGAGACAGGATATGCGGTTCAAATAGTCGCAGCTATTTTCTGCCCACATCTCTGCGACTGATCGCAAGCGATCTTTATCTTTATCGCCGCCACTCGACTCCGCAATCAAGCGGCAATTAAACGCAGATAGAGACGGCGACAACCGGGGAGGTTTCGTCGTGCCAAAGTGTATATGTATAAAAGTACAGTAAATATTTGAAATCAATTACATTTCATTGTCTACAACGGCGGCTGCTGCTGCTGCTGCTGCTGCTGTTTGCAATTTCATAACCACAACAAAGACAAACGACCGACCGACCGACCGAAGATCGATCGTTGCTATAGCAGCTGGAACTGGGCATCCATTTATAGGACAGGCAGCAGTGGAGAATGAGGTTAATGGGCAGCCAAACAGACGGACAGACGGACAGACAGACGGACAGACAGACATATAGACAGGAAATTTGTGCAGTTCCTCAAGTGATCAAAACTTTGTACGCCACTCGCATAACTGACCCACTTCAATTGATTGCCAAAGCAAAGGCAGCAGCAAATGGCTTCCAATTTGATTGGCAAACTCTAATTAATATTTTATGTAGTATTCACAGTTCAATTTTATATGCAATAAAATCTACTAAAGAGCACTTAGATGTCTTTAAAGTAAATCGTAACAAATACAAAACACATCATGCCACAAATAACATTTTAGGCAGTTGAAGCTCATTTTTGTATCAATAAAATCACTTTAGACGTCTTTAAGGAATTTCGTGATAAATACAAACACAAAGAAAACCAACAAATTTTAATAATATATACAGCTGTTAAATTGTATACATAAAAATTGCATCACTAGAAATATTTAAGTAAATCAAAAAAATGTTTTCAATTGTTGTTGAATTTCATATGAATAAAATCAACAGTCTTCAAAGTAATTTGAATCAAATAAGACTTGTTTCATAAAGGAAACAATTTTGTAATAAATAACTAAGTATTTACACAAATCCCTAAACATAGATTATATATGTATATCATGTCATGTATCTAGTTTATAGCAGGAAATTAAATAGATAACAAAAATTAAAACAAATTATATATATAATAATTATATTAAAGTTCTGCTATGTTAGCTTAACTGATCAGCAGTTGAAATGTTATAAAAAGCAGCATCTTCAAGGTATACTGAATTGCAATAAATGCAAAATATTTTATTTTTTTTTGTCACTTTTAAAACTGCTACTAAATGAATAATAAAATATGCATTTCAGTGAAACTCAAATTTTATAATGGAAATTGCTGTTAAACTACATGGCAGCCAAAACGGATCTGATGTGGACTGTGGATCGTGGATTGTGGATTGTGGACCCTATATATGCATGGCGGGTAACCCGCATTTGGCTCGCCAATGTGAACGAGGCCAGGCTAATGAGCAGGCGAGCAACCTGAATGTGTGTGCGTGTGCTTCAATAAGGAAACCTGGGCAGGCTTTACAAGCAGCAATCAGACCATCAGTCAGTCAGTCAGTCATTCAGTCAGTCAGTCAGTCAGTCAGTCACCACCTGCAGTCCGGCGATGCTAACGGTCGGCTGATGACTTATTTGGCCAATTGGGTGAAGCGGACGCCAACCTTGTGCCAAACACTTGACCGTAAATAGCGCACGCCGGCCGCAACAGCGTTAACTGTGTCACAAGCAGCTGCAGCCACAGATACAACTACCAACCACAACAGATACAGATACAGATACAATTGTATCTGTATCTGTATTAATTGCCGGGGCGACAATGCTTCAGGGCAAACCACATTGGCCAATGGTTTGCCTTATTGACAATAACCACAACTAGTTACCCAGACAATAACCACAAGATCCCGCTTCCCCCGCTTCCCCCCCGCTAACCTCTCCTCTTCACCTCCCGCTCTCGCTTTGTTTGCGCGCATTTAACACACAATTATATTGTGAAGCAGGCAGCACAGTTGAAGTCACAGGTAATTTTCAGAGGCTTTTACTGCATTTTTAATGCCTGCTGCGGGGGCAGCAACTCACTGTGAAGTGTGCAGCAAAGAGGGCGGGGACGGGGGAGCTCAGTATCACTCAACAAACTTTGGCTTAAGCTCAGGCAAACAAACACATATGTGTTAATTAGAAGGCAAACCCAAAACCCCGAGACAACAATTCTCGTTATAGTTTCTTTCTTTCCCATTTTTTTTTTTTATTTTTTTTCCTGTTTTTTTTTAGAGAACACCCTGCAGCTGTGGCGAAAAATAAAAGCAAAGGGAGTCGCTGGTGGAGCGGACAACTTGCAGCACAGCAATTTAATGGGCATTCAACGGCACTTCAAGTGCAAGTTCGTGGCTCATAAAACACTATTATTTAATAATAAAATCCAGAATGCAGCCTAAAGTCGTTTCGTGGCTTCTATTTAAAACAATTTGGTCTCCAGATCGTAAAACTTTATCAAAACAATTTTTTAATTTAAATTAATTTCTTTTTGAAATTATAATTTTCTATATTTCAAGCCATTTTTCTAATTTAAAGTGAATTTCCTTAAAATTGCTATAATTTCATTAAAATTATATATTTTCCACATTTTAAATGCCCGAATGTAGGGAATTTAATTTACCTTATAAACTAATTTCTTCAAATTGTATTGTCTGAATAAAATACACTTAAATAAAGAAATACACATTCTTCATAAAGAAATAAATCGTTTTAAATTAAAATATAGGAAATTTAGCTTTTAAAATATTATCCACGTTTGTATTGTGAAGAATTAAATTAAACGACATAAACTTGAGCTAGTTAATTAATATTTTTTAAATCACCTTCTGAAAGCCCGAATATGAAGAATATAATTTAAAAACGATTAATCGATAAGCGACATTTAATGTGTATATAAAGTAATTTTTAAAATGCATAAATAACACCCTGAAGGCCTTTGTTGCTTTAGCTATACTTTGTTCCCTTGAATTGAATACTAAAAATACAAATAATAATAAATACAAAAATTGCTAACAATCAGCAGAAACTATAATTATAATCGACCTATTTAAGTCGGCTGAAACCGCAATGAATGTTGCTGCACTTCGTCATTGGAAACATCAGTTGCAGGTCATGTTTACAGGGTATTTTCTGTGGCGGTTACAGCCAAACTACTTTGCATCCGTATCTGTATCTATATCTGTAGCTGTGGCTGTGAATGCATCTGTATCTTAACTCTTGGAGGTCTCGCAGTTCACGCACGCAACGCGCTCTCTGTTTATCAGCGTCTGTTTATTGAATTGTAAACATTTTAACGCTGCATTTAAATAATGCTTCTCCACATGTATTTGTTGCTGTTGTTGGTGTGAAAGCATTGGTAGCATTTAAGTGCACTTAAAGTCACAGACGATCGGCTAAGATGCATATGAATTACGAGCATAAAACGAGGCAGAGAATTGAGTAAACTGTCTATCCGCCAGATACCCAGTGATTTATAATAGTATTCAAAATATTTCGAATACTCAGCGAGCTCTGCATGAATCATTTCTATAATCTCAAAAAGATTTCCTATTTTAAGATTACTATTGCGATAAATCAGACAAAAACAACAGCTATATTTTTTTGTGGAACAATAAATTGAAAAAACTACTTTATTTTGAGCAACTCTAAATTAAATTAATTTAAATGAATTTACAAATATTTTTATTTTGTGGAACAACAAATAAATAGAAATGAAAGAAAATATTGCTAATTGAAATTTTCTCTTTAATCTTTATTAAAATGAAACCTGCCCTCAAGACCGTGAACATCTTAAATCGTTGTAAATATTATTCGCAACAATTTTGGGTCAAAAGACGCCGCCTGAGAAATCTTTTAAAATTGTTTACTTGGCACATTTTATTTTTTTTTTTGTGTTCGAGATTTCAGTTCGATTTGTATGGGTTTTATTTTTAAACTCAAGGCTGACGTCATAAAAATACATAATACGAAAAAAAAGCATCAAGTGTGGAAATGATTTGCCCAATTTGGCTACAGTAAATGCTCGTAAAAAGGGAAATCGAAATGCAAAACGATCGCTTTATATAGGGTATATAAAGAACTTCACTTAATCCCCCGACACGTTCAATGCGATGATAGCTCTAGCTTCAGCAATCTCACTGTCTGTCTATCTACCAACATTCTGTCGCTCGCTTCTCTCACGCTCTCCGCTTGTATCTGTATCTTTTGGCGTGCAACTTGGGTTGAAGTCTGTTGTTGCCTGCCAAGTCTATCAATGGCTCGTATCTCGTTCTTCGCTCTTCGGCAAGTGAACGTGCGAAAAGTCAAATGTCTGGCATAGTCATCTAACCATCTGGATGCTGGATGCAAGTATGAATACTACGAATGTGAATGTGTGAATGTGTGAGTGTGAATGTGAGTGTGTGGCGGTTGATTAACACGCTCGTCGCAGCTCAGCGAATGGTTCCCGTTGACGAACTTTCAAAGTTCAATAGGCTATCGGGCACATGAGCATGCGAATTGTGAGGCAAGGGGAAACAAAACTACAGAAAGTACTGGAGACAGAGAGAGGGAGAGGAGGAGCAGAGAGGGAGGCATCAATCTCAGCCCCATTTGCCATGGGTCAACTGCATTCGGCTAATAATGGTTGCGGTTCAGTCCCGAAATGGAACATTTAACACAACGCTATTGAAAAGAAAAACACTGAGCGAAAACAGGGATCAAAGACATTTATATATTTCCGATTAAGAGCTGAGCTTCTGAGCTTCAATAGAAATTAAAGCTGATAGCGAATGTTGTTCTTCCTTTTTGTTCGTATTATTAGTTTGGTATTATATATATTTTATGATCTTTCGAATTTGCATTAACATTATATCTTTTGGTTTATTTCAAATCAATTTGACTTGAGCTTTAATTATATTCATTTGTATTATTGGCTTTTTATTTCGAGATATTTTTGAAGAATGTTGTTTATATTTTATTTATTCGTGTTTGTTTGTCATTTTTAATGCATATTCTATGTATTTTAAAAAATTATAATAAAAATTTTATTATAAACGTCTTGTTCTTTCACTTATTGATTTTTTATATTATATATATATTTATATTTAATAAATTTTGTGCATCGCCTACTTCGTATTTCAAGTTCGTTTCAGCTTTAATTTTAATTTAAATTTTAGCTGTCTGCTTTTCTCACTGTGTACCTATTCATATGCACACATATTTGTGTTCATTTAGTGCAATAGGACACGCTGTCGACCATAAATTTTGATTGGGCTTTCGGCATCTGCCCCACGCGCCTCACCTCGCACTCGCCCTCGATCTCCGTCTCTGTCTCTGTTTCTGTCTCTGTCTCGATCTCAGTCTTCTTGTTTAGTCTTTGTGCCTGGCAATCGAAATTGGTCTCTGCTCTGATTGAAATTAATGGCATTTAGGAGTTTTTATGGTGTTGACACAAGACACCAGACAGTTATGGCTTTAAATGGAACAACATGGCATTCACACAAGTCCATGCAACAACAACTTGCAGCACCAACAAAAGGGGCGAAGACTGCATTCTAATCGTAAAACTAGATCACTTTGCACAGCGCTTCTCTGAGGGTTCCCCCAACACACACAAACAGACACACTTTATAATTATATTTTATAGTACCATATTTATATCAACGCATCATAATAATAATAGTGTCTTGGGCTTTGCTGAAATTGAAATTTCTGAATGTCATCGAAAAACTCATTCGAATTATAGAGCAAACTGCTGGAAATAGTGTCGAGGCAATAGAATATAAGAATATCTATACTATATATTGTAGTCTTTTAAATGTCTACTCAAATTCAATGCAAACAAATTAGAATAAACTTTGTTGCTTTGTCACCACAATACTTCTGGGAGTCGCATTAGTAACGACCTCAAAATAAATGTAAATAATAAATGTTAGACAGCTAAAAGAATATCTATACTATATATTGTAGTTTTTTAAATGTCTACTCAAATTCAATGCAAACAAATTAGAATAAACTTTGTTGCTTTGTCACCACAATACTTCTGGGAGTCGCATTAGTAACGACCTCAAAATAAATGTAAATATTAAAATGAGTCAAACTTTCTGCATCCGTCATTCCGCAACTTATTTAACTTCCTCTTGGCCCCTTTGACACAATTTAACAATGACAACTTTAGCTGATAAAAAAAGCCGAATAATTGAATTCAACTTCAAGTCAACATTTTTCTCACTTTGTAATGGACAAAAGAAATGTTTAATTTGAATCTATTGAATTAATACAAATTAAATCAAATAGCATTTTTCTAACTTCTAATTTGTAATTTTTTTAATAATTTGCATGTTTTTATAAGAATGAATGGATCAATAAAAATTATTCTCACCAATATTTATTATATTAAAATATATCTTATATATTTTAGCTCTCTACGCGTTTCAAAATTTATTTATAATAACTTCAAATCCAAAAAAAAAACGCAACTTTAATTTAAGAATTTATTATCTCTCGGCTCGCTTCATTATTCACTTCCTATGACATTATTTATTTACTGTGAGTGCTTCGAATGCTTGAAGACATTCTCAGCACGTTAATCATGGCATAAACAAAAACTATAGTCACTGATGATCTGCGATCTTGTTTTGATTTGAATTCCCTTGAACATGAATATGAATACAAGAAATTTGAATCGAAAATTCTGCTGATTGCTCGCATGTATTTTGTTGATATATCTTTGCTTATGAGTGCACTCAAGCAGTAGCTCTTTATTTTATTTTATTTTATTTTCCCTTTCTGTCGCACTCGCCATGAACCCATTCAACTTGGGAGCCCAGTTATCAGTGCCAGATTCGGCTGGGCATCGTTGTGTTGTAAGTGCAGCACTTGCAGCACATCATTAGCTCAGTGATAAAAAGTCGCTTAAACACTCATCTCCAGTCTTATCACCACAGAAGTCTGCCATCCCAGACTCTCTTCTCTCTCCCTCTCTGTCGCGCAGCCCAAATATCGACAAAGTTAAATGTTTTGATGAGGCGAGCGACAAATGTTCTTGTTCGCTGCATCTGGAAGATAGTTTTTTTGTACTTCATGCCTCATTGTTTCCGGCGCGCATGCGCAGTGTGGCATTGAAAACTGCGGCAGATACCTACATCTACATCTATGTACATATATGTGCATATGTCACTGTCAGTCGTTGGCGCTGTCTGTATCGGGTGTCAGAAGGTCGTTCGCTTCATTTACATAAGTACTTTTGTTTTTTTCCCATTTTCCTTTTCTTTGCTCTACAGTGGTAACTGCCCACGAATTCACTTCGCTATCGCTATCGCTAGTTTTGAAACAAAATTAAACCCAAATTCAGGGAATTATGAAATTGGAGTAGTCTCAGGAGAGCTTTGAAATAAGCGAATCGCGTGAAAGATTAATGAGCGAATTCTTGAGAAATGCGAAAGTCAGATGGAAACTGTTATTATTTTTATTTTTGGGCAATCTGGCATTTCAAATCATGTTAATGGGTGTAGCTCGTGTGATTAACAAGAGCAACAAAAAACTGCTTTACCCTTAAGATTGCACAGATATTATTAACAATGATGGAGTTAAATAAATAAAATTAAACAAAAATGTAATTGACATTGTGTAGGACTCATAAACGAATACTTTGCACAAAAAAAAAATAAAAACAGAAAATGGCTATAAATTATGAAAATAAATTATGAAATACGAATGAAATATGACGAAAAGCACAAAAATGAGATGCGAGAAATAGTTGTGGGAGAAACGCGTGACTACAAAAATATCAATGGAGCTCAGACAGACAGTAAAGACTGATAGCAAAATGTTATTAAAGCTTTTCAAAACAAAATAAAAGCTAATAGTGCTCATACACATACTTGTTTAAATAAATGCTAATATTTTACTGTAATTAAATTACAAATATAAAAATATATTATACTTTGGAAATTACGAATAAATTATATTGTGTATTTAATGCAGGCATATAAAAAGACCATACACAAAAAACTGATGTTCAAACAAATTTAAAACCTGACAAAAATACAAAATTTTGTAAAGTATTATAGAAAATGTAAAATCAATTATGTTCAGTGTGTTATAGCGGGATCTGACTGTAATAACAAATGTCAAGCTGTTGCCATATGAAAAGCTCACTGCGCATAGACAAATATGCATATGTAGATATGTAAGTGACGTGTGTGTGTGAGTTCAACTCGTTGAGGTGAGATGAGGTGAACTTCTGTGGGGTGGTGGCGTTGGGGTGGTGTACTTACGAATTGAAGTTGGCGTAGCCGCCGCGTTGCTTGTGCAGCGCAATGCTGAAGCCGAACATGGAATTGCTCGGGTGACGATGTCTCACGTAGCTCGGCAGATCGATGTTGTAGGCGTGCGTGACCTGATGCTCCAATGGCAGCAGCACCAGCAGCAGAGCAGTGAGGAGCAGCGCCAAAGGCGCACAGCTCCATCTGCTGATCATTGTTGTTGTTTGTTGATGTAACAGTTGCTGTTGCTGTTGCTGTTGTTGTCGCTTACAGCTGTTAAACTGCTGCTGTTACTTGTCACTGTTGTGGTTGTTGTTTTTTTTTTGGGTTTGCTTTTGTAATTTTTGTTTCTTTGGCACTTTTATTGCATTTTCGTGATTAGTGTTGTTGCTGGCGTCGAGTTTGGTTGAAACTGTTGCAATTGATTGAGGATTAAACGTTGCAAATCGCGCATATGGTCAATATACAGTTGTATGTATGTTGTCGACACCCACACACGCACATTTGCACCCACACACACTCTCTCACATGTACACACAATAGGCAAGTTTTATTTATTTTATGATCTCAAGTTGTCGCTGTCTGCAACCTTGGCCGAAATGACTTCAAAACAAATGAAACGACGACGAAGAAACAGCAACACACGCACGCACACACACACACACACACACACACACACACAGAGGAACGCTCAGCTCAGCGAAATTAAAAAGCAGCAAGAACTCACACGCACACACACACACACACACACGGTCGCACTCTCTCAAGTTTAGAAAATCAAGTTTTTTTGGACATTTTTTGTTTTTGGATTTTGGCATTTCGGTTGTTGTCTTGTTTATTTCTGTGCTTATTTGCTTTATTTTTTTTCCCCGATTCTTTGATGCTGACGTAACGTCACACACACAAACACACACACACACACACACAAACAGGTTGCCAAAATTTGAAAATGGAAATCAAAAATGTTGACGAGCACGCCCTTTAGCCGAGACAGCAACCGATCAAAATTGCATTGATTGTGGGCAGCAGCGCAGCATGCACTGTGTGTGTGTGTGTGTGTGTATTGATGTGGGCGCTACAGATACTCGCTCATTGATGGCTGCCATTCATTGACAGTCATAAAATAGCGACAAGTTTAAAAAATTAAATTGCGGTGAATGCGCCATATGGCCAAGCATATTAATGTGTGTGTGTGTGCGTGAGTGTGAGTGTGGGCGACATTAATATGCGGGAGAGGGTTTTGCGACTGTGCTAGAATTGCAAGTACATTGCTGTCCTCCGCTGCTGCTGCTTCTTCTTCTTTCGCTGCTTTTGCCGAAAACTGAACGAAGAAGACTGTGCAGCAGTCAGCGTAGACAAACACACACACACATGCGATCGTTGGGCTAAAAATAAATGTGACTGCCCGTGCGCCAGAGCGAGAGAGCGAGAGCATACACACACACACACACACACACATGCAAATGTTTATGCCAGATGCTAGAAGCGCTGATCCCAAAGATATTCCATAGATATACAAATCGCTGCGTCTGTGTGTGTGTGTGTGTGTGTGCATTAGTCAGCGAGACTATTTTAAAACACACACAAAAAAGAGCATCTTCCTTGGACAGCCACAGCTAACGAACAATTGCAGGCTGCAGCCCCCCAAAATGATCCAGCAGGCAGCAAAGCAAACAGCTGAGACAACAGCGACGTGCTCATAATTAACAGCTCTACACACACAGACACACACTTCCATGTGTGAGTGTATGAGTGTGTGTGTGGATGTGTGCGTGTGTGAAGGTTAAAGCTTGACAGCAACTTTATTTCCAGTCAATGTTTTTTGTGATCAATTCATATTTTTGCTGCTCATTCAATTTTTTACGTCACTTTTGCACAATTCCGAAAACTCAAAAAAAATAAAATAAAGTTGGAGCAATTACGTCAAAAGTTTTGCGCGCCGCGTGCTGCGTTTTGTTTTTTTTTTTTTATGTGATGAATAAATTTACTAGTAGTTTAATTTTGTATCATCATTTTTGTGGGGTTCTTTTGACAGCACGAAACCGAGTAAAACTTTGGGCCAACATACGGCGAGTGTACGAATCGTATTGTATCTATTAGATACGTCTCAATGTATCTGTATCTCACTATCTCTCTAGCTATTGATGTAGTTTCTTCGCTCGCTTTGTACCTGTAGAACGCTCACGCTGCCAGCGACGTCGTCGTCGCCTACTCACAAAACGCCGAGAGAGCAAAAAAAGCGATCTCAAAAACAACTAGAAAAAAAACACAACACAGATAGAAGTAAAAACAACACAAGCAGCGAAGCTGCTGTCGAAAACTGCTTGACTGCCAAATACCCGTTAGACATTTCATTATTCACGATACAAAAGAATTAGTTTAAATAGTGGACACTCGAAAATAGGTGGCAATTTTTTTTGCAAAAACCGTTTAGAAAAACAGCATTATTACTATTATCTTAGCGATTTAATACTCTTCGAGATCAAGGGGCTTAAATAGATGGAGAGACATAGAGACGGAATTTGCTGAACTAAAATAAGTTCAAAATACGCACAAATATTAATATGCTCAGCATAATTGCAATGTCGAAAGAACAATAACTGAAATAATTAATTAGTGGTAAACTAATTTGACTAAATTAGAAATTTGGATATAATAAATTCAATTACTGGCTATATTATTGTGATATAGTATTTAATGATAAACGTAATTTTCTTTGAATTCTGAATTTGAAATGGAATCACAATAAATCAAGCTACCCTGCTCAGCTCACATATTTAACGGGTATCGAAAGCTCCTAAGCTAACAGCAAACAGCATTGATAGCAAGAGCCAAAATTTTATTAACTAGCCGATTGGTAGATTGTTGTTGTTGTTGTTGTTGGCCGTTTCGTTAGATTTTGTTTGTGTTGTGGTTTTGATCATGGGCTGCTGTGTGGGCTGCAAATGTTGCTCGTTGTTGTTGTTGTTGTTGTTGTTGTTTGCTTTTTGTGAGTAGGCAGCCAACATATTTTTGTATGTAATTTTTACGTTAGCAAAAGTTTTGTTTCCTTTAGCTTTGCTCGATGTGTCATCCGTTGAAATGATGCAGAACAGAAATATACACATATGTATATTTGGTGGCTATATGGAGCAACAAAAACGCCCACGACAGTTTCTCAGGTGAAATCGCTGAGAAATCAAGAATATTTCAAGTTCATTTTACATCACAAAAATGAATGTTAAGCATACGCCGCGATGACCAGCTCAAATTAATTCTTCAGCTCACTTGCAATCTAAACACTCGCAAATAGTTCACTGAGAGTGAAAGGGAGACAGAGACAGCGCGTAGGAATGCGATATATGTTTGGGGTGGGTGCACTGTCAGTATAATCGTCTGAAACTCGCGATCGCGATCAATTTGCGAGTAAGAAAAAAAAAGCTAGAAATATAGCAAAAAGTTTTGTGCGATCTCGCAATGCGAGCAGCTGTAGCATGTAATGTAAATTGATTGTAATGCGGTCGGTTGAGATTGTAATTTAGATGCACACTCTTCTTTCTTTTTTTTTTTTGTGTTTTCTGTTGCTGTTATTATCAATTTCAATATTATAATTTATGGCACTCACACACTGAACAAAAATAAAACAATATAACATATATTTTTTGTTGTTGGTTATACTAACGAATAGATTATGCAAATTGCAAAAGAATTTTCGAATTTTCAAAAATAACTTGAAAACTGTAGTTCGTAACGGTCAGCACGGTTGCCGCAGCAAAGAACCAGAGCGCGCGCACACACAACTGATGGGTTTCGCTTTACGCGACCGAATAAGGGGGCAACTGAAATTACGAGTTCATAGTTGGCGCGGCCAACAGCACTGCATTTCGTGCACATATGGCAACACTATGGCGGTCTGCCAGTTTGCAGTCTGGTAGCGCCGTCGATAGCAGTGCAGTGCTTTCTGCAGCCCTGGTGCGAAACTCGATAAAGCTGCATATGCATTTTCAATTGCACCTTATCCTTAAAAACAACACTTTTAAAATCACTTTTTGCTTTTAATTATAGTACAGCAATGTGCGTCAACATATCGATAGCGTAAAAGGTAATCGATTGGCGTTGCCGCACCAGCAATAGTTACTGCGCATTCGGTACTGTTAAACGGCTGCCGCTGTTGCACTCGAATTCGAAACCAATTGGTTTTTTCCTGATGGTCTTTAACAGACTTGCTGGAACAATTTAAGTACACAACAATATATTTGCATAAAATTGAGATGTGTAAAAACAACTGAATATGCATAAATGCACTGCTTCTATGTGTGTAATTATTTCCAACTTGCTAGCAGCCCTATGTAAAATGTTACTGTTAATAGTCTGCTCAGCTGTCGCTGTTAATAACAGTCTGTTAACAAAACTCTGAGCTGTTGACCTGCCGCTTGACATTTACAGTTAAGAAAAATGCTATTGATTGCATAGCTGTTAATAACAGTCTGCTAAATAGCTCTCAGCTGTTTTCACTAGTCAGTTCTAGTCGTTTGTTTAAAGTGCGCTCGTTCACACACATATTGTATTTGTTATTAGTGTTTTTAAGCAGCAAACACAATGCACAAATTGATGGAACAAGCAGCCGCAGCTAAGGCGTCAACCGCAGCCGCAACCGATAACAATGAAAAGCTCATACGCAAGAAGGTTCTCAACCCAGGCAACAAATACATTGAACTCGTGCCAGGAACCAGAGTAAGTTAAAACAAAAAAAAAAAAAGGGGGGTAGGCAACAGTTGTTCCAGGTGCCCGAGAAAACTAGGCCAAGGACAATAGAGCAGCACATGAATGCGTTGTACTCAAATTGCAGGTGAAATTCCACTTCCAAACGCGACGCGCCAATGACGAACGCGTTGTGGACGACAGCAAGAAAATGGAGAAGCCCATGGAGTTGGTGCTGGGCAAGAAGTTCAAGCTGGAGGTGTGGGAGGTCATCGTTCAGCAGATGTCGCTGAACGAGGTGGCCAAGTTCACGGTGCACAAGACTGTAAGTTAAATGGAATATCAACAATTATGGACTCGTAACTTATCAATGTAATCCTCTCCAGCTGTGCGCTCAATATCCGTTCATATCGAAGACGTTGCGCGACATTGGCAAAAAGTCGGAGGAGCGTCGCCATTGCTGCGGCATGACGCTGCAGAACGAGGGCATTGGGTACGAGGATCTGGACGAGCTGCTGCAGCATCCCATCGATCTAGAGTTCATCATTGAACTGATCTCGATTGAGCTGCCGGAGCAATACGAAAAGGAGCGCTGGCAAATGTCCGACGACGAAAAAATGCTGGCCACGCACACGCTGCGCGAACGCGGCAATCTTCACTACAAGGCGCAAGAATACGGCGAGGCGGAAGTTTGCTATCGCGAAGCGGTCGGCATGATTGAGCAGCTAATGCTCAAGGAGAAGCCACACGATGCCGAATGGCAGCAACTGGCCAATGTGAAGGCGCCGCTGCTCCTCAACTATGCCCAGTGCAGGCTCATTGCGGGCGACTATTATGCCGTGATCGAGCATTGCAGCGAGGTCCTCACGCTCGATCCGCGCAACGTCAAGGCGCTGTTTCGGCGGGCACGTGCGCATGCGGGCGCCTGGAATCCGGCCCAGGCACGACGAGATTTCATAGATGCCTTGGGACTGGACAGCACGTTGCGTGCCACAGTGGCGCGGGAGTTGAAGGCGATTGAGGAGCAGCAGCATGAGCGCAACGTGCAGGATCGCATCCACATGCAGAAGCTGTTCTAGAACATAAGTTGTGCGAACGTGCTGCTCATGCTGCTGGTCTATTGGACCAGCTATGCGCAGCGTTAGCAATTAGCCAATGCTCTGCTCTACTGGCTCAAGGATAACATCGCCTACACGATGGCCAGCCACTGTTCCAAGCTCTTCATTGTGCTGTGCCTGCTCCTCAATCAGGTGCTCTGCTGCTGGACGCTCTACAAGACGCTGCTGGTGGCGAGGCGCAAGCGTTTTATCATCACCATCAAGGAGCAGCAGCGGCGCGAGGAGCAACGGCATCAGCAGCAACAACGTGGCAGGAGCAGAGTGCGTGCCACAGGACGCAAGAGAAAACAACAGCAGCAGCATCAGCATTAGAGCAAGAGCAGGAGCGCAACTGTGTTAAACATTCACTCTCTCTCTCTCTCTCTCTCACTCGGTTTCGACAGCAATCTTCTCTCTCCCTCTCTTTCTATATCTCTATATAATCAGCGACTTGATGTATATTTATATAAATGTGTATATTAGATATTAAAGAAACGCGCTAACTATTGTTGCATTAGCGCGCGCATTGATCGTGAATGTTTGTAAAATTGTACTATACGTACTATATATATGGTATGTGTATCTTTATAGATATCGTAAGACTCCTAGCGAATTGTCCAGCATTAATGTGCTTAGTTGTTGTCGCAACTCTTCTATTAATGGCTCGCAACTAATGCGCCACAACCAGCATTAGGCGACTCATTGTATTTCTACAACAGAATTGCTGAAATAATGCTAAGAACCAAAAAAAAAAAAAAAACAAACTACGACATGTATTATAATTATTATACCTTGTGCATATTTGAACTCGTTTTTGTGTTTAGCATACTTTTATCTGGGTCATTGATAATTGTTCATTAAAACAGTATTAATATTGCATCAACCAGATGAAACGAATATTTGTTTAATTGAAAGTGGCATTGGATCAACTTCGATTTATCAACATTGCGAACCGATTGTTAAACCTTGATTATCATAACTATTTATTGATCTATCTCAATGAAACTTTCAGACTTTCCTAAGTGTGTTGTTGCGAATACAAGACAAGACATTTTCTTTACACTTAACGGCCACGATCATCGTTTAATTCTAAGTTTCACTTAACGTGCGCTTACGAAACATAAAATTATGTATGTTTCTTTTCACTTAACGGTAACAGTTGAGGTAGTTAAGTGAGATATAGATGTAATTAATTTCCAAAGTAATATTGTAATAATAAAAAAAAACCTGCAGTACACATATTATAAAAATACTCTCATCTCTACCAAAGACACAAAAAAAAAAAGAATTAACAAATTAGAAAGCGCCTAACGACCGTTAAGTGAGATGTAAATGTAAATAATTTCCGAAAAGTTTTCTACTTGTAATATTGCGACAGCTAAAAAAGGTCACTACTGACTTTTAAATATTTTCATAATAAATGAAATTCCGAAGTATTCTCAATCTACTAAACAAGACTTAGATATGACGAAAACTTAAATGTATGTTAAAAAATCTTTAAAAACAAATACCTCTGTTGATTTTGAAATGATTTCAACTCTTTTGGGAAATAAGCTTTCAGTCTTCTCAAAGCAATAAACGTTTGGTATATGTGTTCCGATAATTATAATTATAACGAGATCAGCTTAACAAATTCACGCTGCAAAGTCCTAGAATTTGAACACGCAATTTAGCTACGATTAGAATATAGATTATATATAGTAGAAGATACAAGTTAATATACACAATAAATACAAAGGAAATAGTTTGAATCCAGCGTCGAGTTGGATAAATATAACACACCTTAATTAGAGGCGCCATAGACGATTGCTGTTGCCACCGGCTGCGCCCTCGGCTTCGCCCCGCAGCTTGTTGTCGTCGGTGCGCCAGACGAATGGCTCCAAGCGATCCTCATCGTCCAGGAAGTTGTTGATCGCCTCCAAGCTGGCGATATTCTCATGCAGCAGCGAATTGCATCGACTCAACTGCTGCGAGACGCCGCGAATTTTCGCAAACTGCTCCGCATACGAAGCATACGTCTTCTGCATGTCCACGAACTTGGCAAAGAGTGTTGTGATCGAGTTGCTTACCACCTTGGTGCGCTCCACCAGATGATTCTGTTCGCTGGCCACATGATTGGCGCACAAATTCAAATGTGTCTGCATTCGGCCGCAAATGTTGAGCAGATGCTGCGAATGCAACCGCTCCAGAATCTCTGCATCCCGGGTGTAAGTCGCCGAGCTGATCGACTCCCGCAACACGGGCAGAAATTGCGGTATGTTGCGCAGACGTGTCAAATCCGGATCGATATCGTCGTGAGTGTCTCGGGCGCCGGGCTTAACGATCACAATGTTGTGACTGGAGGCCGTCGACTGGGGTCGCTTCGGCTTGATCGTGGTGGTGATGCCGCCCGGATGCGATTTGCGTGCGGCGGCACGATTGGCGCTGCTGCTCTGCTGCAGCATATGGGCGGGACGATTGCGTATCTTGGGCGAATCCCCAATGGGCCGATCTGTGTACGACACATAGGGCAGATCGGAGCAGACGCTGAGCGGCGGCGACGGCGGGCGACTCAGCTCCGAGCTGGTGGGTGATGCCGTCTCTGAGATGATCTGTTTGCTGGCAATAACAATGCTCGCCGGGCCATTGCCCAGAGTTTGCTGACGCTGCTGCTGCTGCATGCCTCCGCCACGACGCTTGTTGGTGGCCGCCGCTGCAGCTGCTGTCAAGGCCATTGCGCTGCCATCGCTAAGCCGCATCCCGCTGGCCGTTGCACTGGTCAGAGCGGCGCCATCGCGACGCTCGAAGATCTCATGGCCATCGGCCTCGACGCGCTGCTGCGAATGCTCGGCACCCATTATTGATTTTTGCGCCTGCCGCCGTCCGTCCGTGCTCCCTGCGGCGCCAGTGCTGCCTCACTTCAGTGCCTTTCGCGTTTGGCTGGCAGCTGCTTTCTTTTACGTGGTGCGTGCACTTTTATTTCAATACAATTCGAAATTTTCGCTGAACTTTTATTTTTTTTTGTTATTTGTTGTTTTGGCGATTTCTGGAGCGATAACAAACGTATCGATAAATCGATGGCAAAACGCGCTGCCACTGGCAGTGTTGTGTCTAAAAGCTGGCAACGCTGTTTTACTGCTGATATTTCTAAATAATTCCTCGTCAATCTTCAGAATGCGCCCAATTCCATCTTTTCTGGAGGCATTTATTACTTTTTTGATAATGTGGTTTTGCCATTTCTTCAGCGCCATCAAATATATCGATAGGTGCCGCGCGTTACCTGACAGTCTTGTCCGTAAAAGCTGGCAGCGCTGGCTTCTGCTGGTATTTTTAAATTTAAGCTTGAGGCCACCAACTTGAAAACCAATCGTTTTATTTTATTTTAAATATTTTTTTTTGTCTAGGCTTGGAGGCTGTAATTACAAATATATTTTTATGAGGAATTTATGAGGCAAAGCTATCGAAAATAACCGTTACATTTAAAAATAAAACGATAAAACTATTTGTGTTTATTTTGTAAGGGAATTTTTGAACTCTCTAGCTTTTGATATAACGAAATTTGAAATATTAGTATTTCCAAGGCAATGTTGATTTCGATCACTTTTGTGCAGTTTGAATGGATTTCGATTACTTTTCGATTGCAGTTGAAATTTTACTGAAATTGTCAGCCGACAAGCAAGCGTTGTAGGAATTTTAGTTCAGTATTTTTGTTTTGTGTTTTGTTACATTCCAATTTTTTCAGCTGCTACATTGGAGTTGAACTATATTCTGGGAGACCCTTATCATTACATATTGAAAGAGGTAGCTAAACTAAATATTAAATTCACTGATAATTCGCGCACACATTAATCCTAACCATTCGTTTCAGAGCTGGAGCCGAATAGGATGGCGCCCCATCATGTGTTTGTGAACGGTGTGCTGTATAATGCTGAAATCTTGGGTGGTGTCGAATATAGCGGCGATGGCATGCAGTCATCCGATTTGGATTCCGATCCAATGCAAGAGGTAAGTAATATTTGTTCCCCCTAATAATAATACATTCCTGTAAAGCTTTGATACATAATAACAGTTTTTAGCAGTTCGATAGTAGTTGCAGAATATTGTTTATTGAATTCTACTGTCTGACAACAAAGAAACGCCATTTTTATAGTACAAAATAAAAAAAGATAAATATTTTGAATTCCAACAAAAGTTGATATTCAAATATTTCAAATTTTAAATTATAAAAGTCGCTCAACATATTTAGTTTGTATATGTACTTTAATACTTAACTGCACATTAAAGATATCGGCCCAAATATGCTTATTTTTTGCAATAAAATTGTATTTAATTTAAATACTTTATTTACGTTAATTTCATAACCAAGAATATGAGGCACAGAACATTACATTACATTAATGTAAAGGTTTTTAATGCGAGTTATTTGTAAACTTCATAATGTACTTCTTTTTTATTTGTTTTTAAATAAATATTAGAGAGTTCCTCTATTTATTAATTGTATAATATAAATGGAGGAATTGTTCAACGCCGAATTATCGTCCAACTTATAAAATGCTTATTTGAAACCTTAAATTTAATTTAATTTATAAAATAAATGGAGATCGTGTGATCATCAAAACTGTAAATTTGTTTTAGGCGATATTCTTTTAAATTTTACCAACGCAGTAAATATATATATATATATATATATATATATATATAATATAAACTAAAATATAAAAAAAGAAACCTAAAAAAATTATATTTTTGTTTTCTTTTTTCGAAATAAGTAATAAAGAGAAACAAGATAACGGAAAACTTATGTGTCCAGCATTATAACCGCCTTGCCTATTCCATTAAAATAATTATATGCATCATACTCAATCCGCAAATTCAAATGTCATTAATTTTTATGCACTTATGCAGACCACGCCACCGATCCACGGCGTGCTCTTCGTCAATCCGTTCTTTCACTCGGAGACAAATGGACCGAAGAAGCCGAAGTTCAAGCGCAAAGCTCGCCCGGAGCCGGTGCCGTATTCGGAGCCACCGCTGGCCATGGCCAATGGCTTGCCACATCTGCAGGGCCATTATTCGCAGCTGGCGGAGCATCGTCTGGCCAATGCCGATGTCTATGGCCGCCAGCAGGTGGCCACTGCGCAGGAGCAGTTGCGAACCAATCGTCTGCTCAGGGAGCAACAAGGGGAAGAGCAGCAACTGGGGCCGGATGAGCCGGGGCCGGATGAGCCGCTGCCGCTGCCGCTGCCGCCGCCGCTTCCGGTGGCATCCGGATCGCCGTCGCATGACGCCAACAATTGCCGTTCACGTCGCAAAGGACGCAATCGATCGCGCGGCTTCACCCAATCGTTTGGCATTGTGGTGCCGAACAAACCAAACGATTCTTGTTTGCCTTCTTGTTCCGATGGCAATGTCAACATGAAGGTGGCCAAGGATGTGTTGTCCTTGTTCGAACCGGCAAAACAATCTGCCGGTGGACAACAATCGACCGGCAACATGAAGCGCCACTTTGACTTTCCCAATCCGAAATGAAACTTGTACCAGAAACGAGAGAGGAAATGTGAAACACATTCAAAAACATAAGAAGACTTTAAAACAAAAATCATATAATAATTGAATTTAAATTTAAATTTTAATTTTATTTAAAATCATCGTCTCTTGAAATTCGATTTTTTTTTGTTGCATACATAATACATAGATTAAAAAAATATGTGATTATTATGTATGCAATATTTTCTATATAACCAAATGAATAATCCCTTTGAAAAAGGGAGTTTGAAAACACACACTTTCTTACCACACCACTAACATATACACATATATAAATAAGTTTTGTTAATAAAAAAACAATTCTTGAATTTCTTTCTCATTTTGTTTGAATACGAGTTTTTGAAAGAAGTATCGAACAACAAACTTAATATCGTGTGTAAGAACAATTTACTTTTTTTTTAGTGTATATTCAAAAATCAAGAATCAAAGTAAACAAAAAATATTCTTAATAAATATGTATAAATATATATTAAATAAAAAAATGATTAATAATAGTATACGATACCTATTAAGTACAAATTTAACAATAATAGTATACGAAAAACTATAAAATAGTTTGCAGTGGGTGAGTATGAAAAACTCGAATAAAACTGTGACAAAAGGGTTTTGTTAGAAACAAGTTAAAAGACTGACTTGTATTTGAACTAAGCTCAAAGTAAAACGTTAAATAGCCGAAGGCTTGAAATAATAAAAATCATAGCTCAAAAACCGAAAGCCCTAAAAGCAGCTGAAATAAAAACATATCCAAACTAAACTATTGTTTTTTGATTTATTTTTATTAATTAATTAGCGTAGGGATAATAATTACATTTTCAAGAAGGTACAAGGAAAAAGATAGCAACAAACAAGCAAACCAGTTCTCGAAGAAAAGTGTACAGAAATAAAAAGGGAATTGAATGTGGGTGAAAGGCGTAGTCTATTGTCTGTTATGAAAAGATATGCGTGCTTTGCTTCCAAGTACATGCTCAACAACATTTCATTTCATTCTCATACTCATTACATCATTTTGTACGTAGCGAAGTGGCATGAATTGTTTCGTATTCATTATTTGATGCGTAACGCATTACCCTCTATGTGAAATGCTTGTTGGAGGAGGGACGAGACAGTTTCGAATTTCGCAGTTTACAACTGGCTACGACTACTGCATGAATTTGATAATAATGTATTTATATATATATATAAGACTATGGCTTTTGTGTGGGGTTAGCGTGTTGCAGCAACAATCGTTGTTTCAGCGTTCAGCGTCCTAAGATGTTGCGTGACCATTGTTTTACCATGGGTTTGGCTTTAGTCTGCTCGATGCGTTCAGCCTCCTGCATTTGCTCGGCAAGCTTGCGCTGATTGTCCCGGAACTGACTGATGGGATCCTCGAACTGGCGATAATAATGCAGCACCTCACGCACATCATCCACATCGTTCTGGGCGATGACTGCAAATTGCATAAATTATTAATTTACATATAGAAAGAAATCGCAACTTCTTAGCTTACTCTTCAAGAAGGCAATCAAGTCAAGCAACTGGGCATCATCGTCGTTGCCATGCCAGCGTGCAATGCCGAATGTGTTATCCGGATGCATTTTGGTGGCATTGTTGTCCCAGTCCACGACAATCACCTGCATCAATTACAAACAAAATTGATAGAAAACAATTATCTGTAACTAGATTTAAATTTCTTGCTTACACGACGCAGGTCACGATTCAAATTGTCCAAATTCTTGACATGATGCCCGTCGACAAAATGCGTTGCATCTCTGACCAGCCGATACATGATGAAACCATTGGGATCAAGCGCATCCAGTATGGGAAACACCGTCATGCCCTGTTCGGCGGTGAACACAACAATTTCAAAGTCCTTCGCGCACTCCTGCAGAAAGTGATCGACGCCCGGACGCTTCTTGAAACGCCAGCCGGTCTGATATGTCCAATCCGGATGCACCAAAACATCCTTCATCTCCAGCACGAGCGTGTATCGCGGCTGGACATACGGATGCTTGAGCGGATCGGGCAAGAGCTTCTCACGCGACGGCTCCTGTATCATTTTCTGGTAGTAATGCAATGACTTCCACATGCGCTGCAAATATTGCTGCACCAGCGGCTTATTTGTGAACTCGTCCTCAATGGTCTGACCTTCGGCGTCCAGCTCGGGCTTGCCAAACTCGTAGATGCCCCATAGAGCCGCAGCAAAGCCGCCGCCACCAAAGATGGCAAAGCTGCAAATACATCAAGTAAATATAAAGTTCTGCAGAGTTGTATTCTGTATTCACCCCAATTTCATGCGCTTCCAGGCACGCTCATTCTCCTTGGCCTCGTCCTCCTCGCGCTTCTTGCGCTCCTGCTCGGCGCCGCTGTCCGCATCGGGTGCCGTTTGTGGAAAGAGCTTCGAGAGCAGCGGAGCCGCTGTCTCGGCTGTTGACGATGCTGACGCTGATGCGGCAGGAGCAGCAGGAGTGGGATCCTCTGTGCAAGGTGTGAGTGTTGAGTAATCGGCATTGTTGGGGGAATTGGGGGTTAAGCGAGTTTACTTACTTGTCTTGCTGTAGGCACGGCTGCTGTTCAGCCAGCTGTTCGTCTGCTGCGCCTTACATGTGTGTATTGCGCCAGCCGACAGCGACAACGACGGCAACGACGACTGATTATTCAATGCGAATGTGCGCCGAAAGCTGTTGGCGAGTGTGTGAAGGGAAGCACGTGGAGCATTCAGACGCAATAGCTGTATCACTGGATTTGCTGGTGCCATGCTCATGGTTTCGCTTTGCGCAATTGCCTTTTGCTTTTTCACTCACAACAAGTACGTAGTAAATATGCCCTAATTTATTTGCCAGTTCGCAGGAGAACCAACCGGCATGGCAGCGAAAATTCTATGCATATGCCGTGCGACAATATGGCCACACTGCTTAACATCAGCTGACCTGATTGGAAAGTGCTGGTCTGGCAGCACAGCGCGCATACACAACAGCTGACCGACGCATAACAACATGGCCACACTGCTGGATTCACTGGCCAGTGGCCACACAACAGCTGCCCAGCTATCAAGCAGAAGTGTGGCAAGGCTGACACTTCAAGCTGTACACAACAAATTCAATTTAGCACTCCAATCCGCAATCATGTCCTCAACATCGTCGCATCAGCAATTGCTGGATGACGAGCTGGCTGATGCACAATTCTGTCGCACTTGCAATATTCTGTCCAGCCGCTGCCTGTCACTATACGAGCCCTACACACATGCCGGCCATCCAACGACGCTCTCTGCGCTGCTCAGCTATTGCGCCAATTTAGAGGTGCTGCAGTCAGAGCGCTTTCTGCCCGCCCACATGTGCGAGCCGTGCGTGGAGCTACTACTGCAGGTGTACGAGTTCAAGCGGCAGGCACTGCGTACTGATGTTAAGCTACGCAAGCGTCATGCGCGAGCACAGAGAAAACTTAAATTTGAGAAGGATGCGGCGGAGGTGGCCGCAGAGGAGGCTGCGGCGGTTGATGAATTGTCCAGCACGCATGAGTATGTGTATGTGCTAGAGGAGGAGGGGGTGGAAGAGGAAAGCGATCACTCGCCAAAGGTGGAACTGTTTGAGGTCGACTTTGAGCCCGACGACGACTTTGCAGAGGCACAGCCGGCTCTGGAGCAGGAGAATAGTCCCGCTACGGTCAAACAACGCGCACAGCATCGAAGCAAATCCTACAATCCCGCCCTGCAGTGTCCAGTTAGTCTTTCATTTAACATTTCACTTATGATGTATACAAATCTTATGTGCCTTCTCTTTATTGTAGATGTGCAGCAAGCAGCTGAGCACCAGCAATTCCTACAAATACCATATGCAACTGCACGGCGAGGAGCGTCCGTATGTGTGCAGCATTTGCGGCGAATCATTCAAAACACGCAACGCCTACGATGGCCATGCCACGCTGCACAACCCCAACAATCCGAACAAGTGCCGCATCTGCGGCAAAACGTATCGTCAGGCCTCCTCGCTGCGATCGCATCTTCTGAGCCACAGTGGCGTCAAACCCTTCACCTGCGACATTTGCGGCAAGGGATTGACCCAGAAGTCCGGCTACAAAAAGCACATGCTGACGCATACGGGCGAGAAGCCGCACACCTGCGACAGCTGTGGCCGCAGCTTTCGATACTCCAGTAATCTGATTGCCCATAAGCGTTCGCATTCCCGCAAAGTTGCCGCCGACTACCCACAAAAGGAGCAACTCGAATAAACGAAGACAACGCAACACAACTTCCACCCTAATGTACAACAACCAACAACCACCAACAGGATCAATGAACACTCGCTGATCGTTTAATTTAGGCACCCGCATTGTAGGCTATTTAGGATTAAGTACGGCTGGCATCGCATTTGATATTCGATCTTTAAATCCTGCGGCAAACTTAATATTAGCATAGATAAATATCTCTTTTAATTGTACATTCGAGATATCTGGTTGATTAGATAGCAGCTAAACTATTCATTGTTTACACTTTCAACAATATTTGTATTTTAATTGAAACTCATTTATATCTTTCAAAATATATCACATGAATTTGAAATGCAAAAATTTGGGTTTTTTGAATTTTAATTATTATAAATATCCAATTACGATAATTTATGTATTTATATGCCTTTGAAATTGAACATTATTTATAAACTTTCATGTCAAATATTAAAACAAAATAAGCCCATTTAAATTTATATTTCTTCATATACAACAATTTGCTGTCAAAAAGCTAATGTTTTTGCATTTTTGCATCAACTTTTAATTTAAATTCCCTTGAAATTTAAAGTTGACATTATTTATATTTAACTTCTAATAACCCAATGATAAAAAATAATAAATAAATCCTTTATTATGGAATTGATTTATATTCCCTTTAAAATTCACATATTTCCAATTTCAATTGAAATTAATTTGTAATATATAAATAAATTTAAATATCACACTTTTATGTACATGATTTGCAATTTATTTATATTCCCACATAATTTATATTTTAAATTTAATTCATGAAAGTTCCCTAAAAATTGCACATGATTTATTGCATTTACATTTACATTTACTAATTACAGCCCTTTAGTTTTGTTTAAATTTACAAATGTGAAACGTCTAACAAAAAATAATTTGATGTAATAAAAGGAAAAAATATTCTTATTGCATATTGCAGATTTAATTATTAAAATTACAATGCATAATGTTGAAATTAAAAACGTATATAATTTAAATATAATTACCAAGCTAAGCAGCATTTAGCAAGCATATTGAAATCAGTTGCACTTTTAATAAATCAATAGGTGTAAAAATGTGTGCGTCTGGCTGTTTTTTTAAAAGCTAATCTTAATGTCTAGTAAAGAGTGCGTGCTTAGAGTACCACAACAACCTTGGATGTGGAGACCTGCTGATCGCTGACATCGGGCATTGTGGCGGTTGGCATGTGCGCTGCTGAGCGGCGTCCCGCGGCGCCCGCCACCGACTGCAACGGCTGGGATTGCAACTGCGCATTGCCGGTGGCAAGTGGCTGGCCACTGCTGCCAATGGTGGCGATGACGGGCGCCTCCTTGTTGTGCACACGAAGATGGCTATTGAGGCGCTTTTTGGTGGGGAACGCCTTCATGCACTTGTCACATTTGAAGGGCTTCTCACCCGAATGCAACCGGACATGAGCATTCAGATTGCTAGTGAAGGTGAAGGCGCGTCCGCAGATCGGGCATTTATGCGGCTTCTCGCCGGAATGCACAAGCATGTGCTTCTTGTAGCCGGACTTCTGGGAGAGGCCAACGCCACAAATCTCACAGGTGAAGGCCTTCTCGCCGGTGTGACTGACCTTGTGCTGGCGCAGCGACGACGAATCATAATAGGCCTTGTCGCATAGATCACAGGCATAGGGACGCTCGCCGGTGTGCGTCAGCTTGTGCCGCCGCAGATGATCGAAGGCCGCGTAGCTGCGACCGCATTGATCACACTTGTAGGGCTTGTCCTCGGCATGGGTGCGCATGTGGGCGGCCAGGCTGGAGGTGGTGCGATAGAAGCGCTCACAGACCAGGCACTGATGCGGCTTGACGTTGGTGTGCGTCAGCATGTGCTCCTTGTAGTTGCGCAGATGCTTCAGCTTCTTGCCGCACACCTCGCAGGTGTAGAGCTTCTCGTCGACGTGAGACCGCATGTGCTGGTTGAGGCGGCACTGCTGCCGGAACGCCTTGTGGCACACATGACAGACATGGGGCAACACTTCGCCGACAGCGTTCACAGTTGTCTGTTGTTGCTGCACAGCGCTCTCATCGAGCGAATCGTCCAGGAAATCTTCGCCCTCCTCGCTGTCGCCCGTCAACTGGAAAGAGGGAGAAACTTAATGTTATTTGAAGGCAATTAAAATTGAAATTTGATCACCCACCAAGTGCTCTTCGCGCTCCATGTCCAGCATGTCATCGCCCATCACCTGCTCGATTTGCTGCTCGTCCGTTATGATGACCATTTGATCGTCCAGCATGTGCAGCTCCATTTGCTCGCCCACCGACTCCAGCTGGGGCTCGTCCACCATCACCTCAATGTCATCGTCCTCCTCGTCTTCGTCCACCTCGCCGTCGGCCTCCTCCTCATCGTCCTCGTCCAGCTGGGAACCGTATTCAGTTTTAATGGTCACATATTCAATGTCAGCAGGTTGAAAGTCAGTCAGCGATTCAATGGCGTCGTCCGTCTCGGTGTCCACCTCCTCGTCCAGTTCCGTCTCCGTCACCTCCTCTACCACATACTCCTGCTCGGGCTGCTCCTGTTCGCTGTACGTCTCGACCAGCGCCCCCACATCGTGTGGCCCCGAATTCGTTTTCGCTGTGGCCGCCGCTTCAGCCGCATTGCCATCGAGCAGTTCAATCATCACGTACTCCTCGTTGGCAACGGCGGCAGTGGCATCGGAGCTGCAGCTGCTGTTGTTGTTGTTGTTTTTGTTGTTGTTGTCGTGGCAGTTGTTATTGTCCACCTCCTCGAGACCTAGGCGCAACAGTTCGTCGGAGTCGATGACCATGCGCTTGAAGTTGAATGCCTGCTCCAGCAACTGAAGGCATTGCAGGCAAATGTGCTGGGGCATCGAGGCGCCATCTTGCGGCTCGAACGACAAGCTGGAGCAGTAGTTGAGCATGTGGGAAAGCGTTGTGCTGCCCTCGGGACCGATCTCGATCTCGTCCTGCAGCGCCTTGTATTGTTTACATGCCCGGGTGCAAGTGCGGCAATTGAGGACGACGCCGCCTGCTTTGTTGCCGCTCATCTTGGCTGTGGCTGGCAAACTTTATGCTTATCTCTCTACCTCTTCTTGCACAACTCACTTTTGTTGAAGTTTGTTTACAAAAAACAAAAAGTGCCAAAGCGCCGATTTTAATGCGCAACTTCTTTGCTATTTGCCATTCACGTGTGCTGTACGGCTGCGAAATTGAAAACACTCGCATTCACACTCACATTCACATTCTCGCAAATTGTTTTGCTGCTGCAGTCAGTCACACGGACACACACTCGCTTGCGCTCGCTTCAAAATGGCGTCGGTGGCGAAGGCAAAGAAGAAGAAGCAGCAATGCGTAAAAACAGTGCTGCACAACCGCCACATTTTCAAATGTGACCCACGCACAAAAAAAAAACTAATAACTATTGGTAAAAGTCGTAATATTAAAATTAATTGTAAAACACATGAATGAATATTGTATAGCTGAAAACTCCTGCGTATCTGCATTTTAAGCGCATGCAAAAACGAAAAGAAGCAGCAGCAATGCTATAAACAGTGTTGCACACCGGCTACATTTTCAAAGGTGACCCGCGCAGCACTAAAAATTACCCAAGATATATTTATATATTATAATTATAGATTACATAACGAATGAATGTTTATTATAATGCACAAAACAATGCTCAAAAGACCTATTATAATTCGAATGAATGATTATGGCTATACAGAAAACTGGTAATGCCGGTTGATGATGTCTGATGCTTTTGCAGTTCAATGGACGCTGGACGTTTTTGCCTTTCTTGATGCACACTGTTTGTTGTCTTTCCTGCGGATGCTGACGATTTCACAGTTGGTGACTTCGAACTAAAAAACAAAATGGAAATTTACGTCGTTATTGATATTGTGCAACGACAGACGATAACAGACTAACCGTTGCTTGGCCTCTTGTTTTCGCAGTTGAGCCTGACGCTGCACCTTCTGCACATGGAACTGGAACTGTCTGCGTTCTGTGCGCAATTGATGGTAATTCGAGTACTGCTTGGTTATGATTTTCTTCGCCAATGCAATGTCCTTGTCCAATTTAATCACTTCCCTCTCCTGCGAAACGGTTTCATTATTTTCATTCTTTTTTAACAGGATACGGTCACACTTCACCTTCTTCGTTATCTCAAGCTCGAGACTTCGCTGATGCGCCTTTTGAAAGTCATTGACCTCGCGTGACATATTTGTGGCGTGCCATGGCTCCGGATGCAGCATATCCTTTATATTTCTGGGCAGCGAATTGCTTACTTGCCGTGCTCGCACCAGTTTCTTACAGATGGGGCATGTGTAGGTGGCGGCATCGACTGGACTGCGTCCCATTTGAGCGACGACGCATTTATCGCAAATCATGTGATTGCAGGCCAACACAAATATAATATTCTCGGGATCCACGAAGTGTACAAAACACCAATTGCAGTGTATCCACATTCTCTTGGCCCTGTTCATATCAACTGTAAGAACTACTGATTTTTTTTCCCCGTCCCTCTCCATATTTCTGTTTTTGTTGAATTCAAGTGCAGTTTTTAAATGACTTTTGATTAGTGCCGCCATCTTTGTAACGGTTCTTTGACCTTTGATCAGCTGATTTGACTGGCGCAACAAACTTTTTGGTATTTTGGTACCAAGCTCAGCCACGATATCGACATATCAAGAATACGTAATCGTACTTATTATTTTGATATTTAAAGCTTTTGTTTAATTTCGATTAAGTCAATATGTATATATTTGTAGTATGAAATAGAAAAATAGAAATGCGGTGGTATTTTTGCTTAAATGTTTAGTGAACAGCGTACTAATCGTAACCATAGTTACTGTTGATAATGTGTGTAGGGGAACCTCATGCATTAGTAACTTGAGTTTTGCAGCAAAATGTTTGGCCTAAGCTACCGTCTTGCTTTTATACTATTAATTACGGCTTTGCTGGCAAAAGTCTATCAGCGACAACTGGTTGAGATATTTGAAAATGTGGCTGCGCGCTATTTGGATTACGCAGCCAACAAGGAAGCAGAAAGTGTCCCAGTTAAGTTCACAGATAAACGCGGCTCGGCTCTGCTGCTGACACCCGAACAGTTGGCCACGTACAACGGTGAAGATGGACGTCCCATCTATTTAGCACTGCTCGGCGACGTCTTCGATGTGTCTCGCGGGGTCAAGCACTATGGAACCGGGTGCAGCTACAATTTCTTTGTGGGTCGCGATGCATCTGTCTCGTTTGTGACGGGCGAATTCGAGCATTACGATCCGGAGACGGCGGACGATGTCCTCAGCTTGAAGGGCAGCAGTCTGCTGGAGCTGGCCAAGTGGCTGGAGTTCTACGCAAAGGATTACGAGTACAAAGGCAAGCTGATTGGACGTTTCTATGACGCGCAGGGCCAGCAAACGTCGTACCATCATAAATACCTGGCACTCTTGCAACAAGCGGAGCAGGCAAAGAAAGAAATCGATGAGCTGCGCAACAAATACCCGGGCTGTAATATCGAATGGTCCGAGGAGCGGGGCACACGAGTCTGGTGCACCACGACGAGCGGCGATGGCAATCCTCGCGACTGGATAGGCTTCCCCAGGAAGCTATATAATCGTGACAATAAGAATTTCCATTGCGCTTGCGTGCCGGAAGCCGAGTTAAGTGATCCTATGTTTAAATCGTATGACAACTGTGATCCGCGGGCGGAGGAATGTTTTTATCGTGTGTGAATGTCGTAGTTTAATCGATTGTAGAGTAGCATTGTAGATTTGTTCGTTTGTAAATTGCTGTACAATAAAATTAAGCTAAAAAAAATAATTGCTTATTGTTGGTTTATGTTTGATCTGTCTGGCAACGCCAGATTAAAAGCTAGCTGAATGTATCGATTAACACAATCGAAAGCCGGCCAGTGAGGCCTTGAGTGACCCTTGAAATACTGCGAATTATGAGAAGTGCTTTTTTGGGAATACCTTGAGCTTTTTTCTTGTCTTCCGCTAATGTATTTTATTAAAAGTTTGTTATTTTTAGGTCAAGGCTCGCTAATTTACATGCAAAACTGCGCAACAATTCAGCTGTTCAAAAACTGGCGCCTAAGCTTTTTGTAATGATAATGGTATATTTTGCTATCGCAGCTGCGGTCACGCTGGCAATTAACGAAAATAACAACAAAATCAACGACGGCCGAGACTGAAGGCTGCTAGAGAAACATTTAATTTTCGACACTTTAGTAAAAGGAGTTTCAAATCCAAAACACACAAAATTAGACGTGAAATTTAAGTAATACAGATTTTCGCTCATCCTCTTGTGCACAGAATTCGACTGATTTGGATGCCAGCAACAACAACCAGAACCACAATATCAACAGCAGTGAGTATATTGATAAGGCACCAACAAAAAAGAGAGCAGTGTGACCAAAGAACGAATTTTTGCAGAGCTTTGTGTGATATAATGTCGCGTACGTTGAGTCGTTTATTTGGACGCTGTCTGATCATAAGTAATGGCCATGTGAAACCCCTGCTGCAGGCCAAGCCACTGCAACTGCCAACGTGTTCTGTCGTCTCCTACTCAAAGCGCAACGGTCCGCCACCCGATGCAGGCGAGCCTTTCAAAACGGTGACCAAGTCGCGCGGAGTTGATGATGGTAAGCGGATGGCGAAGAAGAAGATGCTGTTTATTATTTGTTATACCCGCTACCCAATGGGCTAGAAGGGTAGTAGGACTTAGTGCAACAGGCAGAAGGAGGAAGTATATAAATTCTGTCCGTTCGCATTAACATCTAGACCTTAGCCATATGTTGGTATATTATTGGTATAGCACACAAGTGTTTTTGGTATATTTGTTTGTATATATTAACATAAAATGTGGGGGAACGGGTATCTCATGTCGAGCCCTCTGAGACTGCATATTTCGTACTTTCTAATTGATCCTTTTTTCCGCCTGCAGATGACAGCAATCTTCTGGAGGGCGAGCCCAACTGGGAGCTGACGTCTAAGCGTCACAATCGCTTCTATTTACCCAATGCCATTGGACCCGCCTGGCAGGGCGACACATCGACTGTGGGACTGATGGAGCCACTGGCGCAACTAGTCAATTTCTTTAAGGACGACAATGTGGACGGCGCACGCTTGGAGTTCTCGTGCTGTCAGTGCCCGACACTAATACGGGACTCCATCTTTGAGCTGTTCCCGGTGCGGGCGATAGGACAACGCGACTACGCGATCACGCTGCTCACGCTCAGCTACGAGGGCGACATAGAACAGGGCGCAGCCAAGGCAAGTTCTCCAGTCCATTAGCACCAGTAGATCCTGTTTGCTCAACTCTATGATCGTTTATTTACAGTTCGTGCTGGCTGCTAGAGAGATCAGCGATCGCTTAATGTCCATGGGCTATTGGTCGGACTTCTTGAATCCGTTCAGTGGTCGGCCATATTTTCTGCCCCGCGACGCCTCCATATTGTACAAACAGGACTCGCGCTTTCGTGGCGTCAATATGCGTTTGTCCAACTACAACGATTGTGTGCTGATTGCTCCCGAAGAGAATGATAAGACCTGTTTCTCAGGCACCATCTTTTGCACAGCGCCCAACAACTATCCCATGCTGGTGGAACTGTTAGCGCCAGCCGAGTTTAAAATGCGCGTGGCTCCCGATCCCGAATGACAACGATAGAAACCAATGAGTTCTTTTTTTTAAATAGTAAACGTGAGCATCATCATCATCACCAGCATCGGCGACTGCTGCAGGCGATAATGCAAAGTGAAAGACGAAGACGAAGTCATAGACATAGACGTAGCCGTTTAGTGATTGACAACTGTGTTAATTGTCAAGTTATTTTTGTTTGGACTGTGTACACACAACACATATTAAATTCAACATTTGCGTACGCATACACATAATCTAATCTATAGTATTGTATGTATATGTATGTATATATAATATGTAAACATGCAATTTTGTAATCGAATCGAGACTTATGCGCTATTTAAGTAATGGCTACCTGGTTGCAGTGCCTCTCAATGTCCTTCAGTCGATTGATAAGCGATTGCAGCTCCTCGGCATTGCACATGAACTCCACAATGGTCAAACGCTCGCCACTACTCTGCCTATACTGTCCAAGATTGATGATGAAATGCGCAGCTCCATTGCTGTGACTGGAAGTCGAGGATTTAACAGCATCACAAACGATGCGCCACTGCACATCGGTGATGTGGGGGAAATTGTGGCCCAACTGCAGCTGGCGCAGCACCAGCTCCTTGCGATTGTCCTCGTAGACGCGGGTCAGTTCGTCCAAAGCGCTCGTGTGAAGCGCATGTGTCTCGAGTTGCTGGCGCAGCTTGGCGCTATCCCAGGCTTGTTTGGTGGCCACCGCATAGAGCGTAACAACAGCATATTCGCTCTGCTTGGCGCTGGCAGCGTTCGTTGCGTATATTTCTGGCACTGGTGCGATAACTACAAACATATAGATGGAAGAAATTAGTATACGAAACGGTGAAGTGCTTGATATTAGCTTACTTGCATCTGGATGGAGCGTCAGTTTGAGTGCATTGGCAATCAGTGTTTTGCTGATGGCTGCGCTTAGGGTGGTGCCCAGATTTTGTAGGCCTGCCACAACGGTGGCGGAGAGCAGGCTACTGTTGGCATTGGCTTCTTCTGTGGAAGACTGCGTCGCGGTAGCCATATGCGCAAAATTAACAATTTTGCAGCCGCGTTAAACAAAATATTCGAAACAATAATAAGAAACAGCTGATTAATTTGCCAATCGCAGTGTACGCCAACACATTCGCAGAGCAGTGCGAATGGTACCAATCGATAAGCTAAGCACTGTTAATAGCACTCATTTTATATAATGCCGCTATTAATTTGTTTATATGCAGCCGAGTTGATAAAAATATTTGAAGTTTTAACAAACAGTTCATAATTTTGCCATTCACAGCGTGAGTTGTCCCGATCGATAAGTTATCGACGAAAAGCTCGTTGAAAATCAAACGCTGCGGTCACACTGCTTCTCATGGCAGCTTTACAAAATAAACCGCCATTTTGTGAGTGCTTTTGTAATGCTTCTAAAAAAATGTTTATTAATTGTTTTAACTTGTACAACACACGTAACGTATAAAAGGGTCTATTGGCTGGGACTGAGGGCATGCGTGTAGAATGTGGTCTTCTGCTCCACGCCGCGCTTGATGACGTGAGGAATTTGCTTGGGCTCCATGCTGGCAAAAAGAAAAAAACCGTTGGAATCAACCGTTGGAATTACGCATCAAAAATGGGTCGCCTCTTTTGAAGACAACTTACCGTATGCAATCGATAATGGGACAGACGGAAACGCACAGCGTGCAGCCAGTGCAGTCGTCGTTGACATGCGGCAAGTGGGTGTCCTTATCGAACTCAATGGCCTGATAGCCGGAATCGGCGCACGTCATGTAGCACTTGCCGCAATTGATGCACATATCCTGCGTGAGAGAGGGACAACACGAGTGCCGCATGAATTGAAAGAGATTACATGCAAGAGCGAGTGAGATGGTTGACTACTCACGTCGTTAATTAACGCCACCTTCTGTTGCTTGTTGTCCAGGCTCTTGTAGGCGCCAATGCGCGGCAGCGCCGCCCCCACAATGTCGGCCACCTTGGGCGCCGGCTTCACGTCGACGCCATTAGTGCCATTGCTGCTGGAGCTTGGCGCTGCTTGCTCTGCATCCCAGAAGGCGCCCTGTTTCTTGCGCAGATCGGACAACTTGATGTCGCGCTGCTGTTGATAGGGGCCAAAGAAGCCCAGCGTTTTGTTGGCCGCGCCTGTCAAGTGCAGCACCGGCTTGCCGCGCTGATGGACCGGCGTCGGCGGCGACTGTCCGTCCCAGAAGGCACCGTTGAGCGGCGCCGGATTCGCCTTGAGATAGAGCAGCGCCTTCAAGCTGCTGCAGTAGTCATCGATGACCGTGAAGTCCTGATTCTGCACCGACGAACAGATCTGCAGCACTGTGGCGCCCGCCTGCAGAAACTGCAGTGCAACCTCGCCCGAATCGATGCCGCCAATGCCCAGTATGGCGAAGCCCGGCAGCTTGCGTGCGATCTCGGAGACGGCACGCAAACCCATCGGCCGCGTGGCGTTGCCGGAGACGCCGCCGTAGGTGGTGCGCTGCTCCTTGCCGACCGCCGGCCAGGCGGTGGCGTCTGCCTTCAGGCTCATCAGACCCTGGACCGTATTGATGGCGGAGCCGCCGTCAGCGCCGCCGCGTTGTGCAGCCGCTGCAATGGCAGTGATGTCGGTGATGTTGGGCGTCAGCTTGATGAAGAACGGCACCTTGACGGCCTTGCGCACCCAACGCGAGATGTCCTCGACGAGCTTGGGCTCCTGGCCGCAGGCCAAGCCCATGCCGCTTTCGCCCATGCCGTGGGGACACGACAGATTCAGCTCGAGGGCATCCGCACCGGATTGCTCCGCGGCGATGGCCAGCTCCGTCCAGTCGGCCTCGTTGTAGCTGCACATGATGCTGGCAATGATGATCTTGGTGGGAAAATCGCGCTTCAGCTCGCCAATGGAACGCAACCAGTACTCGGCGCGTTTCTCCGAGATCAGCTCAATGTTGAGAAAGCAGCCCTGCTGCGGCCCATAGCGATAGCCGGAGGTTGTGCCGCGCACGATGCGCGGCGACACATTCGTCACCATGTCCTTGTCCAGGCCGAATGTCTTGGTCACCACAAAGCCCCAGCCCTGCTCGAAGGCGCGTCGTATCATCGCCGCGCTTGTCGTCGGCGGTGCGGAGGCCAGACCGAAGGGATTCTCGAACTTCATGCCGCACATCTCCACGGAAATGTCGACGGCATCGATGTCCGTGTAGAACAGCGGCAACTCAGCCGGCGTGTCCAGCGGCAAGCCCTGCAGCTGGCAGTGAATGCTCCAGGCGGCGACCTTACCATCGTTGACCGACTCCACAGTGGTGTTGGCCACGCCGGCCAAGTCGCCGCCGAGGAACACCTGGGGCAGGCTGCTCTGCATCGTCTGGCGATCGACCTGCGGCAAGCCGGAGCGGAATTGCAGCGGAGCGAGCGCGTCACGCACCTCGGCATCCTGCAGTCCCGAGCCGAAGGCCGAGATGACAAAGTTGGCCTTCAGGCGCACCATCTGCTCCTCATCCTCCACCCATTCGTCCTGGTCGTTCTGCTCGGTGCGACAGAACTCCATGGCCGTGATCTGGCCGTCGGCATTGACGATTACCTTGCGCGGACTGAGGTACGGCATCAGTTCGCAGCGTTCCTCGCGCGCCAAGTCCACCTCCTCGGGCACGGCACGCACTCCGGTCGTGCCCTTGCGGAACACGACGAAGACACGGCGGGCGCCGCAGCGCAGCGCCGAGGTGGCACAATCGAAGGCGGTGTCGCCGGCGCCCAGCACAATTACGTTGCCGTAGAGCTTGGGCAGCGCTTGAGCGGACTTGCAGGCGCACAGGCCGGGCTTGGAGCCGTCAGAGACGAGCGGCAAGAAGTTCTTGGAGCTGTAGAAGCCGGCGGCTATGTCCAGGCCCTGGAACATCGGCTCCAGCTTGGGCTCGGGCAGACCGATGCCCACATAAACCGCATCATGGCCAGACGACAGCAGGCCCTGCAAAAAGAACACGATATTCAGAATAATTTACTCTGTCTTCCGATTCGAATTGAGTCACCCACATTGATGGTCAGATCCTTGGTGCTGAGCGCACGATTCAGCTCGAACTTGACGCCCAAATCCTTGACCAGATCAATCTCAAAGTTCACCACATCGATGGGCAGACGATACTGCGGAATTTCTGCCGCACTCAAACCGCCCAAATAGCTGCGTCGCTCATAGATCGTAATGTCCTCGTAGCCCAATCTGGCTAGGAAGGTAGCGCAGGACAACGACGCCGGACCGCCGCCCAGCAAGGCGATCTTTTTGTGCGGCTGCGCCAGCTTTGGCTGCGTGGGCGAGCGACGCTGATGCACGCCCATCTGCTTGAACACATCGGTGGCAAACTGCTGCAGTCCGCCGATGTTGATCGGACCCGCCTCGGAGGCCTGCAAATTGCAGCCGCCCACGCACAGATCGGAGGTGGGGCAGACCATGCCGCAGGTCAGACCGAGCGGATTGTCGGAGAAGATGGCCTTGGCGGCGCCATAGAAATTCTTGTTGGCAATGCACGAGATGAAGTGCTTAATGTCCAGCTGCGTGGGGCAGCTCTTTTGGCACGGCGCGTCCGCGCACTTGAGGCATCGAGCGGCCTCCTCGAGGGCGCCGCGTTCCGATAGCGTTGTGTGCTTGATGTCCTCGAAGTTGTTGGCGAGCGTGGTGCACGGTGCGGCCATGTGATCCGCATTGCGCTTCCAGTGCTTCTTGTTCTCCTTCGTCTGCTTCGTGGGCACCACGCTGCAGTGCGTCTTCACGCGCGGATTCAGTGACAACAGATCCTGCGACAAAACCAAACAACAACAAGGTAAATTTTGCACTTTCTTTATCAGTCTGTCTGTCCATCTGTCCTTCGATTTCTTCAGCAATCACTGCCGCGTTTATAAAAGTATTTGTTAAAAACTTTGCGGCTAGCATACATATATGGTAATCAGTTTACTATATCATATCGAAATTCTCAATCGAATCGTCTTTAGTTTACTTTACATACATTAGTTTAATGGCTTGAACAGCTGTTAATTAAGATTATTTTTTAGATAATATACAGAGGTATATATTTGTCAACACTTGTTTAAACATTTGGAAATGATTTCGATATGGAAATGATAATTCAGCAAAGTCGACAGACAAATTGCATTTAATTATTAGAATATTTTTTACTTCGAATTAAATTCTAGGGTATAAAGTATAGACAGAGCGACTAACAAAATTGTATCTTAGCAGCAAAGTGCAGTTAATTTGCTCCAAACATTTTAACTTAAATGCATTGCAAATTTCGGTTTAAGGCATCATTAGTTTTTCATTTAAACATCTGCGCATCTGCTTAAAATATTAAATTATTATTTTAAGTACAGATTGCAGATAATTGCAGCATTGTTTACAAGATCGGATTGCAATTATCGACATTACTGAATTAAGCATTATTTGTATTTTACTTTATCGGCTTAGTTAAGTTTTCGCAGTTAACTGCAAATGCTTCAATGATTTTTTGGCACAGTGTAGTTTTAATGTTAATGGCAGGCAATTGGACCTACCTCAATGTCGGGCGTGTCTTTGCTCAAGGCCGGTGGACTCATCTTGCAATTGGGTTTTAGGGGTGATTGACTGGATTTGTCTTCCTTTTTTATTTATTTTAGGGGGACGTAGAATACGATCTGTCGAGTATTAGAAGTGTGAGATTATTAAAGGCGACTGATACTTTTCAAGTCGTCGTCGTCGTCGTCGTTGATGTCAATTCCGCTGACGATGTACATATGTATATAATGTGTATATGGAGCAGATCTAATCGCTGCCAGGGGTCTTACAGTATTTATTCAGTTTCGTTATCAAAAACTGGCGTGGTCCGATGCTAGGAACACTCAAAAGATTACCGCGTTTCAAGAGTTCGCCCTGTGGCGCTTGCCAACCAATTATTTGTTGTATCTATGTGGTATATATAGACACTAGAAATACTTTATACACATACTATATACGCATACACACATATATTATATATTTTTACGAGTATATACTATGAATATAGTCTTTGCGTTGATTCCGAGGGTAAGGCGCATATGTTAGTTGTGGCCATATGATTTCGTAGCGTCGTCTTATCATTTAACTGTCAAGGTTAATGAAGATTGTGTGTGGGCCACGTCTTCATGCCTTCTTCTAACATATGTATGTCGACCCAATCCCCCATAAATAATAGCGCAATCTCAAATCGCATTCACAGCGAACTTCGTATACTCTTTTTTTCCATTGCGAGGCGAGTAATTTTTATTTATAAAAACCATGAAATATTTTCAAAATATAGTTTTTTTATTCTGTCTCTCTTTCTCTAATACAGTTATAATTTCATCTCTCGGTCTCTTTCTATCACTGCCTTCGCTGCTTTCTCTTTCTAATTCAAACTAACTGACATAAAATCAATTTTATGTCTTTGACCTTTTAATTTGGTTCTCTAATTAAGTTTTATTTTTTTTCTTGTCTCTTTCGATCAGTAAAACCCATCCTCAAAATTGTATTATCTTTAATAATTTGTTTACCCCCCGAACTGTTTTCCTAACTTTTTTAATCTTTTAGTTTCGTTAATTAGCATTTTTTCCGAATTTTTACTTGAGCACAACTCGATTTTTTGTACACATCAATTATCGCGACTGTAAGTACAAAAAATCATCATAAATTACATTGTTGAGTTGTATTTACAAATTGTGTTGTTGTTAAGCCAATATTTAGTTTTCGGAGAGTTTTCTTTGTTTTCTATCGGCTACCGTTTGGATAGGTCATGAAATGAAAAACTTCCTCAATTGATAAGCCAACATAAGTGGATCGA
Source organism: Drosophila formosana (assembly GCA_035045625.1). NCBI lineage: Eukaryota > Metazoa > Arthropoda > Insecta > Diptera > Drosophilidae > Drosophila > Drosophila formosana. The sequence continues at coordinate 2,038,919 of JAWNOW010000143.1, read as the reverse complement.
TAGAACACTCTTGATACCTTTCCACTTGTAGCTAAACGTCAAGTGAATAATGCACGTACGAGGATTATTATCAATTCAGAATGCTTGTCTCGTTACCAGACACTTGCTTTCATTGTTGATTTTGTAATCGTAATTCTCCACGTGCAACCCCCATAAAAAATACAACAAAAAAAAAGAAACGCATTTAGTTTCGCATGAATCAAAACATATTTGTTTGTTGCGCGTAGATTAAATGGATTCTGGGGGAGGGGCTTGAAACTGCGACGTCATTTCACAGCACCAACTACAGTGAAGACTGACGATAGTGTGAAATCAATTTAAGGTTTTCTTTAAGCACTTTGGATTATGAATTCTATGAAAATTTTAAGATACAAAATAGATTTTATTCAGTTGTAAAATCTCAAGTCATTGAAGTTACTTAATGCTCATGATGTCAATCAATAAATTTCATAGAATATTATAAGATAAAAAGTTATACGAAGAGTTGCCGATAAAAAAATCTGAAAGTTCTTCAAATCTAAATGAAAGTAGCCTTATTTATATAAGAATTCTTTTAGATATCAAAGATATTAAGTCACTTAATAATTGGAAGTTTTTTTTAAGTACTTAATAGATCGTAATGGGGGACAATCAAATTCAAATTTCGCGTTCTGCCTAGCGATGATTTACTGTAATAGAAAATAACAGCATCATCCGTCCACATCAGCTGAACATTCAATGTTTTAGCAAAGACGGGGCCCCATTATCAGCTCTATTAATATTCCCATATTCCGATTTCAAGTTTCATTTTCGTTGTCGTCCGTTGTTGCTAGTTCTCGATTGCGATTGCGACATCGGGAGTCTCTCGTACCACAGATAGACTGGCCCGAGAGTATGCTAATATGATAATGCGATTATCAATTCGAAATTCATATTCATATTCGTATTTGGTTCTGCGGCGGACACCGGTTGAACAATTTCGATCAATTCTGGTCTAACACTTAACGCACATACAATAGATTCATGTTAATTGATTGAACAATTTAATTGGTTTACTTTTTGGGGTTGCGGTCAGTTTTAATTGATTATCTGCAGCACAAACCTTTATTCTAGATTAAAGTTTTTTTTTTGTATTTGTTTTTATGGATTTTTGTTGGCAAAAATTTCCACTTGCACTCGAAAATCCAAAAAAAAAAGAAGTTATAACAGAAAAAAACTAGTTTCGTAGCGTTGTTTATTCAATTTGTTTGTATTTTTTTTTGCTCGATTTCAAACGGAAAACAGAAATCGGTCTTCACACTGGAAACGCACAATTCCAAATGATTTTTGCGTTGCTACCGCTTTGTTAAAAACTATGGGAACGTAGATGTTGATTGGGCGTCGCCGTCGACGTTGACGTCGGCATCAATATATATGTATATGTTTATCTACACACACACACACACATACTATACTCATAGGCAGCCCTAGGCGAACACACACACAGCAAAATATTTGCTCTAGTCTTGTCTCGCTGCTGGCGATCGCAAGTGATCGCAATATCGATAATAGAGCAAAGCTTTTTGCACTCTGCAAAAGCTTTTGCTTTATGCATCTTGCTTGAGCTTGCGGTGAGCGCCAAATTGACGATCTCAAATGTAACGATCATTTCAAATTCAGATTCGTTTAGTTGTTGCGCTGCTCAGCTCAACGAAAAAATCGTCTGCGGATCTGGCAGCGCTTTATTGCAAAAGTGATGTGGCCAGACTGTTAAATTTTAATCGATTTATTTCAAACGTAAATTCAAATTTAAATTTAATAAAAGAAAATTTTGGAAAAAAGACAACACAATTTATTGATCAATTTAAATGAAAGTTTTGCTGAAGTTTTCCATATTTTAAAATCGGAAAATGCTTGAAAACTTGTTCAGGTTCGACAAAGTCTTCTTGAGAGCTTTGCCTCTGTATTTCCCGAATTTAAACCATAAAAGGTTTGAGAGAAATATCAGCTGGGCTTAAAAGTGTCACAAAACCTTGCCCATTTTTATTTTGAATACAAAAAGGAAGGAATAAAAACAACGTTGGTTGTTGACCTAAGATAATTAGATTTAGATAATTTAAATGTTGAGGTAAATCAATTGTTTTACACTGTCAAATATTGCTGGTCTTTTAAAGTAGTTTAATCACACCAGACAAATATTTGATACATCATAATATTATTGCGTAAAGCTCAAAATGTTTCAAATTGTAGCCAGCCAAACATTGTTCCACAAAGAAACCCGATTTATTCATTTCCTTATTAATGAGTAACAAAATGAGTAATAAAATTCGACAAGATTGTAGAATGACTAAGTGGTCCAGATAAACCCATTTATTGATGATTGGCCAAATCAATGAACTTGCAATATAATTTACGAAATTCACGAAATATTAATGCAAGAGAAAGGAAGTGGTATTAAAAGATTAATGTGCAGAATGGACCATTTCAAATGCCAATTCTAGAGGACAAACAATGTATGAACGTACACAGACGATGAGCACTCATTTAATGTACACCACGAAGAGATCGTTGCAGTTGTTAAGTACATGCTCTGGAATGCTCTGAATGTGGAGAGCCCACCCACTAACTGGCGGCTGACGGTGTAATGCCAATATTTATGGGCACTTTCTAAGCACTCATTCGGCAATGGCTATAATATTTGTATCGGCCATGTTCATTAAGGTGGCATAAATTACACCGGGTCGGCCATGAGAAGTAAATCAAACCGTAAAATGCGCATTTAATTATTATCCATATGTACATACACACACACATACTTAACGTTTGGCGATTTGTTGGCATGCAACCGTGTCGAAAATAAATTACAACAGAAATTCAAACAATAATAAACAAAAGTTCTGCAAAACGCTTCGCTTCATGAATATTTCAACAATGATTTCCGTTTCCCTTTTGCCGGTCGATAGATCCGATCCGATCCGATCCGATCCTACGTAGCCTATGTCACAGCAATTATACAATACCTCCCATTAATTTTCATTTGTTTTTTAATGGCTTAGCACATAATTAAATCAAAACGCCCAGAGGCGCCATCTGTTTCTTGTTATTGGCTGTCAAACTATGCCATTACTTTTGGCTCAGGAGACAGCCATGATATAGTGCAAGAGGAAGGGGAAGTCTGCTTAGCTATAGAGGGTTTCAATGAAGCAACAAATTTATTATTATTAAATGCAAAATGTAGTCAGCTGCTTGCTGTTTTTTAGCCTGTATATGAACTGCTGGCAAAGTTTATTCAATAATTGTATTTTTATTTGAGATTAGAAATGTTTCTTAAATTGGTTTTTTGTTGTTAATAAACCAGGTAATTTAAAGTAACCATTATTTCATAGCAATTAGAATATGTTTGTTTAAACCCGGAAATTAAATGAAGATTAAGACATTTTACAACTCTTTTTTTTATAAACAAACTTGGTAATTCGATACTTGCAGATCTTATTTGTTACTTAATGTGAAAAAATTATTTTCTATCTAAAAAAATGCAAAAATAATTATGATTACGAATTGAAAACAATCATTACTTCGGAATAACAAAAATAATGTTTATTACAAATATTTACTGCTTGCTAATATTATTTTTCACTTATAAATGGGTTTAACAAAAAAAAAATGCAAAAATAATTAAGAATTATAAAAATATATTCTTTTTAGCTACTCTGAAATAATGTTTATTTCCAATTATCTAGTTTGTTTATCACAACATAGATAAAGACAAATTTTGATCAAGAGTTGAATGATTTTCACATTTTTGGTCTACTAAGAAATTAATTTACAACAAGTGGAAAAGTCGCATTCCTTTGTGGAATTTCAATTTGTAATTTTTGTGTTGAATTTGTCTTGAGATTGAATTGGAATGTTCATTTTTAATCTGTAGCTATATTTCTAAATATATAAGTTGAAGATCTAAATACGATTGCCGATGAGTCGAGCACATAAAAAGGCGACTCAAAATATGCATAAAAGCAAGAAAAAAAAACGATAGATAGATAGATAGATAGATAGAAAAGATTGTGTCAACAGTTCTTGAAGTACTATAATATATTGCCGTGGGCAATTAAAATATGCGAAGAGATATATGCCTTATAATCAAATCAAAATCTGCGCAGGCACCCAAAAAACAATAAACTGCCATAAATATTTGCTATAACAAAAGCAACAACATCAACAACAACAGGACGAAAATCACAGCAGCCGCCAAACAAATTTGAGAGCTTCCAAATCGTAAATAAAACTATAATAAAAATTGCAATAAATTATGCCACATATGTATAGAATGACGATCCGCACGTTATAGAATTGTGTGTGTATCTATCTATATTACTATATAGATACAATATCTTTCAACGTACACGCATGATCGTGATCTTTTGATCATCATCAACACCAGCAACAACAACACCAAACAACATGCTGATCATCAACATCGTCGTCGTCGTCGTCGTCATCTTCTGTCCACCAATTCATAAGGCGTGTTTGTCCCTCCCCCCTTTCTCCTCGCCCCCCTCACTCCAGAGAATTGTCGCACATGCTGCCTAATCACAAATGGCTTTTAGCCAAACACCCAAAAGCGTTAGCAGCGCCAAACGGGGGGCTGGTGAAGAGGGGAAGGCCGAGCAAATTGGTTCACATTGCTCTTCGGGCAGCTGATTAATGAGGAGCCATCGCTTAACCCAGACTAATCCACTTTGTATTCGCGATGATGCGACGACATGCTTTGATATGACAGCCCAAGTACGAGCATTATCGTATTATCACTTAGCGACGCTGGGGAAACTTATTACAATGGGCTATAAATGTTCTACTTAACTGACTTCAACCTCAAAGTTGTGAAGGTTGAATTTATTACAATGCGCTGCCAATAGACTTGTCTATATGTCCGATATCTTTAAAAACTCCTTTAGGGGAAAACATCAAAAAAATCTACGATTTCTGAACCGTGTCGTCGACAAATTTAATTATAATAAAATTATGTATTCCATACTAGATCTATTATGTAAGAAAATAGAACAAATATTTATTATAATATAGGTTTCAATTATTTAAATTTAATGAATCCAATCGTCTCACCTTATATCGTTTTTATTGTATTTAACTTTGTTGTATTTGAGACAACAAAAAAGGTCTAATATTCCGATCTTTGATTTAAGAAAGCATTCCAAAAGGTTTCAAAATTCGTACTTACATTATATATTAGTGTGTTTATTTATTTGTATGTAGTTTAATTCATTGGCAACAATCTGTTTGTTATCACCATTTACAGTTGAATTGATTTGTTAATCAAATCGCTTGAACTTATCGTCATTCCATCTGTGTCAAATTTGTTTTGTGGCGGTCCTAGATAAATATTGTGTGATCTTAATGTGATTACGAAGTAATTAAACCATAAAACTGGCAGATTTAGCATGTAATGCACATATTTTAGTTCTCGCCAAAAAGAAATTTCATTTTAATGGGCAATTTAGTCGGAGGCAAAATGAACTAAAAACAAAAATAATATTTAAGGCAGCGTAACAAATATTTATTACACGTTGCAACCAACCAAGTGTTGTGTGTGTGTGGGTGTGTGTTGTTGTGGTTGTTGGCGGTTGGCTTAGCCGCAGATTGTGTATGATGCACAGGGGTATAAATATAGTATATAGTACAGTATACCGCATTATAAACGGGGGCCGCCGTTGTCGTTGTCGTCTCGTCTCTGGCGAACCGAAAATAGATGCGGCCGCCAACTTTTTAACGGCCTGCAACTTTTTATGGCAAATAAAACAAATGTTAACAAATCAAATGAAAATCTAAATGCGAAAAATTAATATGTGAGAAAAAACATGAACATTTCCAATATGATTTTGTCGCTTTTGCGAATCACACTGCGATTCCACAAACTATCGACGATAAAATGCCCTATACTCGATTGCAGCTTATCTCTAAAGTTTGGCCATGGATTCACGTGAAAAGATCCGAATACATAATAATATATAAACAATTAATGAATATTTGATGGGGATACAATTAATAATTAATAAATAGTTTATAGGAACAACTAATCCTTAGAGAAAAGCTAAAGGTACTGTTGGGGAATCACTTTCATTTATACTTTCCCCATTGAACAACAGATTACATTTTCTACTTTTTTCAATTACATCAAAAAATAAGTGTGGAAAATTATTTAAAAAAAAAGATTTCGTTTTCCATAATATGGTCCCATGGTCCCTGGATATATTTTAGTTCAAATTTGCAAACTGCCTTGTTTATTTAACCTATATTTCTGAACTTACCAAAGTCCATTATAAAACTCAGATAATTACGATAGTATTGAACCTATTCGAAACTATTTTTTTTTTCAATAAATTTTATATGCATCCTGAGCTTAAGGCTAAAAACTTCCACTCGCTTACAATATTTTAGCCTGCTTTTTAGTGCCTGTTACTTACGTTCTCGTGCACTTAGTACTCCCCATTTTTGCGATGTTTACAGGGTAGACAAAGCACAGAATTATCACAATAAAATAAAGAAACTTTTGCTGACATTGGGATTAGAAAACGTTTTGACAAATCGACGCTAAAGCCAGCAAGCAATGCGTGTCTGGCATTCCCAAGGTGCAAAACAAACAAAAACAAAAACAAAGAAAGAAAACAAGAGAGTGTTTAGTATGTACGAGTATGTATATATATTTTAATTGATTATAAATAAATAAATACAGATACGAGACGACAAAATCGAGAAAAAAAAAATACGAGAAATGAACTGCTGTCGGGGCTGGTTAGGAAAACGGGTTCATTAACATCGACACATCTGCGAGCCTTAGGCCTGCTCCGGAGCAGCTGCAGCTGGAGCCGCTTCTGGAGCTACTTCTGCAGCTGCTGCGTCGACAGCGAGGGCTGCCAGCAGTTTATCGGCCTCGGCTGCCTTGGCCTCCAGTTCGGCGAGCTGACGCTGCTTCTCGGCCAGCTCCAGTTGCTTCTTGGCCCGACGCTCCTCCTCCTTGCGGAACTGCGTCTCCAGCTGTGTGCGCAACAGTGAATCGCCCATGCCCAGCTTGTCCATCACCTGTGTGATGTCACGACTGTAGCGCCACTTTGTGCTCGCCTCCAGCTCCTCGTTGCAATCCTCGCGACCGACGGCGAGGCGGTTGAGCACACTCATCTTGGCATCGATCACCACATAGTTGCTGCTGGGTATGAAGCTGTCGCTCTTCTCGTTCAAGTAGTGCACCAGGGTGCGAAGCGAATTCGAATTGGCCTTGGCGTTGATGGCGCCGCTGGCGAAATCCTGCGATTTCATCATCTGGGCATGCGTCGATTTCTGCTTGCACACCAAACAATTCCAGTTGGGATGCGGCAGACCCGTAATTTCTGGCACCACGAGGCCCGTGCAGTTGGTATCGCGACAGTATAGGCCCGATATGAAGGCGCCTTTCTCCTGCAAACATCGGGATTAATGGGGATTAGCATTGGTTGGACAAAAATGAAAAAAACACAGTTCAAACGCTTTTGCGATTTTCGACGCTGCCATTCTGCAAACAAATTTCTAACATTCCTGCGAACAGATGCGCTAAAAATACGCCACAGATACAGATATTCATCTATCTATCTATCTATCTATAAGTATATCGGAGCTATATATGCACGTTTCTATGCAGATCATAAATAAATTGACACATAAAAAACATGGTGATTCTTATTAACGAATTGTATGGAGAGCGCAAGATCGTTTGCAGATCTGACAAAAATCCAACAACAACAAAAATACACGAAAACCGATCGACGAGATTTGAAGAGATCTCAAGAGCTTTGGCATGATCATGCCCCGGTTTCGAAGGTTAGACACGTCATCGTTTCTTTAATTCCTTCAATACGATTTTTTTTTGTGTTGGCTACTTGAGATCTTGGAATATTTGTGCTAATTTGCAACCCATAAATTTCAACGAAAAGTACGACAGTAATAAATTAATTGTGTACACTGCTTTGAATTATGGTTGCGTCTGATTCCACTTCTTCTACTTGGCATATATCGACTATATGCATCTGTGTATTTCAAGTGCATGATACATTTTGTCAAATGCCTTAAACATTCGTTAAGCTCTGACTGACTTTAAGGTAAAGGCGCTGTCCACTTGTCGTTGTTGGGCTGCCACTTTTTGGTCTCAATATTGCAATTGTGAGTGTCCAAAAGTTGACTACCTAGAGCAAATGAAATGTGATTTGTGTTTTAAATTTACTTGTTGCTAATTATAAATTATCCAGACACATTTTAATTAATATTCGCCATAAAAAATAATGTATAATGACAGTATAATTTAAGCTGTTTCAATTAATACATTTGCCATGCAAAGAATGTCCTTTAATGGGAATACTACTATACTATAAAATACATTTCTAATATTACACTTATCGCGTCTCGCACACAATGTGCTGGGCCCTTAAAGCATTTAATCGCAAGTTCAGTGAACCGCAGATGAACTTGAGGCCTTTCTCGCACCCACGCAGCCCTTTTAGGCCTGTTGACAAATGATGTACTTAAGCGCCATGATGAAGATCTTGGCAATTATTTTGCTGGCATTTAAATAGCTTTTAATGATACGAATGTCACGCACACTCTACACACTGAGTCTGTAGCTGTATCTGTATCTCGCGCTGTGACCATGGCCAAGAAAAAGAGCGCAGCTGTATCTGAGAAATATGCCAATAAAAAAATGAAAAGTCATAAAACGCGCGACAAGGCGAGGGCCATTTGATTGAGCATAACGCAGAGCTGGGAGCTGGCGAGTGTTATAGACATTGATGACTGTTGGGATCATAGAATATATGTATGCACACCTAGTTGCCTATAGATACAAAGATACATTTTGGAGGCATGCGAAATTCTGATTTGAAATATATGTTATTTGTGCAAGTTGAAAGCGAATCGAAATACATACATATTTATTTGTGATTTAATTGAATTGCTTGCGCTGTTAAAAATAAACACACATTGTTGATATTTTTGTGTTGTTTTTGCGCGCGCGTTTTGCAGTTTTTCCACTTGTTGCGCCTGGAAGCTGCGCGCAATTTATGGCCGGGCCAACAAAAACAATAACAACACCATCAGCAACAACAAAACATCAACAGCAACTGTGTGTGTTTAATTGCCGGATGAGCTGCGATGGGCACAGGAAATCCTTAATGTGCATTTTCATTGTTTGCAGCAGAGACGCGCAAAGACAAAAAACACAAAATTCCAAGAAATTAAAACTAAACTTGAACTGAACTGGGGGAGCTGTGTTTGATGGATCGTAAGCTCCATGCAAATAATATGCCTAATTTACGGTGCTCCACACTTTTGATATCCACGCTATCAAAACAAACACACACACACACACACACTGGCTAGTTGAACAAGTGGGAAAGTAGTTTATACAGCTGCTCGATCAGTCGACACCTTCAATTGCCCAGCGATTGAGATGAGATATTCTGTTGAAATATCGCAATCACAATCACAATCGTATTCGCAATCGCAATCGCAATCGCAATCTGAATCTTTTAGCTCCTCTCCACACTCAATCAAAAGTCAAAACAGTTCGCAACACAAATATTTTGTTGCATTCGCAATTTGTGTGTTAACTAGCAAAACGATGCAATAAATCGTTGCACACTGCATTCGCTGCTTGACTCTCGAATACCCTGCCTTAAATAGCCCACTTCATGAGCTGAAACTTTCAGAATTTCACAAACAAAGTGAGTGCCTAGAATAGAGACTGCATTTTGGCATGCGCGAAAGTTAATGGGGGAAATAATTGTAGCTATTTGAACAACAATTGCGATTCTATGAGATTCTTTTTATTCTAATGTTGACAGAGCACTCAGACAATAGGAAGAGTTTGAAAGACTCTTGTTTTCCCTTGTCTGCTACTCCGAGCTTGAACATTTCTGCAGTTGTCAATAAATCGAAATAGAAACTAAAATTTTTCGATTAACTGCATTCGCTTCTGGTCTGAAATTAAGCTACAAATGGTTCAAGTAGTACTTAGAATTCTGCGGTTCTCAAATAAATTCAATAGAGTACCCGAATAAACATAATATTTCGTCAGCTTGACTTCAATAAATAGTTTTTAAATTAAATATCAACTCTTAAGTTGTTTCGCTACTGCACATTAAATGATTTCTATTTTTTTGATTTGTTTTATCGAGTGTCAACTTTTGTCTATTTAAATACAGTCTACAAATTAATATTTTCTGAGCTTGACTTCGATTAACTTGCAATACTTGAAAATTTCAGGTCTAAGCGTTGAGCTCTTTATTTTTTTTTCTAGTTGAAGATTACCAATTATTTGAGTATTCATTTCTACCAGTAGCAGAGAAAGTTTGATCTATATACATTTTAAAGATTATCAATAACTTCATATTAAGTTGTATTAGCAGTAATGATGTCTTGTGCAATCCTAAGTATTGATTGATTTAAAGATCAACTCGAATTGTGAGAAAAGATGCAGTTTAAGATACATTTGCTTACCGTTGAATCGGAGCATCTGGGACACTTGCAAGTGAAGCCCTTCTTCATCTTGAGGAAGAGATGTCGCGCAATGTTGCCGGTGAAGAGTTTCGTATACGTGGTGGTTATCTCCTCACCCTCGAGAATATCGACGGCGGCCCGAACGATCATGTTGTTGGTCTTCTCATCGAAGGAGTAGTACGAATTGGGAATGCAATCGTGATTCATCACACCGAAGAGCGGGTAGAGGGCGCGATAATTGAACTCCTGATTGTCCGTCGTCCGATCCGTTGTCTTGTCGAAGCCATTCGTGCGGAGCACGGCGACGGTGCGATTCATGATCTCCACCAGCTTCTTGTCGGTGGGGAAATTCTTGAAGCACTTGGCCGCATTGCGCACCTCGGTGCGATGATTGTTATCCAAATTGGCCTGCAGGCAATAGATTAAATCCCTTTGATCTTTGGTCAAATTGATGGCACGCGCCACGCACAGCAGCCGAATGATCACCGAATTGGCCACATCCGGTTCGTTGGGGCCCCACGCCTTGAACATATCGCAATCGGTCTTGTGCTGTTTCTTCTTGGCGCACAGACTGCAGACGGGCAGGCCGCAGCCCTGGCGGCACATGAAACGCGTGTCCGGCAGCACTTTGAAGCACACGCTGCACGAGTTCAACGAATCCTCCTCGTGGGCGGCCAGGCCAATGAGCAGCGGACTGTCCTGGAAGATGATCTCGCCGCGCTTCAGATGTCGTGTGGCCATCACGCCACGGCCGGCGATCTTCGAGACGCCCACCTCCCAGGCGGGATCCTTGTCCTTGAACGGCGCCAGATGCAGATCCAGCAGCTCCGATGTGCGCTTCGGGCAAATCATTGTTAACTCAACTCGAATCAAATCAAAACTTTACAAAAAAACACACACACTTCCTCCCAACTTGGGGTGTATTCACACGCTCACAAACAAAAACAACAAAAACAGTTTCAATAATTCAGTCTCAAATCTCGAATCTCAGTTCAATAAGAATAATTGAAAATCTCTTCTTGATTTTGCACTTTAATGTTGTGTATTTTCTATTTGTTTGAGTTCTGTTTTTTTTTTCTTTTTTCTTTTTTTTTTGGGTTGGCGCGTATTTCGCGGCTGCCGTTTGCAAACTGTCGCCGTTTTCCAGTTTTACATGATTTTTATGTCGGAAAATGTCGGAAAATGTTTTCGCACAAAAGCCGAAAATTCATTTGGTATTTCGGCTATTTGCCCGATCAAACCAACGACGACGACGACGACGCGACGTGGCACGGCGAACGTGCTGCGGCAATGCGAAGAACAGTTCTTTCCCATCATTGAAGATCGCTAATAATGCTAATAATGATCATTCCGATATTGCCACTATGCTTAGACTACTTTCCATTATTAAATTATACAAAATCATTTCACATATGATTTGAAACCAGACAAGTTGAATAATTAAAATAACTAATTTAAATAAATATTATGTGCAATTAAGTTCAGTGGCAAGTCCCCATACTATATGCATACATATAGTACACTATAAAAAGTCCGTGCTGGTCAGCTTTTTAGAATTAAATTATTTGAAATCGACAAATATTATTTTAGAAATTGGTTTTCATATGAAAACAATCAGTTTTGTAGCATTGGGCATATTTTGATTTCCTTCTAAACATATTAAATCCAATAATTTAGTATCAGATGTTTCAGCAAGTTCTATTTAAGGAAGAAGTTGTATTTCGCATTAACAGTAAATACGAAATATTTGTATTAATCTCAAGACCAAAAATTAGTACTTTTATTAAAGAATTTGATCGTCATGATTAAACAAATAATTGGCATTGTTAGGTGATTTTAATACTTATTACCATTTTATTTCTGTTTATGTTAAACAATATTACAGTCTTCTGGTCTATATCATCAATGTACTACTGCTATTGACAATACATCAACAAAATTCATATTTTTCTATGACTCTTGCCACTTGTATATATTTTAGTCAAAAAACTTTGACTACATTTAAAAATATATATACTTAACTTGTCAATAGTGAACCATTTTTATAAAAGAATTCATAAAAAAATATATATAGACAAATTAGCAACTGAAACCAAAGCTTAAAAGTAACATAAATCCTATAGAACTACCGTCTTTCTGATTAGTTGTCAATAGCTGTAGATAAGCATAAATATGGATTTGGAAAAAAATAAATACGAGTAATTGCAATGATGATTATTTGTATAATTATTAAATTTGAATAAGCTAATTTACCCGCGTTAGGGATAAGTAAACTTTTAAAACAGCTTCATGAAGCGAACGAGTGAAAACCGCTTTGAAATGTGGCACAGATAGAAATAGAGACAGAGCGAAAGAGAGCGAGTGGATTAGAACAAGAAGCAAAAAAGAGAGAGAGAGAGAGAGAGAAGGGAAAGTGCAGCTATAGAAACACCTACGCTCCTGTCAGACAGCGAAGAGGAGACGTTGGCGAGGTGAACTGAGGTGAGGTGCGGAGCGTTTGGGCTGGTTGGCTGGTTGGCTGGCAATCATCACACTCAGCAGGCGGCCAGGCGAATGCGGATTACAAGTGTTAAGCGCAACGATCGGGCAAGATTAACGATGCCATAGCATCCATAGCTGACAGCAACGGCTGCACATGTCTATTGCTGGATGGATTGATGTACCTACAGCGCATATGTACATATGTTTGTGTATATACTATATGGACTACACACTCCCAGGCAAAAGCAAACATCGAGCCCGATCGGTTGAATGCCTGAAAAGCGCCGTCGAGCCAGTTGAATGGCCCCTTCTCCTCCTCCACCCTCCTCCCATGAAGCAGGGCATCGTCACGGATTTGTGCAATTTTGACAGTCTTCTGGAGTTGCGCCAAAAATGCCGGCACCGCCACCGCCACCGAATGGAGCGATACGGTGACTGAAACTGCAACCAGGGTAAGGGAAAGGTATATAAGTATGAATATATTCGGGATGAGTGGAAAGCTTAAATTATCTGACATTCCTGGCGACTTGTTCGGGTTTTGCTGATTGTTGTACTCGATGCGAACCGTGCAATTAATCGTCTCGTCCGTCACATAATCATGTCTGAGATATGCGCATACTAACTTAGCCATAATTACTGCCGACTGCCGCCTCGTCGGACATGACAGCTCGCTCAGGAAACAAATAGCAACGACCAGATAATCTATTGCGAATTCGCACACGTGTCTAGAAAGCGTAATTCAATTAAGGCGAAAAATCAATTTTGCTTTGCACTTAAATTGAATCTAGAACTGCCAAGTTTCAATTGAAAATTCCAAAAACCTTTGACGATATAGACGATTTCGACTCGAATCGAAACTTTAAACGCGCCGAAATTTTAGTATGTTATACTAGAATACTTCAAATCGCTGAAGATCTTCAATAGTTTTGTAGTGATGACTAAAATTTGGGTGGCAACTTTGATGGCGATGTTTATCGATGTTTGTAAAATTATACATCGATGTTGTGTTAAACATCAATTCAGAGTTTTATTATTTAGAGTTTTATTATTTTAAAACAAATTAATTTTGGTTAATGTCTATCGTCGTCTGCCCTTACAATTTTCAAAAGTTGAAATTTTTTTTTTCAACGTCTCATTTTTAAATTAAACCGTATTTTGACAACGTACCGTACATATGTACATATGTATGTATCAATGTAAAAGCGCGCATGCTCAAAACAAACATGGCTGCGGCGCTTGCGTGAGTTGTTGACACACTCACACACACAGACAGACACGAATGCAATTGAAATGTCACGCATACACACAAACACATTCAAGCTTAATTTCGATTAATTTCAATTTGTTATCGAATTGAGCATTCAACGAGGAACGAAATGAGCTTAAATTTAATTCGTTTGCATGGCAGATGCGGCAACATTTCAAAACAGTTTAATTAGCTGACAGTTGGGCCAAATGAATAAATAAATAAATACTTACATGTATGTATGTATGTAGATATGTATGTATACGTGGGAAATCACGTGAACCTTCATTACACATTTTCTAGTAGAATATGACAACAATTTGTGATAGACAAAAACAAATTGCAAATTGACTAACGCCCATGTTCGCCAACATGTCCTGTTTGCACCATTCATGCAGCAATCATCCCCTCTTCCCCCCTCCCACAATCCCCTTTCTGACGTGGTGTCGCATTGACTGTAAATTGGCGAAAAATGTTGCCAACGCAAAAGAATCGCGCTGCCAACGACTTTAATTTAATAAAATTGAAATAAATGCCAAACAAATCAAGCGAACAACTCGTGTATATTAGAAAAATAAAAAAGCAACAATTTTCATAATAATGTAATAAAATGCAGCAAATGCAAATACCTTGCGAAATGAAATGTTTTGCATGCAAACAGAAAAAAGTGAAGATTTGTTGGCGCGCTTTCACGCGCTTGCGTTACGCGCCGTTGACAATTGAGAATTTGACGCCATCGCTATCGCCCTAATATCGCAATACTGCACTGCACTTCCCCTCCCTCTCTCCAGCCCCGCAAGCGCTCCACTTGCCTAGTCCAACGTCATGTGGCCAACGCTTCCGCTGTTGCAAAAAAAATACTAAAGAAAATAGAAAAAATACTGGCATGTCCGCCTTTATATATGTGCGTATGTGTGTGTGTGTGTGTGTGTGTCACACAACATACAAAAACACGTCGCGTGGGCCGAAAATGCAACAAATTGCTGTAAATGCCCAAAGACAACAAGTGAGAGTGTTCTCATGTGGCTATGATCGACTCATACATACCCTGCCACCAGTGAATAAGACAATTTATTTCCTTCTTAAGTTGAGTCTACAGCGCATACTTAGTATTCATGTTATCGATAGGTCGATAACCATGTAACAGACGTTTAATTCAAACAGCCAGCTTGCTTGAATAAACATTTTAACATAGCCTATCTGACGCTTTGCAACGAGCATGTACATACATACGAACTAAAATAATATTTTGCAATTTATAACACACACACACACACACAAAGACACTTAGAAAATATCTATGAAAATTTGCTGAGAATTGTGAATGCAGCGGTCGACGCCAGCCATGTTGCTGTTTTAATTTTCAGAGTCAATTAAAAATTGTTAATTTTACTTATAATTTTAAGGTAGCAAAATGCGAAGCGACGACGGCGACCAAAAACCAACGACCAACAACAACAACAAAATATGAGCGAAAAAATATTGCAATTAAAATATTTGCGCGACTTTGTCATGATGGCGACGACGGCGTCAGTTGATGGCGGCAAATTTGGCGTTGAGTTGACATGTCCCCCTCCTCCTTCACCTATCCACACACACACACAAACACACGCACCACAGTCAACTAGTGTGCCACATAAATTTGCAATTAAATGCAATACTTTGAACGAAATGTTTTCCTGTTCCGTTGCATGCATCGAAATGTGCAAGATCTCTTGCTGTTTCTCTCACCTGCCGCCTGTCAAACTTGAGCGAAATTTCGCCACATTCTGCCACATTGTCCAATTTCATTTTGCATTAGCCAAAGTGCCTGACAAAGCCATCAATACCCCCCAATACCCTGTCATCCTCAGTTAATTTAAATAGAATCCTGGCATTTACCCGCTGTTTTTACCTGTGTGTTTTCCCATCTCAGCTGTCAACACTGACAGCAACTTTGCAACTGATAATGTCAAACTAATATGGCAATTAGCTTAAGTGCCTGACTCATCTGTAGCCACTAATATTTATATCCATGAAGAAATGGATTCCATGGTTTTGTTTCCTGGAAAGCAGTAGAGCATCCAGAAATTTACTTTTTCGGTTCAAGTAGATGCTACTTAATTAAATTTATAGCCAACATACTTTAAGTAGTTGATTCCAGCACAGGCTGGAAGGTATGCCGTCAGATCTCATCGAATTCATTTACTTGCTAAAACTCGCAGCTCAAATTATATAATTTGCGTTTATATATAAATAAATGTATTGTCTCTGGCAGGAATCGAACTTACGCTCTTAGCAACGAAATTATTTAAAGGTAAAATAGACAAATTTGATGTTCTGTTCTGGTTCATTAAAACATATTTAATTATCAAATCTTAAAATTAAAATATTCAATATTGCCACACTTGGGACTTAAACCCGGTGCCTTGTAATTAAGAGATTGTGAATCTGACCTTAGACCATTGCATTTATTAAGTCCGTGAATTCCGCATTTCATAATGTTTTAAAGCCTTAATTTAACATTCTAAAAATAGGTATTATATATTCTTATTGCATTTACTTTTTGGGCTGTGCACTGATAAAATGTTCACTGAATAAATTAGGTCAAACCATTTTATAAAATATTAGCAAAGTTAGCCCGCAGCTTTGCGCGCGTCCTAGGAAATAAAAACAAAAAAATTATAATCATTGAATGTAAAATTGTAGTTGCAAAGCATTATAACCGATACTTAGCAAGCGAATACTAAATTCAATAAAAGTGAATAAAAATTCAAAGTTCTACCGTTTAGTTTGTTAACATGAAGTCAGTCAGATAGATAGATAAACAATAAAAAATATGTTTATCAACAAATTTTTGGTGCAACTAAATTATAAAATTAAAAATCGCCTAATGTTGTTGCATAGGAAAAATTATCGCATTGAGGATCGCGTGTAACATTAGCTCCTTAGGAGGACTGGTGTCGGTGGAGGCCAAAATATTTATTTGTATTTTTTGATTTCGTTGCCTTCTGCTAAAGCCGCCTATTGGTGTTTTCAAGAATATTATTTAATTTTCATTTAAAAGTTTAATGTCTGAATTATCTATAAAATAATTATTTTTATTTATGGTTTTTGTTGCCTTCTGCTGAAGCCCCTCGTTGTTTTTATTCAAATTATTATTCGTCGCCTTCTGCTAAAGCCGCCTATTGGTGTTTTCAAGAATATTATTTAATTTTCATTTAAAAGTTTAATGTCTGAATTATCTATAAAATAATTATTTTTATTTATGGTTTTTGTTGCCTTCTGCTGAAGCCCCTCGTTGTTTTTATTAAAATTATTTAATTTTCGTTTAAAAGGTTAATTTCAAGTTATCTAAAAAAAATATATAGATAAAGATAAGTCACTGAGTCATTTAAGAGCCTTCTCTTTTAAAACTGATATTTATATTCGCTTCAAATTAACTTGACTTATTTTTATTTATGATACATATCAGTTAAAAATCACTCTAAAATTTGTATATTAGACTAAGTTCTTCATGACGTATTAATGCAACATATTTATCGATACGATGTTTTCCCCCTTTTTATTTCAGCATCTTCTTGATTTGAGATCAAATAAGTCGACGTCCTTCATGCTGCTATAGCAAGAGTCGATCGTTGGGGCAACCTGTGATCTGTTGGTATGTGTATATGTAATAGTATTTTATGGTATGACGGACTGATCTTGGTACATGCCAAACTTGGTTTATCGTAATGTCAAATGCGCGGGCGACATGGACATTTTCAAAGAGATTGCGAGCGATCGCCCCCACAATGATCCCGTCCAGATGTCAGTCCCCAGTCCCCAGTCTACAGTCTACAATATCGACTGCTACAGTGTGTGTATATAGAGAGAAGCCAGAGGAGATTTGCTAAATTTCTATTTGATTTTAATACACTTAAACGCAATCAATTTTATTGCGCTCGTTTCGCTTGTCTGTCGAATCGAATTCAATTTGATTTGCTTTTCGATGTGAACTTGGAATTGGCACTGGGACCCGAAGTGGGGGTTATGGATTCTTTTTTTTCTTTTTCTCTTTTCTTCATCTCCGCCATTTGCAAGATCACAAAAAATAATCAAGAAAATCGCGGCGCACCACAAAAAAAAAAGAAAAAAATGTTTACAAGCGAGCGCAAAATGCGAGCGTTGGAATCTTGGGAAAAATGAAATGCTGCTGCTGCTGCTGCGTTCCATATGCACATGATCCACATAGACACATCGTAGATCGTACATCTATCTGGCTATAGTAGTATTATAGTATATTATATGTAGACTTATGTGTTAACATAAAACAGATGACGAGCAGCAGCTGTGACTGCCAATCCAATTCGCTTTGGTTACCCAACTGGATATGGATATCGCATCGCTGCCCATTGCTTACGTCATCAACCTCCCCAACCCTTATCCCCACTAATTGCAACAGTCGCGCACAGCGCGCGAGTGAGAAAGAAAACTGAACAGGGCTGCTGCTCTCCAGGTAATCATCATAATAACCGTTTTTAATTAAAAGTCACTTTATGCAACTTGCTTCGTGTTTACGTTTTTTACTCAGTGCCGCTTCAACTGTGGACCCAAGATGACATTGATGCGACGGCCGCTCGTATTAACGTTACTCGTAAGTCGCTTATACTATTCCAGTTTAGCCCGTTCTGAGCTCAATTAAGCAAGACTAATTGCAGCTGCAATGTAACTGGCTATTCAAATTCGATAACTCTTTGAGCCGATAACTAATCGAGCTTTGCTTTTTGTAGTTCGCTCTGCTGCCGCTGCTGTGCGCGAGGTCGCCCCAATCACAGGCCATTCTGCGCGCCCGCGACGACTGCGCTCGCGACGGTCGGCTGTCGGCCGAGCAGCGCCGAACACTCGATCGGCTCGAGTACGCCGACGAGCCGTGGGTGCAGCGCTATGTGCACTGCTTCTGGACGCATCTGCAGCTGTGGGATGAGGATGGCGACGGCTTCAATGCTGCACGCATTGTGCAGACCTACGGTGGACCGCAGCGCTTCAATGAGGAGCAGGCGCTGCCGGCCATCACCGCCTGCAATGCGCGTGCTCGCCGCACTTCGGCGGCTCAACGCGAAAGATGCTACAGGGCATTCGTGTGCATATTGCGCAGCCCGGTGGGAAACTGGTATCGACGCTACATGATGGACGTGATTAATGGCAACGCCTAGGATGAGTATGAAAATAAAATGGATTGGTAGTGTTGTCAAATGTGATGTAGTTTCGTTGAATGTGTCATCGATAATCGTCAATCGATGTGAACGTTTTTTCGTCATATTTTTTTTTTTTTTGTTCCTTTTGGTCGTGTTGTTTTGTTGAGAAGTTTGTAAACAGCTAAAGACAGTCACAGTAGACTAGGCCAGCAAAATTCAACAAGTTTAAGACTCTGAGGGCTTTAACAAAACGAATCTGAAAATAAAAAGAGAACGGCAACAATGGAAAACAGTAACATTCGCGACTTTGGAAAACCAAAGGATGATACAATCGACAAAATTGACTCGACGATAGCCACACAAATTGACACAAGTCCGAGCAACTCCAATTCCAAATCTTCCTCCCCGCTAAGCAATGCTAACGGAAATGACAAGCAGAATGCAGAAACTTCGCCAGTGAAGAACAATCAATATCAGCAGGACGAGGGCAAATTGGAACCGATGGCCGTCGGTGTGGATGACGATGCTGCTGTCTCGAATGCGGCCGGGTCATCCAACGGAGCCGAACAGCAGCCGGAGCTGCCGCCGAAGCCGAAGGGTTGCGACAAGTGCGGCAAGAAGTTTGGATTAACCGGCGGATTTTCGTGTCGCTGCGGCGGCACCTATTGCGCCTTTCACCGTTACAGCGATCGCCACGACTGCAGCTTCGATTATCGCGAGTTGGGCGCCAGCGAAATACGTCGCGATAATCCACAGGTTGTGCCCGAAAAGCTACGGAAATTGTAAAGCTTGGCCATATCTTTCTATTGTTGTTGTAATTGCTATACTACTCTCTCTATATATTTGTTCATATATCAAATTTCAATAATATTTTTTGGCACACGCATTCACATGAAGACAAAAAGCAAGCGCTTGAAGCGCAATTGCACAATATATACACACATGTGAACTCGCACGAAAATAATAATGTATAATAAATTTTACTAATGTAATATGTCAAGGCCTCGATTTTGCAAAGCGCTCCAGAAAAGAACGGAACAAACAGCCATTTTTGAATCTGGTGGCGCCATCTATTAGCTGCTTTTTGCGCCGCCATCTATTGTACATTCTAAGGAAAGCACAGATGTTGCGTTCACCTGCCGCTTAACTAGCCATGTGATTTAAATTCTGCACGTAAAATTATTATGTATTATTATGTTGAGCTGAGTTTTCCGATATTATAAACAACAATAAAATTATGCGTATGTAGTTGCTCAACACATATTGCGTCAGCCCTGACAGTGACGCAATGCGCAGCCCTGCCATTAATACCTAGTTACTGTACCTGGTATATATATTTGGTGGTATAATGCGTGTTGGCGCGCTGCGGTCACACTGGTGTGTGTAGTAGCAACATAATTGCAAAATAAACGACGCCACATAAATATAAACATTAGCAGCGCAAACATTGTAAAGTGAGTGACAAACAAAAATAAAAAAAAAAACGCGCGAATTGCGAACCGAGCGCAGCTGTGTGTGTGTGGTAAATGGAGATGGAGAAGAAGGCCAAAGAGCAGTTGCGCCGCTACAAAAAGTCGCGACACGCGCACAGCAGCAGCGACAGCTCCAGCAGCGACACCGACAGTGGCAGCAGCTCCTATAGCAGCTCCGACAGCGATCGCGATCCGCATCACGGTGGCGGTGGCCACCCCCATCCGCATTCGCATCAGCAGCAGCAGCAACAACAGCAGCAGCAGCATCGCTCCCTGGAGCGGCATCATCGCAAGAAGAAGAGCTCAAGGCGCGGGGCCAGCTCGTCGGGCGACGACCGACGCAAGCGCGATAAGCGGGAACGCGAACGGGATCGCGAACGCGATCATGTCCAGAAGAAGCTGGTGGCCAAGCGCAATCATCTCAAGCGCAAGCTGAAGGAGGCGCGCCTTAAGAAACGTGCTGCAGCCGCGCTCAGCGGGCACGGCCATCGCGCACTGTCGCCCGCCACCCAGGCCAAGCTAAAGAAGCTGGCCGAGCGCAAGCATCTACGTGCCGAGAGCAAGGAGCAGCGTGAACGCGAACGCGAAAAGCTGCGCAGCGTGCATCGCGAGCGGGAGCGAGAGCGCGAACACCATCGGCTGGGCGGCAGCAGCAGGTCGCCGACGGGCGGCGGAGCGGGCAGCAGCGCAACGACGACCACCACCAAGATACGCATCCATCAGGATGTGCTGGGCAAGCGGCAGAAGAGTCCCGGCCTTGGCCTGGGCCTCGGCGGCAGCCTCGCTGGCGGCGTCGGCGGCCTGGCGGGCAACGGCAGCACCGCCGCCGCCTCCGCCGCCCGCCAGCTGCACCATCAGCTGATGTCGCGCGAGAAGATCATCATCCAGACGCGCACCCGCGGTCGCACCCCGTCGCTGGAGCGCGAGCGTGAACGCGAGCGCATGGAGCGCGAACGCGAGCGTGAACGAGAGCGCGAGCGTGTGGAGCGCGAGCACGAGCGCCAGCGTCAGCACGTGCAGCGTCACGACGAGCTGTCGCTGCGCGAACGTGAGCGCGATCGTCGCGAGCGCGAACGCGAACGTGCCGAGCGCGAGGCTGCCCGGGACAAGGAGCGCGCCGAGGCGCTGGCTCGCTGCCAGGAGCGGCAGCGGGAGCGCGAGCGTTTGGCGCGCGAGAAGATGCGACGCCAGGAGGAGGAGGAGACGGGCAAGAAGGGCGGCCCGTATGGCATCGCTGGCGGGGGCAGCGTGCGTGATCTGGAGCTGGGCATGCAGTCGTATGGCAGTCGCGAACGCTCGCTGGAGACCGTCGATGGGCGGGTGCTGAACGTGGTGCGCGGCCATGTGCGCGACAAGCGCGATCTGGATCCGTATGAGCGCGAGCAGGAGTTCATGGAGGCCGAGCGTCACGGGCTGCTCGACGAGATGCGACGCTACGGCGGCCAGCGGCGACGCGACTTGAGTCCATTGCCCGAGCACTATGCGCAGCGCATGCGCGATCCGCGCGACATCTACTCCGAGGAGGAGCGCGAACGGTAATTCTTTAATTTTCTCACTTTTCTATCCGACCATCTGTCTGTCCGCCACTTTAAGCGCCTAGGCATTGGCGCCAACTTGGCCGACTTAAGTTCTATAGTTGCCACCCAGCTCTAGTTAAGTTGGGCATTTCACCACGCATACACAATATGCTGAAAACCAAATTGCAAGGGATAAAGTTTCAGTGTCTCAAATTTAGATAAATAGTATCTAAGATTTAGATTCGAAAACTTTGCGGCAATTTGTCGAAGAGCATAGTAATATAGGCAGCATCAATTAATCTTCTATAATTCTTCATATTCTGCTAATTAATAATCAAACTAGCCAGAACCAGAGGAAATTTGCATTTGATTTGAATTACAAAAATGTATTTGACAATTGCATAATTAAAACTACGTTTTTTTTCACTCTTCAGCTCTTCAAAAAAGTCAATTAGAAAGAATGTTTGTTGCATTTTGTTAAAAAATTAATCATTTTGTTGATAAAACCAAATAGCTTAAAAGTTAAAAAACATTTTGAAAGTTCATACAACAATAGGAATTATTCTAATCAGTAATCAGTCGTCAATTGATCACGCCTTTTATCTATTTATAAATTATTAACGTGAACTCACTTTCAACAATTATTTTTGAAACTGGTTCGTGTCTGAGATAAGCACTGGTTGCGATACATGTTCGCTTAGCAAGGAAATGCACCCCGTGCTTAAACAAATTTAAATTGTTAATTTTAAATGGTTTAAGTTGGAATCTTAAAAGTGAACAAGTCGGGACAAATAGCTCTATATACCTACTGTATATATCTTCTCGTCTATGTTTCAGCGCCTATAAGCGTGCGTATTTGGATGCACGCTACTCGCGGGAACGCGAAGCTTGGCTGGAGGCGCGCGACATGCGCGACTATCGCGAACTGGACGCCGAGGCGGCGCTCTACGCCGATGAGCGAGAGCGCATCATGCGCGATCGCGAGCGAGAGCGGGAGAGGGAGCGCG
This sequence comes from Drosophila formosana, assembly GCA_035045625.1. Lineage (NCBI taxonomy): Eukaryota > Metazoa > Arthropoda > Insecta > Diptera > Drosophilidae > Drosophila > Drosophila formosana. The sequence goes on along the minus strand of JAWNOW010000143.1, from coordinate 2,015,546 downwards.
AGCGTTTGCCGGCGCGTGGCGATTATCGCGCCGAATGGGAACGCGACTGGGATGAGGACAACGGCGGTCCAAGCGGCACCGGCGGCGGCGGGGGAGGAGGAGCTGGTGGTGCGGCGAATGGCAATGGCAATGGGACGCCAGGACGCGCCAGCGGCTTTGTGGGCGGTCCCAAGCGTGGCGGGCCAAAGCCGCCGTCAGCACAGTCCGCCCAGCAGCAGCAGCATCACTCGGCGTCGGAGCCCGACTGGGATGCCGATGAGCGTGACGATGGCGTCGCTGGCGGCGGCGGCGGTGGCGGCGATGTGGTCAAGAACGAGCCCGCCTGGCTGGAGCACGATCAGCGCGAGAAACCCTCGCGTCCCTGGCAGCAATCCTCCAACGATTGGCGCGACAGCGACGAGCCCAGCTTTGGACGCGGCGGCGGCGGTGGCGGCAGCAATGTGAACGCTGGCAACGAAGGTGGAGGCGCCTCGAGTGCATCGCCGCATCATCATGTGCATGCGCGTGGCGAACGCGGCGGCGGACGCGGCTTTCGACGAGGCGGCGGCGGAGGAGCCGCTCACAATCACGAGCATGGCGAGCGCGGCTATCGCTCGCATCCGCCACCGCTGATGACGCTGCCGGTGCAGCCGCCCGGCGGCTATCACGGCAGCTCGCGCGGCTTTCCGCACAAGCGCCTGCCGTATGGCGGCAGCGGCGGCGGCTTCCTCAAGAAGCAGCATGCGCATCTATCGTCGTCGGCAGCGCCAGCTTCGGCGGCCGCAGCGCAACATCAGCAGCAGCAGCAACAGCAGCAGCAGCAGCAACAACAGCAGCTGCAACACGGCCAGGCAAAGCCGAGCAATGCGGCTGCTCAGGCCAGCGCTGTGGCAGCTGCCACCACAGCGGTGGCTGCCGCAAAGGCAGCGGCGCAAAGTGCCGCCAATGCCACCACAAATCCAGGCATCTTGGCACAAGTCAGCAAGCTGCCGGCGAACATCAAGCAGGAGGATGCCAGCGAGGATTCAGCTGGCACGCCGGAGCCCACAGCTGGCGAGGCAGCTGCCACTGGCGGCGATGCAACGCTGCTGCTCAAGCAGGAGCCGAAGACGAACGGCGAGCTGAGCGAGATCAGCGACAGCGACGACGATATACTCAACAAGACGGACAAGGTGAAGCCCAAGTCGGAGCTGCAGCTGGACGTGGCCCAAGAGCTCTCGGCGGACGCGTTGTCCAACAGCGACGAGCACCACATCAAAAGCGAGCCGGACAAAGCCACAGCAACTCCCACAGCAGCGGCCGCCGCTTTGGGCGCATCGTCTGGCGCGGCTGCGACGCCAGCTGCCGCTGCTGCATCGCCAGCAGCAGCCGCTGGCTCCCAGTCGGGCATCAAGAGCGAGGAGGCCGACGAGGTGCTCGACTTCGAGGAGATCTCCGACGGCGAGCTGGAGGAGGACGCCAGGCACAAGGGTAAGCACAGCACTTTAATTATCACTGCAATTATCTGCCATATGCATTTAACATAAATCAAACATATTTATTATCAACGGATTTGAAAGTCACAACGATGATACAAATATTTGTGCTGCTGTTGATAATAAGAAAATCATATATTGATCAGCAGCTTAAAAGTTGTGAAACTTTATCACATATAATTGCCAGAAACTAAATTATACCAAAATTATTCATTTCGATTCAACTATCCATATCAATTATGATTTTAAAGCCTTCAAATACAAACCAATAATTTATTTTAAATAATGCAATGAAAACTACAAAATAAAAATCAAAAGTAATCATTATTTTTATTATTTTAAGTAAAAAAAACGAATACTCTAAAATAATGATTTCCTTTGATGTTTATTTTGTACAAATTATTGTTTTTGATTTTGATATATTTTTTCACTTTAAATAAACTCAAAAACTCGTATAAACGCATGACAACGAATTTGCGGCCTAATTATTTATTTATAAACACTTGAGTTTTACTGGAGCAAACAAAATAGAAGTAATAAATAAACATTAGTTTTGAATCGTAGTTTTGTTGCTCCAACATATTAAATTACTTGCAATTGAGAAGAAACATTGTATCAAGTAATGATATTCGATATCTGTTTTAGGCATTGGCGATGCTCTGGGCGTGGACTGGCAGGGCCTGATAGCGGAGACGCGCAAGCAGGCGACGGATCACGCCGCCCAGCAGGGCGTGGAGCGGAACACGTCGGCCAAGCAGCGCTGGCAGCCGCATCATGTGCTGCTCGACATGGGCATCAGCTTCGAGATGGCCGGGCCGGAGTATGCGCGTCGTGTGCTCGACGAGGCGCGTCAACAGCTGCGCCTGGAGAAGGAGCAGCAGCTGGCCATGGTGAAGACCGAACCACAAGCGGAGGCAGCAGCCACATCGATAACCACAGTCACAACCACAACCACAACCACAACAGCGGCTGTTAAGAAGCCGCCGGTGCACGACTATCGCGAACTGCTCGATCCGGAGCATGTGGAGCCGCTGGCCTGCGTCCAGATGGGATTGCGCAGCGCTGCCGCCGAGCGATTGCGTCTGGTGGGCAACGTTTGTGGTCCTGGGAGTCGGGCGCTTAGCGCTCGCCAAGATTTGCGGCTGCGACGACAGCTGTGCGGTCTGCCGGCAAGGGAATGCGATTTTCCGCGCAATGTGCCGCTGGTGAGCGAGGGATTGCGTTCGCTGGCCATGCACATGTTCCAGCGCACCCTCGACGTCAAATGAGATCCGATCGCTCGGCAACGGCTCGAGCAATTTAGCTATAGACTAGACATACAGATCTACATGCAATGCCCCCCAGGCAATAACCAAATTGATGACGATAACTAAATGCAGATGAAGATGGGGTCGGATGATGATGATGCAGTTCATGTCCTGAGCTAGGCGAGTTCAATTACCTTAATTTAATGTCCGGATTCCAATTGATTGGGGCGGCACGCAAGCTGCTGCACTTTGAAAACGTTATATAATAATAATAATAATAATAATAATAATGAAACTATGTAATCCTATGTTGCAATTGTGTAAAATAATTCCAAGATTAAACATGAATATGAACTTGATGCAAAACACTGATCAGACACTTAATCAAAGTCGGCGGCACAGCAACGAACTCGACTCTATTATTCTTTCTTCATCAGAGTATTTTTATTTAATAATAATTTGCAATTGTTTCTTGCATAAATTTCATTTTTTTTTTTCATTAAAATAAACAGAATATTATTTTTTATAACCAAATTTGTGGATTTTAATTCGTTTTTAATACAATTAAATTAAATTACAAAATGACATTTGCATAATTACTTGAGACTACGAAGTGGGAAATCAGCAGGTGAAATACCAGGCGAACAGAAATCAGCAGCAGGAGGATAAAATTTAATCCCCAGCCTAAAAGTATGCAACGAAATGCCGAACGAGCAGAAATCAGCGTCAAATTAATAAATTTCTGCAACCGCTCAAAAGTATGCAACGGTTTTTGAAAAACGAAATTATTGTTCGCTTGCTGCGATTTCTGTTCGCCTGGTATTTCACCGGCTGATTTCCCACTTTTCAGTAGAGCTGGCGGCAATTTGATTTCGGGCAGGATATAATTAAATTTGTTATTAAAATATTATTAAAACACTACAAAATGTAATTTAATGAATAAAAAATAAGATATTCCGAATTTTCGGAAATTAGTTTTGCGAAATTGGTTGTAGTTGTAGTATTTGTTGTTGTACTTGTTCTTGTTGTTGTGCTGGTTGCAAATGCAGTTGTTGTTGTTGACCACTTGAAGCTGCCGCGAACTTCCAAAAACTGAAATCAGCCGGCGAAATACCAGGCGAACAGAAATCAGCAGCAGGTGGATAACATTTAAGCACCAGCTTAAAAGTATGCAACGAAATGCCAAACGTATGAATTCAAGCAACAGCCTAAAAGTATGCAATGATTTTTGAAAAACTAAATTATTTTTCATCGTGCTGCAATTTCTGTTCGCCTGGTAGTTCAAGAGAAAGCCAAGGCGGTTTGACGCTGGCAATTTGAATTCGACGAGGATCAAATCAAATCAATAAAACAACGCAAAATTAAATTAAATTGATGAAAAAAAAACACGTTTATTGCAAAGCCAAGTGGACTTAAAGATCGGTGTGTGCTCGAATCCAGTCCTTGAAGTAGTAGACACGAGCGTAGCCATCGGGATACACGTTGCCGCAGCCGCCATAGACGAAGCCAGCGATGCCGACAACCTCGCCCTTGTAATGCGCCGGGCCGCCAGAGTCGCCGTTGCAGGCGCCGTTGTTGGCGGGATGCAGCAGGCACAGCATGTTCTCATAGCCGTACTTGATGAGTTCGTCGCACTTGGCGAACGAGATCGACTGCAAGGTGTTCCACTGGAGGTAGCGCGGCAGATCGCCGCCGGCGGTGAGACGACCCCAGCCGGAGATGATGATGTCGACATCGTCGGGCGTATTCTCGCTGGGCAGCGCAATGGCCTTGATGTTGTCCGAGAAGATTAGCGGTGTCTCCAGGCGCAGCACGGCCAAATCGTTGAGGAAGTTGCCGTAATCCTCGTGCACAATAACCTCGACGATTTGAATCAAAACGCCGCCAGCGAAGCGATCATTGCTGCCGGCACGAATGCTGAGGACGCTGGCGGGATACACTTCAATGGTGCCATTTTGGTGGTCGTTGCTCACACAGTGGGCGGCGGTGAGAATCCAGTTGTTGGACAGGATCGAGCCACCGCAGCTGTGGGAGCCTTTGTTCCTCAGCGAGATCTGATGCGGAAATTGCGCCTTTGTGGCATCCACGCCGCCAACAACGCGTCCATCGATGCTGGGCGCCGCCTGGCAAGCGACAGCCAACAAAAGCACTGAGACAATCCACTGAAGCAACATGCTGAGAATCAATCAACAACTGAACGGCGTCCAGCGACGACTCTGCACTTTTATGGCCAACTAAAGTAAGCCTTGAGGTTATTTATTGCACTGGAAAACTATTCTCCAGCCATGCGAATATCTTATCGGCCATTTGACACTCGACTCGTGCGATTTACGACATTGATCCAATCTTATCGCACTTTTACTATTCGAAATTCTCATCACTATCAATCGGATTCTCTTCGGTTTCTCACTGCCACAATCAAGTGTCGCTTTGGCCTGTTTTGATTTGATTTAATTATGGCCAGGATGACCGCCGATCGCTATGGCGATATTTAATCTATTTACAATTTGTCGTGTGTTGAAATTCCAAACGTTCCCAGTTACATTTTCGCTGCAAATTCAACTTTCGCGATAGTGTTCTTTGGAAGGACATAGAGATAAACTAATGCGAATCATTAACAATTTGAGTTAAAGCTAAATTTGTATAAGTATTGAAAGTTTACAGCATAATAAATCAACTAATTTGCAATTCGCAATTAAAGTTACGTTGTTGCAATTATTAAAACCTTTTTGAAAACAACATTTATATAATTTTAATTCCCAAAAATATCAAAAAATGATATTTGTACTTTTGGGAACTGTGTTAAGAATGAAATTTGAGTTCAATTACAAAAATAGCAATTTGAATTTCTCATTACATAGTTCGTTAAATTACAAATAAAATTGTTGCTTATAATAAGTATTCCAAACAATAAATCGTTTTTCAATGATATTTACTCTGTCTAATTGATTTATTTGCTATTGCTCATTGCACAGAGTTTAACAATGCGGGCAAAACGAACAAAGATTAATAATGTTACATTATTATTAGCAAAATACATTAATAATGGGGAATCGCCTTAAACTAGTTCATACAATGATTAAGCCTACAGCTAAACGGTGACAAAGATTATGTTTAAAATGGGAGAAGTAACTTTAAAATAGCACAACAAAAGGCGGGCAAATGGAATGTACGAATTGTTTTCGTTTTTAGCGCATAAACAAAAAGGGAAATAACAAATGAAAACGTGTTTAAAAGCAACAAATACTGTAACTTACGAATTTTTTGAAGGAATTTAAGTAATGTTAATGCTAAAGATACTTGGCTTCTTTTTTTTTTTTTTGCTTTTCACATTTTCACATTTTTACATTATATTTTGCTTGTTATAAATAATTGTGAAAAGCAGTTTTAGGTTGGGTACGCTTTCAGTACGATCGATGGGACTCCAGAGGGGACTCCGTCTAGACGGTATAGAGCGTGCTATTGTCCGGCTCCACGGCGATGGCCTGGACGATGAAGCGTCGGCGATCCGTTAAGTCGCTGGGAGCCGATGGCTGTGGAGAAAACAATAAATTATTACTCAAATTAAGCACTGAAAACGTGTGGCGTTAGTTGGGAAAGTAATTGCAGCAGAGTTCGTTAGAAAGCAGTTTTGTCAGCGGGGGGATTTTGGGGGGAACGCAAGCACATGCAGCAGGTAATAAGAATTAATTGATAATACATGACAATACTCACACAATGCGACAAATACAATTGTTGTTCCTATTTATTTGGGGCCTCAACTCAGCTATATAAGTTACGTTTTGCCTTAAACATTTTCCTACATTGCCAATTTTATTGCGTAATTCTTTTTTTTTTGTTTGCTTACATATCACAAAGCGGTCCAAATACGAGGTTTTTAACACTAGTGGTTAATTACTATAAATAGTTGTCTTTTAATTTCGATTTCGATTTCGATTTCGATTTCTCGGCTATTGGTTGTCAATCGAAAATTCCTAATAATCTTGAAATAAAGCTGCCTTTTTTTCTAATTCAACATTCATCACGGAATTTCACAATATTCTGACGAATATCAAAGACAATAACAACAAGAAAACAATTATGTTTAGGCTAATATATATATATATAGTGTGTGTGTGTGTGTGTGTGTCTAGGAATAATACTCGAGACTTTTGATCTAAAATGAAACAGAAACAAAAACATAACAATTTAAAGACAAATGCAGGACGAACAACAATTATGCAAATGAAAGCGAAACTGAACAAATGTTTGCAACAATAACAGAACTTAAAGCTGATATTCCGCGCAATATAATTTAAAACAAATCTTTTATTTATTCCTACTGTCAATGTCAATTTCAAATGCAGCGTTTGGGAATTATTTGCGAAGAATGAATCACATAAAAACTGTCCAAAGTTCTACAAACAATTGGGTTGTTGGTTTCGCTTAATGTTTAATAACAAAGTTTATAAACTTTATTATGGGACATAAAGCGGAGTGAACAATCTGATTCTTTTTATGTCTGCAGGGCATACAAATTAAAGAGCATCAAACGAGTCTAGCAACATTAATAACTAATTAATAAATACTTGTGTTCAAACTAGATTTGTGGCAACTTGCTGATGAATAATATAAGTTTTTCACTTTACTCTTTAGCTCTTCAAAGTAAACTAGCTGCAAATGGTCATCACTTAAAAAAATAATTTAATTTAAAGTCGAAACGCATTTGGCATTACTTAAAACTCAGTAATGAAAGCGAATCAAAGTAGACTAAGAGTTTACAACTCGAAATCGAGAACGCCTCAAAGCAGGATTGTGAAGATTAAAAAAAATAGGAATCTAAAAATAAAAGTTCGCTTGTACTAACAAAAGTAATTGCATTGCGGCTGAGTAGACAAGGAGTAGTTAAAACCAGGACAACCACAAACAGAACCAGAACCGGGAGAGGAGCCACAACCACAGTTGGTAAATCAAACGAATCGGCGATCAGGTGAGCTAAATGCAGAATGACGATGAAGATGTTCGGGGGGAAGGAGGCGGGGGTTGCTCAAAAGGACTCACATCGGTGCACTTGCACTGCGACTCGTCGAAGATGGTGCCGGTGGTGCAGCTCTGGTTGTAGCGGCAGGCGCAGGTGCAGTTGGCGTCGTCCCAGTACTTGTTCTCCGACTGCTCCAGGCACTTGTCGCGGGCGTCCGTGTTCTGGCACTCGCAGCGACACAGATCCTTGCGGTACTCCTGGTACGTGTTGCAGTCCTCGGCCCGTATCCGGCAGTCGCACTTGCACGCCACGTGCTGCTCCACCGTCACGATCACGTACACCTTCTTCTTGCTGTTGCTGCCGTCCAGCTTGCGCACGCGCATCTGCAGCGACTCCGTCACCGTCGGCTGGCAGGCGATCAGCGTGGAGCCGCAGCAGCCGCTGCAGCGATTCACCCGCGTGCACGCCGGCGCATAGCGCACATTGCCCCCGGTCTGCTCCGCATCCTGGCCCACGGTCAGCTCCACAATCGTCGGCTGCGGCGAGCAGCTCGCCGGCGACGCCAGCGGCGGCTGGTCCGCGCTGCGCTTGAATTGCTCTGCGAACGGTTGAATTAGTTGCACATTAGTTGTGGCTCTTCAACGAGAAGCGATCTGATCTACTCACCTCTGGAGCTGCTCTTCTCTTCGACGTCCGTGTAATCGGTGGTCACGTTGCCCAGCTCCAGCGACAGCTGAAAGAGACAGAGGCAGACAGATTAGTTGCTGTTGTGTGTAGGCTGGCAAAGACCCTTTAGTATGCCACCAAAACCATATATTAGTGCATGTGTAAACAAACAAAATATCAAACACATATTTGTATTCTACAACTTATTTATGCCTCATTTTTGCCTTCATAGGCTTGCAAAGACCCGTCACAAAACTATAAAATATATATTTGTTTTGAAAACATCTTATATTTTAATGAATGTGCCAACAAACAAATTACCAAATATATATCTGTAAATGCTACAAGCTATTTTGTTCACCTTTTTACTGTACCATAGGCTGGCAAAGACCCTTTAGTATGTCACAAAAATATGAAAATATATTTGCCTATAATACAACTTATATATTAGTAAATGCATCAACAAACTAAATACCAAATATAACATATATTTGCAAATACTACAACTTATTTATGACACATTTTCGACTTTTCCTATAGTATAGGCTTGCAAAGACCCAAAGACCCCTTTATCCCCTGAAGAGCTTCAACGTTTTCTCTATTAAAACCTTAAGTAAATTATTTGACCACAAAAAAAATCAACGAAAATGTACAATAATAATAATACCCATAACTAATTACTAAAACATTATCTGAACTGAATGTTTTTCTGTTTCTCCAGTTTCTGTTGCGAATTAGATCAATACTGTTAAAGTACCACCTAGAAAAACTTCTCGAACTTAAAATATTACTTTAAAGCTGACTTATTTTATCATTATATTGTGCCTAAATTCATTTTTACTATCGACTAAATAAATAAATAGTCTGGGATGAGACTTCCAACTTTTTCTTGGTCTAGAAAAATGATAAAGTGGGGAAAATAAGTGAAACTTATTTGTATATAAAATTATATTGAAAGTTACGTTCGAAAGTATCGAAATACTATCGATAACAGTAAAGAGATAGTTTTGCGACAGTTTCAGCAAATTGCGATGCCATTTCCAGCTTGACCTTTCACCTGAGCTGTTGCCGCATAAATGTTAACAGGTTGTTTCGCTCGTAATACATTCTAGACAAAACAGCTGCACAAAACAAAGCGAGACCAAAACAAAACAAAGCCAAACAAATAGCAAATAGCAAATAATGAGAACAGAACAGCTGAGGCAACACTTTGAGAGGTGGTGGCGGGGAGGAGATCGAGACTCTCAACGTCAGTTGGCTCGCTTAGTCATTAGCCAGGTTAATAACGAACGCAGATTGACGTCGTCGCTATCAGACATTCCAGCGAATTAAATGGAAACACGCGCAGCGCATAGAAATTCGCTGTTAGCTGAATGAGAGCGCCGGAAACATCTTTGGCGACAGCTGAGTCAACTAGCACCTGACATGTCAGTGGCCGGGGAAGGGAACAGTTCCGTACCCCATACTCCCAATGGACACATAACCATGTCCCATAGTCTCCAGAGGGCAACAAACATTATTGACGTCGTCGTCGTCGTCGTCGTCGACATCTGTCGCCACATTATTGCCCAATTGACCAATTGACACGTCGCGTGAATTCCAGTTGCCATTGTTCGTGCGTGCCTTGGCCATGATTCACGGCCAACGCGACGCCACAACAGCTATTTAGTGGCTAACTAATTAATCGTTAACAAAACACACATATTCATATGCAAACAGCGAAACAAAAGTTCAGGGCCACAAATCTGCCAATCTTTCACAAAAACCCGTTTAGAACCTTTGAATTTCTCCCATTATCGGTAATACCTGTTTTCCTATTTTCATGTTCCATATATTTTTTTTTCACGTGTTCCAACGACACAAAAGTTCAGGGCCAGGAAAGAAAACTTCAACTTCGACTGCCAATCTTAATCGATTTAGAACCTTTGAATTTCTGCCATTATCAGTGTTCTGAATTTAATTGTAATCCCTGTTTTTCCATTTACATATTTGCCTTTTTTCTCGCCTGTTCCCACGTGTTTGCCATTAGCACCATTTGATTTCTATGAAATTGACTGTTTCGAGTGGCGCAGCCAACTTAACAACGTGACCTTGCCAGGGTTGCAAATATGCAAAGTGAGGTTAACAAACTCCACATGTTGCAGTTCGACGTCAAAGCGTGACTTTTTCGGTTTGACGATAATTCGTATTATATAAGTATTATATATGATTTTGGAATTATGCGCTAGCGAAAAAGTATCAAAGCGAGCGGGAATCGCTAAAAGTTAATCAACATTTTGGTATAGAAAGCGAATGTTAGCGATGGCAATTTATTGCAAAGATCGAGATCTTGAAACTGATCTATTATAATTCGTATCGAAGCAGTTTAGATTTTACGATTTGCAGCTTCGAACTGGAATACGACGCAAAATAGCAGGAAATGCGACGCCTGAAGAATTGTTTGTTTTCCCAATCAAATTTATTTACACTCACAGAATAACTATCTGCAGCCGTAACTGTAACTGTATCTGCAAATTTATCTGTTTCGTTATTTGTTGTATCTCGAAGTGTATCTGTAACTGTATCTGTATCTCGAAGTGTATCTGGAACTGTATCTGCATCATCAGCTGTGTCTATAACGCCGTAATGCTTATTTATTGTGGCTGGCATAAATATGGCAAAAATCGCAACTACAGTTTCCGCTGCGGCGACATTAGAGATCGGTGGTCATTAAGGGCCTTTGGGGGACTGTTTGTAGGTGGCTCTGGATTTATCTCATTTTTAATTGGCGTGCAAACAGAAAGAACGAAAAAGTCGAGCGCAAATAGAGAGTGAGCAACGCCTAATTAAAGCGTAACTCGTCGCATTACGCATTACCCATTTGTATATTTGCTTTTCACAATCACAATCACAATCCGATTCCAACTCGGCCATTATCAATGCCAGCTCGACGAGGGGGGGCGGCAAGCGGGGGAGGGAAGGCAGACAGGCAGAGGCGCCGCTGTCCATTTGCGGCGCTTATCAAAATGTAAACAAATGTGGAGTTGAAGCTGCTGTAGCTGCAACTGCAGCTGACCCAAATACGGCTGCATCTTGAATTGTGGCGCCAACTGTTAACAGCTGCTGCTGGCAGCATTTACTCACCGTGACGGGCTCAGCGGCGGCGGCGGCTGCGCCGTGGCAGCAGCTCGTCGAATCCGCCGTCTCATCGGTGACGGCGCCGTTGTCGCCGTCGTCGGTTGTCGCTGTCTGACGCTGCGCGCGCACCTTGCCTTGCTGCTGCTGGGGGGCGTCGTTGTGGTGACGCGACTGCGCAGTCGCCGCTGCGCTGCAGCTGATCAACAGCAGCAGCAGCAGTGCGCAAAGCTGCGTGGACATCTGACGGCGACGTCGCTGTTGCGCATGCTGTAAATCATTGCTGCTGCTGCTGCTGCTGCAGCTGCGTGTCGTGTGCTGGGTTTGTGTCATGGCTGAACGGTGCGACTGTTAACCGTATGTGTGTGTGTATGTTAAACCGCTGTTAACTGCGCTGTTGATTGTTCTTCTGTTGTCTGCAAATAGAGTGAGAGTGTGAGAGAGAGAGAGGGAAAAAGAAAAGGGTTAGTTTAGTATTTGAATTGTAAGCTGAAAGCTTTTCTTTTCATTTCTTTTGTTTTGCTTAGTTCTTGTGTGTTGACTCTGATTTATGGGCAGCGAGAGTTGTGAGTTGTCTGCTCTTCTCGATTTATTTATGACCACCTTCCCACCCACAAAACTGTGGAATTGGGGTCAGTATTTGTTGTTGTTGTTGTTATATATTTGTTGTCAACTGTAAATGACAAAAGCTTTTTATGGTTAACTTGACATTGATACAAAAGCGCACACACACAACAACAGACTGCCAACAACAACAGCAAGTGCAGCGTTATCACAATTAAACACAGACAAATACACCTACACACACACACACACGTACAGTCGTGAGTGTGCGTGTGTGTGTGTGTGCTCACAATGCGTCAAGCATATCAATAAGAAAACCATCAAAGTGATTGCATCGACACCTCGTCAATGAAACGCGATCCGACTACGAAAATACCCTGCAAGCAAATTCTTAATAAAACGATATATTCGAGTGAAGCAACTATAATTATTGAACTATTTATTAACTTGATTTTGAATGTTATTATTAGGCTTCATCTCTTTTACTTCAACTCTGATTATTATTTTATATATTTAAATAGTAAAAATTAATTGTTAACGAAACAACTAAAATTATAATTACTAGGCTTAATTCATCTTTTAATTTCTTTAGTTTCCGTTTTACTACACTTGAAAAATTCGCTGCGATTAAAATATTGTTGCAACCAGATTTTTGAAAAACAACTATAATTGATTTTTAAGCTATAAAAATATATATACTCAATTAAATTAATCATTAATTTATTATCTTTATTAATAAATTAGTAATTTATTTATTTTAAACTAGTTTCATTTTCGAATTTTGTTTTAATTTGCATTTAAATTTCTTTTTTATCTTCTGTTATTTAGTTTTTGAAATATTTAATACAAACACATGTATTTTGTTGCAGTTTTCTCAACGAAAAGAAAATAATATAACAAATTCGAATATAATAATTTTCTCATACAAATTGCTGATAAATCAAGCTTTATGCTTTATTTTTAAAATATTTTATTGCCTTTCCTACTCCAATTAATTCAAAACTTTGCTAAACCCGTCGAGCATGCCCTTCCATGGTCAGAACTCTGCAGGGTATAATTCAATTGCCTGGCACTTGGCCATTTTTGGGCTCAATAATGAATGGACAACGTTTGTTTTGTTGGCCTGGTTGCTTGAATCGGAAATCAGCTGGCCAAGAGAAGAGACCTATGACTGGATTTGATAATCATTACTTTGATAAAAGTTGCGTGTTTACTTCGCGTTCGAGTTGCAGGAAGCGATAGAAAGAGACGGACTGACAAATGCAGACAGAGAAAGAGGGAGTCGAGAAAAGAACAATGACAATATAGGGAATACACTCATAGGTTTTATCTGCAAGGTGCCGAAGATTAAATGCCCTTAAGTTGTATAATAATACAAATTGATAATCTTATCGTTGGGGCAATGTCATCAAATATAGTTTAGTTAATTTTTATTGAGGAAAGACGATTGCTGAGCTGATTCATTGCAAAGATATTATTATTATTACATTTATTTAACTTATTTGCCTTGATTGCTTTGCGCTTGTTAGCCAAGTTGTAATTTCCGCTGTGAGGGTATTAAATAGGCTTTCTAATTTCCTGTCATAAATTCTTCTGCAGTTGACGCATAAAGGAATTTCGTTATAAAGTTTTTGTTTGTACTTTGTAAATAAATTCAACGCACACAGCAGGAAGGAGAAAGTACTAAGAGGAGACAATTCTCATAATATTTATGAAGGCGATGTAAAAAAAAAACCTTCGTTAGACAAGTTCCTTAAATAATTCCATTTGGGCGAATTTTTTAGACAATAATGATTTAATTGAATTAAATTAATACATTTTAAGCCAACTTTAATATTTTTGAACAACTAAAAATGATTAGGGTTTAGAATATATTGAATAACTTTTAATTAATCATTTGTGTTGCAGGAAACTGAAAAAAAATATAATCTTCTAACCAATTTTCGACCATAATCATTATTTGCATTAAAAAAATATAAAACTAGAATATAATGATTTATTTTAGCATTAATGTTCTTGTTCAGCGATAATGACAATTTCATTCATCTTGATGCAATATTTTTGTGCAATAACTTTGTAATTAAAAATTTGCGTTGCAGACATTGTATGAAATGTTGTATATTAAAATATGTAATCAAATTTTCACTATAATCAATTTTTTTTAACAACAAGAAAACTAGTTTTCAACGTTTTTCTTTAGCGATAATGATTTAATTCAAACACTAGTTTTGAAGTCAAATCATAAGGAACTAACAAATAATTATTCTGGTCTAAATTTGATTAGCATTCAAAATCAAATCCTCGCTAAACGCATTGAAGGGTATTTTGTGCAAACGTAAGGATAGAAAACAAACAAAGATAAAGACGCGATTGTGAATTAAGTCTTTTTTTTTGCAAACTGCGCAAGAAGTGCGCTTGGAAATTGCGCTGCATAAATATGAAAATTCTTATTATAGGTCAGTGAGCGCGTTTCACTTTCAGCTGTTTCTCGCTGCTGCTGCTGCTGCTGCTGCTGTCGATTGTCGATTGCCGATAATGTTGCGCATAGCAGAGAAACACAAACAAAAAACAATGCACGAATGCATTTTGTGTTTTGCATGCAAGTGTATTTGTGCTGATAGCGCGGCTCAAGGCAGTTTATCAGCTAAGCCGCAGCAGGCTTAATAATAAACAATAACAACAGCAGCAATGCTTTGCAATTCATTCATAAAATTGCAGCAATACGCAAAATGAGACCCCCTCCCAACAAGCAGCAGCAGCAGCAAAGAATGCCACGCATCCAACAACAACAACGAAACCAGAAACAAAAACAAAAGTGGAATAGCAGCGAAGATATGGCGTGCGCCTGTATTAGTGTGTGCGTGCGCAGCTTTGTTTAAAAATAGCTTAAGCTGCGACTTCCACAGCAGCCTTACAGCCACCTAGCGGTAGGGGAAGAAACTATCGAAGTACAGACACACACACACACACGCACAGGTGTTTGTTTGTACAACAAACTTACAGATGTCTGCTATCATCTAGATAATTTCTTCTTTCGCTGTGCTTTTATTTTCGTGAGCAAACAAATGCTGATTGATATGACAAAACCAAAGATATTGTTATTGTTACCGTTGTTCGCACCCACCTGCATACATACATACATATATGATTCATCATGGGTGGCTGCAGGAAGCAAAAACAATACTGACACAGCAACAGCACCGACTTTCTGTTAACTGGGCCCTGTTAGCATGACTCAAGGCTGTCGGCCGACTAAGGCGACTGCGCCAGCAAGGCACAAATGTTGTCGCCGTCTTTGCTTTCGGCATATTTTCGTATGCACCTCTGCATGTGTGCTGTTCTTGTATGTATGTATGTGTGTCTGCATTTGTGTGTAGCTAGACAAAAGCTGCATCGTACGTGCTTGTAAGTCTGTGTATTAAATGCTGCTGCTGCTGCTGCGCAGCCGCCGGCTTTGCTTATCACTTTACTACGTAGGTTATTTACATACATATGTACATATGTATATATGCAGCAGCAGAGGCAGCGACAGCGCATGCCAATGCCGTCTATGACGACGCTGCCTGCGTACAGATTACAAAATTAAGCACGTTTTAATTAATAAACCAATGCGTATTGCATTTGTGTATTTGTGCTCTGCCTGCGCTTAAAACGGACGGAACTGAGACATCGGCATCGGCATCGTTAAGCGGTGCGTCATGCTGCTGTCTCCAGGTTCAGGTGGCAGCCCAGGTTGTCAAGGGTTGCCAGATCAAGCCGACTCCCAAAGCTAGTCTGTGTCTGTGTATGTGTGTGTGTGTGTGTGTGTGCAAGGAGTGCCAATTTCAATTAGCAGAGCAATGCCACCCTAATAGCAGCGACAGGGATAGCAACAACAACGGCAGCAGCAGCAGCAGCAGCAGCATTGGCGACAGCACGAAGAGAAAACAAAAGGGACACACAGACAGGGCAAAGATAACAGCAGCCGCCGTCGCAGCCGCCGTCGCAGCCGCCGTCGCAGCCGCCGTCGCAGCAGCAGCAGCGTCTGCGCGCAGCTCACGCACAGAAAATGCAAATCAATTACAATTATGAAAACAAGTAAGCGAAATTTGCAGTGCCAGTGGGCGACTAGTGCATACCCTGCAATTTTGAATACGAATTAAATTGATCTTGATGTTGTCTACTGCAGACGCAGAAGTGACTATCCCGTTGTATATAAGAGTATACAGGTATAGTGTATAGTGCATACCCTGCAATTTTGAATTCGAATTAAATTGATCTTTATGTTGTCTACTGCAGACGCAGAAGTGACTATCCCGTTGTATATAAGAGTATAGTAGGGTATTGTAATAATTCTTACATATCAAGCGGAAAATATTCGTACTACGCTTAATAACAACAATGTCTGCAATAACTGAGGTAAAGGGGTGTTGCGGTGGGATGCTGTGGGTTTTGAGAGACACACAGGGTCTTGAGGGCGAGCTCTGTAAATGTAAAACAATTTTTACAAGATAAATTATGGATTTGATGGCCCCCAAGCGGCTAGCTAGCTAGCTCGGTGGTCGAGAGGGCATAAACCCAGGAAAAACAATTTAAACGAGCGTGAACGATAAGCAGACAACAGACAGGGGCACAAAACGATAACACAATTGTGTTTCGATCCGATTCGATCCTCGATCGATAATATTTACAATATGCTATATTGGAGATGTGTTTTCGACACGAGTAAATATTTATGTTTCAGAGCTTCGGGCAAACCTGATATTAAATTAAAAAAGTCGCGCTTTCGCAGTAATGAAATTTGATATTATAACCAGTTTTGCTTAAAGTTCAATATAATCCCGGTTTTGCTTACGTCTTATCAGACCCGTTCTCAATTATAATATTTCTTTTTTGATTTCATAATCAATTTCACCAAAACGCGCATATCGACGAGACGTTAATGATTCAGATTGTGAAAGTGCAATTAGCAAATAGATCAGGATTGACAAATGCTATTGTTCTAATACATACATATGTATATAAGTCGGATTTCCGTTAGAATATGGAGCACTCATTCCGGTGAATAAACACTGAAGCCATTCAAACTGCAATTACAATTCTCGCATTCACTTCATTACAACTATTAAAGAAAAACAACATGCGTTATTCATATTGTTTTCGAATTTGCTAATTGAATTTGCACATTAAGCTAGGCGCCTATTATAGCCTATAAATATACATATATTTAGACATTCCGACGATCATTACAACCGGCAGGCAGCAGGGTCTGATGGGTATGTCGTAAAGGCAGTCTACAAATTGAGACAATACAGCAATATAAACCCGGTATCCGTCTGTCTGTCCGGTTGCATAAACACCGATATCTCGTCGCCTATCAAAGCTAAACCTATCAAATTTGCTGACAATAGTTGTGGTGGATCACTGATTAATTGCCGGGTATCGCGCAGTCGGGATGCTGACTGGTTTCGCTTGTTTTAAGCCACGTTTAGAAACACTCACACACGCATACGCTGTAGTTTAGTCAAGCGCAACGATTTGCACGGGTTTTTTGTGTGCTTTTTTCCAACACAACAAAAAATATAAAAAACAGAAAAAAAAAAAAAAGCAATTACAACTTGCGGCGATGACTGATAAAAATTCTGTTCTCATTATTTTAGTTTGCAAAGCGCAATAGTAAATTATTTATATACAGCAGCCAAACAACAACAACAACAACAATAACAACAAAAGACGTCGAAATCAAAATAACGTTAACAATACAAAAAGTTGTTGGCGTTCGAGGGTCGCTACTCGTTTTAAATTTGCTTGACTTAATTATACTTTACTTAAGCGCTTTGTTGTTGTTTATGTTTTTTCCCCAATGCTGTTTTGTTGTGTTTTATTTGATAAGTTTTGCATAAAATGTGAATGCACTTACGCGAATTTGTTGTTATCGATTTCGAAATTTCCCGCGTAATGTTGTTAACAGAAGAGTGTGTTCAATATATGTATGTATGTATTTGTATATGCACTACACTTGTATTATTAACACGCACACATAAAAAACAAGAAAAATGCTTGAACTTTTCGTCGTCGTCACAAACATACAACGGTTAATAATCCATACACCAGCACGTTTCGTTCAAAACTGTCGTCTGTGTGGGCCAAGTACGCGACTTTAAATGACAATAACGTTTTATTTTCGCCGCGCTGCTGTTGCGCTCAGTGCGTGCGGCTCTCGCTCTCCCTCTCTCTCTCTCTCTCTATCTCTGTGCGGCTGCTGCGATCGTCACTGTTGCTGTTACAGCTGCTGTTAAGGCGTATGCGTGTGTGTGGGTGTGAGCGAGCACTGCTGGGTGCAGTAGCAGCAGGTGCGCTGTTAGTTAACAGCGCGTGTGCAGGCGCCATAATGTTAACTGTTTATGGCAGCTGGTTTAAATCGGTTTAAATGCAATTTTTAATCGTTCGCAAAGGTATTTTCAATTAGTGGCAAGTGCCGATTTATAAAGCCGACACCATGCAATAAACACCTTAAATTACTAATACCATAAAGTATCAACATAACTTAGTCCTGTCTGACCGTCTGTCTATATATCTCTACGGTTAAAAGAGGCAGCAACTGCAAACTTGGCGACAAAACTTTTAAAAAACCTAAGTTGTATCTACTTTGTTTCTTTAACTCGGCACTACTCCTCATAGGCCTTTAAATGGCATACAACCGAATATTGAGAGCTTTTGCATAAATGAAAGCGGTGGCTCAAGAAACAATTTAATATATTTTAATTTTGGTAATTATGAGAAATTTACGCACTTTCAGATTTTTTCACTTTTGGGTTATTTTCTCTAGGTTCACAAAAAATTTTAGAAACCTTTTTTGCTTATTATAAAATTTGGGTTTTTTTTCGAATTTATTCCTTTTTTTTAAAGTCGGTTATCAAGAGAAGATTTTTTAATTTCATAGTTAGTTTTTTTTTTTGTTTAATTAGAAAAAACATTCTTTAGTACTGATTTTGTCATTTTTTCCTCTTTTTTTGTAAAAAGTCGTACTATTGTAGAATTGATGAAACATAAATGGAAACTGAAGTTGTAAAATGTTCTTATAAGCTTGAATTCCCATTCAAGAAATATGAATATTTCAATTATTTGCCAAAAACCAGTAATTGTATTGGATAAAGTAACGCTTGGACCACTCACCAATTGTGCTTGAGTTTGTTGTGGCGCAGCAGGTCGATGGAGCGAAAGAACTGCGTGTTGCACACCGAACAGATGTGCTTGCTGTGTCCGCGCTCGGACATCAAGTGCTCGGTGAGATGGATGCTCTGGGCGAACGCCTTGCCGCACTCGGGACAGACGTGGACGCGTCGCTGCTGGTGATGACTGCGCTGATGCTTCAGCAGATGATCGGCGGTGGTGAAGTCCGCCCGACACTCGGAGCAGATGTGGGCACGCAACAGAACGTGCTGACGCTGGAGATGGGCACGAATTGCCTCGCGATTCTGATGCGATTTGCCGCAGAAAATGCAGTCGAGCGGATTGCGTTGATGCGACTGTTCCACGTGATTCAGCAGAGTGAGGCCGCCAGTGAAACCGTTGGCACAAATGGGACAAACATAGGAGCTGGGCTTGGGCTTGGGATCGGCAATGCACGACTCCTTGTCGAGGTCCATGGGCCAGCCGAAGGTGAGATCATCATCCCAGTCCAGCATGGGCAGCAGCTCATCGATGTTCTCCTCGAGCATTTCCAAGTCCTCCGTCTCGTCCACCACGCTGCTCGTATCGTCGCAGCTCGTGTCCAGCTGATGCTCGCTCTCGGCGTGCAGCAACAAGCCGCTCATCGAGCTAAACGCCCGCGCATCGTTGCAACTGTCGTCGGCACACATGCCGCAGTAGAAGAGCGATTGTTCGCCGTGCCACGACACCACATGCTTGTAGAGAAACACCGGCGAACTGTAGCGCTTGCCAGCAGTGCCGCATTGCAGGCACATGTAGCGTGCGTCGGCGGCGTGCTTGCGTTGCATGTGCCGCTGGCGCAGCTCCGCGTCGCCGTACAGCGTCAGGCAGTAACGGCACATGTGCAGCCGCTGCATGCGAGTCTCGCACAGCTGTTCGTGCGCCTTGCAGCTGAGGAAGCGTCCAAAGGCAACCAGGCAACAGCGGCAATAGTAGCGACGTCGCGACGATAGGCGTTTGCTCGATTTCGGTGGGACGAGGGCTGCAAGTGCTCCTTTGTTGTTTCCGTCCACGTGTAATTTGGGTAAAATGCATTTTAATTCCATATTTTCACGCATTTGTTATTTGACCGCTTAAAAATTGTAACGCGACTTTGTTGACTTTATATCGATAACTGCGATTGAGCAGTATTAGTATCGATAAGTGCTAGTTATTTGCAAACAGCTGCAATACTTTTTTAATAGCTATAAATATAGCTAACAAGTTTAAATGAAATATTTGTTTTTCAATTGAATAGTCGTAATAAGAAAATGCAATAAAACACCGGCAGTTGGCAGCACTTGCATTTATCGATGTGCATTGCATGCACTCGTCAGCAGTGCGACCAACATTTGATATGCGAATACTGAAAGTGTTATTTTTGTTGGTATATTTGGCTAGACACACAAAATTGCCGTTTACTTACGCATACTTATTTGTTGATGGCAATTTCGTTTAATAATTATTATATAATTACCAATGCACGACACATGTATATTATAGTTGCTTGGCAGAGTAAGTGGTATATTTTCTGGTATGCGTTATTTAGGGCATTTTGGGAATTGCAAATGCGGTCACCCTGGCGCCATAATTCGTACATCCCTCCTACACTGTTGCATTTCGCAAAATGCAATAGGCCAACACAAAAAAAGATGCCAACCTAAATACACATAGAGTTGAAGTTGGCTTTGCGTATATTTTGTTTGTTGTTGTTGTTGTTGTCGTTCAACGATTTCTCGATTCAAAGACGAAGCATACATTTTGTGTGACCGACCACCTTCCCCCACCCCTCCTTAGAGTGCTGCAACGAGAGGAGGAAAACGCAACGCAACGCGACGACGACGGCGGCGGCGGAAAGATGAGCGACGCATGCGAACGCGAGCAGCGCACCGAAAATTGCGCCTCGCCAAAAAGTGCAGCAGCGTCGATGACGTTGGCGTCAACAGCCTTGGAATCGCAAACAACAACAACAACAGCAGCAGCAACAACAACCGCAGCTGGACAGCAACAAGAGCTGACATCGATGGCAAGCGGCACCTCAGCCTCAGCAGCAGCAGCGGCGGCGGCAGCGGCAGCAATTGGACGTCAACTGCAGCAGCGTCCCAGCGACAGCGATTTGCGGGAGCTGCGCGAGATTAAGCAGCTGCTGTGGGGCGACAGTGTGCGCGAAGATGTTTTCACGCGTTGGTCTCAAGGTAAGCGCGCGCTTTTCGCGCCCCCTTCTCGCCCCTTTGCTGACGGTTTATATGCATTTCTCTGTCTCTCTCTCTCTCTCGCTCTCTGCGATAGGCTTTGAGTTCAGCGATGTGGAGCCGTCGGCCTTGGTGCAAAAACAGGGCGGTCCTTGTGCTGTGATAGCGCCCGTGCAGGCGTACTTGCTGAAGCGAATCATCTTGGACAGGCCTGGCATCCAACTGATCGAGGTGAGAGTGCGTCAGCAAAGAGTCGAAGTTATCGTTTATTTTATGTTTCCCCCCCTTCGGGCTGCAGCTGCCTCGCGAGGAGTGCGAAAGTCTGTTGATACACGCACTGTGCAACATCCTGATGAATTGCCGTGCGCATCGCTACAAGATTGTCACGCTGCAACGTCGTGCCGCAACCAAAGAGCGTCGATTGACGCCACCTAGCAGCAACAGCAGCAGCAGCGGCGCCACAACAAACACAAATCCAAACCCGGCTGCAGCTGCTGCCACTGTTGAAGCGGTTGAAGCTGCCATCGAGGCAGAGGAGACGGCAATTGAGGCAACTGCTGCTGCAGCAGCAGCAACAGCGACGTCTGATGCGGGCAGCTCGACGATGGTCACACGCCTGCAGCTGCATCTGATGCTGACCCCTGACGAATTCCATGATCGGCTGCACACGCTGCACTTTGATCACATCAGCGATGTGGCACGCTTCTACATGCAGAACTACAGCCAGCTGTCGCACACTTACGGTGTGCTGCTCTTCATGTACTCGGTATTCCTAACCAAGGGCACGGAACAGGTGAACGCCGACATATCGGATACTTCGGAGCCCCTCATACACAGCACCTACGGCTATGGCGCCCAATCGCTGATCAATCTGATGCTGACGGGCCGCGCTGTCGCCCATGTTTGGGACAATGAACAGGATGTGGGCGGGCTCAAGTTGCGCGGCATTTCTGAGCAGAGCGACATCGGTTTCATCACGCTAATGGAACAGATGCGCTACTGCACCGTCGGCTCATTCTTCAAGAATCCACGCTATCCCGTCTGGGTAATGGCCTCCGATACGCATTTAACTGGTAATCTAATCTCTGCAATTTTATTGTCAAAAATTCATTGCATTGTTTTCTGTTTTGCAGTTTTGTTTAGCAACGAAAAGAGGCTTGTCTCACCGGAGACACCATCGGAGACGGGACGTCGCGTCTTCAAGTCCTACGATCCCGAGGGCAACAACTTCATATCGAGCACCTTGCTGCGCGACGTCTTGGCCACTCTGCATCTGGTCAGCGAACCTGGCTAGTAAGTTTCCCGATACTCCCAACTTTATAGTCGATATAGTTCTACACGATCTAGCAATTTTTTCGTTTCGTTTCACAGCAATTTTTGCATACTTTAAAATCATGTCCGATATCTCATTATCATAATTTTTCAATTTACTAAGCATTTTAATGAAATTGAATGTAGTTGTAATTGTCGATTATTATTCTGTAGTTTGTAACGAGTAAAATTGAATGTATTAACATGAAATATTCTACGACACAGTGTCAGCCTAATGCAGAAGCGCCTGGATCCCGAGAATCTCGGGATTATACTCCTCAATGCTTTTATGGACGAGTTCTATCCGCTGGAGCGCCGCTCCACTCCGGACACATTCGAGCTGATGCACTACAACGGCATACCGGGCTCCAATGACAACAACAAGGTGAGTTCCCAACGGGTTTACCAGATAAATGTGCAGTGCAAGGGTATTTGAGATTGGTGACAAATACTAGCTGTAATATAGTGTTTTTTTTTCCATGCATCTGTCCGCTCGTTTAAGTACCTAGCACTTTGAGTCTATTAAAGCTAGAGTCGTAAAATTGGGTGGTGACATCACTCTGGTGGGTTATACGCAGCTCGGGCTTGTTTTAGAATTCATACACGCCCTCCACGCCCCCTAGAATCACAGCAAAAACGATGGAATTTACAGCAACTTGAAATATTGCTGTGCATAATCGTGAGCATATGCTTAGTGATTTTTTTTAACGATCGGGTAATAAATTTGCAAGTTTTTTCAGCAACATCAAGTGCAGCACTCTTTAATTGTTCCGTGTGCATTTAAATTGGCGAGTTTTTCCTGTTTTTAAGTATGAAAATTGTAATATAATTACTAAATTTCAATTACTATTTTATTATGAATTTATGAATTGTTTTCAACAAAAACTATAAACTATAAAACTTTACTCTGCTTGATTTGTACTAATTGTTTTCTGATTTCAGGTGCGTTACTATTGTGGCTCGGCCATATTGCTGGAGGGGGATCTCAAGTCGATATGCACCTCGAATCCGATGGTCACCTGTCTGCAGACCAAATGGCCCAACATCGAGATCAACTGGCACGATGCTCACATGCCCTCGTTGAATTGACGGCCACGTTGAACTACCCACAAAACACACACACACACAACAAACACAGCAGTAATAACAACAAACATCAAAAACAACAACAAAGAGGCAGCTGCAACAACCAACAACCGATGGAACGAAGTGGAGGAAGCAGCTGGCTGGGCAGCAGCGAGTGTAGCAACAACAATTGGATGCCAAGCACATTTTTATTTTGAACACCTTTCAATTGTTTATTGATAATTTATTGAAAAACGTTTTAAAAACAACCAAAAAAATGCAAACGCAAGAAAAGCAACAAAAAAAAAACAAAAAAGCAACAAAAAAAATGAACAAGCAACTAACACACACACACATATACATATATACCCTACACACACACACACACACACACACACACACTTATCCTTGTCCTGTGCATAGAAATGTTATGCAGATATTTAATTTTTGCAACATTACAAAACAAGAAACGATTTCAACGTGAAACAAATGAAAACAAAAACAAAACGAAACACAAGAAAGCATAAAACATATTGAAGTGAATATAATTTTAGTTTGCCATTGTAATTATAAGAGCCAGCAAAAATGATGATAAATGTTAAAAACCATAAAACAGAAAAAGCGAGAAAAAAACAAAAAAAAGCCACAATACCAACAGCCACAAATTTAAATATCATAAAAAACACAAATACACGTGCACCCCTTCAACACACACCCACAGACAGACACACACAAATTCACACACACACACCCATTCAGAACAAAAATTTTTGTTTATGGCCTTTTAACAAATTAATTGTAGTGTTTAAAAAAATTTAATAAAATTAACAAAAGCAAAACTAACTAAATGCGTTACCATAAACACAAACTGCAATGCAAAAATACGAAATGTCGAAATAGAAAGGGATAGCGCTAACGCATGAGAGCAAGAGAGCAAGATTGAGAGAAGTATGGCAACAATGCACTCAACAAAAATAAAAAACCAGAGAAATAAATCATAATAAAAATGTTGTAATCCAAAACAAAATTGAAATGCAATTACTTTCGATTTGAAATGACTTTTCTTTTTTGAATACTACGAACTTATTTATTGATATTGTTTTTAGTTTTCGAACAAATGCTTACATATTTTCTTTTGTTTATAGAACTGAAATGCAATTACTATTACATTACTTATTTCAAAAACCGCTAGTTCCCATTGCTAAAAGAAAAAAACATGTATGTTTGGATAACTTGTCTATATAAGATCATGTGATGACGAAATAATGACTAATGCAGGCACATTCAGCAAACGCTAATCGCAAGTCGATAATCTCAATTGATAATGCGGAGTGGGTTTTGGTTGTAAAAAATCAAAGAACGCAGCTTTTTTGTTTGGAGATGTTGTTGCTTACTTTAATATTTGTCGTTAATAACTCAAATTAAATTGTTTTTTTTTTTTAATATTTTTCTTTTTTTTGTTTTTGTTAAATAACGAAGCTTTTCGTATTTAGCGCGCGTTCTCCTCCCGGTCCTCCTGTTCCTCCGTTTCCCACTCTTTTTGTTTTGTTTTGTGGAGAATTATGGTCGTCTACTTCTCCTCACACCATTCGTTCTCCTTGCGCACCTGCTCCTCCTCGGCAGGCGTGAAGTCCTTCTTGATGTTGAACGTCTTGCGAATGTCCTCCGGAGTCTTGCCCTTGATCATATTGGCCACAGTCTTGCATGTTAGCTCCAGCAGACCCTTGATGTCCAAATAGTTGGCAGCCAAAATCAGTTCAAAGAGTGTGCCCTGATCCACCTTGAGGAAGTCGGCGTCCCACGATGTGATGTCATCGGTGCGCTTCTCCTTGCTCTCATCGTCCTCGGTGGGCTGCGGATCGTCCTTGTGATAGTTGGCCCAGGTGAGAACTTTGCGCAATATGGTTGAATTGACATTGGGCAGCGGAACAATGGCGTTCTCGTCCTCCTCCATGCCGCAGTCCTCGAGCATGGTGCGAATGGTGCCCGAGCACTTGGCAATCTGTATATCGGTATCAAAAATCTCCTCATCCGAGGACTGCAACTTAATGGTCGGCATATTTGATCTGCAACGAGAGAGAGAGCGGGGGATGAGCAAATGTTAGAAATCAAATAATTGTGTGCCCTAATGAAGAGAGCGAGAACGAGAGAAACGTCAAATAAGTATGCGCCTATCTGATCTGCGGCGAGTGAGCAAATTGTCAAATAAGCGACAAACAATAACAAAGAACCGCCACGTGCAGATGCAAGTGTGCGTGAGTGTGACACACACACACACACACACAAAGAAATGCATGGAGCCGCGTAGTATCTTTGTTGTTGCCCATTGCACACTCTCACGCACACATGCACATGCATATGCACTTTCTTTC
The DNA here is from genome assembly GCA_035045625.1 of Drosophila formosana. NCBI lineage: Eukaryota > Metazoa > Arthropoda > Insecta > Diptera > Drosophilidae > Drosophila > Drosophila formosana. The sequence continues at coordinate 1,989,431 of JAWNOW010000143.1, read as the reverse complement.
GAATTTGGAGATGGCGTCTCGCCGTCCCATTGGGCACTTTTGGGCTATCGATGATGATGATGATGATGCACAACAACAACAGACAGACTTACCACAATTGGAAAATAGATTGAAAGGCTGCAAAATTGTCTTTGTGCTCGTCTGATGAATCACGCGGCAAAACTGTATAGTGTTATACAAAAAAATGAAATAAGCCTTTTTTATATTTGTTGTATGCGAAAAATGCTAGACCGAAATTACGCTGTGTTCTTTGCGATATATGTGTAATTTTTTCGATAATCGATTAGTTAAATTTTTCCGAAATTTTGCAAGGATTTATTGAAAAAAACGCACAGAAAACGAAAAGCAACGATAATACTGGAAGTAAAGTGCTGTGAGCTACGGCAGCAACACACACGCACCTAGTGTAATAATAACAAAATGGTTACGAATTATTGCAAGGCAACTAAATGTGTTTTTTTTTTTTGAGTTTCTGATGAACTTGTTTGGTACCTTGCTTGCGTTTCTCTCGGCTGACTATGTTTTTCATTTAGTGGTGGCCCATCATCGATAGCAATATCGGCTGAACGATACTTTTTTTAAAATTTTTTTAGGTGTCGTATTGTGTACTTCAAACACGGTTTGTTTATTGTATTTATACTCAGATGACAATAAAGTCAGTCAGACTGCCTGCTTTATATCTAAATATTTTGCGAAACTCAATAAAATGCAAGCAATATACATACCATTGTAAATTTTGTAAGCTTGGTAACACTGCGTGTAAGATAGCGCCACTTTTTGAACACGTTATTAAAGTATTCTTTTTCTAAACAAAAATAATGATATACTATTTAAAATCCGTTTTTGTTAATCACGACTCATATACAAAATAAAGCAAATGAAATATTTGAAAAATATTGCCCAATTGGCGTGACAGTGCATAAAATATGGTCATCGTTTATCGATGCTAGTTAAAAGAATACTCGAAAGTATCGGTATCAACGCTGAAAAAAATTCCATTGCCTGATTATCGATAACAGAGGAGCGTTTACAGTTTTTTTTGCCGAATCTACGTGCGAAGAGCATGCCCATCTGTTAGTTAACATGCCAGCTTTGTTGCTCTCATCAGTTTTTGTCAACACTGCGCTGTCCCTCGCTGTCCTCGCTGATCGAATATTTTTTTAAAATCGGTTTTTTTCGTCTTGACTGCGTACGCATTTGCTGGCAATGCGGTAATAGTTGTTACGGTTCCCCGCCGCACAATACATAAATGGAAGACACAACAACAGCACTGAATTAAAGTAAATCGCGTGTGTCGTACATTTCCATTTGTTTTTTTTTGCATTTTGCATACATTATTTTGTGTGGCCGTTTAAAGTTTAGTTTGTTAAGTGCAAAGTCAAAAGCCAACGCGAAATCAACAGGTAAATAGCAACAATAAAGAGATGACACATGTATACAAATAAACAATTACATATACATACAAATATACGTATCCAAACACACATATCTACTTAAAATTCAGACGAATGTATTTATTTGTGTGTCAAGTAGATAACTGCATACATACATACAGTGCATTAATATGCGTGACATGTAGGTGTGTGTGTGTGTGCGTGTGTGTGTCTCAGTTATTAAAATGTCTGCAAAAATAAAAACAGCAACAACAACAGCAGCCGGCAGCGACAACAGCAACAATAACAGTGACAGTGACAGTGACTGCAAGCACTTTAATTGCGCTTCAAAATGTTTAAAGTGAAATGCGGCGCTAGAGGGCGCTAGCAATTTGCCCTCCCCCTTTTTGCTAATCACATTTTCCAGCTCTACACCGGCTTACCTTCATTCCCCCCCTCCTGTCATCCCTACCCACTCGTGTACGAAGGTCAGCTGTGTGTACGTTGTGTACGTTGTGGAAATGAAGGAGGGGGGTGGGTGACCCTGCACTTGCCGCTAAAATATTGATTTGCTCAGCAGAGCGAAGCGAACGGCAGCAAAAACAACTGCTGCCAGCCAGCAATAATAATAAAAATAATAATAATAACAACAACAAAATGTGGAAAAACAGCTGTCAAACATCAACATTTGTTATACACTGTTTAAATGTGGCCCACAGTGGCCGGCAGCAGTAAGTAAACGCGACAATTAATCAAAAATGTATAGCGACGACATTTGCATTCAATTGCAGTTGGCTGGCCGCCTTTCGCAAGCGCGGCTGCTGATGGGGGTGGCGCCATCTTATGCCGGGTGGCAAACTCCACGCGTAACTATAGTTATTTGGTCGATTGATGGCGTTTACGTTATTGTTGTTGTTGCTGCTGCTGCTCCTGTTGCTTCTCTGGCACACATCGAACGTATGCTTAATGGATGAGGTCATTGCGTAGTCGCGACCTGGCAAATTTGCATGCCACTCTGCCACTTCCAGGTTACAAGTTCTATTCTTGGCCCTGTCAGACAGTTTCCGATATTACACGCACACACACACACTTAACTGTTGGCATTCACTCTCTCTCTTTCACTCTCTGTCGCTCTGTCGCTCTGCCGCTCTCGTATTTATTTTTACATGACTATTCCAACATTGATACTGGGGAGATAAGGTTTATCATAGCATTTAAGTAATTACACGGTCACACTGAGCGCGAACTGTACTCGACCGTCCAGTCGAGTTTAACTGTGATAACTCCGCTCTTATCAATCCAATGCTCTCACTCTCATTGGCTGATCCATCAATCAGGCTGAAAGCCATCAGCTGACCTCATTGCTGCGTCAGCCCAAAAAATAAAAAAAACCACAACTCACATCAAGTGGCCAGCACTTGAACAATGCTACCTCCCACTTCTAATATTCCACAGAGTATCTCTATCTCAGAGATCTCAATTCCTTTGCATAACAATCTCGAATCGCAACTGTTTCTATTACCAACCAAGATATAGTTGCATATATAGTACAACACAAATGTACATGCAGCTTGTTTATCATGTCAATAACTGTGTAACAACATTAAAAAGAAACCCAGAAAAATGAAAGATAAGAAAGTTTGCCACGAAAACAAGGTGAGTATTATTGTCACAATAAACATGGAGTTGTCACCCACTTTGTTCTTTAAAACGTGTCTTGTTCTTGTTTTAGGATGCAGCAGCAGCAGCAGCAGCAACGAATGAAGAATCTTCTTCGGGCCCAGGAATGCTCATCTCGACAGAAAGAAGGAGAGAGGGAGAGGAAAATAACTGGCATCGCTTCCAGATACTTGTTTCGTTAATTACGAAACGTCTAGACTCGCATAAAGAATGCAGAATAACTGATTCAAACTAGCTGCTGACGGATAGACGATGCTTGGCTGTAAATGAATTCACGGCATTGAAAACAAAACAAACAATATCCAATTTCTTTCGCGAGAACTCAGCGGCAGGCAAAGGAAATATGAAAAGAAAGCAAATAAACAAAAATGCTATCTGAACCGGTTTATTTGCTCGCTCGGGGCTTGCAAAACATCATTCCAAAGCGATTCTATATACTATAGTATGTGGTTTATGACCACCTATCGAGAGTGTTTGCCGATGCATTAAGGACGATCGCAAGGATTAGGCCTCGAACAAATTGTCGCAATCGTAATAAGTATAATGAAATACTTATATTGCAAGCATTTATAGCTGGCGATATATTAAAATATAGCTACCCAAATGCAATACGACGATGTTGAAAGAATTTATGTTGAACTGGAAAGAATAACAATTGAAGTACTTCATAATCAAATGAAAACAATAAATTACTCAATTACAAATATTGCCAGAATTTATTTTGCACTGGAAAATGCTATAAAAAAATTAGCAACCAATTAAAGTACTTCATAATCAAATTAATCGCATGGAACTCAAAGATATTGAAAGAATTAATTTATGACAACTACTTCAGATTTATGCTGTGCTGGAAAAATTCACGAAAAAATGAATTTACTTTAATAAATTAAATTGGAGTTGTAAGATGGTTTTATTTGAAAGTGAAAAATAAAGAAAAAACTGAAGAGACCCTTAGCTTTTAATCTGGACGATTCTTCACTGTCTTAACCATGAGCAATCACTTGCAATTGAACTTGCAATAGTATCAATTCTACACAGAAGCATAAGCCCGATAAGAGGCCGCCTTTAAAAATAGACAAAGTACTTTCCGAAGTCGAAAGATAGCTGCGTGATTAGGTAATTCGGCGATGATGTCTGGGGAAATCAGAGAGTTGAGAATAAAGTTGAGGCGAATGGTGAGTGGTGAATTTGTGATATGTCAAAAGCGACTAACTGGTTAATAGATAGATTAGCGAGCGATATCTCCAATCTGTGACATGTGCATCAGCAGCCATAATTGCGGCTGTGCCACAAACGAGAGAAAATTGCCGCTAACCTGGCCTGGATGCATTGGCGATAAGATATCGAATTTGGGTGCACGACACGCCCACACAACAGGTTGAACAGATTGAAATATATATGGAGATATAACAATTGATTGACTTGGCTGTGACTCGACACAAACATCAGACATTGGCCCCGACGCCGTCGTCTTGAAAAGAATTATGTGCGAGCCCGATATCGGGGGAATTGTCGGTTTAAAGTAACCCAACTTGTCATTAGCGCGATAAGTTGCCGCAAATTGCGTCTGAGCGATTGCAGCTGGTGTCGCGTGAATTTACTGGATTGTATAAATGTCAATTAAAATCATATTTACCGTCATATAAATGTCTAGAGCTCTACATCGCACACAGCTCGTGGTCGGTTCTAGAAGCATTAGTATAATCTCGCTGCCATAAACAAATGCTTTACGACCAGCTCTTGTGCTGTGCCCGTTAATTAGCGAGCACTCGTGAGTCGTTTCAGTTCGTTACTATTTGGTTAAAACAATTTCACTGCAGTTCCGCGAAATCGTGTCAGATATCTGTTAGAATCGATATTGTGCGAAGGGCTTCCGAGAAATGCATAAACATTAAATATTAATCGATCGTTGAAGCCACTGATTCGGTGTTCGAGCACGTCCGGATTATTGATTATGCATTTGCAATTGTTCAACAATTGCCATAACTGTCATTCAAAGTCCAGAGCTAATATTAGAAACATCTGCTTATCGCGATTTTACCTGCAAACCCACAAAAAGTAGCTTATCAAGATGTTTGCCTAAGGCATTGCCTAACCAAATACATACTCGTATATATATATAGTTTTGTTTCTGTTATGCAAAGTCGACAAATGGCGCCATAAAGTGTGATGATTTAATCCGTGGAAGGAAACAGTTTAAATAAATCATCGTTTCAGCAAATTTGAGACTTAATAAACATAATCTATATCGAAATATTGACGAATTTGGGCATTATTATTCGATTGACTATTTATGTTATTAAATATGATTGGACTATTATTTTTATATAACATGACTAAACTAAACTATTTTATTACTTTAAAGATACAAGTTGCTATCAACATATTTAATCTCTTAACAATCAGAATTGATAGAGTTTACAAAATAAAATAAATAAATAATAGTAGCAATTACTAGCCACATATTTAATCTATTTCGCGGGAATGTTCATCACAATTCATAAAATTCTTCAATGGAAATAATAGTAAAATAACCAAAAATTAAAGATGCAACTATGAAATGAATATTATTTGTTAAAGAATAAATCACGATGGAATTCATAAGTAAATATAATAATAACTAAATAATACATTCAACAACAATAGCAATTCAAATTTACAGAAATAAACAAATACATTTCTCAATAATTGATATTGATATTGACTATTTGTGGAATATGCTTGTTTAGAGGCTGCAATTAATTGAGTTGAATGCGTGAATTGATGGCAATTTAATTGAAAGAACTTTTGCACCTTCAATGAAGCTATTGATGGAGCGATGGTTAATTGATGATCAAAGAAGGAAACGACAGCAAAGGCAAGAAGTGTTATGCGGGGCTTAAGCACTTATTTTAATTGTAAACGAGTCTGTTGGGACACGCAACTCTTGGCTCTCTCTCTATTGCCCGCAATAGTTGGTTTATCAAATATTTAAGAACTGGCAATTAGATAACGAATCGATATTAAATGCAATTGTCTACAAGTGAGACGTGGGGCGGGGGGCAGAAGTGCAAACACGACAATTGGACGGGGTCAAGTTATGGCTGAATATTTGAGGCGAGAAATGCGCAAACTTCAAACTGCGGAGAACGGAGAACGGCAGCGGGTGAAGGACACGAAGGACACGAAGGACATCGACATTGACCTCACGCACCTTTCAATTTGTCAAATGGGCACGAGAGGATGCACTCGGCGGTGTCGTCTTTCCAGTCACTCTCGATATGTCACTTGCTTTGCGGCAGTTTTCAATTTCCGATTTCCGATTTCCCATTTCCCATATTCCATTTCCCATTGACAGCAGCAAAACAAACATTGAACGACGCCTTTCCTTACATTTGCAGGCAAACAAAACAAAGTGTGAGCAGCGAAAACAGCTGACGACGACGACGAGGACGACGAGGACGACAACGAGGAGGCGAACGGAGGACGAACAGGGGACGGACGCTGGGTCAGTGCCGTCGCATTAGGAACTTACACACGCCGGCGTCGAGAGGAACAGTCGCCATCACGACGTCGCCGCCGCAAGCGCCGCCGCAGACAGCCGAGCATTTGGACGACGCCAGCGCTGCCGATCGCGGGCGTGTCTACAAGCTGAGGAAGAAGAAATACCTCAACGACGCCCACATCACATAGAGCGAGGCAGCCATCCATCCGCAGAGGCAGAGAGACGTCGCTAGCGAGGAGGAGGAGGAGCAGCAGCATCGGCAGCATCGGCAGCATCAGCAGCAGCAATGCCCGTGCAATCGCCCATCGAGATTAGCAATCGTGCCATCGAGCACATCGACGATGTCGATCCGCTCGAGTACCACGGCCACTGGGAGCCCGTTGGCGTTGCCCGCGTCCAGAACACCGGCACCTCGGCGATGGTCACGTTCAGCAAACGCAAGCAACAGCCGTACATCATTGGCGGCGCCCTCGACACCAACAAGTACGTGTTCGAGCAGTTGCACTTCCATTGGTCCGACTGCGACGAGTCTGGCTGCGAGCACACGCTCGAGGGCATGAAGTACTCGATGGAGGCCCATGCCGTCCACTACAATGCCAAGTACAAGGACTTTGCCGAGGCCAAAAACAAGCCCGACGGCCTCGCGGTCGTCGCCTTCTTCATCCAGGCGTGCGGCGACAAGGATTGCCCCGAGTTCAAGAAGATCACCGAGGGCATTCGCATCGTCCAAAAGATCCACACGAGCGCCTCCCTGGACTCGGGTAAGTTTGTTCGTTTGAGGAGAATGCAGTCTTTATGTCGTTACACTAATACTTTCAGACTGCCTATCGTGGATTGGACTGCAGGAGCTGAGCAAGCATTATTACACCTACAAAGGATCGCTGACCACGGCGCCGTACTTCGAGAGCGTCACGTGGATCATCTACCGCACGCCCATCTACGTCTCCCGCGGTCAGGTAAGCGACCAATACTTTGGCAATACTTGTACTTGGCGTTAACCTTTAATTTGTTTTCGCAGGTGAGCGTGTTCCGCAATCTGCAGTCGTGTCCCAAGGATGAGTCCAAGAAGATAGTCAACAATTATCGCGAGATCCAGCGTCCGCACAAGGATCCCGAAATCTTTTTCGCCCGCAATACAAACACCAAATCCAAATTATGATGTGCTTGCTAATTTCTCTACCAAAAATCACAACACAACACAACACAACACACAACAATCTATTCCTTAATCCTCACCAAATCACTCAGCAACAACAACAACAACAAGATGAACAACAACCACAACAACAACAACAACAACACTGCTGCAACAACAACGACGTCAAAGGGATTCTCTGTGCTGGGATTCTGGTCATCAAACCTCTTTTGTTTTTTTTTATTATATATTCTATATATATTTTTTTTCCTATTATGCTATAATTCTATGGTTGTCGATAAGCTTTTTGTTAAAATTGCCTCATGTACATATAGATCTATATACATAATATACTATACTATATAAATGAACAATAAGCATGTATGTAATTGATATGATATCATATTAGAAACTTGGAACACACCGTTGCCTTGCATGTTAAATATTTCCTCCCCCAAAAATATTTAATACTCTACAATCACAACTAAAATTTAAAGACATAAAATATGTAAAAACTAAAAAAAAAAAAAAAAATTTAAACTAGGTAACAAAAAAGAAAAACAAAACATTTTTGTATGCAAAAACTAATTATGGAAATTACAAATTACACATGTATAACTGTATATAAGTATAGATATATATATATATATTGCATATCGTGCGTAAATCGGCTACATTAATATTTGTGTATAGTACAGTTTGCTAGTAAAGCTCTTTGTTCGCTCTGCGGCTTCTCAATCCAAGAGCAACGGCACCAGATGCTTGATGAACCACTCCTCCGATATGGCCAGATGATCGCCCTCCACGCTGAGCAACTTCAGCCGATTGCGCTGCATCAACAGGTCCAGGCCCAGCTGCAGCAGAGAAGGGATAATGAAATACTTGCAACAGCGCAACTTTACAACAATTTCGGAGCTCACATTCTTGTAGACTTTGCTTTGATTCAGCGGCTGTATCTCCTGATCCTGTCCAGGCGTGTAGAACTCAAACCATTGCGACTCCCGCGGCTGCACAATGGTGTCATTGAGGAACTTGACCAGGACAAGTCTGCGAGAAGAACAAAAGGAATTAACTGGGCTGATGGCAGAACTCGCAATTACCTCTTCAGCTTGTTGAGATTCTCGGCGTAGCGTTCGTTCACATACAGCTCGTTGTTGATGTCCGCCAGGAAGCTGCTCTGCAGCCTGTACTTGCTCTCGTTCAGCGGATCATGCCAATACGTGGCCTGCACCAGCTGCTGCTGCACCCAGCTGCAAACAAGTAAGAATAAAAATGGGTATTCCACAAATTCCTATTCCCACTAACTTAATTCTTTCACTGAAATTGGAATACAAAAGACGACTTACTCCTCGTAGGCGGCATAGTTGAGCAGCTTGCTGATGTACTCGCAGCTGCTCAGCTTGAGCGTGGGACACTTGGGCAGCCCAAAGATGCCCTGATGCTGCCCCCCCAGGCTGATGAGCGTGCGCATCGGCGGCGTCGGACAACGTTGGGCCAAGGCGCGACTGAAAGATCGGTAGAGAAATGAGTGGCAATCGCCAGCGAACTAGTTTTGCGAACCTACAGAAACTGGCCGCCCTGGGAGAAGCCAATAGCATTGTAGCCATCGGTCAATCGTTCGTCCTCCGCCAGTTGCTTGCAAACGAAGTCCACCTGCTTGTTGGGATGTATGAAGAAGCCGCTCTCATAGTCCAGCACCAGGTTGCCGCCGATCTTCAGGGAGCGCACATAGGTGCCGTTGGTGTGCTGCTCGATCAGCTTCTTGATGGCGCCCAGACTGAACGGGAAACAACAAGTGTCGCCCATTCCATGCCACAGCACCACGGGCAGAGCGACGCCGCTTCCATTTTTATTTGCATATCCATCTCCTTCTCCACTTGCCTCTCCATTTGGATTGCTGGCGAGCGCAAAGGTCAGACAGCAGAGCAAATAGAATGCGCGCATATTTGATTCACTGTTTGTGCTTGACTTCAATGACCCGGCTTCTTTGTTTTATTTATTTATGTTTTAGCACAGCACAGTTTGATGAGCACTGTTCAGTGAGGCGTATTCGCGTTGCCAGGGCTGTCACAACACTGTTAACAGTTTGCTGTTGACACAGCTAGTTCATTACGGCAACAAAGCAGAATTGAAGCAAACAAATTGGATTTCGCTTATGGTAAGTGCAAAATGCAGTAACTAATTAAATGTGCATATTTAACAGCAATACACAGTTTGATGTGCACTGTTGCGTATACGCATTGCCAGGGCTGACGTATAGCTGTTAACAGTTTGTTGTCTACTGTATGCTCAAAAACACCTATTGCCAACTGCAGCTAAGCAATAAGTTGTCAAAAAAAATAAATATCTTATGGTGGCTTCAAAATGAACAAATAGTTCTGCTAAACCGTTTAAATGTGACTTTTGAGCAAGCTTTTTAACAGTACGCGCGCTGTTATTAACATTGCTTTAACATTTTGCCAGTCGCAACGAACTATTTCAGTATATTTTGCCCGTCTATCGATAGTGCTATCGATAGCAAGCAACTTTTGAAAGTGTCATCACCAGCAAAAGCTGATTGCTGGGCGCGTAATTTGAATAATTTGAAGCAGTCATTTATTTGTATGCTATTATTTATTAAAAAAAAAGAGAAGAGCAACTCGAATTGCCTTAGAGACATTGCCCCTCGTGCAGCACGCACCAATGCGGTATCACCGCATCCGGATGAACGCCGCGCGCAATGAGACGCTCGCGATAGCGATAGAAGCGACGCTGAGCCAAATACGCCGCCGACTTGGGATTGGACCACAAACGTTCCGCCGCAGCGCCAGCTCTGGGCCAAATGCGAGCCTCTAAATACGAATTGTTAGCAGAGGATACAAATAACCAACCAAATTGCACTCACCCAGCGAGTTCTGATCGACGTATTCGCTCCACATGCAAACCTCGCCGCCCAGCACCTGAGGCTGCTGGCTGCTGCCCAAGGGCAACGGATTGTCGTAGACCTTGCGCCAGTTGTAGTAGTTGGTGCTGCCCCAGAAGCCGTGGTCCAAGTACCAGGCGTCCTTGGTGGAGATGAGCAGTCGATAGCCGCGCTGCAGCAGCTCGCGATTCAGCGAATCCTGCGCCCCCACCCACGTCTGGATGATGAAGCGCTGCTTGGGCAGCAGCTGCTCAATGTGCTGGGGATCTGTGAGGCGGCTGGACCACAGAATCACCGGCTTCGGATCCCTGATATTGGGATACATGCGTTGATTGATGTCGTCCCAGGCCTCGACGTTGCGCTGATGGAAACGCGACCACAAGCGCAAAAAGCTCGCCTCGCTGAGATCGTAGCCCCGGCTGCGCATCTCGTTGGTGATCTCCTCGGTGCGATTCCAGCACTGCAAATACACCTCGTCGCCGCCCATGTGAATCGTCTCCTCGGGCGCGCCCAGCTCGGCCACGTCCTCGAGTATCTCCTTGAGCACGGCGTACATGTGATCGTTGAGCGGATTCAGCTGGCCGCACGGCGGCTGCACGCAATAGCTGCGCCACGGCGACTGGTTCAGGCAGACGGACATGTTGCCCAGACCGGCGCCGGGTCCCCATTGCCAGCCGTTGCCGGCATGCGACGGCCCATCGATCTCGACGAGAATGCGAATGCCGCGCAACCGAGCGTATTTCACCAGATTGACGGCGTCGGCACGCGAATAGGTTTGGGCCGAAGAGTAGGCGCCGTAGCGCTGCATTTCGGGCACACGCGTGATCTCGAGCGGAAAGCTGTGCGTGTCGACCACATGCCAGTGCAGCACATTCAGCTTGGAGGCGGCCATGGCGTCCAGGGTGCTGCGCACATAGCGCAGCGGCACAAAGTTGCGGGCGGTGTCCAGCAGCAGGCCGCGATGCGGATAGGCGGGCGCGTCGTGGATGCGAGCGCCGCTCACCAGCAGCAGGCCGTTGTGGCGGCTGCCCGTCACCAGGTTGCTGAGCGTCTCGAAGGCGTGCCGGGCACCGTAGACGGTGGCGGCCTTGATGTCCACGAAGCTGGCGGTGTCGGTGGTGCGCACCACCATCATGTAGCTCTCGTCGGTGGACCAGTCGAGCAGCAGGCTGCTCGAGTTGACGGTCGCCTTGACGAGCACCTCCTTGCTGGTGGCCAGCGTGCAGTTGCGTGTGCACTCCTTCAGCAGATTGCTGACAAAGATGCGATTGGTTTCGCGCAGAAACTGCGTGGTCACGGCATTGGGCGCCACCACATTGAAGCGCACCTTCCACGGATCGAAGTGGACGCGCTCGTGCGCCAGGCTGCAGTCGCCGGTGGGCATTGGCCAAATGGAGCCGTATTTGCCGCACGACAGGCGACAATCGCGCTGGCTCTCGAACTGCTTCTGGGCACGCACCGCCTTGGTCAGCACCTCCTCCTCGGGCAGGCACAGATCGGTGGCGTCGCAATACCATTTGCTGCAAAGACAGAATCAATTCCAATTCGAATTCAAATTCAAATTCAAATTTCGATAACTTGAACAGTAGCGGTTACACTGTTACTGTCGATCTTCTCTTAACCGTTTCTGTTAACCGCATGTTAGTTGTCCTGTACGCACCTGTTGCCATCTCTGTTCCCCTCGCTGCTGCTGCTGCTGCTGCTGTCGTCGGCGGCGACTGCGCAGGCGACTGCTGCGCACAGCCAAAGCGCCAGACAACAGCGCTCTGTGTAACGGTTAAGCTGCATGCTTAGCGGTTAACCGTTTGGCCTGCTTGCCGCTCTTCTTATATTTAATAACTGCACAAACAAAACAAAAACAAAAACAAAAACGGCTGTTGCAGCGTCAGCGCGCGAACGTCGCATGCAGATGGGCGCAGCACGAAAACCAAACTGAAACTAAATCAAATGCCAACAAGACTGAGCTTATCGACTGAATTTATTTTTGTCGACGCGACGTCGGCGTTGAAGCGAAGCCAAACCCAGCGAACACATATCACATATGATATTGTTCTTGCTTCAAGGGAGGGGGGCGGGGCGGGAAAGCGCAGTCGCGCACTGAGCAACGGCTGCGCAGCCGCTGCAGCTGTAACCCGCTGTCAACTGGCAACGAAATGGGGCGATGCGATAATAAATTGTCACAACAACAATAACAAACTACTGGGTCACAATTGCTATTGAAAGCAGTTCGAAGTTCTGATGCGCTAACCTAACCAAGCATTTTAGTAGGCAGTGTGAGTGAGACAGCGCTAGTGGAGTGTATCGATATCAGTTGTTATCGAACGATTTTATTTTTGAATTCGAATTCGATTCGCAAAATAATCGAAACGATTAACGATTTTTTATTGAATTAAATTGTACTGCGCGACTAACTGTTTACTGTTTATTAAATGAAGACGACACTTTTAATTTATGCAACCTGCAGCGCGAACTGGCCGCATGTATTTATTTTTTTTAAGACCCTCCACTTTAAAAACCTAATGGGTCCATTCAGTTTGTCGAAATGTGTAAGCTATGGAACACGGTTTCAGTTTAGTTGCACTAAAAAGCAACTAATTTTTATTGTTTTTAATATTTGCACTAGAGAATACTTTCTCAGTGGATATAATCTTCCAAAACAGAAAACCATAAAGAAATAAAGTTTATTGGTTAGCAATTAAAAGCTAGACCAATCAAAAGTAAAGGGTCCATTACAGTCAAAACTTTACCAGAACTTTTTTAAATACTTGTTTTGCTCTGATATCTAATTAAATGGAGTGCGTATTTGTTTATAGGAGCATTGCCTGCTTTATGTCACAGCTGGTATGCCCTATTTGTTGTACGACTGATTAAAAAAAAAAAATGTAATCATATTCCAATTTGCAATGAAAAAGAAAACAATACAAATCCAATTCGATTGGCATGCCAAAAAGCCAATGGGCAAAGTCGAAGTGAAATTTCTGCACTTGCATGCAAAACAGGTTAAAGTAACAGAACAACTAATGGAAATTTTCGTGAATTATGGCTTTTACGAATGTCTTGCATAAACTAGAGGGAATGTGAGTTTATGTGAATCCCAAGACGATATCGATAGCACAGAAAAAAAGTACTATATAATAAACAAAACGTTGGCTTTGTAATTAATCAGCGCACATTTCATTTCTTACAATTATTTTTATTTGAAATACCCTATAATTGCAAAGGGCAGCAGGGTATTTGTATTATTATTTTGTATTGATGCAGCACAACAAGCTAAAGCCTATAAATTAGCGTGCTAGTCGGTAGCATTTGGAATTTATTATACGAGTATTATATAATATTTATTATTATTATATATGAATTTATATTTTTCTCAGTTAGTACAACACTTTTAACGTTAATTGAATACAAATATTTTTAACTTTTTGTCCGTTTTCATAACGAACTTTGTAAGCAGTGTGATTACTGAGTATTTAATAGTCGCTCAATTTAAAAAAAAAAGCTCGTTGATTTTTTGACTTTTTGTAAATCACCCACATATTTTACAACCCCATGCATTATATGTATAAACTCGGCAAGAATAAGTTGAGAGTAAATTAAAAAGCACAAATCTGAAATGTGAACTCATGTGTATGTGTGTGTGAGGGCATTGTTGATTATTATTTTTATTGTATTCGGCATTTACACATCTGCACACACACACACACACACACACACACACACACACACCCACCCACGCAGTAGTAGTAGATTTTTCATTATTCTTTCTTTTTATTATCATTATTATATGTTTTTCAATTTCATTTCAATTTCATGTGCGCTTTTGTGCGCTTTCAAATGAATTATGCGAAAGCGCCGCCTTGGCCCATTGTTGTTTCTGTAGTGTGTGGTTTGTTGTTGTTGCTGGTGTCGGCAGCAGGGGGGAGCACGATGTGTGGGCGTGTTTTAGTATGTAAAATTATAATAATTAAAAATTGTGCTGGGGGTGAGAGATTAACTGGTGAACACAGTGCCTGGTATTAGGTAATTAGGGAAGCCGACTCTGCTAATACACTTTATGGCAAACGAATATTTGCAACTATCGACAATTATCGTGAGTCACGCTCGTCACGTTACACGCATATGCGACGCCTGTCATCTCTAGGCGCACACATGTGCGAGCTTAATGAATTTCTCCAACTGCTTGAGTGTGTGTATATGTGTGTGTGTGTGTGTGTGTGTGGGCTCGCTCCTCTTTGGACATGACAAGGTGCGAGCGACTGAGCGAGACAACTACTAAGGACAATGCAAATGCTGGTTATGACGTTGATTACATTGCGCGTCCTTCCCTCACCTCCCCCTCCCCCACCACCAACTCCTCTTCAGTTGCGCCGCCCAGTGGCCAGGTCCTAAAATGGCTGTCCGTCAGTTTGTCAGTCAACGGCTGCTTAGAACAATGCGAGATTAAAAACTGTAACAAATTACAAGCAAAACGGCAAATAAATTACAAAATAAAAAGGCAGCTGTAGGAAAAAAGAACAAAAACAACAAAAGCGCAAAAAGTTGGCATATGATAAGAGTAGTGGGACGAAGTGGGAGCGAGCATCCGGACGTTGAGTTCAGCGAACGCCATGCACATGTACATGTATGTATGTATGTATGTGTGTCCCTTTCACACAAGGCAAGCATGGCAATACAAATGTGCATGTGTGCATATGTGTGTGTGTGTGTGTGTGCGTCGACAGCTTATGGCAAAGTTGATTAGCCAATGAAGTTCTAATTACTTTACGACAAAAACAAGCGCCCAGAACTGTCCAGCACAAGTCGATAACCAATAAATGGAGGCATATTAGTTAAACGCAGAGGTGAGCTCATAAATAATGTACTTAAATACAAATAAATCAAAGATGCTGCGACGATAATTGTTCGGATAATGGATGTTAAATGCATAACCATTCAACTGTGCAAAAATACGCTGTTATCAGTAGTCGATCGCGCTGGTTATCGATTGCACAAGTCGCTGTTATTGTTGCTTGCATTGTTTTAGGCACACACATGGGTTAACTGCAGCGAAATGAAATCAAAATTAACTCTCGTCGAACCATTGAAGTGTATGTGTGTGAGTGTATGTATGTGTGTTGCTTTTAATTCCCGCTAACGCAGCAAGGTGCCGTTTGTAAATGGGAGGAGGAGGGATGGATGCTGGACTGCAGGTACGTATGTGCACATACATAAGTGTGAGCGGGACGAGGGCAGGTGTCTATTGCACATGTTGTCGTGCTCTCTATTCGTTGTTGTCGTTCCGCAAACAATGCAAATTGCATGAATGAATGCCATTTTGCATTTGGTTTCAATGCCTCTGGTTCTTGTTTGTATAGTACAGTGCCTGCATTCGTATTCTCATTCGCATTCGCATTCGCATTCAATTTCTCTTTTGATTAAATCAAATGCATAAAATGTTTTCAATTCAAACCGAAGCAACAACACAAGAGAAAAGGAGAAGCTCAAATCACAGCATCATCGGCCTCAGCTGCCGCCACCACGTTTAACTTTTTATACCCGCTACCCAGTGGCGACGAAGGGTATGATAGTTTTGTGTGAATATACACAACAGGCACAAGGATATCCCCTAGGGGGTATTTCTCAGTCGATGGCTGCGTTGTTATTTTTATGTATATCTTCAACTGACACAACTTAAATTCTTTTATCAATTAAAAAAAATATATTTAGAAATACAAAAAAAAATAAAATACAAAAGAATATTTGAAATATTGAAATAATTTTTTCGATTATTCTGTGTATTATTTAAATATTATTTTTCATAATCATGTTTATGAAATTCATTAAAAATAATACAGGGTATTTAGTCGTGTACTACTCGCGCTCTGCAGGCGTTTCAGTCGATGTTTTGATTTGATTTTTTTTTTCCACATATGCCCCATGTGTGTATATGAGTGTGTGTGTGCTGTGCGGGTATATCTAGTTTTTTTTAATTAATTGCACTAAAATTTACCCCTCGACATTGCCCTTGTCAGCCATTGCTTTGGCTTTGTTTTAATTAAGTTTTGTTCTTTTTTTGTTTCTTCTCTTCCATTTTTTCGACCATTCAGTATGTGTTTTTTTTTTTTTTTCATTTACATTATTTGTCAATTGCGGCTCAAGTTCAAGGCCCCTCTTGTCAGGTCCCATCGTCTGTCCCTCTCCCTCTCGCTCTTGCTCGCTGTTAAAGCTCTGTTAATTTCACATAATTAATAACGAGGTGTTGACAGATCTGATAATATCATAGATTACATGTATTGCGTATTTCCATTTCGGAATACAACTAGATTATTTTGACTGGCGATGACACAGTTCGGATTTAATCTTGTGTGCAGATACGCATATCGAACTGCCATATAGACAATATAATATGAAAATATCCAAACAAAATTAAATTTCAACCTTTTTAAAATAGGCTTTTTATTGATGTTGAACTCTTAGGAAAACAGCCCTAAGTAATCTAAAAATATCAGCTAAAGAACACGTATAATAATGACACGTAAAAGTGATATATGTACATACATACATACATACATACAAACTCATTTCAGTTGAAATCAAACGGTTTTCAGTCATACTATTATGCTAACTAATTGAAGGCTAATATATTGGGGCCATTATTGAGAAATCGATAAATTAAAATTGTGATAAACTTAATTGATAAGCCATACTCGTATGTAATAAAACACTTGATTAAACACTGACGAGTTGCAACAGAACCCAAAGTATGTTACAAAAATACTTGAACGTGCCACATTTTATTTACATGCGAGTAAAATTGGTGCCAGCTACAAGAAGTGAAACAATTTATGTAAAAGTGGATGTTTAACCAATAAAAAGAATGAGACTGAAAAATGGTAAATAAATAAAATGCACAGAGGGAAAGAACTTTCTATGCCCAAGAGAAAACCTATTTTCAAGCCCAACCCAATTCAGAATTGGATTCTAAAACAATTCTTGACTAATTCTTTACGTATACATCAATTTTATTTTTTTGTTTATTTAAATTCTTGTTGTAAAATTTATATTTAAATTCTACATTTTCCAATACATTTCAATTTAAATGTTGTCTCTGTGAGTATATATTATTTTGCTAGAGATCAAGCTTGTGTTGGTCTAATTGATTTTGTTAACACAATCTCTTTGCATCAAGCTGTCTGTCTAGATATTATAAAATATATGGCAATACTGGATTGCATATATTTTGTTAAATGCAGCTTTAGGAATCGCATTTGGCGATAATTGTGGCTGAGAGTAAAAGCTTTCGCTGATTTGACGATGATAAGAAATCGTTGCAGCTGGAATTGGGGGAAAAAAAGAGAAACAAACAGGCAAAGAGGGGGAGAGGGGGAGAGAGAGGGAGTTGTTAGTGGGAAGAAGTTCTGATTACATATTATGATTTCATTCCGCAACTGAAACAGACAACAACGGCATCAGCATTACACACAGCCAAAGAAACAAAACAACATGGCTGGCTCTGATGGAGGTCTGGGGGGGCTTCAAGTGGGAAAGGAGAAGGTGGGCAGCAAGTTCTGACAGCCTGAAAGCCTTCTTGTTGTTGTTCCTGGTGGGGCTGCCAACTACCGTAAACTTGACTGCCTTTTCCCCTCCCTCTCCCTCTCGCTCTGTCGCTGTCTGAGTTTGAATCTGTGCATGTTATGCCCTTTAGATGGAATCTCCGACATCGCTTGAGAGTCACATTCGTAACTCTAGTAGAAGAGATTTTTTTCTAATATATATCATAAATTTATTTAACAGAAGAGATTTCTAGTGCAACTTAGTTCCGAACCAATATCGAAGACAGCTTTTCCGGCATACTTTTAGGCACTTTTGTTATCTCTTAAAGATTTCCGAATATCACGATATGTAAATTAAACTCAATTTTGTAATTAAAATAAATTGGAAATTAATTCATTCCATCTCTCGCTCTGTTATTTAATTAGATTGCGAAAGTGACAGATTGTTAATTTAAAATCAAACCAATATATAAATAAAATATAAAAAAAACAACTTTTTTCAAAGAACGTAACCCAAAGGATATGCCTTCCACTACCTTTGTACTACCTTTGTAAACCGTCAATTTCAGTACATTTTACTATTTAGTTTTTCAGTCTGTAATTCTTCATAAAAAATATGTATATTTTAAACGTATACTTAAAGTTAGGTACACAAAATCGACCTTTAAAATTTGTATTGTTTAAGCAAAAAGTTGAGTTTAAAATGTCACATAACGTAAATGAATTGAATTCTTTGAGTTAACCATTGCAGTTCTTTTAATTTTTGACAAATTTAAAAATATTATTTGAATACTTTGGTTTATTCTCAAGTACTTCTTTTTAAGCATAAAACACAATTCAAATGTCTTCTATTTTTATAAATTAAATTTTTAATTGACCTTAACTATTTTAGTATATAAATTTTCAATCTGAATTCTTTTTTTTACTAAGCTCGCTTAATAAGCAATGAAGTTGAAGCTTCATTCCAAACTCTACGACATTCTCCAACTGTCTCTAACATAAATTTGCAAACTTG
The DNA here is from genome assembly GCA_035045625.1 of Drosophila formosana. NCBI lineage: Eukaryota > Metazoa > Arthropoda > Insecta > Diptera > Drosophilidae > Drosophila > Drosophila formosana. The sequence continues at coordinate 1,970,310 of JAWNOW010000143.1, read as the reverse complement.
CTATCGATATTGTTATCGTTATCGTTATCGTTATCGAATAGCTCCCAACTGTCGTGGGCAAGAGTATTCATCTGATTCACTTTGTATTGTTCGCACATTTTGTTGTGCTTATTTGTGCTGTTGTCTTGACGTGTCTTCATTTCACTCACTCGCAATCGCACTGTCTCCCTCTCTCTCTGTCTCCGTCTCTCTCTCTCGCCTTGTTGCTGTCTCTGTCACTCCGGGTGTGCTTGTCGCAAGGCGCCAACATAATCAGTATAACAAATGAGATCCTTGTCGACAGTTGTTTGCTGCTTTTGTGTCAGTGGCATCATCATCATCATTACAATGAGAGCGGGCGGCGCCAGAGCGAGACGCACAGTGCAACTAAGTAGTAGAGAGCGAGCGAGATAGACAGTTTGGGGGGTTGGGGGTCGGGGGGTTGGCAACGGTTCTGTCAACGCTCTGTGCGCTGTCGGCTCTTTTTTGCCTGACGCTCTACATTGTTATTGTTATTATTTTTGCTGCCTTTATGCAATGTTTTGATTAATTTTTGCCGCAGCCTCCTCCACACACACACACAACCTTCCTCCCCCCTCTCACTCTCTCTCTCTCTCTCTTGCATTTGCCTGACTGCATTTGCATTGGGGTTGGGGGTTGGGGGGACTGTGTTTTGTTTAGTAGTTTTATGGCTCGCTTTCGGTAAACAATGAGAGCTAACGGTGTGCATTGTCTCGGGCCATGGTAATAACGGCACAACAACAGCAACGCTGAGGGCAGGGGAAGGGGAGGGGGTTGTAAAGTTGTAAAGTTGGCAGAAACGAAGACGTTGCCACATTGAGATTTAATAAATCAACATGGCGGCCACAGCGAGAGTGCGAGCGAGAGGAGGGAAGGCTGCGAATCAGTTGATAACGTGCAGAAGGTTGCGGGTGGTACCGGGCTGGTACCGAGCTTGGCTGCTTTTCCATTTTGCAAATCAATTTTGTAAATTATAACGCATTTTATGTGCATTTATCCAACTGTTTTCCCAACTGACAATTCCCCATTGCCAGCCACAATGAACTCTCAACCAGGTCGGTCGACATGCAACACATGCAACACATGCAGCACTGTATCAATTATATTGATTGCATTTGCCGCATCTCTCTCTCTCTCTCTCGCACTCTCTCTCTTTTTCTGTTTGGCCTTTTTCTGCAGCAGCCTCAAAACATAATGAAAATGCATTTTGTTGCAATTTTGATTGAATTTCGATATGCATTTTATTGGCCAACTCTACGTCTCTCTCTCCCTCTCTCTCTCTGCCTTTCTCTCTCTCTCTCGCTCTTGACTCGTCGAAGCGTGTTTTAATGGCTTTTTTGTGTGCAACGTTATCAATGGCTCTATTGATAAGCGTTACGTCTAATTTGATTAGTTCAGCATAAGTTGCAACGCTTCAGCTGATTCATTAATTTCATATTTGGGCTAATCAACATAATGCCAATGAAATGCGGACAAATGCAAATGCACAAATTTCAACATTGATAATTATAATTAAACTTAGTAATTAGTCTAAGCTTTGTAAAAGAAAAAAAAAACACAAAATATATATTTATGTATCCTACAATATTTATTGTTTAAAATGAAACAATTATTTAAAACATTTTTAGTTGTTTGCAATTCGTCTTGCTTACCAGTTTTGTGGCTATAAAATGGTATAAATTATAAAAAAAATATATATTTTAATTTAATACAATTACAAATATTATTATTGTTGCTTTTCCTTTTTTTTGTTTTAATATTTTATTCGAGAACAGATACATACATAGTAGGTATTACTACTATTTATAACTAAATACAATTATTTACAAAATGTACACAATTTACATATTGACATATCGACAGCTGTAGACTTTTTGCTTTTATGAGCCAGTCGAGCTTCTGGAGTTTTCGAAGGCATTTGGACTTTATTGCCGTGATGTGGATGTTTCATATCAGACAGCGGTCCAAGTGGACACCCAGATAGCAGTGAGAAGGGACGTTTTCGATGTTGCCACCATCGAAAGTCAGATCTATGCCGATCAAACGATCAAAGGGAGTAGGCCACGCATGCCGACTCACTGGAGTCAATGGCTAAATGGCTATCTTCCATTGCTTGGCCCATCGCTCCATCGCTCCATCGCAGACAGGCAGTCTGGAACTGCAGTCGCAGCTGTTTGCTGACATGAGTGGGATGCAAGCATGGCCGTGTTATCTGCGTAAGTAGCCATAGCCAGTAAGTGTAAATACAACCTTGTTTTCTAACGCATGTATATTGCATATTTATTTTCAGATTCATATAGGAGAGCTATCCGGCTTGGGAATGAGCTTTTTGGGTGCTACCGTTTCCAATTGCGACAAGCAACATTATAAATATATACCAGCCAGTTTCGCCGCCATCCCAGATAACCACAACAATAAGCATAATTATTATAAATATAATGTAAGTTGTTGTTTTATATAGGCAAGAAATAAATGTTAAGGCTATAGTTTGAAAGCATGACACCAATTATAACATATAGACAGATGAAAGATACACAATAAAAACAAAAACTTATAAACAAAACGTTGTTTTTATTTGGATACCTAAAATGAAAGACTGGAAATGAAGAGGTATTGAATTGAATCCAAATGACAGCCTTCATTATCATCACTATCCGAGGTATTCACGATTTTCAGTTTTCGAATAAAATTTTAATTCAATCCCCAAAGTATGCAATATTTTTCATTTTTGGACTTGCAAAATTTTAGCCGCTGAGTCGAAAAAAATTTCAAGAAATCACAACAAAATGTGAAAGTCCTGAATAACTCGAGAACGAAAAGGACGATCGAAATGTCCTTTGGCCAGCTGATAGTCCTTGTTAAGACGAGTTGATTGCCACAGGACTCATAAGGATCTGCAAGGATATGGCCGAGATAGAGCTTGTTTTCTCTAAACAAAAAAGTCCTTCCAACTTTCTTCACAAAAGGATATTCGTCCTTTTGAAATCATATTCGTCTATCATGTGCCCAGCACTATCTGCATGCCAAAGGACATCGCAATCGTCCTTCAAATGACAAAGTTACGAAGGATTTTTCAATTTTTGGCAAATTTTCCATGCCTCCCCCCTTGTACATTTTCTAGGCAAATTTTTGTTTGAAAGTATCTCAAAAAAGTATCTCAAAGATACAAAAGTATCTCAAAGATTCGTTAAAAAGTATCTGAAAGATACAAAAGTATCTTAAAGTTTCAATAAAAAGTATCTGAAAGATACAAAAGTATCTCAAAGATACTTTTTATCGAAACTTTGAGATACTTTTGCATCTTTAAGATACTTTTGTATCTTTAAGATACTTTTGTATCTTTAAGATACTTTTAAACGAAACTTTGAGATACATTTGTATCTGTCAGATACTTTTGTATCTTTAAGATACATTTGTATCTTTGAGATACTTTTGTATCTTTAAGATACTTTTTTGAGATACTTTCAAACAAAAATTTGCCTAGAAAATGTACAAGGGGGGAGGCATGGAAAATTTGCCAAAAATTGAAAAATCCTTCGTAACTTTGTCATTTGAAGGACGATTGCGATGTCCTTTGGCATGCAGATAGTGCTGGGCACATGATAGACGAATATGATTTCAAAAGGACGAATATCCTTTTGTGAAGAAAGTTGGAAGGACTTTTTTGTTTAGAGAAAACAAGCTCTATCTCGGCCATATCCTTGCAGATCCTTATGAGTCCTGTGGCAATCAACTCGTCTTAACAAGGACTATCAGCTGGCCAAAGGACATTTCGATCATCCTTTTCGTTTCCGAGATATCCATGATTTTCACATTTTGTTGCGAATTCTTGAAATTTTTTTCGACTCAGCGGATAAAATTTTGCAAGTCCAAAAATGAAAAATATTGCATACTTTGGGGATTGAATTAAAATTTTATTCGAAAACTGAAAATCGTGAATACCTCGGATAGTGATGATAATGAAGGCTGTCATTTGGATTCAATTCAATACCTCTTCATTTCCAGTCTTTCATTTTAGGTATCCAAACAAAAACAACGTTTTGTTTATAAGTTTATGCTTTTATTGTGTATCTTTTATCGGTCTATATATGTACATACATAAGGTTATATGTTATAATTGGTGACATGCTTTCAAACTATAGCCTTAACATTTATTTCTTGCCTATATAAAACAACAACTTACATTATATTTATAATAATTATGCTTATTGTTGTTATCTGGGATGGCGGCGACACTGGCTGGTATATATTTATAATGTTGTTTGTCGCAATTGGAAACGGTAGCACCCAAAAAGCTCATTCCCAAGCCGGATAGTTCTCCTATATGAATCTGAAAATAAATATGCAATATACATATGTTAGAAAACAAGGTTGTATTTACACTTACTGGCTATGGCAGATAACACGGCCATGCTTGCATCCCACTCATGTCAGCAAACAGCTGCGACTGCAGTTCAAGACTGCCTGTGTGCGATGGAGCGATGGGCCAAGCAATGGAAGATAGTCATTGCTCCAGTGAGTCGGCATTCGTGGCCTTTTCCCTTTGATCGTTTGATCCGCATAGATCTGACTTTCGATGGTGGCAACATCGAAAACGTCCCTTCTCACTGCTATCTGGCTCATATAAATAGTATAATATCTTCTATATATGTATCTGTCCTCAACTACGTCCGGTTATGTTCAAATGGCATTGAACGATTCCGGCGCAAATAAAATATTTAAAAAAATAATAATAATTTATTGCTCTGCAATTTATGAATTTTTATTCAATCAGATGTCATTATGAATAATGAATAATAATTTTAGATTTTATATTTTCAGTCGTTCGATTTTGTATGCCATAGAAATCGAATAAATTTAAACATAAGGAATAGGCACTGATCAATAACTAAATTCTATATATGTATATAGATAAATTTTATAGTAATAGCCTAAAATACTCAGAAGTATTTTTATGTTCTCTAAGTCTTCGATAGATAGTCAAAATAAACTTTTAGTAGTATTTGTATTTCAAGAAATTTACCATTGATTGTATTAAATATTTTGCATTATTATTATTACTAATTCTGAGTTATAATTATGCTTCTTTTACTATATTGCGAAATCGGCCAGACATTTGGAAAATATTATATTTTGTTGAACATAATATCAGATTGCACAAAGCCTTCTATATATTATTACAAATTTACCATTGATTGTAATAATTATGTTTTTTTGTGAAATGCTTAATATAAAGGTTTATTTGTTCAAGACAATATAGTAGCATGATCAGCCTATGGCTGCCCTAACCAAAAAACTTGAAGCCGAAAAACAGGCGAAATCCGATGGGATTTTTTACGCTTTTCACAGAAGCCACAAGGGACAGGGAAAACAACAATGAAATTTGTGTTTGATGGTGATGAAATGTAGAATGGCAATGGAAATGGAGCTGGAAATGGAAATGATGATGGCTGAGGCCTTGACAGCAGCAAGAGGGGATGGGGAAAGGGGGAGGTGGGGTGAAAAGACGCTGGTTAATTGGAATTTTTAATTATGATTTGTCATTGCGAATGCGAAACAAAACAGGCGAAAAAAAAAATGAGAAATGGGAAGCTGCAAAATGGCAATGCCAAAATATTGTTAGCTGAACAGAGACAGCAAATAACCACAACAACAACAACAACAACAATGCAATTGCATTACGCATGAAACTAGGACTAACAACAACAATAACAACAACAACTTGCCAACAAAATTTATGCAATTTTTTTCTGTTGTGTTTTGTTGCATTTTGTAATCATTTTAATTGCCCCAATAAAGTGGGTTGCTGCAGCAGCGGCAAAACAGCCTCGACTCCGAGTAGGCACCACGCCCCCTTGCCCCCTTGCCCCCTTTGGGCGTCGACAAGCCGCACTTTATGGAAATCATTAAGTTAATTACATTTTTTGCACGCGCCCAAATGCGATGCCAAAAACAACAGCAATAAAGCCAGCGAGACACTGCAAGGCGGCTGCAAGGCGAGCGAGCGGGACGGAAGTGCATAAAAAAATATAAAAATACACGGACACACACACACACACACACATACAGACAGATACAAACACATCAAAATTATAATCAGCGCCACACAAAAGCACACGGCGCGCCAGAAGTTGGCTCTGTGTGTGCGTTGAGGGAGCTGGAGAAGCAACAGGGAGCGGAGAGTGGCGGGGAGGGGAAGGAGAAAGAGGAAGAGGAAGAGGGAGGGGGAGAGGGGGCAGCGGGGAAGGCAGCAAGAACTGTAACAACAACGTTGGCGCCTCGGCTGTGGAATCTGTCGGGAATTCATCTAAATGCCAGAAATGATCAGCCAAAAAGTGATCAACCGCCAGATACCCTGGCCAAAATAATATTACCAACATTCAGAAATCAACCAAAAGATACAAAAGTATCTGCAAGATACAAACACACTACGGAATCCAAAGATATAAAGATATTTACGGCACACAATGTGAACTAAAGTATTTTAATAATATAATTAGAAGCATATTAAAGAAATTTAATAATATATTTTCAATGTTTATATCTTGGATATTTTATTGAGCTAACTTTTTGCTCGCATTGTGGCAACTTAATTTAATTAAATTATGTTTCTAAGAAACAAATTTAGTAGTACAATTTTTAAATTGCAAATTTTGTTTATTGAAATATAAAAATAGCTGTAGTAAAATTGTTATTTTTTGGGTGTAATAAATTAAAATATTCATTTGTCATTTCTTGCGATCAACATCATTTAAAAAAACCTTCATTTTGAATTCGTTTCTCTGATTTTACACTTTTTTGTTTTATTTTTACTTTCTCATCTTATCGAAACATATCCTTTATTCAAAGGTAAATAATCTAATAATCGGTTGATAAATTATAAACTTTATAGAATCTTTAAAATTATGTAGTAAACATACAAAAAAATTAGTATTGGAGAATATATAATATTATTACCAAAACTACAAAGGTATCTGAAGAATATCAATAGAAACGATTAAATGAAAATCTTTTCAAACACTTCCATATTTTATATTAATTACAATTTGAGATTTCTTACATCATTTTATATAATTTATGTTTTTGGAGTGGAATATCAAGAAAAGTATCTGAAGAATACGCAAGCTAATGGGTGCAGGGTATGCAGCTATGTATATATGTTTGTATGTAGACAAACTAAGTAAGTAAAACAAAAACAAAATGGTAAAAAAAAACAGCAGAATGAAGACAACAAAAAAGTGAAAACACACAACATGAGAAATATTCTCATAATACTAATTGCATCGTCAGAATGTCATTTTCAGCAAGCGGGCGGAGGGGGAGACGAGAGGAGAAGCAGCACGAAGAAGGGGAGCCGAGATGCCCATGGCGGCGGCTGTCTGTCAGGACAACGTTGACGACCAGGACGAGAACAGCATCACAACAGCAAAGAACAGAACAGGACGAGTTGAGATGAAACTGAATTTATGCTGAAATGCAGCCAAGCAAAAGAAACAACAACAACAACAACAGCAGCAGCAGCCGTGATGATAAGGACAACGACAAGCGACATTGCACGAGTCCTGGCAACAAGGACTAGCAGGCTGATGGACAGACGACGCTGACTGCCTGGCACAAAAGAAAATGAGTTGGAAAAAAAAGTAATTAAAAAAGGAAGCTGGCGACAAACTGACTGCGATTGTCGGCCAAGGCGAAGCTTACGAATGCGCTACAGCTGAGAAAGCTGAGACAGAGACAGCATGAGAGAGAGAGTGGGAGAGAGAGAGCAAAAGAAATGGCAAAGATCAATGTGTATTCATAAAAGATAATAATTATGTAGTGCTACTACGAAACGAAATGGAATGAAACGCTGTAAGCGACTGAAAAATCAACGATCACGATCAACGAATTGATTAAAAAGAAGCAGCTATGAAGTGAAATTGAAGACGGAACGAAATGGAATGGAACACGCATTATCGATATGTAAAAGTAAAAACTTGTGGAATAAAACAGCATCGAATGCAGAGAAGTAAAACTAGAACGGAACGGAACAGTTTGAAATGCTGTTGCATGTGAAGTGCAACGAAATGGAATGAAACATTCATTCATTCGGTTCGCACAGTCGCAAAAGCTCAGCCGTTTTGTGTAGCGCAAAAGGAAAATTCAAATGCATTAACACAACGTAACAATGTGGGCAAATGTTAACATTGAGCGCTAATTTGCCACATGCCGTTGCAGTTCCAGTTGCTGTTGCTGTTGCTGTTGCTGTTGCTGTGGCAGCTGCAATTCCAGTGTATGACCTGCAGCCAAGTAGGAGACGAGTCACGAGACGAGCGTGTGTCAAGTGTGACAAGGATAGCAATCATATCCTGGCAATTTCAATCGCCTCGAGGGACCAACTTTACACTCAGCTCGCAATGCAGAAGACTTATCGAATTTCGCTCAATAATAAATTATTTTAAATGGGAAAATATATCAAATAAATTTTAAATTTAAAATATTATACATTTTTTGTAGAATCCGCTCGTCATTATTAACTAGCTCATGAAATTGGCATTTCAAAAAGTTTTACTGATTTATATTTAAAATAAATAATTCAAAAAGCTGATGCAGTTCTAGAATAATGTAGGATTTAGTGAAGAGCTTTTAACTTATTAATAAATTAATATATACATATGTATAAACGTAGTAATTATTAGAATTATTTCGTTCTTAATAATCACATTATTATATTTATTATTTGTATTCAGACTGCTTTGACTGAAGAACATTTTACAAATCAAACTTATTTTCAACTTTTAAAAAACTCTGTCGAAGGTTTTGAAGTGCTTATGAATTTGTCAGTTGTTAAACAGTTCAAATGAAATTCTGTTAGATAAACATCTGATATAAAAAAATATCATATGAGAATATATGTACATATATTACGAGGGCTAAAAATAAGCAATTCTATGATGCCTTGCACAAGCAAAAATTTAAAAACAAAACTATTTTGACTATTTTTATCATCATCATCATCACAGAAAAGAAAAGGATGTGGCTTTTTTACGAAATCTGGGATTTTTTATATTGTTTTCGATCTATTCGACTTACAAAAATAAGGGCTCAAATCACATTAAAAAAAATAATTGTTTAGGCTCTAAGTGTGGACCAAATCTAACAGATGTATTATAGTTTTATTTTCATCAGGAAAAGTCAGAAATCTAGCAAAATAAAATAATATTTTAATATTTTTCATTCATCTAAAAATGGCATATAAACAATTTAATTTATAAATTTAATAAAAGGATTTTATTTAATCCTCTTAAATAAGCAACATTAAAATGAAATGTTTTAATCATATTATCGAGATATTTAATCGAAATCCTAATTAGCCGAAAAACTTTATGTCCAATTAATTAATATATTGCAAATATAAAGTAAGTGTAAGTGTGGAAAATAATGAGAATTATATTTATTTACATATTTACAGCGTCATGTGCTCCCTAAAGTAGGCAATGGCAAAATGGGAAGTGGGAAATGTGCAAGCGAGACGCCATTTTGTTTTGTGGCAACTTGGCGCTGCTCTGTTGCACGTGTTGTAAACGTATTTAAGTAAAATGCAGCGGCGACAACAACAGCAACAAAAGTTGGCGAAAATAAATAATTAACAGCGGTGCTGACGCAAGTGGGAGCGAGACAGAGCGACAAGCCGAAGTAGCGCAGCTCACACACACACATACAACGGCACTTGTGGCAAATGAAAGACCAATCAGCGCGACAAAACAATGGACACACATACACAGAGAGAGAGAGAGAGAGCGGAGAGAGAGAGCGAAAGCAAGAGAGTGAGAGGAAGAGTGGTGGGGGAGGGGGAGGGGGAGGCGGAGGGCGGCTTGCAAATGCTCAGCTCGAAGCGCAGGTGAAACGCGTTGCCTAATGAATTCCACTACCAACAGCAACAAAACAACACAACAACAACAACACGGCAACAACAGCAACACAACAACAACAACAAGGACAACAGCATCAAATTACAAAATTAAAAATGGCGCGCCGTAGGCAAAGAGAGGCGGCAAAAGAGAGGAAGTGAGCTGACAGCGCACTGTGGGCCTAAATGCCAACATTTCTTTGAGAATTGTTAGAGAATTCAGAAAGCCTTAAAAATAAATTATTTTTTCTTCTTTAATATTCTAAGCTACTTTTATAATTTATAGAACTCTTTATTTTAGACAGCAAAAATCATTTTTAATCTAACATAAAAGATTTTTTTAATGTTTTCTTCTTGTTCTCGTTTGTATAAATACTTCAAATACAAATAAAAAATAAAAATGTTGTAATATTCTAAACTATAATTTTTATGTATTGAAAACTTTGCTTTTTGTCAGGACAAAAACAAAAAATAAAAATTGCAAATTATTAATAAATACATACGTATGTAAATATGAAATTATCTTTGTGAGGGAATTCTTTTAATTATATTTACCTCGAAATGTTTATTTAACCTTTTAAATTTGCACAGCTCTTCCAAGTTGAAATTCTTTTTAGCTTAAAAATTATCAACATTTTTGATGTCTTCAAATTTGTAGACATTTATGAATATTTAAAGTACAATTTTATTTTTAGCTGTAATGTTTATTGGAATTTTATATAATTATGCTTGACTCAATTTTATTGGGAAAATCTAGAAAACTGAAATCAACGTTGAAAAAACTAGGAATTCAGCCCACTGTGCAGCGGGAAGAGACAAAAGGCAACAACTTGAAATCATTTTCATAATTTCAATGAGACGCTGTCAACGTTGACGTTCATCTCGTTGGTCAACCCTCGCACACACACACACACACACACACATACACACAAAAGAACACACACACATACAGTGACAGTCAGCTGAGCTCGTTTATGATTGGCTTCGGCGCAAAAGAAGCAAATGAAATAAAACAACAACACGAGCATAATGCAGACATGGAATGCCAACGAAAGGAAGAAGGAGAAGAATGGTCGGTGGGAGGGGAAGGGCGTCCCAGCTGCCACGCCTATGCCTCAGTATTAATAAATAAATATAATTTTAGCGCAAGCGCAAGCAAAACACAAACAACAACGTCAGAAGCAGCAGCAGCAGCAACACAACAACAACAACAACAGCAGCAAGTAAAACAATGCATGCAAATGAGAAAATTACATCCCTTCATTTGTTTGCACACACACACACACACATGCACGCGCTCACATGCTAGCTTGCATTGTTGTTATTGTTATTGTTGTGCGCCAGCATCCGGCTGTGGTGGCAACCTTATTTTTACTCCTCCTTCTCCCCACACACTTCCTTTGCATTCTGTCTCGCTCTCACTCTAACTGCATCCGCCTGTTTGTGTGTGTGTGTGTGTGTGTGTACGAACTGGGTGTTGCCGTATTGTTTAGCTGCCGACGCTGGTGTCGCTGCTGCTGCTGGCAGCATTAAGTGATTTGAATTTTATTATTCACAGGTGCATCCCACACACACACACACACACATGAGCACATGCATGTGCACAATGCACAGCGCAAAAACAACCCGTTACAGTGGTGGTATACAAATGGTAAATTATGATATTTAATGAATGTAAATATAAAATATAATGTTTTTTATTAGTTATTTATTATCCCTATGATATATGAGCTTTATTTCGTTATGTTATTATTTACTAATTCATTAATTACTACAAAATAATTCCATTAATAGATTATTCAATAATGTTTGTTTATTTAATTTGGTAGCAAGTATATAATAATTGCAAGAATAATGGGAGCCAAAAAATGAATTCAAATTCTGTTTATTTTATTATTATTTACTAATACACATAGACTAATTATAGTAATAGTATTTTAATCTATTAAAGTGACCAAATTGTATTAAACAAGTTAAAGTGTTGCCTACCTTTTGGCGTGTTGTGTCACACTGTGCGAATGCATAGTTTACCGCAGTCCGCCTACGTAAAGGAAACAACGCTTATGAGGTTTTTGTGCTTGTGCCGTAATTTAACGAAGTCAAAACGGGAAAACAATAAAACCCGACGCAGCAAGCAAAACAGAAGCAACAACAACATGCATGTATGGGTGTGAGAGAGTGTGCTCATTAAGAGCCGAGCACTCAGCATTATGTCTGTGTGTGCGTGTGTGTGTTGTGTGTGTGTGTGTGCACTACTTATATTGTTGTGTGTTGTATTTGTTTATGTTTTGCGACGAACGAACGAGCCGACGAAGACACGAACTAGCGAACGAGCGAAGCAACGAACGAATGAGCGAGCTCAGCGAACGGAGGCTGCGCGCGCTCCTTGTCACCTGCCTGTTCTAAGTGGTTGGCCATGGAGAGCGAGATGGCGAGCGGCGAATTCGATAGCACGGCGAACGCCAGAGCGAGATGGAGTGTGTAAGCAGACGGCGATATGTTAAACCGCTTTACGTTAACATAATTATGTTAATGATAATTTCAAATGATTGCATTACAGCAAATTAATGAACTTGCACATTAAATAAACAAGACAACAAATGCAATTTACAATTTGAATAAATAGTTTTAAATTAACAAAAGAAATTAATTTCATAATTAGCTAGAAGTTGCAAAATTTGTGAAGTCACATACACACACACACACACACACTGAGAGAGACGCACGCACACGAACACACACACACACACACACACAGGCAGGCAGGCAGACAGCGACTGAAGCTGGGCGCTGCGCTCGCAGGATAAAAGCCAAAGGACGTTGGCTGCACTTCCGCAGTCGCTGGCCAAACGCGCAGCTCGCAAGTCAAAAGTCCTTCGACTTTCTCCAACTTTTTTTTCGTGTAACAACAATTAATTGTTTGTGTGTGTGTGTTTGTTGTGTGCATATTTTTTTAAGTACTATACTATACAATTGTTGAATACAATAAAAAGCAAATTGAGCAAAACAATGGCTGGGCCATTCATATCGCCGCTGCCGGGCGATCTGCTCACCGAATACATGTTCGGGCGTCGACGACAGCGTCGCAATCGCACCACGTTCACGCCGCAGCAGCTCCAGGAGCTGGAGGCCCTCTTCCAGAAGACCCATTATCCGGACGTCTTCCTGCGCGAGGAAGTCGCGCTGCGCATCAGCCTCAGTGAGGCGCGCGTCCAGGTGAATCACGAGTGCCCATCCAAGTCCGATTAATGTATGTCATCGGGCGACTCTTCTTCTTCTCGAGCAGTGCCCAGCAAATTACATTAATTATTTGTTTATTTCGTTTATTTAATTATTGTGGTTTCATTGGCAGAGACTTCAATTGAAGTCAGTTAATTGCAATAAATTGCAGACTTCAGAAATTAACAAAATATATTATATTTATGCTTCCGATTTTAGTTTTATAGTTATAAACTTAATTGTTTTGTTTTCAATACTATTCTCATTCAAAAAATACATAGCAACCATCCATAGGATTTTTCATTTAAAATTAATTATTTTTACAGCTTAACAAGTTAAAGCAAACAAAATAAAAAATAAAAACATTTTAAAAATTTAAAACATACACATTTCATAACCAGACAAATTAAATTAATTTTAATTCTGAACAAAATTAACGCAAACTCAAATAAAGTTCTTAAAACCCAAAAAAAGTTATTTTCTTAATATCTTTTTAAAAATATAATATTTCTCATTAGATACAAAAATTGTGATATACTTATTTACTTTAAATTTGCATGACAGTGTTAATTTTAGGTTTGATTTTTCTACTAATATTTTTATTTTAATGTTTAACAAATATTAAAAATACTTTGCAATATGTCGCTGCTCAAAAATATGTAAGATTATATTTTTAAAATTAAATAAAGAAATTGCACAATAATTATGCAATCTAAATTTATTGAATAAAAATCATTGATTATTTATAACATTTTTAAATATTAGCCAAATTATTGCTTCGATAGCTCTCAGATATAGCAAAAATTAAATATGTAAAAGATAATCGAAATCAATCATCATTTAAGTCATTTAAAGCTCTCAGTGCAACCAAACTATTTTTCGTTTTGTTAAATATATCAGTTAATTAAATGATTTAAATATTATCACATGTCAAGGCTAAAATGAATGGGTACCCTATTAATTATTAACTTTTTAAACATATTAACATGTGAAATGTTGTTTATTGGTTGTTAATTTTGTGCTACCAAATTCCTTTCGTTCTATGAATAATAATTTGTTGATAATCTGCATTTATAGTAATATAATTAAGTTTTTAGCTGGTTGTAGAATATATTTTATCTATGATCTTTTTTATCTGACTAGATTAAGAAAGCTAAAAACCGTTAAAATTATATACATCTTTTATCAAATAAAATAACAAAAAAAATCTCTATTATTATTTTGTTCTTTTTCGTTATTTATTTAGTGTATTAGCTAATTGATTTTATTAAATTAAATAAAAATAAATTGTATTTTAATGAATGAAAAACATATAACCAAAATATGCAGCAAACTGTCCGACGAGTGTTATTGAAATGTTTAAAATAAATGCATAGCTAATCCAATTGTTGCTGTGTTGCAGGTTTGGTTTCAGAATCGCCGCGCCAAGTGGCGCAAACAGGCGCGTCTGCAGCTGCTGCAGGATGCGTGGCGGATGCGCTGCCTCAGCCTGGGGACGCCGCCAGTGATCTCGGGAGCTGCTGCAGCTGGCGGCGGCGGCGGCGGCAATCGGGCCGCAGGTGGCGGCGGCAACAATCAGATGCCGGAGAATCTGTCGTCGGGGGCGGCAGCTGGCAAGGATGGGTTGGGCAGCGTTGAGGCGAACGTTGGCGACGTGACGCTGGCGAATGGTCAAAGTGCTGCTGCCAATTTCACAATGATGCATCCGGCATTCCAGCAGCAGCATCAACAGCAGCAGCAGCAGCAGCAGCAACAATCGCCGCTGGAGCATGAGAAGCTATCGAAAACGTACACAGAACTGAAGCTCTACAAGGAGACGACATCGCATGGCGTTTCGCAATTGGATTTGGGCGGCATGGCGACGCTGGCGCCCACCTCCGACGAGGGCTCCGATGGCTCCGATTCCGAGGAGATTGATCTCACCTCGGGCGCCTGCATTGATTTCTCGCACAGCACCAAATTACAACAACAGCAGCAGCAGCAGCAGCAGCAACAAGCAGCGGCTGCGGCGGCGGCGGCTGCTTTGGCTGTCACACAGTCACAGAGTTCGAATGGCGTGCACTAACCAGCATTTCTGTTTATATCGCATATTTAATTTAGAAATACAAATGCAATTTAAAACATAATCTGCTTTTTCGCCTTCAAACTGCGCGCCTCGATTGTCGATAAGTTGTCGATAGGCAAACGCTAACAGTCGGCTGTTAACTTAACAGTTCGCATACTAAACACAGCTGCACTGTGTGACCGTGCTTGCCATTTTCAAATTGCTTCAACGAATTTACAATAAATTTACATTCATTTACGGATAGCTTCAATGTTGCTTAAACTATAGAAAATCAAAAGAGAAACATTTAAATAGTTGCAAAAGTTTAAAGATTGTTTTTGCAGGTAATTGGTGATGACAATATCGCATTTAAGCACATATCGATATAATAGCTAGTATTTTAGTATTAAATGCTTCATCTTTAGCGGGGCGAATGGCAAACGTTACGTTTTGAACTTACTATTCGAATTTACTGCTTTAACGGTCATTGCCCTAAAATGGTAAAAGACCATGAGTTTAAATTGTTAATGAATTTTTAAAGTTATTTGAACATGCAGCGTATTTGTTTGTCGACTAGAATTCCGGCGAAAAATTCTTTCTAAGTTAGCGAAGTTTATTGTTTTTTATTTTTGCAAGTGTTGTGACAACTGTTTGCGAATACAATGTGTATTATCTGCATTATCGTGGTCGCTGATAACGGGCCGAAAACAGCTTTGCCATTAGATTGCCAATGTTTTTGCTTGCCGCTTTCCAAATAAAAATAATGTTTTGGCCCTGTGTTTGCCATTCCAGGGATTAGTCATTTCCAATAGTCTTCCAATCTTGTAGCTCTCCAATTTTCCAGTGAATTATATTTTCTCACATTTTATGACGTGGATGACGCCGGCCACGATTAGCGCTGCACCGGATAAGCCCCAATGCCCTTCTCACTCGCTTCCCCCTTCCTCCCATCGTTTCATCCAAGCAGACGACTCGAATTGCATTGCACACACACACACACACAAGCCAGCCTGCACACACGCACACACACATGTCCACAAGCCAGTCTACGTGCGCACTTGATTGCAATGTGCCTGTGTCTCTCTCTCTCTCTCGCTCGCTTGACACTGTTGTTGTTGTCGTCTAGGCGTTTGCTGTCAAGGCTGCTTGCAAGGCTAGCCGAAGATGCCGTTAAACCTACAGCTTAATTTGCAATTACAACAACCGGTCGCGATTGGCAAACAAAAAACAAAAGGCAAAGAGTAAACATAACCCCATTCTCCTCATACGTTACTTTCTTCCTTTCTCTGGCTCATGAACTAGTTCATAAAGCACGAACATTTAATAAGTGAATTCCTCAGCTCATATATTTATGTATGTATACTGTGTGTTTGTATGCGTGTGTGTGTATGTAAGTGCATGGCATTAATAGAATCCTTAATCATCCATAAATGAAATGCGGTTGCTGCAGCGTCAAGCGTGCCCCCGCATAGTGCACGCACACACACACACACACATACGCACGCATGCACGCTGACCAAACATTTTGTCAACGTTTCAACTCTGAAATTGAAACTGAAAATAAAACCAAATGCGCTGGTTGTCGCTGTCTCGCTCTCTCCGTTGGTGTATGTACAATATGCGCTGCTCCACAATGCGCTCCCACTTGCGCTCGCTTCGGCGCGTCAGCCGAATGGCAGCCGAACGGCAGCCGAAGTATGCCGGCTGCGATGTGGCGGCGACTGCGCTGCTCCGCTGTTTCGTTTCGCCTTGGGCGCTGTGGGCGCTGCTTCTGCGTCAGCCACTTCGTTGGAGTTGCACGCGCTGCCGGCCCCGCATTCGTGAGCAACAATTCGTGCGAGTCGGACGGAGTCGGTTTTATTTCACTCCCGATTTGAAGCAGCCTTTTTGCCTTAGCATTTTGCATTTGTTTTCCGTTCTTTTTTTTCAACTTCTTGTATATTATTAACGTTTTTTTGTTGTTTGTTTTTATCGTGTGATATATTCTTCGCCCGTTTTGCATTCATTTTTGCGTCGTGCGTTTTGTTCTTGTTGTACTTAGTTACTAAATAAAAAAAAAGCAAACCAAAAAAAACCAACAAAAAAAGAGTTTCAAAAGCGGCAAAAAATCATTGAACTCTCACTTGAGTTGCAGTCCAAGCAGAGCAGAGCAGCGAGCAGAGCAGCGCAGGAGCGACCCAGCAACACAGCATCACAGCCAGCAACATGTCAGACGGCATTGAAGTTGAACAAATCGTTGAGAGCAAGCCGCGAAGGGTGAGAGACACTTCTTTTACACATACACATACACTTACACAACTACAGTGCACGCTGCAATGAACGAACCGAGCATCGAGTACAAAGATAATAAATGACTGCATTCAAATTTGACAAAAATATTGAATTTAAAAAGCATTTCATGTAGTATTTAAAACACTTGCGTTTGAAATTCGTTGTTCGTTTCAGCGAGCGTGCACTGTGGTGAGTATAGGCATGTAAGACAATATTAAGACAAGCGCAAAGAATTAGGCTCGCAAGAGATGCGACAAAAGGGGCGCTCGCCGCGTGAGAGAGCGAGCTAGCTAGCGAGCTTGCGATGGGGCGAGAGAGCGAGAGCACAGCAAGAAGTGTGAGAGCGCATTAGTTAGCCCGCAAAAGGAAGAGGAAGCACGCCAGTTGGAGCCTCAAGCCCAAAGTCAAGTGTGTGCGCGCACATAAGTGTGCATGCGTATGTGTGTGAATGTGTATGCGTGTGAACTCCATAAGAACCGGCCAGGGAAGCAGAGGGCGAGGGCCAGACACTGACACAGCCGGTGCCGTTGCCGTTGCCGTTGCCCAGACAATAAAACACAAAATGAAATAAAAATAAAAAACTGCCCGAAGAAGGAAGCAAGCAAAGGCAATAAGAATAAAAATGGATATTTCTTTTCTTACTTTTTTGGTGTTTTTGTGCTGCGGGGGAGGCGGAGGGAGTAAAAGGGGTTGAGCAGCATCAGCAACAGCAACAACAGTGTCATATCAAGTTCAAGTGCGCAGCGGCAGCGACGTCGACGTCGACGTCGACAACAGTTATGTCTGCATCAAATGCGATCGATAACGATTGCTGCATTTTTGTAACAGCATCAAATGCTGTCGATAACGATTGTTCAGTCGATGCACGATAAACTGTGAGTCACAACTAAACACAGCTGCTGCATAAACGGGGAATCATCATGAGTCAAATCTTAATCACAGACTTTTTTTCCCCCAAGAGGTGCAGGCAAATAGCAAACAGCAAATTTCTCCCCACTCTCTGTACTATATATGTATGTACATATGTATGTATGTATACGTCTAATCTGTCGGAACAGCGACGCACCATTTACGGTTATAGCTCAATCAATAAGTCAAAACAAAACAAAACTCAGCGCACAACAAAAAAAGAGCCATGAAAATTGAAACGAAATGCGTTCAAGCGGGCTTCAACAACAATAACAATAGCAACAGCAATTCAATGTCAATTCAAATAGTACATATTGAATATCGTTGTGAGCGGTGTGTGTGTGTGTGTGTGTGGGGGGAGAACGCGTCGTATGCGCAATGCCGCATGTCAATGGCAACAAACTAACTGTGATTGCTGCAGCCAACTTAATAAGCAGCTTTGCCGCAGCCAACTTAATAAGCAGATGAACCAAGGGTATTTAAATCCCAAAATTTACATATCCATAAAACCAAAAAAATATGCAAAAATAAATAATGGACTTTTCTTCACAACCAATTGGACGATGGCATTGAAATAAAATTTGATATTGTGCAGTAAGTTAAATTTGTAACAATTTTTATGGCACTTATTTCAATGTTGACCGATTTCGGTGAAATAAATTGGATTTTGTGCAGTAAATTCAATTGTCAACGATTTTGTATCGTGCATATTCAAAATGAACTGCAACGCGGCTTCCTGATGTGCCAATTTTGGGCAACGATTTGCAACTTCTTCTGATTGTTTTAAGCATTTCTCAATGCGCTCTGAGTCATCGCGGCACACAACAAATCAACAACCCTGCCAGTGCATGAGCAATAACAACGTCGACAGCGGCAACGACTGCAACGCAAGTTCATTCCTTTGTGTGTTTCAGCTAAAACAAAGAGAGAAATAAAAACGCTGAAGAATTATTAATACATGCGGCAATAAGGCAATAAAACAACAACTGAAACAACGACTGCACAACCAGAAAAAACAAAAAACAAAAAAAAAAACCGAAAAGAACAACCTCCATATAGTGCCATATTCTCTCGCTTGCCCCTCGTTTTTCGGCCATGCATCCGTTCCTTCCACACTTGTCACGGGGCAAATGAACGCGGACTGTGTTGCTGCTTCTGTTTGCCCCGGCTGCTGCTGATTCATGCGAATTTCGCCGACAGTTGCATTTCTGCACTCTCACAATTTGGAAAATGTGTTTGGAAAACAGCAAAACAGCAAATAAGTATGCAAAACAAACCCAGCAACCCCTTCGACTGATCGCTGATGATCATGATCATGGTGATGATGATCATGGATGCATGGATGCATCGCAAACCACACCAACACCTTCTGCAACCAGCAGCCACAACATGTGGGTTACAACCGCACAGACAGATATAGAATCGCCGCAGATATTTATAGACAGGCAGACGGACGGACGGACAGACAGCCAGACATTGATCATCATTCGCTGCATTGCTGCATTGTTTTGATATATGATACAGAATATATACTTTATGGCTTGCGACTCAACATAGCCCCCCTATAAATAGTTCAGAGTTTATTTTGATTTTTTTTGTAATTTTTCTTTCGGTTACTTCTGAGACAAGTTAACAAAAATATACATATACAGATTTTAAAAATCAAAATTACATTAAAAAGTTAAACGCTATTTAAAATATCTGAACTTATCCTTTAGATTAATTAAAAATAAAACATAAAAAATGACAAAATTTAAATTTAATTTTGCCAAGTTCAAAGCTAATTAAAGTAACCCCACTTCCATCAAATGAAATATATTATATATGTTGAGTGAAATATTATATTTTGTATGCAATGCTAAACTATACAATATTTTCGATAAGCGATCTGAACTTGGACAACATAAGCTGAAGCATTGTGTGGAATTCCAATTAAGGCATACATATTTATTAGCCTCGTCGCGATTTTAATGAAAAATACCTGAGCGACAACAAATCAGCAGTCAAAGTAAACAAAAACTTTCAATTTCTAGCTATAGAATTCACATGCAACATATGCGAAATTCGAGAACCCGCTCGCTGGGAAATATTGGACTGAATGTAATGCAAGACAAGGGACAATGTTGCGAAGCGTTTGGAATATTTGTTAGAAACTTCCTGATGGCCTTTGCCAAGAACTTGACTCTGAGTCACTTGCCACACGTTGCCAAAGTTTCCATGCTCCTGGCTGACTCAACGCGGTTTGTTGTCTGTTGTCTGTTGCACAAAGCCAAAGTCTCATTGGATTTGAATTTGAGGCGACGCGACGCGACGCTTATCGGAAATGGCATTAGTCAACATTAAACAATTTTAAAGACTTTGTATAGCGATATAAATATATACATATATCTTTACTTGGTTTGGCCTTTCGAGTTTCGCTTTCGTTTTTTGGTTCATTTAGTTGCACATTTTTGATTAAATCACGCAACAAATTGCTGATATGAGGCTACACACATACAATTTGTAGATACAACTACAACTACCGCTACTGATATCGATATTGATATAGATATATATGCCCACAATCTATATATAGTTTAACTCATTAATGTGTACATTACTTATTTTTTATTATCGCACGCCATTTGGCTTTGAGTAATTGAAGCACAACAAAATGTTAAGCAAACAATTGTTTGGCCAAAATCGCCTCAACTTGTTGATATTTGGCTATAACTTCTGGCGTTTAGCTTGGCATTAATCTGAAGGTTTTAGAATATAGATTTCACGTGAAAATTGACAAGTTAAAATGATACAAAATTGAAATACAAAATGATTAGATACATTTCTGTAATTTTCAAAGTTGGCTAGCATATATATAGAAATGTTTTTTAATTATTTGTTTTGTTTAATATTATTTTTTGCATTTATGAAGTGATTTAAAAAATACAAATAAATTGAAAAATATCTTCTTAATATCATATATTTTAAGTTGATATTAATAATAATACTTTGCATTTCTACATTGATGAGATGAAAAATAAAGTAACCAAATTGTTTCTATCTGTTTAGAATAATACTCTTAATTTTTTCATTAATAAATTCGATTGTAGCAATTTGAAATACAGAACAATTCTATATTTAGGTAAATTATGTAATAACAACGACTGAATCATCATTTATTTTGTTGAAGCATTTTGTTTTAACACACCCAATTAAGTACAAGATAAGTTGGCATATTCTGAGGTGTCAAGCTGGCAGTTTTGGAAGAATCGGGGAGAATATGCAAACATTGCACACTTCATCGGTAGCCGCGGCATATAGACTTAAGATTAGATAAAGATAACGACTAAAAAGTCACATGAATTAAGCAAACGCAATCCTGCACTTGGCAACAAATCTGTTCAGTGCCCGACTCGCTGCCGATAAAGAAGTAATCAATAAATATTGTTATAATAAATGCGATTACAAATATGTATGGTGGCGGTGTAATTTATCGATCCATCACTTTTGCTTTCGTTGTGCGCACGCAGAGAGACATTAATTAGAAGAACTACTTGGAGATTGAAGGAGATTGTTGCAAACACTAATTGCCAAGAAGTGAATGAACAAGTGTCGCCTGAGCGGGGCTATAAATCAATTTCAATTTCGATGTCGTGGTGCGGCTTATCTGGAGAATAGAGAATCGAGAATCGAGATTACGCTTGCGTCAATGCTGCACCCTAGAAAACACAAGTCACACCCAATAACGCTGGCAACTCCCGCACCCCGATTGTAATTCAGACATGCATAAAAAAAAAAGAAATGAAAAATACTATATCATAATTGAGGTTATATTGAGCGGGCGACACGCCTCAGTCGGGCAAATGGCCTTATCACAAGTGCCGTTAATTATGTTGCTCCAAATTATGATAGCTACAATATTATATGGTAAGAATAGAATGCGATATGAGCGCCATAATTCGAAATTTATTTCTCTCATATGCGCACAAATTATGCCAACAGTTATCTGCTGCTCTTTTCATCGCTTTTGCCATTTGGCACAGTTTGGCATCTTCATCTTCAGTTTTTTGCTCTTCTTGCTTCTGTGGTTAATTAATTCAGCCAGAGCTCGAAGCTCGAAGCTGCAGAAGAGTTTTGTCATCGCCGCTCGTGAAAGTCATTTCTTATTTTTGGTTGGTTTTTTTTGTTTTTTTTTTTTGAGGGGGGGGGGGGGGGTTTGTCGATTCTTCTGCTGCGTCCGTTCTCATCTTTCTAATTGTTTCGCTTTTCAGTGCGCTCAACTTTTCTAATTGATTTTTCTCACAGCTCTCGAACAACAGCAATCAAATCGGTCAATGAACGCATTATGATTGTTGTTTGTGTGTCTGGAGACAGTTTTTCGTTCATCTTTCAGCGTTCTCAAAAAGCAGATCAAACCCCAAATAGAATACATTCACAGACCAGCGGACGTCCACACAAAAATATAATACTAACATACATCATCGTCTCTGCAGCTTCTCGCTTCTCGTGGGGCGACAACGAAATTATCTTGAAACCGTTGCTCAGTTTTTCCGTTTCTCCGTTTTTCTGTCGGCAGCTGATTGAAAAATTGTGAAGCTTAAATTGTTTCAAATGAAGCAAAACAATGCATAAATCTTGATTGAAACCCCGCCAGATCTGCCTCAAATTCCAATTCCAGCTTCATAACTTCACCTCCAGCTCCATGCTGCTGCAGTTTCAATACTTTCGAAGCTATAATCTGTGGAAAGTACTCGTCACATTATGTGGGCTCCACCACCACGATTTCAGCCTACAAGCTTGGAATTATATTGATTTATATGTATATACATATATATTTATATTTTTTTATATTGTCATGATGCTGGCACTCTAAATCCCATTTCGATAAATTTATGTGGTTTTTCCCCTCTCCGATTAGTCGAGCGAACGTTGTTGTGAAGTTAGAGTTATAGTTTCGTATTTATCATCGCAGCGTTATTGCTCTTTTTTAAATGGTTGTTCGCTTAGTGGATGCTTGAATCATATATTTATCATTTGTAGATTGGTGCGCTTCTAATAAAAAAAATTCTAGTGAACAGTTAAGCAAAGAGATCAAAAAGGGTTTTCTCAGAATTTTTCTATTAGGGAAATTTTACAAATATCGAATTTTATTTTATTTTTTTCTCCATCTAATGGCAGTGGGTTATCTGCTTGCTTTGAGGTTTCAGATACATTTTTACAGCTACTTGATTGTTTTACTGTAATTTTAGAAAAGCTTCAAGATTATGATGATATAATATTTTGTATTTAATATTTTTCTCAAATTTCAGTAAACTAAATTCGGAATCTCTAAAAAAATATGAACTATTTTTAGTAAACTCTTTTCGGATACTTTTCTAAAATCTAGATAGTTGAATATTTGTTGGCTGAAGCTGATTAATGGCAGATTTCATTTTATAAACTCTTATCGTTACATATTATTTTTTTTTTTGGGAGATTAATCTGATTTATTTCAGCTAATATTTTGATGGATTGGATCAAATAGAAATTTTGGGAAGAAAGAGTAGATTATTTTCGTTATAGTCAAAATTGAAATTACATATGCAAACTACTATATATGTACATACATATCAAATGATTCTTTTGGGACTGTTTAATGTGATGGAAGCTTCACAGTTATTAATATAGCAACCACATCGATGCGTTAAGCATTTCCTAAAGCATTCACACGCTATACTGTACTATATATAAAGTACTTTTGATAGTTGCATCAACTGCATAAATATAGTCGGTAGTTAAACCGCAGACAATGTTGCGCTGCCCGCTTTAATTTATTGCATCTGAATTATCAAGGAAACTCGAAATTCGACAACAAGCGAACGAGCGAGCGGCGTGTTGAATAATTTATGCAACACTCATCAAGTTGAACAAATTGAAGAGTTTTGTGCAGAAAAGCGAAATGCTAAAAATGCATTGGCGTGATTGATTTGTAAATTTATTGCTATTATTATTATTGTTGTTACTGTTATTGTTATTGTTTTGGCTCTTGGCACGGAAACAACACAAAGCCAACACAAAGCCAAGACGAAAACGAAGCGAAACGAGACGAGACGAAACGCAAGCGAAAACGAAAGTATCTAGCTGAGAAAATAGTATCTGACGGATACGTGCCGTGATTGAGACAAGTTGAAAGCAAACACAAACACAAACCCAACATACATTAAACATCAGGCTTAATCCCACACGATAAGCACGAAAACTGAACTTGGATTTAGCAAACAGCAAAAGGGGGCGTATTTGTTTCCTGCAACTGATTGCATGCCACAACAACAACAAAAACATATATAATTTTGATTTTAATGTTGGTTTTCGGTTCGTTGTAGATGCCACTGGCGACATCGCTGGATAAGGACGCCATACGCGAGGCCTACGAGGACGTCCGCTCCGATCTCACCGACACCGAGTGGGCCGTCTTCAAATTCGATGGGGCACAGATCATTGTGCATGGGCGTGGCCAGTGCTTCGAGGAGTTCCGCCAGCAGTTTGGCGATTCGGAGCGCGCCTTCGGCTACATTCGCATCCAGATGGGCGACGAGATATCCAAGCGCAAGAAGTTCATATTCCTCACATGGATCGGACAGGAGGTGGGCGTCATACAGCGTGCCAAAATGTCCACAGACAAGGCGCTCATCAAAGATGTGCTCAACGTAAGTAGCAAGAGTGGCATGCCCCAAGGTTGCAACATCCAAATTCATCGCCGCCATCCATTTGCAGAACTTTGCCGTCGAGCTGCAGGCGGGCGTTGAGGCCGAGCTGGACATTGAGCTGTTCCGCGAGGCATTAAATCGCGCCGGCGGCGCCAACTACGGCACCGGCATCCGGGACAATTGAACGACAGCAACAAGAAACACCAACAATAACAGCAGTTGCTCTTATTCATTTCCGCCGCCGTCGCTGCCTTGACAATCTTCGTAATTATTTTTTTTTTGTGCAACCTCTTCAATTGCTGACTTAACTCTGCTACTTTTTTTTACTTAATTATTATGAATTAATTTTATGCGATCTTAAAATATTTACTGTACATTTTATGTAATATGTAATAAACAATTAAACATGAAACAAACACAAAAGGCACATTCTTAACCTCGCAAAATGCTTGTTTTTTGCCCATTGTATTCATTTTGAATAAAGTTCATTGACATCTGGACAAGCAATAAAAATTCTAGAAAGCTGCAGATTGCTTCAAATGTGTATTGATTAAATCCAGTTAAATAATGCTTTCACAACAAGAACATTCTGTCCGAACTTTCGTCTATTTTTCAGGGACCGAGAATTATTATTTTTTCGAATAGACTTACAAGGAAATGAATTATAATAAAATTATTATTTTTAAACAAAATATGCACATATATCATCCATGATACCGAAGTCATCACATTACTCTTTATAAAACCAAATAAAAATCAAAAATAATTATTGATTGATTTTTGTTCGTTCAAAATTAATTATTATTGTATTACTCAAAACTAATTATTATTGTACAAAAAATATATGCATACATTTTCATGATTATGTAATTTTGATAATTCAACTTATGATGACGGTCCGTGATCAAAATCCTTTAAAATTAAGACACAAAAAATGTTGCGAGTATTCAAAAAATTTCCAAACTGTTCTAACACCATTTCAACTATTAATTTATTCTATGCCGAGTTCTATTCAATTTTTTCAACAAAATGTTAACTGTAAATTATGGAAATACTGTATAAGACCGCATAAAATAGTTTTCTATGAGCAGTAGCGAGAATACTTCACTTAAGTCATATACATGGATATAACGAGCCCTATTTGCGAAAATATCGTAAGCGACAAGCATTAAATTTTACCAAAGGTTTATTTTATAGTTTGCAGCAATGTGGATGTTATAAGGCCGATATCTTCAATTACACTATTGTCAACATAATTGTGTTGAAAAAAAAAAATTCCGACATAATGTCGCTAACGTTATTTTTGCAAATATAGTTTCCACGTATAGTTTAATACGATACGTGTGAATTGCGCACAAAAGTAGTTCAAGTGAAATAATGATTGGTTTAATCTTGGCTAAACTGTTTACTGCGTTGGCATTAATCATATTTTGGGGAGTGGCCAACGACAATACAAAAATGTGTACGTGTTCATATGCACTTAGGATCTAGGAATAGCATTTAATTTGTATTTTTGATGAGGGCTGATGACTGCAAGTTAATTTGTAATGAAGAGTGTCAAGATGAAGATGATGATGATGGTGTTGCTTGTCGTTTCAATTGCTTCAGCGATCCCGGAAGAGTACAGAGTGCAAGGCATCGATGTCTACCTCGACGCCCGAAGAGTTTGTGGTCACGGTGCGTGAACTAAAAGTGGAAATTGAAAGTTAAATCTGCAGCTAACACAATACTGATCGGCCTCTACTCACTTGACCGAGTGATTGCTGCGATTCGATGAGTGCGGATTGACCAGAACGCAGTGCATCGGCTGGCCATCGAACTCGCGCTGATGATAGGCGTCCACAGCCATCTC
Source organism: Drosophila formosana (assembly GCA_035045625.1). Classification (NCBI taxonomy): domain Eukaryota; kingdom Metazoa; phylum Arthropoda; class Insecta; order Diptera; family Drosophilidae; genus Drosophila; species Drosophila formosana. The sequence goes on along the minus strand of JAWNOW010000143.1, from coordinate 1,943,461 downwards.
GGCATGCTCGAGCGACTTGTAGATGACCTCAGCAGTGCCTGGACGGACCACATGCGCATCATACATCGGCCCGATGTCGTTGAACAGCTCCCGTATATCGGCAGTCGTCACATTGGCATGCAGATTGCTGACAAGCAAACGATAGCCGGGCTTATTGTTGACCACACTCAACGGCAGCGGCATCGCGGCCATCGAGGGCGCACTGCGATGCGACGAATGCATCGACGATTGCAAGCCCGACGACTGTGCGCCGCTGCCGTTCTCGTTGGCATAGATGCCGTGCGAGACACGACGATCGGGCTCGGTGCCAAAGAGACGGGCACGCAACGAGTCTGGCAAATTGGATGTGGCCACCAGATTGCGCTGTCGTCGGTCGACAACCTGCGGCGGCGGCGGCAGTGGCGGCAACGACGGGCGCTCCAAGCGATTGCGCGCCGACTCGTAAATGGCAAATGGATCATCGTTGCCCGGCGTTGTGATCTCCACGCCATCCATTTCTAGGTCGTAGCCATCGTAGCCAGTCAGGCGTGGACGCGGCTTCTGCCCGCCGACGCCACTATTGTAGCTGCCCATGTGCAGCGTGCGCGCAATTTCCTCTGCAACACAAATCATGAATCAGTTAAGTTATTAAATTATGTTTGCTGTTTGGCTGCCAGACTCACCATCCTCCAGCTGCTGCATGTTGTCGTAGTCCACGTAGCCGCGTGGTACAAACGGTTTGGCGGCCGCATTGAGGCGACTCGACTTGTAGCCGCCATGGCCGTGTTGTTGCATCTCCGCCTTGGGATCCCACAGTGTTTGCACCATGCCGCCGGGTCGATTGCTCATCGTAATGATGCGCTGTCCAAAACGCCCCTTATGCACACCAGTCGCATCATCGTCAATGTCGTCGTCATCGTCGTCATCATCGTTGACTCCCCCCAGGCGATTACGATGGCGACCAGGGTTGCCAACGCGCGCATGGATACGCGATGCATGTGGCGCCTGCATCGGGGGCATGGGGGGCAGGGGCAGCGGCATGCGCTCCTTCTTGCGCTCCAGCAGCATGCTGCGCGCATCGATGCCCGAATCGCGGATGTTCTGATTGAGGATGTCGCGTGCATCGACGATTTTGGCGCGCGTTTTCTGTATGATTTTGTTGCGTGCATCGAATGTGTTACGCTGATGTTGCGCTGCCGGCTTATTCAGCGGCTTCCGTGGCTTCATGTGCACCGCATTGCTGCAAAACAAAAACAACAACATCGACAACAGCAAACAATTGAAACGCCATTTTCTTTTGCCAACTTTTTTTTTTTGCTCGACTACTTACAGCTTTTTCTCATTGGCCCGGGGTGGATTGTGTGTGCGTTTACGCTCAATTATTTCGTCTAGGCTCAAGTCCACGTCCATGGTTGTTTCTGTATATTTACGTGCTTTGCGCACACGCCACACACAGAAGTTCTTAGATTTAACAAATGCAACGACTACAACACGCTATGCAATCAATATGATTGTAAAAATGGTACAACAAATTTCCACAGAACCGGAGTTTGCCGTCTGCTATAGTGGTGGGAGCAACATCATCGACGTCTTCAACGATGGATCTATCGATGTTTGCGACGTTATCGGTTTTTTTGTTGGCCAACCTCAAATATTACAAACAATACAATTATCACTAATTATTTATAATTAACTGTAAAGCTTACTGTCTCTTCTTTTACATATTTTTTAAGAATATGCTCAGTGGATCGATATTCCCCTTTTTTTTTATCGATACAGCTAACCTTTTCTATTGTTGCACAAAATTGTATATACTAACAAATCATTACTATCTTTAAAATGTATTATTATAATTGATGCCCATTAAACTTTTTGATGCGAATATACTATAAACAATACTCGCCGATTGAATAGTATATTTGCAAGCAGCATACAAAATATACCAGAATGTTCACACACTACTCGATAGTTAGGTTACTGGAAATGCGGCACTATCGTTGTTAATTTTAAAAGGCAGCACTTAATCAAGATATTTTTTTTCTAAAATAAAATTAATTCTTTTTAGAAGTGCATGCAATAAATATTAATTATTAATTGTATGCATATCGACTGTGATTCATCGCACATCACCAGTGGCGCCGCTGTGGTTCTTTTGTGCAGTGCTAGTTCACACGTTCATTTCAATGAACCGTACAATTGAACTTCTTGTGAACGCAACTGCACAACTCTAGTTGTCAATTATTCTTTTGGTTATAATTATTTTCACTCTGCAGACGAGTTCTTTAAACAACCAACCAACAAAAAAAAAAAGGAAAAAAGTGAACACATACCCCCCGCCCACCTACTCTGCTCTGCTCTGCTGGACGCTGCCGAAAAGTCAACTGTGAGATTTTGTTCGATTTCATTTTGGTTTCCACATCAATCACATCAGTTCCGAAACAGAAACTGGCTGTAACAACAACAGCAAACAGCCGCATGCTGAATAAAAAAAACACCGCAACAACAACAACAGCAACACCGCCGACAACAAGAACAACAACAGCAGCAGATACGTTATCGATATCATCAAGATGAATCCCTGCGCTGTGCCGACAGCCGTGGTCGATGTTGACGGCGACAAGCGCTGGCAGAGCATTCATCGTCGTTTCATCTCCGATTGCCGCGAAAAGGATCCGGATGTGATATTTGTGGGCGATTGCATATTCGAGACGCTGCAGGACACCGACACCTGGAATCAGCTGTTCGCTCCGCTGCACTGCCTCAACTTCAGCATACGCGACGACTGCACCGAGCACGTCCTCTGGCGCATCGAGAACGGCGCCCTCGACAACGTCAATCCCAAGATCGTTGTGCTGCACGTCGGCACCAACAACGTGAGCAACAGTGCTGCCCAAGTAGCCGAAGGGCTGCTCGCCAATGTGGCCAAGATACGCGAAAAGCTGCCGGGCGCCTACATTCTGCTACCGGTAATTTATTTATTCATTTATCTATTTATTGAGTGCTTACTTATAATTCAAATTCATATTTCGGCTAATTCCAATTAAATTGGCAGCGAAAAAGGCGATGGCGATCGCGATGCTTATCGACAGCGCGAGCAGCCGGCAAAAAGAATTCTATATTTAAAGTTTTATGTGCATTTTTGATACCCGATAGTCAGCAGCAAGATGGGTATGCTGGATAAATTGCCAAACTTCTTCGGCATTTCTGTTATAATTTCTGAACTATTTTCAATTCAACAAATTTTTACTACACTTTGAAGGTACAAAAATGCATGTGGAACAATATTAACTTGATGACTTTTTGCAAAAAAAAAAGAATTATTTAATGTAAATGGCATCAAATACTTGCTAATTAGATGACGTCCAGTAGTAATCAGGTTTTTGACTAAACTAGAGAACAAAATTCTTTCCAAGTTGCCTATAGTAATTGTTGTAATGTTTGTGAAAAGGAAAATATTCTTCACTTAATAGAACTGTAATAAAATTAAGTAAAGAATTGTATTCAAGCGAAAAAAAATAGGAAGCAATATTTTAAGTTTAATTTTAACAGCTTTCTAGCTTTAACCATTTGTGAAGCCAGTCAGTAGAATAAGTTATACAATATAGCAATTTTTGTACCGGGTATATTGTCGTTCACTGCAGCTTTCAAACACATTTTTATTATTTTCTTTTGCAATTTTATTTGCAGTCGCTGCTACCACGCGGTCAGCAACCGAATTCGTTGCGTGACAAAAATGCGCAGATCAATGAATTGGTGAAGGAGCAGACAAAGGGATTGGATCGTGTGCAAACGGTGGCCATCGACAAGGGATTGGTGCAGGCAGATGGCAGCATTAGCCACCACGATATGTTCGACTATAAGAATCTAACGAATACCGGCGCCAAAAAAATACTCGAACCATTACACGATTTGCTTTCGCAAATTCTCAATGAAAACGAACTGGAACGCGATCTCACTCCATCTGAATAATAGTTTGCTTTCTCTCTCTCTTTCGTAACACACTATCACAATCAACTCAACGGAACTCAACTCAAGAAAGAAGACGGAGACTACGAATCCCCACAACGCAATGATCCAAAAAATTATACAAAAAGAAACAAGAAAAAAAAAACAAAACAATCCACAACACTCCAACAACCTGCATGATCTTTGGCAATGAGAAAAGTATTCACTCGTGTATTTGTTCGGGATTTCATTTTTCCAATCACTCACACAAAACGCAAGTTTCCTTAAAGCTTCACAATGATATTTTATATTTATCTATCCCCCCTTAGGCTTAAGAAGAAAACTTAAAGAAAAAAACAAAAAACAATTAAGAAAACAAATTGCTCTGCATACAGGATATACAAACACATAAGAATTTTGTATTTTGCATTTAAACTAAATATAATTATGCGTACACACACACATATAATTTTAATATGCATATTAATAAGAAATGAAATGAAAACACAAATGAAATTTACATTCCCCCCTGTGAGACAGTCTTCAAAATGCAAAATGCGTAGATTTTTTAAAAAAATATTTTTTTTTTGTTTCGTTTAATATCCATATTAATATAAGGAAATGTAATTAATTATTTGTTCGAAACGTATTTAAGATTTGTAAGTGTCCGGGCAAGAAGGACGCCCGGGACACCAAAAGAATCCCACTTAATAATGTAAAAAAAAAAGATGAAAATGTGCGCCAGGAGTGTACGAAGTACAGTGATGAAAATGTGAAATATGTATGAGATTTTTATATCTGTGGCAGGTAAAAATAATAGGCTTTCAGTTTTGCTGCTTGTAATCTGCAATAAATGAAATGTCTTAAGTATATAAGTCTTACTTTATATTTTTTAAACTGTTAAGCGTTGCCAAACGATTTCAAAAAAGCGCGCTCAAGTTATCGATAAGCAACAAAATCAAAGCGTTCGTGCTTAGCGACACTATCGCAGCTATCGATAGCACGGCTATCGCAACTCACAATTGGTCCAATACGAGACATCAATATATTTCTTATTACTTTTTTCGACATTGATATTTTTAGTTTTTTTCGAATGTATGTTTTTATGTGAAAATAAATGGAGAGCAACGCATAAGTTAAAGAGCGCACTATCGCAGCTATCGATTGCACAGCTGTGCAATATATCGTGACTCACAATTGGTCTAATACGAGTCTTTTTGTTTACATCTTTTGTACGTCTTAAAATTTGCAGTGCACCGCAAATTAAATACAAACTGGCCACAAAATGAGTTGCTTTGGCTGCAGCCGCAAATACGGACTCTTCTGCAAGGAGGTAAGTCACAGAAACACTGACCAAATCGTTAATTGGCATTAATTGGATTTGATTGCAGTACGGCTGTCCCAACTGCGGCTATTCCTACTGCGCCAAATGCCTGAAGCGGCCGATGGCGGTGCCCCGGCAGGCCAACAAGGTGCTCAACGTTTGCCTCATCTGCTACGACAAGCTGTCCAAAATGCAGGCCACAGCCGACGCCGAGAAAGTCGTCGACTGCGAGGCGCTGCCCGGCGAACTGGTGACGAAGCTGCGGCTGCCTCCAAAGACCTCCGACATCGAGGCAGCCGATGCGCTCTTCGAGTGAGTAGCTGCAGTATGAGAATTAATAACAATCTAAAACTTTCTCTGCTCTTCTAGCAATGTGCTGCCGTCGGAGGAGCTGGCAGCTGTCCTATCGCCCATTAATCAAGTTGTTTTGGGGGACGCAGCTCCAACTGCAGCTGCTGTGAGCTCCACAAATGCCGAGGATATCGATGAGAATCTGGATAGCGCGATTAGCAAACGTTTGCAGAATCTCAAGGCAGTCGCATCGACGGACGATGAGATACGCGCGCGTCTCTCGGAGCTGAGCGGCATGCCGCATCAGAAGAACTATGACAAAAAGGATCTGCTGCTGTCCACGGATCAGCGTAGCGATCAGGATAAAATCAAAGATTTGCTGCAGCAATTCATGGGCGAAACGGAGCTCGATCAGCGTATCGACGTCGAGCGCACCGATGCCATCTCCGACATCGAACGACGTCTTCGTGCGTTGCGCGATGCGCCAATCGATGGTGCAGCAAGCGGAGCTGGAGCTGCAGTCAGCACATCGACCACAAACACGCCCAGCGACAATGAGGACGAGAACGATGAGACGGTGCTGCAAAGCATCATGAAAAAGGTAGAGACGGGTAGAGCTCAGCTAGTTAAAGGCAAGTGGGGAACAACTTTCGTTGAAGTAGGTACTAACAGTTTAATTAGTTGCTGAGGGATTGGGAAAGATTCTATTATAATATTTTGCATGATTGCTAGTTATTTTCACATCTGGGGTATTTGAATTTAGAAAATGTTCATTAATAGACAGTTCTCGGAATTCCAACTCCAATTGTTTTAAATAACATTGTGAAATTAGTCCGAGTTACTGTTCTCGGCCATATTTCTTGGATAAGTTAAGAAAGCATAGCAATTAGTTCAACCAGTGATTATCGAAGGCACTAATCAGTTGTTGCTATATAGAACATTTTTGCAGCTGTAGGTTAACAAAGTTATAAAGTCCAAAGCGATGAAAAACAAATTCATATTCTCCCAAATGTAGTCTTATAAAAACAAAAAATGAAGCAAATTCCATATTCTATAGATAGTTTGGAAACTAAATGCCATTTCATATAGCAGCAAATATTAAAAATTTGATTGGATAGAATAGATACTTGTAATTGGCTTAACTTTTTTGTCAACTTTTGTTTACAGTATGTGGCTGAATCACGTTTGCCCGAGGCAGCCAATCCTCTGGATGCCGAGCTGGGAACCAAACCCATTCCCAGCACTGCGGACAATGAGGAGCTGCCGTGGTGCAACATCTGCAATGAGGATGCCGTCTTCCGTTGCCTTGGCTGTGATGGCGAACTGTTTTGTGCTCAATGCTATCGCGAGTGTCACGATGACGACGAGGAGTATCGCGTCCATGTCAAGGAGAAGTACACGGCGCCGCCCAAGTTTAAAGAGAATCATTTTTAAATCGATCAGTTGTGCTACCAAAGTCTTGTTGAGTTTTATTTTGCGTATGTATGCATTTTTGTTTCTCTTGTTTCCTCGTTCCATTTTCCAAAGTAAATTAGCTAATTTTAGGCAAGTATTGTACATACATGTGCTGTGTACTGGAACTGTCAATATTAAAGTATATACTTAGCTATAAATATAAAACTCTTGGATGGCATTTTTATACAGCAAAGCTGTAAGGATTTTCTACTGCAATAAGACGAAGTTTTTTTCCAGCCGAAAAGTCATAGACAAAATACTTTTAATATTTAATTATTTAATGTTAAAGCAGAAGTAGTTTTTGAAAACTAAAACAATAACTTGTTAATAGTGCTGACTGTGGTACCAAACTATTAATCAATACTTCGACGACTACCCAAGACTAATTTACACCAAACCGAATAGTAATAGCAACATGCTGTTCCTTCTGTCCCGACCTCAACCCCAACCATACCACACACCTTCTAAAACAGGCAGAAGGACTCATCTCCGATCACATAAAGTATACATATTCCTGAGCAGATCCGTCTGTCTGTCTTTCCGTCTGTCCGTCCGTATGAACACCTAGATCTCAGAGACTATAAGAACTAGAGGCAGCAAACTTGTTGACAGTACTCGTTTATGTCATACTTCTATTAAGTGAAATATTTCCTACCAATTGGATGAAAAATATAGAAGTTATTTAAGGAACAATGATGTTTGCTGCATGCGTTTCGCTTGTAACGCAAAAATATATTCGTACACAAAATATACTTTTCGGTATATATAAGTATATACTTTTGAAATGTTTTCTATTCTATCGAAATGGGTAGCGGGTAGTTCAGTAATTATTGATATGTTCAGCAAACATTTTACTTATTCAAATGTGGTAATCAGTTATTTGTCGAACCCCAAGTAAATAGCTCAACAAATTACCAAATTCATATATGTAGCTTTCTAATTGGTTGTGAATAGCTGTAGCTGTATTTAGGTAGTCCGACAGACAGATAAATTCGTCTTTATATTTTCACTTCCACCCCCTTAACAAAACAAAAAATCGAAATTTTTTTGTATTGTTTCCGCTGTGGCATTAAAAATTGATGTCGCTACCAATTATGTACATACATATGTACTCGAAACTCGTATGCATAAGTACATAAGTATGCATGTAATTATTTAAGTGCGTGCCAACAGGCAAACAACAGCAACAATAACAGGAACAACAACAAGAACAACATCTACAACTTGAGACAACGTGAAAAGGAAGAAGAATTTAATATCATTTCCCCAGGCAATGTTGAGCGTGTGAAGCCGACATGTGGGGGAATTGATATTTGATTTGGACCGCAACTTTCTGACCCCCCCCCCTCGACTTCCTTTTCCACTTCCTGTCCCCCTCCCGACTCTTCCTCTCTGGCTATGAGTAGCCCCACTGGATCAGTAAACTATATTAAAACCAGCAAAATAAAACTACAATGATTTAATTACGAAATTTAACTGTCAGCCTGGAAATGTTCGCTCTATAAAATATAATAAAATAGAGTCCTGTTTTTTTTTTAAATACAATATAAAGTTCATAACTTTGGTAAATTTTGTACAAAATTTAATTAGTTTGTTGTGCAAAAAGACTAAACAAATTCCTGAATATTTTACAATTACAAAATCAGCTGTAAAGTAATAAAAACAACATCAACAACAAATCCATTTAAAATTATCTTTTTCGCTTTGCTGGGTTTGCGTGTTGAAGCCTTCAATTATTGACTAAGTAATACCCCTACTCCAACTCTCTCTCTCGCTCTCCCTCCCTCTCTATCTTTCTCGCTCTCTCTGTATGTATGCACATAATTACCGTTAATGTCGGACCATGTAAGGTATCTAAGCTCAAACCCAACTCCGGTTTGCCACTGAATTTTTGTTGTCGTGCTGAACCCCTTTGGGAAACGATTAACTGAGCTTTGTAGGTCACCGATTTCTCACTCTCCCTCTCTCTCTCTCACTCCTTCAAACTTGTTACGCTCTCCCTCTCGCTCACTCTCGCCAGCGTTAACTATTTTTCTCTCTTCCCATCTGTCGATGGCCCTTTGTGCTGTGTGTCAATTAGGGATGTGTATTTTAATTGATTTCAATGTGGCCTTATCTTGTTTTATAATATACGACTAGAAATATCAGGTTGCACCTCTAGTCGTGTATTATAAAACTATAGCACATCATCTCGTGTGATTTCCAGTTTTTGTTCAGATATATTTTATAAAGTTTAACTTTTTGCCATGGCAGCAATACCATGAAAGTATGCTACAATTACAGCTTATTTAACTTTTTTGTTTTGGTCTTAAAATTTATATTTTGCTATTAGTTGAGGTATTTTCTGTTTTGATTTCTTTGACATATATGTTTTTATTTTAACATTCGTAATTTATTTTAATACATTTCGAAGAGCGATTACTAAAAAAAAATCAAAGCATCAATTTGGATGTTACAATTCGAAATTCAATTATCTGATGCCATAAATGTACTTTTCCAATGGCAAGAGCCATTCAGTTTAGCATTATTTTTATAGCATCTTCTAATTTCAAATAATATAAAATTTATATATATTTTGTATATAAAACAAGAAAATTTAAAATTTTAAAATTACAAATTTGTACAAAAAATGAGCGCATTGCGGAAAACGTGCCTCAAACCTCTATAGGGGGATTGGTGGGCATTGGATACAATTGCGGAATGACTCGGCATGTCTAAGACTTCCAGAGACCTCAGTTGATGATCAGCCACTTTCTCCCGTTGATTCCCTGCTCTTCCGTCCCATCACCACTCACTATTCAGATGCTGCAACCTTAGTTCGATTGTTTTGCTTCGTCTGATCGTTGCTTGCATTTGAATATTTTACCAATGACTTTTCTAGACTTCTATTGACCGAACAGTCCACTTTACTTCATTCGCAATAATATTGCAAATGTTTCAATTCAAAGTGGTTACGCCGCCTACTCTGGAGAATCAGCTACTTTAAATTCAAATTGAAAGAACATTACATTCAAATTTAAAGCACGATAAATTCAATTCAAACTCAAAGTACGTTATTATTATTATTATTATTATGATTCAAATTTTAAACTGAACAGAATGATCACGGCGAGATCAAGAGCACAACTACACCGAGCTAATACCTTCAACGAACTGACGCTTACTTCTTGAGATCGAAGGCCTTATATAGCTAACACTTGGTTCTAACTTCTAACAGACCTCCACTTCTTAACAGAGTCATTGAAATTTTGAGGCAATCTTTAAAATTTTTTATTTTATTTATTTTGTATTTATTTTATTATTAATATGTATGTAGGTGTGTTTTCTTTGTTTGTTATCAATAATGCTAAATGCATGGCTCTTGCCAACGAAAAAGTTTATTTAAAATTATATTGAATTTTATTTTTATTCTAATTCATTACTTTTAAAAATGATAGTAACAACTATTTAAATTTCAATTTTTTTCAAGATACGCATTATTTAAAGTAGAGTATTTTTATATTTTCATTATAAAGTCTTCATTTTTGTTTTGTTTTTGTTGGTTTTACACTTTAAATTAAAAATGTATTTTAAGTCAAACAGTGTTTCAATTAAATTGTGGTATTATTTTTATGCATTTTCTAAATTGCGCGCAGTATTGTCTATAAACTTTTAAAGCTATGCATTATTCTACTTGATAAGGCTATTTAACGGATGTGTTCGTAGAAAGAGCAGTAAATATTATTACGTTGCGGTTGCATATTCCTTTACGTCAAAAGATCGGTTGCACTTGGTTTTTGTAATATATAGTATATGTATATATAGTAGATTCCGATCGATCTGTTCGATTGCTGCAGTTTCGTGTCACGACACGCGCGCATCGCTAACGAGCACAGGTTGCAGGTCGGTGTGTGAAGTGAGCTCAGGGCAGCTAACCAATTTAAGTCTATAGAATTTGTCAGCGAAAGCTCTTTCGACAACATCCACCATGTGTGTGTGTGGTGTATGGAAAATGGAATGTTTGGTATCAATAAATTATTATCTGATGTCTGTGGGGCGTGGGCTCGGGCTAAATTCGACTCGTAAATCATATGGAGCCGAGAGAGTAGAGTCGACACAACACACACTTTGCTCTTCTGTAATATAATATAATTTACCAAAAATTACATTGTTCAGAACTAATGTCTGGGCAGCTGAAAAGTCCTTGGAGTAGCTCTGACCTTTCTCATATTAATTGGATTGATTAATGTGCTCCAATTTTGGAATGTACGTAACCCGGTACGCCTTGGCTTGACTTATTTTTTTTTGTTCGCTATCTATCCATCCACATCTATCTGTTAGTCATTAATCCTTGTGCCATGCGCCCGCTTCCCTCTCTCTCTCTCTCTCGCTCGCTCGCTCGCTCTCTCTTTAACCAACTCTAAATACAGCAATTTGGAACTGTTTAGCTAATAAGGCAACGCTCCCAACTTCTCCCACTTCTGAAACTTTCCACACACTCACATTATTCAAGACCTACTGCGACTATTGATTGACTGTTTCCGTAACGTCGTTTTATCCCCCCGCCCCGCCCATCGAAATTAGTTTATCAACTTGGCGTCGTTGACTTTTATTCGGTTTGACTTGTTTGCATTGCTTCAAGTATTTTGATTAAATGTTTGGGCAACGGGCAGAGCACAAAGGGAATTGGGGGGGAATTGGGGGTTCAAAGGGTAACGGGTTCAAGTCCAAGTCAAAGAGCAGTTACACTTAGGCAAACTAACTGCACAAAACTTGCAAGTTGGCAGCGATGTTTAATGCCTTCTTTTATACCCTGAGCTCCGGCAAGTTCATCACATTTTGTAGCATACTTCTTGGGGCAAAAGTGCAATGATCGCAATTTGTAGCATACTTTTTGGGGCAGCCAAACGGGTGAACAAATTATTTAATTTAGTTAATGCTTCTTGCAGCTTCTTAAAGCTGTTAAACAAAATGAACACAAATAAAATAATTTAAAAAAAATAGAGCAATGTATTATAATATTAAATTTTTTTTTTTAATTTTATTTATTGATTTACAATCTGTTTATTTAAACAACAAGTAAATTTTATGAGGAAAGTTAAGTTAACAGAAATAGCAGTTTTCCAATGAGCCCTGCTATTATATATTACATATTTACAGTATTTGGAATTTATCTATCGGGTAGATCGAGAATGTAGTATCTTTTCAGTCTTCTTACTGTTAAGCTATTGTCTACTAGATTTAAGGCTAAATTATTTTCGTGATTATGGAGTCTGTCGATGTATTTCTTACTGATTTTATTTATTTCTTCTTTAATGGAGTTATCTTTAGATACGTAGAAGGTAGCATTGACAATTTGTCTCAAAGTTTTGGATTGGTAACGCTGAAGTATTTCAATATTCATATTACATTTAAATGTAAAAAACAAAAATCCTTGATTTCTTAATTTTTAAAATAAGCAAGTTTGTTTGCTACTACATTTAGTACTACTCTTGCTACTATTACTTCAAATGCATAATAGTTTGAAAGTAGTTAATTCAACTACTGTTCAATATACTACTTCAATTTCCACTTCTATTCCAATTTGTTACTAATTTTACCAACTCTCTTTGTGGCCAGCCCAATTACTATTTTAATCGGAAAGCGCACATTTGCTGCTGCTTCTAATTACTATATTTGCACAATTCGTTAGCTAATCAATACGAGGGGCTTATTTAGAGAGTACAGCTATTGGCAACTAATTAGAAAGATTTATATATATTTATATATTTTTCATGTTTAACTATTTACTTGAACTATTTACTAAAGTAATATTAATTTATTAGTTCAGAATTAAATTGTATGGTACAATAATCTGCCAGAGCAACTGATCTCTTGAGGCACTAAAAGATTATATCATATTATTAATTAAAGTAGACAAAAAATGTTCATAAATATAATGAATAGATTATTAGTTGATTAGTGTATTCAATAATATATGCTTTTAAATAATAACAGAACAGAACAAAATGAACAGGAGAAGAATTAGATAAGAGCTGTATGAGTTTTTAGAAAAAGAATAATTATTTTCAAAAGACAAATTTATACTAATAATTTTTTTTGTTTTTATTTATTTATTGTTAAGCAAATGCTTTCCTTCGAACGTCTTTCTAATTAGTTGTCAGTGGCTGTAGCTGTGTAATATGTCTTGGGAAACTCATTGAAGTTAAGCATACATATTCAATGTACTCATATGAGTGTACTCATGCGAATGTCTTGTGGGTGTGTGTGAGTGTGTGTGTGAGTGGCAGACTTAGGGCCTAAGCCTGGGGCAAAGCCCGAGCCTAAATTCGCATAAATATAAAAGTTATTTTAGTTTATTTTTTCTGCTCGCTTCTCGGGACCTGCTTCTGTGTGTTATTGCAATAATCATCAGCGTTGTCATAATGCCAGAAGACAGGCTACGGCCGAAAAAAAAACAACAAAAACAGAAACAAAGCGAAATCAATGTAAGCACACATATGTGTGTGTGTGTGTGTGTGTGTGTGTGTGTGTGTGTGTGTGTGTGTTGTTGTTGTTGTTGTTGTGCGATAAAGTTGACTCGTGCCAGTTTGGAGCGGTAACCGACAAAAAAGCGCTCACAAAATACAAGTAGCAATGTTATTGTGGGGTGTGCCGCACTTTCTGATACCCGGTCTCGTCTTGTCTGTTTTAAAAGTATATCAAGTTTTGGAAGTAAATTTACATTGATTTGTGAAAAGTTTTTCTGTTAAAACATTTTGTGGAGTTATTGGGAATAGGCACAAAACTCAGTTTTAGATTTTATTTATTTATTTAACAACAAAGACTTTTACAGAGACTGAGATTTATTAAAATGCATAAATTTCTAATAACTACTTCGTGATAAGAAATAGCACAACATTTTGATTGAACATTTTTAAGAAATATAAATACAATTCAGTATTCAATTTTAACTACTTGCAAATAAGACATAATTAAGTGAAGTTCAACAAATGAAATGAATTTTTTTTGTTTATATTTGATTGTAGTTATATATGTAAATAGATAGATTTCTAATTGCGAATCCATTAAATTAATTTATGCATTTTATTTTGCATATAAATATGTAGTTGTTCATAAAAATAAATAACATTTAATTTGATAGCAAAACAGAAAGTCAGTTTCGGAATATATATAAAATTTAGCGACAGCATTTTAAGTGCGGTTATCAGAATGCCAGCATGCCCGTCTCGGCAAGGGGGGGGCCGGGTGTGGCGAAAAAACGCATACAAAACAATGTGAATGTGAAATGCGAAAATTCCAAAAACAACAATCAACAATCAACAACCAGCGCCGTTAGCGCCAGGAGCGCACGAACCCCGCGACCCAACTGCCGTCCTCGCATAAAAAAGCGAGCCATAAATTTATCATTACGTAGCAGCAGCAGCAGCAGCAGCAGCTGCTGTAGTAGTAGAGAGTACACTGAGAGAAAAAAAATGAGCATCACGGCAATTATTACAAGTATTTTCAGTTAGCTTTTCTTTTTAAAGTTTAAGTTGTCAATAATAGCAAAGTAATAAAATAAAACGTTAAACTCAAAAAAAAACAATTTTTAATTATTGCAGGTATTCACAAAATAATTTAATATTCTAAAGAACAAAAACAACAAATAAAAAAAAAACAAATAAACAAAATTTAAAACCAAAATATTGAAATAACTGACAGCATTAAAACCACAACAAAACACCAACAAAAGGAGTAAAAGCTTAAAAACTTATTGTTTAACAGATAAATTCTACTTAAATCGTCGTTAAATTGGCGAACTTAAAAATCGAATAGTTAAATAACTGAATAAATACGTAATATATTTGACAATTAACTGATAAATTTGCAATAAAAAAAAGTAAAGATTTATTTAATTAAAGTTGATGTGAAAAATGTGAATTAATAAATAATAAAATTGAATTAAAGTTGGCGTAAATAATATAAATTAATAAGTAATAACAGTCATAATAAAAAACAGAAGAATGAAAAGTGCAAACATAATTGGTAAATATAAATTGAATTAAAGTTGTTGCAAAGAAAATAAATTAATAACTAATAACAGTAATACAAAAAGAAGAAAAATCATAAGTAAAGATTCATTGAATTGAAGTTGCAGTAAATAATGTGGATAAATAAATAATAACAATAATAAAATAAACAGAAGAATGAAAAGTACCAAAAACCATTAGTTATGATTCATTGAATTAAAGTTGCTGTAAATAATATAAATAATAGCAGTAATAAAATAAACAAAAGAATGAAAAGTACAAAAATAAGAGGTAATGATGAATTGAAGTAAAGTTGCATTAAATAAAACAAATGAATAAATAATTGCATTCCTCAAACAGGAAGCAAAATTAAAAAAATCATAAGTAATGATTAATTGAATTAAAGTTACTGTAAATAATATAAATAATAGCAGTAATAAAATAAACAAAAGAATGAAAAGTACAATAGTAAGAGGTAATGATGAATTGAAGTAAAGTTGCTTTAAATAAAATAAATCAATAAATAATTGCATTACTAAGAAAGGAAGCAAAAGTAAAGATTAATTGAATTAAAGTTGCTGCAAATAATATGAGTCAATAATTAACAATTGTGATAAAATAAACTATAAAGTACTAAGTAAATGGAGTTAATGTTGCTGTAAATAATATAAATTAATAAATAATAGCAGTAATAAAATAAACAAAAGAATGAAAAGTACAAAAATAAGAGGTAATGATAAATAGAAGTAAAGTTGCATTAAATAAAATAAATGAATAAATAATTGCATTACTAAGAAAGGAAACAAAAGTAAAGATTAATTGAATTAAAGTTGCTGCAAATAAAATGAATCAATAATTAACAATTGTGATAACATAAACTAAAAAAGTACAAAAGAACTAAGTAAACGGAGTTAATGTTGCTGTAAATAATAAATTCCAATTAGAGAATTCGATTAACAAATGGAAACCGCGCATAGTTTTCGCTGAGTGTAAAAGTAACACAGGAGCAGCAGCAGCTACCTCAACACTCCACGACGTCGCCCAACGCCCCGCTGCTGCTGCTGTTGTTGCTGCTGTTGTTGCTGTTGCTGCTGTTGTTGCTGCTGCTTCACTAGAAGTGTGGTGACGCAACGGAACTGCGGGAACCATGCATGTGCTTCAGCTTGGCAGCGGATGGGGGAGGTTTGAGGGCATGGCGGGGGGCGCAAACGACAAGCGACGACGCGTTGCTTTGACTGACAGCGAGACTCCGACTCTGCTGCTGCTGCTGCTGTTGCTGCTGCTGCTGCTGTTGTTGCTGCTGTTGTGGCATGCACTCAACGCTGCCGACGCTGCTTCGTTTAGCTTGGTGCTTTTTGTTTTTGGTTAGACGAGTGCGAATTGGGCAGCAACGACCCGGACACGGACCTGGACCCGACCGAAAACCCGAAGCAGCAGCAGCGACGCCAGCAGAGAGAGTGAGTGAATGTTGTCGTCGTCGTCGTCGTCGTCGTCGTCGTTGTCGTCGTTGTCGTTGTCGGTTGCCGTGGACGTGGTTGGTTGCTACGTGTATACACGCGGTGCCGAGCAACAAATTGAGTCAGTATCGCACAAACAACACTAACGGAAACATCACAAAAGCCGTGCAGCAGCAGCAGCAGCAGCAGGACGGACGGACAGACGGACGGCAAAATTCCTGTCTCTGTGTGTGTGCGTGTGCGTGTGCGTGTGTGTTTGCGTGTGTGTGTGTAATGCGCTTTGTTGCTGCTGTCAAAACGCGCGGCAGCAACATCAACACACCGCCAGCAACATCAGCAACAGCAGCAGCAGCAGCAGCAGCTCGAACAATATTTTTGAACACACGGCAACAATTTGCAAAAACAGCTTAACAATCGAAATACAAAAGTGATTGCAAACAAAAGAAAAACAGTAAATAAAGAGATAGAGACGTCGCTGTTGTCGTCGTCGCTGTTGTCGTCCTCCTCCTCAACCTCCCCGTTCTCTGTCCTCTGTCGTCTGTTGTCGTCGTCGTCGTCGTCGTCGTTGCGTCGTCGTCTGTCGTTTGTCGCGTCGCTTCGCATCGCATTGCAGTTACAACTGCACTCCACAAATCTATTATTTTTTTTCTTGTTTTGAACAAAAGTCAGTGCAAAAAGTGCTACAGAAATGTGCAAGCAACAACAGCAACATCAACATCAACGGCAGCAGCAGCAACACCAACAGCTTGCTATACAGATATAGATATATATAGATATATATATGTGCTGCTTACACATGCACTTGCTTCAATGGCAATATGCACGACAGCAGCAGCAACATTTGTGACACCCGCGTGCCAAATATTGCCGATTCTGACAAGCAAACGACAGCAGCAATTGCTACTTACTGAGCGTCGCACAGCAGCAACATACACGGCAGCAACCACAACGAATCTTGCAAGCAGACGCCGCCAACAAACAAAGTGAGTACCTCCAAACACCCACACACTCACACCCACACACTCACACACATCCTGACACACACTTGAGCACAGCAGCAACAGCAACAACAGCAGCAGCAACATCATCGCTTGCTGCTCGACTGTTAAGTGCAAGGGCCAAGCGCGTTTGCTAAACGAGTTATATACTCATGCACATACATATGTATGCATAAACACACACACACACACACACACACACACACACACGCACGTATTCACGTATTCACACTTATGCACTTAGTATATTCGGTAAGCTGCGTGTGGTGCATTGGGGCATTGGCATTTCGGCGCTATGCAAAAGATTGGCGCATGCAAGCGTTAACTGTAAACCACAAAAAACACACTCGCACACACACACACACACGCACACGAAAATGTTAACGTCGAGTCGGCTCGACTGCGAGATACCTGCTAGAAAATATGCAGAGAAGATCGTTCAAACGAATTTTCAAACGTTTGAATGTCATTTATTTTTGTTATCAGAATAATTATTTATTTAATGTAGCACGTCTACACATTTTAATAATATTCGACTTAAATGCAATGACAATTTGGTTTA
Source organism: Drosophila formosana (assembly GCA_035045625.1). Classification (NCBI taxonomy): domain Eukaryota; kingdom Metazoa; phylum Arthropoda; class Insecta; order Diptera; family Drosophilidae; genus Drosophila; species Drosophila formosana. The sequence continues at coordinate 1,925,459 of JAWNOW010000143.1, read as the reverse complement.
AAACGTTAAAATATTTTAATAACATCTAAATTTAAATGGAATACAAATTTGAATAATAATTTAAAACGTTTGAATTGCATTTATATTTTTTATCAAAATGATTATATATAAAATAATTTATTTAATCGATTTAAATTAATATGTAAACGTGCTATTACATATTAATTTAAATCGAAAATTAAATTATTTTTTAAATTTGAAATCAAAAATATATTTTTTTAACACAATTTTATATTATTACTCTTCTAGTCATCGTTTTATATTAGAATTTCTTCAATGTCGACTGTTCACAGACACGATAATTAAATAATATTCGAATTAAATGCAATCCTAAAACATTTTTAAAATATCTGCATTTTAATGGAATTATAATTTAAATCGTTTTGAATGTCTGATTGATACCAGCATTAAAATTTTATATGGCGCTGATTATTTATTTAATTGAAAACGCTAATGTTTTTGAACAATTTTAAACTTGAACATATTGGAATGATATATATTTTATTTATTCATTTTAAGGCCGACTAAGATTGGGAAATATAAATGTATTAATTTAAAGTTTTATATATAATTACAAATCCTTCTTGGCTGAATACTATACTATATTTTTACTTTCTATGGAATTCATCATTTTCATAACTGACAACGTTCGAATAATTTATATATTCTGTCAGAAGGATTATATAAAATCTGAATTTTAATTCGTGTTTGAAATTATTAACGCTAAAATATTGGAATTTGATTTCTTGATCGAAATGAATACGGAAAAAAGCAAATTAATTCTGTAACTGTGCATTCGATTCGATAGTATAGATTATATATTGAGCCAGCGCAACTTTAACACTATATTTTTTTTATTAAAGCTGACCTTAACTGTTCAGATGTTGAATTGTCGTCTGTAAATTTTTAACTCACAAAATTATTAATAAGATAGTTTCAGCAGACTTCTTCATATGAGATTCTGATACAGAACGGAAACGAAGATACTTTCAACGAACTTTTATGGCATTTATTTTATTCGAGCACTCGCAATAACTTATATTGCCAAGCCATTCCTTATGGTTACCGGGTATAAAATTACCAACGCACACACACTCACATCGAGCAGGAGTGAGGGAGAGGGAGAATGGGAGGGAGAGAGAGAGTGAGAGTGTAAGAGTGTGAGAGCTGCTTTCATGGGTGCCAAGTGGCAGGCGCAATCTGGACAAAAAGCTTTTCGTGTCAGCCACAGATCCTGGCCCGTTGCCTGGCTGGCTTAAGCTAGCTTATTACCAGAGCGATAACACACACACACACACACACACACACACACACATACAGACACACAGTCACACGCACACGAACACAAAGACATTGGCAGATTATATAGCAAAGCATTGTAGCATTTGTATTATTATTATACTTATTACAAACACCAACGAGTCTCCGCCGAATGTATTCAAAGCATACGTTTGAGTGTACTCACTCCACCTCCTCCGTCCCTTCCTTCCTCGTCTGCCACAGTAACTGTAAATAAAATCAATATTGTAAACTTCCATTTGTGTAGAGAAACTTCAGGATTAGTTTCGTTTAAATAATGCCTATAGGCATTTTCAAGCCCCCTCCTCCCCCCCGGCGATATAGCTATATAGAAACTGGAGAACAGCGGGGGCAGAAAAACTTTGACAACTTTGCTTAAGTGAATCTTCAACTTTAGCTGCAAGTTTTTCCACATGATTTCCACAGCTTGGCATAACTTGTCGCGCCTGTCGTTATGCCCAACTTTTTGCATATCATTTTGTAAAATTCAATTTTGATTAAGATAGACAATGCTTTTAACTTGCCTGTGCAAATCTGGCGAAATTAACATTTTTCCACATGCCCATTAAGCATTAGAAACACATTTGGCACTTTTCATAAATTAACTTTTCTCCACATGCCCTTCAACGAATGCAAATTCATTTTTACTTGCCAATTTCACGATTTTATTTGATTTGAAGTCCTTTAAAGTTTTCCATATGTCAGCAAAAATCTATTTGTTTCATCGGGAATTGAAATACACTGTAATTTGCCAGTAGCTAAATAAACAAAATCTTGGTGGTTAAATAATCGAATTCTTCCTTAACTTAACATCTTTTCACATGTCTTTCAATGAATACAAATTCATTTTTATTTGCAGATTACCAGATTTGTATTTGATTTGAAGATTTATCAAGTTTCACAAATAACAAGAAAATAGAAATGCATTTGTATTTGCCAGTTTTTACTCTCGATAACTAATAAGCTTATTGATCCATCAATTAACTTTTTCCAAATGTCTTTCAACGAATACAAATTCCCTAATTGCATTTGATTTTTATTTTAATAATTTGTACTTCATGTTCGATAAAGTTGTTCATATGTTAGTAATCTTAACTTTTCCGTAACGAATAAAAATATATTTTTACTGACAAATTTTTATTCTTGGTAGCTGCTGGTTAAAAAGGTTATTTTTCAATAAATTAACATCTTTAATCATTTCTTTCAATAAAAACAACTTAATTTAAATTCACTAATTTCCCGATTTTTATTTGATATTCATGTTTAGTATTTTGACTCATTGTAGCTGGTGATTGATCAAGTTGAATAATCTAAAGTTTCCATAAATTAATATTTTGCCAAAGAGAATACATTTTTATCGACAGATCTGTATCCTTCACTTTTCATATAATAAAAAATCGTATTGTATATTATTTTTTTTACAAAGTAAAATTTCGACTTTGGGAATAGAAATAGACAGCGATTAATATTAAATCGTATTATTCCATAGGGAATAGAAATACATTTTTATTGAGAAGTTTTTACCCTTGCTAGACAGCGATTAATAAAGTTTTTCCTATATTAAATCGTGGGGAATATAAATAAATTTGTTACTCATTCCAATAATCTTATTTTCGCCTCTGCAATAAATAAATGGAAAAGTCCTTCCATATGCTGCTCATTTACCCACATTACTCATACTCGGTTGATTCACCACCTTTCCGATTACCTTTCAACATCAGCTCATCAGCTTCCATCATCATTTGGAATATTGCCTTCGGGTTTGTTTGTGAATTGCGCCCGAAAACATATATTGAATTGAAATCTTAAGAATCAATAGATCATTTCAATTCATCTTATCCAAACAAACACTTTGCCCATACAATGCAGTACATAAATATAAATATAAATATTTCAATTCCATCCATCAAAACAAATTCGATTTTGGCATTTTGTGTGTGTGTGTGTGTGTGTGTGTGTGTGTGTGTTTCTCGATTTCCACATAAACAAAATGCGAATAAAATCGTGTATTTTCAATTCCGTTACGTTTCGTTCTTTATGCCAGTTTTTGTGCAGCTGTAATTGGGTTTTTTTTTTGGTATAAACAAATCGCTGGTGTTTATATCATATATCAAAGTTATGTGTATTAAGTGTTTTCGATAATATCTTTTCATATGCAATACGAATGGGCTAATTTCATGCTTAATGCTACAATTGAATTCAAAAGTTCTCAGAAATTGATTTCTTTATTTGTTCTCGAGCCGCAAATTGTTTTGTTTGTGTAATAAAATGTTAACTTTTATGGGATTTTTCAAAATTCTGTTTTCAACTCAACAAAAATGTTGTATGTCTTTTTACTTGACTCCAGTTTTACAATATAAACTCGCTTTTGAATTTTTATATATTTTTTTTTTAAATAGGATGTCTTTTAAATAAATACAGTCAAATATTAACTGCCGCTCAGTTGACTTTATTAAGTAATTTAGAATTTTAATATAGACAACGAAAAATTCCGCAGCTCTTGACGACTTTTTTGTGAAAATTTGAATAGAATTTTTGCAATTATTTTGGACGCCTGCGAATTTCGGCCAAATGCTTTTGGCTGCACACTCACATTCGTATTCACATTCGTATTCGTATTTGTATTCGCTTCTGCAATTTGTAATTCGTTGCCTCGATGCCATTCCTCCCAGAGCATAAAAAACAAAGTGCTCCCGGTTGGAGATAGATAGATATTTATATAGACTCATATAAAGATATAAAAATATACAAATACTCGCACCCGTTGCCACATGCATCTATATTTGAACACAATGCACTTGTATATGCGCAACTTGCCAAATGGTTCGAGAGTTCTATCTATCTCGGAAACAAAAAAACACAGAACAAGAAATATGTCTGCGGTTCAGGAATTTGCCATAAATAGCATCCGTCGAGCTGTTTTTTAATGTGCAACAGATACAACAACCTAGAGACGATGCCGCGTCCGTTGCACTGTTGTATCTGTTGGTTCGTTGTCTTCTGGCTGTTTCGGAAACTGTCTCTTGGATACCCATGATACACACGAGTATATGAGTATACTCACAACACTCACACATTCATGGATCGCATCTGAATAGCTCAATTAACCGGCAGCTTCGCATTTTTATGGCGTCTTCGACATTTGCTTCGCTTTGAGGGCACTTTTTTGTGTTATGTTTTGTTTTGCTTTATTATTAAAACGCTTCTTTACTCATTTCCCTTTTTCATTTCCACACAAAACGCCAATTTGAATTTGTGCTTTTAGTACCGTCAGCATTTCAAGTTTTCCCCATTGGGTTTTCCTATACGCGTCCCAGTTTATTCCCCAGTGTGACATCTGCAAATGGATTCAACAGTATTTTGATCACTTCGAATCCCGGAGATTAAACTATCAAAATTTTGTGATAATGCTCTGCAGTATTTTCTATGCATTCTAGATTCCGCACGCACTATCAATAATTAGAGACTATTTTAATTTTATATTATCAATTTCTTTTTTATTATATTTTCCAAATGCGGGAGAGAAAAAGTTTTGTGACAGAATCTCAATATATTTTCTTTATAGTATTATTAAGGGTTTTTTTTTCGTTTCTTTATTTATTAAAAAAATAAATTAGTATTCGTTTTATTTTTATTAAAATTCCTTTTATTTATTTACTTAAAAAATGGGACTAGAATTTAAGTATTTCTTTTAGTTTATTTTGTTATTTGTTCAAAGATTGGAACTTTAGTTTTTATTTTCTTTTTGTACTTATACTATATATATACTATACTATTTTGTATTAGTTTTGCTATAATTTATTTATTACTTTCCACTTTCTTTTGTATTGATATAAAATTTAGTATTTATTTATTTATTTAAAATTAAAGTCGTATTTGAATAGTGTAAATTTAAAAATTATATATACTGTAAGTTTTGTAGGAATCGAAAAGTTGACATTCAGCATAGGATCTAGAAGGTATCTCAGAGTCTCGCACACTCTCAATTATAGACTGCTAATTTGCTCCCCACCCTGCGTCTCTAGAATCGTCGTCGTCGTCGTCGTCGTCGTCGTCGTCTGTCTGATGCAAATTGAATGGTGTATTTATTTACGCTGAAGTCATCTTTGAATTTTTAATGGACTGCTGGTTAATGACCAGAAAGGCGCAATTAATGCCCAACTGTAATCAATCATCCGCTCCAATTAACCCAAAAAACATCTCGTTAATGTGATTCACCATATGCCAATACCCAATGCCCAATATCCAATATACTTAATATCCAATCCCTCCTTGAGCTGCTCGGTTGGTATGGATTTCAAAACTCATTACCGCGACCTTGTCAGTCTCCTCCATTATATATTATATATACACCAGCTACTATACATACAGTTTGATATCAAAGCAAGAGCCTCGAGTAAAATGGATTAAAAATTGATTCAATTCTATAGCCAAGACAAAGCGACCAAGGCGAAACTCTGCACCACGACCAAGTTCAAAGTTTTTAATCCTCTGTACTCGGAATTAATTAAAAGACAACAGTTAGTTTGAAAAGTTCGCTGTTTCAGCGGCAGCCGAATACTCTAATCGAATCGAATATTCTCGATATTATATAAATCGAATCTCAATATTTGAGTTAACGGCAAATATTTACATTATTGTAATCATTTTTTACCGTAGAGCAATTCATTATTTTTAGAATTTCTATATAGTATATTCTATTTTATTTTGTTACAATATATTGTTTGTTTCATATTATATTATTTTTATCTTATTGTTTTTTATTATTTCCTTGCATTTGCTTGTTTAAAAATATTTTTAGTTTTATTATTTTTACTTTATTGTTTATAAAGTCGAAGCACTTCCGTGTTTTTAAATGTTTTTAGTGCCGTGCTGAACATTTCATTGCATTATTTGCCGTCATAATATTTTAACTACCACAATTGGAAATATATTATATACATTTGTCAATTGCTTGCAACGATTCATTGAACACAAAATATATATATATATACGATTCTGTTTTGAAATTGCAATTAAGTGAAATGAAATGAATAGTTGCGATTAGCATTAACAGCGGCAATTAACATTAACATAAATATGTCAAGGCGGCTCGTTACGTGGCGTGATTATGTTAATGCCGATGTTAATGTTAATGCCAGGACGGCTAGGTAAACATTAATAATGTTAAATTGCACGAGTTTCATGCAAAGCGTTAATTGATTTGCCAATTTTATTGCATGCCAAAAACGACAAAACAAGTTTCCGTTAACTTTCCGTAAGGCAATTTGGTTAAGTTGCGCACTGAGAAGGCCTCTGAGAAGGGGGCGGCGCAGCAGGGAGGCGGGGCACAGCCACATTGACGTGTGTGTGTGTGTGTGTGTGTGTTCGCTGTAACATCTGCTGATTTTTGGCGCCTTCCATTGATTGATTTTCCTTGTGGTTGCATCTACTTAAAAATATATGTATATATATATTTCCATACATATGTATATATGTGTGTGTGTGTGTGTGTGTGTGTGGAGGTGTGCGTGCGAGTGTATAAATATAAAATATTTATACAGTTCGTGTAGTCAATTTACATCCGAGTCCATCAGCGTTGTCTCATCAATGTCAAGCCAATGAACCCAAATCTTTATTGCTAGCAACAGAATTTATTCAATTTATGCCCGCCCATCACCATCACGCCCACTTTTCTCGTGTACCTATCCACGCATATATATGCATGTATATATATATATATTCTATATTTGTGTGTGTGTACCCTTTTCAAATCACTTAAGTGTATGTGTGTGTGCGTGGCACAATAATGCATAACGAATTGAATAAATACACATTGGAAAAAACAAACTAAAATTATGAAAACCGCCTTTGAACGATGCTGAGATATCCTGCAATTTATTTATACTCGTTTTTATAATTATTCATTACTATTCATTACTTTGAATTCGAATTCTAGGATATAACAATTTCAATGTTATATTTATGTATTTCGAAAATTTAAAAAGAAAAAAGTGCTTTCAGATCAAACATGGAAATATTATATCGAAATATTCCAAAATTGAATCGGAAGCATTTATTCTTTACCTTAAAACTCTTCTAGAAATGATGATTTTATTTTTAATTCATATTTAGTTTTAAAACAATTGCGCCCTCCAAAAAACAGAATCTAAAAGCAATTACATTTTATATGAAAATGTTTACAATTTTAATAGGGACTTTAAATTTTCTATTCTGGGCATGTTTGCCATAAAATTGTTTTCAGTTCAATAATAAGTTTAAGAACAATTAATCAAATACAAAATTTTTCGATTGTTTAATTTTTTTTGTTAAATAAGTTTTTAAAAATATTATGTTTATACATTGCATTTCTCGAGTTACGAAATTGTCAAGAATTTTGAAGTTTTCAGAAGAGTTTTTTGTGAGGATTGAAAGTATTTTTCGCAGTTCTATTAGTCTTCGAGCATACCCCATTGCCTGAGTTATTTGCGCATAGGGTGCATACAAAATAAATGTAGATGTTTGTATATATATAAAATATACAATATAATGTATATACTGAATTCATTCAATTAGAAAGAAATGGGGAAAATCGTTTGTGGCTCAATGCTAAGTACGTGCCCATTCTGCGATTCTCCAATTCATATCGCTATTGCCATTTTCCTTTTCGCTTTTCCCCCATTTCTTCTATAGAAATAATCTTTATTGTGCATGTGTAATTGTTTTCGAGATTCTATTCTTTTTACTATGTGGGGGGGGTAATATAATATTGTATGACATAGGTACATAGTTATATGGATCTGTCTCGACAGTTGTTGAGGACCATTCACTTAATGTCTTGGCACTGGGGTTGGGGTTGGGGTTGGGGCTGCAGCACATCAATGTCTGTCTAAATATTTTTCGTGTGTCATTTCAATTTGTGTGTGTGTGTGTCTGTGTGTGTGGGGACAACAACTAAATTACTTTGGCACAACCTTTTGTGTGTTGTGCATTTATTATCAGCGTATTATATGTAGATGAATGCCCGAGTAGCATTGCCCGATGCCCGATGCTTTCATTAACTTGCCCTCCAACTGTCTCCGTCTGACATCCTGACGTCCTGACATCCTGACGGACGTTCGGCGACCCACATCTCGATGTCAGCTTTTGGCAGCTTTTCCGAGTAGCTCAGCGGCAAAAGGTCCATCAAATGCTGCTCAAAATCCAAAATCCCCTCCTTCAATGCTACCGTTATCAGGCTCATTGACTTTTGGCTTAACTGCAAGTTTTTGCTTGCTGACAACTTGAAAAGATGGCAAATAAAAGGAAAAGCAAAAGAGTTGAGATTCTATCGAAATTGCAGACAGAAACAGAATTGAGACTAAATCCGCACACACTATAAACATTTTATCCGGGGATGATAATTCCGTTAAGAACTGTATTCAATTACGAAATTATTATATTAGCTGCGAGTTTATCCTTATTGTTTTCCTCCTCTTCTTTTCCCCTTTTGCTGCTTTACCTTTTTTCCGGTTTCCGTTTCGTTCGCTTTTTTTTTTTCTCTGCTTTGTTACTTTTCACTTGACGTAAAGTTTTTGGCTGTTGTTGTGAAACTTTTGTTTCGGTTTGCCGCAAACTGCTTATCATTCTATTTCTCGTCTCCTTGTTGTTTGTGTTTCCTTATTTCTCGGTGATTTGCATCTCTCTGATCTTTCCTGCTCTTATTGCTGTTCCGCTTGAGTTGACTTCACAGTCTTCTTTTCATTTCCCTTTGCCCTGTACTTTGCATTTCCGTCTGCTTCTGATTATTTTCATTTAAGCTTTACTTCTCACTTTTCTGCTCGCTTCGATTTTCACTTTTCTTCTCTTTTACTTTGTGTGATTTTTACTTTCATTTCGCTTTTCTCATATTGTTTTTATTTAATGCATTTCTTTTGCTTATCTCTTTGCTTCTCATTTTAATTTAAATCTTACTTCTCACTTTATTTATCTCCGCCTTTCGTTTTACTTGTTTGCCTGCTTCTCACTATACTTCTCACTTTGCTTCTGTTTTTGCCTTTTCTTTTTTGCTTATTTTATGACTCTCTCTCTCTCTAATTCTCATTACTTTTACTGCTTAGTTTGCTTCTCTCATTGCTTTTCTTGTTACCTTTCTTTGTGCTTTTCATTTGACTTCTCTTTTGGTTTTTGATTTGACTTCTTTATTTAGCCTAGATTTGTTCTGATCTTCTCTCTTCGTGTTGCTTCTGCATTTTGTATTCTGTCTTTCCTTCTCACTTTATTGTTCGGTTTGCTTTTTATCTTACCTTAGTTTTATCGCGTTTTAATTAACCCTGCTTCCACCTTCTCATTCACTTCTCGTTTCACTTTTCGTCTCAGTTGCGCTTTCTGTCATTGTTGCTTCTCGCATTGTGCTTCTCGCTTCTTCTTCCCTCACACACACACACACACACGCACACACACACATGCTTTATGCTGTCGCTCAGGAAATGTCCCTTTTTGCTTCTCACATTTTGCTGTTCATAAAATATTTCGCTTTGTCGCTCGCTTCTCGCTTCCCGCTTCCCGCTTGGCTTCTCCCAACATCGCTGACGCTGACGTCATTCCGCCGCACGTAAGCCGAGAAGTGGGAGACGGGGGGGGGGGGGAGCGACGTTACCTAACGGTCTTTCTATAGCAGGCCATTGGGGGCAACTCATCCATTCTTTATCGCCGTCCCGTCCCTTAAAAAACCCGCAACAAAAAACAATGTTGAAAGTGCCAACAGAAGCTTGACGAATGCAACGAGGTCGAGCAGCAGCAGCAGCCAGCGGAGGAGGAGGAGGAGGTATTAAACTGTGGCTGCTTTTGGCCAAACTTAACGATTTTCTTGTTGTGCTTCAGACAATAATGAATTTATACCAAGGGTCGCTCAGATAGTTGCCACTGCGGTCGGTCGGTCCGTCTCAGGAATTTACCTTCCACCTTCGGCCTCCGCTCTGATTTTCGAGTTGTGCAATAAATTTTTATTTGTACATGCGAACGACGGATTGACGGCGAGCCAAGCGAACGTTTTTCGCAATGTGGGGACTGGGGATTCGGGAATGGACAACAAGAAGAGCGCCTGGAGGGCTGGAGGGCTGGAGGAGGCGTTGTCCGGAATTGTGGCCAGGCCATTAAACAACGCTGTCAGGTTTGAATGGGCAAACCTGAAGCGGCCATTACACAATAGCATTTTTGCCTCGTTGTTGTTGCTGCTCTTGGTTTTCCTGCATTTTCCTGAATTTTCCCCCTCTCTCTCTCTCGTTATACCCGCTACTCAGAGCATAGAAGGATATTCCATGTACAATATGCTGCACTTCAAACCAGCAAAAAAACGCTTGCAGCTGCAGCCGAGAGTTCAACTCCTGAAAAGTTTTTTTTTTTTTAACTTATTTAATTAGAGGAATATTTGAAAAGAAAAACACAAAACTGATATTCTAGTGGCAGAGGAGGCCGAATATTTTACATTTTAATTTATACATTTTGAAATGTTTTCTTGTTTTAATTTATTCAATTTGCTGAATATTTCAAGCACTTGCAGCTGATATTCTACTAGCAGAGGAGGGCGACAGTTCAACTCCAGCCACGCACAAATATTTTGAATTTTAAGTGTTAAATGTCCGTAAATTCATTGATTTAAAAATGTTTTGAATAGATCAGCATTATTTTCTTACTGTTCGTGTTCAAGTGACAGTATCATACTGCCCATGAGTTGAACTTAGTTACACTTGGGCACACCTTTTTTGGTTTTCAGCAGGCATTTCACAGTCGAGCATGCTCGACTCTAGCTGTTTTTGTGGCTGTTTTTTTTGTTGTGTTGCGTTTCGTGTTGTTTTGTTTTTCTTTTTGTGATTTTTCGTGCTCGCTGCTGCTGTTGTTGGTGTTGTTGGTGTCGTTGGTGTTGTTGGTGTTGTTGGTGTCGTTGGCAGTTTCCTCTGTTTCGGACACGAGCCTGTGGCCGTTGTGGCTACTCTGACTCCTTGTTGTTGTCGCCTTTGTTTTATTGTTATTGGCCCGTGCTGTGGGCCATGTTTTAACGCCGACTCTGCCTGAATGACATCTGGGTCACCTGGGCAACTGACACATAACTTATTCCTCCACTCGCACCTTTCCTCTCCCTCTCCCTCGCCCTCTCGCTCTCGCTCTCCTCTCTCGGTCTCTCCGACAGGACATTCACATGGCACCAGGGGTCAATCTCTCGCTCGATTTGTTCTCATTTCTTGAACTGCAGTAATACAGAGACCAACTACTTCATTGCATCCTTTCGCATTCGATTTCTTGCCGGATTACCCTTGATTTATCCACCTACAAATGCAAATCAATCTGGGAGCCAAAGTCTTTATACTCTACTTCCCTATCTGTGATCTGCGTGTGAAGTAATTGATCTGAGCTGGGCAGTAAATTCATTCAAATTGATTGGAAATAATTGCGCTATGAATTCACATAAATTGCACTTAATAGTTGTTTAATATCTGATTAAGCGCAGTTATAATGGCATAATTGGCATAGTTAAGTTGCGCATCAATCTCAGATTAAGAATCGATTCAATTTTTGTATATATTTTTGAATAATTCCAACTTTTAATCGATATTTAATATGCAGATAAAACTGGAGGTAGCAAAAAATTAAGTTGGGCTTTTAATCTATTTAAATCTATGTATATTTAAATGAATTTTGAAAATATTGAGAAAAAATTTTAAGTTTTCGAAAAATATACCAATTATTATTTAATAAATTACATATAAAATATTTTAATTAAAACTCTTTTCAACGAGGATTTAAAAATATGCAGGCAATTTTTTTTAATAAAAGTAAATAAATGAAACTCAATAGACATATAATTTTTATTTTTCAACTAGCAAGAAAGCATAAAGATTTAAAAACTTTAATACTTATTTTTGAAAGATACTAATTACATAGAATTTTATTTTGTGAGCTTTTACAGTATACGTTATATTATTATTATATTATAATTTAAAGAAAATTTCAAGTGTAAGAAGAGTTGCTAAAAGTCATGACAATACCAATTTCAATATTTTGAAGAATTTCAAACTACAATATCGTGCGCTGTAATTGCGTTGCGTGTATAGGGTATCTGTGAGCTATCAAGCCACAATCTGATTGCCAGATCCTCCTGCTTATCTGATTACTTTACAAGGGATTACATGCACATGCATCTCGTACATTCCACATTCCACTTTCCGCATTCCATATGACAAATACCGTGCACACACAATTCCGTATTTTATTGTTTAACTGCAGACTGGAGGGATGGGGAATGGGGAATGGGGACTGAGATGGGGAGATGGGGAAGGAGACTAACTGTCATGCTTCTCGGGTCTCGGGTCTCGGGTTGACAGGCCAATCAATATGGCAACGGGTCGGCAGCTGCCTTCAGCGGCTGCTTTTAATGGCTCTTTTAAAATTGGCTATGGAAATTGAATTCATGTAGCCGTCGACTGTCTGCCCCGACTTCGCCTGCATATTGCATACATTACTCGGTGCTGGGCACTTCCCGGTACTCCCTATGTGCTTGCTCCTGGTACTGAAATGAGTTGGCACAAAACAAGAACGGAACAACAGCAGAAACTCAAGTTAAAATTGTACTTGATTACTTCAGAGTGTGCTCAACTGTGAGATACCCGCAAACAAATGCAAATTCAATCTGGCTGCTTGGAATGAATTCAGTTACTTACTCTAACATAATTACCTTCTCTAAAATAAGCGAAAATTATATAGAACTCCTAGTATTTATTTATCTATTATTGCTAGCACTCACATGAAAATTATTATATTATATATTAAACTTAATTTTACAATTGGGCGCAATCAATTGCAAACCTTTAACGTGGCAATTTTCCGATAGAAAAGTATCATGTAGATACTGATTACTGATAGATCATGATTACTGATCAAAAATACCCAATACTTTTAACAAGTTCGCTGAATACACTTGTATCAGGTATTAAAAAAATTGAGAATGTTTTTGTAACCCAATTTTTAGGTGCCACAATTGTCTGGCCAGCGGCTTTTGGGTGGCTGTACTTTGAACGTACATAGCGGGTCTTGTGGCATGGGGATCAGGTTGGGGGTTGGGGGTTGGGGGTTGGGGGGTTGGAGTGACAAGGGTGGCTGGCTATTATTAGCGGCACGCTTGACATGCTAACTGGGAAGCGGAATGGTGCTTTTCCAGGTGTTCGACTTTTCACATTTCGTGTCGCTTATGTCCCAGGACTCATGTCCTGTGTGTCAGTGTGACCGTAGCTGTGTAACAGTGTTAGCTGTGACTGTCACTGATGCTGTCGCTGTCGAACAAATGAATATTTATAATTAAAATGTTATGTAATATATGTTATTATTTTATTCGGAATGAATATTTGATGTCATATTTATTATGACAATTATGTTTGACTTTCACTCGAAATAATCATTAAATAAGAACGTAAAAGAAACTGATTTAAAATAATCGAACAGAGCGATAAACGAAAATTATCGAAAATGAACAATGAACAATGAACGAACACGAAAGGATCAATGAACGATTCGGGGAACTAAATGAACAAACTAGTTTGAAACTGATCAAAAGAACAGAACAAATGAACTGGTGCAGTAAATGGTCGTTTACCAACACTGACAGAACAGTTGTAAGCTGGACTCGCTGGTGCGGGAGGCGAGTACAAAAACTTTCTTGCATAATTTACATTGTTCGTTTGGTATTTATAGCTGAATTATTGATTTTCATTGTTACCGATTTGAAAGTTGTGTGTTGCTTTCAAATTAGTTTTACCCCCCCCCCCCCATTCCCCTATCGGTTATCAAACTCTGCTTTCGTTGTTGTTGTTGACCCACCAAACTTTGGTCGCCCAATCTATCCGCTTGCATATCAAATTTAGACATACAATATATAGAAATGCTTGTTTAACATACGCACACACCTACACATGTGTGTGTGTGTGTGTGTGTGTGTGTGGCATGTTCATGGTCGCTGGTCGACTTAAGCTCTTGTGCGTGAGTTCATGTTTGCATTTCAATGTTTGCTATCCCGTAGGTGTGTGCGGTCATCAACGTTCTCCTTCTTTCTCCGCTTCCAGTGTGAGTTCCAGTTCCAGCACACACACACACACACACACACACGCATACGTTTTACTGTTACACGTGCTGCTTGCGTTCGACTCGTTTCCTAGCTCGTTATCTTCAACTACTACTTCTCCCCCTCTCTCGCTCTCTCTCTCTCTCTCTCACTCTGCCGCTGCTTTTGTTTGGTTTATGAAAAAGAGCTTTTGCAGAGCTGCAGCTTTTGGCACAGCTTAAGCTCGGCTTCTTCCCTTTGGTAGCCAGCGCAAACATTGACTTCATGCACGTTAAGCTGCAGTTCATGGCTGGCCATTGCTGCCCATTCAGTTTTCCTCAATTTCACGCTGAACTTTAATTGAGACATTTGACAGACAACTCTATAAATGCAGTTGTCAAATACCTGTCATTGCTGGTAACAATTTAATGCTGTTAAAAGCAGTGCAGCCAATTTTTCGGCTTGAAACTTTTAGTTGCTGCCAATTACTTTTGATTGCCATTGACAAGCTCGAGACTGTCCACTCTGCATAACAGAGCTGCTAACGCAGCCTTGACGTACAGACTTTTTAGAGTGGCGAAATGTAACTTTTGACTTTTTGGCAACAAGGACTGCAAACATTTAGAAATTTATGCATAGTAAGCGTCCAATTTGTTGCTTTCGAAAATAGAATTGAAGCGAACGCTTTGTGGGTAAGGGTTATTTAAATGTGAGTGTCCAGTTTGCAAAATAAAACGTACATAGATAATGACAGTTTCAAAAGGTGACTGTCCACTCTGCAAAATGGACTTGCTAACTGCATATTAAGAGCTGCTATTAACTTTAAATGCCAGCCCGAAGGCCACAGTTGCTCCGGCTTTCTATGTAGCTTGTGCTTTGCCACCGAATTCTAAGATACAAATAATAAATGCATAAATAAATCAAATATGTAAAATGCATTTTGAAAGCTGCTTTTCATCTAAAATGCCAGTCTGAAGATCACAGTTGCTCTGGCTGCTTTGTCTACTATAGAAATGAATTGTAAGCGACAAAAACACTCTTTAAAAGGGAACAAATAAATACAAAAAATACATAAAAAATAAATAAATAAATAATGAAAGTAGAATTGACGTCTAAGTTACAAAAACTTTGCTGAGTTTGTTGTTTATTTGTTAAGAGTTTTTCGAAAATACAATTATCAAATTGGTTAAGTAAATGGAAAATGTAGAATCGAATTCTAAATTGCAATTAACAAATACAAAACTAAGAACAACTCAAACAACTCATTGCTGATATTTCATATTAAATGTATAAATTTATGAATAATCTGGAATCCATTTACAAGTTGCAATTAATTAATCAACAAAATAAAGTGCAACTTTGCTGTTTTTGAAGTGATATATTTTTTTGCTTGCTTGTTGTAAAAAGTCAAACGATAAAAATACTAAATGCATAAATAAATGAATCAGATCATGTTCAAGTTTCACTTAACAAAAAAAAAAAATAAATGAAACTATGTTTTTTGCTGCAGTTGTCGATTCAAAACTAACGCGATAAAGATACAAAATACTTGAAAAAATAATGTAGAATTGAATAATTTTAAAATGTTTCTGTTGCAGAAGTCAATTTAAAACATACATAAAATTGCTAAAAACTTAAATAACTAAATAAATAATTTCGAATTGAACTCTTAGTGGCAATTAACAAATTTAAAATATTTCCGTTGCAGATTTCAATTGAAAACTTGCACGACAAAGATACTAAATAGTTTAATAAATAATTTTGAATTGAACTCGTAGTGGCAATTAATAATTTTAAAATATTTCTGAGACAGATTTCTAAATAATTAAATAAATAAAAAATTATTAGAATTATAGAATTAAACTCTTAGTGGCAATAAATAATTTAAAAATATTTGTGTCGCATACTAAATACTTAAATAAATATGTTAGCATTGAACTCTTAGCTTACATTTATATTAAATATTATTTATTTATTTATTTTAAAGTATTATTTATTTTAAAATATTTTCATTGCTAAATACTGAATTATGCACAATTGCATAACTTTAAAATATTGTTGCTCACTCACACGACAAAGATACTGAATACTTGAATAACTAAATAAATAACTTCGAATTGAACTCTTAGTGGCAATAAATAATTTTAAAATATTTCTGAGACAGATTACTAAATATATAAAAAAATAAATAATTTAGAATTGAACTCTTAGTGGCAATTAACAAATTTAAAATATTTCCGTTGCAGATTTCAATTGAAAACTTGCACGACAAAGATACTAAATAGTTAAATAAATAATTTTGAATTGAACTCTTAGTGGCAATTAATAATTTCAAAATATTTCTGAGACAGATTACTAAATACATAAATAAATAAATAATTTCGAATTGAACTCTTAGTGGCAATTGATAATTTTAATATACATATTTCTGTTGCAGATGTCAATTCAGAAGTTAAACGATAACGCGAACTCGGGCTACGTCAGCTCCGAGGAGACGGACTCGCTGCTGGTGTCGAGCACGACCAAGGGGAGCAGCGGGGGTCGCAGCGCGCTGTTGCGCCAGGTGAAGAGCAGCAGCAGCAGCAGCGCGGCGGCAGCAAATGGACCAACAACAACAACAACAACAACAACAGCAGCAGCAGCAGCAGCAGCGGCAGCGGCAGCGGCGGCAAACAATATGGCTTCCACGTCGGGCGGCAAACCGACACTGATGCGTCAGGATCGGACTTCCACGTATCTGACGAGTCCGCAGCAGTCGCAGCAGATGCGCATGGGCTCCGAGGAGAGTATGCGGGGCGGGGGCGGGGGCAGCTTGATGGGCGTGATGGGGGGACACGAGGAGGATGTGGAGCAGGGGCTGCGCGCAGCCATCGTGCCGGACATCGAGGTGCATCAGGAGGAAGTCGAGGACCAAGAGCCGAGAACCACACAGAACACATCATCAGCAACATCAGCAACATCAGCTGCAGCGACGACCAAGTTGCAACAGCAACAATCCAGTGAACAGCTGCAGCTGCAGCTGAAGCAGCAGCAGCAACAACAACCGACCATATCAATTATGAATTTAAGTCCGAGCGGCAACAGCCACGGCTCGAGTCATCCCAATTTGGGCACCACATCATATCAGAATCTGTCGTCGAGCATACCGCCGAGTGCGCCGAGTCGCTGTCGCGCCTGTCGCAACTGCAGTCGACGGGCGAGCACGACGCCGATCTCGACAACGAGCGCAACGATGGGAACAATGATGATGCAGCAGCAGATCGATCGATCGGCGTCGCGGGACAGCGTCAAAAGTGCCTTCCAACCGGTCAACAATCTGACCAGCTCGATGGCCATATGCATATCAAACTCGGCCCTCCAGCAGCAGCTGCAGCACCAGCAACAGTTGCAACATCAGCAGCAGCAACATCAGCAGCAGCAGCAACAATTGCAGCTCAATCAGCAACATCAGCAGGTGCCGCCGGTGCTGATCACGTCATCGCCGACAACGGGCAATGGGTCGCGTATCATCCGGCAGAGTTCGCAGCCGGAGTCGAGCACCACGGCCATCATCTGCTGCGGCTCGCATGCGGCATGCGGACACTCCCACACGGTGCCGAATGTGTCGCTGAAGCAGCTGCGCGAAAGCACCACAGATGGCATCGCTGGCATTGCTGCCGATTCCCTCAGGATCAATGGCGGCATGCGGCCCTTTAAGCAGGTAAGTCCCCATCTCTCTCTCTCTCTCTCTCACATGCGAAGGCAACCGAACCTAACCTTCGAAACTACGAGTATGTGTGTTGACCTAACCTACAAAAAATGCGTGTGTATATATTTGTGGAGCAAACTCTACAACCCCCCCGAACCGAACCCGAAAACGACCCCGAGTCCGCTTCTCGCCTTGCCCCCTAGCATTCGATGTTCTGTGTGTGTAAAATTATCGATTGGTCACACTGAACAACAGCAAGAACACGCATCATTCTTCGCATTTTTGATCAGCTCGTCTGTCTGCTTTTACAAATGAAACTATCGATAACTGGCGATACTTCAAATTGCTGGCAGGTATTATTGCCAAGCGAAATATTAATATTTGTAATAGTCAATTGCATTACAAGCAAACCACTTTAGGTCTCTTTTTTTTAAATCTGCTTGTCTGTCTGCTATACTAAATTAAGCTATCGATAACTGGCGATAGTTTCAAATTGCTGGCAAATACTATTGTTGTGTCTGCCAAGCGAAATATTAATATTTGTAATAGTCATTTGAATTACAAGCAAACCACTTTAGGTCTCTTTTTTTTAATCAGCTTGTCTGTCTGCTATACTAAATTAAGCTATCGATAACTGGCGATAGTTACAAATTGCTGTCAGCATTTATTGTTGTATCTGCTAAGCTAACCTTATATTTATTATAGTCATTACTATACTTTAGCTATTTTCTGTCAGCTTAAACTATCGAAAAATACGTAAACAAGAGCACTTCAATCTATCAAGTATTTATTGTGGGGCTATATTCAATTTTAAACTTACATTAGCATTGTATTAATTATTAGCAATCAACTTAAATTGAGAAACACAAATATTGACGGAATTACCGATAGTAAGGCGATTGAAATGCAGATTTTGATTAAAAATATATGCAGAAGTAGAATTTTATAGCCGCAGTTTGATAATTTTCTTAGTATTAAGAGCAGCAAAAAGGCTGTAAACAGTTTTATAAATGTATCAATCGATAACTAGCCATTTCAATAGTAATTGATAGTCTCCCTTTTCTCATTTAGATATTGCCAAACTCTTCCCTAAATGTTGTCTCGCAAATAGTAAACACACTATATATAATATATATATATTATCCATTGTAGACCAATCCATAATATCGGTGTAAAGTTCCCCTCCAAAACTATCGATAGTAATATACGCAATTATGCTTTAGGCTCATATCACAAATTGATGTCAGCATTATTTTTTCATTTTTGGTTTTGGCTTTCAATTACAATTCCCTACTTATGTCTTACGCTTAGTATTTATAATGCCCTCCGACTTGCCTCCAGATTCGTAAGCGAGTTTCAAGTTTGCCTCAAGTGGATTTCCATGCCCAAGTACTTAAGTATCGCGCGAGCATTAAGTATTATAATGAACATTCAATGCATACAACATACAACGGGAGGCGCGCTTTTTTTGCTTTCGCTATTTCTGTGTGGGTGTTTTTTTTATGTGTGTTTCTTTTATTTCTTCTCATTTTTCACATTTTCACATTTTCACATTTTCACGCGCTCAAATCCAATTAGTGAAAATCAATATTGCTCATACGCCACATTGGCCCAATAATATTAATTATAATATTTTTGCTACTTCTTCGAGCATTTTTGTATATTTTGTTCGTTGCTTTCCCCGCCCGATCATAATTAAAAAATTTTTGTGTTTACTCGCCGAAACGACTTGAGAGATTTGTCGGTATGTATCCAAAGGAGATTGGGTCGATGGGTGGTATGAGTGATTTGAGTGGTTGAATGAATTGGTGGTGAATTGGTTGATGGCTGGCCAGCTCTTGGGTGGTTGCTTTTTCCTTTATTTGACAGCCGATTGTAAATCAAATTCGAGGCAATTTCATTTTCAACGAGGTCATTGCGGCCCTTAACCGTAACCATAACCGAAAAAAACGAAAACGAAAATTGAAATCTCCCATCCCGGCTGGTCGAAATTGATTATTCATAATGCGCTGGAATTGTAAATTAGTTGGAAGTTGTCAATATTCCATTTGTTCATTTGCCAGTCCCTTTCAATTTCCTTTCCCTTCTATTCATATACATACATATATATTTTTTTGTTCGTATCTGTATTCATAGTCAGATCACGTCGAAATACTTGTAGTATTAACACTTCGGAGTCGAGTCTAAATATAGCAGCGCATTCTAATTAGTATTGTAATTAATATCAATAAATTTCGACAATGTCTGAACTTTTTTTTTTTTTGGTATTCTTGTTTACGCCGCGTGCTGACCTTAAAATGATTGATGAATGTTTTCACTCTTTGACATTTGCTTCGATGGCTCCTCGAGCTATCCTTGCTCCTCTTTCTCTCCTTCGGAGAGAGAGATAATTGACACTTTCGCTGTTGGGTTTATTATATAGCCCCAGGAACAGCCAATAAATGAGCTTCACCCAAGTCCTGTCTGCTGTTAAACAGCAAAGCAGCTTATGGCCAATTTGTGTGTGTTTCTGTGTGCGTGTGTGTCAAAAAGCTTTGTCACATTCAAAGTGTAACTAGCGCCAAAGCTAATGGCCAACAAGGATAATGATATAGCCCAACGGCAGTTCGCTAACCCAATGGGACAATGTTCTGCTCCTTCCCGTTTCTGTTTTTCTGTTTTATGACGACCATTGCATACTTTTAGCTTAAGAGCTTAAAGCTCTCATCAATTTTGTATGCAATTTAAAGTACACTGCCCGACGACCATAAATAAATACTCAGCATACAAACAGTGCTGCCAGATGCTTTGGCTTGCAAGTCAAATGCGCTAACTAAAAAAAACTAGATACAAAAATTGGAAAATAAAATACACACAAAATAATTCAGTTTTCTATCAGTTACAAATTTATATTTAATTAACAATATTATTGTGTTTTCTGTTCATATATACTTTTTTTTAATCTGAGCAATAAAATAGTATAATTATACATTTTCGACGACAAACCAAATACTTAATATTTAAAACATTTGTTTTTTTATCGAGTATTTTAATAGAAATAGCTTTTAAATTATTTCGGACTTTTTTATTTGACCTCAAAAAGAATTTAAGAATAATTCTAGAAATATTTGCAAAAGTTAATAGCGCTTTATTATTTAAAAAAATGCTAAATTTGGTAGCAGGTCATATCTAGCTTGAAATAAGCTAAACTGGCAGCACTGACGCACTGCCAACAGCAGCAGGACAAAAGCTTTTGGCATTTTACATGCTGTCGTGTAAAGCTTTGCGAGCTTTGCGCCGCCTGCGCCTCAAAAGCTCTTTGCACTTAATTATGCAACGCGCACCAAAACCGAACTTTTCATTCATTGTGTGCGCTTGCATTGTGCATGTGTGTGTGTGTGTGTGCATGTGTGTGTGTGTGTGTGTGTGTGTGTGTGTGAGCAAAGTTTTCAAATGCCAAGTTCATGTGTGGGGAAAAAGCTAAGGAACTTCATGAAACGTAAACACGTGCCAAGAAGTGAGTGGGAGCGAGACAGACAGCGACCGATGACAATGACAGACGACTGTATTATTATTATGATTATATTAATGCCTTATAGTCGCCATATATCATCGCACTCACTAGTTTCGCAATTATTTATAATTTCGCAATATGCAAATGGGTTTTCTGCATTTCCGCAAAAGCTTCGCCATTTTTTATTTTGCGTGCGCGCCCAAAAGTATGCAGCAGATTTTCTCTCTGCAATTAATGAACCCAATTGGGGCGTGTGGAAATCGTAATCATTAAATGCCAACCTCGCCCCTGAGTATCGGATGCAATGAAATATTCACAGAGATTGTGACTAAATTGCAAATGCAAAATGTCAAATGTATTGAATTCCAAACTAATTAAATGGCAACAATTCTAATGATTTGAAAATTAAATGTATTTGTGGCATTGCTGACTACAATTTATGGAAATGGAAAATGAATATGAATTATTACGAACCATAATAACTAATAGTAAAATTCCTTTAAATTCAAAATATTAAATTTGTAAAGAGTTTTGAAAGCTCATTTTCCATAATATTGAATAATTTCTCAGAGAATCTGAGAAACAATATGTTTGTCATTTCATATTTGCAAATAAAATAGTAGATTAAAATTTCAAATTATTTGTTGGAATTTAATAGATATCGTTTTGCAACATCTGACGTCTCATCTGTCTGTCTGTGTAACCTTTTCTTTTTTCAACTATATAGCTATAGATTAATATGCACATTCTACATTTAAACTATGTATTTCTCTAGTTGAAATTATGAATCTATAAATACATATGAAAAGTACTCTGACTTTGACTCCTCCCCAATTCATATTACTCGTATTGTAATCTTGGTAAACATATATTTATATATCCCCAGACCCTCTGCCCTCTATGTATATTTCATATTGTTAAATGTGTACAAAACTAAGTCTATGATTTGGTATCGATTATATTACTAGCATAATGACTATTGTAATTATATATATTGCCACTACTATTGTGACTATTCTAGATTAGTTTATTCTAGTGTATTCTTGTCTATCCCCCAATTCGTCCAGCTTACATTATTATTATCCTCTTAACTAACTAGCTAAACTAATTAATTATTGAACTAACTAAATAACTAACGAAATTAATTAAAAACGAAAACTGTACTAATCACAATTCGCATCAACAATTCTCCTCAGGGCGTTCTTCTAATGCCTCGCACATTGTCCGAAAGCCGAAAATTGCGACTTAGAAGGGCCTTCACAGAGGCCACTAACGAAACGCTACAATGCTCCAAAATGGTATTTAATCACAAAATCTTACAAACCAAACCAAACCAAACCAAACCCAACAACAAATTAAATAGCAAAACTAGCATTATCCCAAAAATATTTCAAACTTCGATAAGCATTTTTACACAACCATCTACAAATATACCATATTTATATGTATTGTGTACATACAAAATATAGCAAAGTTCATTAGCAACAAATCCAAATATACCAACAAAAAATACCAACAAAAAAGTTTTGTAGTTGAAGTTGAGCACCGTTTAAAACCCCAAACCAAACCAAAAAAAAAAAATGCGATACATTTAAAATGCATTGAATGCCCGTAAACGTAATTGATATGAAACGTATCTCGATATTCGTTGAAACACACTCTCACAGAAATACTTACATTCATACAATCAATATAGTACATACACGTATATAGTCGAGCATATCTGAATGAATCATGTCAATCAGCTAGAGCATCCGCTACTTGGTTCATCAATTTGAGCTCTTCAAACTTTTGGATTCGTTGCAAAACGAATTTCAAACATTTTCCACATCGTTTGGCTGCGCTTCATCGAATGCTGATTACACTCGAAACACTCACACTCACTTTCATTCACAATCACATTCACATTCACACATTCGACTCTTTAGATCGTTGCTTGTAGTTTTATAGATACTAGATTTGTAGCGTTTTAAGTGTATTTTGTGTATTTCCATAATCGATCAAATTGATCATAAAGGTAAGCGTAGTTTTTGAATTTCAATTTGAATTTTGAATATACGATTCTTTCTGCCTGCCCGTTGAATACAAAATGCACTCGTTTTGCTTATGAATCAAATCTTTGACGCACCATTTAGAACGAAAAAACAAAACAAAAAAAAAAACATTACAATAATCATTTCTTTGAATTTTTAATATCTGCCCCGAAAAATATGTTTTGGGCGAATCGATCATCTCGATGATATGATGAGTTGGGGTTCCGGGTTCGAATTGGCATCGTCGTGATATTCTATGGAGTGCCAGCGTTAAGGTTACTCTGTAAAAATATAAATACAAAATATAATAATATAACTAATGATATATTATAAAAAATACATTGACATCACTTATATAAATTCGCTAGAAGCGAATAAAAAATATCTAAAATATCAACTAACCAAGTTTTTAATGAAAACTACAATGAAATTCCAATTGAATTTTATTTTGATGAAATTTCCCCTAACTTATGAAAAATGCATTGAAATATCTTAGGAATTTCATGAATTTTAATGAATTTTCCAATGCAAACAATGCTAAAATAATTTACAGATATTTATTTTATTTTAATGAAATTTCCCTTAACTTATGAAAAATGCATTGAAATATCTTAGGAATTTCATGAATTTTAATGAATTTTCGAATGCAAACAATGCTAAAATAATTTACAGATTATATTATTTACGATTAACCAGTTAATACAAAATGCAATGAAATATCTTATTGTTATTGATATTTATAATGCACACTCTAATGACATCAATTGATTTATAATATTATTTTAGCTGAAATTCTTTATATTTGCAAATATTCGCGATGAATTTTCGGAATTTCATAATTTTAATGATATTTTTAATGGCATTTCAATTGAATTGAAATATTAATTTAGCTGGAATCCTTTACTCATGCTGTTATCCCAAATGGCAAATGTAAAGAAAATTCCAATGAATATCCAGATATAATCAGATACCCTAGAGATTTTCACTTTTGATGTAGAACAGCCAATAATACAAGATGTATTTGTGCAATTTATTGCCGATTTCTCGACATCGATGCGGTAAACTAACGTGTAAATATTTAAGGTTACATTCGTTGGTAAAAGGCCAGTGTGAATTATGTTTTCCTTTTGGCAATTTACTCAATTTTTGGCTGGAATTCATTTAGCTGGCGTCTATTCTTTGTTTTATTACGCGCAACAATTGCAATTGGCTGCCATCCAATAATTGTTGAATAATATGCGAAAATTCTCGGTACTCATCGTTTAATTGGGAATAATGCCCATCTGGGACAAGGTTTCTTGTTTATGTCTCATTTGCCATTTGCCATTTGCCAAAGGGGCAAGACGATGAGTCATTCAGCAGGCACAATTGATGGGCACAGGGCATCGTCGAGTTCATACAAACCTGTCGACCGACAAATGACCATTTAGTTCTTGGCAGCGAGAGTGAGAGGAAGCGTTTGTCGTTTCCGTGACGTAGGCGCAATCAATTGTGTTAGAGCAGAGCGGATGTCTCTCTCAGCTGCCGGCTGCTGTTTCCATTCAATTCCCAGCCATCGAGCGAACGATCGGCTCGCGATCGTTAATCGGTTACGGTTTCGGTTAATTCGTAATCACGACGATCATCGCGACCAAAGCGTCGCGTGCTGCGATGCCCTTTCCCAACCCCCCTCCACCTCCCAAAAGAAAGTCCTCTCACTTTCACACTCGATCGCTCAATATGCAAGTAATATTAAAGATCCTGCTGTGAGCATTATTCTGCATTATTGAACATTTTAATCAAGCCTTGTCTTAAATATTGGCGACCAGTCTAAACGCAACTCTTATGATATAAATAATATAAATAATATTCATTATTTATTATTGAAATTTATACAAATTGGGCTACAGATATTGGCATTCAATTTTCCAAATAAATCACGATTAAATTTTGTGAAAATTAACTAATCCATAATTGCCCAAAGTTTCTTATTTAATTAAATTTGTAATTGCGAAAAATTGTATTGGCTCGATGCTCCTTATGATTTCCAAAAGTTTCAGCAAACTTACACATAGGTAGCTGAGGTAGCTGATATTTATTTATTTTCTATTAATTTTTTATTGCTTTATATTTTCATTAAACTGATAAAAAGTGAATTATTTTTACTTCATTGTAGGGTAGTGAAATTTAGCTTTTTATCAAAATACATTTTTATGTAATTTACGAGTATTTTAATTTATTAAGTGTAAAATCGACTATAAACAGTTGTCATTCAAGAAATTACAATAGTAAATCAAGCTTGGGAATTAAAGAAGTAAAATTGAATTAAAAAATGTTAACATTGAATTAAATTCTAGAGGTTAGGCTTCAAAAAGTGAAATAGGGATCACTAAAATTCTCGTGTTCGATTTTGGGAATATTCCAATAATATTTCGAAATAGTTATTTGTTTTTTCATTTAATGATAGCACTTAATTCTGTTGTTAGTTAGTGTATTCAATCGTCGGCTGCTTCTTTTTGTTGCTGTGCTGCGTGGCGTCCCTTGGAAAAATTGAAATCTAAATAAAATGATTTCGCAGCAGAGCAGACAGCATTTGTGCGGATAACGGCAACGCGACCAGAGGCCGCTCTCTCTCTCTCTCTCTCTCTCTCGTTCGCTCTCTCTGTGTGTCTGTCTCTGTCTCGTATAACGAAGACAATTGTTGTCAGAGTCTGTTTATCAGTTTAACAGTTGTTCAGTTCGGCAGTTGTTCAATTTCCAGGTCGCAGCACACATGGCCAATGAAAGTGCCAAAAAGTGAACTCAACCTGACTGCCTGTCCTCTGTGTGTGTGTGTGTGTGTGTGGTGTTTGTGTGTGTGTGTGTGTGTGGTGTGTGTGTGTGTTTACATTTGGACAATTACGCAGCCGCCAAAAGTCGAAGGAAAATTGAAAAACAATTTTGGAAATCGAGAAAAACGGGCCAAAAGTAAATAACACACAACTGCGAAACGACGGCGAAAAATGCATTCGTTCTACAACAATGAGAATTTATGGAAATTCAGCTGAAAATTCAACAACCAGTAAACGTGTGCTAAAATTAATGCAAATCAAATAAAACAAAAGGGCTGGCCGAAAAAATATTACCAAAAAAAATCGAATTTATTTTATTGTGTGCTATTTTTTTGAAGTGAAGTGATTTGGTGTTTGTTCTTTTTTGTTGCTGTTGTGTGTGGCATGTCGCCAGCGTCTTGCATGGAGAATCAATGCAAGGGCGGCGTTGCAGGCGGAGGAGGAGGAGGCGGAGCTGCCTCAGGTGCTTGTCCAGCCGTGAATATTGCGATGCCGTCACAGCAGCCGCCTCAAATGACGCGCACCGGCAGCGTTGGCGGCGGAGGAGGCGTCGGTGGCGCCACAAATGCGTCACGCCGCACGTCGCTCTGGGTGGAGACGCTGCGTCAAACGCGCAAACTTTCTTATGCCAACGAGCGGCCCATTCTGGTAAGTGCAGAATGAACAACAACTTGAGCGATAAACAAGTTTTGCGGCCTCCCCGACAAGCGACAAATGACAAATGGCCATAACTAACTCAAGACCCCCTCAAGTAACCCTATAACTACATATATGACGTACCTAACTAAGGTCCAGCTTCAGCTTCAGCTTCACGTTGTCCACGGCTAAATTGCCCAGCGAGTCAACTATAAAAATAAACAAAAAAAAAAATAGCGAGAGAGAAAGAAGAAGAAAAACATGCCGCTGTGTTCCTCAGCTAAAACTGTGGGGCTATTCCAAGTTATTTTCATCCAAAGCATCTGCAGAAAAAACAACAACAACAAACACTAAACACACACGAGCGCGTAAACCGAAATAACAATGGGAAAGCATTCTCCCCAGGCGTAGCACAGAGAATATTCAATGCTCTACTTGAACTATTTTTATCCCTTCACTAATCCAGCCAGCGATATTTGCCAGGCGCATTCCAAAGTCCCTAAACGCCTTTTTTTGCAGATTAGTTTTGCACATTTATTTCAATTTTCCAATTAAAACATTAAATGCTGCCATCGCCAAATGCTGTATTCCAAAGTCCCTAAACGCCTTTTTCTGAAGAACTGCAATTTATTTAAATATATATTTGTTTGAATCAATGCAACCAATGCAATTAAAAAACGCAGCTTTATTTATTGCCAGTCCCTAAACGGCTTCAGTTTTTTTCCGATGTTTTGCTTCTTTGCATTTTATTTTAAGAGTTTTTTTTAAAGCTATTTCTTGACTCTGTGATTGCGAATTAATAGAAATTTTGACTTCAACAATTTCTCCAACGAACGTTGATATTTGGCCAAACCAAAGATATGGCCAAAAATACATATATAATTTCTCTTGTCTTGTCTCTTGTTTTTATAAATTCCATATGATGTGGCATTCGAATCAATTACTTAAAAACATTTCCAATCAGTCAAGACATTTCATTAACTTGAGTTCACCTGCAGCGCATTCTTTATTTATGCGAATCTGTAAATGACAATTAAAGTGCAAAAACATCTTGTTGTTGTTTTAAAAAATCTTGAATACAGACCGTGGAATGAACTTAACAGCGTTTTTATAACAGCGCTCTTAATAAAATGTGAAATGTAAACAGGAAATGTTAAAAGCCATCATCAATGTAATCGAATTGCTATTGAACTTTTAATGCACTGCAATTAAGACAAGCGATTTTATTGGTAACGGCCCAACAAAATGCCACATTTGAAATGTATTCATCAAAAGAATATCGATTCATTTCATTATATATACTTAACTATTATATTATGGCAAATAATCGATCAGAAGAGCTGTGAATATAAATATGCATGTGGATGAAAGGGTATTTAAAATGTGTTTTTATGAAACATTAATATTTAATATTTATATTAAATAATGGGATTAAATAATATAATGAAGAGGCTAGAAAACAAAGAGATGAAAGGGTAAAAGATGTGTAAAACAATTACAAATCAAAATACTGACATTGAATATTTTAATGAAATTCAGTGATGAAATAATCATATGAAAAGGAAACAAAAAGTAAAAGTGATGGAAGGGATTAGATCTATATATTTAATATATTATGGCATATGATCTCATAAATATGCAATTGAGGAAAGGGTATTAAATATGTGGGAATTATTCACACGCACCCAAGACAAGACGAACAGAGCGCTGATTGTATCTGTATCTGTATCTGTAGCTGTTGTATTTGTATCTGAATTGCTATCGAAAACAAATGCCCATAAATTCTTCTTGTACTCGATGCCTATAATGTGGGAAATGGAGGCCCCATCCACATCCACATCCACATCGCAGCTCTCGTCGATTGTCTTTGATATATTGTTTAGAGTGCTGCTGGCATATGAGCTAATCGATTTGCCGCGAAGTCATCTCTATTTCGACTCATGCTCATTAAATGCGATAAAAAACAGAAAAGAAACGAAATACGACTCGGAATTGAAGGATTGGAGAATTGTGAGTTGTGAATTGGGAGAAAGAGTGGCGAGCAATAAACCTGACAAATCCCGCAGTTAACTCAACTTGACTAATGAAATCCACAATTCAGCGAGCCTCGACATTGTTTCCTGCCTCGTTTTCTCCTTTTTTTTTTTGTTTATTTCTTCACTACATTTTTTTTTTTTTTTGTGGGTTTTGAGGTCAGGGTCAGTTTTTTGGGTAGTTCAGGTGCTGAAACAGTTGAGCGGCTGAAGTGAGGAGAAGTGAAGGGCGGGGAAGGGGGCGTTACTTCGTCTAGCGGTACGTCGTCAATTATTTGAGCATTTCCTGGGGCCAAAGCAAACAAGTTCGTTCGCGTCGTTGTCGTCACCTCAGCCAGACTTACTTACGACTTTGACTTGACTTGACTTGACTTGAAAATCGATTGCTCGCAACGTGAGTCAAGTCAACAACAGCGACGACGACGACGACGACGTCGTAAACGAAACAAACTCCAAATTGTGTGTTAAACGGACCGCAAATTCCCTTGGCATTTTATTGTTGTTATAATAAATTGCATTACGTTTCGCATTCTTTTCCATCTCTCCTGCCCCTAATACCCTTTTTGAACCACACACACACACACACACACACATGCGTCCACATAACACTCACGTGGCAAGCCATCAAGTTGTCAAGTGCAGAACAACAACAGCAACAGCAGCAACAACAACAATAACTCTGCCAGCAGAGCCAAGCGAATGTTATGCTCTGCTCGCACATGTTAATGCAGCTTAACAGCGCCACTTGCAGCGCAGTCTGTTAAGTTAACAGCAGCGCAGCAAGATCACAGACTGTTAAGTTCCACTTGGAGACCTGCAAGCGCAGTCTGTTATTAACATGTCCAGCAGCTGTCAACAGTCATGTTAATGCTGCATAACAGCAGCGCTCAGATCTAGCGCAGTCTGTTAAGTCAACTCAGTCTGTTATTAACAGCTGTCAACAGCATTTTAACAGTCCGCTTTTATTTTTGTTGTCGTATGTTTAACGGATATTTACTTATTTACTACAATTGAAATGCATCAAAAATAGGAAAAATATTTCACATATTTTCTTATTATTAAATATTGTAAATGCTTTGATGTAATACTTTGCTGCATAATGAAATGTCATCTTTCATACATTTAATATGCCAAACAAAATAATAACTTCAATAAAATGAGTGAAATATATTAAATATACAAACTAATTTAAACAAATGAAATGCATTCAAAATTAGTAAAATAAATTTGCGAAGGCAATCGTATTTATTGAGCTGTACTCTCAAGTACAGATATTAATTATATTGTTGCTCAAAGAGCTGAATTATTTACAAGTTGAAAGGCAACAGCATTTTGGGTTGCAACAGCGAGATACAAGTTTGATAAATTCGCAGTGATGGCGAGAACAATATATCACAAGCAATTATCAATATTTGTATAGAGCGCGAACATCAACGATGCGTACTATATATTGTTTATTGTTGCAAAGTCATAAATAAAGCGTGTTTTTGATAGACTCTCTCGCGTATCTGGGCAACTTCATAAGTCTCAATGAACTTTCACCTTCCTGTTCTTGTTGCCTTTTACACCATGGAACGACGCTGGTCAAGCATGATATATGACCAGCAACGATTGCAGATTGTCGACCAATTTAGCCAGCTTTAATTAATGGCATATGAGTTAAGCCAAAATGGCAGCGTTAGTTGGCCCACTTTCTCCACTTTCCCTCCATATATCAACAGCGCAGAGTATTTCGCCTCCGTCCGTGTTTGAACAATTAGATCTAAGCGATTTTAACAGTCGGCGTCAGCAAATTAGTTGACACTGTTGTTTTAGAATTCGGCCACGCCCATCGCAAGCTAGAGATTAGAACTGCTTGATTTATAAACTGACAACAAACTACGAGTAATGGTCTTGATTTAGAATTCAAATTCACATCACTTTTCAGTTAGGCAAATAAAAATGACTAGCATAAAAATCATTTTAAAACCAAAAAAATTGAAAAACTTTTCAATAAAAAACAATGTTACTTGTAATAATTAAAATACATTATTTTCAAAAATATATAAAAACTGAATGGTCACACTGGCCAATGGGTATCTTAGAGTCGAGCATAATGCTCTAAACCGACACATGCAATTTGTAAATTTATTAATAGGGTTAATTATAAAATGCAATGCTAGCGTAACAATTTTAATATCTTGCTCAGTTTCCATTCAAATTTTGACTTAAGCCCGTATTTTCTTCTTTAAGTATATGCAGCAAACTCTATAGACAATTAATAAAAGATATTTTATCTCGAACTTAATGATTCCTGAAAATTTAGTGACGATCGACTGAAAAGCTCAGGAGTTATTCAAGAGAACTTTTTATCATCAATTGCTTTGATTGACAATGTGACCGTTTATAATTGATTCGCCATATTATGGTATAATAAAATGCACAGCATTTGCAATATAGTATTTTTGATCTCATGCCCGACTGTAACTTTGTCAATTGTTGTTTGCTGCGCCTTTGTTGTTCTTTGCTTTCGGCTCTATTTAACTGCATTTTTGAGGCCTTGGGCCAAGTTTATTTTGCGGTGTGTGTGTCTTTGGTGTTGTGTGTGTTGAATGTTGTGTGTTGTGTGTTGGGCAGCGCATGAATTATCGATGCAAGTAAATGTGGGCGACATGTGTGCGTTATAAGCAAACACCTCCTCCGGTTGCTGTTGTGCCATATTTAGCCGATGATAAATTTTATATGCGCCTGCGGTGGCGACAAGCGGCCACCAGAGAGACAGAGACAGAGCCACAACAATTGAGTGCGAGTGAGCGAGCGAAAGAGAGAGCGAGCGAATTGAATCCCAGTTACAAGTGCAGAGTGCAGAGTGAGAATGCTGCTGTTGCTGCTGAAATATTTAAGGCGTTTGCGTTAACGCGACGCGACTCAAAGCGACGCCCGCCCGTCCAATTGCAGCACGGAGCACAGAGCGTAAAAACCATTGACCATTGTCCACACACACACACACACATTTCGGCCGGTTTGCCTGGCCCCATCTGCTTCTATTTGCCGTGCATATTGAAGTCTGACCCTGACTGCGTTATTTAAGTGGGCAACTGAGACGCCACAAATGTGGCGGAGGGCGAGGGGAAGGCTGAAGACTCGGCAGGCAGGTGGCCTCAATGGCCAATAACTTATTACGGCGACACGGGCCTCGTTATCCGAGTTCGAGTCCGAGAATTATGCGCCTGCAAAATAGTCAAAGAACTTTTGAAAATTTAATGATAATGGGCGCGCACACACGATTCCGGTACGACTCCGGTACACTATATACACGTACATATATACGTATACAAATATAGTAGTAGGTATTGTTGTATCTGGCATATCGGGGCTCTTACATATGTATCCATTATCCATGCGCGGAATCCATAATGCATAAGGCGAGCGCATTTAAACCCTTTTGAATTGGCCAGAAGTGCTTCGCCTACTTAATTCCCTATCCGGGACTTTCGACGCTCCGCTTCCGGGTTACGCGTCTAACAACATATGGCTCATATTCTTGGCCATTTCTTTTCAATAACTCAATAGCTGAATAATTCAACAATAATTGCTGGAAGCGAGCAGTTTCGATTGTAACAAGGGCTCGACGAATATGCGCTATTAAATGCGAATTCTTAATGATCTTAAAGCATTTCCGTCTTCAAGCTTTTAATTTACACGATTTTGTCTTTAATCACAGAAAACCCTTTAATTTATTGAATTTCTGGCAAATTAAATATTGCCAAAAGTTACATTTAATTTTGAACTCCAATTTAACAGAACAAATCGAATCGTTCAGTTGATCGCTGATTTAATAATATCAACTCCTGTGAGCTGGATTTTTCAATGAAACTTAAGTCAATTAAATACCCGTTATTTAATGGCAGCCGTTTAAATACAAGATTTCTAGTTGTAAACCATTTTAAATTTAAATTTAAGCTTGATTTCCGATGATCGCAGCTTTTGTTTAGTCGGAGCGAATCACTGGTTCATAACAATCGAACCAGTGCCAAATTATCGTTTGCTTATCGTTTAATCGATAGCCAATTATTTGAGTTTCCTTGCGTTTGCAACACAACTTCGAAAGCATGTTGTCTGCAATTAAGTAGCTCAATTGGCATTTTGTGGCCGGATGCTTTAAGCCATGGCCTAATCCCAAAACGCTTGCAGAGCAATGGCCCCCAAAAATATATATCGAACTAGGCAAACTAAACACGGAGGGAGGTAGGGACGGGCAAAAAGGACTACAAACGGCTGACAAATGCATAAAGTTTTCATTTTCATGATTTATTCAAAATGTGACATGACAACATTTCGGCTATCTGTCGGTTTTGCGTTGACATTTCCATTTGATATTTGGGTCGCCGAACGGTGTGCACTGCATTCTTGCAGTGTAGACTCTCGGTATGTATGTGTGTGTGAGCTGTCTCCTGTTGACAATTTGTGTCCAATTGAATGTTGCTTAAAGGCAAAAGCATTTGTGTCAGTGTTGCCAGATTAGCTTATTTTTCGGGCTATATTCAGCAAATCTTAAAATGGAATAGCTTATAAAATAGCCATAAATCTAGCATACCAGAAAATATATTTGTAAAACAATCTGAAATATGTTAAAAATATTAGCAACAATTAGATATGATATTCTTATTCGAAAAAAATGGATAAATATTAAAATCTACAATCTTGCATTTGCTTGTTTTTCGGCATATTTTGTATTTTTAGCTTATTTTTGCATTATTTTGTGCAAAATTTAGCTTATGCCTGCGCTAATCACCTGGCAACACTGGCGTGTGTGTGTGTGTGTGACTTTGCTTAATGATAGGTAGCAAATTAAAGCAAAGGGCGTGTGAGCGGGACAACTAGAGATTTGGGCGATGGGAAGAATGCCTTGGGACAACTACAACTACTCGAGTGGGAGTAGGAGTGGGAATAAGAGAGGAGAGGAGAGAGTTGAGATGGCACTTTCGCACATCCATCAGCTGTTGTTCCATTTGCAAGTCAGTCATCAGCGGAAAGGGGAAGAGGAAGGTAAGGCAGCGGCGGCTGCAACGTGACACACACACACACACACACACACTCTCACACAGACACGCATGTGAGCAACTCGCAAAAAATATTGCTGAACAACGTGACTAGGACAACGACAATTGCCGATGACAAAGCAGCGCAGCTAAACTTGCCGATTGAGATTCAGTGTGAAGCTGGCAAGTGAGCGGGTGAGTGAGGGGGCGGGGGCGCGGGCGGTGCGGGTGCGAGGCGTGTTTTTGGCTGTGGCAGCCAGCAAGGAGCCAGGAGCCTTGCCAATGCGCAGGACCAACCGAAGGACGCACAAACTCAGCTCGAAATGCAAAAGACAGCCACCTCATTCCCATCCCCTCGTCTCTTCCCCCTTTCACTTATGCTGATTTCTTCTATAGTCTGCTTCTTCTTCCGCACCTACACCTCAGCAATGTTGTTGTTGTTGCTGGTTTTTTTTACATTTTTCTATTTGATTTCGACAGAATGGCAACGCCAGGCACCAAATACCGTATATACTAGATGCGGTATATTTTTGGTGTATCAAATAGATTTAGTTGTGTAAAGGATTAACTTGTAAAGTTCAATTTTGATTTTCGTATCGCGTGCCAGGCACGAATTATGTTTAGATCAAGCTCAAAAGCTCAAAGTTCACTTTTCAGACAGCAGCAGCAACAACAGCAACAACAACAACAACAAGCGGCTGGCACGCCAATGCGCTATCAGGCGGCATTTTGGCTGCTCTCTCTCTGCTGGTGTGGGTGTTGTTGTTGTTGTTGCTGCTGCCATCACTGTCGCCACTCTGCTGCTGCTGCTGTCGCTATTCCTCTTTCGTCGTCGGCTTCGCCATTGTTTGTGTTGTTGTTGCCGTGAGTGGCAAACTTACACAACAGGGATGGCGATAGCCAGGCAGCCAAGGCGTGAGTGAGTGAATGTGAGCCGAGAGAGACACGCGCAGCAGCAGCGGAGAGAGCGCCAAAGAGAGCAGCGTACACGACTGAGCACGACACACACTCACACACACTCACACTCACACCTACACACACCCACAACGAAGACAATGTCAATTCATAATTGTCAAAAAAACGCCACAAGGAAACAAAAAACAAAAAAAAAAGCAAAATGGCAAGCGCCAAATAAATGAATTTTGCAGCGCAGAGCGGAGATCAGCAAGCGGCGCCACAAATCAAGTGTAAAGAACTGCCACCAGCTGACGCCCCTTTTTTCATGTGTGTGTTTTTGGCGCAAAACAACAACAACAAGTTGGCAGCGTTTGTGTTGGAGTTAGAGTCGGAATCGAAATCGGAGTTGGAGTTGGAGTCGGAGCCGAAGCCGGAACTGCTGAAGAGCAGCTTCGTCAAATGCGTGTGTGTGTGTGTGTGTGTGTGTGTGTGTGTGTGCGTATGTGTGTGTGAGTGAGCGACTTACGCGTATATCGCCCGCTCTGCTCTGTCTGTCGTGTCTGTCTATTTGGGTCTGACCGTCGCTTTGTCGTTCGGCCGGCGGTCGCTTCGTCGGTTGTACCGTTTATTTGGTCGTCGGCCCGTCGTTCGGTTCGCATTGCTCGCTCGTATTGTGGTCGAGTTAATTCGAACTTGCTCGTCATCGTCCTCGTCGTCGTTGGGCGTCCTCTACGAAAGTTGTCGTCGCTGCCGCTGCTATCGTCGTCGTCGCCGTCGTCGTCGTCGTCGTTGTCGCGTCGCTGTCGGTGTCGCCGACGTCGGCGTTGCCCGTTGCCAATTGCCAGTTAAGATTCAGTCTGTATTGTGTTTACACCCATGGCTGACGTAGCAAGCGCAGAGCTCCATTAAAATACAAAACACACACTTCTTGCTTATTATGTACTTGCAATAAAACAATAAAAATCCAACCAAATCGAAATACATCTACCAACAATAGGCCAGCAATAATTCTATCAATCGCAATCGAAATCGCAATCGAATTAAAACGGCCAAATCAACTTAACGAAAACCACACACATAAAAAAAATCAAAAAGAAAAACTACTTAAATGAACAGCAAGCAAGCGGGCAAAAACAACGACAACAACAACACAAATAACAAGAGCGAATTTCATCTATTTTCTTTTCACATTTTTTTCAAGTGCGCGTGTGTTTGTGTGCGTGTGTGTGGTGTGTGTGTGTGTGTCTATTAAATGTGTCCAGCGTTGACTCTGTGTGTGTGTGTGTGCATGCTGTGTGTGTGTGTGAGTGTGCGTGTGTGTGCGTGTGATTAAAGAAACGGCAGCAATAACAACATCAAAAAAATAAAACCAACAAAAAAGAAAAATGGAAAAATTCGATTTGTAATTCGTAATTGTTCGTTTTCAATTCAAGCAGCCGCAAAGCGTAAGCAGAACAATTAAAATTCCAACAAAATAGCAAATGAAGAAGAAGCAGCAACAGCAGCAGCAGCAGCAGTAAAAGGAAAATAAAACAACAACAGCAGCGAAAAGCAGAAGAAGAAGAAGCACACACACACACGCACACACAAACAAACACTATGAGAGGCGAAACGATACGACGGATGTTCCAATGCGATACCGCTTCAATGTCGTAAACAACAGGAAGAAACGCAAAGGGCTCCCCGCAACCCCCGCCCGCAGCCCGCAGCCGCGCAGCAACAACAACAACATCATCGAGGCATACACAAAAAAGTACGCTCCAACTCCAACTCCAACTGCAAGTTAACTAACTCACAACTCGGAACTGATATTCAACTTTGAACTAACTCTCAAACACGCAAGTTCACCTTAAAGTAGTTCCCCTCTTCAAATCAATTAGCTATATGTCAGCCTTATGTTATGCGCTTGGTCATACCATTCAGCTTTTGTCCATATATTGCAATTCCTTATCAATGCCCATTTTTTGTTTTTTTGTTATGCAGTTTGCAACATTTTTGTTGTTGCTTTCGGTGTTTTGCTTCGTCGAGCCGGTTTCAGTAGCAGTTGCCAGTTTCCGGCTTGTTGATTGACATTTCCGCAACGGTGCCGAGCGGGTGTTTTGCTGTGATTTTTGTTCCTTTTTGTTGGTCACATGTTTGTGTCGTGGCCGGCAACACAACTTTGCAGCATCTCACCAATAGCTTATGCAATTCGCTGGCTTTGATAAACGGAGCGCACTTCCCCCACCCCCACCCTCCCGCTCAAGTGCGTTGCGGTGCGGGGGAGTGCGCTCGTTATGTAACAAACACACACACACACACACACACATGACAGATAACAACAACAAGTGAACAACAAAAAAGTTGCTGAAGAAAAATTCGTATACGCTGCGTATACGTTATTCGGCTGGTTTTGCTTGGCACGTTGCGTATACGTCACGTTGCCATCAAGTATGCAGCACATAATCATAATTGTTATGAAATGTGTTAAGCGCTCTCTCTCCCTCTCCCTCTCTCTGTCTCTGTCTCTTTCCCAATTTTGTTCGCTCGTAAATTATTAAAAGTGAAAAAAAAATATATATATATTGTACCTTTAACTAAAAAAGTTTGCGCCGGCTTCATTTAAAAGTTTCGCTTATTTTTGCTGTATTTTGTTGTTGTTGTTGTTTTGCGCCAGCTAAAAAGCCGTACAGAAGCCTTAAGGGTAGCGCAAAACTTTTCCGGCCACTTTTGCAGCAAAAGTTCAAGTTGGGCCCCAAAAAACTATGGCAGCCATAGATTTGCACAGCAAGCGTACTCAGCTTGTTAATTATAAACATGAATTTCATTTTAATCAGACACGTAGTTTTATTTATCTTTATTTTTTTTTTGTTGTTGTTCGGGGAATCCAGCTCGTTGAGCAGCTTGTTTTATGTGCTGCATTTGATTTGCAGTTAGGAATATTCATGCTTTTGAATTATTAAATTTTTGTTTTATATGTAACTTATATAATAATGTAATGCACTTGGCCCTAGTAAAAAAGCGGTTACGTTCCCAAATTGTTGCAGAATCAAAAAAATCTGAAGTGTACAAGTTTAAAATTAATTTTAAACTCTCTCAAGATTAATAAATTGATCAAGTTTAACAGAAATATACATATATTCACAAATAAACGCGTACCTAATGATTGTTACTGGATATAATTTGTAATTCTTTATTCAAGTTTTTTGAATGGCGACTATTCTTAACGTATTCTTGTGGTATAAATTAAAAATTCATTCTTCGATATGCTTTGATTATAATACTAGGCGCCAATTTGCATGTACTATATTTATTTAAATGCTTGCATAAATACATAATGCGATGGCAACGTATTTGCGGGAAGTGAATAAATGAGCAGTTGGAAACATATTAAATAGGC
The DNA here is from genome assembly GCA_035045625.1 of Drosophila formosana. Taxonomy (NCBI): domain Eukaryota; kingdom Metazoa; phylum Arthropoda; class Insecta; order Diptera; family Drosophilidae; genus Drosophila; species Drosophila formosana. The sequence goes on along the minus strand of JAWNOW010000143.1, from coordinate 1,887,122 downwards.
GAAGAAACAGGCGCTTTGTAAATATTTAAATACAACAATTAAATGGACTTTACCACCCAGACATTATTGTTGTTGCCGAGTGCATTGACTTTGTTTTGCAGCGAAAATGAAATCTGCTCGATGTTGTTTGGCAGGAGAAGATTATTGACCCTGCAACACTCGACTCGCTTATGTGTAATGTGTAATTATAATGGTATTGTTTAATTGTTTGATATTGTGCTGGGCGCTCTATCAAGAATTGGTAATCAATCATTGTTGTCATTTGCTGTTGCCCAGACTGTAATTAGTTGTCGGTGACAAAGACGCAGACGTCGCTCCCCTCGACGGCCCAAATAATTGTCAATGTTTGTGCCCTTAAACTATATATATATATATCTGGTATATGACTGTGACTAGACAGTCCAAAGTCAGCTCGTTCGCTATTCGATTGCTGTCACTTGTCAACTGTGCTTCGAGTACCTGCAACTGCGATTGCAATTGCATTTGTGGCGCACACATGGCAACTGCTTCTGGCACTTTTCATAAAGTTATTGACGCTCGTTGGACTTCACTTGACAAACGACTTGTGTGTGGTTTCGTCCCCTTCTCCAAGCAAAATTACTCTCCCTCAATTACTTGGTAGTGCAAAAGGAAATATAACTGCAATTTTACGATAGCTACTTCGATTTCTGGACTCTCTCTCTCTCTCTTAGCATATAGAATTATAGAGAACACTATAGATTTATAACACATTAACTAGTCGGCTTGAAATCAAATTGCAACAGCTTGTTGTCTTCTAAAAGCTTTTCGTATCGGATTCGTGAATTCGATAAGCTATTCAACACTTTATTGACACACGAATTTCATTAAAATTTCAAGTGTCAGGTATCGATTTATTATGCACTAATTGCATTGCCAATCGTGCTGAATATTGGGGGAATTTGGCTTGTGAATTTGTGTCTATTTATACCCAATTCAATTAATTATTTTAAATAGTTGGAATTGGTATTTTGAGATATAGCACAAAACAGATATACAAATTGCTGTCTTCTTGGAAAAGCTTATACTTGCTATATTTCAATTTATTTTGTTTTTGTATTGCATTTTATTAATTTTTGTGCATTTTATTCTATTTTACTTTATTTTATATTAGTTTATTTCATTTCGTTGCATTGTATTTCAGTTTATTTTAGTTGAGTTTAGGTTTTATTTCATTTCGTTCTAATTCAGTTTTCATCTATTGTATTTCATTTTATTTGCGTTCCTTATTCAGAACTATAGTACAGGCAGCCTTTCTCTCACCTCTCGTTTCTCGAGCGCTTTCAGGAGCGAATCAAACTACAAAACCCGCATATTTACACACATTGTGTGTGGAGCGGCTTTTCAAGCGCTCTCCTCCCGAGTGCAGCTTAATTTGTATTTGTCCAGTGCAGCAGCACTAAAAGGACGAAGCGAACAAAAACAAAAAAAAAAAAAGACAGCGCGGCCGAATAAAGGACTTTGGAAAGGAGAAGTCGTGACTGCGTGCGCCTTTGACGCGTGTCCTTCTGCATAGCAAGTTGGTAGCTCGAACACACACAGGAACACACACAGGAACACACACACACACGAACAAAACACATTCCTTGAGGGCGGCCGACACAAAAGAGGCCGGCCGTCAATAGATGGCGCCACAAGACTGTTGTCGACTAATCTGCATACATTTTTCCCCTCCTCCGCCATCGTCGCTGCTCTGCTCATTTTTCTGGTCGTTTCATTTCGTTTCGTTTCGTTTCGTTTAAAATGTGTGTGTGGCAAGCCATTGTGCACGTGTCCAGGCTCTATTCATATACTAAATATATACGCATATATATATATACTATATTATATATATATGGCTTACACAAAGATATGTGTTTGTGGCAGGCGCTTTTCCACAGCTCATTGAGTGCGCAGAGTCACGAGCCGTCTAAACGGTTTTTGATATTCTTTTCTGGCCAACAAAGATGGGGCACTGTGGGAACTGTTGTTGTGACTTGTATGTAAATACCGAAATTCCCAAAGCTGTTGTTGCTGTTGTTGCTGTTGTCAGCACGTGGCCCTGACCGCATGTCCAATTTGAGCCAAATTCGAGTCTCACTCGCAGCCGTCGTCGATCGAATCGTCTTTTGTGTGGGGCCCCAGCAAATCATTGTAATTGAAACGAAATTGGCCAGCGAGATTGTGTAATTGAACACTGCACTCTCTCTCCCACTCTCTCTCTCTCTCTATTCCTGTCTCTGTCTTTTACGCTCTCTTGACATTCAGTTTTGTGCGGCATATTCCAAGCCATATTCCTATGCAGATAATTGAGCAAGCGTGTTGGCCACCTGCTCAGGTAACCGCCTTCACAATTACCACAGCCCATTTGCGCTGCCTCAGCGAGGGGCGAGAGAATCAGGTTGAGGGGGAGGGGCAGGGGGGCGACAGCCCCGTCTTGTGCACTTTTTACGTTGACAAAACAAAAAAAAAAAAGAAATGCAGACAATCAAGTGTATTTGACTCTGAAATATACTCCTTGCATTTATTTCATTTATTTATTGAAGACTTTATTTTTCATTAATTTAGGCTGTTCAGAATCCTGCTCTAGAGTTACGAATAACAATTCATAATAAATGTAGACCTTTCCTGCTTCAGGGTAAAAGCGTTATAGAATACCATTAAAATTGTATTTATTCTTTTACTCTTGATATTAAATATATTTTTGAATTAATTATTATTTATTTGCGATTTCATAGTTATAGAATTTGTTTTATTTCTTCTTCTTCTACATATTAAATATTTATTTAACTATACTTATAATTTTTTATTTACTATTGCTTTATTAATTATTTTCTTATATTAAGCTTAGTAGTGAGTTCGACGAAGATATAAATTAAACTGTTCATTCGATTTTGATTCCACAACAAACTGATTCTCTGATCGTAATGAAATTTTCAGAAATCAATTGTCCGATCTGTATTTATGTGACGGCCAAAATTAAAGCCTCTAACTTTATAATGGTAACTAAAAACAAAATATTATCAGCATTAAGTAGTGAAAGAGATAATTTGTAGGTCAGCAGTAAGTTGTTATATCCGTCGTCAGACGTTCCTCGGTTATATCGGTTATATGACAAGACTTGATCCAAGGTCAATTTAATGGCCGCATATCGCTTGTCTCTGTCTTTGGCCTATTGTTTATTAATTATTTGCTTAGCGCTGACCTATGCCCCAGACCAGAACGCCCTTCCCCTTCCCTCTACGCTCTACGCTTGGCCATAAGCCGAGCATTGATGTTATTTTCCTAGCTGGTCATGTGAGTGTGTGTATTTAAGTGGGGCGGGTGGAATGGAAAAATGGGGGCACAAATATTTGAGTTGTGGGTTTGCATGGAAATTATAATGAAAATGCGCGCACTTTACAACATGTTGCAACCGCAACAGCGAAAACAAAAGTCCATCTTGAGTCAACTCAAATGTTCAACTTGTAACCCGTCATCATCATCACCATTATCCTGTTTATCACGATGATTACACAGTGGGTTGAACGCACAATATAAATACGTTGAATTGTTAATACCCATGACGGACAAATACTGAACAGGACAACAAATAACAAAACTATCTTCAAACGACAGTTTTTCCATATTAAAATGCTGGTTGGCAACCAAAAGTCGAATCAATTAATTGTATTGACGGCAATAGAAAACATTGAAAACTTTTGTTTTTTCCAATCAAATGCCCAGGTATAATGCTCGATAAATGATTGATTTGCCATCCAAACAATTTCGACTGTTAATCAAAATAAAAAATTACAAATTTAATTCAAGAATTTTTAAAAACATTCAATAATATCGAAGCATGCAATTATTATTTTTATTTGAAACTTAGACAAAACTCAAAAATACAATTTTTTTGTATTCTCATTATTGACTTTAAGAATAATCCAACAAAAAATTAAAATTCATTTTTATGTTTATTTCCTGCTTTGACTAGAACTAAATAATAATATCTTAATTGCTATTGTAAAAACTGAGCTCAGAAAACATGGAATTGTCTCACAGTGAAACCTTGAGATTATGTCAATAATAGAATCGTGCAATCAAAGCGCAGCTGTACCCAAAAATTTCAATAAAATAACAGAGAAATTGAGTGACTAGCTGGCATACGGACAGACGGACGGACGGGCAGACAGACGGACAGACAGACGGAAGGCAGGCAGGCTGATGTATCAGAAAGCATGAGGCGTCAGCACGTGAAACGTCAACGCCTGTGACGCCCCCATTTTGGGGGATATATATATATATACGAGTATATATTTTATTTATGTGAAATGGCAAAAGCCAACAATGCATTGAATTGGAATTGAAAAGTGGTTCAATGGTTCAGCTCGTTGGCTCGTTGGCTCGTTCGGTGGCAAGCACTTTGTCTTGCCGCACACAAAGTGGCACATGTCTTGAAGGGGAGGCGGCGAGCGAGGGCTTCACACTTGCAATGAATGGGGTTAGTTATATATTGATTTTCGATCATAACAACCTGCAACCTGACAATGCGCACAGCAAAGTCTCGTGGCTTGCATTAGGCGCATGCCACAGCGAGGCAACTCGAGAGGGGTCACAACAAACACACACACACACACCCACTTAGTTCTCTTGTCATTGTCAAGTTATCATTATTTATTGGATGCGCCGCTTTTTGGCACGCGTCCAACTAACCAACTAAATATTGTATTATCATAAGAAAATGCTACAAGAAAATTAGAAAAAGAAAAACTGTGCCCAACAACTATGTTAATAATAATCAGATCCGACTTTGTCAACCCTTGGCACTGAGAGTCTATCGATAAAAGTGATAAGTGAAGTGTGCACATGAATTTCTGTCTCTGACCGAATTGTGCACTCGGGGTGAACTAATTTACTAATACAAAGTTTTCAACCGACCCCCTTCCACATCCCCCCCACAAAAAAAAAGAAAAGGAAACAAGACACACCCCTAACTGGGAATATTATTACTTATACGCCTAATTAAGCTTCAACAAAGCGAACACTTCATTATGAATTTCCTGCACTCGAGACGAAAATACTAAACAAAAAAACAACCAAAATTGAAACGAACGGAAAATCGGACCCCAAAACCTAAACCTCAACTAAACGTAAATTACGCTAAATTTATTAGGCAACACACACCGAGTTATAGAAGGTGTGCGATGTGTGTGCGATATCTGTGTATGTGTGTGTGTGTGTGTGTGTGGAGACCCGCACCCTAATCTAATCGCTGTCGTTAAAGCAATAGGCAGCAACTACAAACTTCGACGCCGACTCTCAAGAGTCGAGTGCCGACAGAGTCTGCTCGACAATGCAACACTCGTTGTTTTCATGTACTTTATTTAGTTAGTTACTTTCTTGTACTTTCCGCTACTGAAATCAGTTAAAAATACTGGCAAATTACATGTGCAAAGCAGACAAGGCGGGCAATCTTACAATTTATTTGTAATAACAAATTTAATGACTTTGAATGAAGATATGAAAACAAAAAGTAATTTATAATAATAGAACTTTTTGGATAAATCCTTCAATAAAATTCAAAAAGTGATGTTATTAAATAAATACAATGCAATAGATAGTAAATTGAAACTCGCCTCCTAACTTTGGATACATAATTAGCAATTAAGACTGAGCTTAAACTACAGTCGAAAAATTTAATTTGAATGCTTATATTATGCATTAACTGATTTTCTGCGAATATAATGCAAAATTTGGCCAAATTTAGCAAAAGAGATAATTTAAATTTGTGGGTCTTCTTTATTCACTCAACAGAGGAAAATAACAATTTGTAATTAATCAATTGGAATTATAAGCATACGATTATCTACCACTTTTGTTCATACAACTTGTGCCCAACTTTTGCACCAACTGTGCATACCCTGCTTCCATTTGTGGAGGACGAAACAAAAACAAGGCGAGCATTTGTTGTGAGGCCGTTTTGCGTGTCAGACGCGTTTTGTATAGGAAACTCGATAATTTCCACCAATTTCCTTCTGCTCACAAGCACGATGTGTGTGCGTGTGTGTGCGTGTGTGTGCGTGTGAGTGTGTGTGTGAGTGTGTGAGTGTTTTTGTGGCGAAAGCTTTCTAATGTGCTGGATGCGTGTCCGTGCGACCGACGCTCGTAAAAGGGCTCCACAATGAGTATGTTAATGCCGCCACCGAGCTGCCAATACAACAACTATGTGTGTGTGTGTGTGTGTGTGCGTGAGTATTTTATGTACAGGTGAGAAACAGCAAAAGGGGCGTGGCACTGGCACTGCGGGACCCATAAGCCAAATGAAACATTTACATGTGTGTAGCTCTCTCTCTCGCTCTCGCTCTCTCTCGCTCTCTCGCTCCCTAAAGCAAACAGCTGCAACTATTAAGAAAGCGTTCAGCACTTATCGTATTCTCCACCTTGACTTTGACCATTTTAATCGGCCATCGGAAATGTGCTGCAACTATACTTACCATATATGCGAATTTGGCTAAAAATAGTTTTGCATTCCTAATGCGGCCAGCGACAATTACTCAATAATATCGCAAAAGTTGAGTCGCCTGTCTGCATAAATAAACTTCAATAAGTGGCTGCAATTAAACAAATTGGGTATTATGATTTTTAATGTATTTTTGCATTTACTATTTTATTCAATATCAGCTTAAATATTAAATACAAAGAATAGAATAGAAAGCAAAAATAATAGTTAGTAGTTTGAAATAAACTATTTTTGATTGAGTTTTAAAACAATTCCAATTATTTGAATATCATAAAAGTAGAGACCAATAATATATGACTTGCTTTAGCATATGTAAGCCTGATATTTAACACTATTGAACTAAAGTAAGAGAGCAAATTAAATGAAAAATATTATTATTATTTTCTGTAAGCAGCTTGCAGCAGATCATATCACGTAAATTGTTGCCCCAATAAGTATGCTATAGTTGTTGACATTTACAATGAATATTTTCGTATTCATTTATTTGTCAATTCATATGTCAATAGATCAGCATGAATGATGTGTTTGCGCAGCATAACAAAACATTTGCAAAGGTCATAACAACACACAGGGAGAAAAATGATTTTAATAATATTACGTGTTACGTGCTCGCCATCAAATTACAAAGCAGAGGAATACAAGTGTTAATAAAAAGCAATTCCAGATTTATTTATTACAATTTTGCACTTGAAATCACAGGCTAATTTACAAGAATTCTTTGGTTTCTTTTGCTAATTGATTGAATCAAAAATATGCATATTTATTTATGCGTAGGTCAGTTTCAGTTACACAGAAATGCAAAGCATTTGCAATTTGCATAAACCAAGCAGAAGCAGAAGCAGAAGCTGAAGTTTGTCTAATATAATTGTACTATATAGCATACATATATTTATTGGTAGGTCAACAGATTTTGGCAGTTGGCCGTTGGAATCACAGTGGAATTGAATACGACTGTTGGTCGTAAAAATGTTTTAATAGCGCAAGCAAAATAAAAGCCAAGCATACTTTATTGTTACTATTATTGTTTTATTTTTATTTTTGGTCGGTTCATAATTTTGGTCGGTTTTCGGTTTCGTTTCGTCGCTTCGTCGTTTCGTCGTTTTGCTTTTCAACTTAATTAAGAAATCCAATTAACATCATTGGCATTAGATGTTCCAGAATATGCGCAATTTATTTTGTTTTATGTTGGGCACACACACCGAGAGCGAGACAGACTGACTTTTGGCTTTGCGCGCGAGAGCGAGAGGGAGAGAGAGAGGGAGAGAGGGCAGGATCTGTGTCGCCTGTCCCATTGATAACGCCTTTCACTTTGCCATTGCGTGTGCCAGCCGTATGTGTGTGTGTGTGCGTGTGTGTGTGTGACACGCAAGTTACGAAACAATAACAACAATGACAAACAACTCAACGGCAGAAGCAGCAGCAACAGCAGCAGCAGCAGCTGTTTGCGTTGTTGTTCTGCCATTCAATTTGCTTGTGTTGTGGGCGTGGCAAGCAGCAGATACACACACACACACACACACACACACACACACACACACACACACACACACACACACACACATAAACACCTGATCAACATAACGGCAAAAGGAAACATTTAAGCCTGTCAGTGAATTGAGCTTCGAGCTTTACTCTGCTCCAACTTCGAATCGACTCGACTCGCAACAAACTCCTTCGCTCCCTTTCTCTCTCTCTCTCCCGCTCTATCTCTCTCCCTCTCTCTCTCCCTCTCTCTCTCTCTCTCCTAGTGCACATTAAGCAAATCTACTTAGCATTAAACCAATTCTAGTTAGTCTTAGGCGGCTGCAGCTTTGTGCGCCGCATTTTCATTACGTGGCGTTCACAAAATGCGAAAGCCAAACTGATTAAGGCCTCAATTGAAACGAGACACACACACACAAAAGGATATAAGCACACACACACACACACACACACCAGCACACACACACACACACACACACACCAACACACACCAACACACACACACTATGCAGATAGAGACTGTAGCAGAAATGAAAGCAAGTGAAAAGCAGCAAAAAAAAAAAAAGAAATGAAGAAGCTGCCAAAGGAGCAAAGCTCAAGCATCAGCACACAAGCACGTACAACGTGCGGCGGGGTCATAGGTCAGGCAGGGGCAGGGGACGGGGCAGCGACGGAGAAGGCGGCGCGAAGTGAAAGTGGCGGCTATGGAGGATTTTATAAACAAATATTTGGATTTAACGGCAATGAGTAGAATGCCTCTATCTCAGCCTCTAACTGCCTTGCTCCTTGCCTTTTTTTTTGTGCGAGTGTGTACGTGTGTGCGTGTGTGTGCGTGTGTGTGTGCGTGTGTGTGTGTGCGCCTTTTAGTTAGTCAGCGCGCATTATGCTTAATTTAAAGAAAATTTGTAGTAGTCCTAAGTAGGAGCCAACATTTTGCGCCACACAATCACAATCACAATCACGTTGTGTGCGTGCGAGTGTGTGTGTGTGTGTGTGTGTGTGAGTGTGTGTGTGTGTGTGTGTGTGGGAGCTTACTTGATTTAAGCTAGCGTAAAAGCAAGTTGCAAGTAGCAAAAAAGAACGCGACTAACTTGTATCCTGTAGTCTGCATAAACTTTTCAATGGTAATAAATACCAAATAAATCAATGATAATAAAGTATAATTGATAAATAAAACCAATCAAATTAAATACTATAAATAATTATAATGTTAACACAAAATTTATATAAATATGAACGAAATAATACAAAATCTTCTCATTTTCTAATTTAATCGTAAACAAAACATCAAGACAAACAAACACAAAATTCAATTTAATGTTATTTAATGTTTATGAAAATCTAATAATAATAAACTCTTTTTATTCAATTGAACTTTGAATCGATTTAAAGTAAACAAAAAAAACCTAAATTAATTTAAATTTTATAATATTTAATGCAAAGTAAGTTGTATTAAAATTATTACAAATTAAATATGGTTTAATTGCAATATCTCAAATGACTAATAATAATAATAACGTAAATATTAATAAACAATATGGGATTCTTATTTTAAAAAACACAAAATTTTAAAACTTAACAAATTTATCGCAATTCATAAGAACCTCAAATATTAAAACGAAAATAATTTAAAATTATATAACAATTTAAAAGTGTTCAACTCAAAAGATAACAAAATATGAAAATCTAATTAAAACAAAAATATACATATATAATATTTCTAAATAAAATAAAAGGTTAAAGAAAAGATTGAAAAAAGAGATAGGTGGATGGGAAAAACTACTGATCTTTAATCATGCTTTACCTATGCGTTGGACGCTAACTTTCGTATATGCTGCGTGGACATTTTATAGCCGTAGGGTATTCAAAAAAATAAATAAAAAAAAAAAGGAGGAGATGGAGCAGGAGAAGCGACGAGAAAACCGCACCCAAGTTGAGATTACTTATCTTTAGTTTTCATTTAAATATGAAGAGCAAAGTGCTGTGTGTGTGTGTGTGTGTGTGCGAGAGTACTTTAATTTATTTTCTTGCTTTTGGTTTTCCTTCCACTTTTATTTCTTTTTTTTTTTTTAGTGTTTTAGCGTTTTTGTGGCAGCCACATAGGAAAAATTCTTTACATATTTACTTGGTTGTCGTATTTCGCTCTTCCTTCTTCCTTCTTCCTTCTTCTGCCTTTTTATGGCCGACTCTCAGTTAGTATTTTTAGTATTTTCTGATTCACACAAGCATCTGCTGAGTGTGTGTGTGTGTGTGTGTGTGTGTGTGCTTTCAATTCCGGTTTCGTTTTGAGTAAGTAACTTGGGCAGCCAAATAATTGGATTTCAAGAGGCAGATGACTTTATGCGATATGTAATGACGATGACGTCACTTTCACTTTGCCCACTTGAGTGACATGCGTCAGTCTACAACGTCTGTCTCCACAGCTTCCCCCCCCCCTCCACCACCTCTCTGTGTCACTGTCTTGGTGGGCGTGGCACTTGCTTAGCTGACGCTGAGAGTTGCGGCTGAATTATGGGATTGTGGCTGGGCAAAAAGGATTAAGGCCGCTTCATAGCTGCTGTGGCTTCAATTGACTCAATTATGATGACTGTGTGTCGCCCTCTCTCTCTATCTCTCTCTCACACTCTCTCTCTGTCTATCACTATGGCTGCTACCAGGTTATTAAACTTTTATTTACGCCTTCGATGATAAAGGCATGCTACAAATATAATTGATATCATAAAATCCAAATCGAAAGAAAACTAATGAAAGAAAATAAGAACCTTAAAAACTGCTGATTAGATGAAAATGCAGGCACCGAAAATAATGAAATTCATTGTATTTTGGAATAATATTATTATTATCATCTGTAAACAAGTACATTAATGTATTTTTTTAAAAATAGCCCTACTTGTTCATTTTACAAGGTTTTCTAATTACATTATCAAAACTAAACGAATTTCGCAATTAATTAATTTATTTATAAATGGATTTTATTTCGTGCAGAAAATATAAATATACAAATGAATCATTATTTATGGGGTTCTCGAAAATAATAAATAAAATAAAATAAACTGCGAGCTAAAAGCTGCACACATATTTTATTTTCCACTAAAAATAGTATGTCTAAATGTGACTAACAAGGTTATATTTATATATATATATAATATGTATATATTGATTATTTGAATAGCAAAGCAATAATTGTCAAAAGACAATTAATTATAATTAATATGACATTGAAGGACAATGATAACCGACATTGACATTGAATATGTTTTGCTTATGATAAAATATCAAATATTGATTTTATATAATTGAAATCTTCAAGTTCAGTCAAAACTCTCTGCTTGATTACAAAAAGAAAATGACACCCTAGAAAATGCACCAACAATCTAGCTATAAGTTTAGTCACACAGCACACTTGAAAGCTGCCTGAATCGTGAACAAAATGAATGTATATAGTAAATAGTATATAACATATATGACTGTGACTATCATAAATGGTAAATGATACGCAAATGGTAATGTATGTTTATGTGAATAAATCACACGAGTTTTGAACGTAGCACAACAAATGAAATAAAAAAAAAACAAAAAAAAAAAACACTCCCCACTTCTCCCCGCTAATTTGTTTGGAATGGAAAAAACTTCTTAGCCACCTTAGCAACAAACAACCGACACACTTAATTAGTTCAAATCACATGCCAACCCACACAACCATCAACACGACAAAATCACTAACAATATTTTGTATTGTCTTGTAGCTCCGCAAGCCAGCGTCGACACTTTCAATTCCTGGCTCGATGAAAACACCTTCCATTGCGAACCGGGAACAGATCTCATCTGGATGCAACGAAGAAGCGGCCGAGGCTTTAGTGGGTATCCACTCAGACTACCCTAGGTATGAAATGTATGTATTCCAATCGCCAATCCGTCATTCCCCCCACATCTCGCTCGTAATCAATAATCAGAAACAAAAACAAAAACGAAAAAAATATAATTTATATATTCAACATAATATAGTGTAGAGAGAGCTCTCATATAAGCCACATTCATTACCAATTCATGTGCCTCAGAACCAGAACGAACCTCAAAAAAAAACAAAAAATAATAAATTAGTTAGTTTGTTAGTTGGCCAACTCGATTCGCAGATACCCTGTAGTCAACACAGCATCACAGCATCCTCGCTGAATCCTTGAATTCATTTAATTATCGTTATGAATTTAGAGAGTTAAACTTAAATGTTGAATGAATCTAGTGATTCGATCATCTCATTTTGAAGTTACAAAATAATTAAGAAATTTAGTAAAGAGTGGAGAACGAGAATTTAGAAAGTAATCCAAATAAACGCAGTACTTGTGGATCGATCTTGTTGAAATAATCAGAATTCAAAATTAAAGTAAAAATAAATATTATAAAGCATTTCTCTCACTAAATAATTATGATGAAGTGAGAAGCATGAATGGATAGTCGATTCAACCCTTGGAAAGAGTAGCAACGAAAGCAACGAACCAAAACCTAAACCACATGAAGACAATTTAGATAATGCCTTAGAAGAACTAACTAGAACTAACTAGGCAGACAGACAGCCCGAAAAAAAAGTGACTAATTGCCTAGGGCCATAATTAGTTGTCGCTGTCGCTGTCAGCGGCAGAAGGACAAATTATAAATGTCATTGCATAAGTAGAAGATGCTTAGCCCACAAGAGTCCTAAACAAATCTTGCACATTTAATATACAACTACTATAGAACTTTGTCTTATTCTCTGACAAGTTGATGAAGTGTGGATGGGATGTGACAACATGGGAGAGGGAAATCAATTGGGCTTTTTTGATGACCATTCAATTTTGTACTCGTATAGTACGAGTAAAGTCAATATGGCATTGTGTCCGATGCATAAATAAATCTATTTAAGTGCCGCAAAGTACAAAATTTGTTGCAATAACGTTCAATTTGGCACAGTTCAGCATTTTATAGGAGGACAATCTGCTCTGTTCTGTTCTGCTCAGCACAAATTGTTTGTTTGTGGATACAAAATTGATGTGACACATTTTCATGAGGCAGCAGAATAGAAGAGATACGAACGAGCACAAAAAACCTGTCATCCATTTGGTTTGAAGATTTATTAAGCGATGCCGTCAGCCAGAAGAATCGTGTCACGACTACACTATGCTAGAATAATAGCTTACATAAATATGTTACTATGTTAGCTGATGCATATGAAGTGGAAGTGCAGTGTTGAGTGAGAGAGGCTCTTTAATACCCAGATTAAACCATTGAACACAATCTATGTACGTTCTCGTTCTCGCTCTATCGCTTTGCAGGTATATGGAAGAACGTGCGCTTACTGGCGGCAATACGTCCAGGAAGCCATCGACAAACTCGGCCAAACACAAACCCAATGTGGGCTATCGCCTGGGCAAGAGAAAAGCTTTATTCGAGAAGCGCAAACGCATCAGCGACTACGCCCTCGTCATGGGCATGTTCGGGATCATCGTGATGGTCATTGAAAACGAACTGAGCAGTGCCGGCGTCTACACAAAGGTCAGTACCAACGACAACAAATTGGCAACAAATCAATTATTTCTGCTCAATTTGGACGGGTAACGAGTAGATTAAACTACAACAAATTAAGTATTTCTAACGAGTAGATTAGACTATAACATAAGAATACTACTCGTCAATTAGAGTAAGTCTGAATTATACAAACAAAATAGTGACCAGTCAGCAGATTAACAGATTAACGAGTATTCGTCAATTTGATCATTATATTTAATTGAATTATAAAAGATTGTTACCTTCAGTAACGAGTAGTGCAATTCAATCACTCAAGAGCGCTCGTCATTAACTCGTTACTTATGATAACGAGTGGTGTAGTTGACTATTTTTACCACTTAAAAGAATTGAATAATGACAGCTACTTGCTACTATAAACAAGATTAAAGAATCCCAGTCAATTTAATACAAATAACTCGTTAAGATGTGAGATTACTCGTTCAAAACGAACAGTAACAACGTTGTACCTTCAATAAAGAGTATTGCAGTTGACTTTATTCTATTGAAAACGAGCCGTTATCAAAGACTTCAGTTTGCTCAATTTCTTTTAACTAATAATCGAAACTCGTCGTTATAATAACGACTCGATTTTATTTTTAGTGTAGTCATAAGCTCCAGGTGACTCGATATAAAATAGTCGTAACTTATTATGATAAATTGAAATACTCGTTGTTGTATTAAACACCATTCTCGCTTCTCGTTGCAGGCATCGTTTTACTCGACAGCGTTAAAAACCTTAATATCTGTTTCGACTGTGATTCTTTTAGGACTTATAGTAGCTTACCATGCTTTGGAAGTGCAGGTGAGAGTGAGTGCAATTGTATCTTTCTCTTGCAGATGTTATTGATGGTCGTCATCGTTATTGTTTTAACGTTGCCATCGTCCCCCCCCCCGCCCCCCGCCCCCTTCCCCCGCTCCCTCTGCCCGCTCGTTAACCAATCCAAATGCATTATCGTAAACATCCCAATTATATATAATATAAAATACAAAAAAAAAACCCACCCCACTCCGCCACCACCTCCGTCATTTAACCACTGTCCAGCCAGCTCCAGCGTAGAGCCTTCCAAACAAAAAAAAAAATATAAACACCTCATTGCAGTTATTTGTTGTAATCTTTGTGTGTTCTTTGTCTGTTCTTAAACCACAACAATAATAATATTAACCGTAGCGAAAGAATGCCAACCAACAAAAACAAAAAAACAGAAAAAAACAGCGAGTATTACACATTGTTATCAACAGCGGCACGATCAGTTTGTGTTTACAGCTGTTATCGTTATCGTTATCGTTATCGTTGCCGTTAGCATGCATGCAGCTAACGGTCCCCAAAAAACCAAAAATATATACAACAACTGTACACACAATAAGTTTCGAGTGCGGCCAGCAAATTGAAGATGCAAAGTGTAAGACTCGCGATCCATTATTTTAACAACTTTTTTATTGTGTATTTTGAGTAATTTTGGAAAAGTTGTTCAGCAACAATTGCAAATCAAGCTAACCTCTAAGAGTAAATTGTCATTCCGTTTGTCCCTCTAGTCTGTTTCCCCAATCAGATATGATATGAAAAACTTAACAACAACAACAACAACCAAGCGAAAATCCCCTACACTACAAAAAATAGTATATATATCCTGTGTTCATACTCGAAACATCAAAACTCAAACTCATCATTTTTTTCGTTTGGCAAACAACGAATAGAGAAAGATACGCGTACGAAAAGAAAGAAACAGAAATTTGAATTGAACAAAAATATTCTATTCTATTTTTTTTTTTTACATTGTAAATACATGCATATGCCACCATATATCTATATACAGCTCATCACTTTCTACTTTACTTCTTTCTCCCCTCACCAACAAAAATCACCCACGTTTTTCTATTTCTAACTCTAAAACAAATCAAGTCAGTGATTTAGAAATACAGTCAATTATAATTAAGTCAGTCAGTCGGTTAGTTAATCAGTCAGTTAGTTAGTGTGTTTAGTGTTTTAATTCCTGATGGATCGGAACCAATTTAACTGCTATTAATTGGGTTATCATCGGGTTATTTCATGCGCTTTTTAATACCAGTTGACCAGTTGCATGCGACTGCCTGACTGCCTGACTTGCCGCCCTCTCGCTCGCCATTTCGCTCGCCCAACAACAACAACAACGACAACGATAAAAAACGCGATAAATAAATCCAATACTCTCCTCATTTGCCACAGCCACCTTCTTCATTTTTTTTGTGTTTACAAATTAGCAAATACCAACCACATGTATTAAATTGTTCGCATGAGTAATGGTAATATATAATTTAAAAAACAAAAACAAAAAAAAAACGAAATGAAAACAACAACAAAATCAGAAGAAAAGAGGAGAGAAAATTAAAAAACACATACAACTTTAGAGCATGGGAGAACAACCAATTTTAATTTCTTTTTTATTACAATATTTGCCACTTCTATATGCATTGAAAAAAGAACATTTGAATAAAACATAATGAACATAATTACAATTACATGACCTCACGGTACATTGCACACAATACTCGTTATTATGATCAATTACTACTGAAAAACTCGAAACCACACCAACCAAACAAACAAAATCTTTTAGTCAATCTATCTATCAACTTAATCACTTGGGGAAGGCAAAAATTCGATTGTCTTACCTTTAAATGCGTCTCTGCCAAGCGAAGTAAAGTGCATAAAACAAAAGTTTTACATAAACTAAAAATACCAGAGCCTATCTCTATCAACATTTGATCAATCATTTTGTCGAGGAATTACAATGAGAAAGTCCTGTGAGTCCTGTGTTCGCTTGTCAATCAAACAAATACAACTATTTTGGATTGTATTATTGAAATACGTACAATTATTTGAATAGCAGAATCACCGCTCAATCTCTCAATCAACCAACCAACCAACCAGCCAATCAACAAACCGATTATATCACTTTGCATACCATTATTTCGTCCATAGTTCAGAAATTGAAACTACATCCAAAATTGAATGTTCAAATCAGTCGAAACAATCAATCAGTCAGTCAAAATTGATCTATATATATTTGCGTGCGAAATATATATGGATGCAATTATCAGTTTATACTTACATATCGATCGTCGTCGCTCATTTCGTAATCTTCATACAAAACTTTGTTCTCTTTATAAATCCGAACTAAATGTTAATCCCCCCCATTCTATTAATGTTGATGTTTAAAGTAAAAAAAATTTTAATATGTAATTACCTTCCAATTATGCTTTGCAGAATTCAGTAAGTAATATTATATATAATAATAATACATCATAAATATATTTGTGAGTAATTCCTACATGCATAGTGTTATGTACCCCATACATACTATATATGGTTAACAAAACAAAAAAACCAACTACATTCAGCAACAACAACAACAACAACAACAACAACAACATAGAGTAGCTTGACAACAACAACAGCAACAACAACCAACAACCAACAACTACTTACAATCTAACTACAAGCAATAAAACGCCACATCTGAGATCTATACATGAATCCTACATACATTCGACATATCCAATTATATATTATATATATATATATGTATATGTACCTATGTACATACGATACATTGTGCATTACCCAATTCACAATGATAATCCATGAAAATGAAAAAGTAAACAACAAATTACAGCCCCATTCGATGTCTAGTTCAAATACGTGGCGTATACGTGATATGCATAGTATTGTATGTATGTATGTATGCATATATGTGTGTATGTATCTATGTCTATGTATATAGTTCAAAAGCAATTCCAAGATCAACAGCAGTGTCTCTCATTTTTGTCGATACATCATCCGTATGTACCAAGATTGTATTATATAACAATAATGTTTTGTATGCATGTCGCCGATCTGGAAAGCGATCGAACTATATTATTTTCTATGTTTGTTTCTCATCAATCAATTATCAATTAAAAGTTATTGAATTCAATTCGAGTTAAATGCGAATTACATCTGCCCAGTTTAACTGACAAAAGCTGTCTGCTACAAGCATAGTGGTCGGCAGCTCGTTGATACGAAACGATAGTTATCGATATCGATAGCGATTGCTTTCCATTGCAGCCTATCGTGCGCGTGCATACAAAACGGCAAAGAAGGCGTTTTTGCTTTTTGCTCAAACAACAACAACAACAACAAGAACAACAGCTGATCAAGTGAACACGACACGACAACAAAATGACAACGTGGCTTAGTTTGCACCTTGAATCACCAGTTGTATACGATTTTTTTTTTTTTTTGAGGGCCTTATGTGTAGTTTTAGTAAAGTGCCCACAAAAATGTCCACAATTCAAAATCAACATCAAAATCAACAAAATGACATTTGTAACTTGGGAGACATGCATAAAAACCACACACACACACACACACACACACACGCCGTCACACACATACACACCCAGAGATTCACACTCACACGTACACACACACACACACACACGCACACATATGAGCATTCTCATTGCTAAGTCGATTCGGAATAAACATCTCAATCATGTATTATCTATCTAATCACTATAAAGATTCGAACGGTGCTTCGATTTTGCAAAATAAAAATCAAAATGAACGAAGGAGACAACAGAAAACTATTCACAGGACTTTCGTCAGCAAATTCTATATATATGTGCATATATACATATCTATATATATATGTATCTTCAACTTTCAATTACGATAAGTTTGTCAGCATCGATTAATCGGCTTAACTTGCGAATGTCTCATATGCAAAAAAAAAAAAAAAAAAAAAAACGTAGATCGTTTTCAAAAATATTCGCCAGTCCTGTTAAAAACAAAAACTAAACCATAACAAACAAAATTAAACACACGGCTTGCCCAGCTACTTACTACTGCTATTACTTATCAACAACCAACTACTATAAACAATACTCGTAATTAATAGCAACTCGATTTGTATTGCCCATTCGCACCATTCGCAAATTGTTCACAACTGTGATTCGTAAATCAACTGTGAGTAGTGTAGACTAGACTAGATACAATAACAATAACAATAACAATACCAACTACAATACTACAATACGTATGTGCTTTTAATTGTGTGTTAGCGTTAGTGTGTTGTTTAATCTATTCAATCAATGATTCTATTATTCCATTATTCCGATTACGATTACGATTACGCGACGCGACGCGAACTCGTGTGGGAACAAAACTAATTGACCTTTTGTCCAATGTTTCATACTCGTTTATCACACACTCACACACACACAGTGTCCACTGTCAATATATATTTCATTTTTTGTTGCCTGCATTGCAGAGCAAATTTGTGACCATCCCTTCTCTTTCCATCTCTTTAAAGTTGGCAATATTAATATCATTTTGTATATCAGATAAATCGAAAAACTTTGCAATAGACGCCAGCGTGACAAAAGAAAAGATAGTTCATGTTTTAAAGGGGACATCTCTGGGAGAATGTTCTCATATTAACAAAATAATTCGGATTTCAGAAATATATTTTTAAAATTTAAGCAATATTCAAATAAAAAGTTTCGTAAATAATAATTAATATTAGTTTCTTATAATACCGAAATAGAAAATCTCTTACATTGCAAAATAATTTTTAGATTTCAGTTTTTATTTAAATGTAAGATCTCTGATATTTGAATTTAAAATGAGAAATACAAAATTCATGTTTTTGGTAATTTATTGTTGCAATTCAATTCTATAAGAATTTTAATAACTTTTCTCAACTGCCATGCATAGGGATAATAATAAAATAGAAATATTTTAAAAATTAAAATATTCTTGAGATAATACTGAGAGAAATAATTTTTAAATAAACGTCTTTCATTTAATATTGACAGTGGTGTTTATCAACAAATACCTAATAATAATTATTTTGTATTGTAAACAATTAAAAGAATATCAAATGCAAATATTCTTGGGTTAATATTGACAGTGATAGTATTGTGATAAACTAAGCCGAGTATGTGACTTAATTTCGATTTGTTTAATTACTGAATAATCCCTGATGAGTGTGTGTGGGATCGTTGAGATATCGCTAATTGTCCAACACATGTCCAACAACCGCAATTGAGCGACAAAGCAAACGGTTTAGCTATCGAAGCCATTAATAATTCGCCTCGTTATGAATCAAGAGTGCTTGAATTGCATTTTAATTCCTGCTTGACCCGAGAACAGCAAGTGTTTGTTAAGGTCTCCCCCTGCCCCACCACCACCACGGCCCCCGATTCCCATCACTATCCAACATATATGTCTCGAATGCCAATTTACCGCACACAGCTTAAGTGCTTGAGAGTGCAGCTGCACTTTAAAATCGAAATTCGAGAGTCGCAAAATCAGACGCAAGGGGCGATTTAGATGAGCTTAAGTGAACGATTTGGTTCAATTTCAATAATTGATTTGAGCCAATTAAAAAGGTAAACAACAAATGCCAAATTAATAAAACAGAAAATATCCAAAAAAAAAAAAACCAAAGAAAAACAGAAAATTGAAAAGAGAAAATGTGTGCTAACAACACGAGAACACGCACGCCGTCTACCTTTTAACCAGTAAGTACTTTGCACACACACTCGCACACCTGCGAACCGAGGCACTCACACACACACACACACACACACACACACATGCACACATACATATGTATTAAATAAATATATAGTATACCTATTTAGTTACTTCGCTATACCCGCTACCACCTGAAGGATATTATTAACATTATTATTATTATATCAACAGCCAGAAGAAGCCGTCTGCGACCTCATAAAGCACAACTATTTACAACTAATTATGCATTTTTGATCCTTTTTCTTTAGGTTAATCAAAAAATGTATTCGTCTTATTGCAGCCTGAGGCTTTTAATTGCTCTGGCTGTGCTTTGTAGCCTAGAATTTAATTCTAAGCTACGCATTCTAATTATAATCATTTTTGGATTTTGTTGAAATGAATTTAATTTTTCAAAAAAACGCTCAATTGAACATTTTTCCACTTGAATTATCGATGTGTGATTAGTCAAATGTAGTAATATTTTTGTTGATTAACCTAAAGTAAATATGTTAGCTCTAGAATTAAAAAAATATATTAAGAAATTCAGACAGAAATATGAGTCTTTCTAATCCGTCTGTCTATCTGTCTGTCCGTCTGTCTGTATGTCATAGATCTCAGAGACTCATGTCCAACGCAGATCTTAATTGATTTTATGCATTACGCAACATTTAGAATTTCAGAATATATTTGTTTTATTTGTTGGCATATTTTAAGTGCATTTAAGTATATTTTAGCACATATTCAGTATATTGGCAGTATAATACTATCGTATTGTAAGTATTTTGATTTGCTTCCAAATGAGTAGCGGGTATCTAACAGTCGAGCACACTCGACTGTAGCTTTTTCACCCGTTTTTGGCTTGTGTTAGCACACACACACACACACACACACGCACATGCAATCGATGAGCGATGAGCCGATAAACGATAAACACGCTCTATCGGTGCAGTCAGCAACGAGAGTCGAATGCGAAGGACGAACAGAGAGAAGAGGAAGAGGCTTAAATCAGCAGCAGCAGCAGCAGCAGAGAAGAAGAAGAAGAAGCAGCAGCAGCTACTTAGCAGGTGTTATCGCTGTTATCGATGCAGTTTAGAAGACAACAAAATACAAAAAACAAAAAAAAAAAGCAAAAAATAAATATACAAGCAGGTTTTTCGCTTACACCGCCCCATTTTTACTCTGCCTATGCTATGCTTTAACACTTGTGCACCACACACACACACACACACACACTACGACACGTCGAATACACACACACACACACATATACACACGAACACGAACACACTTAGACATATATATATATACATATATGTACACCTCATTGACGTTGTACTTGTCAAATAATTCATGCTCGTATTTGGGTGTATTTTCATTTTGTTTAGTCGCAAATACCAAATCAATAAAATTCCAATTATATTTAATAATTAATTTTCTTTTTTCTTCCATTTCTTCCATCTCTCTCTCTCTCTCTGTCTCGCGACCGCACATTGAAAACAAAAAAAAATACAACTAATTATCGACAATCAAACCAAAATAATAATGCATAAACGAAACGAAAACAACAAATAGTTATTCATGATAGATAACTGCGCCGACGATTGGAGGATCGCAATGACATGGCAACGAATTAGTCAAATAGGGTTAGAACTTTTTATATGCGCTATACATCCAATTCCTGGCGAATACTATTTCCAGTGGACGACGAAATTGGCCAATAAGAACAAAACAATTGGCACCGAAATGGTGCCATACGACGTAGCTTTATCACTACCTATGTTCCTTCGATTATATTTAATCTGCCGCGTTATGCTGCTTCATTCAAAGCTATTCACAGACGCATCATCACGGAGCATCGGCGCTCTCAATAGGATTAATTTTAACACAAGGTAAACAAACAACAACCCCCTCCCCCCCCTTCGTCCTCAAACTACCCGATTATACTTGTACATATATACCTCAAAGTGACCGCGAGCACAGAAAGATTATGAATATTTAATGGCCATAAGCCATCCCGTCAGTTGTCAGCCAGCTAGATGAAAGGATACCCGACAAAGCCCAAGCTCAGAGAGCCACATGAGAAGTAAATGCGAATCCAAAAAATTAAAATGCCCAGCCAAAGGGAGAAGCAAACTAGCGGCATAATGGGCATAATGGGCGAGCAGGAAGTCGTATTTTAAATAGACAAGCGACGTGAAAAGCGAGCTGCTAAATATAAATTGAATATTAAACGCAAAACGCAAAGAAATGAAAAAGAGAGAAGCGAAGTGGGATTTCTCTGGCATGAGCAGAAGCTAAAAATAATTGAAAGTCAAAGTTACGAGTAAAGTGAAATTAATGAGATTGGAAACAGGTAGCGAAAATAGTTAAGATCTGAAATAAAAGCATAAATAACGTGAAAGTGAGAGTGAGAAAAAATCAAGCAAGTTGAGATTTGAGTTCAATTAAATGCGAGCTACAAATAATGAGCAAAAATTACAAAGAAAAAGAAAAAGCAAGTTAGGATTATTCTGGCGAACACAGAAGCTAAAAATAATTAAAAATCAAAGCACAAATAATGTAAATTTAATAGAACGAAAGCCGCAATTAAACTGAGAGGACAACGCAGAAAATACAAGTGCAAAGCAAGCGTAAATAAAATGAGAAATAATCTACGATAAAGTGGTTGATAGTTCGACTAACTGTAAAAGTAAATACAAAAATAAATGTCAGAAGTAAATTAGAAGCGAAATATCTCCTAAAAAATGTAGAATATTAATGCATTTAGTTAAAGTATTAATTGACGCATTTGCATTTGCAGATTTGTTTTAAAAACACTAATGACAATATGCCCGGGAACGGTTCTATTGGTCTTTATGGTCTCGCTGTGGATAATTGCCTCGTGGACCTTGCGGCAATGCGAAAGGTAATGTTGCCCAATTGTCCAATCTGCTATATTTAAATATATATACGTATATTATATATGTGCTATACATATAACTTGTATTCAATTTGATGATATGATACATATATAGTAATTTTTATGTAGTAATTATGATGATATATATAATGTTGTTACTTCAATGATTTCTTCAGTTCTTGCATTGTTTTCATCGTTTTCATTTTGATTGTTTATGATTTTTGATTTTGTTTTGTTTTCCGTTATCTTCTTCAACTTCTCTGAGGATTCTTTTGAATTTTGATTTTCGTGTTTGATTTGATTCGACATTTGATTTGGAATTGTTTGATCTGAATATCCGATTTAATGTATGCCACTAATACTTTGACATAACTCTCTCTATATATATATATATGTATATACATACATGCATATATATATATATATATATATATATGTATATGCCTACTATCTTTTATGTACATAAATTGTATGTGCTAAGCCATTACGTAATGTCTCTCAAAGTGTACGCTCAACTTTTTTAAACCACACACAAAATACTTACTTTCGTAGCAAAAAAACCAAAACCCAATCAAATCAAACCCAACCCAAACAATACTAAATACTACTACAAAAAAAACAAAAAAAAAACAGTTTTAAAGTGTCTCTTTCATGCGAATTGCAACTGAGTTTTGAGCAAATGCGTTTCAAGGAGTCTGTTTTTTTTTTTCACAAGGGGTTTAAGCACAGCTTGCAAAACACACACACACACACACACACACATGCACACATGCACTGAGAGAAACATGCTCCATTCAGTCAGCCGCCCCCCGCCCCCTTTTGCACACACACACACACACACACTGACACACACAGACACAACGAGACCAAAAACCATTTGCTTGAATTTCTTTCGTTCACAATTTTGTTTGCATATGTGTATTGTAGATGAGAATGCGCAGCATGTGCGAGTGTGTGTGTGTGTGTCCGCTTGTTAACAATAGTATGCAATTCAGCAACCACACACACACACACACCAACACACACACACACACTCGCAGCTACATGACGAGAGGTTGTAATTCGAAGCGAGCAAGTGTCGGTGTCACGTGCTGTAAGGATAATTCCTGCATGCGTTTCAATTTTATTTACATTTTACATTACGACTATTTCGAGCTGTCGCTTGTTTTTCCTCCGTTTTTCACTTTCCCCCCCAAATTGCTGCTGCTATTTGTTGTTGTCTTGCTGTGTGTGTTGTACTGCTCGATATATCTCTCTAGATATATATATAGATAAATATATATATATATATAAGTTTTGCACAAGTTGTGGCCAAACGGAAAAAAAAAAACAGCGGACAGAAAACAACTACAAACAAGAAGAACGAATTCGAACAGAACAAATAGATGATGAGCTGTGTGTGTACAAAGTGCATAGTGTGTATATATAGTGTATAGTGTATAGTGTATTACGTTAGTCGGTCTTATGGACAGGTTACAACAGTAGACAACAGTTGTAGAGCATTTCATTCCTTCTCTACTTCTTCCACGTTTTTCATCTTCTCTTTTGATAACGATTGTACATCTATGTTTTCTATAAATTCGTTATTTGATATGCCTAGCTTTTACTTACTTTACTTTACTGTTCGTTTTTGTTTTTTTTTATACACTCAATTCGTTATTCGCGCTCGCTTTGTCCTCAAACTAAACCGGTTATCGATAGTAAACTGTTTGCGTAGCTGTTTATCGATAGTAACGCTTTGCATAATTTACATTTCTCCTCCCAGTCTTTCGATCTCTTGACTATCGATGTGCCAATCGGCGTCACGTCTACAATATATACAGTTCTATAATACATTTTTCTATAGCAATTTCTCAAGCATGCTTTCACGCATTCTATAATTCTATAATTACAAATTATTCGTTGTTTATCGCTATCGATAGCACTGTGGGTTATTCTTATCAATGGTATATTCATGTGTTATGTCTTAATGATCTTCTCAAAGATCGTTGTGTTTTTTTTTTATCGATTTCACTTTGATGACGATCGCTCTATCGATAAGCTGCAACAAATTTTCGTCCTCTTCCGTAGCATACTTTTGTGCACTATTCTATTTCTATTGCTACATCAATTTCGACTTCTACTTCTAGTCTATCGTTGCCCACTTGCGGTCACTTTGTTTACCGATTACCACCTTCACTTCACCTCACTCCCCTCGTTTGCTTGTTGAGTGGCCCTCCCCCTCCCCCTCTCCCCTTTCCCCCTCCGCTCGCTGAGTTTGATTGTTTCGATTGTTTTGCATTTTACTTTCTTCAACATCTTTTTCTTTAAGTTTTACTTAATTCTGTGTGTGTGTTTTTAACGGTGTGCGTGTCTGTCTCTGTATATGTATGTGTGTGCGTGTGTGTGTGTGTGTATTTCTTTGACTTCTTCTTTTGTTCCATACTAATTTCGTTGGTTTCATCGAGCAAGTATATTTTTTACTCGTACATTGTATTTAATAAGCTTCCCCACCCGACAAAAAAAAGAAAACAAAACAAAAAAAAGTGGTTTGAACTACGCCTGCATTGCTCTAGAAAAACATGTCGTATACGTAACAAAAGTACTTACTACATTTATCCCAAGCAAAAACCGAATCAACCAACTTATATACTAAATATATATTAAATACAAACTGCAAACGAAAACAAAACAAAACAACAAAAAAAACTACAAAAACTGCCTAAAAAAAAAAACGGAAAAATCAATTTAATTCAATTGCCAAAGGAGAAAACGAAACTGAAAAATATTTATGATAATGACTGCGAAGATGTGACTCAAGCTTAAAATGTGAGATACTCTCAGATATTGCACAAGCGAAATGCGGAAGGAGTTGTTGTTGTTGTGTCTGTGTGTGTGTGTGTGTGTGTGTGTGTGTGTGTGTGCATATAAATATAACTCATAAATAAGCCGCAACAGCCACAGAAAAAGAAAAGAAGAAAAAAAAACACAGAGACTTAAACACACACACACACACACACAAATGAATATATATATACATTACGTGGTCTCTTCTTCTTCGTATTTTTATGCTTTGCCTTTCAGTTTTTGTTTTTGTTTTTGTTTATCTGTTTTGGGTATTTTTTTTTCGCTGGTTTCTTGTCTTGTCTGTGCTGTTCTGTTTTTTGGCCTACGACCTTTGGCTAAGCCCCCATGACGCGCCAAATGCTACTCGTGTCACTTTCACTTTCACTTTCACTCCCTACCTCGTCCCCCTCTGCCCCTCCCCTCGCTCATCACAGCTTTATAATGAAATACCATCGCTAATGCGTGTCCTTCTGTGACGTCCTTTCAATACTTTCACCAGCAACAACAACAACAACAACAACTATGTGTATCGTTTACAGTTCTCTTCTATATTTTTTTTTTTATTTTCATTTCGATTCATTTTGCCTTCTTGTTATCCATTTGTTTCTCCTCTTTTCGTGCCTTTCCCTTTCCCTTTTTTGTGTCTTTATTTTTTTTGTGAAACGTAAGCGATGATTATCATCTGTCGTTTGCCTTGAGAGGACGTGTGTGTGTGTGTGTATGTGTATGTGTGAATACATTTTGGGATCCCAGCGAAAAAATAACCAAGAAAATATGGAAAGGGGAAGGAGAAATCAGAAGGAAGCAAGAAGAAGAACAGCAGCAACAACAACTTGCGATACACGCGACATCATTGAGGATAAACAACACACATTTCCGAATACAATTTGTGCTATTTTGTAATACATTCATATATACATATATATACCTCTATATATATATATATCTTTAATAGATTTTACTCAGATCTTGTTTTTTATGCAACAAATCGTTTGCATTCGTCATTTATTTTTTGTGTTGTCTTTGTCGGCTCTTAATTCGTTTTTTTATCATTATCTAAAGATTGCTCATCATTATACAATATCTAAATGTTTTTCCTTTTTATTTTCTTTATTACTTTCCTTTTTGATCTAACTCGCTCTCTATCTCTCTCTCTCTCTCGCTCTCTCTCTCGCTCTCATTATTGTAGAAGATTTGTCGAAATTTTGTTTTAAAATTATACATTCGAATGCCTGACAGTCTAGTGTTGTACTCTTATAGTTTACATACTATATATTCTGATCCGTTGCTCTGCTAATTGTTGTGCGAATCCATCTCGATATTTATCGTTATCATTTTGTTCAATATCGTATATCGAAAATATGGCCAGAGCTATTATAGTCTAGATGGATTTTATTATTGCTTTAATTTGAAGAACTATTCAATATAGAATTGAAAAATGAGAGAACAAAACAATCGATGACTTTAGTTAAAGTAAGCTTGTGAATTCAAATTGAAAATAGATTTAAACTGTCAATTTTTTCAAAGAAATTAACAAGTTTGTCATAGCAAGAAGCAAGATCTATAAATTAAACGATCTCACACTCCACAAATGGATTTCTTCAGATCTAGTTTAGAGTATTAGAGTATTTTCGTATATAATATTTTTCTTAAATTTTGCTATGTGTCATTCGGTTCGGTTCGATTCGTATGTATGTCTTTTATGTTCAGATGTTACGAATACATATTATATATAACGATTATTCCAATATGCTAAACAAATAAATATAAATAACGAAATCATATGTATGATGTAAACTCTTGACTGTGTATGTATATGTATGTATGTATGTATGTAAATTCCAAGAAAACAAATTGATAAGAATTTTGTCTCGTATATTCCAATATATATATATAAATATATATATATATCTCGTATATATTTTGAAAGCAAGCCAAGCGTATGTAGCTTTTTTGCTCTGTGGGATCTCGAAATCCAAAATCCGCATGCTCTTTGTTAACTAACTAACTAACGACGACGACGACGATGACGATGACGATGACGATAACGATAACGATACCAATTACACACATAACTAGCAAATACTTGGGCTCAAGTAACGGGAACAGGATGCGATGAGGAGATGGAGAAGGAGAATGGAGAATGGAGAACGGAGAGGGTCTAAATGAGCAGCTTGGGCAGCTTGGGGCAAAGTGGCGCTCGCTGCTTTTTCTTTTGTTTGTTGAGGGCCATCAAAGCGACATTTTGACATTTGCTTGCCACACCACAACGTACGCTGTGTGTGTGTAAGTGTGTGTGTGTGTGTGTGTTCCGTTAGCCGTTAACCAACACTGCACACACACAGTGTACTTAGAGTAGCGAGTTACATAAAATGCGAGTACACAAGCATAGTTAGTTATCATTTTATTTGCTCATCAGCTTCTCGCCCTCTCTGTCTCTCGGCTTCATTAGCTTGCCTCCTCCACACACACACACACCCACACACACACACACACACACACCCACACACACACACATTGTCAGAGTCAAGTGTGGCAGGCTCATCAGGAGCACTCAAGCGACGCTTGAGCTGCCACAGCCGCCAGCATTTAGCAGCCTAACTAACTCGCTCTCTCTCTCTCTCCGTCTGTCCGTCTGTCTGTCTGTCTGTCCCTTGATGCAAAGGGTGCCAGGTGCCATTTTGTTTTCATTTTACCTCTGTGCATGTGTGTGTGTGTGTGTGTGTGTGCTTAACGGGTCATCCTTCAGCGTAATTGAAGCTCTTGTGAGACGCACATGCTGCATGTCCAGGTCGTAATCCAGTCAAGGCAAACAAGTCGAGTCAAGACAGTCAGTCAGTCAGTCAGTTGGTAGAGCAATTAAGTTTATCCCGTATATGTAGTATATTGTCAGAGTGACCGTACTGTGCGAACTGCAAACACTCATAATGCATTTTTTCAGCTTGTGCAGAGCTTAAACCTTTTAAACCTTACAACCTACACCCCAAACTCTATAACCTATTCTATGAATCGTGTCATTGTATTTTTGTATGCATATATATATGTATATATACAGTATATATGTATGTATGTATTCGTACCCGATTATCCTCTATTCTATTCAGGACTTGGTTCGTTTCTTCTTCTTCAACTATATATATACACACACATGTATAGACTACTATATGTATGTATATATATATTGTATATTCTTTTGGTTTCTCTTTCGTTTCATCTACTATTTGTTTTCTTATTGGTTTACTTTCGATCTGTTGTTCTTCATATGTATTTAATTTGATATTTATGTACAAAAAATATATATATATATATATATTGTTTATGTTTCGATTTTTGTGTAATACTTAATTATTATCAACAACCAAAAAATTATCTTTATATTTATAAAAAAAAAAAAAAAGAATTAACATATTTCGACCGATATATAATTCTATATATGGAGAAAAAAAAAACAAATTGTACTATTTGTTATTTGTTTGTTTTCTTTTCAAAACAACCAAAAAAAAAAAAAACCAAAAAAATTACAACAACCAAAAATGTTCACATAATTTCACATCTGTTTATTTGTTTACTCCACTTCTCACCCTTTTTCTGTATCCACAAATTGCAAAATGAAAAATTTGAATCTGAAAACCGAAAATACCGAAAAATATCAATCCTCAAATATATATCGAAAAAACTACCGCCAAAAAATTCAAATCAAATAAAATAAAAAAAAACAACAAATTCTTTATCAACTTGAAAAACGCATACGCATCCGAATACCAAATACTGAATATACCAATACAAATACCGATCTAAAAAAAAAAAAAAAATACCAATTACTGAATACCGATCCATATATATATTTGTAAAAATATAAAATATATGATATATGATATATACACGCAATGCCAATCAAAAACATAAACCAACTTAAATGCATATTAACTATCAACAAATAAACGCATAACATCGACAAATACGATCGATAAATATGCACGAATATCTATGTGCATGTATACGATACTGCCAACAACAACAACAACAACAACTGAACTGCACTCTCTGAATACCGATCGAATGATTAAACGATTGAACCATTCAAAACTGATTGAAAAAAGGTTTCACGATGAGGAGCACGCAAATTTGTTAAACACCATGTGGCTAACGGCCATCACATTTCTGTGTGTCGGCTACGGCGACATTGTGCCGAACACGTACTGTGGACGCGGTATAACTCTCACCTGCGGCATGGTGGTAAGTATTCACCTAGAAAACCAAAACAATAAATACTAAAGTAATGCAAACAGATAACAAAGAGCAAACAGATAACAGAAAATAAAACTATGACAAAACTCGAATAGAAACTAATGAATGAATGCAAAACCAGAACCAACAAAAAGCGAAACAATAACAGTAACAGTAACAGTAACAGCTACCATAACAGTAACAGTAACAGTAACAGTAACAGTAACAGTAACAGTAACAGTAACAGTAACAGTAACAGTAACAGTAACAGTAACAGTAACAGTAACAGTAACAGAAACAGAAACATTAGCAGAACAACAACCAACAAGAACAAAAAAAAACAAAGTACGTTACGTATACGTCACGTTACACATGCATATACGAATTTCACAGCTATAAATCGAAAAATGCAAAAACTTGTGAATCAATAACAAATGAAACGAGTTCGAAACGATGTTCGTTTTGTAGCCTGATTAGTTTGCTTAGCAGGGCATTGCGCGGGTTTAGTTCATTCCAACAACAACAACAACAACAACCACAACAACAGCAATCAACGAAGCGAAAAGAAAAAGTAAAGAGGCGAAAGTCTCGCTCTCTCCCTCTCTCTCTCTCTCAAACTCTCTATCTGTCTCTCTGTGTTGTAAATCATCACATAAATACTAACTGTGTAGGCGGTCAGAGGCCAGCACAGCAGCAGAACCACCAAAAAGCCACCATAACACCACCACAACAACCACCAACAACAACAACAACAACAACAACCAACAACAACAACAACAACAGCAGCAGCAGCAGCAATTCATGCATAAATCGTATTTGGTGTGTCGCTGTTAATACAAACATATTCATACATTACTTTCCCCTCGCTCTCTTCTCTCTCTCTCTCTCTCTCTCTCTGTCTCTCTCTCGCTCTCTGTCTCTATACATCTAACTGTATAAGCACACACACACACACACAGCTGTAACAATTACACAACGCTACACTCATGTGTATATATGTATATGTATTTATCTCACTATTTTACGTTCAAGCTACATCTCTGATTATCTCTGTATGTGTGTGTGTGTGTGGGCGTGTCCATGTGTGTGTGTGTGTGTGTGTGTGTGAGCCAGACTTTTGCTTTTGTGACAGTTGCGAGTGTTGGGCCACAAATCCTCGTTGACAGCTCATTTCTATGTATATAAACAGATCTTGCTATATAAATCTATATCAAATCGCTCACCACGTGTGCCCTGTATGTGTGTGTGTGTGTGTGTGTGTGTGTGTGTATATATATACATATAGCTGTAGGCAATTTTTATAGTCACCTTCCAATTGTTTCGCACCCGTAACAAACTCTTTACTCAGCATCAAATTTGCAGACTTGGCAACAACAAATAGTTCCTACATATATTTAACGACTGATTTCTCACGGTCTCACGGTCGCTGTCCTCCAATATATACATATACCATATATATAACCAAAATGCATAATAATAGTATATATCTTTTTGAACTTCCACTGTATGTGTGTCTCACGGTTCCCTTCCAACCAACAAAAAAAAAACAAAAAAACAAATTAAATATATATATATATTAAATAATTAAAGAAAACTATAAATTAATCTCGAGTTGCATTTTCTAACATTTTTATGCCCGTCATCAGTTCTCTCAAGTTGACTAAACGCTCTCTCTCTCTCTCTCTCGCTCAGTTAGCAAATCTTAATCAAATCTTATCGTTTTCAAGCCTCATTTTCGTTTGTTCTATTTTCTATTTTCGTTTTTTATTTTTTGTTTGTATTTCAATAATTATTTATGTTTGTTTTCATTGTGTTCATTTGAGTTTTGTTTGTCGTTTGAAGTTTTATGAATATACCATAAGTATATAAGTATGATGGAAAGTGTGTTTTCGACATTTTTTAATTTGTGATATATACATATATATTTTTATACCATTTATATGTTTGTTTTTGTGTATATTAAGCCAAAACAATACGATATTTTTCTCTATCTCTCTTTCCCTTTCATTTTTATACTGACAAACAAAAAATACGCGCTCGTTATGATTGAACGTGTTTTGTTTATTGCCCCTGATATCTGAAATGATTATCGCGTATTATGAAACTGAATACGAAACGAAACGAATACAAAATGCCACACACAAAAAATATGTTGTCAAAAAACCAAATCCAAAAACAAATATTCAAACAAATACATATATAAAAAAAAAATATATATATATATGTACTGTACTGTCGACTGTCGATATGGAAATAATGCAACAGATTTCATGATGAAGAGCATGCGAATCTTTTGAATGCAATGTGGCTGATAGCGATAACATTTTTGAGTGTTGGTTTCGGTGATATTGTTCCGAATACGTACTGTGGACGTGGTATCGCTGTCAGTACAGGAATAATGGTGAGTCTTTAAACAAAAACCCAAAAAACAAAAAAAAAAGCAAAACTAAAAAAGATATCAAAAATTTATATAGAAACAAATCTCTGCACACACATCAACAAAATCAAAAAAAAAAATTAAAGAACTAGAACAATAAATAAAAATAATATTTATGATTTCCTCCACAAATATTCAATCGAATCGGGCTTTGAAATTCACATGTAAATAATGACATCCCCACATACAACAACCCCCCCAAACAGCAAAATAATAACATAAAAATGTAGCGAATAAATAATCAAAATCAAAATCAAAAATATCTTATACTCAAACTACTCACAACCAAACCGCAAATGTACCTTTAGCTATATACCCTACATACATACTATATAGTGTAGTACTACCTATAAGTACTTATGTCATGTACTATGTCATACTATATATAACAATATAACCAAGCAAGCAAGCAACCAACCAACCAACCAATCAAACCATTTGTATTATCATCGTCGTATTACGAATGAGCTTTACTTCCGATTTCCGTTCATAAGTCGTTCATTAATCGTCATGTCGCGCTTAGCCAATCTATCGATAGAGCTCTTTGAGGAATATCGAAACGTTGTTTAAACCCACCACCAACGAATCACACACAGACGCCCTCTCCCTCTCTCTCTCTCTCTTTCTATCTCTCTCTCTCTCTCTATCTATCTATCTTTCTCTATCTATCTGTCTTCATATGACTTTTAACTATCTCTGTCTGTCTCATTCTCTTTTAGTCTTTGACTAACTCTATTTACATGCATATTGATCATGTCGTAGTCCTTTATTGAAATTGTCATACCAAAATTAAAATACCGCTACTAAAAATACTGCTACTAAAATACCAGAAACTAATACCAAACCTTAACGTGAAACTAACCTCCTCTGAAATGCGCTTATCATTTTCCAAAACTTTGTTCTCTCTCCCTCTCTCTCTCTATCTCTCTATAGCTAATCGTTACGAATGTGTGTTTTGTACTAAGTAAAAAACAAAAAAAAAATTCCTTCCGCCTCTAACTGTTGTAATACATAATAATAAACATCTATAGATTGTGTACAACTTTTGAAATCGTATTCTAATACTGATTCTGATTCTGATTCTCGATTCTGATTCTGATTCTCGATTCCAATTCCTTCTTGCTCCAATCATTACAATTACAGTAAAACTAACCTACTAACAAACTAAGTAATCAATCGTATTTGATAACGACATCATTTTTGGATACATTTTGTGCACTCACTCGCTCCTCAGTCATTCATACACTCATTCACATTCAATCATCATCCAGTCGTTTCTTCGTGTACTCTCTCAACTCAACAATTTAAATAGGCGAACCAAAAAAAAAACCAAAAAAATTAAATTAAATCAAATGCAAAAAGAGAAATAAGATGCATAATACTACAACAAGTTCTGGACTTTTAACAACACAAGAAAAACAAAAGATCAATTAACTGAATCCATAAAATAAAACCAAAAGAAAATGAAATGAAAATGTAAAATGTAAAATGTAAAATTTCGATCCGAGTGCATTCGATGGGCAGGGAAGCAAACTCAAAACTCCGTCCATCGATTGCTCTCTCCACAATCACAAATGCTCTCTCCCAGTCCCCATCTGCGATCCGTGATTACTAATCCCCGATCTATTGTCGTTTACAGGGCGCTGGCTGCACGGCGCTGCTCGTGGCTGTCGTATCCCGCAAACTGGAGCTGACCCGTGCCGAGAAGCATGTGCACAACTTCATGATGGACACGCAGTTAACGAAAAGGGTATAGATCGTCTCCACACACATACACATCCTAGTCTAGTTCACCATTTACAGTTACAACAAGCACACACACACACATTTACACACAGAAATAAGAATCTCACAAATGTCGCTGCGAACAACTAAATTGCATATTTTTTGTTTTGAACTGTTGAACTGAATCGCGTCGCGTTCCTTAGTCTAGAGCTCTCAAATAGATATATTTATATACAATATACGAGTATATGTGTTGTTATATTGTTTCGAAGCAAATCCAAACCCAAATCACATTCACACCAAATGCCACTCTTACTCTAATAACTTTGTATTCATTTCTTCTCACAACTCAAATTTAGCTGAAAAATGCTGCGGCGAATGTTCTTCGTGAAACTTGGCTCATTTACAAACATACAAGACTAGTAAAACGGGTTAATCCCGGCCGTGTAAGAACCCACCAAAGAAAGTTCCTTCTAGCTATATATGCGTGAGTATTTTTAGAGATCTATCATCAACAACAAAACAACAACTAACTGTCAGAACCAACCACCAAACCAAAATCAAAATCCAAAAAAAAAAAAATACCAAAAAAAAAAAATGAAAAATTCTATTAATCAAAAAGAAATCATATCAAATTAAATCCGTAAAGAGAAAAAAAAAAACAATTGCAAGAAAATACCTCGAAAAGCAGCAAACAGAAAAGTGCAGAGAACTAGAAAAATTAAATGCTTTTAACAGCTAATAGAGATCTGTTGTGTTAGAGCCTCTCAGATCTACATAGAATGCCAAGCAAGCAACATAATTGCGATCACCACTAAAAACGCCTTCCTTCCTTCTCTGCCCCGCCCCCGCCTCCCCCTTCCAGGGGGAGGCAAGCAAATTATTGTTCAATTGTCGTGTCATTCATGCAAACTCACACAACAACAACAGCAACAACATTTTTGTGTTTATTTAGTTACGTGTGTCGTGTGCCGTGTGTTTTGTGTCTTTGTTCCGTCCCTCCCTCCCTCCCTCCTCCCCTTCTCGTTCTTCGTTCTTGTTCTCGTTCTTCGTTCTCGTTCTCTCTTATGCTGTCTCTCTGTCACTGTCTCTCCCTCGCTCTGTCGCTCGCTCTCTCTCTCTCTCTCTCTCTCACTCTGTGCGTGTGTGTCAGCTGTCGTCTCTGGAGGAAACAGAAAACCAAAAAGAAAAAGAAAAAAAAAGAAAAAGAAGAAGAAGAAGAAGAAATGAAAGTACTCGTATGCATAATATAGATACAACAAACATTTCAAACTCGCATTCGCGCCTTATTATTTATGTAGCATACTTTGCAGCGCAAGGCGTGTTGCCAATTCCCGGGCAGCGTTGCCAATTCAACAAGTTTCACGCCCCCTCCCGCCACGCCACGCCCCCGCGACGCCCCCGCAATCCAGCAGAACACAATTTGCGCTGCAAAGTATGGTGCATAAAAGCGTGAATGCCGACGCCGCATACTCCTTGTATCCTTGTATCCTTGTGCTTTGTGTGTGTTCGTTAACAACTAACAAACAACCAACAACCGAAACAAAAAAAGAACATTCGTTAAGTAGTCTCCTTCCCAGCAGCAGCAACAAAAACAGCAGCAACAACAACAACAACAGCAGCAGCTTATTAACAATTAATTAAGGAATTGCCTAGCACAGAACAAAAAAGGGTCTGCTTAATAAATGTACATAGCAATTAACTAACCTCAACTAATCAAATAACTAAAAGTATATATACATATATATATACATCAGATCTATATATATATATGCATATACTACAAGATGTATTGCAATTGCAAGCAATTGCAATGATTGAACTCGTTTTACTAGCCTGTAAATAGGTTGTAAAGCCCTGTTTTTACGTTATGATAACAAGCTTTTGACACACAAAACAATTTACCTCTAGCATGCAGCGTTAATTTTACAGAATCTCATATCCGAAAATATATTCCTCTGTATATAGACTATATGTTAACTAGACGCGTACTAACCACAACTGTAACTCATCAACCATTCATACCAAAACAAAAAAAAAAATCATACACACAGCTCTTGAGGCTTTTTAATGTAGCTCGATATTCACTGCTTCAAAAAGCTTCCCACGATGTTAGTATATACATACATATAGCATATATATATATATATTCATACGTAGCATATTTTTCGATACGATTTTCTGCAATCTTAACGCTAAAAAATATGAGAAAATTGACAAAATAAAATATATATTTATTTATGGCACAAAACAAACTAAAATAGAAATAAATGAAACACACACACACCAATTATTTCAGCTACAAGACAAAAAAAAAAAACCAAAAAAAACAAAAGAAAAGAAAAGAAAATAAATGAATTATTAACGATTGTGGTCCGCTCAGTATATATCATTGAAGACCTGGTATAATCGGGTTGCAAATGAAAAGAAAAGAAATTTGTGTAAAGCACGTGCAACATTTCATATTTGATACTGAACTTGATGATTCTTCCCAACTGCCACAATAGGTTGCGAAAAGTTAAAATGGATCAACGCAAACTAATGGATAATGCCAACACAATAACCGATATGGCCAAGGTAGCTAAAGAAACCAACACATTCCCTCTCACATCTCGTACAGTTCTGACACTCTGATTACAAATGTTTCGCATTCGCAGACGCAAAATACGGTCTATGAGATAATATCGGATATGT
Organism: Drosophila formosana; assembly: GCA_035045625.1. Lineage (NCBI taxonomy): Eukaryota > Metazoa > Arthropoda > Insecta > Diptera > Drosophilidae > Drosophila > Drosophila formosana. Next base: position 1,850,254 of record JAWNOW010000143.1, on the reverse strand, counting down.
CAAGTCGCCAGGATGCCATCGAAGAGCGCCTAACGAATCTAGAGGACAAGATGCAGAGTCTGCAGGTGCGTATTCCCCCCACTCATCATAAGTATAGTATTAACTACTCTCTGTTTCAGGAGCACATGGAGAGCCTTCCCGATCTATTGTCGCGCTGTCTGACCCAGCATCAGGAGCGCATCGAGCAACGACGCAACTTTCTACACCCGGACACAGCTGCTGCGGCGGCTATTCAGCCCATTCAGCAGCCGACGCCTCAATCCATGTTCAATACCGCGCCCATGCTGTTTCCACATTCTAGGTGAGTCGATTCGAACATTTGAGCGCAGCTTCTGCAATTTGCCGCATCTCATGTTCGCATTCACTTATTTGTTTGTCACACATCTCACGCATCCGCATCTGTCAATCCATTTGCCATTCGAATGCTCTTCTAGCTGAATTCCACTGTGACAAGGTGGCAGCACTGCGTCAACAAGTTGACAGCACCGAAACATCGTGTGCCATTTTTATGTTATTCATTTGACATGTGTATGAGTTAGTGTTCAGCAGCTGTCTCATTCAATATGCACTTCAGCATCCTAATCAATTCAATGATTATGTTACTTACTTTGCAATGCACATAAGCAAGGTCATCGAATATATTATATTAGCTGAAGGCTGTGCTCAACGACTCGTCAAGGTGTTGACGTAAAGTCCTACTACAACAATTGCGTTGTAATATATTTAGTATATAGAAGATAAGTTTCAAATGTAGCCAAAAAGTCAACTATATATACATTGTACAGTGGAGTTCAGCTGAAAACCAAGTCATTTGTGTGTGTGTATGAGGCCCATCGTATCTATTGCAAGGAACCCGTAGAATGACACCGTTAAATACCGACAAAATACCAACAAAATACCAAAACTAAAAACACTAAATACCAAACACCAAATTCCGTGGCCCGTAGCATTTTCTTCTATGCAAGATTCATGTGATTGATTATCTGATAACGAATAAAGTGTGGATGTGAGTGCTATCAATCAAAACAAAAAACGAAAAACCAAAAAAAAAAACAAAGGTGAAGAAACATCATTGCTTATTATCATTAGATATAGAGTATCATGATTTCTATTGACATATTTGATCGAGCCTCACACACATCCATTATTATAAGAAACAATTATGATATTATGTATTGATCGATTGATTGAAGACTTGGACTTTGAAAGCTAAACAATTGAGAATTAACATACTGCTTTTTGCATAGAAGTGTACCCTCATCCAATAACGCCGCTGCTACTTACCATTGGCCAACAAGCCCTATTTTGCCACCTATATCTAGTAGAACACCACATTTAGTGCCTGATACTCACATGCCATCAAATGGATCTGCAGTTAATACTAGCTACGCATCATCTTCCAACAAATACGGCAGCTGAATATCAGAAAGAGAGCGCTCCAACTCCGTGATTAACATCGAGATGCTAACTACAACAACAACAACAACACGAAGGCCATCATCAACATTACGTCAAGCTACGTCAAGCAAGAACCCATCAACATTTACTTCAATACCGCCCCCCACAATGTCGAGGTCCATGTCGCCCACAATGATCGAGATGGCGCTGAGGCAGCGTCTGATTGAAGAGGAGCAAGAACAACAGCCGGAGTCGGAGCTCTTTGAGCTACGACTGTTCCATCGTCGGCCATCGCCATCGTATCGCATACCCGAGGATGCTGAATCCTTGATACCGATAACGATACCGATAGCGATAACAGCATCCTGTACGACGACTACGACGACGACATCGATTGCCTCGAAGATCACTGAGAATAAGTTTACTAGGAAAAGAGAACGTGTATGCAATAATAGTAGTAGTCATAATAATAGTGCGATAATTAACTATAATAATAACAATAATAATGCGGCGAGCAGCACTCGCGATAATAGTAATATTAGCAATTCTACAAGTCGCATTTCGAATCCGGCCTTTTGTAAATCGAGCCGCGATCCCTCGAAATGAGAAACCCAAAAGTCAAACGTTAGCATACATTATATGTTATAGTATATGTATACATACACAACATACATGCATACTAGCTACGATACTCTATATGTACATGTAAATATATATATATACTCTGTGTATGTGTACTTGTATATCACGCTATATACTCGATATATGTATATCTTATGTGTTGGCATGAAAGGTGTATTCTTTTACTTTTATTTTGTTTGCCAAGTCCCCAATAATTTCCAAATGCAAATACGCAATAGTTATAGAAAGATCAGCTCAAAATGAATACAAACGTAAATATTAACCCCCGACATCCGCATAGAAAGTAAACCACAACTTTCTTCTATATAATCGAAAGTCCGTCTGAAAGTATCAACTAAAGAATTCACAATCCACATTTCACATAAACTTAAAATCAAAAGATAAATCGTAGACTTGGTTACCTTTCGTCCCACTCCCCCCTAGAGTATGTGTGAGTGTATATATATATGTGTGTGTGTGTGTGTGTGTGTGCTGATCCAAAAACAAATACAGTTAATAAGAGTATTCTAATTGTTGTGTGTATAGCGAGCATAAGGAATCGGCAACCCAAAATACATGCATACTAAATACTGAACTAGCTCTGGTTTTAACTAAAAACAAAGCCCCAAACCAAGATCATCAACAACAACAAGAACAAGAATTATAACATGATAAACTCAACTAAGAACCTGACTAGCTTTCGAGAGAGGTACGAGATACATAATAGTAAAGTAAACCCTTAAACAAGAACAATTTTAATTGAATTTTGTAATATATTTAAATAACAAACCAAATCTAAAACAAACAACAACAACAACAAAAACTAATTCAATTTAATATACAAATTAGTTGTAATATACATATATATATATATATGAGAAAAAACAATTGAAAAATCCCAAAAAAAAAAAACAAGCAAAATATAAAAAAGGAAATAATATAGAGTAGTTAATAGCAGAGTGGCCGAGCTACGTAAGTTTTCTAAAGATTCTAAAAGGAAATGCATAGACATACTATATAAAGTATTAACTGAGAGCATCGAAGTTAATTTTTTTTTTAATAGGTAAATGAAACTAAAAATTTAACAAAATTAAACAATTAGTAAACAACAAGTAACATGAAACAAATGAATATAGCGTGAGAATTATATAATAACAAAACACACATAAACTACAAAATGCTTTTAGGCGTGTCGCAAAATTAAACAAGAATTAAAAACCAAAAACAACATACAGAAATAACCGAAGAACTTCAGAGAGAGAGAGAGAAAGAGAAAATGGTTCAAAAACGTCGTCAAAACTGAATTCCCCCAATTGAACATGCCAAGTTGTCGCCGCAGAAAATAAAAATAAAATAATAAAATAAAACCAGGGAACCAGAAAAAAGGATCAAAACCCAACAAAGAAAAAGTAGTAGGACCTCTATAAACAACATCAACAAATGATAAAACCAACCAAGAAAAAGAAAAAAGTATAAAAATTCATTTTTTTTTTTTAAATTTATCTCTCGAATAGTTGAACATTCCAGATCCAGATTAGTTGCGAAATAGTTACGAATTTGATTTGATCACATTGTTGTAATCGCTTTGCGCTACGTTTATGCTATATAGAAGATTCTTCAGAGATCTCGCGTCCCTTCGTTTTATTCGATTATCGACATGATTAGCAGGATTCTAAACAAAGCATACAAAATACTATGTATATTCTCAATTGCAGTAAGTTCATAGTCGAAATATACCCAAGAAATTACTAAAAATGAGTAAGCAAAGAGGGAAGAAGAAAATATGAAAAAACCAAAAAAAAAAAAACGCAAAAAAAAAAACCTTAAAAATGTATACCTATTTATAATATTGAATATTTAAATTGAAATTCAAATGAACGTTCAAGACTGCTGTCAAAATAGCTTTATCACAATATAAACACACACACACACACACCTACATAACATACATGAAACGAAGACACTGTGGACAAGAGAAACACTGAGGAACACAAACCAAAAACCAAAAACGATGAAAAGATGATGAGAATGAAAATATGAGAAATATGAGAAATATGAAAATACGCCCAGCTTTAATATTATAAACTATAATGCATATTTGGGTTTCAACACTCCATATGAAAATCTTTACCAACAAGAACTACAACTGCAACATGAAAATTCTCCCGTTTGAACTGGTTTCCTAATTAACACACAATACCTTGAAACAAATGAGAAACATAAATTCGAAAATGAAAACCAAAAACTTTGATATGAGGGACCGAAAATTCAAGACAGGTCTTTATTATACACACAAAACAAACGCAAGCAAAGATGCAAAAAAACAAAACGAAAACGAAAACGAAATAAAAACCAAACCCTTGAATCACATTTATGTAAAACAAAACCTCACTGATCCAACTATGCCAACAATACAATGAACGGAATCGCACAATTATTTATGTTAGGGAGCCAACGGTGGCACAGTGGGCACAGGCCACAGCTCAAAAATCAAAACAATTCAAAATCTTGAATAGCTAAACTTTTAGGCAACCCTGTAACCGAGGGCAAGAAGAGTGCATTGGCAGGCAAAGCCACCGCAGAAAGCATATCCACTTGAAATCCTTAGAAATCCTGTCAGTCTGCTCGCAACACCACAAGGACATCTGTTGATTACAATTCAAAAATACATATAATAATTATGAACTGGTTACAGGGTGTTTGCTAGTCGAGCCAACTGCGGCGACTAGAGCGAATCATCACCTTAGTTGCAGCAATCACAATAAATTGTAGCAATGCAAATTCACCTGGCCCACTGTGCACTGTGCATTCGTCTATGTCTATTCAGGATATATGTCTGTCTGTCTCTGTCTCTGTCTCTGTGTGTGTGTGTGCGTGTGTGTGTGTATTCGATAGTGTTGCCAATAACTTTGTATGCATGTGCGTGTGTGTGTGTGTGTTCTTCTCAACAGCGAAGCGTGAAAAGCACACGACGAAGAAGGCGAACTGCGAAAATCACAAAGCTTCAGTTAACGTTTCCATTTCCCAACTTGAGTTCGATCCAAGCAACAACAGCAACAAGAACAACATGAACAACCAACAACAAGATGCAACTTTTGGTATATTTACTGACAAAACGATAGATTCTATAAATAGAAATCCGGCCTATCAAAATGGGAATACGGCATAGCATAGAAACGAGTTAAAAACAACAAACCACAAAAAATCAACAACAGCAAACATTAATGGGTTATACAACAGCAAAAGAAAGAAATCATACTATATACTATATATACTATATACTATACTATATATATATGTATATATATACAATTATATATATATATATACTATATATACTTAACGAAAAACAACAAAGATCATATTTGACTTTACATGTATTATAAGTATATAATGTATTCAGTAGTTGAACGAAAGCCGAAGCAAAGACCAATTTATTAAGCATAACAATTGTTTGTTAAACTAAACAATAACAAAAACTAAAAAAAAACCAAAAAAAAAACAAACGAGATGCGAAACAATTTTTTATTAACATGTAAACGAAATGGAAGTGAACCAGAAATGAGAACGTAAAAGGAAATTTAAAAAACAAAAAAAACAAACCACTTTAAACTAATCCCAAAACTTAAAGAAAACAACCAAAAAACGTAAATAAATCCAAAAAAAAAAAAAACAAAAACAAAAAAAAAAAACAAACTATGTTAAACGCTAACAACTAAAGTACTTAAACAAATAAAATATAAATTAAAGAAAATTAAACTTAAAATTAAACAAAACACAAGTTTCTAAAAGAAATTAAAGCTAAAAAGCCCCCTCCCCAAAAAAAGAAAAAAAAAACCCCTCCCCCTAAAAAAAAAAATATAAAAATTAAAAAAAAACCAAACCAAAACGATGTAATTTACATACAATTCAGTGGCTAAAAAAAACAAATAGTTTATTTTGAATTAACGGTATTGTATATTTAAATTAAAGTTAAATTAATATTGTTATCTTATCGAGGAACCGTGTTTTGCAAAAGCTTTAATATTTAGGGTGCCTACATTTGCTAAATTAGTATTTTACGATTTAAAAATATGACAAATGAAAAACACGAAAAAACAACACACACACACACACACACACACATTAACACAGACGCACACACACTCACACATACAGATAAACCACAAAACACACACACACACACACCCAATAAATAAATGTAGTCCTTAATCGCATAAATGAAAGTTGATAACATGAAAAGGATTCAAATTGAAATTAACTTTGCGGCTATTTCAAAAATGTACACAACAAGAAAATACAAAGTAAAAATACTAAAAACAACAACAATTACTAAAAAAAAAAAAAAATACAAGAAAACAAAAAATATGTATTTGGGATATGAATTTTAAGAATGTTTATTAGATTTACGATTTGTTATTTTGTATACATATGTATGTATTGTAGTATAAACTGATCTGATTTTTTTTTTGCTCATTAAGCATTTACCTCGTAAGGATTCCCCCACTATTTATAGCAAATTTACCCATTACATAAATCAATTGAAGTACTGTTATAATGTACACAAAGAACCCCCAGAAAGCAAACAAATGAACAACCAACAAGAACAAAAACAACCACAAACAACAAGAAAGTAAGAAACAAATTGCAAGAGAACATTAAAAGATAAATAAAATTCAAATGGGATGAACAAACAAAACAACAAACAAACAAACAAAAAACACAACAAACAACAGCAAATTAAGTAAAATTGTAAATTATTAATTAATGAAAAAAATTGAAAAATTTTAACATAATAAAGGGCTTTGTATGAAAAAAGATTTGGCAAATGATATTTTATTTACTTGCATTTCCCCATACGGTAAGTACAATTTAAATGGAAATGTTTTATTGTTCTAAACATTTTATCAAGGTTAGAACAAAGAAACAACAATTTCCTAGAGCTTCAAAGGGGTAAGAATTATTTTAGTTAAAAATATATGTATTTTTTTTATTGTTTCAGACGATATATTTAAACACACTTTGGTTCTTTTTACAGGAATGATTATTGTCAATTCATTCGTAAGATGAAAATATCTAAAACAGCGTTTAACGTCCCTTGAACTTAATTCATAATAATAATTTATTTGGACGCATTATTGGAATTGGAATTGGAACGTAAGTAAAAACTACAATATTTACAACAACAAAAAAAATACAAAAAAAAATTAATAAGTTTGGTGGAGTGTACTCGACTTTAAGCGACCTGCAACACACAAACAAATTTTGTTGGGCGGGTTTGAATTAAATCGGACTTTTGGACAGGACCATCGGCATCATAGAGGCTGAGGTGGCATTATAACTAGGCATAATAAACATACACATAACATAATACAATACGATTAATCTCAGTCGACTAGACGCCGCTTCCGCCACACAAATTCTGCAGCTTCTGCCGGAAGAATCCCATTTTATCCGATTTCGCTTCGGCGGCCCGTTGCGCCATCAATTCGCTCTTGAAGAGCAGCCAATCCCGTCGGATCTGTGGATTTGCCGGACCCCACTTCTCACTGGGCCGCAGCGAGGCCATAAACGACTGCAAAATTGAATTTGTAAAACAATTAGACAACTTCAAATGTGCATCGAATAGTTGTCTACCTTGGCGAAGCCGCCTTCCATGTGCTTGCTGATGTACCACCAGCCCCAGAGCGGAAATTGGGCAGCTCCCACAGCAAAGAGCAGCCAGCCAGCGACTGCAATAATAATATAGGATAGTAACAAAATAACAATATGATATATTTCGATTTCAAACTCACCATCTCCCGAGAGCGGAAAGTACGATTCGCTGTACTTGATGGGCTGTATCGTAACCATGGAGTAGATGAAGATCACAATCATCATAACAGGCGTAAAGAAGGACCAACAAATGCGCCAGTAGAACGACACTTTCTTATTGGACATGAACTCAATGTCATCGCAGAGGTTTTGCAGGCCTGCGAGCAATATGATGAACGTTCGAAATCTATACTATATACTATATATATAACACTAATTATACTGACCATAAATCCACACAATGCCAGCCAGCTCAAAAATGGCCAGTATGAAGACCACATAGGTGCCGCCATAAAAGTCCACCAGCGTCAGGATCCACTGACCTCCCTATAAGCAAAATTGGACAATACAAGATGTAAAACAAACTAATTACATATAATTATGGGAGTGTCTGAACCGTAAAATATACATTTGGAATAAAAACCAAACAGTTGACTAACAGTCTGAATGCGATAAATACACCAAAGAAATATACCAAAGAGATATACTGATGATGTACCAATAATATACCAACAATATACATTTTTTATATATATTCTTATAATATGAACTGAACTGTGAAATGTCCATTTGGAATAAAAACCAAACAGTTGACTAACAGTGTGATTGCGATAAATACACCAAAGAAATATACCAAAGAGATATACTGATGATGTTCCAATAATATACCAACAATATACATTTTTTATATTGAAAATATGCCTGGAATATACCATATTCTTATAATGTGCCTCACTTACATATGTGTATAAAATGCCAATAATATGCCAAATATTTACCGCCTATGTGTCGATGATATACTAAAAATATACCGATAATATGCCGTCACATAATGATCCAATACAAAAACCCTTTGTTGACCAAAGCAACCGATTTTTGCCCCATAAACTTCGTTCTTGAATTACTTTCAAGTATTTCATCCAATCGCGAATTGTTGGCCAAAATGTAGCCTATAGTTCCTAGTATGTGTATCAAAATTCTATACTTTATTTGTTTTGATTTGTGTGCTGTCATGAATTGGAAAATTGAAAGCTAGTTCTTCTAGTCTCCAAGAGCCATTATAAAACAGATGGAAGGAATTGTTAGAAAGCTTACCGGCGTTACGTAGACCAAGCCCATGAGAAAACCGCATATGGAAGTGGTGAGGGCGACCTTCCAGTACTTCCAGGACTTGAACTGATCACAGATGATGGTCACAATGGTGCTCTGCAGGGCCACAATCGAGCCGATGCCCAGCACAAAGAGCATGAAGAAGAACAGTATCGAGAAGAGCTGGGGAACAGCCTGAAACTTGGATATCGCATCGGGATACGAAATGAAGGCCAATCCAGTGCCGCTTCGCACCACGTCCCGAATATTCTCGATCTGCAGATTGTGCGCCAAATTGCCCAGAATGGCGAAGATGGTGATGCCGCCCAGCAGACTGGTCAACGTGTCCAGCGTGGTCACAATCATGGCATCTCTAAACCACAATCAATCGTACATATAGTATATTATATATAGTAATGGACGAATGCTATAGATCACCTGTAAATGCCGTGATTGAATCGATTGTATGAGGCGAACATGATGATGGGTCCACAGCCAACGGCCAGCGAGAAGAAACACTGAACAACCGCCTCCTTCCACACCGTGGGATTCAGGAGTTCGCCCCATTGGGGCTTCAGAAAGAATATGATGCCATCGACAGCGCCCTCCAGGGTGACGGCTCTGCCCAGCAGGGCGAAGAGCACCACGTAGGGGAACAGGGCCAGGAAGTAGGCCGCCTTGCCGGAGCTCTTCACGCCCCGCATTATCACCAGGAAGATGACGACCCAGGAGATAAACAAGGCTATCGTTAGCTTCCAGTCAGGGATGCCAATGCCCTCCGAGATATCCGATTTCTCCTTGATCACCTCGTTGCTGTAAGCAGATATTTTTATATTTCCATTTTGCTTCATAGCTCCCCTCTATTATAGTTATGCATTCCGAATAATTTATGATTATTCACAGTGATTCCTTTTTATTTCACTTTAAATCCCCTCAAAATATAGTAAATTTGGTTTCTATTATTATTCATTTTTATACCCGCTACCCATAGGGTAGAAGGGTATTATAACTTAGTGCCAACAGAAAATGTATGTAACAGGCAGAAGGAGGCATCTCCGACCCCATAAAGTATATATGTATATTCTTGATCAGCGTCAACAGCCGAGACAATATAGCCCAGTCAGTCTGTCCGTCTGTCTGTCCGTATGAACACCTGGATCTCAGAGACTATAAGACATAGAGACACCAAATTTGGCAAAAAGGCAAGATAACAAATTTCAGTATATTCTGTGGTATATTTTTTGCTAAAATATCATTTCAGCTTTTTGTTTTCTCTCCAAATGTGTTGTGGGTATCATACGGTCGAGCACTCTCGACTGTAGCTTTCTTACTTGTTGTTAAATTTTTCAATTACTTCTTATACTATCAATTATGCATTCCTTTATAGCATAATTTTCAAATATTAATTCGAACCCTTTCTCCTTTTCAACTTAAATCGCTTAGCAATAAGATTGTTATACTTATGTCGGATATTTTTTAGGCATTCCCCGTTTCAATTCGACTGTAAATCTATCTCTCAACAAAATTGTTTTCTTTTTTTTGTACTTTTGCAAACAAAATAGCGTAGCTTCGAATACAAATTGTGCAAAAAACATTCAGTCATTCAGTCACAATAATTCAGTATTTTTACTTCACACTAAACCTTATAGAAGCGAATGTGTTATTTGAATAGAAAACTCCTATTTGTGATTAATGATTTTCAAAGATTATTTGGGCAACTATTCACATCATTCACTTTGAATAGGAAATAAATTATTGTTTTTTAAACGTTATGAAATATGAAACCTTCTCGCTTCCAATTTCGACTGAATTCGTGTATTTTTGTTGAATTTGAATGGAACGCAAGTCGACATCAGACATACATTCTATGTGTCGACTGGCCAAGACCCTTTGTACTTACAGAAAGTATATTTCCGAGCTGCTTTGCAGTTTCGCCGTGCTGTCCGTAGATGAAGTATTCGCAGCCAACAAGTCGCTGACATTGCTGAGGAGGGAGCGTGCGTTCTGCTCCGGACTGGAGTCGACACAATTAAGCCAATCGTCGCGGCAAAAGGACCAGGGCAAGACGGCTTGGAAGGACACGAACAAGTAGTAGAGGGTCAGGGCCAGCAACGAGGAGTAGTATGTGATAATGCAGATCGTGGCAAAGGCCTGGCCATAGCCAACGCCCAGAAACGAGGGACAGACGGCCCAGATCTTCACTGTGCCCTGGCTCGTAAACTGCCCGATGATCATCTCCAGATAGTACATCGGTTTACCTAAAAAATTCCACATCTATATTTGTTGGTCAGTTAAGGATTTTCCGAAAGTTGGACATACCGATCAGAAAGAGCACAATGATGTAGGGTATTAGGAAGGCGCCGCCGCCATTCTCGTAGGCGGTGAATGGGAATCGCCAGACATTTCCCAATCCCACGGACACCGAAATGCAGGACATCAGGAACTCGAGACCATTTGACCAGTTCGTACGCTCCTTATCCGAGTTCTGTGCTTCCTTCTCATGTTGCTGCAAATGCAAATAGACTCGTCGTTAGTTTAGTTTGCACACATCATTCTCTAGACGACGCTTGCTCAAATATTTAACCACTCCACATGAAATTTCTACGAATTCCCCCAGATTCAGATTCAGATTGAGATTCAGTTCGAGATAAGCGATGGATTTGATTGCCCAACTCGTAAAAAAAAGTTGCGCCCCAAAAATAGAATGTTCTGTATGCTCGCACTTAAAGCTGAGTAATTACCTCCAAGTGCATATCTCTTTCTGGTTTACCTTAGATTAGATTATTTATGTGTACTAGATACTATAGTTAGATCAAATGATCTGCCAGTTCATAAATGTGTCTTGGGTCAGTAAATTATTCACAACGTTCTTTCAGCCTGCAAATTTTGTGAATTTACGAGTAGTGTCAAGATTTAAGCAAATTATTGTGAAATGTCTACTTTTTATTATTAACTTTTGTTGCTCGCTTCGCTTATATTCATTAATTATCATCTTTTTAACAAATTATTTGTTCTTTCATTTTTCTTTGTTACTGTTATTTTTATTTTATTATTATGACTATTTATGTATCCATTATATGACTATTATGATTCTTAAAAAATTCGATTTTTGTGTAAGTTGTATGCATTTTTAATTTATTTTAATTGCCTTTTTATTTTACTTATGTATTTATTTTTATTGCTCGTGGCTTACATTTTTGTACTATCTCATTTAAGATATTTTATTTCATTTGTACACAAATAATTCATTTACTTTGATGTGATTTATTTATTTGTGCATTTTTGTGGTTTATTGTTTACATTATTTAGTTTTAACTTCATGAAAAACGCAATAGATTTCCTCAATGCCATCTCGATTAAAGTCGAATTCGCTGATAATTGAACTCTGAATTGTTTTGCAAACAAGACATTGACTTTGGTAGATTTGAAATTGAAAAACCTGCATCACGATGACTGAAGCCGAAAGGCACAACAAAGACTTTAGCTGTTGGACTTGTTAACGAAATGGTATTGCATCAGTTAATTGGCAGTGAATAAAGATTTAACAACCCCTCGTTACTACCAACCTCGTGTTTATTGGAGCCTTGGCCGCTGGCAAAAATAAATCGCAGCTGAATTATTGGGAAATTGAATTTATGCCCTTCGATAAGATAGCGAAGCAGACTTTTTTGTCCAAGACAAGCTGGAAAACGTGCGACAGCCATTTGAACGATAAGAAAACAACGATGCGGGAACGTGGAAAACTTTAAAACACAGCAGCCAGAAACTAAAAACATGGTTAAAAAACTGAGACTAAAGTGGGAAAATAAAAAACTTTGACGAAACTATTTGCGAAAGCCCAGAAGATAACAAAAAGTAAGTACTGAAAATACGATCGAAAAAAAAACATGAATTTCACTACATTAATTAATTTTCATTTGTTGCCCTACAACAAAACAAGGGAAGTATAATTAATGAAATACAAAAAAGCGAAATTTTCTTATGTATTTATTATTTATGCTTTATCATTTGGTTAGGTACATTACATACATTATTTAAATACAAAATAGTTATTTGAAAAATGCTTTATTTTAAAAAATACTTGCTGCTTAGAAGTACAAAAATTCATATGCAAATATGGCATTTTTATTACTGATACATTAAATAATTTCTATGTATTTCTTTGAATTATTATTATTATTATATTAAAAATACTACTATCTGGTACTTTATTTGTATTCATTTATACATTCAAATACATTTAGATTATTTTACAAATATACATTAACAAATTTGCTAATGGAAATTGTGTCTCAGTGCAATGAGCAATGCTCGGTGTAATTAGCCGAGCACTTGATTTGAATGGCGATTCGTGAATATTCAAAGCGCATTCACAAGACGCTGACCACAAGACTGATCTGATCTGATCTGTCTGATCTGTCTGATGACTAACTGAGCCAAGACAGAACTGAACAATGCGGATAATAAATTGCTTGTGCAGTTGGGGAATTACAACTTCGGTTATAGGAAGTGAATTGGCAGTATTTGCAGTTTGGTTTAACACACTCTCATTTGCATTACATAAGTCCCTCGAAACTAGTTAATGAATCAAGATGCGAGCTTAGTCGCACAATTGCTATACTATATATAGTATGTACTATATATGACAACTATCCACATATGACTCTATAATATATGATTATTGTTATTTTTGTTTACGATTGTTTAAACAGCTTTTTAACTAACACTTTCGCGGCATTTCCCAGCAGTTCTCTGCGCAAATAGATTGTTGCCGCCCCTCGCCGTGTCGCAGCTGCTCGACTGCCGCATACCCTGTACGTGATTTACAAATTCTCCAAATGTGAGTATTTATTTTTGATTATATCAAATTTAAGTCCTAGATACGCTGCTCTTGCTTGGCGTTTGATTACATATTTATTTCTAGCCTGTAATACCCTGTAATACATTTTCAATTGTATGTTACTTCTTATTGTACTCATCGATTTATACCCTGTAGTCACTGAAGAATAACTCACTTTATTCATAACACTATTGCACTCTAAATTTATCTGAAAACTATTTGTACACGTTGAACGAGTTTGAGTTTTATTTTTAATTTTCGAACATTGTTGAGGGGAGTGAAAGACCTTTAAGCAGTTGGCTTTAGCAGATACTACAGTTAACTTTGTGTAAACACAGAGATCAGAAGTATTACTCATGAGCAGCACTTGGTACGGAATTTATTATTGGACGCGTTTATAAACAAACTTGTTGCGACAGCTTTTGTTGTTTGTACTTAACATATTTGTGAATCGCATCGATAATATTAGAATATATAGATTTGATATCGAATGTAATGGGGAATTTTAAGTGCATATTTTAGAGCAGACTTTATCAGTTTATAAAAGACTTGAGCTGAGAATTTAATTTACAGCAATCTTCTCAGTTCGCTTATCTATAATTTTTGATGCCATCAAATTAGCAACAACGCATCAGTTTGTTATCATTGCATGATCTGCAAAATATGCGCTTCAGATCTCGATGATTTGCAAAACTAAAGTTATATAAATTAGTTACTCCATGAATTGTGATTTACTTTCGATACTTCTTCGATCTAACTATTTGAATTTGGTTAATTTATGTTAGATTTGGTTAGATATATCGTCGATAAATTCGTAGAACAAATGTACATTGATCTTCAGGCTTGATCGAGCCACATTGGATATTCATCCCACAGATCTTCAAGATCAAGATGCAAACATTTAACGATCAATTAGTCTGCCTTCAAGGCACTCGCCGAGCGTTACAATGATCACACTTGTTTGCATGTCGAATCTCTTTGCAATTATAAGCAGATAATGGCTCTGGGAAATACCTGTTGCTTGTTGGTCAAAGCAATAAAACCCTATTGACTGACTTTCAGCTTTTCAGCTTGTCTCGCTTTGCACTTGGCACATAATAACTGCCACGATCTGGTGCCGACTCAAATTGACGGCAGATAAATAATAGTATCTTGAAGGTAGTAACCACAGAAGATTGTCGCTCGGTCGCTTGAAGTTTAACGATGGCGAATTATGATGGCATATTAAAATCGTTTAATAAATCAGAGCAAAACAACATTTTAGGGGGGCTGCGATCATAAAACTCGCTGTGTGTGAGTGTGAGCCAAATATTATATTTGTAGCGCCTTCTACTAACATATATGTACATATCTGTATGTATCTGATATCGATATCTCTCGGCCAGGGGGGCGATCAAAGTGAAATGCGGAAATGTTACTTACGTCTGTTTTGTTACTGCTGTTGCTGTTGTTGTTGGCGGTGCCATTGGCCCCATTCGACTGTGGCATTGTCTTCAATTCCATGTTGCAAGGCGCAATTAAACAAAGTAAATATATTTACTCTTTTTGTGGCTTGTGTTTTCTGCACTGTCGCACATTCAATTCACCAGCGGACAGCGAATAATAACAAACTGGCCAAGCAATTAGTGGGATTGCGAGTACTTGACTCCGAGTACCATTGAATAATAACTAAATATGCTAGCTGAAACTGACTCGCGAAATCGCAATCGCATTCGCATTCGTAGTTGGAGTCGAAACGCGTCGCGTGTTGAGTTGAGTTGTGATGTGATGCCGTGAATGCCGCTGCTAGAACTGAACTGAGCCCGTCGACTGCTTCGAGCGCTTTAAGAACCCATCAACAACTCTACCAACAGCAGTTGCAGCTACGGCCCATATACGTAATATATTGTGTATACGCCAAGTACGTCAAACATTTATGAGTCGAGATCCCACAACGATCATCAGCACTATCAACTTCTACATCATCATCATCATCAAGCACTGAGAGAGAGAGCGCGAAACGAGTTGAGAGAGAGAGAGAGAGACTCTCTGTGAGCTGGCGATTTGTATTATATTGTATTTGGCGGCGTCTTCTATTAGGATTATTGTCAGGCTGACGAATTGACGAATTGACGCGTTCGCAAAACCGCAAAACTTTCCCAAAATCTTCACTGAAATATTCCAATGGAGTTTCCCTTGCGTGATAAGAGATCTAAGTGTCTATTATGGCCATTTAATTATAGTTGAGACTGTTGCCTTAGTCTTTTTTGTTTTCCTCAATTTTTCAAATTTTCATCAAGTTCGAATATTTACGTTTTTAAAATAGTTCAGTGGAGTTTCGCTTGCTTGGTTAGAAATTATAAGACAACACAATTATTTCCCATTGAAGCTTACATTTCAATATTTAAAACAGACAAACATTTCTCAAAAAGTTATAAACTAAACGATTCTAAAATATTTCGATGGAGTTTCCCCTAAGCGTTAAAGCTTCGCTGTGTCTATACATAATAATTCCTTTAGTTTTGCTAAAAAAACTGTAACTAATAAATCGAATGCGAGTTCTTGCACTTAATATAGACACAAGTTTGAACTAAGCTGACGTCAAGAATTTGCAATATAATATTTTACTAGGGAAAATACTCGTAAACAAGTTCTCTTTAAACGGTCATAACCATATAAAACTATATATTATATGTATGTACGAATACTAGCGACGTATTCGCAAGTCGGCGGGAAAAAGTACCCAGCATAGCATTGCTAAATAGCTGAACTCAACAAATCAATATCGAAAGACTTGGCGAGACAACAACTTTTACCATGTGACATTTCCGGCTTTTATGTAGTTTGCACAATCAGGTAATCCATATACTTATATTGCCTGATCAACTGACTGACTGCACTTTGAACTATGCACGTACTATATTTATTATGTATTTATTTGTGAGTCTGATGACAAACTTAACTTAAGTTCATTAAATAAATCAACAATTAAAATAAATTATCTTTGTTTTTCTCTAATTTAACGATAGCCAAACTTGGAGATTTGTGATTTTAACGATCTGTAAATTTCACTTTTTATTGAAATCAACCGCCCACCTTTTTACTATATTACTACTTTCTGTTTGGCTGCCCATTGACCACGTTGCGTATACGCGATATTTAAATTTACATCGTTTTGACTTGGATAACTTAATGCTTTTAAGTGAGTCCCACAAAATCTAGCATAATATTTGATAACTTAACTTAAAAAAAAAATTAAAAGAAATCATTATAAAATCTATTATATAAACAACTATACATGTAGTTTAATAAGTAATATCTCAATCTTAATCATTTTTATTTTAATTTTGTAAGGTTTTTTTTAAATTTTCATTTGACTTATTTGTTTGAATTGAACTTAATCAAACTATTGATATTTGATGTTAAGTTCAGAACCAAAATAAAAATAAAAAAATATTGTATATATTAATCAGCGTATCTAGCTCATTCTTTTTGAAGTGTTACAGATTATATTAAAGTTTATTGTTTTTATTTTATATATAATTTTTATAAATACTAAAAAAGATGCACTACAAAATTTGTTTATTTATTTGCAGGATATTCATCGATTTATAATCTATCTGTTTGCCTTGAGGAGATTTAGCATTGTGCTAAAGCACGCCGTTACGAATCTTGAAATAGATTGGCATTTTTAATAAGCAGCAGCGATATTCCGTGTGAACTGTCACGTGAAGCTTTCGAAATACCAGGCGAACATAATAGAGAAGATGGAGAACAGCTGACAACGCACAGAGAGCGTGGTGGATCTTATGTGGATCCTAAGAGCGGGAGAGAATATTCGCTCTGTTTACTTATTCCGGCACGTGGCGCAAGTGACTTTCTGCATGGCTGCTTCCTGCTGAATTCTGTTTGCCTGGTATTTTACCTGCTGATTTTAAAGTTTTTAGACGATCGCCGCAATGAGAACTATAACAACAACAACAACAACTACTACAGCAACAACAACAAAAGCTATAACAACAAAAACCACAACAACAATATCGATTGTCATCAAGAAATCTCAAGTTCAGCGAAACTATTAATCATTGAGAACGACTCAAAAGTGGGAAATCAGCAGGTGAAATACCAGGCGAACAGAAATCAGCAGCAAGTTGACAAAATTTAAGCCCCACCCTAAAAGTATGCAAAGAAATTCCAAGCGAACCGAAAATTATCATGGCATACTTTTAAGCTGTAGCTTAAGTCCCATCCGCAGCTGCAGCTGATTTCTGCTCGAGTGGAATTTCGTTGCATACTTTTAGGGTGGGGCTTAAATTTTGTCAACTTGCTGCTGATTTCTGTTCGCCTGGTATTTCACCTGCTGATTTCCCACTTTTGAGTCGTTCGCGGTGGTTTCAAGTGAGCAACAACAACAACTGCAATTACAACAGCTACAACAACAACAACAACTACAACAACAACAACTACAACAACAACAACTACAACAACAACAACAACTACAACAAGAACAACAACAACTACAACAACAACAACAACAACAACAACAACAACAACAACAACAACTACAACTACAACAACTACAACAACAACAACTACAACAACAACTACAACAACAACAACTACAACAACAACTACAACAACAACAACAACTACAACAACAACAACAACAACAACAACAACTACAACAACAACAACTACAACAACAACAACAACTACAACAAGAACAACAACAACTACAACAACAACAACTACAACAACAACAACAACAACAACTACAACAACAACAACTACAACAACAACAACAACAACAACAACAACTACAACTACAACAACTACAACAACTACAACAACAACAACTACAACAACAACAACAACAACAACAACAACAACAACTACAACTACAACAACAACAACAACTACAACAACAACAACAACAACAACTACAACAACAACAACAACAACAACAACAACAACAACAACAACAACTACAACTACAACAACAACAACTACAACAACAACAACTACAACAACTACAACAACTACAACAACTACAACAACTACAACATCAACAACTACAACAACAACTACAACAACAACAACAACAACAACAACAACAACAACAACTACAACAACAACAACAATTACAACAATTACAACAACTACAACAACAACTACAACAACTACAACAACAACAACAACAACTACAACAACAATTACAACAACAACAACAACTACAACTACAACAACAACAACAACAACTACAACAACAACAACTACAACAACAACAACAACAACAACAACAACTACAACAACAACAACAACAACAACTACAACAACAACAACAACAACAACAACTACAACAACAACAACTACAACAACTACAACAACTACAACAACAACTACAACAACTACAACAACTACAACAATTACAACAACAACAACAACTACAACTACAACAACAACAACAACAACTACAACAACAACAACTACAACAACTACAACAACTACAACAACAACTACAACAACAACAACAACAAAAACAACAACAACTAAAACAACAACAACAACAACAACTACAACTACAACAACAACAACAACAACAACAACAACAACAACTACAACAACAACAACAACAACAACAACAACAACAACAAGAACAACAACAACAACAACAACAACAACTACTACAACAACAACAACTACAACAACAACAACTACAACAGCTACAACAACAACAACAACTACAACAACAACAACAACTACAACAACAACAACAACTACAACAACTACAACAATTACAACAATGATTGCCATACAAAATCATAAGTTCAGCGACTTGAAAAATTTTGCAAAATTGTGGTCGAAACCATTAAATCCTGAATATCTCGAAAACTACAAGGACGATTTGGATGTCCTTTGGCAGGATGGTAGCCCTAACAAAGACGAGTTGTTTGCCACATCAATCGTCAGGATACGCAAGGATACGGGCGAGATATTGTCGATTTTCTGTATACAAAAAAGTCCTTATAACTCGGCTTCCGAAAGGACTTTCGTCCTTTGAAAAGTATATTTCGATTAGGCCCAAGCAGCACTATATTCCTGCTAAAGGACATCCCGATTGTCCTTCAAATGGCGGAGATATCCTTGATTTTGCGATTTTTCGCAAATTTTGCATGCTCCCCCCTGTGAAAATTTTGTGGAAAATTTTTTGTTGAAATTTGGAAATCCTTGAATGCAGATCGAAAGTTTTGCTTCTTGCGAGCATATAAAAGCATGTCCTGGCAGGATATGCAATGACGTCACGAAGTTATGACTACTTTAGAGTCGCATAAAAGGCCGTTAAATTTGAATTTGGCCTGCAGGTTTTATACTTACATATATATACTTACTCTGAATCCTTTTTACGTATTTGTATAGATTTCTGCAGGACATTGGTCGTGCGGTGCGGAAATACAAAGTCAAATGTTAAGATTTTCAATAGTTTTTATTTTTAATATAGTTTGCTTTAATTTTATATTTAGTTAATTGCTAAATTTGTAAATTATTTTCACTTGAATGTATCTATAAATTAATTCTTATTTTGTATTTATCGTCTCAGCATTACTAAATTAAAGAACGAAAAAAAAAAACACGATAACTAGACGTTAAATTTAGTTTTAATATGTGCTCTACATCATGTTATTATGCATTGTAAGTGAGTGTTTGCGTACGTGTCTGTAACTGTCAGTGCGTTGGTGTGTATGTGTGCTTGTCATGTCAATGTTTGTGTGTGTGGTCAGTTATTTAGTTATCAACAAATTGTACAAGTGAAAATTTACATCGAGAGAAATTAAAACACTAGAAACGTTGACAACTTGCGTATAATTAGAATAATAATAATATAATAATCATAATCATAATCATATAATAATATAATAATAATAATAATAAGTAATTAATATGCTACATATAAGTATGTAATTATATACTATATATGCTAGATAATAAGTATATAATTTTTTCTTTCAATTAAATCAGACAATTAAAACAATAATCAATATAAGCGCCGCACTCTTTACAAATTCTACAAAAAAAAAAAATTAAAATTTGCACTACTTTTTGTTTACGTTTCTTGCTGTATTTTCGTTTGTTTATTTTATTTTTTTTGTATTTTGCGTGAGCCTTTGGCGAGTGTCTCGCTTTATGGGGTTGGATAAGGGGAAAACTGAGTAAAATAAAAATGTAACAAAACGGTAAGAGAAAAGAATATTTTACACGACAAGTCTCATTAGGTTTCTGTTTGTTTATCAGCAATCACTTGTACGACGTGTTTTATCAAATAATTAAAACAAATTCTTGAATAAATATAGCATGTTGTGTCTAGGTGTTGTTGTTGTGTGTGTATGATACGATTTACATATATATATGCAACGCTTACTCTAACAAAACGACTAAAAACTGCTTTCAGCAATAGAGAGAGACACACACACATACGCTGAGCTCTCTTTCTCGCTCTCGCAACTTTCCATGCATTGCGATTGCTGCATTTTCACTTTTCAGTGTTGTGCAGCGTCGAACAATATTTAGTGTTAGAGAAAGCGTTCTTTCATTATTTTTGTTTCTTTCTCTTGAAAATACATATACAAAAGGCATGATATTATTCTTAAGTTTCTTTGTTTTGCATTTCGCTTCCTCTCGCAGAGTGTAAGCAATTAATTTATAGATATATATATATTTTTTATATATTCTATTTAGAGGTTTATGTATATAATGCTAGTTTGTAAACAATTATTGTTGTTGGCTGTGTCAAATTGCTTTTGTTGCTTGTTTGTATCTTTGTATTTACATAACTGCCTGAATTAGTATTAGCTCTGTTTTCATTTTTGTTTTGTTTCTTGTTTCTTAACATGGCACACACGCATATTGTGGGTTATGGGGGAGGAGGGAAGGGCGGGAAGTGATCGTTGTTGTTTTGGGGGATTCGCATACACATTACATACAATGTGTGGTTTCTCTTTTCTACGAATTTCTATCGATTTGTTATTCCTTTTTTTCACATTTTCTGTATAAATCATTTTTTTTTTACATTTTTTTTCTGTGAGTTTTTTTTTATAATAATACACATTCTTGTACTTTGCTTGGATTTGAGTAAATGTAAACGTACAAATTTAAGAGCATCTAAAAATCATTCGTTGGAAAATGTAAAAAAAATGACCGTTTCTCTTAAAATTTGTTTTTTTTTTTTTTGTTGTTTGTTTGTCAACAAATCGAAACCAAATTCGCTAAAAATGATTTATGTACAATAGAGTTCTAAATGTTATTCAATGTTATGCTATTTGAGAGCGTTTCTTTAAAATGGATTTTCTTGATGAGAAATTGCGACGATTGTTGTGGATTAAAAAAAAAAAAAAAACCATTAGAAAGAGAAAAACTATTTACACTAAATATATTACTACTACTTATTAACTGAGTATGGTAATATCATAAGCGTTTCGTTGGTTGGTTGGTTGGTTAGTTGGTTATGTGTGTGTGTGTGTGTGTTTGTGTGTGTGAGATGTATGTGTATATGTATGTGTGCCTGCCCCCAACGCAACAGCCGAGAATTGTTACTTGCATTAGTAAAAGTTAGTTTGATGATTTATCAAGTCAAGTGCCAATCCTTTCAAATCCTTTCCGCCCTTTCACTAGTCATGCCGCTTACTTGTGTAGTTGTTAATTGCGTTAGTTAATTTAGTTTAGTTAGTACATTAATTAGTTAATTGATTGCCTAAGCGAAGAGATCGGCAAAGGGATCTCTCAACAAACAATTCGCAGGCGGCAATCAAATTGCTTATTTTTAGATTGTTTAACATGTTCGTTTGTTTTTTCATATGCATTCAATGTATGTGGAAGTGGAAATGGATTGTGTGAGTGTATGTGTGTGCGAATAATGCGTGTGTGCGTGTGAGTGTAAGAGTGTGTGTGTGTGTGTGTGTGGGTGTGTGTTGTGTATTTATATATTAAATACGGGCTCTAGGCTCAGTCGCGTTCTACAACTTGTTTTCTCAATTTGTTATTGTTTTTGTGTGTGTATTTTGTTTAAGGCTGTTTTAGCTGCTGTTCCTGTTGCATTTGCTGTCCTTCTCTTGTATTTCCTGTTGTTGTTTGTTGTTTGTGGTTGTTGTAGTTGAATTTGTTGCTTCTAGTTTAGTTTACTTGCTTTTGCTTTGCTTTGTTCATTTGCAGGCTCTCTGTTGTGTTGTTAGTCACTCATCTCGACCCATTTTGCGAGATTTCTGGCGACAAGTTCCTTATTGATAAAAATTACATTCTGCAAAACAAATCACAATGAATTAGCAACATTTTGAATGCCAGATGTTAAAGATTAAGCCGCTTATTATAAAACATTTGTGTAATTGGTTAAAATTGACAAAATCGCGGCTTAATCTTCAACTTGTGTTAGCTTTAATTGATTAAAACATAATATAATACGATATCCCCAATTAAATATTAATAAGTATGTAATATACGTTCCATAGCACACAGAAAACTTCAAAAACCATATTATTATTAATAAGATCCTTACTTTATATACTATAATCTATTTGCGCTGATGTAAGGTCTGTTGGTGGCCTTATTATTGATATGTCTCTCATCTATATACATACAGTCATGGAAAAAATAATAGAAACGCATTTTCTCAGTTTCTTCAACTTCATATTTTTATTGCAAAATCCAATCTTGAGTTCAACTTTTTATTTTTTCTTAAACATAAATATATCACTCTTCAATAATTAACAACAAAAAGATCAAATTTTGTTTTCAGTTAATTATGATATTTAATTGAAATACAATTTTGATTTTCGACCTGGAAAAAATAATAGAAACACTCACGTGTTTTGCTCAATTTTTCGATTTTTTTTCTTTAAAAACAAAATAAAAAGCATTGTTTCGCTAAATTCAAATAACTTTAGTCTAAATATTACAACTTTTATGGAAAATTATTATCGAATTTGGTTATTATAGTCGCTATGGGTCTTGGATTAGATTGCACTCGAGGAGAGAGGAAAATAATACTCAGGTTAAAAGAAGAGGGTCAATCCACGGCAAAAATAACAGAACTAATGGAGTTTTACCAAAAGAATATGTTTTCTGCAATCCACTTCATAGAAAAATCTGAGAAATAGGGCCGGAAGCGAGCAACATCGGAAAAATTTGACAAGGGGGTTATATGAAAATCGAAAAAGTACCCACTCCTTTCATCAAAGGACTTCAAAAACTGAATGAAAACGATAGTAACTAGTTGTTCTATACGTAATAGGCTTGTTAAGTAAAGTTTGAAGGCGCATGCATCAAAGAGAGACCCTTTTCTGACCATAAAGCTTATGGGCAGGCGAATATTTACTGGCAAGAAACATAAACACCTCGAAAACGGCAAAAATATCGTAAAATCCGTCGGGACAAAGATAAATGTGTTTGGAAATGACGGACAAACCTAAATTAGGCTCCCAAAAAAATCTGATTATGATCCTAAATACACTTTGAGACCGTTAGGCACGGTGGAGGCCATATAGTGCAATGGCGATGTTTATCCTCTTCAGGTGTTGGTCTCTTCTGGATGCATGGGCCTTCAAACTTCGCTCAAAAAGCCTAATACGTATAGAACGATTAGTTACTATCGTTTTCATCCAATTTTTGAAGTCCTTTGATGAAAGGAGTGGGTCCTTTTTCGATTTTCATATAACCCCTTTGTCAAATTTTTCCGAAGTTGCTCGCTTCCGGCCCTATTTCTCAGATTTTTCTATGAAGAGGATTGCAGAAAACATTTTTTTTTGTGTAACAATCCATTAAATCTGTAATTTGAGTCATGGATTGGCCTTAATTTCTAAGTCTAAGTATTATTTTTCTCTTTACACCTGTGCAATGCTCTGCACGACCCATTTTGGCACTAAATGTCAAAATTTAATGATAAGATTTACCAAAATTTGGTATATTAACATTTCTGATATTCGAAATAATTGTAATAATACATTTTATTTTGAATTTGACGAAAAATTATCAAAGATTTCAGCAAAACACGTCAGCGTTTCTATTATTTTTTCCAGGCCGAAAATCAAATATTTAATTTCAATTAAATGTTTTAATTAACTGAAGTCAAAAATTGATATTTTTGTTACTAATTATTGAAGACTGATATATTTATGTTTAAGAAAAATTAAAAATTTGAACTCAAGATTAGATTCTCCAATAAAAATATGAAGTTGAAGAAACTGAGAAAATACGTTTCTATTATTTTTTCCATGGCTGTATATACAATTCGTTGTCCCCTTCACTGAGTGAACCAAACGGAAAATTCTAAACTATAATATTTACTCTTTTTAATATACATTTCAAGAACGATCAAAACTGTGGTTTAAGCTGGCTATCATTTTAAATTCAGACATTTATGTTACATTTGTATTTCACTTTCATTAATTCTGTATTTTTAAGCATTTGTCTTGGAGTCAGCATAAATTATATGCACGAAAATAGCTATTTTTTTTATCACTATGTCTTCCCTCTGATCAGTCCAATTTTCTATCTATGCAATCTGTCTATAATAATTCGAATCAAACAATCACTTATCATTCTCCCTCTTTTTCGCTTACACTGTCGCTGTCTCGCTTCGTCAGCATGCCATCTCTGTCTTAATCATAATTAATACTCACATTTGGACCTAGAGAAGCAAATAAATAGATTTCTGGTATGTTGTGGCTGTTGTAGCCGGCGACTTGTGCTTGCAAGACAATGCCTTTGGTTAGTTTACTAAGGATATCGGTCGCATCCGTCGACCAACTTTCATCTGGCAATAGAGAAACATGACAAGATCAGAAGATGTCTATAAGTCTATAAAGCAGAAAGCAACACTTACCACCGATGGGCTCCACATTGGAGAGTATGCACTCGGTGGCCTGGAAGGGCAGCGCCATAAAATCGGTGCGAATCTGACGCAGCACGTCGAAGCTGACGTTCATGTAGCCGCCAAAGTCCAAGAATTTGACCAGACAACGCTCCTCATCCTCCTCATCGATATCGACGATTTGCACGCGATACCAAACGCCATTGATGGGCATCACACAGACGGCGCTGATCTCGATGTTGGGCAATACGGGCGCCTCCATGGTCGAGTAGCTGTCGAACATGCCCTTCTGCAGAGCGTGCAGCGAGGGATGCGACGGATGCAGCGGATGCTGGACGAACACATGGTTGCCTGACAGCACTGCGGTCACGACCACATCGTTGTTGATGCCCTCGATCAGTTTAAGCTGCAACAAATTCAAGTAGAACCGAGATTACAAAACAGTCGTTAACAGCGGAGACATGAATTGATAGAATTGCATCGATACATCGATAGTTGGCAGGCCTGTACTATCAAGTTGATAGTACTATCTTGCATCGCAGCAATAAATCGATAGTTGGCTGGGCTTTTCGATTTCAATCTATTTGAATGCTTTCCAAATAATATCGATGTATATATATAATTAGCATAGCTTTTTGCTCTGCTTATGGCTTCAGAATATTATGGATTTAAATCGGTAATTTGCGAAACTTGTAGTTTATTGAATGCCTTCACAATGCCATCGATTCAAAGCGATACTTGCTATCGATGTAGATCGAAGCCAAAGCCTTTACTATCGATTTAAAGGAGTGCGTTAACTGCCGCAGAGCACAACATACCCATCTCTCGCTCTACATGCAAGCAAACAACACACAGAGATTTATCGAATGGGTCCAACAATAGGAACTCGCATTCGCACTGTTCAAATGGGCATTAAAACCCTCTCGCAGATACACAGACAGACAGAGTTGGTTTGTTGTTGGGGGACTCACTTGTAGATTAAAGAGGCTTTCAGTCGAAAGAGGAACTACGGTTTGTGGAAGCGCATAGTGGATGCGCTGCATTGTGAAATTGGGATAGCGTCTGGCTGGCAATCGCTGGCGGATCAGTGCCAGGGCGGCATCGATCTCCGTCTCGGTGCCCTCAATGGTGCAGATGCGCAATTTGCCGGTTGAGTAGCGTGTCTTGCTCAGCGCCACACTGGCCAGCGTCTTCGCCTTGATCTGATTGATGAATGCACGCTTGCGACCATACAGCTGACCGATTAAACTATTCGGGAAATAGAATTCATATGTGGTCTTGACACGCGTCGTTGCCTCCGAGCGTGGCAAACTGGAACCTTTGCCCGAATCGCCCGATTGCACGCTGCAAATGCTGAGCGATGGACTGGCGGCATCCACAGTGCGCTTCTGATTGCCATTGGCATCCTCCGACACAATTGTCTGGTCCACAACCACAACGGAATTGTTCTGTTCCTCCTCAGTCTGTGCTGTGGATTCAATCTGCGTTTCAACTGCTGCCTCTAGAGGCGCCTCCTTTGTAGTCGGCTCACAGTTGTTGTTCTGCTCGCACTCCTGCTGCGTGTATTTGCTCTCCAAGAACGAGTTCTCGGGCGATATTTTGGGTGTGCGCGTTGCCTTGATCACAACTGGTTCCTCGGCCTTCTGATTGCATTTGCGATTGTAGAACGAGACGCGATTGTTCACGGAATCGGGCAAATCTCTTGGCGACGATAGATTCTCAAAGTCCTCGTCAATGGAGCAGAGTTTCTTGTGCTCGGCATCTTGTATCTTGGACTTTAGCATTTCCGAATCGATTTGTTGCTGCTGCTGTTGTTGCTGCTGATGCTTATTGGCGGGCGAAGCGCGCCCATTGCTTTGCTGTATGGTGATGGGTGCCGATTTGCCGTATAACATCGAATTGGGACTATCCTTGTCATCCACATTGTTTGCCGATCCGCCATTGTTGCCCACAGTTATGTTCATTGATTTGCTGGCCACCGATCCGTTGGGCAATTTGCCATTCGACGCCACTTTGCGCTGTGTTATTGCCGGCTCAGCGGCGGCCTCCTTAAGCGTCGACGACGTCTTTCCGTTTGCTGCATTGTCATCATCGTTTTTGTCTACACGATTTTTATTTCTACGCCGAAACCAAAAGACGCCGAGTATAAATGCTACACCGGGCAGTGACAGATAGAGTAGTGGACGACCGGATACCATTTTCGCTGAATATTGGAGAATCTACAAGTAAGACGATAAAAATGAAATTAAATTAACTATGCAGCTAAACTTGAAAGCACTCAAGAAGTATTTCTAAAAACCATATCTCATGGCCTTCTTCAATTTTGAATAGTTTTCAGTCAGTTGGCAGCGCCAGCCACTTACAGCAAACACCAAATAGTTGGCAATATTTCTAATGTTATCGATTATCGATAATTATGTTGCCAGACTGCACGCCAATTATTAATCGGTTTTTAAACCCGATCAGCGTGAAAGGATGAGGAGGGTGAGAAGAGAGAGGAGTGGGAAAGGGGAGCAGAGAGCGGGGCAAGGCAATGTTGCTAAAATAAGATCAATACTATCACATTTAGCTTTCTTCAAAAATGCAACAGCAACAGAAAGTTTGTTGTTTTCGGTGGCTGCTGTTGCGGCCATCACGAGACCCATTTGGCAGCCACAATTGCGTACGTGTGTGCTGTGTGTGTGTATGCGTGTGTTAGTGTTTGTGTGTGACTGCGTATTAATAGCAACCACACATAATTATAGAAAATCATTCGTTGACGACGACGAAGAGCAGAGCAAATAAGGTGCAAAGCAAAAGCAACAATGCTGCCAGCCAGAATGCCACGCGGAAGCTACTGAGCCCACAACCAGAGAGAGAGCGAGAGCGCACTAGAGCCAAGAGCAGATCGAGCGCGCCAAACAAATGCGAGCAAAAGAGGGACAGAGAGAGAGGGAGAGCAAGCGTCTCTCTTTGCTCTTCTGGCGCATGCGACGAGTGTCAAGTGTGAAGAAAAGGCCGCAAAAGCAACAACAGAAATAAGAACGACAACAACAACAACAACAACAATAGCGTACGCAAGCAGCTTTCGGCGAAAAACAACAACAACAAGCAGCATTGCGCTTACGGCAATTGTTATGAAATCATTACAAAACAAACGTAGCAAAATTAATAAAAAAAAGAAACACCAAATGTTCCAACTAAGGCAATAAACTTTATACCGTTAAAAAGCACCTTATTCACCTTAATAATTCCAGCACAACACTTTTCGTATTTTTCCACACACAATTTGTTCAAGTCAAAAAATTGTTGTTTCGTTGATTTCGTTAAGGATTTTTCTTTGTTAATTTCTAGATGCGTTGCTTTCGTTTTGTTTGTAAGTAATTCGTTGTTATTGCTAAGTTCTGCTATAAACTGTAATAATAATAGTAATAATATTCGTTCATTGACGCGACAAATAAAATGCGACGCCGGTCAAAAGATTCGAGCGGAGCAAATTCGAGCTTTTGATGATAGCGCCTCGATACACAAAGGGAAACTACCCAAAAGCATTTCTAATAGTTTATTCGCCATGTGCCTGCCGTGTGTGTGTGTGTGTGCGAGAGCGTATCTGAGTGTGTGTGCGTTCTACTCAACTTCCTCGACACACACTTTAGAAAGTCACCAAGTTGTGTTCGCGTAGCTCTTTTCTATTTATTTGCTGCTGCTGGCGACATTTGCCAATCGCTGCCAACTGTCAACCACCCACCCAACCACCCACCGGGCAACCACATGTCAGCACAACAGCGATGTCAACAGCCTGACGAAAATGATCAACAACAGCAATGGTAAAGAGCAAGAGCGCCCTTCACAATGAGCCAATCAAAACGTCAGAATTTCTCTCTTGTTGTTTTTATTATTTTTGATTTTCTTCCTCTTTCAAACCTGTTGCCCTATGCGTGTGTGTGTGTGTGTGTGCATGTCTCTCTGTCTCTGTCTGTCTGTTGTTGTTTATTACCAGCTAGACTTGTGTACTTGTGGAATGTGTCTGTTTGTTGTTTCGTCACCCGCAATTCAAAATGCCTTTAGTGCGCTGTCGATTGATAAGCTATTCTAAAAGTGCCTCCTGTTGCCGCCTTATCAATAACACAATTCGATTGGCACAAAGGTCATCCCCATTAATCGTTTTTTGAGGTCTGCTCTGGGCGATACATTGTGTTATCGGAGATCACACACACACATACACACAGCTGTCAACAGCTGTCGCAGCATCATTTGCATATGCAGTTACTTTGTATTTGAGAAAGCAGTGTTGCCACATGTCCAAAAGAAACAACACTTATGTAAAGCGCGAATTTCGTAAAAGCTGCATGTGTGTGTGTGTGTTGTGAGTGTATGCAAAACAAACATGTTTGATGCTTGGCGCTTGACTTTGAACTTGCTTTTGGTCTGCCAGACATGTTTATGCCAGCAAAGTTAAAGTTTCCATAACACACTGTATGTATTTATTATGTATGCACATAACATTTTGAGGCAGTCGTTAAAACTAGCCGCAGCTCTAAATCCAAGGCCTATGAATTGAATTTAACTCGTTATCAAACACACACACATACGCACACAAGGTCTCAAAGGGCGCTAGAAGAGTGCGTGAGAGCAGCGAAAAAAGAGCGTGCTGAGCTATTAATACACACACACACACACACACATGCACGCCAGGTGCAATACGCAGCACGCAGCACACACACACACATGTTTTAATCGCGATCGGCTTAGTCTACCTCTCTCGCTCTCTCTCTCTCCCGTTGTCATAGCTGCCCCCTCCCCCGCCATACATTCGCCATAATCTTTGGCAACGTGGTTGGCCGATCATATGCTCAAGCATTTCTTTACCCTGAGTGTGTGTATGTGTGTATATTGTATAATCATGAAAATAATGTGTGATATATTTTGATTTTCTGGCAACGAGGGGAATCGAGAGGGAGACAGCAAGAGAGCAAACGAGGCGTGTTGTTGTTGTTTTTGCCTTATCAGCAGAGCATTATTTAACAAATTGCCTGCAAGCCGCCAAACAAAAAACAAAAATAATAACCATGCCTACATATACATAGTTTAAAGAAGAGCATCTAACACAAAACGTAAAATCATTTCATCTAAATGACTCAGCCATATATAAGCACAATTTTCATATATATACACGGATGTATATACATATCTGCGTGTGTGTGTGAGAAGCAACAACAAATTTTCATTGTGTAACCGTTCAAGACGCACACACTTACACACTCAAGCATGCAGAATTTAAGGATCACACACACATATACGGCACAGGCGGCACAACTTTAATACCGCCTGTGTGTTAGCGCCACCTATTGATTATGTTGCGCATTTTTAGCATTTACAAACACGCACACATACGCACCTACACACAAAAACACACACACTCAAATCACAATAAAATAAAAGAAATGAAAAGGACTAAACTTTGCATTGAGCTTTTCCCCAAATTGCGCATCACTTTACAACGAAGAAAAAGCAATATGACACCATTTTTCTTGCTCTGCGAGTGTTTTGGCAACTGTTTTGTAGTAGGTTATGTTTGTTTCGCGTGTGCTCGGAATTTGCGCTTACCTTTTGAAGCCAGTGGGGTTAATTAAATATGCTTTCTGCTTTGCTGCGTTTAATTGTAATGTTTGCTGAAATGTGCACTGCTCTTTTTTACGTTTTTTACGATTTACGTTTGACACACAATTTTTGTTGAGCGTACAAAAAATAGCAGCACGAATTAAACACGTGTCTACGTCTAACTTTTACATATCATAACATGGCCGGCGTATTCAGTGTTGCCATCACAAGCCGATAAACTAAAAAACACACTCACACCTAATAGGTATTTTGTTGTCTGGTGGAAATTTAAATCACACTATACTGGTTTAATTGCGTATGGAATTGTGCACTCTTAAATGTTCGCACAACTTTGCTAAAACGCGTGTGAATAATAAAAACTCGCGCTGGCTTCATTCCCAGTGTTGTCATCATGCACATGCACAATCCAGGGTGACCATGCGTTGCATCCCAAAAATATACCACAAATATACTGAAATATGTTACTTTCACAATGGTCACACTCTGACCATAAAATTCTGCTTTTGCAATTTAACATATAAGATCGTCTACACTCTAAGCATTGTATATAATTGTAGTGTATATTCGAATTCACATTTTGTATATCGATATATTAAATACAACCCTACCGGCGTATCAAAAGCAACTCTATTATAACAATTCCGCCACGGCGTTGCCACACTGTTGCATATTCATCGCTGCTTTCTATTAATTAACTAAAAGTTTTTTGTAATAATCCGAGGTACAACTAAGCAATCTTAACTGATAAAATTCACAAAACTTTGCACATCATCTAAAAATAAGCGTTTTAGCGTGTTAACTCGATCCACTAACGATAGATATCGTGTCGTATGCATGACGCCGAAGTGAAGCGGTCTGGCAGCGCGCCTCAATGTCAGTTTGTTTAGACGGTTTCCTGTGTGGCCGCTCTGACAGCGCTCTTTCTACCATTTGACAGCAACTGAGGTGGGTCGGACAGAAAATTGTTGTGTACAAATTCCGCAAATATTGCAAACATCAATACACTCTATGTGCTAAATAAGTGTGCAATGTAAAGTGAACAACCCAATGCTGAATTTAACACAATTGTTTCATGTCAACAATAAGCAATAACTGTCAAAATTTGTGTTAACAATCGAATTGTTTGTTTTTTTGTTTTGCAGTGACGATGGCAGTCCGCTACGAGTTGTGTATTGGTCTTAACCGAGGCCACAAGACCACCAAAGTCAAGAATGTCAAGTACACCGGTGACAAGAAGGTGAAGGGTCTGCGTGGCTCCCGCTTGAAGAACGTAAGTGCAAGAAAAACCAGTCAGAAGATTTGCTTCGGCTACAAATTGTGAATGTTTTTGTTTACATTGCTCAATCGCATCGCAGATTCAAACGCGCCACACCAAGTTCACCCGGGATTTGGTGCGCGAGGTTGTGGGCCATGCCCCCTACGAGAAGCGCACCATGGAGTTGCTGAAGGTGTCCAAGGATAAGCGCGCCCTGAAGTTCCTGAAGCGTCGCCTGGGCACACACATCCGTGCCAAGAGGAAGCGTGAGGAACTGTCCAACATTCTCACCCAGCTCAGGAAGGCCCAGACTCATGCCAAGTAAATTTGACGGACGAGCAGCAGCAGCAACAACATCAACGAAGCAGTAACAACAACAACAGCAACAAATTTGTGTGTTTTGCGCGGTGTTTTTTTTTATTTGCTCTGTCAAAGAAAGTGTACCAATCTAAACTACTTGAAAAGTCTAAGAAGCCACCATTAAAAAAAAACAAAAAAATCACAAAAATTATTACAAATAATTGCGCAAATTTGTGTTTATTTTTTTCAAGTGCCACATAACCTCACAAAGCAGCAAAATGCTACCGAACGACGCTTTCCAATGGGAAAAACATGCGAACAGTGGCGGCCACCATTGGAATACGCCGCCATCACATGTGCAAACAGTGCCGGCAACTGGAATATGCCACCAATCACATGTGGGGTGCACAGTGCTGGCGAGCAATATTGGCCACTGTTTGAGAGTAGAAAGATTGCTGCATTCGTTTTGTTGTCTAAAATGTCTAGCAAGGTCAGGACATCTAGATAGCATATACATGTACATATATTTTGTATGTAGGGGTCAGTTTTCACTATGTTGATTGAACCTCAATCGCGGTTCGTCGAGTCTCGAAAACTCGCCTTCCGGCCCAAATTCGGCTTCATGCGTAAGACATAAATCAGATTCTATCCTATTTGTTTCTTAAAGGCAATCCGCACTATAGTAATGTATTACTTAAGCTTTAAAAACTTTGTTTTTGATTGCACTGATTGACCAACTAAAATATCACTATTCTGTCCAAACGGTTAAATTTATATGAGTGAGATTTCTACACATATAGCTGCTAGGATTTGATTTCGTTAGAGCTAAGGCTTGACAACTACATTTTGTGGAAAACGGACAAGTTTTATCTAAAACTGTAAGGAAGCAATAATAAGCTTACGTTTAATGGTAATAATGGCAGTTTTGCATCTTGTAGTTATCAGATAGATGAGCACACATTAACGCTCCAAAAAAAGGCCTCAGAATAAGAAGTAGCTAATTTAAATGGGAGCTTAAGTCTTAGAGATAGTCTAAAATATATATAGATATTTCCTAATTGCTACGAATTTTTTTCATGGGGTATAACATTGTATACGGAATAATGTTGAAAATTTGATATTGTTATCAAAAAAGATATAAATGAGAGGGAACAAGGAAATAAATTAGAACTTGTGTCATTTTGTAATCTTGAATGTGCAATTTTCGGCATTATACTGAATGATTATTCTTTAGCCTAATTGTGTTTAATGCCATACGTACCTTAAATTTCTGCCCAAATAAGCTGCAGTTTGATGTTGTATATTGCATCTGCTATGTTTATTTCGTATGGTTAACGAGTTGTCCTTATCTCTAATTGATTGTTGTGTGATTTGTAGTCAAGATCAGGAATTGATAAATGCCATCATCCAACGAGCGACAACGTTGCGAGTATATTTCTGTATGGCACTGTTTGTTTACGTTGCTACGTTGGTTGCAGGAGTTTTTTGTGTGGGTTTGGAAGTGAAATACAATAATAAAACGACTTTCAACTATTACTTAACACTTTTGCAGCTTGCTCGGCTACTCGTAAACAATGTTAACTCACGAAAAACAAATAATTTCACATATTTTCACTACTAAACAATTAAACACATAACTGAAGAATTACTGAAGAACTGAAGAACTGAAGAATTACAAAAAAAGTGCGGCTTTTCTCAATTTGCTGCACTCTTAATTTCCCAGCAATACCAACAAGGCAAAGCGAGATGGAAGTGCAGCTGTAAAACGCCGTTAGAAGACTTGGATGAAGACAAGAAGACAAAGACGAAGACGAATACAATGTGTAAAATGCTTAAAACTAAAGAAGATTTGCTTGAGCAGCAGGTGTGGCAAGCAACCTTTGGAACACAGCCTTTTGTGTTGCGCTGATGAGGATTTAAATTTTCTGGTATTTGTCCGGCGATTGTTTAGGGATCGCCGTCGTCAAGGAGGCTAGGCAGCGAGATGGTCACCTCACCGACCAGATGCGCCTCGTTCGCATCATTCGAGACGATGATGCGTTCGTATTCGGTGCTAATGGGATTGACTATCTCAAAGCAACTGCCCGCCTCGGGTTTGTGCAATTCAGTCTCATTTTTGATATGCGGCGAGAGGATTTGTTGTGTCACCTCCAAGCTCTCGATGCGGGTCGTCTCCAGCCGGTAGAAGCCGTTCTCATCCAGCCGATACGTGAATCGTTTGTGGCCGGACGGCAGCCGAAAGCCGTGCTTCTTGATCAGGTGCACCGACAGCGATTTGCCACTCTTGAAGAAACGTTCACAGCAATGGCAGCCATAGAAGATCGGATTGTTGCCGTGCACCTCCAGGTAGTGCTGCAAAGTCAACGCAATATGATCGTTAGTTTAAGCATTAAAGGGAATTTCTGGGAAGGAACTTACGCGACGCATTTGCGTGTAGGTGCGGACCGAGTATTGACAGCCGGGCTGATCGCACTGATGCACCATCTTGGCGTGCACGATCTGGACGTGCTTGGTGAGATCGGATTCGCGGACGCATCGCGTGTCGCACTCGCTGCACTTGAAGGGTTTGTCCTTCAGATGCCGATACCGAATGTGCGTCGTCAGCGAGCTGGCCGAGCTGCAGGTCATGTCGCACATGGTGCACTTGTAGCAGTTCACGTGCCGGACCACGTGACCGCGCAACAGCTTCTCGGTGGCAAAGAACTTGAAGCACTGGGCGCATTGAAACTTTTGGGCTGCAACAAGAAGTGAATCCAAGGTGTAATTAACAGGGATTGTAATGAATGAATAGTAATTGGCGAAACACTAATTTTGGATTTAAATGAAAACATTAAAAACTGACTTCGAATTGAATTACGAAATCAACAAGTATTTGATCTGTTATTATCCTTTTTGCACAATTCATATCAAAATATATAAAAATAATTGTTATTTGTTAGTTTTCTTCGCTCAAAATTTTAACTTGAACTCTTAATATTGTTTTGTACGAAAACTAAGGAATTTAAGTATAGCACTATTTTTTTTTTTTAATTTTAAAAATAATTATTATTATAGTTGTCAAAATTTAAAAATATTTTTTTTTTTATTTTGGTGCTTAAGCAAAAAAGTGTTGTGGATTACTGTAAATAAATTTAATTTAAATAAAAATAATTATAGAAATAAATTCAATGCATACGCAATAATTTTAGTAGTAGTATTTTTTAATTCATTCAACCATTATGGAGTCTTGAATTTCAACCAGTGCTTAGCGTGGACACGAACCAGTTGGCTCATTCAAACATATTTTAACGACGAACATATTTTCACTATTTATGACAAAACTGAATATTTGCTGGCCACTAAGCGGACATAAATTGCAACCTTGCAAATACCGAATACACTCACACATAAAATTAGCATTTAACAGAGTCAAAAAATAATGATTATTTTTGATTTTTAAATACAAAAATCACATCCCATATCAAATCAAATAATTATAAGGATATGATATGAAATCGGCGAATACTCGATCATAGATGCCGCAATTTACACACTTATCTACTAGCGAACAAAATTAAAATCATATATAATCATTATTTTTGATTTGTTTTCATTCAATAATAAAAAAACTACTTAAAATTAATCATTATTTTTAATTTTTTTGGAACATACCCGATAATGATTGCGATCTCTGCTTTATAAAATAACTGAATAAAACTAAGCATACCCTTCCACCTTACAATTACCAGGTATACTCACTGTTGTTGTCCGGCTGGCGACGCAGGTGGTCAAAGAGCGTCGTTTTGGTGCGGAACAGTTCGCCGCAGTGATAGCAGGCGACGTGCTTCTTGTTCGAATGCGTGCTGATGTGCTCGATGAGGCGATACTTGTTCTCCAGCTGCTTGTGACAGAGATTCCAGTTGCACTGCGTCTTGGGCCGCTCGTCGTCGGGCGACTTTTGTATCTCGTACTCGAAGGAGGCGTGCTGCACAATGTGATCCTGGAACTCGACAATCGACACAAACTCGCGATTGCAATCGCTCCAGCCGCAGTTGAAATTCTGCTTTAAATCCGGCAGCTTGTCGCCCTGTCGGGCTGGGGCAAAACAGGCGGGAATCTCGGGATGCAGCAGGCACTCCTGCTGCCCCTGGAGCAGCAGGTGCAGATAATAGCCGTGATAGTAGCTGTGCCGCTCGAACTCTTCGCGATCCTCGCAGCTGAAGTTGCAATCGTTCCACACACACACACATTCACACACAGACTCCTGCTCTTCCTCCTCCTTTGCCTGCTGCTGTTGTTGTTGTTGTTGTTGTTCGTGCTGCTCCAAGTGGAGCGCTATGTGACTATTTAGCAGCCATTCGCCGTTGCAAATCACCTGACAGCCGCGCCAGCCGCAGGGCAGCTGCAATTGCTCGACCTTTTTCCGCTTTGCTGCCGGTTGCCGCATCATCTTAGTTTAGTTTATTACAATTATTATGGAAATGAGCAAAAATTAGGGTTGTTGATAATATGTCAAAATATCAATATATCGATATCTTTTCTAAAAATTATATATTTATATCGGGTTGCTCTTTTTTTAAATAGGAGGAAAAAAATATCAAAAATATCGATATATCGATTTTTCTATATGATATATTAAAAATCATTCTATTTTTTTAAAAACGAAAATATCGTTGATACGATATTTAAAAAATATTCGACATCCCTAGCAAAAATAATGGTGGAAGCCTGGATTTTAGTGGTGGAGTAACATCGCTGGCAAAATCGATGCATCGATGTTTTTTGAAAATATCGATTTATGTTGGCAAACATCGGTTATAATTGTAAATTCGTTTTACATTAAAGGAACTATTCTTGTAGCTAATAAATTCATTTTGAAAGTTAGCAAATTGTTATTAATTAAAGTACACTATATTTGCTGCACTATTGTATGTATGGCGCGCCACATCGATAGTTGACTTCGGCTTGTGTTATCGATGAATTGTTTTTGCTGACACGAACACACACGAGTTTCCCGCCACTTTAATACATTCAAATGTCTTATTTTTAAAACTAATTCGTATTTTCCTTTATTTTGTATACATGTAAATGTATTTTACACAAGTTGTTTTTTTTGTTTCACCTATATACTTTCTATGTATAATAATTATTTTAATGAACCCGACTACCACGAGCAAATTGATAAATAATAATTAAAGACCTGGCATCACGTACGCAATGTTGTCCAGTGTCGTGGCCAAATTCGTGCTCAGCTGCTTTTTATTTTCTAGCCCGGGTATTTGCGTAGTCATGCACAACAGAGGCCCCATCGAGCACAAGAGGCTGTCCAGCAGCACAGACAAGCTCCCCGAGAGCGCCACATGTCCGTTGTGCTCCTTCAGTCGTTCCCCAATCACGGTCAAGCTCTCGCCCAGCAGTTTCAGATGCGCAGCCGCATCGATGGCCTCAATGCTCGACTGCTGATGCGGCTGCTTGCCGCCGATGTCTGCTGATGCGTCCAACAGAGCGGCAGCACCTGGCGAACTACTGCTGGCCGGTGGCAATGACTTGATTTGTCGACTGCCGCTTGTTGTTGCTGATGTGTTGATATTGCGCTTCTTCTGACGGCTCTGCGCCCAAGTCGTGGGGATCGTCACAGCTCCCGCGGAACTTGTGTTTTTCTCCAGCTGAGCAGCTAGTTTCTTGGTGCGACTCGTTGTGGCGCGATTTACAAACGTGGCATCGACGGCAGCAGCAACTGCGTTGCCATTGTTCGCCGTCAGGGGCAGCACAGCTGTGGTTTCTCTGGTGCGCGCTTTGGTCGCCTGGATTTTGGCTTTGCGTCGCCAGGCGTTCTTCTCCTTGTTGGACACATTGGCCCACAGTTCGCTTAAGCGTCGCGCAGCATTTGCAAAATCTATTGCAGAAGATCAGTCGATTAGTCTATTTGAAATACGTGGAAGCGTCTTGAGCTGCTTACCGAGATCAGGAAAGTCGCGTTTGCGCACCTCACGCGCCCACAAACTGTAGCCGGTGTAGCGTGCTCTGCCTTTGTCCTTGCGCTGCATTTTGCCAGTGACGATCTTGCCATCCTTGAGTGTTTTGCGTTTGTTGGACTTTTCGCGCATATAGAGACTCTGACGGACCCGGGAATCGTTTGTGCAGCTGGCTTCCGCTTCAACGCCCTCGACTAGATCCTGAACCAATGTGTCGACTTCGTCGTCGGAATTCATGAGCGTGCCACGCAGGTCTGCTGCTGTGCCCACAATCGCCTGTCTTATGTC
This sequence comes from Drosophila formosana, assembly GCA_035045625.1. Taxonomy (NCBI): domain Eukaryota; kingdom Metazoa; phylum Arthropoda; class Insecta; order Diptera; family Drosophilidae; genus Drosophila; species Drosophila formosana. The sequence continues at coordinate 1,811,258 of JAWNOW010000143.1, read as the reverse complement.
CTCCTCCGTTGCCAATAGATTTGGCAGCCCATCGACGTCATCATCATCATCAATGTCCTCAATGTCATCATCATCGTCGTCTTCGTCTTCGTCGTCGTCGTCCTCGGCATAGGCAATAGCCATTTCCTGTTCGCGTTCCCGCAGCGCATTCGGCGGCCGTCCGCGGCCGGGATAGCGTGCTGGCTGCCTGCCTGGCCGCTTGGTACGCTTCTCAATCTCCTCGGGCGACTCGAAATCTAACAGCTTCGATGACTTTTTGCGCACACGTCCGCTGCGCGATACGCCAGCCACCTGGAATTCTGGATTATTTGGCATTTTAGGCTGGCTCTTGGGGTTTAATTGTGGCACTTGCTTACCCTTACCCTTTGTCGTCGGCGTTGATATGGCAGTGTCCATTGTATTGCTTTAATTTGTGTATATGTTGTAAATTTTGTTGTAAACGACGCGAACGACAAGTAGTCATGCAACAGCTGTTCTCACGCGATATGGCAACGTTGCCGCAAAGTCGATGCAGTCAGGCTAAGTTATCAAATTCACAATGTAGCGACTGTAATTAAAAAGTAAATGCACCTCAATTAAACTGCTTTCTTATTTACCTTGGTGCACATTTTACTTAGTACACATTAAATTGATAGTAATTCAGATTTCAAATGTTGTTAATATTAAGCGATAATTGTGCTCTGGTTTTTGCGTCTCATACTAGTTTCTCATTTTTGCGTCAAATTTTGGTGTCTCATTTTTGCGTTAATGCGCCAAGGCGTCGATAACCTCGTCGATGACAGCCGTTCGATTTGTTTGTAGTTTTGATTATTTTTGTTTTGTTTTTGCTGTTGCTGAATGCGCAAGCAACGTCCAATCGGCATTGAAGTCGGCGATTTATTGATTACATATGGCAAACTGGCGCTCGGCACGCAACGCTGCCGGCCCCCAAACCCAGACCCAAGGACAACAACGACCCCCATATTGGGCGGCACAGCGACATTAACGTTAATTTTGTTGTTTGTTTGCCGTGCATTAGCCAATTCAAGAGCAACCGGGCTGTTTGTTTTATTTGATATCCCGGCCATTCACTCGGTGGCGTGCAATTGCGAAAGGTGGTGTGTGAAGCGACTGTTTAAATTGCCATATAAAATTAGTTATCAGCCAGGATTGACGGACAAGATGACGACCAGGGAGCGCAGCGAAACCGATCGCATCTCTGCGGTCGAGCTGCAGTCGAATCGTCGCATGCTCTACTTCAGCGACGGCGTCATGGAGGAGCTCTCGTCCAGCGATAGCGACGTCGAGCCGGACGTGCCCGATAAGGGCTACGACGACCAGCTGCAGGTACTTTTACGCTTAATACGCATATTAATGAGCCCAGTTCTCGGCTTCTAATAATGTGACTCATTTTGTTGGTTTGTGCTTTGCAGCGTGATTTGGCGTTGGGGCCACGCCTACGCTACAAGGCCAGCCGGATGGGCAATCATTTGCTGGCCGGCATCGACTATGTGGGTGGCGGTCTGGCCTCCTTCCTGGGCATCACCAACTCCAAATACGCCAGCGAACTGAAGTATCACAAGCGAGCCAAGGAACAGGCCGAGGCCGAGGCCGACGAAGACCTTGACAACAATTGGCAAACGCGACGCAACAACAACGCCAACGGCAACAACAACAACGAGACAACAACCATTGTGGTCTGTGCGCCAGCTGCCAACGAAATGGCAACACCTTCAACCCCATCATCAAGGCCACAACATTAAAAACTAAAAGAAAAAAAACTGAAAATCAATCATCCAAGCGAATGCTCATCAGGTGCAAAACATATTTTAGAATCTTACACGTGTGTACATAATAAATTAAATACAGATATGTACTATATATATTTATAAATCATCCAAAAGAAACAGATATGTATTATATATGTATTTAAAAATCATACTTTTCGACACTTTATTATCGCTATCCATATAAGTTACAAAATACAAATTACTTGGTAGACAATTTATGTGTAAAGCATTGTTTCACTTGTCGTTCACAACAAATGGTAGGAAAGCCAAAGTCGAGTGTGCTCGACTGTTAGATACCCGCTACAACAGTTTCATGGGACTAGCTATAAAAATGTTTCTATGCGATCTAGATCAAAAATTCTCAGCACACTTCAGAATATTTTGTTTTGCAAGAATTTTTACTGGATTCAGAATTCTATTCCGTTTAAAGGCAGTTATAATTTAGTGTGACTTGATTTTCTCTTAAAAAAATAGTTATTATGCGATCTTTATAAAAATTCTCCAGTTTCTTATTTTTTAATGCTAGAATTCTCTAGAAAACTCTAAAATAAACTCGATGTTATGGTTTCTGAGATCGAGCACGGACAGTCAGCAATTGGGTAGCGGGCATTTAAAAAGGCAAGGCAATACAATTTGGGCAATTACATAAATATTGTTAGTAGTACTACTAACTGTTCATATATATATATATATTTTTTTTTTAAGTACATGGAAGTTCTGATAAGTTCTCTTAAGCTAATGGCACATTGAATACAATTACAATTGTTTTAAGTACACTTTGCGGGTTTTTAGTATGTCAATCGAAATGGGTTTGTTTTTTTCTTGTTTTGATTATTTGTTTATCTTTATAAAAAAAAAAAAAAGAAAAAAAGGAAACACACATGAATCACAGTATCACAGTATTTGTTGCTGCGTAAAACAAACAAACAAAATTATTTATAGTACATTTATGCTAAAAAGAACAAAATTGTATGCGGGGCAAGAATTGTTTTAGTTTAAGTGAAAATTGTACTTTGGTTACACTCGCAAACATTGCGCCATGAAATCAGCCTCACTGTATATATTTAAGTAAGTAATAGGAAAAACCTTTCCTACTCTGGGAAGATACTTTAAATTGCAGCTTGTTTCATGGCAAGACAAACACACAGAATACAATATAAAATACAATACAATACAGTACAAGACAACATCAATTACAGTTGAAACTAAAATACAGTTGAAATACATTTGCGAAAGTCAACGCGAGTTTATCTCGCTGCCCCTGGCGCGATAAGCTATATCCAAAAGCGAGCTAAGCATACGACTGAATCATACCATATATACATGCACATATGTATAGTATAACGAACAAAACTTGCATTGCTTTAAGTGCAGCTCTCTTAGGTGGCGGCCAACTTGAAAGTTTGCCACATTTAGTTAACAATTTTTAACTCATTTTCAATAAAGTCAAAGCGTTATCAACGGCTTGCTAAATCAAATCCACAGACTGTCAACGCAAGGAGACACTTCAAATTTGCAGGCAGGAACTTTACATTTCGTGTGCGGCATCTAAAAAAATAGGGGGATAATATTAGTTATAAGTAGTAAGAGTATGTAATATATATTTAATATAGCTACCTCAGAGCAGCGTCTCGTTGCCGTAGCGCTGCAGCTGCGGATAGTGCGAATAGTTGGCCTGATGATGATGGTGATGATGATGGCCAGCATGATGCTTCTGCTGCGTGGCATAGTAGAGGCGATGTGGCGACTGTCCCGACTGCTGTTGTTGGCTGCTGCTGTTGTTGCGACCCAGCGAATAGTTGGACATTTGATTGAGCGATATGGAACCGGCACCAGTTGGCGACTTGTATTTGTAGGGACTGGCGATTAAATGCGGCGGCGCGCTGACCAGCGATTGATGCGATGGCCGCACCGAATGATAGGAGACCACGGTGCTGTTGCAGGCCAAATGGGAGCCACGTGAACTGCTCTGGCCATCGAGTTGATGATGCTGCAACTGCTGTGAATGCGCATGATGCTGCTGCTGTTGCTGTTGACCTCGATCCACAGTTGCCGTTTGCTTGAGCGGACGCGTCGACACCTGTCGCTTGTACATGCTGGAGATGCTTGGTCCCAGCAGCCAGGCAAAGCAGCAGATGCCCAACATCAGCTCCATGAAGGCGCGCACCAAATACGGCCAAAGCGGCGTATTCGATTCCCGTGCGCTCAGCCACACATCGATGTTGGCAAACTCATAGATGACGGCCAGCAAAAGCAGCGCGCAAACGGCGCCGTAAATAAATAGAAAGATGCCAATGCCAGAGCTGTTGTGTGCACTGAGCTGCAGTTGTTGCTGCAGTGTGAGCGCATTGCTGTTGCGCACGATCTCCTTGTTGCGACAGTGCACCAAGTAGCCAGATATTAGGTTCATGGAGCCAAAGATCCAATAGCAAAATACCGGCGTGGCTACGAGCACCTGAAGCGCCTTGTCCGACTGATTGCCCACAAAACAAGCCCCTAAAAGAAGAGTCGAAAACAAGTTGATTAGAGGTACGTGCGACTGGTTAGTGTCTGGGCTAATTTGTTATTGGTTATATTTGTTTTTTTCTTTATAAATATAAAAAATAAGTTATTTATCAGTTTTTGTTGTTAACAAAGTAATCAAAAAAGGAGTTAGTATTAACAAAAAAAAAAAAGAAAACCGAATAAATCGTATTGGGCGTGTTGCACTTACCTAACAGCTCATCGGCGTCCACCAGACGCATCGCTATAACGGCTGCCGTTTGGAATGCCGGCAATCCCCAGGCTACAAAGCAAACGAAATTATTACGCGCCAGATCCTGCTGTGCGGTATTCGCAACTCCTCCCCCGCGCTTGGCGGGCAGCGCAATATGTCCTTTGGTGTCCGGACTGTTACGCCGAATGTCCCGATGCCATCCCAGACACAGAATGGCCCACCTGGCATGAAAAAAAAAATTGAGTCATTATAATTATTGTGTAATTTGTAAATTGATGGCGAAAAGTCAATGAACTAAACTAGAACTTTGTCTAACTGAAATGCCAATGAACCTTTGCATTCATACCAATAGACGACTCTCTTTGATTTGGTTTTATGTAGCTTTAAGGTCCTTTGACCTCTGTTTTTTGTATTGAATTCATTTTGCAATATTATAATTGTTTATACCATTTCCTCTATAAACAATTTCAAAGAGCGTTATCTAGTTGGTCTTATCAATCTGTTTTCAGCAGTAATAAACAAACATACATGAATATCCAGTTGACATGCTATAAAACATGTTTCAAATAAATGATGCGGCTTTAAATCAATGCTGACATCCAGTCGAGTATTTAAACATAAGGAAAGGTTATTCATTTTGTATTGTATACTTCATTTGAAATTTAAATTATATTGGAACATAGCCGAACCCGACTTTTAAAATGTTTTTTATACTAATTTCAATGCGCTATAGTTAGAGTGGGAGTTTGAAAACTCCCTATTTTCGTAAACTCGTAAAAATATCTTACGGGCTCTTAAGCACTCATTAATAGTACTAATCAAGTATTATTATAAATCATCTTAATTTTTTTGTCTTTTTGTCTTGGACTTCTTTAGTCTTCAATTTGGGATTTATTGATATTCACTCACCAGGCGCAGGCAGCCATGCCGAAGTAGTAGCGTAGCAGGAAGACGCTGGCGCAGGCGGGGTTGGAGAGGCCGTCGACGGCGAGCAGCGACTCGTTGGGCGCCTGCGGATCACTGCCACAAGCAGTGGCCGTGCGTCCCACGATGAAGCGCACCGTCCAGCCAATGGTGACCATGTTGTGGCACCACAGCAACGGCGCCAACAGACGCGACCATTTGGCGCCGGCATTGCAATCGCGTCGCGCCCCCGTCGCTGTCGTGGCCGCCACCGAGCGTCGCTGGTCGCCGCCCAGCAGCAGCAGGCAGAGGGTGGCGACGCAGGCCAAACCCAAGGCGGCATATGCCCAGGTGGAGAGCCAGATCTCCGACAGATGCTTCTCGCTGGCCGTAAACAAAATGTCCGCTTCACACAGCGGAGCACAGCGTCCAGAGCGCTGCAGCCGTACATAGAGATGCGATTTGCCCAGCGCCGAGCAGTCGGCAGCCAGCTTGGGCGGCAAGTGATTCAGGCCATAAGGCAGCTCCTGATCATCGTGGAGCGGCACATGGTTCAATGTTTCCCCCGGACCCTCCATGCACATGGTCTCGTGATTGTTCTCGCGCGGAAAGCGCTGACAGTCGAGAGCAGGCGGCCAGGGAAAACCAAAACCCTGCAGCACGGGATGACAACGAATCCGCACGGATTCGCACAGACTGCGACATGGTCCGATGGTGTGAATTGGCGCCTTGGGCGTGCACATGGGCACATAGGCGGCGCACAGGAACAGCTTCAGCTGGGAGCTGCAATTGTACTCGATGAGGGGCACAAAGGTTTGCAGTGTGTACTCCACATCCGTCTGCAGTTCGTGGCCCACCAAATTGGGCATTGAGGTCTCGTTGTAGCCGATGCCGCGGCACATTTCGATGCGAATGGATTCGCATTGGCTGTTGCTGCCGTTGGTCGTTGGAGGGCGCCACAGGGCCAGCAGCAGCAGCGCTGCCAGCAGGCACTTGGAGTGTGACCAAATGGCGTTCATCCTTTTTGACTCTGCTTCTTCTGCTGCTTGTTGTTCAGATGCTTTGCATAGTGCGCTCTGCACGCCCTCAACTCCCCTCGTAACTGGTTTGCGTTCGCTTGCTCGCTCTCGCTGCTGTGTATTGTGTGGCTGTCTCTTTCGCCCCCGCCCGCCTGTCTGCCTGTTTGCTTGTCAACTCGTTAACTACCTTGGCGTCGTTCTTGTTATCGTCGCTGCTGCCGTCGCGCTGCTTATTGCTGCTGCTGTTGTTGTTGTTGTTGTTGGCCGTCTGTAAACTAGTTTTGTGTGCTCTTCTTGTTCTTGCACAATTGGTATGCAGATTATCTTACTCCAATTTCCAATTTTAAATGCTCGTTTAACACTTCTTATTTTTTTCTTTTGCTCCAGATACTTGTCGTATGTCGTTTATAAAATTTTTTTCAGTGTCTTCGTTTCGTCTAGCTTTATTTGTTCTTTTTTTTTGTTTTTTTTTTTTTTGGCTGTTTGTTTATTCAAACTGCATGTAAAAATAAATCTTTCGAGTTGGGAGTGATTTGCAGTTTAGCGTTTTACACAATATATATTGCCACTAATTTATTGATTTGATTATAGTCACAAACTTGTTGTTTGTTTACTTTAATTTTTGTACACACGAAATAAAAAACAAAACGAAAATAAAAAATATTGCGTTGAAGTGCTCGCTAGAACCTTAGAGGTGGGCAAACATAGATGGCAGCGATATATATTTATCGATGTTTTCGAAACATCAGTGATCGATCATTTATAGCGAATAGTCTATTGTTGTTATTACTGCACTATTTATTGAAAATTGGATAAATGTTAGTTGAACTAAATTCAGACCCTTTACATGCAATAATAAATAAAGCTCTCTTTTAAACACAGCCACTCCGATATTTGCCAGCTGGTTACATTTTAAATAGTATATATTTTTGCATTTTGGTATATCTGCTCAGCAATTTAGAAATTTGTACCTATGGTCACACCTCCAACATAAAATTAAAGAAACCCCAATTTTTTGCGCACGCAGAATTCATGATAGACAAGTATAACTCAGGCAAGAAGCGTTATTCTTGGTTTTGGTTTATTGAATTTAATAGAATTATTAACTGGTATATATGTAGATAGCAACAAGTAACACGAATTGCACTTTTTTATCAACGCTATACCAAAAACAATTTACTAACGATTCACAACAATATATATCTGTTCAAAAGTATTTTTTACAATTTTCTTTTTTTTATCAACAATATCGTTATTTTCTGTACACAGAGTGAAGTGCATAAGATCGACGAAACACGCACACAACATACTCTCTCTCTCTCTCTGTCTCACTCTATCTCACGTTTTTGCCACTTGCTCTCTGATTGGCCTGTTTGCGGTAAATGTCTCGCTGTCTCTTTCGTTTGCATGAGATAGATGGGGGTGGCCACAACAACACTATAAAATAGCTCTCCAATTGGAGAGATATTTTTAAGTGTTTTTGTAACAGCTTATGTATATTTATAATAATAATAATAATATATATAATATATAATTAGTTATAGATAATTGTTCTTTTAAGATATTACAAATACTTTACATTATTCAATTAGTGCGAGTAACAATTACAATAAAATCGAAAATATGAAATAGTTTTGGTATTTTGTTTAACTAGACAACATGTAAATACATATAAGTATGTGTATATGTAAATGTATATGTATACTGTATTGTACTAACATGAGAGGGAGGAAATTGAGGATGACAACAATGGGGTTTATCAGAGATATAACAATAAAGATCTCTTCGGCTGCGACCGAAGCCCGCATTATTGATTGTGGCACATATACATATATATATATATACATGTATGTATATAAATGTTAAATGTCATTGACTATTGTTAAGTTATGCATTGTGTTCTTTGGTTGATGAGGGACAATTCAATTATTTCTTCTCGATATTGTGTTGATTCAAATGTGGCGCGCGCTCAACTCATTCATCATAGTCGGCGATGATGAGGCCGCGTTTGGTGAAATTAATCGATGAGACCGTTGAGAGATTTGGTGGCGTATCGATGCCATCGAAGAGGTCACTAGTAGCTGAGCTGTTAAGCGAATTGAGCGTTACGTTGAATGAACCGCCAGCGGTATTGAAACGCTCCTGCAGCTGCTGTTGCTGCTTCAGATGCTGCAGCTCATCGCGCAATGCCTGATTGCTCAGCCGCAGACTCTCCGCCTCCCGCAAACAGTCACGCAAGCTAATAAAACAAAAAACCCGTTTTCAACAATTAGCGATAATTATTACTACACTCTTGACTAGTCACACTTACTTATCGATTTCGTTCTGCATGCTCTTAATGTAGTCACAGGCCTTGATCAGTATTTGCGATTTCGAATCGTTGGGCGGTGTGCGTCCTGGATTTGGATTGCTCTTCGTCTCCAGGCTGTCGGCCATGGTATTTATGCTGGACTTGTAGCGATTGCCATCCGTTGGCAGCATCTCCTTCAGCTTAAAGATCCAGCAATTGATTTTATCGCGTCGCCGTCGCTCAACCTCATTGTGGGTGGCGCGTCGTTTGTCGTCGCGCTTCTTGTACGCATCCAGTTTGACATTGTAGCCGACAGATGGTGCTGCACTGCCAGCTGATTCCAGCAAACGATTGTTGTTGCTGCTGCTGCTGCTGTTGTTGTTGTTGCTGTTGCCATTCACAAACAGCAAATTCGTGGAGTCCGGCTCCAATTTGATGGAGGACAAGTGATCATTATTGTGGTTGTTTGTTGTGGTTGTTGCAGCCGCCGCCGCCGTCGGTGTTGTCGTTGTTGTCGTGTCCTTAACTAAATAGATTTCACAACCAGTTGGCAGCTGCAGATTTGTGGGCAGCATGCAATGCGTTGTATGCAACGCATCCAAATCGGGCTCCTGCTTGATGCTCTCGATCGCATAAAACTCCTGAGATTCATTCGAGTTCTCATCATCGCCGCAAATCGTCAAATAGATTTGTGCGCCGCCCTCCCCCGACACACCGCCGCCACCAAAGCCAGCAACGTTGCTGCTCGTTAAAAACAAACCGTTTGTAGTTGTGCTCAGATTTCCATTGGCATAAATCTCAGTTGTTGTTATTGGCGTTGCCGTTGTATTTGTTCTTGTTGTTGTTGCAGCTGTGGCCAGCTCCAAACGTGGCCGTTTCTTCACATTCATTGCAACTGGCTGCTGTTGTCGTTGTTGTTGCTGCTGTTGTTGCTGGCTGCTGTCATCTCACACAATGAATTTTTTTTTGTTTTTTTTTTTTTGGTGTTTTGTTCACGTAACTTTTGTTGAGAGGCGTCGACGTAGTTGTTGTTGTCGCTGCTGCTGCTGCTATTAACTGCCGTTATGTAGCGCGTAGTTCGTTGGCAATTTCAATTGCATATTGCTCACAATATTATTATCAACACATTTGATGCTGATGCTGCTGCTGTTCGACAGACAACAACAATAATAATTGTAATTGCGACGATATGTGCAGTTTGTTCTTTTCTGCGTCTGGCATCCTTATCTACAGCGTACAGAGTGACCAGCTGCAGCTGCGGGCCAGTTCAAAAATATACCAATCCACTGAACGCAAACTATTGTACAAAATATTTTTTTAATTGGCATAAAAATGGAAATGCTAAAACTTATATTAATAGTTAAGTTTCATAAATCATTAACAAATGTTTTTCATTAAAAAAAACACTACTTGAAAGAAAAGCAAAAGTCAACAAAAAATCATTCTTAAATAACACGCAACAATTTTATTTCCTATAAATATTTTACAATTTATAGTATTTTCATTAATGAATAGACGTTACTTTTCAAACTCATATTTTGTCAAATCTTGTAATCAAATGGAAAATGTTATTTGTTACGCAAAAAAAATAAACCAAAAATTTTGTTTAATAAAATGGATAGTTAAAAATTTAAATTTGATAAATTTTTTTTTTATGAATATCAAAGACGCCAGGTACTTTGCAACTTAAAACACAGATTCTAAAAAAAATATTTTTTACTTTTTAAGCATTATAATTATGCCTCACCCAATTTGAAAATATACAAATAGTCACTATGGATGCCCCTTATCTACCAGCATTTTTAGCGTACTCTGGGGTGACTCAAGATTTATCGCACTAGTGAGATAAAGCGTTTGAAAACAAAGGCACGGTCTGCGAGCGCACCATCTACGTCACATTTTTGAGTCACTGATATATACATACATACGTACATCAATCAACAGTCAGTCAGACGCTTAGTTTATAAATACTAATTTTTTGAAATAATCTCGAAATAGCCAAACCTATAATTAATCGAAATTTACAAATCTATCGATTACCGATTATGATTTCACATTTGCAATGCAACGCTGCAGCGAAGCATAAACAAAAACACCGCTGCGGCGAGCGTATTTCAATATACTGTAATAGTTGTTAAGTTATTTAAAAGCATTACCTATTAACTGGATCTAATGGCCATCTCGTCTGCACGCGAGTCCCTGTCCCATGCGCTGACCAACCGCTTTCTGCCTAATCTCGAGTACCTGCTGCAAGGCTCCATTTTAGACTCTGCAGTAGAGCATTTGATGCACAGGTGAGAGTCACATAAATTGTGAAAGAAATATGATTATAGAGCTTGTCATTTGCCAAGGACAGATTGAAAGGACTGTGCGATAATGTGGACACGTCACCAGAACCGTTCCATGACCTGGAGGTGTGCATGAGCCTGCGACAATCGAATTCGAATCAGCCGCTTTTGTTGCGCGTTCGTCGCGCTCTGGGACGCGATGCACCGTTCCAGATGCGTTATTTGGGACAGCCTGAGGTGGATATAAGACGCCCGACGCTGGTGCGCAGCTGCATGGACTGTGCCTGCACCAATGGCATACTCGATTTCTTGTCCGAAATGGGATTTCGCTTGGAATTCGAATACATAGCCAAGGGTAAGCAGCAACTATGATGATTTAAAACAATATTCAAAAGAAATGCTTGGCAGGTTACATGTTTCGCAAGGGTCGCATGAAGATCACCGTCTCGAAGTTGATTAAAATAGTGCCCGGCAAGCAGCAGGAGATGGCCAATGAGCCCATCTCGCAGAGCTACATCGTGGAGCTGTCGGTGGTGGCGCCCACCGGCCAGGAGAATGTGGGCGAGGAGATGCGTGTCTTTGCCGAGCAGTTGAAGCCGCTGGTGCAGCTGGAGAAGATCGATTACAAGCGGCTGGGCAATTTGCCCTAAACCTAAATATAGTTTCTTTAACAATTTTAATCTGCAATGGAATCATTATTTACATTTGTGAAACAAAAACATTTTGCTGCCTAATCCTTAAACGCCACATTCAGCGCTTCCAGATTGCGTTCGCTGACATGCGTTTGCAGCTCGCTGCGTCCCATCAGCGAAATTATCATCTTCAGTGTGCTCCAAATGGATTCGGACATCTGCTGCGCCGCCTGCCCCGCATGGGGCAACTCACGTGCCGCGTTCGTGTGCGCTTGCATGCTCAGCGCCGTCAGCAGATGCTCGGCGCCCTCCTTGTACGCCTTAAGGTTCATGCAGCAGACGCCCACATTGTAGCGCACACGTATGAAGCCCGGCTGCAGCTGCAGCGCATGCTGATAGGCCTCGACAGCCTCCACTGAGCGCGACCCATTGGCCAAGCTGGCGCCCAAGCGATTCCAGAGCTTGGCATTTTGTGGCTGTGCCTGCACAGCGCTTGAATAGCAATCCACCGCCTTGTCAAACTCGCCCGACAGATTGTAGAGCACACCGAGTGCCTCCTGAAGATCGGCATCGACTTGCGCCGGCTGCAGACGCACCGCTTCCAGGTAGAGCTGTTGCAAATCACGCAGCTTGCTGGCGCCAATTAGGGACGAGGCCAACGAGGTGCCCTCCGTCTGCAGCTGGGGATGATCGGCCAGCAGCTGCTTGTACTGCGGGTGCACTGCCAGCCAGTTGGACAGCATTTTCACGGCGCTGCTTTGCAGTCCCTCGTTTGTATAACAGACGGCCAGCGACATCAGCACCTCACGATTCTCCGGCTGCAGATCGAGCGCACGCTTGAGCGCTGCAATTGCTTGCGGATCCATTTCGTTTTCGGCCTGTGAGGCGCCCAGCAATTGCCATACTTCGAGACGTTCCGGTTCCTTTTTGGCGGCCACCTCAAAGCACAGCACTGCGCTGGGAATGTCACCTTTGGCCAGATATTCTTTGCCTTTCTCGAAGGCATTGGGCAGCTCGGACATGGGATTCTGCTCGGCAAACTCGTATTCCTTGTAGGTGTCCAGATTCTCGTTGTATTCACTCAGCCAGGGATGCTCGTTCTCCTCGGCCAGCTTCTGCCATTCGTCCTGCAGTCGCTGCCAGAACTTTTCGTTGAAATTCGCCGCAGTCTGTTCGCTTTGCTCCTTTTCACGCGGATATTCGTGCAGCCAGTCGTCCAGTTTGCTGCTTGCTGTGGTTTCCATGGGCGGCTGCTCGTCGAAGAAGGCATCGTGTGTTTGTTGCTGTGTTGTGGGCGGTGCTGCTATCGCCATATATCTGGGACTTTGCATCATCATCATCGCTGCCGGCGGCTGAAAGTTTTGGGCACAGATCAGCGGCTCATCGAAGAATTCCTGGGCGTGCTGCAGCTGCTGCTGTTGCGGCTGCATGTGTACCATTTTGCTGTGGCCTTGCTGTGCAAAGTCCCTGCTCCATTGGCCAGCCAACTCATCGACTGCACCGCCAGCTCCTTGAATGTTTATATCCCGCATCTCCTGCAGCAGCGAGTTCATTTGAAAGGATTGCGGCGGACCAGCAACACCGTGTCCCAGAAAATCGCTAACCATCTGCTCGTCGGGACGCAGCTGACGCTCGAAGGCCGCCGGCGCAAAGCCTTCGTCCTTGTGTGCCACATCACGGGTGAATTGGCCGCCAAGTTGCATCAGCGGATTGACGGCGCCGCAGTCGCCTTCCACCAGTGGACGCAACGACATCTTGCTACGTAATAACGTATCAACTGTTGGACTGCCCGTTAACTTTGGCCAGGCAGCAGTTTGTCGTAATATTTGGAGTATTGTTGAGATAAGCAAACGAGAAAGCAAAAGTCCAAATGTCCAAACAATAAATAAGCTTTCATGAGTGTGACCGCAGGCACAGTATCCAAAATAGAACAAACAAACTACAGAGCCGCGCTCTAATTGTCAGCTGGTTACACTTCATTTGGTATATATTTTGAAGAAATGTTAGTATCGATGACAGTACATCGAACTATCGACTGTTAATCGATTCAGTATATTAGACGATGCGGTATATTTGCGTGGTCAGTGTATTTTGAAGGAGTAGCATTCGGTCGATGGACAGCGAAAATTATTTTGAATATCAAATAAATTCAATTAGTGCAAAATAAACAAACACTTTTAACAGGCTAAAGCGTGGAACAAGTCAAGTGTGGGCATGATGCCTGGCCAGCATGGGAATATAATATAATTAAAGCAGCTGATTGTTTTGGCGCCAAAAAAGTTGGGCAAGTTAAACATGGATTACGATCTGTTCCAGTCGGATGAGGATGAGGAGCTGCTCAGCGCCTACGTAGCAGCCTCACAGCAGCCAGCAGGAACCCAACTGCAGCTGGCTGCCGCTGACAATGTTAATTATGATCAAGAAGAGGATGATGATGAGTCTGCTCTGGATTTGCTGGCGGAGTTTAATTGCGCGGGTCCCGACTCGGTTAAGTGTCCAGCGCAGTTTCCCAGCTCCAGTTTTGTGCCCAATGGCTATACTTTGAATGGCAGCCCGCCACGCAGCCGCATGGATAACTTACGCTTTGATTTCGCCGCAAATCAGCTGCAAATTGGGCTCGTTTTGCGTTATCTGCACGGAGAAGCTTGGTGAGTTCATTATGCTTTAATCCAAGGTTTCGCCAACTAAACTGTGCATTAAATACTTCAGCAAGAACGTGCAGAAACTAAGCGCAGCCGTAGCCGGACAACAGCAGATGCAGCAGCCGCCGGCGCAGCTGGCAACAAAGTCATCTAGTTGGTTTGCCATGCGTCAGCAAGTGACGCATTTTTATCATCTGCTGCTGCTGCTGGAGCCGGAGCAAAGCACCGCTCCTTTGCGCCAGCTGCGCGAGCTGCTCAACAGCTGCCTCGATGCGGCTGCGTGGCGCACGCTTTACTTTGCCGAGCACAGCAAAGGCAACGATTGCACAACGCCCGCCTATCACTTGTATCACGGCGCACTCGAGTGGCGTCTGCTGGACTTGTTGTGCCAGCAGGCAGCGGACAACCAGGCGGACTACGAGGCACAGCTGACGCGGCTGCTAGATGATCTGGTGCTGTGTAGCCACCTACTTTATCGCAGCAAACACAGCGTGCAGCTGCTGCAGACGAGCGCCTTCATGTGCCGCTGCAGCAAGGAGCTGTGGCTTCTGCTGCAACAACTGCACGACTTTTGGCCCCGCTTCCAGCAGTCGCTTCAGCGCCATAAAACACAGCAGCAACGTAGGCAGCACACAATCTCTAACCTATAGTAAAGCGCCCTAACAATTGCTTTCTCTCTTTGCATTTAGTGGATGCCTTGGGCTATCTGGAGTTCTGCGCCTGGCTGCGTCTAAATCTCGCCCGCCTCGCTGCCTTTCAAGTCGACGCGGAGGCGTTGCAAATTGGCAGCCAGCTGCAGCAGTTTCTGGCCAGCAGCCCCAGTGAGCAGCAGCGTCGCGTCTACTTGTGCTTGCTGGCGCCGCTGCCACTGGACGCCGCTGCGCTCTGCCAGCTGTGGGAATCGCTGCATCGCTCACTCAACTGCCAATTCAATCAGTCGGCCAGCGTGGATCAACTGCCGTTGACACTGTCGAGCGGTGCCGCTTATTTGCAGCGCTATCGCCAGCTCCTGGCCAGCGCTGAACTGGAGGATTTGCAGCTGAACAGCTTCACACTGTTTGCGGTGCTGATGGGTAGAACGCTGCAGCTGGCGAGCAGCAAGAGTCAGGCACAGAAGCTGCTGGGACGCATCTTCAGCAAGTTTAGCGCCGCCAAGTTGTTGGCGCTGAATGAGTGCGGCATACACCATGTGATCGAGCTCTTCTTGTGCCTGCTGCTGTCGCATCAGGGTGAGTTTCAGGATCTCGCTGGCAAGCTGCGTGAAATGCTGCTGTGTCTGGCGCTGGACAAGCTGCAGCCGGCACGTCGCCAGCTGGCAGCCAAGGGACACATGGCACTGCTGCTGCTGCACGCAGAGCGTCGCCAGCCGCTGGCCGACTACATTGGCAAGCTTTTGACGCAACTCGCCGCGATACGCAACGAGCTGGAAGTGTGCGCCATTTATGCGACCGCGTTGCCCAGCATCTTTGAGCTTTCCATGGACTTTGGCAATGGCGAGCAGCTACTGCTGGCGCCCTGGTTGACGCACTATCTGGAGCACAGCGCGCAGGCGCCGCAGGAGCGTGTGTGGCAAGCGTTGCACTCGCTGTGCCAGCGCTTGCGGCAGCCTGTGGCCACAACTGGCGGGCAGGCCATGTGGCAGGCGTTGCAGCAGCATGTGCTGCCGCAGCTGCGACTGCAATACGTGAGCGGCTTCAGCAGTTGGCTGCCGAAGCTGGCGGCCCAATTTGTGCTGCTCGACACCGACCAGAAGCTGTTGCCTGCCTTGCTGCTGGACGCGGAGCCAGCGAATCTGGCGGCCAATGCGCAACTGTTGCTGTTGCTGCTTGAACTGGATCAGCAGCCACCGGGCGAACTCATCATCCAGGTGTGGTTAAAGTCGCTGGTGCTGCTGCAGCCGCAACATGCGGCGGTTAAGGCCTTGACGCCCCATGTACTGCAACTGGCCGAGTTGCAGGCGCTGGACTTGGATGCAGCCACGTTGCAGGCGCGTGAGCCGCTCTGCGCCTTCTTTGGCGCCTTGGGACGTTGCGGCATGCAACAAACGACCGCTGCTGGACGCATGCAGCTCAGCCACAAGCTGCACTCGTATGCGGCGCACTTTGAACGCTGGCTGCCCAGTGGCAATCCGGAGTTGAGTTCGCGTTTCTACAACTTTATGGCCATTGTCATCTACAATTGTGCGACGCTCGCTTATGTGCGCTCCAAGCCCAGCTGCTTCTTCCACACAGCCATGACGCGCTTTCTGCTCACCACACAGCTCCAGGCGGGCGTTGCACCCGAGGCCAGGCTGCCGCCGCTGCTGCACAAGATATTGCCGGTGGTGTTGCAGGGCATTGGACGGCTGCCGTATCGGCAGGATGCGTATTTGACGCGCACGCTCGAGCAGCTGGTGCTGCACTGGACGCCGCACTTCGTCTGCACCAAGCAGCTGCTGGCGCGCCCCTTTGCAACACTGCTGCAAGCGGATGCGGCTGGCGAATTGTCACACTTTGTGCTGCAGCAGCTCGCGTCACAGTTTCTGAGCGTGCAACGCAGCCAAGCTGCTCCACATGCCGGACTGGTCTTGACTCTGTTGCAGCAACTTATTGTCGGACTGCCCGAAGCGGATGCGGAGCGGCAATTGTTGATCATCCTGCGCGCGTTTCATGTGCCGCTGCTGGAGCACCTAATGTTTGTGGGTGAACTTGCCGCGAGCCGTCTGCAACTGCTGCAACTCTATCGCCTGCTGCTGCAGCAAACCCACTTCCAACGCTCGTCCGCTGCTCAGGATTTGTGCTGCAGTGATTTTCGTGCCTTGGCCGAAAAGCATTTGGCACATTGCACCTACTTTTATTTTCAAATGCTCATTAAGCTGGCGGAGCTAGCGCCCCAGCTGATAGTGCCCCTCTTCGACTTTGTGCGTCAGCTGGCGCTCAACGTGGAGCTGAAACGCGGCGCTGGCGAGGATAGCGGCATACGAAAATGCTTGCAGCGGCTGCAGCAAGTGCTGCAGGCCGACTAATTGGGAACAGCAACTGACGAAACAATAAATTAAATCGATCACAGTTGAGCAGAAATAACATCAGTTGAAGGATGAGCTAATTTCCAAAAGAGCTAAAGTGGCTGCAACTGGAACAGCCTCTAATTGGTCAAACAACAGACAAACAAATTGTGTAAGACAATTGTGAGCAGGTAAGCGTTTTCAAAATGAGCAAAAAAAGCTGCAGGGCCAGCAGCAGATTCCCATCATGAACGCAACTTACAAATAGACTGTATATACAATTGAATTTAAATCTAAGATAAAATCATTATCGACTAAAATCTGTGAAGCTTTTTTGTAGGCAGGTAGGAGATATAACAGTTTAGAAACGCGTATAGACAGTTGCGTGTAGTGATCACTATATGCAAGACGGAGTTATAAATGCGACTCCTTGTGTTTAACAAGATCGGGTTTTGTTTTGTTTACTTCAAAGTTGAATGCCTAAAATTGGCAATGTTGTTATTAGTGAATTACGTTTGCAATTTGTTGCTGGAGATGCGTTTGCTATTTGTCATGTCGTCAGACGCCTATCATAATCCTAAAATACTCGTACCGGGCGTCTAACAGTTTTATCTAATCTTGCGAGTGAATTTATTTTGGAGCATATAAAAATGGGACAAACACTTTGATGGACTTAAAACTGTGAGAATGATCAGCAAAAAATGCATATAGAAAATACGGCGACGCTAGACAACGTTCTTGGCCTGGCGCGGTATGCGATTGGTGAGCTGCTTGGCCGGCAGGAAGCCCGTGTCGCCCAAATAACGAATTGAGACATTGCCCGAGGCGCTGATCGTCAGCCAGGTGATGGAGGCGTGATTGATGTTAATACGCAGCCAGGCCTCAGCAGGGAACTGCAGCGCACGACACACAAAGTAACGAATGACGTTGCCATGGCCGACAATCAGTGTATGCGTGTCCTTCTCCTGCTCGGGCGGCGCCCGATGGAAGTAGCGACGAAAGGCGGCTTCAATGCGTGCGCCATCGCGATAGAACTGCTGCAATGGGCAGGTTATTTAATAGATAGACAACGCTGACACTTAACTGCAACTACTCACCGATGCCTCGGGTTTCCAGTGACCGACAGGCGGCTGTGGCGGTATTGGAGCACCTTCTCGAAGAAAGGCGCAATTTGTGACCTTGCTGCGATCGTAGTCGATTTCTTGCAGTATGATGTCGGCCGTCTCCTGAGCACGCACCATATTCGAGGCAATCACCTTGTCCCATTTGATGCCCAGCTCGTGCAGCCTCTTGCCCGTGTACTTGGCCTGCAGGCGGCCTCGATCCGTCAGATGATGCGTCTCATCGTGTTCGCCGACATCGAGGTATTCGCCATGTCGTATGAGAATAATGTGGCGTGCATGCTTTGGCACCGATTTCTCCAAGTCGGTGTTGTAGCGATTCTGCTCGTGCGGCATATCATTCTTCTGCGGCCTTACCAGACTCTTGGGGTCGCGGCAGTCCCAGTTACTGTCCCACAGCGCATAGTCATTCACCGGCTGAGAGCTGTTCGTCCAGGAGTTGTGCACGACGGACTGTGGCTCGCGCAGCTTGTGGTAATAAAAGGCCGCTAGGCCGGCGCCGGTGCCGCATGCAAACGCTGTGAACTTGCGCATTGTTTCAATTCAATTGTGATTTGGCCAACCGAAGAAAACTAAAAGCGGCAACAGCTGCTCATGACGTTGCCACAGCGATGCAGCAAGTGCGCGTGACGTTGCCAGATCAATGCCACTGCAGCCACGCTCTGGCAGCCCCACTACAGCTGGCAACTCCAGTGCACGCGTAGCGCCAATTTTAAATTGCCCCGTTGTGTTCTATTTGGTTTTTTGATTTATATATTTATTTGTTTGTTTGTGTTTTAAACTACTACAACATATTATATAATAACCATGCATTAATAAGTATGAGTTTTATATAATACTGTGTCTATATATGTATTACATTTACATTTAAATGTTATTGGTGTATTTAATTCAATGTTTATAAGTAGTTTGCTCGCTCTTCATTCTGTCTTCAGTGCTGTTAACACTAATATTATTCAAATTACGCCTATAATTTAAACTCTATATATATTACTGCAATTTAAAGCTGCCGCTTTAGTAGTTGCGAGTGTGTATGCTCAAAACGTGTTTTCCCAAAATGTTCCGCTTTCAAGCTGTGACAGCTTCTGTTGCCGTCTCCGTCTCCAGCTTTTCCACGCTTACCGTGCGCACAAATGTGGCGGAGGCTTCAATGACAATTGTGGGCAGCGAGTCGGCTTCAACAGCTGCTGCAGGAGCAGCTGTTTCGCTTGTAACGGCTGCGGCAGCTTCGACAACTTCGCCAACTTCTGCAGCAGCAACAGGAGCAACCTCAACAGCAGCCACTTCGTTGGCAGCTTCCAATGCTTCAACGGGAGCAACTGGAGCAACCTCAACTGCTTCCAC
This sequence comes from Drosophila formosana, assembly GCA_035045625.1. Taxonomy (NCBI): domain Eukaryota; kingdom Metazoa; phylum Arthropoda; class Insecta; order Diptera; family Drosophilidae; genus Drosophila; species Drosophila formosana. The sequence goes on along the minus strand of JAWNOW010000143.1, from coordinate 1,791,551 downwards.
TGCTGCCGTTTCCTCTGGTTTTGCTGGCTCCTCTGGCTGCTCTGTGCTCTCGACTGGAACAGGTGTGATTTCAACTGCTGGCAACGCAGGCTGCTCAACGATCTCAGCTGCAGCTGGCGCCGAAGTTGCCGCAGCCGAAGTAGGAGCAGCAGCAGCTGTTGCTGCTGCCTCTGCTGCTTCTGTTGCTGTCGCTGCGACTGTTGCACTTGGCGATGGTGACTTGGACTTGGATTTCGCTTTAACCGCCGGCGATGGCGTGCGCGACTTGGACTGACGTTCGGCGGCCACCTTCAGCTTCTGCTCGTGGGCTGCCTTGTCCAGCATCACAGAGGTGGACTGAGGCGCCGGACTGGCGCCCCTCTTAATCTCTTCGATCTTGTCATTCAACTCTTGGCGTATTTGACGAATGGGTCGCAGCAGAAAGATGGGCACATCATCGTCACGTCGTTGATACAGCATCTCGCCCTCAAAGTCCAGCAGCTTATGCTTGCGGGCGCGCAGCAAGATGCCGACCACCTTGTCCGAGATGTAGTTGTAAATCTGAAAAGCAAGTGAAAGTCAATGAGAAAGCCAAACAAAAAAAGGAATTGTAAAACTCACGTTGAACAGCTCGCCAAAGGGAATGACGCGCATGGTGGGCTCATCCTTCACCTGATAGCCCTCGGAGTCGATGATCTGGCATAGTTCGAGCATCTCCTTCATCACATGCATGTTGGCCTTTTGGCCACGCATCTCGGTCAGGCTGCCGGCCAATGGTTTGCCATACTGATCCTTGGAAAACGTCGGCTTGGGGGACGCGGCTCGTCCGTCGTGCGAGAAGGGATTCAATAACTGCGACTGCTTGTGCTGTGTCGCCTGATTGTTGAACATGGCCACCTTCGATGATAGCGGCGAATCCTGCAAGTGAAGCAAATAAAACAACAACCGGTTTTTAATTTGGGAAGCCAAAATAGTGATGTGTATTCAATTCAAGCTTAAGCGAGCGTTGCCAGACCGTTAACGGTCACTTCACTGCGCTACCAGATACACGTATTTTTTGTAACCTTTTGCCGCTTAGGCAGTTACATTTAAATTTGTTCATTTCGAAAAGTACCAAAGGTTTATCTTTTTAAATTGGGTACTAAAATTGCGATATACGTAGCAAGTGTGTTTCAATTAATTGGCTGTAATTAAATAACAGCATGTTACATGTTATTTCATTTTTCATTTAATAAGTGCGCGTTCATTTTTCGAAATGAGCAAGCGTTGTGTATGTACATATGTACATATGTATCTAAATATATATATATTATATTTTGAAGCAAGCAAATGGGACGAATGGAATGCGCAAATGTCGGGCCATAAATAAAAACAAAAACTTTGACGAAAAATAAAATGTACTACACTTCCTCAACCAGCCACAGCACACACAAAAGAAATAAAATTTCATAAAAAAAGAAATGAAAAGAAAATACAACATATCATCAACAGCGACCTTCACGGCTAATTTTTTGCAAATGTATATTGTTTGTTTCTCATTAATACATACTTTGTATGTGTGTTAAAAATACTTTTTAAACAAAAAAAAATTATGCAAACTTGTGCGATTTGATAACATTTTATTGTTATAAAAAAATGGTGAAGGTAGAGAAGGCACTCTTGCCACATAAATATACAGCTGCATCATTACATATATGCTTTATGTCTGCGTTGGCTTTATTTAGACGGCACTTTGTATAACAACGCCCCTTGCGAATTTTAGTTTTGCCAAAAAACTCAAAATAAAGACATAAATAAATGAGGGGGGAAAAAAAAAACGAAGAGTGAGGCAAAAGTGGCGAGGAGGTAATGACGTTGTCAATGGCGCCGTTGTCGTTTTGATCAATATCCAAAATTTCTTCAATCAATTTTTTTTTTGGTTGCCAGCTCATTTGGCTTCATGAATTTTTTCTCATTCATTCATATATTCAATATAAAATATAAATAAATAAATGCGCAGCGCAGCGACGCGCCAGGCGATGAATGAAAATTTTATAACCATTTGGCAAATAACACTGACAGTTATATACCCTATAAACCATCTGTCGAGTATGTCGAGACAGATACTAACTATATGCTTGACAGTGCAGTAAATTCGCACAGGTGAAAGTCGTTGTCGTCAATTGAAATGAAAATTTTCCCATTTTCTTCCCAATGGTGTTGGGAAATTATGCATATATATATATATTTTTTTTTAATACTATAGTACGCAAAGCGAGCGTGAACGACAGCAAAGTACTTGGTTGCTAATCATTTTTCATGTTCTGTAATTTATTTGCAAGGGTTTGAAATTAACAATAATAGAACTACAACTGTTATACATATTACCCAATCTAATAGAGATTTTTGTACTATCGAAAAAAGTGTGGTAAAGAATGTGTTGCTTTAAAAAAACAATTAAATATTGGATATGTATCTGTAGGCTATAAAATGAAAATTACATATTCAATAATAATAATATCTAATCTATAAAAATCCATTTTATGTTGAAGCATAATCCCCAATTTGTCTATCATCTGCGGGGTATTTGAAAAAACCAAACGCACGTGAGTCGAGGTGATATCAAATGGGATTTATGCATATGATTTGCCAAATGCACTAAACACTATAATAACAGTATCTTATGGCGAGAAAACCGAACCGAACGAACCGGTTGACATAAAGCTTCAGTTAGTAAACTTTAAAGTTTAGGAGCGAGCTAAGTAGGCATCTGCCCCCTAAATATATATGTAGATATATCGCAGTACTTGAGTGCAAATAACATATTTATAATGAAAGCGTTTCGATTTGTCGTTGTCGGCGCCGTTGTCACTCAAGAAAAGTCGACGAATTGAATACATAAAATATATACATACGAGTATGTATATTTGGGCGTATATATGCATGTGTGTCTATATAACAAGAGAGATACATAAATACTAAGGGGGGACTACATAACATTGCTATTTCAACTCAAACGATGGTCATTGCCAAGAATTTTTCCGTGTTTTGATCTTTTGCACAGTGCGACAAAAATTTGTTTCTTTTGTCAGCCAAAGTATATACATATGTATGTACTACTATATATCATATATGTATAGTATCTATCTGGCGATCTTTTGGCAATTCATATGGCGACAAATTAAAGCACAAGCAAATAAAATTGAAAACTGCTTTATACCCTGCAGCCAGTCGAGAGCATTAACACATTGTCGCCAAATCTGCGACGACCTCATAAAGATAATGTCTCTGTGTCTACCTGTGCAGCTTAACGAGCTGAGACTATGCAAAAATGTGATTTGGGATCGGTCGAAAACTATAGTAAATATTCGTTAACAAGATACAAATTGCGGTGGTCTGATTTTCTAATAATAATGATACCTTCATATAACTTGTATATTGCATTATTGATTCATGCTTATTATATTGTTACTACTAAATTGATTTAGTAAACTGTTCAATCCAAGAGCAATTGGGGTAGGGTATTGGGAATTTTGGTATATCGCAAAATATTTGAATCATCTGTTGTTTGTGTTTCGGTTTTTCGGTTTTGCAGCGTGTCGAAATTTATGCCATTTGATTTTAATGATTTTTAATCATGCTGCTTTTTGTGGCTTTAGTGGCAAGAAAAACAGCAAACAAATCGTCACACAATTTTCTCATATAAATGAAAATACAAATTTTCTGTGACATTTTTCCACGCTTGTTATTGTTATTCTTTCTCGTTGTTGTTTCTATTTTGTTGTTGTTGTTGTTTTTTTTAGCGCATAAATAATGTTCAGGCATTTGTCGCACGAGATATTTGCAATATAATAATTATAATGCGCATGGGAATTTATAAAATCACTGACAGTGAAATTTCTCTTTTTTTCCTTTTGTTTAAATAGTATATGCGATTTTTCTCGAGGCATTCCACAAATAAAAATGCCTTTTGTTTGCTGCGCCCAATGCCAAGTTTGGCGGGATTTACAGGATTTATTGTTAATGAGGATGGCATATCGATTTCATACGACCCATAAAGCTTTGAAACAGGATCGATTATCGCTGGGATATCGATGTCATAGTCAGAATGCGATTATCGATTACTTACCACTACGAAGCGTAGGGCGCCTAATTCATGCGATACATCGGTCATGTTGTTTGTGATGGTGGGTGGAGCCTGTTGTTGTTGCAGTTTTGTAATTGATGTGAAAAAGGGCGATCGCCGGAATTGACTTCAGTCTCGCTTCGCTCTCTATTTTTTGCTGCCGGTGCTCTTGCGATTGCTGCAAAATGTAAATGTAAACATAAAGGCCAATTAAACTTTGCGAAACGTTACAAAAAAAAACCGCCACAATAAACAACTAAACGGAAAAGAAACGCCACGCGAAACAACAACAACCACAACCATAATAACAATGAAAATTTGTTTCGTTTGAGCGCCCATTGTGTTTTGCCCTCGCATTTCTTTTGTGACCCAGAGTGTGAGACCCAAAAAAAAAAAAACAAGAAAAAAAGAAGTAGCAAGTTGCAGAAGAAACGGAGCGGCCCCAAAAGAAATAAGCAAAACAAAATCAAATTACTTCAGGGCAAATGAAGAAGTAGAAAAAGCAGCGGCATTAAAAACATCACACACACACACATAGTCACACTCACACAGGGGCACAAGGTGCACGTTCACAGCCATACGTTTGCATGTACATACATATGTGTGTGTAGCCTGAACTCTTGACTCTTGAGCAGTTACGCATGCGCAGACCTCACAGAACTGAACCGGAATTTTCTATGTTGCCGTTGCTACTGTTTTTCCAATTTAAATTTTCCCCCAATCCCGTTTTCATTTTCATTATACCACTTTCTTAATACACTTGCCAACTTTGTCGAGTTTTTGTTATCGATATACATCACTTTTGTGACAGTTGGCAACGCAAAAATGGCTGATATCCTGGTGAATAGTAACGCAACGCAAAAAAAAATAATCGAAAATAAGAAATGGCGCTCAATTTGAACGCTGCAATGTTGCACTCACTTTTTAGTTGCTTGTTGATGTTTTCTTTTATATTATTTTTTTTTTTTGTTACGTTTATTTATGGAATTCCTTTGGTTTACACTACGTATTCTCACTCGAAATGCAAATGCACTTGGACTTGGGTATATGTTTTTTGTGTTTATAATATTTCTATATATTTCAAAACGTTTTCGACACTTTTTCCGTAAAAAAAAAAATCGGCCGGGGATATGAAATTTGGTGAGTTAATTTTTTCCTTTGTTGTTTGTATATTTTTGTATTTTCTGCGAGTGTGTGTTATTTTGTTGTCTGCCGTTTGGTTGCTGGGACCAAAAGTGAGCGCTGAAAGCGAGCGCGCTTTCTTTTTATAGCTGCGTCGACAGCATAACCGAAACCACACACACACACACACACACACACACACATACACACAGTGAGAGAGAAAAACAGACACACACACGCACACCGAGGCAGACGCGAAGAGACTCTCAGCAGCATGTGAAAAGCAAGTTGAAAACAACAACAAAAATCCGTCTCCGCAGCTGCTCTCAACATTTTCTTTTAATTTTAGACAGTTTTCTTGCTCTGCTGCACTCACCTACAACGAGAACCACAACAACAATAGCAATGAAAATAATGTTGCAATGATAACGCACACGATTTAATCAGTTTAACAAATCATTAAATTTACAGCTAGAAATTGAAGCTTTACATTAAACATAGTTAATTGGACTGCATGATTATAATCGAGCATAACTTTGTGTTTTGCGTAGAATTCATATAGCAATAATAATATCCGATAGAGATCAGTGGTTGGGCTTTATAACAAAATTTATAAAATGGATTGCTATAATTTTCGACATTTTTTTAATGTTTCTTAGTTGGGTATTATGGCTACAGCTTGACAAACTGCTGCATGAAATAATTTACTTAGTAACAATTTTAGGAGTTCAAATGGTCTATAGATTTTCCAAATAATAGCTTAAAAACTACTTTTATTTATATGAAATCTAACTGTAGCATTAGGGTTCATTCGCAGGCATCAATTACTGTATAAAGGGCACTGTTTAGATGCCCAAAACATTTGCCGCCACTTAAAAGAACTTAAAGAAAACACCTGGCGCATTACTTGGTGGAAAGAGAAAATGCAACGCAATTTTTATGAGTTGTTGAAAGAGCGTTCTCGAGAACGAAGCATCGGGAAAGACGTCAAGTCAAAAGTGCTGAACTGCTGCGCTTCGATGCGTTTGGGGTTAAGGTTGGGGTTGGGGGCTCTTTGGCTGAAAACCGCAAATCCAATCAGCAACAAAAAACACTAACCGTAACAATAACAGAATTAGAAAAAAAAAAAAAAAAACAAGACGAAGATGATCTTTTGTTGGTTCGGTGGTTGCCAGGCAAACAAACGTTCGCACTTTGTGAGATGGGCAAGAAGAAGCGAAACAAATTCGAATCGAAATACTTTGGCTGACATTGCAGTTGGGAAAAACCGGAAGTGCTGATGTTGGGTGTTGTTGGGGCGACAGCATCTGCCCCCTTTGATTATCTGATCAGCCTGCCAGACGTAAAGACAATCAAAAATAGATTGTGTCATCTAACGGGCAAGTGATCGGATTCGGATTCGGATTCTGATTCGGATTCGTACTCGGACTTCGTCTACGTCTGGCGTCTACGAGTGCATTACGTGTATGATGCGATCAGGGCCACATATCGTACATACGTCTACACCATCGAGTGCCCCTCTGCATCTGCCGATCCCTCGATCTCCTTGGCTGCCGGGAGTTGATCGCGTGACACGCCTCGAACCAACACCACAGCATAAATGAAGTCCACAAGCACATCTATGTAAGTATATGCCTATGTTTATCATTTATATAGTTCAAAAGTACTGGAAACTTACAAACAAAATTAGAAGCAGTTTAGAATTTATCAGTAATAGTTTACTTTAGAAATCCAAGAATTAAATGAAATGCATATAATATTTTCAAATGGGTACAACAAAATAATCAAACAGTATTTTTTTGTTGATATAAAGAGAAGTTTAGTATTTACCAGTAAATGAACAGTATTTTTTCAATGAATTCAAAAAAGTGAGAAGGCGGTTTAATGAAATGTACTAAATAAACTATAATGTTGGATTCACATTTGAATGTGAGTTATTTGGAGAATGTTTATATTTTCTGTGTGGTCGTGTCGTCGGCGTCTCACGCGTCCATCGCTAGTTGGAGGAATAGAAGAGAAGTGCATGCTTGAGGACGTCAGAATGTTGGATGCCATTCAAAAATGCGAACGTCTTTAGCTATTTGAGAATGAAACGCAGCTCGGGGACCCAATCGATCCAAAGCGTTGGCACTACACCGCAGATGCCATATAATACCATTTGCCACAGATAATATAATACATTTTAGAGATGCGTTAAGTGCGCGTGCCCAGCTGCCTTGGCTTGTCAAAGTGAATACAAATATGAACAAGTTGCGCGAGATTTATAGGGATGTTGCATATGTGTGTGTATACTATATGTTATATGCATATATAGTATCGGTTTAATTCGTTAATTAAACAAATTCGGAATGCATTGTTGCTTTGGCTTCTGCTTTGGCTGACAGCCACAAGTGCATGGCGATGTTGGGCAATTGCTCATTACGAGAGCCAGGTAGATATATATATATCTATTCGATTATATACGACTCAGGCGCATTGGCATTGCCTCCCCCCAATAAATAAAATGAACTCATGAATGAAAATGCGTTCGCCTCAGCGATTTCCTGTTGCACATTTAACAATTTAACAATATTCTTTTTGACTTTTTCGTCTTGCATTTTTTTTTGTTTTCGTTAATGTGCTGCAAATTGTTTAGCATAAATTATTTGATGAAAGGCCTCAAAGGAGCTTACTTTGTGCTTGGCCCATAGCCATGTGCCTCGTTGCGATTCGATTCGATTCGATTCGATTCGAATTCGAGTATTCACCTAGGAACTTAGTAATATACTCGTCTAATTACAAGCATAACTGAAAGTGCCATATATCTTGTCTATGTCTAAACTATAAGCGGTTGTAGCATTTACGTTTATGAATCATCCACATTGCAAATATGCAACATTACGAATGGGAAACAGACAAAAAATCAAAAGTACTCTCAATTATCAACTAACAACAGAGTCCGCGAGACGTTTACGTTTAGCGGAAACAAATATTCTAAACATTTGCTGTATGATATGGAAAAATAGTAAACAAACGTTGTTAAAAAAACGTTTACGAATATGCAGCACAAAGCAGAATGCATCACTTAAACGCTTCCGAATGGCCAGCACAGAAAGGAATTGTCAAAAATATATTTGCCATTTTAGTGCAACTTATTCACCGCTTTCTGTGTGGGAATCAAATAAAAAATTTTTTGGGTTTTCTCGAGATTATTATCTAAAAATATGTAGTATAGGATGTACATAGATATATACTTGTACATATGTCCCGGGCCGCAATAAGTCGCGAAATACGAAATACGAAATACGAATATGACACATGCCCCGACAATTGTTTCAAAATAGCAAACGAAAACGTCAAAAAATCGCGGGGTTGCGAACAGTCGAGGGGGTGGTAAATAGGGTTCTATCGTACGTTATATGGCCGATGAGTCACGGGGTGAATTGCAAATGGAAAGCGGCAGGAAATGCACAGCGTTCATTCATAATATGCGAATTTGGAAGTCGCAGATGATGCGCCGTTCTGCACGGTGGCGTATGCGCAATGCATGAAATTGCGCATACGCAGCGTGCGCGCTGAATCATTGATCGCGTTGCGTATTCGATTCTTGCGGCGCAGAATTGCGTCGCTATTTATAGCCGGAGGGTGTGGGGCGGGAAAAACTGTTGAAAGCACTCGCGCCAAATGACGCAAAAAGCGAAATCGTTATTATTATTCTTATTATTATTATTTGTGTTTGTATTTGTATTTGTATTGAACGAAACTGTTCGCTTTTCAATTATGATGTAGTATTCATTCGGCGTCACGTCTTGTCTCCCTGTTTCTGATGCTGATTGGTGGCCATGTGCAAAATATAGATTTTCCCCGTCTCGATAATCATTAAATTGTGCATTTGCTGTGTGCTCTCTTCCCATCTGCCTCCCCCCCACCCCAGACACTTTCTCTCGCTCTCTCTTTTGCTGCCCATTATGCATGCCTAATCTACGGCAAAAGAGTGGAAGAAAAATCGATCGAGTTCGGAATTCCATGGCGCTGACTGGTGGCAGGCAGCCCGCATTGAACTCGCTGCCCTCTATCAAAATATCCGAAATGAACAGCATGTAAGCATGCTGCAGACCTGCGAGTGGTCTCGACTGTCAAATACCCGCTACTTCAGCAAAGCTTCCTCAATTTAGAAACAGCCATTTGGTTTTTCGTTGTATACACTTCATTATTAAAGGTTGCACCAACCATAGATTACATAAAATGTTCTTAATTGATTTTTTAAATTTAGTATAATCACTTCAAAATATTTAGAAATCTTAATATTTTCTCATTTGAAAGTCTATACATCTAATTTGTTTATAATTTGAATGAATTATTTTAATAATTTGTATTTTCCATTATTACTTGAAAGCTTATAAATTAACATTTTGTATTAACGTTCGAAAGCTTTTAAATTTTTAACTTTATTTATTTTTCATCATTGAGTTTTGGAAATTAAGTTTCAATTTAAAAAAAACTTAGACCAATTGTTGCTTGACTTGACTTGAAAAAATTCAAAATTATTATTATTGAATTTTTTCTTTTACAAAGAAATTGAGAATTAAATTGAGTTCTCCGCAGTTTTCAATTTGTTGTCAAGATTTTGTTATGCTGAAACTTATGCATAATATAAAATTGACTGTTAAATACGCCTCGATTCTGGTCTGGCTGCCGGGTATGGAGAAATGAAAATGTACAAAATTGGAAATGCCAATGAAATTCCAACGCAGCACAACACTGTGAGCGAGCATGTTCTATAGATATCCGAGTGAATCCGACAGTGAAAAATCGCCAACTCTTGTAAGACATCTGTAAATATTTACGTTTGCCATTTTGTGGGCTGTGGGGGCGAGGGAGCGAGGGAGAAGCTGCCCCTTTCTCTGTCTCTCTCTCTGTCTCTCTCTCTGAAATGACGTCGACGTCGACGACCGACGCAAGAATTTTGGAATTTGGCATGCTTGAAGGACGCCTACGTGTTGTTGTTATTGCTGTGGCATTGTTGTGTACGTAACGATCAGCGAGCGAGTGGGCGCATTGCGGATTTTAATTCAATTTTTATAACCCATACCCGGCAGCACTATAAAATCGGGTGGATCGCCAAGCAACACATAGTGAAAAGCGTCTAAACCCGTAATAGTTAATTAGTTAATTAGCCCTCAAAATCCAGCAGGTTAAAAGCCAGACATGCTTTGTTAAGAATGTACTGAAAAGGTTCTAGTTAGAAGATAATAAATGGGAAAATATTCAAATTTTTTATTATCATACAAATACAAATATTTAATTAATGTTTGAGTTTTAATTTTTCATTTGAAAATTCCGTCTTAACGTAAAACAACTCAAAAATAATTATTAAAGTCTTCATCATTTATTTTGATGCTTCAATTCCCTAATTTAATAAAAATAATAATTTAAATGGATATTTTTAAAAATATCTAATCATAATAATTATATTTTATGTGCATTATTTGACTTCAATTTAATAAGTAACAAAATATTCTGAGAATTTCTGCAAGTTAAAGTAATTAGCTTTCTTAGAAAACAAATTCAAATGAATTCTAAAAATCAATTTAACAATATACATTCAGCACATCCCATAAAAATAAAAAAAAAAGAAAACCAAGATCACAGTTAAAATAAATAAGCTTGAGATGTGTGTCGCATATTATAGGGCATATGTTGAGTCGCCACCCGATCAATTAGATCACGATTCGTATTAGCGAATCACGCATTTTGTTTTCAATTTGTTATAGAATTCGAAATGCTCTCGATAGGCATATTTCCAGTTGAGTAAGTCACAATGTGCCCAATGGTTTTGATTGAACGAATTTCATTTAATCATCTATGGTAGAACGTAATACGTCTTTGTGCTGTTTAAGCTAATTTCGCTAATCACGGTGAGCTGTGAGCATTAATTAAATCAATTTTATTATTTGCACAGATTAACATTTTATTTATTGACGCTGCTTAAATATCAATTAAAAGCAGTTTATACTTGTGCTTATTTTTGCAAAAAACACACATTTTTTTCACATATTAACAATACGTATTTAAAATGTTTGTATTTTTGCGTTTGGAATATAATTATATAAAAAAGTTGCCGAAATAGAAACGAGCAAAATGAAAAAAAAAAAGAAACAAACAAATGATGACGTCTATAAATTATTGGCGTCATCAAATATTGTTTACAAGTTGTGGGCAGTCTTCTTAGGTTTGAGGCTATTTTTTCCATCTCTGTATTCATTTGATTGCTGTTTTAAAAGTGTTTTAGTTGTTTTTGTTTTTGTTTTTTCTGATCTAAGTTTGCTGAGTTGTCATCTTCAGTCCCTTTATTGCATTTGCTTGCAGTGCGTTTGCATTTTTTGGTTTCGAGATCGCGTTATTTTGAGTGGCTGGAATGAGAAAATGCAATGTGGGCAACAAATAAATGGTGATCATTATTAACCTGCTTGTTTCGCTTTGGACGGCGCTCGTGGGGCCTTTGGTTCCTTGGGGACTTTTGGTGGCTTCGGCGGCTTGGGCACCTTGGGAGGCTTGGGCTCCTTGGGAGGCTTGGGCTCCTTGGGAGGCTTGGGCACCTTGGGAGGCTTGGGCTCCCTGGGAGCCTTCGGCGGCTTGGGCTCCTTGGGAGGCTTGGGCTCCTTGGGCGGCTTGGGCTCCTTGGGAGGCTTGGGCTCCTTGGGCGGCTTGGGCACCTTGGGAGGCTTGGGCTCCCTGGGAGCCTTCGGCGGCTTCGGTTCCTTGGGCGGCTTGGGCACCTTGGGAGGCTTCGGTTCCTTCGGCGGCTTCGGTTCCTTGGGCGGCTTGGGCTCCTTGGGAGGCTTGGGCACCTTGGGAGGCTTGGGCTCCCTGGGAGCCTTCGGCGGCTTGGGCTCCTTGGGAGGCTTGGGCTCCTTTGGAGGCTTCGGCGGCTTCGGTTCCTTGGGCGGCTTGGGCTCCTTTGGAGGCTTCGGCGGCTTCGGTTCCTTGGGCGGCTTGGGCACCTTGGGAGGCTTGGGCTCCCTGGGAGCCTTCGGCGGCTTCGGTTCCTTGGGCGGCTTGGGCACCTTGGGAGGCTTGGGCTCCTTGGGAGGCTTGGGCTCCTTTGGAGGCTTCGGCGGCTTCGGTTCCTTGGGCGGCTGGGGCACCTTTGGAACCCTGGGCGCCCTTGGACCTGTTTTTCGCGGTGCCCTTGCGACCTTTGGAGCTGCCATTGGAGTCATTGGGACTGCAGAATCAGCAGCACTGCCAGCAGGATTTTCCATCTTCATAGCTGTTTTGCGAGACGTCAATGTTGGCTTTGGTTCGTTTGGAACCTTGAGTGCCCACGGTGCCGTTGCGGCTGGTTTTCGACCCCCTGGATCTGGGATTGGGAGAGCATTTACGTCAGTGCTATCGCCAATGTTTTGGCCAGTGCTTTTAGCCATTGCTCGCCGCATCTTGGCGGCCGTTGGTCCAGTCATTGGGGACGCCTTTCGCTTTGGCGCTGCGCACTTTCGATTCTTGGACGCCGCCATCTGAGCCGCCTGTTTGGATGTTCTATTGAAAGCAGACACCGCGAATATAGACACAGATATTTTCTTAGATAATTAGTGTGGTGAAATTGGAGCTTACGATGCGACAGGCTGTCTGAGTCGTTCGGCTTCCGTGATCAAAATACAGTCGTCCATATTAACGGGCCACACTTCATCCGCCGGATTGCGGGCTGGATTCTTCCTTTCCATGCCAAATTCAGTCATGGCTAAAGCGTTGTGGAAAAAAAATTTCGGAGCCATTTTTTGATATTGACGCAAGCTATTTGGAACGGAGAGTGAGCAAAAACTTTTACTTTTTAAAGGGAGACATTTAAAGCCTACTGCGTTCATCAAATTTTATTTATTACATTTCCAGTGTGGCCGAATCACATTTCATTTTTGACGTCTTTCAAAAGTAGTCATTTAACTGTCATTCAAAAGAAGTATTTAAAACCGTTTAATTTTTAAAGGACTAATTGAAAACAGAAAATTCAAAAGGTTTAGTTGACAAGAAGTAATTTAAACGGGTGAATTCAAAATATGTGATCCACAGTAATATTAAAATGTATTAAATCCAATAGAGTAATCTAAAAGAATGCATTCATTTAAATGAAATGATTTTGTGTTTTATTTAAAAGCCGACTATAAATGGTTAATATTGAAAAAATTACTTCAACTAAATTAAAATTAGGAAATATATAACTTGAGAGTGTCTTCTAGTTATACACTTAAAATTTTTGGGTAAATTAATTATTAGTATAAAATTTACAAAATTTAAAAAAAATTTAAAATTCAATTTACTTTAACAGCAGTCGTAATTTAAAAGTGGTAATTAAAAACTAAATCGTAATGTGAAAGTGTCTATTTAAAAGTAGTTATTTAGTTTAATTTCGCTTTCGATACTTTTAATTATTTTTACTGAATTAGTTAGTTACTTTAACAATACTTTTAAATTGAAGCGGTATTTACATTGTTGAGTTCAATTAAATTTCAAACTTAAACTTAATTTACAATTGCTACAGTTATGGTAATTGAAACATGTAATTTTAGCTATCACTTTTAGTACTCAAAATATTTGTTAGCCCTTCACTTTTCGGAATGAAACCGAAATAATGCTGTGTACGCTATGGCATATACGCAAAGCATGCAAATGATATATTGCGCATACGCAGCGTGTATCGTGTGCATATCGCACCTTGCGAACAAAGTGTGTTAAACAGATCAATGCACATCGATCACATTTTGTTGATCATCCAGCGTCGTCACCCAATTAATCTGCAACACACGACCTCAGATTAGCTGCAAAGCTGCAAAGGGCGCAGCTGATAAGGACGATTGTGCTGCCAGAAGTTCATTGAGCAAATAAAAGTGGCTAGAAATAGCCAAATAAAGTTTTAAACCCGCTAACAAATTGCTGATTTGTTCAATTATGATTAATTGAGTTTGTTAATATTTAAAACGATTATAAATTGAGATTTTAATTAGTGCAAATCGACGATATTACAAAGTAAATAATACAAAATATTTATTCACATTATTATTAGCAATATTTTGTTAGAGTTTTTGTATAATTTTGCACATAATTTGAGGGCAACTTTATAAAAAATTGCCAGAATTGTAGCTAATGATTTTATGCATATATAAATGTTATAGATTTTGTTACATTTAGTAGCAATATTTTGTTAGAGTTTTTGTATAATTTTGCACATAATTTGAGGGCGACTTTATAAAAAATTGCCAGAATTGTAGCTAAAGATCATATGCATATATAAATGTTATTCGATTAAGCATTTAAACTGCTGAACAGGCAACACCGATAGAGAAGACAACCGTGTCGAGTTTGTGTTCTGTGCCTTTTCCGTTCAGTTGATCTTTCGCTTTCCTTCAATGTCGTCGTTCTCACTGCCAGTGCTGCTCAATGCCGGGATTTATCTGCTGCTCACGGTGCTGCTGATCAGCTTGGTTTGGTCGCCCGTGCTGCTCTGGTGGCGGAGGCGACGTCGCGTCGAGGAACTCGCCGCCTTTTATCCTGGCCCCAAGCGATGGCCACTGCTGGGCAATGCGAATCTCTTCATTGGCCTCGAGCCCGCCGAAGTGTGTCTGCTCATCGTCGAACTGGCCGCCAAATACGGCGACACTTTCTACCTGCGCCTGGGCAGCACATTCAGCCTCATGATGTTCGATCCGCAGGATGTCGAGGCGATCATGAACAGCCTGCTGGACAAGGCCGTCGAGTACAACTTCCTCAAGCGCTGGCTGCACGAGGGACTGCTCGTGAGTCGCGGTCGCAAGTGGCAGCAGCGTCGTCGCATCATCACGCCCGCCTTCCACTTCCGCATCCTCGAGCAGTACGTGGAGATCTTCGAGCGGCAGACTCGCCAGATGCTCAAGTCGCTGCAGGCGGCGCGAGGCTGCGACGGCCACCAACAGATCGATCTGGGGCATGCCTCGCATCTCTGCACGCTGGACATCATCTGTGGTGAGTAGAACCCAACGATCGAGAGTGCTCAAAATTCGAGCATACTTAACGCATTTGCAGTGACAGCCAAATATATTACTTCACAAAGTGCAGCATAGAAATTTATTTCGCCAGTTTAAAAGTATCGAGAATTCGATCGCCAAGCAACACATAGTGAAAAGCGTCTAAACCCGTAATAGTTTAATTAGCCCTCAAAATCCAGCAGGTTAAAAGCCAGACATGCTTTGTTAAGAATGTACTGAAAAGGTTCTAGTTAGAAGATAATAAATGGGAAAATATTCAATTTTTTTATTATCATACAAATACAAATATTTAATTAATGTTTGAGTTTTAATTTTTCATTTGAAAATTCCGTCTTAACGTAAAACAACTCAAAAATAATTATTAAAGTCTTCATCATTTATTTTGATGCTTCAATTCCCTAATTTAATAAAAATAATAATTTAAATGGATATTTTTAAAAATATCTAATCATAATAATTATATTTTATGTGCATTATTTGACTTCAATTTAATAAGTAACAAAATATTCTGAGAATTTCTGCAAGTTAAAGTAATTAGCTTTCTTAGAAAACAAATTCAAATGAATTCTAAAAATCAATTTAACAATATACATTCAGCACATCCCATAAAAATAAAAAAAAAAGAAAACCAAGATCACAGTTAAAATAAATAAGCTTGAGATGTGTATCGCATATTATAGGGCATATGTTGAGTCGCCACCCGATCAATTAGATCACGATTCGTATTAGCGAATCACGCATTTTGTTTTCAATTTGTTATAGAATTCGAAATGCTCTCGATAGGCATATTTCCAGTTGAGTAAGTCACAATGTGCCCAATGGTTTTGATTGAACGAATTTCATTTAATCATCTATGGTAGAACGTAATACGTCTTTGTGCTGTTTAAGCTAATTTCGCTAATCACGGTGAGCTGTGAGCATTAATTAAATCAATTTTATTATTTGCACAGATTAACATTTTATTTATTGACGCTGCTTAAATATCAATTAAAAGCAGTTTATACTTGTGCTTATTTTTGCAAAAAACATACATTTTTTTTCACATATTAACAATACGTATTTAAAATGTTTGTATTTTTGCGTTTGGAATATAATTATATAAAAAAGTTGCCGAATTAGAAACGAGCAAAATGAAAAAAAAAAAAGAAACAAACAAATGATGACGTCTATAAATTATTGGCGTCATCAAATATTGTTTACAAGTTGTGGGCAGTCTTCTTAGGTTTGAGGCTATTTTTTCCATCTCTGTATTCATTTGATTGCTGTTTTAAAAGTGTTTTAGTTGTTTTTGTTTCTGTTTTTGTTTTTTCTGATCTAAGTTTGCTGAGTTGTCATCTTCAGTCCCTTTATTGCATTTGCTTGCAGTGCGTTTGCATTTTTTGGTTTCGAGATCGCGTTATTTTGAGTGGCTGGAATGAGAAAATGCAATGTGGGCAACAAATAAATGGTGATCATTATTAACCTGCTTGTTTCGCTTTGGACGGCGCTCGTGGGGCCTTTGGTTCCTTGGGGACTTTTGGTGGCTTCGGCGGCTTGGGCACCTTGGGAGGCTTGGGCTCCTTGGGAGGCTTGGGCTCCTTGGGAGGCTTGGGCACCTTGGGAGGCTTGGGCTCCCTGGGAGCCTTCGGCGGCTTCGGTTCCTTGGGCGGCTTGGGCACCTTGGGAGGCTTGGGCTCCCTGGGAGCCTTCGGCGACTTGGGCTCCTTGGGAGGCTTGGGCTCCTTGGGAGGCTTGGGCTCCTTGGGAGGCTTGGGCACCTTGGGAGGCTTCGGCGGCTTCGGTTCCTTGGGCGGCTTGGGCTCCTTTGGAGGCTTGGGCTCCCTGGGAGCCTTCGGCGGCTTGGGCTCCTTGGGAGGCTTCGGCGGCTTCGGCTCCTTGGGAGGCTTGGGCTCCCTGGGAGCCTTCGGCGGCTTCGGTTCCTTGGGCGGCTTGGGCACCTTGGGAGGCTTGGGCTCCTTGGGAGGCTTCGGCGGCTTCGGTTCCTTGGGCGGCTTGGGCTCCTTTGGAGGCTTCGGCGGCCCTTGGGCACCTTGGGAGGCTTGGGCTCCTTTGGAGGCTTCGGCGGCTTCGGTTCCTTGGGCGGCTTGGGCTCCTTTGGAGGCTTCGGCGGCTTCGGTTCCTTGGGCGGCTTGGGCACCTTTGGAACCCTGGGCGCCCTTGGACCTGTTTTTCGCGGTGCCCTTGCGACCTTTGGAGCTGCCATTGGAGTCATTGGGACTGCAGAATCAGCAGCACTGCCAGCAGGATTTTCCATCTTCATAGCTGTTTTGCGAGACGTCAATGTTGGCTTTGGTTCGTTTGGAACCTTGAGTGCCCACGGTGCCGTTGCGGCTGGTTTTCGACCCCCTGGATCTGGGATTGGGAGAGCATTTACGTCAGTGCTATCGCCAATGTTTTGGCCAGTGCTTTTAGCCATTGCTCGCCGCATCTTGGCGGCCGTTGGTCCAGTCATTGGGGACGCCTTTCGCTTTGGCGCTGCGCACTTTCGATTCTTGGACGCCGCCATCTGAGCCGCCTGTTTGGATGTTCTATTGAAAGCAGACACCGCGAATATAGACACAGATATTTTCTTAGATAATTAGTGTGGTGAAATTGGAGCTTACGATGCGACAGGCTGTCTGAGTCGTTCGGCTTCCGTGATCAAAATACAGTCGTCCATATTAACGGGCCACACTTCATCCGCCGGATTGCGGGCTGGATTCTTCCTTTCCATGCCAAATTCAGTCATGGCTAAAGCGTTGTGGAAAAAAAATTTCGGAGCCATTTTTTGATATTGACGCAAGCTATTTGGAACGGAGAGTGAGCAAAAACTTTTACTTTTTAAAGGGAGACATTTAAAGCCTACTGCGTTCATCAAATTTTATTTATTACATTTCCAGTGTGGCCGAATCACATTTCAT
This sequence comes from Drosophila formosana, assembly GCA_035045625.1. Lineage (NCBI taxonomy): Eukaryota > Metazoa > Arthropoda > Insecta > Diptera > Drosophilidae > Drosophila > Drosophila formosana. The sequence continues at coordinate 1,773,450 of JAWNOW010000143.1, read as the reverse complement.
TTTTGACGTCTTTCAAAAGTAGTCATTTAACTGTCATTCAAAAGAAGTATTTAAAAGCGTTTAAATTTTAAAGGACTAATTGAAAACAGAAAATTCAAAAGGTTTAGTGGACAAGAAGTAATTTAAACGGGTGAATTCAAAGTATGTGATCCACAGTAATATTAAAATGTATTAAATCCAATAGAGTAATCTAAAAGAATGCATTCATTTAAATGAAATGATTTTGTGTTTTATTTAAAAGCCGACTATAAATGGTTAATATTGAAAAAATTACTTCAACTAAATTAAAATTAGGAAATATATAACTTGAGAGTGTCTTCTAGTTATACACTTAAAATTTTTGGGTAAATTAATTATTAGTATAAAATTTACAAAATTTAAAAAAAATTTAAAATTCAATTTAGTTTAACAGCAGTCGTAATTTAAAAGTGGTAATTAAAAACTAAATCGTAATGTGAAAGTGTCTATTTAAAAGTAGTTATTTAGTTTAATTTCGCTTTCGATACTTTTAATTATTTTTACTGAATTAGTTAGTTACTTTAACAATACTTTTAAATTGAAGCGGTATTTACATTGTTGAGTTCAATTAAATTTCAAACTTAAACTTAATTTACAATTGCTACAGTTATGGTAATTGAAACATGTAATTTTAGCTATCACTTTTAGTACTCAAAATATTTGTTAGCCCTTCACTTTTCGGAATGAAACCGAAATAATGCTGTGTACGCTATGGCATATACGCAAAGCATGCAAATGATATATTGCGCATACGCAGCGTGTATCGTGTGCATATCGCACCTTGCGAACAAAGTGTGTTAAACAGATCAATGCACATCGATCACATTTTGTTGATCATCCAGCGTCGTCACCCAATTAATCTGCAACACACGACCTCAGATTAGCTGCAAAGCTGCAAAGGGCGCAGCTGATAAGGACGATTGTGCTGCCAGAAGTTCATTGAGCAAATAAAAGTGGCTAGAAATAGCCAAATAAAGTTTTAAACCCGCTAACAAATTGCTGATTTGTTCAATTATGATTAATTGAGATTGTTAATATTTAAAACGATTATAAATTGAGATTTTAATTAGTGCAAATCGACGATATTACAAAGTAAATAATACAAAATATTTATTCACATTATTATTAGCAATATTTTGTTAGAGTTTTTGTATAATTTTGCGCATAATTTGAGGGCAACTTTATAAAAAATTGCCAGAATTGTAGCTAAAGATTTTATGCATATATAAATGTTATTCGATTAAGCATTTAAACTGCTGAACAGGCAACACCGATAGAGAAGACAACCGTGTCGAGTTTGTGTTCTGCGCCTTTTCCATTCAGTTGATCTTTCGCTTTCCTTCAATGTCGTCGTTCTCACTGCCAGTGCTGCTCAATGCCGGGATTTATCTGCTGCTCACGGTGCTGCTGATCAGCTTGGTTTGGTCGCCCGTGCTGCTCTGGTGGCGGAGGCGACGTCGCGTCGAGGAACTCGCCGCCTTTTATCCTGGCCCCAAGCGATGGCCACTGCTGGGCAATGCGAATCTCTTCATTGGCCTCGAGCCCGCCGAAGTGTGTCTGCTCATCGTCGAACTGGCCGCCAAATACGGCGACACTTTCTACCTGCGCCTGGGCAGCACATTCAGCCTCATGATGTTCGATCCGCAGGATGTCGAGGCGATCATGAACAGCCTGCTGGACAAGGCCGTCGAGTACAACTTCCTCAAGCGCTGGCTGCACGAGGGACTGCTCGTGAGTCGCGGTCGCAAGTGGCAGCAGCGTCGTCGCATCATCACGCCCGCCTTCCACTTCCGCATCCTCGAGCAGTACGTGGAGATCTTCGAGCGGCAGACTCGCCAGATGCTCAAGTCGCTGCAGGCGGCGCGAGGCTGCGACGGCCACCAACAGATCGATCTGGGGCATGCCTCGCATCTCTGCACGCTGGACATCATCTGTGGTGAGTAGAACCCAACGATCGAGAGTGCTCAAAATTCGAGCATACTTAACGCATTTGCAGTGACAGCCAAATATATTACTTCACAAAGTGCAGCATATAAATTTATTTCGCCAGTTTAAAAGTATCGAGAATTCGATCGCCAAGCAACACATAGTGAAAAGCGTCTAAACCCGTAATAGTTTAATTAGCCCTCAAAATCCAGCAGGTTAAAAGCCAGACATGCTTTGTTAAGAATGTACTGAAAAGGTTCTAGTTAGAAGATAATAAATGGGAAAATATTCAAATTTTTTATTATCATACAAATACAAATATTTAATTAATGTTTGAGTTTTAATTTTTCATTTGAAAATTCCGTCTTAACGTAAAACAACTCAAAAATAATTATTAAAGTCTTCATCATTTATTTTGATGCTTCAATTCCCTAATTTAATAAAAATAATAATTTAAATGGATATTTTTAAAAATATCTAATCATAATAATTATATTTTATGTGCATTATTTGACTTCAATTTAATAAGTAACAAAATATTCTGAGAATTTCTGCAAGTTAAAGTAATTAGCTTTCTTAGAAAACAAATTCAAATGAATTCTAAAAATCAATTTAACAATATACATTCAGCACATCCCATAAAAATAAAAAAAAAAGAAAACCAAGATCACAGTTAAAATAAATAAGCTTGAGATGTGTATCGCATATTATAGGGCATATGTTGAGTCGCCACCCGATCAATTAGATCACGATTCGTATTAGCGAATCACGCATTTTGTTTTCAATTTGTTATAGAATTCGAAATGCTCTCGATAGGCATATTTCCAGTTGAGTAAGTCACAATGTGCCCAATGGTTTTGATTGAACGAATTTCATTTAATCATCTATGGTAGAACGTAATACGTCTTTGTGCTGTTTAAGCTAATTTCGCTAATCACGGTGAGCTGTGAGCATTAATTAAATCAATTTTATTATTTGCACAGATTAACATTTTATTTATTGACGCTGCTTAAATATCAATTAAAAGCAGTTTATACTTGTGCTTATTTTTGCAAAAAACACACATTTTTTTTCACATATTAACAATACGTATTTAAAATGTTTGTATTTTTGCGTTTGGAATATAATTATATAAAAAAGTTGCCGAAATAGAAACGAGCAAAATGAAAAAAAAAAAGAAACAAACAAATGATGACGTCTATAAATTATTGGCGTCATCAAATATTGTTTACAAGTTGTGGGCAGTCTTCTTAGGTTTGAGGCTATTTTTTCCATCTCTGTATTCATTTGATTGCTGTTTTAAAAGTGTTTTAGTTGTTTTTGTTTTTGTTTTTTCTGATCTAAGTTTGCTGAGTTGTCATCTTCAGTCCCTTTATTGCATTTGCTTGCAGTGCGTTTGCATTTTTTGGTTTCGAGATCGCGTTATTTTGAGTGGCTGGAATGAGAAAATGCAATGTGGGCAACAAATAAATGGTGATCATTATTAACCTGCTTGTTTCGCTTTGGACGGCGCTCGTGGGGCCTTTGGTTCCTTGGGGACTTTTGGTGGCTTCGGCGGCTTGGGCACCTTGGGAGGCTTGGGCTCCTTGGGAGGCTTGGGCTCCTTGGGAGGCTTGGGCACCTTGGGAGGCTTGGGCTCCCTGGGAGCCTTCGGCGGCTTCGGTTCCTTGGGCGGCTTGGGCACCTTGGGAGGCTTGGGCTCCCTGGGAGCCTTCGGCGACTTGGGCTCCTTGGGAGGCTTGGGCTCCTTGGGAGGCTTGGGCTCCTTGGGAGGCTTGGGCACCTTGGGAGGCTTCGGCGGCTTCGGTTCCTTGGGCGGCTTGGGCTCCTTTGGAGGCTTGGGCTCCCTGGGAGCCTTCGGCGGCTTGGGCTCCTTGGGAGGCTTGGGAACCTTGGGAGGCTTCGGCGGCTTCGGTTCCTTGGGCGGCTTGGGCACCTTGGGAGGCTTGGGCTCCCTGGGAGCCTTCGGCGGCTTCGGTTCCTTGGGCGGCTTGGGCACCTTGGGAGGCTTGGGCTCCTTGGGAGGCTTCGGCGGCTTCGGTTCCTTGGGCGGCTTGGGCTCCTTTGGAGGCTTCGGCGGCTTCGGTTCCTTGGGCGGCTTGGGCACCTTTGGAACCCTGGGCGCCCTTGGACCTGTTTTTCGCGGTGCCCTTGCGACCTTTGGAGCTGCCATTGGAGTCATTGGGACTGCAGAATCAGCAGCACTGCCAGCAGGATTTTCCATCTTCATAGCTGTTTTGCGAGACGTCAATGTTGGCTTTGGTTCGTTTGGAACCTTGAGTGCCCACGGTGCCGTTGCGGCTGGTTTTCGACCCCCTGGATCTGGGATTGGGAGAGCATTTACGTCAGTGCTATCGCCAATGTTTTGGCCAGTGCTTTTAGCCATTGCTCGCCGCATCTTGGCGGCCGTTGGTCCAGTCATTGGGGACGCCTTTCGCTTTGGCGCTGCGCACTTTCGATTCTTGGACGCCGCCATCTGAGCCGCCTGTTTGGATGTTCTATTGAAAGCAGACACCGCGAATATAGACACAGATATTTTCTTAGATAATTAGTGTGGTGAAATTGGAGCTTACGATGCGACAGGCTGTCTGAGTCGTTCGGCTTCCGTGATCAAAATACAGTCGTCCATATTAACGGGCCACACTTCATCCGCCGGATTGCGGGCTGGATTCTTCCTTTCCATGCCAAATCCAGTCATGGTTAAAGCGTCGTGGAAAAAAAATTTCGGAGCCATTTTTTGATATTGACGCAAGCTATTTGGAACGGAGAGTGAGCAAAAACTTTTACTTTTTAAAGGGAGACATTTAAAGCCTACTGCGTTCATCAAATTTTATTTATTACATTTCCAGTGTGGCCGAATCACATTTCATTTTTGACGTCTTTCAAAAGTAGTCATTTAACTGTCATTCAAAAGAAGTATTTAAAAGCGTTTAAATTTTAAAGGACTAATTGAAAACAGAAAATTCAAAAGGTTTAGTTGACAAGAAGTAATTTAAACGGGTGAATTCAAAGTATGTGATCCACAGTAATATTAAAATGTATTAAATCCAATAGAGTAATCTAAAAGAATGCATTCATTTAAATGAAATGATTTTGTGTTTTATTTAAAAGCCGACTATAAATGGTTAATATTGAAAAAATTACTTCAACTAAATTAAAATTAGGAAATATATAACTTGAGAGTGTCTTCTAGTTATACACTTAAAATTTTTGGGTAAATTAATTATTAGTATAAAATTTACAAAATTTAAAAAAAATTTAAAATTCAATATAGTTTAACAGCAGTCGTAATTTAAAAGTGGTAATTAAAAACTAAATCGTAATGTGAAAGTGTCTATTTAAAAGTAGTTATTTAGTTTAATTTCGCTTTCGATACTTTTAATTATTTTTACTGAATTAGTTAGTTACTTTAACAATACTTTTAAATTGAAGCGGTATTTACATTGTTGAGTTCAATTAAATTTCAAACTTAAACTTAATTTACAATCAATGCACATCGCACATGCACATCGATCACATTTTGTTGATCATCCAGCGTCGTCACCCAATTAATCTGCAACACACGACCTCAGATTAGCTGCAAAGCTGCAAAGGGCGCAGCTGATAAGGACGATTGTGCTGCCAGAAGTTCATTGAGCAAATAAAAGTGGCTAGAAATAGCCAAATAAAGTTTTAAACCCGCTAACAAATTGCTGATTTGTTCAATTATGATTAATTGAGTTTGTTAATATTTAAAACGATTATAAATTGAGATTTTAATTAGTGCAAATCGACGATATTACAAAATAAATAATACAAAATATTTATTCACATTATTATTAGCAATATTTTGTTAGAGTTTTTGTATAATTTTGCACATAATTTGAGGGCAACTTTATAAAAAATTGCCAGAATTGTAGCTAAAGATCATATGCATATATAAATGTTATTCGATTAAGCATTTAAACTGCTGAACAGGCAACACCGATAGAGAAGACAACCGTGTCGAGTTTGTGTTCTGTGCCTTTTCCGTTCAGTTGATCTTTCGCTTTCCTTCAATGTCGTCGTTCTCACTGCCAGTGCTGCTCAATGCCGGGATTTATCTGCTGCTCACGGTGCTGCTGATCAGCTTGGTTTGGTCGCCCGTGCTGCTCTGGTGGCGGAGGCGACGTCGCGTCGAGGAACTCGCCGCCTTTTATCCTGGCCCCAAGCGATGGCCACTGCTGGGCAATGCGAATCTCTTCATTGGCCTCGAGCCCGCCGAAGTGTGTCTGCTCATCGTCGAACTGGCCGCCAAATACGGCGACACTTTCTACCTGCGCCTGGGCAGCACATTCAGCCTCATGATGTTCGATCCGCAGGATGTCGAGGCGATCATGAACAGCCTGCTGGACAAGGCCGTCGAGTACAACTTCCTCAAGCGCTGGCTGCACGAGGGACTGCTCGTGAGTCGCGGTCGCAAGTGGCAGCAGCGTCGTCGCATCATCACGCCCGCCTTCCACTTCCGCATCCTCGAGCAGTACGTGGAGATCTTCGAGCGGCAGACTCGCCAGATGCTCAAGTCGCTGCAGGCGGCGCGAGGCTGCGACGGCCACCAACAGATCGATCTGGGGCATGCCTCGCATCTCTGCACGCTGGACATCATCTGTGGTGAGTAGAACCCAACGATCGAGAGTGCTCAAAATTCGAGCATACTTAACGCATTTGCAGTCACAGCCAAATATATTACTTCACAAAGTGCAGCATATAAATTCATTTCGCCAGCTTAAAAGTATCGAGAATTCGATTCTTTGTCAACTTAATCTAGTAATATAATATTGAAAAATTAAGAAAATATTAATGAAAGTATTATATCTAAAGAAGGTAGTAATTAATTTTCAATGTGAGCGACTCTGCATCAATTCTTGACAACTTTTCCAATTGTGACAAATAAATGTATATCGCCAGTTGAGAAGTTCAGACATTGGACCCTACAGTATTACATTTTGTTTGAGATAACCTCGCCTCAGCTTAATCTAATAATCTATTAGGGGAAAGTAAGACACATATCAATAAATACAATACAGTAGGTTATTCTGCTTATCATACATACAAAAGGTAGCAATTAATTGTCTGTGTGATCCACTCGGCAGCAATTTATTTATTTTTTTTCAATTTCTGATCATTTTTAAGGCATGAGGATAAAGTCGTTATCATTTTTTGTTTTTTTTTTGTAAATTTTGAATCATTTTTATTTAGTCACCTTTTAAGAAAAAGTTATGAAATGGTTTTCTATAATGCTTTTATACATCGCATCGCATCTCAAAAATACAGCAGACAATTTGGCTAATCATAACTAGTAAAGAAAGGAATGAATTCTCCTCTCATCAGATTTTGTTAATTTTATTTTTTTGTATAAACAATTTAATATTTCTGATAACTGGCTTTCAACTCACTTGCAACATAAGGAAAGTTTAAGAATCGATTGAACATTGTAGTTAATTGCTTAAATGCGCCGATTAAGTAATATTCTCGATTGTGAGTCCTAATCTAAATAACAAACAAAAGTCGTCCAAAAATAAGCTTATGAGAAAATAGAAAGAGCTAATAAACATAAAGTAGGCCCACTAAAACGTTGAATCCTTTTGGCCAGCTCACTTGAACTTGGCCCTGAGCCAGTGGCCCAATAAACAAATCGAAAGCGCGTCACCAATCATCATCATCATCATCATCATCATCATCATCATCATCGTGATCATAATGAGTGGGTTAAAGTACGAGTACTGAGGGAATTGTAAAGATGCTGTCGCCACGATTAGGCCGATGATTAGATAGCTGACCATGGCTAATAGCAATGTTTATGTCGTGGCCGGATAAGCACTTCAGATAAGATTTGTGGCCACACATCAACTTGGACGCTTGTTGGGAGTTTTTCGGGCCAATTTCAGTTTGGCCAGTCGAGTTGAGTTTGGTTCACGTCGCAAAATGTGGTTGCTTCTCTTGGGCCTCCTTGTGGGCAGCGGCCTCGTCGCCGCCCTGCTCATCTACCAGCTGAAGTACAAGCATCTGATCGAGGTGACCCGCAACATGGGCAGCGCACCAACTGTGCCCATTCTGGGCCATGGCCATCACATTCTGGGCAAGGCGCCGCACGAGCTGATCGAACTGATTTCCACCTTCATGGACACATATGCCACGGACGGCACGCTCAAGGTGTGGCTGGGGCCGGAGCTCAATATGCTGATGGCCAATCCCAAGGATGTGGAGGTGGTGCTGGGCACGATGCGGTTCAATGACAAGGCCGGCGAGTACAATGCTCTGGAGCCGTGGCTGAAGCAGGGATTGCTTGTGAGCCGTGGCCGCAAGTGGCACAAGAGGAGGAAGATCATAACGCCCGCCTTCCACTTCAAGATCCTCGATCAGTTTGTCGAGATCTTTGAGCGCGAGTCGCGGGTGCTGCTCAAGAATCTGGAGCGGGAGCGTCGGCAGCAGGGCCAGATCGGCTTCAATCTCTACGACTGGATCAATCTGTGTACCATGGACACCATTGGTGGTAGCGTAGCTTCTCCTAATCTTGATCATTAATCAAAAAATATGCGCCTTATCAGTTGCTAGCCTCATTATAAATAGCATCGATTAGTCACATTCCAAATCAACTACGACGAACTCGATGGGGGAGAAAGGTTAATTAAATTTATTCATTTTAGTAGAAAACTATGCCGTTAAGCGAAAAGGCAATTAAGTGAAGTGACTGAATTTTGTGATACGTTTTCGGTTTTTTTCATTATTGTTATTTGTTTTTTTTTTCACTTTTTTAACTGTTTTTTTTTTGTGGCTGTTAAATGATGCAAAAATGCCGCTAAGTGCACTTTGGCCGTTAAGCGAGACAGCAACATTTTTAAAGTCATTGACATTATTATACATTAAGAGAGCAATAAGCAGGGGATTTTTTTTTTGAATATTCGAATTCGGTGCAGTAAGAGAAGAAAGCTTTGCATAGGTGCAGATATGTGAAAGAACATTTATAAAATGCTTTATAGGCGTTTAATAAAGCGAGTGAGGACTGTACTTGACACAAAGAAAGACAATGATTGACACATGGCAATTAAAAGGGATGTGAATTGATGAGACTGAAGCGATTTGACATAAGTATTAAATTAGCATGCAGTAAGGAACATTTAAAAAATGCTCTACAGACGTTTAATATAGCGAGTCAGGACTGTACTTGACACTGCTAGAAAACTGTGATGTGAATCGATGCGAATAACAAAAAAAAAGGGAAATGGATTTCCAGGTGCAGGTCTGCGTCTGATTGTTGCGCAATCAGTCGAGTTGCTATTAGCGAACTGATGGCATTATTTTAAGTTTATAAATGTGTAATCGTACTGAGCCCTGATTAGCATTCCCGGTTGTCTGACCCTTAGAAACTGCAATGGGCGTCGCGATCAATGCGCAAACGAACGTGGACTCGGAGTACGTGCGGGCGGTGAAGACGATCTCGATGGTGCTGCACAAGCGCATGTTCAACATCTTCTATCGCTTCGAGCTGACCTACAGGCTGACGCCGTTGGCGCTGGCCGAGAAGCGGGCCCTCAAGGTGCTGCACGACTTTACCGAGCGCATCATTGTGCAGCGTCGCGAGGAGCTGCTGCGCGCCGGATCCGCGGCCAGTGAGCAGAGCGTGGAGGATGTGGATGTGGGCGCCAAGCGCAAGATGGCATTTCTGGACATACTGCTGCAGTCGCATATCGACGACAAGCCACTCAGCAATCTGGATATACGCGAGGAGGTCGACACATTCATGTTCGAGGGACACGACACCACATCCTCGGCCCTGATGTTCTTCTTCTACAACATTGCCACGCATCCCGAGTGCCAGCGCAAGTGTGTCGAGGAGATCTGCTCGGTGCTGGGACGCAACAAGGACACGCCGGTGACATATGAGCTGCTCAATAAGCTGCACTACATCGATCTGTGCATCAAGGAGACGCTGCGCATGTTCCCCTCGGTGCCGCTGCTCGGTCGCAAGGTGCTCGAGGAGTGCGAGATCAGTGAGTGCCAAGCCAAACATTAGATTCTTGATTGCTTTCGCTAATGGTTCCCTTTGCTGCTTTCAGATGGCAAAATCATTCCGGCCGGCACCAACATTGGCATCTCGCCGCTCTATTTGGGACGTCGCGAGGAGCTCTTCCATGAGCCGAACAGCTTCAAGCCGGAGCGTTTTGATGTCGTCACCAGCGCCGAGAAACTGAATCCCTATGCCTACATTCCGTTCTCGGCCGGGCCGCGCAATTGCATTGGCCAAAAGTTCGCGGTGCTCGAGATCAAGGCGATTGTGGCCAACGTGTTGCGTCACTTTGAGATCGATTTTGTGGGCGACACTTCGGAGCCGCCGGTCCTTATTGCCGAGCTCATCTTGCGCACCAAGGATCCGCTGATGTTTAGGCTCAAGGAGCGCGCTCTTTAATCTTCCAACTCTTTAATCCTGCTGCCAGCATTTTCTTTCAAAACTGCCAGATCAAGCTGCTCTAAATCACAAAGGTAATCTACATCAGCAAGTTTTTACGAACTTATTATTTACACATGTGCATATATATTTTTTTTTCTAAATTTAATAAATTGTTCTTTATGCAAATGTGACTCGCAAGCCACTGAAAAAAGGGAAGTAAGTGGAAAATCACAAAGTCAGCTACAGTTTCCAATAACTAATAAATTTCACTTCTCCATTAAGATGTCTACAGATAAAGATGAATATACTCTAAAATACTTAAAGCTATTTTATAATAGTTTTTATTCTGCAGAAAGCGTATAGTACCAAAAAGCAAATATAACTTTCAATTTATACAAAATCCATGTGAACTCGTGTGTTATGCAAGCAGAATCAAAAGACGATGAAATTATGATAGTAATAAGACTACTTAAGGTTAATCCATTGGTTCCTGTTTCGACACCTGATCGTGTATGGCATAGCAGAGTTTCTCCAGATAAGCCGGATCCATTTCACGGATAATGCTCAGCGCTGAGCTGAGCAAATTGACGTTGCGAATGCTGCGTCGATGATCGCGATGGGGATTGTGAGTACCAACCGACGGTTTCTGCCCGATCCTTGCCTGATGATACCGCTGCTGTTGCCTGCGACCAATGGCATCAAAGGCGTCGCGACGCACCTGGGCGGCAACGGCAGCAGCCCCGGCGGCAGCAGCAACGGTGGCAGCGCGTGAATTTTGACGCAGCTGGCTGGTGTGACGCAGATGCTGCACCAAATCAGGCGAGCAGTGTGTGGGCAGTGCAGTGCATGGCTGAGAGGCGGCAGCAACGGTTGGTTGGATGTTTCTTTCTGGCAGTGGCGTTAAATCAATTACCATTGTCTTCTTTGGCACTTCAGTTGATGGAGCGACAACAGGCGTCAGCTTGGGCGAGTCCACCTGTGGCTTGGGCGTGTCCACCTGATTCTTGGTGGTGTCCACTCGTCGATTAATTGACTTGCTGGCGGGTAACGTAGTGCTTCCCAACGACCTGTGCCTGGGTGTGTTTGACAGCGGTTTGTTCAGTATGATGCCTGCCGACGTTTTTGGTGTGACGGGTGGCGAGTGACAGACTAAGGGACGGCTGCGTGGCTTGAACGGCAAGTCGGTGGCTTGCAAAATTGTGGCAAGCTCTTCGGTGGTCAGCTTGGAATTCGCAGTGTTTGCGAGTGTCGAGTCTTTTAGTATTGAAATGCTCGTTTTGTGTGGCATTTTCTCAGTGCTGTTGGTTTTGGTTTTGTCTAGTTTTGCCTTGTTCGACTTCAGTTTGATTTCAATAAGTGCATTTTCCGATTCCAGTTCGCCAGGATTTTGTGTGCGCAGAGAATTCGCGATAGCAGTGCGTTTATTGCTGCTGAATTGTAAGGTGTTCTTTTTGTTCTCCATGATAATAACAATTCTAAAAAAAGAGACCAAAAATATAAAATTTTTACAAATTATTTTTGAAATCTGTTTAAATAGTATTTAATTTCACGATACTCGACAGTATAACATCCGAAGTAAAACTCATAGCACATTTGTATTTATTCAGCTTGGCGCTGCCAGACTGTCTAAAATTGATGTGAAAGCCGGCAACGCTCTATTTAAAAAAAAAAAAAACAAATCAAAACAATGGCCGCCGTGCAATTTTCATTATACGCAAAACGCTGAACGAAACGTACGCGAAATATTTTTGTGTGCAATTAACAACGCAAAATGTCAGACAAGAGTGACAATGCGTGCGGCAATGATCAGGAGATGGAAGCTACAGATGCAATCGATCAGAGCGTGGAAATCACACAACTGCTGCAACAATTTGGCGAGCAAACTTTGAAAATGATTGTAAGCCAATTAATTCATGAATTAATTAATTGCTAGTAATAAATACACTGATTTTAAGGATCTGCATAATAGGCGCATGAACAGCGCAGTGATCGTCAATCAACGCACGTTCAAGCAGACACTGGACGAGAAAATGCGTCTGCTGTGCGGCTTGAATAAACCGCAACTTATCCCCAAAATGACGCTAATGCTGCAGATCATGAAGAAGCATTCCGAAATATTGCAACATTTTGGAAAACTGTACAATTCGGAGGGCGATTATATGCGCGCCTATGTCCAGCACTGTGACGAGGCAATTGACAACAAAACCAATTCTGGCGCACCAGCGGAATTTGACGAATTCACCGCAATGGTGAGTTTGTAGTATAACCGTTAGGCTTGACCGTCAATAACACACAACGATTTAAATTTGAAGTTTAACAAAACGCGTTTGTTTGCATTATCGGTATTATTATAAGTTTTAAAGTATATTATTAAGGATTATTTTATATAATCATATAAAATATTAAATTAATGAAAATTAATCATTATTGTTGTAAAAGTCTATTTATAATTTGTTTATTGATTTAACATAATCATTATTTTTGTCGGTTTTTTTTTGTTGTTAATTTAAAAGCCCCACGCCAATTTGGAGAATTGCATTACTCAAGTGCAAAACCAACAAATTAACGTGAAAGCAGCTAGTGAAGTGTTGCGCGCCAAGAGGTTCAAAAAGCAAAAAGAATACGAAGCAAAGTATAATGCGATTATTAATGAAATTGAGGAGTTGGAAACATACGACATGGATGCACAGTAAGTGCTATATAATATATATTGTTAATATAATAATATATGTATATACTTACATACAAGAACGTATTTATAATTGCAGTGAGACACTGGACCTGCTGAAATCTGAAGCGCAGCAAATGCAAATTCAATAATTGCACAAATTAACTATCAATATATTCTCTACACGTTAAGATGAAGAATAATCATTTGAATTAGTATACAAACCAGACACACATTGACATATTCGGCGTACTTGAATTTGGCTTGCAACTCTTTTTACTCTTTGCAGTCGACCCAATTTAATTTGTTATCGTAACGTAAAATGCAGACAGTAAGAAACCTGAATAAATTTACAACGCCCTTTGTTTTGCTTTTAAAATGTTACGTTTTTATTTTGCCTATTAGAAAAAGCGTAACCCTGCCTTCTATTTAATTATATTTCGCTAAAGTGAAATGAAACATAAAATTTTTAAAACCCTCTTTGTCACACATGAGCTTAATTTATATGATATCCAAAGATTATTTTTTGTTTCAGCACTTGGTCATCTGATCATGTATGGCATAGCAGAGTTCTTCCAGATATGGCGGATCTATTTCCCGTATCAAAGCCACAGCTTTGCTCAACAAGTTTGTATTGCGTGTCGCATGGTTCTGCTCATCGGCAAACCGTTGCTGGCGCTGAATATTTCGGCGACTTAAGGCATTGATGGCTTCCCGACGCACCTGGGCAGCCATAGTGGCGGCACAGGCGACAGCAGCAGCTGTAGCTGCTCGGATGCAATGACGCGACTGTATTGCTTGCATACGCTGCTGATGGCTTCGGCTCTGTGTGTACTGTAACGGCCTGTGAACAACCATTGGCGGCTTGGGCGGTTCCGTTCTGCACATCGGTGGCGACTCCGAGGCGACCATTCTACGCCCAGACGACTCAATCTGCTGCCTGGGAGTCACCAGTTTGCGCATTTTTTGCGGCTTATCGTAAGTAAATTGCGTCCTGTTGTGAGACACCATGTTGGGCACTGGCGGTGGCGGCGCCTTTTTAGGCATTAATTGCGGCTTCGAACTTTCCATTCGGGGCTTTGACCGCAGCGGTAGCGGCGGCTTTGCAGCAGTCGCCATTTTGAATGGGCTCGGCAATGGAGCAATCGATGGTGATAGCTTCAGTTGCTGAATTTCCGAAAAGGTCGCATTGGGGCTACCTTTTGCCAGTATATTGGATATCAAGTAAAATTCAACAAATATGTCCCCATTGCCGGCTTTTGAATTTCGTGTGCGTTCGCGAAGAGATTTGGCGGCAGCGCTTCGAAACTGCCTGAATGTTGTTCGTTTTGCTCCATTGTGGACATGCTGAAAGATATTGATCAAAATGCATATCAATAGTTTCGATTATTTCAAGACATGTTGACAACTCTACGCAAAGTTATAATAATTTTGTATCGACAGTTTCGATTGTTTTAAATATGGGCTGAAATATGACAATCCTTTAATTTACTATCGAGGAGCTGCATGCGACACTTATACGATTTTTTTTTTTTTTATATTGTAATTGTGTTTTAATTTGGCAAATAAAATGGCCAAGTGGAGTGATAATAATTATGATGAAGAGATAGATGTGGTGAATAACGAGCTCGTTGAGCAGCCTAAAGTAAATGGCAATAATGCGGACATTTCCTGGGAAATCAAAAGTTTAATTGAGCAATTCATCGAATTAAAAATGGTGTGTATAGTCTGATGTTTTAATTTGTTGTCTTAACAGAATTCAAACAATATGTTGCAGGTGGAAAAGACGGAAGCCAATTGTAAGAGTGATCCTCTGTTTCTGGGCATCAACAAGCTAAAGCAGCGTGTTCAAGAGGTTCGATTCAATATTCTGGTAAGCAACATATCTACATCCTGCACCACCCCACAACTCCTAAAATCATGCCCTTTAAACCTAGTATATACAAAACATTTATAAACTCACAACTTAAGCCAAAATCGTATTATTGCATTGAAACAACCAACATCTGCCACAAATCAAATTCAAATGCTATTTTATAGGCAAATCAATGTAAACAGTTCTTGGAAGTGAAGATGCGACTGATGAGCGGACAAAACGCTGGTGGGCATAACGAAAAGGTCACAATTCTCATACAAATGGATAAAATACGTTGGGACATTTTACAGCAGTTCAGCGATGTATACAACTCGCAACATGATCGTGCAAAACAAGTCACATTCAGCGAAAAGGTACGAGGTGATTGCAATTGTTAATTAAATATTGATAATTCCATTTTATGACATTTTTACACAGTTCGAAGTAACGAATGCAGACAACATAAAGAGCAGCAAGAAACTTAAAGAACTGCAAAAGAAAGAAGCTGCTGAGGAAAAGGCTCTTTGGGGGCAGTTGAAGCAAAAATAAGAATAAGAAAAAACGTATCAAACATTTTCATATGTATGTATGTATGTATGTGTGTACATACCTTTGGTAATTGAAGTGAACTGGAGTTCTTGTTTCCTTCCCTAATTAAATTTTGCTTTTGTTTGTAAATTTATTCACAAAAATTTCAATTTTTATTTTGATCACTATCGCTCCAAGTGAGATTTGTATATGAATAGAAATATAAGCTCTTGACTGTTTGTTGATGCAATGACACTACATCCAACGGGCACTTTTGAATTTAAATTTTGAATAATCTGGCAACCTCAATATAATGTCAGCTTAAGATGTTAGGGACTGGCCAATGTTGCCACGTGCAGTGCTCTCACAACAGCTGTGTGGCATCGCCGGCCATTGTGAAAATCAGCTGTGCATTTATCGTTATCGAACGAACAACATCGCTGTCGCTCTCGCTCTGGCTTAAAAAGCAAATGCAGTGGATTTATTTGCCAAAAATTGTGAAATTCTAGTGAAAAGTTGGGGACATGGACGAATCCTCGCGGCAGCACATCGACGACTTTTGTTTCCAGCGTGCACCCACCGATGTGCGCACCACGTAAGTACAAGGGCCCACAATTGACTCCAATTTAAACATTCCACTTGGAACAGCAATGTGCCGGCTCCGCCGAAGTCAGTGCAGGATAATGCAGCACGTAAGACGGAGCTGCATGTGCTGCGTTTGAGCGACGAGTCCCAGCAGCTGACCATGGACACGCTGCGCGCCATACACGGCGCCGACTTCAAGCTGGACGACATCAGCAAATACAAGGATCGAGGACGTGCCGGTGGCGGCATAAAACACGCCTATTGGGAGGACCGTGGCACGTTGCAGGTGCAAAGCGTGCAAGGTGTCAAGGCGCTGCACAGTTCCAGCTCCGCGGACGACGATCGCTTGCGTCGCTATGCGTTGCTAAAACTCGAGAACTATGGCTTCCAGCCGGTGCACTGCATCGAGGCCTACGATCATTGTGCACACGACACCGAAGCGGCGCTGCTGCTGCTCTACCGACGTTACATGCGTGTGCCGCTGGAGGAGACGCCCACACTGGAGCCGCCCAGCGAAGCGGAGCTGCTGGACATGCGTGCGGATGAAAAGGAGGCGCTCGAATCGATCTATGATCGAGCCTACGAAGAGCGCGAACGTAATATCGTTTGGAATTTGAAATTCAAAATTGAGCATCTGCTGGCGCACAGTCCGTCCGAGGTGCGCAAGGCACGTGAAGCCGTGCTTGCGGCGGCAGCAGCCGAGCGTCAAGCCGCACTCGACAAAAAGAAGAAGGCACCGCAACGTTGTCGCAACTTCGATCGCGACGGCACCTGCAAATACGGCAACAAATGCCGTTTTGCGCATGTACCGCAGCAGCTGCCAAGCGAAGCGCTGTCGACTCCGGAGCGCAAGCGGCTCGATCTCGATGAGAACGAAAACGAGCTGTGGTTCCATGTGGAGGTGCGCTTTCCGCCCGGCAGTCGCTATCCCTACGAGGCGCCCTTCATCTACCTGAAGACCACCTGCCACGACATACCGCACGAGCTGCGCCTGCGTTATGCGCGTCATCTGTATCGCGAGGCACGCGAAATCTGTCGCGACGGCATCCCCTGTGTGTACAGCGTCTGTGAGCTGCTGCAGACGGACGAAGCGCTGGCCGGACACCTGGACACCTCGCCGTTTCCCTCGCCCAAACGTTCGTTGTTCTACGACGAGCCCTCGAATGGCCTGAACAGCGCCGACAACGATGATGAGAGCGCGGCCAAGCCACGTCCCACGCACTATGAACGCGGTCAGACCTCGCGTAACGATGGCCCTGGTCAGCAGCGTAGCGCTGCCGCGCTGGCCAAGGAGAATCGTCGCCTGCTGCAGCAGTTCGAGGAGCGGCGACGCGATGCGCGGTATCACAAGGTGATTGAGGGGCGTCAGCAGCTGCCCGCCTTTGCCCAAATGGAGCGCATTCTGGCGCTGATCGACAGCTCGCCGGTCGTTGTCATCTCCGGTGAAACGGGCTGCGGCAAAAGCACCCAGGTGCCTCAATTTATACTCGACAATTGGTTCTTCCAGGCGCTGCAGCAGCAGCAGCAGTCGAAAGGAGATCTGCCGCACGTGGAGATCATTTGCACGCAACCGCGTCGCCTTTCCGCCATTGGAGTGGCGGAGCGCGTGGCCGCCGAGCGTCTGGATCGCATTGGCCAGCTGATCGGCTATCAGATCAGGCTGGAGAACAAGATATCGGCAAGCACACGCCTCAGTTTCTGCACCACGGGCATTTTGCTGCGCCGCCTGGCTTCCGATCCGCTGCTGGGCAGCGTCACGCACGTCATTGTTGATGAGGTGCACGAACGTTCCGAGGAATCCGATTTTCTGCTGCTCATACTCAAGCATCTGTTGCGTGCTCGACCTGATTTGAAGGTCATCCTCATGTCGGCCACGTTGAATGCGTCGCTCTTCTCAAGCTACTTTGGTGGCGCTCCTGTTTTGGATATTCCGGGACGCACGTTTCCCGTTCAGCAGCTGTTTCTCGAGGACATCTTGGAGGCGAGCGATTTTGTCATGGAGTGCGACACGAAGTTTTGTCGCAAGCTCAAAAAGAAGGAACAGGATGTGCTGCAAATGGAGCTGGAATTTGCCGATGTGCAGGCGTCCGGCGATCCACCGGGCCAAAAGATCAAGGACGAAAAGTTAACGCTGGCGGAGACCTACCTACGTTATGCGGGTAAGTCTATCTAACTATCGGATATATTTTTCTATATATATGAAACTGTATGTCCAAACTAAGTTATCAACGTTTAGCCCAAATGGTAAGAGCTAGAAGTCTGAACTTTCTAAAATGTGTGCTCGAATAAGCTATAATTTGTATTCACTTATTTGATCTAAACGGTCCTCTTCAAATACATTCTTTAACAATTGTTTTTGTTTCTCTTTGGTAGACTACAGCAAGACGACGTGCAAGAGCATCTACCTCATGGAGCCCATGCTGATCAATCCCGAGCTGATCGAGTCGGTGCTCAAGTACATTGTTGAGGGCGATCACGACTGGCCGCGCGAGGGCAGCATATTAATATTTCTGCCCGGCTTCCAGGAGATACAAACGGTGCACGATGCGCTCCTCGACAGCTCCATCTTCTCGCCTCGTGCCGGCAAATTTGTGCTTGTGCCGCTGCATTCGGCACTGTCCAGCGAGGATCAGGCGCTGGTCTTCAAGCGAGCGCCGCCCGGCAAGCGAAAAATTGTGCTGAGCACAAACATTGCCGAAACCTCGGTGACCATCGATGACTGCGTCTTCGTGATTGACTGTGGCCTGATGAAGGAGAAGTGCTTCGACTCCAATCGCAACATGGAATCCCTGGACCTGGTCTGGGTGTCTCGAGCGAATGCCAAGCAGCGCAAAGGTCGCGCTGGCCGTGTCATGCCCGGCGTTTGCATTCACCTGTACACGAGCTTTCGCTTTCATCAGCACATCTTGGCGCAACCGGTGCCGGAGATACAGCGTGTGCCGCTCGAGCAGATTGTGCTGCGCATCAAGACGCTGCAAACGTTTGCCTCGCGCAACACATTATCGGTGCTGCTGGAAACGTTGGAGGCTCCCACCGAGGACAGCGTGCTGGGCGCCCTTATGCGATTGCGTGACGTGGGCGCCCTGGATGCCGAAGATCAGTTGACGCCGCTGGGTCATCACTTGGCAGCGCTCCCCGTGGACGTACGCATTGGCAAGCTGATGCTGTACGGCGCCATCTTCCAGTGCCTGGACAGTGTGCTCACCATCGCCGCCTGCCTGGGCAACAAGTCGCCCTTTGTCAGTCCCCTCAACAAGCGCGTGGAGGCCGATAAATGCAAGCGCAACTTTGCGCTCGGCAACAGCGATCATCTGACCGTTCTGAATGCCTATAGGGTGAGTCAAGATTGCTACTTTCATAATATTGTAGATGTAATTATCAGTTTTACTTCTTTAAATCGCCCTTAGATCAAAACTATTCATAGTTTAACATTTTTTAATTTGAAATTTACATTTTTCCTTCAACAAGAATGATCAATTTAAAATGCTTTTAAAATGTTAGACATGATAATTGATTCTTCAATTTTTTAGTTCGGATTTTTCGCAGATATTATTTCATTCCCTTATAAAAGTTGAATTATTGACTATTATATAGCAATCTCCTTTTAACACTTGAGTTTTATTTTGAGCGAAAAAATTAAAATTCATGAATAATTATAATTACTTAAATTTATTAAATTTTCGATTGAAATAAAATTCAGTTAGCTTTTATGTTAGGAGTCTTAATTTCTTAAATATTTTAAATTCTTCAATACTTCATTAATAATAATTATTTTCAAAAGTCATTAAATTGCCACCTGAATGAAATTTTCACCGGCAATAAAACTCAAGTATAAATTACGACTTCTGTGCGTAAAGCTTTCGACGATTTTTTTGAGCGACCGATACTAATAATCATTATTTCTAAAATATACTTACTTTTCATTAAGCATTCTTGAAATTGAAATATAAGTCTGTAATGTGTATTGTATAAATACAATCTTTATAATTTTCACACTTGCCCGCAGAAATGGCTGGATGTGTCGAAACGTGGCCACTATGGCGCCAGTCGCAACTACGCCACCGAGAACTTTCTGTCAATGAACACGCTGGAAACCATAGCGGACCTGAAGTATCAGTACCTGGAGCTGCTCGTCTCCATTGGCTTTGTGCCCGTCAATGTGCCGCGTCGGCGCAAAAACGCCAGCGATAACATCCTCCAGCTAACTGGTAAATAACTAAAGCTACTTTTTGTGAATGCAACTCAATTAATCTCATTTGTAAAAGGTCAAGAGGCGAATCTAAATGGCGAAAACAATCGTCTGCTGACGTCGCTGCTCTGCGCCGCTTTGTATCCGAATATCGTGAAGATCATGACGCCGGAACGCGTATACATTCAGACAGCGGGCGGAGCTGTGCCTCGCGAGCCGAGTCATCTGGATTTGCGCTTCAAGACCAAGGGCGATGGCTATGTGCGCATTCATCCCTCGTCCGTCAACTCACAGGTGGCCGTGTTTCAGGCTCCTTTTCTCGTTTATCAGGAGAAGGTGCGCACCAGCTCCATTTACATACGCGACTGCTCGATGTTGCCACTGATATCGCTGGTGCTATTTGCTGGCTCCGATTTCAAGGTGGAGCTGCATGATGGCGATTTTCTGTTTCTGCTCGAGAGCGGTTGGATCATTTTGAAGGCACACAACCTGGAGACAGCGGAAATGGTGCAGTGTCTGCGCACCGAGCTGATCAAGCTGCTGGAGGAGAAGATACGCGATCCCTGCCTCAATCTGTTGCACCATCAAAATGGCTGCAAGATCATCTCCAACATTGCCTACTTGATCAGCAACAATAGCTGAAAGTGACGTGCTCAGTTTGCTTTAAGAAAACCATGTCGCAATCAGGCTACTCTGTGTTCTTCCATAGACCAATTTGATGTTCGTTTTTATAGCCAAATTAGGCATGCAGTGGTTCATTTGTAATATAACTTATATAAAGTACAAACGAAAAAAGCTAAAAACTAAATCCATTTTGTGTCTGTTTTATGCGATTTCTGCTTGAATTGAAAACTCGAAAAACCCTGGTAAGTAATAAACATGTGATTATATTGTTTGCTGCTGCAATCGTAGTCGCCCGTAAAAAGCTGAAAATTTTAAATATTCTACCAGGCGAACATAAATCAGCAGCAGGCAGCCATGCAAAAAGTCACCTGCGCCACGTGCTGATAAAAGTAAACAGAGCGTAATATTCTCTCCCGCTCTTAGGATCCACATACGATCCACACCGCAGCGTTCGCATCAGGTGACTTTCTGTATGGCCGCCTGCTGCTGATTTATGTGCGCCTGGTATTTCAGCTGCTCAACGTGACGTTTTGCAAGGTGTCTCGTCGATATTTCTCGCGCCCTTCGAAGCTGCCGCGAACGCCTTAAAAGTGCCAAATCAGCAGCTGAACTACCAGGCGAACATAAATCAGCAGCAGGCGGCCATACAGAAAGTCACTTGCCCAACTTGCGCCACGTGCTTGCAGAAGTAAACAGAGAGTAAGAACAGCTGATTGCTCTCTTTATGCTCTCTAAGCGCTGAGCAGCTGAGCTGGCTCTGAGCACTGAGTAGGAGCGGAGAGAGCGCCGGACACTCACACACACCCACACATCTTTAGTGAGGATTTCACCTGAAAGCCTGAAAGGCGGTTTAGCAACGGCAATTTGAATTCAAACAGGTCAATATTTTTTATTTTATTTATTTTGAAGTCGATTGTAAGCAGTCGACCTTCAAGTAATTATATTATTATTTTGAACATAGGGAAATAAAAATACATAATTAAATAGAATAATTTAAAAAGAATGAATAAAATTAACTTTTAAATTTAAAATATTTGCAGACGTAGTGCATCACATGGACATTTTTACAGTTGAAATAACAGTGGCGAATGATGTCTTGTAACAGTGGGAGGATAATTTACAGATGGTACTTCATGATGACAAGATGATTTTGTTTCCTATGGACGACACCTCATAAGCCTAAAGAGGTTTTTTGACACAGTTTCTGCAATGCGCTCATTTTTCCTATGATATATCTGTGTTGATTTTATATTTAATTTTAATATCTCCTAACCGCAGGATATTATAACTACTGCCAACAATACATAAAGCTGGTTTTTGTGCAACATAAAGATTATATTCTTGACCAATCAAATGATTTACTGTGTCTCCATGATCATCTGGATTTTAGTGACTATAATTGTCAATCGTCGTGTCGCCTCTGCGCCGTATGTTTTATTGCCCCTACAAATTCCTTTATATACTACATACGTACATATGTGTATATATAGTTTGGATTTTAAGGTAATTCCAATTTCTGAAAAATGAAAAGTACATATAATTATTAGTAAAGATTCACTTAATTTGCTTAAAACACTTTAATTCTAATTCCTGGAAAATTGGGATTCCAAAGAGGTTCTCCCTTTTTATTCGAAAATCATTTGTTAAGATTTATTTTTTAAAGTGCCTCTCAGACATTATTCAAACTCCCCACAACTTTAGGTATACCGCTGTTAAAAACAAAACAGATAAGTGATATATGTATATCCGTTTAGTACACTTTAAAGTGCGTAAATCGGCAAACAAAATATATAACCATGACAAGTGCTATGTTTAACATTTTTTGTGAAATTCCCGAAATCAATAATAATAATTCGAATTCTTACCCATGTGCTGTGAGTGTTTATTTGCATTCGATCAGTCATCAAAGACGTACTATATATACGATCGATGACATGTTGATTTTTGGACTTGTCAACTTTTAGGCGCAGACATCTCGACATCAACATCATCAAGTGAAATGTTTAATTAATCAATCGAGCTGTCCCAAGATGTAAGTGTGTGTGGTGGGTGTGTGTGTGTGTGTTACCAACTGGCGACCATCAAACAAAAATATTCCACGATCGATCTATAAATCAGGTGTATGTGTTTGTGTGTGTCGTCGTCCAAAATCGAACCCATCAATTACAATTCATTTGAATTTATTTAAATACACTTGATACGCGACGTTGTTGTTGCTGTTTTTTTTTTTTTCAAATATATTTTGCTTTTAAATATTCGATTCCGATGTGAGTTATCACGCCCGGTCGATACATCAAAGTATCAAATGCACCTAATACGATAGTAATTAATTATACTTATCAATGATAAGCGGATAAATATGCGCTTAATTCACATGAATCACAATCGTCATCGCAATTGGGGGAATCGGATGTGGCTGTGGATGTGGATGTGGAATTCAACTCAACTTAACTCTCAATTTTCAACGCTGCTTCTTATTGCTGCTACCTTCTCACTTCCTGCATCTCGCTCTGGCCCCTCTGGCACCTCTCTCGCTCCCTCGCTCCCTCGATTACTTGCGCTTTGTTTGTGCCTCGGTTTGCTCTCTATGATATTTCGCACCTCTTTGTTGGTTTCATCTTGCATCTTTTAGCACCTCGTTCCGAGTTATTTGCACGCTCTAATTTTTTGGCTTATCGGTTTCTCCCCTAAGCAAAACTAATGCGGACTTTATGATCTTCGCTCCTCTCCGTTACAATATTATTATTGTTTTGTTCCTGTTTTTGTTGATCGAACATGCATAACTTAAAAATAATTATCTTTTTTCCAGTTTTTAATCGTAGTAATCTTAAGTACTCTAGCTTAACTCACAAGTTATATATAAATAAATAATGAATTTATTAATAATTAAAGCATTAGGCACGAAATGTTGAATAAATAAATGCTATTTTTGTCAAGTTTCTATGCTAGCATTTTATTTTCAGTTTCAACCATGGAATTATTTTGTAATCTTCAGGAAATGCTTAAGTTTCCATTTGAACAGTAGAAACATATTGAAAACTACCAAGGCTAAGTAATCAGATTCTATTATGTTTATATTTTTTACTAATTCCAATTACTTATTGTGAAAGTCAAAATTTAAGATTGTAGAATCTTTTTGTTAGTTCATGAAATGCATTTTTCTCTGACTAAAAATGCTGATGAAAATGTTAACAAATATTTTATTTGTAGAAAAGCCTTTTAAGTGACTCATTGAATCAGATACATTCGGGATTTGACAATCAACATTATTTGCAATTTGTAGTTTTTTTTTTGTTTGTTTATAAGTGAGGTTGGGAGCACTTAAGTGGGGCAAGCACTTGATCGTTATTTTAAATGTATTAAACCCATTAATTAAAATATTATTTATATTTAATAAAATATATTTTAGTGAAACGTTGTATATGGATATGAAATTAATTTCTTTGTGAGAAATTCCTGCTAAGCTTTCGTAGGGCATTAATTGTCTCCGGCTGACCAAGCGCCATTGCCATGGTCGTCGTCGGCATCGTCGTCGGCATCGGCGGCTGTTTGCTCCACTTTTTGTATTGTTGTTGTTGCTG
Source organism: Drosophila formosana (assembly GCA_035045625.1). Classification (NCBI taxonomy): domain Eukaryota; kingdom Metazoa; phylum Arthropoda; class Insecta; order Diptera; family Drosophilidae; genus Drosophila; species Drosophila formosana. Next base: position 1,749,069 of record JAWNOW010000143.1, on the reverse strand, counting down.
CTGCTTCTGCTGCTGAGGCTACCACTTAAAGCGTGAGTTTTGTTTGTGAGCACTAAGCTGGCGCTGACGTCGCAGTCGCCATCGCCGTCGACGTCGACATCTCTTATCCAGTGCGAATGCGAGTGTGAGTGCGAATGTGAAGGCGATGGCGTCGACACTCTCGAGTGTTTTCTTATCAACACTATCTACGCTTTGTTGTTCTTGCTGCTGCTGCTGCGACGGCGGCGGATGATGCGCCTGTGTGTGTGCTCGGCTCGTTTAGGAAAAACAGCGTCAATAAATATTGCAAGAAGAGGAGAAAGAGCACAAAAGTAATGCGATAATAAAACTGAAATCATTCTCAGCATATTGCCACTTGCACTGATTCCAAAATGCAGTCTGCGAGTGTAAGCACCGTGTCCTCAGGCCTAGCGAAATACGCGCGAATTCTTCGACATTGTTACGCATGCGCTTTTTGACCACTGGACATGTCAATGTCACGATGAAATCTATTTGTTTTATGATTATATTTTATTTTGTATAAAAAGCGTTATCTAAGTGGCTTTTTAAATTTTTAATTATGTTGTTATGGCTTTTTGAACTATTCGATGTTTCAAGTCAAATACAAATTGTAGATGGACGAATTCCTTGACGTTGTTACGCATGCGCTGATTGATGACTGAGGCTGACAATGTCGGGTGATCGCTGCAGCATAGAGGTGCATAGCCATATAGCGAGTTCTAAAGTTTTGCGCCTCCGTCGTAAAGCACTAAATCCGCAGACAAAACACAATTTTTCCTATCTGTGTGTTGTTGTGGGTGTGTTTGGGTTTGGCGTCGTCGACTCGGCAACGTAGTCTATAGCAGTAGTTCGAACCGAGACCCGTCGCTGGGTAAATACGGTGACAAATTTGCTGCCATGCCCGCGAATATAACGACAACAACAACAATATCCAAAAAGCCTAAGAACAATACAAAACCGAAATCAATGCTTAACAGTGGTGCGTTTTTGATAAAACATTTTGATTGGGAAAGCATTTACAGATACTTGAGTTTAAGCTTAAGAGACAGCCGCAAAAGTTTTGTTTATGTTAACAATTTGTTAAGATTCGCGATCGCTGTTGTTAATAAATCAATTATTTGTGAAAGATTTACATGCTGTTGAGTTGGAGCTGAGCAAATTGTTGATGTATTTATTTAGTAGTTGCTCTTGCTTGTTAATGTTGTGCAAATGCAAGTTTAAAAAAAGCGATAGGAATTTTAAATGTATGCTTAAATAATTCAAACGATTTTTTGAATTCCTGTAACAAATTTTTACGAATTTTAATATTTGTGTAACTTTTAAAATAATTTTCTAAAATGTTACGACTTTTAACATTATATAAAAAACAAGTCATTTAGACTTAAAATCTTTTTTTTTTAATACAATTGTACAACTTTTAAAACAAAATATTAAAAGTCTAAGAAATTAAAAAAAAATATATGTATATGTATATATTTTTTTTTAATTTCTTAGACTTTTAATATTTTGTTTACAAAATTCGTATGCGTTTTATAATTGCTTTAAAAAATGTACATATGCATATACTCTAAAAAATGAATTACTATGCTTGTGCTTTATGGTGCTATATTGATTAGTTAAGTTAAACCACTGTGCGATCGTTCATTGGTAGCAAAACGTAAGTACTACATGCTTGTATGACTGCTGGTGGTCGAGGGGTAAAGGAGCTGGGTGAAAATAAAATGTGCTCGCGATTTTCGTAGTTGTCTTTTGTCGATCGTCGGTTTTTTTTTTTCGTTTTTTGTTTATGTGTAGTTGTTAGTCGCAGACAGTTGGCAGTAGACTAGAGCGGGACGACGGGGGAGAGGGAAAGGGAAGCAAAGGGCGGCAGGTGAGCAAGAGTGGGAGTGGGGAGGGAAGATTGCGTCGTCTGCTTGACACAATACACTCACTCAAACTGAGTGAGCCTCCGCCTACCCCTTCTGGCACCAGCCTCCTGCAGTCGCAGAATTAAATCGGATTCACATTCGCGCACACTCAAAAGCGCGGCTGAAAGACTCCGGAATGGGGTCTTGAGTTATTTCGGTCGGTTGGTCGCGTCTGTCAAATGGCGAGCTGTAGCTCAAAGTGAGTGAATTGCCGGATTAGCAATAAACGAAAAAATCAACAAGTGCACTTGAGCGTGCTCGACTTTGCAGCACTTGTCAAGTAAAGTCAATAAATTATACCAATTATTTAAATTAAATTATTGCAACGTTGCAAAATAAAATACAATTTAAAAATATATATGCAAAGCGTCCTCGACTGTGTTATACTCAAAATAAATGCAATTTATTATTACAAAGTAAAAATGAATTTAAGCAAAATTAAATTGATGCTAAATAAAATAAATTGTAAGAAAATATGGGGTGAGTGTGCTCGACTGTGACGGTCTCGTGAAATCAAATGCAATAAATTACAAATTATTATCGAAAATACTTTTCAGTTAAAAATAAATTGTGAAAGACTGTGCCAACTAATTATTACAATAATAATACGATGTTGAAATCATACAAATAAATAATTGCAACATGGAAAAGTGAAACAAATTCATGAAAACTTAAGGAATATTAAATATATATATTCTTATAATAATTTAATGCCTCCTGCTGACTACCCACCAAGTTATCATACTCTTTTGCTGGTTGGTTGGGTTGAGTGTAAAAATCTCACACATTTTACACGTTCACTAAGTGAGTGAGTGTGAGCTTGTGCTAGAGAGAGAGAGAGAGAGAGAGAGAGCGTGCAGGTGGTGTAAGAGGAAGGGAGGTAGGCAGACGATCGGCTCGTCAAAGGAGGCGTTTGATAATCGTCGGCGTCGGAGTCGGACTCGAGACGCATTCGCAGTCATATGATGGACGTATCGCGCCGCGTATCGTAATAACGTAGCGGGCGTTGGGTGTTGGGCCGTTGAGCGTATAACCGTTACCCTTACCGTTGGCATTGGCAGCGTTTTACCGTTAACGGTTAACCGCTTGCCAGCTTTTTCTAATTCCAATCCGTCAACGGCGCGCCACGCCGCACCCGCAGCTGCGCAGCTGCCGCGAGCAGAGACGTGAGCTTCCAAGCATTTCAATTTAAATCGCACTCACACACACACACACACACCTCAAACACACACACACACACAGAGCGGAAGGCAGACAGGGCACAACAAAAGTGTCAACCCGCTGCCTGCAGCGTTTCAATTTCAATTCAATGCGCGCCGTGTAACGGTCGCGATCAACGGTTCTATGCATTGATTTTGTTCGTTCGCTCGCTCGCTCGTTTTTTTTTTTTTGTTGTTCGCTTGTCGCTTTGTCGCCCAAAAGGCCCAAAAGGAAATTCGCAAACATCCACAAAAAAAAGTGCAGTGCAAAAAATTTTCTTGTGATTTGTTTATATATTTTTTTTTTTTTCGATCGTGTCGTGTCGGATTTTCGGAGTGTAGGTATAACGGTTTCCTTACTATATAATAAATTTAAAAATGAAAAAACGCAAATCGAACGCTACGTAAATTGTTTGCCACAATTAACGACGCTATTGGGAATTGTGATACGTAAAAAATTAAATATTTATGCCAAAAAAAAGTTTACAATCCGAAAGCAAACATATAACAAATTTCAAATAGAAAAGACTTAACAAAATATTTAATCACTCCCATATAAGTTGTTAAGCACCATAAATATTTCGAGATCCTGGCTATATAAAATAGTGTCAACTGTTTATCGAATGTAAATTTATTTTCTGGATAAAAAGGAAAAATACCCAATACGAAATTCAAGCCTTCAGAAATTATATTTTGGTGTGTTAAAGACAAAATCGTAAATTTTGTAAACTTCCGTGAGGTTCTTTTGATATCGTTGTGGGTTCGGCTAACGAACTGCGACCTATTGGCGGTGGAGGTATTGCTCCCCGGTTGGCCGGTGCAAATAAAATACGCCAATATTGCCAATGATTCAGTTCAGTTCCATTATCTGTATTGTTTATATGCTCTGTTCTCTGTTTGTGGTCACTTTGTCCAGCTTATCAGAGGATCCGCTTTGCTCAATTTCATATACATATGTATAAATAAGTGCATGCCGCACACACAACATACATATATGCTATATATCTGTATTCTATTTACAAATTGAAGAATTGTTGTAACGAAGATTACCCAGAAGTTCCTCTAGTTGGAGTTATTAAATTGAATTGATATTGATTTATTTCAACAAAATCTTAGTTAATTTTTCCGATCTTTCCAAAGCTCAAATATTATTGCATTTCTGGAAAATGAACTGGTAAATTGTCAGCAATATTTTACCCTTGGTCGCTTTTAAAAAATGTTTATTGTTGTTCAACTCTTTTAGTAATCTCTTAGTATAGCCACACTCAAGTCGAGTGCTTAAGATTTGAGCTTAGTTCTCAGTTCTGCGGACTTGCGTAATATTGTATGCTTCAATTTGTTTTTCTTTTAGCACGTTTTATTAATTGACGTGTTGTTGTTGTGATTTTGCTTTCTTTTTTGTGCACTGTGCATTTTTTTTCAACAACAACATTTTTTTAACAATCTTAACGATCTGTGCTCCAGTTTAGACAGCACGTCTATGAGGAGCCGTATATATAGTAAAGTATATATTTACGTACAAGGCGTCGTATGTGTAATATCATCTCTATATAGGAGCTTCTGTGTGAATGAATGCAGCTAATTAGTGAAATTGTTCGATCCGATTGTTCGATTCGATTGTTGCGATCCACACAAAACGATTGTTGAACTGGACGCCACAACAGCTGGCAAAGATACTAACTATATGGTACTATATGTTTATCGTTTTTCGGGAAATGGAATGGGGAATATTATTTGGTATACAAATGTATGTACCATATAGAAGTTGAATTTGGTTTTGCGTTTTCTTTTTTAATGCGGGGAGGAACTCGTGAATGTGTCGACGTTATCGCCTCAAGGTGGCTTGTTGGCTTCTTGGCGCTTTACCTTTTAAAGTTGGAAGCCATCAATCATGTTGCCGGCGCATGTTTAGCAACAAATGTTGCTAGCGGGCAAATGTTGCCAAGTGCAGAGCGGGCAATCCTTGGCACTTTATATATGTACATATACTATACATAGTATATATAAAGTGATGAGATATTTGGGTCGATCGCAAATGTTATCGACATTCACTTGTCACGACCGTTATTAATTGTCGTGTAACGCCAGAGGCATCAAGCTCAAGAGCTCTCGGCTACGGTTATCAGTTCAGTTCAGCAGCTACTAAGAGCAGAAAATGTGGAAGTGGAGGCGGCATTGGGGAAGTGCGAGAACCCGCGACATTGATAGATCGAAATGCAATTAATCATGCATGCGAAATATCGTTGTGTTCCAAGTGTGGCAATGTCAACATAATTAGCATTACCAATTTTACACAACCATCACAATGAGTGGCCACAGTCTTGGAAAGTAGTACCCATCTCAGAGTAGTGTTCTCCTTCCCCCCCCCACCTAACTCCCTCCCGGTTGGGTTATACGGAGTACATACGTCATTAGGGGGCAGCAACACCTCGAAGTTGTCGTTGTCATTGTCGTGATTATTTACTAAACGTGTTCATTTTGCAGTTGCTGCTATTTATTATTGATTATGCGACTGTTTAGCGTTCAGTATATGTAAATATTTTTTATTCATTCACTTCCAAATACATAATATACTATAGCACAAAAAATATATATTGAAAATAAAATAAAAACTATATGTACGAAATGTACAGATTTGCCGAATTCGCAATACCCTCTAAATAAATTGCAAGTCGAGCACTTCATTTAATCTCAACTCAAGTTACAGAAAGCAGAAATATAATTTTCTATAAGAAAAATTCAAATAGTATCAAGGAAAACTTCGAAAACTCAAGTTTTAGTTTTATTTTTTTTTTATCAAAATTATTATAGTATAAAATACATAAAAACAGTAAAATATAATCTTTATCATGTAATTTTCATAATACAACCTATAATGATTGTCACTAAATGATGGTATAAAATAATCTTTACGAAATTTAATACTCTGATCAATATATTAATATTTCAACAAAATGCAATAAATAAAGCTCGAGACTAAATTATGAAATAATTTTAATAAATCTTTGCGAGATATTTAAGTCAAGGTGATAGATCGTAATTGAAATTATTATATATGAGCCATCCCATAAACTAAGTAGGCCAGCAAACGATACTTTAGAGTTATTCATGACTTAAAGAAGCTCGCCCCAATTGACTATATATTTTATGGAATCGTAGCAAAAAAAAACCCAACGTTTTATAACGTTTGAGTTTGGGATTGATTAACTCCCACTGACGTCTGATCTCAATGTGGGATCAGTTCGAATTGATTGATGCTCAATCCTTATCTCATGTGGATTATCCGTGGCACGTTGGTTATCAATTAGTAACCTTTATATGACTATATTAAATGTTCTGTTGTTTTTCGCACTTAACAAATTAAATATTGATCAAATTAATTTACATGATCATAGATTTGGTCGGGTCGATTGGGGCCACTTGCTCTCATCATATAATCCCAAAATAAAATCGCAAACAAATGAAGCATTTTCCATGCGATCCAAGTGATTTATTTGAATGCATATTTATATCTTGAAGGCTGGATAAATTGCATTAAAAATGGATACATCGAAAGTATTTTCTTGAAACTTCAAACATATTCAAATTAACCAGCTAATATCAATATATTTTTGATCGATAAGTTACCGTGAACTTTCCGTAAGGCAATAAACACATAATAAGAACTTTCCATACGATTCAATAAGGTTTTTATTGTGCTGATTCCAAACCCTATGCAATAAAGAATTTTCCGTACGATCGACGATCGACAACCGACATCATATCAACTTTTTACTTTTATTTGCAGAATTTTCCATTCCGTAGAAAATCAGACAAGCCCAAAAAATCAAATAAAACCCAAACCACTGCCACAAATAACGTCATTAAAAAGTTTGTATTTGTTTGTTGTTGCTGTCTTTTTTTTTTTAAATAAATAAGAGTCTAATCAAATATAATACAATAAATTGAAAGAGTTCCATTGAATGGCGCGTCATCAGCGCCGGCGACTCGACGAACAGCGAGAAACGCGTCCAATAAACACTAAAAAACATTTACTGTATTTTTTTTTTTTTTTTTTGTTGGCTTGCTTTATTATTGTTAACAAATAACTTAGCCCAATTTGTTGGCTTTTGACTTTCAACTACAACAAACATCAAGAAATATTTCTTAGATAATTTCATCAACATTCTTCTACTGAAAACACAAAACACAAAAATAAAGAATACAAAAATGATAATTTTAATTGAATATAATGATATTGTAGCGTTCGCATTATCAGCTCAGCACTTGACTTCAATTGTAACAACAACAACAACATTAACAATAATAACAACAATAGATATATTTCGATGTAGTTGCTCCAATAATAATAAGTTTGAGCCGTAGAAGAGTTCTGTAATGTCGCATGTAATACTTGAGAGCAGATAGTTCTGTAAACAATACACTGACTGCGAATAGTATGCGACATGCCAATCCAAAATGTATCACGGATACAATTTCGAAAGTTAAAAAAATATATTTCATTGTGACTAAAAGCAAAGTTGATTTGATTTAATTTAATAATTATTTTTGTAAATTGAAATGTTTATTGATGAATTGAAGTGAATCAAATTTAATATTTCAGTTGTGTAAGATTCAAATAAATTGAATAAATATTTTTCCACTTTAACTAACTTTAAATAACATTTTTAAAGTGTTCTTCGAAAAGGGATAAAAATGTAATTATATTACAAAGCAGGTTTTCTTGACCAGATGATGATAATAATGCTTGGTGCAGAAATTTGCAATCACGTTGCATAAGAATACGACTGGAGATAAACTTTCAGCCCCCGGTTATAGCGTGCTCAAGATAAACGGCGGATCTCGGACTCAGGCATCGACTGCAGAGGACGGGCAAAGTTCGAGATTGTGCGTGTTTGTGCTTGAGTTACCGATCGCGAGCAATGAGCAATGAGCAATGAACTACCTCAACATGAAATAATAATAATTACGACGGAGTGCAAGAGAGGGGGGGGGGGGGGGGGGGAGAGAGTTATCTTTATGATTTTGCAAGAAGTACAGCCAATAAGTGGCTGTTATTATCGATTAACTTATTTCACAAATAAGTTAAATCGAAGCACTGGCAATTAGCCCGTATCTAACTAAGACAAAACCATCAACGACATCGATGCCCACGTCGATGCATGTGTGAATTGGCTTCTGGCTGTAACCATGGCCAGGGAGTTGTCAACGCTACTCAAATGGGAGGGGGGAGACGATGGAAGGGGCTATATCGAGCCGCTAATTAGACGCGATCGCGGTACATTTCCGAGCTGTGTGTGCCACAGAAAAGAAGCGAGAAATAAACGTTCCACGCCGAATGCGATTCAACAACGTAATCCCAGACAGATAACAACGTTGTCGACTACTCTGTGCCGCTTCTTACCAAAAAAGCTGCTGCTCGCGGAGAAAGGGCTGAAGCGATTCGTACAAATTAGCGGCAATACTCATACTTATATATATACATATATGTAGCATATGTGCCTGGGAGCGATATGATTAGAAGTGTCAATAAGTGTGTAAACCCCAAATGACGTCGCTGCCACATTCTGAGCAATGCCCACGATGACGTCGTCTCTGCTCGTTATGTGGAGCAGCAAGGCCCCCACGGTGCGCATAATCGTAGCTACATATAATCATAGCCATAACCCATAACTACCTCAGCTGCCGACCAACTGCGGATCGACGGAAGCAACAGCAACCCCAACAGCAGCGAGTTATCTCGATATGGCTGCTACCCTACAACCAGACTGATCATAAATTGCGGGCACTCACCATCAGGCTCGAAGAACGATCGCGTCTTGAGTGCTGTACTAAATTATCCGGTACTAGCAGCCGTACCTACAGCAACGCTTTCCCGGTACGACCGTTTTCCTCAAGATAAAATACATAGCTCAGTTCTGTGTTAGATTGCGCTAGCAACAGCATTCGATTAGGAGATTTGGGCTTTAATTGCAGCTTTCAGTTGTACGGTACGGTTGCTACCCTTCTGCAAGACCTTCCCGGTACGACTGTTATCCTAAAGCTCATATCTTTTCTAGATTGATTGGGTAATTTGGGCGGCTTTAAGTTTTGATTTTCAATAGGATCAGGTAAAGGTTGTACTCTATAATTGTATTTCCAACCTTGTTCGCGATAAGAAAATGTTAAGCAATCAGCCTTAAGTGCAGCTTTCAGTTATCTTAGGTAAAGTCCGGTACGGCTGCTACCTTGCAATCCATAAATAAAGTTAAAAGTAGTTGCACCCACATCCCTACCACCATCTTGCCTAACGCAGAAAAGTCCTGATGCGACAGAGCGATGAGCGTAACCCAAGCACCTTGCGGTGTAGGGTAGCGCTGCCTTGAGAGCCCAAAAAGAAAAACAAAACAGTGCATGGGTAATACACATATATTTAGACAATCGTCTAACTAACTCGACCCACTTGAGCAATCGCAATCAAGAGTCGATTAACGCTGATACAACCATAAACAATAAACAGAACCCACAAAGAAATCGACAGATATTGCAATTCCAAACCGCGCTACCAGCTAATATAATAAACTTTACAAAATGTGAGCAAACAATTTACTGAAGTGCTACGATTCTGGTATCCCTATCAACACGAAACCTTTCTTGTCTATAAATAAATCGGGGATACTCGTATGTTTGCAGTCTGAGGCAGCGACAGGTCGAGCATGTCGCCAAACCGTTGGATACTCTTGCTCATCTTCTACATATCCTATCTGTTATTTGGCGCCGCAATCTACTATCACATCGAGCATGGCGAGGAGAAGGAAGCCCGCGCCGAGGAGCTGAAGGAGCGCATTGAAATCCATGGTGAGCAATACTTTTTTTCAACTTTCTCAATTAACTCCTAAACTAAGTAAGCTCACTACAAAAAAAAAAAAAAAAACACAACATCAGCTACCGCTACAAAGCTACAATAAATCTAAAACCCAATGCAGCTCATATGAGATACAAACATCATATATGATATATAGTCGTATAAATATAAATGAGTTTATTGTCCCGGGCCCGGTCACAATAAAAGCCTAATATTTTCATCTCGAGGGCAAATGATATCACAACTAAACCGTCTGCCACGAAATTTGGCCAACGAGTTTTGTTTAACACAACTTACGTAGTTTCCAGACGCCCCCGCCGGTCACTAAAAGATATAGCACAGAGCAAGCACATCCAAAGTTTATGGCAGAATACACTGCCCCTAAAGCAGTAACTATAATTCTTCTGCTCTTTTTGCTAGTGAGGAAATATGTTCCAGCTTTTTGAAAATATAGACTTTTGAAACTCGACAGGAGAGTTCTTCTATACGATTATGTTTTAAAGCGAATCAAGCAGGGACTTTAATGATAATGATAGAGTTATTTGCTTATATTATTTGACTACTATATATGTTAACTAGAAATCAGAATTGAATAATTGAAGAGTAGCTCTAATTTTGGATCGTGAAATAATTTTGAAATAAGAATTTCTATTTAAATGCTGGATACAGGCTATTTGAAGAGATGATATTATGCAATTTGATGTGTGAATAGTTAAGACTTAATGGAAAAGTTGTGCACAGCTATAACAATTTGAGCAGGAAGAGATATGTATATTTAGGGTCACAAGTAATAAACTTTCGTCGTTTAGGATGAACTTTTTCAGCACAGAGCATACAATGGTCGATGTGTGAAATTTGTAGCAATTGACGGCGCTTTATTTTATTTTTGCCAAACGTGCGTAAATGTTGAGAAATGTGAGCTTTATGAGTTAGCAAGTGTGCGAATCTGATCCGTGATTAATTGCATTAATACGAGTTGAATGTGATTTACATACTACGCGTATAAGATCGCTCTGTTTGCATAGTATATGTTATATAGTATATAGTATACTATGTAGTATGTGTCTACAAAAGTGCTCGATGCTAGCTAGTATTTATTTTGAGGGCTATTCCACAATAATTGCAATAAAATCAAATTTAAACAGCACATAAAATGTGCTAATTATGCAAATAAATAAACTATAAACTCTAATTAGACAGCATCGAAGCGAGACGTGCGGCGATTGCTATAAATATCACATCCAATACCATCGAATTAAAAACGGAAACGAGCCTCACGATCATCATGACATGATCGCTACGATCGCGTCGCGATTCGAGATCGATCTTCGATAGGGGGTAGCGTCGTTGTCTGGTAAATGACACTTTGGAAATACGACTCATAGTCCTTACCCATGTCATTACGATACCAGTTAATGCCCGTTCATGACATTTCATTAGTGTGTGATTTATGACCGTGTGCAATACCGGACTTTACGTAAAGCCCCGAGTGCCCGAAAGGTCTTTGCCAGAGGTCTTAACATCAAAGTCTCCAGTCTTTATCAAACTAATGTCCAGCGACTTAAACGTTGATGTGTCCGATATAATGCAGTCAATATGAATGCTAAGCTTTTGGGCTTCAAAACCACTTCAGTGCTGCATGCGATATTTGCTCCTTGATTTCACTTCTGATAACAGTTGGACAATCAGTCGGAAATCTATATAGTAGTCTCGCTTTCTTTCCACAATATGACTGACAAGTGATCTTATTTTCAGAAGCTGGCGACTCGTCGATCCAATTTATCGGTCTCAATAATGAAAATGTTTACTATGCGGATCATTAGTGATCTTAAGTCGCTCTTTATCTTCAGTTTTCACCTTTCTTTCGGTAACATTAGGTTTCCTTATCTTCCATTCTTTCTCTGTACCACTATTTCCCAGTCACTTTCAAGCTGATCGTCAGAGTGGAGGTGATCTTGCGAGCAAGAAACGATCGGTCGACGGGTCTGGCATTAATTAAATAAATTTATCAATTTGTTTGCCACAAACATTTCCGGCACACTCGAGTTAAGCGATCTAATCTAATTAAACGACAACAAAAATAAACGGCTTCAAAGATTTACAAGAATTTGTGCTAATGATCGACGTCTATGAACAAATTGCCGCAATCACAATCAAACTAGGGGATAAGAGGGCGGCAAATCGCCCCAATCAGCAACAAAAGGCGACACAGTTGCCAAGACTAGGAGAGCGAGATGATTATTATTATAGCTACATGGTGTGCACTGTGAATTGCTCGTAATTGTGAAGCTTTTCCCTCTTTTTCGTACGCCCCGTAGAGCAGATAAAAAAAAGTACGAAATCTGCTGGGCCTGGGAGCATTTATTGAATTATGCAATTCGTTAAAAGATTACGATCTGAAATTGTGTTGTGTCTGTCATTTGCTTTGCGGCTCTAAAGGTTTATTGAATGATTGCACTTGGTTAATCACAATAAATTGCACTTAGGATGCACCTTTAACTAGTTCAAACTTAACTCGAGGCACGCCACGAAACTCCTACTAATCTCCGAAGAGAAGCACTTTGACGTCAGAGCCCCCAAAAGATAACAACTTTCACAGGAAATCACGGCAAAATAAGCACATAAAAAGAACAGAAAACAATTGTGGTAGAGTTCAATTGAAAGTGAGCGCAAAATCCGTCTGTCTGTCTGTCTGTCCGACCATTTAAACACCGAGCTCGCAGCGAATATAAGAGCTGAGAGTACGCTTATGAGGTCAGTGTTGCCACCTCTAACAACAACAGCCGTCTATGGAGTCAAGAAACACAATAAAGTGAATCATCATTGCGTATTAGACTCCTAGCAACAAACTGTGAAGTGTCATCTGATTAGATCTCCACTCTACAGATAATGTAGGCAATTTCGCTTGCAAATGCGCTCATAAAACATATTACAAGTGCAATTGGCAACCCTATCATAGCGTGATCAGCGCAACGTCTGCGCTTAATGATCGTTACGTTTGTGGAACGCATTTAAAACAGTTACAGAACTGACGCCGTCGCTGTGACCGGATCATGTTTGGCTGCACTCTGCTGGGGGCAAAAACACCGTGTAACCGATGACGATCAATGGCTCGGGCCAGGGTCAGATAGATCTCTGTCTGTCTCCTCCCCCGACCCGCTGGGCATTTGTCACGTTGACAGATTCGGTTTCTTTTATGCCCTGATCGGTGTTTTTGTTTTCAGTTTTCGGAAAAGCGGAAGGTTAAATGGCGTTAGTAACGCCCGCGATTTTTTTTGCTTCCGGAACACGTGTGTAATGTGCAACCAATTAAATGTGATTTGATTTTACGCTTGATTAACCTTAAATGTTTGCGTTTGGTTTTCAATCTGTAATCTGTAGTATTTCCTTAATTTTTGGGTTTTTCGCAGAGTATCTGGTGGATCAGTTGTCGGATAAAAATGCGTCAACACAAAATGAAATACTGGAGAAGATAACCGATTATTGCGGCAAGCCGGTGACGGATTACACAAAGGATGAATATGAAATACCCTACACGTGGACCTTCTACCACGCCTTCTTCTTTGCCTTCACCGTCTGCTCCACGGTGGGCTATGGCAACATATCGCCCACAACGTTTGCGGGTCGCATGGTGATGATCGTCTACTCGGTGATCGGCATACCCGTCAATGGCATACTCTTCGCTGGTCTCGGCGAGTACTTCGGACGAACGGTACGTATATCTTTTCATATTCGCAGAGCCTTCTAGCTACTACCACACGTTCATTGATCATATAGAATTTGTAATTATCTTCTCACTTTTGCTTGCAGTTTGAGGCAATCTATCGTCGCTATAAAAAGTACAAAATGTCCTCAGACGATCACTATGTGCCGCCGCAGCTGGGACTGATCACAACAGTTGTGATCGCTCTTATACCGGGTATAGCACTGTTTCTCCTACTGCCCGCTTGGGTGTTCACCTACTTTGAGAACTGGCCCTACTCCATTTCCCTGTACTACAGCTATGTAACGACATCGACAATTGGTTTCGGCGACTATGTGCCCACGTTTGGATCCAATCAGGTGAGTTGTCTAATTTTATGATTAATTCAATATTAGTTTTTATGGGGTATTCTATATTTAAATTTTCCCTCGAAATGAAAAACTATATTTAAAATAGCTGTGATTTAAAATAATCATTATTTTCAATTTAAAGATTTTTTTTTCAAATATAATGAGTATGGAAGAAATTAAAAAAAAAAAATAATAATTATGTTTGAAGAAGCTTCATAAATCTCAAAATGTTGAAAATCAAGACTTGTCCAAAACAGACTATATTTTTGGTATATTAATTCTTAAATCAGATATAACTTTTGGGTCAAAAAATAATCAAAATTTATATTTGTGAAATATTTAAAAATATTTTTCGAAATTAAGTTTTCTGTATAAATTAAATAAAATGACATTGATCGAATTTAATTTCTTTTGCAGCCCAGAGAGTTCGGCGGCTGGTTCGTGGTCTATCAGATCTTCGTCATTGTCTGGTTCATATTTTCATTGGGTTATCTGGTCATGATCATGACATTTATTACGCGGTAAGTTGAGTTTTTCTATTTGATTGCATGATTTGGCCATGTTTCGTTTTGCATGCTGGGTCGTTCATTTTAACCTCAAGACAGTCATCCGATATACTTATATGTGTTTCTCTTATACGATCTCATAAACAAAAAATTCCCACACACTCACGAAATACAACTACAACAGTGGACTGCAGAGCAAGAAACTGGCGCATCTGGAGCAACAGTTATCGTCGAATCTGAAGGCAACACAGAACCGCATCTGGACGGGAGTTACCAAAGATGTCGGCTATCTGAGGCGACTGCTGAACGAGCTCTACATACTCAAAGTGAAGGTAAAGCACCACGAATACAATATCATACAAACAAAGCTAATTAATCAGGGCAGATCATACAAATTCTTACATATTTGTTGTCGTTTGTGTTATGCAACCTAAGGGAGTTTAATATTATTCTGCTAAATTCGAGCAGCAAACAGTTTATACAGTTCAAATTTGCTAATTTTAGTAAACAGACTTGTAAACACTGTGTAAAATCTTATTAAGCTTTGCGCGTTTCGCAATCTAACATCACATTTCACCAGCAGCTGCCAGTCGAATAGTAACATTTTAATATAATGTAACAAATGGGAAAACAATAACTTTGTTGTAAGAATATTCGTTAGAACTAACCTCACTTCGGGGCATAAGACGCACAATTAAACCTCACTTTTTGCCCGTCAAATGGTAACACTTATTTAATATGTGGGAGAATAAATTTAGTGAAATTTAAACAAAGAAAAAGTGCATTAATCAAATGAAGATATTAAAAATCAATAACTTTAATTCGTCAGAGCTAACCTCACTTTTGCTCGTACAATGCACAACTTAACCTTACTTTTTGCCTGCAAACGCCCGAAAAACAGTAACAATATAATTTATATGGCACAAATTAATTGTTCAGAAGAAAGTGTATTAAATAACAATAACTTTAATTCGTCAGAACTAACCTCACTTCTGGGCAAAATTATTTGGAATGCACAGTTAACCTCAATTTTTTGCCAGCCCAACATTACGTCAAACGTTAAACTTCGGTCGTCAAACGGCAGTTGTCACGTAAGCTGCACACGCATGCTGCGACTACGTCACAGCGCACTAATACACTAACACAAGCACATATGTATGTAGATAGTGTGCATGTGTGTGTGTGTGTGGCACAGGGAATGCCTGCGCCATGTCTAATCACATTTCCTTTATGTTTCACAAAAATGAGGGGGCGACGCAATTAACAGTTAAATGTTTGGGCTGCGATAAGGGCACAGACAGTAGTGAAAAACAAAATATTGTATGTGAAATACTTTTCTTCTTGTAGTTTTGTCCAAAGGGAAATAGAAAAAGGGCGCAGAATAAGATTAAGAGTGCGCAGAAGAAGAGCAGTCGTAAGTAAAAAGGATTTAGATCGCGTAAATGCAAAAACAATTCCAAAACAATGGCAAACTTCACACTAATGCAAATTATGTTTCTGTTCTTTTTTCCCCCTCTCTTTAATGCTCGCTCTTCGATATCCTCGCTATCGATAACAATGCAATCGAACTATCGCATTTGAACAGCCCGTCTACTCGGACACGGATTACGCGTTCTCACTGCCGCGCTCCGCCAGCTGCCCCGAGCTCAGCATGTATCGCGTGGAGCCCGCTCCGATACCGAGTCGCAAGCGCGCCTATTCGGTGTGCGCCGAACTGGCGTCCGCCCAGGCGACGTCCATGGTGCACGCGAACTCGGACACGGAGCTGAGCAAGTTCGATCGCGAGAAGACGTTCGAGACGGCCGAGGCGTATCGCCAGACCACCGATCTGTTGGCCAAGGTGGTGACGGCCTTGGCGACGGTTCAGCCGCCGCCGGAGGCTGATGATGCCGCCTTGTATGGCGGCTATCATGGCTTCTCCGACTCCCAGATACTGGCCAGCGAATGGTCGTTCTCCACGCTGAACGAGTTCTCGACGCCGCGACGTCCGCGCGGTCGCGCCTGCTCCGACTTCAACATTCAGCCGACGCGGCGGGCGCCGCACAACGAGTGGACGTGGAGCGGCGACAACCAGCAGATCCAGGAGGCGTTCAAGCATCGCTGCAAGAACCGCTCCTCAGAGCCGTATGTGGTGCACCTGGAGCCGGACAGCGTCGAGGAGCAGCTGAAGAAGAGCAGCACCAGCGTTGGTCGCGTCAAGAAGTTCTCCATGCCCGACGGCCTGCGCAAGCTCTTCCATCGCAAGCGCCCGTCGCAGGATCTGGAGCGCAAGCTGTCCGTGGTCTCCGTGCCCGAGGGCATCACCGAGCTGCCGGGTCGCTCGCCCCTGGATTACTACAACAACACGGTCACCGCCGGCGCCAGTCAAACGTATCTGCGCAACGGACGTGCGCCGCCGCCGCCCTTCGACTCCAACACGAGCCTGGCATCAGGAGGCGGCGGCGGCGTCGCCAATCCGGGCTTCCAGCTGGACGATGCGGAACAGGCCACCTTCAGCTCCAGCAGCGGCGCCTACCAACGCAAGGCCGCTGCCGCTGCCGCTGGCAAGCGACGTCGCGAATCCATCTACACCCAGAATCCAGCGCTGGCCGCCAGACGTGGCAGCATGTATCCGCCGACGGCCGCCGCGCTGGCGCAGATGCAGCGACGCGGCTCCGGTTCGGCGGCCATGGCTGCGGTGGCCGCTCGACGCGGCAGCTTGTTCCCCGCCACGGGGGGCGCTGGCACCAACGGCTCGACGCCCAGACGCTCCAGCATCTTCTCGGTCACCTCGGACAAGGACATGGATGTGCTGGAGCAGACCACCATAGCGGACCTCATACGCGCCCTGGAGGTGGTGCACACGCATGCCGTGCTCGACGAGCATCAGCAGCAGCAGCAACAGCAACAACAGCCCCTGGTTGCCAACAACAAGCTGACCAAGAAGCAGCGCAAAATGGGCAACGCCGGCCTCGATCCTCCGCATCTGCCGCCGCTGCTCTCGTTCTTTGCCGGCGATCAGACGCGCACCTTGCAGGCGACCGCTGCGAATCGTCTGTATGCGCGACGCTCCACCATTGTGGGCACGATGTCGCCGCTGAGCGATGCGCGTCGCCCCTCGGGCATGCAGATGATGGAGCCACCGCCGAGCTACACGGAAAAGCCGCTCGCATCCACGTCCACACCCAGCGGACCGTCCAAGTTCCGGCGACGCTTCAGCGTGCGTCCGACCGCACTGCAGATACCGCCGGGTCAGGCGCCGCCGCCCGGCGTCAGTCTGAGCGACGAGCCGAGTCCCTTGCCCACCACCAGTTCGCAGACGGCGCTGCAGCGTCGTCTCTCGCTGCGTCCCTCGCCGCTGGCGCGTGAACTGTCGCCCACCTCGCCAACGGGTGCCAGCAGCTCGGGAGCCTCTGGTTTAGAGGAGGCGGGCACTCCGGCCTCCCGGCTACTACCGTCGTCGTCGTCGTCGGGGCTTATGCGACCGAGCACGAGCAGCACGCACTCGCCGCTGTCGCGCATTGTGCAAATCTCGCAGGCGCAGCGCAAGAGCAGCATGCCCGAGGGACTTGCGGGAGCGGGCGCAAGAAAGTCCGGCAATCAACCCGGAACCGGCAGCGGAGGAGCTGGCGGAAGCGGAACGGGCAGCGACAAGTGATTGTTGTGCATGGAGGTGTCTCAAGTGTTGTCTAGTTTGTAGTTGATTATTGTTGCCACTAAATTCGTGTGTATTTAAGTTTGAGCTGATGAAATTGCTGCAAAAGCATTACTTGGAAATATTTCCCCCAAAACATTCTACCCGGAAACTTTTCCAGTTTATTATTGTTGTCTGTATTTATGTTTAATGCTCGGAAATTCCTATGAAAACATTTCTTGGTAATATTTCCCCCGAAACATTCCTAGTTGATTATTGTTGTCTGTATTTGTGTTTAATATTCGGAAATTCCTGCGAACAGATTCCTTGGAAATAGTTTCCCTGAATAATTGCAAATGAAAATATTCCTAGTTGCCACTAATTCGTTAATATCCTGTGCTATACATGTTTATGTATGTACTTATGTTTAATCTGATAAAATTCATGCGAAAACATTCCTCGGAAATATTTCTCCCGAAGCGTTAATAGTTGTTTCCTTGTTGCAAATAATTTCGGCTATATAATTATTATATTATAAATATGTAGATGTTTACGATTAATCCAACATAATTCCTGCAAAAACATTCCTCGGAAATATTTCCCCTACAACATTGCTAGCAAATCAAGTTTTGTTCCACATCAAGTTATGTTTTATCTATGCCTTGTTACGATTATTATTTATACGTTATACCTATTCTCTATATATGTCTATTATGAGCCATGAGCTTCCATGAACAAAACTTCCAAATAATTATACCTACTACTATTGTAATTTAAAAGTATACGAAATATAAGCGCCAAAAGTATTATGAAGCTGTACAGCGAATTTTATATGTTTTATCTCTTTGTTAATATCTATGTATATATGTATGTTTATGAGAATGCATGCATTATGTCCTGGTGTTCAATAATGGGTTGCTTGTAATGAGTGGCTCAGTTTCGGAACGAGCAGTCAGGGGAAGGTCGCCAATGTTCTCAGTCGCATCGAATATGGGGGGTAATAGCAATTCCTTGGATGTCACTGGAGGTGGGTCAAACACATAGCTGTCCTCCGATTTTAATTCTTCTGCCTGCACCTCGATCTCCCTTTTGTTCTCTACCTCAGTCAGATACTGTTTGTAGGAGCGATAGAGCAACGCACCGCAATACAGGCCAAAGAGAGCGGCGGCCATTAAACAATTGCGTTGCTTGGGCGATTGGAGCAGAGCGCGGCATTCCTTAACGCAGTTGAACGGGGTTAACGTAATGTATTCTTGCGCGAAACTAGCCATACCGAATAACAATTTAATATTTTGTTTTTATCTCGATGAAATTTTGTCTTTACAAACGGTGATACTGAACTTATTCAAAACGAACAGTTAAAGTCGAATACATCAAAAGATCCAACGCCTACTAAGTATTTAAAAATGGCGCCCAAAAGTATGGTAACTCTAACAAGCGTAGAAATCGCAAAAGTGTGACAAGTGCATATCTGATAAACACGTTTACAAATTTCAGTGCATAATTTAAACAATAATAAATAATGCATATTTGTTTTAAATTTTCGGTAAATTAAATGTAATGCATAAATTATTGGCTTCCAAATTAGCAACGATGTTTAACGTAAACAATCGATGTTTCATAAAATCGATAAATCAATTTTTGCTGTTTTGCGTTGCTTTGTCATCTCTAGCTCAAGTTTTTGTTTTTGTCTATAAAATTGCTGGAAACATTCGAGTATTCGTTCATTTTGGTGTTGCTGCTGTGTGCAGTAAAATATTTGTGAAAAGACTATTAGTTATATAAAAAGGCTAAAAATAATCGGCGTGTCAGCTGTGCGTATTGCATATAACGTTCAAGCAATGCCAGTGCAAATTGCTTAGCTAATCGAGAAGTAAACAAAGAAATATAAGCAAATCAGAGCAATGGTGAATTTGACCTTGTTGTGCGTTGTGCTGTCGCTCTGCTTGGCGAGCAGCGCAGCAGCTGATCTCAAACAGGACCTCAACATTGTGCACTATCAACCGGAGCAGGTGCATCTGGCATTCGGAGGTACGTAAAATGATTATACATATATATTTATTTTTGCTTTTAAGCAATTTGTTATATTGATGTGCAACAAGTGCGAGTGCAAAGTGCAGCAAATTGAAATCGAGAACATAAAAAGAAAGCTCACTTACCGGTATAATATTATGGTGCTGATATCAGCTCAATTAGCTGCATCGGTTGCTTTGTTTGCCATTGTTCCAAAGTAAAACTGCTGCGCAGTATTTAACGGTTGTTGTTGCCGCTGGCGTGATTACAACTTCAGAACCTTCCCCGCCCCTCCTCCCCACACACACTCACACACATTACGATATGCAGTTGCAGTTACTGTGATTTCCGCCCCCAACTCTAATAAATAACAAAACAACAACAAAATGCATCACCAATTGAAAACAATATCAGCAGCAAAATAAAACCATAAAAAAAGGCGCGCGCGTCACTAAAAAAAATAGAAAAAAGGCGGCTAAGGCTGTGCATTAGTTTGCACTTTAATCACACACAAATGCAATAAGGCGATATTAGGCATTATTAAGAAAATTATAATAAGGTCACACTCTAATTTGTGGGGTCGTCAGTTGTGCGACCCAAGCCGGCTATTTAAAGGAAGCCGTCTCATAGCAATCAGCAATTGTTAGATATAAAAGCTAAAGGGGGCGCAGCACTGGTGGTGGTTAGCTTGCGATAAGCGATAGGCAAGTAATCAAATGAAACAAAAACATTGAAATTCAAAAACACAAACAAAAGCAAGTGCGTAAGCGTGATTAAATTTGAATTTACGCACATTATACATTTTTTGTACAGCACTTTTTGTGTTCTTTATGTATTTGGCCGACAAAATGTTTTTAAGAAATGTTCTTTGCTTTTTGCATTTATCCTTATCGTTATCGTTACGGTTATCGTCCTGTCACCACAACAAACAGAGCGCACCGCCAGCGAAATTGTTGTAACCTGGTCGACGCGCGGACTGCCGCCGAACTCCAGCAGCAGCAGCAGCGATGAAACGCCGGGCAGCAGCGTTGTCGAATACGGACTCGGCGATCTCAAGCAGCGCGCCTTCGGGGAGGCCACCAAGTTTGTGGACGGCGGCACCAAGCAGTCAACGCAATACATACACAGGGTACGCAACACACATACACACATACACTCCCGCACACACACATACTGAAGGCCTTTGCATGTTTAGGTGACGTTGAGGGAGCTGCAGCCAAACAGCAGCTATGTGTATCACTGCGGCAGCAGCTACGGCTGGTCAGCCAAGTTTCAATTCCGCACGGTGGCCAGCGCCGAGCCCGACTGGTCGCCCACGCTGGCCATTTACGGGGACATGGGCAACGAGAATGCCCAATCCTTGGCGCGTCTGCAGCGCGAGACACAGCTGGGCATGTACGATGCCATCATCCATGTGGGCGACTTTGCCTACGACATGAACACGCACAATGCCCGCGTGGGCGATGAGTTTATGCGTCAGATCGAAACGGTGGCCGCCTATCTGCCCTACATGGTGGTGCCCGGCAATCACGAGGAGAAGTTGTAAGTTGACAGCGGGATGGAGGATGTGAAGGATGTGTCTTCATTTAATGGCCTCTTGCCTTGCAGCAACTTTTCGAACTATCGCGCACGCTTCAGCATGCCCGGCGGCACTGAGAATCTCTTCTACAGCTTCGATCTTGGCCCGGTGCACTTTATTGGCATCTCCACGGAATTCTATTATTTCCTCAACTACGGCCTAAAGTCGCTGGTCTTTCAATACGAGTGGCTAAGGAGTGATCTGGCCGCCGCTAATCTGCCCGAGAATCGGGCCAAGCGTCCCTGGATCATCATCTATGGCCACCGGCCGATGTACTGCAGCAATGAGAACGACAACGATTGCACGCACTCAGAGACATTGACACGCGTCGGCTGGCCCTTTGTGCACATGTTCGGACTGGAGCCGCTGCTCTACGAATACGGCGTGGACGTGGCCATCTGGGCGCATGAGCATTCCTATGAGCGACTGTGGCCCATCTACGACTACAATGTGCGCAACGGTTCGTTGGGTTCGCCCTATGAGAATCCGCGTGCGCCGGTTCACATCATCACGGGCTCGGCGGGCTGCAAGGAGGGACGTGAACCGTTCAAGGGCAAGATACCCGAATGGAGTGCGTTCCATAGCCAGGATTATGGTTACACGCGGCTCAAGGCGCACAATGCGACTCATTTGTACTTTGAGCAGGTGTCCGACGACCAGCAGGGCGCCATTATCGACAAGTTCTGGCTAATCAAGTCGCAGCACCGCAGTTATAGTGAACTATAGAAGGAGCAAGCACCATCCACGAATAGCAGTTAATTCAATGAAGCAACTTGGCAGTATTACAACATAAACAAAATAAACAGCACAATGTCGATAAATGCACAACGAATTGAAAATTAAACTCTTCTTGAGTTTATTTTAAAATGTGCTGCGGCTATCGACATTATACTGTACCACAAAATAGCAACATTCTTAGCCGTAATAGCAAATTAACAATCCAATGAGCAACTGCAACTGCAATTGTAATTCCACAACCCAGTACAACAAACACAAACACTTAACACAAACTGTATTCGAAACAGAGGCACAAAGCACTTTATTTTGCAATTAGCCAATTTTTAAATATGTACTAAATGTTATTGCCATTTCTTCGCGTACTATTTTAGTATTTTTATTTTAAACAATGTAACATTTTTGTAATGTTTTTTGTACCCGACATCGTCGTGTTATGGCATTACCTTTACGTCTATTTTTCGTATCTTCACCGATAAGCTATGTATTTGTTACAGCGACACGATCGGGGCAACTTTTGTTGCATTTTGTTATTTTCTTTTATATTCTGTGTAAACACAAAAGCTGAAACGAACAATTGTTTGCATTTGTCGCTGACTAATGTCAAACATCTAAGATTAATGACCTTGAAAATGATCCAAACTTTGTTATGGGGTAATATGACAACAGTAAATACTTTTTTTTTTTTGACTTCAGAAATATTAAATTTTATTTAAAAAACCCTCAGGAAATTGATCCTAACTTTGATATGTTTAAATGAGAAATAAATATTTCGCATTCCTATGAGCAATCTCTGAGATTGGAAACTTGGTTATGGAAATATAAGTTAGTAAATAAATCAGAAATATCAGCTTTTTTATATTTATATATATTTTACAAACAAATAATGTGTAAAAACGTTTAATCTTCAAACTTTGTTATGGATAAAATACATACAGCAGTATGTAAGCTAGTTTATAACAAAAAAAATGTTAATCTATAAAGAGAAAAATCAAACTTTGGTATTGGGAGAGTAAATGAATATTATGCTGTTGTCGTTCCGTAGCGTCAGAAATATTTAAGAATTCTTAAACTATGCTAAAATAAAATGAAAACGTTTTATCATCAATAAGTTAATGCAAACTTTGTTATGAGACTATCCAGATTAGCCCGAAGCTATGACAAAAAGCAGATAATTATAATCAATGATTGCGTGCTTTTGGTTTTTAATTGTAGTGCACACAACAATATATTGTGTAAATTGTAGAGCAATAAAAAACCAAAAACACAGAATCATATTGTTTATAATAATGTTTTCTGTGACACGGGCTGGTTGAAAATCGAATATTTGAAGAGTAAAAATCGGTAGTAGCTTGTGAATAATGTAAACTCTGTGCGCAGCAACCGTGTTGGACATTGTCGTCACCTGGAACACGCGCGACAATACCAACGAATCGATCTGCGAGTACGGCACCGATGGACACATCCAGCAGGTGGCCAAGTCGTCCGCCGGACCCGTGCGCTTTGTGGACGGTGGTGCTAAGAAGGCCGCACAATATGTGCATCGTGTAAGTTTAATCTCGACGCGCCGACACCCCAAACGACCAACTGTTATCGCCTTATCGCCACACAGGTGACGCTGCCGCAGCTGAAAGCGGACACCAAGTACACCTATCATTGTGGCAGCAGTCTGGGCTGGTCGGCCATCTATTGGTTCCACACGCCGCTCAACCACAGCGACTGGTCGCCCTCGCTGGCCATCTATGGCGACATGGGCGTGGAGAACGCCGCCTCCTTGCCGGCGCTGCAGCGCGAGACGCAGCTGGGCCGCTACGATGCCATTCTGCATGTGGGCGACTTTGCCTACGACATGTGCCACGAGGATGGCGACGTGGGCGACGAGTTTATGCGTCAGGTGGAAACGATAGCCGCCTACGTGCCCTACATGGTTGCCGTGGGCAACCACGAGGAGAAATAGTAAGTTCTGCCCGCTTAATAATTAAACTCCTCTGTTAATTTGTCTCGTTTTGCTTGCAGCAACTTCTCGCACTACATCAATCGGTTCAGCATGCCGGGCGGCACGGAGAATCTCTTCTACAGCTTCAATCTGGGGCCGGTGCACTTCATCAGCTTCAGCACCGAGGTTTACTACTTCACACAGTTCGGCCTGAAGCCCATTGTGCTGCAGTACGATTGGCTCGAAAGGGATTTAATAGAGGCCAACAAGCCGGAGAATCGCGCCAAGCAGCCGTGGATCATCACCTTCGGCCATCGGCCCATGTACTGCAGCAACGACAACGGCGACGATTGCGCCAATCACGAGACCATCGTGCGCAAGGGTTTGCCCGGCTTGAATTTCTTTGGCCTGGAGCCGCTCTTCTACAGCCATGGCGTCGATGTGGAGCTCTGGGCCCACGAGCATTGCTACGAGCGCATGTGGCCCCTCTACAACTACACCGTGTACAATGGCTCGCTGGCGGAGCCGTATCTCAATCCCGGTGCTCCGGTGCACATCATAACGGGCGCGGCGGGCAACAAGGAGGGGCGCGAACCGTTCTTCAAGAAGATGCCGCCGTGGAGCGCGTTCCACAGCCAGGACTTTGGCTACTTGCGGCTCAAGGCGCACAACGCCAGCCACTTGTACTTCGAGCAGGTGTCCGATGACAAGAAGGGCGCTGTCATCGATCAGTTCTGGGTGATCAAGCACAGCCATGGCGCCTACAGTGGCGTCTAATTGCACTCACACTCGCATTCCACACATATCCGCATATATTTTGATATTCTATTACGATATTGTACTACTCTTAACCAAATAAATGTATTAAGCGACTATTGCAGAGCATATTAAGTGTATTTTTATCCTAGATTTAAAGCTTATAACTTGTATTGTGAAATAGTTAGACAATTATTTGCTGTTTTTTTTTTAATTTATGACTAACCGCTATAATCTTTTAAAGAAAAATTACCTAAATTCAATGATTTCTTGGAAAACAAACTTTTTTATGAAATAATTATTTAATTTCCATTTTTTTATTTTAATTATTAACAAACTTGAATAACATTTTACAATATTTTTATTCAAATTGAAGAAAACAAATTTAAGGGAAAAAAAACCATTTAATGAAAAAAAAAAACAAAATTTAAACATTTTTTTGTAATTAAAATAGCTGGATTATTGCGCATACGACATGTCGAACATTTATTTAATTGTACTTTAATGTTTCACCTTGTTTTTAAATATAATTATTTTATAATATTTGTATTTAAATTAATAAGGAGTTGTTGGGGACTAAAACCCAGCAAATAACTTTCATTTTGTAAAAAAAATGTCTAGCTTAATTACGCATACGACATGTTGAACATTTATTTAACAGTATTTTTCACATTTCTTTGCAGAGAGCTTGCAGGACATTGTGGTTACCTGGTCCACGCGCTCCTCCACCAACGGTTCGGTCGTCAACTTTGTGGAGCACTCACAGTCCAAGTGGAGCTCGACCAGCGGCAGCTGGGAGCGCTTCATCGATGGCGGCAACAAATCGCGCACACAGTACATTCATAAGGTCACGTTGTCCGCGCTGAAGCCGGAGACTCGCTACGAATACAACTGTGGCAGCGATCTGGGCTGGTCGGCGATCTATAGATTCACGACGCCACCGCTGGGCGACAATTGGTCGCCGTCGCTGGCCATTTACGGAGACATGGGCAACGAGAATGCCCAATCCTTGGCCCGACTGCAGCGTGACTCGCAGCTGGGCATGTACGATGCCATCATCCACGTGGGCGACTTCGCCTACGACATGGACACGGACAACGCCCGCGTTGGGGACGAGTTCATGCGCCAGATCGAAACGGTGGCCGCCTATGTGCCCTACATGGTCTGTCCCGGCAACCACGAGGAGAAATAGTGAGTCATTAGCATTAGCAAACTACTATATTAACAACCAGTAAGAAAGACAGCATTTTATCATTTTATTTGTATTGAACTTTTTATTATAACTTGTTACATATTCCCTTAAAAAAAGTAGATTTACATTTTATTAAATTAATTTGAACAAATTAAAAATGTAATGCTTGACCAAGTATTTATGACTGATTTTACCTATTAATTATACAAAAACATTATTTTTAAAATTCTGATAGACAAGCAGAAGAATTAG
Organism: Drosophila formosana; assembly: GCA_035045625.1. Classification (NCBI taxonomy): domain Eukaryota; kingdom Metazoa; phylum Arthropoda; class Insecta; order Diptera; family Drosophilidae; genus Drosophila; species Drosophila formosana. The sequence continues at coordinate 1,722,484 of JAWNOW010000143.1, read as the reverse complement.
ACAACTTGAACCTCATTGAATTTATACCTATAATAGCCAGCAGAAAATACAAATACATAATTTTCAAAATTGCAAAATTTATATGGAAATTGTTTTGAAACCAAGCATAGCTGTATATATAGATGTATAAGTAACAGTTTCAAAATCGTTTTTCTATTCTATCCATAAATTAAGAAATAAAATAGAATTAACATTAAAATCTGGTCACACTAAATCTGTTCTTCCACCCGTGCAGCAACTTCTCCAACTATCGCGCCCGCTTCAACATGCCCGGCAACGGCGACAGCTTGTGGTACAGCTTCAACATGGGTCCCGTGCACTTCGTCTCGTTCAGCACGGAGGTGTATTACTTCTTCAGCTATGGCATGAAGCTGCTGACCAAGCAGTACGAGTGGCTGGAACGCGACTTGGCCGAGGCCAATTTGCCGGAGAATCGCGCCAAGCGTCCCTGGATCATCACCTACGGCCACCGGCCGATGTACTGCAGCGACGACAAGGAGTACGACTGCAACGGCGAACTGGAGACGTACATTCGCCAGGGACTGCCCACGCTGAAGTGGTTTGGCCTCGAGGATCTCTTCTACAAGCATGGCGTCGACGTCGAGTTCTTTGCCCACGAGCATTTCTACACGCGTCTCTGGCCCATTTACGACTTCAAGGTCTACAATGGCAGCGCCGAGGCGCCCTATACGAATCCCAAGGCGCCCATCCAGATCATCACTGGCTCGGCGGGCTGCAATGAGAATCGCGAACCCTTCTCCGAGACACTGCCCGACTGGAATGCCTTCCACAGCAATGTAAGTTGTTCGATTCTGTAGCTAATGTGGCCAATGTGAAATGTAGCTAATGTTCAAATGTTGCCAACCGATTCATGCAGCAAATGTTGACAATTCCCTGAAATGTAGCTAACGTTCAAATGTTGCCAAGTGATTTTTGCACTAGCGATAAACGCTGTCAAATAGCTTTAACACTGTTAATGTGGCTTGACGAAATATTTCTGATGAAGTATAAAATACATATTTAGGATTAAGCCAATAAATGCAGCAAATAAAGCAAATGTTGCCACTTAATTGCAATAATATTGCCAACAGCAAATGTTGCTAATAAATTTCTGAAAATGTTGCTCACGTTAAAATGTTGCTGTTGCCAATCAGTTATACAAATGTTGCCAACTGCAATTTTGTAACGTACTTTTGAAAAGCAAAAATCTTATTTCTTTGCAGGATTACGGCTACACACGCTTGAAGGCGCACAACGGCAGCCACTTATACTTCGAGCAGGTGTCCGACGACAAGGACGGCAAGATCGTCGACTCCTTCTGGGTGATCAAGGACAAACACGGAGCCTACGTGTGAATTACACGTCCCCCCCCCCCAACTTAATCCCTTTTAATTGTGTGGATACAAAACCATAGCGAATTTTTGAGCTTTGCTTCATTTCTTTTTAACATATTAAAATTAAGTTAGAAAAAAAAAATTACATATATTATTTAGATCGGGGGAAAGGAGGGAGGAGAGAAAAAAAATGTAAATTGCACTAAGCTTACAAAAATGTGTCCAACGCGCGCTGATGGTGATGTTGTTGATGATGATCAATCATTTTGGCCTAGTAGACGGTGCCCGAGATCCCGGAACCATAATTGTAGCCAGCGGCGCCGGCGCCCAAAGGCGGCACTCCGCCCAACGCCCCCAGACCGCCTCCCACAACGCTGTTGCCATAGTTGCTGCTGTAATAGCTCGACGGATAGCCGCCGGCGCCGAAGCGTGTGTTATAGTAGGGATACCCGGTGGCGGCGCCGCCCAGACGCGAATTGTAGTAGGACAGCGCGTAGGGATTCGAGTTGTAGCCGCTGCCGTAGTAGCCGCCGGCGCCGCCGCCCAGCGAGGAGCCGTAGCCGCCCAAGGCGGACGAGCCGTAGCTGCCCAAAGTGGAGCCATAGCCGCCGTAGCCGCCGTAGCCAGCAGCGCCATCTGTGGAGCAGTAGTTGCAATTAGAAGTGCAGTGGCAAGGCAAGTAAGTTCGACTACAAAACTAAACTAACTTTCAGATTTAAATATACATATAGATATCTATGTATATACATATAGTGAGCAACCAATTGCAAAGTAGGATAAATTTCAGATTTAAATTATACGGAAAATATGAAGAATGAAATTGTTTAGCGAACAAAAAATTGCAATTTAAGAGAAAGTTCAAATTCAAATTGATACAACAAATACGGAATGAATTAGAATATGATTATTTAGTAGTTAAATGCAGCCAATTGCAATCAATGATATTTAAATCTGAATTCATCCTTTGGTTCTACTTCATTTCATATTTAATGGAATAATGTGCAATAAATATAGAATGAATGATGTGATCACAATAAAATTGTTAGAATTCAAAAATTATAATTATTAGTCCGAATTTTCTTAAATTTGATTTTGAATAGGTAGTGAAAGCAAACTGTACAATTTAATTGTAATGATATTAATTTGATAGAACGTTTTAAATTTAAAAAATTACCAAACAATATGCAGATATTATATAATATAATATATGCATTTTGGTAATATATTGTTATCTTTATATATTTATTTATTTATTTATGTATATATATTTTTTTTTAATTTTCTTTTAAATTTAATATTTCACTCCTAAATGTGATAGAAGCCGATATTGAGTTGTTCATATGAACAGATAGACGGGAAGAAGGATATTAATTTTGATTTCTCCATGAAAGTTGTTGACTCAAATGCAATTTAAATAAAAACCAGATACTGCTTGCTTACCTAGACCAAAGCTGCGCGATCCGTAGGGATTGTAGTAGCCGTCGACGCCAGAGCCGTAGCCGGCAGAGCCCAGCGTGGAGCCGTATCCGCCGTATCCGCCGTAGCCGCCGTAGTTGCTGCCGTAGCCAGCCGCTCCGTAGCCAGCGCCAGCACCGTAGCCAGCATAACCACCGTATCCACCGACATAACGCTTCTCCTGCTTCTTCTCCTGCAGCGGCGCATAATTGCTGGCCGCCGGCGACGACGCCACCTGCTGCTGGTCCAGCTCCTGATCGTCAGCCGCCGCCTGGCAGCTCACCAGCAACGTGGCCGCAACAAAAACAAACTGCGAATCCCACAAAAAAGAATTTAGTGTCTGCCCGTCGGTGTGACATGCGATGAATCCATGGATCTTACAAAGCACTTCATGTGGTGGCCGCTTGGGTGTGGATTCAACTGGATGCTTGCGTTCAAAGCTCTTTCCTTCTCTGCTACTCTGCGCACGCGCCGACCGACAAATGTCTAATGCTCTGGCTGCCAAGCGACACTCGCTTTTATACACACTCTTGACAGTCTGGCGCAGGTGGAGAGAGAGGGAGAGACTCTCAGACTGAGCGAGAGAGAGAGAGAGGGAGCGAGGCGGACTTCTATGACACAAGCAACTTAAGCGGCGGTTGCGTTGCGGTCAGCCAAATTGGCCGAGGAAACAATGTTGGGTTGTGGCCACAAGAAAATTGTCACAGTCGAACTTGAAGAGACTCGAAGAGTTACTAGATGAAGAGACATTATTATATTACAAGCATGTGTTTTTATTCAACACTTTACATTAACATGGACAGCCTGAAGGCCTTGCTCTTTGCACCCTCGAGTGTTCTTCTCAGAATTAACTTCATGTTACAAATAATAATAAAAATATGGAAATTTCAAGATTGGTAAATATTACAAAACATGAAAGAAAATATACATATTATTATCACTTATTATTGAGAACACTTTACATTAACGTATACAGCCTGGAAGCCTTGCTTTTGGCACCCTCGAAAGTGTTTCTCATTAATTAATTGCATACTACAAATAATAATAATAAAAATATATATATTATTATTATTTATTATTGAGAAAATTTTACAAGTTTTTTTAAACATTTCTTCTCAATAATATGTTCAAAACATAGAGAATAGCTCTAATTGCTCTGAAATCTTGCTTTATAATATAAATTCCCTTGCATAAATAAACAAAAATATATATTCTAAAGATATAACTACTTAAGTTGAACCCCAAAGTGAGCTCTTAAATTGATTAGTCAATTTCTATTTTGCATAAAAAAAGTGGGGAACAATATCTTGGCATACTTATTTCAGTTGAACAATAGCTTAAAAGTATTCTTAAATATTTCCACCCTTTTTTCTATCTTTTGGGTATAACATAAATATATATATTTATTTTGTTTGGTTTTCTTGATTTAATTTCTATTATGAAATGGGATTGCTTTTGCGATTTTTTATCAAAATATCTGTCGGCATCGTAACGATCTTGTGTGTTTCGATTTTGATTTGAATTTTGACTCTGATCTATTGCTACTATTTCTGATCAGATCGGGCAGATCGCAGGCACATATTTATTTGAGTTTGAGTTTAAGTTTGAGTGGCGTGAGTGACATGGAACTAACTTGCTTGCCAGCCACTGCTGCATTATCAATATTCCCACGATCTACGACAATTACCAACTTCAGTCGTCGGTCGTAAGTATTGCCAACTCAGCTCTGAGACCGAGACAGGGATAGCACAAATCGCGGTGTGATGACAAATGCTAATTGAATCATTAACTTGACCCTGGCTAAACTAATTGCCCAACATAAAACGAAACAATAACAGCAACAACAACAATAACAGACGACTATAGTCGAGTCTTTTGGAATCGAAGTTTGACTTCGAGACGGATACGCGATATACTTTTGAATGATTCACTTTTCGTGCCGTTGGATTTTCACTTTTCAAAATTCAACAAACAGCGAAAAATAACATCAACAAATATTGCAGTTAAAGAAAATAAACTAAACTAATTTGTGTTTATTTTTGCAATTTATTTTTAACAATTTTGTCGTTGCTCTTTTTTGCGAAATACTCTCATCTCAGACAATGCAGGCAATTGTCATAAACATTTCGTTTAGTTGAAAGATTATTGCCAAATGGAAGTGGTAAAAGCTAAAAAGGGGCAAGAAGTGAGTTTTATGGCTACTAAAAATATGACATCAGGCCAAATTATTGATAGCCAAATATAGTACAAGGAGTCTATGGTTTTTTTCAGATGTTAAAGAATGAAGTTGCAATCCAATAAACCTTACATGATGAATTTATAGAAGTAACAGTACATGTTGTAAATGAAACATTGCATTTCAGTGGACGAATTGCATTAAAAAAATAAATTAATTTGAGTTGAGTTAAGACACAAATAAAATAAGACAAATAATACAATTTTAATTTTTTTTAAAATTGCATGGCAGTCAATAAATACGTTGAATTGATTTGAGTCAAGCTAATAATGTTTATGAGCAATTTAATTGGCTTGAAAAATTAGCAAAAAAAATAAAGGAAATTTAATTAAACGCTGTTTTGCAGTCAATAAATTGCACTTCAATACATTACATTGACTGGGGTAAGGATAATACTATATTTAGTAAATGTATGTTGATTATATTAAACAGTAAAGAAATGCATTGATTAACTCAAGATAATACTTTATTTAATGACTAAAGGGAATGCAATTTTAATTGAATTAAACATTGCTTAGCATCGATAAACTGCACTTGAAATTGCATAAATAAAATCACGTCAGTTTATGTTGTGCACATTGCGTATACGCCCCGTCAAGCTGTGTGCTCAAGAAATTATGCGGCGCTTTTGAGCAGCGGCTAAAGAATCATTGTCTGTCTGTCGCGGCAGAGTTGGGCAAGAGAAAAAGTCACAGGCCGGGCATCCCAGGGCCAAGTCGTCGTGTGGCAGCCAACTTAGCCAACTTGGCCATAAGGCGACTTGGCCATCATGTTGCCAAGCCGCGCAGCGCATCGAGTTAACACTTTTCACATGTGCCGCCCGATAACAATGTGCGACCACTCATTTAGGCCTAGACTCCAAAACTCCAAAACTCCGATGACAATTACGATTTCTACACACAGCTTTTGCATGTCGAAAGATACAAATGTATCTAGATACAATTCGGGAGAAAGACTGCAAGAAATTGGCAGGCAAACTAAAGAGTAAACAAAATATTTTCTTTATAATTTAATTCAATTCCATTACAATTTGTTATTGAATTTGCGCATTTACTTAAATTTCATTTATTTAAAACATTTCGTAAAAAATAATTTAAGCATTGCAGAAATTTGTATTTGAAAATTATGCGTTTTTTAATTTAGATAAATTTGTCATTGATGATTTTCTATTTTTGCATTCACTTAAGTTGCATTTATTTGAAGAAATTTGCAAAAATTTTAATTGTAATTGAAATTTAATGAAATTTTACATTTTTGTAGAAATTTGTATTGAAAAATGCATTGGTTTAAAATGTAGTTAAATTTAATTGAATTCTTCACTTAGTGAATACAAAATGGGTTTTTAAATGATTAGAATTTGTTCAACGAAATTATGTTGCTGACTTGAAAATTTCTCTAAGTGTAGTTAGCAATAAGAAAATAAACTAGTCGACATATAAACTAAATATCCATTTATTTTATATAATGCTTATGAACAGAATTTGTAATGTGGGCAATTGGCCTAAAGTGGTGCAGTAAATGTGCTTTAATGAGTGTCGAATTTCTCTCAGTGTAACTGGCAGTACCGTTAGCTGGCGAAGAGCAGACGAAGAATTCGCTTGCCATTTATTTGAGCCATCTTTGCTTTGTGGGGGGGGGGGGCAAAAGTTGTCGAATTGGGCGTCGACTCGTCTGACTAAACAACCGAACAACCGAACAACAATTGCGTTGTTCTAATTCAGCAGGCAAATCACGAACAACAACAGCAACAACTGAGGTATTAGCTCATGTTGTGGCTGTCACATTTCACACGCCCCTCAATTATATTTACAAACCGATTTTAATTATAATTTTCCAAATTGAGCAAAACGAAGCAAAAGCCGCAAATGAAGCGACTAACTAGAGGACGAGGGGCAAGGGGCAAGGGAGGCAAGAGGCCGGGGCAGTTTGAAACAAAGCGCGGAAAATTATATGAAAATATATGAAAATATAATCATGGCTTGGCTTCAATCTGAGCTGGGTTGGGTTGAGTTGAGTTTGCTTCTCTGCCTTGCCTTGCCTTGCTTTGCCGCTTGGCGTTGAACTTGCACTTTGCATAATTGCAACGAGAAATACGAAAAAGAAAAAATGAGTCGACTCCACGCTGCAGTCGCATGCTTCTTTCTCACACAATTATCCATTTAATGTGGGCATAATTCTTGTGCGAAAGCCCCCAGAAAAGATCCCAGCCAGAACTCACACACTTGGACTTGGCCCTGGGATCGCCACAGCAACATCAACAGCAACATCAGCAGCAGCAGCAAACAAGCGGCAACTTCAGCAACAACAATTGCAAATGTATTCCGAAAATAAAATCAATTTCAAGCAAAACTCACATAAATATTGGCTGCTGTATTTTGTAATTTTCATTTGTATTTTGTTGTTCGTTTTGTGTCTAAGCTGCCAATAGAATTAGCCACACGCCACGCCCACTGCCAGCGCAGCTACGCCTTCGAGCTGCTCTCGTTGCAACCGCAAATTGCATTTGTTATGCGCACTGAAGGCATCTCGACCAGAAATTACCCTGTAAATGGATGCACCTCTCTCTGCGCTTCTCAAATAAGTTGGCTCTTGCTAACGTAATAATCAGTTAATTCTCCTTTCTTTGCGCTTTTAAAAATTGGGATGTTTTTCTTAAATTACTAATAATGCAATCACAATATTATTGGTAAATGAAGCCATCCAAAAATATTTAACATTAATGTTCTTAAATTCTTTCCTACAAATTCTTTATTTTTTAGTTGGCACTTAAAATTGCTAACGTAATAGTCAATTAATTCTCCCTTCTTTGCGCTTTTAATAATTGGGATGTTTTTCTTAAATTACTAATAATGCAATCACAATATTATTGGTAAATGAAGCCATCCAAAAATATTTAACATTAATGTTCTTAAATTCTTTCCTACAAATTCTTTATTTAGCTTTATCAGTGTCTTCTTGTTCAAATCAAATTGTTTATTCTTTAACTGCTCAAGGGTTTTCTATTCTTTAATTTTATCAATTTTTTCTCTTCATTACAGGGCATCGACTGGAGACTCATTGGACCCGTTTCCATGTCTAACAACTTTGCCGGCAACTATCGATCTAGCCCCTTCAATTAGTCAGGTGAGCGAATTTTGAAATGATCGTCACAACTGGGAGAGAACAATGGACGAGGTCTGTCTGCCTCTGTTAAAGGTTGTGGGGCCAAGAGAGAGGTACGAAGAGTAAGTATGACATTTTCATAAATCTTTTGTCATGCCTTTTGCCACTTTGTCGTAATGCAACCCGATTTGCTGTGATCTGTTACGATGTTGGGCTGTGAGTGCTGTGAATGGGATGAGAAGAGCTCGAGCTGAGCTGAGCTGAGCATAAATTGTGTGTTGGCATTGTCTTGGCTGTGATCGAGACGGAGTCTGTTTAGTGGCATCAATGTCAAGATCGCAGTGATCATAACTCTTTTGCCGCACAATGCTTGCCACAATGCTGCTAGCAGCATTTGAGGGAAATTAAACTAACCAAATTACGTATACGTAATATGAGTTGTGTCTTTTTCAGACTGCTTCAACGTTAGCTTTACTAACATTAGATGCCAGTGAAATACAATTTGAGTTTCAAGTGAGTTTATTTGAAAATCATTTCTAGATTTTTGGCAATTTTTAAAAATGTTCTTCCAGAAAGTTAAATTGTTTCATTTTTTATATCTAAAATGTATAAACTTAGATATGTTCTGATTGTCTTCAAGTCGAAATTCGTATATGTATAGCCCATCAGAACACTAAATGTGTAATTTCTTGGTTTTTCTATCTATGAATATTATTCTACATATTATCGGCAACAGAATCCCAAATTTTCCAATCAATCCTTAGTTTCATGTATATTTTTTTCTACCTCCATAACAACCTCAAAGAAGTTCTCATTACTATTAATTGAAATTATCAGTTTTAAAATACAAATTGATTAATCAATTTAAAAATGCAATTTAATACAGTTAAAACTCCCCTGCCGGACACCTCTATCAGCCGGACAGATAGATCTTCACATTTCTTCGAGAACATTAGGATTCTGGAACTATTTATTTATCAGAAACTTTTTAAAATATTTATTTTTGTCGTAATTTTCTATTATTGAACCCCATTACTAGTCAGTATCTTGCAACCCAACCAACGCAATAAAAAGACGATCAATTTCAAATTGAATGCTGTAAAAAATATACATGTACACGCACACATGCAGCAACGCATGTAAATGCAATACACACAGACATATATATGATATATATGTTTGGGTATAGAGCAGGAACATGTGGAGCGTATGTGGGCGTGTATATAGTGTTTGTATATATCAGTTTTATTCAAGTCTTCATCTGCTTATCAAGGGATTAGCTGGGCGCCGCGTTGTCCTTCGCTTGGCGCTCAAATTTGAACTAGTTTTAGTAAAGTTATAGTAGTTTGATAGTATTTGTTTTTGTTTCTTTTTTTTTGCATTTAGCTAATTAACTTTCATTCATTTGCAATATCTTTTCTCTTTCTCTTTTTTTGTTTTCTGTTTTTCTTTTTTTTTTTGTCTTTTTTGTACGTATCGTTATCTTTTCGTTTTTTTGCATTTTTAATTTTTTCATCATGGCATTTTGTACAGAATTTCGTGCTGAAAGAAAATGTAGACGGGGGATGTTTTTTGTTTTTTTTTTTGGTGTTGTTGTTATAATAGTAGAAATACTATAATTAACTTAATGGCAGCTGCGCGAGTGCGAAAGAGTTGGATAAATATAGGAAAGAGTTGCTAAGCGACAGCTCAAGGCGACAGCCAGCAGTGCGAACGAGACAGCTGCTGTGCTCTGGAGCATATCTTATCCGATTTTGCTTTTTTAGGATTAGTTACGTAGCTAAAAGGGGAGAAATGATTCGGGGGTGGGGGACGGTTGGGATCGTACAACAATTAAACAAATGTGAGTTACAAAAGATAACAAATTAAATAAATCATAAAAATAAAGCTAGACTAGCATCTACATGGCTCGTAGATTTAAATGTAGTGTATAGAGTAAATCTAGATGTAGTAAATATATATGTATATATATATATGCTTAAATTATAAATATCGAATCAGTTGGCTAATATTTATAATAATTTCAGTTTTTTGTTGTCTTATACACATATAGGCAGGGCTGAAGAAACAAAAAACACAAATCGAAATCGAAATCAAATCGAATCGTATCGAATACAATAAAAAAAGAGTGACGAGAAGGCTGATTTACAATAGTCGAAGTGAGGTTAGGTATGCCCCTTGTAAGTGTGTGTGTGGGGCAAACTAAAGCCGAAAAATCAATAAATTATTAGCACTACTTACACATAATATCAAATAGGTTTTGCTTTTCTTAATTCTTCTTTTCTCAATTTACGTTTTTTTTTTTTTTGTTTTTGTTTTTGTCATATCACATTTATGTGTGCACTTGGAAAGTTTTCAACTATGGACAACACATAATATATCATATAGATAAGTGTGTATGTGAGTGTGTGTTGGTTGGGGATAGAATGTGTGTTGTTGGGGTGCTTAGTAACTAACTGCAGTTGGTTGACTTATCAAATAATAAAAGTAAGTGTGTGGCGTGTGCTTCGTATAGAGAAGGAACCAATTATAACTAAGAGGCAAATATGGATGCTAAATGTGTAATCATAAACATAATGCATAATTTGATAATTTGAAATATAAAAATTAATCACAGACTCGTTTGGATCGTCGCAACGAGGATTGTCAGCAAATTGTTGCGTTTGCTCGTCACTCGTTACTCGTTACTTTGTGTGTTTCTCGTTACTTTTGTTGTTGTTTTGTTTAAGTTTGGTTTTTTGTTTTCGTTTTCGTTTTTTTTTTGTTTTGTTGTTTGTTTTTGTTAAGTAGATTTATATACAGTACAGTACAATAATTGTTGTAGTTAATAGGTATATTATATATATATGCAATATACTTTGTTTTTATTAGTCCATAATTAATAGATATATAATTGTATTTATATATCATTTAAGATTTATACGTGTATGTGTGTGTGAGTGTGAGTGTGTGTGAATATAGAAGTATCTAGATCGAGAATGCGCTTTTCACACACACTGTTTTATGCGTTTACAGGGTATTTCGATTGACACATAGAGCACATCGATCAACTGCTTAACTTAGAGCAATAAAGCATACAAACATTATTTGTTTTCATTACATAGCGATTTGTTCTCGTCATTGTCTCGAATACAAAATATATATATACATATATATGTATATGTATCTGTATATATTTGTCTGTCGACTTGACAACTCTACAAATTTTTCTGCGTTTCTTCTATTCAAAATCTCTGTTTGCGCTTACGAACTAGAACTCTAGATTAATGTAAGTTTTCGTATTACAATTGCATTAAATATCGTATCAATAAATAAATGTATGTAAGCTTGCATTAATTTAACATTTATTTAGTTTTTTTTTTTTTGTTCTTTTTTTTTGCTGTTGTCAAACTGGTCCTATATGAACTATTGTGTGTAATTGTTTATGGCTTGATAGACAAGTATATATCTCTATATAGATGTAAATATATTAATATATTTATGTATATATGTATGTATGTTGTATGTATGCATGTATGTAGTATATGTACAATTAATACTACAATCTAGATATTTCTGTATTTGCATTTGCATTTTGGATATATTCTGGGAAAGAAACTGCGTTTATTTGCTGTTCTATTTGGGGATTATTTGCTATCGTTTAACAGGCCATTATGGTATTGCTTCTTTGTGTTTCCCATTTGAAGACACGTTTTTTTTGTTTTGTTTTATTTTGCTTTACGTTATTTGCATTAGTTTTTGTTTCTTTTTTGTTTTAGGTAGGCCACAAAAAGAAAACGTAGAGGATTGCAACATATAGGCGACAATAGACGGACAAACGACAGATGAAAAAAAAGAAACACTTTAAAAAAAAAACACTTCACTTTTTTTTGGGATAATTGAGTAATTTATCCAAAAATGAAATCAAATGGAAAAACTAAACACTCGGGTTTTGGTTTGGTTCATTAAAAAAACAAAATATTAATAATATTCGCCTGTTGCGTGTGGTCAAAATCAAATGAATACGCGACTCTTAAGACTATCTTCATATCTCAATATACATATATATATATATTATATAGATTAATATTAATATTAGTTATGGTTACGGTAATTCATGTGCATGCAATTAAAGAGTTTAGCATGGTGTGTGTGGTGTTGTGTTTGTTTTGTGTGTCCTGCTGCGAGACGCTTAAAGCGCTCCACATTTAAGCAAATTTATGTGGTATAAAGTCGAATAGTTCTAGTTCTAAATTAAATACAAAACAAGTTTGTGGTATCTGGGCTAATCAAGTTGCGGGTCTTTGAGATATTCTGAGTGATTTCCAAAAAAAAAAAAAAAAAAAAACAAAAAAATCTAATTCATAGCGAAGTACAATTATTATATTGTATATGTATATGCTATATGCGTTTAGAGATGCGACTTACTGCTAAATTGTGTTTCTTGTTTGTTTTGTACACTTACACTTAACTGGATGCCTAAGAATCGTAGTATTTATGGTTCAAGTAGTAATTATAGTATGTTAAGAATTGCGCTTAAGATTATATTGAATCGTAATCAAACAGATTTCTCGTTTCGGTTTTAAACAACTTTTCCGCTTAATCCTAGCTGTTTCTGCTCTGTTCCGTTCCTTTTGTTTCTCTTTATGCTTAACCCTAACGCTAGTCAAACATAATTTACTTATATATATAGATACAAATTATTAAATCTATATAAGTGTGTGTTTGTGTTGCATACAAATTACAATAGTTTTTTAAAGGAGGGGGAGAGAGTTACAAGCAATTAAAAACTGCGCCTAGTTGAAGCCTCCAAAGCTGCAGCAGCCTCTGGCCTCTGGTTCTCTCTCGGGGCAGACGATGACGACGCCTACATATGGTATATATATGTATATATATATAGTTTATAATACAATCGGATTAGTTCAACTTGATTAGTTTGCATTACGGATTATGGTTTGTTTGTTTCGTGTATAGATTACGCTTTTAAGGATTACAACTCCAAACTTTGACTTTCTACGACTTTCTTAATCATGCTTCAGCACTATGCGCGCCGGCGCTTTGCTGCGCTGCTTGCTGCCTCCTCCTCCGCCGCTGCCGCCTCCTCCTCCTCCTCCGCTGCTGCTGCCGCCTCCTCCTCCAGAGCTCGCCTGTCGCTTCTCCAAGCGATCAAAGATTCCGCCTGCGCCTCCTCCACTGCCGCTGCTCTTGCGCTGCATCAACTGCTCCTCACGCTGCTGCTGCTGCCGGCGATCTCTTTGCCTGCCATGCGAGAACTGCTCGCCGCCGCCGCCTCCTCCGTTGCCGCTGCCGTTGCTGGTGGGCTTCAGCACCACACGCCGCTGACCAGTCGCAGCTCCGCTTCCACCTCCGACCCCGCCTGAAGCGGCCGTCGTTGCGGAGCCCACACCGCGCACTATTTTGTGATTGCGCTTGACCACCAGCAGCTCGGGCGTCGCCGACCTTTTGGTGGCACGCGACTGCGATGTCGGTTGCGGGGGCGGTGGTGATGGTGTGGCCAGCAGGCGATCCTCCTCGTCCAGCAGCAGATCATCGTCATCGTAGTCCAGCTCCACCTCATCGTCGCTGGGCGTGCCCAGCCGCAGCATGCCCATCTCACGCCCCTTGCTGCTGCTTGTGGGCGGTGTGCCGCCTGCGGCTCTTCCCGACAACTGCTGTTGCTGCTGCTGCTGCGGATGGTGATGCTGTTGCTGCTGTTGCGACTGCTGGTGATGATGATGGTGCTTGCTGGACGGCGCCAAGTGCTCGGTGATGCTGCGCTTCGCCTCTGGCGCTATTTTTGCTGCCGTCAGCTGCTTGCGTCCTGCTCCCGACTGCAACTGTTGCTGCTGCTGTTGCTGTTGTTGCCTGCCGCGCGTGTCGTCGTCGCGTCGCTTCAGCGAAATCACTTTACGCTCATTGTTGCCCAGCGCTGAACGCTGCTGCTTTTGTGCGCTGCCAGGCGCCGACGCTCCTCCTCCTCCACCCGACTGGCCACCAACTGCACTCTCTGCGTCCTCGCGTGGAACCGGGCTGTGCTGTTCGGCGCGCTTCTCCTGCAAAACCAATTGAAATAAGCGTAATGTGCATTTGTCCTTTCGAAGCTCGAAATAGAGCCTGAAGATAGACTCAGAAGTTCTTCTATAAATCTCATGTTAGTTTAATAAAGAATGTTTCCAAAGAATTCCCTGAAATTCGTATCTTCCAGTAACTCAAAAACTGGATTCTTTAGTTTCGTTTACCTATTTTTATTAAAATAAAAATATAAACCTATTGTGTTTTTTAAAAGTAAGTTTTTGTTCATTCTCAATTTATTGCATCGCATACAAAATTGTCCAGAAATTTGGAATTTAAAAAATATTACCTTCGAAACAGAGCGTTTCTAATTGTGAGTCGATTATGTAATGTTATTTTATTTTAATTAAAGTTGTGTTTTGTTATTTTGTTGTCCATATTGTATTGTTTGTGATTTTATGATTATTTTGTAGCGACCTTCTTATGTCGTATTATTTTGTAAGCTATGTATGTACATAAAAACATGTTTGTCCTGATTCATTGACTAAACTATCAATCCACATTTTATCGTGTAGCAACTGTAACTTTCTTAAATTAGGTAATTTCATATAAGGCTGGGTCACTGATTATGCCGTAGGAGAACCCTTATTTTAAGAGGCGACTAAAGGGACGGGATGGGAGCACTAAAGATTCCAGCCAAGGTATGAATTTCTTCTACTAATACATGTTTTCTCTCTCGACTCACCTCATGCTGTTTTTCCTCGGCGGCGCGTCGCCGTTTCAGCTCCTTGTCGCGCATAATCTTCTCGCGCAACTGCTTCTGCTTCTCGATCTCCAGGCGATAGGCGCGCGTCTCCTCATCCTCGTCGCTGGGCTGCACAGTTAAGATAAAGAGCGTGGCATTAGTCGATTGCAGAATGAATTGTATTGTATAAGTATTGTTATTACCATGGCGCGACTGCCGCCGGCGCTGCTCTCCAAGGCGCGATTGCGCGGCTCGCCCGAGAAGGGATTCCGCGGCCCGTTTGGCGAACCGCTGCGACGACGCTTGGCTGCAGCGGCGCCTCCGCCGCCGCCAGTGGCAGCTCCCGCTGCTGGCGGTGCTCCTCCGGCAGCGGCAGCGCCACCGCCACGATTCTCATCGCGCTCTCGGCTGGCGGCACGTCGATAGCCGCGATTGCCGCCAGCTGGACGCGCTGCGGCACCTGCTGCTCCATAACGATCCCGTTCGCGCTCCCGCTCTCGTTCGCGCTCCCGTTCACGCTCCCTGTCTCGCTCCCTGTCGCGCTCTCGCTCCCTGTCGCGTTCTCGGTCTCGCTCGCGATCGCGTTCACGCTCGCCGCCACGCTTCAGCGGCGAGTAGCTGCGTCCACGCGATCGACTGCGGCTGCGACTGCGACGTCGTTCGCTCAACTGGGCCGCCGATGATGAGGAGGAGGACTGTGCATTGGCGCTGCCGCCGGAGCTGCTGCTGGGCGGCAGGGGCGAGCGACGCAGCGTGCGCTTCTCAAAGTACTGCCGATTCTTGTTAATGAACTCCTCCTGCTGGCGCAGCAGCTCCGCCTCGCTGTTGATGGCCGGCACAAAGTGCGTCTCCTTGATGAACTTGTTGGTGGCCGCCTCGACGCCGCCCTTGAAATTGGGATTGATCAGCACCTTGCTGACGACGCCGCGCGGCACAGCTGCCGCTGCTGTTCCCTGCTGTCCGCCACCTGCGCTCGGCTGTGCTCCAGCCGATTGCTGCTGCTGTTGTGCCCCTCCAGCAACATTGCCCTGCTGCTGCTGCTGTTGTTGCTGCTGCTGCTGCTGCTGTTGCATGTGTGGCGGCGGCGCACGCATGTTCATGCCGTTCATGTAGCCGCCGCCTCCTCCGCCACCTGACTGCATCATGTGCGGTGGCAGCGCCTGCAGCGGTGGGCGTGGCATTCGCGTGCCCGGCAGCTCGTTTTGCTGCGGCCGCCAGCCGTTGTGCGGTCGCATGTACTGCGGATGTGGCTCGTAGCCGGACAGCGGCAGCGGACCCTGCCCCGGACCCGGACCAGCAACTTGGCCCGGACCCGGACCTTGCCCAGGCCCAGGACCAGGTCCCGGCGGCCCATAGCCGGGCGGCGCATTGCGATACGGCGGCGGCGGACGCATGCCAGGCGAATGTGTCCCCACTGGCGATGCATGCGGTGGTCCCTGGCCCAGCAGCGCTCCATTCCGATACGCGGCTGCGGCCGTGGCGTAGCCCAGGGGCAGCGGCAGTGGCAGCGGTGGCTGCAACAGACCGACGCGCACCTGATCATGCGCATGCGCATGTGGATGCGGCTGCTGCTGTTGTTGCTGCTGCTGCTGCTGCTGTTGATGGTGTGGATGCGGCAACAGATGCGCTGGCGGGCCGTTGTTGTTGTTGTTGTTGTTGCTGTTGTTGTTGTGGTGATTGTTGTGGCTGTTGTTGTGATGCGAGTGCAACATGTGCGGATTGTGTAGATGCGGGGTTGGGGAGGCACCTGTGGCTGCAACGCCCGATTGGTTGCTTGTGTATGGCGACTGTTGTTGTTGCTGCTGCTGCTGCTGTTGTTGTTGTTGTTGTTGTTGTTGTTGTGAGGGAACTGACGTTTGTGGAGGCTGTTGGGGTGCGTATGGGCCTGGAATGAATGCGGTTTGCAGTGTTAGTGTCTGTTGTGACTGTGATTGCAGTTGTAATTGTTGCTGTTGCGTTGTTGGCGTCGCCAGCAGGCAGGTTGCATTACCGGGTGGCATGAAGCGGGACATCGACGACATGCCGCCCATCATCCGCTGCGGATTGAACATGTGCGGCGGCCCCGGACTGCGCAGCAGATGATGGCGTGCGCCTCCCATGCCTCGCTTGTTGTTCAGATTGCTGTTGTTGTTGTTGCTGCTGTTCGGATTGTTGCTGTTGAAGCGCACGTTGCCAGGTCCAGCCATGCGCGGTTTATCTGTAACATCGATACGATTAATTGCAGCGGCACAAATTAATTCCGCAAGTTCGATGTTAAGCTTTATCTACAAAACTATTTATTCTGATGGACTAACCGAACTATCAACTCACTGCCGCATAGCCAAGGTAAGAGCTAGTAAAGTAGGCTGCAATATTTACACAACACAGTTTTTTTAAATTCTCATTCTAACTATACTAAATTGCCCGTGAAAATTAATATGGAAGCCTTTATTATTATTGGCCAAAAACACGGACACATGGTTTTGAAAGTAAAAATTGGCATTGGCAGTATCCAGAGAATAGTGTTGACTCATCTTTAAATTGGATATTAAATTAAATTTAAATGTATTTTGTTTTCAGGATAAACATTATCTACGAAGTACTTAAATATCAATGTACCCAATTCTTGGTAAACATCTTTCTTCGTTAAGTTAAAACACAAACCATATCAAGAATTTGAAGCCGTGCTTATCAAAGACACGAACCTGGTCCAAAATAATAATATATACATATGTACATAGATCTTCAGCTATTTCATTTAATTCTTTAGAAACATGAGCCATTTTACTGAAATAATTCAGCCCCGTTCGCAAATTAAATAAATAATACAAAAATGACTTCATTATTTTCCACTTTTACTTTTCCCAATCAACAAATTTTGTTTGTTTGTGGCAACAATTACTAAATAAATAACTATGTTGGCTCTATTAAACTTTGATTAGAGATGTATTTACAGTCTTTAGTTTACTAATTAAATGTATTTCCTTAAATGCATTAATTCAGGTGAAGTTCACAATTATACACATACTATAAATACACCTAATAAGGCTGCTCAAGCGTTTCAGCTATCGTCTCTTTATAAAATTATTTTCTAATACCGACTTTATTTAAATAATGAAATTGAATTTCATTATTAATATTCACGAATTGCAACTTTAATTATTAGCAATTAATATGACTTCCGTAATTTAAATTCCGAAAGTTTTTTTTTTTGTTTTTTTAGAGAAAACGTGCCAAACCTTTGCAAACAATTTGATTTAACAATTAGCAAGCTCTTTTTCATATCTTAGCATATAGCAAGAAATACACTTAACATTTATGACAGAATAAGGCAATTACTAAAACTAAAACAATAATTTAACAATAACAATCCTTAAATTAGAGTTTTAAAGGATAATACATTTACTCAACTAAAAGCATATTCTATATATGTACGTATATGTAATTTAAACTCACCTGAATGATGCCGCCTGAACAGCGATTGTTGCTGCATCGAGTGCTGCTGTTGCTGCTGCTGTTGCTTGTTGTGGTGTTCCGATCTTTCGCTGGCTGTTTTGAAGTTGGTGCGCTCCTCACGCTCCTCGTCATCCTCACGCGGATCGGGGGGCTCCGAGGTGAAGCTGGCGTTGGGCAGGCTCTGCTGCGATGTGTTCAGCATTGAGGAATGCCCAGCATCGAGATCTGTATCACTGGCCTCAACCTCAGTCTCCGTTTCCAGCTCGCTGCTGGCAATATCATCGTTGCCAGCATTATTCGCAGTCGCTGTTGGTTTACTGTTATTCGCAGCTGCTGCTGTTGGTTGTCGCTGTTTCCCAGCAAGAATATCTTCATCGTTCTCCTGCTCACGCGAGGTCGCTTGCTCCTTGCTCGAGGCTGCATTTGTTGTGGAGGTGGCTGCCGCCAATTCAGTGACTTGCGCCGCCGTCGTCGTCTCGCTGGCAATTGCCGTTGTTGTTGTCTCAGCAGCAGCCACAACTGTGGCGCTGCTCGAGTCCTTCTGCTCTGCTGTTGCTTCAACAGCGGGCGGCTGCTGTGCTGCAGTCCTCGCTGCTGCCGCTGCCGCCAACTGTTCCTTGTGCTTCCGCAGCTGCTCTTGTGCCCATTCCTCGGCCTCAGCGCGCATCTGCAGCTTCACCTCGCTGGTCACATCTTTTTCCAGTTCTGTACAGAGAGTAAAGTCGTTAATGTAATTCATTCAAAAATTCGTAGATCTGCAGACCAGACATACCTTCATCGGAGAGCAGCAGCTCGTCCTCGTCGGCGCCGAGCAGCGCCTGATCGTCGATGTCGTCGCCCAGGCCTAGTTCATAGTTGAGCAAGTCGTCGCTGCAAACGCAATAGTAAACATTAAAGTGACACACATATGGCAGTATAACAAAACTAATGTCAATAATTATTAATATAAAGATGACAAACAAATGACAACAGCAAAACAAAAGTACACTAAATTACAATGCATATTTGATGTTATTCATTTCCATTTCAACATTTCATTTATTACAAGTCGTGCGTGGTGTAAAAGACATGTTGTTGTTTATTGCGTTTTCACCACTCGCAACTGCTGCAGGGATCTTTTTCACCCACACACAAACACGCACACTTGCGAATGCCTTGAAAATATGTATGCGTGTATTGTGTGTTTCTGTGTGTGGACATATTTTGAGGTACATAGCAAAAATGCTGTACAACTTTTGCACTAGCGCTGTTGTTGCATTTGTGCAGCCAATTGCTTCGTCGTCATTTATAATGTTTAATCACTCTTGTATTTGCGAATTCTTTTGCATTTTTCACTTACTTAATGTCCGACATTTTGAGTGCGGGGACCAGACCACCACCACCACCACCGCCAGCCGACAGAGAGAGCGAGCAAGCGAGAGGGAGAGAGGCAGCAGCGGCAGCTGTTGACGCGCGTCTGTATGTGTGTGTATGTGATTCTGTGTTTTCGTATGTGTGTGTGTGTGTGTTTGTATGCGTGTGCGCGTTATGTGGATTAAGTAGAACAAACGTTTGCCTACTTCACTTGGCCGTTTATAACATTTTGCGCTAATTCGTTTTGCACTTGCACTTTATTACACGATCGAAACACTCAGCATATTTTAGCAATTGAAATCAAAAATATATATTGCTTGAAAACCGAAATGAAAACGCTGCGGTGCTCAGCGTTTTCCACACGCAGTTTTTTTTTTGTGTGCAGTTTTTCACTTTTCAGCACTCGCGAGTTTAGGATCACTACACAACACTGAAACATCAGTGCTGCCACTTTCGATACGGGCAACTCATGGTCTGGCCATTGATGTTGGTATTATTATTTAAACCCAATTTCGTTGTATACTTTTAAAAAAAAGCTATTAGTTCTTTTCTAATTTCGCATTTTGTCAAAAATGGCTATTGCCAAAGAGAAGTGTTCTAAATGTAGACTATATATTGCAAAACCAATGTGTTTTTAATGACGCGCGTTTTGAAACCATACCAAAAATGGCATATTGGTAAAATTTAAACAGGTGGCAGCCCCAAAAGATAAAGGAAAAATATTAGGAACTTATCTGAGAAGTACATTTATTAGGCAATTCACATTGACCCCAAAACAACGAATAACAATTTACAAACATATTGGTATAAAATAATGAAAAAGCTTTTATGGTATTTTTTTCAAGCTTCACCTGAATTCGATAAAAAAAAATATTGCTCGTTCTTCGTTTTTTAATTTTTTTCGAAAAATACTATTTTCAACAGAAATCTGAATGATAGAAAGTACGCTTAAAAAAAAATGTTATAGATGTCGTCTAGATTTTTAAAAATAAAGCGGCTTCAAATGACGCGCCTTTTTGCAAATATACCATTTTTCCAAACGAATTATTTTTCGGTATATTTACGAAATGTAGCCTTTGGTCACATGAGGATACAGATGTTGAGCTTTGGGAAAGCTCAGTTTTTGAGAAACAAAAAGTCTGAATTCACACGGTACGCAATGTTGAGGCGCCCCAGCAGCTGTGCGCATTAATTAGAAATCCAAATATTCGTTTCGTGCGGAAAAATTGACAAAATTTAAAAGTAAACCGATCCGGATGCGATGGTGGTAGTCATAAAAGTGCAAATGAGTGTTTGATCCGAAACGCAATTCGCTCACGTCAAAGGAAAAAATTAAATTGTTGAATGAAAGCAGAGAGGATAGAGTGAGCAAGAGCGAGAGAGAGAACAAATATAAAAATTTATTGTGTTGCAATTAGCCAAGTTACGATAATCCACACACACACACACACACACACACAAGTTATTTCGGCACTTTTATTATTTTTTTTTTGTTTTTATACATGAGCCAGTGCACGCACACACACGCATACACTCACACAAACACGTCCACCGATGCACACACACACACACACACACACACAGAAACACACTCACACAGACACGCGAGTGGTTAAGTCGCTGCTGATAAATTGAATAAGATTCGAGTTGGAAGGAAAACTTCGCTAATTAGAGCAACTACAACTGCAATGCAAATTGGAAATCGGAAATGAATGACGAGCGAATAGTGAATGCAAAAAATGCGCCAGGCGACCAACAACAACAACAGCTGACTAATCCGACACAAGGAGGAGAACTGCAATCGTTATCGATGCCATCAGCAGGAGCAACAGCAGTGCAATCGTTATCGACGCCAGCAGCCATGGAATCGTTATCGCAGTTTGAAACGCCTGTTGCCAGGGTTCGCCTGCCCATCGAGGGCATGACCTGCCAGTCGTGTGTGCGCAACATCGAGACAAATCTCGCCGAGAAACCCGGAGTGCTCCACGTGCGCGTCAAACTCTCTGAGCACGCCGGCTACTTTGACTACAACAGCACACAGATTACGGCCGCCCGCATTGCACACGAAGTGGATGAAATGGGCTTCGATTGCAGCTATCAGCCGGAGCTGCATCCGGCCAGCAGTCAAGTGAACATCCGTGTCCTGGGCATGACGTGTCAGTCTTGTGTGCGCAACATCGAGGGCCACATGGCGAACGTGCATCCAGGCATCCAACAGATCGAGGTGCAGCTGGCCGAGAAGAATGCTCGAGTGCGCTACAATCCCGAGCTGTTGGCGCCGGCGGAGATTGCCGAAATGATCGATGACATGGGCTTCGATGCGAGCGTTGCCACAGCATTGGAATCCAGCACATCAACTGCCTCATCACAGACCGCTTCGCCCCGCAAGTCGCCTTCGCCGGCGAGGCAACAGCAACAGGTCAATGGCAATGCCGTCTTACTGCCCATTGAACAGGAGCTGCTGACCAAGTGCTTCCTCCACATACGCGGCATGACCTGTGCCAGCTGCGTGGCCGCCATTGAGAAGCACTGCAAGAAGATCTATGGCCTCGACAGCATCCTGGTTGCTCTGCTCGCCGCCAAGGCGGAGGTCAAGTATAATGCGAATGTTTTGACCGCCGAGAACATTGCCAAATCGATCACTGAGCTCGGCTTTCCCACGGAGCTCATCCATGAGCCCGACAACGGCGAGGCCGAGGTGGAACTCGAAATCACGGGCATGACCTGCGCCTCCTGTGTCCACAAGATCGAGACCCATGTCCTCAAGCTGCGCGGCGTCACAGCTGCCTCCGTCACGCTGCTCACCAAGCGCGGTAAGTGTTGATTTTGCAACATCCTTTTTTTTTAAGTCGAAGGAGAAAGTTGAAAAAATGGTCTAAAGATTTCACAGGAAATGCCACTTAAAATTATAGTATAAATAATAAATTAAATTCAATTACTAGCAGAGAGCAACAGGTCTGAGCAGTTTATCCTTTGCTAGTTAAATTTAGTTTTATTTTGATGCATTTATGCATTTTGTGGTCGACAAATTCCTAAGATTACTAGCATATTATATTGAGCCTACTTATGCTGAAGAATAGTTATATGCTTGTCAAACGAATGTCAATGCGTGATTGAAAATAGTTCGAGTAGGAATTCCCCAATATGTTGTTGTTTACCTTCTAGTTCTAGGCTGTGAATCCTATATATTTAAATACTAAACTAAATTTCTCACGCTCTCTGCGCTATCTGTTTTGTATGGCAAAAATGACACATAATATTTAATATCCAGTTTCATAATCAATGTTGTGAGCAAGAAGTCAATATTTGCATTAGTAGCAGCTGCTGCAGCGGGTTTATGGACATAAGGCACGTCTGCTAAACAGTGTCGCAACAATTGATCGTCAATTTTATATTCAAGCACCTGTTTAATTCCCGCAGCTGGCGAGAAAAGAAAGATTTTTACTATAAATCTAGCACTAAAATCCCTTTACAACGGACAGAGAGCATTTTTCTTTATATAGTATATTATGTAGTTGGTTTATTGCTTGATAGATAAGAATTGCGGGGGCATTGGCTCACAGCACACTGAGAATAACAACAATACAATAGAGCTAGGCGATTATACTACATAACAACTTATTATCTGGGTTACTATACCGACATAGTCCGAGAAAATCGTTCAATAATATAGTTGAAACTAGATGCGGATATATGTTCTAGTAAAGTACCTTTGGGGCGGGGAAATATCCAATACTCTTTGAGTCACAGTATTTCCCAAACAAAGGCGATTGTGAACTCTTTATGGGGATCACATATGTGCAAATATTCGTAGCATGATCACAATGCCAATCGAGGGGCGCCTTTGTTTTGTTTTATTTTGCTTTGCTCTGCTTCGCTTCGTTTCGATTCGTTTCGTTTGCCTTTTGATTGGAGCAGCAAACACAGCTTGAGATACAGATACACAACTTGAGATTGAGATACAACTACAGCCACAGTTTGAGATACAGCTACAGCTATAGTTTGATTTACAGCTACATTTCGCTTACTCGCTTACAATTTCAATTGACTTTCAAACGAGAAAAGCAGCGATCATGCAACGTTTTCTAAAGCCTTCAAACCGAATGCTGCCCCCCAAAGTGCAGCTCATGTTTTAAGCAGAAAGTGAAAGAGCTTCGCTCTCTGTCTCTGTCTCTGTCGCGGTCGCGGTCTCCCTCTCTCTTTGTTGCTCCTTAAGCTGTTTTTTGTTAATTTTTTGTGGGTTTCTTTTTGCGCTTTGCTTCGTTGCGCATGCGCAACGTTTACATTCACCTTCTCTTCAATCTTGTCGCAGATTTTCGCTTAAGACAAAGATATACATATAAGTTGGATACAAAGATATGTAGCAGTATTATGCAAGATCATGCTCGCAAAAAACTCCATCATAGGAAGTCGAGGCTAGCGTTCTTGTTATTGCCATTCCCTGCCATCGGTTTTGCAGTTTTTGATTGTTTTTAATCACGTCCATAACTATTTTTCACTCAAACTAGTTAACTGGCAGCACACCAGTCATAGATACTGTGTACTTTCACAGCGAATAATGTAATATACCTTACAAAAGGGCTGTGGAATTTTCAGAATATCAAAACAAGATGTTAAGACAGACGTACGCCAAAAGTGCGTTTGCTAATTTTGTGGAATGGGATTTATAAATGCATTCCTACGATTATGATGTGAAATTCAACTATTGTTTATGATAGACAAATAAACAAAATACTCGTAGTTGTTGTGAAATAAATTGGATATTGAGGATATGTGAGTATTAAACTGCAGTTTGCAATGTGAAATGAATTTCATGCAAACAGAATCGAAAGCACAAGCCACATGCCAATTTCAGTTGCTCCATTTGTTGTTTATTGGCTTCTTATCAAAGTTCGTTAGTAAGTCATGTAAATTTTGCTTGTTGTCGATTAATTGTTAAGGAAAAACTGTTGTTTGCGTATTTTCATGGCCACGCCAGAAGCTGAAGGCAAAACACGAAAGTTTGAAGCAAAAAATAAACTTGTTCCAAGCTGAGAGGAACATATGTTTTTGGCTGACGATGCTTATCAGATAAGTGACGTTGACGCGAAGTTGGGAAGTACAACAGTAGCAGCTAGAACAATACAAAAAATGTTCTTAAAATGAAAATGAATCGAATGCGATAAGATGCAACAGCATTCACATCACCAATAGCAACAACAATGGGCAGCTATTGAAATTGTGGGTGTAAGCACTCGACACACACTCACAGAACTCGCTTTTATCTGCAGTGAATGAGAATCGATCGATCGATCGATCGATCGTCGCGTTGTCTCCGTCATCGCCGCATGTCGATTTGGTGATAATTATAATTAACGTTCAATATTTCGCTCGATCGTCCAGCTAATGTGTTAATCCGCCCCGCGCTTCAATATTTGATTTTTGCACACGACCAAATTTTGCCATTTGCGGAAATCTTATTTAACAGCTAAACTGCTAACTTCCGGTTTTCTCGTTTTTCGGGTTGCCCATTTTCCAAAAGAAAGTTGTACGACGGCATAAAAGTAGTATTATTATTATTATAGAGTTATGCATATATCAACTACATTTGCATTCACATTTTAAAACAATTTTCGAAGCTGCAACTACTTAGTGTTTTTAATAAGCTCTGGTTGAAGAAATAAATCCTATATTTCCCGACCAATTGCAACTTAAAATTTGAAGTATTTGTTGAAGTTTTGAAAAGCCCCCCCTTCTATCAACAGTCGTCAACTATGTTTGTGAAAAACTGCCTCACATTTTAGTAAGTCAGTCATTAATTAGAACCCCCTGCACTTAACAATCCAGTGCGTCACATAAAACTTACGCTTTTTAAGATTTACTTCAATTCTAATTTCAGAAAGATTCGTATTTCAAATATTTCTAACTTGTGAGCTTCTATATTGGCGTGCCATTAATGAGTAGATGCAATTATTTAATATTAAATATATCCAGCTCTCCTACAATTTTTTGTAAGCAAATTTACTCTTCTATCAGTTGCATGAAAAATGAGGATACGAAGCCAAGTTCATTTGATATGAAGTTCACTGAACAAGTTCAATAGAACGAAAGTTTGCATCGCTAATTGCAGTTTGTGATGAAATCGTTATCGACTGAAGTGATTCAGTCCGTCAGAGAGCATTTAATGGGTCGGCATCAGCATCGTGGGCGAAGGAGGAGGAGTATTTGAAA
Source organism: Drosophila formosana (assembly GCA_035045625.1). Classification (NCBI taxonomy): domain Eukaryota; kingdom Metazoa; phylum Arthropoda; class Insecta; order Diptera; family Drosophilidae; genus Drosophila; species Drosophila formosana. The sequence goes on along the minus strand of JAWNOW010000143.1, from coordinate 1,696,623 downwards.
CAAGTTGGAAGCTCGCCAGCTGAAGATCAATGACCCGTTCAATGAAAGTTTGCTACAGTAGTGAAATCCCCCTTTGAACTTAATTGCTGTCTGCGAAGAATTTTTGTTTGTTTTTTGCTCATGCAAATTAGCTGGTAATTTTCTGTTCTTATCTGCCCTGCAACACACATATGTATAAGACAGATAAATAGTAGTGACAACTAGCTAGAGTAATAATAAGTGTGTACATATCTAGATAAGACGATAATTAATCGTCGAGTCATTCAACTCGGGGCGTGGTGGTAACTGCTAACTGTGAATGCCCCTGAAAATATTTGGAGTTCTTTTTCCATTGCCTGGGAACATGTTAATCAAAGGCTACAATGCTGCCATTCCATATAACATCAATAACTACAAAAACACACGGTCGACAATGTTAAAAAAATGCTCTCGTATCTTATCGATAAGTTACAACAACAAGAACAGCAGCAACATCGACAGGAAGAAGCAGCAGAAGCAGAACAATGCAAACTAGACAAAGCTTCTGGGCTTGCTTTGGCGGCGTCAAGTTCAACAGCCCACACACACCTACACACACACACACACACACACACACATATACTCACGCATACATAATCACACACGCAGTCGTAGTAAAGCGCATGCAGTTGAAATTTGAGCTGAGTGATTAACGAACTTTGTTTTGCATGCAGTTTCGTCGGTCCAGCCGAATGAGCGAATCGATGGGAGTGGAAAGGGGTGGTAATGGGGAGGGGGAAGGGGCAACCGGCAGCTCCAGTTTGCCATCGAAATGGAACCGGTCTCGTAGTCGTCATGTCAATAAATAAAAGAGCGAAGAAATTCAAAAAATAGCTGAGAGCCAACTAAATACTTACGCGCTTATGCGCTCCAATTCCAATTGCCAGACAACAAAAAAAAAATGTACACAGGCGTGGCCATAAAAGTGATAACACCAGCCTACGCAACAGTGGTGGCTGGCTGATGAAATCGATCAGCGGGTATAATAATCTTTATAATTTTGGTTCGTCTTTAGTCCTGTTTTTAATAAATTATTATTTATTTCTCATAATTGATTTGCTCTCCATCTTATCGATAACAAAAACATTTGTTAGTCTCGCACAATCAGCAGCAATATTTGTTTATCACCTTGTTTTTGTTTAAAATAGATTTTGGTTTACTATGAGGAAAAAGCATTTACAATTTTATTACATTTTATGGCCCTTGAAACGTGTTAATCGAATTTAAATTAGTCATCTCTATTTTGTTGATAAATGATGAAATTTATTTTGCATATTCCAGAACAAGTTCCCCATTTTATGATTAGTTGGTGAACAACACTTTTAATCTACTTTTGTTTAATTCTCAAGTCTATGTACATAAGTTTGGCTAATCTAATCTATTGTTTCGACTGCAATGAGCATTTACAGCTCTTAATTAGTTCCACGTTTCACTTGTTTTACAAACATTTGCGGCAAATAAGTTTAGCCCAATTCTCTTAATTCGCCTGATAAGTTTAATCAGCTTTTTAAATGGCTCTAACATTGGGCAACTTTCGGATGTACTTAAAGCGCTGCGAGGGAGCTTTTTATCTGCCGTCTAATACAGATTAGATTAAGCTGCACTTAATGCATTAGACAGTTAGTTATAAATAAAGCATCTCATTAAGATTTCTAAAGCATTGTTTTGGCCAAACTAATAGAGTAAATAAAATAGTTCGTATTGAACTTCAGAGCATGTATTGTTTTTACATGTGATTTTTGTTCGATTAACATAATCAAAAAAAAAAAAATAATTGTTCCCAATTATTGCCATAAAAATTGAAAACATTTTGTATTGTTTCCCTTGACAGCAATAATTGTTGCATAAGTTGTCGCTTGCCATTTAATTAGCATAGCCTCTTTTGTGTTCTGGTTACCGATTACCGGTTAGAAGAATCAGGAAGCAGTCTATAAATTGCGAGTGCTTTCGTGCAATTTCTTTTGCAATCAGCGAATGCGATCTATCGCTTGCCTTTCACTCGTCGTCATGTGGAACGTGACTGTGGCGGCGAATTTGTGGGTCACAGTGCACGCCATGCCAATTATTATGGACGCCAGTGTGCAGCTTGAACCGCTTTTATTAATGTGGCTTTCTCCGCTTGCTTTGTTGCAGGCAAATTCCGGTATGTCACGGAGGACACGGGACCGCGCAGCATCTGCGAGGCCATCGAGGCGCTGGGCTTCCAGGCGAAGCTGCTCAGCGGGCGCGACAAGATGGCCCACAACTATCTGGAGCACAAGGAGGAGATACGCAAGTGGCGCAACGCCTTCCTCGTCTCACTCATCTTCGGCGGGCCCTGCATGGTGGCCATGATCTACTTCATGCTCGAGATGAGCGACAAGGGCCATGCGAACATGTGTTGCCTGGTGCCCGGCCTCTCCATGGAGAATCTGGTGATGTTTCTGCTCTCGACACCCGTCCAGTTCTTTGGCGGCTATCACTTCTATGTGCAGTCGTATCGGGCCATCAAGCACGGCACCACCAACATGGATGTGCTCATCTCGATGGTCACAACCATCTCCTATGTCTACTCGGTGGCCGTTGTCATCGCTGCGGTGCTGATGGAGCAGAACAGCTCGCCGCTGACCTTCTTCGATACGCCGCCCATGCTGCTGATCTTCATCTCGCTGGGACGCTGGCTGGAGCACATTGCCAAGGGCAAAACGTCGGAGGCGTTGTCCAAGCTGCTCTCCCTGAAAGCAGCTGATGCGCTGCTGGTGGAAATCTCGCCGGACTTTGACATCATCAGCGAAAAGATCATTTCCGTGGATTATGTGCAGCGTGGCGACATCCTCAAGGTGATACCGGGTGCCAAGGTGCCCGTGGATGGCAAAGTGCTCTACGGCCATTCCAGCTGCGACGAATCGCTCATCACCGGCGAATCGATGCCGGTGGCGAAGCGCAAGGGGGCCGTGGTCATTGGTGGCTCCATCAATCGCAACGGGGTGCTGCTGGTGGAGGCGACGCACACTGGCGAGAACACAACGCTGGCGCAGATTGTGCGACTCGTGGAGGAGGCTCAGACCTCGAAGGCGCCCATCCAGCAGCTGGCGGATCGCATTGCCGGCTACTTTGTGCCCTTCGTGGTGGCCATCTCGAGTGTCACGCTCATTGGCTGGATCATTGCGGGCTTTGTCAATCCCGATCTGGTGCCGGTGGCCATGGAGCATAAGATGCACATGGATCGCAACACCATTGTCATCAGCTATGCCTTCAAGTGTGCGCTCAGCGTGCTCGCCATCGCCTGCCCCTGTGCCCTGGGCCTTGCCACGCCCACTGCCGTCATGGTGGCCACGGGCACGGGCGCAACGAATGGAGTGCTGGTCAAGGGGGCCACAGCCCTGGAAAATGCCCACAAGGTGAGTTGACACGCTATTATGGACACCAGTGTCGCCCAAAATTTAATGGAGAAAGAAAATAGTAAAATTGAATTAAATTGGAATGATGATATATTTCTTAATTTTGCAAGTATTCTTTTAATATGCATAATATTTAATAACAATTAAAAAGCATTTTAATAGTTTTGTTCCAAAATAAGATTAATGCAAATTAATTGAATCGCAAACTAGATTCACTAATTCAAAGGCGATTTGATTATCGATCTGTTATTAATTTGAAAACCAATGGATTATTAAGCAAGTTTGATTTTAATTTCCAGCAACAATTCATAAAGATTTAAATCGATTCGTTTGAAATAAAAAAAATTGAAAATATACTTAATTGAATAATAATTATAATAATCATCGCAAAGCTTAGTTAATTGGGCAAACATTGAATCGTTATAAAATTCACTAATCAGTTCTCTTTGCCCTCTTTTTGGACAGGTCAAGACGGTGGTCTTTGACAAGACGGGCACCATCACACACGGCACTCCCATGACCAGTCGGGTGACGCTCTTTGTGCCGCCCCAGGTGTGCAGCCTGGCACGCGCCCTCACCATCATTGGGGCGGCGGAGCAGAACAGCGAGCATCCCATTGCCTCGGCGATAGTGCACTTTGCCAAGGACATGCTGAATGTGCAGACGAGCTTCGGGAAGAGCGACAACTTCCAGGCGGTGCCCGGTTGTGGCATCCGCGCCACCGTCTCCAACTACGAGCAGGCGTTGCGCCAGGCGTGCAATGCCGAGCGCATCATCAACTATGAGAACAAGTGGCGAACGAATCCCTCGAGTGCGGTGGCCATCGACAATGGCGCCAGCATCGATCAGCTGCCCCAACTGCCGTCCAAGTTCATGGAGCAGCAGCTGCTCGCCTTGGAGCAGCAACACCCGCAGCCAGAGCATCAAGAGTCGCAGCTGGCCCAGCCGGTAATAGATGGCCCAGAGATACGCGTGCTCATCGGCAATCGCGAGTGGATGCAGCGCAACGGCATCGAGGTGCCGCTCGAGATCAGCGACTGCATGACTCGCGAGGAGCAAAAGGGACACACCGCTGTGCTGTGTGCCCTCAATGAGCAGCTGGTGTGCATGTTTGCCGTCGCCGACATGGTCAAACCGGAGGCACATCTCGCTGTCTACACGCTCAAGAAGATGGGCATCGATGTGGTGCTGCTCACGGGCGACAACAAGCACACAGCAGCGAGCATAGCCAGGGAGGTTAGTATGCCGCCAAGCTCTCCATCTAAAACGCTTTATCCTGTCTGATTCATTCACTGACTGAACTATCAGCAAAATGCATAAATTGGTGGATGGTTTCAAACATTTATTCTTGCACATTTTATTCATTCATTCATTTGATTAATGTATTTCTTGTAACCCGTCCGCCAGGTGGGCATCCGCACCGTGTACGCCGAAGTGCTGCCATCGCACAAGGTGGCCAAGATCCAGCGCATCCAGCAGCGTGGCATTCGCGTCGCCATGGTCGGCGACGGGGTGAACGACAGTCCGGCGCTGGCGCAGGCCGATGTGGGCATCACGATTGCAGCGGGCACAGACGTGGCCGCCGAGGCCGCTGACATTGTGCTGATGCGCAACGATCTGCTGGATGTGGTGGCCTGTCTCGATCTCTCGCGCTGCACCGTGCGCCGCATACGCTACAACTTTCTGTTCGCCAGCATGTACAATCTGCTGGGCATTCCGCTGGCCAGCGGTCTGTTTGCGCCCTTCGGGTTCACGCTGCAGCCGTGGATGGCGTCGGTGGCGATGGCGGCGAGTTCGGTGAGCGTTGTTTGCTCCTCGCTGCTGCTGAAGATGTATCGCAAGCCCACAGTGAAAACGTTACGCACGGCCGAGTACGAGACACAATTGGCCGCGGAGAGAGCACGTCGTCATGGCTCCGAGTCGGAGATGGACAAGTTGTCGCTGCACCGCGGCCTCGACGATCTGCCGGACATGATGAATGGCAAACGATTGACCTACAAGCGCTCCAACACCTCGCTGATTTCACGCATCTTCAGCAGCGCCAATGGCAATGGGAATGGCAAGCATGAGGAGGGATTGCTGCAGGATTGCGCTAGCGAGCGGGCGCCTCGCATCATGCAGAGCAATCGCTATCTGGGCGACACAACAGAGCTGCAGAAACTTTAAAACGCGACCAAGATCCTTTACAGTGCATTAAATTAGAGTATGCAAATTACAAAGTTTAAAATTACAACTAACAACTAAAAAAATAATACCATAATCTTAAAACTGTAAATGTATATATGCGATAATCAAAACCACAACGAGACGGAGACAAACGCCCCCAAAAAAGAACAATAACAATTACTTTAGTTTATTTTTTGTGACCCCTTTTTTTGTTTGTTATATATGTATACATTATTCCTTATTTTTTTTTTTTTGTTGGATTCGAGTTGTGTTTTCGTGAACATTTCTTGAGTATAGTTAAGTGCACTGTGACATAATAGAACAAAGTATAAAAGAAAACATTACAAAGCCGTCTACAGACAACAAGCTAAGCTATTGACTATTGTTACTTATTCTTAGTGCAATGAATAAAACAAACAAAAGAGCAACAAATCAGCTTAAGTACATAATTACACCTACATTTTGTATAACTCACTGATCTGAACCCATATCGGTTTCAACACACACACACCACTTCACACCACACATACATTGTTAAATAATTGTTGAACAAAGGCGCATTGTTGTATAAATTCATATTGTAATATTGCAATTGCAATTCGCCAATCAAAATCTGATTCGGAATCGAGCACAAATTATGAAATGAGAATGCAAAACTGAAGCTGACACATTTTTGATAAAAATTAAAAAAACGACTACATTTATATTTATATACTATATATACAAATACATATACAGATTTGTACAGCCTATTTACATGTGTTATATATAAATAATGCGCATTCTTCGAGAGTATGAATAAAAAAAGCGATGAGATCCCATACCAGCAATTCACAAAACTCTATTCTTCCATATTTCAGCGGATTTTCGAACGATATCTTGGGTTCAATAACTTAACAATTGTTTGTGTAATTATAATATAACTTATATATGCACTTTCCTGCTTACACTTGGCTGTATTCTTGTAGATTTTGAGAAGGACATGCGTTTTTGTCAACTGCAGAAATATTACTATCGATTGTCATTCAATAGTTTATGAAAAATTTAAAAAAAATTGGAAAAATTGTTCAAAAAAATGTACAAGGGGGTAGCTTGGAAATTTGGTCAAAAATTCAAAAATCCTTTGCAATTTCGCCATTTGAAGGACTAGGACAATGTCCTTTGGCATGCAGTTAGGGCTGGTTACATCAAGCACGATTATGAAATCCGAAGGACGAATATCCTTCAAGGAACAAAGTTAGAAGGACTTTTTTGTTTACAGAAAACTGGCCCTAACTCAACCATATCCTTGCTGATCCTTTTGATTCCTTCGTCAATCTATTCGTCCTAAGAAGTACTATCAGCTGGCCAAATTTGATCGTCCTTTTTGTTTTCGAGATATTCAAGATTTTCTGTATTTGTTACGATTTCCTACATTTTTTCCCCCACTGGCTAAAATGCAAAAAATGTTGCATACTTGTGAGGATAAATTAAAGCTGCAAATTGTTCGAATATTAAAAGCCATCAGCTGCAAACCGTCGAAATATAACAGAATTCCAGCCGAACTACCAGGCGAACAGAAATCTATAGCAAGCAACGGACTCCGAATTGGCGCCAAATTTAAATTAAGCAACGGACCGTTAAATTTGAATTTGAGCGGCCGTTAAGTTCGAATTTCTACCTATCTGCTTAGTGGGGCTTAAATAATTACTATTTGCCAATATTAAGCATTTCCCTAATTTTTTTTTCAACGTTTTAGTAATGAAAAACTTTTGTTTTTAAATGTAACGTATTTATTTGTATCAATAAAATCCTTATGCTAATGAAGTAACATTGTGTCTGTTAATTTGCTGGATTTATGCTTCATTAATACCTGATATTCTGATTTTATGTTAAGTTAAAAATAGTATAAAAATGCGTTTCAAGGCAGCGGACAATAAACGGAGAGACGGCAACTTGGTTCAATTATTATTTTGATTTATTTGGTTAGTTTTGATTTTTGAATGTTCGTTAGTTAATTTTTGCGTTGATTTGGAGATCCAAGTCTGTGTGTGGGGTTTGTGTCGGCAGTGCGCTGTGTTAGGTTCAGTTTCGAGTTGAGTTGTGTTGTATTTGCACTACAAATTTAAACATCCTTAATGAAATGCTAGCACTAAGACTCAAAATCTATGAATCCTGGGTCATGATTAATGTTGAATTTTGTATGTGTATTTTTTTTTTTTTGGTAGTTAAATAATTTTCCTGCGGCGTTGTCGAGGGGAGCTCACGCACTCTTCAGGGCATCCTGAATGATGGCCGGGCATTTGTTGGCGTCCGCAGCTGTGGCTGCAGTCGCCGGATTCAGCGGATACAGGTCGAGATTGGCCTTGAAGTCGGCGATGTCCACAATGGTGGTAGCATCGCCCTCCTTGGGCAGAAATGTAACATCCAATTTATTGGCGAGCATTTGGAATAGCTCCTCGTCGTCCTCATCCATCTCTTCATCTTCGTCTTCGTCTCCGTCCATCTCATCTTCGGCGTCGCCTTCAATGGTTGCTTCAGTCTTTGCTTGTTCGTCAGCTGGACCAGCAACTTGGTTCTTGGGTTTGTGGCCAATCACCTGGACAGAGATCTTGCGCATGTTTGTGATCTCGTTCTCTAGCAGAAAGGCGACAATTTCAGCCTTGGTTAGCGTACGCAGCACTTCAATCTGCTGACGGCGACGATCAAACATGTACTCCTCATTTACAATCTCGTTCCAATTGCGCGTGACTTCCGTGTTCAGCGCCATGTCGGCGACCAGTTTCAGCTTGATCAGCGAGTCGCGTGTGTGCTCGTAGTCCTCCGGGGACATATCCTCGAGTATCTGCATCATATTGTTGCGGAACACTTCGATGCGCTTCTCCACATGGCAGGCCGTTGATTTCGTCTCCTGCGAATTGACCACAATCGAGTAGCCAGCGATGCCATAGTTCATGCGGACCGTGGCGCAAACATGATAGCCCAGCTGCTCCTTGGTGCGCAGCTGATCGAACAGCGGCTCCTCTACGAACATCATCAGCAGATCCAGAATGCACTCCAGGCGCACCGTGTTGGGACCCAGCTGGTAGAAGTTCGTGATCACAGTGTTCGTGTCCTGCTCGTTCAGCGCATGACAGCGTATATAATGGGCGCCCTGTGGCAGCTGCACTGTGCGATCCTCGATGTAGGTGCGCTCCTGGATCGCCTTGCAGCCCAGGCGTGTGAGCAGCGCGTTCATCACATTGTGCGACGACTCCTCGGTGTAGTTGCCCTGGATCAGGCCCTGCACGTACAACTGCTGCGGAAATTGTGCGGCAAACTCCTGCAGATCCTTCAGCGTGATGTCGTTCAGGCTCTTGTACTTGTCGATCATCAGCCAGCGTATCTGCTCCAGCACGCACAGTCGCACATCCCTAAAACAAAATAAGGAAAGGCTCAGTAAGTCAACAAATAACATTCACAAAAGGGTTAGCAATTAAATTAAATGTTCATTAACTGCGTGTTAAATTATGTTAATGAATTTGTATTCTTCATGTGACGTATACAAGTATTTTAAATGAAAACAAATCAATTAATTCAAATACGCAAACAGTGATTTTAAATCAAAAATTAATGTAAATCTTTGTGGCGGCCAGGTGGGGGAACCTGGCTTAACCAACAATAATTAAAATATTAGCTGAATAAAACTGAAGTCATGCACAGTGATTGTAATATATGTATATAAAACGCCTGCATTATATTGCGAATGCAGGCGCTTCTATTAAAAGCGTATTGCTCTGATGCAGTGTGGCTACAAATTGTGGTTGCAACGACTTGAATTAGATTCTTACATTATGTGTGATTCACAAAGTTCATGGAATTGTAATTGGCAAATAATAATAACGTTAAGGCACTGCTGACAAGTTGACAGGGCCACTCACCTGTTGAGTTGGCGTGGCTTGATTAACGTGTTGAAGTAGCTCTTGCGCTGATCTTTCACAAACGTCTCAAGCATATCCTCGTTGAGCGTGGAGCCCACAGTGACCATGGCTTGGGCAATGGATTCGACCAGCAAATGCAGCTTCTCGTTGTAGCCACGCACCTGGAGAGTCAGGCCCTTCTCGCTGACGCTGAACGTGTAGGTGAAGCCGGCACTGGTGGCCGGATAAAGTTCCTCGCTCACATGGAACTTGACCAGTTCTTCATATAAAGCACACATGGCATCACTACGAAAGAGACAGAAACAGAGCATTAAAGTGAAAGAGAAAGACATACAAATATATGTAAATAAATAAATTACTTTTTGGCACTCTTGCGCTGCAGTGGCGAGATCAGATAAAAAGTCATGAAGGCCTCGGGCAGCTCGTACTTGTCGTCGGCGCGGAACCACAGCTCGCAGATATCGTTATGCAGCAGTTTCTTGGGCGCCTCGGGCACCTCGGGTTTGCCGCTCTTGTGCCAGTGCAGCGTAAAGTCCTGGGCCACAAAGCGATTCGGTTCGGGCAAAAACAAATCCGGCAAAGATTTCGCATCCGTTTCGTTCCAAAGCTGCTGCCATTTGGTGGGCATGGGAATGCTGGTGTACTCGGTGCCAAACCATTCCTCCTGCTTGTCGTACACCAGATTCTCGTACTTGCGGGCGGTGAACATCAGATTGAATTTGAATTCGTTCAAATGCGAAATGAGCTCGGCCAGATGCTGCTCATTGTACTCGTAGTACAGCTCCTTGCCAGTCAGCACATCCTTGGGCGGAAAGTATTTGCTGTTGATCACCAGATCCTGCACATTATCCATGGCCGGACGCTGCGATTGAAAGCGAAAACCGGTCGCCTCAATGCCCTGCTGTTCGTCGTAGATGACGCGCAAATCTGTGGGATTCGCCATCGCCACAACCTTGATGTAGGCAAAGGTGGCGGCCAGCACCTCATCGATGTGCTTGAAGCCCTCGTCCGTCAGATAGATGCAGACATTGAACAAACTGTACATCGAGTTCAAATCGAAGCCATTGTCATCGATGCCCGCGACCAGCTCCAGCGCCCACAGCTTGCGTCGCAGATAGGCACAAAGGCTGCCGCGTCCCTCGTAGCCAAACAGGAAGGAGAGGAACTGGTCGGGCTTGCTGCGATAGTACTGACGCACACTGGGCAGCACCCAGGTCAGCTCCACCTTGCACACATTCTCCACAGGCCGCACGAAGAACGCATGCTCGTGAAACTCGGGCTTGAAGGCTTGACGGTAATTGAATTGACTGAGATCGGGAGCACGCACCGTGTTGCTGGGAATCTCGGCGAAATGACGAAGGACCAGCGACTCCAGCTCCTCGATGGGCAGGCGTGCTTGGACGCACAAGTACATGCGGTTGGCGGCATAGTGATCGCGGCGGATCTCATGGAGCAACTTGTGCAGCACATCGTCATCGACGTTTTCCTTGAGGGTCTTCATGTTGCCCCAGGCAAATGTGCCATGCGGATAACCGTCGGTAGCCAGGCTGGCCAGCAGCTGGTCGCGGCGTGTCTCATCCTCCTGCACGATTTGCTGGAACTCGGAATCCACCGAGCAGCGTTCACGTTGCATTGCCTCCTGCTTCATTAGCGGATGCTTCATCAGTGCGGTAAAGTAATCAAGACTGGAGTCTAAATGCTTCTCGGCCACCTCGAAGTAAAAGAGCGTATCTTCGCAATCGGTCATGGCATTGGTGAAACCGCCGCATTTCTTGATGTGCGCATCGAAGATGTTCTCCTCAGGATACTTCTCGGAGCCCATAAATATCATGTGCTCGAGGAAATGTGCCAAGCCCTGGTATTGACGTGGCTCCGCAAACGAGCCATAATCAATCATGATGGCGCAGGCGGCAAGCTTTTCGTCGCCCACCTCGCTGTCCGTATCGGATTCGCTGTTGCCGCTACCCGAGCTAGAGGATGTACTCTCGCTGGAACTCGAGCTGTCGCTGGTCTCCGTTTCCGCTGAATTTTCCTCTGTTTCGCCGCCCACCGACGACTCCGAACTGGTGAAGCCATCGTGTGGCATAGGACTCGGGTCCGAGATTATCAAGGCGTGCATGCCATTCGCAAGCAGTAGAGACCTGGTTGAGACAAAGGATTCAATTCAATTCGATTATTTGAATAAGCTTCATACTTTTACATAATATACAAAGTGGCAACATTTGATCATGCATTTCTATAAATTCCATGAACAATAATTATTTGGACAAGTAACGTCTCTTTTATTGTAAGAACGCTTCTCTGCCATTTGACTAACATCTAAAAACATTAGATATGCTTTTTGTTTATAGCGTTGACTCATCTGAGCTACACTTCAAGCTTGTTAAGCTGCATCCGCTAGTCAATTATGATGACAGCAAATTATTAAGAATTGCAACAGAAGCTTCTCTACAACAAAACAAAGAATAGAAAAACGTGACCTACATAGCAAATTCAAATGCATGGAAACTCTTTGTTATCCATTGTTATCCACGAATTATCCATGCATGTGGTGGGGGGAAAGGTAAAGTGGGAACCACAACTTACTTGTAAATTTTTTTATCCGTCTCGGACTTATCAGGGGTGTCCAAATATTTCACTTGTTCGGACATTGTTATTGGCCTGCGGTGATTGTTTTGAACGATTGTGGTTGGGGCTTGTGGAAATAGTTTCTGTAGCGTTGTTGATGTTGTGTGCAAAAAACGACGGTACTGCAAATTTGTTGCGAACTTCTTTGTTGTTGACGCTGCAGGTGTTGTTAAAAGGCAGAGCGTGGACCATTTACCGCGGTGTTGGGCCCAAAGACGCATTCACAGTTTATGCTGCGAAAGAAAAATAATTTTTCACAGTTAATACGTTAATTCTTGTTTATTTTACGCACACACTCACCTTGTATACTAAATACGCCGCGTGGTCACCGGCGGAATTATTTTCCTATGCAGGGCGGTGTTGACAAGCTCTAGTCTGACAAAACGATAACTGCTCGATAAGTGTGCATAGCGATATCGATTCCGATTTGGTGCTGCCAAATTACCCAACACTTACAGAACTTATCGATTGTGCGTTGCGTATCCAAAAAGAAAAAAACTGTAAATGTATTTTAAATAATTGTGAAATGATATTATGAATTCAATTGCACAGCAAGCCAAGTTAGCTGTGGAAAAGTAATCTTTTTGTGCGCCGAACAGTGTTGGACAATGTCACAGTTTTGTGTCATCGAAACAGCTGTTTGCCAGCACTTGAGCGATAGCGATAGTTCGTTTGTGGTGACATGCAATGAGTGAGCAATATACATATATGCGTATGTATGTTGGTTGGATGGCGACAACGAAAATAATAAATAAATAAATGCATATATATGGTGCGTGCGTGTGTGTGCTGCTGATGATAGATGCTGCACAAAGATGACATATTGAGCAACACGTTTGCACCGCCAGCTGCGTACCAGCAGCAAAAAAGAATACAAAAAACACACGGTAAGCTGATAAACTTATCAAAAAGGCGAACGATAATTCTAATTTCAGTACATTGCGTTTGTGTGCGTGTGTGTGTGTGTGTACAGTTTGGCAAGCATTGGAGGCGGCTTCGTCAGCCAGGTGCGCCCACAACAACAACAATAACAACAACGACGAGACGACGAAAGCAAACCGGAAATCACAAATAATTGAATATTCAAAGTACGTAGACCAACCAGCAGCGACAAATATAGCAGCGACAACAACAACAAAAACAACTAAAACTACAACGAATTGAACCCTGATGATGGCCACTGGCGGAAATGAGATGCCCGAGCATCGCAAGCGCAACACATTCACCAGCTACGTGGCGCCGCAGCCGGGCGATGTGCGAGCCACGGCGGACACCAACGAATGGTGCCTGCCCAGCGATCTGCGGGACGTGCATCTGGCCAGGCCACGCCTGCTCAGCGGCGAGCAGATCGTCGCCTCCGCGCCCGCCTACATGTACACGCCCATAGCGCCGATGGACACGGGCCACAGCAATGGCAACAGTCAGAGCGGCCAGAGCAGCAGCCACAAGGAGGCCAGCTTTGGGCTGCTGAGCGTGACCAACTTTAAGCTGGCCTTTGTGCCGCTGCATGCACGCAGCACGCTCTCTTCAGTCGCCTCCTCCTCCGTCTCCGCCTCTGCTTCTTCGTGCGATCTGTACCAGGAGAACGCCTTCCTCGGCCGCAACGAGGTCACGCTGAACAACATCGATCAGATCTACACGATTGCGGAACAGGGACGCGCTGCCAGCGCTCTGCAGGCGGCACGCAACAGCGGCAGCGCCAGTAGACGCAAGAAACTGGAGCCCGCCAAGCAGCAGCACATCAACGGACGCATTGTTGCGCTGCACATTGTCTGCAAGCACTTCCGCCTGCTCAAGTTCGCCTTCCAGGCGCAGGACTCCAAGCTGAGCGACTACGGCAAACTGATTGCCTCCGCCCTGGCCCGCTTCGCTTACCCCATGCGGCATGATCTGAGCTTCGCCTACGCCTACCGCGAGCCTTACTATGTGACGCCCATTCCTGGCGTGAGCATGTATGCCAGCAAGAACGATTGGGCGCGCGAGCTGATACGCTGTGGCGCCACCGAGTGGCAGGTGATCAGCGCCAGTGCGGTGCCGCAGCTGCAGAATCGCCTGCAGGCCTGCAAGTACACGCTGCCGCCGCACTTCGTCATCCCCAAGGGCTGCGACGTGGAGCGCTTCCTGCAGCTGTCGCTCGCCTTCTGCGACTCGCGTGCCGCCTTCTGGGTGTACAGCTATGGCAGCGGCGGCGCCTCGCTGGTGCGGCTCGCTGAGCTGCAGCCGGCCTCGCAGCAGGACAACAACAAGCTGGAGAACATTATGCTGGAGCTGGTGCGCAAGTGCGACGAACGGCGGCAGCTGAAGCTGCTGCAGCTCACCGACCAGCTGCCCAGCACGCAGGATGTGCAGCGTGCCTATCAGAAGTTGCGACGCCTCTGCACGCCCGAGACCCCGGAGAAATTCATGCTGCAGGATGACAAGTATCTGGGGCTGCTGGACAAGACCAACTGGCTGCTGTACGTGTCGCTGTGTCTGCGGCACGCCAGCGAAGCGGCGGCCACGCTGCGAGCCGCCGTCACCTGTGTGCTGCAGGAGTCGAATGGTCGCGATCTCTGCTGTGTGATCAGCAGCCTGACGCAGCTGCTGCTCGATCCGCACTTCCGCAGCATCGATGGCTTTCAGTCGCTGGTGCAGAAGGATTGGATTGCGCTCGAGCATCCGTTCCAGCGCCGCCTGGGGCATGTGTGTGTGTCAAGTGGCGAGCTGGCGGCGGATAGCGAACAGAGTCCGGTGTTTCTGCTGTTCCTCGACTGCTGCTGGCAGCTGCTGCAGCAGTTCCCCGACGAGTTCGAGTTCACACAAACGTATCTGACGACGCTGTGGGACTCCTGCTTCATGCCCATCTTCGACAGCTTTCAGTTCGACAGCCAGGCGCAGCGAGCAGCGGCTGTGAACGAGGGCAGACTGGTGCTGCGGCCCGTGTGGGATTGGGGCGAGCAGTTCTCGGACAAGGATAAATTGTTCTTCACCAATCCGCTGTATCAGCGTCAACGTGGCGATTCGACCGCTGCCCAGCAGCACCAGCATCATCGTCGCTCCTTGGCCGTGGCGGGCAAATTGCTACCAGCCAAGGCAGGCGCGTCTCCCTCACGCTACACCATCAATCCACAGCTGTTTGCCACGCAGTCGAGCGTGCCGCAGGATCGCTATCTGCAGCCGGCGCATCGCATACTCGACTTGGCCGTGTGGGAGCAGTGCTATTATCGCTGGCTGCCCGTGCTCGATATACGCGGCGGCGGCCAGCCGCAGGTGGATCTCTTTCATCGCCTGCTGCTCAGCAACATTGCCAAACTGCAGCGATCCATTGAACTGCAGAACTTCGACGAGCTGCCCGACGCTTACTACGATGCCCAAGGCGAGCAGCGTCAGCAGAGGGAGCGAGAGCAACAGGAGGAGCAACAGCAGCCGGTGGAGTACGTGGATGGCGTGGAGCGACGACGCAAATCGATGCCTCCACCACCAGCTGCGTCCTCGTCGAATGGGCTGCAGCAGGTGGTCAATGGTGGCGGCAACGGCACGTTGCAGCTATCGACGCTCTCTTCGTTCTTTCCATTCGGCAATCCCATTGCCGGCGATGCGCCGCACGAGCTCTACGACATCCTGAGCGGCAGCAGCAGCGAGCTACTCCTGGACACCTCCTCCATGCTGGACAAGTCCTCGATTGTCTGAGATTGCGCCCCCGAACCCCCAAGAAACGGCCTCGTTCTTGTTCCCGTTCTGTCGCTGTCTCTACTCGTTGTTCGTTAATCGTCACTCGTCAGTCGCGAGTTCTCGTTTAAATTTCAAAAGCTGAACTTTAGAAGTATTACAAATTTACTTTTTTTTATAAATACACATAACATATATACAGTTTGCATATGTTGTGTATTGGGCATATCGCGTTTAACACTTTTTTATTATTGTTTACTAATAGGCAAGTTATCACATAAGACTCTCTTCTTTTATTCTGTTTTCCATATACAAACGTACATATACATACACACATACATATATTTGTAACTACTTCCTTTATTTTCCATAAATTAATGAAACGACCACAATACCAACAACAACAATAATAACAATAACAGTAACTACAGCATCAGCAGCGACGTTATGTTAAATGTTATGTGCAAGCAATTTACATTAGTTTATGTAAAACATAAAACAACAAAAACACCAACTAAATCAACATGTATTATATTATATGTAATATTTAATAATAAACGAAACATTGTAAAAACAGTTATATACCTCATCAAGATTGCACATGAACAGGAACCTCCTGGAAATGGGTAAATTCATATTTTTACCTTTAACACTAATTTCATAAATATCTGCTAATATAAATTTGAATTATTACAGATGCTGGTCAAAATTATCTTCGATCCATCCTCAGAATGTTAATAGATTAAAAAGGGGACAACCTAGGGTTAACGATTCTCGCTCTACAGCTGGAAGTTTACATATATAGACCAGCGAAGGCGAAACAACAAAAGCACCTGGAAGTGATCCCAAACAGCTGTTAAGCTATTGCCGAGGGTTAAAGCAAAAGCTCAATTCGAACGGTACACGCGCAAAGTTCAATTGCAGCGTTCGCTCTCTGCACATGCAAAGGCAGTGCAGATAAAATGGAGGAGGAGCAACAACCTCATGTGGAGCAGAACGGAGCAACGGCAACTGGTTATTCGCTCTCCCTCGGGCCACGTCGTCGTCGTGTTGAGCGTCATGTGCCAGCGATGCCAGCCGATGACCTGATACGCAACTCGATTGCACGCAGCCTGACGCAGATTATGCAGAATATGCGAAATAGCGAAGGGCAGGAACAGTGTCGTCATCTATTGCAGATGGGCGACAACTGGGAGAGCAGCGCGGTGTACGATAAGTTGCAGCGCCATCTGGAGCACATTGATGGAGCCAACAGAAGATTACAGGCAATGAAAACCACCAACAAACAGTTGACGTAATTAATATGATTTCATTAATAATAACAAGTAAAACACATTGCGTTTAACGAATAATTTTTGGATGTTACTTCTCCTTTTCCTGCTCCTGCTTGAGCAGCTCCGAGACGATGCCGGCCTTCTGCAGCTCCTCGATCAGATCGCCGCTCTGATGCATTTGCAACAGAATATCACAGCCACCAACGAATTCGCCATTGATAAACACCTGCGGAATGGTCGGCCAATCTGTGTACTCCTTGACGCCTGCAATTAGATGAAGCATTCAAATACCTCATTGGCCTCGGATAAGACGAAGATTCTTACCTTGTCGCAGTGCCTCGTTCTGCAGCACATCGTGAGCATCGTATTGCACGCCGTGCATGCGCATTATTTGCACAACCGCATTGCTGAAGCCGCAGCGCGGCGCTGATGGATTGCCCTTCATGAACACCACCACTTTGTTGGTGCGCACCAGCTTATCCAAAGTGGGTTTGTCGACTGTCGTCGATGCCGGCGGCGCAGCTGCGTCCGCGCTGTACCAACAGCGTGTTGCTGACGTTGTTGTTGTTGCCAGCACTGGAGTTGCACGTGCTGCAGCAGCCAGGCTGCTTGTAAATCCAGGACGCATCAAAATTTGGCTAATTCTGTTCATAGCGATTTTTGTGAACGAAATCTGTCAAATTAACTGACTGTTGTTTTGTAATGTTTCTGAAAGCTCTTCTATTCGTTTTTGTATGACCAGAGTAAACATTTTCATAATATACCATTTAACGCAGATTAAATATACTATAATTTTCAGAATGGTCACACTTCCAGAGAACGTGCTGTTAACGCAAAGCTCACCTCCTGTTAACGCAAAGCACACCTCATGTTAACGCAAAATTAAGCTCATGTTAACGCAAAACTACGCTCCTGTTAATGCTCACTAGTGCTGCCAGCTTAGCTTTTATCCAGTCAGATCTGAGAACGAAAGAAATGCTCTCTTCCGAGTAAGTGACTTTCTGCATCGCTTCTTGCTGCTGATTTATGTTCGCCTGGTATTTCACCTGCTGATTTGGCATTTTGTGGCCGTTCGCGGCGGCTTTAATTGCCCAACATAAGCAGCAGAAGCAACAACAACAATAATTACAACAACAAAAACAAAACAACAACAGCGGGTATGCACCGGTCACCTGCTGCCTACTTCTGTTCGCCTGGTAGAATATTTTACGTTTTCATCTTTTTACAGGCGTCAGTCATGGCAGAAATTTTAAAAATTAAGGAAAAATTAAATTAAGTACCTAATAAAATATAAACAATTCTTCTATATTATTAATGTATTGTTTATTAATGCATGTAAATATTTAATATTATGGTTTAAAAGATAATAACAATGTTTAAGAAAATTCAAAAGAAAATATTATGATTTTTTAATTATGGATGAATGTACATATGTAATTGTTCTTAATATTATGTAAATTTAATCCTGATTCCCACTATGTACATAATTTAATAGATTTATTTAATTTAAATAAAGTCATGTATAATTGTTAATATATAAGCTGCAGTGTGCTAATTCAACTAAAAAACATACAAATCTGAATAAATTGGAATTAAAACGAAGATAATGGTTTTTAATTCTGTGGTGGATCACAGAAGGTAGTTCCCAGTGACCTCGCTTTCCGGGTCATCCACTAAACCCACTATTTGTAAATTTTGTAAATAATTGTAAATAATTGTATTTAGTTTAAATAGTAACATCTACTATATATGTATATATATGCTACATCCGTCCGGTTATGTTCAAATGGCATTGAACGATTCCGGCGAAAATAAAACATACTTTTTTGATTATAAAAAAAAAAAAAAGAAGGTAGTTCAAAAAAGTATGCAACGTTTTTGTATTTTTGGACTTCAAAATTTGTTCCCTAGGGTCGAAAAATTTGTAAGAAATCGTAGCAAAATATGAAAATCCTGAATAACTCGAGAACGAAACGGACTATCCAAATGTCCTTTGGCGAGCTGATAGTCCTTGTTAAGACGAGTTGATTGCCACAGGACTCATAAGGATCTGCAAGGATATGGCCGAGATAGAGCTTGTTTTCTCTAAACAGAAAAGTCCTTCCAACTTTCTTCACAAAAGGATATTCGTCCTTTTGAAATCATATTCGTCCATCATGTGCCTAGCACTATCTGCATGCCAAAGGACATCGCAATCGTCCTTGAAATGACAAAGTTACGAAGGATTTTCGAATTTTTCGCCAATTTTCCATGCCTCCCCCTTACAACATTTTCTGGTAATTTTTTGTAATTTGTTATTTAAATTTTGTTGGCTTCCTTTAAAGACAACCGTTCAATTTTTTAACCAATCAGAGAATAGCATCAGGACTACTTACTATCCAAAGGACATCTCAATTGTCCTTGTAGTTTCCGAGATATAAACGATTTTAGTTTATTACTAAAATCTTAACTTCATCTCTAAAGTATGCAACATTTTTTCATTTTTGGACTTGTAAAATTTTTATTTTTGAAGAGGAAAAATTTGTCAGAAATCGTAACAAAATGAGAAAATCCTTCATAACTCAGAAACTACAAGGACGATCAAAATGTCCTTTGGCGAGCTGATAGTCCTTGTTAAGACGAGTTGATTGCCACAGGACTCATAAGGATCTGCAAGGATATAGCCGAGATAGAGCTTGTTTTCTCTAAACAGAAAAGTCCTTCCAACTTTCTTCACAAAAGGATATTCGTCCTTTTGAAATCATATTCGTCCATCATGTGCCTAGCACTATCTGCATGCCAAAGGACATCGCAATCGTCCTTGAAATGACGAAGTTACGAAGGATTTTTGAATTTTTCGCCAATTTTCCTTACAACATTTTCTGGTCATTTTTTGTAATTTGTTATTTAAATTTTCTTGACTTCCTTAAATAACAACCGTTCAATTTTTTAACCAATCAGAGAATAGCATCAGGACTACTTACTATCCAAAGGACATCTCAATTGTCCTTGTAGTTTCCGAGATATAAACGATTTTAGTTTATTACTAAAATCTTAACTTCATCTCTAAAGTATGCAACATTTTTTCATTTTTGGACTTGTAAAATTTTTATTTTTGAAGAGGAAAAATTTGTCAGAAATCGTAACAAAATGAGAAAATCCTTCATAACTCAGAAACTACAAGGACGATCAAAATGTCCTTTGGCCAGCTGATAGTCCTTATTAAGACGAGTTGATTGCCACAGGACTCATAAGGATCTGCAAGGATATGGCCGAGATAGAGCTTGTTTTCTCTAAACAGAAAAGTCCTTCCAACTTTCTTCACAAAAGGATATTCGTCCTTTTGAAATCATATTCGTCTATCATGTGCCTAGCACTATCTGCATGCCAAAGGACATCGCAATCGTCCTTGAAATGACGAAGTTACGAAGGATTTTTCAACTTTTGGCCAAATTTCCATGCTCCCCCCTTGTACATTTTCTAGGCAAATTTTTGTTTGACAGTATCTCAAAAAAGTATCTTAAAGATACAAAAGTATCTTAAAGATACAAATGTATCTCAAAGATACAAATGTATCTTAAAGATACAAAAGTATCTGACAGATACAAATGTATCTCAAAGTTTCGTTAAAAAGTATATGAGAGATACAAAAGTATCTGAACGATACAAAAGTATCTGACAGATACAAATGTATCTCAAAGATACAAATGTATCTCAAAGATACAAAAGTATCTTAAAGATACAAATGTATCTCAAAGTTTCGTTAAAAAGTATCTGACAGATACAAAAGTATCTCAAAGATACAAATGTATCTCAAAGATACAAAAGTATCTTAAAGATGCAAAAGTATCTGACAGATACAAATGTATCTCAAAGATACAAAAGTATCTGACAGATACAAATGTATCTGACAGATACAAAAGTATCTGACAGATACAAAAGTATCTGACAGATACAAAAGTATCTCAAAGATACAAAAGTATCTGACAGATACAAATGTATCTGACAGATACAAATGTATCTCAAAGATACAAAAGTATCTTAAAGATACAAAAGTATCTGACAGATACAAAAGTATCTTAAAGATACAAAAGTATCTGACAGATACAAATGTATCTCAAAGTTTCGTTAAAAAGTATCTGAAAGATACAAAAGTATCTGACAGATACAAATGTATCTCAAAGTTTCGTTAAAAAGTATATGAAAGATACAAAAGTATCTCAAAGATACAAAAGTATCTGACAGATACAAAAGTATCTGAGTTTCGTTAAAAAGTATCTCAAAGATACTTTTGTATCTCAAAGATACTTTTGTATCTGTCAGATACTTTTGTATCTTTGAGATACTTTTGTATCTTTAAGATACTTTTGTATCTTTAAGATACTTTTTTGAGATACTGTCAAACAAAAATTTGCCTAGAAAATGTACAAGGGGGGAGCATGGAAATTTGGCCAAAAGTTGAAAAATCCTTCGTAACTTCGTCATTTCAAGGACGATTGCGATGTCCTTTGGCATGCAGATAGTGCTAGGCACATGATAGACGAATATGATTTCAAAAGGACGAATATACTTAAAACAACAAAGTTAGAAGGACATTTTTGTTTTCAGAAAACAAGCTCTAACTCGCCCATATCCTTGCTGATCCTTATGAGTCCTGTGGCAATCAACTCGTCTTAACAAGGACTATCAGCTGGCCAAAGGACATTTTGATCGTCCTTGTAGTTTCTGAGTTGTGAAGGATTTTCTCGTTTTGTTACGATATCTGACAAATTTTTCCTCTCCAAAAATAAAAATTTTACAAGTCCAAAAATAAAAAAATGTTGCATACTTTAGAGATGAAGTTAAGATTTTAGTAATAAACTAAAATCGTTTATATCTCGGAAACTACAAGGACAATTGAGATGTCCTTTGGATAGTAAGTAGTCCTGATGCTATTCTCTGATTGGTTAAAAAATTGAACGGTTGTTATTTAAGGAAGTCAAGAAAATTTAAATAACAAATTACAAAAAATTACCAGAAAATGTTGTAAGGGGGAGGCATGGAAAATTGGCGAAAAATTCGAAAATCCTTCGTAACTTCGTCATTTCAAGGACGATTGCGATGTCCTTTGGCATGCAGATAGTGCTAGGCACATGATGGACGAATATGATTTCAAAAGGACGAATATCCTTTTGTGAAGAAAGTTGGAAGGACTTTTCTGTTTAGAGAAAACAAGCTCTATCTCGGCCATATCCTTGCAGATCCTTATGAGTCCTGTGGCAATCAACTCGTCTTAACAAGGACTATCAGCTCGCCAAAGGACATTTGGATAGTCCGTTTCGTTCTCGAGTTATTCAGGATTTTCATATTTTGCTACGATTTCTGACAAATTTTTCCTCTTCAAAAATAAAAATTTTACAAGTCCAAAAATGAAAAAATGTTGCATACTTTAGAGAGAAGTTAAGATTTTAGTAATAAACTAAAATCGTTTATATCTCGGAAACTACAAGGACAATTGAGATGTCCTTTGGATAGTAAGTAGTCCTGATGCTATTCTCTGATTGGTTAAAAAATTGAACGGTTGTTATTTAAGGAAGTCAAGAAAATTTAAATAACAAATTACAAAAAATGACCTGAAAATTTTGTAAGGGGGACCATGGAAAATTAGCGAAAAATTCAAAAATCCTTCGTAACTTCGCCATTTGAAGGACGATTGCGATGTCCTTTGGCATGCAGATAGTGCTAGACATATGATGGACGAATATGAAATCAAAAGGACGAATATACTTAAAACAACAAAGTTAGAAGGACATTTTTGTTTTCAGAAAACAAGCTCTAACTCGCCCATATCCTTGCTGATCCTTATGAGTCCTGTGGCAATCAACTCGTCTTAACAAGGACTATCAGCTGGCCAAAGGACATTTTGATCGTCCTTGTAGTTTCTGAGTTGTGAAGGATTTTCTCGTTTTGTTACGATATCTGACAAATTTTTCCTCTCCAAAAATAAAAATTTTACAAGTCCAAAAATGAAAAAATGTTGCATACTTTAGAGATGAAGTTAAGATTTTAGTAATAAACTAAAATCGTTTATATCTCGGAAACTACAAGGACAATTGAGATGTCCTTTGGATAGTAAGTAGTCCTGAAGCTATTCTCTGATTGGTTAAAAAATTGAACGGTTGTTATTTAAGGAAGTCAAGAAAATTTAAATAACAAATTACAAAAAATGACCTGAAAATTTTGCAAGGGGGAGGCATGGAAATTTGGCCAAAAGTTGAAAAATCCTTCGTAACTTCGTCATTTCAAGGACGATTGCGATGTCCTTTGGCATGCAGATAGTGCTAGGCACATTATGGACGAATATGATTTCAAAAGGACGAATATCCTTTTGTGAAGAAAGTTGGAAGGACTTTTTTGTTTAGAGAAAACAAGCTCTATCTCGGCTATATCCTTGCAGATCCTTATGAGTCCTGTGGCAATCAACTCGTCTTAACAAGGACTATCAGCTGGCCAAAGAACATTTCGATCGTCCTTTTCGTTTCCGAGATTTCCATGATTTTCACATTTTGTTGCGATTTCCTAAATTATTTTCGACTCAGCGACTAAAATTTTTCAAGTACGAAAATGAAAAATGTTGCATACTTTGGGAACTGAATTAAACTTTTATTCGAAAACTGAAAATCGTGAATACCTAGGAAACTACAAGGACAGTTATGATAATGCAGGATGCCATTTGGATTATATTTAATAATTGTTCATTTCCAGTCTTTAATTTTAGGTATCCAAATAAAAACGTTTTGTTTATAAGTTTTTATTTTTATTGTGTATCTTTTATCTGTCTATATATGTACATACATAAGGTTATTATAAGGTCATAAGGCTTCGCCTGCAGTTCATTGTTCAATGGAACATAGCCATTAACACCAGTAAGTCGGCATGTGTGACCTTTTCCCTCATTCGAGTGATCGACATAGATCTGAATTTCGATGTCCTGGATGTCCACTTGGACCGCCGGCTTATATGGAACATCCACATCATGGCCATCAAATCGAAATGAATTCGAAAGCTCCAGAAGCTCAACTGGCTCTTGATGTCAAACAGTCTCCAGATGTCGACGAATCCAATGGCTAGCAGGCTTGTTAACCCGCAACCTCTCCGAAGTGACCTCATTTTCCGGGTCATCCAATAACCAATTCAATTTGGAAATATTTGTTAATAATTGTAATTAGTTATGTTCAAATGGCATTGAATGGCGCAAATAAAAATTAAAAAAAAAGAAACATTATAATTGTTTTATTGTATTTTCTTTAAATTATTGAAGAACAATCGATAGTAACTTTGCCTAGGACTTAAAAGCAAATCCCTTTGAAATATGCAAGGATGAATCCAAGTTATAGCTTAAATATGAATTATAAAGTTGTAGGCAGAAAATTCGCCATAACTTGGCTGTTAGCAGGGTTATCGGAATGTCCTTAGGCGTACACACTAAAAGTTCTCATCATACTCAATCTAAAAGTTAATTTCTTGCAAAATAAAATGCTGAAAACGATAATTTCATCAGAAAATGTTTATTTCAAACTTTCATTATGACCTCAACACCAAACTTCATAAATATCTTTTACAATTTCTTGTGTGTATTTTATTTTACTTTCTTTTTGTTGTCTGTTCTTTCTTTCTTCTCGAAAAGGGATCTGGTTTATCATATTTCTTTCATATTACATTTCGTTTTCCTTTTTTTATTATTATTTTAAGAGGGTTGCTTTTTTTGTTTTAATTACATTTCGACTTATCGGTAATGCTCTCTTGCGTTTCAGAAATCAAGTGAGAAAGAAAATATAATAAATAAACAAATCCTAGACAATTGTTGTTGTTCACAACTGACAAAGCTGACTGCATTTTCAATAATTTTCGTTTGTTTAATTCTCTGTAGTTTTTGTATTTTTCGAAAGGAAATTGCTTTTCACAAAATGTTCATTAAAACTAAACTAATCGCAATAAAAAGTTAAAAACGTCTTACATAAAACAAGAAACAAATCACATGCCTATAATTACAATTTTCATTAAATATATATATATATAAACTCTATATATCGTTGCAGAATTCATACATATTATATTTATTGGACATAAATTAAGTGAAATTCATTGCAAACTCTCGAATAATTGCATTCATTGAGGGAGTTACGAGATTATTTCGACTCTCAGAGACCCTGTAGCATAAGCAACTGAAACTAATTATCTGTATTCAAAACAGAATTATGTGTGAGCAATAGGAACGTTTATTTTTTTTTGTTTGCTTTGCTTGTTAATTGTAAATAAATATTACACGTATTGTGAATGGATAGACAATATAAGCTGTAGATCGAATAGTAATTACACATCAAGTTTTGAGAGCTTTCTGGTTGAGCAATCGATGTGCTTATGTTGCGGGAAAGGTTCTTTGAAATAACATAAATTATATTAATCGTATTGGGAAATTATATGGTAAGAATAAGAATATTAATAACAATATATAATATTAATATTAATGATAATGATAATAATAATGATAATCATAGTGGTAATACATAGTCATATATAGTATGTATATAATCATAAGTTCATACGCAGCATTGTTTAATAGAAGTTAATATTTTAGTTACTTTCTTTCATTGTTTCAAACTCTGGCATCTTCACTTCACTTTTCACTATTCGCTTTTCGTCTTTCGTCATTCTCCATTTACTCTTTAAACTATAATTGTAATTATGTAGTCGTTAATAATAATATTTATACAGTTGTTTGCTGTTAATTTGCTCGTGCACAATACATAATTATTTGCATGTATTTATATGTATTCATACTCATGCTTCGGGTACTCGTCCCGCTCTAATCATACAGGTATGAATATCTTAATATGTTTATATATATATTTATTTATATATATGTGTATATTAAAAAAAAAGAAACAAACGTATTCACATCTGTCATCTGGTTTTTTTTTGTTTTTTTTTTCTTTTGCAATTTTCTTCATCGAAGTACAAACTATATCAAATGTGGCCCCTAGCTTGGGTTATACAATATATATATTCATAACAATTTCTTCCTAGATATCGAATAAACAGAAAACGCAAAATGACCTATTCAAATAAAATAATTTGTGAAATAATTTTGAAACAATCAAAAGAAATTGACACATTTTACTACGTAGGCAAAATGATGGCCCCAAAAGCTCGCCGCTCATCACGGGAGCTTTGTGAGCTTTCACACAGACACGGCTCACAGACACGAGCTGCCTTGGTACCACCAATACAAGTGCACAATGCAATTTTGCCCAGGAGGGGAAATACATTTATATGTATAGTATATGTTTGTATGTATTTATGTGCCTTCATTGAGGGCTTTTCGACTAAGAGGCTATGCCTCGACTCTAATGTATACATAAATATGTATGTATTTTTGCATTATAGAAGTTCATTTTTATATCGATTTTAATTTAGTTTTTTTTTTGGTAAACATTTGGGATTGGCACGTTATATTACATATAATACAAAAGTTATCGTTTGCTTGGTTTCGTTTTAAGTGCACAAAATGACATAATCTGATAAAGAATACGTCTAATATTTTCAACAAAGTTCTCGAGGGAATTCAGGATATAGGATGGGATATGGGGGCAGCAACAGCAACATAGGCCACATTTAAGGAGGCATGCAATTCTTTTGAATTTCAGACAAAACGTTCGTATTTCTTTCTAGGCTTAGTATTTAATGATCCTACTCGTACTTATATCATATCGTACTCTCTCTCAAATATACCAGATGATATAGATTTCCTCAAAAAAAAAAAAAAAAAAACAATTATTAAAAAAAAAAAAACGAAAACTTATGTCAAAGTAAGCAACATTAAGTTGAATTTGATTTCAGTTTGCAATAAAATATTTTCGAGTTTATCACATTTATAAAACGTTCGCAATTGTTCTAAATACATGGTCATAGGGATAATCGATTGATTAATTATACAATACAATACAGTTCAATGCAGTTGCCTGTTTTTTTTATATTAATAATCGTAATTTAGTAGCATTACCTGGTACGAGTTAACTAAATGTTTTCCTTTTCGTTAATAGCACAGTGTTGTTTTATTTTTTCCTCTTCGCTCATCTTAGGGCACATTCAAGTGAAATTAAAGGTTTGGATTCTTCTTCTAATCTAATCAAATATACAGTACAGTATTTTTTTCTTTCATTTCATTTACTAATCATAGTTTTTGTTTTACTTTTTTTTTTGCGAAATTTTCAATTTATAAGTTTTGTTTTGTTTTTGTTTTTGTTTTTTTTTTTTTGCAACAACTACAATATATGCGAACAGAAACAACAATTGTTGAGTGCAACCTAAACAAAACTCAACCCGAAAGCAAAGTTAATATTATTTCGACGTTTCT
Organism: Drosophila formosana; assembly: GCA_035045625.1. Classification (NCBI taxonomy): domain Eukaryota; kingdom Metazoa; phylum Arthropoda; class Insecta; order Diptera; family Drosophilidae; genus Drosophila; species Drosophila formosana. The sequence continues at coordinate 1,669,235 of JAWNOW010000143.1, read as the reverse complement.
TCTTTCATTTTTTTGGTTGGTATTTCTTTGGCTACTTTTATAAAATATGCGAAAGTATTTTGCTGTTTAACGAAGTATTTTCTTTAGTTTTGTTCATCAAAAAATTGAACGCATTCTTTCGCGTTTGATATAAAGTCTAACAAATTTTTGTATTGGGTTTTTCTTTTTTCTTTTTGTTTTCGTTAAGTATTATCCATTGACGATACTGCAATGTGGGCCCACATCAAATATGTGGGTTATATTCGTATTCGTATATAACTATAGCCGGTAGGGGTGTTTCATTTGAATTTCTCGCACTAAAAGAGAGTTATTACATTTATAAACGCTTACACTTATTATTTTTATGTTTTTCCTCTTCATTTTTCTCATCTATCGTATAGCAGAAATTAACATTTGTTCGGTATTCTGTTGTTGTTGTAGTTGAGGTTAGCACATAGATCGATCGTTTCACAGTACATACGGTTTTCTTATGGAATTTACGAATTTTCAAGTATTATTTTGTTTGTTTTTTCTTTTCTTGCATTTATTCAAAATAAATGCTTTAGTAATTTATTTGGTATTTATTTATACTTTTGTTGAAAAATACAAACATTACACTGCCAGCCCAGCAGTGAATGCTCGTCTATAGTTGAAATACATTTTTAACCTCTTCTTTTTTCGTCTGGTTTTCTTTTTTTGCTTACACAATTTATGGCAAATATGTATATATCTTGTTTTTGCATTATTATGTATTTTCTTTTAGTGTTGTGGATAGTCAGTTTTCGTTATAACGGTTATCATACACAATACATACGTAGGTATTTTATTTATTTGCTAAGCTGTTTAGGTGGAAAATCGGAAACACATATGTATATGTTTTTAGTATTTTGGTTTTTGCTTTGAAACATACGTACATTTAGTATATACTGCGGTTGGTATTTTCTAATTCTCACTGTATTCTCCTCGCTGTCTATCGAACAAAAAAAAAAAAAAGAAACCGCGCTATGCGCTTTAACTTTCTGGGAAGAAGGGTCTCAAGGGGGTTTTGGAGGGTTGAGGGATTTGTTCATGCACAAAAAATACCACCACGTCTCTTGGTATTTCTAGTAGTTTTCGAATATATATATGTATGTATATATATATTTTATTTTTTCAATCTCTTTTGTTTTGGGTATTTTTTTTGTTTTTTTTTTTTGGTATTTTTATGTATAATTGATTAATTGGAGATGGGCATTCTTTAGAAATAATTTCAACAATTATCATATATAGATATCCTGTATATACGTTGACACGTGTGTGTGTGTGTGTGTGTGTGTGGGTGTGTTAAACATCTTAAATAAATATAAAGCACAAAGTGTTGACTTTCTTTCATTCCAGTTGAATTTCTAGTTATAGTATACGATTTATAGGGTATACTCTAACACAATTAGATACTTATAGAACTTATAGAGTTTTCATGATCTCTTCTTCTTGATTTAAAAAGATTAACATGCATTGTTTGGGGATTAACATCGGAATTCTTGTTGTTGTTGTGGTTGCAGTTGTGGTTGTTCTTGACGATGATGATGACTGTCTTTAAGCATAAAATTCCATTTTTCCTTGGGTCTTATAGGCCTCCTCCTCGACTTTGTACATATCCATAAGCTGGTTAATGTGCATGGTTGGTTGGTTAGGGTTGTTGGATTTTGATCAGTGCGATGACAGCGGCGCGGCATGATAAATGGTATAAAAAACATTTCGAGAGAGAGAGAGAGAGAGAGAAATAGAAAGAGAAGGAGAGAGAGAAAGAGAGAAAAAAAACGGAGAACATTTTTTTGTTGTTGTTTTAGTTTGGTTGGCATGAATCGGCTGGAAGTTAGGGCGCACAGCAAAAAACGTTTAGCGAATAGCGATAAATGTAATTTCAAGAGGTGCTAAACTATCGCGCAACTATCGATATACACAAGTATTTCTGATCAACGCTATCGAATGGCATGATCGATACTAGTTGCGATGGATTAGCAGCTCTGTGATATGAACAATTTTGATACTTTTAACTGTATGATACCATGTTATAACTATGTATTCGTGTATGTATGTTTGTTTGTTGGTATGTGATGTGTGTGCGGGGTGTGCGACAGAGAAGTAATTGTTGTAGTAGTTTCAGAGAAAGTAGTACGATTAGATAGTATTTGTAAGTAGAACTGCATTATTTGCTGGGGGGCGAGGGCGGATAAGGAGTTTGCTTTTTGAACATAACTGCCACAATGTTATGGAGGAAATCACAAAGCACAAAATGATAGTAAACGAATAATAATAGGAGAACACAAATTGCCATCGATAATGATAATAATGAGTGGAAAACTATATATAGTTAGTTGTATGGGTTGGATGTGGGGGGATCGAAGCGGGTAGAAGTTTAATCCAATAGGTGATGAGCGCAACACAAATTGTACAAAAACAAAAGAAATGGAAAAACTCGTTTCAACCGAAAGACAATTAATGAATATTAAATACACATATAGAGAAAAAATTGATATAGATAATTACATCTTAGCAGTTAGTTAAAAGGTTTAGCAGCTACTGATTACTGTTCTCTTTTCGTTCGTACTCTTCAAGAATAATAATATTTGATTGATTATTGATTGATTCATTGATCTGCGGTGCAACTCAAAAAAATGCAATTAATCATGTTCTCTTGTGTTGCAACTATAGAACCGTTGCTTGTTGCTGTTGTTGTGGGTAGGTTGTGTGCACACTTGACTCGTTACTCGTTACACATGGTACTCGTTACTCGTTACTCAGCTACAAATGTTTTCTTTTTGTTTAACTAGCGCATGACACAAACGGAAGAAGAGGCGAGCTGCATTTGGTTGGTTGATCGGTTGGTTGATCGTTGATCGGTTAACGGGATAGATGCAGTTTGAACAGCTAACGATAGTTGAATAAAACCGCTAAACGGTTCATTTGGTATATAGTTTTTTTTTTTTTTTTGTGGTGTCTAAAGTACAGTCTCAATACTGGTTATAGTGTCGGTCTGCGCCCGAGTATCATGTAGTACCTTTTGCACATCAGTACTAAACTCCTCAACTTGCTTCGCATGCGCCAGTTTCAATTTCTCCATGGCGCGTCCCTGTTTAACCCCGATTTGCTGCAGAGAGGACAAAAAAAAAAGACAGAGATATATTAGTATTTTGATAAATATCATTAAAAATAATATGAGTATTAAAAATAAATTTATTTGCGTTCAAAGTACAGACGTAATTGCCTTTTCTACTTGGAAATTGTTTTTTTATGCGCATCTAACATTTGTGCTTAACTTTGCTTAGTTTAATATCCAATTTAATTTAATAAGTCATTTAATTCCAAGTTACGAATAATACTAAATAATGCAATTAATTGTATATTGCTTAAAATGGTTCAGGACGTGACCAAAAAGTTAATTAATCGAGAAATTTCTTCTGAATTGAATCTTCTGAATAGTTCAATAATTAATACAAATATAAAATGAAAATTGGGAACTTGGACTTGAATGAAAGTTGTACGCCCTAAGCTCAAATGAATCGTGATATGGTAACCTTTTCTTTTCTTTTACGAGTACATGTATTCGATAAATTTGAGTATTAATAAGGGTATCGCACCTTTTTCTCCTCCATGAAACGCTTGACGTTGTTCTGTCGCTTCTCGCGCAGACGTCGATCCTTCTCGTTCTTCGTCTTGAGCGTCTTGTCGTTCTGCACCTCCTTGGCGGTATCGGCCGAGGTCTTTGCCTGCTTCGCATTCAGATCCTTGATGTCCCTGTACGAACAGATAAATATGTAATGTATTTGTTGAGGGGGGAATGACGCTTCGCTTACCTGGCGTGGCGATCCTCGAGCTGCTTCACCTGCACCGCCTGCACGCCCAACATGAGCGCCTTCATGGCGTCCTGCGAGTCCTGCACGTGCTGTCGGAGCATGTCCCACTCCTCCTTGCGGTGGCGAGCAATCATGTCGGTCCACTGCTTGGTCTGATCGTTGATGGAATTCTTGATGTTCGCATCGTTGCGAATGTCGTCTTTGCTCTTGCCCTTGATCAGCTTATCGACGGCCGAGTTCTGCGTTTTCTGCACCGAGGTGCGCTCCTTGGCGTGCTTCTTGCGCAGCGTGTCCAGCTCCTTGATCTGCTTCTTGCCCACCTTCTGGAAGCCCTTCTCCTGCCGCAGCGACTCCAGTGTGACCGGCTCGAAGACCAGCGGCGGCTCCTTCTTCTCCTCCTCCTTGGCCTTGCCAGCATCACGGGCGGCGCCGCCGCTCTGCTCCTCAATGCCCAGCGCCTTCATCTGTTCGTTCTGCTGCTTGGCGGCGCCGGCAAAGCCGCGCGGATCCGACAGCATGGCCATGAAGTCCTCGAAGCCATCAGGTACATAGATCTTCAGTTCGATGTTCACGAACAGCATCGGCAGCGACATCGGGAAATTGGCCTCGGTTCGCAGCGACACATGACGATAGCCGGGCTGCAGGCCGTCCAGCGGCAGGATGCGTTGTCCGATCATCTTGCCGCTCTCCTCATAGACGCCAAAGCGCAGCACGGCCAGATCGGGCAGCACAACCTTGCGGAACACGAACGGATCCTCGTTGTACACCGGATTCAGGCCATTGTTGGCCACCAGCCGGGTGCGAAACTCCTTCTTCACCGTGTCTGAGGGCAGCCCAAACATGTCCACCTCCACATAGGTGCCCACCTTCTTGTCCGACAAGAACTGCCCGGCAATCACTTTCACCGAACACTGGGCCGCAATCACGCCGTCCACGGGCGCATCGGCAAACGGATCGAAGTCCTTGTCCGCCCGCCGCATAAAGTCCGGCTTCAGCAGGTAGCCGCAGCCGCCGTTGTACTCGAACTTGCCCTGGTTCAGCTGCATCGGCAGATCGGAGGTCTGGAAGTTCAGCGAGACCATCTGGCAGCCGGCGTTCCAGAACACCTGCGGCATGTAGTTGGAGGAGTCCGCCCGGGTGCCCTTCGGGTAGATGCGCGACATCTGGCGCTTGTTGTAATTGACGAAGTCAATGGAGCTCTGCTTCAGGTAGTTCATGCCCGCCGACTCCGCGAACGACGACATGTTGTGGGCAATGTTCTTCTCTGCAACACCGCAACACCGAAAATACAAATCAAATATTCTCATTCAATTGTATCTATTACAAGTCTGTTCGAATCTGATCTCAGTAAATTGTATCTCACGAAACTCTTCCTGTAACCAATCTACAAATCTGTTCGAATCTGATCTCAGTAAATTATTCTGTATCTCACGAAACTTTACCTATTACAAATCTGTTCGAATCTGTTCTCAGTTAATTGGATTATATCTCTCTAAATGTTTTTCTTTGCAATTGCCACAGAACCAAAAAATACAAATCAAATATTCTCATTCAATTGTATCTATTACAAGTCTGTTCGAATCTGATCTCAGTTAATTGTATCTCACGAAACTCTTCCTGTAACCAATCTACAAATCTGTTCCAATCTGTTCTCAGTAAATTATTCTGTATCTCACGAAACTTTACCTATTACAAATCTTTTCGAATCTGTTCTCAGTTAATTGGATTATATCTCTCTAAATGTTCTTCTTAGCAATTGCCACAAACCCGAAAATACAATGTTCTCATTCAATTCTGTATTTCTTACAAATCTGCTCGAATCTGTTACCAGTAAATTGTACTAAATCTCACGAAACTCTACCTATTACAAATATATTCGAATCTGTGCTCGCTTTGTTTTAACGTACTTGCCTTCAATCGAATTCAAACTGTTCCAATCTCTTCTCTACTCATTGTTTTATGCATAATCTTTATGTATAATCTAAATATGTATTTTTTATGTATTATCTTCTAATCGTTTCGAATCTGTTATCACATTGTTGAACTTCTTTTCAATCTGATCTGTTCGTCTCTCAGCTGCTGCTTTCGATCCGTTTCGATCTGTTTTCGTTGCCATTGCACTTACCGATCGCCTTGTCGAAGCCCTGGAACTTGATGGGCTGCGCATAATTGACCATGGACGAGAGCCAGGGATGCACATTTGTGGTGGAGCCGCTGTAGTTGGCTGCCGCGGCCTCTGCCTCGGTGCCTCCGCCCTCGGCAGCCCCCTCGGCGGCCGCGGCCTCTGGGGCGGGGGCGGGAGCTGCAGCTGCCTCTGGCGGTTTGCCGGCACTCGCGTCCTCCTCGGGATCATCGTCGGTCTTCAGCTCGCCCTTCAGCCAGAGCTCCAGCTCGACTTTCTCGACTTCGGGCTTCATGCGCTTGTTCTTGATCAGGATCTTGCGCTTTAGCTTGCACGGCGGTGGCAACGGCAAACCCGGATCCAACTAACAACAACAACAATTAATAATTAATAAGTTTACAAAAATATACTATAGAGATAAAGCGGGAAGAAATCCCTGTGATCAATGTATATCAATAGTTTGTAATTTGAATCGAAGTTCAATATTCGTGTAAGGAATTCGATTCCAATTAATCCAACAATTTGCAACTTCAACTAACCGGGTGATCGGAGAGCGGCTCCTTCAGCAGCAGGTCCCCAAAGAAGTCATCACAGTATTTAGCTAGCTTGTATTGCTGGGCGCGATTGCAGTGATTCTCAAAGGACAAAATCACCGGGTACTCGGAGGAGACAAACGCGCAATCCGCAATCGCCTGAATGCAATCCTATGTAATAAAACAGAAAATGGATAGATAATTCAAAAGTCGGTAGACAAGTTTGATCAGGGAAAACAAACAATAGTTGTACTTCTCAAAAATGTTGGAACCAAATAAATGTTAAATCATTTGCATATACTAATATATTCAAATATTGGTATCAATATATTGGTGATTTAGCTTCTGCCGTTTATTGGACTAAAAGATCTGTATTAGATTTTAGTTTTTAAATTTAATAATAAAAAAAAAAACAAACATAACTTTCAAATATATATTAAAATTAAACCATTATTTTATTGAAATCAAAATCTGATAATATATAATTCCAAGTTATAAGTTTTTACATTTCAAATAAATTATTTAAAAAATCAAATAATAAGAATTAGGGAATGAAATGTTTCTAATTTTAATAATAATTTCACTTGTTGTTAGTTAAATGAAAAATAATAGTGAATCTTTAATAAAGAATAATTTATAAAATAAAACTGTTTATATGGAAGATACAGTCCCTGAAAGGTATTTACAAATATGTATGTATAGTATATAGGAACTCACCTTGAATAAGATTTCTGTACAGTAGGCGTGACCGTGGGTGACAATGGGCTCCTCGTCCTCCCCCTTGCCATTCCAGCAGTCGAGCTCGACGCAACGACAGCCCGCCAGCAGAGTCTGGCGATACATCTCCACGGAGCTCTTGCCGCCGATCTGGCGACCCGACAAGTACGTGTTATGCGAGCTGTTGATGTAATAATGCGCCAACGGCTGATCCATCTCCATGTAAAAGTCGAGGCGATCCAGAAACACGGGAGCATTCTCGTCGGACATCAGGTAGCGCTTGAAGCCGTCCAGCGAGAGTTGCACTGGAAGGCAGCAATGAATTCAGTTGTGCACAGTCATGTAATCAGTAATGCCAAGAACTTACCATTTTTTTTCTTCTCCTCATCCAGCTCATAGTCGTTGATGATTTCCGTGCAGCGCTTCTCCTCGTACAACGGGAAAAGTATTTCGTTCATGCGCGGATCACGCTGCTTGTCGTTCATGAACTGTATAAACTGTTCCATACTGATGAAGTCCTGCTTGCCCTTGGTGCTGCGAACCGTACACAAAAAGATCAATTAAAGAGAAGAGTTTTTTTGTGTGGACGAAGACCAATTAAATATGGTCCACAGTGCAAAACTGATATTGGGAACAGCTGCAGTTGCTGTTACCGATCATAAATATGTAATAGCAATAATAATATTGCAAGTCAGTTTATCAGTTAATAAAATAAATGCTTCACTCTTAACCAATTGGTTTTACATAATAAGCTTTAAACCATAAGCCAAGAAACCAACCAATAAGAGCATGTGATGGGAACAGCTATTTAGTGAGGTACAAAACTGTTATTGGGAACAGCTGCAATCACAAATATCCCATGCTTCACTCTTAACAAATTAGTTTTATATCATAAGTTTGAAATTAATTTAATATATATGGCATATAAAGCTCAAATTAATAATGATAATACAAATATTAATATACTCTGACAAGTGTGAACAAAAATTGTATATCTCACATAATTAAAAGAGATAAAAAAGTTAGTAATAATGATAAATATACATCGAGAATAGTAACGAATTACTTTAATTTAAAGTGATTTAAATCGCAAAACACAACATGTGAAAATAAATAGTTAATAAATTTATAAATAAGCATCGAGCTTTAAATTAATGCAAAATAATAAGAAGAAATGAGGTAATGATAATCATAACAATTAAGGTAAATATGATAAAGAGAAGATTTATACATATGTATATATCACTATATATCAACTGGGATCAGTTTGGAGGAGTGCAGAAAAGACTTACATCGATGTGAAGAGCTCCTCGATGTCGTTGCGGGGACAGACCTTGTGGTAGAGCGCATAGAACTTGTCGAACGTGAACTGTTCCTTGGTCATGGTGGCGTTCTTGTCTTCGGGAAGACCCGCGTCCCTGATGCACGTGTAGACCAGCTTCTCGGTTTTGCCGGATGCGAATGTTTTGGCCAACGTCTTGACTGGAATTTTGCCGCTCTTCTCCACCGAGTAACTGAGACGCATCCAACTTGAATGATTCAATGAATGCACAATGACAGAAAATTGCATTAATTGTGTGCAAATGAAATTGCATTCATTATTCAATAATAAAATCAATAAATAGTGCTGCTGGAAACGTAGATTGAACATTGATTCTGTACCTACCTTGCAGAGCAGCAATCTGAGCTAATATTACAAATAAATTGCATTCTTAATTGTCTATTCAGAGTACAAATATTTAAGCGAATTTAATATATAAAATTGTAAATTTAATTTGACTAGAAACTATAATAAAATGTGTAAAATACATAAAAATTGATCAAATTATGTCAGTTGAAAGCAGTTTTTCATGCAAAATTAAATTAAATTAAATTTGTATGTTAATTAAAATGCTATTGAAATTAAAAGCAAATAGACTTGAATGGCTTTCGATTGGATAACCAATTAGAACTGAATAATAATGCTGCAAATCAAATCAATATCACAAAATGTTATTCAATAAACATGAAAATCGGCAACTTGTTGAATCGCCAGAGAAACCGATAGAGAGCAAAAAAGATGGAGAGAAAGATTGAGAGAGAGAGAGGAGAGAGAGGAGAGAGAGGTAGAGAGACAGCGCACAACTGACAGATTGCATAATAAAATGTAAATAATAATAAACTTTAATTGAGAATTCGAATTGAATTACAAATTAAGTATACGTCAACGTATACGTAATGCACATTTTAAGGACACACAGCAAAGGACGAAGTAGCGAGAGGAGGGGGCGTGGACAGGGGGCGGTGTGCAGCCAAGCGAGCGATGTGCGTATAATTGGAATTGGAATTGAAGTGTAATTAAAATTGATATCGAATTTGCAATTGCAATTAATTGCAAGCCCGAAAATGATGCGATTCAATTTGCAACACTCGGAGGACACACTCACACAGGACCTTCTCTCATTACTTAACTAGGGATTTGGATTTGCGTGCTTCTTCGTTCAGCCTCTTTCCTTCTGCTCTCATCCATTGCTCGCAGGCAAGTTAGTTTGCTGGCTGGTGAAGCGTTAAGCCCAATAACCCCATTTAAAGCAGGTCCAGGTCAAGCAAGTAATTGCAGTTAATGGCCACAGACCTTGCTTACAAAATGCCCTGCCCCGCCCCCTTACCCCCCCCTTACAACCCTTCGCATCCCCCGCACACATAAAGTATACAATCAACAACAAAACTTCAAACTGGGTCAACGAATTGCCAATGCAAACATGAAATTGTTGCCACACTCGCACACACTCACACAATCAACTCCTTGCACATGTATTCACAACAATTCGCATTCAATAGATCACGCGGCCAGATTAAAGCTGACCTCAAAGCTAGAAGCGCTTAAAATGATTGCTTGTGCTCTCCTCAGCGACAGCTCGACGGCTGAGTTGCATTGAGAAGCAGTCACGAGAGGAGCGAGCGATAAGTTGCAAGAAGTTAAGCGAGGCATTATAACTGGACGTAGACGGCTGAATGGCCAGAGATGCGAGAAGCGGCTAGAGAAGTCAACTGAGAGAGAGTTGAAAGGGCGATTAATGAAGCAGATATTCAGAACTGTGATCAATTGGAAATTGTAATTTTAAATTGAATCTAAACTAGATAGCTACATAGATAGAATGAGCTGAGAAGCGAGAAGCGGCTAGTCAACTGAGGCAGAGTTGTAAGGGCGATTAATGAAGTAGAAGATATTCAGAACTGTGATCAATTGGAAATTGAATCTAAACTAGATAGCTAGATAGAATGACCTGAGATGCGAGAAGCGGCTAGAGAAGTCAACTGAGGCAGAGTTGTAAGGGCGATTAATGAAATAGCAAATATTTAGAACTGTGATCAATTGGAAATTGTAATTTTAAATTGAATCTAAACTAGATAGCTAGATAGATAGAATGAGCTGAGAAGCGAGAAGCGGCTAGAGAAGTCAACTCAGGCAGAGTTGTACTATAAAGACGATTAACGAAGTACCAAATATTCAGAACTATGATCAATTGGAAATTGTAATTTTAAATTGAATCTAAACTAGATAGCTAGATAGAATGACCTGAGATGCGAGAAGCGTCTAGAGAAGTCAACTGAGGCAGAGTTGAAAGGGCGATTTAAGAAGTAGAAGATATTCAGAACTGTGATCAATTGGAAATTGAATCTAAACTAGACAGCTAGATAGAATGGCCAGAGATGCGAGAAGCGGCTAGAGAAGGCAACTCAGGCAGAGTTGTGAGGGCGATTAATGAAGTAGGAAATATTCAGAACAGTAATCCATTGGAAATTGTGATTGCAACTAGACATAAACTAAACAGCTGAAAAAGCTTTTAGAGAAATGAAGTAAGAGAGTAAGTGTAATGTAATTAATTATTAATAATTGAAAAAAAAACTATTGTCATTTTAGAGATGCGAGAAGCTTCTAGAGAAGTTAGGTGAGAGTTGTAAAGGCTTTTCATGTAGTGTAATTAATTATTTATTATGCATCACACAAAGTTAATATGTGGAGCAAATTATGAAAATAAATAATTTATTGATAAACGTATTTCGATGTGCGATTGCATTTTTGCAGTGCATCGAAAAACGGTTATAAATGAGAGCAGCCATTAGAAAAGTATTCTTACTTTGACTATGTAAAGGCAAAAGAGTTACAAATAATTCACAATATGCTCTATAAAGAAGTTATCATAAGAAAATTAGTATTTATTAATGCTCTCTCTCTGGGAATAAATAAAAGTTTAGCAGTGAAAGAAAAAACGGAAATAAATAAATTAAAGCGGAGTTTTCAAGTTTCGCAGCTTTTCTAAAACAGTCGTATTAATTGAAATAGAATCAGACAAGGCTTAATTTCTTGAGGGTGCCAAAGTCTCTGATAAGCTTCAAGTCGGGAAGGGGGAGGGGGAGGAACAAAAGGCGTAAACCAAGCGAGTAAATAGCATTAGGATAGGGTAGAAAACGACAGCAGCAGATGCTGCGAGAGGCCGACAAACTGAGAGATGGAAAGAGGGGGAAAAATGCAAATGAATTCAAGTTATTTCAACTCGAAACAATGGGCCAAAGAAACTAGACTGCAAACTAAACTGCAAACTATTTCAAAGTGTGTGTGTGTGTGTGGCAATTTGATGAAGTCGTTTCCGTTTCCGCTGGCCACCTGAACAGACACAAGCAGAGCAGACAAGAGCAGACCAGAGCACGTCCGATAATTTAAACAACTTGCCAGCAATAATAATAATACTGTGCAACACACACTATATACAATTTGAATTATATTTGTTGTTCCGTTTCTCGTTGCTTATAAATCGGCGCAGACAACTTTTATGTCTTTGTTTATCTTTGCATCTCGGTATCAGTCTCGAAGTCTCAAAGCCTCAAAGTCTTGGGCGTCTCTATCCCCATCTCAGTCTTCGCCAACAGAACTATAAATAAATGCCAATTATGCAGTATTGCTGGCCAGTCTTTATTTACTTTTCATTTTCAATTGTTGCCATTTGGCATTCGCCATTCGTCTAGTTTTTCCCCCTCGCTCTCATAAAGACCTATTTAATTACGTTCTTATTTTACTTTTGTTCCCACTGATTTCATTTCATCACAGTCCATTTGCCATCATATTCTTTCGCTTCGCTATTTGCATTTTAATCGCTACTCAATTGTTGACAGTATTTTCCAAACTCTTCAAAGTGTTTTTTTTTATTTACTTTCTTCGCTTGCTTTTCCTTAAATTTTCTCGATTTTCAAATACATATATTTAGGAATTTACGCAGTTTTTAGCTGTACTTACCTAAGCGTTGATCTGATGATTATTTAGACGCTACGATAGTTGGCGATAGTAACGATAATTGCGATAGTCATAGAGTAGAGATGGGCACTTACTGTTTCATGAGATTGGTGCGTGGACACACATTGGTGGCTCGATTGTTATGCGTTATTTGGCGCAACATCTTTTGCCAGCTCTGATAACGACAACACCACGATTAGAGGCAACGATAACGATAACGATAACACACGACAACGACAACGACAAGAACAAAAACAAGGCGCAAGACATGCAAATTAGAAAACAAAATGAAATAATCGATAGAAATTATATACAGAATGGCATTAAATACAAAACCATTCCACAAAACAGTCGAGAGACAGAGATGATGCGATTGATGTGCTAAACGATAGATTGTAGATGATATATGCATGTATGTATGTAGTATACTATATAGAATAGTATTAGAGTAAGCAAAGGCTCTGCGTGCACTTGAAATAATCAAAGAGTTCTCGATAAACACAGCACGAACAAACAGAGAAAGAGATCAGAGATTGAGACAGAGTATATACAAGTGTGTCTATATAGAAAGCACACGAGGGTCGGGGGGCAGAACCTTGCCATAGAGTCCACTTACTGTTTTCTCAGACACATCATGGGACAGATATTATTCGCTTTGACATTATGTGTGATTTTTCGTATGCCATCTAGCCAGATCTATAAGTACAGAGATAATGCATGAGATGCCGATGCTGCTGATTCAATGATCGAATGATCAGATCCCCACTCCATGAGCTCCAGATTGTTACCTTGGCAGTTGCCGCATCTGGGCAAATAACATGATGATATGTTATATTGATATAGTCCGTGTTCGAGCAGATGGTGAGAGAGCGTTTATCCAGTTCGGGGATGTTCGTGCCATTCTTTTTGGTTACCTTATCGAGGATCTTGGGATCCTGCAAATGTGGGGAGACAAGTAAAGCATAAATTAGATGGTATTAATAATAACAATAACATTATAATTTACTTGATTGTGATAAATATTAAAATATTCTGTATTTGATTTAATTATGTTTTTTTTTGCAAATATGTTATGTAACAATTAAAGAGAATGTTTTTGATTTCGATTCCATTCAAACCATCTGAGTCATAATAAATTGAATACTTTTATACTTTTACTTAAATACTTTTTATTGCCAGCTGAGCAGCCATTATTAGTAATTAGAATTCTCAAATGTTTGCTTAAATAAACCCAGACAAGCAACAAAGTGTAACACGTTTGTTTTGACACTTCCATAAATAACGTCGCTCGCATTCGAAAACTGCGAGTCAATAATATTCAAATAGCGTTACGTATACGACCCGTTGTACAGAGCGAGTTTCATATTTGTTTATTGGCCCACATATGTAGTGGTGGGTGGGGAGGAGGGGGTGGGAGGCTGCTAAACTATTGGGGGCAACTGCAATTTGGCGTGGCACAGAAAGAGGCAACAACATTAATCTCCGATCGCATCATTAATCAAGGCAGCAACAAAGCAAATGTCGAGGGCGAGGCCGCATCATGGAAGCAGCTGTGGGCTGGAGGAGGAGAAGGGGGGATAGCGAGGAGAAGGGAAGAGGAAGAGGTCTATTCGAAAAGCATTTATCAACATTTGCACATTGAATTAAAAATAAATAAATCTTTGTACAAATTCCAATAATAAAATAGCATTTTAATTTCGTATTTGACCTTCAATTACCGTTCGGCCGTCGTCCGCGCATATAAATAAAAACCATTTCCAATATTCCGTTCATTTTCTTTTCTTTTTGCCAATTCAATTCAATCTGGCAACAACAACAACAACAACAACAACAAATCAAAAACTATTGTATCAACAACGACAACAACGGAATTTACTATAAATTTAATGGCATTGTATTTAGTTGGCAAATATCAAAGTGAACAAACTGATTGCCGATCGCCGATCGGCGATCACTCATTACTGATCCCTGATCACCGATCACTGATTGCCGGCATGCTCGAGTTGCAGTTACTCACTCTACTATGAAGACTTCGCAACAGCATTTGTTTAAATATTAGAATTAAATGTATGTCCAAGTATTTTACAAACCACAAATAACAAATATGATTCAACATGGGTTGAAAGAGTTCAAATGATTTGCAATAAAATGCCCTATAATTGTGTATGAATCAGCCCAAAATCATTTCAAGTTCAGATCGAAAATAACTTGCGAAACTTAATTAAACTTTCGCTCTACAAAATATAGCAATTTATAAAATACCCGTAGAAAAATTGAAATAGTTTTAGCAAAATGTGCATTGACTTCATGGCTTATTTCTGGGATCTAAAACTAGATCCTCTAGTTCCTCTTTATTGTGTATAAAATATTTTAATTTTCTACATACAAAAATATAAATTTGTTTAATATGTACCCGTAAAAAAAAACATAATTGTTTTAAAAATAATTTTATTAAATTATATATTATAATTAGAATGCCATAAATTTGCTATTGAAATAATTAATGAGCTGTTCCAATTAACAGCCATGTTAACCATTATTATTTTACAAAATATTAATACTCAGAATTGAAATTTTCAAAAACATAGAAGTTTTTAGAATACTCGCTGAAATTAATTACAATTATGTTTAGTAGGAATTCAATTGGCTTCATTTCGAAGTTCTGTGACAACAATTAAAGGTTTCATTTAAATTGCAATAATTGCCATTCAGAGAATAGCGATTAGTTCTTATTATTGACAATTCAAGTATTTAGGAACTCAATATACTCGGAATTTCTACTTTCTAACAAAGATAGAAATTCTTAATAAATTCAATATTTGTAGTAAGAATTGAATTAACTTTTTATTTATAACAAAATAATTCGCAATTCTTTTTTTTTTTTTAGAAATATAGAAATTATCAGAAAACTTGTTGAAATAAATATGATATTTGTGGCAAGAGCTGTGTTGGCCAATTTAATTCACAGAGAGTCTGAAACTTCCCACCGCAAGTCGCTTTGATAAATTACAAAGAATGGTTTGAGATCTCCATAAAGATGAATAATCTCTTGTGGCAAACAGCGAAAAGTGCCAACAAGGTGCTCGTGGCAACTTGTAATGAGGAGTTGCTATTAAGACGCCATCAGCAGCTATCGAATGGCACTCAAACTGTTATCGACTACACAACGCTCTCGGCTAGTTTCATCTGTGATCTCAGTTTCAGTTTCAGTTTCAATTTCAGTTTCGCTGCAGATGCAGGCAACGCTTTTCACGTATTTATCTGGCCATTTGTTGTAAATAATTCAAGTGTTTGCTAAACAATGCTAATGTCATCAATTAGTTGCGCATTGTTGTGCAACACAACGCAACACAACATCATCGACTCACAATGCCAGAAGTCGTTTCAACAATTTCGAATTGAATCAAGTCGAAGGGTCGCCATTCGCCGTTCGCAATTCGCAATTGAATATTGAATAGCAATCAAATCGAGTGCAATTTGTGTACAGCAAAGTGAGTGTGAGTGTGAGTGTGAGTGTGTGAATGAGTGCAGAGTGAGCTTAAGGAAACTATTGCATACTTTCGAGTGCTAAATAAGTCGGCGAATAAACAAGCTGGCAGAGCCAAACAACAAATTGAACTCAACAAAAACGCTGTGCAAATGTAGAAATGTTGCTCCCCTCCCCTTCGCCTTCCCTCCTTCTTGCTGCTCCCCTTTCGATGTGCTGCTCCTTATTCTTATCCTCCATTCTCTCGTTCTTATTGTTGCCGCTGTTTGACGTACTTTGTCAGCAATGAAGCTTCGTGCATTATTGAAAAGCAGCGAGCAGCGAGCAACAACAACAACGGCCGCCAAAATCACAACAAAAACTGCAACGAAGCTCAAATTTTGCGTTTTCAATATTTGCAAATACCCTGTAATCCAATGGGCGATGCAAGTGGGCGTTCTTATTATTTTATTGATTTTTTTAAATATTGTTTATCAGGTGTTGAACCTGTACCAACATAAAGTGCACCTTAACAACACATGAATGGAAATTTAAAGTGGACCAAACCTCATAACGTAGTATAAGTTTCATTGATTCAATTTATGCTTTAACATTTTTAGTGCTTATTGTATTAATTATTCAGTAATTTTGTGGCTGCTGAATTTTCAAATATATTTAAGACGTACAAATAATTAGCTTTACAATAAAGTAACTACTAATTAACTACCAGTATCTCTCAGATACAACTATATTTGGTTTTGTAGCTATTACGCACATCAAGTTTGTTTTTAAGTTTGACCGCATTTTGCATTATGCGGATGCATTACAAATTAATTGGGAGAACATTTCCACTTTAATGAATAAATTACGAGTCTCTCTCCTTCACACATAATGATTATTAATTAAGTGGAATTAAGTTTTAAAACAACAAAAATCTGACAAATAATAAATTTTGTTGTGGATTTTTATGCTAGAAAAATACAAATAATCATTATTTACAGTCTCCAAAAATAATACATTACATACAAAAAAAAAAAAAGGATTAATAGACTCGCATAACCTTAAAGTCAGCAGCAAGTATTTCGGGAACCTATTCTAACACACTATTCTTTTATTTATTTATTTCTTGTGTGCTTAAAAGCCTTCGGTAGATTTTCTGTAAATTTACAGGGTATTTCTGGGCCTCGCTTGCCTGCGGTTGCAGCTGTTACTTTGCCCATTTTCCTTATTTTTGGCTTTTGCTTTGCCAAACGAAGCAACTTTTAATGGTTCATTGTGCGACTGGCACTTACGAGTTTCCTTTGAGTGTATGCTTGAGAGTGTGTGTGTGTGTGTGTCTTGATGTGTGACTGTATGCTGTGCGTGTGTGTTGAGTGTGTGTGTGTGTTAGTAAGTTGGTTTGCGTGGCCCACTGATTTAATATTGATGACCAAACATTTCAAGTGCTGCCAGCACACACACAATACACACACATAATCACATACACACACACCCACACACACACAGCTACACACACAAAGAACTAAAAGTGTAGTTCCCTTATTTAACGCTTGCGATGGCCAACTAAAAAGTTGCTAAAAATTGCAAGCAATGCATGCGAAATGCTGAAGTAGAGCAAAAACATTTTAATGGGTTGCAATAAATTGAAGCGAACCTTGAGAGAATTACAGAGGTACTATATAATGAATTGATACAGTAATTAATCCATTGTTTACAACGAACAATTTAAGATTTACATTTTATTATTTAAAATGCAAACAATATATATTGCTTACTTTTGTAAATTTCATTCAAATAAATAAAATAAATGAATTTCTAATAATGAAAACTTTAAAGCGAATTATGATTATTGTTTTCGCATTCGTAAATCACAAAAATAAAGTTGTTGAAATACATTTTTAGAAATGACTCAAACGTGAACCTATCAATGATAGAATTGACGTTAAAAGGAAAATGATTTAAAACAATATTTCCCTCTCTTATATTTGTTAACTGCAATTTTGTGAATACTTTGAGTGCAGCCCTCGCCAAATATGCAAGTGCAAACGGTTCAAAATGTGCAAGAGTCTCAATTGTATATATGTTATGTATGTATACGAATGTATATATATTTGAATCCAGTATGGGTCTGTCTAAATGTGTATTTAGGTACATGTGTGCATATACTTATATGAGCGCCTGTCACTCTCACACACAGGCACACAAAAGGAAAACTTTTGCATTTTCTATTCTATTTGGTTTTCACAGTCTTCGCACAGTTTGTTCTGTTTTCAGTTTTCTGTTTTCAGTTTTCAGTTTCCAGTTTTCTGCTCTCCGTATTTTTATTATTTTTTATTGTGCTGTGGTCAAATTTGCGTAGTGCTGAAAAGTTTTGCATCCTTTCAATATCACTTGGCAAAAAGGAGTAGAGTACATTATATCGCATCGCATCGTATTGTATATTTTTCTCCTTTTGGGTATTTTGTTGTTGTTGTTGTTGTTGTTGTTGGTTAGCAGCTTCCTCATTTTATTTTCCCTTGTGGCCATTATACAAATTTCATGCGGCTGCCTTTGGCTCACAGTTTTTCCAGTCCAGTCCAGTCCCTTTCCTTGCTCATTGGCATTTATTTTGCATTTTAATTGAATTTATTTGGCAGCTGACATGAATCCGGCTGGCCCACAAAGTGTTTTGGCCCAATACAGATGGAATGAAGGAGACGAAAAGAAAAGGCTTGCAGCCAGCTGGAAAGCAGGCGGCTTTAAGCAGCCAGCCAAATTGTAATCGACTTGAATCGACTTCAGAAATGCTTCGCTCGCCTTTGGCTTTGCTGCCCCACTGACAGCCTGACTTACGCCTCCAGCTTGTGCTACACTTTTTGCGGCCTCCTCCCACACACACACACTCACACACGCACACACTCTCACACACACACACACGCACACACTCTCACACACACTTAAATGTGCATCGAGAATTGCAAATCTTTGACACTTTTCAATTTGCAAGTGCAACGAAGCGCAGCCTCCGCCAACATTTTTACATGCACTCAGCGAAATAATCAATCATCACATATTTGCTAGTTTGTTCCATTATCAATTGCGATATTTATCGTAATATACGTATTAATACTATACTATATATTATATTTGCAGAAGAATCTTTCATCAAAATTGAAATTATAAACATTATCCTATAAGATACTTTTAGAAAATGAAAAAGTATCTTCACCTGAGTTTCGAATGAAGAGGGACAATAGAAAATTGAGCAGATATATTATATATACTATATATATTTAGGTATTTAAGTAAGTCTGGAAAGCCTTTAGAAGACTTCGCATATGAAAAATATAATTGCTAACAATATCAAGTTGTCTAAGAATTTTATCATTTTCCTGTATTGTCAGCTAACAAAAGATGCGTTTCATTTATTATTTGTATTTCCCCTCTCCATATTATGTGTGCCTAAATATATGATTTCTATAGTGTTTAATATATATTTTTTGTTATTATGTATTATACAATATACGTTAAGTGAGGCAGTTCCTCTTTTGTTATTATATAATTCATTTTGTAATCAGTATTTCACTTGAATAAAATGTTGGCGATAAAGTGCTCGAAACATTCGCATATTTTTTTTGCAGTGTAGTCATAGAATTGTGTGCGTGTGTGTGTGCGTGTGTGTGTTTGTCAGTTAATGTGTCAATGTGTCACTTTGACTCTCAATTGTTTCGGCCGGCCTCATCGCGCCCCCCTTGAAGTGGGAGAGGATGCAACGCATTTGTCTATGCCCCTGGATTTATTGGCTACTCGACTGCCACGCCCACACCCAAACGCCCACGTGCCATGATGACACAGAGCAGAGCAGAAAGCACACATAGTTGCTGCTGTTGTGGCAGCTCTTAAATGCAATTTATGGGCTGCATTCCGCGCCCATATTTGTCAGGCATTGGCAACAACAGAACAGAATGGAACAGAACGGAACAGAACAGATGAGAAGAACAGGAGAGAAGAACAGGAGAGAAGAACAGGAGAGAACCGAATAGAACACAACAGAACAGTTTCATCAACAGTGCAACACTGTCTCCTCATCCTTGGGGTATTTATGAGGAAGTGGGCACATGGCGCCTAATTGAGATTTGCTGCTTGCTTTGACACACATTTTAATTGTGTCATCACCTGGTTGGGTGTCGCCCGCAGCCACGCCCACTGCCCACTGCCCACTGCCCACTGCACACTGCACACAATGAGTGCATCCGCTATCGATATCGAGCTATCGACGGACACGCCCTGGCTAAAGCGGCAACGGAGGGACAGAGAGACAGACCGGTAGGATGTGGGTTAATGCACATCAATGTGACACGTTGCGAATGACAGGAGAACAGCAGGACAGACAGGCGGACAGACGGACGGACGGACGGACGGACGGACAGCAGGACTGCGAGTCGAGTGGACAAATTGCGAGTTGAGGCTGCGACAAAGGCAACGGCAAAGTGTTTGTCACGCAAAACAGCTGGAGCTGGAGCTAAACTGAGCTGAGCTAAAGGTAAAAATACTTCTTGGCTAATGGATAATGGGCAGCAACGTTCCACTTGCCGCACTTGCCGCACACCACTTGCCACTTGCCACTTGCCACTCAGTCGCCGCACTTATTCACAACTTGCAATCTCTTAATCGAGCCAAGTGCTTAGCTTGCATGGCGAGATAAAATGTCAGCCAAGTAGGTTAATTGAGAGCAACTTGCAGCTACTTCTAATGCTGCAACTGCCACTGCAACTGCTGCTGCTGCTGCTTCTTCTTCTTTCATTGCAGTGAGTGGCAAGTGCATTACGAGTAAGTGCAGCATTTCTCCTTTCTGCAGGTTGCTTCACCTATCAACCTTTCGTAAAAGGCTTTCTTCGCTCTGCTTCAGCATCAGTTCCTGTCCAATCTTAACAGTGTCTTTGACAGTGCATTTAACAGTGTCTTTAGCAGTGCCTTTAACAGTGCCTTTAACAGGGTCTTTAACAGTGCCTTAAACACTATCTTTGACAGTGCCTTTAACAGTCCCTTTAACAGGGTCTTTAACAGTGTCTCTAACAGTGTCTTTAACACTGCATTTAACAGTGTCTTTAACACTGCATTTAACAGTGCCTTTAACAGGCTTTAACAGTGTCTTTAACAGGGTCTTTAACAGTGCCTTTAAAAGCGTATTTTGCAGTGTCTTTAGCAGTGTCTTTAACAGTCTTTAACAGCGTCTTTAACAGGGTATTTAACAGTGCCTTTAACACTATCTTTAACAGTGTCTTTGACAGTGCCTTTTACAATGCCTTTAACAGTGTCTTTAACAGTGACTTTAGCAGTGTCTTTAACAGTGTCTCTAACAGTGTCTTTAACAGTGTCTCTAACAGTGTCCTTAACAGTGTCTTTAACAGTGTGCTTAACAGTGCCTTTTACAGTGTCTTTAACAGTGCCTTAAACAGTGTCGTTGCTTCTGTTCGCTGTCTGTTAGTTTACGCTGTTTTTGGCAGAGTTATTGTGTAAACTAATGTTATTGTAATGCTGTTTTAGTTGCTTAAAAGGTGCAACTAAATAATATTGTAATTAATGTTCATATTTGTCATTAATATTTTAGTGAACAAATCTGTACTTTGTTGTTTACCCTTTGTGTAAAACTACAGCTCGCTTAATATGCGCTATATTTTCTTAATTCCATTAACTGTTCAAGTCCTCCATGCAAATTTGTCTAATACCTAATAAACTTCAAAAAATGTTAATTTCTTTTTAAAAAGCAAAAACTAGCTTACAAAAATAAAAATAATGTCTTGTCTATACATATGTGCTGCTATTGTTTATCTGCATCTGTTGTTGTCTTTTTTACAGAAACTATTCACTCACCTAAATTCAGTTTTTATGTGATATTCATTATTTAGTTTTTTTGTAATATTCATTATTTATTCTATGGAATATATAATCAGCAATGCTTGATCTATTGTCTTATAAGTATAATAATATGTAATTCGCAATCTGTTCGTACTCACCTTTGGAGTGCCGCCTGCTCGAATATCGCTCACTTGACACAGCTCGATGACATCGCCGTCCTGCATGTGAATTACCAAAGAGAAAGTTTTAATGTCTGCCTACATTTAATTGAGATAAGCTAAAGACATATAATATTACAGCAAAAAACACTACAGGAGGAAACTAAAATTGCAAAATTAATCAGATAGTAAAATTTGTGTTAAGTAAAGATTTCAAATTAATAAGTAAAAAATACCAACAAGTAACTTAAACTTTCATGTATGCATATAACATGAGCTTAAAAAAAAGATGGGAATTTCTTTCCAATCGATATAGTAATTATAACAATTCAAATGAAGTTAAATAAAATTTGAATTACTAAATTAATTGAAATGAAAATAAATATAAGTACATATATAGTATGTTGTTTAAGTGTTTCACTTACCCGTCCCTCGCTCTTCCAGTAGAGAAAGAATCCGTACTCGTCGACCTTGAAGAGAGCGTCGCGCTCGAAGTCATTCTCTTTGGTTTCCTTTTCGTTCTCGAACCAGCGATCGAAGGTGGCGCCCGTGGTTAATTCCGGCGGAACCGGAATGATCCAATCGAATTCGTACTTCTTGGTCATTATTTACAATATTTGGTTATCTTCTATCGCTATCGCTATCGCTATCGCTATATCTATTGCTATGCCTATGTTTATGTATGTATATGTGTTTGTGTTTGTGTTTGTGTGTGTGTGTTGGTGTTGGTGTTGGTGTTAGTGTTGCTCTCGCTATAGCACAACATATATTGGAAATGTTGAGTATATTTCTACTACATGGATGCAACAAGATGCTGGAGACTAATTTATAATTCGTAAATTGTGTTGCTTCTGATAAATTGGTGTTATCGTTTAAAGCAGTTATATGTTATGTTATGTTATCGACTCGATGTCTATTGCTCTGTTGACTGTTGTTCAGTTGTTTGGCTCATTAATTGGCTTGAATCCGCTTCAATTTGGCAACACAGACACATCTTTGAGTCAACTCAAACACACACACGCACACATCGATCATCGATAGTATTGCCGATAGTTTATTTACACATTTACAGATATCGCCGATCACATCGTGTTCTTACTAAAAGCTCCACTAAAGCATTTTTCTTTTTCATTTATTTTGATTTTTTTGTTCATTTATTTTTCTTTTCTTTTGTTTCTTCTGTTTAGCAAATATTACTAGTTTTTCGATTTTGTTTTTTTACGGCAAAACTCTACGTTTAGTTTAAGTTGTTAGTTTAAGATTAAGTTATTTTTGGTTGTTGTTTTCTTTGTTGGTGTTAGTTTTAGATTTAGTTTTCTATAAGCGTATTTGATTTGGTGTTGTTGTTGTTGTTGCAATTGTGGTTGAAATTGTTAAGCTGCAATAGAAGATAAATACGAAATTAGAAACAGAACATTTCGCATGAGCTTAACTTTTAAATTGAACAATTTTCGGAGCGAACAGCAGTAAAATTTAATCGGCTTGAAATAACTTTTGTGACTCGTTCAGCGAATACCCTGTACTTTAGTTCTAGGCTTATTATTTTTTTGCCACTTATTTGACATTTAATAATTTGTTGTCCAATATTTGTATGCGTATTTCATCGGTATTTTATAGTATGAAAATTTAATCTGCATTCTATTAAACAATTCTCAGCATTCGGTTGCTGATTTTATCGGATAATTATAAATACTATATAAATAATTGATAGCTTCATACAAGAACAAAAAAAAGGAAACAGCATCGTTTGCAATCGTATTTTTAATGGTTTCCAAATTGAATGCATCAAGTTTCTGATAAACTATCGTTGAGATTATTGTATTAAATTAATGAATTATCAGCATCAATTGTCGATTCAGCCATAATAAGAAATAAATTATTATTCAGTTCTTGCAGAAGCAGTAACAGCCTGCGATTTCAATTTTTACCAATTTTTTAATTAAACATCTCAGAGTTTATTGTGTTAAATTGTTTATGAATAGAAACAAATTATAATTGATACATTTATGATGAATAAAAGGAATATCCGCTTGCGATTTCAATATGGACTAATTTTTAAATTGAACGCAAAACACATCATAGATTTTCTATCGCAGAGTTTATCGTATTAAAATAATTAAATTATTAACCACTAGAAAAAAATTGTGTGCTCTAACAGGTTATTGATGAATTTATGTGGCAGTGAATTAACCCGAAATCATTTCGATTTGGCGGCTAGGAAACCATGTGGATATCTTGTTGATACGGGGTATAACCACAGGCTATAGAGAATGAAATTGAATTGAATGCAAGCAAATGCCTCGAACCACGTACACACACACACACAAACACACTTCCATCCGTCTGTCCGTCCGTCTGTCCGTCCGTCCGTCTGTCTGTTTGTTGATCGGATGGACCTGAAAAAGCTGGGTACGTGGCTGATGTTTTTGTGGCCGTCGTCGTCGCCGTCGTTGCATGCAGCGGAGGCGGTGCGGTAAAAAGTGTTGCATGCTTTCCAGGCGCCACATGCGTCTCTCTCTGTCTCTGTCTCTGTCTCTGTGTCTCCCTCTCTCGCACTGTCAGTCTGTCTGTGGCAACTCAACTGTAATTGCATGTGAATGTGGCTTCAATTTGTGCAAATTCTGCACAACTGCAGCTTGTGCAGTTTCGACGAAACAAGCCGAACAAAAGCCTGACTAAAGTTCCACCAACTAATTAAATGTTATGCATAAAACTTGAATGCCCAAATGCAATTGCCAAGCCAAAAACCGAATTAATTTGTGAGCTACCAATTGTAATTAATTTTAATTACAATGCACCACAATAAACAGTACAGAATGCGCCCAGATTGCACATTAATATCCGCCGACTGAAGCTTAGCTCATTTTCTGGTAATCCAAGACACGAGCCATTGTCCTGCCTCCTGCCTCCTGCCTGCCACGTCCTGTTGCAGCACAATTCTAGTAGTAATAATCATCATGGCCGCCCCCTCGTTGTTGCTCTTCGTGCATAGATACTAATCACATTAGTTAGCGGCGCAAGTCGCGACATTGGAGACGCACCTGACATTCATAACGATGCAACCCCGTGGCAAAGCCAAGAGGCAGCAACAACAGCGGCAGCGTATTATATTTCCAGTTACTACAGCTGAGGCCATCAAACACACACACACACAACGAAAGTTGAGTTTGCTTTTTTTCTCTCTCTCTGCACTGCTATTTGTATTTCTAGCCATGGTAACCTCGTCTCTTCTCACTTCTGTTTTGTTTTCCTTAAATTCGAGAGCCAATCAAGAGAATTGAAAGCATTTTTTCCACTGTTACTTCAGCTACATTTATGTGTACTTAAAGCATGTGCAAAACGATGCATCGCAGTGGCTTCTTCATCACATTGTGGCCAAATGATGTGAACGCTTACGCAGACAAAGCACATTGAAAACTGCCATTGGGGCACATTTACAATGTTGGGCTTATAAAACCGAGTCACAATGTCCACGAATGCTCCACAAAAAGGAATTCAGATACACAATGAAAGAACACACATACAAATAATGTCAAAAAAGGTGATACTTCAAATGTATTTTATAAAAAATTGTTTTTGTATTGTGGAGGGAATTTTATTTCTATATTTTTTGTATTGTTATTTAAATGTACGCCACTTTTAAATATCAAATTTATTTTAATTATAATTATTATTAATTATAATAACTTGTACTGTCGTGTAATTGAAAGTTCATTAATAATTATTTCCGCACTAATATTTCAACTTTGAAGAATATATTAGCCAGTGAAACGTTTAGGAATGCTGTGCGAAGGCACAACTAAAATAATTTAGTTCACACACAGTGAAAATTAAATATGCTGATTTAAAATGCATCGCCATGATGTAAAGAATAAATAGGTAAATTAAATTAAATACTGCTAGAAAAAACCTTTAGGAGGCAGGCATAAAAGACTAGATCCGAAAATTAATTGGTACACAAACCCAAATATTAAAGAATAATTATTTCTTAAACAAATTTTGCACATATTGGCCATTTTGAATTTTTTTCGTTTTTTTTACATTATTTTTTCCAGGCCGAAAATCAAAAATTGAATTTAAATTAAAAGCTTTAATTAACTGAATAAATAATTTGATCTGTTCGTTGTTAATTATTGAAGACTGATTTTATTTTATGCTGATTCGATCTTATTCTGACTATGTAGTTAAAGAAAGTGAGAAATTTTGTTCATGACTATAGATTTATATTTATTTCGTCCACGCTGACGAAAGTGGATGGCGCATAGAGATAGAAAGAGAAAGACAAATAGAGAGAGTGAGGGAGAGAAAACTGCACTGAGATTCACATTGCACTGAAGTGTGACCAGTGAGCAGGACATCCGATGTGAACAAACAACAAAACTCCCACATGCGACGACGACGACGACGGCGAAAAAGTGCAAAAATAAACTTGTAAAAGAGAACAATACAAATTAAGAACAAATAAAGCCAACGAACAACAATAAAAGCGAAAGTACAACAACTATTGGCAGTGCAATTTGTTGTTCGTGTCCCAAAAGATTTTCAAATTTGTTTGACAGGCACTCGACGTGGTCCTTTAGCGATGCAATTGTCACGACTGTTCCCACCTCCCTCCCTCTCTCTCTCTCTCTCTCTCTCGCTCTCGCTCTCTGCTGACTGACTGATTGCTTGTGTGTGTGTGTGTGTGTGTGTGTGGGTGTGAGCACCGCTTTCACATGACTTCAAATTCAATGAGCTGCAAAATGTTCGCTCATTGTTAAACTTGAAGCTCGTTAGCTGCGTCCAAAGTCAGTGAGGTAACAACAGCGCTTTCTCTTTGTATGCGTCTGTGTCTGTGTCTGTGTGAGTGTACGTGTGTGTGTGTGTGTCGGTGTGCTGAACGGATATGATTTCCAAGCGTATGTCAAAATACTTTCACGCCCCGCGAACGCTTTATGAATTTACGCTTTTTACGCTTTTGAACTTTTTGAAAAAGAGAAAAAACACACACACACTCACACACACACACACATACATACAAGAAGAACAACAATAACAACAACAGCAAGTTTACCGCAATCAAGCCAAGTCACATAAAGAGAATCAGCGAGTTTTTGAGCAACTTTTTGAGCTGTGAAAACCAAATACGTTCAAGTTTCAAATGAGCAATATATAAAGTCATCAGTCGAAACATCGCTTCAAATGACTTTGGAATGATATATTAATAGATTACTTCACATAAAGAAGAAGGAAAGAGGGAAAGACAATGAAAACTTCTTGCCCAAAAAGAGCTTCGGAGTTGATGAAATCGATTGTAAGAGTTTGAATATTGGAAATCTCAACTTTATAGAAAGTTAAAAAAAAGGTCTACATAAAATGTGCGCATTTATAGCAATTTTTTTGTATTATTTTTTTAATGGGAAGAGTCGATTATTATCGATTGTAGAAACGATTTAAATATTTGAAATATGTGAAAAACAAAAGTTAAAGAGAGTTGTAAAATATGAAAAATGTATTAATGAAATATGCTTATTTACAGCAATCATTATTTAATTGCTATTATAGTCAACTTTAAAATTATGTGCTGACCAAACAATTTTATAATTTCAAATAACAAAATAATTACATATATGATTAGTTGACAACCATTAAAAATGAGAGTTGTAAATAAATTTTGTTGTTTGTATACATTAGTATTAAATGTGAGAAGCATTCTTTACAATTTAATATATACATTTTTAATTTATTTATAATTCGTTTGTGATGAGATAACTTGAAATGACTTTGAATGAAAGCGAGGTAAGTAAATTTATAAAATTTGCTATGGTAAATAAGTTAAATTAAAAACGTGTTTTTCAAGTTGGTAAAACTAGATAACTATTTTGATTCTTTATTTATGAGTATGATTTAATTATAATTATTAATAACAGTGTATTTTTTTCTGGGTGTGGTTTTTATATCGCCTGGCATTGCCATTTGGCATTAAATGCAGATACAAAATCAAAGTGGCGGCGCTTCGCACAGTTGCCAAGTGTCACGCCTCACCTCCGCCCCCATGCCTCCTCGGAGAGCGTGTGCGAGCGAGCGAGAGAGAGAGGGAGAGAGAGAGTGGGGCAGCTCAACGCCTCTGGGCACCTGTGTCAATATATTGGACTGCAGAAAAGTTTGGCGCGCAACTTGAAAGCTAAACACGGCAGCCAGGCATAACTTGCATAAACTTGCCCTCAAAGGACACTCACACACACACACGCACACACACACACACACACACATGGTCACACGCACGTACGCGCTGAAAGTATGCTACAAATATGCTCATTACGTGCGCGCCAAGTGCCAGACTCCCAGCCACTTGCCTCCTTCCCCCGCCCCAAAACACAGACACACATTGATATACACAGAGCGAGAGAGAGAGCGAGAGAGCTAGAGAGAGCGAGAGAGAGAGAGAGCAAGAGCGACAATGGCTCAATTTATTATTGCATACTTTGCGGTCATATTTCAGCCGCCTTTGAAGTCGCATTGCGTTGCATAATTTGAAGTGAACACTGGCTAATTATATGCACAACAGCCAGCAGCAAATAATTATTAACAATTAATAAGTTTGCACATAAAATAGCTAGATAACGAGTGGAATTTGCTTTTAACAAAATGCTTTCAATCCAATAAACTTTTCATAATTATTAACAATATATAACAGAATATAGGACACATCAATTACTGACTTTAATTGTTAACACTTTGTTTGTAGCAGGCACTATATTTTTTTAATAAAACAATTCTTTGAATTAGAATTACGTATTCGAAATTTGTTTAACATAATGCACAATTTTTAGTGGTCAAACCGTATCAATTTTATTTGCATAAAAATACTCGTGTAAGTATATTGAAAATAGTGGTTTTTACGGAGTTTGAGTTTTTGCGGCTCAAAATAAAACGCAATTACAAATTACGGCTTTGATGTGTTTAAATTTTCATTTTTAGACTATGATTCTCGAGGGCAGATTAAATAAATAAATACCGATATTAATATGCCATAAATACTGATAAATAGATGAACTAAGCAACTGAGCTCAACTGAATTATGTTACAAATTGGACAATTTTAATAATTTAGTTATTAAGAAAAAGAACAAGGCAATATAACATATCAGATCTACAACAAGCAAATGTCTTAACCTCACTTCAAAATCGCTTTGTAACAATCTTTTTTTTTTTTTTTTTTAATAATTTTATTTTTGCCGGAATCGTTCAATGCCATTTGAACATAACCGGACGGATGTAGACGAGGGCATATATACATATAGTAGATGTTACTATTTAAACTAAATACAATTATTTACAATTATTTACAAAATTTGCAAAGAGTGGGTTTAGTGGATGACCCGGGAAGCGAGGTCACTGGGGTGTAGTCTCTTCAGTCTTCGAAGAGGTTGCGGATTGACAAGCCTGCTAGCCAGTGGGTTTGGGTGCGCCATGAGCCTGTCGCTGTATCGGCTGCTATGTTGGTTGATTTGATCGCCCACCGGAATAAGGCGAAGATCAGCTTCGATTCCCCGGGTGGTAACATATCAGGGAAGTCCGGTTGCCCGCCGAGCAGCACGAGCCTGCACCACCCTAAGCCTGTTCAGCTGGTGCCTTGAAGCTGTGCCCCAAACTTGGATGCCATAAGTCCAAGTTGGCGTAAGGATCGCACTCTCGCCGCATTATCCATGGGAAGCAGTTCGTCGCAACCTTGGGCCACGATATCGAGTGATATGCGATTGCTGTGCATTTGATGCACAGGTTGCTCTCTCTGTCGCTCTAAGTGGATTGCAGCTGGGATGGCGGTGCAATCATCAAAGCTGCAGCACGCCGACAATAATCCTAAAACAACAAGCTCAGCGAGCGAGCGAGCGAGCGAGCAGCTGTTGAGCCAGCGCCGATAAAAACAGATCCGATTGTGCCAATGCCATAAATTAGCCCAATATAGAGTGCAGTTGAATTGCGAATTGCAATTAATTAAAAACATGCCACACACCAGAGCAGCAATTACAGCTGCGAGAGATGGAGATGGAGATGGAGACAGCAGCGAACTATAGCTACTTCTATATATGTATAGACGGAATATAACCTTCACCTGGCCCTGGCCAGAGGGAGAGCGAGTGACGCCATGCCATTGGAGAAATAGACTCGTGGCCATGGCCAAGCAGCTCCTCTTTCCGTCGTGCCACATTTCGCTGCACCTGCATCTGCTTGTGCTTATGCTTGTGCATGTGAGCTCATCTGCGCCCTCATTTAATCAAATCATCAAGTCTCCAATTAGAAATCCACACTCCGGCAATTCGATCAGATTCCCTTTGCTTTTTCAGCCTTCAAATCCTCGACTCACATTCACAGTCAGAACTCAATTATTTCTCACAACACAAACATTTCTCATTGTTAATTTTTGTATAAATTCAAGTAATTTCTAGTTTCTTATAAATCACCAAATATTTGCAACCATGGCACAGTGGTTGCGCTCATAGGCCATAATTAAAAAAATCGATAGAAGAAAAAATTTGCGTAAAGTAAACAAATTGTCTACAAAATGTCCAAACTTCACAATGGCAAACCAGATTTTTCTGGAAATCTAAAGGGACTTTCTAAAAATTGAATGCAAAGCGTCAACACGTGTTCAGTTTTGCAGCGCAGAGACATTAAGTTTTCTTTTTGTCGAAACATTATTCGATTTCAAAGTGTTCAAACGTTCGTTAGAGAGGTCCGAATTTTATTATTTAAAAAGAATTTTAAAGTTGAAGGTATTTATTAAGAATTAGTTATTCTGAATTTAATTTGATACATATTTTGTTTTTGTTATGTGTTTTTTATTAATTACCCTTTTTTTGTGTATTATTTGAATGTCTTTTTCATGTTTAAATAGACTTTAAGATATGTTGCCCCCCGATCCCCCCTTTGTGAGTGATATCAGTGCATTTGTCAATGTTTTTAGGTAATAAAAATGTTAAGTGTAGCTGCCGATTTTTGCCGATGTGTATGTAAATATAAATAAACTCAAGCTAGATCAGAAGAACAAAAGCTTAATGTACTGCAAAGAAAAGAACGAGTACAAGCGGATTTTCGCGATAAAATGGGAATAATTGTTGATAAGCCTAGAGACGGAGGCAGAGGAACTTCCAACGATGGAAATACGGCCAGGAAATTTGTTTGTAACCCGAGAATAACAGGCATTGATGAATAAGTCATAAGCCGATGCGCAACGATATTGCAAGCCTTAGCATGAGGATATTCTATTAATGCTAAAAATTTCGAAAACTATGCGCTGGATACTGCTAAGCAGTTGATAAAAATATATCCATGGTACTATCTTCCAACAACAGATACTAAAATTAATACACTTTGTTTGCGTTTAGACCCTTTTATACCAAGCCAAAGGAATCTACCAAAAATACACAAATCTAAATTTTTGGCCTGTACATTTGATTTATTAGAAGATATTTGTTAATTTTTTTTATTTCGCTCCAATTAGCATTCATTCAAATTTTATTTTTAATGATTTAAATACATTTATTCCCATATACATATCATAAAAGGAACTTTACAACCTCATTTCATTATATTTCGAAAAGCTAGTGGGAAGGGGGAGAGAGGTTATATTTTTTCAAATTTATACTCAAAAAATTTTAAAAACAAATAAATTGGATGCCAATAATGAAATTTTAGCACTGTAACTCCACTGCAGTAGGCAACCAAGTATTTTTGCGCACCATTGCCATATAAGCCTTGCTACGGTGCTATGTGAGCTATAGGATACAGTCATCCGATGTAGCCAATTTTTTTAATGCATATTCAAAAAATTTTTTTAGATTTTTACAAAAAATTTCATATTGATATCTCAAAGGTAAGTATTTATGGCCGCGGCTCCATACAAGCCCAACCACTGTGCATGGATAACAAGGATAAAATCAACAACGATAACATCAACAACAACACCGTTGACCCCAATGCCGTGGAATCGCAATCGAGTTTGCAGCAGCTTCAAAATCAGCTTCAAGGTCTGTCGCAAATGCAGTTGCCGGCTCAAACGTCCTCCCAAATCTCGGGGTCTGAGAGTCAACTGTGGAACGACAGTCTTACCGAGTCGTCCAGCCTCGACTCGTGGACACATCCCCATCTGTGTCCTGTGATCGTCGACTGGAGCAACAATCTTCGGATGATGAATGCCATGCTGCACGCCGACAACATTCAGAAGGACGATGTTCTCAAGGTGAAAAAGATGCTCGACGACCTACTTAAGGTCATGGAGCAGCACAATAACCCATCGCAGACGAGCCAAAGTGAATAACATTTGAATTCATATTGCATGCTGCGCCCATTAATTTCAGATAAAAGGGATTTGATTTTTGTTATGAGGTTTTAGTTTAAACGTTTATTTTTTATTAGCAATATTATAATGGGTTCATCTAACGACCGAATTGGTACAATTAAAATGTGATACAAAATTGAATGATGGACAAAACTATGATCTGGTTTAAATGTCGATATAAATTTGAGTTAATTAACACTTCATAGAGTAACCAAATAAATAACATTTAATGTATTTGAATCTATAAAATCAGTTAAGAATTGACTGATAGAAAAGATTGCAACTATTGAAGAGTTGCTAGAGAAACCTAGAGAATCGAAGAGTTTCAATTAGTTAACGAACTTAATAGCATTTAAATAAAGAGAGTACAATTTCGAGTGTTTCAGTTAGTTAACGAGCTTTTATGAGATTGTCTTTAATTCCTAAAAATGCTTTAAGCCTTTAGTACCAATATTTTCTGTCTGACCGCTCAATCAAATTGTATTTCAAGCATATTTCAAAATCGCTTTGTAACAATCTATAATGTATCATCTGTATAGAGAATTAAAAAAATAAATTCTATCTAATAATTTTTGGAAAAATTAATAACCATAATGAACAGAAAAATAAATTGAATTTGAAGTCACGCTATTTTATCTATAAAGCTCAATGCCTTAGTTGAACTTTAATCTAACTAACGAAAATTATATGAATAAGAGTAATAAATGTAAACTAAATTTGCTGAATAAAATGCTTAATTAACTTTATTCTTTTGACTGTCAATCAATTTAATAAGCAATCCACTGTTTTGTAATTGTTATTTTACTGGCTGCAATTATCAGAGACATGTTGAAATAAAATTGCAGGAGTAGTTTTGTCATTAAGTCAGGGCCAGAGACAACGTCGAGGATATCTGATTGTCGGTTCATAGTCTTGTGCTCCTTTGTAGCTGATTATTATGGCTTATTCATGTTGTTGTTGTTGTTGTTGTTGTTGTTGCCGTTGCCGTTGCTGTTGTGGGCATTACTTAAGCTGCCAAATTGAATTTGCTTTGTGAGTATCTGTGAAATTGGCATTTCAATATTTGATGAGCTGCTGCTCAACCTCGCACAGGTAGTAAAAGAAACTTTGCCACACGACACACGCAGCAGCAAGAACGGGGTGGCAACATGAGAGTGCCACCGGAGGGGGCACCGCGGGTGAGGAAGTGCGTCAGCGGTAGATGGTTGCTTGATTGGTTGCTTGACTGACTGATTGACTGCTTGACTGCTTGACCTTGTTGGGCAGGCGAAACGAACGAGTGCGAAACGAATTCAAAGTGAGGCATTCATCAATGCATGTCAGTGCAGGTCCGTGCACGCCTGTCAAAAGGCGGTCGTTCAATCAGTCAGTCATTCAGTCAGTCATTCAGTCAGTCAGTCAGTCAGTCATTCAGTCAGTCATTCAGTCAGTCAGTCAATCAGTCAGTTGAGCGGTGAGCGCTCAATCTGCTGAGTGGCAGCGCAGCGCTTCAATCAGTCAGTCGGTCAGTCAGCTCGTCAATCAGCTGCTGGGCGCTCAATCAGCTGGCAAATGAGAGAGTGAGACAGCAAGCGACAACAAGGACAAAGCGCATTCTGCACTCGCAAAATGAACGCAGAAAATATGCCAAATGACTTATCAAGTTGGCAGTGCAAACAATGTATGTGTGTGTGTGTGTGTGTGTTGGTGTGTTGGTGTGTGTGCCAAGGGTGGGCGTTGCCATACTCTGTCGCTCTCGCTCACACACCTTCTCAGTGTCTCTCTCTCTCTTCATTCACTCCTTTGGCACTCGTGAGTTGCGTTGTCGGCTGCTGCGCTAAATGTCAAAGTTCGTAAAATGATTGCATACTTTCTGGCTGGCAAATGAAATTTCTCATGAAATTAAAGTAAGCACACACACACACACACACACACACACACACACACACACACACACACGCACACATTTGCACTCAGAGTGTGCTTTATTATTAAATTTGCAAACAACAACAAATGAGGGAAAGCAAGAAAGAAGGAATGAAAAAGGCAGGCACCAAGCTAACAACAACAACAACAACAACAACGACGACGACGACGACGACGACGACGAATAAAACAAATAAAAATATTAACAGCAAGTGGCATCAGAGCTGCCCCAAGAAACTCTGCCACAACGGCAACAGCTGCAAGAGTGTGCGCTTATGTTTATGAGTGTGCGAGTGTGTGTGTGTGTGTGTGTGTTTCTTGAATATAACGCTTTTTTTGCCCATTGTTTCATTTAATTTTTAGTCGATTTCTTCACGAATTTAAAAGAGTTTGTTTGTATACCTGCAACCCATATATATACTTCATATATACACTTTAGATTACACAATAATGCACAATATTGTAAACAAATATTATTACCTTACAAAAAATAATTTTTTTAAATGCATTTAGCAAATAGGAGTTATGATTTTTGAAAAAATTGCATATGATTCTCAATAAATCGATTTACAAATTTCAAATAGTTTATTCACTTCATTGTCAATAAATAGTATAATATTATATATTATATTTACATAAACATTGTAATATTATGTATTTAAATAAATATTGTAATATTATATACTTAAATAAATATTGTAATATTGCATATTTATTTTAATGAAGTTGATTATTGGCTGCATGCATTTAGTTAATCGCCAAAATTAACATATATAATATAATGGAAATAATAATCGTTACGACTTTCGCAGGCAATCTTCGAAAATCGTCTCAGCACAAATGTCCATGCTAATTATAATGAGGCAACTTTACTTTTAAAACGAATTCGATTTAAGACAGTTTGAATATTATGTTAGTCTTAAGAAACCCAATCTTCGTTCAGGATGAACAGAAATCGATAATTAGGTTTAACATAGCTAATTTCTAGTCGATTGCTGCGCTGCACAAATACTAACAATATTTAATGTAGCTTAATAGCAGGTAATTTGAATGCTCCACATAAATAATTTATCAAGTGCTGAATTAGCCTCAATAGTTAAGTTTCCCACACACGGCCACAGTCGGTTAGTATTAGTGCGATTAAAGTCGATGCCATTTAAGCCAAAGACTTCAATGAATATTGTCTACATATATAGTACCCGTATTTTTCTGGCAGTGTAGATTGCACACAGTGTATAAAATAAAGACAACGAGAGCATTACATCTAGAATTAGTTACTTGATGTTTGATTTGAAGTCACGAAATAACTTCGATATAAGCGAATGTTATTCGACCCACATACGGTACGTGGTATCTGTGAGTCGCGCTTCGCTTCACACCCTGGATTCAAATCTGGGAAAGGTGCCTCAAATCAGGCGATGCTGCAGCAGTTACTCAGCTCAGTTGCTGCTATTTTTGCAGATCCCACGCCCAGTGGCCTGGCCTCATTTCCTGTGTGTTTCAGTTGCCTTAACAAAGCCAGCGGCATTTTGTCACGCATATTCCGGCCAGGCACGCAACAGATACTCCGATGTGTGGGGGCGGCTAGAAGGGGGCGGGGTCGGGGTCGGGGCCAACGAAATCAAAGTGCTGCGCCAGGCAGTTGGCGCAGGGACAGGGAGCGAGCGAGTGAGCGAGTGAGCAAAGGCATCCTTCAAACAAAACTGTCAGCAACTGTCAAAAGAAGTTAAACGAAAACCAACAAAACAAAACAAAGCAAAACAAAACACAAGAAAAGCAAACGCAAACGGAGAAAGGAGAATGGAGAAAGGAGAAAGGCAACGCACACATTTTCATATACACGGAGAGAGAAGTGGGTTGTCAAATTTCAGGGTCTCGACCCTGTTGTGAGCTGCTGTTCCTGTTCTGTTCGATGTCGAGGCTGAGGCTGACTGTCTCAGTGATTTAGTCGACATCACGTAGCAGGCGGTTTATTTTTAGCACCTTGTTCTCTCCGTTAAAAAAACCCAGAGAAATATAAAAAGCGAAAAAGCGAAACAACGAAGAACAAGAATTTGCTAAGCTGCAAGCTGCGTATCTTCCCAATCTCCGTATCAAAACAATACATCATCATTGCCAAGGCAAAAAACTCTCTTCTCGCCGTTTTTGTTGTTGGTGTAATTGTGAATATTAAATATATGGCAATAAGCATGCGACCAAAAAAGAGCGAAAAATAAAAACAAAACAAAAGAGGAATAATAATAAAAATAATAATAAACAAGTAGGAACAGGCACAAGCAAGTCTATTGACTGCCGGAGACCTGTTCACTCCCCATACATTCATTTATCAATCATTAAGCATAAATTAAATACACGTGCAATTAAATTCAAATAAAACCATAATAATAAAACTTACTTAATATAGTGAAGCCAAGGGAAATATATATTAAATCGCTATGAAATTGCCGGAATTAGTAGAATATATCTTATCGGTTCTATGTAAAATCAGACAAAGATGTCGCTTCCATCTTTATATTGACAATGCTAATGTACTTTGCTCAAAAGTGAACAGGTCGAAAAAAAGCGAATACAAAAAAAAAAGTCAGCGCCAAAAAGTTTTCTTTTGGGTTTTTGCGTATTTTTTTTTGTTTTTTTTGTTTTGTTTCAGCTTGACAAGGGTTTGGGTAACGCTTGGGGCCTGCTCGGGGACCTGAATTGTAGCTGGGTTTGTGGTCGGGTGCTCTGCTGTTCCGATGGAGCTGGGGTTATTGGATGGGTAGCAAAGCATAAAGCATTTATACTAATTTCTCGATAATTTCGTTACGGTCGTAAAAAAGGCGAGTAGAGAGGTGGAATGGAGAAGAAAGTGCGCAGAGCAAAGGCAACGGCAAAGGCAAAAGCACGCAGGACTCCTTGTTTTGCAGGACACTCTCTGTGCAGCTGGAGTTCTTGGCGGCGGAGTGAAGAGGACGTGGTTTTGCTTTGGGTGAGTCAGGTCTAAATAGACTTTATATCGATTTGTGCTGTGCACAATTATATTTAATGAGCTTTTAATTGAATTGATTTTTTGTTATATAAATACACACACACACACACACACACACACTTACGCTCACATGCAGAGCAAGGACGATGCGGACAGTGACTGAGAAGCGAGAGAGAAAGAGAGAGAGACTGAAGGACAAAGTCCAGTGACAGAATGATGGATATTAGGGCCAAATGAATGGATTCACAGTCGATGAATTTGTTGGGCGGGTCAGATAAACTGCAGCCAATCAACGAGGGGGCAGAAGAGGCACAAACTGTGTGTGTGTGTGTGTGTGTGTGTGTGTGGGGGGGCACAAACTGGGTTAAGTTGTTGGGAGTGAAGAGTGGACAGTGGAAGAAGTGGAGACAATGACACGAGAGCAACTGGTCAAATATAGATCAAGGTGATCAGTTTTATAAACACCAGCACTGTCCACTTGCCATGGCAGGCCTGCCCACTTAATGGCACTGCCAACGGAAATAATACAATTAAGACGTAAAATGAATGATTGAATTGATGCTATCAATTGAGATTAAGATTGATGCGTAGATTTATTAAACACGTATAAATTACATAATAATATTCAACATTTTTTGTATCCACATAAATGTGTAAAAACCTTCGACAAAATGTTGAGAGATAATTAAGCATAGATGCGTGAATTTTAGTTTCAACAAATAATACAAACATTTGCTAGAATTTTATATCGATAGTGGAAACTTTCATAGACAAATGCAAATGACAAAAAAACAGTATGTTAAATAAGCAATAAAATAAAACCACACAAAGAACATGACAACGAAAAAACACCGAACATTGGGATAGAAATAATACAAATGGAAATAAATAAATAATGACATATACTATGCACAATAGTTTGAAATGGTTGTGAGGCAGCTAGATTCATCGATGCCACATTAAAGGCACTTAAATTTAAATTAGACAATGCTGCAATCAGTGCATAAAAGTAAAAATTACTTTAAATGATAATTGCAAAAAATGAAAAATTTAAACTATTTGAGTTTTTTTGAAACTGTAGTTATTATTTATTAAATGCATTTGCTAGCAAAACTATTTGTATTTGCACTTATTTTATTTAGCTTGCGAAGGGGGGAAATGATCTGGTCGAAGGACGACGGACGACGGACGACGGACGAAGGACGAAGAACGTGGCAGCCATGAAGATAAATGGCCCAATCTGTGTTGCACTAATTATCGCCCCAGCAAAGGGGTTTCTACTCGTATTTCGCAGTGAATGCGTTCAGCTTGCAACACGGTGTCATTGCGTCACAGCTGTTGCCAGCCTCTCTCTGTTGCATCCTGCTGGCGGACAACCACAGCAAGTAGGACAACTCGCTGGGAGAACGCGTCCTTGAGCGAAAGAAAGCCTTGCCATTAGGCGGCGTTGTTGGCCACATTATGGGCGGCTGTTATTGTAAGCGGCTCAAGTCCGCTCAAAGGTAACACTTGCCAGCCAAGCTGTCGCCAACGGTGTGTGGGGGGGGGAGGGGGGCACGCTCATGGCCACCGATGCTGTGTGGCATTGTGCCTCAAATGGCATGCTTGCCACACAGTCTTGTGCCTGCAACACAATGCGCTAAGCTGTCAACCCGCCTTCAATTGACAATAAACAGCAATATTTTGTGCACTTTTTTACAATTTATTGTGTGCGTCACATTTTCCTTTCATTTGCCACTAATCGCTGCGGGGGCAGGAGGGAGCAGCTTGGACATAAGGTTAACAATGTCTGACAAACGTAAAGCGATTTCATTTTATGTGCTGCACTTTTTGTTGCGTATTTTGTCAATACATTTCGTGTTATTATCCAATTAAATGCATTCAGCGAGAGCGCAGCGGGGGAAAGTGGGGAAAATGCGACATTGAAACTGGAAAACTTTCATTTAATGCGCTTAAAAATGTATTAAATGAAATTATACAATACAACATCGATAATTTCAAAAGGGTTTCAATACCAGACTAGCAAACATCCATCTTATCGGCATGCAATTAGAAAATATTAAGCTGACAATACATTACAATAATAATATACATAAAAACAATTCAATTATAAAAACGAAACATAAATAAGAAAAACACCGAAATCTGAGCAACATAAAGACGAAACAATAGCCATCAATTAAAATATAGGACAACGATATAATTATTAAAAGATATTTTAGAAATTGCAAATTAAAGGCAAAAAACTAAACATAAATGAAAGAAAACACGAACATTAATTGAAAGAAAAGACAACTAATAACAACGAATTATGAAAAGCTACTTTAAGAATTTAAGACTAAAAAACAAGAATAAAATTCTATAACTTCTCAATGGCAAACGATTTGTTAAGATAAAAGTTCTCGCCGGGATTCCCCCGATTTCAACGATATCGCGGCGCGTTTCCTAATGTATCTTTGCAAATAATTAGCTGGTAAATAAATTATGCATAAGCTCCTCTTGCATGCTTGCAGGGTATTTGCATGCAGGATAAGAACAACATCATTTGGTGTAATGCAACAGAGCCAGAGAGGCAGAGAGCGAGAGAGAGAGAGGGGGAAGGGAAAGCGTGCTTGGCATTAAAACTTTTGCACTGCTGGCAACTTTATGTCAAGCTTTTTTTGGCCAGCTTTTCGGCGCTTTCGCTTTCGCATTTCCACATTTCCACATTTTGAGTGTGGCCCGTGCAGCGGATTTGGGGTTTTCTCCGAAACAAAAAATAAACGAAATAAAACTAAAATGAAATTAAAATTAAATATATATGTATGTACGAGTAAAAATTGAAATGAAACTCG
The DNA here is from genome assembly GCA_035045625.1 of Drosophila formosana. Taxonomy (NCBI): domain Eukaryota; kingdom Metazoa; phylum Arthropoda; class Insecta; order Diptera; family Drosophilidae; genus Drosophila; species Drosophila formosana. The sequence continues at coordinate 1,629,290 of JAWNOW010000143.1, read as the reverse complement.
TTCTCGTTCCCGCTCTTTCTCTTATTACTGCTCTCGGTTCTCAGTTCTCGGTTCTCGGTTCTCGGTTCTCTGTGTCTGACAATCGCTGGGGCTGGGCTTAATTATAACGCTGTGGATAATGAAGGCAACGCGTTTCGCCAAAATCCTCTTGAAACTTGAAAAGTTGCAAGTTGTTGCTCTCTCTCTTTTTTGTTGTTAGCCAGCAGCTGTTGAATAATTTTAAGTTCTTTGATAACTCCACTGAATACCAACTCCTCGACTAGTTGATTATTCAATTTAATACCCACTGCAGTAATAATAACTCAGACCCTTTGTCCGCCTCTTGCAAAGCCTGCATCTTTAGGAGATTAGTTCAAAATTCCATTTATATAGTCTCGACCACGGAAAATAGTAATAATTGTATCGGAAACTTTACATTGTTTTATTTACACATTTATGTCCAAGACCATTAACATTAATGCGATGTGCAACATTAATAATGCTGATCTGTTGTAAGTTGAACTTTAAATATTAACCTTGACGTTACGTTGAAATTTAAAATAATGAAATAAAAATGTTAAATAATTAGCTATATATTTTCTAATCTTCATTTGTATTTTATTATATTGAATTGTATGATATTCTTTGCTTTAAATTCACCCATTTCAAAATAATTTATTTAACTATGTAAAATTGTCGGATGTCACATTTAATTATTTGCATTTGCATTTTATTGTAATGAATTTGAGTATCTTTCTCTGCTAAGCTTGCAATATATAGATATGTACATATATCGATATGCCCACAATTTCTATCTTTTGAAATGTCAATTTGAATGTATATGTTTATATATCTTACATACATCTATATAACTACAAATTTTCCAATCTTCTATGACACATAATTTCTTGAAAAAACTATCTTTCGGATGTCAGTTTACGATACACATCTTGTCTATATCCTCGAGTACTATAGTAGAGTCTGAATGGCCATGTCCTTCCGCACTCTCGCTGCATTATCCATGGGAAGCAGTTCGTCGCAACCTTGGGCCACGATATCGAGTGATATGCGATTGCTGTGCATTTGATGTAATCCTGTTGTCGCCGCACTTTGCGTACGCTTAATGCACAGGTTGCTCTCTCTGTCGCTCTAAGTGGATTGCAGCTGGGATGGCGGTGCAATCATCAAAGCTGCAGCACGCCGACAATAATCCTAAAACAACAAGCTCAGCGAGCGAGCGAGCGAGCGAGCAGCTGTTGAGCCAGCGCCGATAAAAACAGATAAACAATATAGAGTGCAGTTGAATTGCGAATTGCAATTAATTAAAAACATGCCACACACCAGAGCAGCAATTACAGCTGCGAGAGATGGAGATGGAGACAGCAGCGAACTATAGCTACTTCTATATATGTATAGACGGAATATAACCTTCACCTGGCCCTGGCCAGAGGGAGAGCGAGTGACGCCATGCCATTGGAGAAATAGACTCGTGGCCATGGCCGAGCAGCTCCTCTTTCCGTCGTGCCACATTTCGCTGCACCTGCATCTGATTGTGCATGTGAGCTCATCTGCGCCCTCATTTAATCAAATCATCAAGTCTCCAATTAGAAATCCACACTCCGGCAATTCGATCAGATTCCCTTTGCTTTTTCAGCCTTCAAATCCTCGACTCACATTCACAGTCAGAACTCAATTATTTCTCACAACACAAACATTTCTCATTGTTCATTTTTGTATAAATTCAAGTAATTTCTAGTTTCTTATAAATCACCAAATATTTGCAACCATGGATAACAAGGAATCAACTATGATAACATCAACAACAACAACGTTGACCCCAATGCCGTGGAATCGCAATCGAGTTTGCAGCAGCTTCAAAATCAGCTTCAAGGTCTGTCGCAAATGCAGTTGCCGGATCAAACGTCCTCCCAAATCTCGGGGTCTGAGAGTCAACTGTGGAACGACACCGACAGTCTTACCGAGTCGTCCAGCCTCGACTCGTGGACACATCCCCATCTGTGTCCTGTGATCGTCGACTGGAGCAACAATCTTCGGATGATGAATGCCATGCTGCACGCCGACAACATTCAGAAGGACGATGTCCTCAAGGTGAAAAAGATGCTCGACGACCTACTTAAGCTCATGGAGCAGCACAATAACCCATCGCAGACGAGCCAAAGTGAATAACATTTAAATTCATATTGCATGCTGCGCCCATTAATTTCAGATAAAAGGGATTTGATTTTTGTTATGAGGTTTTAGTTTAAACGTTTATTTTTTATTAGCAATATTATAATGGGTTCATCTAACGACCAAATTGGTACAATTAAAATGTGATACAAAATTGAATGATGGACAAAACTATGAGCTGGTTTAAATGTCGATATAAATTTGAGTTAACACTTCATAGAGTAACCAAATAAATAACATTTAATAGCCTGCGTTTGACATACAATAAATTGTATTTGAGTCTATAAAATCAGTTAAGAATTGACTGATAGAAAAGATTGCAACTATTGAAGAATTGCTAGAGAAACCTAGAGAATCGAAGAGTTTCAATTAGTTAACGAACTTAATAGCATTTAAATAGAGTACAATTTCGAGTGTTTCAGTTTGTTAACGAGCTTTTATGAGATTGTCTTTAATTCCTAAAAATGCTTTAAACCTTTAGTACCAATATTTTCTGTCTGACCGCTCAATCAAATTATATTTCAAGCATATTTCATAAGCAGTTATTATAATATTATATCATGGAATCTAATTCATATTGCAGTCTTGCCTCATTTGAAGCATCGACAGCTTGTTGCATTATTTACTGATTTGCACACGCATATTTTTGGCACACGCACAGCTGTTGCCTCAATGTGTTGCATGCAACAAGAAAGGGAATGCAACAACCACAACCACAACCACAACTCGACTCGTTTATTTATCTTGAGCTTATTTTAAGCATTATATAGTATTAGATCTAAAGACATGAGATTCTATGGAATTTCGCAAAGTTATAATTAAGCGCATTGTGCGATATCTCTTTACCATTTTCCATTTTGCATTTTCCATTTTCCATTTGAATTTCCCATTCACTCCCACAGTATTTGTGTTTGTTGTGTGTGTGTGTGTGTGTGTGTTTTTGTTGGGTTCGTTTGTTGCCTTTGCTTTTGCAAGTGACTTGAATTGTTCTTGGAATTCAGCAGTTGCAATGTTGAGTTATTTGTACGGATCGCTATTTATAGTATATATAGTCGACGATTTCGCTTGTGTCTCGCTTTTTGAATGCCGCATTCCAGGGGGGCTGGGCGGGGGCGTGGCGACATCGCAGCCCACGCCAGCGACGGCTTCTCTCTTTTGGTGCCGTGTCGAGAGCAGCAACAACGACAACAACGACAACAACGACAACGACGACGACAACGAACTCAATCGTAAACACAAATTTGCCCGTTACACGTGCGGACATTTTTGCGCTTCCTCCTCTTGGCCACATTGTTTTATTATTATGGTTGTTGCTTAGTTAGTCGGCAATTAGATAATGATTTATTTTTGCATACGATTTGTGGGGGGTATGTGTGTGATTTATTTGCACGCCACACAATGTAACCGACCACGACCACATCTAGAGATGCACGCACGTCCTCGTGACACGATCGGACATTTGGCTGCGTAAACACGCCCTCAACAGTATGACGCAACGTGTGCAAACATTCGTAAGCCGACAAACAGTAAACAAGCCAAGGATGTCGTCATTGGCACTGCTCGATGCAGCGGCAGAGCAAAAGCTTCAGCGTCCAGCACATTTGAATTGAAATGGATGTTGCTTAAATGCGATTACTTCAGCTAGACCATTATAGGTATTTATTGTTAGCAATTCAGTAATTATTCTTATTAAATTTGAATTATTTACTATTTATTTAGTATTTGTTATTTTAAAAATTTCAAATTTATAATTTATCATTTATAATTATTATTGATTGTTGAATTTTAATTATTTACTATCTATTTTGTATTTGTTAGTCATTAATTAGTTAATTTTAATATTTATCATTTATAATTTGTCATTTGTAATTTATAACTATTATTGACAGTTTATGATTTACTTTAAACAACTTACCATTTTTTATATATTTATAATTTATTATCATTTTTAATTTATTATGTTAACCATTTACTTTTGTAATATTCATTTTATTGTTATTTCAAACCTACGAGTTATAGACAATTTTGCAACTATCGTTACAATTATCGATAACGGCTTGCGTGCCGTGGTTTTAAATTCACACTCATCGCTAATTACGATTGCAAGCTGACAAAAGCTGCATCCAACAAACAGTTTATCGCAGTGCCATAGCAATCAGCTTATGTGTGCGCGTCTGTCTTTGATCTTGGCAATCAACAAGAAGTAATTAAAATGAGTTCTCAATTGTGTTGGCAACACTTTGCGGAACTTAATCGAATTGTGTGAATTTCTTATTTAGTTAATTCTTGTGGGTCGGGCAAAAGAAGCAAAAATTTAATTTGATTTATTTATTAGCTGGCCATTATTTGTTTATAAACAATAAAAGCCCACAAAAAAGAATGCGCATTTCAGGTTTATGAATATTTCAAGCAATCGCAACAGCAACAACAACAACTGGGCAACAGGCTATGAAAATCACAAAGAAAAAGGCAAACCAAAATCATTTTTATGGCAAATATTTATCTAACAGCATTTTAGGCGCTTTGGCAAGAGAGGAGGAAGAGTGTTCCGTTGAGAGAGGAGAGGCGAGGCGTCAAACGGCGCCGACAAAAGCCAAACAAAAGCCTCGAGGTCGTTTCATGTTGATATATTAATGTATGTACGTTAATTAGTGGACGCCAGAGGGCAGCGACGGATATACATACATATATCTGATTATGTAGTACTCGGTCTGCTCAACAGCTACAGCTACAGCTACAGCTGCAGATACAGATACAGATACAGATACAGATAACGAGATACATTTAGTTAGTTAGTTTGTTAGGCTGTCGAATCAGTTCGTATCGCAGATCTCGAGAGCATTGTGCCATTAATTGGCTGCTCAATTGACTGACAATGTCTGTCAATCGATATAAACGATAGATAGATGGATAGATAAACTTGAAACAGCCGCTAAGCTCTAGATTTACGCATGCACTTGCACTTGTTATCGCCCTCAATTCCCTCAATAGTTGATGGTCATAATAGTTATGGTATGCTTATTTATAGCAAATCCAAAGATGTAAATGTAACATAAAGGTATTGACTTTAATCGGTTGTTATCGTTTGTTTTCAAATATTTATATTAATATTAGTAGTAGGTTAATACATTTTTTTTTAATATTTACCTCAAGCCTAACGTAGAATACTAAACCAATAATTTCTATAAAATATTGATTTTGTATTTATTTGTAACACATTAAAGAAAATGCAATATAGCTCCGAACCATTCAAAAATTATAATGAAATTGTTATAAATTTATAGCATACTTCTGGTCGCTACAAATGCCAGATAAGTTGGCTAGAGCTAACTGTTAGTCTGTCGAATAGAGACTGAAACCAGGAAATCAATTCTAGTAAATATTTATCAAGAATTGGCGAACCAATTGCGCATTCCGCCACAAGTTTTCCACCCACCAACATTTTGTGGAGGGTATCAACAAATCGACTCTGCTCACATTGTTTAATTAATTTTTGATTTTCCGGCTTGATTGTAAGTATTTAACATTTCTCATCTCTTGTAAATATTTATCCATATTCTGGCTGATTATAGAGAAGCCCCATTCCCATCGCCCTGTTCGTGCCCGGTAAAAGTAGCCCCCGTAATCCCCATAGACAACATTAATTACGCACTTGTTTATTATTTTGATGAAGTGCTGATGTATTTGTTTTCTGCCCAAAAATTCGAAAGCCTAAGAAATTGCCCGGGCAACCAGATTATAATGCATACATACATACACACATACACACATACATATAATTGTATATAGTATAGTATATCTGTATATACAAAGATGTTTTGTTTTTTTCTATACTTCCATTTTTTTCCAACGTACTTTTAGGTGCCGTCAAAAGGTTAAGCGCTTCAAATTACAGGCTTCAAATTGGGTCGTGTTTTTTGTGGGGCGAGAGTCGAGGGGGCTGGGGCTGGGGTTGGGGGGTGTTAGCCCTTTTTCTGTAGCGGGCATGTTTAAAGTTCAGGGTCCGATGTCTGTTCACTGACCACGCTGTGAAAATTGCGTGAATTTAATTGCGTATCAAAACACATTTTCACGAGGGCGCAAGGACAACAACAACAACAACAACAACAACAACAACAATAACGACATCAACAAAAATAAACTCGCAAAGTCAAGGCGGCTGAGAAACGAAATGGAACGAAATGAAATGAAATGAGAGAGAAAACAAGTTAAATGATGACTGTCTTTTTTTTTTTCTTTTCTTTTTTCCCCTATTTCTTTAACTTGTATTTTGTTTTCTGTTTTTTTTTTTTTTTTGTTGCTGTTGTTGTTGTTCACTTACGTTTCTTTTTTCTTTTTGCTCTATTCTGATTCTTTTTATTTGCGTATCTAAACACTGAACACACTACAAACAAGCATAACAGCAGAGCAACAAATTTTAAATAAATAGAATCAAATTTGGACGTGCTAAATGTTAATGAGCGGCCCGGAAATCATTTCAAGTGCCGCCGACCATCCACAAACGCTGACTTCCCGCCCTCCCTCAGTGTTTGTGAATATTGCGAGCGGCGGGCAGGACATTGACAGGACATATCCTGTGGAACGTTGGCATTATTGGCAACAGTTGCACACCAGCAAATAATGAAGCACTACTTCTATATACATATTTGTATTTAGGGCACTCGAGTTTTCCTATTTGTAATGCTGCAGTTGCAAAAACGGTTTTACATTTAATTAAGCGACTCTTTGCTCATTTGAATAGGTAAAGTAGGGAATGCCATGAATTGAATTGCAGTTTTAGGCAAGCTGACGTCAACGAAATGGTTGATGGTAATGGTTGAATCGAAATGGTAATGGAACAGTCTATAAAACCGAATTCACCTTGATAGAAAATGCGAATGGAAAACCGATGTTAGAAATTCAGTGATTATATCTTGGACAGTTTATATATGTAACATATGTATTTACAGTGACACGAACAAGAAAATGGAACAGTCTATAAAGTATAAAATTGTCTTTGGTACGAAATGAAAATGGAACACCGTTTATAAAACGTTAGAAATTTGGTGATTAAATTGCGTATTTACATTGAAACGAAACGGGAAACGAAAGTAAAACATTTCTTAAAACCACATTCATCTTGAAATGAAATGGAAGTGAAACACCGCTTACAATATTTTGAAAATTCAGCAATTATGTATATCTCAGACAAATTAACATTTGTATTTACTAAGAAACGAACAGTCTTTAAAAAAATGTCCTAAATAGGAAAGTATAAAATGGATAGCAAAAAGTTGAACTGTTTCTAAAATGTTACAGCGTTAAAAATTAATCCGTATCTCAGGCTCCCGTAGTTTTGTCAGTCTGTTAATAACCGATTTAGGATTCGTTGAACCATTTACTAAACTCCCGCTGACAGAGTTATCCGAAAAGAAAGCGACAGAGCGAGTGAGAGAGTGAGAGAGAGAGAGAGAGAGAGAGAGAGAGTGAGAGAGGTAGAGGTTTTTGGGGTTTTGCATTCATTAATAAAAATGTCCTCAGTTAATTGTCGGGCACTTGACTGAGCCAAGTCCAAGTTGGGGCTTTAAACTGATGTGATAATAAGTTTCGCAGACGACCCGAAAATGGCATTCAGGGAACTTTGCACGTTATTCGCCTGCTTAAGCACTCACATACACAGCAACAACACACACACACACACACACACACACAGACAGACAGACAGACAGAGTGTGAGTAGACGGCGTCAACCAATGACAAATAATTAATTGCGCACAATTTTGGGCCTTCCTCTTTGCGTCCTTGTCGTTGCTCTCGCTCTCGCTCTCGCTCTCGCTCTGGCAAACGTCGTCATCCTGTTTCTCGTATCCATTTATAAATGGCACACGCATATTTATGCGATCCCCTTGCAACCCCTTCGCACCAGCTCAGCTTCGAGTCGCAATTGTTGGCTGTTGGCTGTTGGCTTTTCAGGGCAACGCTGCGTATGAATGATGCCCTCTGGATGCCGCCGCCACTTGACTTGAATTGTGTAAATAATGCGATAGACTTGGCTGAGCAAAAGGACACGTCTCCATCTCCGTCTCCGTCTCCGTCTCTGTCTCTATGTGCCGTCAATGTTTCGCATCAATGCGATATGATTTGATTGCACTTGTGGCACGGATGTGTGCGAGCGGGCAGCAGGCTAATTGAAGAGGCTGCCAGGACATTGATCGGCTCGATTAGACGCCGGTGCTTGCCAATAATTGGCCTCATATCGAGATAAAGGCATCGACCACGACCACGACCAAGTGGGCCAAAACTGTTCAAAACAGTGCGAGAAACGAGCCAAAAACGCCAGCAGCAACAGACAAAACAAACGCAATCCAACTAACATGACTATTAGTTACCCTTTAAATATTACAGTTTTTAAATCTCCTTTTATAGATCTACAAGCAGCAATTTTCTAGTTATGATTTACAAGTTTTCAGCGGGCTTCTTAAAAATCAACTTTCATATATAAAATATAATTTCTACATATAATATATAATTTCAATTTACTATAAACTAAGACTGTAGATCTCATTTTTTATTTTTAAAATATATTTTATAGCTATGCAAAAACTGTGAAACTTTCTTACTACTTGATTGATTGGTTGCTGCTTTTAGAATTTAATTCCAAAAACATTGCATAGGATCATGAATTTACTGCGCATTTAATATTATTTATTGAAAAATGACAGCCTGAAGGTCTTAGTTGCTCTGGCTTGCTCCTAGTATTAATTTCTAAGTAACGTGAAAATAATAATAATTATAATAATCGTACATTTTCTAGTTTTAGAAGGCATTCTTTAATTGTTTGAGTTAGGAATGTAAAACCACAAATATGCAACTACCAATATAAAGGATATTTTCAGTTCATTCATTTGTTATTTATTTTTTCCTTGTGATTAATTCTTTTATTTATTATTTTACTTATTTAATTTGTTATTTATTGTATTTATTTAACTTGTGTATTTTATAAATATTTTGTATTCTGTTCATTTTTGTTTATTATTATTTATTTTACTGCATTCATTTATTATTTGCGAAGTGCGTGCAAATATTGCAAGTATTATTTATTTATACCCTGAACGTCAGGATGGCTCAATTAAATGTCAAATTTTAATGTAAGCCAATTGTAATGTGCTACAGGGTATCAAGCAGAACAAAGAGCGGAAAGCGGAACGCTGAGCTGGAGCTGAGAAGGGCAAGGAAGTAGTGCAAGAGGAGGGACAGACAAGAAGACGAAGAAGGAAAAACAGAAAGAAAACTGTTACAGAACGTTTGAGGCAAACAAAGGCGCCTCTGCACAGTGCATGTGACGGCGATGGCGACGACACAGCTGGAGGCTTGTATTTTGTAAATCATTAGTCAACAGAATGTTCTCACTGTGTGTGTGTGTGTGTGTGTGTGTGTGTGTGTGTGTGTAGCTATTATCCTCGTTTTGTCATCAGCAGCAGCCTGCACTAGATTACGTCGAGATGCCGAGCGATGCAATGTGCGATGTCATCAACATTAGCATTAGACAGGCCACAAGCTGCGAGATCGGCCAGATCCTCAACAACAGCAAAAAAAAAGGTGAAAAGCAGCTGACAGTAGAGAGTGTGTGTGAGATAAGGATAACGATAAGGATAAGGATGAGCAGCAGGTGGAGAGAGAGAACTGAACTCAACACGACGCAACTCAACTCAACTCAACTCAACTCAACTCGGCTGAGCTGAACTGAACTGGTGGCTGGTGGCTAATGATGCCAACATTAGGCGGCGCGTTTTATGTGTGTGCACGTAACGATGCTTACACAACGCACACACACACACACGCACACACACACACACACACATGCACAGGGACACAGTGAATGTCAAGGCAGCGTGCTGCGTTACATAAGCGACGCACAAATGTATGCTACACTTTTTGATGGCCACCTCTATCTCCCTCACTCTTCCACTATCTCTTGCTCTCTCTCACTCTCTATCTCTCTGCTTGTGTTTTATTTTTGGCCAGGCCTAAAGTGTTGCGACCAACAAGAGGACCGCGAACTTCTGCTGCTGCTGTGGCGCTGCAGCTGCTGCTGTGTTTTTGCCGCCTCAAAAGCCATAAGCCACGCCAAATTAACATGACGAAATGATGGCAACAAAAACGGGCAACAACAACGACAGCTGAAGAGCATTCGCTTGGAATGGAAATGAAAATGGGTTTGGAAATGTGGGAACGGGAACTACGACTACGACTACGACTACGACTACAACTGACATAAGCCATGGGGCCCAAAGAGTGTGAGACGAGTGCATTATAGATAAGACTAATCTTAAGAGGCTTCAAAAGTCACAAACTAAGCCACTGTCTCTCTCTCTCTCTTCAACCATTACATATGTACATCTGTATGTATATAGTATATGCATTTGGCATCTTGATATGCCAGTTTGTTGGCAAACAAAATACCTTCTATAATACTAGCTTTGAAGTGCTTTGAAATGCTGCAATTAAAAGAGTCTGTAATGTTGATGCTACTCTCAACTACTCAAAAAATGTTTAAATAAAAAACCCTGAGAATAAATTAGTAAGTATAATTCAGACTCATATGTTAATATTAACATGTAAAATATATTATAAACTAATAAATAACGTAACTCAAATAAAAGTTGTCTGAGCTATTGTAATATTTAGAAAACCAATAAGAATATGTATATATTTTTAAAAATTTAATTTTTTTATATTGTATTAAACGCGAAAATATTTAATTCAGTACGCTAATAGAAGTTGTCTAAAATAATATAAAATAACCATTTTAAAATGCAGTATCCAATTTATATTATTATTATCGTTAAAAACGACTATATTTATTTAGTAACTCTAATAGAACTAATCTGAGCTGATATTTGAAATTCAGTTTATGATTTATGTACATAAATTTAATTTTGTATTTTTTTTTACTTAGATCTGATTTAAACGAATTCTTTGTTATCGAAAATATAATAACAACAAATTGTAAATATACGCATAATTAAATTTTTGTTGGCTTGAATGTTCTATTAAACTAGCTTTATATTAATTTAATAACACTAATATAACATTAAATCTCGTGAAATGTTGCTAGTAAAATATTGAGCTTAAAGCATCAGAATGAAATAATAAACCGAACATGTTCAGCAAGAGCTTCAAAATGATGCTAGCCAAACTTCACTAATCTATTAAGTAATGTCTCGCAAATAAAGCAAAATTATGCAATAAAGACAACAATTAGTTAAGTGGGCAAAGTAAATGCATTTAACAAGGCAGAGCAGAGCCTGAAATGAAGTGCGAGCTAAACGACAAAGTCATAGAGCATGATTAGAAGATTTGTCATTTCTATAGGAATTAACATCATCATCATTTGATGTGTGTGTGTGTGTGTGTTTTGGCAGCAATGCGATTGCATGCGATTCAAATTCTTGGGGCACAACTGTTGAGGCTTTTAGGGTAATGGGAACCGAGCTTGAGCTCGATGTGTGGTGGTGGGAGCGGGGAGGCAACATGAAATATTCAAAATACGACATGTAACTGTCATAATCAAGGAGCGGCCAGCAAAACTGTCCAAACAGCAACAGCAGCAGCAGCAGCAGCAGAGGACAACAAGGACAACGGCGGCCAGGACAATGCGACAGAGCAGGAGGAGGGAGCGAGAGAGGCGAAGAGAGGAAACTACTAAAACCCAACTGAAACTAACCCTCATAGTCATAGTTTAATATCTGTTTAACATGTCAGTGGTGTTGTGTGCAAGTGTGTGTGTCCGTGTGTGTGTGTGTGGGCCGAGACAATTGTTGTTGTTGTTGTTTTAGCCACAAAATCCCCAAAGTGATTATATTAATACAACATGAGCCACAAGTGTGTTGCATACATTCAAGCAAAACGAGAAACCTCAAAAACTATGCCAACTTTACACACACTACCACACACCCACACACACACACTCGCACACACACACACTTGCACACGCACAGGCAGAAAGCAAACCGTTTAGTGGTGTGTTGCTGTTCAAAGCGAATCAACATAAAATATGAAATATACATAAGCCAACGAGGCAACTGTAATAAAATAATAATAAAAAACAACAACGAAAAACATAAATAAAAAAATACACACACAAAGACGTTGTCGAGGGGGTTTTTTTATTTTGCCTTCTTTTTTTTGTTGTTGCTTTGTAAAATGTTGCATTGTCGATGGCGGCGAGTGCGCCTAAAATTATGCCAAAGAAAATTAACTTTTCATGCGTTAATATACAAAGACGGCGAGTGGAGAACTTGAAAATAAAAAACGACCACGAAAATAGCACACGAAATCGCTCATAGTCGCAGATAGACGACGGCTGTATACCCTGTACAACAAGCAACAACAAAAATGTATCTCAATAAGAGAGTGCTTTCAGTTCTGAGCAAAAATGTACATAGACTGTGAGCCAAGTTGTATTGTAATTGTTTTATAAAATTCATTTGTAGATATATGTATGATTCCAAAAACAATCGAATAATTTAATAAAACAAAATTAAAGTTCTAAAAGAGAACATACTTAATCATGTTGCCAACTTGAGATAACCAAGCTCTAAACTTACAAGTCTCTTGTGTTATTTTGCAATAATTATTGAATAACGAAACTATTTAAGGTCTACTTTTAAAAGTTCCCTTTTTTTTTTGTTAGTTAGACAGTTCTAGTTTGTACCTTACAAGTATTGACTTCTGCTTTAAAATGCCACAAAATGGGAATACTATACTACAAAAATAATTTCAGTATATAAAATAAAAATAATTTTAAATTAAATATATAGAAATTTCGTATAGGTATACAGGTCTGCTTTTTATATCTTATTACTGGAGACTATTAATATTTGTGGTAACAAATTTGGTTTTTAAAATATAAACACGCTTTACACTCTCAGAAACTGTTGAAAATTGAGCTGCTCCGCAACATTTGAAAATTGTTCAATGCAAGTTTTTGTGAAAGGGTCTTCCAAAGTCGTGGCTACGACGATGACATTGTGCTGGAGTTGCGAGTTACGCACAAGTCGCGAGATAGTTATGTGAAGTTAACTAACCTATGTTATAAGGCGCATTAAAACTTACCCCAACTTTTGCGTTGACTTGCCGAGAAATGCGTTGAGAAACACGTCTGCAATGAGAAAGAGCGAGACGAAAAACTTGTGAGTAACAAACAGTGGCAGCAAAAGAGAGTGTGCGAGGGAGACAGACAGTGGGGAGAGAGAAGGAGAGAGCGAGAGAGAAGGTGGAAGGCGAAGTCAAGTTTAAATATTTAAAGTTATATAAGGAGTGCGTGTGAGAGAGCGAATGTGTGTGTGTGTGAGAGTGTGTGTGTGAGTTGTGTGTGTGTGAGTGCGCACAGCATCCAGAGAGTTCCCTGAACTTTTACTTTGCACAATTGTTGCTGTTGCCTTTGTGCTTCTGCTTGGCTGTTGTTGTTGCTGTTACTGTGAGTTGGCCTTAATTTGGCAAATCAAGCAATGTTATGTACATTTTTTGTGCTGCTTTTTTTCGTTTTTTTTTTTTTTATTATTTTCTTCTTTTTTCGTTGTTGTTGTTATATGTATGTGTAGTATATATAAAATGTGAGTGTGGAAGGCAACTGGGGGGCGGGACGTGTGTGTGTGTGTGTGTGTGTGTGTGAAGGTCGGCTACGTTGCCGGGTTGCTGCTGCTGCTGCTGCACTCCCAACGTTGCCACCCTGCCAAATACATATACTAAGAAATTGCCCCATAGCTGTGCCTAATGAACTAAATTTCCATTTCTTTCCTCCCACTGCCTCCCTCTTCCTCTCTGTCTCTCCCTCTCTCTCGTTCGGTACGCTTTCTGCTTGAGCTGGCAGCATCAGCGTTGCCAGATCTCAGTTGGCGCTCCCACATTGCTGTTTATCCGTCGCCCCGCCTCGGCTCGGCTTCATGCACATTAACCTCTTTGTTAATCATTTATAAACAAATGCAAATAAAATAAAATATACAGGCAACAAACACAAGCAAAAAAAAAACAAAACCAATGCAGGTAGGCAACCAGGTGAGCTGAGCTGTGCTGAGCTGAAGCTGAGCCCAAGCTGAAGCTGAAGCTGAAGCTGAAACGGCGAACGGCGGCTATGCAAATAAACAGCCAGCAAATGAGCAGAGAAACGAGAACAAAAAAAAATAAAACACGAAAAAGGAAACGCGCGGAATATGAAAACACAAGAACACACACACACACACACACACACACACTCAAGTTGCGGGGAAGCGACGCTGCTTTTAGCCGTAGGCCATGAAAATGCAAGCCAAATACGCAGCTGTGAAAAGAGAGCAGCAAACAACAACACAATGAAGAAGTGTGTTCGACCGCAAAATACCCGTTACCCATTTCTAAAATTACTTTATTAATAATAATTACTCATAATAATACCCGCATTAATTATATTTAATGATAAATGTTTTTCTTCAACGATACTGATTAATTTGAGTAAATTTAATCTTAGGCAATGCTCATTATTTTTGAGCAAAAAACAAAGCATATTGATTTTGTACAAAATTAATTATAATTTTCAAAAATATTACAAAATGGTCTCAAATTAATTAAATTACTTCAGAACAATCATATTCGTTGTGGAGAACATCTAAAATGAAAAGCTTCAAAATCATTGTTGGTGGGTATAATTATTTATCGAATAATAATTATTTGCTGTAATACATTTTTCGTTTTAAGCTAAGATTGCAAATACAATTTATGGGCTTCTTATTTTTTGATTCAAATAATATAATGTCTATGTCAAGTGTAAAACTTTTTTGTTCAAATAATAAAATACTGACAACAAGTTTAAATACGCTCGCAATTTGAGAAGGCAAAAGCCCAAATAATACAACAAACTTTAGACGGATATTACTTGCAGTATTATAAATGCTTAATAGATGATTTTCCAGACAAAATGGCTGTTGTCGTTGATCAAGCTGTGAACTTTATGAACTGGCTGTATTCATTCATTTCCTCTTTGTCAATTGTCAGTTGGCCATGATACTCTGCTATGGAAGCTGGGTAGCGGGTATAAGAAAGAAACTGCCAACGAGCCAAGTGAACATTGTTATAATACAAAGTACAACGCATAGATTGAGGCTTCCCTACTTGCCATTTTTGGTCTCCTCGCTCCTCAGCCCCTTCTAATTCCTCATTCCTCACTCCTCTTCTGGCAACCGCACTTGAGCTTTTCGCAATGGCAAAAATTTCCAGCGAAAAGCCAAATCGAATTTCATATAAAAATTCAGTTTATTGCGTTTTACAGTCGATGCTTCAAATGTTCATAAAATGTGTGTGTATTGTGTTTTATTGACATACACACAAACATCCACAGTCGTCGGAAAGTATGCTACACAAACATTAAGAGAGAAATTGCTGCGAAAATCTCGAGAATATGTTGCGAAATTGTCACTTGACAATGCATCCAATCCAATTTACCTCAATTCTGCGTAATTGGCTCGCAATTGTTGTCAACTCGAGCAGCTCCAACAAGTCGAGTTCATAATTATTTGATTGCTAATCAAGCATCACGAAGCAGAATTGTGGCAAAGGCGAAATTCTCTAGAGAACACTTGACTAGAAAGCCAGCGAGTTCTTATTTTTTATACTTTAGAATTTACATTTGCTAACAATCTTGTTTGGAACTCAAAAAAAGAAATTAAGCCACCAAAAATCCATAAATGATGAAAGGTAAAAATATATATAAATTATTTGAGTAATGAAAACAATAACATATTAATTTTTATAATAAAAAATAATATGCACAGATTTTCTTTTAATAATTATAATTTTGTTGTCTATGTTACCAATTCCATGTTAGAAAAATTGTAATATAAAAATGTTTAATGGTCTTATTGATAAGTTTCAGCTTGTAACGCTTGGAAGTAATAATAAATTAAGTAGTAAAGTAAAAAAATAGTTGCCAACAAAATGTATAATTATGTGAACAAGGCGAAAATAATTTGTGCTAGAATTTCATCCCATTAAATTGGCAAACATTATTAAAGCCAAAGAGGGAGCGAAACATTGTTGTCGAAAAGAAGAAATTCAGTGCACATTAAAGTTGAGAAATGGCGACGCAGTTTTGTCTGAATTGAATTGAGAACTTGAAGTGATGAAGTGCCTGAGTGTCGGAGTGAAGGTGAATCTGGGCGAGTTGAATTAACTTTTGATATTTTGTAGACTTTATGTTAACACGTTGCCATGCATATTTGAGACTCGATTATAAATTTAAATAATCTCTCAACTTTACACTGAGCATTGCAAATTGCATTTTGAGCTCTGCTGTCACGCGTAGCAATCTGCCAGCTTCCTGTCGGCCATGACGAGTGCCAGGACGAAAGGCGAGCGCACTGGAAGGATGCGAAAGGACGACGATGGGGACGATGAGGGGGTGGGGGAGGAAGCACGGACTTTGCCTCCTATTGACTTGCTAAAACTTTTAATCAATGCTGAAAAGTGAAAAGGACGCTGTCTAAGATGCTCCCGCTGTAAAGGGGTTCCAAGAGGGGACGATAGTGAGAGAGGGGAGGGGTGGGGATGTCATGGCAATTCCACAACTGCTTTCATATGCAAAAGATTCCAGTGGCGCTGGAGCGCATAATTAGTTTGGCCAGCTGTCTGTTTGACTCGCTTTCGATGCGCCCAAAACTGTGTCTACTCTGCATGTCCTTTAAGTGAACCCCAACCCCTCCCCTTCCCCTCCCCCTGCCTATGCCCCTCACCTTTTAGCCGTGTCATGGCGTGCAACAACTAAATTTTTGCGTGTTGTGTTTATGAGGTTTTTAGTGAAGTGCGTTGCCGAGGCTGATCCGGCGTCTCCAGCTAATGATATTTTAATTAATTATGTGGCCAGCTCAGTTTGTCAATTTGTCAGTTTGTCAGCTTGTCAATCGTTCGCCCAGCGTTGCCAGGCAAATTTTAATCAAATTTATTTGCAGCTAAAACTGAAACTGAAACTGAAGCTGTAGCTGAATCTGGAATCTGAATCGCAATCTTTGTATTTGTGTGTGTGTGTGTGTGAAGAGAACCTTGAACTTATTGCGCCTCTCTTGATATATTTTCATTTATAGTTATTGCAGGTAATTGCCTGCCAGGCCTCAGTGCCAACCCTGTCCGTAATATATGCCTCATCGAGGCACCAAAGCATTATCAGCAGCGTTGTCGACGCCTGTCAGCGACACGGCCCCCCAACGGTTTATTTGTAAAGCGCTCAAACTGTCAAAATGGCGTGCGGCACACCAACAACAACATCAGCCGACAACAACAATGTTTGGTAAGTCAATAATGTAATTTTCTCATTTCATATTTTCCTCGCACACACACACACACACACAGTCATCTTTGTGTATATAGCTTTCATCGCATTACCTTTAACTACCTCCCGAAACATTTTTATAGCTCCATAAGTATTTCATATTTATTTATTTCTTCAAGCTCTGACGTACATTTCTTCCTTAAGGACGGCGTCGGCAAAGGAGAAAGTGAAACAGCCGGGCCGAAAAAAGTGAGAGCACAACTTTCACCAAATTAGAAACACTTGTGCAACGACAAGCAACAAAAAAATATCCACGAACAACGCAAATTTGTATGCGAATTTTCGGAGAATAATTGTAGAAAAATGTGGATAGCTACGTTTTTATTTTTTTGAATTAGTTGTTCGTAGACTTTAACTATGGGAATTTTCGGAGAATCAGTTTAACTTAATTTTAATTTATTGCGTTAGAAACAAATTATTTGAAGAATTTAACTTAAGGAATTTTTGCCGAATTAATTAAAGACTAGAACGACTTTCTACAAATTCGTATCCAATTGAAAATTAAAGTAGACTGTTAACTAACCAGAGACTGCGAAGAAAATTATTATTTAAATACTTTGATTTAACTCGTTCCAAGTGTCTCATTTGTAATTTACTTTAATAATTAATCATAACATTTTAAAATTATTTCCAAGTTCCAAGTGTCTCATTTGTTATTTACTTTAATAATCAATCATAACATTTTGAAACTATTTCAAGTGCATGATTTTTTATTTAATCAAAAGTTAACAACATGTTCTTTTTGCTCGAAAATCAACGACATCTCAGTAATCTTGACAAAAGATACTGCCCAATAAAAATGAAAATTCACAATTGAAATTCAGAAGCGAACGAAACCTTTTTGTGCTATATTCAAGTGTGCTTTTCTCTGAGTAATAAATACTTCAAATCAATAAATCGATGAGATGTCGAAGTTGGATTATTGGATTGTAATTGTAGCAATTACATTTGTGCGATCAACAGACCTGGCATTAAATTTCAAATTGTCAGTTGGAACTACCGAATACAAAAAAATAGGGATACAGAAACTCGAACTTTTAATTGTGGAAAAATGTCAACGTATTCTATAATTAGCAGCGCTTCTAGGAAATCGGGTAGTATTATTTTGCCTGCGGTTGTCGCAGTCTATCCATGGCCTTGTGCAAGGTCATGTCATCGCCTGACATTGAAAAGGACCAAATATAAACCAAACTGCAGCCATGCGACTGAGTCGCCTATAAAACACAATTAAATCGTGCCCTCTGCGAACTCGAATCAACACACCACCGAATTCACAATACTCTCTCATCTGCCCGGGACCACAACAACATTATTAATATTGTGCCAGGATCGAGAAGGATTAGCCACAATGATCCGCATTTATATCGCAATATCAATCGAATATCAAATATGAATGTTACGCAGCCCAATTTAAATTGCATCATTACATTAACTATATTGTAATTTTCTAATCGATTCACAATATAAATTGCAGCATTAATATACATTTTTTCCAATGCCAATTATTTATTCGATCGATTTAAATTGTAGCATTATATTTTGAGTTTTGCTACTCGACTTGAATTTGTAACGCGTTATTTTTAGGTTCTTCAGTAATTTGTTCATATGTTTGTTCGAAGATACAATAATGGGTCTGCGGTGTCTCTGTCAGTGTCGCAGGAAAGAATAGATGATGCTAATGAAACCCTCAAGAGACTCGAATCGGATCAGTGAGTAGTTCACAAATATTAATGTAATTAATACACAATTAATTGCATGTGATACTAAGTAGGCTACTATATAATACTATCTATATCCTACAAACCTACTCAACATGTTTATTTGAATTAATTGATTATTGTTCTGGCTGTCATAAAATTTCTTTAAAATGTAGAACTAATTTTTGGTTAAGCCTAAAATAACTAGAAAGCTATAACAGCCGTGACAAAGTTATTAAATTAGTTATCCACAGTTCACAATGAAAAATTTCGCACATTTAGGTGAAATTAGTTTAAATGGCGAATTATAAAATGTTAATTACTGATTTAATATTTTTGAATATATGGCGATAATATGTTTGTTTTATGCAGCTCTTTAAATTGACTTCAAAAAAGGTAATCTTCAAATCGGTTGTTTTTTTAAATTGTAATCATACTATACATTGTTATTCCCATCAACGTCAATGCACAATCAGACTTATGATTTTGTGGAAATAATTATAATAATGTGAAATATTCGCTTTCCACATGGTAAGGGATCGAACGAGTGCAACAAAAGATTGGAATAGTTCGCTATCTGATGTGCTGCCAACGGACGAACTATAGATTCATAGCATTCAAAATTATTGGATAGTTACTCGATTACATACTGCAGAATCCGATGTCACGCCGTGAAATACATGGCACTCATGATCCTCATCTCTGTAAGAAGAATCGTACATGTGAATGTACAACGAAAAGAAGAAACAAAAAAATGATATATTTAGATGATGTGCCGGACCTTGCAAATTGATAATCAAACAAGATGGACAATAGTGTTGATGCTCATTCAAATTGTTTATGCCATTTTACACTCTCCTACGTTGTTTTATTTTTTTTTTGAGTTACACTTCCCAATTTGTGATCTGATCCGAGTGAACCAAATGATCGTTTTGATGAAATTCTTAAAGACAAATTGTTGGCGATGACAACAAAAAACAATAAAATAAAACAGCAAAAAAATAATGAGAACAACTCTCACGCAATTGTTGTCAGCTCAATTAGTGCATAATACAACCAACAACACCAACAACAATAATTATCACAATTGTCAGGTGCGGAGGGTGTCACAAGAGAAGATGGGGGTGTGTAGATAGTTGACCACAAAGCAAACACCTTTTGACATTTGCACAGCTCGTTCGGCGTTCGTTATTGGAACTAGATGATAGTGGACGGGGTAGGGAAATGGAATAGGAAATTATATTGGCATTTTCATCAGCCTAATGCCAGCAGAGCAACAACAACAACAACAACAATAAGAACAACGACAACAACGATGACAACAATAACTACAAGGGAACAATGAAAATGTGAAAGGTGCAAACCGCAACGCAACTTTAATTAAACAAAATAGTTTGCAATGTAATTCAATACGCCGCATGTTCTTTGTGTGTGTGTGTGTGTGTGTGAGTGTGTGTGTGTGTGTGTGTGTGAGAGAGACATTTGAAGCCATCAGCAAACACCTGTCGACTGTTTACACAGTGGAGTCCGCAGCTCTTTCCGGCTTTAAACACGAATTATACTTTTGTCGCATTTGCAATTTGTTCACAAAACTTTCCATGAACAGCATTTTCAAAATAATCTTATTTAATTATATATTACTTATGCTCATTTCACAATTAAATGCAAAAAGATTGAAGTTTTATTACAATTGAAAATAGTTCTAAGACTGGCAATAATTTTTGTTCTTTGTATTAGAAACATTTGTAATACAAAAATGTCAAATTGATAAGCTTTCGCTTGCATAATTATGAAATAAATAATTGATAAAATATTGCATCCACTTTATCGAGTGTAAATTGTAATTGTTCGTTTTATTTTTGAATAGCTGCCATTTTATTAACTTCAAATGAGAAAGAAATCAAGTGAATAAAAGCCATTAGTACTTCAAGAATTCTCTAAACGCCAACGTCGCTGTCATTAAGTTGGCAGCACCAAAACTCCAAGTGGACAAGGCGAGCCGTACATTTTAAAAGTATTTATTTAATTAAATAATACAAAATATGATGCTCTTAAAGTGCACAAGCAATAAATTTCTGGCAAATTTCAATACATCAATATGGCAATGAAAATCGGATAATAACAATTTCTATGGCCATGATGCATTTCTGCAACATGCAACATGCCACAAACTCAATTGATTCAACAGTTTGTCATAAAGATAAAGACATTGTAAAGCTTCAACAATTTTCATTAAGAAGTGGTAAATATTATTTTTATTTATTATATATGCACATATGTATGTACTGTCAAGTTTTTTTTAGTAAATTAACAATTTGATGGGCAAAATTTCAAATAAAAAAAACACAAGCCGCAATTCTATTTATTTAATTGCATTTATTCAAGTGAACATTGTTGTGTTATACAACAACTGCAATTTGCTGATTCCGGAATTCGCATGGAAATTGTTTGGAAATTGTTCAATACCTGTGAGAACTTCTATGAAGTGGGCATCCCACAGTACTTAAAGTGCTTTGATTGAATTACAGTTGTGCATTCCCCCCCCTCCCACAATGCTGTAATTCAGTGTTCGTTAAACTTTTCCTATTAATATGCATGGATCCATGTACATACATACATACATATGTATGTATGTGTGTGCGTATGTTTGTATGTATTCGCTTGCTTAGTAATGTGCAGCCTTTGAGCAGCACTGGGGAGAAAGAAGCACTCAATCACTTAAAGCTTAGTTGCTTACAGTTTGAATAGCACTGCGCTGCAGAAGCACTCACCTGCGAGGTGCGAGAGAGAGAAAGGAAAGCGTCTTGCGCTTTCTCTCTCGCTCTCGCTCTCTCTCTCTCTCTCTCTCTCTGTGTGGGCAACGGACACCTGCTTTTGTTGTTCTTGCTAGCTATGCCTGCTGCTAATTTGTTGCATTTCTTGCCTCACACACACACACACACACAACACACACACACACACACATACACGTGAACGCGCACTCACTTGAACAAAAAAGTAACGAACGCATTTCGGGATCAGCTAATCCAAATACATGTGTACTATATACATTATTATTTTGTTATTTTTTTTTTGTATTTTTAATTGGCGCTGCCAAACAATCGAAACACCGAAACACGTTGCCGCTGCTGCTACTGTGACGTTGTTGTGTTTATCGGGCCGCGCTGCGCTGCGATGATGGGTGCGAAAGCGAACGCGAATGGCGACTATCACTGCCAAGAGGGAGTGCGAATGCGAGCGCGCTAATGGGCAAAAGCTCAGTCAACAACTGACCGAGAGAGCGCAACCCAAAAGTGGGATACGCACGCCTTGCATTACCGTTTATCAGAGCGACTGAGAGAGCGAGAGAGTAAAAACAGAAGAGAGCGCAACGTTGCGTGGGTGCCGATCAAACTGGCAAACGCAATGCATAAAAGAGCGCAATCGGAGAGAGAGAGCGACCCAAACGTGAGAGCGACAACGAGAGCGAGAGTGCAAATTTGATAATTATTCTTTTGCCAAACTACATATGTCGTACACATTGTACCTACATTCGTGTATGTGTGTGTGTGTGTTTGTGTATTGATATCGCAGAGTTTGTTTGTGTTCGTGGTATGTGTGTGTTTGTGTGTGTGTGATGAGTGTACGGCAATTGTTTGTTATTGTAGTTTTATTGCACAATCTTCACAGCACGCAGCCAGGCAAACAAACAAATGTGAATTGCTCCATATGAGCAGCAGCGACGCACACATACCCTGCAAAACTGACGCTAATCTCTTGTTTGATATTTTATTGCTTAGATTAGAGCAGATTGCAAATAAAAATGATTAGAAAAGTATTAATGACTTTGGTTTGGCCTTAAACGACATACCATTTTTTTACGGGGTATATGAAGATCTTTGTATCAAATTTTGTGCTCTACAATATTTATTTAATTAGTTGTTACTTTGTTTCATGCTTGAAACGATGTACCCGCTGCATTGGCCTTTTTACAGGGTATACGGAGATCAACGTACACCGTTTTGTTCGGCTTTTTGCAGTTGTTTAGCAAACGCCGCGGCGTTGAAAGGCAACAAAGTGTCTGCGCTGCGCTGCGCTGCGCTGCTCTGCTCAGTGCTATTCAAACCATAGCCAGATGAAGCGAATCTCCTATTCTTCTCGCTCACTCTTGTGCGTCGAGTGCGTGTAGAATTTTTGCTTTAATTTTATGGCCTTTGCACAATTTACTTATGAGCTTTGCACACAGCCTTCTCACACCTTCCGCTCTCGCTCTCGCTCTCGCTCTCTCTCTCTTGCTCTCGGTCGCTGCTCTGCTCTGCTTGGCAAGCTATTGTGTTTGCGTCGGCGTGCGCGTAAGTAAATTTCTTCTAATTTAATATTTTGTTTACATTATTTATTCATTTACTTATGTATCTTGTGTGTGTGTGTGTGTGTGTGTCTCTTTCTGTCTCCATTCATCCTCCCTACCGCCACATTTGTTTATTTACGTGTTTCACCTGCCGCACTCAGCATCGCTATCGCTATCGCAGTCGC
This sequence comes from Drosophila formosana, assembly GCA_035045625.1. NCBI lineage: Eukaryota > Metazoa > Arthropoda > Insecta > Diptera > Drosophilidae > Drosophila > Drosophila formosana. The sequence continues at coordinate 1,605,575 of JAWNOW010000143.1, read as the reverse complement.
AGTCGGCGGGGCAGTCGGCGTCGCTGCTTATGCTTTGAATTGAGCTTCGGCTTAAGGCTTAAGCTTGCGTGAGGATGCAGCTGATCTAACTGAGCTTTTGCCAGTCGCTAACTGTTCTTTTCCACTTTGCTCCTCTCTCTCTCCCTCTCTCTCACAGTCTGCATTGATTTTGATTTGCGCTTTCTGGGATTTCCTACAATTTATCTGAAACAAAACACACGCCAAAGCTCAACTGGCAAATACCCTGCTATTAAATTAATTCATATTGAGTTTTCTATTTACCGACATGTATTTTGATTTAATATTTATTATTATTATATATTCTTATTTTTCTTTTTTTCCATCATTACTTCTCAGCGTGATTGCTATGATATAAATTGGAATTCAAAGATATTTTGACATTTACTTCAGTGATATTACAACAAAATTAAAAGTTGTGTTTTTTATTAGTTATTTTGGAAAATTTATTCTAGAAAATAAAAGTATTTTGAAATACCAAATATTACATTGTTTTTATCTATTCCAATTCAATTTTATTATTATTTCCCTGTTTACCATTATTTACTATATAAAAATGCATGAATGTATATATCCTTTTTGTTTATTGAGAAATTATCCAAAAATTGATCAATATTGGATTATTAAATTCATTGTAAATTATTATTATTGTTTCCTTTTTCGATTTATATCCTAGTATTACTTCGAATGAAGTTAAAATTTGTATTTCTTTTCATTTGAACACATGAGCTTAACCGAGATATCCAGTTTTTCCATTATGAAATTATTCAGAAATGACTGGGAAATTTATCAAGAATTTTATAATTTACTGCTTTTCAAATTGAAACTTTCCATTTTTTTTTTTTGGGCTTATTGTTTTATGTAATGTGACTCATAAATAACGTCTTCTTACTAACACCGACTACATACATATGAGGAAATTTGGTCATGTTTGCCAAACGACATAACAAATTTATTTTGAAATTAACGTTAAAATCCGAAACAAATCAAAATGTTTTTATAAATGGAAAACTACATTATTTCACAATGGCTTAAGAATTTTTTCTTTAAAATAAATTGTCATAATTGATAAATTGCAATTTCCCGTTGCGTATACGATGCGTAATTTTCGAAAAAGTATTCGAAAACGATAAGTAAATTTTGTAAGAAAAGTTTAGTTTTTTACCTGATTTTGTTTAATTTAAGACTTATAAAGGTCACGAGCTGATCCACATGTACACAAATTGAACACATGTATACAAATTGAAATATATAAATCAACATTTTAAAACAAAAAATTTCAATTATTTTATTAACTATTCATTTTAATAATATTTCGTGGCAATGTCCATAAATGTTCATAGAACATTGCATTTATTCAGCAAATCAATCAATCTTTGAGTAAATTAATTAAAATAGAAAATCATTTCTAATACCTGTTATTCACTGTAACAATTAAATAATGTTCTTCAGTGACCAAACTTCAATATCGGTATACGGGATATGGGATACTATAAAAAGAGATGTTACTAATCCTTTTTATTAGAGTAAAATCAGATGTAGGAGTAAACCTTTAAGTCCAACCTGTGCGCATTTTGCAGGAATTTTAGATCGATTTGCTATTTCTCTAGCAGTATTTGATTGTCTCCGATTCGAGCGAAACTCATCATATAAAGCAGCTTAGTGCGAACTGTGCCAATTTTCTATTGTTTTACGAGAATTCGAGAATTTGTCGTCGAGCAGTTCGACGTTAGTCGTTAGAGGATTTCGCAGAGCGAGCGCCTTTCAAATGGGTATTAACGGGAACTTTCGTTCTGGCTACAATTCGGAATTACCGGGAAGCGAAAGCATTGAATCAGAGAGGACAAAATTCCAGGATATTTCAATTAATTTCATAAGTCGAAATGCAATTGGGAAGGCGAGGGGGCAGAGGGAGGAGCAGGAAAGCTCTGCTTCTGACAGCTGCGGACATTTTAATTAGTTGTTTTTGCAGCCCGATTTGTTGTTGTTGTTGTTGTTGTTGTTGTCGACTGCATTTTGGGCAGCGTTTTGCGAGGGCGCGCCTAAAAGAGCGCTGCAAAAAACATGAATTGCCGCATTCACACAAAAACACACGCACACATGCACACGCATACACAGACAGGGAAGCCTTAACACTAATACAGCCTCAGTTGGAGAGATAAAGCGGCCGCAAGAGCGAGCGAGCGAGAGAGATAGAGAGAGAGAGACAGACAGCTGTAAGCTGGAATTGTATGCAATGCAAATGGTATTTTTTTTGTTTTTGTAAATGCTTACCGCTGTCGACGTCGACGTCGACGCTGGCGTCGCTCCTGCGCTGCGCTGCCACAAATTGGAATTGTGATTGCTGTCTGAGATTTTGTTGTTGTTGTCGCTGTTCCTTGTTTATATTTTGCTTTTTATTTTATTTTATGATTATTTTTTTTGCACTTTAACTTGTTGTTGTTATTACGAAAACACATGAAAAAATTTTGCAAAAAAAATACACATAAATCGAGCGAATTGTTGGTTTGATTGTTTTTATTTACACGCGCGCGAAAAAAAAAAACAAAAAAACACAACACAGAAAAACGTTAAGAGCAGGAACAAGAACAACAAGAACGAGCAGATTGTTTTGTTATTGTAATTGTTGCAGGACAGCGAAACAAAACCGCAAAATGTGCGTGCTTTAAATTTTCATGTTGTTATCGTTGTTGTTGTTGTTGCTGCGACGCCTTTACATTGAGCAAAAAAGGCTACCATCAACGTTTTTCTTACTTCTCCTGTCGCCTACTTTTGTTTATGGCCACTTCTTCTCCTCATGCAGACTGTGTGCGAGTGAGCGAGAGAGAAAGAGAGAGAGAGCGCGTCCGAGCGAGAGAGGGAGTGTGTGTGTAATGCGCGCTCTGCATCCGCCTCGCCCGAGTGTCGTTGGTGAACTGAAACTTGCGTTTTATTTACACGATGTGAATGACGTTGTCGTCGTCGCCGTCGTCGTCGGTGTTGGCAGAGCTTTCGCTTCAGCAAACGGCAAACGGCAAAAAAAGCTCTACAAGTGCGACGGCAGCAGCAGCAGCAGCAGCTGAACATTTTATGTGTTGTGCTTGACGCTTGCTGCTGCTGCAACAGTCGCGTCCATTCAAATAAGTTTGGTAGCATAAAATGCATATTGGCAGAATCTATGGACTTTTTTAATTTAATTAATAATCATAATTTGCATGTACTAAGCGAATGATAATTTGGTTATTTTGTTATAATTTCATTTTCTTTGTCGCAAATTAAATAATAATGATTTTTTTATATTTGATATTTGAATTGTTTCGATGGAACAATAAACAAATTTGCTTATAATTTGTATTTTTATATTAATGGAAAAATTGTAAATCCTTAATGAACAAAGTATTCTATACATCCTTTTTTATCATTATTTGTGACTAGTTAAATTGCCACCGAATAAAACAATATATTCTATTTATGTTGTACAATTTCTTTTAAGAAAACACTTTGCTAAATTTGCTAGTCTACTTTTGTGGGCTGCATTGTGGCTGGGCCATCTAAGTGAGTGTGTGTGCGTGCGCGTGTGTGTGTGAGCTGTCTTGTTTTTGTTTGGTTTCCAAAGCTAATGCTCTGGCGATGGCCCCAAAGCTTGGCTGCACTCAAGGCAAGGCAAAGCAAAGCAAGGCAAAGCAAGGGGTGCTTCACACACAGGTGCGAGCGAGATGCTGCACGTGCTTTCTGACATTAGTATTGGACAACGTGCGAAAGCACGTGAGCTAGGCCGCCTTTTAACAGCAATCCAGAAGATGCATAAATATTTATAGTATAGCGAAACATAAAGAATTAAAACAAAATACAAAAATAAATATAATATGCATTGTTAAGTGCCATCTTAACTTATTTGCGTGCACAAGTCCAGCCAATTCAAATCCGTTTTAAGCTTTTGTGCCAATTGGCGTCATTGTTTGAGGTTATGTGCGTGTGCTGCGCTCCTTTGACCCTGACAATGAGCGCGGCAAGGCGGCATTTTACTTGCTATGTATTCATTTAATTTAATTTGTAGCAGCTTAAGCTATTTAACGACACAACACACACACACACAACGCAACGGAAACGGAAAAGCAAAAGCACCCTCAAATGGTGGGTGATAAATGGGGGCGGGGGCGACGCGACGGTAGCGGAAGTCTAGTCATGGCTTGCGACTTGACTTTGTCTAGCCAAGGACATGTATTTTGTTTGTTTGCTTTTTGCTTTCACTTTAAATTGTGCGCTAATTTGCGTCTAAGTGGATTAAGTTTGTTTTGCGAGGGCTTCAGGGACGCGCAAGCACTCTTGACACCCAAGGTTAAGCCAGATTTGTGCTAAGCTTAAGTTTACACAACAAAATACCACACACAAATAATTACACACTTATGGTTCTCTTTGGAATTTGGCGCGCTTTTTGCCAAAACAGCTGGCGCTGCGTTATCGATAACACGAACAGCTGCCGTCGCTATCGATGACTGTCTGGCCACACTGCAGCGTCAGCTGATTGTGGCAATATTTAGCACATTTCACGCTGTCGCAGCTTGCACAACATTTTTTTTTGCGGCTGCCGCTTGTCAATAAAAACTTATAAATTTACAATTTTTGTGACAAAATGCGTCTCACCGAAGTGCTGTTCAAGAAGGTCAAGAGCAAGTAAGTGCACAACATGCATTTCATATATAAATACAACAAAAAATCCACTTGTTTGCAGACGCATCATGGTGTTGATGGAGAGCGTGGTCAGCGGCCATCAGTTTAACACGTTTCGCGATCGGCTCGCCGACAAAATCGAGTTAATTCGCTTCGATCCCTTCAGTAAGTTGTCCCCATATCTATTTATTTTAAATCACTAGAATGTTGTGTTCATGTTTGTGTTTACTTTGCAGTTCAAAAGGAGAGTTTATATCGCGAACGCAAGCGAATTCGCAGCGCTTGAAAAAGAGGGAAACAAAAACATTGCAGCTGAAAATGCGTTTTTCTTTGTTGATTTTCCTTTTTTATAAATTGTTTAATGTAGCTTAAGTTAAATACATATGTATGTGTGTTCTCTACAAAATGTTATATGCTATTTTTTATTTAATGCCACTCGAAACTCAATCGAAACAATCGCAATTATTTTGTTTGCTTCTTCGACAGTAAAGAAATCTACATTTTTATAAAATGAACCTTCTTAAAAAAAACAATATCGAATAGGCGATCCTTCTAATTGGCATTTTCGATTTCATAGCACATCTTCTCAAATGCACTAAATAGAAGAGTCACGTCTTCTATTCATAATCAGCAGATAGAAGAGTCCACTTCGCCCATAAGAAATGAAAAGAACACCTAAAGGCAACATTTTTATTTGGATTTAATTATTTTCCTTTTTTTCAAATAAAATAAATAATGGGTACTCTTCAGCGAACATACAAAAACCAATAAATAATTAATAAATTTTCATTAAATTGGTTTCCTCTGTTCTATTGAGTTGAAATTTTGCGAAAAAAAAAAACAATTCCATATACAAAAGTAAAAATTGCCGATTTGTTTTGTTTTTTTGATTTAAATAAAACGTATTTAAATTCCGTTTTGTCACTATCCCAGATATTTATATTGGTTCCAATTTTGATGAGAACAATGAAATCCTTTTTCTTAAGCTGCATTAAAATTACTGGTTGGTGCATCTGTGAACGAAAAATACGACTACACATTAGTTTTTGGATTAACTAGCGCCTAGATGATCTTTATTTATTGTCTATAATTAAGTAGGACATGTGTTTCGGCGACTGACGCATGCATCAGACAACTATGAACAACAAAAAATTTTAATTGATAACAATAGAAAAAAAATACATAGAAAACATTGCTTCCCCGTTCTTATAATACCATCTTCGTTCCTAATTGTTTGTAGTTCCCCCGATTTTTCTCATTTATTGTGTGCGAGCTAACGTAAATTCTTTTCAGTGTGTGTCGCTCTTCTTTTTTTAAGTTTCTTGTTTAGAAAATGTTATTTTTTAAAGCATTTTCTTTTGTTATTAATGTGTGTTTCCCCTTTAAGCGCTTTTCTTTTCGTTTGCTGCTCTCTTTGAAGGCTTTTCCTTTGTTATTTCTTTTTTTTGTTTTGCCATGGCTGCCTACTTGAAGGGCTTCTTGGTCATGAGCAGTCCGCGCTCCCAGAGCGCAGTGGCCACCTCGATGCGGCGATCGCGACTGGAGAGCGGCAGCTTCCGGACCGGCGTGTACTCCGGATACGCCCTGATCAGGGCCTCCACGGCCGGAGCCTCTTCCGGCTGGATTTCCATGTAGTTGGCATCGAACTTGCAATACTCGAGCGCATTGTCCACGTAGTAGTAGAGGCGCAGCGCGGTGCCCTCGACAATGAGGCGCAGGATGTTGGCGCGCAGCAGCCGCACCTCGGTGGTGGGCGTCAGATTGTAGTCGGGCAGACAGTTGCCCTGCTTGTCGGTCTCGCTGCGCGATCCAAAGACGGTGCGCTGCATCTCCTCCGGCTGGACGACAGGCGGCAGTGCCTCGTGCTGGAAACGCTTCGCCAGCTGATCGACGGCCGCATCGATTTGTGTGGCACTGGGCACCAAATACGATTGCACCATCTTTGTGACGGTGGCCAGCAATTTGTCGCGCTGCTCGGACTTCTGGCCGCCGGCCGCGATTCCCAAATGTCGCCAGGTGTCCAGCGGGAGACCGCGACGCAAATTCAAATGCTGCCGGATGGCGCGCTCGAGGACGGCGGGCATCAAAGTCTCGCAGAGATTCGCATACGATTGCTGCTGATAGACGCTCAGGGTGATGTGCAGCGAGTGCTGCTGCTGCTCGGTCACCGCCTGATGGACTGTGCCGCGCGGAAAGTATAGAATATCGCCCGGCTCCAGCACCACATCCAATGTGGCCGGTCCCAACTCCTCCTGCTTGTAATTGCCCGATGAGACGCGGGCCAGAACGTCGCTGGCCAGCGGCGGCATATAGAGACGCCAACGTTTGCGTCCCTCGATCTGCAGCACAAACGCCTCGATGTCGTCGTAATGCGGCGCAAATCCTTGGCTATTCGGTGGCGTCAAATACGCATTTGCCCCGACCAGGCAATGGAAGTATTCCTGCAGCTGGGTGCACAGCGAACGCAGCTTCACCAGATAGGTGCTGGGATTCAGGATGCGAACGCTGCAGCCGCTGGCATAATAGCCCCAGACGATGGGCGGCATGGCGCGTCCGTCGGGATTGTGCGTCTCCCGTTTGCCATTCTCGTAGCTGGTCACATCGATGTTGGTGGTGAACTCCAGATGGTTGTTCAGCAGCATCTCCTCGATCATGGGCAGCGACATCAGATGCGAGAAGTAATTGGATTTGCGTCGCATCACCTGGCAAGCATTCTGTTCCCAGTACTTAAGCATGAACTGCTTGGGATCGATGGGATTCAGCAGCCAGCCGAGCGCACGTTCGCCCTCCTTCACGCTGTCCTGCAGATGCACTTCGGGGCAGGCGGGCTGGTCGAGGTGCTCCAGACGACGCTGCTTCGAGGGACCAGGTGCTTGGGGCTCCTCCGCCTTGCGGCGTCCAAGCGAAGTTGCCGGCGCTTTCTTGGCATCCTTTGCATTCGATGGTTGCTTCGGCTCCTTTTTCTCCTGCTTCGGCTCCTTCTTCGCCAGCTGCGTCGCCTTCACTGGCGCCTTGTCCTTCTTGGGCAGCGGACACGACTTGGCGCCCACCGTTTGCTTGGGCAAGGCACAAGACTTTACCGTGCTGGGGGCGGGCAAAGGACACGATTTGATCACAGCTGTCAGCGCACTCATGGCCAGCTTTTCAAGGGACTTTCGTGTCGGCTTCTGCTCATTGTTGTTGTTGTTGGCATCCTGCTGAGCACGACGCTGCGTTGGAGCAACAGCTGGCGACTTGACATCTTCAAAGTCGTGGTCGTCGTCGTCGTCGTCGTCGTTGCCATCGTTGATGGTGTATTCCTCGCTGAACTGATCTTCGTCCTCGAGCTGCTCGTATTCGTCTTCTTCGTCCTCATCGCCAGTCAGCTCGCTGCCGCTCAAACTTTGATCGTCATCGTCGGAGTTGGATTCAAAATCGTCGCCATTGGCGCCACAATTTTCATCGCTGCAGCCTTCGCAGTGACCGCTGTTATCGTTATCGTTGCTATCGACATCGCTATCGTCATCGCCGCAATCATCGCTATCGTCATCGTCGTCGCTATCATCGCTATCGCTGTAATCTCCATTCGCAGCAGCTGCATTGCCGCCGTTGATTTGCCTATTTGCTTTGCTCACTTGCGATTTCTCGCCACTTGTCGCCTCCTCCTCCTCCTCAACCAAGTTGTTCTCGACATCGTTTGCCTCTCCATTATACTTCTCCATCTTTTTGGGCTTTACAATTTTCTTATCCTGTTGCGGCGTTCCGTTTGCCTTCAACTCCTTTTTAGCACTGACGTCTGTCTGCTGTTGAGTTGCTTTTCCGCCATTTTGCTTTGCACCGTTATTCCGTTTTGTCGCTTTACGCTGCGCAGCGCGCTTTGTGGCTGCATATCGTGACTGCGCTGCCGCCTTCTTCCGCTGCTGCTGCTGCGGCTGTTGCTTCTTCTTTGGCTGCTGTTGCTTCTTCACTGGCGTCGGCTTAATGCCATAGGCCTGGTATGCTGATAACTCGGCCGCCATTGCATGCGCTAATATTCAATTGAATTATTATTTAGTTTATGATATCCTTGTGTTTGCCTCACCTCAGAAGGCGCAGAAATAAATGAAATTGTTTCTGGAGCGGGCTGCACGTGCTTGATTTGACTGACTTCAAAATACGATTGCGATTATGATGTTACAATCGATACATCGGTATATCGATACATGCAACTTGCTGCATGACGCTTTGCACGTAGGCAGATAATGTTTAGCAAACATAGTAAGGTGACGTAAGTTAATCGTGAGTGCTGAGTGTTGTTGTTGTTTATACAAATATGTTACCACCTTTGACACATCCAAAATTATATTTGGCAAGCAGTAACGTATTAAGAATACTCAAATTTCTTCAACAAATAATTATACGCGAATTAAATGCAAAAAAATATTAATAGGAAGTCCTTCAACTGTACTTCTTATATAATTATAAATTCAAATAAAAAAAAACCATTTATTCTGTCGTCATGCAGGTCGCACAATCACTGTGCGATAGTGACGTGTGTGGGCACCCTGCAATCGATTATTGTGCACAGCAGCCAAACAGCTGATGCGGCCAACGAAAGTATCGAACAGCTGACTATCGAAGTTCAATTTGCCGGCGTTTGGTTGTTTGTTTACATTGTGAAATTATTGCGCCATGTCGGATAATGAAGCAGAAAAAGCAGCTGTCGAAGCGGAAACTGAAGCGGAAACCGAAGCAACCAAAGCTCCCGATGCCAGTGAGACGCTAACCGATGAGGATCTGGCCAATCTGGTGACAGCCGAAGAGTATTTGCTGCGCCAAGACGTTGTGCTGCTGGAGTACGAAAAGCAAATGTTTCTCGACCTCATACATCAAGATGGCCTATTGGTGTGTGCCAAGTAAGTGAAATATGAATTATTTCCAACCAACTTGCCGACCAACTTGCCATCTCTATATATTTTTACAGAGGACTGAGCTACGAGCGCGTCTTGACGCACATACTGAAGGTCTACAGCGATGCGGGCAATTTGCTGCTGGTGATCAACAGTTCCGAGTGCGACGAGCAGTTCTACAAGTCGCAGCTGGAGGCCAAATATGTGCACGAGGTGGCCAACACAGCCACCGAGCGGTAACTAAACTGAAACATCCTATTAGATGCCAACTAATCAAGGTCCTCAATTGGCTGCGTAGTGAACGCGTTTATTTGGAGGGCGGCGTGCAGTTCATTAGCACTCGCATCCTGGTGGTGGATCTGCTGAAGCAACGCATACCCATCGAGCTGATCACGGGCATCATTGTGCTGCGCGCCCACTCGATCATCGAGAGCTGCCAGGAGGCGTTCGCCTTGCGTCTGTATCGACAGCGCAACAAAACCGGTTTCATCAAGGCCTTCTCCAGCAGCCCCGAATCCTTCACCATTGGCTATGCGCACATCGAGCGCACCATGCGCAATCTGTTCGTCAAACAATTGTACATCTGGCCGCGCTTTCATGCCACCGTGCGTGCCGCACTCCAGCCGTGGCAGACACAAACGCTGGAGCTGCATGTGCCGCTGACCACACGCATAAGCTCCATTCAAACGCACATTTTGGACATTATGAATTTCTTGGTGCGCGAAATCAAGCGCATCAATCGCACCGTCGACATGGAGGCCATCACCGTGGAGAACTGTGTGACGAAGAAGTTCCACAAGATACTGCAGGCGCAACTCGATTGCATTTGGCATCAGCTCAACTCACAGACAAAGCTCATTGTGGCCGACCTCAAAATCCTGCGCAGTCTGATGATGTAAGCGACAGAGATTCTCAGAGTAAATTGAATTACATTAATTCTGGATTCTCTTTGCAGCTCCACCATGTACCACGATGCGGTCAGCGCGTATGCGTTGATCAAACGCTATCGCAGCACCGAGTACGCCATCAGCAACTCGGGCTGGACGCTGCTCGATGCCGCCGAGCAGATCTTCGTGCTCGCCAAGCAACGCGTCTACAATGGCCAGAACGGTGAGTCACCAGCTTAAGCTAACCATGATCAGAAAGTAGTTTCTTGATGGCTTCAGGAATTATCTACTATGTGTCATTTAAATCAATTGATTACCTTATTTAGTTCCAAAGTTGCGATTTTGCTACGAAAAAAAGGTGTAAAAATATCAAGTTTGGATATTTCCTATGTCACATTTACAATCTATCTGAAGATAATAAGTAAACAGTTAGATGGAAATGTCACTACTGAATTTCGAGGTTCAAATTAGATAAGTTTCAGATGAGTTTCAGAATGGTCCTAAAAATAATGTCTTTGTTCCCCAGAATGCGTTTTGATTTATACCTGAGGAACCAATTCATATCTTTAAAGCAAATATTATAGTATTAATATTCAAATAAGAGTTGAATAAAATGATATTTAATTTTTTATACAATAAAACAATTTCAGTGAAATTGCAAGAGCAATATGAAACATTCAGTGAAAAGTTGAATTTTAATTAATATACAGACAAAGAACACCATAAGATTAAAAGTGATAATTTAAAAATATTATAAAACAAACAAAAGTTGACGAACAAATAAGAAATAAATGGAAGAAGTTGAAGAAATTAAAAATGTTAACTTAGTTAAAAAATAATGTAATAATTGATTAAAATAAAATATATTAAAATAACAAGTTAAGTACTAAAATTCTATTGAGAATTTTCACTTGCTGTAGAATTCCGTCTTAAAGTGCAAATTTAAAATGACAAGTTGTAAATTATTTGAAGCAAATTAAAAAGAAACGCCTAATAATTAATTAAACTGTCATAAAAAAAAATAATTTCAAAGCAAATGCAACAATTTTCTAGGTCGAAAATTGATGTAAATCGAAGGAGTTGAAGAAAAAACAAAAAACCAAAAGATGTAATTCAATAAATTGATTTAAAAAAAAATAATAGATTGACATTTAAATATATAGTTAAGATCGAAATATAATTTTAACAAAATGCCAATTCAATTGAAAACGTGTTGTTGAAAATTAATGAGAATCGCCTAATAATTATCAAACTTTCATAAAATAAGAATTTCAAAGCAAATGCAACAATTTTATAGGTCGAAAATCGATCTAAATCGAAGGAGTTGAAGAAAAAACAAAAACCAAAAGATGTAATTCAATAAATTGATTAAAAAAAACCTACAATTGATTGACATTTAAATGTATAGTTAAAATCGAAATATAATTTTAACGTGTTGTTGAAAACTAAAGAGAATCGCCTAATGTATATCAAACATTCATAATAAAATAATTTCAAAGCAAATGCAACAATTATCTAGGTCGAAAATCGATCTAAGTCGAAGGAGTTGAAGAAAAAACAAAAACCAAAAGATGTAGTTCATTTAATTGATTAAAAAAAAAACCTAAAATTGATTAACATTTTTATGGTGCAAATGAAATTGAAAACGTGTTGTTTGTTGCAGAATTCGAGCCGGAGGCGTGCCCCAAGTGGCAGCCGCTGAGCGAGCTGCTGACCACGGACATTCCGGGCGACATGCGACGACGACGCGGCGCCGATCACCTGGAGCCGCCCAAGGTGCTGATACTGTGCCAGGACGCGCGCACCTGCTACCAGCTGAAGCAGTACTTGACGCAGGGCGGGGCACGCTTCCTGCTGCAGCAGGCGATGCGCCACGAGGTGCAGGTGGGCAAGCTGAGCGATCGCTTCGCCCGCGACAGCCAAGGCGCTGCGATGGCCGAGCCAGAGCGCCAGCCAAAGACGGAGCAGGCGATGCCCAAGGCGCCAGAGCAGCTGGAGGAGACGGCGAGTTCGCAGCTCGATGAGCTGGCGCAGCTGCTGAGCGATGCCGATGCGGAGCAGCAGCAGCATCTGTTCGAGGAGAGCTACATGCTGACCATGACACAAACGTTGCCCGCCGCTGCTGCTGCTGCCGGTGCCGCTGCCGCCGACGACGACGATCCCAATGCCTCGATCTTTGAGATCATACCCGAGCTGGAGCAGTTCGATGTGTCCGCTGCGTTGGCGTCGCATCGCCAGCCCTGCATTCGCCTGCAGACGTTCAAGACGGAGCGCGAGGGCACCATGGCCCTCGAGCAGATGCTGCAGCAGATGCAGCCGCACTATGTCATCATGTACAACACCAATGTGACCGCCATCCGGCAGCTGGAGGTGTTCGAGGCGCGGCGTCGTCGCCCGCCCGCCGACCGCATGAAGATCTATTTCCTGATACACGCGCGCACCGTCGAGGAGCAGTCCTATCTGACCAGCTTGCGGCGCGAGAAGTCCGCCTTCGAGCTGATCATCGACACCAAGAGCGTAAGTCTGCACTCTATGCCTTTATTTTTATGTTAATCTTTGCACAAAAACATTTTGTTTAATTTTTGTAAGAATTTACACAGCTACAAATATTTTTATTATTACTTTCATCATTATCTCTCGTTTTCAAAACGACTTTGCCGCGCTTTAATCTATTATACAAAAAATTGTAACCTACATGAATTTAAAAAAAAAAAAAAACAATAATTAAAAGAAATCGTCCATGAAGTGGGAAAAAATATAAGTCTCGAAACACCGAAATTATCTACACGCAATGTTTAAAAAAAAAATATGTTAATTACATAGCTTAAAAATGGCATCCCGAAATATTTGTAGAAGACGTTAAAATGCAAGAAGAACAAAATTTTTGTCTAACTGCCTTTAACCGCAGTTTCGGATTTACAAATCTTAAAATTTATAATTTTCGTTTTTCTGAATTTGTTATTTACTCTACATATGTAGATTCATATTTTTTCATTGCGAAAAGTATTTGGATTGCGATAAGTCTAAAATCCAGTTTCAGAATTTAATATTAAAGTAGATTTTTGTTCGAAGGAAAAAAATAAGATTTTTTACCTAACCTTGCAGTAAATTTAAATGCTTTTACTTTAATTTAATTTTTAACAGCGTAGCTGCAAGCCACCCACAGCTGCGTTCCTAATCGGTTGCGTTAGTTGAGTGCAATTTATTTCGCAGTCTTTCTGTCTGTCCGCTCGTTTGAGCAATTAAATCTCGTTGAAATGAAGAGCTACAATATCGAAATTTACTGACTACTTTGCATAGCTAGGCACGTAGCTGTAACTAGTTTTATTTTTAATTTCGTGTTTACTTGCAGAAAATGGTGATACCCGAGTATCAGGACGGCAAGTCCGACGAAGCCTTTGTGCTCTACAAGAGCTTCGAGCAGGACACGGAAGCCGCCGCGAATGCGCAGAGCCGCAAAGGAGCCGCCACAGGCGCCGCTTTGGCCGTGGCCCCCGTGACACCCAAGGTGATTGTGGATATGCGTGAATTCCGCTCCGATTTGCCCTGTTTGATACACAAACGCGGACTCGAAGTGCTGCCCGTAACGATTACCATTGGCGACTATATACTGACGCCGGACGTGTGCGTGGAGCGTAAATCGATATCGGACTTGATTGGATCGCTGAACTCGGGTCGTTTGTACAATCAGTGTGTGCAGATGCAACGCTACTACGCGAAGCCGATACTGCTGATTGAATTCGATCAGAATCGGCCGTTCCATCTGCAGGGCAAGTTCATGTTGTCGCAGCAGACGACGGCCACCAATGCGGACATCATGCAGAAGCTGCAGCTGCTCACCCTGCACTTTCCCAAGCTGCGTCTCATCTGGTCGCCGTCGCCCTACGCCACCGCCCAGCTCTTCGAGGAGCTGAAGCTGGGCAAACCCGAACCGGATGCCCAGCAAGCTGCCGCCCTCGGCAGCGAGGAGGCGACCGGCGGAGCAGCTGGAGGCGAGCAGCTCCAATTCAACAATGCCATTCACGATTTTCTGCTGCGTCTGCCGGGCATTCAGACGCGCAATGTCCACGGGCTGCTGCGACGCGGCGGCAGCTTGCGAGAGCTGCTGCAGCGCAGCCAGACGGAGCTGGCGGACCTGCTGCAGTCGCAGGAGAGCGGCAGGCTGCTCTGGGACATCCTGCACGTGGCCCATCTGCCCGAGAAGGACGAGGTGGCCGGCTCGTCGGCTCTGCTGGCGGCCAGCAAGCAGTTTGGCAGCGGATCGCACAACCGCTTCCGCAAGGCGGCCGGCGAATCGCGACGTGGTCGACGATGAGCCACGAATTGAGCGTCAACTATTGTTAAGATTTGTAAACAACAATACTTTGTACTTTACTCGTTTGCAATCCATCCAACTCTCACTTTCCCCATCAGTTTGTTCAGATTTAAACGCTTTTTTTTTGTCTTACCGAACAGCCCACATTGTGTGATAAACCAATTCAAATTATTAAACGCCCCATTTAAATACAAATTCATGTTTAAAAATTGCAAAACATGTATAAATAAATATTGTGAAAATACTCAGCATTTTGTTGGTATTTAAACTTTAAGCAAACACTTTGATGATAAGCTATTTTTTTTTCGCTAAATGTGTGTTGAATTTTGCTATCATAAAGTTAAGCAAACACATTAAATAATTAAACATTTAA
The DNA here is from genome assembly GCA_035045625.1 of Drosophila formosana. Lineage (NCBI taxonomy): Eukaryota > Metazoa > Arthropoda > Insecta > Diptera > Drosophilidae > Drosophila > Drosophila formosana. The sequence continues at coordinate 1,590,464 of JAWNOW010000143.1, read as the reverse complement.
ATGATAAAAATAATCATAAATCAGTTAATTTTCTGTTTTTTGCCTATGCAAAATACGTTTAATATTTTGTTATTCAAAATTTAAGCAACCTCTCTAGTAAGACTAATAATAAATTTCTACATTTTTTTTTTTAAAGAATTTCATTTCTTTTTGTAAAAGAAATTGCAAATTAATTGTTTCTGCTAATATTAAAACATATGCTTCTTAATTAGTTTATTCATTACATTACATAAATTAATCTCAAATAATTATGAGAGATCTTGAAAAAAACATTTGTACTGAAATAGACATTTATTTTTGTTATCGATTCTGACGTGTAAAAACAGCCGTCTGTAAAACAATTTTTCTAAATTCAAGCAATAAATATATATCTGAATTTCTATAATTATTGCTTGAAAATTAAGTACAAAATAAATAAATCCATTTTGGTTTCGTTATCTACTGCTCTAATAATATTGTTTATTTTTGTATTTTTTACATAAATTCATCTCCAATAATTATGTGAAATTCTGCACAAATTTTGATTTATTTATTTTTGTAAACTGTCGAGATTTTTACATAATATCGTATAGAAATTTGTGTTTTGCAAAATGAAAATGAGAAGGTGAAATCAATCTCTCGAGCGATCATTAGAAGCGCTTTTAAAGCGAGTTTGCCAGATAGTCAAGAGAATATGCGATTGCATTTCGCATTCGCATTTGCCAAAGGAGCCCCAACAAAATGCAGCAAATCAAAGAGCTCATTGAACAACTGCGTGTTGCCACACAGTGGCAGGGGCGGGGGCAACGAAGGAGCGGCAGGAGCAACAACAGTTGCAACAGTGAGCTCAATTGACGTTTGTTTTGTGGCCAGCAGCGGGCAGAAAAAGCGACGAGACCCCAAAATGAAGCGCATTGTGCCGATGGCAAACAGCCAAAACAATAGGACGCACATCAGGCGGACGGAGGGACAGACGGACTGGGGACGGAACTGGTTAACTGACCGCCTTCAAAAAACCATGTTGCATTCAGGCCGAAAAACCAAATCAGAATCCAGAAACAACAGCAACAGTTTTTGGGAATTAGAATCAGAATGACAGAGAATCTCAATCAGCAGAGAGAGAGAGAGAGAGAGAGAGGGAAACCAAGAAATCAGCCAGTTGAAATGTTGTTTTAATTGCGTTTCTCTCAGGCCCCAAAACACAATTGTTTGTTAGGCACGATTACGACGCGATGCGTTCTGTGCATACCCTGTGTGTGTGTGTGTGTGTGTGTGGTTGGCTCGTCGGGTGGTTTGGGTGTCCAGCCTCGATGCGCACAAAGCGCAGCCAATTGCCAAATATGCTTTGACATTGGCCCCACGGCTACAAAGCCGTTGGCAGCCGTCAACGACAACAGCAACAACATCAACAGCAGCAGCAGCGGGAACATTATTAAGCTCTCACTTTGCGCCTGAAAGTATGCAGCACACACACACAGGCACACTCACGCACACACACTTATCTCACTGATAGTCTAAACATTCGCGCTTCGCTTTGTTTGGCTTGGCTGCGGTTAATGAATGCGCCGCTTTCGCTGCCAGCTGCCTTTGTTTTTTACAGCGCTCATTGCACAGCTTAAATTAGCGTTTAGCTCATCTGCTAATTGATTAGCCATTAAACAAACTCGTTATATTGATATTCATTCAAAAATTTGGCCTTGGAATTTTTATCATTTCGAATATCTGCTGCAAAACAATTTTGAAACTCGTGCTCTTTGATTGCAACAGCTTACGTTAACAGCTGTTAAATCTAAGAGAGGTCTCTTAACTAACATTTCTGTTACTCAACTTTACAGTCGACTACCAATTTTCTTGGGCATTTCCAAATACTCGGAGAAGTTTGCTAATCACCCCCATCATCCAGGCACAAAGGCTGCTGAGAGGAAGCAGAGTATTTGAACTGCGGAATAGGCGAAGACTGCAAATCAGATCAACTGATCTGCCCAGCAGTACAATTTTCTGATTTAATAATTTTTCCCATTCCCAAAAACATCCAACTTGGGCTTAAGTATGACAAAATGTACATATTGTTTTGCAATCTGTTAATTCTCTGCATTATAAGTTATTATTGATAGCAAGCTGCAATAAAATTATTTCAAAATTTCTCCCTTAATAATATGCAATAAAAAACAAAAATTTGGCATTCAATATTGTCTGATGTCTTTGTTAGATGTAACAACAACTAAAAAACACAGATATGACTAAATACCCAACAAATTATAATTCTGTATGTATACCTAATAGACCTAAAGGGCTTAAGCGCAGACATAGTATATTCTACGCTTATTTAGTTTTATAATAGTATTATTACATCTACTTAGATTTAAAATTGATAATCAATTTATGCTTTGTTGTTGTAATCATATTTTTTTTGCTTTGCGATATCCCAGCATTTTGCCTTTTTTTTATTGTCAGTATTTAAATATTTTAAGCGTGAAAAAATTTTGGGTTTTTTCATAAGCACATTTCATTTGCTTTTCTTACGTATAGTGAACAACAAAATTTCTACATTTTTATTTAAGTTTTAAGTTTGTGTTTGTTGGTTCTTTGCTTCTTAAGTATTTTTTTTTTTATCTTACAAACATTTTAGTCACTTTGTACTAACATATTACGTTTATTTAGTCTTGAAATAAAGACATCATCTGCATCCTTAATGTACAGATAATTGGAACTAATTGTAAGTCTATAGGAAAACCTTAAAACTGTTTCAATGAGAACTTCCTAATGTTTTCCTTAACCCATTGCGTTTTAATTCAATAGGCATCCATCTCAGTTCTGTGTATTGTATGCACAGTACAGGTTTGGTTTTTGTTCGGTTTTTCGGGGCATTTTTGCGGTTGATCTGAATAATTGGCCTTAAGTCCGAGTGTAGCAAAGAAGGCCAAGCAATTCTTGATCAGTAAATACCCTTTTCAAGCAAAGAGTACAAAAAAAAAACAATAATCCAATCTCGCTTTTGACATAAATCCATTTTTAGTTGCACTCCTCACAATGTTTCCCCCGTCCTTCAGAGTGCAGCTAATCTTCTGTCTATTCTTTTCTAGCTCTTCTGCCTGTGACCCACCTACTATTGGAATCGATTAAACAAAGCTGAGCAAACAATCGATTTAATTGGCATTCGAGTTGTTGCAAGAATTTGGCAATGTGTGCTGAACCACAAAAGCTTCGCCAAGGCAAACATGAGACACGAGCCAAAAGGACAAAAGGATACCAAATATGACATATGGGAAGGCTCCAATCGAATGAATGAGCGAACACACGAAGGACTCTAATCATGCGCCAATTAGATAATAATAATGAAATCAGTTAACGCAAACACACGCATAAATTACTTTAAAATACCCTAATAACAATTTATAGATGTTGCCCACTTACCTGATTTAATCGAGCTGAAATTAAAAGAATTTAAAGTTCCATTAGGCATTGAATAGTTGAAAGAATAAAACGATTATATTTCTAAGGTTTAAATTAGTTTTTACATTACAGAAAAGTTGGTAAATAATATGCCATAAGTCCAGCATACCCGCTGACATTTGCTTTACAGAGCGCTGCATTATTGAATTACGATTAATGCTAGGCAAATCGCCTCAAAATATCTCAAATATTTTAAATTGACACAAAACGCCGCACAGTCAAAAGGCAGAATGAAGGGTGTAAGAAGCGGGGAGGCAAGGGGGCGGTAAAGGGGCACTTAAATTAGTGCAAGGCAAGCAATTATTTTATTGCACATCCTGCACGCCAATGGAATTCCATTAGTCAAAGTCAAAGCCCAAACCATTTATCAGGGGCGCCGAGCCTGAGGGGCAGAGGGGCTCTGCAGGGGGTGCAAACCGTTTGGGGCATGCCCCAATCGATTTTTGGGCTCAAATTCATTAGAGAGACGCAAATTGTTGAGCAATTTGACACATTTTAGTCATTTCGTTTCGCAGGGGCCATTTCGCAAATAGGCGACCATGCCTCACAGCCCTACCGAGAGGCTCTAAACACAATAATTTGCAACTGTGCTAAAATATTGATGGGAACAGCTTAAAGTTGGTTTGACTAGTCGAAGCAATGCTTTTAAGCATGGAAGGCTGTGGGAAGGCTGTGCAATACCTTTGCAGCATCTGTTTGCAGGGCTGGTACCAACCAGAAGGTTGCAGAGTGCAGTGCATATGTCTGATTATTTCTTCATTCTGCTTGTCATATGCTACCTAGCTGCGGTCAAGTCTGATTGTAAATAAGGGTGGTACCTCTATGACACGGTAGTACCGCAAGGCTGCTGTGTGCTTACACAACTTAGAACCTTACCAGATAGACGAAAGTAATGACTATTTAGTCCTAACTTATATTAAAACAAATTTATTTAACTTATGCTAAGCTTAAATTCAAATAACACGAAATTTCAATCGAAAACTAAAATTGAATTTTCTCATAATTGTTGTTCTGTGCAATAAAGTTGTTAAAGGCAAGCTCAATTGAAGTGCGCTTAAATTATATTTTGCGTAAACTGCAGAAAACTAACTTTAAAATTTGTTTTTGCAAAAGTCGAGCAGAACTGAAACGAACTCAAAAGCCAGGGCCATATCAAAGAAAGCACTTTTAAGGCACTTTAACTAAATTTTGTGTTGCTTAGACGCTGCAGCAGCAGAACAAGAACATGAAGAAGAAGAAGCAGAACTCTTGCACCAAGTTTGGCCGCAAGAACTTTAATTATTCTTTTTCAATATAAATTATAATATTGTTGATACTATTTTTGCTTGCACTGCTCTGTTTGGTCTTTAGCATATTAAAAGGGATTTTCGCAACAGTTTAGCATTTATGCAACTGCCCCTCTCCCCCTCTCTCTCTCTCAGAGTCTCTCGTTGGCTGTGTGTATTTGTGTGTCAAAGCCAATTAATAGTAGATGGCTAAGCAAATTTTCAATTACATAGAATGCAAGTGTGGTGCACAGGCCGAAACACTTGCGAGTTTTGTATTGCCAGAGATACCCTGTAAGTTTGCAGCGAGCAGGGCATGTAGTACTTGCTGTGCCAAATCCCTGAGCAATTTGGGACAACTTCAAAGCAGCTTATATACCCCGCCTGCAGGACACATGCAGGGTACATTTGGAGGGCAGGAAGCAACAATGGTGAGAGTATCTTTAAAATTTCAACTTTTCAACATTTTCTTATCGCAAATGACAAATCTTAAAGGCGCTTTTGCAAACGGCAATCACAGCGCAGAATGGCCAACAACAAGACGACGACGACGATGAAGACGGAGGAACAACAAGGACGATGGGGAGAAAATAGGCCAACGGGCAAACAGTGTCGAAAAATGGCCCAAATGGCGTTGGCCTTCCAATTTAACTGCATTTGGTGTAAATGTTAACGAAATAATCGTCCAGCGCCATCTAGCGCCCAGGGGCTGTGTGTCTGTTTGTGTGTGTGTGTGTGTGTGTGTGTGCTTCCCCTGTTTTGCTGCAAAACAGCAAACAACAAACAACAAACGCATAACCATGAGCATAAACATTAGAGTTTCACGGGGTTCGTTGCCCACCAGAGTATCCATCCATTCCCCTCCCTCCTGTTGTGTTGATAAATCTGGCAAGCGAGAGAGAGAGAGAGGGAGAAGAGAGAGAGAGAGGGGGAGCTGCACACTAACAAGCGAATGCGATACACAACAGCAGGTAAACTAAATATATGCACATCTCCAAAGTAATTCCCTAAGATGGATAACCTGCGCATATCACAAAACCAATTTAATATTGAGTCTTGAAGCGTGCTTTTCATTGCAAAAATAACATACACGTAACAATACAAATTTAATAAAAATAAGATTTCATTTAATTAATGAGATGCAATTCAATTATGGGCAACTGAGAAACAGTCTTAAAGCATGTGCTATTTATTGCAAAAAGTCTATAAGTTTGGAAAAAATGGCTAAGAAAAAAATATATATTGGAATTATAGAAATTTATACATACAATTGCTAAATAAATATTGATTTCTATATTTTATTAATATCTATTATTTTCAACTTAATATTGCGCTCTCTTTAAATAAAAACTTTTGAGATTAATATCTGTAAGTTATAGTAGAATATTTATGAATAAGGCGTGGAAAATATTTTGATAAAAAAATTGATAAAATGAAACAAAGATTTGTATTAAATTATTCAATTATGTTAAGTTTTGAAATTGTGCTATATTTGTTGAAATTCAATTTTGCTACTAACTTAAATACTTAATTGAATTTAATTTCTTAAAAAAATCCATATCTGCCAATTATTTTGTTTCCTATCTTATAGCTCCTTTAGAATTTTTGTTTAGTTTTCCGTCTGTTTTATTTTTAAGAGATTGTCAACAAATCAGACAAAGATATATATTGTATATACATATGTGTCGGAATTGTGTGCCCAGGCGAAGTAGCTTGTGTTGGAAAAGGTGATATCCTTTTGAGTTACATAACACTAAAAAGAGTGGGACGACAACATATGTTGTCGTCAGTGTTGCCCAGTGTTAGGTTGAGTGTGCTGGAAAAATACCTGAACTGTCATGTGGGGCAGCAAAATTAATTATTTGTATCTTGACGCGCACACTGGGACTCGCTCCGCTCCGTTTTTAGTAAGAAAATGACTGAGAATATTAATACCGAAGAGTCAATTCGGTACGATATGGATGATTATTCGACATATGTATACAATGCTATTGATGTGGGAATTAAAATTTTGTAAACTTGAATCGAAGTAGCTTAAGCAACACAACTCCAAATCTATACTATGTAGAATTAGTTTGTTTAGTTCACTTGAAAAGTCAATTGGGTTTCGGGCAGTCTGTCAAAATTCGTGGCATCACAAGAAATCGGCATGTCGAAATATCGTTATAGTGACCTTATACTGGAGGCCTTTATGGAATTCCGGCGACCGATGAGCATGGACGAGGTGGTTGAGTACGTGGCCGAAATGTCCGATTGCCCATTCTGGGAGGTCCGCCTGCCTGTGGACAATACCCTGACGGCTGCCTGGCTGCACGGCTTTGTGGAGCGCGACAACGATCTATATACCCTGGAATTGCCCGATCGAACAGTGAAACATGGCACCCGAAGTGGCGGAAGCTCTGTTCACGTGTGCTGTTCGTTTAATCCGCTCAGACATTTTAAGCGCTTGTGATCCCAAAGTGAACATTTTATCCAGATTCATTTGCAAAATTTTAATTCAATCGAATATTTTATATTGATATATCGGAGAGTACTTGATCAAGCCGACTGTCAACAAAATGCCGAAGATTTGTTCTAATTACTTTAAAGTATCTTTCAAATTTCTGGTGCTTAAGGCTATAGAATTAAATTAAAAGTTTTTGATTCCTTTAATTTTTTTTTCAGTTTTTGATGCATGGTAAAGTATTGCATTTTAGTTAAATTTCTATGTTCATTTCATTTATAGGATCAATTATTTTATAAATTTCTGGCGCTTTATGTATATTATTATTCAATTAAGGATGCTTATTTTTTTAAATTAGTTGTTGCATATTTATATATTTCGAAAATTCGATGTAGTTCGGACGCTGTGTTTGCAGTTTTATTTTATAATATTACTTGAATATTTCAAATTGGAATTATTTATTTTATAGTAAATGTTGTAAGCAATTTTAAAATTCATGTTGGGAGTTATTTCGACGATTTTCTAGCAATTAGATTTTATATAGTTTTATTTAAACATTTCACATTTATATGTATTATGCGATAGTTATCTTCATTTTATAAAGTATATTTATAATTAATTGTTTAGAACTGGCAATAAAAAGTTAGTTTCATAAAATATGAAAAGATAGATAATTTTTTGCCAGAATACTTGATTATTTTCCTACACTCACTTAAGTTTTAAAGTGCAAATGGAGAGCAGCAAGTAATTCGCCTTGAGAACATTGTGTATTAAGAATGATTGTGTATTTAACAATACTTGGTTTTGCAACTGATTCTTTCATTTAATATTTACAATATTTTCGCTTTCATTTAAGTCTACTGTAAAAATAAAATATTTAGTCGAAGTTTTTTAGCAATTGATTCATAAATATTTGATTTGAACAGTATAATTGCAGTCATTTAATTATAAAATATTCTTAAATAAATTCCTTATGTATATTATGTACTTTTGAAAAGTGCATTACTGGCTGCAACTTGAAACTTGAAAGTCATGTGCTAGTCTTCACTTTCACACAAATTTGCGAAAGGAAATTGCTTTGGGACCTAATCCGATCCCATATCAAGTGAGAGCGAGAGACTCGCAACTGAAATCATGGTGTGTTTGGGGCTCATTTAATAGGTCTGTTTCTGTTTCTGCTTCTGTTTCTATTTCTATTTCTAAGTACGTTTTTTTTTCAAGGGCTGGCACAATTTCTATTGATTTCGTCAGTGAGTAAGAAACACACAGAGAGAAGCATTTTCGTTGCCGTTTGCCGTTTGCCATTTGCCATTTGCTTGAATTCCCCAAAGTCAACGGCAATTTCCGACAACGCCAAGCCATCAGGGGGGACAGGTGAGGGGCGTCGGGCAGTGGCCAGTGGCCAGAGGTGAGAGGTCAGAGGCGAGAGGTGGGTGCTCAAATTGGTCTGTCGTGTTGTTGTGGCTGCTAACGGTTAAATAGCAACTTCGCCGCCAACTTATAACGCGCTCCACTTCCGTTTCCGCAGCCAGCCAAACAACTAGGCCAACTTCCCTTTCCCCATTTTGGGTTTTTCCTTTTACGCTCTCCTCGCTCCTCGCTCCCCCCAACAACAACAAAAAAAAAAAACTATTAAATCACATTTTACGAGCGTTAAGTGCACAATTAAAAGCATTTCGTTAATGCTGAAATTGGTGGCACCACCTGACGCAACCACCCTCCTCCAATCCTCCTCATCACCCCTTCCCCTCCCCCTCCCCGCGCTTTATTTCCTGCTTGTTTCTGCTTCTTTGTCTGTGACTGCGAACTACGTGTTCTTCGCATCGCGTTGTGACGTAATTAAATTTGCCGTTCATCCCCCCCACCGAACCGACGATAGAAATGCGGAAGACCGAATTCACTTGGCTTCGACTAAATCGATTATGCTGCTGATGTAAATTTTATAGTGACATGGCCAAAAGCAAATTGCTTAGCTGCTCTTCGATTGCCTCGAACTACGTTCGTTGGTTACAAATTTGCAATTATATTTCAGTTCTTTTTGCGAGTAATTACTATGGATCTTAGCTTCGACTTATTGCAAAAGGATACGAATGAATTTCGTACTGTTAAGCATTTTCCTTCTACAATAATTATTATTTGTGAGTAATTTAATTTTCTATTTTATATATTCTTTAAGATTGAAAATCTATATATTTTTTTATTATGCTTATTTTGAGCGAGTACAAAATAATAAGTTAGATCTAATGATTATTTTATTTGAATGACTGAATGTTGTAGCGCTCCGATCTGGCAATAAAATTGTACTCATTGAAATGCATTTAACATAAATTCCAAAAACATTTCAAATGTAATTGTGAAATGATTATTCCTGCGTCCGCTCTATATATATATATACTACATAGTGCTCCGATCCGACAATTTCTCACATAAATGCTGCATTTAGCCAAAATAAACGTGCGAGTCGAATTTCAACAAGCCACCTTTAAAACTGAGCGTTTAGGCCACATAAACACCGTTGGACGGACGGACGGGCGGACGGCTGGAGAGCTGAAAATCAAATGGTTTTAATATTTGCGACCAAGTCAAGTGAGGATCTGTGATGCGGCATCAAGTAGGAATGCATGTTGCAAAAGTTATCTCAGAACTGTTACATAAACTACTTAAGAGAGAGGGCAAAGAGGGGGGAGAACATCATCATTTGCCTGGCACTCAGCTGGCGCGTTGTCGTGCATGTTCGACTCCTTCCTTTTTTTTTTGCAGTGTATGTTGTAAGTGTATGAAGGGGAAGCAAATAACAAAACGCAACTAAGTAAGTAATATGAACTTAGTAGGCGTGTGAAGTGCACACTTAATGGGCTGTTGCCTGCGGGTGGCAAGCTAAGGCTAGTAGGTGAAACGCACCAGCCAGAGGGAGACGGAGAGAGAGCGGGATAAGACTGCAGCTCGTGTCGCTCACACCACTTCACACCCTCTCGACGACACCTCCCCCCACCACCCACCACCTTCCACTTGCAGTGCGGGCTTCCAGCTTCCAGTTCCACTTTACGCACACGCCTAAGTGCGGAAGCATGTTCAAGTGTGTTGAAAATGGAAAGCAATGTGTTAGTACTAGTTGTGCCTCAGCCTCAGCCTCAGCCTCAGCCTCTGCTTCGTCTTCCTCTTCTTGTGATGCCGCTGCTGCTTCTTCATCATCGAGGTTTTTTTCTTAACTTATACCCTATAAGTTCGAGCAGCCACTTTGCATAGTAAATCCAAAAATTATTGGTTTTATTGTCATTTTCGCCAGTCCAAATAGGCATTCAAAATTATGCAAATTGTTATAATAAAAATTATTATTCATAATTGTTCTTAATGTTTAGAATAGGGGAATCTAAATGATAATTTATTTGTATTATCATTATTTCTGAATTATCTAAAATGTTTTATAAACCATCAATAACTGAACAAGAAACACAAAGCCACACAATATTAAATATTTACTGTAATTAAAAAATCCTATAATTAACACTTTAAGTGTTGCTAATTGTATTATTCTCAAAAATATTGTCTAAGCTTTATAAAATCCGAAATTATGCTGTTAAATTATGTAAAATATATTCTTGTGGTGAAGAATATAAAATTATATTTTTTACTGCTGTTATTCTCAGTTTTATTTGCAACATTAAAAACATTATTTCACGTTTTCTTTAACAAATATAAGAATATTGCTGCAGTCATGTGAAAATATATTTATTTACTGTCGAAAGATAATTTCATTGAGTTCAACAATAATTTCAAGATATGTTTTGGCAGTGGTTTTTTTTTTGTAATAATTAAGTGTATTTATTCTTCGGCAATTTATTTGGATGTCTTTTGTTCCAGTTTGTGTTTTTTTGCCTTTAATTTTTTTATTATTTTGCATTTAAAGTTGCCTTGTTGTGCGTCAGTTGTTGCTGAAGCGCTGCTGCTGTGATGACGTCACGCCCTTGCGGCCCAGTTCAGACAGTTGACGACACAAAGCGGCACAAAGTTGCCTCAAAAGCGGAAGCCAAAGGAGCAGCCCTGACGTTGACATTAGCTGCCGCCCAGTAGCGAGAGAGAGACAAAGAAAAAGAGAGAGAGAGAGGGAGGAGAACAGCGATATCTATTTCACGAATACTAAATGCGAGCACTTCCGGCGCGCTTCGATAACCTGCTGCGACTGCGTCTCTCTAGAGCCCGGACGTCAGGATGTCAGGACGTCAGGGCATCATGGACCGCTGTAACTGTATATGGTTGCGGGGAGGAGGGGGCGTGGCAAGCGTTGACTTTAAAATGCAACATTTATGTAGTTTGCTGCATGTTTGGACATGTACGTGACATTTTGCAAAAGTCGCGTGCCAGGATGCAGCCGAAAGCATGACAACAGGATATAGTCACCATATATACATATGTACACATAGTATTACATATTTATATCTGATGTATGCTGTATGTATGAATGATGTGCTTTGTCTTTGTGCCAGCAATCTCTTATCATCTTTCTTTTTCGTTGCGCATTTCTTGTGCGCCGTTTTTTTGATTTCCACAAAGGCCCTCAAAAAAAAAAAAAAAAAAAAAAAAAACCAGCAGCTGCAAATCCCAGCTACAGTGAGCAATAAAAAACAGCGCCCAGAGTGGCCAAATTTCAAATGATAAACAAAGGCTCAGAGTGTCACACAGAAAGCTTTCACATTATATTAAAAATATGAAAGCAGCTGCAAACTTGACATTGCCGGAGATTTTGCTTGCAACAGACTTGCATTTGATGCACGATCATAATCTGATCGCTAAGCTTTTTAATACAATTTGTAATTATTATAAATTCATTTATTTCATTATTTTTCAAGAAGAAACCCAACAAAATGTTATTATTTTTTTTATGAATAAATTACTTAAGGCTTTACTGCAATAATCTCTAAATTTAAACTGATTAATTCATTTTGTAATTATATTTCAACTTTTTAATTTCATCAAGATCTGATCGCTAAGCGACGATTCAAATTTCATTGTATAAAAGCTAAACTTTGAAATACAATTTGTAATTATAATAAATTCATTTATTTCATTATTTTTTAAGTAGAAATACAACGAAATGAATGAATTTTGTTAGTGAATAAAATTAATAATGACTCTAAGACTTTACTGCAAAAATCTCTAAATTTAAACTGATTAATTAATTTTGTAATTATATTTTAACTTTTCAATTTCATCAAGATCTGATCGCTAAGCGACGATTCAAATTTCTTGGTATAAAAGCTGCGAGCTTTAAAATACAATTTGTAATTTTAATAAATTTTATTTATTTCATTATTTTTCAAGTAGAAATACAACGAAATGAATGAATTTTGTTAGTGAATAAAATTATTAATGACTTTATGACTTTTCTGAAATAATTTCTAAATTTAAACTGATTAATTAATTTTGTAATTATAATTTAACTTTTCAATTTCATCAAGATCTGATCGCTAAGCGACGATTTAAATTGTTTGGTATAAAAGCTGTAAGCTTTAAAATACAATGTCATTATTTTAAATTATATTATTCAAATGTGTTTCAAGTTGAAATCGAACTAAATGTATTTCTATTTATTTGTAAATGAAATATATAATGTCTTTAAGTTACTAAAATTAAAATTGATTAATTAATTTGATAACTATATCTCAAATGGCATTTCAACAATTATTTATTCATTTCAATTATTATTAAAAGGTTTCAAGCTCTTTACTAAAATAAACTCTTGATTCAAATGAATTAATTTATATATATAACTTATACATTACATTAAATAATGTATTTTTTTTCAAATTAATTTCCTACAAAAGTAATTCTATTAATTCTTTTCAAATAGTTACTTAGAGATTTTTACTGCAATTTTAACTTGAAATGAATTTCAAAATAAAAACATTATTATAATGTTGATTTCTTGTGTTTTCCCGCAAACTTAAAGCTACACTATCTATCAACCGTAATATAGAATAGAAAATCATTATCGAAGTTAAACAATTGATTTATTCATCTAATGAAAGTTTCAGGCAAAGTCAAAGCAAATAGCCCCACAGAATTGAATCGAGTGCTGACACAGCAAATTGCAAAGGGAAATGCATAAAAATGTTGAGTTTATTGTGCCATAGTCTACAATCCGCCGTTTGGGGGCCCCATAAAGTGTTTAAATAATGGGGATATGGCTTAGTCGTGATGTCCGCCAGCTAAGCTGAAAGTACTGCTTGGACTTAAGGCTTAAACCGTAAGTCTTAAGGTTCCTCATGCTTAAGCTTCAATTCTTTTGCGCACTGCAATCCCATAAAATTCACGTGGCATAACTAATAGGTCTTTGCTTTGTTTTTCACCATTTTCGCATTGCTTTTTCACATTTTCACATTTTCACATTTTCCTTTTTTGCGTTCTGTTCTGTCGATTTACAGCGATTGCAGTTCAATGCACGCGCCTTGAAATTGTTTTCATTATTTCATTTCATTTGGCTCACAATGTTCACAACCTGAGAATTATAGCCAAAGGGGCCAAGGGCGTGGCGGGTCGGGTCAGGGCGGATCAGGCAGGCCAATAAGCGTCAGCCATTAAATAAATACAAGGGGCGATACCTAAAAGTAAGCCAAAAGGAAACCGGCAAGGAGAAACTGGCAACAACAAATATTGTGCATTCACAGTTCGCACACCGAAATTTTCAAATAAAAATACATAATTCAAACTTAATGCAAACGCATTCTGCAGGTGTGTGTGTGTGTGTGTGTGTGTGTGTGTGTGTGTGCTGGAATCAAATATTGGCAGTTGTAGTTGTAGTACGTGGATGTAAACCCGGAATTATGGATGTCGGCGTGTCCCTGAGCTTCCTCAGTTCCCACAGCAGCGGGCGATCAAAAGGAAAATTCCGGAGCGAATAGCGAGTAACGGGCGAGACTATGCGACTCTCAAATACTCTGCAATCGCCCCAATATAATATCAATTTGTTTCCGCGATCAAACTTAATGTTACAGAGTACAAAATACATTTAAAGTTATATTATTTTGATTCTATTACCACATTAAGAAAACCTATTTCTGTATTTCATATTTACCTTTCATAGTATCTTAATTGTAAACATATTTATTAACATAAAAGTTCTCATATAGTTTGCCGTGATAAAATTTGAAATATTTCAATTGGTAACTTATTGTTAGTATACTAGTTTAAAAATATTTATTTATATTAATAAATCAATAATTATGAAAATGAATTGCTTTATTAAAATGCCTAATTAGTGCTTTCTTTTGTCTTTACAAAATATTTTCTTAAATAAGATCTGCACTCAATAAACATGGATGTCGCATTATGTTAAGAGGGATATATGCATATTCGAAATATTAAAGGGTTATTTATTTTTTATATTTATTTTATTGTATAATACTTTGATTTCTGAATGTTCTGTTTGCAATGTTTGTTTGGTATAATATGAATATTCGAAGTTGATGAAGTTAAGTTGCTGTGAAATGCGTGAATGATAGTCGTACTTAATTTTATGTAATATTTATTTTTATTTTTTATACCCGCTACCAACAGAAAATGTATGTAACAGGCAGAAGGAGGCATCTCCGACCCCATAAAGTATATATATTCTTGATCAGCGTCAACAGCCGAGACGATATAGCCATGTCCGTCTGTCCGTCTGTCTGTCTGTATGAACACCTGGATCTCAGAGACTATAAGACATAGAGACACCAAATTTGGCAAAAAGTTTCCTTCATACCCTACGCAGATCAAGTTTATTTCAAAAGTTGGATGCCACGCCCCCTTCGCCCACAATAAGCATTAATCTAGAAAAAGTCAAGTTTTTTTTTTAGTAAATCGCGTATAACTCCAAAAGTTCTTGGTGTAATGATGTGTAATTTGGTAGCCCATCTGCGCTTGACACTCTTAATATACCCTGTAATTTTGGTACAAATCGGATAAGTAGAACAAAAGTTATTCGTTAAATTATTTATCAAAATTGTTGTGCCCAGTGCATATGGACGTATTAAGTGTGTGAATGGCCTAGAGATATCAAATTTGGTGACAGTATTCGTGTAGGTCTTACGCAGATCAAGTTTGTTTTAGATTTTTGCCACGCCCCTTTCCGCCCCCAAAAACTGTAAAAGCCGTAATAATAGACCTAGAGCATTGAATTTTGGTATGCATAATAACAATTATATTCTCAATAATTCCTGTGAATTTGGTTGAGATCGAGTGAAAAAAAGGAAGTTATTAATGAATCAATTTTATATGCAAAATTCAGTTGCAGCTGCTCGCGCTTTGTTTGTTTAGTTGACAGTGTGACCATAACGGTGTTGTGGATTTTTATTCGCTATTTTGAAATATATACAAACAAAACACAAAATTCAGTATATTTTTGGTATATTTGTTGTTGAAATACCATTAAAATTTTTTTTTTCTCTCGAAATGGGTTGCGGGTATCATACGGTCGAGCACTCTCGACTGTAGCTTTCTCACTTGTTTTAAGAGTATCTCTGAGTTAATCTGCAGCATTCACACACACATTCATATCTATACACACATACACATGGAATTGCTTGCGCTTTTAATTGGAAATCAACATTCAAAGCGCATGTGAAACTTTATTGAAGTAGCTAAAGGTAAAAAAGTTGTCGAATTTTCACTTTGATGAATCAGAAAATTCGCTCTTCAACTTTACACAAAAGTTGAATTGAATATTTGGCTTAACTTTTCGCACTGTGTATCGAGTTGCATACGCGCATAACCAATTTTAAGCACTTGCGTCTGGGAAGCCTTGTGAAAAACAAGTGGCCATGATGATCAAGAGTCTGCTCGACTGCGCAATACCCGCATAATTAATTGCCAATATTAACAGTAATTTTCTGTGGGTTAATTAAAAACTGGAAATATTTTTTTTAAATTTTTAAATTATTTTTCCTTTTTTCCTGTTAAGTAAACATATTGAATACTTAAATTTTGTAATGCCCAAACATTATTTTAGTTTTGTATTTTTAATCATGAGTGAAATCCATTTATAATTAAAAAAAATATATTTGACAAAATTCTTCCAAAAATATTAATCTTATTGAGTACCTTATAATTAACTATTCTTTTTACTATTGTAATAACCTAAAGCATTTCAATTAAATATATATTTGTAAATAGAAATATATGAATTGCAAATAAATAATAATAATACTATTTCCAGGCTGATCAAAATTATTTAGAATTGTTTCTTTAGTTGTCCAGTTCATAAATAATAATAATACTATGCTCTGGCTGATCAATAATATTTCGGATTTTCCTGCAGTTGTCCTTGCTTGTGTGCATTGGTTGCCGGGTAGAAGAAAAAGCGTGGAAATTCGGAGAAAATGTTAAAATGGGCCGCGGGTATTTCGGTCATAAAATGTTTATAACACGGCGCGAAAGCCGCTTACAATGCAGTTGCTGCCCCCAAAGGGCGATGGTGGGCGGGTGTTCGGTATTGTGCAGTAACAGTTACAGTAACAGTTAACGATGCACTTGCAGTTTATTTATTAGCTGCGTTCATTTGTTGCTTGCCCCAACGTGCCCCACAGAGTTGTGTCCCGTAACTCATTTCGCTTTGTTGCCGCATGAAATTTCATTTACAAATATGAGTATTTCAGAGCACGGCAGCGAGGGGAGCCACAGTGTAGTGTGGTGTAGTGTAGTGCTGTGTAGTGCAGTGTAGTGCACATCAGCAGGCTCGACTGCTCGCCTGTTTATTTATTTAAGCAATTGCCGCTGTCAACACGCAGGACACTGTGATGGGCTCAATGATTGGGAAAAACCGCCAGCTGTCCGATGGGTGTCTGCTCGACGAGCCCATACCCTACAAGCTATCATCATTAAATATTATATAAACTAATTGTATATACAGAAATATTTAAATTGGTTTATTTTTTTGTATTGACTATTTATTTTTAGCAATCTAAAGTTCATAGTAATTTATTTTATTTTGTTTGTAAATAACTTGTTAAATTGTACAATCTGACAATGTCATGAATCAATAACAATTTCACAATAATAAGAATAGCAAGCATGCATATATAAAATATTTCCTTACTAAAGTTAACTAATATCGGCAATCTATTGTTTTCAATATTTTTAATATTTTGTAATTTAATCACTGACATTTTTAAGATACAGATTGTATTTTGATAGCTGCAATTTACACAGAATTGTAATACAACGATTGCCTTAAATTAAAAAAATTTAAAAAAAAAAGTATGCACTATTTATTTTGCAAGCTATGCGTATAATTAAAAAAATTCATATTTTTATATTTAAAAAATTTTGAATTCGTCTGTTTGTCTAATATGCATAAATTATATACTATATATTAGAGAAATCTAAAAATAATAATAAAAAAAAAAGAATTTTCTAGTCCTACAAAGTTAATAAATTAAGAGCAGAAAATTATTGAGTGGCAGCTACAGACAGACTTCATTTTGCTGTGTATAGAAATAATAACTATAGGAATTCTAAAAAGTTTCGTTTAATGTAACTATGTTTATCAACCAAGCTCTACCAACTATGGTTACTAGTCGAGCATACTTTGCTTGCGATTTGTTTGAGTGTAGGGTATCGGCATCGATATAAATTCAGCAGCAAACTGACGACTTGCGGGGGCACGGCGAAGTCGGGGAAGACGACACGGAACTGCAAATGGAAATCGAAATCGCAATCGAAATGGAAATGGAGCTGGAAGTGGAAGTGGAGGAAGTGGAAATGGTAACAACGTCAACATCTTAGCACAGCTCTCGACGGCGGCGTCGTCGTCTGCCTTCTGCCTTCTGCAATTGGACAATTTTATTGTTTGTTTATCTTTGTCAGTGTTGCTCTCTCGTTCTCGTTCTCGCTCTCGCTCTCGCTCTGCAACTCATTTTGCTCATTTACATTTCCTATTTCCCATTTGCCCCCCACTCACTTTCCCATTTCGCCATTTCGCAAGTAAATGTTGTGCAAAGCAATAAAAATAAAAGTAAATGTCCTGGCGACAGGCACACAATCCGCGGCGGCTTTGTCGCCTCTGTCTCTGCCCCTACCTCTGCCTCTGTCTCTGTCTCCGTCCGCGTCTCCCTCCCGCTGTCTATGAATGCCCTACAATATGTTTAATGTTATTTTGAATGACATTCATATAAAATGCTGACTCACTGCGAGTACCCTGCAGACAGAAGGTGTGCTTGGAAAACACTTTTTGGCGACACAAATTTCTTAGCATCGATAAAGATATTTTGCAAAGCTTATAAATAGTACTTGATAAATAATTGGAAAGCTCAAAAATATTTTTGTATACACCTAAACACTGTTCAAATACTGGTTTAAAAAAAGATACTTATCAGCAAAATATAAATCATTACTATTTAATATGAAAGTACAATAAATTAAAGTACATGTGTAAAATATTTTATTCAAATATAGCTTAAGTTTAAGATGCTTATAAGTGAAATATATAATTAAACAAATTAATTTAATTTAAGAAACAAATAGAACTTAATAAATATATCACTTAACACTGTTTAAATACTGCCTTCAAAATATTATATAAACAAAATATACAACTGAGAAAACTAATTACTTTTGTGGCAAATATTACCACTTAATAAGCATATATTTGAATATACTTCTGCTATCAGTAAATTCTTGAAATCGATGTGTTCTCTGTGATGAATTAATGAATAATTTAATTATTTACAGAGTAACTGCCAGTCTGGCGTTCTGACAATCGCTTATTTTATCTGTTGCTCAGTCGTATGAAAAATATAGTAAGCTTCCAGCATAAAAATAGCAAACGCTTCATTTGCATAGAAAAGGGGTTCAATAAACTTTAAGGCACAGTGCGAAACAGGCAAAGGTCTTTCACCTCAACTCAACTAAACTAAACCCAAATCGAACAGACTTGACTGGACTATTTATGAATGTATCGGTTATACCGAACATTGGTTTTATGGCCAGCAGCTTTGTCATCTTGCAGTTTCGATTTCGTGTATTATTTGTGACACTGAGAAGCGGAGATAACATAGAACGGGGCATGATAGAGAGCGAAAGGATAAAGGACTTGGAAGTAGGTTAAGACAGCTGTTGTTTATGGACAAGTAAGTTGAAGACACAAAAGGAAGGCAGCAAATTTCGTAACTTGCCGAATGCACAAATTTATGATGCCCAACTTTTGAAAGCAATTTTTTATAGAACTTATTTGCTGAAAAGCTGTACTTCATTTAATTGTGGTTAGAATAAAAATAAACTAAAATAAATTATTCATTAAAAATTCTATAATGTAGTTGATAAGGAATATAATTGATTGTATAGTCACTATCAGATTATACAAAAAAAAACTATTTAAAATAAAAAATCAAAAATGAATTTTTGATGGAATTAAATTAATCATTTTTAGAATATTATCTACAGCTAAAATTATATTTATGGATTGATTAATCAAGGTACTTTTTGAAAAAGAAGTAAATTATTAACCAAATTAAATATTCACCGAAGTAAATTATGAGTTAAATATTTTAAATATTATTAATACTATAAATATTATAAATCGTAAATATTGAATATAGAATAGAGTCTATCAAATATTATATTATTTAATGCTTGCTGAAATTTGATTGCAGATTAAATAATCATTTGTAAAACTACTATTATTACATTTTTTCATCAATTAAATATTTCACTAAGTAATCTATATTTGATGTAACAATTTTTAATAAAAGCCCAACGACATGTTAGAAAATATTTCAATATGTTTTCTATTCGATTATTTAGCTATTAAATTAAATTAAATTCTTGATTAACTAATCGTTATTTCAATTTATATATTGTGATAGAAATCAATTCAATCTATTAATGTCCAAAACTAATTTTCTTTTTCGTCTATTGATTTACAGGGTATGTGCAGTCGATCAGTGTGTGGCACAACACGCTGCTTACGACTTTAACGATGCTGGCATGCCACGCCCACGCAGGCCTATAAATAACACCGCGTTTTTTAAAGCCTGCCAAAAAGTGTGCAACAAGATTTGCGAGCCAGCCATTTACGCGCTCGAACTTTTGAACAGAGGCTGAAGTGGAAGTGGAAGTGGAAGTGGAAGCTGAAACCAAAAGGCAAATGAAATCAACAAACAACAAAGTTCGAGACGGAGCTGCGAAACTTGCCACAACTACTTAGTGTCAGTGGCAGGCAGCAGGGCAGTTTCAGCTTCAGCTTCAGCCGGTCAATGCCGCCTCCACTTGCCACAGCCTGCGGCACACACACACACACACACACAAGAATGCGGGGCAAATGTGATAAATGAATGGGGCAGGCCACAGGCCTGAGCTGGCCTTGGAGAACGACAAGTGGCAAGTGGCAAGCGGCAAGTGGCAAGTCGCATGCGGCATGCGGCAAGCGAGGGCGACAACTAAATTAAATGGAATGGCGCTAAGCGTAAACTAAAATGGCCGCACGCCATTTTGTTTTAAATATAAAAACAACAAACAATAAATATAAAAAAAAAAGTAATACGCAAACACGAAACGGACGAGAGACGAACAACACAAAAAAAAGGCAAAAGCAAAATAAATGCATAAATATAAGAGCGGGAAAAAATCTATAAAATAAAAGCACGGCCAAATGTTTGGGCTGTAAAAATTGTTTACGACCACTAAAGGAAAACCGCGAAACAACAACAACATGAGTTGTGTGTTGTTTTTGCAGACCGGAAGCATGCGGTTGTGTGCAACAGACGCGTCGCCATATTGCGAATGTTTATGCGGCGACCCTCTGACAATTTCATCTGCCAGCCAACAAAAAAAAATACAGAGAGTACATTACCCCCACTCTCCTTTCTCCTCCCCCCCTCGCTCCACCCCTCACTCATTATTTTCACTGTCTTGGCTGCCAACTTAAAGCAAGTCCAGTTGCTCGCTAAGTGACAGACGCAAAACAATCAAATTAATTGTGTTACTAAATAAATTTCAGCTACCCAAAAAAAAAAAAAAAATACCTCATAAAAATCTCCGACAAGTTGAGCACTCTGTGCGCCCATTATGCCATATTATTAGTTTTGGTGTTGTTCATTTTTGTGGCCAACATTTACCAACACATTAAGCAATTTAATGTGCATAATAAACCAGCACTCAGATCGTCCATGTGAGAACTCAGCCACATTCTTAGTGATTATGATGGTTAATTATTGGGGTTCAAACTTTGATTTGTTGGACATTTGAGCAATATTGTTCATTCATTAAAATGCATTTAAAATTGTAGACAACATTTATTTAAATCAACTCAATAGATGTCTTCAATGCTCTGCATCTCTATAAAATCTATAAAAAAATCTATAAATTTTATTATCTTTTCCATTCTTTTGTAGTCAATTTAAACATATCGAAAAGTTTACTTTGAATATTATAAATAAATAAAAATTGTTATGCAAACTAAATTTAGAATATGTGTCCTATTTATTTAAGCCTGTAACGTCAACCTTCGTCAAAAAGACGACGCTCGATATTAAATTCGAAAGAAAGTTCAAGGTACTTCAAAAGATGTAATATATACATTTCATTAATTATTATTATAAATAAATAACAAAATACAATTTGTTTTCTTACTTTTTTTCTGCCGCATTTATAAATATAATTTTTTTATAGCGTTTTGAAGTGGGTCGAACTCAAAATGACAAGGGATGACCTTAGTGTCAAAAAAAAACAAGAAATGAAGTATCTGGGTTAAAAGGGATTAAAATGTTGCATTGAATAATTTTAATTTAACAACCAAATAAAATATATTTTCAGTTTAATTTGAATGGCATACAATTTCAATTAAATTCAAAACAAATAAATTAATATAAAATTGAATTTCGAATTAAATAAATTAAATAGATTTCAAATTGTTAATTTCTAAATAAATAGCAACCTAATAATTACCATATAAAGATGAAAATGTTGATGTTCATGCTCAACATTCGGTTGATTTACAAGCTGCTGTTGCTGTTGCTGCAACCTCAGACCAGATGCAACCTCAAAATGCATGCTTGCAGCTTTGCTTCGCATAACCTCAACGGCGATGCAACGTGCGGCAAGTGGAAGTTTAGTGTGCTCAACCACATACTGATGCTACCTGCACTTCATTCTAGCCTTAACAATAATTTTACGGGCATATTTCGAGACGAGAGCAGCTCTGAGCTCTCTTTGGTTGGTTGCCGCTGCGCCGTTGTGGCTTCCTACTGGAGCGTCATCCATTTAAAGCGAGGGGGACGCAGGGACGCAGGAGGAGCTGCCTCAATTGCTGGCCACTTATAGTCAGTTGGCTGGCCCCAGCCTAATCCGAGAGCAGCCAGCAGCCGGAACAGCTGCTCAGCTGCTCAGCTCTGCTGTTGCAAATTGCATGCAAACAGAGCGAAGAAAAAAATGTATAGCCCAATGCAAGTCTCAACCCCTTTCCACCCACCCCTCGTTCCCCCGAAAATTATGCAACGCTCGAGCTTTAAAGTAGATTACACGAAATTTTGCGCGCCAGCACAAAAGCCCACGACGGGCATTAATCACGGAAGCGACGGCTTTGGACCGTGGACTCCAGCACCAAAAAGGGACTCACACCATCCTCATTGTATTCCTAAATAGTGTCTGTTCTCAAGCGGGAGCAAGATAGATAGATAGCCAGACAGAGAGAGCGAGAGAGCAAGCTAATAAATTGCCAACGTGCTGGAATGCAGAGGAAAAAAATAAGAAGAAAAACCCTTTGGGTTTGCCTTCAGATTTTCTTTGGTACGCTTCCTTTTTTCTTGTTTTCTTTTTTGCGTCCATATTGCATTTTGGCCGCCAACAAATGTACATAATTTTTCAATTGTTCTTTCGGTTGCCATCACGTAATCTTCCCAATCTATGCTACCAATAATTGCCTAGCCATATTTTATGCCGCACTATCGATTCATTCAACAAATCCCCCACAAAAGTAAAACGTATATGTTAATTCATTTCCAGTGCTAGACACGAAAACTTGAGCATTAAGCTAGAATTTAGAGATTTCACATTTGTTTTTAAATTTACATTATTAATGGGAGAAATTTAATGCAGTTTGCTCATCGATAATTTGGAAAGATACGTTTAAAGTCTGTCTGTTAATTCTTGCCAACAAAATACGAAAAGTCGCAAATTATTCACTCAACAAATCCAAAAAAAAAAAAAAAAGAAATGTATATAAAATTGAGATATTTAAAATTAGGTATTCATATTTTATACCTGACACAAATTTAAATTACGGTTTTAAATTACGAATGAATTTTGATTTAAGTCCAGTTTGTTTTCTCTTTATAAATCATCGCTATGATATTTTTATGCTTTTATTTGCTACCTTTGGCAGCTTTGCTTACAAAAATCTGCAATTGACATTTTATTTACTGTTTGGCAATTGAAATTAATTCATAATAGAGAAAAATTATAACTAAATTTTCGCAACACTTTTCCATTTACTTTCATATAAATCTTATAAAATGTTCAATTTTAATTCGTTTTAAAATTCAGTTAAAAATTAAACGTAAACTACAATTTGATTTCAAATTAATTATGGCAGCGTTGCTTGTCTATATTTCCATTTATGATCTTACACGATTATTTGTTTCAATTATCATTTTAATATAATTTAATTTCTGCTTGTTTATATTTGTAGATGCAGATGGTCTTGAATACTTCTTCATTATCGAGCTGAGTTCTTTCAGTCTTTCTGTCTGTTTCGCAGTCAAAGTTGACCAAATATTTTTGTACTTTTGACTCGCAAGCGATAAATAAATCACGTCCGATGATTTTCTTTTTGCATTTTTATTTTCATACTTTTTTGTTGGCTCTTTGCCTTTGCCATTGCCTTCAATTCATTTCGATTTGGGTTTTCGGTTTTCGGTAGTCGGTTCTCGATTCTCAATTCTCGATTCTTGGTATTCGTTTTACGGTTTTGGCCTGCGGTGAAATGATTTCATTTTGTGTGCGGGGCCATAACTGTTATTGGCATGTTGAGTTGACAACCCTGGCAGCCATACTTATGCGTTCCATCTGTCTCTCTTTCACTCTCTCCCACCCTCTCTCATGCCATACTTGTTGCTGTTGATTTGATTTTATTGCCAGACTCTGTCAAGTGAAAATATTTAATGCCAATATTGCAGTTTGCCTCACACTGGCTGTATCTGTGTGTGTGTGTGTGTGTGAGACAACCTTATTAGCCATGGCTTGGCCTGCAGGCGAGTTGCACAGCTGCAGAGTTGCACAGTTGCAACTGTGTGCAAGCGTGCAACATTCACCTCTCGCCGGCCGCCCACCGCTGTGAAGCTTAGCTAAACGTTGTCATAGGCACTTAGCCAAGCTCTGTGGCAAGCAGCATGTGCCATGTGCCATGCGGCATGTGGCATGCGGCATGTGGCATGTGGCAAGCACCAGACCTAAAGAAATTGCCAATCGCACACAGTCAACAGACATTCTCCAGCTACAACTCAAGCACCCGGACAACGAAATTGCTTTTGCGGTTTCATTCTTCACATCTCCCGCCCCTCTTGTTCTTTCTCTTTCTCAATCTTGTTCCTCTTCCGGTAGTCTCCAAAGATACAGCCGCAGGTCAACATTTCGGGCGCTGACATTACCAAATTACATGCAGGCATTTAAGCAATACAACTAATTTGCGCCCAAATTCCATTAACACCCAAAAAATGTTCCGAGCTTCGCTGATTGGATTGCGGCCCGGAATAACGGCAAATCAATCACAACGCGGTGGCAACCACCGAAATGCCTGATGTCATTAGCCAGCCACTGAGCTACAGTGGCAACGATCGGAATATTCATCCGCAAATTATTCGCCTCGATTTATAAACTGCATTTTTATACCCGCTACCCATAGGGTAGAAGGGTATTATGACTTAGTGCCAACAGAAAATGTATGTAACAGGCAGAAGGAGGCATCTCCGACCCCATAAAGTATATATATTCTTGATCAGCGTCAACAGCCGAGACGATATAGCCATGTCCGTCTGTCTGTCCGTATGAACACCTGGATCTCAGAGACTATAAGACATAGAGACACCAAATTTGGCAAAAAGTTTCCTTCATACCCTACGCAGATCAAGTTTATTTCAAAAGTTGGATGCCACGCCCCCTTCGCCCACAATAAGCATTAATCTAGAAAAAGTCAAGTTTTTTTTTTAGTAAATCGCGTATAACTCCAAAAGTTCTTTGTGTAATGATGTGTAATTTGGTAACCCATTTGCGCTTGACACTCTTAATATACCCTGTAATTTTGGTACAAATCGGATAAGTAGAACAAAAGTTATTCGTTAAATTATTTATCAAAATTTTTGTGCCCAGTGCATATGGACGTTTTAAGTGTGTGAATGACCTAGAGATATCAAATTTGGTGACAGTATTCGTGTAGGTATTACGCAGATCAAGATTGTTTTAGATCTTTGCCACGCCCCTTTCCGCCCCCAAAAACTGTAAAAGCCGTAATAATAGACCTAGAGCATTGAATTTTGGTATGCATAATAACAATTATATTCTCAATGAGTCCTGTGAATTTGGTTGAGATCGAGTGAAAAACAAGGAAGTTATTAATGAATCAATTTTATATGCAAAATTCACTTGCAGCTGCTCGCGCTTTGTTTGTTTAGTTGACAGTGTGACCATAACGGTGTTGTGGATTTTTATTCGTTATTTTCAAATATATACAAACAAAACACAAAATTCAGTATATTTTTGGTATATTTGTTGTTAAAATACCACTAAAATTTTTTTTTTCTCTCGAAATGGGTTGCGGGTATCATACGGTCGAGCACTCTCGACTGTAGCTTTCTCACTTGTTTTATTTATTATTATTATTGTTTTTATTTGAATTTTATTTGCCTTTTTTATTATTTTAATTTATATTATTGTTATTTTAATTAATTATTTTTAAATTAAATTTGTATTATTATCATTATTATTTAACTCCATGTTAATTTGCCTTATTAAAATATTTGAATTCTTACTATTACTATTTTTTCTTAGTATTATACTATTTGAAAAACAATATCTAGTTACCAATTTACAAACTGTCAAAATTGAATTTCGTTGACATTTGGCTGTGAGCACAGTTCTATAGAGGCGACAGAAATTCGAGCAACAGAAAATAATAGAGAACAATTTCGGAGAGCCGAAAAAAATACACAAAAAATTTTCACGACAACGAAAACGAATTGGCTGGCAAGAGTGGCAAAGACCAAAGATTGAATTGAGCGTGAATCCAATTGGAACTCAAGGGCCGGGCTAATTTTGTGTGTGCCCGCAGGCGAACATTTTAATCGAGCGGACGTCAAGGCATTTTCCAGATTGTTAATTGAAAAACCAGACGAATAACCAAAACCATGTCGGAGGGAAATCAGCAACAAGAGCAACAGCAACAAGAGCAACAACAGCAACAGCAGATAGACGAACTGGAGATGGAACTGTTGCGTGAGGTGGAGAGCTGCATGTTCACCATACAGATCACACCGATGACGACGATGCACATCAAGATCGCGCCCGATGAACGCAATCCGACCTCGGCCGCCTGGCGCATCTCGACACTGCTCATCCACAACGGTCGCCACTACTCGAACACCATACACAACTTCATGGTGAACCGCGAATGGATAGCGACCATACGCGAGCTGACACAACAGCTGACGAATGCGCATCAACTGCGTGGCATCGGGTTCCAGCAGATGCTGCTGCCCCAACAACCGGCCATGAATCTGGAGTCCAGCAACGGCAGCATCGATCCTGTGCAGTTGGTGAACATCGCCGAGAACTACAATCAGTTTATGCTGAGCATGACGCAGTCCTTGCAGCGACTGCATGATCCGAATGCCGCAAGCAACACAGATCTGCTGGCGCTGCAGCATAGCATGGAGTTCACCTGCCAATCGCTGTCCATGATCATGAAGTTCTTCTATCATGCGCAGCAGACGCTTAATGGCCACATTGAGCTGCTGCCCGAGCACAACGTTAACAGCAACATTAACAGTAACAGCAATAACAACAGCAACATTAACAGTAACAGCAATAACAACAGCAACATTAACAGCAACAGCAATAACAACAGCAACATTAACAGTATCATTAACAGTATCATTAACAGTAACTGTAACAGCAACAGTAACATTAACAACAACAGTAACATTAACAGTAACAGTAGCAGTAACAGTAACAGTAACAGTAACATTAACAGCGAAAGCAGCGAGGAGGCTGAGGCAAGCACTGTTGTGGCACCTTTGGCGGCACGTTCCTCCTTATTCATGGGCATTGATCTGGAGGAATTTTCGCGTCAGCTCTGGTCGATTATAAGCAGCGAGGACGATCATGGCAACGACGGTCGTGATGACGATGGTGACGAAGAGACGGCCGAGCACGAGACTGAGGAGGAGGACAACGATGACGATGACGGGGAGGAGGAGGAGGAGGAGGAGGAAGAAGACGGCAGCTGGGAGAGCGATTTCATCGAGGACGACGACTCCTACGACACCTACATGCAACGTGAGGTGCGCGCTCACGCCAGCACCATGTCCGCCGAGCTCAACGCTAGCCTACTGCAGTCCAGCCTGAGGGCGCCGACCGTCATCCTCGACGACGATGATGATGCTGATGAGGATGTGTGGGATTTGCGGACGTCCAACTCGTCCGATGACACCGACGACTTGTTGTCGGAGCTGAGTTACAACAGCGCTGGCATCGACGATTGGCAGCTGAGCGAGGATCGCTCCTTTGAGACGGACCTCAGTCGGCCGTTGCGTCGCCTCATCGGCGAGCTGCCCGCCCAGACTGCGCACGAGGAGCGTCTCAGTTGGCCGCCCAGCGATGACGACGACAATGTCAACAATGTCGACAACGTCGTCAACGTCGACAACAACAGCAACAACAACAACAACCGCAACAACCGCAACAACCGCAACAACAACAACAATGAGGTGCGTACGCTGTCGACGCCGCCGGAAGGATTTCCGTCGAGGGCGGTGCTCGATGACGTGTTTGGCGTGGGGCGTTGGCAGGTGCAAGAGGAGGTGGTCCGCATCAATCCGAATGATAGACGCGCCTCGAACGGTTTGTTGCGCGCAAACTCGTTCCGTCGCAATGCCAATGAAATGGTGTATGTGCGACAGCATTTGAATATCATCGATTCGGATCCGGAGCTGGAATCGGAGCAGGAGTCGATGCCGGTGCCAGACAATGCAAATGGCAGCAATCGCAAATTTGATCAGGAGCTGGACTTGGGCTTGGAGGACAGCGAGACAGAGGAGACGCTTGCCAAGGAGCCGGAGATTGAGCCAATGGCATTGTATGTGCAGCAAACAGCTGAACTAATTGCCCAAATCGAGGCAACACTTTGAGTTTTCATTCACGCATGTCTTTCATCGAACATAGAAATACGATTTAATATGTTATTCAAATAAAATGCAATATCCGAAAAATTGATTCCCGCATAACTTTCATTGCACAACTGACGCTGCAGGCTTCAGCTTCCGCTCTTTACCTTTCTGAAGCGTCAATCTCCAGCTATGATGACGAATGTCTTTTTTATTCCCTCTCACAATTTCTGCTCGTTTGCCCTGCAAGCGTGTCTCTGCACTTTGTTATTCAGCTTGTATTCCAAATTTCATGTCTATAGCTTTTACATTAGTAGTAATTTTACTTAATTTAAAAAAATAGTCTGAATAATAAAATATGCACATATATTTAATTACACATCTCTTAACTTTTGTAGTGGCTGAGTTCGCTGATGTTCGAAATTAAATGTAAAATAAATCTTTAATTTTTT
This sequence comes from Drosophila formosana, assembly GCA_035045625.1. Classification (NCBI taxonomy): domain Eukaryota; kingdom Metazoa; phylum Arthropoda; class Insecta; order Diptera; family Drosophilidae; genus Drosophila; species Drosophila formosana. The sequence continues at coordinate 1,561,525 of JAWNOW010000143.1, read as the reverse complement.
AGTAAATCGCGTATAACTCCAAAAGTTCTTAGTGTAATGATGTGTAATTTGGTAGCCCATCTGCGCTTGACACTCTTAATATACCCTGTAATTTTGGTACAAATCGGATAAGTAGAACAAAAGTTATTCGTTAAATTATTTATCAAAATTTTAGTGCCCAGTGCATATGGACGTATTAAGTGTGTGAATGACCTAGAGATATCAAATTTGGTGACAGTATTCGTGTAGGTCTTACGCAGATCAAGTTTGTTTTAGATTTTTGCCACGCCCCTTTCCGCCCCCAGAAACTGTAAAAGCCGTAATAATAGACCTAGAGCATTGAATTTTGGTATGCATAATAACAATTATATTCTCAATAATTCCTGTGAATTTGGTTGAGATCGAGTGAAAAACAAGGAAGTTATTAATGAATCAATTTTATATGCAAAATTCATTTGCAGCTGCTCGCGCTTTGTTTGTTTAGTTGACAGTGTGACCATAACGGTGTTGTGGATTTTTATTCGTTATTTTCAAATATATACAAACAAAACACAAAATTCAGTATATTTTTGGTATATTTGTTGTTAAAATACCACTAAAATTTTTTTTTTTCTCTCGAAATGGGTTGCGGGTATCATACGGTCGAGCACTCTCGACTGTAGCTTTCTCACTTGTTTTATTTATTATTATTATTGTTTTTATTTGAATTTTATTTGCCTTTTTTATTATTTTAATTTATATTATTGTTATTTTAATTAATTATTTTTAAATTAAATTTGTATTATTATCATTATTATTTAACTCCATGTTAATTTGCCTTATTAAAATATTTGAATTCTTACTATTACTATTTTTTCTTAGTATTATACTATTTGAAAAACAATATCTAGTTACCAATTTACAAACTGTCAAAATTGAATTTCGTTGACATTTGGCTGTGAGCACAGTTCTATAGAGGCGACAGAAATTCGAGCAACAGAAAATAATAGAGAACAATTTCGGAGAGCCGAAAAAAATACACAAAAAATTTTCACGACAACGAAAACGAATTGGCTGGCAAGAGTGGCAAAGACCAAAGATTGAATTGAGCGTGAATCCAATTGGAACTCAAGGGCCGGGCTAATTTTGTGTGTGCCCGCAGGCGAACATTTTAATCGAGCGGACGTCAAGGCATTTTCCAGATTGTTAATTGAAAAACCAGACGAATAACCAAAACCATGTCGGAGGGAAATCAGCAACAAGAGCAACAGCAACAAGAGCAACAACAGCAACAGCAGATAGACGAACTGGAGATGGAACTGTTGCGTGAGGTGGAGAGCTGCATGTTCACCATACAGATCACACCGATGACGACGATGCACATCAAGATCGCGCCCGATGAACGCAATCCGACCTCGGCCGCCTGGCGCATCTCGACACTGCTCATCCACAACGGTCGCCACTACTCGAACACCATACACAACTTCATGGTGAACCGCGAATGGATAGCGACCATACGCGAGCTGACACAACAGCTGACGAATGCGCATCAACTGCGTGGCATCGGGTTCCAGCAGATGCTGCTGCCCCAACAACCGGCCATGAATCTGGAGTCCAGCAACGGCAGCATCGATCCTGTGCAGTTGGTGAACATCGCCGAGAACTACAATCAGTTTATGCTGAGCATGACGCAGTCCTTGCAGCGACTGCATGATCCGAATGCCGCAAGCAACACAGATCTGCTGGCGCTGCAGCATAGCATGGAGTTCACCTGCCAATCGCTGTCCATGATCATGAAGTTCTTCTATCATGCGCAGCAGACGCTTAATGGCCACATTGAGCTGCTGCCCGAGCACAACGTTAACAGCAACATTAACAGTAACAGCAATAACAACAGCAACATTAACAGTAACAGCAATAACAACAGCAACATTAACAGCAACAGCAATAACAACAGCAACATTAACAGTATCATTAACAGTATCATTAACAGTAACTGTAACAGCAACAGTAACATTAACAGTAACAGTAGCAGTAACAGTAACAGTAACAGTAACATTAACAGCGAAAGCAGCGAGGAGGCTGAGGCAAGCACTGTTGTGGCACCTTTGGCGGCACGTTCCTCCTTATTCATGGGCATTGATCTGGAGGAATTTTCGCGTCAGCTCTGGTCGATTATAAGCAGCGAGGACGATCATGGCAACGACGGTCGTGATGACGATGGTGACGAAGAGACGGCCGAGCACGAGACTGAGGAGGAGGACAACGATGACGATGACGGGGAGGAGGAGGAGGAGGAGGAGGAAGAAGACGGCAGCTGGGAGAGCGATTTCATCGAGGACGACGACTCCTACGACACCTACATGCAACGTGAGGTGCGCGCTCACGCCAGCACCATGTCCGCCGAGCTCAACGCTAGCCTACTGCAGTCCAGCCTGAGGGCGCCGACCGTCATCCTCGACGACGATGATGATGCTGATGAGGATGTGTGGGATTTGCGGACGTCCAACTCGTCCGATGACACCGACGACTTGTTGTCGGAGCTGAGTTACAACAGCGCTGGCATCGACGATTGGCAGCTGAGCGAGGATCGCTCCTTTGAGACGGACCTCAGTCGGCCGTTGCGTCGCCTCATCGGCGAGCTGCCCGCCCAGACTGCGCACGAGGAGCGTCTCAGTTGGCCGCCCAGCGATGACGACGACAATGTCAACAATGTCGACAACGTCGTCAACGTCGACAACAACAGCAACAACAACAACAACCGCAACAACCGCAACAACCGCAACAACAACAACAATGAGGTGCGTACGCTGTCGACGCCGCCGGAAGGATTTCCGTCGAGGGCGGTGCTCGATGACGTGTTTGGCGTGGGGCGTTGGCAGGTGCAAGAGGAGGTGGTCCGCATCAATCCGAATGATAGACGCGCCTCGAACGGTTTGTTGCGCGCAAACTCGTTCCGTCGCAATGCCAATGAAATGGTGTATGTGCGACAGCATTTGAATATCATCGATTCGGATCCGGAGCTGGAATCGGAGCAGGAGTCGATGCCGGTGCCAGACAATGCAAATGGCAGCAATCGCAAATTTGATCAGGAGCTGGACTTGGGCTTGGAGGACAGCGAGACAGAGGAGACGCTTGCCAAGGAGCCGGAGATTGAGCCAATGGCATTGTATGTGCAGCAAACAGCTGAACTAATTGCCCAAATCGAGGCAACACTTTGAGTTTTCATTCACGCATGTCTTTCATCGAACATAGAAATACGATTTAATATGTTATTCAAATAAAATGCAATATCCGAAAAATTGATTCCCGCATAACTTTCATTGCACAACTGACGCTGCAGGCTTCAGCTTCCGCTCTTTACCTTTCTGAAGCGTCAATCTCCAGCTATGATGACGAATGTCTTTTTTATTCCCTCTCACAATTTCTGCTCGTTTGCCCTGCAAGCGTGTCTCTGCACTTTGTTATTCAGCTTGTATTCCAAATTTCATGTCTATAGCTTTTACATTAGTAGTAATTTTACTTAATTTAAAAAAATAGTCTGAATAATAAAATATGCACATATATCTAATTACATATCTCTAACTTTTGTAAGTTCGCTGATGTTCGAAATTAAATGTAAAATTAATCTTTAATTTTGTTTATCCTTAAATTTTGAAATTTCGTACTTATTAATTATGTTCTTATTTTGTTTAGATCTATTAATATTTTAATTTTGAAATTTGCTACTAGAAATGTAAATAAATTATTAGTTGGTTTTTAATAGATATTTATTTTGAAATTTAGTATTTATTATAGATCTATTTATATTTAAATTTTGAAATTTGCTACTATATACGTTCGTTTTATATATATTTATTTCTATTACTAATCAAATGTCTCTTATTTTCTTTTCTAATGCATTAATTGAAAATTTGTACAAATTAACTAATTTGATTTACAACAATGAAATTTGTTGTAATTACATTATATTTATGTTACTCTAAAAAGGAAAGGAAAATATCTGAACGGAAAAAACTTGATTTGACGAACTTAAAATTATTTGTAATTTAGAATTAATAGAAATAAAAAATATTATTTGAATTAAACTCATTTGCAACTTAGCATGAAATTCTATAGCTATAGCCGAAAAATGTAATTGGCTGTAGCGCATTCGCGATTCGTTGTTGCCCTGTTGCATGCAGTTTTTCTGCTGCTTTGTTTTGCAGTTTTAATTAAAACCAATTTATGCCGATAAATTGAATTCAATTATTTTATTCTAGTTCAGCTCCAGGAGACCAGGCGGCGACCCACTGCACTACAAGCATTTTATAAATGGATTTCTTTCATTTTATTTTTGTTTTTTATTTATTTTTTGTGTAGTTATTCGCCCTGCTCTTTCTCGTTATTTCGGTTGTTTTCATTTCAGTTTTTGTGCCGTGGAGCAGGCCAAGGACAATGAGAGGAAAGGCAGCATTGCTCTGTGCTGTGCTGTAGTCGGTCGCCTTGTTAAGCTCTTGTTTTGTGCCAGCACGAAAATGAAATAAGCCAAAATAAGTGCTTGAGAAATGATTATATCATTGCATAAATCAAATATGTTTTCTTTGACTCAGCCAAAGATAACATAGTTTCTTTAAGTTTCTGAGCTGACCAACAAAAAACACACAGAATTATCTTGTTGCCAGCTGCGTTGTCAAGTTGTTGTTAATCAGCATAAATAATTAGGCAAATAAAACAACAAATGCATTTATTAAGAACCTCATTGTTGGCTTTTCTAAACTACAAGCATTTAACAATTCTAAACAATTAAACTAGAAATATTTATAGGGAAATTCAACGACATAATGAACAAAAATCGTAAATGGCAAAGCTTCGAAACCATTTAAAATTTTGGGTTGCGAATAAAATATTTAAATGCCAAATAAAACTAATGAACTAACATCTTAAAATATAAATATTTACATTTTTCATTTATTTATTTTTTGTTTATTTTACACCCACTTTTTAGCCACACCCACTTAAACAAGAAAAATCCTCAATTTCCCATTCACATAATTCATAATAAAACAAGCAGAAAAATTCTTTTGCTGTCCATAATTCATTCAAAAATGTGCAAATTATAAATCAGTTTGGGACTTCTAAATCAATATTACCGAAGGTAATTCAATAATTTATATAACAAAAATTAACTACAGTATTTTATACTTGGAAATAAGAAGTAGATAAATATTTAAGCAATTGGCTTCCATTCTAATTAAACGATCTTGAAATGCGTTTCATATTAAATAAGTTACATTCCGTTAAGCGACAACAATTGAATAAAGTTCGATTACTGCCAACGGTTTGCTTGCCACCATTTGTAGCAGATAAGTTTCCAGATATTTCCTTCTAGAAATTCACACCCCTTCTTCCCCCTTTTCCACCCACCTCTATTCACGATGCTCAGCGGCTGCCGTGAGGCAATATACTTTGCGCATCATTAATTCCAACTAGATGCATATAATCCACACACGATTCTTGCTGCTGTTGTGTAAAATGCTTGAGGTAACTGTCCAGGGGGGGGGGGGGGGGCGGGTCAAGGGTTGCGGCAGGGCGGGGCTAGGTCAGAGTTCAGAGCTTGTGTGTGGCATGTGTAGCGCACACGTTTCATGTGTTAACGAGTTGGAAAAATTATTATTACATTATTATTTTGTCTGCGAGTAATTCAACAGCAGAAACTACAAGGTGCGAGACGTGTGGGTGTGTGTGTGTGTGTGCGAGACGTGTGTGTGTGTGCGAGGCTTACAATAACAATAAATTTCAATTTTTCACACTCGCACACGCATTGGCATTGCTGCTGTGGGGCGGCAACCCTTAAGCAGCTTGCGCTCAGCAATTTATGCGCTATACGCGCCTTGGCTAAAATAAATTTACAACTTGCAACACACACACACACACACACACACACACACACACACACAATCACACACGCTCTGCCTGCAATCAGAGAACAGTTGCTGCGAAGCAACCAAACACCGAAAAAGCAATGCAAACTTAAGCGAGGTTTTGTTCTTGGTTTAGTTTTCATCTCTTGCCTCTCTTTCGCTCCTCTCTCTCTCTTTCTCGCTCTGAGTCGCGTGCGAATTACGAAAATTTTCTTGCAATTAAAATTTGTTGCTTTCTGGGTATCATAATTTTATAAGTTTTTGGCTAAAGCAGCAAAACAGTTGCAACTGCAACTGTCGCAAGGCGACGTTGAATTTAACAAATTACAAAAAGCTTTGCATACACATACATACATGTATGTAGTGTGTGTGTGTGTGTGTGTGTGTGTGTGTGCTTAAAAGATATATGCAGAGCTATTAGTAAAATATTACACACAAGTTGCCGTTTTACTTAAAGCTTAAGACGCTCAGCATTTCCTGGCTGCAGTCTTCAGAATAATATTTCGATTTAAATGAAGTGTTGCACTGAAGCTGACATGAAGGCAACATTTAATCATTCACATTAAGCATACGTAAATTAGTTTAATTTAATAAAAAAATTGGTTTATAAAATATTAAAAATAATATATTTAAATACTAAATACTTGGAATAATAAAACTATAAATAAATTAGTTAGTATGAATGCAAATTCTAAGTGGAAAACTTTGCACAAACAACTTACCAGATGACAGCCATGTTAATAAGCTGAAACAAAAGAAAATAATATTAGCTATTAACTGCAATTAAATTGTATGCAAATAATTAATTAATAAATGTAGCCTGAAGGCCGCAGCTGATGTAAAATTTTAATTTGCAGCCACATTTCCAACAAATAAATGAATATATTAGAAAATATTGGATAAACAACAAAAAGTTTATTTTTGGTCGACTAAAATATTGGTAAGTGGACGAAACTAGTCTTTAACTCTTTATATTTGTAATAACATGTTTAATTTAGTAACTGCCACGTGCAACAATGTGAGGCACTAACTTTGTGTGGCATTCAACGTCTCTATTTCGCTATATCGATTGGAATAATTTACCATTTTCTCCCGCTTTTGAAGGGCAGCCAGAAAATATTTTGCATTGTGAAAACAATTTCACATCAACACTAATTGCAATGGCAATAAAAATAAAACATGCTGAATATTCTGTAATTACGTATACGCAATGTAGCCATAAGCAGGTAAGTGGAAGCCAATGCTCGAGGTCACAGCTTAAGAGCTGTCGCTGTGCTGCAGCTGTGCTGAAATCTTCTACACTGCCACAAATTGTGCAGTTGTATAAGAATTAGTTAAGAAAAATTATATAGTAATAATATGTTCTTCATTTTGTCAGTTGTAATAAATGTGTTATGCTATTTTTTTGGATTAGAAAAATGATTATTTTTGTTTGAATTCGATGAGCTTTTCGAGCAGTGCACAGCAACTGCGGATGGTGTTGGAGAGACGCTAAGGCCACAAATGCGCCTAAAATTATGTTAAGCACAAGGCCTGGCAACCCTGGCTGTCTGGCTGCGTTGATGGCATCAGCTCATTTATAAATCGACGACAGTAAATTATAAATGGAATCACTATCATATAACGAACTTTTATATGCAAAGCATGTGTGCACAGCTCTCGCTCTCGCTCTCGCGCTCCTTCTCTGTCTCTCACTCTCTCGTCGACGCCTTTGTACAATTGAGTCATCCTCGAGATTGGAGAAACATGAAGAGAGATAGAGCGTATTAAAGTTCAAAAGGCAACGACAGGCAGCGCAGACAGGAACACAAACTTACGGCAGGCAGTGTGAAAAGGCTGCGGTGCCTGGCAGCAGCTGTCGTTGAGTGGGCGTTCATCCAGAGTCAGATCAACGGCCCAAAAAAGCCTAAGGATGACAACACACACACACACACACGCACACACAGACAAATAAATAAGCCAAAAATACGCAAAAGGGTCCAAAGAAAACTTGCAACTAAAACGATTTTCGCTTGTGGATATTGAACTCGCAGTTACCCTAGACTTGAATTCAAGCAGTCGAATTCTGTATTCTTCTTAATTTGATAAACATTGAAATCAAGGGTTTTACTTGTTATATATTATACTGTAAATAACCATTTTTCCGGTTGATCAGCAATTGCTAAGCTATGTAAAAAATGTATTTAATAGCATGAGCTTTAAAGGGATCTATATAGGTTAAATAAAATGATAAATTTATGTAATATGAAATTGCTTATTGAATTTCTCTCCTATGTTCAAACAATTTTTTCTTTTTGCTTCAATCTTTTCAGTTATTTAAATTTCTTTTTTTTTATTGTTTACAAGTTTGAAGGTTTTTTTGCCCTGTTTTTTTTTTGTCTCTGAATTATATTATATTAATTATTGCATAATATAATAACTAATGAGGGTATTAATAGTTTTATGATGTTAAAATCAGGCCTATTTATTAATATAATTATTATTTGGAATTGAATTTAATTTTGTCGCTGAGCATAGTTTTTATTTGGTTGTATTATCTTTACAAATAAATTAAAATGTTGACTTGATTCAATTGCCTGCACAACATGAAAGTCAAGTCAAAATATTTAAGAAATAGTATAAAACTTGGAAATAATGATTATTTGTAAACTTAATTTTCTTCAAATGATGGCTCTAATATTTTTATACGATTAAAACTCTTGCTTAAATTTAATTGCTTAAAATTAATCTTTATTATCAATAAGGATTATGACGACGTATTTCAAGTCAACGTTTTTTAGTTTTATTAAAAAAAAGTGACTTTCCCTGATTATATTTACTTACTCGTAAATTACTTGTTATTTTTTGTTGCAACTTTATGACAAATTTCAACTGTACAGAACGACGAAAATTCCCTTTCAATGTGCTGTTCACATATAGTGATTGGCCTCCCAAATCGCTATTTAAAGGGTATGCAAAGGAAAAGTCGAGACGAACAAACAATCAGACAATTCAGTAGCCAGGCTGCTCAGTTGCCATCTAGTCCTCAGGGAGGCTGAGCACCCCAGATTGGAAATGCCACCTCAAAAACCGAACCCGAACCCGGAAAAACCAATCCCTAGCAGACGGCAGGCACCTCAATAGATGTAAACAGTTCGTTGTGAGGATTTGCGCTTAGTTGTGAACTGAAAACAGCAAAAAAAAAACAAAAAACAAAAAAAAAAAAGGTTGCGACATACACGCGAAAAAGCTTCAGGGCTGACGCTGAAGGAGGTCCTCGTCCTTGCCTGAGGATGAGACTGAAATGGAGGCTGAGCGACTGAGACTGAGGACGTAACGACGACAAGGTCGAATGGCTTAGGAAGTAATTTTAGCATTGTAAATCCTTTTGGAAAATTATAGCGACAGTCAGCTTGTAGTTAGTGGCAGGCAGCAAGGCGACGGCGACATCGTGTGGCAAGGTGGCGTCATGAGGCACAAGGAGAAGCAGGAGGGGGAGTGGCATGAAACAGGCGAATGCTATCATAAGATCAAGAGCGCACACAAATTGTGTTAGCTGCTCCAAGTGCACGAAAATTGCGCACCAATAACAACACACACACACACACACACACACACATGCAACACACACACACACACACACAGAGACAGTGATAGTCAAGCGAGAAAAATTCATATGACATTCGCGAAAGGCTTCTCGCGTTTCTTGGGCATCAGCTGAAGACACAAGCCCCAAAGAAGAAGACTTTCCAATTGGAATAGGAAGCAGTCTGTCTAAGGAGAGTGAGTAGCGTAGAGAAAGAGAGAGGGCGAGTGAGTGTGAGAGAGAGAGAGAGAAAGAGAGGGGTAGATAGTCGCACATAAATTTGCTGGGCGCTCTAGCAAAAAATAATGCATGCATTCCCAATTTGAAAGTGCCTTCATATAAAATATGTGCGGCAATTCAAGCACACATGTACACACACACACAGGCACTCACGCACACAGACATAAATGTCGTAAATACACTTACGCACATTACGTTATAGCTTCTGGATTTATTTTTGGCATTTGTGACTGTCGTCTCAAAGGCCACACTAAGTATGCAAATGGCAACTTAATGGAATCTTCCCAAATGCGAACTCCCACACACACACACACACACACACACACACACGCACACACATTACGTAGGGCTTACGTGACGTAAGGCCAAGCGATTTCGCTTAATAGGCTTACAGACTGCGCTTCAATTTGAGACCAACACTTGGCCGTCTATTGATGAGCGAATTATGCGGGGCTTAAGTCTACAATGCATTTGTAAACCGTAAGACTTAACTACGTATTTTACGTACGCTCCACGTTACGTAGTTTAATGTGGAGACGCACAAATAATAAACTCGTTTACGTTCTTGCTTTTTCCTTCAGCTGATAAAGACCAAAATTTGTAGTTTTATTACCTGCAAAACTTTGATATTTAAATGTCTTGTAATTAATATAACTTTTAGCTTACGAATATTTTCAGTCTATTATATTCCGATAAAAATTATGCAACACCTGCTAATTACGTAAGTGCAATATAAAACTTTTAACTTGCTTACGTTACGCAAAAGCAATACACAAGATTGATCAAAGTGTCCCATTTAAATTTAATTTGTTAAGTAGCATCTAATTCAATAAACTCAAAACTTACGTAACGCTATAACAACGAAGTAACTCGGTGAAATCAATTTTAAATATTGAAGCGAAAACTTTGCCGCAATTCAATTGAATTTGGATGGCAAGCGAAAAACTTCGGCAACGTAACGTTATTGAATGCTCAGTGGCACTTACGTCATAACGTAAGTTATAGCTAACTGAATCGATTTCACAGATTGACCCATTAAAAGTTTACAACGCTTATTTATGTTGTCAAGCCTGCACTGCGAGCGAAAGATGTGAAAATTAGTTTCCCAACAAAAATATTGTTTTTTTCTTGTAACATAATAAAAAAAAACTAATTTTTTTTTGACAGATTTCAATTGTCATGTTGCCACGCAAGACAAGCTGTAATGCAAACTTTTGCCCACATTTTTTTTGCTCAGTGCATTGTAGGCTGCAAGTTTGTGGGGCTGGAAAACTTTATGGCCTGCCGCCTGCCTCCTGAACAAAGTTCGCAATGCGGTTTGTTGTCTCTGGATTTGTTTGCAGCTTGTAAGTACTCACTGTGTCTTTGACTATCTGCCTTCTGCTGCTCTCCTTATTTTTCTGCCTCTCGCTTGTCGCACACATTTGACATTTTGGCATTTTTGTGGGCAGATTGAAATTGCAAAAGTCGGCCAGCAGCTACCACGTCGGGAGCTGACGTCGAGCGCGACTTGGCAACTTGATATTTTATTTGAATGCGATGGCCGAATCTAAATCCAACAAGTAACCATCAGTCAAATGACTGTGCTCGACTCATCGATACCCTGTGCCAGTATAGATTTTAAAAATTAAAATCATTTTTGAGCTACTTACAGCTTTAAAAGAAATTTCTATTGGTGCCTGTTTTTTTTTTAATGCTTAGAAAAAATAAAATAATATAAACAATTTAGCATTAAACAAATTTGTTAAAATTTAAAAGGCTTTTGGCATAAACATAGCATTAATTAATACATTTATGACATTTATTCGTACCGAAAACGCCATCGCTCAATATTCCAACTCTAAAAATCAGAGCTTAAAGTTTGTATAAAAACGAAGGTCAAACTTGCTAGCATTACATTAGTTTATTAATTCTAATAAATATTTTAAAATGTCTAAATCAAAATCAATATTAGAAAAATAATGTGACAAATACACTTTTTGTATTTATTTATTTTATTTATTTGTAGCAAGGCAAGGATGTAATGAACATTATTGCAGTGGTCTTTCTATTAATATTGCTTTAGTTCATGTTCCATCAAAGTTGACTTGAGAGTTATTCAAAGCAAACTTATTAGTAAATAAATTTTAAATTTCTACACAAATAATTGAACAATAAACCATTATTTCTAGAAACAAAATAAGAAGCAACAACATTTAACATTTCTTCACATTTTAAGAAAATTGATGTGATATTTAATATATCACAATGGTCATAAACTTATTATTGACAAATAAATTTGAAGTGGTTGCAAAGCTTTGGTACTTTTAAAACCAATCAGAATAAATATAGAACTACAAATAATTTGAATCATCGAGTCAAGTCATCCTGTGTGTCACTTCCTTACAGGGTATGCGTAGCCAAATCCCAGTTAATGCAGCTACGAATGACTGCAGCTACTTACAAGACTCACACACACATGCACACATGGCCATCGAGGAGGCAGCTGCATATGGCTGAGCGCTGGCAAGAGTTACTGAGGCAGCCGGCTAACGGATTTTCTTGTCTATTTTGGCCAGATTACTTGTGGCCAAAGTCGATGCTGGCTGGCATGAAAACCATGTGTAGAGATATATGGCTAACTTGAAGGTTTGTTGCTGTGTTTTTGGCCCTGGCGAATTGTGGCAGCTGGTAATTGGTAGCTCTGCGTCATGCAGGCCCACAAAAAAAAGGGCAAAAATTGAGCGGATTGCGTATACGCCGCATGTGCCGTGTACTTGCTGCCGAAAATGGGAAACTTTTTGGCTGAGCAGCAAAATATTTGGCTCAAAAGTATTTCGGCATGTCGGCTATTTGTATATTTATATAAACTTGTGTGTTTGCCTTTCCAAGAAGCAGCTCATTCACAATCTTTGGCATAGTTGGGCATGTGGCACGTAGAAAGCGCCAAGTTGTAAGCCGCAAGTATCTGCTGTGGAACAAAGCAACCGAGCAAAAGTGCAAGTATGCGAAAGGTAAAGTTAAAGTTTATGTTTGCTGTTAGTGTTGTTGTTGTTGTTGTTGTTGTGTTTTTTGGGTATTAGCAACACTGCCGCAAGACATTACACAACACTAAACGCCACTTGACATTGCTTCGCATGGCAAGCCACAAAAATTAACTACTAGTCAACATGACTGCAAGAGCTGCAACAAACTCACAAAAAATAAAAAAAAGCCTTTTTGGTGTGTCATCTTAAGGTTAGGGATTATTGTTGTTGATGATGCTGATGTCTTTGCTGTACTGCAAATTGCACAAATTGAGTAAAGACCGCAGGGCATTTGCAGCAGCTTAGCATTGACAAGTGGCAAGCGGCAAGTGGCAAGTGGCAAGAGGCAAGTGGCAAATTTAAATGCACTTCTAGCCAATTTCGGTTTCAGATAACAACATCGAGAACCGCAGCCTTGCACTTCACTTGTAGCTCACATTTATCAACGTCTCACTGTCAACTTGCCATAAATACAAAAACACAATCTCTTGTCATAACAATAATACAAAAAGTTGCTGAAGAAATTTAAGCAGAATAATAAAAATTGTTTATTTATATTCCGTAAAGTATTTACAGTTTCGCAAATACATTTGTCGCATGTTAAATTGAAATCGAGTTAGTTTCATTTAGCGACCTATTCTTTGGATGTTTAGGATGTTCAATCATTAAATTTATTTAATAGTTTAGTACAATAATATATATAATATAATAATTCTATAAACTCTACATATATTTTTTTCGGTTTTTCGGTCCACTTTTTGACATAAAACAAGTTATGGGGGTAATATATAATTCAATTAAATCAAAACCAATTAAAAAACCAAATGAAACTTTAAAATATAAAAGCATTTTTAATTGATATTAACAAATATAAGTTACAACATATAGTGCTCATCAGATGTTCAAATGGTCAACATTCTTAATATGCAAAAGTAGCAACTGTGGCTTATTTCTTATTTTTTGTGTATTAGCAAACATTTTGATAATATTTTATCCGCATTAAAACTCTCAGCATTATTAATGCAGCACATTAAAAGAATAGTGTATTGAAAACATTTATGTCCGTTTTCTCGACCTTTTACCACTTGCAAATAGACAAAATGAGCCAATAATAAATTTCGTTAAATATCTGCCGCTTTAACTAAAAATCGAGCGTGCTATGGTAAATATAAAACATATCAATATCAGAAATTCATTGGGTGTTAGTTGATCAAATTGCAATAGACTCGAAACTCGCTGGGCGATGAATTATGCTGGCGTTTAGTGAAAATCCCTGTAAATCCTGGCATAATTTATGTAGTCAGTATTTAATAGTCTGGCACTTTTAATTCAATTAAATACGTAATATACCCATAAAATACTGAAAGCCTTTATCTATATGCATTTATTTGTGTCCATAGATATTTTGCAATATTTTATTAAACGGGCCGAACATCAAAAGGTGGATGCGACAAGGGCGGAGGGGATCGGGGGGGGTGGCAAAAATGCAAATGGGAGCGAAACGGAAACCGCGAAAACCACACGCCGGAAAACTAAACACGCGCCAGAGCGACACATAAATGGGGCCAGACGAAGGGGAAGCGGGTTTTTTTTGGCCAGTTTTGATGGCGGCCACCTGGCAACTCGTTAGTGCTTAACGGGCCCAAATGTTATGGCCAATATCAATATTGACATTAATTTGTGCTGCGGCCCAAAAGCTTTGAAGACCGCACACACTTCATCATCATCCCCCTCCCTTGTCTCCTCTTCAATTTGTTGTTGCTGTTGTAGTGAAAGTGCTTTGGTTGGCAGCGCAGCAAAAAGGGCTGCATTAGCCCATATCGTATATCATATTGCAGCCAGACCGTTTCTGCGATCCCTGACCCTTCTCCAGCCTCCTCCTAAAATAGGAAGCAACTGCACAAAAAAATAGAAAGAAAGAAAAGAAGCGGGCAGCAGAAAATGAAAAATGCCGCAGGACCGCGTGGGTTCGGCAGCGTGGCAGCGTTGCCTAAGTTGCCACAGTTGCGCCACACATACATTTTTTTTTCAAATTAATGCGTAAAAGAGTCGACTTGCCGCTACCCTGCAAATGCATAATTGCGAGCTCATAATCATGGATAAATGAGAAGAAATGCTAAATATAACAAAACCAACAAACAAGAAAAGGAAAACACTTCCTTATCATAAATTAAAATACAAAATAATTACGACATATATGTTTAGATATAGTAGATTGTATATTATCGTATCTACGAATATCTAGCAATTCCTGACTTTTTTTTACCTTTTAAGTTAATTTCAAATATTAGAAAGAAATTGTTACACAATTGAATTTAATGTGAAATTGTTTGTGTCATCTTCATTGAGAGTTAGTTTGTAACACTTGTTTATAAATTAATAATAATAATTTACATTATTATGTCTTGCTCAACTGTAGCATGATTTTGAGTAATTGTGGAAAAATTAAGTAATTGCTCAATTTAATACTTTGCTTCTTACCTATACAATTTTATTCGTACATTTCACAGAAATTTAGAACAACTAATATTATGTTTTTTTACTTCTAAAGATTCCACGATATATTTATGATTTTCTTTTATGTAGAGTTACTAATAAAATTTTAGATTTAATTCAGAAGTATTATTTCATTATAATTATATTTTTTTATTGCAATTCTCGTAGTACGTTTTGGTAGCTAATCCACTCGCTGAGATACTCCGTTTACAGGGTATGCGAAATGTAAAATTTTTGTAGGGGTTTCTTTTTTTTGGGTCGTGGCAAACACAAAGAAACAGAAACAACTGCGAAGCATTTGCATTAAAGGCAATGGCGAAGGCGTAAACTGCCAGCCAAAAGTGCTGGGCGTGTGTGTGTGTGTGTATGTGTGGGTGTAAGGAGAGGGCGTGGCATGTGTATGTGTGTAAGTGAGTTTGCTGCAGGTCACCGTCGGGGTTATTATCATGTTAAAACTGCAAAATGCAATAAGTTAGCTGGCAAACCGCGTTCTGGCCAACGGGTGGTAGAGTCAGGACAGAAGGACAGTGGGACAGAGGGACAGCAGCCCTGCTGTGCCAAGATTTATTTAGTATTTTCCTATACATTATTTTTTTTTTTTTTTGTTGTGGATATTTTTATAGCATATATTTTTAAAGTCGTTGCGTTTTTATTTTGCGGTGCACGCTCATTGACTATGCGAGAAATATGTTTAAAGTTGCCGCTTTCTTTTTTTTTTATTTTGCATTGCTTTTGTTCTTTATGTGTCGTGTTGTGGGTGGCGAGGGGGCGTGGCAGAACAATGTGTCATCAGCGAGTGCTGCTTAAATTGCGAGTTCCGTCTGCTCTTTTTCTTTTTCTTGCAAAACACCAAAGTCATTAACATTATCAACAAGAGCAGAATAAAAAAAGCTAGAAAATATATTTTAAGATGGTTTGCTCCTCCACGTCCATCTTCGTGTCTTTCTTATTGCTCTCCTAGGTAAATAGTATTCATAATGTTTCAAGTTTTTTGAGCGGACTTTCGCCCATTTCAGCTTCATTAGGGTTAATTTCGAATGTCATTTGCATGCGAGACTTTCAGACCCCTCTTCGCTCGCACAGTAATGTATGAAATGTGGGCGTGTCCGCTCCCTAGACCGCCAGACAACAACCACAAAATAGCAACCACATTTTAGTTGCATTGTAATGGCAATTTAATGGGACCAACAGCGATCATTACAGTCGAATGCACAATGCCAAATGGACGAAGGTAGAAAAGGTGAATATATCTATGTGTGTGTGTGTGTGTGTGTCTGAGTTGTTTTCATGCCATGCTCCATTGCCTATTAACCTACATAAATATCTATCTAATGGCCATCAATTGCTTGTGGTTACAATATTGGAACTCCATTCATTTCGCTATCACTTTTCCTTTCGCCAGCCATCTTCAGCTGAACTTATGTTGAATATTATTTCGACTATTTCCATAGTAATGTGCAGTTCCAATGCTACTCAAATTATTGAGTTCTGAAGCGGCACATTTGTGGTTGGTAATATTGTTAAATATTTCCATTTGATTCGTGTTTTATTTGCAGCTCAGTTCAGCATTACAATTCTGCTCGCTACAACGAGTTGCAAGTGCTTTTTAAATAAATAAATTCATGTTGTATAAATAATTAATTGTTTTTGCTGCCTAATTAAATACTTTCTCAAAAAATTATGTTTAATAGAAAATAGACAAACATAATGTTAATTTAAAAGTAATAATCTGCCTTCGACTCTTTGACTTTTTGTTAGTGTTGTTGATTTATAAATTTATTTTCAAAACGATTAAGATCAGCAATATCAATAACTTAAATTACATTACGTATTAAAAAATCTCTTTCTTATGCGACAATTCTCTTAAATGCCTGCAGCGAGTGGAGATCAACATTTTAAGAAGTATTTAAAAAAAAAAACAGTCGTTATTGATTGCATACATTATGTAAACAACTCGCTAAGTAATATTAAAATACAGATAAATAAATATATAAATATTTGATAAATTAAACTTGTCTTGCTTTAAATTATTTTGTTTCATTATTAAAATTTAAAACAATTTAAATAATGAAAAAAAGAAGAAAAGAATTTAATAAAGTCGAGTCGACAATTCGATACACCCTGAATGAGTTTGTTGAATTAACTTTACTCCTATTCTTCTACTCGCTATAATGCATGCGACGAGTGGATTACTCGCTGATTGACACACATTTCATTTTATTAATTTACAACTAATGGCCAGTGTAAAAATTGAACAAATTCAAATAAATTTCAGCTATCTCGTTTTTTTAATTAAGTCGAGTAGACAACTCGTTACTCGCTACTCGTTACTCGCTGAATGCATTTGTTGCGTTGTCAGCTGCTTTTGTCATACTTTGACTGGCTGACCGGGCAAGTCAAGGACTTTGCAACGCTTTGGGTTCGCTGGTCACAAAGTGAATCAATTTTGATGGCCTGAACTAGCGTAATTAGAAAGGGGTGGCTGTCATTCGCTATATTCCGTGGTCAGCTGCGTGTGACAGTATCATTTACTCCCCGCCCTTCTCTTTTGTCATTGGTTGCACTTTCTATGGAATGCGCTTTGGTAATTCACTCGCGCCATAATCCTTTGGCGACTTGAAGTTCGCACTGGCGCTGTCGTTGGAAGCTGTTGGAAAAGCTTTTTGCTGTTTAATTGATGCTTGAAAAATTACAGAGAGCAGCTTAAAGCAGCTCGAACAACGCCAAAGGACACACTGAGAGGACACACCGAGAATATATAGCACATAGAATGTGAGTCAAGTTGCTGCAAAGCAGAGTGGGCGTTGAAAACAAAGTAAAAGTAAGCAAAGAGCAAAAATTAGATAACAAGCAAAATGGCAGCAAAACAGCAACAACAACAACTATTACTAAAAAACAGCAGCAAAACATAAAAAACAAAATACTAGAAGACGAAAGATCAAAAGGAAAAACAGCAAAGGTTGCACAACAGGCAAAAGCATGACTTCAAGCTACCCGGTAAATGCTGCTTGATAAAAACCCACCAATCTAAATTGTTTATTAATATATTTTGATTAATTATTGACTAGATGTGGAAAATTCCAGCAAAATGTTATTTTAATTATCTATGGTAAATTGTCATTTAATAGTTAAGTTTATTTGTTGAAATGTTATTTGAATTATATAAATGTTTGTTTAATATATCCAAGTTGATTTGTCAGCTAAATGAATTATTGTATTTAAAGTTTCTAAAGTAATTCTAGTAATTGAATAAATTTTTAAAATTATTTTAATTTAATTTTTAATCTTAGTTTATATATATACTTTTTGGTAATGTGATTTTGTTCACGTCTATCTGGTATTACCTGATGTCACCCCTTTTCATCATATTTGTGGAGCATGCAAATACAAAAAGCAATAAAATGCAAAAAATGAGAGAAATAGGTAAACGCTTGTGCCATATTTTCTAAAACTTTTCAAGCTGCCTTTTCACCTAACTCTGTCCTTTCTCTAGCATTGCACCCAACCCTGCCTCTCTCTCTGTCTCTCTTTCAGTATCTCTTCAGCTTTTCAGCCATCTCCTCATTCTTTTGCATGTTGTAGTATGCCATAATTAAATTTACCTGCGCTGACTGCAACTTTTTTTTTGTTGTTGCTTTTTGTTGCCATGCCCAGAAAACACCTCTTTTCTAGTATATCACCCAACTTTGCAGTTCCCCTCGGCAACTACATTTTAAGTAACTTTTGTGCATGCCACGCCCACTTGTATCCATGTCATCCATGTCCATGTGCTGACAACTTGACCAGTTGCTCTCATGTGTATACAAGTATTGCAGCTTTACATCCATCGTTCCCTTTGTTCTCTGCAGCAATTTGCATTGATTAATTTCATAAAAGAAGCGCTGTTGACGCTTTTCCCTGAGCACCTGAGAACGCAATTCGATTTTCCTTCACCGTCCCATAAATGCAGAGTTTTCCACCCTTTCTTTTTGTTAATTTTTTCTTGCAAGCATTTTCTTAATTTTCAATTTGTTCTCGCAATTTGTAGAATTTAAATACAGATATTTTGATTACAACTGTTTCTAGGAAATATTTTCTTGTTGAAAAATTTAGATTTATAAATGGATTTAGCGGAGTATAGGATTTAATTAACTTACTTCAATCAATCATATCTAATTAACTTCTATATATATGTATCTATCTCTTCCAACACAGCATCAATTCAGTTAGAAATTTATGCAAATAAATATGTTTGTTTTGACTACCTATTGATAAAAGACTATTCTACCTTAAATTTGGAAAAAAATATAAATTTGTGGGAAAAATATTATTTTATATAAAACTCTGTAAATGAATGTCTATATTTATTTCCTTATTATATTACCAATTTAGTCCGCAATTTATTTTGTAATTAAATTTGGGTATTTTTCAATTATTTAAATACTCTGTTTACTAATGTATATATACATTTATTCTTCATCAGGGTTTTGACTCATAAATGTAATTCAAGAAATTTAGCACATGGATTTTGTAGGGTATCTCTGAGCCTGCAAAACATACCACGACAAACGTTCATTAGTTTCTATATGTGTTTTATGAGCGCATTAAAAATTCAGTTTTAATCTGGACTAAAATGTTCGCACTCGGTTTACAAGCGAACTTAATTAATTGCGCGAACACATTTAAAAATCATAGAAAAAACCACAAAGGGGCGACAGAATGAAAAACTCGCTCGAGTACATAACAACGCAAAATGTAAAATAATATATATATATATATGTATATATGTGTGCATTTCAGATTTAATTCAAGTCTCAGAAATACAGTTTTATCGAATTAATTATGCGTCCAATGCAAATAAGTAGCATGCAAAAAAGCAGGTGATTAGCTTTCACTGGATTATTGCCAGAGATAAACTTCAATTACATTTTTGTTGTCGTAGCTGTTGTCGCTGTTTGCTTTAATATGTAATTGCAATTGCTTTAAAATTAATTGTATTTCAGGTGTAAATATTAGGATTATCAAAAGAGCTGAAGACAAAGAGATGCCCAAAAGATTAAAGGGACACAAAGTAAGAGGAGTTCTGCTTTACTAATTAAACGCTCACACCCTCATTTGAGGGCGAATAAAATTGTTGTCAAAGATATATAATTGTAATTATTTGATAAGCTGTCAGTTAAAGTGTTCCAAGAATTGTCAAATATCTATTACACTGCAGTGAAAATTAATAATAAAAATAATAACGATACAAATTAGGTCTTGACTTCCAAAAACTGCACAGCTAAGATTATACATAAAACAATATTTCTACACATAATAAATCGCATTATTTTATCCAATATTGATAAGCTTAACGCCTTCGTTACTATAGTTCTATGCCCTAAGTTAACTAAAAAAATAAATATACCTATTTAATAATTATAAAAACACTATTCTCTTAAAATTTTTTTTTTTACGTAATATTTATTTGTGCATAAAAATTGGTATGTAACCAAATGATTTAAATAATACCAATATAAATTGAATTATTGCAGAAATTTTGACTTTCAAACACTAATTTATTAACTAATTAACATTTTTAATTAATAAACAAGAACTGCTGAAATTTATTTATTTTTGTTCAATTTAAATAATCAATGTGCTTTCCTTTGGCCATTTTAACTTTATTAAGCCTATTAAAATGATCAAATATAATCAAATTAGTTCAAAACACTAATTTCGTTTTTCAGTTCAATCTAACCACATTAAAATTGTTTTGAATGCTGTGGCTTTAAGTAGCCTAATTAATATATAATACTGCACCTCGTGTGGCAAATCGATATGATAATTAAATGTGTGCTTAACAAATCGCTTAGAAGTTTATGCTAGACATTAATGTCCCTCCATAGGCCATAAATACTTGACTGGTTTCTCGGTAATCACTGAGTTGATTACAGCTCAGTCTTGAAATCTTTTCTTATTGTTGAATGCTTCCCTTGTTTTACTTCCTCAAATTTGTTTCATGTCTCTGATTTATGCCTCATATTTATGCGGCATTAAAAAAAATACATTCAACTCGCATTGGCCGCCATTTCAATTCTATTTGCCATGCCATTTTATGCTGCTTCCTTCTCGCTACTTTGGCCAACAACTTTTGGCAATACAATGCAAATTGCTGCGATGACGTCACGTCCGTTGATTTGATTTGCAATGACACAATTTGAGGACGACACAGCGGCTGTCCGTCAGTGGAATTTGCAGAGGGGCAAACTGCTGTTCAACATTGTGCGCTGCTCAACTCATTTGTAATCATTTGGGCGTTAAATTTTTTGGCGCATTCATTGGGCTTCCCTCCCCCTTCCCCTCCCCCTTCCCCGCACCTTCAGCTTCCCCTGCGCTCCAGCAACTTTGCGTCATCTTCCGTTTGCGCCCCCGTTGCCTTCCTTCTGTCGCTGTTGTTTTTTACAGCCTTCATAAATCTTAATTTTAGCGCATGCAGCTAACAGAAATGGGCTAAAAGATGGCCGAGAGTAGAACGCGAATTGTGGGCGGCTGGCATGGGAGGAGGAGGCGTGGCAGTCGGCAGGCAACGTGACTCGTTTTGAAGTTTTGAGTTGCACTTTTGACGTTACCAGCTGCCTGACAGCCGGCGGGCGTTGCCAGCGATGACGACGCATCGGATGGATGAGCTAACTGAAATTTGTCGCAAGACAACAACAGCAACAACAACAACAACAACAACAACTACAATAATAATAACAACAACTACAATAACAGGCACAATAACAACATCTACAACAGCAGCAAGAACAGCAACGAAATGGGACAAGTTTGTCGCGTTAAATTTAATGCTCGCCCGCTTTTGTTTTTAAGCGCGTTTTTAGGGGAGACTGAGCACACTCTCGCACCCCCCTCCCTCGCCTCCCCCTCCACTTCCCTTCGCCGCTGTTGCTTTGGAACAGCCCAAGGGAAAGTAGCAGCGAACCAGCTTACACTGAGCACAATCCACAATTCACAATCTTAAGCCGCGGACTCTTTGAATAGCTGCCCCAAAAATTATGCTATATTTTTTATTTTATTTTTCTGTTCTTATTCCTTTACAAATAAAAAGCATCAAGTTTTTGTAGTATGCAGAATCCATGAAAACTAAATTTGTAAATAAAAATTGCTTAACTAATGCCAAAGTATTTAAAAAAAATATCTGAATGTGGTAGATAAATAAATTGTTGAAAGATAAATAGAATTTGTGATCCATATAAAATTCTTAAGCAAACTGTACTTAATAAATCACTCCTTTGAAGAGATCTTCAATGAAAGTGGAATAATATTAATATTTTTTTAAAATAGTCCTATAATAATAAATGTGTAATTAATTGCTCAATATATCAAGCAAGACTTTTATTAAAAAAGTACAAAATCAATAATTTCGAAATATAAATACTTTAATTAAGTGAGCATAAGGATTGCATTCAATTTAACAAATATTTATGACGACTTTTATAAATAAATTTAAAGAGATTGCACTAAATAAATAAATAATAGCAGACAATAATTTAAAATGCATAGGAACAATTTAAAGACTGCAAAATAAAATTTAATAAAAATAGATTTTAAAGCCTAGACAATAACGAAGTTCTAACTTCAACTTAAATTATTAACCTAAAGGATTTAAAATAAATAAAATAAAAATAATGTTTATATATATATAAATAAATAAAACAAAATATTTTCTCCTTAATTTATTTACTTGTAATTTGACTCTGATACTTGATTTAAAAATTTAAAAATGTGGCTAAATTTTTGATTGGATTTTCAGACGTTTTTGTCAAGTGTAAAAATGGTGCCCAAAATTTTTGGTCACACTCGCAAGAAAATGTGCTGTGTGGGTCGGAGGAGGGGGAGGGAAAGAAAGTCTTGGTGCTCGCCCGAGGGTCGCTAAAGCTGATGGAGATGGCGATGGTGACGCTGATGCTGACACTGCCGCCTGGTGGCGCATCGAAACGCATTTTGAAAGCTTTTAGCTGTTAATGTGGCATAAATTTGTCTTTTGTTGCTGCCGCAGCTTCTTCTACTGCTGCTGCTGCTGTTGCTGCTGCTGCTTTGTGGCAGGAAATTGAAATAAAAAGTATTCAAAGCAACAGTAAAGTGGCAAAACCAAAACGCAAACTTGAATCGCCCCCAAGGAGCAAGGCGACGAGGGGAGGGGAACGGATCGCCTGCAACAGCAGTGCAAACACTTTCACACAGCTTTACTAATGCAACAAATATAAATTTATTGATTTACATTCAAGCAAACAAATTGCGGCCTAAAAGTAGCGTCAAGCAAACGGAACCGATGATACTGATGACATTAGGCGGCCGGCGGAAAGCGAAGCGGAGGCTGCCAAAGTGCCACTAAATTGAGATTGATGACAATGTCAATGAAATTTATTGACACGTCGCTCACGCGGACAGGGTATGCCATGGTCTGGCATGACCTGTCAATGGCGCTTTTATGCCAGGCAACAAAATGGCAACAACAGCGACCACGTGCCACGACGCAATTGAGGCATCAAATTGCCTAATTTGTGTGAAACGAATTTTGATTTGTTTGCCGCGCAGAATGCTGAATAATGAATGAATGATAATCCGCCATTAATCCACATTCGCACCCACACCCACCACTTTCGCAATTCACGCTACATTTGATATTTTTCAGCATTTTTGTTTCGGCGCAACTTGATTGAATTCTATCTTTGGGCGGCAGATTAATCACTTGATTAAGTGGCAATCGCTTTTGCTTTCAAAACCAACTGACGGACGCCCCAATAATGTAAGTCTAATATCTATCTACGATTATTTCCAACAGTCTTCACTAAAACATAGCTAACGACTATTGCTTAAGATTCAACTGAAGTTAAGATATAAATTATTGATTATATTATAATTGATTTTTTGTTTTCTATAAATCAATCCCTAAATTTGTTTGTTCATAATTAATGCACATTTATTGCAATATTTTATAAGTTTCTGTCTAATTTATTCAACTCATTTAATTTTGATTTGCTATTTGTACTAGGATAGGTCTAATTATAAAATAATAATTCTACTTCAGCACTTTTTGTATTGTTTTATTATGATTAATTTTAGCTTACTCAATTTTTTGTTATATAAATTGCTACACCGATAATCTGCTGTCTATAGAGATTAATTGTTCTACATTTTAATTTGCTAGCTAAAAGTATATGAGTATATGGTTTATATATCGCTTCGGTTAACTGCTCGATGCCGATAACGAATAAAGATTAACGATAACTCGACGATGCGTATGCAAAACTGGCGAACAATTAACACATTGCAACATTTTAAGTACAAGTCGATTATGTTGTCAACAGTTGTGGCTGTCGTTGCACCACAGCCACGCCCCATTCTTGCCTCCCCCTCGTCGCCCCCCATCCAACTGTTTTTCGTGGTGCTGCCGCGGCCTGTAAGCAATCAGCATTCATGTGAATACATATAAATTTATGTGTATGCAATTTCTCGCTCATTAATTTTATTTTAAACGCCAGGCTAGCCAAATGACTGCAGGGTTGCTAAGTTGCAATTAAATATTTATGTATTAAAAATTATGCAGCCGTCATTTAATAATTATTTTTTGTCGGAATTCTCTTTTTGACAATTTGAACTTGCATTTTGTTTAGTTGTGATTTCGCTTTGCCAGGGTATGGCCAAAGTCTTTGCTGACTTCGATGCCAATGTCTGTTGTTTATTTCGCATATATTTATATTAAATCAACAATTGTTGTAAGCGTTGCGGGGTGAAGAGGGGAAGAGGGGCAGAGGGGAAGGTGGCGAGCTCCGGTCAAGCGGATAGACAGATAGACAGATTGGCAGAACAAATGAAAATATGAAAATGCATTAAGTTTTATTTATTTACAAATTGTTGGGCAATCTTTTTCATTATTATTATTATTGGTGGGGCTGTTGTTGTTGTCGTACAATAACTATTTGGGGCTCATCAGACAGACCAATCGATGTTGATAGCACTCACAAATAACTTACGAGCGAGGTTTCACCGATTCATGGATTACTATTGTTCGTAAACGCCAATTCGATGTACAACATTGTTGCCTGTTTATTTCGCAATCAATTCCCATCCTCTCGCCTGTCTCTCTCTCTCTCTCTCGTTCTCTAGCTGCCTGCATTTAATTAAACAATAATCTTTGATTTAATATGAAAATTGCATATAAATTGCTGGCCCCCAACGCAATGAATCGCCTTTCTTCATCGCTTGCACGCATTGCGGCATTCAGTTTACAAATTAATTAATTGCCGCCATATGCTAATTAAACAGCATTTTTATAGTGTAATTTCAGTAGCATTTAACACACACACACACACACACACACGCACACTCACACACATGCAGACTGACACGCACACAAATCTCAACGTATAAATAAATAAATTCCAAGCTGCATTCTTTCAAATGCTGCACAACAGCATTATAATTGCACCTGGTATTCAGCAAGCGTACGTAATAAACAAGATAACAGTTGGCAAGCGAACTTGCTCGACCACCAAATACCCTGCAAAAGCGGGTATACAGCGGATTGGCTGTATTCTTCTGGAGTTAAGGGCAGCTCTCGACATTTACAAATATTTGTGGAACATTTTCATAAGATAAAAAAGCAATAGACAAAATGTTGGAATTAATACAAACTAAATACGCAAATTATTCAATAATTCAATAAATTAATTAACAAAATAAAAGTTCGGAATTAATGTAAACTAATTACGCAAATAAAGCCTTTATAAAATAATAAATGATATATGAAATGAAGTCATAATTAATATTATGACATTATTTTCCTTCCAAAGTCATTAATTACGCAATACTACTTATAAAATACTTATATTCAATTAAAATTTTAATAGATCTCAATAATAGGTTAAATTCTTATCAAAGCTACCCGTTACATCAATTCTGCAGAGTATGTGTAATGTTATTGGACAGCACAATGCATTATTGGGCTTATCATTTATGTGGGATTAAGGCATTGTCGCTTCATAAATAAATACGCCTGTATGGCAACAGTAAAGTATTTAATATTGCTATTATAATGCCGAATGTACTTTACAACACCTCGCTTATTGTTCGTGTAAAAGAAAAAATAAAACCACAATAATCGGACCGACTTTACGGTCAAAAATATAAATCAGTCTTTTGACTTATCTCGCGAAATTTTATTTTTAAATTTGTTCATCGATTGTTCTTTGCTTTACTTGGAGTATGCTTTATTCTGCTCTGCAATAAATATAATGATTAAATAAAAGCTAGTATGGTTTGAGCAACTTTGGATTTTCCTTTTTGGAATTATGTAGGAAATGTAAAAGTGCAGAACAGAAAATCAGTAATGGATAAAATGAAATATTAATATGTATATTGATTTATTCTTAGTTCATTTTACTTTAAATTTCTTTTATTTAGACTTCTCAAAAAATATTCTTTAAGATTATATTATTTATTACTAGAAATTTACTAGAAATGTTCTGTGTCACTAGAAATATTTCCTTGATTCTTTTTTAGTTTCATTCACCCAAATATTTACATAGCTCGTAAATGAATTTGAAAAATTATTAGTTATTTTATGATTTTATTACAGCTGCATTCGAGTAATACGTAAATTAAATCTACAAAAATATTTCTTTAATTAATACATGATTTTATTCACAAATATATTTGTATAATGAATTCTTATAATATTTCTTGAATTAATTCGTGAAGTATTCGTATGATTAATTCTTATAAAATATTTCTTTTGAATTCGTAAATTTATTCGAATAATAAGTTTCTTTATTTCACAAAAATATTCCCATAATTCCTAAATGAATTCCATACGATATATTTGCTTGATTCGTTTGCGCAGGTGCAGCGTGCTGACTTTGAATTTTTTGGCAGCGTTCCGCTCTCACAACAATTCGAAATGTGTCGCAACATTTCGCAATAGGCAACAAATGTTGCTAGGACGCTGGCAAGGGCGCATGTGCGTTGGCAACATGTTGCACGCGGCTTGTTTTGATTTGTGCCAACTTTGGTTGTTGATGTTTTTTTGCCACACTCATCCCAAAAAACAGGTGGTTGTGTTGCGAATATTTATGCCTGGCAATTGCTCAATGTCGCCGTTGTCCGAGAAGTCAAAAGTGACGCTCCACATTCTCAGTCTCCATCTCCGTCTCCGTGTCCGTCTCTGTGTCTTTCCTCTTTTTGCTGCTGTCGCATTTGTCATTCACTCATGCTCCCAAGCTCTCTGTGTGTGTTTCGTTACTTTATGCAAGTGTGCGTTGCATCCGTTGTTGTTGCTTTTGTTGTGTCTCGCAGCTATGCAGTAATTGTTTACGTCGCTTGGCGGCTCTCGAGCCAAATTCAATTCGCGCTGTTGCCAAACAAAAAAATCACACACAGCTTCAAAGTTATCGATAACTGCCCCATGCGCCTGCAGGTATGCAATATTTTTTTGTAATCGTCGTTTCACACATTTCCCCGCCCCCTTCGCTGTCGCTTTCAATCTGTTTTGGCCTGGGCTTTGGCCATCTGCCAGTAGTTGTCCTAACCCCTCCCCCCCCCCTGCTGTGCTGCATAATTCGTTTTGGCTCCGTGTGCACTTTTTAAGCGGCTTAAAGCTCGCTAACGTTGCGTAGACGCACAACAATCTAGTCTCAAAACGAACAAAAAAAATATACAAAAAACCAATCGTTTTTCCAACAATTTCTTTGCTAGTTTTTGAGCAGATCGAAATACAGTTATGAGACAAAAGCTGCCAAGTTACAATCCTATTCCACTTGGTTCCTATGAAATTGCTTTATTTTTTTATGTTTGTTATTATTGAAAAGTTACAGCGAAATTACAAAGTAACGCTTAAGTTTTCTGCTTTATTTGTTAGTGTTCCAATATCTTAACGATATTTAACTTACAGTTTAGAATTAAAAAGGAAAATAAACAAATTTAGATGTTGATGTTCTTTTGTCAAATTAAAAGTAAGGCATTTATATAATTTATTTCTAGTTCTTTATTTTCAACCTCAAAATTGTAATTATTGATTGTTAGTTTTTAAGGTTTTTCGTGTATATTTTGTTCTTTTAAATAATTTCTAAGATTCTGTTCCTTCTATTTATTTCACTCTTATTTTGTAATATTAATTCCTTTGTGTAATTTATATATTCTATATATTGACACCAGGATCATAAAAAAAAGCTGATTATTATCTAAACAGCTTATTAGATTGAATTTCTATTTACATTTTAATTATAATTTTAGCGTTTTGTTCAAATAATTTTGTTGTAAAGACTTTACTTGGCTAATTGTTATATCTTTAAGCGTTGACTAGAAATCTATCTTGTCAGATGGACAGATATAAAAATCAAATGAATATATTACATTGTTGGTCGTTGTTTCAGTTGAAATAAATAAATACAAGTTGAACGTGTGATTTATTTTGTAGTATTTAATATTTTTCAGGTTTTTGACTCTGTTGATATTTTTTTCTGGCTTGATGAATCTACCAGGAATATAAGCTCATTGCGCACCTTTAAGTAGCTTTATTTCGATTTTCTTTAGCTAGTTTTCTATGCCATTTGTCACAACACTTTTCACTAGTTTCGACTCTTTCTGTCTTTCGCAATATTTGCTTGCCTCTCTCTCTCTTTTGCTGGCTTTTGTTGACTGCAAAAGGCTGACGGAGTTCGCAACTAGTGCAAAGTGAAGAGAAAAGCGACAGAGACCGAGAGAGGGAGAGAGGATTCTATATACCGATCTGAGTTGAATGAGTGCGTGGGCCAGAAACAAAGCCAAATCGCGCACAAAGCCAATTGCTTTTCCTCTCGGCTGACTTTGGATGCTGAGCAACTCGCAAGTTCTCAACTGCTGCTGCTCCCCACTCGACTAGTTATAAAGCGGATACTCATTTAAGTTGATTCACCGCACCCAACTACGGCGCCGAGCACAAGAGCACACAAAAGGCAACGGCAGCGGCGACGTCAGCAGCAGCGGCGACGTCAGCAGCAGCGGCGACGTCAGCCAATGACACTTTATGACAATTGCACTTGGCGGCTTTTTTTTTCCACAACAGTCTGCCAGAATAGCACCAAAGGGCACAAAGAGAACGCGCAAGAGAGAGAGAGAGAGAGAGAAAAATAAAAACAGCCAACGGCAAAAACAAGTGAAAATCGTTCAGGGAAAACAGCCATAGCCTGATGCCAGAAGGAAATCCGCACAAGTGGCGAAGAAGTGAGAGTGGGGGGGGGAGGGAGCTGCAGCTGCTTGTGGAGGAGTAAAAATCGTAAACAAAATGCCGGAAAAGGCAACAAGATGGCGACAAGCCAGCCACGTGCTACACATGCTTCGCCTCGGTTGCATCCACGACCAGGACGACGACGACGATGATGATGATGATGTGTTGTCGCCTGACGGTCGCCAGTCGCAGTCTCCTCTTCGTCGTTTTCCTGTTCCTGTATTCGCAGCGACTATTTCTCGTCTGCTGTCGCCGTGATAATGACTTTTTGTCTTTGCTCAAATGTCACTTGATGCTCTCCTTCGTCGTCCTTCGGCCTTCCCGCTGTTGTCTCGCCGCCTTTGTTAGCGCCGTTTTCGTTTTTATACCTCGAGGTTATTCAAGTTCAAATTGCGCTGCAGCTTCACTTGATTAATTGGCCATGAGAGCTCGGCTTTTCCTTCCGTCTCTCTCTCTCTCTCTCTCTCTGCCACAACTGTCTGTATAATATTTATAAAAAAATCTAAAAAAGTTTTATTTTTTTTTTTTAATTTCGATGCCTCATTTGGTGGCATAAACATGCACGTGGGCTACAAGTTGCGGCGCCAGGCCCAGCGGCGTTTCCATGCTCGTCATTTACTTGCCGCCATCCTGCAACTGCTGCAGAAGTCGCAGCGTCCCATGCGAGACATCGAAATCATCTCGGCGATGTCGCGCCAATATCAACGCATCGATCCTGATTTTCAGCGTCAGGTGCGCGTCAATCTGCAGGATGCCGTTGGCTACGGGATCTTGAAGCGGCAATTGGACGTGTTCTCGTTGCGTTCGAAGCGTCTTGGCGAGATCATCAGCCAACTAAGATCCAAGTGAAGGGCACCAAATTAAAAGTAATTTAACGAAATAAGTTGCAGTAATCGTTATCGCAGTCCTCAATTAAACAGATCAAATCAAATCGACGGCAATTTAGCAATTTACAAAATTCTATAAATTGTAAAAATACGAAGACAGCTAAAAAGTTTTGGTTTTTGGATTTATAACTTGAGTCCTCATTTAAACAAATCAAATTAAATCGATATTTGCAATGAAATTATTTATCAAATTATAAAATTCAATAAATTGTAAAGGCGAAGACAGCTTAAAAATGATGGTTCCTAAAAAAATAAATTAAATCGATATTTGCATTGTGAAATTATTTATTATTTTACAAAGTTCTACAAATTGTAAACAGGCGACGAAGAAACGAAGATAGCAACAAAATGTTGGTTGCTGGAATCAAAACTTGAGCTCTCAATTAAATGATTAAATTAAATCGATATTTGCATTGTAATAGAAATGGCAATATTAAGCGAATAAAATACGAAATTCCATAAACTGTAAACCGGCAAAAACTGTTGGCGTAAAATTCCAAATGCGCTGCATCAAATCCAATTGGAATGCATAAATTATGCCGAAAAGTATGCAACAAATATTGTGCACTTAGTAAACACACAAACAAACACACACGCAGGTGTGCGCCACACACACGCACACACATGTATTATCGTATATATAATTCAGAGAGAGAGAGGGAGAGAGATTTTGTCACGTTGCAAATGTGATGCGAATGCATTTGTGGTAAATATTTGCGGTTATCTAAATGAAATGCGTTGCATACTTTTTGGGCCGAGCGGCAAATACATTGCAATACATTGCAGTTGGCCATAAATCGCGCTTTGGCTATTTGCATTCGAGCGCGAAATATGCAATTAAAGCATAAATTAAGCGTTTAAAATCAAAAATCTGTTCACCAGCTGCCAGCGGCAAAGCACACACACACACACACACACACACACACACACCAACACACGCACACCTTTCTGAGCCAACGGACACACATTTATTAGGCTTATGAAAGTCAAACAGAAAATCATCGCCTAAACGCGAAAACCAACTGGAAACTAAGCTAATCAATCACATTATTGTTTCACTTGACAAATTTTGAATATTCATTTTTATTTCCCGGGCATAATTTCGAATCATTTTTTGTAAATATTGTTTTCCTTTCAACATATTTACTTTTCAGTAAATGCTTTAGCTGAGGCTTCTCGTGGGGAATATAAGAAGAGCTTTTATGTGTAGTTGAGTTAATTCGTTTGTCACCTTAACTGATATTATTGTAATAGTAATAAGTTCCCAGGAAAATCAATCAAATTTGAACAAAATGCAATTCCAACCATTTCTATATTTTGTAATTATATTAAAATCTTTGTTCTGTCTTAAATAAAAAAAAGACCAATTATTGAATTGTAATTCAAAGTTAATTCTCTTAGTTAATCATTTGACATTGTAAATTTTAAGTGTATAAAAATATCTATGCATATTACATTTCAAATGACATTTTAATTTCAACATTTTCGGGCAATTGATAAAAATCAAAAATATTCCATTTAGAGTCAAATTTCAATTGCTCGATAGGAAATTGCATATGGAATAATCACTCGAAAAGACTATGCACTAAATCTTTTCGAGTGATTATTCGACTTTGATCAGTGCTCTCGATTGCAATCTGATTGAAAAAATGTTTGTAGTTTAGTTAGTAATCGTTAATTTGAACGCAGTATTAGTTTATTTCTATAAAAATACAATTTTGTAAGCAACTTAAATATAAATTTTACTCTAGACTCCATTTGCTATGCAATCGATAACGTAAATAGGAACACTCCATGTTTGCACACAGTTTTCGGTGGCATAATATTTGTTTTCCATTTGTGTGATATTTTTTTTTTTTTGTTGCTCGTTTTTTTTTTGCAGTGCATCGTTTTTGTTTATTTCGATGTCTGCATTTTTGTTGTGGCAAGTGTGCGTGGCGTGCGCTCCGTTTTGTGTGGCAGGTCTGCAACATTGTCTAAAACTGTGAAACCGTTTTGTTTGCCATGTGCAAATCGTTGACCGCATCGCGGCTGCCACGCCTCCTCCCCCTGCCGCCCCCTTGGACAATGGGCGGTATGTAAATGCAGTCGCATGCATTATTAATAAATAAGCTGCAGGGCAAGCGGGAGTGCATTTTGTTCTGTTGTTGTTGTTCATTCGGTTTCAGTTGTTTAGTTGGGCTGCGAATTAACTTTAAAATTGTGCGAGCAGCGGTGGTAAATCTGTGTTTAAATACTCGAATTAGTTGCCCGATTACAAATGCAGTAATTTTTACATACACAGTATTTAATTAGTTTGGTCACATAGTCGCCAGCTTTTGTCACGCTCATCTGAATTAATTTGTCACGCACAACAATTCTAATCTAATCTGAATTATGCGGTCGCCGGTCGCCATCAGCTTTTTGTCACGCAACCGAGCTTTGGCTAATTGCAAATATTTTACAGCGCACAGCAATCAGCTTATGTCACGCAACTGCGCTTTATCTAATCTTCATAAATTCCTTGCGTAAATACTTCATACGCATACACACACACACACACACACACACATATGTATGTGAATGTATTAAGTAAAAATGTTTCGACTTTTTCCCTCTAATTGCAAACGGAAACGGAAACGCACGGGAAACCATAAATTTTTGCACAGAGCAACAAGAGTCGAAAATAAAATACATAAAATACATATACTAGAAAGCGAAGGGAGAAATAATCACATGAAATTGTCATAAATTATGCATTAAAAGCAATTGCGTTGATGATTTATGCAAACCCAAAAAAAAAAAAAATGCGCAAATTTTGAGGAAATTATTATTTCACAAAAATAAACAGAAAAGTGATGAAATTAAAAACAAATTATAAGTAAATAAAGCCAGTCTGATGGCTAGCTGAGTACCCTATGATTTTCTGTTTTTAAATATATAAATAAATACTTTTTCAATTATTGCAGATTTTGAATAATACCAAAAATGGGGATCCCAAAAATGTGAACCCTTTGCAAGCAGCTGCATAATTACAGGGTATCAATGGGCGGCTTACGAAAAAAGTAAATGCGAATTGCTGGTCGAGTAAGCATTAAAACTGGTCGACAATCTATCAGATTCATAGATGAATTAACAAGCTATTAATAGCTAATGTGCTGATGCAATTAACAGACGTTGCATTTATCAATTCGCTCTAAAAAATGCACAATTTTAAATATGCTTACACATTAAATCATCGCTACATTCAATGGAAAACTAAGTTGTATTTGCTTGGAATATTTTAATATTTTGTGAAAGATTGTTGCCACTTTCTTTAGGTTTTCTTCGAATGGAGTTAATAAAGAAGAAGGCAGAAGGCAAAAGGACAACAACAAATACTAAAACATGCTGTGGACGTTTTGAGCCAGTTCAAGTGTCGTGTCGAGTCGCCACTTGCAACTTGCCACTTGCCACTTGCCACACACTAGTTGTAGCAAGTTGTTGGCCGGCACCAAAGAGTTCAAGAGTTGTGAACTTGGCAACAAAATAAATAGTAGCAACATAAAAAACAGGGGAAAAAATAAACAAGGTAAAAGCGTTGCGCACTTGTAAATTTCTTATGAGTCTCACACACACACACACACACATGGTAGTTGTGTCTGTGTGTGTTGTAGTGTTGTTGTTGCTGGCACCACGCACAATTAAATCAAATTACCTCAAGTGCACTCAGCGCCTTTTTCACAGCCTCAGCCACAGCTCAGGCGGCGCAGTAATTAAGCTTTGTGTCAAGTGTACACACACACACACACACACATGTGTGTTTGTGTGAGAGTGTGTGTGTGTGTGTTTGTGTGTGTGTGTGTTAAGCTACTTCCGGCACTGGTCATTGAGCTTGAAAGCAATTCTTGTTATTGTATTTTGTACTTTGTCGAGTAACTGACACTCTTAGGGGCCAACGAAATGTTGCGGAACTAAACTTTAATTGAAATCGTTGCTTAACACATAAAAAGCCAACAAAATAAAAAAAGTCCCAGCAAACGTAAATGTGAATAATGTAATAGAGAACAAGCGCAAAAACGCCGAAAGCCGAAGCCTCTACTCGAGTTTCGCTCTTTTGTTTTTCTTTTTTTAACCTAGCAAATGAAATTAATTCGAATGATTTAACTGCAAAAAACATATAAAAGTTTTTGCAAGAAAAATATTATTCGTTGCATATAACAATAGAGAAACAAAAATACCATAAAGAAATGTTAAAGAAATGTGAAATGCGCATTTTACCTTTATTTCGCTCTGTCTGCCGCAACACAAATTGTTAATTGGAAAGCGTAAATCCAACCTGAAAAATAAATGTAATTGTATTTGTTATACATATTTTCAAAATAAAAACCTCGCAATGCATAAAAAATATTATATAAAAAATGTTCATAAAATATACGATGAATTGCGCAATGAATATGGTAAAATTATGTACAAGTGAATTCAATGAATTGAATGAAAATGAGCAATGAAATTTTATATGTATATGTAAGTAATAAATATATATTGTTTTATTTTAAGACAAATGCCATTGTATTTATATTTATCTAATGTATATAATATATTAATAATAATATCAACATACAAGAAAATACCATGAAATTAGTACATTAACCAAAAAAATAAAAATAGATGATTGAGCAACATTATATATGTTTTTACAAATATATGCAATATAGATATTATCACTACATATATTAGAAAGAAATGTAAGAAAATTAAAGTAACAAAGCAATAACCATAGCATGAAAATAACATAGATGAATATTTATGAAACTGTCAATTATTTTTGACAACTTTAAAATTATAAGATTTAGCTCTTAGCGTTGGAAAGAATTAAGAAATAAATAAAAAAATAAACTTAATTAATTCGAATAAAAAGAATTGCAGAAATACAAATTGAACAGCTGTGGAGAATGTTATTGAAATGCCTTGGCAGATGCCAACTTGACAGCAGATCAAAAAAAGGTGCTGTTCTTATAGCGAATGGATGGCGCTCAGGTTGTGCAGGGTATGCATATGAGCAGGGGAATTCAAAGTGCATATGTGTGACAAGTTGGCAACGAGGGCGGATTGTGCAGGACAAAGGCGATGCTGATGAAAAGAAGAACAAGAAGCCGGCGATGGAGATGGAAATGGAGATGGAGGTGAGAATGACGGGCAGCCACAACGTTACAATGTTGAAAGACGCATTACGAATATGGTCGAAGGCCTCTGGGGACAGGACACAGACTCGACTCAGACGACAACGACAACGACGATTTCCACTCGCGGTGTCAAAGTATATATGTTTGTACATATATGACTATGTTATATGTTATATGTTATATGCTGCTAAGGGGAAACCTCAAAATGTGAAAACCGAAATTAAATTTACATCAAAAAAAGGGACAGCAGGAGCAACATGTGAGGGTGCGTTGCGCCCTAGGGTGTGTATGAGTGTGTGTGTGTGTGTGCTCCCTTTGTTATTTTATTAGGTGAGAATTGAGTCGAGCAGCAGGCGAGCAGCGAGGGGTGTCGAGTAATCGCAGCAGCAGCAGCAACTTCAAATAAATAAGCGAAATATGCTCGCTGGTCGATTTCCGTTTCCTGCCACGCCACGTCAAGAAATACATCGAGCGACGGGGGCGGGCAACGTGAACTTAAATTAGTTTTGACACGTAAACTGTTGTTGTTGCTGCTGTTGCTGTTGCTTTAAAGGCGTTGCTCGCTTCGCGGCATTTGCGGCATTTCGTAGCATAATTTTAGGCTGTCACCTTGCCAGCTTCAAATATGCGAATAAATTACGCGAACACAATTTATGGGGCCATCGCTGCCTTGGCCGCCCTTCGCTCACCTCTCCTCAGCGAGGCAATCGAACAAACCAACTAAATACAATTAACATCAAATTAAATGCCTGTTATTATATCGCGCTTCTTGTTTGTGCCTGTTCATGGCTGCTCGCTCGTTGTGTTATCGCCCCCTCTTTCCACGCACGTGGCCAGCTACCACAACGTTAATTGCCCACCTGCATTCAAACGCAACCGGCAACTTGATTGCCACTTTGTTGCATGCCACCCTCCAATACTTGAGTCAAACTATAATTAAACCACATTTGCCATCGCTTAAGCGGCTTCGATTTAGTAGGAAAATGCAATTAATTACACAAATTTAAGAAAGCCAGCGAAAATATACATAATTAAAAATCGCATAATTAATTACATAATTGAAATAAATTTTCAAATAGCATGTTAGGAAAAAACATACATAGATTATGAAGTTTAGAAAATGTTCGTATTTATCTATTCACAATTGAATTTGCTTCGCATTTATTTAATTTGCATATCTTAGTTGGTTTGTAAATTATTTTATATAAAAATTCCAACAAATTCAAAATTGCTTTTTAAATATGATACATAAATATACCAGCTCGTTAATATTATGATTTAAGAATATTGTATTGGAAAACTTTAATTTAGAAAAATCAATTCGCAAGCTATAATATTAAAAAAAAATTAATATTATAAAGGAATAATTTTATTCATAATGCAATTAATCGAAATTCAAATAA
The DNA here is from genome assembly GCA_035045625.1 of Drosophila formosana. Classification (NCBI taxonomy): domain Eukaryota; kingdom Metazoa; phylum Arthropoda; class Insecta; order Diptera; family Drosophilidae; genus Drosophila; species Drosophila formosana. The sequence continues at coordinate 1,524,697 of JAWNOW010000143.1, read as the reverse complement.
ATATGCCATGTATACAAAATATATTTTCATAATACAATCAAAATGCAATTTAATAAAATACATTTCGTCAAAAGCCTTACACATATTGTAATAATACTCAGATGATAATAATTGCCTTTTAAAAGTTGTTAGATCTTCAATTTAATGCCTAATTGTATTATATTCCCATCAACAATAAAAATTAGATTAATAGAGTTTCTGTCTATCTATCTAGCCATAAAATAAATCATCTCTTTATTTTTACAGAGTTCTAGCAATAAACTAGATTTCCATTTAAAATATTTTATAGTTCCACATCGTTGCAAGTCGACTAGTTGCGTTATGAATATTATTTTCGTTGAGTAGCAGCCTCAGATTCTTTGGTCAAATTGCAGAGGAAGGAATTCGAGGAAGGGGCATCAATATAAATTCATATTGTTTCGAATGCCATTAACTTGCCGAGCAAATATTGCTGGTATTGCCGGCATCTGTCATCATCAGTAGGATCCTGATTTGCAGTTGTATTGGAGAATCTGTTATCCTAGCGCTATTTGCTCTCCCCTCTCAAGTTCTTGTTGTTGGCGCTGCAGTTGCAGGTCTCATCAAGTAAACTGCAAACAATTAACATTTGAACGTGGCATCGGTCGAATCAAGTTGGCCCAAGAGCAGAATGTTGTTGCTTGGCCACAAATACCAGTCAGAATCCTTGATAAACGAGGCACGCCTCCTCTATATCCCTGTGAGCTACACTTCTAGTCCTGTTGCCCCCTTTTTTTGCTTATGTCCAGGATGACAATAGTTGCCGCAAACAGCAACGGCAACAGCAACACCAACAAGCAGTCGAATGAGTTGCTTTTGCTACCAATTCCTTTTCCCCATTTATCCCCCTTTGAGCCGTGTTGATGAGTGATATTTATGAATCACATGAGTGCACTAAATCATTTGCTGCTGAGAGTATTTATGCGAGAGCGTGTGATTAAGCCAGTCCGGCCAGAGCGTGTCCTGGCACGTTCAAGTCACCCAGGGCGCAACAGGACGCAGGACGCAGGACGCAGGACACAAAACACACTCGACACAGGACATGGCTTAAGTACGAGGCGTGAGCTTCGCTTGTTGCCCAGGATAATTGTTAAGTTTCTCGACTCACTCTCCCTCTCTCTTTTTCTCTCTTTCTGCGTCTCTTGCAACTCAACTCGTTGCACAAGAACAAGAACAACGAGTTCAATGCACTTGAAGCTAAACAAGAGCAAACGATGTGCACAAAAAAAGCAATACAAAATGAAACCAATTGAAATGAATGTTCAAAGCAAACGGTCAAGCACTCACTCGCCATTCATTTAAGCAGGTTTGAATACATTTGAATGCATTGCTCCAACAGTCGTCCGAGAGGAATTACCATTAATGCTTGCTGATGTTTCTCTCCCAATCAATGATTTCTTTTTGTCATTTTTAGACAAAACTCAAAACTCATCAATTCGATGTAAAATATCAATCAAGTGCAGCCGACTTAAGTTTGGGTTGGCTTAGAATTTTCTGAACAAGGTTTTTGAAAAGCCAGCAGAGAACTTTTATCAAATGTATGTACATAAAATACATATACATATATAATATATATATTGACAAAAAAAAAACCAATGGATCTATCTGATTTGTAAATGAAATATTGCTGTATATTTTCACATAAATTCTAGGCATTATTCTATTAATAATTAAAACATTAATTTAAAAAAATAAACGTGAGTTTCCAGCCTTTTTTTTTTTTTCCTCATTGCTAATGATTTTTAATTCGCAGATTAAAATTCCTGAAAATAGACTGTCCAATTGTCATTCATTAAACACTTATGCATTTGGTATTGGAATTATTAAATATTTGTAAATTTCGTAGCTAAATTTCTTAAATAAATTCGTCACGCTTGTCGGTCTGTCTAAAATGTTTAAATTTAATCTTTGGGGGTCAATTTCAAATCAAAATTATAGTCTTTATATATAATAAAAAAAGGTAAACGTGTTTTTTTTTTAATTTAGGCATTTTATATTAAATTGAGTTGAATTGTTAATTGTGGAGTCGTATTTATGTGCGCTAATTAATACGACGTGAAGTTAGCAATCGGATCTAAGATTAATAGATAGAACTGCAATATTGCTTTTATTTTATTTAATTTTATATTGATTTTTTTGTTATTTAATAATAGTTTTCTCTCATCGTCAGCTTAATATATATTTTTTGTATATTTCTTTATCGAAATATGCCTTACTTCTTCTCCCCTTATAGTCAGTATTTGTTGGCAATATCAGTTTAAAATATATTATATATTTTATTCATATTTAGATTAATATTTTATAGCTATACAAATATTTTCCACCATTGTCAGTTTATTTTATTATTCTTTTAATTGTAGTAGCTCTTTTAAATACTTTAAATTTTTTTGCAAATAGAAAGATTTATATTTTACATTCAAAATCTTCTTCAGCCAGCAGAAAAGTTTTGCGCGTTTTCTTGCTAAGCATTTTGGTGGTGGTCAGCGAAGGATGCCTCAAAGAAATGCTCTAATTTTGTTGTTGTTGTTTTAAAGATGCGCCTGAAGTGCGTCACAAATGCAATTAATGCAATCAAAATACGATTCGAAGGGGCACAAGCCGCGAGCGTGCACGTTCATGTTGCAGCAACCAAAGCCATTTTTCTCCACTGCCACTCGCCACGCAACGAGATGATGACGCCACTCTCTGCTGCAGTCGCAGTTGACGTCGCTGTCGCTGTTGTTGTTGTTGTTGTGGTTGTTGTTGTCAGCATCGCGACGAGTCGTTGACTCAACTTTAGCTTCATGCTTCACGCTGATTACGGGTTGGGTCCATGGCAGCAACAGTGGCTGTTGTGGCATCGACATCGACATGGCCTCGTGCCTCATGCCGCATGCCTCAATGCACTTGTCGCCGCCCGCCGTTTGGTGGCGCCACTTTGTCGCGACGCTTTTTATAATTGAAGCAAATTGTTAGCCCTGCTTGGCATTCACTTCATTCACCATCCCCTTCCCCCTGCCCGCCGCTGCACACAAAGGGTGGTTTTTGAGTGGATTCCTTTGGATGGATTTCCAGCTGCCGTTGGCAGAGCTTTGTGTGTTGCCCTGTGTTGCATTTTATCAGCTGCCTCGCCTCCATTGCTGCTGTCCTGCCACTGTTTGCGCCGCATTGTCGCATTCCAATTACAAAACAATCATGATGAGCTCCAGATATTTGCAACACTTTGCAACAACCAAAACAACAACTGCTCTGTCGCATTGTATATATAGTTAGTTATTTGAATGAAGTGGGTGCTGTGTGCATCCATCGGTTGCCCCACCAACAGAGCTCAGAGCTCTCTGTAATCAGCTTCTTCTTGTGAGCAAAATGGGCTCCATGAATTTAAGATCCATGCAAATTGCAGCTTACACAAATACAACTAGTGCTTATCTACTGTTGCAGCCAGCTAATGGTCTTGTTTTTGCTTTTTGTTGCATGCATCGTATTCTAATACTTGAGCCAGATTTGGACTCATACATATCTTCGAATTGGTGACCAGCTGGGGGATTATTCTTACATTAAATCCAAAAACTAGTTGATGAAACCTCAACTTACAAACACATATATTTTTTATTCTACTATTGCTCAAAATATTATTCATTTGGAAAATCAAGTTTTTTTTTACAATGTTTTAATCTCTCACCCACACGAAAACAGCTCCCAGCTTATATCGCATATATTTTGTTCAGTTCAGTATGTTCTCTGTATGAAGCACAATTATGATTTTCATACAACAAAAATTATTATCATAACAATTTTTGAAAACAAACTAAATACAAATATACAAAATATAAACGCGTAATTTTTAAACTCGACCATTTTTAGTTTGGAAGTAAAGAGTAGAGACCGGATATTGTAACTTCGTTTTTCTATTCACGTACGCTTGAACACTATTATACAACTAAGTTTTAAAATACTTCATTAAAAAAAAAAACTCAAAACAGCCCATTTTTATTTTTCACCATTGCGAATGGTTTTTGGTTCGCAGACTGATACAGCTGAAGATAGACTGTGCCAATTGTGACTTTTATTAAATATTTTTCAATTTGGAAAATGTCTTCTTTCTAAATTTCTTGTATAAATTGAAACTAACTAACTAACTGAAACTAACGTTATTACTGATGATTTTTAATTCCCAGTAGAAAACTCATTTGACCAGTTGCTTGTCTGTCAACACTTTTATCCATTTAGTAATATTTTGTAATTTCGAATCAAAATGTCTTATATAAATTTGTGGTCTGTCTAAAATGCTTATGTGTTTCATATTTCGAGCTGAATTTCTAATCTGAATTTACAATAAAATATTAAAAAAAAAAGAGAATAACAATATCATGTGGAGCACATTTAATAACTTGATTACCTAAGCTAGCAAATGTTAATGCAAATGTCGTTATGAATGCGAATGCCAAGAGCAGTTGACAGTTGTTGTTGGACTCTCAACTAAATGAACTAATTGCAATACAAGTTGAAGATGCAGTCGACGACTTGTAAGTCTGCAGGCCGCATTTGAAGGCCTCAAGCCTGTGGTTGTTGCCTCCATCGGTGACTAGTTAAGACGACCTCATCTCATCTCCACTCCTCACCACCTCACCACCTCGACCTCCTCCCTTGCTGCTGCTGCACATTTATCGTAGCAGGCGGTCAGTTCTCTGTTCGGTGTTCGTGCGCTGTGTTTGATTTGGTGTCAGCTTTAGGCGCCAGCCGCAAATCCACTTAATGCACACACAAATACCCGAACTTGCCACACGCACAACACGTTGCCACGTTGCAACATAACTTGCAGCATTCGATTGCATGTAGTGGCTTCAGTGTCTTGCTATTATTGCCGTCATTCGTCGTTCGTCGTTGGGAGCCAAGCGATTGTCGCGCGCCAAATGCTATTTAAGGACTCTCAAGGATACACACTCACATGCTCATGCTGCAAGTGTCAAGGAAGTCACTGCACTTGAGGCTAAGTTACGCTTATGCCTGTCTTTATATGTTACTATCTGCAACTTCATCTGCATTCGCATTTGCATCTCAAGTTGTCTCTCTATCCAAGCTTTGGGGTTTTCGGGTCACAAAATGTGTCAGGGCTATAGCAAGTATATCGAGAGTGATTGTGAAGATATATCAACGAAGTTAAAGAAACAAAGACACACATTCAAGGGGCGAATGTAAAATATCAAACGTTTCTCGTCATTTTTGCATTAAGGCAACAATTTTCATGAAATGTCAGGTCTAAATAAAATGTTCAGTCTTACCAGATTGCATTTGGACAAATATCTTTTGCTCTAGTGCAATTGGAATTGTTACTTTTCCACATCAATTTCTTTAATTTCTTAACCAATCATTTTTAGGGTTTACCAACATTTTAAATAAACAATTCACTTGGTAGTAAAGAGCGGATCACAAACTATTTGCGAAAGAATCGACATCATTAGTTGAAATTATTGAGGAATGAAAATATTATATGTGTGGCTTTTCGTCTTCTGTCATTTGGATTTGTGCCAGCGTAAGCATAATTCATTGAGTTTCTTCAAAAATTATTTAGTTTTGTTTGATTTGGTTTGCAGACAAAAGTAATATTTCATAAAGTCTTATGCTGAGCACAACGCTCGTATTCGGCGGTAAATCGAAAACAGAGGAAGTACAGATACAGAAAGGCCATTGAACTCAACGAAAGCCATAATATAAAATAAGAAAAACAAAACAACTAAAAGGAATAGAAAAGCAGTAAGTATATAGTATTTTTGGGTTAACCCTCGACCAACGGCAACCCTTCGTGTGCTTCGAGCATGCCTTTAGCCCTCGGCTAGCTACTCATAAGTCACGCAATTTCCATTTCCATTCTCATTTCCATTACAATTTCAATGATTTTGTTCGCACCTCATCACGGATCCAACAGTTGCGGGGCTCGGTCCCTCATCCAGTTTTTATTTATTTAGAGCATATTTGTTTCGCATTTTATCATAAATGGATTTTGGGTGGCTTTGTGCCTGCGGTCACGCTCGCAAGCCGTATAAACAGATTTATTATAGCCAGTCAGCAGCAGGCTATCAACAGATTAAGGATTATATATTCTTTTATGAGTATTATGTATTTTATTTTCTCTAAGGTATTTATACCCGCTACCCATAGGGTAGAAGGGTATTATGACTTAGTGCCAACAGAAAATGTATGTAACAGGCAGAAGGAGGCATCTCCGACCCCATAAAGTATATATATTCTTGATCAGCGTCAACAGCCGAGATGATATAGCCATGTCCGTCTGTCCGTCTGTCCGTCTGTCTGTCCGTATGAACACCTGGATCTCAGAGACTATAAGACATAGAGACACCAAATTTGGCAAAAAGTTTCCTTCATACCCTACGCAGATCAAGTTTATTTCAAAAGTTGGATGCCACGCCCCCTTCGCCCACAATAAGCATTAATCTAGAAAAAGTCAAGTTTTTTTTTAGTAAATCGCGTATAACTCCAAAAGTTCTTGGTGTAATGATGTGTAATTTGGTCTGCGCTTGACACTCTTAATATACCCTGTAATTTTGGTACAAATCGGATAAGTAGAACAAAAGTTATTCGTTAAATTATTTATCAAAATTTTTGTGCCCAGTGCATATGGACGTATTAAGTGTGTGAATGACCTAGAGATATCAAATTTGGTGACAGTATTCGTGTAGGTCTTACGCAGATCAAGTTTGTTTTAGATTTTTGCCACGCCCCTTTCCGCCCCCAGAAACTGTAAAAGCCGTAATAATAGACCTAAAGCATTGAATTTTGGTATGCATAATAACAATTATATTCTCAATAATTCCTGTGAATTTGGTTGAGATCGAGTGAAAAACAAGGAAGTTATTAATGAATCAATTTTATATGCAAAATTCAGTTGCAGCTGCCCGCGCTTTGTTTGTTTAGTTGACAGTGTGACCATAACGGTGTTGTGGATTTTTATTCGCTATTTTCAAATATATACAAACAAAACACAAAATTCAGTATATTTTTGGTATATTTGTTGTTAAAATACCATTAAAATTTTTTTTTTCTCTCGAAATGGGTTGCGGGTATCATACGGTCGAGCACTCTCGACTGTAGCTTTCTCACTTGTTTTTTTTTAGTTTTAATGTTCTATTTTAAGTATTATCTAATTTATTTTGTATATTCCACTTTATGTACTTTTACGTATTATCTTCTTTTAAATATTTTTTTTTTAGTTTTTAAATATTATCCATTTTAATTTGTTTATATTTCATTTGACCTTTTATCTGATTCATTTTGTATATTCCATGTAAATTGAACATAACTGACAGTTAATTATTATTCAATTCAATTTAGTTAGACGCATAGGGTGATTAATCCTCAACCGAGCGGTGAAAGGTTCTCTTCTTCTCTGAGACAAAACTTATCACTAAAAGGAGTCTGAGGGAAGTGAGATCAAGAGAAGAGAGCTGTCTGAATCTATTAAGTCAGCCGCATACTGTCCAATAATTGATACAGGTGAGTGTATTTGTTTTTTCGTCACAACTCAGACTAGATGCACTTGACAACAACCGAGACAATAGGTTTTGATCCAATGCGAACGACAAAATTTTCACTTTTCGGCAAATTACACACATTACACATACTCCATACAGAGCAAACAAAACTGAATAAAAAAACAAAATACAAACATAATTAAAAAAACAAAAAAAAAAAATGGAAAATAAAGATACAAAACATTAGCAAAAAAACGTTCAATCCTTTTGTGAGCATTACAATTCATTCGCTAACAAATCCAAAACAAAAATTTAAAAAAAAACTAATCATACAAAATCAAAATCAAGTATACAACGTCGTAATTGTCCAATTGTCAACACGAACAAAAGTATTGACGAGAGCTGAATAATGATAACTAATAAAGAAAATACGCTTTTAAATTCAGGTGAATGCCAGACGAGTCCACAGCAGCAGCAACAACTTGAAGCAGATCAGCATCAGCAACTCGCAACAACGGAGACGGAACAGATCTTTGCCAAAGTTGTTGCCGCAACAACAGCAGCGATATCGAGCAGCAACAGCAGCAGCAATAATAAATATAAGAAGATTCAAAAAGGCCGCAAAGCCAGTGACATAACGGACATGGCGTCCGGACAAATGGAGCGCAGCATTGGCCAAGGCTTGGCTGGCGGTCGTCAGCAGCAGCAGCAGCAGCAGCAGTTGCATGCACAGGTCTTTGGGCACGGCGACGGCAGCAATCGCAAGAGCAATGGACGCGCTGCAAGCGACAGCAACGACAACATGTCGCTCTTCCACAGACACTGCTACGATTCTCCGACTGGAGCACATGTCAATCTGAGTGCTGCTGGCAGTGCCAACAATATGCGATCCTGCTCCGACTGGGATCCGCAAAAGCAGCTGCCCGGGGATATGGTGAAACCGTTGTCGTCATCGGCACGATCGCATCAGCTGAATGCGAGCGCACCGAGCTTCATGCCAGCCAGCGCCAGGGCAGCCAGTGTGTCCAACATTGGCTTGGCATCCACATCGGCAGCATCGTCAGCCGCCGCTGGATTTGGACTTGGTGGCATGCCGCGACGCCTGCCACACTATCATCAGCTGCAGGAACAACAACTACATTCGCATTCGCATTCGCATTCACATTCGCATTCACAGATCATGCCGAGTCAATTGCAGCCGCAGCCGCAGCTGTCGTCGCATTCGCGTCATTTGCTTGAACGGAATGGCGGACAACGGCAACAGTTGCCGGATCTATTTCAAACGGTTTTGAAACTGTTGCGTGAACTGAATCGTTCGGTTAGCTATCCGGAAATAATTGACGTGCTCTCGAATCGCTTGCAACGTTTGCCGGTGGAACTGAAGCGTCACATTCCGCACACGCTGCACGGCGCCGTTACCAAAGGCTATTTGCGCAAGGATGGCAATCATTATACGCTGCTGTCGGAGCAGGAGCAGCAGGAGGTCATGAAGCGCAACCTGGAGGCAGCCAAGCGGGCCAAAGAGCTCGAAAAGCAGCCGCTCTCGTGGCGCATACGCTAAGCATGCAACAAATGAAAACACACAAAATGGTGACGAGAGTGCAGAGCAGAAGCAGCTTCAACTAGCGAAAGTTTAAAGCACTTTCTCCACTCCACAGATGACTTTCTGATGCTTCGCTTCTGGCTTTCGCTCTCACTCTCGTACACACACATACACTCTCGTACACGCACACACACACACGCGCACACACACACGCGCACACACACACACACACACACGCGCACACACACACACACGCGCACACACACGCGCACACACACACACACACGCACACACATACACACACACACACACACACCCGCACACACACAGTCTCGAAAATTGTCTCCTCTGCTGACTGAAGGTGCGTTGTTCGTTGATGTTTTTGTTCGTGCCCCATTCGTCCCATCGATGTTCCGAATCCATCAGAATCAATGCATCATGAATATACACATGTGAACATATCTATATTTATATATATATATATACCTGTATCGCACCTTGTACACACACTATACGAAATTGTTTGACGAAATGAAAATGCAATCGCAATCGCTGGGCTGCTGCCGCTGAGGGACGTTAAGAGTATTCCTCTGAAATTTAAGTTCAATTGTGGCAAACCCTTCAAGTAAAATAAAAAATTGTCGTTCTACGCAACCATGTGTTTAAAGCCAATTGGATTTTGTTAATGCACAAAAAAACTGCATTTGAATATTATTTTATCTTATCTTAAGTTTGCGTTTGGAATAGACATGTATATTTGAGTGAATATATTGCTGTTCGATGTTGAAGCTTTATGGATTTTTTTTTTTAAATAGATGCATATTAAAACTTGGGGGTCATCGATATCGATGCATATCGGCAGAACAACATAAGTGCACTCAAGTTTGGGGAAGTTAACAAACGATGAACGTTGGTTTGAAAGTGATGGGAAACTATCAAATTAAATAATTGTCATGTGCATCAGCAAAAAACTGCAGCGGGAGGCAACAACATCAAGCAAGCATAAATTAATCAAAGTACGAAAAATGCCCAAAATGTGTGAAGATACCCTTTAAATTGTAATGTGCTCGTTTATAGGGTATTTTGAGGACAACCCGTTAGAAGTTGTCAAACAAGTGATTGCTCAATATTTTCTGATCAAGGCAGGCTCTGACTTCATTCGAAGGCAGCTCCCACATATCACAGAAAATTTAGTTCATTTCAGTCTGTGCTGCTGTACGGAGCACATCATCTAAATTTTCAGTAAAAAAAATTGAGAAAAAAAATCATATAAATAAATACACAAAATAAGTAAATCGAAATCAACCATTATTGAAAAGTGTGATTTTTTGGCTAGAACACAATTAATTTTTAAGCAAACAGTGTTATTTAAATTATTTTTTTTTTTACTTCCCTTTTTTTCTTTATTAAAATTTTTTTTTAAATAATTTAATGTTCGTGCACATTTTCACATTCTTGCATTATTGCACAAACTTGGTTGAATATATTGTGAGTTAACAATGCTTATTATAAATTTTTTGGTTATTAGGATTCGTTTAATTTTTAGAAAACGATCATCAGCACAATGGTCTGTCATTGGCATGAAGTTCTTGTAAACCTGCTAATTCTAGACTGAAACTAAAACTCGCATCAATTTAGCCCTGACGGCTCAAGTAAGTTTTACTTATATACTTATTCCTCTCAGATACAAATCGCAACTTTAGCTTTCAGTTTGTCTCTTCCAGAAGCTCGGATAGAACGACGGCTGTCCATTAAGATTTAATAATTGTAAATATCAAGTCCTCTTTAGGGGTCCAAATGTTCGAAATCTGTTCATTTCATTTTTATTCATTGACTTCGGTAAGTGTGATTTTGCCTTGCCACGAGTATCACATAATAATTATAACTTTTCATTTCTTAGTGTCGTGAGAACTCTCCCCTCTCACGATCTCGTCTTTGGGTATATTTCGGTTGTCTAACAAATTCCAGTGAAAATGTTTTTTCGTCAAAACGATCTACAAATTTTCAGTGGTCCCTATTTTGAACTTTATCTAAATTTAAGGTGTAATAAACAAAATAAAAATAAAGAATCTATGCGTTTTTCTTTTCCCAAATCTTGTAATTAATAAAGAATATAATGAATAAAGGATCTTTGCGAAATCTAGATGCGCGTTTTCTGTGATATCTTGTTGCAATTATAGAAATTGATATTAATTATTAAATAAAAAGTATAAAAAATTGGTAATGTAAAATTGCAATGTAATAATTATAACATTTATAAAATTAATATATACAAGTTCCGCTAAGCTTTCAATATAATAAAGCTTAAACATATAATTTTGTTTTCATACGCCAAGCTTTCATCGAAAAAAAAAAAATGAAAACGCAGCAGAATTGTATTTTTTTTTTTTGATTAATTTTGCGTAGTAAATATTACGATATTTGTGTAATATTTAAATATTTAACTCTTGTCTCTGCTGTCAACTGCTGCCTCCTGCTATCGAATGGTTTTCTCCTGACAACTCTCAAGTTTATTGTGGTCCCGCTCAACGGTCTGATGGCTTGAACTACTTGGGTCTGGGCGCTCACGTGGCTCATTTGGCTCGGACGGACTTGGCACAATGGAGTAGCGAAAATTGCGAACCTTCAGATAGCCATAGATGATGGCATCGTGCAGATTGACAGTTATCTGACGCTTCAGCTCCTCATCGGATCGCTCCAGACGCTCGGAAACGGCCTCAACGATCTCGTGCTGTGTCAGCGGTCGATCTGATTCGGCAATCACGTTCAGTATGTTGGTGAACAGATTGGGTATGAGCTTTCGCCTTGGCGCCTGGTTTGGACTATTCTGTCGCATCTTGAGAGGATCGTGAAGCGTCAGCAGAAGACAGAGAAAAACAGTTTGTTTCCGAGTCGAAAAAATGTCAAGTAAAAATAATGGAAATTTGGCTTGTGAGCATTGTTATTTTAACATTCTGACAGCCAGGAATACTTGATCGACAAAACACAACAATAAAAACATTTTGCCCATTTACAAAAATATATTTTAGCTCATTGCAAAAATATGATTAAATTTCTTTGAATATAGGCATTCACAAAAATTAATTATTTTTACGAAGCGAGGTTAATAGAAACACATTTAAATAAGACTTATATTATTTTTCACATTAAAAAAAGTTGTTGAAATGCATTATATGAATTAGAAAACTTAATAGTAAATATTGAAGCCAATCAAATAATAAAAATGTTAACCAAGCGAGCTGAAGAGTGATTCATTATGAATACATTTTTGCATAGTAAAAAGATGTTTATGTTTAAGTATAAATGAACATAAAATGAAGTATAGCAAGGAAGATAACAACAACAAAATATGTATATTTAGTCTATACAAATTGTGCTAATCAAGCGCTTTAAACTTAAATGGAGTTTAGAGCTTTTCAACAAAATATGCATTTCTATTTATTGAAAAGTCAAACGAAATTCTTTACTGATTTTAACCATAGGTTTTTTAACTGCTTAAAAGTTAAAGTCTTTGCGGCAAGTAAATAAAGTTCTTCAGTTGAGTTATGACATTGAGGACTTTGCAGTAAAATCGTTGTCGTTGTTGAATTTTGGGATTATTTTGAAGCTGTCACTGAGGCCCTTGAAGTGGCTCAGAACGAGAGCAAGGGCAACTATGCGGTTTCCATTTCGTTTGGCAAGCCACAACATCTGAACGACAGACGGACAGTTAAATGGTCAGAGCTGTGGCAGAGGGAATCGGAAGAGTGTTATCGATTGGCAGTTAAAGTCGCGAGGCCAAATTGTTTTTGGTCTGGGGGCGCGCGGCTGTGTTTTGGGGTAATAAACTACGACTACAAATGCGGGTAAACTCAACGACTCGGCAACGACTTGCACAACGAATCTCAGTCTCGCAAAATTTGCATAAAGCGATGCGAGGGCGCGACAGCTACAGATGTAGATACAGATACAGCTACAGCTACAGCTACAACTAGATATTGGATTGGAATGAGATCTTTCGCTCTGTCTAACTGTCTCTCTCTCAAACGCATCCCCATCATTGTTATGACCATTGTTGGTGTGGTTGTTGTGTCTGGCACGTGTCACACGATAATTTAGATAGCAGTGAGATTTGAATGGACGACGCCATAACACAATAACCGCAGCCGCAGCCTGATTGAAATCAGTTTGAGTGCCGGGGCATTTATCTAACAGATACAGATACAGATACAGCTATCGCTTGGCATATCAAATTGAGTTGCATAACTGCAGCACTCATTGTAGGGTCAAAAAAGCAAACTCCTAATTTCCCACTGTCGCTCTCTTTCTCTCCATTGTCCTGTCGCTAATTGTATCTGAGATACAAAACAAATCCAAACTGTCGACCAACTGTCGCACAGTGGGCACTTTGACTAACTTTTAATTGATTTTTTCATCTATTTGTATTTTCAAATTTGCAAATTGAAGCTTATTGATAGCTTTATGCTACCCTGGAAATGCGCTGCCAAAGTCATGATGAATCTAGCAAGCAGCTTAATTTATTTATTAGGGGAATTTGTAATTGGCTTTTGAGAGCTGTAAATTAATTACATTTAATTTTAGAAAATATTTAAATTATGATTCTCAAGGCTATTCATTTTGTACAAGATTCAAAATTACAGATTGCTTGTTCTGGCAAAAATTGTTATTTTAATAACACAATTTTTTCAAACTACGTTTAAACAAAAATTCAAAATTGAAAAAAAATGGTATAAATGTGTTTTAGTTTGAAGCAAGCTTTTTTGGGAAATGAGATAATTGAAATATGATTTATACACAATTTAAGAAATGTGGAATTGAAGTAAGTACATGATATATAAATGCAAAAAATATGCCATTTATGTTTTTAGGCCAATGGTAAATGTAAATAATTTAAACATATTTGAAAAACGTCAAATTTAATGTTTTTTTTTTTAGAAAATAATACAATTTACATATAATTGACAACAATGTATAAATTATGAAAATTTTAAAGTGTTTTTCGTCAGGAAATGAAAATATAAAATTTAAAAAGAGCTTTTTAGGACATAACAAATGTCAAATTTCTCAAAAGTGTTTAAGGAAATAAAATAATTTTTAAAAATAAATAATAAATAACTAAAATGCACTCAGGAAACGGAAGCATAAATCGATTTCGGTGTAGGGTATTTTGTAGTGCAGTAGACCCGGCTTGCATTGATTTCAATTAGCGCTATTGTTCACATTTTGTCCACTGTTTTTGAGGTGGACAGCTAGCTGGACACACGTTTTTGGTGCCCCTGGCAGCAGCACTCCTATTTGCTGTGCTCTGCTTTGCTGTGCTGTGCAGCTGTCCGAGTTGATTAGCAACTTTTCGCGCTTCAGCATCAGCTTGTTGACAGGGACCAAAAACTTTTGTTTCATTTCCATTCCATTTTCCTTTTCCATTTGCCTGATATTATTTGGCTGAGCGCATTGCGTTCGGTTGCGTTGCTCTCATTTCTATTTAATTATGACTGACACTGTTGGCCAGGCCAACACATTTCAGCACTTGTCTCTCTGCTTCTCCTCCTCCTCCTCCTCCTCGTTCTCAGTTGCTGCCCCTTAAGAGCAGCGGTGGCAGCAAGTTTGCCTAATCTGGCGCAAGTGATTAGGCAAAGCTCCAAATGTGTCTAGTAACAATTAAAACCAGCTCAAAGGCTTTCTTCCCACCTCCTCGAGCAGCAAACTAACCCCAAAAATGTTCCACACACCCACACACCCGCACCGACCGTCGCAATTAAAGGAAAAGTTTTACGGGATTTTAGCCAGACCGCTGCCCGCTCTCGGCTTTGTAAGCCAAGAATTATGGCTGGCAATCAGGCAAGAAGCATCGAGCATCTTGCGCCATGATATAACGCCAGAAATATAATTTATTTTACGTTTAGCTCACAAACGTGTCCCCATCCCATTGCCATTGCCATTGAAGCGTATAAGTGCCGGAGTCGTAGACGCCGTGCCTCCTGGTCAATAACTGGCGTATGGCCTTCATTGATGGAGCCGGAAACGGAGGCGGAGGCGTCGTACACAATGGCGTCGCTTTGACGTTGGCGACGCTGACATCAGCCTTTTAATGCCCCATCACCGACGCGTCGCAAGCTCTGACGTCCGAATTGCCCACAGTGGCGTCGCCCTCAAAGCCCTTAGAAGGGGCTAAATAAACACTTTGAAAGCGACGCTAGCTCGAAATGTTGTGTATTTATTAAGGATTTTTTCATTACAATTTTTAAACTTTTACTAAATCATGCATTTAAAATGAAATGAAATCGATTTGAAATTATTATAAGCATGAACTCATAAAGTATTTAATTATTTTCGTACATGGTGAAAATTATCGAAGCATTTAAAGAATATTTTGAATTCATTAATTTTATTATTGTTAATAATAACAATAATAAAATGTGCAGCCAGAGCAGCGATAAAATATTCTCACAACTAATGCAATGCATTTGTATCAATTCCCATCTAGATATTTGAAGTAAATAAATAAAATATTTCTTACAAAAATATTCCATATTTAGTTTGGTATAACAACAATTTGTGGAATATACGACATGTATTTAATACTTTCATATTTCAAATCAATTTAAATCGATTTAAGTTTTAAAAAATCAGCATCAGCATATAATAAATTTCATAATTTTCTCAGCGAGATATTTTAAGAAAATTAAATAATTCTTACTGCTCTTTTCGTATTATCATGGCTAAAATGTCGAGCCCTTTGCAACTACAGAATTGTGACGCCTCTGGTCACGGTTTACGAGTTGAAAGTGAAGCTGAAGCACAAAAATAATAATACTCGAGCTCAAAGCGAAAAAGTTTCTATAATTTTTGTGTGTTATGTTGGAATGTAGTTTCATCCCAGCCAACGAAGCCCTAGAATGTGAATGGACTGCAAGACGAAGGCTATGGCTATCCAGGGATTGCAGTTGGAGTGTCGATTCGGGTTGCTCTCCGTCACATTTATCAAAGGCAGCACGCAACAACAGTAGCAACAAAAAGTTGCGTGTTCCACGAATGAGATGAGCGAAAAGATGATGTGGAGTGGTCAGAGTTTTGCTGGACACCCTGCTCTAGGCGTTACTAATCTAATTTGCAGTTATTGGCGGCCAGATTAGAGCGGCGCGCCACATATGTGTGTAATGCGTATCGCGTGCCCACAAAAACAGATTTTATTTTGCAGTATTGCCTATAATTTGAGCACACAGCAGGAGGCAGCAAACAACAACAAGAAGAACACTACACATACATTAGGCTAAGCTGTGCAAGTGCAAAAACATAATGAAAATGATGTCAGTTTGATAAGATTTCTCAGCGGGGCGTGAGTAGTATTTATTTATGTTTAGCTGAGAGAAGTTCGCATGTTATAGCAAAAGTTTGGGTGCTTGAAGCTGCTGGAAAACGCAACTTGTGGGCGTCACATCTGTCGATGACTTGGAGTCATTGCGACTTTGAGCGTATTACAGTTTGTGGTATACAAGTTTTATTAGCATATGCAAAAAAGCACTTGTAAATAAATTAAATAATAATTATTTGTATTTATCTTTTATTTTTAGTTTTTTAAGCGCAACTATCGAATTCCTTACAAAATAAAATTTATCGAAAGCTGGAGGATGTTTATCAAAACGATCCAGGGATCTTGAATAATGATTATTTGTATTTTAATGAAATACAAAAATCACTGACTTAGAATTAAGATAGCATGAATAATGATTATTAGTGAGTTTTATTTGTATCAAATAAACAATAAAATTCACTTCTAATCTAATGTTATGCCGACAAAGTTAGCAAAATATATCAATATTATGTGCAGTATGGGAAATCAACTTTAAACAAGCAGTTGAATTGTATATCAGTTAACGTATTTTGCAATTCTGCGAATTTATATAACAGTTTTATGCAATGTCGATAATTGCGAGCCTATATTTTAGACATAAAAATAGTGATGCAATTATCTGCAATTATAATAAAAATGTTTTTCAGCTTATTTTTGTTTGAAACAGACACATATTAATAACTTGTATAATTGCAATTAAAATATACTTTTTGTTTATTTGAAGAGTATCTCTGACATTTCTCTTTCAATTCAACAAAAGGGAAAAATAATTATTCAATTAAGTTGTAGGCTAACACTTGTTAATTGGCGTTATAGTTGTATCTTTTCTATAACAAAATACGAGGGTGGTCCGATAAGTACTTAGCCTCACCGCCCACCGGATTCAAGATCGCAAGAGGCATTTACTATCGTGTAGTTCATTCTTTTAGACGGCTACTGTCAAAATTTCAGCCTAATGGGACGCGTAGTTTTGTTTTGACTACGTGTGGAAGTGGACGTGTCCGCGGATTTTAGAAAAATGGAGAAAGAGCAATATCGGTCTGTGATTCGATTCTTGTTTTTGGAAGGGAAATCGCGCAGCAAAATTAAATAGCGCTTGGATGCTGTGTACGGTGACTCTTCTCCTTTGATGACGACCGTAAAAAATTGGTTCAACGAGTTTCAACGTGGTCGCACGTCGGTTTTTGATGAGCCACGCCCAGGTGCCACAAAAACGGTTACCACTGAGGATAACGTGACAAAAATCCACGATCTCCTATTGGCAGACCGCCGATTGAAGATGCGCGAGATAGCTGAGACAGTAGGCATCTCAAAAGACCGCGAGGGTCATATCCTGCATGAAATTTTGCGCATGAGAAAGCAGTCGGCGCGATGTGTGCCGCGTTTGGTCACTTCGGACAACAAACGCAACCATGAGACCACTTCAGAGCCACGGCCATATTGGTCGAATTGGGCTACGAACTGCTGCCCCATCCACCACATTCTCCAGATTTCGGCCCGTGTGTCTTCTTTTTGTTTCCAAACTTGAAAAAGTCACTCGCTGGACAGAAATTTGCGTCGAACGAAGAGGTCGTCGCCGCCACAGAGGTCTATTTTGGAGACCTCGAGAAAACGTATTTTTCAGACGGGTTAAAAAAGTTGGAGCATTTCTGGGTCAAGTGTATCGAGCTAAAAGGAGACTATGTTGAGAAATAAAAAGCCACTTTTCCAAAATTTTGGTTTTTCTTTTGGAGGCTAAGTACTTATCGGACCATCCTCGTAATTTTGTAAATAAACCATAACATTTTTATTTAAAGGGAGAGCAGAAGTCATACTGTGCCAACAAATGTATCTAATAAATGTGTTTGCTGACTCAAGCTCAAAATAATTACTAGCAGTAATTTCTCAAGTAATTGTTGTGGATGGCAAAAATGAAGTGCTCGTATTTTTGTGACTCTACAGCAATGTTCGATACTCAATTGTGAATTGTACCACACTTTGAAGCACTTGTGCCTAGGGAGCGGCCTGTCATGTCTGTAACGGGAGCACTGTCAAAGTGTCAACGCAGCAAGTGGCAGCTGGACAAAGGAGGGGAAGGGAATGGAGGGAACGAGCCAACTTTCTGGCATCTGGCCACTGACAGCGCCTATCAAATTAAGCAAAACAAAATTGCATTATGCCAGAAAGTAGCATAGAAAACGGGAAAGGGATACGCTGGATTAGAGAGAGTAGAGAGAGAGAGAGAGTGCACATGTGTCGGCACAACCAAAATTATTCATTGCACAATGCGGTCCAGACAATTTATGCTAATCAACATCAATCGATTTGCATGCCATGCATATGACCGAAGCATAAAAGCTGGACAGGCTGTGGCAGCTCCTAGATAGCAACATTGTCCAACTCGCTCTCTCACTCTCACTCTCACTCTCATCTGTCTCTGTCTCTGGGTTAACTCGGGTTTGGGGCTTCAGGGTTTACTGCCTGTTTATTGGGCGGTTCTGTGGGCCGTGGTTCAATGCGCATTTCAGACATTTCGCAAAGTGGGTGTTCATATTAATGTTGCCAGTCTGCCAAAGTGGACAATCACTGCACTGTGGTGGTTGGGTAATTGCATATAACGAAGTGAACGGCTCCTCCTCCACGCTGTAGTTAGTGTCTGGTGTCTAGTGTCGCTGCTGTTGGTTGTCGGCTGCCGGCAACACCAATAATTTTCAAATGTTTGAACTGAATAAAAAAAGAAATGCAAGGGAATGTTGGGCGACGAGGCGATAACGACACTTGGTTGATCTGGAATCGTTCAATGGGGAAATCGCTGTTGCGGCAGTTCAATAAAATTGCATAGTTATTTGATAATATGACAGATTTGCAAAGCAATTATTTTTGCGTGCGTTGGTAGAACAGTTTTGTAGACTGCTTGAGGACAGAAAATATAATGCCGAACAAGTACAACAGCATACAAATTCACATTGTGCGCTATATAACAGTTCAGAAAATATAGAAATCCAGTTTTGTATATCAATATAAGTATAAATCTGCAAAACATTAGGTAGTATAACAGTTTTGTTTTGAAGTGTGAACGTATTTTTCAATACTCTTTGACGTATTAAATATACGCAAATAGAAAGTAGAAGTGTATAACAGTTTTGAGTATTAGTATTCTCTGTCATATACCACGATGTGTTATAATGTAAAGTGTGGTATAACTGTATAGAAGTATTTCTGAGTATAGTCCAGGTTAGTCAAAAAGATACTTGAGATGGATTCATTATTTTATATAACAGTATAAAAGTATATTTCAGAATTCAGTAAATTACTAATATTGAAGTATTTTTATTTATTTGAAGTACATAATTTTCTGTAACACTTGTATGACAGTTTGTATAGCAGTTGATCAAATTGGAATGCACTTTATGACACACATAAACTTGTATAACAGTTATCAGTTAGTGTAGCATCACAACTGGCTTATTCTCATATACGTACATTTTAAAGTTGTATAACATTATAGTAGTACAGCGTATAAGTTGTATAGCAGTTTACCAGTATAACAGTTCGTATAACAGTTACACATATTAGCACACAAACACATAACACACGCATTGTGAGCTTACAAAGCACATCCCGATCGGTCAATTTTAGCCCCAATCTCCAAACGACCTCCGCACCACGCACCACGCACCACCCACACACTGTACATAACATACTCGAATGCACCACCGTCGCACCACCTTCACCACCGCCGCCACGTGTTACAGTTTGCAGTTTTATGGCATGCATGTGTGTAACAAATATGCAGCACACATGTTGTCACTGTCATCATCATCCTGACGATGATGATGCTGAGGCATGCTCATGAATTTGCGCAGTATGGCAAATGAACTTGCCCCACCTGCACCACACACACACATACGTACACACAATCGCAGGGACAAAAAATGTCAAATAGAAAAATAAAAGTGGTTTTGCTGTGGATTGTGCAAATTTACTCCAATTCCGCTGTGTGCGTTGACAATTTTGTAAATTTGATTTTCAGCTCTCTGGGCAATGCGATGCAAAAAGGGAGACAGACATAGAGAAATTTGAAATCGAAAAACAATTGAATATATGTATGTATATGTTTGTAGATCGAAGCAGGCATCGAACAATGCGTTCGCACAAAACTAGTCAACAAAACAGTTCTCAGCAAACACAAATAGAATATAAGAAATCCATATGAAAATCAGTTCATTTACAAAAAACAAAAAAACAATTTCAACTTGTATATTGCAATCAAAATTATAGCCTAAGCATATAGCGTATAGCGTATTAACGAAACTAACTAATTAAGTATCTATATCACATACTGAATTTGGCAAAATCACAGAGAAAAAAATCAAGCGCAATCTATAATAATGTTGCTCAAGGATCAACCGACATTCAAAGAGGTGGCGAAGGTCTTTATAGTTGGTAAGCAAATATTTTATATTTGTGTATATATATTTCCTATAATTTTATTTAATATAGGTCTAGCATTGCGGTCTTATATAGCCGATGGCGAGGGGCAGCAGCGTCGCACCAGCTTTGGTCACGAGCTGTCGCGTCGCATTTGCATGGCCGCCAATCGTCATCGGCCAAGCACGCGGTATCGCCTGCTGAAGTTCATGGCGCCGGAGCGTCTCAAGGATTACGATATAAGCCATAAGGCTCGGGGATTTGCTGGCAGTGCTAGACGCGACGGAGGCGGCGATGCTCCATCGAATCTTAAGCAGAAGCTAGCTTGAGAATCCCAAAATTAATATTATAAAACTAGCATAAGTGTGTAAATGTAGCAGATATATACATAACATACTCGTATATGTATGAATATGTTTTTTTTTCGAAAATTTTGGAGCTTGCAATTAAGTAAATCATACTATGAGCTGTAATTCTGCAACATGGGCAAGTTCGTCTAGCGAATGCCTTTCGGCAATGAACTTGCCTGGCCAGGATATGCACATGAGTGGCACAACTTTGTTTCGTCCTTCGCCCCTCCGTCTTGCGCTGCAGCTTTTGTGCCTGCTTAATTGTGCGCAAGGACAACAGCAGGAGCAGCAGGAGCAGCAGCCAGGTGGATGCCAGCTTGGGTTGCACTTGCATAATTTTTGCAATTGTCTCTAGGCAGGAGCCGCAACCCATAACATAACTTGCTGCCAGCCAGCCAGGCAGGCAGGCAGGCAGACAACTTGCAACATAGCTTTGCCCAGGTGCAGCAACAACTTCATTTGTGCCAACGTGCAACTGGCAACTTGGCAAAACTTTTGAGTGTAAATAATTGTCAGGACTCTCTCCGTGTGCTGGCTTAAAAGAAATATAACCGCAAAAATGCTGCAGCACATTTTTAGACATTTTATGTGTGCGTGCGTGTGTGTGTGTGTGTGTGTGGAAAGTGTTTCCTTTTCTTTGGGGTGCTCAGCATTTATGGATATTTATATGACACCGCCTTGCTCCCCAGTTGCCCAGTGTGTTGCCTGTCTTGCCTGCATTTGTTGCAGCTCCAATTAGTCGCGTTCTGGATAAACGCCCTCATGTCACACACACTGTCGACTCTTCTCTCGCCTTCTCTCGGCTGGCCATCTGTCTCCATCAGACGCAAAACTTGGCCAGCAATTCAATTGTTGTTGTTGCCTGCGCTGTGGTATTTGTTACCTGCATCGAAATGACAGCAAACTGTGCTTCGCAGCACTCTTTGCCAAATTGTACAACACTGCCAACAGCCAGCAATGTGTAAGCGAATACCCTGGATGCTTCGTAAAGCTTTAATGGGGTTGATTATGTAGATATATTATTATTGTTCTGCTCGCGAAAATATTTCACCGAATTTAATTCTATACTTGTACTTGATTTGTAACATTTAGTTGTTTTTAAGTGTATTTACTTCACCCAATTGGTTCATAAAATGGAATAATTTATAATGTTTTTTAATACAAATTTTGTTTTTATTTGTGTCACTGATATGTTATTTCTTAAATTAGTTTTTTTTCGTTCATTACATTATAAACACAAGTATTATATGTACAAATTTTTTGCACTTGTGTTCACATAAATGATATTAAAAATTTGCAATAAACTAAATTCTCTAATTTTTATATGCTTATTGAGTATAAAGTGTGCAAAATTAAATTTTAATACAAGAAATTTAGTTATTAATTTTTAATATCTTTTATTTTTTTCGTTTTAGTACATTTATTTATTAAGCGGAGAATCCATTAGGGAAATATTTGAATTAGGCGCCACAGTCCCCCTAAAATGTTGTGCTCGCAGCAGGCTAACAAATATATTTGAAAATACGAACTACAAATTTATCATATATTGGTTGCAGTAGATCATTAAAAAACAAAACATTTCACACAATATATATATATATATTTATTTTTGTATATTAAGAAAAAACTGCGTAAAACTGAAAATGGAGGCGACTCAAGAAGAGAATAGCGATAAATTTGACATTGATCAGGTCGGAACAATGCGTCGCTACTCGGATTATCTATGGATTAGCGATTTATTTATCGATATGTACACCAGACTGAAGGAGACTCAACTAATTCGTCAACCAATAAGCTTCACGAGCACACAACTTCAGCATCGACCAATGCTCGTCCATATGTGTTCACTGATCAGACGTTGGTTCTCCCTCGACTCGAAGGTGCTGCATTTGTCTGTCTACTATTTGGATCGCATAATGGACGCACATTGCATACAGCCGGACAAGTTGCAACTGATCGCCATCACGTGTGTGCGTGTGGCAGCTGAAATGCAGCATCGTCAAGTGCCACACACCGATGAGCTCAATTACATCACCGCCAACATTTATTCGGCCTTCGAGTATCGGGCTGTAAAACGCAAGCTGCTCTCGTATTTCGAGTTTCAGCTGCTGCCGCCCACAACGCTGGGCTTCATTGAGCTGCTGGCCGACCGCTTTCTCACCAACGCCGATTACGTGGCCTACATCAGACTGTGGCACAATAATTTGCGTGGCAACGCCAACAAATATCCCCGGTACGCCGACTACGAGCAAATGCAGACCATTCTGGCCGTCCTCCTGCCCCCCATGGCCGATCATACTCTGAGCTTTCACGAGTACAGCAACGAGCCGCCATCGCTGCTCGCCGCCGCCTGTGTGGCAGCTGTGCGTCTTATCGGCGGTGTGCCCGACATGTGGACACCCTATCTGTGTGATCTCACCTCGTACACGGAGCCCATGCTTGCCCCCTATGTGCAGAAGCTTACCGCGTACTCGTTGAACGAGAACGCCGCGGATTGTGTTGCAAGGTCGCTTTCATTCGATTTCAGTTTTTGTTGATTGTTTTTGCACTTAAATATTTCACAAAATAAACTTGTTGCAACCACATTTATTTATGGTAATAATATAATGTACGATATTCTCTTATATCGCTTTTTAATCTATAGAATTTTAATTTTATAATTAGCAATTGTCCAAATAATATATTCTCATTTCATTTATGTATACGTATTTGTGTTGCACTTTGAACTGCAATATTTGACAAAGTAAAATTGTTGTAACCACATTTATTTACGGCAATAATGTACGATATTCTCTGATATCGCTTTAATTTTATTTGCATTTAATTTAAACTTTGTAATTAGTATTTGTCATAATAAAATATTCTCATTTTATTTATGAATACGTGTTGAATTTGAACATCAATAGTTGTCAAAATAAAATTGTAACCACATAGATTTATGGTAATATTATAATTAACGATATTCTCTTATATCGTTTTGATTTCATTTCATTTATTTATGTAGTTGTATTGTAATATCCCCTAATTCTGCTGAAAAGTTCCGTTTCAAGTTCATTTAAATTTATCATACTTTTTGGGTATTTTTTAAATTAGCAACAAATACAATTTTAGCATGGCGATGCAATCCTGTAATTTTGCTTCAAAACTGTTTGAAATTCATGTTCACATTTGTATTTTTTTTTGCATTTATCTAAAAGCTAGAATCAAAGTTATCGATAGTCGACAACAAGCCGTCTGGGTGCCAAAATGTATATATAAATAGTATTTATCGACATAGTTGTCAGCTGTCAGCTGTGCATTGAAATTGTGAATTTATTGTGTGTGAGTTTTCGTCAGTTTTCAATAATCAAACCAAAGGGTTACAAATTTTATTTAGTTTTAAAAAGAAAGAAACATAGCAAATGATTTAGCGCGTATTGGTATTGGAAACGCATAAAGACATATATCAAATATATCTTCGTGTTCAGTCGTGATCGTTAGCCCGCATTTAATACATATCTTTTCATTTGGTTTCGTAATCAAGTTTTGTACAATAACTACTTTTTTTTGGTTTTAATCGTGCAAGAAAAACTGCAACCTACATTTGTGGAGCCATTGACAAAATTCAAGTATTTTTGCAGGAATATTTGCAAAGATATTGTGTAGATAAAAACATCAGGAATAAGACAACATCAACGAGAAAAATATGGCCTTTGAAGTCAAATTCTCCACGCTCAATCCGGCTGCAAAAGTGTTTGAGCCACGCCCCGGCAGCCTCTACAATATGGCAGCTGAAGAGGAAATGTGGTCGAATCGCATGCAGCAAATGCATGCGATGCAAGGCGACCTGGCCAACGAGTTGCAGTTGCAGCAACCACAACAGCAACAATATTATTTCGCGCCCGTTGATCAGGCATCGGAAATGAACGGCGTCTATCCGACAACCGAATTTGGCAACATGGATGAAGTTCTCTACTCGCCGGAGCAGCAGCAACACTTCCAACAGCCCGAAGTCTTCTATCCACAGCAGACGCAACAGTATCCAATACCGCAGCAAGAAGCCATGACCTTCCAGCAGCTGCCCATCGTCTATCAGCGGGCGCAACAGCAACAGTTGCTACCATCGCCATTTTCGGCGTCTTTTACTTCGCCATCGCCCATGCAGCAGCCATTGATCTTGCCACAGCAGGCGGCACAGCAGTTTCAGCCAGCGACAACACAGTTTCTAGTGCCGCAACAATTGCCGCAAGTCTATCAAGAAATGTCAGAGCAGTTGCCACAGCTAATGCCGATGCCGCAACCGCAGCCGCAACCTTTGCCACAACGTTTTCCTCATTCGCTGCCACAACAGCTACCTCAACAGCTACCTCAGCAGCTACCTCAGCAGCTGCCAGCGTACTACAATCAGCGCATCTACCAACCGGCTTATGTGGCTGCTCCTGCAACAGCAACCAATGCACAGTTCCAGCCCGCTCGTGCCAGCGGACGTTACAAGCCCAAGCGTCGCCAGCAGCTGCCGCCGCCGCAAGATTATATGTTCCAAGGGTCGTCGCAAGCGCCGCCAGTGTTGCCACAGCCGCAGTATGTGTACGAGCAGCCACCGCAGCCGCAACTGACTCCGCTGCAGGACATCCCGTATCTGCACTGGAATGAGGTGATCTTGTCCACGCTGCTGGGCATTCTGTTCGACGAGGGGCAACCAACGTGCTACGCCCGCCTTCTGAGTCAATTGGCGTTCCGCCTCTGCTGCCACGAGGATCTGATCAAGCGCCTGGTGCCCAATGCCATGTACGAGGCATCCACCAAGGGTTATGTGCGTCATGTCCACGGCAAATTTATTCTGTCCGAGACTTTGCTCACCGACTACCAGAATATGCAGTAGAGCAATGGACCAATGTTGCAGTTATTAAACGAAATAGTTTTTTTAATTATTAAAGATCCGTTGATCCCAATGTATTTAGTGTATTTCGTGGGGATGGTGGCAAGCAAAGAATCGGCAGCTCACTTTAAATAACTATGAAATTGTCAAACTTCACTTTAGATACTTAGATAGCAGATAACAAAATGCTTAAACCTTGAGATACTAAATGGCTAGAAAGATGCTGTATCTACTAAAACTACACATTCGCATACTAAACATCAGTTGATCATAAATGTTTTTATTCACCCACGGAATATTGTGGAGACTGTGGCAAGGAAACAGTCAGCATCACAATGATTCAATTTGTCGCTAGCGAATTGACAAGTTTCAGCAGGCAGAAGAAAAGCTGAGGCAAACAAATTCAGAATGTAATCAAAATCTTTACATTTCAGTTATTCGCAAACGATTTTATCAGGGCAATGACATTTTAATGACATTGGCAAGGAAAGAGTCAGCAATTTACCTCTTATTTACGCAAGATTACAATGTTGTGTAAGGCGAAGATAGGTTTACATTTATTCAGCACTGAAGTGTAATTGTGTCTAGCAAGGAAAAAGTCAGCACCTCAATTAAACACTCTAATCAAATAATCAATAATTGAGTGGGCTCAAAATACTGAAGATAAATAAGCAATAAATTCCTGGCCAAATACATTGCGTTAGATTACATGAATTTATTAATTTATTTACGAAAAATTAACTGAGCTAGGCTTGATCTATATTTTATATTCAAAATTGTAGCATACTTTGTAATCGCTATAATATTATTTGTATTAAAAACTTACCATATTTTTGGCGATAGAAGATACTTTGCATTTGCGACCTACAAAGAAGAATGAAATAAATACAAGCATAAGAGATAGAAGTTGACATCTAGAGAGAGAGTTTAGAGCAAAGTTATCAGATAGCTTATATGGTTGCTGTTGCATTTTATCTGTAGAACAGATTGAATTGTGAATAAAACCAATGTTAAGTCAATTTTGTTTTACAACTTTCTTAATGTGAAACATTTAAATTCGCATTTTATGTTATACTTGTCTGCACATTTCATTCAAATTATTTCCCAAGCTCTTTCAGTTATTTAATAAGCAATTTAATGAGAATATTTTAAAACTCTTCCTCCTTCTTGCTTGTCATTGTGATTAACTAAACTTGCTTGGCTGCTCCTTGAGCATCAATCACTTGCTTAGATACTTTTTTGCCGGTCGTTTTTGTTAGGGGCATTAATTGCAAGTGAAATCACTTTGAACTTCATTAAAAAGCAACTTAATCAACTCGAGTCAAAGTTTACCTTGTACCTCGTGACGCCACCTGCCGCATGCCGCATGCCGCATGCCTCATGCCACCCCGCAACACGATGTTGATTGCTGACACTACAGTTATACTCCCGCCCCGACTTCATCAATCTGCTGAATGGCCTAAAAATTATTAATTAGCCTCAACGTAGCCAGTTTCCAGTTGCGTCTCGCCCGCCCTTTTGTTTGCTCCCCAAAAACTTTTCGGCGAGTTGAACGAACGCATGTTTCACTACCTGCCACTCCCTCAACCCCTCAACCCCTGCGTCCCTGCCACAACCCTCGGGGCACTTTGTGTTCCCCGTCGAGACGGGCTCTTAAATATTTCATATTTAATTGCGCGCGTAAGCAAACGCAGTTCGCAGCCCCGTTTTATTTTGCCACCCGTTCGAAATTGGCAACATTAATAAAATTAGCCCGGTCGAGTAGAGTATGCCACATGCCGCATGCCGCATGCCGCCACAGCAAGTGTTTAAGGCTTACATTTCCCATTTGATACCCGACACGCCTTTTTGTTTTGTGTTTCTATAAATATCCTTTAAAATCTGATTAGCCTCGACTCTCTGATCAAAGCCAGCCTGTCTGCCTTGCCAGCCAAATTGGTGGCGCCTCCAGGTGTCCAAGTGTCGCCGTGTCACAGCCCCGCAGCTAAATCACAAGCACACACAACAACGATGCCCCTGATGAGGGTTGTGTCTGCCCCAAGTTGGTGTCAAGTGCCTAAACGTTGACAGCGGCAAAAGGCGACAGCCCACAGGCCAAAAAAAAACAACGAGAGAGAGAGAGAATGAAAGCCGGCTTCAGTGTGGGAGAGAGAGAGAAAAGAACGCGCCTCTGGTAATGACTTAAACATCGATTTCAATGGCAATTTTCATTTCTCATTTTATGCTCTTCATTCCTCACAAAGACAACTCAATCTGCGGGCTGCGGCGTATTTCATGTTAAAATGTTTAAGTTTG
This sequence comes from Drosophila formosana, assembly GCA_035045625.1. Classification (NCBI taxonomy): domain Eukaryota; kingdom Metazoa; phylum Arthropoda; class Insecta; order Diptera; family Drosophilidae; genus Drosophila; species Drosophila formosana. The sequence continues at coordinate 1,496,403 of JAWNOW010000143.1, read as the reverse complement.
TCGATTCAAATTGAGAGAAAGCTATTTACATAAATTAATCTTTTGGCTAAATTGACAGGAAATCAATACATTCCTTTTCCCAAAAATTATGCTCTCAGCCCTGTCAAAAAATGATTTGTTTATGTCATACAAAAATTGTTTTATATTTCCTTAAATAATACTTGTATTTTTCGAATATAATTAGATGCGCAATTTAGAAGATTTTTATTATCCCCCTTAATGAAGAAAAAAATCAAAAATTAATTGTATTGCAAAGAAAATTTGTATTCAAATTTAGTCGGAACGTTTTTAATCAAATGTGTAATTGAAGCACATTTATTGTAACTATGTTTAAACTTGCATAGGTAGAAGATATAATTTGTATATTTTCTCCAAAATGTGAAAAAATTATTTCTTCATGTCATAAAAATGTGCCGCATACATTATATTATTATACCCGCTACCCATAGGGTAGAAGGGTATTATGACTTAGTGCCAACAGAAAATGTATGTAACAGGCAGAAGGAGGCATCTCCGACCCCATAAAGTATATATATTCTTGATCAGCGTCAACAGCCGAGATGATATAGCCATGTCCGTCTGTCCGTCTGTCTGTCCGTATGAACACCTGGATCTCAGAGACTATAAGACATAGAGACACTAAATTTGGCAAAAAGTTTCCTTCATACCCTACGCAGATCAAGTTTATTTCAAAAGTTGGATGCCACGCCCCCTTCGCCCACAATAAGCATTAATCTAGAAAAAGTCAAGTTTTTTTTAGTAAATCGCGTATAACTCCAAAAGTTCTTTGTGTAATGATGTGTTATTTGGTAACCCATTTGCGCTTGTCACTCTTAATATACCCTGTAATTTTGGTACAAATCGGATAAGTAGAACAAAAGTTATTCGTTAAATTATTTATCAAAATTTTTGTGCCCAGTGCATATGGACGTTTTAAGTGTGTGAATGACCTAGAGATATCAAATTTGGTGACAGTATTCGTGTAGGTATTACGCAGATCAAGATTGTTTTAGATCTTTGCCACGCCCCTTTCCGCCCCCAAAAACTGTAAAAGCCGTAATAATAGACCTAGAGCATTGAATTTTGGTATGCATAATAACAATTATATTCTCAATGAGTCCTGTGAATTTGGTTGAGATCGAGTGAAAAACAAGGAAGTTATTAATGAATCAATTTTATATGCAAAATTCACTTGCAGCTGCTCGCGCTTTGTTTGTTTAGTTGACAGTGTGACCATGTCGGTGTTGTGGATTTTTAACCGTTATTTTCAAATATATACAAACAAAACACAAAATTCAGTATATTTTTGGTATATTTGTTGTTAAAATACCATTAAAATTTTTTTTTCCCTCGAAATGGGTTGCGGGTATCATACGGTCGAGCACTCTCGACTGTAGCTTTCTCACTTGTTTCAAATATTTCTTATGTTTTTGAATAATTTAAATTTCAAATGAAATGTTTGGCATTTCATGTTATATTTTTGCAGCAGTTTTTTTTTTCTGCCAATCTTCAGTAAAGTTTATTTTTAATTTTATTTGCTTTTTGTAAGTTGTTATTCTTAAATATGTGTTTCATTAATGTATAATGATTTCAATCTTACTATTTCAACTCGCATATTCAAATCAATCCGACTATAATTAACATTATAATTTATTCAGAATAATGCGAGAAATTAACAGAACAAATAAATCAATTACTCGTTAAAAATTAATGATATTTAATTGACCGCAAATGAGGAAAACATTTAAGTGAGCTTTGATTTGCAGCCACTGTCAAGGGCCATGGTGTTAGCTTTGTTTGTTGCCGTTCGCTGTATTGCGTGCTCACTGTACTCAGCTCAGTCTAATTGTTTGGGGCGTGAATGCACATTAGCTGCATCAGCGATGCTTAAGTGGACTAGAGTCGGGGGACAGTCGAGAGTAACTCTCGCTCTCTCTCTCAGGCTCAGAATTCCACGCTTTTGATTCGCTTCTGTTTTCTCTTTCTCTCTAATTGTTTGTCTATCCTTATCGCTCAATTTCTCTGTCCTGCCCGCCACATTTTTATCCATTCTCCTACTCCCTTGACTCTTCTCTGTCCCTCTGTCTCCTAGTTGTCGCTGTCACAGCATGTCAATTTCAATTTGACATTTATTTTGTTGTGCGTATGTTTTTACATACACATGTATGCAAGTGCGTGAGTGTGTGTGTGTGTGTGTGTGTGTGTGTGTGTGTGTGTGTGTGTGTGTGTGTGTGTGTGTGTGTGTGTAATAAGCCACATTCGTTTATTTTAAAACCGCTTCAATTGTAACGCACACTCGTTGCGATTGAATATCCATTCATCCAGACGATGCCACATCCCTGCCTTCCTCTATGTCTCTCTCTCTCTCTCTCTCACTCACTATCTGTCTGTCTCGCTCACACTCAGTCGCTGTGGTCAGCAATTTGATGTTGCGTTTGCCTGGCGCGCATTGTCACCAAGCTGCACCACCCGCAGCCTTGTCACCCACAAGCCTTGTCGCGCCACGCAGTCGCTTTTGCCTGTTAGGCTGACGCCATAAGCCGAGTCTGCTCGACTGCAACATACTCGCTATCCACATGTGAATTGAGTGCAGAATGTGCCTACCAAAATTGCAAATAAATATCCAAATAAATGTATGCATATCTATTTGGTTTTCTATAACAACACAAAATTTGGTCTGCAGCAAAACAGCCTGAAGGCTTTTGAATAATAATACTAAATATTTGTATACTAATGCAATAATAATGTAAACAAAAACGTTATCACTGTTTATGCTAAGTTTATTTGAGCGAAACAAAAAAAAAACATTATTTTTGTGTCAAATTATGACTAATTCTTATGAAATGAGTTTGACATAATTCATTTGGATCACACGTTAAGCAAAGTGTGTAAATGATTTTATTATAACAAATAATTATAATAACTATTTCTTTTTATACCTGTAAAATATGATGTTTGGTATACAAATACACCCATAGTAAATTATGATGCTTGGTATAATTATGAGCGTATCACGTGTGTAACTGTGTTTATTTAAATAAGAAAATAATGATTACTTTTATGAATATTTACACAAATAAAAATGATTACAATTTTCGCTGAAGAAAGACAGATGGACAGACGGACCAGAGTTGAATGTCGCTTATCACGAAATCATAAGACCCTTTTACGCTCTGGCTGCCGCGCATAAACAGCAGCAGGCAACACATTTTGTGGTTTTCGTAGCTGTTTTCATTGTGGCTGAAATCCTTTTCCGTTCAAGCTTCAGGGATGTGCGGCGACTGTGGTGCAGCAGCGTTGTCAAGGGCCAGGCAGGCAGGCAGGCAGGGGGCCACCGTGCCACCGTGCGGCACGCACGACTACATTGTCAAAGTTTTGTGTGTGTCATTATTGTGGCTGTTGGCGGTTGTTGTTGCTGCTGATGTTGCTGTTGTCCTGCGTTGTCCTCGGCCATGTTTGTTGTTGCGGGTTATTAAAAACTTTTGCCCAAATGCGAGCGGGGCAAGCGGTAGTGAGGGGAGGGATTCGAGCCCCGATCCGACCGCTGCACTTGCTCGTTTTCATTTTCATTTTCATTGTGAATGTTAATTACTACAACGCCGACAACAGCCACATGCCGCTGCCACAGTCACAGTTGCCACCCACACATGCCCCCTTCTTCTGCCACCTCCTGCTGGATGCCGCATAATCAAACTTATTTACTTTATGTGACTTTTATGTGAATTAAGTTGCATGTGGAGCGTCGCTTCGGTGTCGCTGCCTCACTGGGCGGCAGCTTTGTTGATGAGCTTGATTAAGCTGTTGTTGTTTTTGTTGCCGTTGCTGTTGCTGGTGTTGTTACTCTTAATGAGGTGTGACTCATAATCAGCTGCCTATCAGCACCCGCAGCTCATAATTATGATTATTACGCATGTCGTCTCTCTGTTTGCGTTGCGCGTCGCCTCTCTATGCGCTTCTCAGATTTTATAAACACTGCAAACACACACACATACACGCACTTTATAGCCAATTATGATTGATCGGGTCAAAGCACTAAAAATATGCAATTTTATCCAACCAGCTGCATATTCAGCTGACAAAAACTCAGCTTCATCTTTGGTATCTCACAGACTGACGGATTAAGTAACGGACTCTCTGAATGACCAATTGTTGGACTGACTTCATTTTTTCATTACTATTATTAATAAATTAAAAATGCGTTGACTTGAAAAAACACTGGCTCTAATATACTTATAGTTATTCTTACTTTTGATTGTTTTTTCTAATTCTTTCACTTCAATTTTCCTCTATTTTCTCGATTGTTTTACACATATTGTATTTTAATTTATCTTTATATTTTTTAACTTATTCTGTCTCTACGTTATTCTAATTTTCGTTTCTCTCCTTCACACTATTCATATCCTGCTTCGTTTGTAACATATTAGTTTTCTATATGCAGTTTATTGTCTCTTACAGTTTTTACTTTTACTATATCTCTTTCTGTCCCTCCAGTTTTTTTTGCTACGCATTTTATTCCGATTTTATTGTTCTTATTTTTAGAACGTAATTAAAAAAAATAATTTCACACCTATAGGAATTTGAAATTCCAATCTTAGCTTCTCTTTCTTTTCCAGTAGGCTTCTAGTTTTCTACCAATCTAAGTCTGTTTTTCTAATTTTGTATTTCTCTCTGTATCTCTCTCGGTTTCTCTGTTGTGAGTCATAGAGAAAGCGAGAGAGATACATATTTTTGTACATATCCTACTTTTTGTATTTATTACTATTTATTTTAGTCTTTCCCCAGTATTTTCCTATAATGTTTATCTTCTTTTTCTATGTCTCTTTCAATCTCGTCCTACGTTTTTTTCTTCTTCTAATATGGCGTTCTTCTTCATGTTTTCCCTTCCGTTATCTTGATTTTCCTATCGTCGTCCATCCCTGTGAATTGTGCTGCCCTGGCATTGAGTTATTGCCAATCATAATCGCATTTGCATACAGAGCGCTCATTGAACTTGCCCCTGACAGCGTTACAATCGCACACAATACACGTGCTCAGTTTAACTTGCCACTTGCCACATGCCAACTTGCCACACATTGCCACTTCTACCCAGACAAGACAAAACATATACACAAAAATAAAAAAAAGCAAGCTTGGTCGCAGCTGTTTGGTGGCAAATCTCTTGTCACATTGCCAGTGTGGCCATAAGCTGCTGATGCGAGCTTCCAGAGTGGCATCATTCTTCTCTCTTTCAAGGCCTTCAAGACTTTACCATGGGAAACAAATCTACTTTTTATAAAACAATTTTAATATAGTTTTAATTACTTGATTTCCACAATAACAAGGCAGAATCAAAATATTTTCCTTAAATATTTTATTAGATGAGGAAACTGATGGATTAAATAAAATTAAACAAAAAATTGTTGTAAATTATTTAGAATAAAATAATTATATTGGCACCGGAGGGGGCCGAGATCCAATAGACTTAATTTTGTATTTCGAAGTGTTGCTTTTGTCTAACAAACACTCGTGTAAATTTGTAAAGGTCATAATAAATTTTAATATTAATTTATGTTAAAATTGCTTGATTTTTTAACCATAGTGCGTTCACAAGGTCTGCTCGCTGTCAGAGTCTGCGTTCAAGGAAGAGAAGAGTTGAAAACTACACTCTCAGTTAGCAATTTACGCCACATTACTCTTTCTCTCTATACAACACTCTGATCCTTCTCCATCCATATAACTCTATGTTCTCTCTATTTGACTAAACTCTTCTTCTCTCTCCAAATATCTTCCCATATCTTTCTCATTCTCTCTATTTAACTCTCATTTCCTAATCTTTCTATTGTACATTTTTCCATCCTTTAGCTTTTCTCAGGATTTAAATCTTTTCTCTATCTATATAACTACTTTTTCTATATATTTTTCTCTCTCTGTCTATCTCTATTCAACTGTCTTCTCTCTGTTTTTCTTTTGCTATTTCTAAACTTTTTGCTTAGTTTTGTTCAGAACACAATGCCAATTTATGGCTTAAGGTCGCCAGTTTGAAGAAGCTTCAGCCAAAGACGCAGCCCTCTTCACGCCGTAGACGGCAGCAGCAGCAACAGGAAGTGTGGCACAGGATGCGGCTGCGTTCGCGTGTCGCACATCAGAGACATTGTCTTTGTCTTTGTCTTTGTCCATGACTCTGTCTTTGTCTTTGGCGCCTGTTTTTCCGGCCCGCACCGAAAGTTGAGCGCCGTACGCACGTACGAAATAATTATAGCGCAAATACGTGTGCCGCATATGCAATCACACAACATGGCTCAGTCATTGGCTCAGACACATCCCCCATATCATCTGCTCGCCCCCTCACTTGCCGGTTTGGCATTTTCCATCCACTGCTTGCCATATTTATTTTTGGCCAGCCCATTTTTAGGCATATATTTTGTAGCTGCCTCGCCGACCCCTACTTAACCCACACCCCCTCCGTAACCCTCATCGAGTCGCCTGCCAAGTTGCCAAAAAGTTGGCAAATTTTTTCTTCGCATTTTGTTCGCCTTTTTTCCCTATGTCAAATTTTTTGTTTTGTTTTTGGGCCTCCCTCGAGTTGGCATTGTTAACTCTCTGCTTCTTTTCTCGTTGTCAAATATTGACGGCTTTTTATTTCGATATTAAGCTCACACACTCACTCACACTCACTCACACTCACTCACACTCACACACACGCACACACACAGGGGGCAACAGTTTCCATTTATTTTGAGGCCTTTTGAAGCAACTTTTGCATCCATTTTTAACTTTGCTTTTCTTTTGCCGATGGCATCATTTGGCTAAGCTGCTGATTACATAAAGTTTTCAATTCTTAGCATAATATATCATTTTTTTGCTATCCATTTAATGATGGCACGATTGAGAGGACTTCCTATATATACTTATAAGAAACTAAACAATGCAGTTATTCAGTAAGTATTTAAAACATTTGCTCTTATTGTTTTATTATTATTATGCAACACGTACTCCAAATAGTTTTTTTATTTATTGAACTTTAAATTAATAAAGTTCAAGCTCAGAAAATACTTTTTGTTTTTTTCAATCCCAAACTTCGAGTAGATTTAGAACGAAATAACTTTTCCAAAAATTCATGATATTATACTATGATTGTTCATTCTTCAAAAATAATAATTAATTTTAAGTAATTTAATAAAGTGAAAATCAAAATTTTAGTTCTTATACAGAATTCATTGTATTTGCTGGAATTCACGCCAAATTTTCCGAAATATTTTCAATTATTTTCTGCCCTTATAGAAATACAGATTCTGCTCCAGAATTTTCTGCAAATTAAACCAACACATAAAAATGGTTTCCAAATAGTAATAATTGAATAACCTTGGGTTATTACACTTCTTTATCAAGTTTATTTTTTGTCAAACTTGTGCCATAGTTACAATCAAATTAATCATTAATAAGTAGCTAAAACACTAATATCACAAACAACGTAATTCAATTGGAGTATATAAAAGTATTGTGTTGTGTGATATTGAAATGTAATCTCATTTTGCCAAGTTTACTGCAGCTCTGCCTTTAATTCGTACTTGGTTTTGTTAGAGCCAAAACTTTGTTAGTCGCAGCAACTAGAGGGGGATTTTCTAGGGGAGGAGAAGTGTGTGTGTGTGAGTCACAGCTGTTGCATGGAGGGCCCTAAAGTGTGCGTTTATTCAACCACAGAACGCACACGTTCCACACGGTCTATGTTGATAGCCATGTAAGGTGGTTAAAGGAAGGAGCAACGATGGCTATGCTAAAAATGGGATCGTGAGCAGAACGCGCGCCAAAAACTCGGCAAACTTTGTGCCAAAAAGTCCAACATATGTTACTGTTCATGCATGTTATCCCAGTCAGCCAGCCAGCCAGCCAGTCAGTCAGCCAGTCAGTTGAGTGAGAAGAGGATAGTTTTTGGGGAGGAACTGCTAACTTAGTTTAGTGCCCACCCCACAGTCAAGCAGCTCACACAGCTCACACAAGGCAGTTGGCTGTCAAGGCAGTGTAATTATAACAAGTTTTCGAGGCATTTTGTTTCCCATATTTTTTTGTTGCGTTTCGTGTTCGCTGCCCTGTTTCGCATACCCTGTAAATCTTGCACTGCTAGATAATTTAAAAATAAATATGTATAATTTCATATTAATTTTGTAAGTAATGCATAAATAAACTCATAAGAATCCATATTTTTTGTTAGTTGCTCAACTGTGAAAAATAATTATGTACCATAAGCTTTTAGGGGGGCAATAAACAAACGATTAAAATAAGTAATGCATAAATAAACTCATAAGAATCCATATTTTTTGTTAGTTGCTCAACTGTGGAAAATAATTATGTACCATAAGCTTTTAGGGGGGCAATAAACAAACGATTAAAATAAAAAATAATAATAAATAAATAAATGAAAATCATTGGATTACTAAAAAATAAACACTACAGTAATTAATCCACAATAAATAAGACACAATAAATAGGACAGTTATAAAAAAAATTATAATAAATATAAACTAAACTAAAATAAACCTAAAATGTATCTGTAGAAAAAAATTTAAATTTAATTAATACATTTCAGCGACTTTTTCTGCTATCGCAATACATTGTAGAGCATTTCAAAATAAGTTATATTCCCAAATTAAATAACAATGCTGACAGTTGAGCAGGATTGCTTTAAGTTGGCTTTGATCAAATGCTAAAACATTACCGGGTATGTCAAATTTAAATAATTATATAAAATATGTTATTTGATTATAATTATTTTTTGTAACTTACTGATTGAGTTTGCCAATAGTTAATTTAAAAATAAACTGTTTAGTAAATCAATTAATTAAACTAAATAATAAATAACTTTTGTACATATTTATTTTTACAGGGCATTTCAAAGTCGAGTCTGCTCGTTCAGCTGGTTTAACACACATGTTTCTTGGCTTTTTTGTGCGCCTCTTTGTCGAGTATCTCTGCCGCTCTCGTTGCCTCAAATAAGTTTTTGATAAGAAAGTTATGATGAGTTTTCCTCACACACACACACACACACACACACACACGCACATTGGTAGGGGGAGGAGGGAGAGAGAGAGGCAGGGGAAGGTGAAGGGGGGAACAGCACATGTACACACAGCTGTTGATTTTGGCCAAATTAGTGCAAACACGTCTTGTTTTGAGTTTGCGGGACGAAACATGTGCAACTAATTTGCAGTTTTGGCCAAAACAAAATTCCGACACTGCCAACTGGACGAGTACCGAGAATATGACGATGGCTTCATTAAAGGGCCTCCACTTAAAGAGCCTCTCGCCAGTCGCCAGTCGTCAGTCGCAGTCTTGACGGTGACAAACTAATTTACATTTCCGGCACAGGTTCAATTGCCGCCTCTACCGCCCGCACCGCCCCGCCCCGCCTGTCTGTCGACTGTCAAAAGTTTATTTATTTGACACCAAAAAAGTTGACACAGACACCAGTCACCCTACCAGCCTCCCTGCGTGTTTTGTGGCCGCAGGGCAGACGTGCGACAGGGCGTGGCATGTCACAAACGAAATACGAAATCCGATTTATTTGGCCGGCCCCAAAATTGGATTACAATTGAGTTGTAATTATGCGACAACAAAACGTTGTGGGGCACTTTACCATTTCCGCAACCCTCGAACGAAAACCCCCCCCCCCCCCTTGGTGACTACACCCCTGTTTTGGCTGCCGTGAAACATCTTTTGAAATTCGCATTTTGCATTAATTAAAACTGATTTAATTAAAGCCACGTCGTGTCGCTTTTAAGCATGCTACACTGCAAAACACAGGTTAGACATGCCATAAGCATCCCCTAACTCAGCAACGTTCCTCCCCCCCTTCCCAATCTCCTCTTCTATTTCATTACAAAGTGCTCTTGACTGGCTCCAAAAAAAAACAAAAAAAAACACAAGAATTCTTTACAACGAAAAAGGTGAAAGTTTAATTAAATATGCATCAAATGTGTGCATTTTGATTAAGGACCAAGTCAAGACACGACAGCCTGGCAAAAAGGACAACCGAGTCGTAAATATGCCAGCTACAGTAAACACTCATATGGCAGGCAAGATTATCTACAACTATGCAGTACCAGTGAAAGTGTAGCGAGAAAGTGAGAGCAGTGTTGAGCGCATAAATCACTTGGGATTATTCAAGTTGTTAAGAACTCGGATTTTCATCTACAAAACACACGATTTGAATGTTAACTCTTGCTGTTAACAAGCATGCAGCGAATTTACCATAGAAACCTGGTGATAATAAGATATAAGACTAAAATCCTAATTTTTATATACTTGGTAACGAGAAACTATTCATTACTCGCTTGGCGTTGTATTTAATAATGAATTAGCTATCGAAAACATGGGAAAATTGAATCCATGGACTAAAGTCCACAATTTAATAACAAGTAAGTAAACATTTCACGCTACTCGTTACATTTTACAACGATCTGCTTCCCAATTTAATACTCATAACATTTTATATCATAATTATTCTTGACAGCGCTGTCCTGATCTCGCCATATTAAAAAACATGACTCGCTACCCGTTACATTTTAGAACATGTTTAAAAGGAATTACTCGCTACTAATTCCAATAAATTTATAGTTTCATTTAAATATGACCATATCGAGTGCGGCTGTCGAAAAGTCTTAGCCAATTAAAGTACTCGCCATAACATATTGATAGTCATCAGATATTTCTATAGAACATTTAGCCATTTGTATTTGTTCATTCCCAGTATAGTAAGCTTGGCTGACAAGATCCAAATTCGAGTGTATAATTTGAACAAAGGGAATTTCCCATATTTTACTTAATTCTTCTTTTGGGGCTTTTAGTTTTACCTTTCTTCTCTTCTCCACTAAATTTCGGTACAGCCAAAAACAATAAATAAAAAAAAAATATTTAAAAAAAAACAAGCAGACAAAAAAAAAAAAAAAAACGTAAAATAAACGAAATAAAAGCGGAACCACAAAGGGCGATATTTTAAACTAATCATAAAACCGCAAAGGAATCGAGTGACATGAATCCGCCACAAGCCACGAGACAAATGAATGTGCGACAACGGCGCATTCAACAGGAGCTGCACTGGGGCCCCAATGAGGAGCAGCCACAGGAGTACGATCGCTTCATACCGCCGCTGGTGGCCGCTCGGCTGCAGCTCGAGAATCCCCTGGATGTGGCACGATTCGTCCAGAATTTACGCATCATCCTGCAGCGTCAGCGCGTCCACTTCGATATGGGCGAGGGCGATGGCTTCCACGTTTGGAGCTGGCGGCTGCCGCCACGTTCCACCGATCAGGACGGCGGTGGCGATGAGTTGCGACCTCGTCGCCGGCAACAGCTTCAACAGCCGTTGGCAGTGAGGCATTTAATACAAGACTAGCAAACAAAAAAAACCGATGGCCACTTGCTGCAAATTCCTTCTTTGCGGCAATCTCAAAACGGCCTCTGTCGCAATCGTAATAATATCGATTTGTGGAGCGTCTGAATTGCGACGAAATCAAACAAAACAAACAAACATTTGTTACCAAAGAATAGGTATATTACGACCTATATATATATATGTATATACATATATAAATATATATATATGTGTGTATATATATGGTATAGAGCCAATGTCTTAACTCTTTCGACATCATCATATTGTGTTTTAATTTTTATGATACCTCTACTTTTATTATGTGCATCCCTATCAATGTATTTTTGGTTTGCTTCCCTGTCTCGTGTGGATTGTTTATTTCTGGCTAGCCGATGATGATGATGACGATGATGACGATGATGACGATGATAATGACAATGGTTGTGTGTTGATGATACTCTTTCACGCATACAATAATTTCCTGTTCAATGAGCAATTACCGCAATAAAGATACATCTCGGCTCGGCTACTCGCCATTATAATACGCATCGCAGCAGGAAATCTATCTATCACCGCCTCGCTCTCTAATAAACCAGACACAGCTGCAGACAGGACTAAGCTATACTATACTTTGGGGTTCACGACAATGACGTTGCCGAGTGGAGTGACAACAGACGGTCTACAAAATACTAGAATAGGAAAGAAAACAGCTCAGTAAACGCAACTCAATTGAAACTCTGCACACAGCGTATTGTAATTGTTTACCCATAGACCATCGAATCGGAGGGCGTGCCAAAAGCATTGACATTACATCCATTTTTTTTGGGGGGAGGTAGACCGTAATTGAGCAACAACAAAAGGTAGTAGCTTCAATTGACTCCACGCCGAGAGTCATAGAAAGGAGAGAGTGTGTGAAGGGGCGACAACAGTCGGCAAAGTGAAGAGTATAAAACGTGACATTAACTTCTCTTCGTCAACAAGTAAACTTGATGAGTGCCTTCAAAGACTTTCTGCACCCCTATAAAGTCTGCCATTACTTCGTTCAGCTTTAATAGAGATAGCTGAATATAACCCAAGAGCTATTAAATATATTTTGGAATCCGAAATTTTAGTGTGAATACAAAAAATTAATGCATTATAAAAATGGGACGCCGAAATTTGGTTATTTTCATATAATAATTTACTATAATGAATATAGTAAAAGATGTTTTAAGTTACTCCAACTAATCAGTAAAGTTGAAGAAAAACATAAAAACTTAATCATAATTAAAAAAAAAAAATTGGCAATAGACGACATTATAATAATATTATTATAATTTTAATAGACTTCTACTAACAGTTGAGATTATTATTTTCAGAGAATAAATATTAAAGACAAACATTAAATATAAAAATAAATGTAATTATCTCGCAATACTTATAACATAAAATAAATATTTAAAAATAAAATAAAACACATCAAAATGCGTTTACTTATTTTTTGTTGTCCAAACTGTTTCCTCAACTTGAGAGATTTCACAGAAGCCTACTTGAAGATGCTTATGCTGTTCTATCCATATAACTCCATTTGAAATGCTTTGACTCTGATGCGCCCCCAACATTTAAGCCTTTTGTAAATTTCATCAGCCATCAATTAAGTCAAAGAGAATGCGAATATAATAAATCCTCGACACGATTGAAAGGTCGAGGAGTTTGCCTGCCGGCTGCCTGCTGCTTGACTTAGACAGCTTCGCTGTCGTTGTGCTTTTGCACATTGGAAATGGAAATAATAGTCTTTGGGAGGGTGGGGAAAAGGGGGCAGGACACAAAAGAAAAACTAATGTAATTATTATCGATTGCCTGAAGTGAAATAGTAAGTACATGCTAGCGAGATGCCATCCATATGGAGTGCAGCTTTAAGGCTTCAATGAAACAGTTCATTGCTTAGAGTTGGGCCAGGGGGTTGGGCTTGGCGGAGGAGGGGCGATGGATGTATGTGCGAAGTATCCACGAATCCAGTCAACAGCTCGCTTCGCAGTTGCCATTAGCAGACAATGTCGAGCTGTCAGACAATTGCACGGCGGAACGGTGGGTTTAATTTTTATACCTTCTACCAGCATAGGGTATTCTAAATTTGGGCCAGCACAAAATGTATGTGAAGGGCAGAAGGAAGCATCTCTGATCCCATAAAGTATATATTAACATATATTCTTAATCGGTCGATCAGTCAGTCACCTAAATGCTAATTATCTTTCTACATGTTTTCTACATAAAAGTATATTCGTATATCAAATACAGTTTTTGACATAAGGCTGGAATACCATCGTTCAATAATTGCTTAATTTTTGATATATTGGCGGTATATTATCGGCACAGTTTTGGTATACCATCAGTATTGTAGGTATATATTATGGTATTTTCTTGACATAGTGCCGGTCTATTATTGTTATAATTCTGATATATTTTGTACATATTATTGGCATTTTGTTAGTTACTTATAATATTTGCATCCTCTCGAAATGGGTAGCGGGTATCTCGCAGTCGAGCACTCTCGACTGTAGCTCGTAGCTTTCCTACTGGTATTTTTTTGTTTGTGATGTGGAAAGAGATTTTTTGAGTGGGTTGTGAGAATTGGGTGGGCTGATTGGTTGGAACGGTTGAGATAGGATATGGGAGATGAATAGATGGGTGGGATGATGGCATGCAACATGCTGTGGCGGCTTTTGTTTTGTTCATCAGCAGCACATTTTATTGCTTTATGCATTTAATGAAGTGTTGGCTAGAGGGAAGCAACCCTTCGCTTTCACTTTTCACTCGGCCTGACAGGCAGCCCAGCAACATATCAAACATTTCTGACAGCCCAGCAGCATTGCCCGACTGTCTGTCTGTGAGTCTGTCTGTCTGCTTGACTGACTGACTGACTGACTGACTGGCAGACTGATTGATTGACTGCACGACTTGGAGTTGAGTCTCGCTCGCATGTAATGCATAAAGAATGAAGCTTAAATAAAAGTTGGGAGATGAGAAATAGGATTAACTTGTCACACAATTGAATTTAATTTTCCATACAGAAAGCATCTTAAAAACCATTCCTCTGCCAGACAGCAGCAACAGCAGCAGCTACTTCGGTTCTGCTGTTTTTTGGGGCTGAATTCCTGTTGCTGTTGTTCGAGCTATTGTTGTTGTTGTTGTTGCTGGCATGGTCTATTACTTTCACATTGGGGAATTGAGCAGTTTCATTTTTCTCGTTCTTTCTCACATTTCAGTTTGGAAAATGCTTTTGTGGTAATCTTGTGCTACGGTTTTGTAATGAAATTACTGGCTCCACAGATTTGTCAAAGCAATCAATACTCTCTCTCTCTCTCTCTCTGCGTTTGCTCTCCATTGGGGTTTTGGCAAATTGAAGAGCCGGTTAACCTTTTTGGTGCATCTGATTGATTTGACTGCTTGAAAGCTGACGAAATAGCCTGGGCAAATAATTTGTGCCAAAATTTGGCTTCTGTCAACGGTGGGTGAAAATCGCATTCAACTTCGTTTCAATTCGAATTTGAATGACAAGGCGAATGATTCAAATCGAATATGAACGCTCCATAAGCAGGCATCACAGACAGACTTTTCAGCAGAGTTGTTTTAATAAAGCAGTTATTAAAAGCAAATGTTGATCGATGTCAGTCTACCAGGAACTATAATTGCAAACAAAAGCCTCGTTTTCAGCATTAGAGACTGCATTTTTAATTATGTCAAGTCATCCATCATTGATTAGTTGACTGATTGACTGCAATACTGCATCACATCGGCCCTCAGCAAATGGGCCTTTGTGCGCTTGTTGCTACAATTTTAAAGGACATCGGCTATGCGACTCACATGGCAAGCATATTTGATCCTTTTGATTAGCGACAACAAAGAGTGCCAGACGTTCATTAACTGTCACACAAATCTGACAATCGCTAGGCCAAAGAGCAGCAAACAAAACCAAAAAGGGGAGACTGGGTTGTGGTGACATATGCCAGCAGTCAGTAGTCCAGAGAGAGGTGAATAGAAAGCTTAATTAAATAGTTGGATATTTGTATAGCTGCATTGAAAATGCTTTTGCCTTTACCGCTGCCGTTGCTGTTGCTGTTGCTTTTGCTTTTGCTATTTCCTTGTGCCTGGCTCGAGTTGAGCTCACATAAAAATGTCTAATCCATTTGCCCGATACTTATGCACGCCTGCACTCTGGGGATTAATAAACGTGGCCCAGCTTGGAATTGTATCAACCACCAACCACCAACGCCGCACGTTGCACGTTGCCAGCCAGCCAGCCAAATCAATTTCAACTGTCAACTGTCAATCAGCCAACGATTCAATCACGCAACGCTCTGGGATTCCAGCGTCTTCATGCCACAAGTTGCACAAAACGCTTTTTGCGGTTCAGCTTTAAAGCATTATAAATTATGGAAGGGCCCTTTCCCAAACAAAATAAAGTAACAATGCTACAGACGAAGAGGCTGTTCGACTTTGACATACCTGTTACCCAGTTTTTAAGAATACTTAATACCAACAAATATGGCATAAATATACCAACAATTTACCAAATAGTATATTTGCTATAAGAATATACGTATATGAAAACACCTACCTACTGCATGAATACTAAATACCAACAAATATGGCAACCAAAAATTTACCAAACAAGTATATTCGCTATAAGAATATATATGAAAACATTTCATGTTATTATACCCGTCTACTCTCTGGCTACCGGGTATAAAAATACCGTCCGAAGCGACACTATAAAACAAAAAAAAAAGGGATATGAAATGCCAGCTCGTCTCCGTTCTTTTTTTGGACTTTGGCTGTTGCTGTTTCAGCTTTTAGTGCTTCTGGTTTGTGGGCATTATTCATGTCGCAAACATTTGCTCAAGAGATTTTTATGAATTACTCGGCACAATCGCTACAATTGTGAGGCATTCACAGCCATATTTTTGGCCTACACTGATTTTTATTGCAATATACGAGTTCGTATTACCATTTACAACTCAGCGCCCCAACTCCCCCGCCTCCCCACAACACTGGACTGCTTTGCTGGTGACTGCAGCTTTAAGGGTTTCTCTGGCCCTCGGGCCGGGGCGACTTTTCACTCGACAAGCTGCTGTTGGTGCGGGTCACAGCTAAAATTCGCAGTCAAAACACATGTCACGTATTCCGCTCGTAATTATGGCAAACGTGAGAAATTTCGTTAAGATTTTTCTTGGCACATTTTCATACCCTAACGCGATAGAGAGTATTGTCAATTCGCAAATATTCTAATCAGCATGCAGCATTTTGTAGTACATTTTTACCACAAAGTATTTTCGGACATATTACATTTGAATTCTACGTTAAATATTAATTGTATTTTATTCCAAATTCTATGCTAGCTTTTATGTAATATTATAGTAACATATTAATATGAATTAATCGATTTTTGTATGTTTTTGTTACTTCATAAGCTTGTTCTTTTATTTATCAGTATTAAAGAATAAAAACTTCATTCAATATTTTATATTTTATTTAATTTCATATACTATTAATGTATATTTTTGGATATTTTCTGTATGTATCTCAAATTGTTGGGCCCTGTTATTTATTTAACCAAATTGAAATATATTGTCAACATTCCATATTTGTAATAAAACATAATTTGTATAAAACATGATTTGATTTCCAATATTTTGGGTTATTTTGTATTTGTATTTTCTAAATGACCAAGATTCTATATTTGATATAATTTTTTGCATTACAGTATTTTTTTATTTATTTTTCTGCCGTTTCACGCTAGTTTTTGAAGCGATAGAGTGTTTTAACTTCAACCTTTTCAAGTTACAGTTTCGATTGCTGGCTTTGCATTGTTTTCGTTGTCGTTGGCTGCCGGCGTTTGCCTTTACGAGTAGGCATAATTTTTGGCACTTTCATTTCGCTTAACAAGTCAGTTGGTCCTTTTCCCGTTTATTCCCCTAAGCTGCTGTGCCCTGTGTCAAGGAGCTGCATGTTAACATGTGTATTCACTTTTAGACATTTACATTTGGGATTTGAACGGCAGCCGAAGGTTGTGTGCTCCACCTGCAAAAATTGTTATTTTGTCGCCCCCGAAATAATGCTTTGACCTTTGCGCCCCGACAAACGAACATTAATCATAAACCCTAACAGTTCTTTATCGTTCCCAAAACAGAGACAGACAGCATAAATAATGATGATTATGTTTTAAAGTTTGTTTGTCAAGTATAGAGAATATTTGAGAATATTTGTCTTTATTAAAGAAACATTCTTCACTCTCGATTGAGTTTCTTAACTTAGTTCTCAATACACATTTCCTTAGGCAATGACATTGGCATTCGTGTTGCCTGCTGTCAACTGTTGCACATCTTTTGTCAACTGGGCTATCAACGCATTCACTCGACGCACAAATTCCCTGACGAGTCCAGAACGCGTACTTGGCGCAGTTGTTGTTGCTTCAGTTGCTGTTGCCGTTGCCGTTGCACATGTTTGAGCCATGCTCCACATAACCAACACTATTTAAACGAGTAATCAGTCTGAATTGTTTTGTACATATTACTTGCAATCATTTCCACTTACAGCCGAGCAGCAGTATTAGCACAAATGTGAGTTTGTGTAGCATTTTGGCTATGAATATAACTAAAGCATTTCGGCAATGCCTCTGGCCATAAATAGTATTTTGGCCAAGGGATGTTTACGTGCTCGTTGGGATTCTAAGAAATACGCACGTAGGATAGCGATTAGACGATCCATAATTATATATATATATGCGTATTATAACACCACATTAGTTATGCCAGCAACTGATGGTAACCTAATTTTGACTTTAACACAATTTATTGGTAACTTTCAAATCAAATTCGAGCAGTTGCATTTCACATTCAACATTATTGATTTTTATGCCCGATAAATTTTGGTCAAAAGGCATTAACTATTTATATTTTTCTTGTTAGTAACCACTCAATAAATGAAATTAATATTTGAAAACAAAAAAAAACTCACAAAAAATAAGTTGTAAATCTTGTAGCAATTAACAACATTAAATAATCAATTCCTGCTTGTCAAATTTTTTACATTTCAACAAATGTTTTCTTGTTGCAAAACTTAAAGTGTTTACTAAATACATCAAAAACATTTTTCGCATCCTCCCAAAATGAAAAGCGAATAATTCACATTCGACCTAGATTTTCATGCACAAATTTCGAAGTAGCAAATAGATAAAATTCATTTTATATTTGCAAAATTTGTATTCATATTTTTTCATAATTATTATTGACTAAGTGAGAAACATTTTGCCAAGTATTTTTCAGCCAGAAAGCAAATTTATTGCAAATTTATTTGTACATAATTTTTTTTTACATATTTTCAAGTAAGAGATATTTAAAGAATTTTTAGTGATTGATTAAACAAATTGCTTTGTATTTTGTATTTAATTTTTTAGCCAGCCAAACCACTAACTGGGGCCAGTGCTCCTTGAACAGGTCCATTAGGCACCACACTTCCAACGACACCACTAAGTGCGCCAGTTGCAGCACCGACTCCAGCATTATTAATCGCGCCCAGTGGCAAACCACCTGCGATGTCGCCACCACCGATAGGTAAACCAGATAAGGGCAATCCTGGACGCGCTGAGATGGCAGCAAAGCAATAGACTAAAAATGCATAAAATACGTTGAGCAACAAAAAAAATATTAATTCAATTCTATTTGACTTACCGCAGAGGACGAGGGCGACGAGCATGATCTTCTTGAACATTTTTGCAGGATATTTGCGCTGTTTGTTTT
This sequence comes from Drosophila formosana, assembly GCA_035045625.1. NCBI lineage: Eukaryota > Metazoa > Arthropoda > Insecta > Diptera > Drosophilidae > Drosophila > Drosophila formosana. The sequence goes on along the minus strand of JAWNOW010000143.1, from coordinate 1,477,278 downwards.
GCGTTGCCTGAAGGTGTTTCAACTGTTTGCTTCAATCGGCAACTCACTGACTTTTATACCCGAATATCGTGCACGACTTTGATCTGTTCTACAGCACGTAATTTTAGACAATTTTAAAGCGTGCTTCCAGCCCAACAGACTATTCTCCCTTTCCCTCTCTCGCTCTCTCTATCTCGCTCTTTGTCAGACTGCTTCATTAATTGGTTTGTGCATAATACTCAACATGCACAATGCTTATTCATAACATAATTTAATTTCATAATAAGCTCATGTTGTGGCACCCTGTTCGCAATGCTTTTGTTTATTTCATTTACTTTTTTACCCATTTTTGTTTTGTTTTATTTTAATTACATATGTTCAAGTCGCATTTAAATTTGGTCACGTTTATTTTAAATAATTACATTTTTAACATTCTGCACGACAAAATAAACTTGAGAATGTTTCTAGTTGCAGACTGTGCAGATACCCTGCAATTGCAAGCTTTATCGAAGCACAACCGATAGTGATTTATGAATATACATACATTTATATCCAATCACGTTTCATCCACCACAATTGTTTTCTTGTTGATTCAAATATTGTAATAAAATATGTTAATAGCTTCAAATATTATTTCCATTAATAGAAATAATAAAAGAGCAAAGTTTTTTTTACAAAAAAAATGTGACGTAAAAAATCCCTGTTATCAGTCATTTTAGGGTATTTCCGAGTCTGCAACATTCCGCAGTTGCTACATTGTATATTTATACTAATCGCTGGCTTAATAAGCCGAATGCATTTCACACTTATTAGTATGGAACGTGAGCTATGACAAAATTACAAGGAAGAAAGCACGAACCAAGCTATCTAAACAACAAAACTAACAATATATTATAGTAAATGGCAAGTGTAATCAATTTTATTTTATTTTTTTAAGGTAATTAAACAGCCGCCAGCTGTTAATACAAATAATTGTAATAGTGTAACAATATAGCAGTATTTATACCATGCCATCAAAAAATTTGTAAAGCTGCTTATATTCATAAATGCATTCATGAATACAGCTGAATTCAATAAGTGATATAAGACAGTTAGAGTAGGAATTTTGAAAAAGAAAAACACAACAACTCTGTTGGGTAAAAATTGTATTTTATTTTTGGTAGGCTCAATCAGAGCATCGATCTTTATTGAGGGCAATTTACGTGCCTGTTGGAAAGCAGACAGCTGAAATTGGGAAGCAAATGGGTTTTTGGTCGGATTGGCTTCCGTTTTGTTGGTGCAGTGATTGTGAAGAGTTCAACACGTGGTTGCTATCGTGTCTTTCCGGCACCGAAGATGCTGCCGGCAAAAAAGCGACATTAAGATAGCAACAACAATTGCATAGTTTTGATGTGTAAAATGCGTGTGTGTGTGTGTGTGTGTGTGTGTGTGTGTTGATTGTTATCTGATAAGTAAAGAGCTGAGCTCACGTAGTTTGCCGCACACGTTTCCGTGCGACGTGTGCGTTCACATCAATATAAGAATCCATCAGATGCGCACAACGCAAATCAGTTCAATTAGTTAAATTTATAGAGCAGCATCGGTAACGTGAACGGCAACGGCAACGGCAACGGCAACGACAACTTCAACAAACCAAAAGGCTAATTAAGGAATGACTAGAATGACGATGATGATGATGATGACGTGGCCAATTTGGGCAGCACGTCGTCAATTAATTGCTCTCGTTGTGGTGACAACATTAGGTAATTAGTGTGCCATGTGGTCGACCTTCTCTAATTGATTTTCAGTCAGTTTTGCCGAAACTAAACTCTATCTCTCGCCTCTCCACTTGCAGCCTGCTGTTGCCAGTTGAGTGCGGCACAGCAGAACTCCACGTTTGTTGCCACAATTGTCAGCTCGAACAACACGCTGCAGCTGGCGAACGAGACGCGGCTCAATGAAACGATAACTATCAACATCAGTGAGATTATTGCCACTGCCGATGAGGCGGCAACAGATAACTCAACAACGACAACAACAACAACAGAAGCAGCCATAACAACAACAGTGGCAAGCAGCACAACGGAGGCAACAGCAACTTCTTCTTCATCAACTGCTGCTACAACAGACACATCAACAACAACGACAGCAGCAACAACTAGCACAGAACCGACAGCAACCTCCTCAACTGCAGCTACTACCACAGACTCCACATCAACAACATCCACAGCAGCAACCACAGATACAACAACAGAATCCACAGCAACCTCCTCAACTACAGCAGCCACCACAGAACCGACAGCGACCTCCTCAACTACAGCTGCTACCACGGACTCCACATCAACAACATCCACAGCAGCAACAACCAGCACAGAACCGACAGCGACCTCCTCAACTACAACTGCTACCACGGATACATCAACAACAACCAGCACAGAATCCACAACAACCTCCTCAACGACAGCTGCTACCACAGCAACCTCCTCAACGACAGCAGCTACCACAGACACATCGACAGCAGCAACAAATGCCACGGAGCCCACAACGGCAGCTGCAACAACTACAACAACTGCAACGACGACGACAACTCTGGAGCCTTTTTCCATGGCGCCATATCCCACTGTTTATGGACAGTTGGCAACCCTGAACATGGCCAGGCAGCTGCGCAAGCACAAAAAGATGCGCTCGGGGCGCAAAGGACGCAAATTTCGGCGACGTCGCACAACAACAACATCGTCGACAACATCAACATCGACAACAACAACATCCACAACAACAACTCCATCGCCCATCGATGACGACAGCAATGACAACGACAATGACACAGATAACGATAATGATAATGGCAATGAGGATGTGAGCATCTCGGCTGATGATTTAATGCTGTTGGAGCCGCTGCCAGAGTTGCCACTCGAACTGGGCAACATCAACAATCAGCGCATTGCGCAATAGGCTCAGTGAGAACCTAAAGATAATACACAATTAATTACAGTTAATTAACAAACAAAAGGCAGCATATTATAGCAAATATCTACATACATATTTATAAATACATTTTATACTCTTTTTAAATAAATAAACAAAAAACAAAAATGTTTTTCTCGGTTTTCTGCTGAATTAACTCGAAATTTTGATAAGCGTCGCGCGACCAGAACAACCCATTAACAAGCCAGAAAAACAAAAAGAAAACAATTGATATCAGCTGACAAATTGTTGTTTAACAATGCATAAACTTGACTTGATATTTTTCGTAGACAGCAAATATCTGAAATGAGATCAGTGTGAATACAGCTTTATAACATGATATAACTGCAAACAGTCGATAAGCAGAGCTTCAAGATATGAACTTCTGAATTAAATGGTCGTAATTATATATTATAATAATATGAATGAACTTTAATTCAAATATAATATGTAATATTAATTTTAACTTACAATAAAATATAATATAAAATTATAATAAATATAGACTTACGAAAAGACATTCAAATAAAAATCCCAATTTATGATTTCCTTGAATTAACATAGTAAGAATTTTAACGAAAAATCGGATTATCAAATACAAATTGTAATTAATCGTTAGACTTTCAATTAAATTTAATACAGTAATACTTTAGCTGGTTCACAGCTTAAAATTAATTTATTCATTCCCAAGCCATTTTGATTTAAATATAATATGATTATTTCAAACCAAATAAAAAGTTTTGCAACAAAACATTTATCAAGTGAATCATGCCTGTATTTTTGTGCTAACAGGGAGAACTTTTTAGTCACATTTGTTGTTCAAATATAAACTCAAAATATTTTGCAATCAATTACGTGTATAGTTTTTTCATTTGTGACTAAAGTTCATTATGCAAAACAAGGTGATGAAAATTTTAAAAAATTACCACAACACATTTCTATATTTAATTTATATTTTTGTATGTTATTCTTTTTAAACAATAGCAAAATTATTTTCTTGACAGAACCTAATTTATAAAATAATCAAAAATTTGTGTACAGTTTCACAATAGGAAAGTTTTTGATTGCTTGAGATATTTCTGGGCTAAAATGTGCGATTTGCTTATAAAAAGACTTTGGTATTTGTTGTTCACTTTCAATATGCACTGTTGATGTTTAGGCAAAAAACAACAACAGCAAGAGCAACAGCAACACACTGGTAAACAGCAGTTGGTGTGCAATTAATTTAGCAAACTGTTTGCTCAGCACAAATAGCCACACACACACACACAGCACGTGAGGCAAGCTCGCATATATTTGCTTGAAGTTCGAGGAGCAGGCGTCGATGGAGCGGGAGGGAAGGGGAGGGGCGACTGAGGCAGCAGCCGGCGCACGTTTCACTCTCGGCTGCTGCTGCCCCCGCTCAGTTGCTTGGCCATGTCCAGGCGCACTAAACAAATACAATTTAACTTCCACTTTCAACACACATCAACACACACGCCGCCCCCTCACACACACACACACACACACACACACACACACACACACACACACACACCACCCCCCCAGCCCCTCTGCGTGGCCCTGATAATGGCCAGCAGCCAAGTCAATTAGCGTCGCTGTCAGGCGAGTCCAGGGCCAGGATCAGGGCACAACCAGTGTCGAAAGTCCTTGCGAAAACGCATTCAATTAAAGTTGACCCTCGCTGAAAGTTCCTTTTATTTTTTTGGGCCAGTTGTGCAGAAATTATTGCCCCCCAAAGAACTAAGTGCGAAAACTACAGTCCAGAGCGACGCTGCTCGACTGAGAGATACCCGTTAACAATTTTTTAAAGAACATATTCCTTATTTTAAATATTTGCTTACTACTATATTAATAAGAATACATATTAAAGAAAATAATAATATGTATGTATCATGTTGTTAAAAAAAGAAAAATATAAAATAGACTTGTTGAAATTTTAGTCAGTATCTATAATGTTTATGTTATTACAGATACTAACAATAATTTTTTAAAAACCAATTTTATATTTTTCTGCCGCAGCTGCATTCGCGTAATATTGGTTAAGCGACAATATATATTTATTTAATCATTCAAAAGTATTAAATTACTCCAAATTAATCATTATCATATAATTTGTATAATACAGCTAAAAGTTATAACGTTTTTATTATCATTGAACTACACACAACTAATTTTTCCCAGTCCCGTTTTCAAATAATAAAAATATGATTTGCATATTAGTCTATGAGCTTGCATTTTTACAATAGAAAATTATAGTCAGATGGAATTTGAAAATTTGCATTCAAGGATAAATTCCTGCTTGTCACCAAGTAATCATGGCCTTCTAGCCGTTGATTGCCGGGGATCAAAAGAACTCAGGGAGCGTGTGAGAAATACTTAACTCATCGTGTAATCAAAGTGACAGCTGACCAGAAGGGGGCATTGAACTGCACCGTGAGGCGGGGAGGGGAGGGGAGGTCTCGACTATCGCGCCGTGTGTCGAGGTCGAGCAGAGCGAAGCGACGAGAGCAGATTGAACGCTTTGAATGCACACGTGCTTATCAGCTGTGAGGCAGCACGTGCTCCATGGAAGCTTGGAAGCTGCTTAAAAGACGCTAACGGACCAGCTGCAATACACACAGCCCCAGCAGCAACGCAACGAGCAACAATGCATGCAACACTGAAGCAACAATTGGCAATCCTGCTACTCGCCAGCCTGGGTAAGTGCAACAGATTCTCTCTCTCTGTCTCTCTCTCTCTTCACAATTGAACTTCAATTAAACTCAATTTTGTATTGCAGCATTTGAGCTGAGTTCGGCTTGGCTGCTGAAGCTGCCCAAACTGGAGGATCTGGTGGAGAAAATGGACGAGAAGAAGCAGAAGGAGCAGCTGAAGAAACTCGATTTTCTCAATTGGTTCGCGGACAAGGAGGAGAAGAAAGTGGACGAATGGGAGAAACTGAAGCAATGGTTCGAAGATAAAAAGCTAAAGGAGCTGGAGTTCTTCGAGAGCAAGAAGGACAAACTCGACGAGAAGCTGGAGAACAAGCTGAAGAAGAAGAAGAAGCCGAAGACACGCACCACAGCAGCCGATTGCTACGAAGTGGCAGCAACCACCGAGAGCACCGCATACGAGGAGAAGTATCAGCAGGCGGAGCAGGAGGAGGAGGCAGAGGTGGACGAGGAGGTGGGCGTGACGCAGGAGCAGCCTTGCGACTGCAAGCAGAAGAACAGTGTGCCCAGCGCGTACGATGTGCGTGAGGATTACGAGGATGGCATTCGTTATTTTACATAACCGCCAACAAGCATGTTGCATAATTACGTTTTTAATAAAAAAAAAAATACATACATATATATTTATTTTATGAAAATACTTACGCTGGAGCCCCGCCCACAAAAGTGCCTGGCATATTATGTGATATTTGTCTTGACTGACGCCTGCATATCATTTGCATATAAATTGAATTGCCAGCTTTCGTTTCATTTCATTTCGTTTCGTTTCGTGTCGTTTCATTTCTTCTCTCCCTCTCACACAGCCAATATTTTATACATATTGCGCTAGAAATCCTTCATGCCGAACACTGCTCAGTTCACCCCCCTTGCCTCCAGGTGGCGTCGCATCGGTTCAGCGACGCTTCATCAAAGTTGTCAGCGGCGGCAATGACACATTGTGCCCATTATTTGCATAACGCAAGAGACACGGCAACCCACTTCCACTCCCCTTCCCTCCCCTCCACCCACAATCACTCACTTGCTCTGCATATCAGTGTGTGCCGCAAAGTGGTTTATCCTGTCGTTAGCATAGACAACCAAAAGCGAAATAAAATTCGCAAAAAATTTAAGAGAACATCCAAATTGCTAAGAAATGAATGCACCCTAAATAGATCGTTTGTAAGAGCAGCACAGACGGTTGGTTTTAATTTACATTTGGCATCTCATTCACACATCTACAAGAGCAGCTCAACTCAGATAAATGCAATTTACTTGCGATTTCATTTACGCCCACGTGCAGCATTATAGCTGCGCACTTTGGCACGGCCAAAGTGCAGCTTATTGTAATAAATGAAGTCTGGCCACTCACCTAATGCAAGACGAATAAGTCGAATTATTTAATTCACTCAAAAACACATGAACAAAAAACACTCACACTTGCACTCTTTTATTTCTCTCATTTGCATTGCTTTACACACTCACCCACACACACACACACGCATGCAGCGCACAGCAACGTGAAGTGGATAGGATGGCGGAGGGAGAGATAATATCGCTGAAATTTTCAGCGCAGCGTCACTTTTCACCATAACCTCACTTTTGAATTTGCACACGAAAAAAAAGGAAAAAAAAATGCACTTAGCATATTTATTAATTTGCACGTGTGCAGCAGCAACACCGCACAACAAATGGCGCATACACTAGACACTTCACTTACAAAAAAAGAACTATTTAAAAAACACATTTACATTTACCGTTATAAAATGCGCAACTTCCGCGAAAAACGACCGCGTTGATTTCCTGCCATGCGTAGACTGCTGAAATGCTCTTACTCTCTGCTCTCAGCAAATTCCTTCGAGCCGAGCTGCCCTCAAAAGCCGATCGCCTCTAACGAAGGCTTTATGCACAGCGAATGGCGAAAGTCAGAAAAGTAACGAATGATCGACTTGACTCTTCACTCTAATTAAAAGCAAATGCTGACTTGGGCGCTCGTTTACAAAAATAACAAATGTTCTAATAAAGTGAGAGGATGTGCAATCGTGATGGGGAGAGCCAATTAACCAAGGATGACTGCCAATTGTACCAAATTCGGTTAGGTGTACCGAACAATGGCAAAGAATGTACCGCGCAACATTGTGCCGAAAAATGTTCGGCCCAAATGCACCAAAAGTGGCCATCTTTAATTAACTAAGGACGGGTGTCTACTACAAATTGTACAAATTTCGATTTACTTAAGCGTATCAAACGCTGATGAAGGAATGTACCTTGCTAGATTGTACATATGTTAAAGTGTACCGACAGTTTGGGTACAAATGTACAAAACGTGGCCACCTTTAAGAAACCAAGGACTGCCTGCTGTCATCTGCAAATTGTACCAAGTTCGTTGTAAATTGTACCGAACGATGAAGAAGAAAATATGTACCGCAAAGTGTACCGACAGCTAGGGTCCAAATGTACAAAATGTGACCATTTAGATTATCGAAGAGGTGTGCGGGGGAGTGCAATAGGCAAAACGGGAGAGCGAAAGTCAAGAGTGAGCTGTCAAATTCAGCGGCTCATCAGTTGACGCGAAACCAAAGCACTGAGAGGACATCGCTCGGTTCAATTGTGCATTAATTTAATCGCGTGATCGGTTTGGTAAATTGCTTTTGTTACTGTTTAATGTTCAGCGATCACTTTTTTTCATGTGTGTGTGTAAAGCAATGTTCAATGTGCATTGCATAATGTTAATATGCAATTTATTTCTACAATTTTTTTCGTGTGCAAAGTTGAAGTGAAAATTTTTGCTTTTCTCTCTTCCCACTCTTCCCATCTGCGGCTGTCGATTTCTTCAGCTCGTATGTGTGTGTATGTGTTTGTGTGAAGCAAAGCAAAGTGCAAAGAAATAAAGCAGTTATAAAGTGCAAGTGTTGTTGTGTTTTTTTTCTTCATTTCTTTTTGGTGGTTGTCAAGCAAATATTTGAAGTGCATAGCGAAAGTGTGTGTGTGTGTGTGTGTGTAAGTGAGACAGCTGCTGACGCTGCGATGCATCATGCATGACGAACGCTGCTCTAACTAATGGAAATGCTTTTTGGTGAGTGACCGTATTATTTTATTGTATTAAAGCCACTTGCTAGGGTGACCATAATTGAATAAATTATATAAAAAGCTTTTTGGGGAATTTTCTTGTTTTCGAAAATTAATTTGCTTAAATATTGCCGTTGCACACGAGGGCCACAAAAAGCAAAAGTTTTGGCAAGCTGCTTAATGTGATGGACAGCTTTCCAAACGATTGCAAACAGCAAAATCAATAAGCAGCATTATTGGATTTTATGGCTAGCAATTAAAGAGCAGTTTTCCAGGGGATTTTCAGAGGGGAATTTGCCAAGCGGCGGCGGCAAACAATGCCCGAGGGGTAGTTGCAGGAGTTCTATTAGCTTATTTCGCACATTGTTAGTAGATTATAGAGGCTGCAAGTGGCCATCGTTCGATGATGGCCCTAAGCGGCTGTTTGCAGTCCCCAGCATAATCAGAATTGCGAATTTCGTATTTCGCCAAAACTATGATTATTTTCCAATTGTGATATCACAACTGAATAAAAGGGAGTGGAGTGTGCGATGTCATTCCAGTCAACTGTTACAAGAAACTTTGCAAAACTTCAAGACCCCAGACACCAAACTGCCGAATGGGGCAAGCAAATGAACAACGGTCCAGCCTACGACTTGAAACATAATATAAGAAAGGACAGCAACAAATGAGCGACTAAATAATGACCTATATAATAGCCAGTATTAACAATTCTATCACAATATAACGGCCATCATTTATTATATGGAAATATTTATGGAAATTTTCCAATTGATTTAATATTACGAAATAAGAATACATGATAAATTTTTCATCACAAAAATTTCAAAACTTTAAAATATTTCATTTAAAATTATAAAATAAGTTAGTTTATTTTATTAAATTACTTACATTTTACATTCAATAATACACTTAAGCAATTATAGTACTAAGAACTATGGTCGTCGACTCTATCGTTATCAGAATTATATTTCGTTTATCAGGTTGCAGGATTCTCAATAAGTTATCAAGAAATTTTACCATAATTTATGTTTTTAGTTAAAAATTTGTAAATTTCACAATTAAGTTAATATTGCAAAATTATATTCTAAATTTGCCTTCACTAAATTGCACACTAAATAAAAATTGGTACCATTTGTTTCGTACTTACCAAAATATGCCAATATTTATAAAGTTTCGTGCTTTTGCATCGCTCGACATTCAACAAACGCGCTGTTTAGCTACCCAATGTAACAACTTTGTTTCTTACAGGGTATTGACTTACCACATGAGTTGGACAAAGTTTTTCTGCAGCTTTTTGATAGCCCAATTTCTTTCATTGCTCGTCCGCAATTCTCTCTCTCTGTGGCTCTGTACTCTGATCGGGGGACGGGGGTCAATCTTGTTAATTTCGATTGCGATGGCAAAAGAAGCGGTAGAAGGGAGGGGGGGATGTCCAGAGTTGTCTGCCTAATTTCAGTACGTCGGCGGTCTTGGGGTCTCCCCAGCAACCACCCCCAGCAGCTCTATCTATGCCATCAATCCCATCTATCTATCTATTTATCTAACTGTCTGACTCCTCAGTCCGTCTGTCTGGTTGCTCGGTTGTTTTGGGGTTATGCACGCATGTGGCGCTTGGGGAGCGTCGAGTTGTGGAGCTGTTGTTGGGGGTTGGGATGGGGATGGGTTTCAGAGTCCTGTAATCGCAATTAAGATAATCAAAAAAGTTTTGACTGTGTTTTTACTTTCGTCTGAGACTTGCGTTTTCTTTCCCATTTTCCCACTTTCCCACTTGTTTGTTTTTTTTTTTATATTTTGGTTTTTTCTGCCTTGTCAAACTTCTTGCTCCAGTTGCCCCTCGTTTGTGTGTGTGTGTGTTGTCTTTGGGGTTAAGGGTATGCTGCAAGTTTTTGCAACGCTCAGAAAACTGTCGTCCATGGCTAAAGTCGTTGTTCAATTGCCAGAGCGACGAAAGCTGCTGTGATGAGGTTGTGGTTGGCTAACAACCAAAGCAAAAAACTAATTCTGGGGTATGTGCTGCTTGCATTCCAGATATCCTATTAATAAGTCGCTTACGCAAAGCAAAGTAATTATTACCATATTTATGGGGTCAACTCCAATTTAAGCCAATTTTATTATGCACTCAAGTTGCAAATAGTTTTGTGAAATTTTGAAAATTCCTCACAAATAATTAATATAAACTTCATTATTTAGAGAAGGTACAAAGCCAATAATTGTTACTTTTTTAAGCGATTATATAAAACTCAAGCAATAATTATTATTTTTTACTTATAATGATCATAGTCACTTGTAAAAAGGTCTAATACAACCCCAATGGGTATATAGCATACATTAAAAAGTTTAATTTTTGTAATTTGTCATATTAAAAATGCTGTATTGATTTTTTTATTTGCATACATTTGAAAATGTATTTCTATAAAATTACTTTATTATTGCTAAGCACATATTTAACAGCATTTTGCCTTATTGAGGCTATTACTTTAACTTTGCTATATATTTTTTTTATTTTTATTTTAACGCACTTATTTTATTATTTTGCTTCATTAAACTTATTTCTTTAAATGCATTAGTATTTTATGTATTTTTGAGGGTTATTAGCTGCATTAATTCAAATTATACATTTAAATCGCAAAAGATCTTTTTGTAATTTGATTTATTGTGGAGGAAATTTATACAATTTATTTCTATATTTAAAAACTTTAACTACACATAACTAGTCATAAGTTAAATCCAATTTGTGCTTATGAAAATCGTTTAGAACTTTAACTTAAAGCTATATATTGAACATATTAGAAAGCTAGTTGGAATTGTTGATACCCGCTGGGTGGAGTTTTATGGTTAGAGGGTATGTGATGAAAACTTTGTCTGGTCAAGATTGTTGGGCCAGTTGTTTGCTAGGATTTGCGCCAGGGTTGCCACGGCGCGTTTACTTTGTGCGCAAGTTGATGTCCAACAATGTTTTTGTTATTGCATACTTTGCGGCTATTATGAGCATTTGAAGTTCTCAGCCCGAAATTTGAAGTTTTATTGCGCCAGAAGAAAACACGAGCAACTAGCAGAAGGAAAACAGCAAAAACAGCAGCAGCAAAAGAAAAGCTGTGGAAAAACTCGAAGAAATTGTCGTCATTCCACTTGCCACAATCTACGGTTAACTCTGCACTTTTTTTTTTTTTGTATATGATTACGTTTTGCTTGCCAAAGTTGGCAATTAGCGCTCTGGAGTGGGAACCCTGAAGAGAGAGAGAGAGGGGGGAGAATGCAGTAAATCTGACAGAGATTTTCCAACTCATGGGCAACGAAATCAATTCAAATCAAATAAGGCAACGCATATATCACAGTCACAGACGGCCAGCAGCAGGTGAAAGTTTTGACACACACACACGCACACACACCCACACACACATGAACGGAAGCGGCATTTAGTTGTGCACACAAAGCGACTTCCGGACTTTGGCTGCGGATACGGATGCGAATGCGAATGCGAATGTGAATGCGAGCGAAACAAAATGAAAAGCCCCAAACGAAAGTTGGACATGAGACCCAACTCAAAGGGAATGCGTTGCGACAGGCGTCGAGACGTCGCACAGACGTGCCACATAATGTGGCAGACAGCGGGCAGGAAGAAGCAGCAATGTTAAAAGCAAAGGCAACAGCAAAAGATGAAGACAAAGCCAGCTAAGGGTAGCAACTGTCAATTGCTGATTGAACACTGCGCTACAAATTCAATTCCATTTGAACTTCACTTAAAAACTGTTGCAATTTATTAAAATTGATTTATTATTATTACAAAATTAAATTGTGACTACTTTTCAATATTCTTTACATTTACAATAGCAATTGTGCTTCTGCAATTGTTATACTTTGTAGGCATAGAAAATAGTTTTGCCATTTTGACATACATGATTTTGTTAAATTAGCTTTTTGTTGGCATAATGGGAACTTGAACCAGCACTTTTGTAGCTGCTTCGTTTTTTAAACAACTTTATTTTCAAAAAAATTACAAATAAAATACTTAACAATTCCTTTTGAATCTGACAAAAATGCTTTAAGATACAAGCAACTAATAAACATTTTAAATTTAGATAACAGAATCATTTTAGAAAATTATTATAATAATAAAAACAAGAAAATAGTTCAAATAGCAAATTTTACATATTTGTTTTTTTCATATATTTTATTTATGTATTATTAAAGTGAAAGTAGTGTCTTAAACTGAACGAACTTAGCCTTTGACTATTTCGAATCTTAAATACGCAGAGATTCAAAGTTAAAATATTAAATTTGCGCAGTTTTGCAGCCTAGTTTAAGCTGTGGGCAGCATCAAAGCGAAAAAGCAAGAGAAAAATCAGCATTCGAGTAGCTGTCTGAAGGGGTCAGCTTAAGCATTGCCACTGAGCATAATTTATGCAAAACTAAATTTGCACTTTAAGATTATATGCATAGGGCTGGAACTGGAGTTGTCAGACAGAGAACTATCGCTATGCATATTTCTTTGGCCCGAACGAATGCCAGCAATTAAATGGAACATGAAAATTCTCCGCCCAGACAGACAAAGTACTTGGCATTATTTATGGGTCTCGAGTAGTTGCGTTGAATGCAGGCCAAAAGCCGCGGGTCGAGACAGAAAGAGAGAGAGAGAGCTGCTTGAAAGCAAAGTTCTGAGAACCATTCACAATTGCAATTAACGTTCTACTCGAACACAGAGTCAACAAAATCTGCAGCTGAAACAAAAACCGACAAAAAGAAAAAAAAAAACGCTTGGGTCAACAGAAAATTTCATTGAATTCGCTTCGCTTGGCTGGCTTCAACTTTCGCTTTCCATTCCCCCAATTTCCATTTCCTTTTGCCCTGCACTGCCTTTGCTTTCGTTTTCGATTTGCATTTTCCTGGGTTATCGCCATTGAAGCAAAGCAAACAAATTAAATAATGTTAATAACAAAATCTTGTTTTCAACATAAACAGCAAATATGCAAATGACTTCATAACATTGAAACATGCTGAGAGCGCCAAATTACATCGAACAAACGATATGGATACGAATTTGATGCTGGACAAGACACAAGACACAAGACACGTGCCACAACCGCACAACGCAACCTTCAATGTAAATACTCCCACAACGGATGCATACTTCATATTATTTGTTGTTGGTGTTGTTGTGGTTGTTGCCAGTGGAGTCTGTCACCCAATTTGCATAGATCTGGCTGCTGTTCTTGAGGGTCTGTCAGGCACAGCTCCATGCTTACACAATGCGAAAAGCTTTTTTTGAGTAGGCAAAGATCAAATTGAATTAACAGCTTGTTAAACAAATGCCACTCCAGCTGTCTATTAATTACATTAACCAGCCTTTCAAAGGGCAACAAAAAAGTTGATCACGCAAAACAGGAACCGAAACTGAGCTAACGAAAAATCAATATATTATACATATATTTTGATACGTAATTTGTATTTATAACTCAAATATATGTTGCTAGCGAATACTGCACGATTTCTAAAAAGTCCTTAATTATTAAAGTAATTAGTACAAACTTCGTGTTTCTTCAAGCTTTCTTTTTAATTTCTGAAAGGTCTGTTAGATAATTCACACATAATAATTCACATAAAATTTAAATAGGCCTTAGACTATTTTTCAAGTTTAAGTTTAATTAATAACTAAAACTTTTCTACTCCTACAAATTTTTCTTTAACATTTACTTTCATTGAGATATTGTAATTCAAGGGAGTAAAAACTGCTCCGCTATAAAAATGCAACATTCAATATGTTATTTTTATAAATATTGATATTTGGAATTTAGGCGGATCTATTGCAATTTTTTGTCAATAATTTCACTGCTTAATAATAAAAGTAGATTGGGCTTAAATTTAAATATGTGTAATCACAAGTTCATCCAACAATTTGGCTGAAGTTGTTACTCGAACTCCTGCGGTTATCTTCTAGTCAACCTCCAACTTAGTAACGTTCATGTCAAGTTTGGGGAAAAAAATGAAAGAGAAAACTTTGACAGCAACCAGCAAAGCAGCCTAAGCATTATTTGGTGAACTGAAATCCCCTTTTCTTCGCATAAAAACCCCAGTTGGATTACGGACATCATCTGCGCATCATGATGGACTTATTCGCTCACAGTTTTGTTTTTTCCCCCAAATGAAATGGCAATAAAGATGCCCGGCCCAGGTATCTGTGGTTGCTCGGTTGGCTGCTGGATTTTGTTGGTCGGTCTCAATGGCTCGTATCACGGCCTAAATCTGTCAACCTCAATCAGTCTCAATCGTGCGCTTTAACCGAACATATTATTTAACCATTCCTGAATTATACGCTGAATTAAGTCTAGTTGTGGTTTACTGGATAGTTTCAAATGTTTGCTTTTTTGGCAGTGACGTATGGCAACTATTTGGCTTGCATCTAAGTCGCATTTTTGTATTTGTACTTTTCTGAACAGCAATAACAATAAAACACGAACACGATGTGGGGCAGACATAACATATGAATGAGCTGAGGATATTTTTAAAATAAGTTATAAATTCCTGACGGATGTCTGGAAAACTTGTTTTTCGTTTTTTAGTCCCAAAATATCTACCGATAATATCTTATGTATATTTATATAAGCACTTAAATATGTGTTCATATCAAAATTGTATGTATTTTTATTACATATATTTCTGCAAATATGTTTGTACATATATTTCATTACAAATGAAAATGAATTATTGAATTCCATATCAGGAGTTTATCGTCAAAATTAAGTTGAAATCTTGCAATCAAGCAGATAGCATCACTTTTAAATTGTGATAACTACGCGGTTTAATACAGATTTCTTACTTTTTTTTATTTTGAAATAATTTGCTGGTTTATAGAATAAGTAGCACAATTATCTGGCTCAGTTGAGCTGCTGCCTTTGTAGCTTTTCAAGTGCTGATTTGCTTATAAAGCTAATAATTGAATTCCTCTCAGTGTAGCGCCTGTTAGCTGCAATCGAATGCGTTTCCGAGTGCTGCTCAAGCATCAGCAAGTTTTCCTTTGCTTACCTATGTTACGAAGAGTATTGGATGGCGCGGATAATGCGAATTGCATTTTGATATGTTCAAATCAAGTTTGCGCCCAGACACAAGCAGCACAAGGAGCTGAAGACGAAGGCAGGCAATGGCATTACAAGCTGTAATCCCTGGTCGACACACAGGTGGACAGTGGAGGGTTGAACCTGAACCATGGATGGACGCGTTGGAAGGACCAGCACAGGATACAGCGGGCGGGTTTTGGGCTGCGAGTCCGGTGCACATCAGTCAGTCAAGTGTAAAATTAAAAAATGTCAACAGGAAATTCCGTTGGCAGCGCTTCAATTTTTCGCATTTGCTGTAACAAATTTTTCGCCTTTGTCCCCGTCGTCGTCGTTGTTGTTGTTGTTGTTGTTGTTGTTGTTGTTGTTGTTGTTGCAGCTACAACAATTGGCCACAAATGCAGGCAACTTTTCTATATAGCGCCGCTCGCAATTAGCAGGCTTCAGCATACAATGCTACCTTCTACTACCTTCATTTAAGCCACGGCTCGCTGCCCACCTAAAGGCATAAAGCCAGCAACAGTTTCAGAGAGAGAGAGAGCGGGGGAGAGAGCGGGGGAGAGCTGGATAAAAGCGCAAAGCTGGGCAATTTGTCAGGTTCTTTTAGCTGCCATGACAAATCGCTGTGAATACCCTTGACCAAAAAAAAAAGAGCAGAGAACACAAGGCCAAGTCGAGCTGAAGATGGAACGCTTTAAAGGGAAAGTGAGGAGTGAGAGAGAGAGAGGGGAAAAGAAGCTAGAACTAATGTCAAAATTCAATTGGAATTGACAATATTTGCTCCACAAAAAAGGCAAATAAAAACAAATAAGAAATAATACTATTATGCAAATGCCGCTGCTGAAAGTAAAAGCAAGACGAAGAGCGAGATGGAGCGAGCTAGAGCGAGATAGCTGTTAAGCAGCACCACAAAAAACAAACACATGTCGTGGGGGGAGGGGAGGGGAGAATTTGGGGATGATGTTCGATGTTGGTTGCCTTTTGGGTGGTTTTACATTCTTATCACATTACGTAACAGGCCGCAGACTTTGGCTCGCATAACATCAAGCGAAACACAATCGGGCAAGTACATATATAATATTTTACTATAGCCACATACGAGTATGCAACTTTCCGAGGGGGTGCGGTTGTGAATGCGGATACACGCATCACCATCATTCATTTAGTTGAAACCAAACCCAAAATGGGAGATGCGTCCGCTTGATAGCCGCCCTGGCATTTTGCATTGTTTTCATACATTTTAATGCGATTCTTTAATTTTCCTATGATTTCAAAATGCAAATTTCGCCTCGCACCAGCAAAGATGCCAGATAATCGATGAGAAGCGAGAGATTGATAGCAAAGAGGTGGGAGTTGAAGTTCCTTTGGGCATGCTTAAAATTGTAGTTCAAGGGGGGGATATGTAATAATGTAGGGCGAGGGAGTGAGTGAGAAATGCAGAAAAGTCCTTGACTCTGAAGAGAAGTAATATTAATGAGATAAAGAAGAGTAGAAGAGAAATAAGCTGCAGATATAAGCTAAAGCATTTAGCATACTTAAATAAAATTAGAAAGAATATGTAAATTTTCCTACAAAGAAAGGCACAACGAAAAATAAGATAAACTATGTTCTTCAGGATGAGAAATGCCTGAAAATCGAATCTTAGAAATTTTTTAAATTCAATTGTATTATATTATTTATTTTATTTCAATGAAAGCAATTCTTTTACTTATTCACGTCTATAGCATATTTGTAGTTGCTCGACTTACTTTTATATTTATTTAACAGACATTTTTTGTTGTAATATTTTCTTAGACAAATTTATTGTCATCTCAGTAACTTACTGCTCACTTATTATTTAATTATTTAATTTACAAAATTATGTATTTATAAAAATAAAATAAAATTATATCTATCTGCGCCGAGGCAAAACTATTATGTTGTACAATTTAAAAGCAATTGCCAATTAAAAAGTGAACGCAATGAATTCGAATTACAACTTTTAGTTTCTAACTTCATTGAACAACTTCGAATTTCCCTAACCGCTTCTCTCGCTGCTTAACTCACTGCAAAATCTCTTCACAGTTCATTTTGGGGGCTTTTGATTAGTGAAATTGCTTTTCGCTGTTGCTCCAGCTTGTTTTATTTATTATATTTTTTTTCGCTGTCAATTCATCTTGTCGATGCGGCCACATGCTCTTCATTTTTTGTTGCCTGGACTTTGGCTATTGGCCTCTGGAGTGCATTTAACCCTCTGGAGTATTTCGCAGGCTGTGTGTAATCCAGTGCTGGGCATAAAACATAAATGAATTCCTTTACAACAACTGACAGCGTGCGTCATAATTTTCAATTTGTATGCCCCAATATTAATATCGATTGTGGTGTGGTGGCAAGACAACAGCCAGACTGGGGCATAAACTCCACTCAGCTCAACTCAAAAAACACATAACAATAAAATATATTTCTGTTAGGGGTAACCCTTTCAGCGAGTGAGAAAGTCGAGGGTAGCAGAGCAACCCCATTGAGGCGATCCCCCCCGTTTTTGGCCCTTGTCATTTTAGACACAATTTAAGTAAGCGTAAAACTGCAAATTGCTGCTGGACGAGCTCCCCTCGACGGTTCTCGAGCTGAGAGAGGGGGGTGGGGGATATAATAAATTCAACTAGCACGCGACTCGCACTGCAAATGCAACAAGAGGAAGAACACGAATAAAATTGGAGGGCTTGGGACATTGTCTCGTTGTCACGCTCTGCCCGACGCTTAGCATAATGAGATGACAACCCCTTAACTTCAAGTTCAGTTTTCGAGTGCGTGTAACAATCGATGAATGCGATTATCGATAAGTCAAACAGTCGCGTCTCACATACAATTTAACAAAAGTTTAAATATATAGCCACATATATTAGGCTTTTAAAGTAAGATTTTAAACTCGAGTCTAAACTGCTTATTTTTATTATTATTAGTATTCATTTTTTTTTTTTTTTTGTGAGGTTGGTAAAGTCGTTTCCTCCCCCATATATGAACTCTTTAAAGAATTTACTTATTTGTTGATTTTATTTAATTTATTTTATTCTTCTTAATCGAATTAAATATATATACAAACTGTTTTATTACAAAATCTTATTTACTTTTGGTATTCAGCTGTATCTGAAATTACTAAAAATACTTAACTTAAGCATTTTTAAAATCAAATATATAGATCATCTAAAAATACTATGTCTACAAATACTTAAGGATTTGTATTTATTTTATATTTTGAAGGTGGTAAAGTTTCGTGTCCCACAGAACTAATCATAATTTCAAATATATATGTTACTTTTAAATAAGCCTTAAACTCTTTCCGGCTTTTCAGATTCTTTATATATATTTTTTTTGAGGGTGGCAAAAAGGCTTGGCAAGGTAAAATGGCAAGTTAAAGTCCTCAGCTTGTAATCGCATTAGTTGCACATTTTATTGCCTCTGTTCGACAAGCGGCAGAGCTGTTGACATGTGAACAGAGGACTGTGGATACAGACAGCGAAAGCATTGCCTGACAACTTGTAATTGCCGCCGCCAGATGTCGCTGCTTCCGTGCGCTCTATCACTTTAATGGCGCTAATAGGCTTAACTGTCTTTTTGTCCTTTCGTCCTTCGCACACAGAACACAACTCAACTGATTGTCTTTAAATGACAGTATTTGTTTCCGCCAAAGCAAAATCAAAGGAATCCCCATTAGGCAGTCGATATCGATGTCGAGCAAAGAGGCTTTGCAGCTATTAAATATTGGAAATGTTTCGCAAATGCTAAATTCATTGGGCCTTGCTCCATATCAAAGGAGTCGCTCTCAGCTTTCTAGCGATATTTAGGCATATTCAAATTGTGAGCCGTCTTTTAAACTATCCTTCGAGCTCAATTTTGACCTCATATTCGTATATAGATTACGTTCCAAATGGTTGAATGAAATTCTTTAATTTGCGAATTGTTCGATATTTAAAAAATTATTGAAACAAGTTTTTATAATCATTGTAAGATCAAATTTTTTATATTATTTTATAAATTGAAAACAAAATAAATGAAAAAAATTATAATAATACAAAAAAACAGCTACAGCAAAATAATTATAGAATTTTTTCTTAATTTATGCATTTATAATCTTTTAGTTAGTACATTGACCGCCACTGTAGACTTTGCGCTTGCAAATCGCCACCACTGTAGTCAAATCTGGTTAGAGGGTATTTCCCTGTTGAGCTCTTTCAATTTGCTTCTTTTTATATTTATTTTTTCACAAATAAAAGTTTATCCCCAATAACAAGTTGTCTTTGGGGAGAAGCCGTTGCTGTTTCGAGTCTCCAGCCTCCCTGGGGAGGGGGGCTAGACAGCAGAGGTGAGTGAAATAGTGAATTAAGGGGGGAGTGGGGAATTCCGTTACTCAACTCGTTGCTTTTTGCTGCTGTTGTTTGTTGCTGGACTTTTCAGTCTGCTTACTCATTAATCTTGAACACAAAGCGGTCGAAAGCAAAACACAACAAAAAGCATAAAGAAAAGCGCTGGAAAAAAAAATGGAGCAGGAAATAAATAAAACAGGGGAAGGAGCGACGGAGAAAGAGGAGCTAAGAGAACTTAAAAATAAATGTGCAAACAAAGAGACGAACAAAACATGAAATAAATTTAAATCTTCTTTACAAGCAAAATCTAATAAAAATCCATTTCATTTGATAACAAACACTGCTCAACGAGAAGCTGCAGCCATGCCCCCAAACGCCCCATGCAGTCAACGCCCCCTTGCGGCGTGCAACATGCAGCGGCGGCATAAGGCAAAGCAGCAGCTGATGCGCCTTGCAAAATGGATTACAGCAATTTGCTTTGTTGTGCAAACAGCGAGCAACAAGACTAGAGACGACAGCAGCAGCTTTAGCTTCAGCGTCAGCAACTTTAGACTGCCACGCCCCCTTTAGACTGCTGCTATTTGTCTCTACGCTCGACCTGCGAATACTCTGTAGTCCCCTAAATACCCTTGATACTCATTACAATGGTGTCTGTGTTAAGGCACGGCTTCATTAGGGCAAGAGCTGTAGAGCTCGAAACACTAGTGTCCAAACGAGTCGCCTACAGTGGCGTCCAACTCAAGAGGCCTAAATCACTGTGCAGTTAATGCCAAAATATAATGACATTCAATATAGCAGTTGGTAAAAGCTTTCTCTAAATTATTAAAAATAATATAATAATAATACATAAATAATAGCAATCATAATTAAAGACATTTGCAGCTCACTTTTAGATTTTTAAAGAATTAATTTCATTGTGCAAACGTGCCAGAAATTTGAGCTTAGAATGTAAAGTGAGCAACCAACTACGAGTTAGATGATGTCATAATAATGTTGATGAGACTCGCTTTGTTTACTTGGCACAGGGTCTTTGCAATGTATTTGACTGCAAAGGATGCGAAACTGCGGTCGACTTGATCAGCTTATGCATAATAATAAATAAATATGCATGCGCGAGACAAGTGGCAAACAGCATAGGGAGAAATTCTCGAGCAACTAGAGGCGGGTCAACTATTAATAGAGTTTTGGACTGTGGCTAAACTTGGGGCGGGGCGCGGTTTGGAAGGAGATGAAAATTTACATAATCAAGAAATAATTATGCGGCAGCTGACGCAGTTGTGCCGCATGCGGCAGTCAAGTATCACAGACGCAGGCTTAATGGCCGCCAGACAGCAGCTCTCGATGGCCATGGCGATGGTGTAATGCCAAAAGTTGCCGGGCTTGCGCCACATGCGGCTCCAAGAAGAAGCCCCAACCAAACACACACACACACACACGCACACTAATGGACAATTGACCCTCATCAGGCGGCAGCATGCGGTTACATTTGATGTTGTCCTTGTCAAAAGTGGTTGTGGCAGCCAAGCAGCAGCGGCAGCCCAACCCACAAATGATGCCATTGTACATGACAATATGTGGTTGGCACCACACACACACACAGTCAGACACACACACAGACAGACACACGCACACCCAACACACACTCACACAGCGAGAAAAATAAAAACGTTCCAAAATGAAAAACAAAAATATTGCATCAAGAATTCTGGTCAAAATTGAACCCAGCAATTAATATCTTAAAGATAATTTTAATTGATCATTCTTGAAATAAGATTGTTTGTAGCTCATATAGGAATAATAAATCTTCTCAGCTCAAGAATCAATCAATTTAACCCAGTAGATAACTTTGTAAGTCTAGACAAGTTCTGAATTTTAAATTGTTTCCCAACAAAAACTTTTTATTTTCATTTTATATTTTTTGTTATTTAATGAATTGAGAATTATTTATATTAAGTTACACAATTTTTGTAATATTGCTTTACCTTTTCCATAGCAACTGTTTTATAACAGAATTGTGTAGAATTCCGAGAATATATCGCGACGCGACCGTTCTACCTACTGATCTAACAGCGACAATACCTATAAGGTAAACACAAAAAACTCCTAGTAGAAAAGGAGTCTTTTTTGAATTAATTTTTATCGTTCACTTTAAGAATGAAAATCAACATTATCGAATTTGAGAATTTTTCGTTCTTAAAAATAAATTCTGGAATCAAGTTCTATTTTTAAAAATTAAAAATGAAATCTTGTGTAAGAAAATTAATTTTTAAGATCAAAATTTAAGATGTTTATTCAAGTTATGAGAGCGTAATTTTTCTCTCTGTGTACTCAACAGACACTTCATCTCTCTTTCACTCTCTCTCACTTGGTCTGCTTGAAGTTGAAGGCAGTTTGGGGCGCTTTTGCTTTCAAAGTAATTGCGCATATGCAGCGATGGCATGAGAGGGGCTGTTATAGAGGGGGGCGAAGTGGGGCTGGGGCTGGGAAAAAAGTGCAACAGCCGCTGCCAGTGAAAGGCAGCCATAAACATGCAAACTCAATTAAAACGATTTCTCATTAAGAGCATTCAGCGTCGCACAGTCGCCACTCATCGATACGCACAGCAGGAGGATGGGAAAACATTGGGGGTGTGTGTGAGTGTGTGTGTGTGTGTGTGTGTGTGTGTGTGTGTGTGAGTCTATAGACACTGTCAGATTTCATTAATTATCGTTTGTAAAAGTCACCACCAGGCGATTTTGCCCTTCTGCTTGCACTCACTCTCACCGTCACTCTCTCTTCTCACTTCTTCTCGCTGCAAATGAAGCGCATGATTTACTTTGCGTCATCCTCTCGAGCTCTCGAGCTGCAGTCCGAGTTCAGGGCTTGTCATTGGCCATGTCCGTGTCACCAGATCGGTCAGCTGCGACTGCAGCTCCAAAGGCAAATAACTAGGTTCAGCTGGAAGGAAGCTGTCAACTTGGCCAAAGGAGAGATCAAACAGGTTGGAAGAGAGCTTCTCCCTCCGCCTGTCTGTGACGGCTTCAAGTTGTATCGGAAGCTTACAGCTGCAACAGCTTCTGGCTGGGATAAGCTTGGCCAGCATCTCAATTAGGACATTGAATAACCAATCTAGCAGAGAACTTACCAACTTTTCTGCTCCATACAATTAGTAAATTTTACTCTTTATATGGCCTATTTTCAACAAATAGGTTAGTCATTTTTTGAAATTATTGGAATATACAAAAGAGTATTTTTTAATCTTTTCTTCAGCTTAGCTGAGCAACAAAGCTCATTTGAAAATTTCTATCCTATTGGGGAGTTAACTAAATAAAAATTATTTTTTTTGGCAGAAAGATGATTTTGTTGTTTATGATTTTAAATGTCTTTCTTCAGCAATATAATTAATTCTAATTATATAATTATATATCTCTTTTGAAAAACGAAAAAAAAAAAATGTAATTAAAAAATTATCTTATTTACACTTCATATTATATTTCAAGTGAAAATTAATGAAGAAATGAAATTTCTATAATAAAAAATCAAACCCGTCGAAAATTCTTTCAGCCGTAATTTACTTATTTATTTACGCATAATTTGTTTGTTGTGAGAAAATAATAATTATTTTTGAGATTTATAGTGTTGCACAAAAATATTATTTTTGCGATTTATGTTTGATATGGCTTGAAATTCATTTTTATCACTGAAGCAAAACATTGCAAAACAAAATATAATCAATATCATGTTATTTTTTAAGAATTATTTTTGGGTGCCCTTTTTTATTTTAGGCAAATTCCAGCCAAAAATCAATTATGTGCAGCATGTGCTGGAATTTGCTGTTAAAGTGGAATGCGAATTCACATTCGAATTGGCGAATGGAATACTGCACTCGAAGTAAACTAAAATATGTTGTTACAACAACAACCAAATTGGGCATAGTTCATGCTAAAGTTGATTTGGAAAGTTGCAAAAATGCGGCAGCAAAACTCAATGGAAAACATGTCGCTTGGCATTGCCAATGATGATGGTTGGTGGCCATTCGCCTGGAAAACGAAAACAAAAAAAATAAAATAAATAAAATGAAATTGATAGCTGAACATGCAGCGACTGATTGAGTTAGCGAATTGCTCCAGCTGAAATCGAAATGGGAAGAAACAGAGAGAGAGAGAGAGAGAGAACCGAGGGGGGGACAAGGCGAATAGTGTATATTATTTATTTAGCAAGCTTTTTTCTTTTATTTTGGTTTTCGGCTGCGCCGTCAATTTGATGGCCACATGTTGCTGCATGTTGCAAGCGAGGAAGCATTTTATGCGGTGCGGTTGTTCAAATTGCGTGCTCCCCTCCGACCCCCGCCCCACCCTTGTGGAGACCATGCAACCGCCCCTTTGTGTCTAGGATATGCTTTTATAGTTGATTAAGGCATATCAAATGTCAAATGTCACTAAAGACGACGGCAATGTCTGTTGTAAAAACTAAACAAAAACTGCGGGGCGGGTCGTTTGGTTTTTATGGTGCGGTTGACTGAACCTTTCCCCCCATCGCCCGTTCCCCTGCCCCTCCTACCCAACCATATGTATAGACAGGTAGTCAATGCTGCAACCACCGTGCGCCACCATTCACCCACACCACAGCAAGTTAGAGGTAATAAAAAAGGAGCAACAAAAAATCAAATAAAATCGCTTTAGTCGAGAGTGCATGACTTTGAGATACCTTGAAACGAATTCGAAATAATACAAAGCACGTATGTGATATATCAAAATATACCAGTATATACTCTAAATATACCGCAAATGTGTCATCAATATACCGGCCATTATACCAATAATATGACAGCAATATGTCAAGATTCTACCAATATTATACCAGCAATATACCAAAAAGTATATTTGTCATGCGAATATCCGCGTTTATCTAGAATTTACCATAACAATTATACCCTTCGGCCGTATGGGCAGCGGGTATAAAACGAGAGAACAAGAAAAAGCATGAAAAGGAAAACAGAAAAGAAATACAGTTTATATGGCGCACACATCGAGCATTGTCAGTGGCGCTCGCCCCTCGCTATCATTGATACCAGCCCTCCCCTCCCCTCACCACCTCACCACCTCACGCCTCTGCCACTTGCTTCGCGGAGCAACTCAATTGGCAATGAGACGCGACGCGACGCGATGCGACGCGTGATGGCAGCGCTGGAGTTGGCTGCTCGCTTTACAGGAAGCGGAAATTGAAGCATAAAATTGCCAAGCTGCAAGTAGCAAGTAGCAAGTAGCAAGCGGCAGTGGCAGTGGCAGCAACGTGCCACAGGAATTGCAGAACGGAAATAAGTTTGTTTTACGTTAAAACGTTGTGTACATTATCTTTTCCTTATATTCCTCTTACAAACATATATATATATTTTTTCAACGTTATCCACAATCCACACAACACATATCAAATGTGCTACGCCGAATGCTGCAACTGTTGCAACTGTCAATTATAAACGAGACACGCGCAACGCGCAACGAAATTACAAAAATTACTCAATACATCGCTTTAACTGCTCGACTAAACGCTACCCTAATCTCTGGTATTATTTGGCCACATTTACAGGCTATTGTGAAGCACATTAAATGTTAATGTTTGCTGAGCAATTAATTAATTTGTTGCCTCAACTGTCTCTTGAAATTGTTTGCACAATTTATTATGCACTTTGCAACCAGTTATTATTATTTTTGAATACGTTAATTCGTTGTGTTTATAGGGTATGTGATGGAAAAATAAATAACAGATGACAAATGAAAATAATTCGCATTTAAATCGTTAAAAGGCCAATTATATGCCCATTTGACAGTGTCATTAAATGCGTTTATTTAACTAATGGCAACTTACAGGGTATAACGCAAAATAAATAGAAAATAAATCAATAAATTTGCAATTCTTAGCCACTAATTGCAGTTGCAATGTTTTTACAATTTAAAGCAAAGTCTGCGATTTAAATGCTGTTGTTTAGAAGGAAAATAGTCAAATTCAAATACTTTAAACTAGATTATGTGATTCGTTACTTCGATTGCAAACAGCTTTGAGTTCGTAACAATTTCAATTAAATTACGTATGCGTCAAAGCTGCAATTGGGGATGAGAATAATAAATGTCAAATATGTGCTTAAAAATAAAATAAATATAACAGAACCGAAAATAAAATAAATATAACAGAACCGAAAAAAAACAAAAAAAAAATATAACAAGGAGCAAACATGAAATTAAATAAAAGCTCGCGCTTTCAGGCGAGCTAGCTGAAAATTTTAATTATATTTGCAATTGCAATGCCATAAATTTTAAGCACACGCACACACACAGACACCAAAGCAGCCGCAAGTTTGCTCGGAAGCGTGCAGCAAACAGCGAACCGAAACCGGGGGGGGGCATGGGGCAGGTGTAAGGACGAGCTGAATGCGGCTAACAACACCTACACAGACAGTCAGGACGAGAAGGAAGAGGAGAGAGCTGGGATCAGGGCCAAGGCAAACCAAATATGTGGCAAGATATTTTAATATGACCAAAGGATGGGAGCGCACTCCGAGTTGTCGCTGCATAGAGCGAGGGAGAGACGAGAGACAAGGGACGAGGTGTTGAGGCAAAAGTAAACCTTAAATTAAATTGCAATTTGTGGCTTAATTTATTTTTATCGCACACAGCGACTGGAAGATGGAAGCGATGCCAAAGAAGACCGAAAACCGACAAAAGTTAAAGCATACTTAGTGGCTGCACACACACACACACACACGCAGACACCTGCGGCTATCAAGGGGAGGGGATCAGTTGGCAGGGGGGTAATGCTATTATTGGAATTTTAATTTCCTATTTTAAAGCTGTCGAGAGAGCTCACAAATAAACTGCCTACGTGTTAGGCTATATGTGTGTCTATATGTGTGTGTGTGTGTGTGTGTGTGTGTGTGTGATACATTTGTTTGCTTGTCTGTGTGCGTCATGAGTGCTTCCTTCCGCTTGAGCAGCGGCTTTGTTTTTGGCTTTGTTTTTGGTTATACAAGTAGCTGGCTGCCACATCCACATTCACATCCTCTTCCCCACTTCTCCATTTCCCGCTTCCGCTTTAGTCTCTCCTCCCCACCGCCATCCCCACCCCCTTCGCCGCTCAGTCTGCAAAATGTCCCTTTTCCGTTTTTGGTGTGCAATTTCACGCGAAGTTACAACGCATCAATCAAAGCGCTTACTCTGATGTTGCTCTCAAATTGTTCGTGGCTTTGTATGCGAGTCTGTGTGTGTGTTTTTGAGTGTGTGTGTGTGTGTGTCCCCTTCCCTTACTCTCCCAGGCAGCTCTCATTACAAAATAATTTTAAATAAATCATAATTAGCCAAAACTACTTTCTCAATAGTTATATGGATAAAAGACATTACAAAATAAATGTTCAAGTAAGAAAACACAAAATAAGATTATAAATTTCATTTGAATTAAAAACTAAGTTGACTCCGAAGCAAATAAATAAAATACTCAGCATTGCTTATAATTAAAAGAATAAAAAGAATAAGAAACCTTTTGAATTCAAATAAAATGAAATAATAATACAAAAAGTACAAAAATGTTGAATAAAAATAAAATAAAAGAAGTGATAAGCAAATAAATATACATATATTTTGACACTCATATGTTTGCAATATATGTTTATGTTATTAATATTAATTAAGACCGACATTATAGACAATTTTATAACGAAGCCTATTTGCAAAAGAAATTGAAGCTAATTTTACATAAATTGAGCTCAATATTTTAAATGTAATTGAACTGGAATGAAATAGTGATAATTAAGTTCGAGTTCAATACTTAAATTACATAAATTGAGCTCAATATATTATATTTAATTGAACTCGAATGAAATAGTGATAATTAAGTTCGAGTTAAATACTTGAATTAATTGAGATTGTTGTGAAAACACCTATTTTGGTTCTTTTAAATAAGTGAACGCGATAAAAAGTCTTTCTAGGGATTTAGACATACTTACAATGGGTATTAGGTATTGAAAACCGCAGCAGACGCATTGCAAACTGTAGCAAAGCAAGGTGTCTTATATGAATAAATCGAATACAGACTGCCTGAATATATATAGTATAGCATACAAAGTTGAGCTTTAAATAAAGACAAATAAGTTAACGGATGAACCGTAGATATTTCAGTGTCAAGTGGCAGCCGCATTCACATTCACATCCTCAGTCGCTGCGGGCGTCGTTCAATGCGTGCCGAGGATGCCGAAAAAAGTTTTGGGCGTGAAAAGAGGAAGCATGCATCACCGAGACACACACAGAGAGAGACACACACACATAGCAAGTGCTGAGGTTGTGGCAGCCATGTGGACAATGCCGTTGACTGTGACACCTTTTGTGGCATATCAAACGGAACTATGCGGAACGAACACGTGAAAACACGCGGCAGCAGCAACAACAACGACGGCAACATGCCAGGCACAATAACTTCATCTAGAGAGAGAGAGCGAAAGAGAGAGAGAGAGCGAGAGAGCGACTGACAAAGTTGGAGACAGACAGCGGGGGAAGGAAGAAGGCGGCAACAACGGCTTTATATTTTGTAATTTGATGCCAGCGCTGAAGACGTAGAATGGGGAAAGGAAAGAAGGCGAAGAGCGGAGGGGGGAGGGCTGAAGAAGGCTGCCAACGGGGCATAATAGGCGTAAACCGGAAGTTAAGTGTAAAAATAATAATAAAGGTGTGCGAGCATGGCTGTGTGTGTGTGTGTGTATGTGTGTGTGTGTGTTGCAATTGTTGTGCGCCCTTGTATTTGCCACACCCCCCGCCCTCGGCCTCCTCCCCGGTACCGCTCTTATTTTAAAGGCCCGCACTTTTGACTTTTCCTTTACGCCGTTTGCTATTGAAATTTATACACAGCCTTTGGCTGTATAGGTGAGTGAGCGTACGTATGTGTATGTGTGTGTGTGTGTGTGTGTGTGTGTGTGTGTGTGTGTGTGTGTGTGTGTGTGTGTGTGTGTGTTTGCCTGCGCTTCGTTTAGGGTAAATGTCTCCCCAAGGATAATTCGGGCATGAAATTACAATCGAAGTGATGCAAAAGTGTTGGCGTCTTTTGTCTACCATTGTTGCCGACCCGCAGCAGCAGCAGCAGCAGCAGCAGCAGCAACAACAATAACAATGGCCATTAAGCCGGGCAACAACAACAACAACAGCAACAACAACAACGGGGAACAAGAACTGTAACAATAGCACAAAAAAAATGCATAGTCCTCTGCCTTTTTTTCTCTTGTTTTCTTTTTTTTTTTTGCTTCTTTAGCTATTTCTCTGCTGCGAGTTTCCTGCTGGAGAGTGGGCAGGGAAGTGTGGTTTAGGGGGAGTCGTGTCACGCCCACAGGTAAACAGAGTTTTGCCTCTCCCCTATATCTCCCTCACTCCCTAGCTCATCTCATCCCACGGCGAGCTTAGATTCGCGCTAGCGTGAAAAAATGCCGTAAATAAATACCGTTCGTTGTTAAATTTGTAACCGTTGCCGGTTTTTTATATATACATATATATATTTTTTTTTGTTGTTTTTTTTTTTTTTTTTTACCTCCCCAAGCTCATCAGAAGTGAACAGGAGAAGCCGTTAGAGCAGTTCTTTTTGCGGAACAAGAAAACTTAACTTGTCTCGGCAATGTCGTCATTATTTTGAAACTAAGATTAGAGAAAAAATATCGTGGTAATACAAAACGGTTTCTTGCATTTGAATGCAATGTACGACAATTTATTCTTGAACAAAAATTATATACTTTACTCCCCTGTTTTGCAATAGTTTAACTTATCAATGAATATTTGAATCAAATGCAATATTTAAATTAAACCCGTCTGAGAAACAAAAAAAAATACCAGAAAAGTTGAATTGATGATTGAAGTTTGTTCAAAACTTTGTATTATTATTCTTAAACGATTGACGTATTATAAATGACATTGAAAGATTACAACAAATTATTGAATTAAAATTTCAAGAGTAACTTTACTAATTTAAATACTTTGCTGTCTTTAAACATGTTTGCTATTCTTTATAGTGATAGCAGAAACATTTAAATAAATATATTTTTGTATATTATTGTTATTATTATTTGTCGGCTTTAACTCTCATCTATGCTTGCCAAATATTTAAAACATATTATTTCAAAAATAATTTTTTTTGTATCCAAACAAAAACCGACTTTCAAAACCGATTCAAAAAGGAAAGCAAAGAAATTGTCATTGAAGGAATTTCGTCATTTCTTAGTTTTTACAACGCAATTTGGCCAAGCTTAAACTGTAAGTAGAAAAAGGAAATTGAGATGCCAAGATATTTTACCGGGGCACTAAGACTAAGAAAAGGTCTCTAAAAAATGCAATTTGGTTTCCGCTTTTTAATTTTTGCTTTATTGTGCGCAAGTTATGGCATTTTCCTTACCTGACTCACAGCCATCTCACAGCTACCCCATTTGTACACATGCCCCGCCCTCCTACCCCATTTCCCTCTGCTGCTTGCTCTATGTATAATTTTTGTTGTGTTGTGTTGTGTTGTGTTGCCCCCTGTCAAACAATTCGCACAGCACGAGTTTTCTCCCTCCCCCCCCCCTAACTTTGGCATACAACACGTTGTCCTTGTTGTTGTTGCTGCTGCTGTTGCTTTTTAATACATTTATTCGGTAATATTTCTCTGTTTTCATTTATTTCAGCATCACTTTCATACATCTATCTTGGCGTAACATGCACGTTGCGCACCATTAAAGCAGTTCTTAACCCCGCGGGGGATCGATAAATGCTCCCAAAAATCTTCTGATTGCTTTCCAACCGTAACTTTGCTTATGCCAAGTGTGTGTGTGTGTGTGTGTGATATATAGTAGTGATTTGGCACTTTTTGTAGCTTAACTATCATAGAGAGAGACAGAGAGAGATATTTCCGCCAAGCGCAGTTAGATTAAAGTTGGTTTGTTTTCCTGTCTCTAGCATTTAAATGTTATTTATTGGTATTATTATTTTTCTATTCTTAAAATGCCTAGTCAACAATTTACACTTGCTACATTTTTGTCTGTGACATTTCAATATTATTTATTTATTGCCATGAAAATGCCCAGTTAACTATTGGCAAATTTTTAAGTAAGCTGATACTTTAGAACTCCGCTTTAAATCCCAATATTTTAATTTCCAAATGCTATTTAATATTACAAAAATTTTCTTTGTGATATATTATTTTTGTATGGATAATTAACGCATTTTATATTTAATTTATTTTTATTTCTTAATTTGATATCATGTAATTCATTTAGTGTACTTTATTTATTTATATTCAATTGACCATTATTAGCTTTAAAATATTCTTATGAATACTTATATTTTTAAAGCCCTCAAATTTATTGCCACACTATTCTTTATTTGTATTTGCACATAACTCCCTTTAAATTACACATTTCTCTCTACATCTTTGTTATTCAATATTTTCTTATATATTCCTTTTTTTATGGACAATTGAAATTTTTGTAAGCACAAAACTCTATTGCCATTATAATTCCTCATTTTCTCATTTTATTGAAAGCATATTTGTTTGTCTTGTTCTTTGACATGGACAAATAATTATTCAAAGTCTATTGCCCTCTGCAGCAAATCAAAATTGCCTTTAATTCACTATTATTATTATTTATTATTATTATTATGGAACTTGTTGTTTATTTGGAACCCTCTGTTATTACAACTGCGGTTGCAGCGTTCCGCATTTTTGGTGTCTTTGCCAATTTGTGCAATGCATTCACGTTTTTAATATTTTCAGCAATTCAAACGTAAAGTTTAATGTCCGTTCGACGTCTCCCAACTCTGCCCCGCCCACTACAAAATGGGCAATTGGGGCGTGAGTTGGCAGCAGTGACTCATCAATGACACATGTGACCCACAGCGAGAGACAGAAACATGAACAACGACCGAAAGATGCAACAACAACAACAACAACAAGACACAACAAAAAGCGATAATAAAAACAACACACAAAAACCAAATTACGACCTATTTCTTGGGTTTTTCGAAAGTCGCCGCAATCCCAACCCCTCGACCTCTGCAACCCCCCACCCCCCCAGACTGTTGTCCCCCTTTGGTAAAGTCCTCTTAGACACAGCTGAGCTGAGAGACACATAGAATCTTTGTATGAGTGCAGAGTGTTAGTATGTATCCATATATGCCAAAATTGTCCCTGCTCTACATTTTGCCACACACACGTAGAGAGCGAACGAGACGGGTAGCGACAGTGAGAGTGAGAGCGAGAGCGAGAGCGAGAAAGTCTATAAAAATCCACAAATAAAATGTCATTTGGCTGGAACGTGACTGGCATCTACTTATAAACTAAATTAAGGATAACATTTGAAAAATTTGCACAAAATAAAATCAAGCTGCCCCCTTCTGCCCCCTGCTGCCACGCCTCCCTCCCCAATTCACAGCTAACCCCCACGAACCGCGAACACGATGTCCTGAATGCTTAAGTTCGACACAAAAGTCCAAAAGCAAGAGAACAGGCACCAAAAAAAAAAAAAAAAAATAGAAATAAAATATACACAATAATTTAAATTGCTTTACAATGAAACCCTAAAATGTCAATAGAGCGCGCCGCGCTATTTGCTTTTCCTATTTCGTTCGCAACCCCCATAATAACCTAACCTTCAGCCCAAAAGCTCTAGTCTTAGCCCTATCCATGGCCATGGTTTGGACGCGGACGCTTAGTATGCAAAGTGCCGCCTTTTGCATTTCTTCCCCACTTCTGGCCCCTGTTTTTGGCCTTTTTTTTTTGTATTTCGCTCGGCAAAAGAAGTGGATAATAAAGTCTGCAGTCGGCGTCGGAGTCTGAAGTCGGAGTCTGCAGTCAAAGTCGGAGTCGGAGTCGCATACAGAGAAAAAAAATAGTAAAACTAAAAAAAATGTATTTTGAAAAACAAAATTTCAATTTTAAATTTGTTATGCATAAATCATGTTTAGTTAACAACATTTTGTTTAAAGATTATTATCTTGATTCAAAAATGGTTTAAGATAGAAAAATTTTGTAATTCAAAATTTGTTTGGCGGATTTTTTTCCTTAAACTAAATGGTCAGAATAAAAAATCCCACAACGTAAAAAAATCTTAAGACAAGAATTTTCAATTTAGGCAGAGCGATTTAATCAAAAATATTTGTATATATAAATTATATTTTTTTTTATTGTTGAGAGATTGGTCTTGAGTCTTCTTGAAATAAGCATACTTTCCATAATTATTCTAGAGTTTTCATCTTGACTTTAGAATTTATCTGCTTAATATAATTTTGACATGATTTCGGATTTAAGAATTAAGCTTGATGTTAGAACGTTATTTCTCTCCGTGTAATCTTTAGTCGCTGTCTGCAGACTGAATTCTGAAGTCATGCCCTCGTCCATCGCAATGGACAACAGGCGCCAGCGTGTGAGTAATGAGGTCTGTCTGCCAAAGAGTCCTTCGCCTCCGCCTCCGCCTTCGACTCCTTCTTCTCCTCCTTCCACTCGTCTTCAGTCGCGTCGTGTATGACAAGTAGCGAGTAATGTCATCAGTTTTGCAAGTTAAGTGACATCTTGAAACAGACATGCTGTTGAATAGTAAACACGCTTAGCGTCAACTATGCAACGTCGGACGTTACTTACTCTTCAATACTTGCTCGCTGTCGCGATTTAATCGCCAGTTGTTTATCCGTTTATTACTCCCACTGATTAGGTGACCGCGCATGATTGATTGTGATTGATATTATCTGCTTACAATCACATAACTCACTCGCTATTAACTATTAACTACTCTACTCGTTATAAAAGTACCGACTATTGATCATTATAAAACACTTCTTTCTTCTTTATTACCAATGACAATCCTTCCATTGTCATCATTCGCTTGGTTATTATTAATTTACTGGTTAGTCAATTCTTTACAATCTTTGCTTATCGCGATTTTTAATTGCTACTCGCTGCTTGAACATTTTTTCACTTTTCATTAGTTAATGATTGCTCATTGTTTGTTATTTTCTGTCTTTCAAATTATTGGTTTGTTATTAGCCTTTATAACAAAACAATGTTTGTGAGGCGCTTGCAAATTCCTTACTCGTTACTTTATTACATTTGTTGCCATACATTACATTTGAATGCTAAAAAGTAGAATAATATTAAATTATGGTATATTTAAACTTGTTTTATGAATGAATACTTGATTCAATTTAATTTATAAATCTATTCATTAATATGGAAATCTTATATCAATATAATTTCCTTGATCGAAAAATTCTCAAACTAAATAAATAGAAATAAGTTCTAATTTAATTGTTGGCCAAACTATGAAATGAATAAAATTAGGAATTTAAAACTTGATTACTTTTCAATTAGATTTCTTTGAAAAAAAAAATGTATTTTTATAAATTCAGAACGTTTCGTCTCCCTTTATAAGCTTAAAACAATCTTCATTCAAGAATGACACATAGATTCTATTTATTTCAATTTCATGCATCTTTAATCTACTTAGTCTGTGAATGACGCGGCACAGTTAAGAAAGACATACGACGAGTACCCGTTGCCCACTCATTCGTCATTCATTACTCGCCATTTTGTTGATTTGCGAGTAGACACAATTTGCGCAAATTTGTTATGCAAAATCGTGTCGTGGCATTAAGAAAACGAGACAGAAAGGGATAAAGGAAAGGATGGAGGAGGAATGTTTACTGATAAAATTGATGTAATGTGTGCACACATAAGCGAGCGAGAGAGAGAGAGAGAAAGAGACAGAGACAGAGATGTAAAGTAACGAGAGAGGCTTGGGCTTATCTTAAGACTTGTGAATGGTGCGATTATAAGCTGCTGTTGCTCTTGCTGAGTCATCGCAAATGTGACCAGCGCATGTAGCTGACAGTGGGTGGTGCAGTGGGTCAGTTTTTGGCTTTAACTCGTCGCTCGTTACCGCACACACACAAAGCACAGACACAGACACAGTCACAGACACAGACATAGACACGAACTAAGAGCAAATCCAATCAAACAACAAGGATGTTCACACGTACGCGCTGTGCTAAATATTTAAGGAGGATTGCAAAGTCAGAAGCGTACTACTTAGTTGGGATACACACAAACATACACAATCACCCTCCACATTTGCACTGCATTTAAAAAACATTTGCGGTTTTTATGCTTAATCATCATCAGGCGGATGATCATGATGGCGTTTTCAAATTCCCAGCACGCTTGTATATATTAATAAAAATGCATTAGTTCACATTTATTTTGGGACATAAAACGTGTTAAAGTAAGCAAACGTCCGGTGGTCTTCTCGCCGCATCCCGCATCCCGCGTCCCGCATCCCCCGTGGGGCAGCTTGAAAAAAACCACCCAAAATGACGACCCACTGACAGCAGCACCCCTCGTTTTGAGTTCATTTAAAGCTTTGGGACTTTTACTTTTACTGTGCAGCGTTTGAAAGCAAAATAATGTACATGACAAAAGCATCCCCATCCCTTCAAGCAGCAGCAGCAGCAGCAGGAACAGTGTAACTAGTGTCATGTGGCTGCGACATCCATCCAAAGCCCAACCCACCCACGCAACGACCTGTGTGCACTTTCTCTAGTTCTCTCGCTCCCTCACTCTCTCTCTCTCTCTCTCTGTCTGGCTGACATGCTCGTAAATTTTAGATATTCGTAGCACGTGCAAATTATGTACAATGATAGAAAGAAGGAAAAACGCAAGTACAAATGTGACAAGAAATGTTTGATACAACACGAAATACCCTGCTGAAATTTGCAGAATATCAAAAACATATTCCGAAAGTTAAACATGCACAATAACAAGATAATCACTTGAAGAATATTCACCGAAAATACAAGTTAAATATTTGTAAATAGTTGTTTTTATCAGGTAATGAGTCACCCTGTTTCAATAACAAAAATCTAAAAACAAGTATAACTTTGTAGAATATTTTGTACTTGGAGTCGACTTGCCACATTGCCACAATTTACAGGATAGCAAAACAAAGTGAAAGCGAGCCGGCAACAAAACAAAGCGAAAGTTGGCATCAAAATGGGCACAAAAGCGGCATAAAAACCCATAGATAGATATGTACGACAAGTGCTACAACCTGAACCCAGACACGGCCAGACATCGAAGGAGGGGGATGCTGATGCTGATGACGATGACGATGACGATGAAAAGTAGTCCTAAGAATGAGGATGAGTAAGTTGCGGAACTTGTCTGGCTGTCGCTGACAGGGCGTTAGCACATAAACATGTCTGCGCCTAAAAGTCTGCTGCATTTTCTATATCGCCAACAACTTTCAGCTCAGCTCAATATATTGATTTAGTTCGCGAAATGCTTTAGTTTTCGTCGCAAAGCAAATGCTTCAAATGTGTGGCTTAAGAAACTTGAATTAAATAGTTAAGAATCAGTTGCAAAACAATTACTACTAAGAACTAAGTATTGATGTGGAAATTATAGATTTTTTTATTCAAATATTTTAATACTAATAATAATAATAATACTAAAGGGGAATTAAGACAAACAATTATATTCATGTATATGTCTACCCAAGCTTCTTAAATATATGTATATATTATGTTTCATAAATTCGAGTTAATATAAATTCAAATTATCATCTACAAAACAAAAATATAATCAAAAATAAAAAATGACAATGTAGCGTACATTACAATTATGCAGTCTTCTATCTAGACAGCTAATATCTAGACTTACAACATTTATTTTATATACATTATTTTAATTAAGTTCATCCAATTTGATCTTCTGTTAACTTTGCTGAATCCCCATTTTATCGCAACTAATTGTAAACTGAATTTGAAGCTTTAAAATGGATTCTTGCCCAGTTTTGCTGGCAGCGTATTTTTCATTACATTTTCTTTGATGTTTAAATTTTATCCACAGCTTTCTAAAGTTTTCAGCACTTTACAATTTATGTAGATGTAGATGGTAAAACGAACAAAAGCTTTATAAAATTAAATCGAAAATGTGGCCGCTTTTAACTTAAGTTTTTTTGAAATTTTCCTTTAATTCATAGTTAATATTTAGCTCTCAATTTATTTTCTGTAAGTCCACACATTTTCCTTCTCATTTTTACTATATTTTTAAATAATCTTTTATCGAAGTATAAAAACTATTCCTTGTATATTTTTTTCTATATTTGTTCTATGAAAACTATTTTGACTTTGAATCTAGTCTTAATAAGATACAAAGTTGAATCGAAAGTACATTTTTGTATATTCCCTGACAATTTTACTACATTTTTAAATAATATTTAGCGGAGTTTGACATATTTGAATATACTTGCGCTCTTCTCTTAAAACACTTGTTTAACATATTCCTGAAAATCTGATAACTTTAAGCACATAACTAATAGAGAGGCAAAGAAATTCTGCTTTAAGTGCTTAACCGCAACTGCTGCAAAGCCTTGGCGTATTCTCAAGTTACTCCTAATCTTTAACGGTGTTCACGCAAAAAAAAAAAAAGTCTAAAGTCAGGTAACTGGCAACTTGGCCTAAAGAAGTACTGGGCCATCATTAAGAATTTAGCAGCATACTGAGGGGAACAAATTGTCTCCCCGAGGTGCCGCATAATATTTAACACCCGCTCACTTCATGGTTATCGCTTATCATTAGCAGCTTGAAACTCCAACCCCTCGCAGCCTCTTTTATACTTGCAACCTCAGCACACACACACACACACACACACACACAGCTGTCGGTCCAAAATTTATAATTGCGCCCATATTTTCAACTTCCGTTTGCGTTTGTTTCACGTTTCATAACCATAACAAATTATCTCAGGTCATCAATTATGGCTGCGACACGGGCAACTCAAGAGCTGCTGCTGCTGCTTCTGTTTCTTGTTTTTGTTTTTTGCATTTCGTATTTGTGAGCAACTTTGGTGATATTTTTATTGCTTTCATTATGATTTCATGTGGCGTGAGCACGTTCTGCATTTGCCATGCTGCTGGCCAACGAATGGTGAAGGGAGCCGGGTGAAGTGAGCGGGGGGGCATATCAGATCTGAGGGGAGTGGGAAGCAACAGCTAGCTGACGGAGCAACTTTTCCGTATTGAGTCAACGCTGACGCCCATTTGTCTAACTGAATGCTCCAAGCGCTTGACTTGGCTCTTGGGTGTTAATAATGTTATCTTTTATTTATGCCGAGTTCCCCGCTTCCCCCCCTTCCAACACACCGCTGTTTGCGCTCTCGCATTTTCCGCATTTCCCGCACGCTGTTTAAACTTTTTGCGTTTTGAATGTAATTGCATTTTGTTTACCTTTTCAATACCCTCGACACATAATTGCTCAAAGAGGACATGATTGTGAAGTTGTTCAAAATTTATAATAATAAATAATATAATTAGTTGGTATTTTCTAAAAATAATTATAAATTGATAGTCATTATTTTATTCTCTTTTATTTGCAGTTGCGGCTAAATATTTGTGGGATTTCTTTTGGGCCTCGAAGTAAGTACAAATATTATTAATTTAGATTTTTCGCTTATTTTTATCGAATTAGTTACAAATTTGTTGTTGAATATAAGTTAGTTGCTTTAAAAAA
Source organism: Drosophila formosana (assembly GCA_035045625.1). NCBI lineage: Eukaryota > Metazoa > Arthropoda > Insecta > Diptera > Drosophilidae > Drosophila > Drosophila formosana. The sequence continues at coordinate 1,438,669 of JAWNOW010000143.1, read as the reverse complement.
AATATATATAATTAGTTGCTCATTACTTGCTAAATATTGGCATTTACTTAACAGATTTATGCTACTAAGTAATTAATTATTTGGTACATATTTTCACTCGATATTCTGAATATTTTCAATTGAATACTTAAATTAAAAAAAAATGTGTTACTCAATTTGTTTTGATATTTATTAGTTAAGTATTATTTTTATTTCAGAAAAATGTTTAAGTAAATATCTGAAATATTATTTCTTTATGGTGACTTCTGAGTGGCATTATCCACATTAAGAATTGTGCTCAATTACAAAGTTTGCATCACATTATTATTTATTATTTGAAATATTTAAGGAATGTTATTAAGGCAAGGATTGCAATTCTTTAGTCTGAATTTCTTGCCTTGTCATTTCATGAATTATTCTATAAATTTAAATTATAATCATTTTGTTCTGCTAATGTAGTCAAGCTTTCTATGGGAAGCAGAAGACCAGTTTAAAGAATATATTTAAAAATATAAATAAAAGATATTAAGCATTTAATGCATTGTAATACTTTATTATATTTTTATTTATTTAATATTATTTAATTGTCTATGCACTTAAGAAGTATCTCAAAGTCGCGCATTTGTGTTGAAGCGTATTTTGATGGCAGTTTCCGTATTGGTACGGGAATACATCAAAAGTTTTTGTGAAATCCACGATGATTTTGGTTTGTTGGACAGCTAAATCCATGGAAGTGATAAACTTTTTGGAGCGTTTTGATAATAAATAATTCAGTTGTATTTCAATACATCAAGTAAATTAAAGAAGTTCACTTAGAAATTAGGCAAAATAAATAGGTGCAACATGGGGGTAAAACACATAACAGGTGTATAAAGTAAAGCTCCACACGGGAGAGATTCTAATGTTTTTTTTTTTTTTTCTTTGCTTTGCTTTTGAGTAAACAGTTCACGTAACACGTTGAGTTGTGGCTGTGTCTGTCTCTTGATCTGCCGTCCGCTCAGGGCTTGTAGACGTAGGAGCCGCCGCAGTTCTTGTGGCACAAATAACTGGGACGAGTGCGCCACCTGCGACAGTAGCGGCGATAGCAATTGTTGGGATTGGGCGTCGGTGGCCGGGGAGTGGGGGGTGAGGGCGTGGGTGGTGAAGGGGTAGGTGGTGAGGGTGTGGGTGGTGAAGGGGTTGGTGGCGCCTGTGTTGGTGGCTCAGCAGTGGGTGGATATGGCGTTGGTGGTTGGGGCGTGGGAGGCTCTGGCGTTGGTGGCTCAGGCGTTGGTGGCTCAGGGGTTGGTGGCTCGGGCGTTGGCGGCTCTTCGGTGGGTGGCTGTGGCGTCGGCGGTTGCACGCAATCGTTGCCCACAGTGCCAATGATATTGTTCAAAGCAGCCACATTCAGCAATGCACTGAGATTAAGATCCACCACATTGATCACTGTATTGCCTTCGCCTTCAACCACAGTATTGGGTCCAGCTGCAAGTAAAATATATTTATACTAGGGCTTTAAGGAAATGTTTTTTTTTCGAACTCACAGTTTTGATTATTGCCGATACAATTGCCGCTGCTGCCTCGAATGGCATTGCCCAGATTGATATTAGCCAGTATAGGGGCATCCACATTCACCAGCTTAATAACTGTGTTGTCTCGGCCCATGACGATTTGCTTTGGACCCGCTGCAAATACGAAACATGGTTATAAAAATATCTTGTTATTTTAAAACAATCCATTCTACTTACATGAAAGGTTGTTGGATATATTGTTGCCAACACTATCGCTAGAACGATCCGTGTGGTGCGCAATGTCCATCAGTTTATTGCCCTCTTCATCAACCACATGCACAACATCATTTGGCTCAGCGTTTCGCTGGTCATTTGACTGGGCACTACCCAAAATCTGATTCAATAGAACTGCATTCGCTAAAATGGGCAGCGATAAGTCCACACCCTTGAATACAAAATTATTGGAACCGTTGACCACAGTTTTAGGACCCACTGTAAATGTAAGGAAGCATTGAGCATATTGTCAAATATAAATAAAGTCATTCGGCTTACGAGCTGCATTATTGCCAATGACGTTGCCAGCGGAACCACCGCTTGAACCACCGCTTGAACCACCGCTTGAGCCACCGCTAGAACCGCCAGCTGTGCCAGTTACGGAGTTAAGTGCCATGGCACTTATGCTTGCAATAACATCGGCATCGACAAGGCTAATAAAATTGTTGCGGTTGCCGTTGATCACCGTTTTAGGACCCCCTAAAGAAGCGAAATAATGTTTATGAATTGTCACAAAATAATAACTTCAAAGAAAGTTCACTTACTGTTAACATTATTGCCAATAACATTGCCAAATGAGCCACCTGAACGACCGCCAGATCCAGAATTACTGCTAGAACTACCTCCGCCGGTAATTCCTCCAGCTGTGCCCTGAATATTATTAAGTACACCGGCAAGTATGCCAATGGGAGCGTCTAATGTCACCCCCTTAACAACTGTATTTCCGTCGCCATTGACCACATTTTTAGGTCCCACTATTGAAGAAAGAAATATGTTTAAAGCTAGCCAAAATGATTAACCACAAGAGAACTCACTGTTAAGATTATTGCCAATAGCATTGCCAAACGAACCTCCTCCAGAACCACCGCTTGAGCTAGAACTAGAGCCACTACCGGAACCTCCAAGTAAACCACCGCTGGAACCACCGCCAGCCAAGCCAGTAATGGAGTTAAGTGCCAGGACATTTGCGGCTACAGGAACAGCGAGATCGACAAGATTGACCACAGAGTTGCTGTTACCATTAACTACGTTTTTAGGACCCACTAAGGAAGCGAAATTTATGAATATTACAAACTCATGGCTGAAGTCATGATTCACTTACTCTTGACATTATTGCCAATAGCGTTGCCAATCGAGCCACCAGAACTACCTCTGGAATTACCGCTAGAGCTACCGCCAGAACTACCGCCAGAACTACCGCCAGAACTACCGCCAGAACCACCGCCAGAACTACCGCCAAGTCCAGCCAAGCCAGTAATGGAGTTAAGTGCCAGGACATTTGCAGCTACAGGAACATTGGCATCCACAAGCGAGAGCACAGTGTTGCCGTCACCTTTGACCACATTCTTGGGACCCACTGAAAGAGCGAAAAGTTATTTGTGAATATTACAAATTAATAGCTTAAAAGAATATTTACTTACTGTTAACATTATTGCCAATTCCGTTGCCAATTGAGCCACCAGAACGGCCACCGGAATTTCCGCGAGAACCACCTCCCGAACTGCCTCCAGAATTACCTCCCGAGCTACCTCCAGAATTTCCAGAACCACCGCCAAGTCCAGCCAAGCCAGTAATGGAGTTAAGTGCCAAGACATTTGCAGCTACAGGAACATTGGCATCTACCAGCGAGAGCACAGAGTTGCCGTCACCTTTGATCACATTCTTGGGACTCACTGAAAATGCGAAAAGTTATTTAAGAATGTTACGAAATAGAAGCTTGAAACAAAATGCACTAACTTTTAACATTATTGCCAATAGCGTTGCCAATTGAGCCGCCAGAACGACCGCCAGAACTACTTCCTGAACTACCGCCAGAGCTGCCGCTAGAGCCACTTCCAGAACCACCGCTGGAACCACCGCCAAGACCACCCATGCCAGTAATGGAGTTCAGCGCCACGACATCAGCAGCTACAGGAACATTGGCATCCACAAGCGAAAGGACAGTGTTGCCGTCACCTTTGATCACATTCTTAGAACCCACTGAAAGAGCGAACAGTTATTTATGAATGTTAAAAAATATTAACTTTATACAAATTTCACTTACTATTAAGATTATTGCCAATAGCGTTGCCTATTGAGCCACCAGAACGACCGCCAGAGCTACTTCCTGAACTACCGCCAGAGCTGCCGCCAGATCCACTTCCAGAACCACCGCCAAGTCCACTCCTGCCAGTAATGGAGTTCAGTGCCAAAACATCTGCAGCTACAGGAACATTGGCATCCACAAGCGAGAGCGCAGTGTTGCCATTACCTTTGATCACATTTTTGGGACCCACTGAAAAAGCGAAAATTGATTTATGACTCTTACAAAATAGTGGCTTAGACGAAATTCGCTTACTGTTAAGATTATTTCCAATAACATTGCCAGCGGAACCACCTGCTAAGCCTCCCAAACCACCGATTGGTCCACTACTGGAGCCCCCGCCGGTACCACCGAGTAAACCACCGCTGGAACCACCGCCAACTCCAGAAATGGAGTTAAGTAGCATGGCGTTTGCGAGTACAGGAATATTTCCATTCACAAGTTTGGTCACTTGGTTGTTATTGCCACTGATCACAGTTCCAGGCGCCACTGCAAAGGGAAAAAGTAAAATAAAATAATAAGAATAGTAAAAACTCAACTACTAGAGATGGCTTACTGTTGAGGTTATTGCCTAATGCATTGCCTGCCGATCCGCCAGAGAGAGAAGACAGAGGTACGGCACCAAGTGGTCCAGCAAGACCGCTGCCTGCAAGTAGAAGTGACGCGGGATGTTGAAGCGAATTGTGAAATGGAGTCGGAAGTGGAACTTACCGCCGAGCAGACCTCCAACGACAGGTAAATTTCCACTGGAACGCTTGGATGTGACGGCTCCTTTATTGAGTGGCACATCGGCATCCACCAAATTGGCGGCTGATTGGCCTTGCTCTGCAAGCAAACCAAATTCATTGCAAGGCATATTTCTAAAGGGGACTCGTTACTCGTCACTTACGTATCAGCGCGTTGGGGGAGGCAGGCGCCGAGCGATCTAGCGCTGTCAACAGACCCATAATGACAACCTTTGCCACGCCCATGTCGAGCAGACGCACAATCCAGCTGTCGGCAGTGGCGGCACAGAAACCGCTCTTTTGGCCATTCGCAATGTTTGTCAAACTGTCCATCAGCGAGACAATCAGCGTGCTGAAACCATTCACCTGCAGCAAATTGACGCCCACGCTCTGTGTGCTCGCTTTGGGTCCCACTGAAAGGATGCGGAAAATGCCTGGATTAGTGGCTTCCTTGGATACTTGTTCATTTCTTAATGCTACTCGTTAGATTTGTAACGATTTGCATGAGATTGTGGTATTCATTGCATGTCGGTTTGCCTTTTTCGATATTTGGAATTTTTAGATCGCTAGAATTTTTAAATCGCACTTGACACTCGCTTCTCATCATTCGCTATCCAACACTTCTTGTCAATCGTTACTCGTTACTTTGCATTCGCTACTCGTCCCTCGTTACATCATACTCGCTACTCGTCACTCGTAAATTATTACTCATCACTCACTAGTTGGCACTCGCTACTTATCGCACATCTCTCTTCAATTGCCACTCATCCCTTGTTACTCGTCCCTTGCTACTCGTTACTCGTTACTCGTTACTCGACACTTGTCAGTTCTTACTCGCTACCCGTCTCTCCCCACTCATCACTCGCTACTCGTTACACTTACTTTCAACCAGATTCTGCACAATGTTCTGCGACTCGAGTGTCGATGCTCCGCACACTTGCAGCAACGCACTGCAGATGGCAACGAGTTCCTTCAGGCTTCGCGCCTGCAAGAACTCAATCATGCTGTCCCGATCGCCCCTCACATTGAACGACTTGGCGCTCTGCTCGAGGGCGGTGCGAGTGCTGCGACTGCCCTCGACGGTGGCATTCGATTGCTTGAAGGCAACGGTGCTCTTGATGATCTGCACCACTTGTTTCTGCGAGCACTCGATGTTGTTGAAATTGCAGAGGGCGAGGAACGACTTCAAGCTGAGCGTGAGTCGATTGTTATCCTTGGTGTTTTTAATGTCCTTGATGACACGATCGCAGCTGGCATCGCTGGTGCTGCCGATGAGCACATCGATAATCAGATCCATGCCCAGCTGCAGAAACACGGCGCCAGTTTGCTGTTCCAGCGGTTCCATGCCCTGCAGCGTCTTCACCGTCGCCTCCTGATGGTCCGTCAGCTTGGCGCCTCTGGCCTGCATGCTGGCCAGCAGTAGATCGGCCAGATCCTTGGCCGCCAGACGTCCGATGTTGTTGGTGCGGCTCGATGCCAGTGGGGGCGAGGTGGAGGTGGAGGTGGAGGTGGAACGCGATGTTGTTGTCGGCTTTGCCTCATGCGGTATGAGGAAGCAGGTGGAGAGTAAAAGGAAAAGCTGAAGCCGCCACATATTGCCAGCGAAAAGCGAAATATTGAAATCAAAAGACGAGTTTAAAGCTCAAGATCACTTTCTTTTCCCACGAACGTAACCGGAGAGATTGATACGGTTGCAGTGTCTGCGATGCGCTTTTATTGCCCATCGACTGTGTCTTTCTGCCGATTTTGATCATGCCAATGCTGTGAGTAAATGCGAATGCATATTTCTTGTCGCAATCTGCTGATAAGAAATTGCAACACTAACTCACAGTTAATCGTGTTAACGTGCAAACGTGCTCACAAATCGCCCAACACCATCGGCGTTGGTGTTGGCAAAAATTCAGCATCTTCACTTCTTGTATTATTGTTTTGTTGTTGCTGTTGTTGTTGTTGTAGTTTTAAACATTTTTTGTATTGAATCTCATTTCACATTCTTCTTGCATGTTTTTTGCGAGCTCAGTCGTCTATCTGGCTCTTCAGTTGATTGTTCTACTCGTTGATATTTGATATGGTTGGTAGTTTTTTTTTTTTTGTTTCGCTTTATTTAATGGCTTGTCTCTGGAATGCGTCTGGCTCTCAAGTCATTATCTAACAGTGAATGACTCTTGACAGCATTCCAAGCAGTTGGAAATAAAAAAAATTATTTGTGAGTTTCTAGGTATTTATTAGTTTGAAGTTAATATTTGTCATGGTGGTGTTTGAATTCGATAATATAAATTCAAAGCAGACTTATTTATTCTAAAACTGGGCATTTAGTTCATCAAAAAAGTGTAATTCATTAAACATATGTTATTATGAAAAGGAAGTTAGCAAAAGCAGGCAACAAAGAAAATAAAGAGAAAACGGCAGAGGAAGATGTAAAGTTATTTATTATATTTATTCGAAAACTTGGCATTTTGAATCTATTTATTAAATAATTTAAATTAAAATATTACAAGTCTACTTTCGCAATTTGAAGATCAAGAAGAATAATAAACTCAAAATACAAGAACGAGAAACAGTATGTGTGAAAGGGAGAGAAAAATATGTACATAATTATAGGTATTTTAAGCTTCGTTGTCGTCGTTAACAACAATCTCTATATTTCTACAACATTTGTACAACAAAATAAAATAGAAAACAATTATTAAATACATCATCATAGAAAGAAAAAACATAGAGACTGGCTGGCTTCTAATGTTGCTTTAATGATTTGCTAAAATGAAAAAATATTATTAAAGGCAAACTAAAGCCAGGCTAGTTGGATGCTAAAATTGCAACAAAAAATCATTATAAAAAATATATATAATCTGGCAATATTATTGTTAGTTTTAATAGAACAATATTTGAATAGATTAAAGAAGCCACATATAGTAGAATTCTTTGACTTTCATAACTCGAAATAAGTCCGTGTTTGTTCTTATGAATAAAGCTCAAATGTTATCTAACGATCAATGAAACGATTTTGTTTCGTGATTATAATAATTCATTCTCACTCAACATGTTCATTCATTGCCGCAAAGCTTGTGCAAATATTATGTCAACTTTTGCTGAGCGCTCCGATTACCAACACACAAATATCTTTCATACTTTTTTTGAACTTTGCTTTTTTGTCGAGCCCCCCAAAAGTTGATAGCAGGCATGCAGCTGAGCTGTTAGAGAACACACAGCTGAAATGGGAGCTGGCGAAACTTGAAACTGGAAATCTGCAGTTGGTTTTGCTTGATGCACGTGTCTTGAGCACTGTGTGGATAGTTTTTTGGGCGATGCGATTTCCGCATCGAGATACCAGGCTGCGACTGCTGCAGCTGCTGCTGCACTTCTACTACTGCTATATAAATACACAAATCATACGCAATTGACAGCCAGTTAGAATTTCGACTAACAACCTTTCTCGCTCTCTCTGCCAAAATGTCCGCCTTGACGAACGATCAACGCTTTGCGGTGCTGCTGCTCATTGGTTTGGCCAGCGGTGCTTGGCTAAGTGCCAGCACCACAGCGCAAACCTTCAGCTCTGAGGATCGTGGCTCGATACTCAAATTCATGGATGTGCTGATGAATTTTCTCGATGCCGAAACTGATAATTCAACAAGCACTGACATTCCCAATGGCAATGACACCACCACCGAAGCTGGCGAAAGCAGCAGTTTATCCCCAAATGCGACAACCGATGGCAGCGTCTCGGACTCTAGCACAGAGTCGAGCACAATCAGCACTCCTGAGAGCAGCGAGAGCAGCGAGCTACCAACGAGTAACAGCACAACGGTGGCCACAGCAACGAGTGCCGGCAGCAGCAACAGCAGCGAGTCGACGAGCACCGCCAGCACCCCCCCAGAGGCAACTACTCGACGACGCATTTGCTTCAGGCGTGTCTGCTACAAGTTCGTGAACGATAAGGGCTATATATATTAGGAAAGCAACGAATAAAGTTAGTTAGTAAAATTGACTGCAAATACTCGTCACTCGTTACTTTACACGATTTAAATCATAGTCTCTACTCGCTACTCGTTACTGGTTAACTCGCTACTTTTAGCAGAATCAACCCTCTCTGCATTATCATAGTTGAACTGCAGCTCTGTCTTTAACATCTCTTTAAATTGGACACTCGTTGCATTCACACGTTACTCGTCACGTCACTCTTAGCAAAATCGAATCGCTTTGGCATTCACATTCCAGTTGCTCGGCCCTGCTGGTGATTGTCAGTGATTGAATGATTGACGCTAGCATTGGATGATGGACAGTGCTGAGCCAATTTGTAGAACACAAGCTGCATTAAGCATGGCCCTTGCCACGGCAACAATGGTGGCAATGGAAAACAAGCCGCAAAGTTTTCTCTCTGAAGTTTTGTTGCCAATCCCAAAACGAATTATTTCAATTAAAAGTTTTGCGAGAGCAGAGTTCTTAACGCTGTCAACTTGGGCGTTTATGTGCACAAGTCTTAATTGTGCCAAAAAAATACCAGCTATAATTTTGTGTTTCAACAAGCAAAACACACACACACACACACACACACCCACACACACACAGACAAAACACTCACTTGAAATTTTCGACCAGCAAAACTGTCAGACAAAAGCCCATTGGCAAAAGCTTTGTGGCTTTTCATTGAGTCGTAAACAAATGAAATTTAATTCGTTTAAAGATTTTCCGAATTTATTGTGCAAATAGTTGACGGCAATGTTTATGTGTGGCAGCCATCAAAGAGAATTCTATTAAAACGCCTCAAAAACACCCACACACACAGAGTCAGTCTTTGTGGCATTTATTACATAAATAATTGCTAACCAAAGGAAAACCACAATTATGAAAGCAATGTCAACTGCTGCTTAGTAAATTATAGCACATTTACTGCTCACTGAGCACACAGAGTGTTCAAAATAAATCGAGGCAAGCTGCGCTCATTATTCGGGTAACTTTGGCTTCAGGTTGAAGTAATATTTGGATATCCATAAAGGATAAACACAAACAACTCGTAATTCAACAATATTATTGTGATTTTATGCACTCTTCAATAAAATTGACTTAATTTTTATCAAATTACTCTGCGAATTCAGAATTAATTCATTGAACAGCACGAGTAAAATGTCTTTAAAGCAGATACCCTAATTATTTATTTGAATTTCAAAAATTGCATTGCAAAGAAAATTTTTATTTTTAAATAGGTGATTATATGTTTAAATAAAATTTATTTTTTATTTATATTTAAAATTGGTTTCCATATTTACACATTCCTATAACAAAAATATTATATTTGAGCGGAACAGAATGAAAATGGCAAATAGTTATTAATTTGTAGTTATATTTTTTGCTCAATATAAAAATCATGTGTAAGTAAATAAATAAAATAAACTTCTTCTGTATTCACATTCCCGTAAATGGATCCTAGTCTTTATGCTTTTGAAGTTTATTTATTTGTAAATTTGACTTTTATCTTGAGCGACATAAATAAAAATCTTACAGTCATGGAAAAAATAATAGTAACACATTTTCTCAGTTTCTTTCTCTTTATATTTTTAATAAAAAATCTAATTTTGAGTTGAATTTTGTAAACATCAATCAGTCTTTTATAATTAACAAGAAAAACATCAACAAAACATTTAGTTTAAATTTAATTTTATGCAATTCAATTGTAGATAGTCATTATTTTCCAACTATATTTTTGAATTTGAACGAAGCCTTAGACTTGTGGTATTCAATTTATAAAATTTACTGAAAGTAATCATTGCTTTAAAAGAAAAGAATACAAAATCATAAACTATGAAATCAATTAAGTTCAAAATACAGGACTTTGGTGTAAATGATTTCGTTCCAAGTTTATTCCAAACATTAACAATCGAAAAGAAATTGTGATACTCAGAAATGAAAGGAAATCAAGGATCGAAAAACAACGTGTTATCAACGAGTTGCCAACTATTTTGTGGTGCTGAAAAGTTGGCCACGTAAAGAATTCACAACGCACAGCTATAGTATTTATGTTGTTAAAGCTGTAAGTTGACTGAAATGTGAGTGCGAGTCAACTATCGTTTTACAAAAACTTTTCAAAAAAGTTAACTAGCAGTTTTCCCAGGAAAGTGGAGAGAGAAAATAAGACTTTTCCCTGTGTGAATAGTGTGTTTGTGTGTTTCGCAGTCATGCAACTTATTGGGCTTCCCAGCCACGTGTCTGCGCTATTTAATTACTATCAGCTTATTGTTATTACTGTCCCGTATGCGCGTCAACAACTTAACGAAGTTATCACACACAGTGCGTCGGATTAGCCGACCGCCGCGTGAAGTACTTTAAATTAGTTTCGTTGCATAAACAAGGCACCAGGGGTTGGGGTTGCAATTGTGGCTGTCTCCTGGGGTGGGGCATGGTGGGTGGTTGTTGTTGTGCACATGGTTTTAAAGAGAAACACGCGACGAGATGAGAAATGAGAAATGAGCGAATGACAAACCCAAAACTAATAGAGACAACCCCAAATCGGGTCGCACGTGTCATGACATCAAATGAAGGGTTTGGGCGTGGGGGTTGCTATTGAAAAATATATACATACATATATACAAGTATATATATCCAATTACAATTTAAGTATGTTGATTCTAATGTCTCCACTACTTTAAACTAGAAATTTTAATATACTTTTGAGCGACAAGCAAATATGCAACGCAGCAAATTGGCATTGCATACTTTACGGCTGCGCCTTAAAATTGTTTGCTTTGGGGCGTGTGCTTAATTGATTAGTTTGCAGCAATTAATTATCAAATTAAATAACTTGCAATATTAATGCAGACAAATATTTGTTTGTCTTGCAATTATAATTGTGCAGCATTTCACAACTCGGCAAATATGTTGAGTACATATTTTTGCATACTTTTGTGCAGCATATTGAAAGAATAGTTCTCCATCCACAATTACTGCTGATTATTGTTTATGTGCACTCCTCGCTATTGTTTCCAAATATATTAAATAATTTTCTTTAAACATGTGCCTCCAATTAGCTGAGCATATTATTTCATAGCTATGGTTAACATTTTAGTTTAAATCACCCCAGCGTGGTAATAGTCCATAAAACAAAAAACGTTTTATAAAAAAAAATATATATATAATTACCAGCATAATTTCCCCTCTCCTAAAACATTTTAAAATTATTGTTTATTTATTAAATTAAAATTATATTTTTTATATAATTTTAAAGAGTTTTCAATTGGGTTATCTTTTAGATATAATCTGCCTCAATGATAAAATATTAAAAAAAAAAATAAACAAAAAGGTCAGGCAGCAATTTTTTTTTAAAATGAAAGGTTGTGTTAAAAAATATTCTTTATTCTCATTATATTTAATGTGTAAGTTTGTCAATTGCTAAATAGCCATTATTATGTTTTATTATTGATTTGTTTTGTAATCTGTTTGTAGGTAGCTAAATATGAAAATATCTGTATGAAAAATAGAAGGATTTTCTTCATTTTCAAGTGTGTAATTCTTGGCGCGCTTTTGTGAATTTTAGTTTATTCCGCAAAAGATTGTGCGTTTGAGATGAAAAGCCTGATTTACGACTGAATGTCCTGTCGTTACTTCAGCGCACATCCTTTTGTCAAGTGCGGCAAATTTAATCATTTTCAGTGTCGCTGCTGCGTTTTATGATGGCACGCGCTGTTCGAAGGATTGCAGGACATAAGTGCTTACAGATATGCGAGCATAAAATGCGCCATTTTGCCCACCAAATGAGCCTCATTATTATCGATGGCCATTTGTTGTTGTTGTTGTTACTGCTGCTGCTGCTGCTGCTGTTTTTATGCGTTCTGTTGCAACACTTTTTCGGTCGACGCACAACTCGTTTTTTTATTTTATGCGTGCCCCGTTTAAATTTAACGAGAACGGATCGCCGAAATGTGGCAACTTAACGACAACAACAGCTGCCGCATGGTGGCGCTTGCCACAATGCGTTTCAAGTTTTGTGGCAAATGGAATTTTGGTTAATTTGCATGGCTCAAGGCGCTTTCAAGTTTGTGTTCTGGCACTCGAGACAGACGCAACTTTTGGCCAATTGTTTTTGGTCTGTGGCACTGCCAAGTGCCACTTCAATCTCGCCCATTTCGCTCTGTCTCGCTGTCTCTTTGCTTGCTTTTGCCACTTTTTTGGGGGTGGCCAACGAAAGACTTAAGCAAAAAACTTGCCTGAAAATCAAGCAGCAAACATGCGATTAAAAATTAATCAAAATCGCATTAAATAATCGCTGATGCAATTCTCATGTAATCGATGACACATCCACGCAGGGGGCGAGTGTCCTTCCCTTCCCTTCCCTTCCTTTTTTTTTTGTGTTGCTTGTAATTTTGTTACAAAGGATTACAAGCGGCAAATCCACTTGCCACATGACGCACTGACTCCCCTCCATGCCTATTCTGTGCAACGTCGTCGTGTCCATTGTTCCCGGCTCGCTTCTTTTTATTATTTTTTGTGCTACGCTCCCATTGTTGTCAGTGGTTGAATTTTGGCGAATTGTTTCCCTTTCCTTTGCGTTGCAGTCTTTCCTCGGTTTTTTTTTTTTTTTTTTTGTGTTATAATGCTCATCCTGTATTGTCCTTTACACGCTGCCTGTAACCTAATCCGCTTAGCTCTCTGGCCCATTCTCGGTGCTGAGGCACTTGCCACAACCACGACGACAGGCGCATCCTTGCACCACAAGTGCTTGATGAGTGGAAGGCTCCGCTGATCAATTGATTGATCGATCGCAGGTTCCCTGCAGCTGACACCACCGATGCATATAACATAGCTCAACTAATTCATATAGTCATGTGTTCTGGCTTCTTGGGTTTCCTCAAGCCATACAATTTACGATTCTTTAATATTACTTAGATACGCTGCAGTCTATTCGCCAAACGAAACTTGACACTCGCTTCTACGTATTCTACTCGTCAATAATATGGTTTTATTTCATTCACTATTTCACTATTTTATACGGCATAAACAAATTTGTAGAATTCCTTTTTATTAACATATTTTTAGTGGTAGTTCTTCACTAGTTAATGGCTCTCAATTCTTTATTATTATTACTCTCGTTATTCATAGCTAAACTCGTCAATAATTTTAATTATTTGTAGTTGCTTTTCACTTTTTTATGATTCATTAAGAAGTTTTAAGCCTTGCTAAATCTTAACATATTGTTATTCTTTACTCGTTACCTGCTGCCAATTATTTATTTTTTACTAGCATGTAGGAAAATTGTTTCGTTTTGCTATTTTTTATATTTTTCTTAAATAATTGCAAATATTTGTCCATAATATATTGAAAACGTTATTTACACGTTACTTGCTTTCAATTTGACACATAAGAAATTCGCAAATTTAATTCTAAGGAGCGCGAAATACATTTTTGTCTCGGAAAATACTATAATTACTAAAAACTTCTAATAACAATTTAACAAATGAAAGTAAACCAACAATTTTAAGCAATTAAAGAAATATTCTTCTAACATAATAAGTATCTCGGACAAATTCCTATACTTCCACTTATAAAAATAGCCACATTGACATTCTCTTATTATCAATCGTTACTTTCTGCCTAACCATCATTCGTTTATTGTTTTTATTTCCAAACTTTATTATTGTTAAATGCTTTATTGATCATATTTTTATGGATTCTTCTATTGTGAATATGCTATTATTTGCTTGCTTCTAGTTACTTACTACTCGTCACTAACGACTGGTTGTTTATTAACTAACTCGATACTTTTCAATACCTTTTGCAAATAAAATAGGAAAAGCTGTAAGAATCCTCTATTTGTATGTTCACTCTCAGTACTCGCCAGTATTAACTCGTTATTTATTATGCTTGCTCGTCACTCCTCGCCAGTTACTCGTTCCATTTCAATCACTATGCAAATAAAACAGTTCGAGTAAAAGCTAGTAATTTAATACGCATCCTCTGTATCTCAAGTATTTGTTGGTTACATTCATGGTTAACATGTGAACATTGCATTGTTTGCATGTTTGGCACTCGTCGGTCCCACGGCTAACGAATGTTCCATATCCGATTATCGGAAACGGAAGAGCACAAACTGTGAAGTGCAGGCAACAACAACAACAATGTTGTGTTTTTGGTATCCGTTTTTCCGTTGCTGTTGTTATTGTTTTTCCTCGTTGTGTGTGGCGCTGGCAAATAGTCGTTAAAGCCGCTTGCCAACTGATACCCCGAATGCGATTGCAACTGCGTCTTAATTTCGGCATTGGCATTACATAATCAACAGCGAGCGAGAAGCGGCTTTTTGTTTTGTCTTAGTTGCGCTCGCAGTGTTTCCTTTTTATGGGGCAAGCACAAAGGAAAAGCCGAGATCGTATAGTAATAGAACCACAAAGCAATGCCGCAAAAGTTCGCTGGAAAAATGCCACGCGGTAATGACAAATATTGACATTTCCATTCACAGCAAAGTAAAAGCGAGCGAGGAAATGTTCAGGAACAATAATTGTGCCCTGCTTTATTTTGTTGTTGGTTCTCTTCTGGTAACCTTATATCACATTTTTGGGCAACCTACGAGAGTATTCACGAACATTTCACTGAGGCCTCGCATTGTCTCGCTCCCAATATCAATAAAGCGCACAATATGCTATTCGCTCAAGACCCCTGTCATGCTGGTGGGTGGAGAGTGCGGAGAGTTCATGATAAAATAAAAAAAAAAAAACACACACACGAAATAAAGAAGAAAACTATCCGATTACGTGGCCAGCAGTTCACACGCTACTTTGCCACAATATGTGTGCTCTATCTAATGCTTGTTATCATTTCCTGAATTAGTTTGGTAATTGGCGTGGTGGCTAGATTGAGGATGGGGGGAGAGGAGCTGGTCAACTGGTCAGCTCGCAACTTCGATGCGATTGGGAGTATTGGGAAATTCGAGAAGTCTAGAGAAAATATAATTTAAATTAAGCAAATATTTTTCATGAACTCCAGTTACACTCGAGCACATTGTGTGTTTGACGACTTCATTAATAATACATTTTTAAATCTTTGCTGCTATTGGGAATATTTATATATATTTGAGAATTTGATGAAAGTAAATATTTTGAAACATTTTAATACGTTTAAGAATATTGAGAAATTCGGGAATCTATAAACAAATTTATTTTCAAATGAAGGGAATAAAATATATTATTTAATATATTATTATATTAAATATTTTCTATATATTCCAATTACATTCCAGCTTACTAAGCAGTTGTGTTTGATAGCTCAATTAATAATACAATTTATATTATATTTCAAACTTTTAATGCGATGCGAAAAATTCGAGAAGTGTAGAGAAAATATAATTTAAATTAAATTTTTCATTAGCTCCAGTTACACTCGAGCACATTGTGTGTTTGACGACTTCGTTAATAATACATTTTTCAATCTTCGATGCTATTGGGAATATTGAAATATTCGAGAATTTGAATATTCGAGAATTGAAATATTTTGAAACTTTTTAATACGTTTGGGAATATTGAGAAAATCGGGAATCTATAAAGAAATTGATTTTTAAATAAAGGGAATAAATATAAATTAAATATTGTCTATATATTCCAATTACACTCCAGCTTATTAAGCAGTTGTGTTTGATAGCTTAATTAATAATACAATTTATATTAGGTAAATATTTTCAAACTTTTAATGCGATGCGGAAAATTCGAGAAGTCTTGAAAAAACATCATTTAGTTAATAATTATATGCTTTTATGAAATTCGGGAAGTCTAGATAAAATACAACCTAAATTAAGTAAATATTTTCTGTAAACCCCAATTAGACTCGACCACATTAGGCAGTTGTGTTTGATGGCTTAATTAATAAAGTGAATCGTCATAAACATCTTTGGCCGCCAACAATTCTCAGCAAATCAGTTTTTACGAGCAGCTCTCGCAACTCGGTTTTATGAAGGGTTGCACTGCAAATAACCCTAAAGATTTTACGACCAGGTACAGATAACATAGTATATATAGTTTGCTTGTGCCACGAACTTGGCCAACTTTACGAGTGTGCTGCTCTTTAAAAGTAGCAAAGGATTTTCATTTGCAGCTGTTTATGCCGACTCAAAGTGGCAGGGAGACGCAGACGAAAGAAAAGTCAAGTATATGAAGCCACAATGAAGCGATGAATGACGTAGCTGAAGAAATTAGAGTGCAGCAGCAAAACAATTTTTTAAATAGAAAAAGCAAAAAAATTACTACATTTGATATGCAATATTTTGTAGTATTTAATTCGTTAACCGAGTGGTATGAAAATATATATTTGTTTTTGAAAATTAAAAAGAAATTTAAGAATCAATTAAGATGTTACAAAACAGTTCCCTTTTAAAATCGAATACGGAGTTAAACAATGGCTTAAAATAATTTAAATAGATGCGTCATTTATTGCAAATAAAAGATAAAATCTTGCACTACACAAAAATATCAAGGCATAATTAAGAAATACATACATATAATTTGTATTTCAATAAAGAATTAACAGTGTGTAATTTACATGCGAGTTTTCGAATGTGAATTACTAGATAAATAATAAAATAACATTATTAAAATGGATGCTTCATTTTAAGTATATGGGAATATTGTAGAATACATATACATTTGCTTACAATAAATAATTTCGTTAAATTAATAGCTAGATGCACAATACAAATTTGATCATTTATGCTATGTAAGCTACTCCATGGATTATTAATTATTCTACATAAATTGCATGACTTAAAGAGCTGAGCACAAAAGGACATTGCACCTTTGTAATCCTCAGCTGAGCTGAAGTCACGACCGATGTGCCTAGACGGGCATTAGCTGGACTTCAGAGGCAACTAATCAATAAATTGCTCAATAAATTAGCAAAGTGTGAAGGACTAGCAAGGACATTCACATAATATTCTAATTAAGCTGGCAGCATGCGCAAATGAACGGGTTATTCTCACTGCTTGCACAACCGCAAACATCCTGCTGGCCTGCCGTGTCGCACACACACACACAAACACACGCACACCCTGCCACACCCACATACACACATACGCAGCCAACACCTGAGCCTGGGTTCAGGTCGCATGTACTTACGGTCCCTGTGCAGGACACACTCATTATGCCATGTGGTCAAACACAAAGTATGTCTGCATGCGGTGCGGCTTAACAATGTTGCTTTGAAGCACAGCACACACGCCGCACACACACACACACACAAACACTCACACACTCTCACGCATACTCACACACACATACACAAGCAACAAAAAAATTGTAGCAAAATAATTTTGCTGGCGCTCCAGAAAGAATTTTGAAAAAAAAACGAAAATAAAAATTTAAGAAAGCTAATCCCGAGTGTGCTCGACTGCGAATTACTCGAACTGTGAGGAAAAACATAAAAAAAGGTGTGACCAGAGCAACTAATACGTTACATAACTGAACTACAATTGTTTGTCGGACACACATTAAAAATGATTTAATATGAAGTATAGTATAGTTTAGGATATGTAGCAACCGCAATTAATTTAATACAACATAACAATAATTTATGTAATATATATGTATGTGCATATATATTTATTTTTATTCATTTATTTTTTTTAAATTAAATTAAAAGCATGCAACATTTTATTTAGAAGTAGAGAAATATGATAATATTATATTAACTAGATAATAGTACTATATATAGCGATTTTTTTGGGAAATAGGTATTTTTGTGAATTCAAAATTATTATAATTATTTTCATTTGAAGAATGACAAAATCTTTAAGCAAGATTAATCTGCTTAGAAAACACACAAATTTCGTATTGAAAATTGCAAGCTCCATTGATCGGACAGATAAAAATTACGTTATTATGTATACTCGCTTGCATTGCTCACTAAGTCATTATACCCTTTCCGCTTATTACAGCCGGGTGTAAAGGCAAAAAAACCAAAAAGGCCGAGCTCCGTGCTCGTGTGTTTGTGGCCAAATTTAAGGCTTCAGGCCAGGCCAGAACCGAGCCTGGTCAAGCACTGGACCTGCCACTGGTCGAGCAATGTGTGGATAATGCGCCGCCATTAAACGCATTATAGGGCTGCAGTCGAGTGGTGAGCAGGAGATCAGAGACAGGAGACAGGAGGGGCAGGGGGGGGAGACTTACAGCTGGTGGCAGTGGCGGTGACTAGTCCTGGGATTTCTGTTATAATTATTAGCTTTTCGGGTAGCAGTCGAGGCGACGACTCGTCTAGATTACACGGCTGCTCTCTTTTCCGCTTTGTTGTGGTCAACTTGGATGTGCCGCCTCCATTTCATATGCTCTTTCTGGCCACAAGCGAACACACAAAAGAAAAACAACAATGTAATCCAACAAATTAGCTAAAATTAAACTTAAACTTTAATTTGCACATGCAAATTGATAAAGTAAAAACCTACAAATAATTGTAATCAGAGTTGCACTTCGTCTATATATGTATTATATATCAAATTATTTGTGCTCATTGACTTAATTAAAGCGTTCAAGCTTAGTTTATGTAGTTTGATAAACTGGTTTTATCGAAATTCCCAAAATACTTAAATAAAATTGCTAATTAAAATATGTACGGCAAGGCTTTACTTATATGAAAATAAGTGTTTTAAGTCTCAGCTGTTGTTTGGAATTGATTGAAAAACTATTAATAAACATCTTTGATAAATAAAAAGTGTTGTTGCTCCAAGCTTTTGGATATTGCTTAATGCCTGTTGATTCATAATTAAAAATGTTTTCCAAATACATATACTATATTTTGTTTTTCCTTTTTTCATCTTGCCTTATTTCTAAATGCTTTTCGCTTATTATGTTACTTACTTTTTTTGTTCTTTATCGCTTTTAGGGTTAGTCAGAAATAAAAGTAATGAAATTAAAGTAATAATAATTAGAATAATTACTCGTTAGCTAATTTATTTATTTAATTTCAATTTGATTTATATGAGTGCAATTATGAGTCAAGGTTTCCATTAGCAAGTCGCATAATTTGAATTTTGTTTCAGTTTCACTTTTGATCGGGCCATTTCCCTCGCTTTTCATGCGCTTTTCACTCTCCTGGGGAGGGACAGCAGAAGCAGAATCAGAAGGAAAAGCGAAAGCGAAACACCAAAAACAACATGCGGTGTGGCAGGATATTCGCAACGTTGTGTCTCGTGTGTGTGTGTTCGTGTGTGTGTGTGTGTGTTGTGTTATAAATACTCCCGCAAAATGGGGAAGGCTGCCAGGAAGGCAGCTCGGGGGTGTCGCCGGCCATGGTTTAGTTTTTGGCTTTGAGCAGGAGCGGTTTGGGTGTCCGTTTTGGTCGCATGTGCGCGCGTTTGTCGCATTGTTTGTGTTTTTGGACTGGTCTCAAATTGCACAACAACAAACAAAAGACGGCCGCACGGACAATGGCCTAGGAAAACAAACAAAACTGCAGGCAGTCAAGCAGCCAAGCAGCCAAACAGGCTGGCTGGCTGGCAGGCAGAAACAGGACGACTCTCGGGGTATTAGATGTCCCCACGACCCGCGTTATCAAAAAGTTAATTAAGGGTTTCACAGTTTATGGAAAATGTCAACGTAACAACTGAAGCACGCATTGCCAAGGCAACTGACCTCCTCTGACGTCTTCTCAGCCTCAGCAGCCGCAACACCTCGCTGAACACCGCACACCGCCCGCGGCGACATGGCCATAATTAGCTGCGGCCAACACTAATTGTCCTTTACCTCCAGACAGCTGCTGCCGCTGCTTGCTTGCGACCCACACAAATTGGCATTGCGATTCCGTTTGCGATGTGCGATTTGCGTTTTGGGATTTGCCATCATGGATTTATGTGTGTGTGTGCGTGTGTGTGCATCTCAGCTTACCAGTTGTCACATTACGCCAAGTTGCCTAGTTACTGGCTTGCAACATGCAGCCACAACAACAGACTTGATGCGGCAGCGCCTTAGTCTCATTATGGCCTGACAGTTGATACACTTTGTTGTCAATTTCCCATTGTATTTCATTGTCGCCAAAGTGTTGCTTTTATCCGAAATTTACGCTGCTTTTCCATTGTATTTAAGTATGTGGATGTCTGGCTTCAAATATCTGGGCCACACAAACATTATAATCATTTTCTATCAACATTGTAAATTGTTGGTTGATATTTTAACACAGTAATATCCAAATGCAATAATAGTTTAAAGGTTGCAATTTTCAATGCAATAATTGTTCTTTAAATTACATTTAATGAAACTAGACGACGAGCAACATTAATATTTATGGCAACCTAGTAAGTCAAAAAAGCAGGCTTAATGTTCTTTACTATATTTATAAAGTTCATTATATTTATAATATTTATTATATTTATTATATTTCGTATATTCAATATCTTTACTATATTTTTATTTATCTTATTTTTGTAACATTTATTTATTTATCTATATTCAGCCAAATGCTACACGCTTAAACTTATTAATTACGCCACTAGTCACTTATTTGTATTACATTAATTATATTAAATTTATTTATTATTTTTAGTGTATGTACATATATAATATTGACTTATTTTATTACATTTATTATATTATTTTTGATTATTATTCTTTACCATTTTGCGCAGAAGTTCAGAAGGGATTGGCAATTGAATGCAGCAAAATGATAAAAATATAATTAAAAAATAGTTTGAATTTTCTATATATCTATTTTTTTATCTATAAATAAATTAATTAATTGTTTAGTGGTGCTCTACATATTATTCATTGCATATTTTATTACGAATCAATAATGAATAATTTGCTGAAGTATATTTTATTTGTTTAACCACCAATGCCCATCTATGTAGCTATCTGTAATTAAATGTAGATATAAATGTGACTTTCAACTATCCATTTATGCATCTAGCAGTTTATTCATATTTTTGTATTTCCTATTTCTTGTTTACCCATTTGCTACTTGTTGTCGTTTTATATTTCTACCTATTTATCATTAGCTGCTGCACTTGCCTTTGACTAATCCTTTTGCTTTGACTCGTTATCCTTTGTCCGCTGATGACTCGCATTTAAATGCGCGATAATCCTGTTGCTAATAGAGACACTCTCTGAGGCCAGTTAACTCACAGGGCGTGTTGTTATTATGACTTTGGCTTTGGGCAAGGAACAGTTTTCCTTCACGGCTGGTCGTTAATCCCAAAACAGTTTTGCTCGCCATTCGAATTCGAATGGAATCAATTAAAAGCGAGACAGGAAATGGCCAACCCCAAAAGCCATAGATCAGCTACGCCCACAACAACAAAGCGAGAGAGCATAAACATTTTAGTCAATTTAAATGTGAATATCGATCGCTGGCATTTGCGCAAATATTTACGAGCACACAAAAGGGTGAGGCACTGAAGCAGAGGGGTTGCAAGGGGCACGCGTGCGCCGTGTGGCAAGTTGCGAGGCGACCGCCCGTTGCGACAGTGAAATTGCGAAATTGAACAGCACGCGACACAGGCCAAAGGGCAGGGGTCGAATGGTCAGTTGGAGGAAATTCGCCGGGCTGAACCAGAGAGCAAATCAAATGAAAATGAAAATGAAAATAAAGTTGCCAAGTTTTTAATTTTGCGGTGGAAAGCGGAAGTCCGAAACAGAACAGCGACTCTTCGGATGTGGCTGCGAATGTGTTGCAAAGGCTGCAGTGGTTGTGGCTGATGCTGTGGTCATGTGTCATGTGGGTCTGAATAGCCCCTGACGATGACCCGCTCAACTAATTAAAGGTCAGCCCTCAAATATCATTTGCACATTTTGCAAACATGTCAGCGTTTAATGAGACCTCAGTTCAAAGACACAACCAGTTTCATTTTAGACAAAGAGACAGACAGAGAAATACATTGGAGTGAGACGGAGAAGGCGTCGCTACCTTGCCTACAAAAATAGTTCAAATTTCCAACACATAATTGTAACATTTGTCATTTGTGCCCTTTGCCTGGCCGAGTCTATAATTGGTGAGGTTGTGAGGTCAAGGCGATGGCTCCTAAGCTAACCTTTATAATCTTTTATTATCCTAGTCGAAAAATGTATCGAATAACCAGCAGCTGAAGCAGACGATTATAATGCACTTTAAATGACGATTGCTTCGAATAATCTAACGATTTTAATGGAAATTTATCTTTAAAGCATATCAGAGGTTTATACAACTTCAACTTAATTTATTTTAAAAGCATATCAGAGATTTATACAACTTCAACTTAATTCAACAATACTTAAAAAACATCAATTAACAATTTCAGATGATATATAATATATATTTCATTTTTTTCATTCCACATAATTTCAATACTTCTTTGTTGGAAATAATGCACAAGCAGTTTTAAGTCGAAAAACTATTTTATAGTATTTTTTAAGTTCTATAAGCTTTAATACAAAATACTAATATTTAATTGATATTAATATCAGTAGAAATATTGCTTAGTCAATTTAATTATTGGTAAATTGCAATAAGTTATTTTAAATTATTTTTTGTAACTACGGTCTAAATTGAAATGTATGTTTAATTATTGTCAACAGGTAAATATAAATAATTGATTTTCCATATTTCATTGACTGCTACCTAAAAATAGTTTAATTTTTTTCAACTTCGTTGTTAATTTCATAAAGACGAAAGTCGATTAAATGAATTCGATGATGGTCTCAAATGTTTGCTTTGAGCACCAAAAATTTCACTTTGATATCAGAGGAACTGTACCCGCAATTGCTTAATGACTTTTCGATTGTTGCCCGATTGCCTGATGAAGATATTGCCACGGTTGTTCGGCTAATTATTGACACATCTTGACCGACAATGAGTTCATCCTGAAGTGATACAAAAAGGATGTGCCCGGAGTTGGTTTCGGGACTGCGGTTGCAAATGAGAAATGAGAACTTCTAAAGCGCATACTTAAATAGCAATTTATTACTTTATTATGGGGAGTGCAGTTCTCAATTGGAGCGAAAAAAAAAAAACAACAACAAGTACGGGTTGCGAGTAGTTTACCTTTTGTGTGTTGAATTTGAAAACAATAATTCATCATTTCTTTGTTCGAATGCGTTCTTATCTGGCTGCTGGCATCATTAGTCAGTGCAGAGTGTACAGTGAACTCGAAGAGTTAAGAACTCTCTTGGCTGTTGCAGACAAAACCTGTCAGTCAATGGCTTTGTGGCCACACAAAGACCCAAAAAACAGAGAGAGAGAGAGAGCGATAGAGAGAGAGAGAGAGAGACAAAAGACGAAGATAGAGAAAATGTGGGATAGACTGAAATTGCGTTGAGTTGAGGCTAAAATCGTTATGCCTTTAATTGCTTATAGAGTTATTAACCATTTTATAATCATTAGGCTCTCTCGTCATTTGAGAGAAATTTGTCTACAGTTGTGTTGAGATCTGATTTCTCTGTTCAGTTCGGTCCGGTTCGATTCATTTCTATTCTATTCTGTAGATGATGAGACGAGAGTTGATGTGGCACGTTTAGCTGCTTCCTTTGATGCAGGTGTCTCGGCTGTGGCATCGAATTGGATCACAGGCAAGAATGCTTGTCGATAAGCAAGCGTGCACGACTGGCAGCTACCACGTAAAAATCAATTTCATTCAATACATTACTAGTTATTTCAGTAAAGTAAAATATATGTAATTTTGCAAACATTTTCAATAATTGCTAAACAAATGTTATCAACAAAAATTATTATAAAGCAGGGCAATGAACAACATTTAAATATAATTCTTTAAAGGGTTTTTCACATATTTTAATATAATTTATAAATGACCATTTTACATGTGAATGTATGAACTTGAATTTACTTATATGTTGAATGATTGTGGATATTTAGGATATATATTTATAAGCTTCTATTCCATTTTTTATTTATTATATGATTATCAGTGAATTTATTTATTTATAAAAGAAAATGTTGTATGGGGAAAATTGTATAAAGAGAAATAATACAATCGACAGCTACTTTTATATACCCCTTTTAATTTGTAAAGCCTTATCCGTTTTCGAGGGTATGCTCGAAAAGAATTAGTTGGGACCACCCAAAAGCCATGGCCAGCTGAAGTTTATTGTGTGGCCCGAGGCCAAAAAGCAGGAAGCGTTCCTGTGGCGCAGTCACTTCTACTCCTTCGTCTTCTGTGTCTTGTTCTGGCATGGCTATTAGCAAAATTAAGGCAAATGAAAGCACAGCTCGCAATGAAAACTGAAAATTGAAAATTAAAATTGGATAAGCGAAAGGTCGAGTCATGTTTCCCACACTGCCAAAAGGGCGTTGTGATGTGTGTGTGTTGTTGTTGTTGTTGTTGTGTATGGAAAATCGGTTTATGGTTGAATGCGGAAAAGTGGCAAAAATGAAAATAAAATTAACACACTTCAAATCGTTGGGCAATAAATAAAAAGCGTTTTGCAGAAAGTGCGACATCAACGACAAAATAACAATGCAATAAATCACTTATTGGTCGCACAGACCGCCAAGGGGGCAGAGGGGCGAAGGGCGAGGGTGGCTTGACAGCCATTGTAGGGGTGTGTTTGTGCTGATAAATTGCCAAGCAATGCCAAAACAATAACAACAACAGCAACAACAACTGCTAACCAGAGATACTTGCAGCATTGCGTTGTAATTCGTTCGCATCCACGAATCGCATTCGCATCTGTCAGATACGCAGTTGCATTTAGTAAATTGGCGTTAGACTCAAGCAGCAGTTAATACGAGCAACCAGCTCGAGCGTAGCATAAAGATGCTTCCATTTTGGGAACATTTATCCAAAGTCTTATTTTAAAAGCAAGCTATGCAGTTAAACATTTATCTGTAAATACACAAAATAAGAAACAGGATTTCATTTAAAATAACATACATGTTTTGCATATTATAAAAATATGCTATAATAAAACAATTAAATAATGTTTAACCACCAAAATAAACTAAATGGAAAGTAGTCAAACAAACTATTTGGGCAGCATAAATAATATATGTTTAAGTAGACGTCCAATACTCAATTAGAAAAAAATAAGAAAAATACATTATTTACATATATAATAAAAACCAGCTATGATATAAATATTAAAAATTATTAATTTTAATTATAACTAAATAAATTTATAATGTATACTAAATACATAATAAATACAAAAATAATATGAATAAGGATGCATTTATATTATAAAAATTATATGTATCTAAAAACAACTAAATTAAAAATATATATTCTCTAAAATAAAAAAAATTAAAGGGGAATCAATTAAAAAACGCCTCAACATATTTGAACAGCATAAATTAAATACCAATAACCAAAAATGCATATATTAACTAATTAATATAAAATAATTAAAATATATGTATACGTTCATGTGTATTAAGTTTGAACAAATTGAAAACAGCTAAAAATCAAATATTTTACTATTTGAGCAACATCAATAATATGCCAATCAGTCCAATTAGCAACAGAGCAGCTGACATGATCTTTTACTTGAATGCTTTCTCTCGCCAAGCCCACTGTGCGTGCGACGATCTATGCATGTTTGGCAACATTTGGAGAGCAACTAAACTGCAACATGCTGTGCACAATATGTGCGAAATGTTGTGCAACATTCGAAGATAGGCAACAAGTGGCGGCAGCCAAAGCAACAACACAACAAATTAACACAAACATATAATGCCAGAAATACATTTATTGCAATTAACACAAGTCAACCGAAGAACAAACAAAAAAAAACTGAACTACATTTTACGCTCCACTCAAATTTGGCTTGACAAAAATGTGCGCATGCAAAAATGTACAAATGTTTGTATTAATGTTCATATTAAATTTGCATTTTAATTTCGTAGACGCCACTGAAATGTTAACGGCTCAAAAAAATTGTAACGGCAATTCGTTTGGCATTCCGCTCTTCAGACTTGGCGCCTTTGGCTGGCTGGCAACATGCACGCTGGCTTGGCAACATTTGCGTCAGCTCGTGTCAACATGTTGCCGAGGAACGCGTTCTGCTTTGCTGCTTGCTGCTGCTTGTTACGAGAGAGCCGAGCGCTGCGTTCGATTCATTCTCATTTCATTTGTCGTGGCGAACGGACGCGTCTGCTCTTTGTTGCTCTCTCACGTACGTTGACGCTGCCAGTCAACTGTGTGCGCCTGTGTGTGTTGCGAGTGCGTTGCCGCCGTCGTCTGTTGTGTTTTTTGGCGTCAGTCGCGTAAATTGGTTAACGCTTTGTGGTAACACACAGAACGCGAACTCCGCGAGTTCTTAACGTGTCGCGAAGTCGTCTGAAACAAAGAAAACTACTACACAATTTTCCATCTGTGCACGTTACTTAGACAATACAATATTGGTAATATATTTGTTTGTTTTCCAAGTGCCTTTTTTTTAAGTTTTATTTGTTGTAGTTTTTTTTCTGTCTCGAATATTTCATAAAAATAACTTGCGGCGTCTGAGTGGCATTTTTTTTTGTGTTCCCCCTGTTGGCATTTAAAAATAAACTAACTACAAATACCAAAAATATGTGACAACAAAAACAAATTTATGAAATATGTTTTCTGGTTTTGCTTTTTTTTTCAAATGTTTTTTGCGCTGGAATCTTGCAGCTCGTTCGCTGAGTCACGTGCGTTAAAAACTTCAGCTAGTTGAAGCTATGACAATGCGTTGCTAAAATTTGTTATAAACAAAAGCAACATAAACATGCAACGCCAACAAAACTAAAAAAAAAAAGTAGAAAACTAAAGACAAAAATGCATAAAACAAACGCAGAAAAAGCAAAAAGCAAAAGCAAATTAATGAAACAGAAAAGAAAAAAAATAAAACTGGTTTTCAAGCCGCTTGGAAATGACGCCCAGTTTATTGTTGTTGTTAACGCGTTAACTAAACAAAACAGTGAGCGCTAAAATAAAACCAGCTGGAAAAACTTTAGACAACGCACAGTGCTTAAAGTTATTGAAAAGTGATCGCGCATTCTAAACAAATTTTGGCAGGCAAAAACAATTCCTTTAATTGCCGTTGGGCATTTCAAGGTTCCAAGTATTGATTAAATTCGAGGGGGGGGCTCAAAGGAAACAAAGTGTTGTTGCTTAGCTTTGCACCGCTGTCGCTATGACAGCCTGGGAACCTGTTGCAGTGCCAAGGACATTTGCATAAGCACTAGAAAAGTGTAAAAGAGAGAGAGAGGAAGTGGGAGAGAGGGAGCAAACGATTGTGAGTCAGTTGCGCTTGCTCTTATCTATTGCAAAGCAGTTACGAAATGTCACAAATCGAACGCAATTACAGCAACAACAATCGGCGCTCTCTTTGACTTTGCGCTCTCTCTCTCTCTCTCGTGCTCTCTGTCAAAAGCTGTGCGCTGCAAGATAAGCAAGCGGAGCTCACTTGACCTGGCTACCTGTGTGGACGACGATAAGCATCGGGAATTATTGAAAATAACTATCTGAAGAAGCGCGCATAAAACACAATATACAATGTGACGAACAAAGAGAGAGAGAGAGAGAACGGACAAATGTTTGTTTTCGTTGATGTTTCATTCTTTCGTTCAGTTTGCTATTTAAGTATGCGTGAGAGCGCTCTTCACGTCCGTGTGTTGGTGTGTGTTTTACTCGACGTGTTTCGACTGCAGACAGCGGCAGCAATTTCCGTTACAAAACTGGCCAACAGCAGGTTTACTTTGCTGCCAACTTTAGAATGCAAAAGGCAACACACACAACTACCTTTTTGTTTTTTCTGCCTTGCCTTTCTTGCCTTGGCTGAGTTTGAGCTCTAAACTCTCGCTAACAAAATCGCTCGTGTGTGACGCAGCGACGACGACGTTGATGACGCTCCTCCACAACAAATGCGTCGCGTTCTTAACGCTCTTTTTTTTCATTTGGCTTGCAGTAAAGGCCAGCATTTGGCATTTTAACGAGCGCTGGCGCTAAATTCAATTGTCGTGAGTTGTTGTCGCCGCTCAAAAGCACTCGAAAAATTTGTCAAGCTCACTCGTTAGTTTCCCGAGCACTCGTTGCACAATTGCGGCCAACTTTGTTTGGCAGTTGAAGAGCGTTTCTCGAAGCCTATGTGCATCAAAGTGGACACGCGTTTTGTCTTTGTGGGCTTAAATTCAGTTCTGCACTTTACTCGTTACTCGTTACAAGTCAAAAATGACTACTTTTATTGTGATCGTCTATCAAAAGTTGTCAAGCTCATTCGTTAATTTTAAGCAATCGTTGTAATCATTTTGTCAAGAGCCTTTTTCCTTACACGCTTTAATCTAGTAGTGGAATGCACTCGTAACTCGTTGAGTGGATTGAAATACATATATTTATATTTAATTATAATATCTATAATGCCTACTCGTTACTATATTTTGTGAACTTTAATGTAGCTTAGCGCCAAGTTCTCTACAGATAAAATTCAAGTTCACAAACACTCGGCCAGCAAACAATTTAATTTATCTAGTTGCGAGTCAGATCGTTACTCGCTATTTAATATTTAATTACTTAAATGTTACTGACAATATTAAACTATAGCTCCGCATTAGTTTTAGTGATACAGTTAATTTATAAAAGTCTCATAATTCGCTACTTGCCACTTAAAAAAAACTTAATCCCACCAAATACTAACCAAATTCCAAATCCATTTCTGCCTCATTTCAGATGCCACGCTCCACAATAAAGACACCGACTAAATAAATAATAGCAAAAAAAAAACAACTCTCTTCTTCACTCTCGCTAATTGCGTGAAGTGTTGTATGTCAAAATAGTGTGCAAATTACAAAATAATAAAAGCAAATGAAAAAAAAATTCAAATCACATTAAAGCAAACTGCAACAATTTTTTATACATTTTTTTTACTGTGACGTGAAAACACACACACACACAGGCAACAAGCCAACCAACAAGCAGAAACAAACAAAAGAGGAAAAGTTGAGTTAAAGTAAAGAGAGGAAAATACAATTGAATTGTTGCTTGGCATTGTTGTGATTGTTGTGCAAAAGTGAACGACAACGAGACGACGTCAAGAAGCAAATACCAAGAAAAGCCAAAACAAACAAGCCAAACAATAAGAAGTGCAAAAATGGGCCAACTGCAACGGCAGCGAGTGGCTTTGCTCGCCACACTCTACGTGCTACTCTGCAGCTCTTTGACTATAGGTGAGTGTTGCCACCGATTTTATAATTAGACTCGAATTGAAGTTGTAAACGCAAATTGCCTATCCGTTTCTAGAATATGATTAGCAGCTGCTCGGCACATTATATAATATTATATATACAAGAAGTTGTACAAATATGAAATATATAACGCGCCAGTTACCTGAGACTCGACAAAGCGCTAAATAAATATCCCGAAAAAATAGAAGAGAAATAGACCTAACACCGCGAGTTCCTTATCGCAAACTTTTCCATGCTCACATTGTGTCAATATTTGCGCTTGCGACTAGTTTGAGACAATGCTTATCGCTAGACCATAAAAATGAAGAGGCCAAAGAGGCGACAGAGATTTGGAATTGAAACGCAAGATGCGAGCCATGTGCAAATATTATAAATATATACGATTAGTCGTTTTTTTTTTTGTTTTTGTTTTTTTGGGCATCGCGATTCTACGGAATATATATTCTTGAAAGTCATCTAGTTATACACACGTAATGTCGCTTACGTACACCCGACTTTTCTGCACCCCATAAACCAAAAAACACTCAACAAAAAAAAAAAAAATAAATAAAGCTGTGCACAAATATTTGTTGTGGCATTTGCGACAGATCTTACGACAACTGCAGAGATCTTCTTTTTTTTTTTTGCTTTTCACCCAAATTAAAAAATAAATTGACCTTCCCCCCGCCCCCGTTGTGATGTAAAGACATTATAAAAAGATAATTTTCGTAGACAGATTTTAGTGCTCTCATAATGTGATGTAAACTTTATGAAGCTGTTCGCAGTTAGGGTTATAACTGCTTTTAGGCCTTTTTGTTTTTCCAATTTGGAATTTAGACGCGAATTTTTTTGGCTATAGTATTAATGTATTTTCCATAAAAATGTGCAATTTATTTAGCACATTTCTGCAGTTTTGACTTGTTAATCTATTTCGCAAATCAATTCTAATTGCATTGCAAATTTAAATTATTTTTCGATGGTTTTATCTACTCAACTCTGATAAATATGAGCTGCAATTTTTGCCAGTCGCTCTCAATACGCATATTTGCAGTAAAATTAAATTAATTAAATTAATTTATTAAATTACTGCACACATAACTGGCCTCTTATACAAAATTAATTGCAATTAATTTTCAATAAACTGGGGAATGGACACAAATAATTTCCGAGACTTGTACATTTTTGTGCAGTTAATTGAATGCTTAAAAAAATATTGTTGTTGCATTGCAAAAAGCAAAAACTCATCATTAAGAAAAAAACAGGAAAAAGAAATATTTGTTTAAGACATGACATTGGAAAAAAGATTGTAATTTTATGATTGATGCAAATATCATATAGAGTGATAGTTGTGTGAGATAAACGCGCTTCAAGATTTGTTTTTATAACATATAGTATACTTTTAATTTATATTGGCTGTATCTTAAATAGTATTTGGAATTTCCACATGAAATTTGCAAGACATCATTATAATAGAAAATGAAATTTGTCAAGAGGCGTGGCAGCGTCTGAAACGAAAGCAAACGAAAGGCAAGAAGAGGAGGGCGCTTAACTGCAGCAAGGCAGCGTCATACTCACAGCACAGTTTTGTTGCCGATGATTATTATAGTATGTTAGCCAATGACAAGTCCGAGCCCGAAGCGAAAACGATTCGTCAGATGATTCAACTTGCCGCTGAGCTGCAAGAGAATCGGCAGCGGCTGCAAACGGCGCTCACAGTGGGCGCTAATCACGCCGCGCGTATCGATGCCGCCACGCAAATGAAATCCCATCTTGGGCAGATAGCAATGATAGCACAATCTCGATATCGCCTGGCGCTTCAGTATATTCGCACGCATCTGAACACTCGCCCCCAGGCACTGGCCATAGGTCTGTGTGTAGCACAGCTCCAGAGCATGCAGACTGAACATGGCCGACCAAATGCGATTATCCTGCGAATAGCGGGCGACGGCCGATACCAAGGCCGCCTGGCCGCCGGGCACAATTTGCTCGCGCTGATAGATGAAGTCAACGCCGACGGCCAGCTGGGGGGTCAACTGTTGCAGATAGGAGGCCACAAAGACGCCCATCTGTTGCTGGACATCGATGTTGCTCAGCACACAGGTGCATGTATAATTTGTGCCAAAATAATCAACGAATAGACGCGACTGCAGCAGCCGGCCATCGAGCACGGTCAGCGTCAATTTGCTGCGCAATGTGGCTGCCACAAAATGCATCATGGTGGCAGTCACATTGCCCTTGGCATCCAGTTCGCCGATAATCATCGGATACGTTTCCCCCGTCACTGGATGCTGCCGCTCGCCCACATAGCTCACATTGAACTGACAATCGGCCAGCTGCGACTTGTGCCCCACTTGCAACGCGTGTCCAATGGCCAGCGATTGGCTCACCGTGCGACTAATATTCAGGCGAAAGCCATCAAATGTTTGCGGCAACATGTCGTGGCAACGTCGATGCAATTCCGCAATTGTTCCCGGATTGCCCAATTCCGTATCCGTATTCGCAATCGTATTCGCAATCGCAATCGGCGTTGTCCCGCCATTGTTGTGCCCCAACTCCATTGCCAGCTGCTGTTGCACGTTGTTTATGTGCCGCTCTTGTTCTTGTGGCGACTCCCGCTGCTGCTGTCCCTCCAGCTGCTGCTGTTGCTCTTCTCGCTGCTGCTGCTGCTGCTGTTGCTGCTGCTGTGGTGTCGGCAACTGCAACTGCTGCTGCTGCTGCTGCTGTATTTTGTAGCGCTCGCCATCAATCGCATAGCCATCGCCCTCGTTGGCCATGCGAATGCCGACGAATCGATAGAATCTCTCCTTGTTCATCGCCTTCAATTCACTCTGCGCATTTCCCATTTTGCCAGCTGCGAAATGCCCAAATTTGTTACTACTTTACTAAATATTTACTAGATCATATCACAGCCAAGTAGTAATATAAAAAGGAAATTAGTTAAATTATTTTAACTGTGCTTAGAACATTAATTGCTAGTACTCAATATTCTGTACTTATTTAGTTTCAACTTTTCATACTATATTAAATTAATTTACTTCAACAATTTGATTTTTTCGTTTCTGCTAAGACATGAGTTCAAGGCATTATTTATTTTGTTTATAAGAAATGTGCATTGTTTTAGTTTCAACCTTTCATCCTATAACAAATTTATTTACTTCAACAATTTGATTTTTTCGTTTCTGCTAAGACATGAGTTTAAGGCATAATTTATTATGTTTATAAGAAACGTGCATTGTTTAAGTTTCAACTTCTCATCCTATAACAAATTTATTTACTTAAACAATTTGATTTGTTCGTTTCTGCTAAGAAATGTGTTTAAAGCATTATTTATTATGTTTATAAGAAATGTGCATTGCTTTAGTTTTAATTTTTCATCCTATAACAAATTTATTTACTTCAACAATTTGATTTTTTCGTTTCTGCTAAGACATGAGTTTAAGGCATTATTTATTTTGTTTATAAAAAATATGCATTTAACTCTTCATAATATATCAAAGTTACTTACTTAGACAATATGATTTTTCGATTCTGTTTAAAGCATTATTTATGTTTGTTTTTTGCTAAGAAATGTTTAGTTTAGGTAATATTTTGTGTGTGTTTTATTTGCTAAAAAATGTGTGTTTATCCAATAAGTGTTTTTTGTTTTGCGGAGAAATGTGGAGAACTAAGGCAAAATTATTCTGTATATTTTTAGATAAAGTTTCAATTTTTTGTTTGCTAAGAAATGTGCCTGTTTAAAATGTTGTTCATTTTTTTTTTGCCAATTAGCCCACTGAACTAACCACAAAATTCCCAGTTCCCAGCAGCCGAAAAAAACAACGTCAAGCAATTACCACATCCGCTTCATTTGTCGAACCACTTTTTATTATTATTATTTTGTTTGTTGTGTGTTTGTTCTTTTACTTTGTTTTTTAAATCGTCATCGTCGTCATCGTCAGTCTAACCTTTCTTCTACGCGGTCAAACAACGGAACAGCAGAGTTGAGCTATAATGCTGCCGGCCCCATGACTGTTAACCAAGTTCAACTGAGCGCTTTAGCTGAGTGTGACAGACTCTTAGGCACCCTGTAGACAAAGCTTTTACTAAGGCATCAATTTCATGTTTACATATTTTATTTTATATGACTAATTAAAAGAAAATTTGAAAATGAGAAACTAAATTGATCGATGCCATTACAAATGGAAAGGTTTCTAAATTGTATTCGAAAAAAGATGAAGAACTAAATTCAGTTTTGCTCTATGGAACTAAAAGTTTTAATGGCTGCTGCCAAAATATAATTAGTTGCATTAAATTAAATAGAAGTGCATTCAATATACCCTAACAGGCAGCGATGACAGGGTATATGCCACAAAATAAAAGTAAACGAATTTAATTAACGCAACTTCGTGGCATTTGTTGTTGTCCACTCTTAAGCGGTGCGAGTTTTCGAAGCGGATTTCATAAAAAACACCACGGAAAACGGCCAGAAGAAGAACAAGAAGACAGACAGAGAGACAGCAAAGTAGAAGAACAAAAAGTAAAGACGCCTGTCATCGTGCCGCATAAACTTGTCGCGTCAATTGATGTTGCAAGCAGCGCTTTGACCTTCTCGTGAGTCACAAGACTGCACTAAACGGGCTTGTTTCATATTTTGTTGCTCTTTATGACTGTGCAACCTCATGAACTCGTCCCCCAACCGTCCGATGACGACGACGATGATGATGATGACACAGCAGCAGTGGAGACACAATTCTAATTAGTTGAAGCCTGAGAAAAGCCGAGAGAGAGAGAAAGAGAAATACCTACGTAGCGAGGGAGAATAATCCAAATAAGACGAGGCGTGGCATGCAACATGCACAAATTTGCTTTAATTAGCGAATAAAAAACATTGCCGGACAACAACTTATTAGCTAACCAAACCAGAAGGGGGCCATTCACTTTAACCCTTGAACTAAACGAGGCACCCAAAAAAAAAAAAACAAGCAAACTAAAGAATAAGTGGAAGAACAAGTCGTCGTCGTCGTCGTCGTCGTCGCTTTCTCTGTGGCGACATATCTGAATTTTCTTGGAAGCGACCGTTGAGGCATCTGCTGCTCTTAAAGTTCTACTTTATACTCGTACTTATTTTGATGAAGTCAGTTGATGTTCAACTTGCTGTTTTTCGTTTTTTTTTTTTGTTTTTTTTGCTACACAGCTTGAGCTTATGGTCAAGCGCCGCCAGCAACTGTGAGTGACTGTTGCAGCTGCAGTCTGTCCGTCCGTCCGTCCGTCCGACAGTCCGTCTGTCTGTCTTGGTTGCTTGCAACAACTCTTGAGCCTGCCTTTTGTAGCACTTGAAGCGGCAGTCGAGCGCAAGGACAGGAAAAAGGAAATTCCAATTATGTTGCAAGTCTGGCCGTGCGTAGAAAAAGAATTGTTACTTGTCTTTTATGCGGCTCCTCTCAAACCCCATCGCTTCTATCTCCTCCGCCTAGCCTAGCTCCACTTTAGTCAGTGTCGCCTGCAGTTCTTTCTCTCAAACAGTTGCCATACCCTGCTGCCAGGTCTAAGTCGCCGTGGAATTTGACTTTGGCTGCCACATCGTGAAACCAGGCTGATAACATAAATTGTTATATTTAATTCTCCTAACTGAAATCCTTCTTCAACTTTATTATCGAAATTACTTTGACTGCAACATAATTTGGAGAATTCTTTTATCATTTATTACACTATATATTCTTTCTTTTTAATACAAATTATAAGCATTGCAGTCTTTGAAACAAAGTAAACTGGACATCTTCTCATTTAATTCTTCTTATAAAAATGATTTGAAAATTAAAATAGAACTTTTTGGAAATATATTTGAATTTAATTTTGAGTGCATTTTGAATATTATTTGAAATGAATATAGTTTAAAAATTTAAATTAAAAATGAATCCAAAAAAGATTATAATCTTTGCAGTCTCTGGATTTTTATCAATCAATTCTCTTAACTCGAATTCTGTGAAATTGTATTAAAATAATACAAAAGTTTATTTAATAGTGATTGAAAAATAAACATTTAAAATAAATTGTTTTTTTCTTGGAATAAAAATTAAAATTGCTACAGTCTCTGGATTTTTATCATTTAAATTCTTTGCAAATGTATTATAATAATGCAGCTTTTATTTGAATAGTGATTGAAGAATTAAAAATGAATTGTTTCACCCATGAATAAAGATTATAATCGTTACAGTCTCTTGGCTTCTAGCTGATGAATTTATAATGCTGCTGTTTACCTCGTGCATAGGCATAATAATAATTGTTTTTTTTTTTTAATTGTATATTCAACAAGTACATGAAAAAACTAGCTTTCCGCTCGCGTACATTTTGAAAACAATTTGATCCGTTATGCAATCATAATTTGTAGTGTATTTGAAGCGCCGTTAAGCGTCAGCTGTTGCTGCTGTGTCGAGCCCGGTTCGTTTTAATTTTAATACAGTAAAGGGCATTTATATAGAGCAGGTTCCGCTGCCCCCCTGCGGCCATATCAGACAATTCTCTATTGTTGCCCATTATGTTGTTGTTGTTGCTGTTGCTGTAGCTTTTGGCGCTCGATTTTGCTTTGCTTTTGTTTTGTATATCTACTCGGGGAGTGCGCTCGATTTAAACAGTGCATTTGCTTTAATTAAAATAAGAAGAACATAGCAAAAGAAAAGAAAGCAGCGCAGGACTCACTCAAGGAGCTCATGATTAACTCTGGACTCGTTCAGCCCGATAATTAGCTGAATAATGTGCGCACAATCTGTCGTCGTCGTCGTCGTCGTCTTCTATGCTGTTTTATTACAATTACTCTATAGACTCGTACATAATATTTGCATAACTTTGCACTTGACTTGCCTCCCAAAATATCTTGAGAACCTCTTTTTGCCTCCTATATATTTTCTGGGTGTGTGTGTGTGTAGTGAAGCTAAAGGCGGGCGGGACCATATTCTGACAGACAATTAGTTGGAAGTTGATCCAAAAACTTGCGCATAATTAGCAACCATTGTTGCATGCACCCAACTCTCACTCGCTGCCACAAGTTCCATCTGCAGCTTTTTATCCAGACCCATAAATTAACTGCAAATGAGCTGCGGCCTCTGTGTGGAGGCGGTGAAGGAAAGTAAGGCGGACAAACCGCATTATGCCCCTCCAAAATAACGCCCATGCTCAACTAATTACGCGCTGCGACAGAGCAGCCATATATATATAGAGTATATATATAGATATATGTATATATATGCACATTGAGCTGCAACTCTTTGGAAGGTTGTGCTAATTATTAGGTTGCTTAAGCAGTTTGACACAACTCCCATCCGCTTTTGTTTTCTGTGGTAATCTGAGACAAATCTCTCAAAGGAAAATGCTGCCCTTCAACTGTCGTGCTCAAGTGCAGCGCAATAATTGTGTTTTGTGGCACTTTCGAGTGCGCGTTGATAATGAGCTGAGAGAAAAATGCGAAACAAAAAGTGGGAAAATCAAACTGAAAATGAAAATGAAAATATGCCAATGATTTTGTGTCAGTTTCAAGTATGCTCCTCTGCTGCTGTTGCAAAGCTTCTTTGGGCTGTCATTAAACAAGTTTTTTTCTCTCTCTCTATGCAGCTGAAGAAGTAGGGCGTGGTGTAAATGAATACCCGCATAATGCCAACAGAATTACAATAATAATAAAAAAAAAAACACACACAACAACAACAACAAACAATAAATAGCTAAGCCCGAAAAACAAAAACGAGCTCAGTTCAAGTAACAACAACAACAACAACACAAAGAGTGCGAGAAAAGAGGCAACAACAAAAGCTGCACTGAACATACAAATGAAGGATTGTTTTGCCGTTGCATTGTGGCACCACAGCCCCCCCCCCTCATTTTACCCCTCATTCCCCTCCGCCCCGTCTGACTGTTTTTCTCATCGTCGTTTTTTGGTTTTTAAGTATGATGAATGAATTTTAAATAAAAATTCAGTTGTTGCTCATAAAATACCCGCAGCAGCAAAGAATGTCTTCAAGAATTATAATAAATGATAAGCCACATGTTACAGCAGATCTTGAAGCATCAACAACCGCATTTTCCCCCTTCAAAACTGTTCTCAGTTCAGTTCTTTGAGCGCAACTTACCCAAAAATATATATTGCCGTTAAAATCGACCAAATTCCACAAGCTGATTTAAATTTACCAATTCTTTTTTTTTTTTTTTGTTTTACACTTTACTTTCTTTTTTCGTGTGTATTTTTTTTTTAAACTTTTTTTTCGTTTATTTTTCTCGCAGTTTTAAGGCACTTCATCCATTGAATAATCCTATTTTAATTTGTCGAACAAATATGAAAACGAAAAATTGTTTAATTTGTAGCATTTCACAGTTTATTTCATGTGTGTTTGAAGGCTCAGTCTGAGGCAAATTTGATACTTTAGAGGAATCAAGTTTTGAGATTGTTCAACTCAATTAGAGATAAGATGAAATGGAAAATTGAAATTTTAGATAATTTATTGAGATCGGTTTAAATACAAATTTGACTAAACTTCATAAATACCCCAAAAATAGTCAAATACGAAATTTTGCAATTACTTCAAAATGTATTTTAAATCTGGATGTTTACATTTAAGTTATATGTCCAATCTGTTTCTCAATTGAATATACAAATGAATTTCGTGTTTTTCAACATTTAGTGATTGCTTTGGATTTATTTCTATAGGGCTCAAATTCAAATCAATTGCTTCTCTTAAGATCTTGCAGTGCGTATTTAAATTACTATTTTTATTTAATAGATTTCGTCTGTTCTGCAAATACAATTGTAATGAACTAAAAATATAGTTTATAAAACTCTTGCTGTGCATATTTCAATCAATATTTTTATGTAATAGATTTCTTCTGCTCTGCAATTAAATATGCAATATGATTCACATTTTTTCTGCATTCAAAAATATAATTTTATTGCCCGAGATTTATTTGTATAGACCATTGCACAACTTTCAATATGACTTGCGACTCTCGACGCTTCTCTAGTAAATTCCATTCTCATTTAAAGGTCTCGTTGTGCATATTTGAATAAATAGTTGTGTCTAGTCTACAACTAGTTGTGTCCTCATGTGAAGTGCATATTTCATGTTGCCTTTCGACAGCAGTATGAGCTGAGGTCAATCGTTCTCTCTCTCTCTCCCTATTGTATATATATATATTTCTTATAGCTTACAGGAAGTTGAGGCAGACGTGTGTTGTATGCCTTACAAGTGCTTCGCCCCTGGCATACTAAATTGAGTTATTTAGTCGGCATCGGCATGCGTAATGCATTAGGCCAGCGTCTAAACCTATTGAATGGAGGGACGAGTAGGAGGAGGAGGAGGAGGACAGGGATTGTGATGAGACCGAGAATGGGACAGGGTTTTGACTACCTGTGCCTATCTATTGAACCATCATAAAGAGGGTCTGTCAGGTAACCTGACGACATCGCCTGGCACACACAACTAATTGCTAATTGGATTATGTCTTACTCACACACACACACACACACATGAAAGAAAGAGAGAATTGAAAGGGAGCGAGAGAGGAGCAGTGGTAACATTTAGCCACAGGCAATGACGTGTGCCAAAAGGTCAATGATACGAGCACTTGCTTTGTCCCTAATCCATTCAACTACAGCATAGTCTAAACCTCTGCTTGGGTTTCGTTTCGTTTCGTTTCGTTTAGTTTTTTTTTAACTGCTTTTGCGTCCCTCTGCAATTGCATAACAATGCATCGAAGCAACCAAGTTCGATTTCCCTCCGTTGCGTTTTCCGACCCCAATTGTCGTGGTCGTTTTGGCCGTTGACGTTCCACAGTGCTCGGCACTTACCTTTTAGCCGGGTCGGGATAATTCCAATACCCAGTGTCCATCGGTAAAAAAAGTATTACTGGATTACGCATTTCAGGCATAAGCGTCTCAGAGTTTGCTAAATTTTGCTCAAACCAAAAGCGAAGAATTTATAAAATAAATAAAATTGAATTTTTACAGCCTGACAAAATGTTAATTTAAATTTAAATTGAAAACTAAGCATTTGAATTTGAATTTGTTCTAAATGATTTATTAAATCTTTAGCACAAATTTTAGTTTATTTATGAAATATAAATTAGAATTTATTGAATTTCGCCTTCGGAGCGTCTTTTTATATTAGTATTTCCATATTCGCTATAAATTAATGATAAATTACGCGATCAAATATTGAAATTGAACTTTGTGAGTGATTTGTAAAATCATTAAGCACCAACTTCAGTTGATTGATTTGATTGTCTAGCGGGTATCTCACAGTCGAGCTGCAGTTGTCAATTAGTTGCCTTCTTTTTTTTTGACGTGGGGTGCGGAAATAATTGGTAATGCAAAGTGCATGGACAGAACAGGTCAATTGGGATTGATTGTCTTCGCTTGGTTTTTGTTCGCGCTGAACGTTTAATCAATTTTTTTTCATGCTTTAGTTCTAGCCAATTGTCAATTGTTTTCCATTGGATTTCATTTCGGTTTGCTATCTATCTATCTATCGCAGACCCTTTTGCAACTTTGCATAACCTTAATCCCGTTTCCCCTTCCCCCTCTCTGTGTCGCCCACTGTGTGGCTTTCACTTGGCATCTCGTTGCTGGTACTGTTCCCACTTATTAAATTTCCCACACTCTAGATTGCTTAGGCTCCCTTTTAGTCGCAACTTATTTTCATTATTTTCTGTTTCATCTTCTCGCTTGCATTTTTCCCACCAAAGCTCATCAAGAGGCCAACAACAGCAACGACAAGAAAAAAAATAAAAAGTGCATCCACAGATTTGCGCTTGCTTTCGTTCCTACACGTTGTGCTTGTTTTTTTTTTTGTTCAGTTTTGCCAATTTTCAGCATTTAACCAAATAAACCGACCGACTGTCTTCTCCATTCCTCGTCGACACGACGCAACCCGCGTCCTGCTCCCTTTGCCGCCCCTTTTGCAATTCCAGCAATTCCATCCAGCATTCACTTCCATCACATTCACATGACGTTCCTCAGTTCCTCAGTTTGCAGCCCTGGAGCTGAGCACCGTGCGTTGGCGTCATTACCAACATTTTGCCTACCTTCAGCTAAGCTGCCTCTGACTCCACTTTGCCTCAATTTTGCTCCATTGTCGCTGCTTCGCTTCGTTGTTCTTCTTGTTCTTGCTGACTTTTTCCTTTTTTTTTTTTTTTGTGCATTTTCTTGCGTTGTTCTGTTTGCCGTTTGCCGTTTGCCTGAGTGATGAGAGTTACCTTGACTAAATTTCGCTGCGTGTTGCACGTTGCACGAACTCAGCGGCGTCGCCGAATTCAAATGCAAAGGGGCAAAACTTTCATACAACTCATTCTAAACTAGCAAAAACATTGTAAAGAAATCACTAGATACTTGTTTGTTATATGAATATTTACCATGGCTTATATCTTAGGGTTATTTTCTAATTATCTGAAATCATTAAAATACAAATATTTGAAAGACAAATTTTGAGTGAATTCTATGCTTTAATCATGAAGCTACTAATTCCATTACAGTTGTGAAAATAAGCTACGAAAAATCGCACAAAAATACGACTAAAATAAAATTATAAGGAAATAAATAATCATTCAATATTTAATATAATTATTATGTGACTTGGCAGAAATAGAGGATACATAGTTCTTGAATATTTTTAAATATTTTTAAAAAGTGAAAAAAAAAAAAATAAAATAAACATATTGGATTTTCATATGTAGTAATTATAATTTTTATTTATTTTTCCTTTTGTTAAATATTTAGCAGAAATTGCCTTTATTGTATTTTTTATTATTTTAAATAATTTCAATAAGAAAAGACTTACAAAAAAAGAATAAAATTGCATTTTCCAAAACTGTTTTTTTTTTAATTTGAGTGAATCGTTCAAAATAAATGCAGTGCTACTCGGGCTTCCATCAGTTATTAGAGTTTTAAAAGTACTTTAGCTCGTTTTGGGCTGATCCCCTTTTTTTTTGTTTGGGTCGACGCCACTGCTCCGCTTTTTGGCCGTCTGTCATCATTGGTTGGATGCCGAAACGTACGCAAAACTTTTGAGAACTTGCCTGCGATCAAAACTGACTGCAGCAAGCCTTGCTTCACATTCTCCTGTCTTTCCTGTCTGTCCCGTCTGTCCTGCCGTCTCTTGCTGGCTTTGCTTTTCGCAGTCAACCTCTCTCGTCAGCTGTCTGCGGATGGGGGGCATAGTTTAGCGTACATTTTCATAATGTTATGGCAATTTTTCACATGGCAACTGCTCAGCTCAACTTGACTCGACTCGATTCGCCGGCAATCCTGTAAAACGCGTCCCTTTGTTTGCATTTTAGTCATGAACTTTTAAACATTTGTCATGCATAATTTGCGCACCAAATGTATTGGAAAGAATTTTAAATTGATTGTTATTGTTGTCTGCCGAGTGCCGAGTGCTGAGTGTTCAGTGTTGAACGCTGTTGGAGGTGGGAGGATGCCCCAAAGTTGCAAGCATTAGTCAGCCAGCTGGGAGGACAGACATCACTGTCAATAATTAGCTTAACCCATTAATAACGAGAGCCAAGCGGAGCTGAGTCAGCGAAGCGCTTACTTGCATTTACAGATACATATACATATAGATGGGGGGATATATATATATATAGGTGGATATAACGATAGCATTTTTGGGGTTTAGGATCACACTGTTAGCGTTTAGGGTTAGCGTGGGCCAAGATTAATGATGCGCTCTGTTTCATGTGGTACCTGCAGCTTATTCTGTACTCTGTTGTCTGTAAAAGTAAAAGTTCATTCACATTGCGTGCCGAGATTCCAATGGATAAAGTAACGGGCGGGTCAGACAGACAGATGAGCAGGACAAACGGATAACTTTACGGTATACGTAACTTATGCGTTTATATCTTTTTGTTGCAAAGTTCATGTTTCTCGAAGCGCAAGCATCGCACACTGGTCGCCCTCCTACGGAGCAGCGACCAAAAATAACTCTGATCGAGATAGCAATGCTCTTAAATATTTTTGTAAAAATATGATACATAATGACACGATTTAATGATTAAAAAGTATTGAAACAAATATATACTAAATCATAACAATTATAAAAAGAATGAATTGCAAAAAACTAGTAAAATTTTTAGAAAAATAAAATTAACTACACGTTTTAATGATAACCAAAAATAAAGAAAAAATATATATGAACTAAACTAATTACATGTTAAAATGATTAAAATTATAAAACAAAATATATGCATAAATACAAAATAACAATAATAATAAAATAAAATAAAAGATTTATATATTAATTTGAATTACTTTTAATATTGTGCTTTTCAAGCTGATAAAACATTATTAATTTTAAATGTTTACTAATTTTGTATTTAGTTGCTGAGTTTGCATTTTTGGCCACTGTGCGAAAAAGAGAAAGAAAGAGCGAGACAGATGAGTGCGTGT
This sequence comes from Drosophila formosana, assembly GCA_035045625.1. Taxonomy (NCBI): domain Eukaryota; kingdom Metazoa; phylum Arthropoda; class Insecta; order Diptera; family Drosophilidae; genus Drosophila; species Drosophila formosana. The sequence continues at coordinate 1,395,649 of JAWNOW010000143.1, read as the reverse complement.
TGTGCGTGTTGCTTTTGATGTATATTAATCGCACAATGGTTCATCGCTAGGCTGACACTGCCAAACTAACATCTCTAACTGTTGATTAATGAGCTGCGATTCATCTGTAGTCGCATCTCTAGCTCTAGCTCGCTAGAGCAACTGACCTTCATGGCTCATCTGCCATCTCTAATGTGATTAATGCGTCGCTGCCCGAAGCTGTGTTGCGGCTGCCTGTTCTGTTTTTTTGATGACTTCTCTCCCATCTCTAGTTCTGCATGTCTAGCGCAATTATTCACTGTTGTTATCGCACTCACTGCCATCACTATATTTCTGTGTCATCTCTAGCTGTTATAAAGTTGGCAGTATTTTACCTTTTTAGCCGGACTTCCAGCGAAATGATGCGGCATTGTCTTGGCCTGGTCGTATCTCTTCCCTTGTCTTTATGCTTTTTAAGCTGTTCGCCCAGCGCGATTCCGAGTAAAGCGCATAAAACGCACTCGGCAACAACAGCTACAGCGAAAGATACAGTTAACAATACAGCTGTAATGGGTGTGGTGGGGAGATGATTAAATTTTGCTGATTCAGTTTTTTGGCATTTTGCGGATTTGGTAACTTTTAAGCTGCTCTCATGTTTACGACCATCTCGCTTGCTCTGTCAAAGTTCATGCGCTCAATTCCATTTATGGATGGCTTCCCATTCAGCCAGCCAAATTGTTGGCCACAACTTCCAAACAAAGAGACAATTAGGCCGTCAACCTGGCAAATTACCGCATAAAACTAGACAACAAAATGTTGTGGCTAACTGTTATTATTTAAATAAAACCATTCGAGTTATTCAGCTAACTTTTTGTTTTTTAATTGAGGAGCAACTCTCATAATAAAAAGTTGTGAATAATGTCCATAACAAATGAAATAAATAAACTTTGTTATGTGAAATAATTATTCAATTACAATTTTTATTTAAAAGCTAATGTTATTTTAAATTTTATTTAAAAAAAGTTTTATAACATTTATTTGCAATCCCTGGAAATAATTTGCAACTCTTCTTGAAATTCAGTTGCGAATTTTGATCAATTTTCTAGAAAATTTGTGTAGGCAAATTCTTTTGGGAAATTGTGCAGCCGAGAAAGATATTTTTAGAGCAATGGGAGAGTCAGCATTATTTTCAGCGACGATTCGAATTGGCTGCAACATAAATTGCTGTGTTAATAGATTAAAATTGATTTGAACCGAAGGCTGTCAGACAGTCGGCTGGATGTGGCAATTTGGCAATAACATTTTTGTTGTTGCAACAAGCGACAACAAGCAAGCGGCGTGCAACGGCAATTAGAGGGGAGCAGGCTCAACGAAAGAGCAACGTTTCATAAATTGCAAAAATGTGCGCCCTTAAATTGTGCCTGGGGAGGGATGATGTTGCACTCACCCTCCACAATGACCAGACGAGTCTCTCTGTCTGTCCTGCTGTCCGTCTTTGTATTGGTTGACATTTGATTTGCGACGCGTGCCGCTTTAACGGCCAACGACTGTGTCTATCTAATGTCAGGAGTCGTGCCACAAACAACCAAGGAGTGCCACATGCTGCCCGGCTGGCCAGAGTCTTTCCAAAAACTTGCAACGTCGTCGCTGGTTATTTTTATTTTTATGATTGTTTTAATTTTGTTTGTTGCAAACAAATAGGCGGAAAATTTGATGACGTCGTCCGCTTGCTACGCAGCAAATGCGTGTTGCAACAACACAACGTTCCGCCCTGCGTCGCTTTTAGCTGCGTTGCGCGTGTTGCGGCCTCATTAATTTTTTGATTTATTAATTATTCATTTCGATAACTATGCAGAAGCGTGCAATACGTGTGCTCCTTAATGCCAGCGCTCCTCCTTCTGCAGTTCAAGTCCGATTCTCGTGAAATACGCCAATTAATTGGATTATTATTATTATTATTATTACTGCGGCCTCTTGCCAAGACCTAATTTCGACGACTTGATAATTGAACTCTTTGGAGGGGAAAAGTGCCCTAATATTTTTAGCAACCTTCATTCTAAACTCAACAAAATAAACAGCTGCTCAGCTCTCAGCCGTTGTCGTAATTAACCGACTGTCTAAACGGTTTCTTCTCGCAGCGGAAGACTGTCTTCGCAAACTGTTCTTTTCTTTTCATGCTGCTTCCCATCGAGCGAGAACGGAAGACAGCAGCTAGTGGCTTCCGTTGGAGTTCCAGTTTTATCTGCCCAGCACTTTCTTCTGCACTGCTCTTGAGCGGGTTCAATCCCCACTTTTTTTTATAGACTTTTGCAGTCTGCGTATGTCACTTGAGAACGCTAAGCTCACTCTTTGATTCAATTAAGCCACATTTTATACCCAACAGAAGTTCTTGCGAAAAGTGTTTTGAAATGAATGTTCAAAATAAATGATTAAAACATTTGTATGGAACTTATAATTGAATTGAATTGAAGTTTAACTTAATTAAAATTTAAAAAAAAATATTGTTTTTCTTTAAAAATTATAAAGTCACACAATTTTTAAAATAACTTCGTTAAAAAATTTAAAACAAAAATAATAGTAATACAAAATTAGTTGATAACTTTTGTATTTAAAATAAACAACATAACTTTTAGTTCAAATTCAGAAAATAATAGAGTTAAAGCATCGTTTAAATTAAATTTTTAATTTAAAAATTCCATAATATTATTAATACAAGAAAATAGTTAAAAAAATATTTAAGAATTGTGAAGTTCTAACTAACGTTGTAAATTGAAATAGATTGTTCAATTCAAACATCTAAAAGTTATTTGAAAAATAAATCCAGTAAATCGAAAATTATAATTATTAATGTATTCAGCAGCTACCGGGTAACTCACCGTCGAGCGTATTGAACGGCAGTTTTTCCGCTTGTTTAGCTTTGCTTGCCTCCGGCTCGCATCTTTAACTTTAGCAAGTTACTTCAAACTATTGTGCTCGGCTGCCGCAATTTCCTATCGCTGACTCGCTCTCACCTCCCTCTCCCCCTCTCTCTCGCTCTCTCTCGCTCTTGCTGAGTTGATGCGCCCTAATCGCTCATCGATGTTGCTGCCTAATGATGTTGAAATGACTTCCTTTTGGCGTTGGCTTTGCCACTGCTTTTTCCAGCCATTTCAGCCAGCTGGCAATTTGTCAACACAAACATGCTCCAAACATGCTCGCAATCTTGCCACAACACAAAAAAATGAGCAACACCAGCAACAACAACAACAAAGAGACAATCGCCCCATAGGCACTTCGATAATTTTGTTTGGACCCTGCGGAAGTCGTACGAATGCGCACGACATTTTGCACTCAATGAATCATAAATGTTGTTCACGTTGTTGTGTTGCTGTTGTGATACGAGTATTTTTGTTTTAGCTGCTGTTTTGGAGCCTGTTTTTTTTTTTGCTGTTCAATTTTAATTCAATTTTGCCGCTTAATGCAGCTAACGAAGCGTCACAGAATCGCCTCTCTTCTCCCTATCAACCCAGCCCTGCAACCCTTTCACTTCTCCTACATGGACAACAGGTGTTTCTACTGCTCTGTTCTTATTTTGTTGTCCAGCGATGCGTGAAAATTTGTTTTATTTTATTTTCGTTTTGATGGGAAACCTGACGCATGCAAATTGCGACACACCTCCAGTTACCCTACAAATAACTTCTATATTCATTTATGCATCAGTTTCACTTTTTCATACCCCATCGCAGTCTTAACGAGAGGGTATTTTTTTGTTGCTGTTTTTTTGTGGGCACCTGCTGGTCGATCAAGTATGAAGTTACGCACCGGAAGTTCAAGTTGATCATTATTTTTTATGTTGAGCAGTTTAAATATAATGTAATTTACCCGCATGATGTCAAGGCTTAGTTGAAGGTCGTGGTAGCGAAGAAGAGTTTATTGAACTGCATAAATGTTAGAAGCAATGGAATTAGGAAAGCGCCTGATGAATGAAATAAATAATGAAAAACGACAACTGATTTTATGAATACTGAAAATGATCAAACTAAATTAAATCAGTGAGAAGTTATGATAAAAATCAGATTTATGATTAAATTGTAGATAGTAATATACATAATATTTTTATTGCTCAAATTAAAAATAAACTTGTACATAATGATAATGAAAAAACTAAAATAAATCAGTGAGAAATTATGATAATAATCGTATTTATGATATAATATTTATGTATATTATATAAGATTTATATTGCCCAAAAAAAAAGACAAAAATTTAAAATTAACTTGCACATAATGAAAATGATAAAAATAAAAAAATATGTAGTTTTAAACGATGATGAAAATTGAGCTTCTGACAATTTTAATTTTTTTGACTCACAATCGACACAACATAAATGCCAAAATAAACATAATGATTTATACTTGATGAAAGAAATAGATGACAACTTAATTTATAATTCATGAAAATGACAAAACTAAATTGAATGATGAAAAGCTAATTCGGGTTAATAAATATTTTTTGATGAATACTTCAAATAATAAAAATAAAATAATGCAAATTTGCTTGATGGAAGAGAACAATAACGACGCTAAATAAAGGAAATGATAAAAATAAAGTGATGATTTTCTGAAACAATATAAATGCCGAAAAAAACAATGAAATTATTGATGCTTACTTTGATGATATGAATGAATGTGATATGAAACAATTGTGCTATTGAAGTTTGGCTGATGCGAGTGTTAATGACATGATTTTAATGAGCAGGCCATACGAAAAATAATGCGAATTCTAATTAGGAGTTATAATGACATGCATGCACGGAGAGTTGTGCACACTTTGGCTTTGCCAGCATATTTCTTGTGCATCAAACAAACTTCGCCCTGTTCTTCCTCCACACAACCAGCTTATTCGTATTCAAAGCCTGATTCATATTGCTGCTGCTGCTGCTGCTGCTGCTGCTGCAGCTAATTAAAACAATTTCCCACACTCGCTCAGAGTTTTGCCTGTTGCCTTCTGCCTTCTGTGTGTCTCCTGTTGCCGCTTTTGATATATTGTCGCAAGTGCTTTGTTCTGCCACGCATCTCTGGGATGATGCATCTCTCAGAGATCCAGACAGAAGCCACAGACACAGACACAGAGAGCGAGAATAAGCCAACCACTTAAGTCAAGCCAGCGATGTGGTTGATGCCTTGGCATTATATTTATGCATCTCCATCTCCCCTTTTTCGGGTGCCAAACACACATTCCCCTAATATCTGCCATATATGTATGTATATAGTATTTCCCATATATGTAGATACAAATAGCTCGTCTATGTCTATGTTGCTCCCCAGGCACCATTTAGTTTTGCCAGCAACAAATAATGAGCCAACAATAGCAACAGTAGCAGCAGCAGCGGCAGCAGATACAAGATACATTCATGTGTCTATCTTATGGATACCACACGACCGAGGCATGCGACAATTACAGCCACTCGAAATCGAAGCGCAAAACGAGAAAAATCTTTAGAAATTCTATAAATACTCAAAACTAAGAAGCTAAGACGCCATTGCCATGGCCACTAAATAGTCTCGAGGTGTCAACTCATCTGCCACTGCCCCAATCCGTATCATAAGTATCTTTTGCCCCTCCTGTTCTCCCGCTCTCTTTCTGGGTGTTTTTGTTTTGATTGCCGAGGGCGTTCCAGACGACTGAGAACTCGCAAACGTTGTCAAATCATCTCTTAAGCAAATAATGAAAGTTTTTGGCTGCACAACTTTTCAGGGTCAAAGTAAAAATTGCATTTTCTAGATACTTTCCAGCTGCATCTAGATTTCGTTGCTCGCCTCTGCCACAAACATTATTTTGTCTGTGTCGAAAAATGTTTTGTTTAATTATGCATCGCCTGACCCCATCTAAATGCAATGCATCACAATATTGTGGCTTGCTGGCTTAGGCCAGCTGCAGTTTATCAGCAGCTTTGATCTGGCAGTTCCTTGGAAATATTATGGGGCACAAAACTTAATTAGACACAAGAAGAATGGGAAAATTGTTATCAACAAAAAAAATTCGAAAAAAAACCCAACAACAAATGGAATCTATTCGAATTCAATTTGGGTTACAACACATTTTTCCAATTAGAGCAGACTGTCAGTCTACTGTTTAGGGCTGTCCCAGTGAAAGAAGCCTGATGTATCCTAAAAAAAAAAAAAAAAGCACTTTAGCTTAACGGCTGTGTCAATACAGCTGTGTTTCGTCCTTCCCCTCGGCAGGACGACGACGAGCAACGAATTACAAACGAAAATGTTAACTATCCTGTTTACATAATATGTCAATTAAAGCAACTTCCTCGCCATCCTTATACTCCTCAACAATGTCAACGCCATTTGTGTGTTGGGGCAGAGAAAAACAACCGAATCGAAATAAATAAATAGGAAAAGCGAAAAACATAAAGTACAATTTATGGCCCAAAATCATTGAAAGCAAAAGAAGAAGCACCCGCTGCGTCTCACTATGATTTCTTTTAGCTGGGAGCGAGATTTCTGTGTTTTTTGTATTTGGCATAGTTTTAATGGCGCTACGCATAAGCAAGCTGAACAATATTATTATCGCTCAGCGCGAGGGGGGAACGCGCAAATACAACTGAAAATTATTGTTGTGCCACACCACTTGAGGGTGAGCCAAAAATATAAACAACTCGCGAGTGCGGTCCACAGAGATACCCTCGAAAATAAGCAATTTAATGTGAGTTGAGTTTATAAAAATCAAAAATTTCAAATTTGTATCTAAATGCAGACAGTAAGAAACTTTTTATTTAATTTATTAAAATCAGCAAGTTTATTTTCATACATTTATTTACATGACATTTTTTTGTAACTTTTCATTTATTTTCATTTGGTTAAATTTATTTACAAGACATTTTTGTGTTTTATTATTTGTATCTTATTATTCTGAAATATTTCAAAATTTTTGTTTTTAATTTTTCATCAATTTAGTGTCTTTTGTAGTGTCTGATAAGACTGGAAAATACGATAGATTTAAATTGCAGCGTATTTTTTTGTAATGTTTTTTTTAAGGGTTTTCAACAGAGAGATGCAAAATATTTAATGTATTAGGTTCAGCAATTTTCTTTTTCAAGCAATAATAACTCAGAATATTTATGTTGTGAACAGTAAAATAAATGTTAGAAATTGAATCAAATTTTTCTGATATTTTCAACTGCATACAACTCTTGGAAAATAAAGAAATAATATGATTTAAAAAATGCATATTTAAACAAATTTTAAAAAAGTGAAAAAGAAATTTAAACTCTTTAACAGAAAATACTCTCTGTGTACCCATTTGTTTTTAGCTACAGGGTATGGCGAAAGCAAAATAATAATTTGATTTTTGCAGCCGCATAAATCAGAGCTCGCTTGACAATTCAAGAAATTGTGGCCCAGAGGGTTGCCAGTCAGCCAGCCAGCCAGGCAGGCAGCGATCCACGCACGAGAACACATCTATGACAACTAGGACATTCTAGACTTTTGTCTTAAATAATATTTTTTTGGGGGGTTCGGGTTGCAATGTATCTTAAACGCGTTGTCATTGTAGCTTTTTGGCATGCACTTTGGCAAATTGCAAATGTGATTTATGCGCAACCATTTGCCATTTGCCATTTTCTCTGGCCCATCTCTTAACACTTCATTTGAGTCCCAACTTGCAACTCTCGAACTCTATTCAAAACCAAAACCAAAACCAAAAAAAAAGAAATATAAAGAAAAGAACATTTGCCGAGCCCATGCATTTCAATTAGCATTAATCTTTAGCTACCCATAACATTTCGAGGGTGTGTGTGTGTGTGTGTGTGAGGATGTATTTTTGGTGGTTGGTCGTCGGTGGTTGCCGCGGAAATCCGAAAATTAATGCGCTTGTGCCGCACTTAAGCGCATTTGTTGTACTTTTTGTCATCAGTGGGTTTTGAGTTCCTTAATTGTTGTTTACAATTTCAATTTACTTTTTTGTGCGTATTTGTTTTTAAGGTCTTAAAGTTGGCTTAGGGGCTTAAGCAGCCTGGCGGTGTGCCGAGCATATGCTCCAGATCATGAGATAAACATGGGCATTATATTCAATGCAGTTATAAATAGATAAAGTCGTGAGGAGTCCTTAACAAAATGTTGCAATTCAAATGCATATTTGTTGTCGATAATTTGAATATATATTTACGATATTAACATGCGAGACAAACATATCTTTGGGCTGCATTGCAAATTACATGTTGAATTTTGATAATTTGCAATAAATTGATGCGACGACAAAAGCATCATTTAGTCAACTGAGTTTGTATCTCAGAAATGTATCTGTATCTGCACTGTAGCCACATTATGCGCAATTAAAGTATCTATTAAAAAAAAAAACAATTTTAATTGAGCATTTCCTTTATTGGTGGCAACTAGAACCATCAAATGTAAATGCATTAATTATATTGTTAAGTGCACAATTATGTTGCTGTATTTAACCATGCTTAATTGTGTTATTTCCTCTAAAAGTAGAAAACAAGTTTATTTATGTATATATACTTTGATATTTGCATTGGATAATATAAAACTAACTCTTGTATTTGAATTCTATTTTCGTTTTAGGTAAGTGTCGCCACAAATAAATCACTCAATAGCTGACAATGATATTAATATGGAATCGAGGGAGGCGTAAGTTGATTTTATCGATAGGGGGCGGGGCGTGGCACTTTGAAATTCATAAATCGTAATCGACACGTGAAATGTTTTTCGGTAGTCGCGCATTTTAATGGCCTGTTTATGCTCTGTCATCTGCCGACAAGTCATTAGAGGTGACAATGCAATGTGACACACACACCCACGCACACGCACACACACACACACACACACACACAGAGACTGCTACACACACACACATTCACATACTAATTGCATGTCATAAATTGTAAGTCAGACAGCGACAGGCACTTGAAAACACTTCAACAACAGGCGAAAAACTAAAGCAACACGCATAAATTTCCATATATGTCGAAAACTCCGTCACGAGGGGAAGCCAAAGTGCGGTGGGGGAGTGGAACGGTAAAAAGGGGCGTGGAAGGGGGGGGGGGGGGGGGGTTTTATAGTAAACGCTCCTTTTTGGCAGAAAGTTGTCAAATTATTTGTCAAAAATGTTGCCGGTGTTGTTATGTGTGAACAACCAAAGCAACAACTAATTTTGACACGTGTGAAGTGTGAGTATGAGTATGTGAGTGTTTGTGGGTGTGAGTATGAGTGTGTGACTGTGAGTGCGAGTGTTATATTAAACACTTCTGTGCCAGCTATTTTGAGCAGCAACAGTTGTTGTTGCGTTGTTCGTATCGCTTGTTTCATGGTTTTGTTTTTGTCAAGCGAACAACAGCTGCATTGACATTGAATATATTGCGAGTGTACTCACACTCACACTGGCACTCACACCCATTTGAACAGGGATTCATGCGCATCTGCAGCCGTTCAAAGGTCAATTAGCTCAAGCAAACATTTCTCTAATTGATCGATTTGTTGGCCAACTTCAAATTGATTCGTGTTCAAATGTTTGTCTTGAATAAGTACTCGCATTTCAAATGAATACACTCGATTGCATTTGGTAGCATTTAGTTAGCTAATCGCTGTCTTAACTTTTAAAGCGCTTTTCGGACAGTTTTCGATTGTTCACTTCGCCAAGAGTTGAAAGTCAATCAATTTAGAGAATGTTGATTGATTGTAAGATTTGATTGCTTGATTGCTTAAGTCTTAAGCGCATATTTTAAATGCGTTTTACTTTCGATTTGAAATCAATTTAAAATTTTTCGAAATATTTGTTGATTAATAACAGATATTTTGGACAGTTGATAAACTAAGTAAAATTTCAATTGCACCGTAATATCAACGTCCTAAAAAATTTAAGTCGATCGATTTTATCAGCAATTTTCTGCTATACAAAGTTGTTTAAGCTCAGATTTTCTGATAGCATAGTCATATATTTATGACTAATGAGTAATTAGAAATAACTAGAAATTGTTATTGACAAAATGAAAATACTCGCAAGAATTCAAATTAATAATAATAATTGATTTTTCAAGCACAAATTAATCCAAACTAAGAAAAAGTTAAAGACAAAATTTCAATTTAATATTGCTGCAAATTATCGAAGCATAAAAGTGCGAATAATTAATGTCTCATTAAAATCAACAAACTTCAAGCCAATATTCTCAACTACATGAAGTTACAAATAATTAATATAAAAATGAAAAGTGTGCAAACTTTGCATTAAACTCGACAAAAGCAAAGCCAAGATATCAAAGGGCAATGTTAACCTTTAAATTTAGGCTTTAAATTTATGCACAAACCACCTGTAAATTGCTTTATATACCTAATGAGATTCCATTATGCCTGGCATTAATTGTGGCATTAATATTGTATATAGTAAAAGTCGAGTCGATTATGTGGGTGGGCAGAATACAACACAAGCGGCTCCTTGATTGAGTTTTTGTTTATTGACATGACAGAAATTCAATTAGCCTAAAACTAAAGCCCCAAAAACTGGGCTATCTGCAATGAGTAGCCACGAGGCAGAAGGTTGGGGGGGCCTATAAATAAAATGGGTCTAGCAAACTGAAAGAGTGTGAGAGAGAGAGAGAGAGAGAGCCACAGGCATTTTTAAGAGGGAAACTCGGCTCCTACAACATTTGTGGCGCCTGCTTCGGCAACAACAATACGAGTATTTTATAGTTTTGTTTATGCGACTACAACAAGCAAACAAAACGACAGACAAAACATGAATGAACATGGATATCTTGGGCAGTGTATCATGGGGCATGCTGCGGGGCTGCCAACTCGTTGCAGAGCCAAAGTTTGCCGCACGCCACTTCAAAGTGTTTTGTGTCTCATTCAGGAATTGATTATGTCGTTTTTTTTTGTGTTCGATTAAATTTGTATCGGCCAAAAGCAAACTCTAAAAATATCTCGGACCGTCTCGCTCTCTCTCGCAGTCTGAGGAAAATGTGTCGCCAAAATTAACGACAACAACAAGAACAACAACAACAGCAGCAAAATAGAGATGTAGCTCCCCAGTCCAAGTATCTAAGTATCTTAACATGTGTATCTGCGCATCTGAAACGTGTGTGTATATTTATAACATTTCCGTCTGAGGAGCAAGATGGGGAAGAGCAGCTGCACTGATTTCTGGGTCATCTGGTCGCTTTGTCGCTCTCCCTTTCCCTCTTCCTCTCCCCACGCTCTACCTCTTCCTTTCCATCTCTCTTTCTCTCTCTATCGCTCTTGTTGTGGTGGTCAGGCTAAGATGAGGTGTTCGTACCCTGGAATAGTAAACAAAAAATCAGGGACTTCATATTGAAGACTATATCAATATAAATATTTATAACGAGAGAATACGAATGTAATTTTCATTAAATTTTATTATTTAAAATGTAAAAAAAAATAATACAAATTTGTTGCTCATTTTATGGTTTTAAAATTTAATAATGTTTTTTTTTTTAAATTCGCGCCTTACAGTTCAAAAATGAAAAAAAAATATACAATTTTTTATTTTTGTAATGTCATTAAATTTATATAATACAGAGATAATATAAAATTAATACAAAGTTAAGTAAGGTAGATTACTTTATTTTGATTTTGTAATATTTTGGCAAATATCTTTCGAGTGATAGTTAATTTTAACAACTAAAAACTTGATGCAGGATGTCTGCTAGTCGAGCAGTCTGTTTTCGTGTGCTTGTTTATGCATATATTGAGGTTTACTTGTGGCTTGTTTGCCGTCCCGTCCATCTGCTGAAAATGTCCTGCAGCCTTAACTGGTTCAGCGCCGAACCGCTCCAGCTGCAATACAACACTGCAAATGAGATTGTAAACACTGCTCGAATCAACTAACTTCAAATTGACCATCAGCTTAACGAAGTCAAAGTCATTCTAGCAAAATTGATGAAGACTCTGCACTGAACTCGACTAAACTGAGACAGCTATGTTATTAAAATGGAGATTTCTCTGCAATATATGAAGCATAAATTTTCGAAAATAAAGTTGCAAAGTTTAGACCCAAAAAAGGAAAAAAGAAAAACTAAACTGGAAGCAGAGACTTTTGCATTGACAAATCGTCAACGGCTCCGGTTCGATAAGAGCACAACTGTACTTGCCGCAAGTTGCAGCGACGCAGCAACCGCAACAGACACCCAAAGTTAGATATGTATGTGTGTGTGCATGTGTAGTATGTTATGCATGTATATGAGGCTATAATTCATTTTTGGCCACAGAGAGCGTGAAAGAGACAAAGCGAAGCGATATCTGTGCACCCAGGAGGCAACTTTGCCGCAAACGGCCAACGCCAACTCCATTTAAACTGAAACATTATTCTTGATACTGTGTGTTTTTTGTTGTTTTTTTTTTTTTTTTCTATTTGTTTTTTATGTGCAGTTGTTGTAAGCTACTGCGACTACTAGGATTTGCAGCACAGGCAAAAATTGCCAATTCATGTGAAAATGCAAGAGGCGACCAACAGAAACAACAGAGAAATACGAGACACCAAAAAGCAACAAAAATAAAAGTAGGAGTAAAAAATGCGATGCGATTTTTGCTGGACAAAATATCTAAATACTTAAAAAAAAAAAAAATAAAGAGCAGGGGTGCTGGAGGGCAATGGCAACAGCCACGTGGCATTCAACGGATTTTTCTAAAACAAAAAAAAAAAAACAACCAGAGACAAAAATTTGCACAGCAAACTATGTGACGATATCTTCATAGGAAAAAAGGCACTGAGTGGTTTTAGTGCGTTGCAAAACTACACGCTTCAAAAGTTTACATTGCTGTCCACACACGAGTGTCTAAATGTCCCACAGTGTTTGTATGCATGTGTGTGTGAGCTTGTATAATTGCTAGAAAAAAAACACATTTTTTTTAGGTGCATAAAAAGCAAGTAAGAAAGCTACAGTCGAGCATATTCGACCGTAAGATACCCCTTCCCATTTCGTGAGAATACAAATCACTTGTATGACATTTGAACAAAAAATATACCAAACAATTATACCGCAATTTGTTTTTTTCTGTATATATTTTATAGTGCCTTAGAGTCTCTGATATCTAAATGATTTCGTCGGTCGGAAATGCCTACTTTTACGTATGTTACATACATTTTCACGTGGCATTAAGTTATAATACCCTTCTACCCTATGGGTAGCGGGTGTAAATAAATAAGTATTTGTTTCCCTCGCAAAACACAGCGAACTTCAACTACACTCTGTCATTTTTTGATGAAATAGAGAAATACAAATATTTACATTCCGAAAAATAAATAATAATTGAAAATATAATGTGTAGCGAATTAAAGAACAATTTAAAGCTTAGCTATTGTCAATAAAAAAGTGACACAACTATTTTAAAGAAGGCAAAAATAAACAACAAAAATGAAAAACATAGTTTCAAATAATCAATACAATAAAAGTTGCTATGAAATCAAGCAAATTTAAAATAAACAAATAAATAAAAAAAGAAAAATGTTAAAATAAAATAAACGAATAAATAAATATAAAACGAATAAATGTAAACAAAACAGTAGAGAAAAATATTACAATAAAATAAATTAATAAAAATGTCTGCCATGATATAAACCAAAAATTTTTTAAAGTAAAATCCACTAAAAACTGTTGAATAACAAAAATATGCTAATATGGGAAAGATCTCAAAATAGCAATACCAATAAAAACAGCTGTGAAATGCAACAAATGCTTTCGTATCAATCAATTTGTGAAGTGTTCGAAAGTAAGGCGGGTAAATATCGAGTAAAGGGAAAAGTGTTGAATGCAGTGAAAGCGTTGCACAACGTGCAACAAAATTAGAATGCCGCCTGGGGAAGGGTATGCAAATGGCAGAAAGAGAGAGGGATTGCAGTAGAGAGCAAAAAAAAAGGAGTGGAGCCCATTCAAATTATTGGCGAAAACTGTCAACGGAAGCAGTAATTGTTGAGGCTGTTGTTGCAACAATCGAGCGCAACGCGCAACGTGCAACAGCAGCTTGCCACAAGCAGCAATCAGAGCCCAATCGGATCGCATTAGTCAAATTGATTTGTAAACATTTTGCAGCAAATTTCATTAAGCGGCCAAAAATAAAAAAAAGCAAAAAAACCAAAAAAAAATGGCACTGAAGACAAAAGACAACAAATGCAAAATGAAATTGCATTGAATCCAAATCGAAATCAAATCAAAGCAAATGAAAACGAGGCAAAGCCAAAGACAACAAAACAGATCAACAAAAAAAAAAAGAGGGACTGAAAAGAAAGCATAAATTCAATATACTCGTACTTTAACAAATCGAGAACGCAACGAGAGCTCGTAAGCGAAAAAGCAAACAAACAAACAAACAGACAGACAGACAGACAGACAGACAGACAAACAATGCGGCACAAAAATACTCGAAACTGTAAAGATTTAACCCCTTCCCGCCCCCCTCGTTGGCTGTCCAAACAAAACGTCTCAGCATGCGCAAAAAGTTATTAAAACTGTCGATGGAAATGTTCGTGACGTTGTGATTGCACATGCGAATGACAGGAGTCAAGAGGGGGGCGTGGCACTTGGATTCGTTTGGTTTTGTTCTCTGGCCTAAGACTGATACATAAATTGCATTGTTTATGCTACTCGAATTCACTCGATTTGTCCCACTGTCCACTCGCAAAGATTGTCCCCCCCCCTTCGGAAAGTTTCGGCCCAAACGCAATGTGGCAACGCCCGTCACAGAGTTACCCAACTTTTACAACTTTTGATTACAATTACACATATATGTGCTTTATGTGTGTGTGTGTGTGGAAGAAGACCACTTAAGGTTTGACAAAGGCCAAGGAAATGCATGAACGAAGTGCTTTTATATAGCCTCTAAACTTTGTTGGAGCTGACAACATTTTTAACTGTGTAAATTAGCTGGAAGAGCGTTAAAACGAAGCTCAAATGTCGCACAATATTTTGCCTAAAAGAGCATGAAATGACTAAAAAGCTCGTCAATGACCTCGGAGAGAACTGGCAAACAAGCTGAAACTCCAAATTTGTGTCATTTATAAAGCGAATTAAATGAAAACAAAACTATCGTAACTCGACTGCAGCTCTGCTGAAACTTTACATACTATAATTACGTGCACAGCCAAGTTGATTAGAATTTCGCATTTTTATGCACAAAATTTTAGTTTGCAAAAAAAAAATATATATATTATATATTTGTTTAGTGTAGCTACAAAAATGAAAAAATTCTGCAACATTTTTTTACTCGCTAACTTCTAAAGTATGAAATAGAGAAAAATAACTCAAACTGAATAAATTACTGAAAAAAAATTAAATTTCTGGAAAATTTGTTTTATATTGGAAATTTGCTTTATAATAAATACAATGAAGATATATATATGTAGTTCCTTTTATTCAATAAAAATCCAGTACAACAAAAATTATTTGGATTTTTGTAATTTTTGCAAGCAAACATAAAGTTGCACTGCAATTACTTCGAAAACTTCAATTCTAATTTCTGGAATATTCGAATTTCAAAGAATTCTCATTATTCGTTTTGAATTTCAAAGAATTCTAATTTATTCGTTTCGAATTTCAAAGAATTCAAATTGTTTTCATTTCTTTCGTCCTACGCTGCAGATAAATGTATTTTACTGCTGTCACAAAAAAAGAACAGAAACTTCACATTGTGCCATCAGGCTGTGTATTTAATTAAACTCGTATGCTTTGCATTTGCTGTGGCCTTTTTAAATGTCAAGTACTCGAGCACTATAGAATGCGTGGGTTCCCCAATTGATCCCACTGAACTCTGGCGACTGAAACTTGCTGCAGCTGCAGAAAGCACAATTAACACTATGATATGAGATCAGTTGGTATAATAATAATATTTAGGAATTTTATTTATTGATCTGAAATTCTCTGATTATTAATATTTATTTATTTATTTAGATGTTATAGAATATTTTTGTTTATTGTTTGGTGTGGAAATGCAAAATTTGGTCAGCCTTGACATTAACACTTGGGCGCGACTTGAATGAAACATTTGCCACATCGATCAACGGGAGCTGACAACTCGCCCCTTCCCCCCTTTGCAACGCTCTCGTATAAACAATATTTATATGCAATAATATTTCAAGCGACAGACGCCGAGGCATTTATATAGCAACACACAGCACTGACAGACACTGAGGGAGACAGACAGTTAGAAAGACAGACGACACAAATTATGACAAACCCATGACTTGGTATATTTCATAATGATGCTGGATGTTTGCTGTCTCTCTCTCTCTCTCTCTCTCTCTCTCTCTCTCTCTCTCTTGGCCTGCTCTGGTTTTGTTTATGCATATTAAATGGCATAAAAGACGCAACGCCAGCAGCACAACAGCAACATGCACATCAGCAACTAGGCGACTATATCATTGTTCTGGTGTTATGCTAAAGCTCTCTTCGGGCTGCAATAAAACTTGCAGTAAAATTGTGTGTGAAATCAATTTGTCGAAATTGAGGCACAACGAGAGGGACAGAGAGGGAGGGAGGGAGAGAGGGGGGGCAGATATGTGCCAACATGTCTGCATCGTTTAATATTTCATAAGGCGACAGTTAGCCAGAGAAAAAGAGACACTGACAGATACGGCAGCCGAGCAGCCGAGCAGCATAAAGGAAATGGTCACATGGCTCACATAACTCATTGCTCTGCCTTCTGCCTTCTGCCTTCTCCCTTCTCCACTCCCCGGTCAGAAAGATGCATCCATCATGCAGCTATGCTTTGGATTTCATGGGAAAACAGTTGCATTGCCACATTGTTATATGGGGCATTCAACATCTAACGCATCAAAGCGATTTCGCCCATTTTAATGACTTCTGTTTTGGGCGCTTAATCAGCGCAGCTCTGCGCACAAAATCTACAAATCTACAAATCCAATTGCGCCCTCGAAGGGCATTAAAATGCCATAAACAGGTGCTGCAATTGAGTTATTAACCTTTCGGCTTGCAACAACTTTTGTTGTGCGGCCATTAAAACATCCAGCTAAAACTCGTTTGTTGCAACTGACACGTTGCACGTGCAACGCCCTAATTTTGTTGCGCCGCCTCCTTTTCTGGCTTCCTTCTTTCATTTCTCTTTTAACCGTTTATTTTTTTTATGTGCTTGGTTGTTTTGTGACTCTTTTGCCTATTCGACTTTCACTCTAATTGCATTTTAATTGCAATGCTGCTGCACCGTCAAAACGTGGCATCTTCTGTTGCATCTCCCAGGCAATCAAAATTTCCTATCCCAACTAACTGCGTCGTCTAATTCATCCATCAGTTCGCTCACATTCTTGTATCCTAATGGCGACCCGATTGAGTCATTAAATTGCAGAATAATTTCCAGATTACATTGGATAGCAAATGATAAATGATGTGAAATTACATGTTGTATAATTTTATGCTCTTCTACTCAAAAAAATATAAAGAATTTCAAGATAACGAATACGTGATAATTTAGTACAAGATCATCAGTAATTGTATTCTTTGACGGAAATATTTATCACAAAAGCAATTTTTTGTATATCCAACTAATTGTTTTATCAATTTACTACAATATTTGAACTTAGTTAACTTACAAAATAAATAATTGTTCTGATTGAATTGATCTGTCAATATTCAAATTCTAGGAAACGTAATAGAAAATTTAAATTTCGAATTATTTTACCAGTTTGGCATAACCATCTATAATCAGAATAAAATAATTTTTATGCTTTAAAATACAAATAATGAAATAATAAAATAATTATTATATTATTATTTATTATATTCTGATCGATGACTTTGCTCTGCTATAAAATTGTTTAAGTAATTAAATGGAATGGATAATGACAATACATTTTTTTTTTATTATATACTGATCATTAGAAGTAAACTTTTCTCTGATTAAAATACTGTAATTCTGTTGATTCTTCGGTAATCTTTTAGTTTCTCAAGTTCGTTGATAACTAGTAAAAGTTCAGTTCGGTTTGCAAGTTCAAGTTTCGTGCACGCACTTTTAGCTCTGTCATTCTATTACGGTTGTTAGCTTTTTTGTGCGGGACACAAATCCGTGGCAACTGGACGCGCCACGTCACGTGGCACCTGCCGCTGACCCTGCGGCTAGACACTAAACTACGTGCCGCATTTGCATTTGACAGCTGGCAAACTGCAGATGCGATTGTAGTTAAAGTTCAAGCTGGAACCGAAAATGGCTGCCAGCGATGTCGTCTTGTTTTTTTTTTATGCAATATTTGCCCTTTACTCAGAAGAAAAGAGCAAAAAAAAAAAAAGAAAAGGTCAAAAGCAACCGCAGAGTGTGACATCTTCCTGTGGATTGTAGTAGCAGGTTTGGCATTTGCCGCAAATAAATGTTGAATCTGCTGCGATGCCTACAGTCTGTGGCAGTCTTCGGGAATTCTGCAGTCTTCAGCACAAAACATTAAAGTTAAAGTTCTGCCCCATTCGATGACAGTGCATTGTCATCGCAGCTGCTGCTGCTGCCCCCATTGAGAGGCAACTGCAGCTCGTGTGTTGCAGCTGCATTTTGTGCTGAGCTTGCCACAGAACTAGCACGAGGTCAATTTTGCGGTGGCGCTTAATAATTGTTGCGCTGCAGCGAAACGCAGAAAATAATCATAAAAAAACGAGAGAAAATGAGGCAAAAAGAGCAGCAACAATTGACGTTCATTGTTTGTGCGCTGTCCATAAATGCTTAATGGGTATATTAAGCGAGTTTATCAATTATTCCACCAAATTCTCAACTCGCATTTCGTTGTGCTCTTGTGTCGAAGCGAAAATCGTCATTAACAGTGTTGAATTTCTCCACCACAATTCTTTCGAATTCAGAACTGTCAATAAATTAATTTAATTTATTATTATTATTAATGTTAATTACCTATAGCGAAGCCAATTTTAAATCATTGAGCTGCAAATCATTTGGAATTCAGAACGCTCAATGAAATAGCTGCAATATTTTATAATATATTTTTAAAAATTGTTTTTTTTCTTTAAAATGTATTAAATATATAAATATAATAAACGAATCTGTCTTTGAGGTAGAGATTTGAAATAGTGAATTGTTAATTAAAATAGAAATAAAATAAGACATTTTAAAACTTATTATCAATGCTTTTCCAAGATACATTTTTAAATTCATTATTAAATGCAGCCAGCAAATTTAGTTTAATTATTAAAAAATGTTGTTGAATGCGCAATCGATTTTCAATATTAATTCATTTTCAAATGCAGCAAGGCAAGAACAAATGATTTTCTACTTTCTGCAGACAAGCACTTTTTGTCCTCAATTTTGCAGCGCATTTCACAGCCCTTTTCCCTTTCCGTTTCTCTTCTGCTTTTCTGCTGACTGTTGATGCTGGGCGTGTCTTCCGCCTCCGTGACACTGATGTTGCACAAGTCACGCACATTAAATAAACCAGCAGCAACAATAACAACACTAATGTTGGGGGCAAAACGACAAACACACAAAACCCACGCAGAACAACAAAAAAAAAATGGAATTTCTTCTAATTATTAATATTGCCCGCTCGTTGTGGCATTCGTATTTTTATTCGCATCGGCATTCGTATTCACATTCGCATTCACATTCACATTCACATTGAGAATCGAGTTTGCATTTTGTGCTTGGTAATCCAGCTAAGTGGTTCTCATGGTCCGCCAAACACAGACTCCTTCTTTCGCCTCCATCCATCCTCTGTCTGCTGGACGAATTCTGCGATTCAGCAATGCGTGAATTAAAAACGAAAACAACAGAGTAACATAAACAAACAAACAAAGCATTAAATATGCTGCGGATAGTCGAAAACTTGTTAAGTTAGCATCCTTGCTTCCGCTCAAGAAAGATGCATGGAAAAAAGGCGAGCGAATAAATAATGAACGCTATCGGAATAGCGAGCACAACTTAAGTAATTAATTTTGCAATAACTCTGAAGGGATTTTTCGACTCCTGCTGCTGTTAGTAAAAACTAGAAATTGCTATAAATAAAAAATGGAACAACCAATAAAACAACAGTAGAAGAAAACATTTGAATCAAGGCTAACAGCTAAACACCAGACAAGACTAGATAAATTATTAGAATCAAAAATAGAATCAATTTATTTGTTAGAAATAAAATTATAAATTTGTTTAAAAAAAACTCATAAATTCTAAAATATTTTGTGCAATTCAATTTCTACGAAAAAAGTACAAAATAAAGAAATTCTAAAACACAAGAATTATTTTATTTTACAAAAATATTTGTTAAAATAAATATATAAATATATACTATACTATACTAAAATATCTATTACATCTAAAGGCTGTAGACTTTAAAAATTAGTGTTGCCACCAATCATATCGTACTTAAATATATTTTGCAACTTAATTTCTACAAAATTAAAACTCAATATAAATAAATTGAAATAAATAGCTATAAAAAAAAATAAAATATATTAGACCAACAGCAAGAAGTGGCAAAAATAAAATTCAATTTTTTTTTAAATATTTATCGCTAAAGAAAACAAAGAATTTGCTGCTGTTTAAGTGAACATTTAAATCAAAGCAGGATTGTGGTCGTGTTGCCAACAATGCTGTTAACAAGTTGCACAAATTAAAGGCGTTGCAAACTATAATTTATGCCACACTGCAAGCTCAGTTTGAACACTAAATGCCAGTTAACTGTCGGTTAGCAACTGCTAATGGATCATTTAGTTGGGCTCAAGGCATCAGGAGCAGCGGCAGGTCAACAAAATTGTGAAAAGTGCTAATTAAAATGCTGGTGCACAAAGTGTGTGCGTCATGCGGTTGGCTGGATGTTGCAACATTGGCAACATTGGCAACGCTCTCTCTCTTTCTCTCTCTCTCTAAACTCGCTAACTATGTAATTTCATTTTGCGACTTGTCAAAGTGAATCCAACCCCCATAAAACTATGCAACAGATTTTGTACGCTTAATAATCGTGACATTTGAAATTGCTGCAAGTTGGCAACAGGAACTCGGAAATATATCTGACAGGCAGTCAGTGAGGAGTTTCTCGTTTGTGTTCAGTTCAGTTCAGTTCAGTTCAGTTCAGTTCACATCACTCACATTTGCAGTGGGCGGGGTTGATTTCGCTGTGAACGTTGCCTCATCATTTGGAGTTGAATGGACAACGTTGAGGCGCACCCATGTCCAGTTTTTGGGTATCGGTTCAGCAAAAAGTGCTGCATATATTTTATACGTTACTGCAAATTAAAGCAACACAAATGGGACAGAGAGGCAGGTGGGGGAGCTGTGGAGCGACTGTCAAGCAGTCAGCAGTCAGTTGAACACAAAAACGGAAACCGGATACTGCCAGAGTTGCCAGCCGCTTACCGTTTCCCGTACGCTCTGATGTGGGTGTGTGTGTGTGTGGCAACTAAACCGGTTGAAAGAACTAGAACCGGGTCGCCGCCGAGCGATAGAGATGCACAAAAGTCCAAAGAGCGAGAGGAGCATTGATAATGCCAGCCAAAAAAAAAAAAAAAAACCAAAAACGACTCACGAAAATAGGAAAAATAAGTGAAGCGGCGAAAACTTTTTAATGTTGTTTATGGCGAACGCTTACAAAGTCAGTGATTAAATTATTTATGACAGCTTTAAAATGCAGAGTCGCTCCACTTTTGGCCATAAAACGGCAACAGACAGACCGAAGGGGAGAGGGGCAAAGCAAAAGCAAAGCCAAGACCTGCTGCTGCTGCTGCTGCTGTCTGAGTCAGTGTTGCCGAATGCGGTTGACAGCAACAACAATTGCAATAGCAATAAACATTTACGCTGCAAGCGAAATTAACAAAATGAGCAGGCGAAGGGAACAACTACGAAGCGCAAAAAAAATATACGAGCTGCAGCCACAAAAGGTAGACGCGACTTTGCGATACCCGCTAAACCGCAGTTTCTTAATTTTGAAATACTATTTGTTTGTATTTTTTTAGCATTTCCAACTGATTTTGGGAAATTATTGAAAATTCTGTAAACCATTTTATTATTTATTTATAATGAACTTTCGGAAATCATTCATAATTTAGCTGTACACTAATGATCGTTAAACCAATTTAGTGTATTCAAATCAGCATTACAAAAAATCTGTTTTTATTTTATTAATGTTTTAAAATATATTATTTTGATATTATTAAAAAAAATTCTAAATTAAAATTGTCGATATTTCAAAGTGTGATTAACTGCAGCCTCAAGAATAGTTTTTGATTATTGTAAATAATTTCCAATAATTTTCCAAAAGTATTTGAAATGTATTTGTAAATTATATTTAATTGCACAAAAAGTATGCTGCTCACATTCGAATATTAAATGAAATTTATTGATTTAAATGTCGGAATTTGATCAGCAACCTCCGAGACAGTCGGAGTTCCTAACGAGTGTCGGGTATAAAAAACACCAATGGCTTAATGGCAAGGACGAAGGCGTGGCAGTAGGCGTGGTCGTGTGGCAACACTGTTGATGATACTGCTGCTGCTGTTGCTCTTGATGATGATGATGATGATGGTAATGCTGATGATGCCGCTGAGCCGACAATTGCAACAAAGATTCAACAACATTGTTGTGTTGTCGCGCTTTATTTTGCGTTGCCATTATGCGTGCCCCATTCACCTTGCCCCTTGGCCTACCATTGTTGTCGCCCACAGCGACGTTGAAGCGCCTGTTGTGGACAACACACCGAGTGTCCTTGAACACACACACACACACACACACACACACAGAGATAGTCACATTTTTTGCTGGCATTGAGCAACACTAATTGCGCATTTTAGAACACCATCATCAACGTGAATGAGTTTTCCTTATGACCCTGCCAGACATTTGCAACTTGCCAGAAGCTCGAAAGTTTTGCCCCCCCCCCCCCATAAACGGTTATTGTTGCACTTGACGTTTACCAACACTGCACATTTGCGCTGATTATGCAATGCTGCAAGTGTTTCTGTTGCACAGTTACTTTTTGATGAGCCAAACTTTTCGATTTGTGGCATCCACAAAGCGCAATTGTTTTCGCCATAAGCAACACTTTATTATCTTACCAGTTGCGCCAACTGCAATTGATAATTATTTAAGCCACTCAATGTTTGCCAATACTTTAAAGTCTTGCCCCTACAAATAGTTTCTAGAATTTCCAATTTCTATTGAGAAATTTGCCAATAATTTTTGTAGTTGCCATTGCTGGTAAATTTGGCAATGTTCAAGCTTAAATGTTTTGCATATTTCAACGCACAAAAAACATCTTGAAGTTACTCAACACTGCACGTTGTATAAGTGACAACAAATTAAAAGGATTCACAATTTTTGTTTTACAACAAACTACAAAAAATAATTACCTAAATTTATTTATGAAAAAAGTGGATGACTTTTTAGTAAAAGCAAATGAATGAAATGCAAAAGCTTAAATACAAATTTTTGCAATCAGTTTTTTTTGATTTTGTTCAGCTTTTTAATATATGTAAATATTTCAAATGATTTGAGCATGACAATAATACAAAAGGAAAATAATG
This sequence comes from Drosophila formosana, assembly GCA_035045625.1. Classification (NCBI taxonomy): domain Eukaryota; kingdom Metazoa; phylum Arthropoda; class Insecta; order Diptera; family Drosophilidae; genus Drosophila; species Drosophila formosana. The sequence goes on along the minus strand of JAWNOW010000143.1, from coordinate 1,372,215 downwards.
AGAAGAAAATAAATTAAAATTTAAAATAAAATGTTGACTTGATAACTTCTAAAAAAGCAACAATTAATTTGCATAAAATTGCCAAAATTATAATTGATTTCATTTTTAGAAAACTTTATTATAATATGAAATTTGAGTTTAAATTAAAAATGATGGCTGCTGACAAATGGAATGTGTGTTTCTAATAAGTTGCAATGGACTTGTGCTTATGGTTAATTATTTAATTCAAGGCAGCTCACTTATGTGTGTATGTGTGTGTGTGTGTGTGTGTATGTGTGTTTGATAGCGCAACACTTTCATCTTGCTTCAGTGCGTAATTAAAAAGCTGCCACTCGCGACAGCCGCTACAAAGTCGTCGTCGGCATTTCTAAAGGAATTCACTTCGCTACTCCCACAAGCTATTCATCACACAACATCACTGAGTGTGTGTGTGTGTGTGTTGGTGAGTGTGTGTGTGTGTTGGTGAGTGTGTGTGTGTGGTTGTCTATTATTACTATTCACATTGTGTCGCGCAGTTCTCAATCATCAATTGACTTCAATTTCTGCAGCTCTTTTCAAGTCAACAACTTCTTCGGCTGCTGCTGCTTCTGATGGCTGCTGCACTTTGTCAATTTCAATTTCGTTTGACAGTTTTCATTTTGTAGTTTGCTTTTCTTTAATCAGCGCGCATCCATTGCCAGCGTTGACAGCGACTCTGATGACGTGTGTGTGTGCGTGTGCGTGTGCGTGCGTGTTTGTGCGTGTCTATGGAGCACTATTCAAGGGCTACTCAGTGCCAAAGCAGTTCATTAGACAGACAAATCTTCAGGTAGATGTCGAGCACTGTTATTGGCATTTAAATAGCACTTTTTTATTGACAACTTATTGGAAAGATGTTTAAGAATTTTCAAATTTATGGTTATTGACGAATTTGGCTACTCAAAAGTTGATAATTCCTATTTAGTTTAATGCACAATCAATATTTATTCCACAAAGGCATCAATCGAATATTTTGCCAGCTAAGCTGCTAAACAATTAATAATAAAAACAAAACAAACTTGTTACAAATAACCAATTTATTAATGAATGTGTATTTTGATTGATTAATTATTGAATTGCGAGTCAAGAGGTTCATAAGCAAACAATTAAATCAGCTAACTATAAAATTCATCTACAGCGAAAAACTATGATACATTGAACTTGATGTGCAATGGAAATAGAGCAATTTTTATGTCAACTATTAAACATAAATTGAATTACAATTCAGTATGCTCACAAATAAATGCAGCTTCACTAAAAATAAAGTGAGCAAACGACAGCTCCCAAAATGATTGTATTTTAGTTTATCACACTATAAATTTCGCTCAATCTCGAGCTGCCACTCAACGCATAATTAAATGTGAGTCAAGTTGCGTCAACCTCATTCAAAATAGATTATGAGACAACCGCGTTCGCTAACTCTCTGTATGTCTCTCTCTCTCTCTCTCTCTCTGTTGCTCTCTAAGCTGTGTCTCCGTTTTTGGGAAGTTGAGCAAAAGTGATGCAGTTCTAATGACAACTAGAAAGCTGAGCATCTCATGCATGATGCACCTGTCTTGTTGCCAGTTGGATTGCCTGTAAAATGCCAAGCCAACTTTGCCACATGCAAAGTCAGCATAGGAAACCAGAAACCAGAAGATAGTCGTAAGCCAGGCTAAAGAACAAGATGACAAAAGCGTCAGAGGAACGAAAGGCAGTGACAATTGCCCCGTTTGCGTTGCCAAAGTAGAGACTAGTTGACCCATTTATAGCAGCGCCAAGTTGGCGAGAACGAAGCGATATGGAGCCGACAGAAATCGATGCACAACTGCAACCACACAGTGCCACATTGAGTGGAAGTTGCAGCCAAAGCGGACAGCAGACAGCAGACAGAGACAGCAGACAGAGACAGAGACTCTGTGGCAGACAGTCGACAGTTGCAGCAGTTGCAGCAGCAATAAGTAGCCAAGTGTGGCATGGTAATGGGCGGCCACTGGGGAAATGGCGATGACATCGATGTCAATGAGCGCAACCGGAAAGGTACTGCAGGGAAATGCCTTCGCCTGATTTTGCCCCAGCAATAAAATAAAATAAATTGCAAAAAATAAGCGAAATAAAAATATTGTAATGTGCACACATACATATAAATATATATATGAAGTGCCAACAGCTAACGATCTCTGCCTGTCTGTCTGTCAGACCTGGTTTCGTTTTTGCTGTTTTTGTTTCCATTAAAATCATTTGGCAAATGTTGCAGAAAATTTCATGCATTTAAGTGCAAGCGGAAGAGAGGCCAGAATAAAGCTGAAACTGCCAAGAAGTTGCGAAGCAGCGGAAGAGGCTACAAATTTGAGCAGAAAGATGAATACACGACAGCAAGCGAAAGAAGTAAAATAACACAAGTCTGAGAAGAGATTGAAATGAAGGCAACCTGGAAGACGAAAGCTGACAAGCGAGAAGTTCAAGTGAAAAAAAGATTCTGAAATTCAAAAATAAATGCCAGTAGAATAGTGATTTCAATTAGAAGTCAATCGAATCTTTCGAATTAATGAAACAGTTGTAAACTGGAGAAGTTTCAATAGAGAAGCACAATTAAACAACAAAGAAAATGACAAATGAGACAAAAACGAGAAGTTCAAGTGAAATAAAGATTCTGAAATTCAAAAATAAATTCCAGAAGAATTAGAAGTCAATCGAAACTTTCGAATTAAAGAAGCAGTTGTAAACTAGAGAAGTTTCAATAGAGAAGCACAATTAAACAGCAAAGAAAAGGACAAATGTGGCAAAAGCGAGAAGTTCAAGTGAAATAAAGATTCTAAAGTTCAAAAATAAATGCCAGAAGAATTGTGATTTCAATTAGAAGCCCTGCTCCTAAACGAAGCACAATCGCACATATATCGCAAATATATATTGCTGGATGCCTGAAATGTTTTGCACAACGAAAAATATATTCATTTTCGATTTGTGGCGCCACTGAAATATATTGCGCCCTGGAGGAAAGTTCACGTTGCACACGCTGCACGTTGCACAAGTTTGAAGTGGCAACAGCAAGTTGCAAGTTGGCTGCACATCTCTCATGCATTGAAGTTGCCAATTCTCCACCTCCGCTTGCCCCTTGGCCATGAAGTATCATGAAGCTGTGGAGCCATGAGCTGAGCATTAAGCTGGCAATAAACGTAAATAAAACTGCAAAAGTTTTCACCTAATAGAATTTAATTTTCTTACAACTGACACAACACAAGACAAGAGACAACGAATAAAAGTTCGAAGGGGGGCGTGATTGAAGGGGAAGGTGAAGAGGGTGGGGAGGCAAGTTCGTCGAGGGGTTGCAAGCGAAGACAAGAAGAGCTTTATCCACATAGATTTTTCAATTTTCATAAAGCAGCCCAGCAGCGTTGCTTGAGTGGATAATGCGGTGATGTCTCAGCTCAAGTGCGCTACGGCGAGGCGGTTGGGGGGCGTGGCAACCCCTCGGTGTGCTTTATGTCTTGATTGTTTTTTAGTGGATGCGCAAGTTTCGCATCGTCGTATCTTGCCGCTGCATCTGAATCACGAATGTCAATTACTTTTCCCCGTTTAGCGCAACACTGAAAGCTGTGCATACATTAAGGCGCCATCTCGCTATCTCCCTCGCTCCCTCGCTCCATCGCTGTCGCTGTCTCGCTCTCTGGTTGTCGGTAAAAGCGAAAGTTTGTCCTTATTGTTGACTCAGTGGATGACATCATCGTGGCATGCTTTTAAGCCAAGCAATGAATGAATGATACATAAATAAATAAATGAAAGCCGACAGACGCCCTCTATAAGCTTATCAGCGTCTCTCTCTCTCTCTCTCTCTCTCTCACTCACTGTCCCTCTCTCTTTCACTCTTATCGCATCCCCATCCATCGATAAGTGCATGGCTGGCAGCTCTGACGGCGTCTTGCTGCTGCTATCATACTCTTAAGTTAATTACACAACCTTCCAGCCAACATTCGACATTCGACATTCAACATTGAACATTGAACATGCATACTATGCGTATACGTAATGCGCAATACGTATACGCAATATGCGAGTGAGTGAGTGATAATTGTGTAAGCCGCTTTCGCCAATCGTTTGACCTTCGCCTGCCAACTGAATTAGTCCTGTTCATCAAAGCCATTTCCCAAATGAATAATACACATCGAGTGTAACTTATTACGGCGCGTGTCCCGATAATCAGCACAAAGGCATATTTTGCACCTGTTCTTTGAGCACAAAAGAAACTTAATTAACTCTGAAGCAGTATGATTTTTGTATTGAGGGAAGATTACAGTGAGCAAAAAATTGGAAGGACTTAAATATTCTTTTGTAAAGCTATCGATAATAAGGAATTAGCTTAAGCAAAAATACATGCAAATAAAAGTTTAATTTTAAAAAGCATCTCACACATCAGTTACAATATTTGCACAATCTAAGTTATTTGACTTTGATAACTATAAAATAAATTTTAAATTTTTAGCAATATCAAATTTATAATCAGAGTAATTAGTTGTGATAAAAGTAAAGTAAAGTTTACATCATTTTCTTTTAAATTGTCGATAGTCAGTAAATTAACTGTGCTAGGGGGAAATAATAATTATGAACAAGAAAAGTTAGTTTTTTATGCACTAATTGTCATAAGTTATCAGCTTTCGTTGGCTCACTAATTAAATGAATTTAGGGATAATTAATGACAACCAAACATTTATTAATCAACTAAATCAACTGCTTTTGCTTTCATTAATTCTTGAGCAGCTCTCGCAACAAATTAAGCAATAAGCTGATTGATTGGAGACTGTACTCGCAAGTGTTTTGGGACTCAAGTGCATCCATTAGGCGTCAATTAATCACAGACGATCGACTTATCGATAACTAATCGAGTCAGTCAACTGTAGTTTTGAAACTGAAACCGCTTAGCACATAAGTGCAACCAATTAATCACAGACTCTTTCTAACACCATTCTCATCATCTTCTTCTATCTACTTGCAGGTACGTGCCCCGTTGTTGCAACCATATTCCCAACTACTAAGGCTAAGTAGCAAAATACACATTTGCAGCGCTTGCAATGTAGTCATAATTAATTGATTTTCAATTTTATTGAGATACAAATGCAGAGAGAGAGAGAGAGAGAGACTGCGAGAAGCTCTCGCTCTGTGGCAATTGACTTGAGTGCAAAATTGTTTCCAGCTGTGCGTGCGGTGCTTATTGTAAAGGGCGCATGGGGCATGCAGCATTCAGCATGCAGCATTCAGCTTTCAGCTTCCAGTTGCCTGCAGCACTTTACGCATCATTAAATGGACTGCGAAATATTTCGCTGCCGTCGACAGATTCGAGCTGTGTGCCACATGTGGCAAGTTCAATAGCAAAATGTGCTGCTCATGAAGTGTTTGCTTTTGACTTGCCACACAGGCCAACCGCCAGACTCAATTCAATTTTCATTTTGCAACTCATAAAATATTAAACAACAAAAACAAATACTAAATATTATATATATGTAAAAATATTCATATATATTTTTTATGTATTTAAATTGCTGCCACATTGGCCACATTTGCCAGCGAAATCGAATCGAATTGAATTCGCCTCCCCCTTCTTGTTTTTTTTTTTTTATTTTTATTTTTTTGCGTTGCTCAAATCAAAATGAAATGAAATTCCGAAACCTCAAAACAATATTTTTCAAACGCTGCGATTGTTTTCATCATAACATATTTTGTGTGGCCCACTCTCCACTTTTTGGGTGCAATCATCAACTGAAAATCGTTGCCACCGAGTGTCGTTGCAATTGCAACGTAAATAGACTTTTTCAATGCACTTGACACATGCTATTAAATGGCAGCCATCGAGCTGCAGCGATAGCACTAAAGACCGGGCCAAAGGGGGCATCGCCTGTTGTGGGAGATACATTTGCTATCTATGCGAGTTTATATATATATATGCTATACGTATATATTTTCTTTATTTTTTTATGCTCGTGCATATCCAATATTTATATGCTGTAACTGCGACAAGAGTCAGAGACTGCATTGTTCGGCCAGCTGGTGGCACGAAATACGCTACCAATAATAGCTTATTTGACACCAAGAAAAGCAAATATTTGTAGCATATTAAAAATACATAAATATATTGCAAAAATATGTAACATATTTATACACAATATCAATATTATCGAAAGCTTTCTGAAATGCACAGCAATAATTTTATGAACTCGGTATGGAATAAAATCTTTACAGCTCAATATCGATCATTGCACAAGCAACAAAAAATGTATAATATACAAAAAAAAAGTTGTCATATTTTTTGTTTAAAATGAATTTATGCAATTTTTATGTTCGCAAATCAAATAGAACTTTCCGCTGATCGTAAACTAAAGCTTTTGCTTGATCAAGCGCATTCTCATAATGCTGCAGCCGGTCTGAATGGGGACGACACACGGGATGCATGTGGCATGCAACATGCATATGGCGGAGAGGGGGTTGGGAGGGCGTAAGTGACTCCTTGCCTCGTCCAAGTGCCCATGGGATGTTTTCGTTTATATCGGTGGCAGCCGGTGGTGGCATGTGGAAACCTTTTTAGTGACATGAAAAATGTGCAACAGAGGGGCAAAAGCAAAACAGCAGCGGCAACAGCAGCAACAAAACGTGGTGAAAACACAGTGGAAATAAATGCCGTTGAAATGGCAATGGCAATGGAAAGCAATGCAAAACAAAAAATGAAGCAAAACTGTGACAAAAGTCTAAATAATAAAATCAAAATGAAATGAATCGTTGTGAAAACCTGCAAAAGCTATTGAAAAAATATTGTCAGCATCGGCAGAGATCGAGAGGGGAAGGGGAAGGGGAAGGGGGATCGGGATTGGCATGCAACTGTCAGGAAACAAAAGCATGACAAAAAAAGAAATCATTTAACCACAACGAGATGGGCATCAACAGCGAAAATGGCGCAAAAGAACCCGTCAAAATAGCCAAGAGCTTTACTGCCAACTGCTTTACATTGACCGCTCTTGGGTGGCCATATAACTTTTATGTATATACACGGATATATCAGTTAGTTAAGGGGGGGGAGGATATTTGGACATATGGCATGCAGATGTGGAGCGTGGTTATGAATTGAATACGCGCGCACATTAAACGGAGCCCGAGTCGGAGTTGAGCATGTGGTTCGCACATCGGCAATTGCACTTTATTCAACCCGGAATATGGCCTCCGGGTCCGGAGGTAAAGTGGAATTTGATTTGATTGGATTGCAAACTGAATGCATTTGCGGGTGTTACGATTTTTGATAGCTCCGCGGGGCAGCACTTAATTGCCAATGTCTACTCAATTTGCGAGCATGTCGATATCGCAAAAAAAAATACCAAGTATCCAGCACATCTATGCATTTGAAATGATAGTGTGAATGCTTGAATTTATAAACATTAAACATTATTGCAAAATGCATGAGATAGGCTCACAGCCACAGCAAAAAGTTATCTTATTTAATGAAGTAAAAAATTAATAATTAAATACAATATTATATTTCATTGTGTAATTACAGATGTTTTGATTCAATTACATGCTTTTAAATTCAAATTCAAAATTAAATTTAAATTTAATTTAACCAAATTTTTCACTATTTTTTTACTCTGCAAAATGTTGTGTTCCGATTTTAAATAAATATGACAATTTACCAATTATATTAATTCATTTTTATAAAACAAAAACATAAGTTACAAAAATAAAAATAAATCAGCTTGGGTTATGATCAATCTTTTCTACAAAAATTCCAAGTCTTCCATCTTTTCCAAAATTTATTTTCAATAAATAAATTGGCAAGATTTAAATGTATTTTCGAATAAAATGAACCAATTATTTCACAATTTCTTTTTAATCAAAAGTTAAGAGTTCATCATGCGAAAATACAGAATTCAACAAATAACTGATGCCTGCTTAAGCCATCTGACAATTTATTGCAATAAATGATGTGTTGTTTTTGAGAGAAATAGCCGTTTTTAAAGCACACTTAACTTACCTACCGCAATCGCAATTGAAGCCGAGCTCACGCCTCGGCATTAAAGCGCATCGTGCGCCGAATTGAGGAGTCGTAAAAATTGTCGTAAATGTAATCAAGAATTATCGATAAGTAGACGCTGTTGGTCGAGTGGAGTGACTCAATCACTTGGACGCTTGCTTGTGTCGCATCGCTCGCCTGATGCGATATATATCTATATATATGCACACACAGTTAAATCGTAGATGTTGCTCATAAATGGGCAACACGCCAGCCAAACTGGACGCAAGGCGCAATGTTGTTGCCGTTGTGGCGCCTACCAAAAATACGAAAAGAGAGAAATATGAAAACGCCTTGGCTGCAATGAAATTGAAGTTTATCGACATCGTTAAAATTATCTTAACGGGCATCAGCACACAGCAAATAGAACAGGACAGCATAGCACAGCCAAAGGACCCACAGACTACGTTTCATATATACATACATATGTACATATATTTTTTTATTACTTATGCCGCGTACTCGTTCATATAAATTCACATTTTCCACTTCATTGGCAGCAGAGCCAGACAACAACAGCGATGACGACAATCTCTGAACTTTACGCCACTGCAGCCACTTTGCATAAGTCGGGATGGGAATGTGGCGAAAATATCTCATAATTCTCACTTTGGAAAAATACACACACAAAAAAGAAAAAAGGGAAAATAACACCAAATTACAATATGTGCCCAAGTTACAATCTTGCAATCTCAGGTTCTCAGGGTCCAGGTCTAAAGCAAATGCCATGCATATGAATTATCGATTGTGCGTGGGCTCATCTTGATGTGGGTGATAAGGGACGGTTCAAGGGAAGGGAAGGGAAGGTAAGGGAAGACACACAAGTCAACGACCGTGTTCTGAATGGGGGATTACATACGAAATTAAGTGGCATCCTGAATATTTCATTTGCTACCTTTCTCTGGGCTTTTCCCTTGTTTTGTCTCGCATGCGGAAATGGTCATTTTGTTTGTTTGTTTTTTTTTTCTGCATATCGATATCGACATCGATGTGTCGCGTTCGCGTTTGTAAAATGGAATTTAAATATTTTTTTTTGGGTAGCACTCTGCGCAGCTGTGTAACATCTTTACATCGCCGATAGCCCAAATTGTTATTTATGTTTGTGTGTGCCACATAAACTTTGATGCTCATCGCACATATGTTACAAAAAAAAAAAAAGAAAACAAAAAAACGAACGAAGCGTACAGAAAATTCTATTTTCGTTGCAATCGCCAACATGTCGATTCCTAACCTTTTAATACTATCGATATATGCATAGAACTATTAGAATAATTGCCTGCTTGACTTCAATTCCTACCGGAACAACGAATATTATGTTAAACGCAATTACTAAGATTTTCTATTGAATAAAAATAATTGCTTGAGCGTTGCTTCTCTTCGATGGCCACTAATTACTATCGGAACTGTCGATATTGTGTTAAACGCAATTATTGACTTGCAGTTTATCAGCAGCCTTTCTAATCGCTATTAATTGCGTATCGATAACCTGGCAAACGTTATGATGTTGAGCATTATCTGCGATTTGCAAAGTAACCTAAATTATCTATTGACAACGCTGCGAGAAATACAAGGGGCCGAAGAGTTCTGCACTTGTACACGTCATGTCAGTCTGGCCATTGTGAAGGCAACCCTAATCAGCGGACATGGCCAGCACATCGCTCCAGCCACCCACGCCCCACATCCGCATCGTGTGCTCCAAATTCGCAATGACACTTCAGCTCGCTTACACTTGAATACGCATGCCACGTCCAGAGCAGAGCAGAGCAGAGCAGAGCAGCACTCAGAGCACATGAATGCGAAATGGGCGCAATGCACTGAAGTTCTCCCTCCCCTCCCTCGCTGCCTCGCTTCCTTGCTTGTTGTGCCCCTATTTGACTATCTCGTGGGAGTGTCTGCATTTAAATCGAATAGCTTCATCAGCTGCGGGTGCGGAGAGGACTGCAGCAACGTCAAACGGAAGTCTCCACTTCCGTTTCTACCCCTCGACAGTTCGTCAGTCTTCTCACCTGCTCTATGGCATTTAAGCTGCCCCCGATAATGACAAAAGTGTTAATAGCGCCAGTGCCAGCGTAAAAAAAAAAACAGAGAAAGAATGAAAAAAAAATTATGCAGGCACAACAGAAAGCAGGGAAGCTGAAAAGGATGCATGACTCTCCCTCGAACGAATTCCTGCTGCTGCTGCTGCTGCTGCTGCCATTTCCTTCACGGCTCCGGTCTGCCACTCTGCCACACACTCTCTGTGGCACTGCACTTTGTTGCCACACTTCACTTTTCATGCACCATGTGCTGTGCAACCGAATGGGGCGAGGAGGGAAACACTTGGACGCCATGTCAAACTGAAGCGAAGCAATGTAGTCCTTGGCAGCTCCTTCATCATCGTCTTAAGCGCGCATCGCCTGCCACGCCAAAATCCTTTTCATTCAATGTGGCAACGTGTTATCTATGTATCTCCTCTTCGACAGGCAGCCAGGGACGTCGTCGCTTCTTAAGTAGCACTCTCTGCTTATGCCATTAAGGGCATCAGCCAGCTTTTCTATAAGCGTCTCTCTCCGCTGCTTTACTCCTTTCAGCTGGGTGTGTTCATGTGTGTGGTCCAATTAATGTGCCCAAGATTTGCAGCCGATAAGGTGACACATCATCAACAGCAGCAGCTGCCACAACCACATAGATATATACATATATACTATATATGCCTTTCATTGGCTTTTCATGCAGTTCTTAGCTATCAGCTCAGCTTTGTCGATTCGCGTTTCAATCAGTCAAAATCTCATTTGCATTCGCAAATGCAACGAACAAAATAGTTAAATAGAAACACTTTTAGTTAATTTCGTTTTTGTTAATACATACTTTCAGTCGGCAACTTTAATTTTAAATCATTCCGAAGTAGTTTATAAAATATATTACTATTTAGCTCGCTTTCAACAATTTCCAACCCCAATATTTTGTAAACATATTAAATGCAATAATTGCGTATTTTTTGATCAGCATAGCAAACTAACATAAAACGTTAAATTGCAAAATTTCCTAAATAAATTATTCGCATTTTCATTTCAAATATTTATTGAATTAAATATTTTGTAGACTATTTTTAATTATTATATTCAATATGACAAATATATATTTGTCATTGTCTCATAAATAAAATTATTATAATATATTTTAAATATTTAGCAGATTAACTGCTGCAATTGGGAAGTATTTGATCAAATTGAAAACTTTTTGATTAAAGTATTCGCATATGAAGCAAGCTGCCAATTTCCATATAAAATAGCCGAATAACATATTAATTAAATATGTTTTATTGTATTTAAATTGCTACATTAAATACATATTTATTAATGCATAATAAATGATTACATTAAATACAGATTTATTTTTTTTTTAAAATAAAGTACAACTTTAAATACATATTTATTGTTGTAAATTATATGTATTTAATCATTTTTACTATGGTATTTTAATATATTAAACTGTTTCATTAAATCTATATTTATTTTTGATTAAATTATTGCTTTAAATACATTGTTATTGTTGTAAATTAAATGACAACATTAAACTCATATTTATTGTTGGACTTAATAAATATTAACTCTTTTACATTTAAACTGTTTCACAAAATATATATTTATTATTGCATTCTAAAACTACACGAATGTTCACTTAAATTCAAATGCATGCAACATTCAGCTCTAAGCTGCAACTTGTTGCAATCTTTAAACACATTAATTCACCTCTTGATTGCCTGCCTGCAGTTGTAGTTTCAACAAATTGCATTTTTTGTTCGCACTTTCCTTGAAGCGTCTTCTTTTTAACGCTTTTTTAGGTAGCCAATTTGGGCAACAATTGTGCGTATTTTATGCGTCAGTCCGTCAGCGAACAACAATTAAGTTTTTGGACGGTGCACAGTGTCTGCTGTCAGTCAGTCAGTCAACAAGTTGCTGCAAAATAGGGGTTAAAGGTGGCACTTAAAGCAGACGCAGAAGTATGTGGCAAATTTATTACAATTAAAAAATGCGCAACGTGGCTGCTGCATGCATTTAAATGAGGCATGGCCAAGAGGAGCAGTCAAAGCGAAAGCCGAAGGCGTGAGTCCGACACGCTTCAGCAGCGTCAACAGTGGCTGCGAAAAATTAGCAAACGAATTGCTGCCTCTTTCACGCTTGACGCACTTGCCACATCGCTGTGCGGCAGGACTTGCTTTCAAACACACACAACATACAACAAACAACACACATTTTGCCAAGTGATTTATGAGCTACGCGGCAGCATTTAAACATGAAAATATTTTGCGTATATGAAAGGGGGGCGGGAAATGCTGACCTCCTCTCCGCCCCCCGCTCATCACCGCATCCCTGTAAGCTGCAAAAACGAGGCTGACACATGTCTGTTGAGCTGCCAGGCTGCTGCTCCCGTTGACTGCATCTTTAGCCTCCGGGCGAAAGACGTACAGATATTTTGCAATAAAAGCATAAGCAGCATGCAAATATGTTGCGTAGACTCTCTGTCCAACTGTTCAAACCCCCCGTCCCCGCCCCCGCCCTTGTCACAACAACAACAACAACAACAGGAACAAGAACAATGAGTACATAAATTTTTGCTATAAATTTTCTTTGGTTGTCAGTGGCATTTTCAAGTGTTGGGGGGGCGTAACCTTCCCCTCCGACCCCCCTCAAAGGCCTCCTCTCAGTGCTCATTTTGCTGGTGCTCATTTCAATGCCAACCACAAAAAACATTTCATCCTCGCTGCTGTGTTACTTTCTTGGCTCTGGCCAGCTGCCACTTCAAGTGCGGTTTTTGTGTGAATTTAATTAAATATTTAACGGCCCAGCAGCAGACAAGACAGACAGACAAACAGGCGGACGGACGGACAGACGGACTGCACCTCAGTTGGTCCGCCTATCAATTGTTGACTGCCGCTCAGCTTTAAGTTTGAAGTTGCTCTTGCAACTTTTGCCCGCCAGTTGAAACTAGTTCCATCTTCATTTCCCAATCAGTTTCAATTCCATTTCAGCTCTGCTCTGCTTCTTTTTCTGGCCTATCTATCAGTTTCAATCAGTTGGCTTTATTTCAATTTCAGCCACATTTCTGTAAATTGCTGGAGTCAAACTGACAATTTAGTGCATTTCATCAAACAGTTTTTGGTATGCACTTCCCTTTTTTGGGCAATTATAATTCTAAATCTGTTTAAAGGTTAGGTAATAGTAATTAATAAATAAATTCTATTGTTATTCTTACAAGTCGCTAAAAATTAATTTTTACTACAAATTAAATTGATACAATATTTGAAAACGCTGTAGAAAATTGGCAAAGGATATTTTCTTATTTTCAATCCATTCTAAAGAAAAATACATTTTTATAGAACTTCATTTGCTTATGATACCCAACTGTAATTGAAGTCTCGCAATTATCGTTATTAAATTGTTGAATTTAATTAAAATTTAATTAATTCGATATTCAATATTTGCGAATGTTCTTTGCCCTCTCAACCGCAATCAAAATTTCCACTTGAGTTCTGATTAGCACAAGTTGCCAACAATTTAGACGTGCCAATTGCAAATTCAATTGTAATTCTATATTTTAGCCGTTTTACATTGCTGCCAATTTGCAAACGAACATTGGGAGAATCCTTCGCTTCCCGTCTCTCTGTTTCTCTGTCTAGAGTACGAAAAACCACATGAAATTGTTAATTATATTGGCAATTGAAATAAAGTTGCCAAAGCGACTGATAGAGAGACAGTGGGCGGAATGTGCTCATTTGCATGCATAAACATTTCCCTACACGTTTGCCAATTTTCGAACCGTTTTCGATTCGTTGCGATTCGAATTTGAATTTTTTGTGCATTTTTCGCCCGCATGCATTAAATGAATTTTAAATGAATGAATAATTGTTTTATACGCTGTGACAATTGTTTTTGTTATTGTTCTCTCTCTCTCTCGCATTTCTCTACAACTTGTTTAATTTCCATTTCCATTGACAACTTTGGGTCACCCTGCGATCGTTTGGGCGTTTCATTTACATACACACACACACACACACACACACACATTTTCATTAGCTTCTCGCATAATTGCAGCTTCTTGCTTTGGCGGTTAGACTAGCACATACCCTGTACAACAATATATTTGTAGACAGATGTATTTGAGACAGATAACCCTTGTGCAACTTTCACTCTTAACAGGGTATTAATTGCCAGACCAGACATACCTTTTAATTAAACCAATTTCAAGATCATGATCAGCTGGAATTTAATTAATAAATCTGCATAAATTAAGATAAACTTTCAATTTTCCAAAAAAAAAATTTACGCATCATGAATGCAAAATGAAACGCTTTAAAGTTTCCAAATTGCTAAGCTGCATTTAAGTAATGTTATCAAATGTTGAAATAAAATAATATAATAAATAAAAAATAATTACTATTAATAATAAACTCTAATAATTATTTAATTTATATTATATATAAAAATTTCAAATAAATAAATAAATAAAAATTAATTATCATTAATAATAAAATTTAATAATTATTTATTATATATAATAATTTCATTTGACTTTTGAATTTATCTAGAAAATCGAATTTAAGTGTCAGGTATTTTTTCGGGCTGCTTCATTTAATCAAGAAATATGCAAACTGTTTAAGCACTCTCTGTGTCAGTCTGTCATGCCCACTGTTGTGCAGCTCTTGGCTACAGGGTATAACTAGAACATGTGATGGGCATTGAACGAACCGCAATGTAACCGCTCTGCTATTTGTATGGAATTATTTTTTAATTGAAGTCAATTACTTTGTGTGATGGTGTTAATTTAGTCGGTCATCTCGCTCTAGCCAACTCGCTATCTCTGTCTCTGTCTCTGTCTCTATGTCTGATTGACTGCAAGAAAGAGAGCCACAGAGCGAGAGCGAGAGAGAGGGAGATGCAGTTGCACAATAAAACACAAGTACACTCGGTATAAATATTTGAAACAATTCAAATGAACGGTAGCCACAAGCAATAACAAATTGTTTTTATTACACTCTCTTGTTTGTCAACTGTGTGGCATGCGGTATGCGGCATGCGGCATGTGGCATGCAGCAGCTGACTCACTTAACCTTCCCCGAGACCGAGAGACCGTTAAGCACAAATTTGTTCCACTCAATGACGGCCTGACAATTGTATGCATAATGTATCCATCAATCTATGTACATACATATGTATCTTGCATCTTACAGCTGAGTATCTGAGTATCTGAGTATCTTGCAGCTTGCAGCTTGCAGCAGCCTTTCACTGACCCAACAACGAATTGAGTTTTATTGATGGCTGCCATTTAATTGAAAGTCGTTTGCCAGCTCCTCTCGATATTAATGCGAATGGCAATATTAATTTCGACTCGTTACTTATGCATTATGCTCGGCTCTCAGCTAAACTGCAACTTCAATAATTAATAGAAAACTGTGTCGACAGTTAACTGTGAACAGTTAACAATTTATTTACGGTTGCAGCAGCTCAGCTTTGATTGAATCGAATGGGAAATCATTGCGTTTTAATTGTTAATTGCCATTTTGTTTTGTTCCCCAATCCAAGCGTCAAATTTAATGAATAGAGAAGCCGTTTGAACAAACAATTTACACTTGACGGCAATTGGGCAAAAGTTCTACGATTTTATTGAACAAAAAAGTTGCTGTTTTACAATTGTTATTGATTTCACTAACGATATGTTCATTATTTAGACATCAATTCATTATATTAATATCATTTGTTTTGAAATACGTTTTGCAATACTATTTGCGTATTAAATGAATGCATTCTAAAAACAACTAATAAATTGAGAATATTCATTTTAAAAATTGAAATTAAGGATTCGTTGTGAGTAAATAAGTTGCATTTCAAACAGATAGTTAATTCGATAGCACCACAAAGAATGTTATTTATTGCAAAGCGAATAAATGAAAAAATAATAGTTGCATTGAAGAGCATACAATAAATAAGCTGAATTATGAATTAGAATTGAAATAAATGCATTGGACAGTTAGATCATAATTTTTGCTAATTTCAACAATTAATAGCTCATATAGCAAATGCAATAGCAGGCAATAAATATAGCTTGACTATTAATTAAGCATTAGGGTTGCTTTTCAAAAGTGAATTGCAGTTTTTTATTTATTAAAAAATGAGATAATAACACATATAGTTGAATTTGGAATTTGAAATTTAATAAAAGGAACTTTTGACTGCATAAGTGAATCGCTTGAAGGCAGCGTGGCAAGCAAATCTGCGTTTCAATTGACAATGCAGCAAAAAATTTCTCTGTTGTCTGCTCTCTCTTTCACTCTGTATCTCTCTGTCTCTCTTTCTCTGCACACTTCATCTGCCATATTAGACAGTCGCTGAACTGCAGTTCAGTTTAAAAGGTAGAGAGACAGCAGCATGTGGCAAAATTAAACGTGCGTATTTTGTGCCATAGTTTTGGCTATTCGAAATTCGGGCTGGGAATCTGGGCAGCTGGGCAGCTGGCCATCTGGTCAGGGAGAGGGTAGCGAGAGGATAGAGAGTGGAGAGGGAAGAGGTCGTCTGCCGGTCCCATCCATCATGAGTCGTTGGCGCGGCGCAGTGACAGCTCAATTGAGTCACGACGAGTCGCGCACCAAAGTCGCCAAAAATTGCAAATCCCAAATGCAAACGGAAACGGAAGCCAAAGACCAAGAATTCGAAACAACACAAAACAACAAACGAAACGAAACGAAACGAAACGGAAAGAAACAGAAGAAAAGGTGGCAGAAAAACAACAAACTATGCGAGTTTTGATCGATGGCATTTGCCGCATAATTTGCCAAAGGACATTGTGGAGGGATGCAGGTAGCAGGCCTCAATATTGTCGATGAGGCGTAGTCAATTTTTTGATTGATGGCCTGATTGATGACGCCCTCCATTGACTGCAGTTTTGTGACTCAATTGAAAGTCGTCTTCTTAAGCGAATGATTGACGAAGTTCAAATGCAGTTTTGCAGTTCGCGCTGTTTTAATCAGTTTTCTCCCAGCTGAATCAATCGAACACAGCCACAAGCAGCATCCATAAGACTCCCTCTCTCTCTCTCTCTCTCTCTCTCTCTGTTCTCCCTCTCTGTCTCCCCTGCCTCCAATTAGGGTCCAGCGCGTTGAATTATAGCATTTGGTCGCCGCGTTTGCCGTTTGGGATGATTAATTAAATGGCATTTTAATGAGTTCATTGCCGAGTCTCCTTCTCTTTCCCTCTCTCTTTTACTCTCTCTCTCTCTCTGTGTCGCTGTTGCGTCAATTGTCATGGCATGCATCAGTAATGTAGATGAAGCTCAAAAGGGACGAGAGGAGGCCAGGCGTGGAGGGATTCACTGAGGTAGTCCGGCATTTGTATGCGCAATGCTTTGGTTAATTTATGCAATTGAACTTTTGTGCCGAGCGGAACAGCGCATTCAAATGGATGCTGCCCATCGAGAGGGACGCTGCAAATCGCATACCCGGCAGCCATCCGATGCAAAGGGTTTGCCTGTCTGTCCGCTGGTTTAAATGCCTATATCTTAGTGACTTAATGACTTAGAAATGTTGCTTCAAATTAAAACTTAGTGCAAGCATTGTTGTCTACCTGGAGTCGAAACCATTCTTTAAAATTAGCTAACTCAGGATTTAGTAAAATAAAAAATGACAGCCCGTCTGTCCGCTAGTTTGAATGCTCATATACTATTACTTTTCAAATGAATTGAGCACATTTCCGATTGATTTTCGAAGAGACTGTAATTATGTTAAAGATTGTATAGAAAGGTTGAAATAACTCAGAGATAGTCAAAAAAAATAGGCAGGAATCTTAACATGTCTTTAAATTGAGAACATGTGTTTAGCTTAAACTTTAAATTCGATGGCTTTTGAATTATGTTAACATCAATAATTGCACAATTCAAATATAAACTAATTGCAAGTCTGTCATGACTTATCAAACGAATTGAGAATATTTATATAGGTTTATTAACTACATAAGCTAGACTCATAAAATGAATGTAGTTTATGTTGATAGCTTATGGATTAGGAATAGAAGCTACATTAATTTTGTGTTGTTAAATAAAGAATGCAGAAGTAGCAACTATGCCTTAAGCCTGATTGCCAGCATAGTTTCCAATTAAATTGCTCAACGACTCGCTAAATACTCTAGAAAATCTAATCTGCTGGCAACACACAGAAAAAGCTGAGAACATAGATTTGTATTTTTAAAAAAGCGAAAAACTTGTCGCTGGCAGCTTACAAAAAAAGTTGGGGGCAAGTTTATAATGTGTTGCCAGGTTGTAAGTCGCCGCTAAGCCCGGATCTATGCCGAATCTGCTGAGAATGGCAGCTGCTTAGGCCTTACTTATGTCACACATGCCGCCCGAGAGCTTTAAAACCAAACTTGAACTGTTGTGCGAGGGGGCGGGGGCGGTGCACGGCGAGGGGGCGTGACTTTATGGCTTGCTTAAAGTTGGCAAGTTGGGAAAAAGGAGCAGCGCAGCAGGCTAAAATAAATAAAAGCCAGAAACAAAACTTTTTGGCATCTACCCCAAGAAAATACAAGCCAAAAAGAAGAAGCAGTAACTTTTCGACTGTCGAGGGTTGTGGAGGGGCGTGGCGGGGCCTGTGTTGCAGTGTACTATAGAGTGTTGTAGACACAACATGCAGCAAAAACTAACTGCTTACTTAACAAGACATATTCAAGCACTTAAAAGCAAAATAAAACAGTTGGCACAGGGTTTGGGGGGTATGGGGGGGGGCAGCTGCCACATAACTTGGCTGCAGCCTTTTGGGCCGCTGCTTAAGCCACGCGACGCAATCCGCTTGCGAAAAACCCGAAAAACTAACCTCACTTTTGCAGCACATGGCGTGTGCGAGCGAGACGGCGACGGCGAGTAACTTTATCAGTCAAGTTTACTTAATACGCAAAGTAACTTAAAAACACAGCCACAGGGTCAGAACGAGAGAGAGTGCAGAACTTTGCGAGGCACGAGAAAAAAAGAAAGAAAAAATAAAAGTTATGCGCGCATAATAAGCTCAAACTTTCAGCGCGTATTTTTTTTTATATTTTCATTTTTTTCGCCAGCAGCTTTCGATTTTCTTGTTGCCAAACTACTTTTTAATATGCAGCAATGCTGCTGTTGTCTCGCTCGCACACACCCTTTTTATGCCCTTTTTGGCATAGAGGGAAAAATGTGATTGAAAAACTTTCTTTTTTTTTTGTTTGTCGGTGGCTGCAAACATTTTCGCGCCATTTTGTTTGGCTAGCTTTTGATCTTTGAACTCTCCATTCTGCCCGGTTTTTCTCTGTCTTTCAATCCACATTTCATTCTTCTCTTTTTCGGCATCGAACATTTTCTTATTCATATTTTTTATGTTGGCTTTTGTTGCTGTTGTTTGGCGTGGTGCTTATCCAATATTTGCAGAGCATACGGAAATTTTTTTCTCAACTGCCTTTCGATGTATTGAATTGTTGCCAAACTGACTGCAGATTGTTTACACTTCTGCCCCTAGCAAGCTGTAATCCAAGTTGCCAATTTCAACGGCCAACCAATATATTTTAATGGATTGCCGATACAAAGGGGAATACAGGGAGCGGAAGTTAAAGTAGGCACAGCACTTTTAGTACAGTTGCAGACACATTTCAGTAGTTATTACTGTTATTACATTTTCAGCAAAGAAAATCTGTTTTACGGTCAACTGCCAAAATCTCTGCAGTCGAAGTAAGTAATTATTTCAACAGCAACAAATAGCAAAATACTTGACTTCTTGGAAGAATAAAAAAGAATTAAATAAAAATATGACTAGCGCTTCTTGTTTTTTTAGAGTTGCAGAAAATATAATAAAATTCGCATATCGAAATAATTAATAAAAAAAATTAATTTTTCAATAAAAATGTTCCTCAACGATAATGATAATGATAAAGTTCAACTGATTTATTTGTAGTGTAACATTAAATTTGTTTAATTATAGTAAGAATATATCATGAAAAAGTTGAGCATATTGAAGATTCTAGAAATGTTTAAACAACTTTATAAAATTCCTTTGACTATAACTCAGTTTAGTATTACATAGTTATGATAAAACGAATAATTAAAAACTACTGCGATTCGAATTACAATAACTAGAAAACTATTAGAAATTTTTAAATGCATTAAGTAATTTATTTCGAATTACAAAAACTATAGAAATCATAATTAGCAAAAGCAAAATAAAATAGAATTAAAAATAAATAAATAGTAACATAAATTCATATTTCATATTTAGAGCATAACAAATTCGCTGTGCTGCAATTCGTTGCACTTGCTTATTTATTATGTGCTTGATGCTGTAAAACTGGTGGCTGGAGTGTTAACAAAGTTGCACGAATGCCAAGCTCATTTGCTGTAGCCGGCCATAAAACGTTTAAGAATGTCGCACAAAGAAGAATGGCCAAAAATTAAATGCTATCAGGAGAGTAATTGTGCGAATAGTTTTGAGTCACGTATGCGTTAACAGTTATGAGTTTTTCTACGAGCAGAGACAGAGACAGGGAGAGGGAGGGGGAGGGGGAGAATAATGCAGTTAAAGTAGTGGAAGAAATGACCTTTGTCCTCTTCAAGTTGTTGCACTTCTTGAACCACTTTGCAGTTAATCGCCATTTGCATTAGATCTCCACACACAATTTTCTCCAAAGTGTTTTTAGGCAACTGGTTGCTCAGCTTTTTTCGTCTTATTGTTCTTCTTCTTGCTGTTGAGATTGCTGGCGTTGCCACTTGTTCAAATGCTCATCAAGTTTTCATTAGCCATTTTATGGCTTTGGCCAACCGAAAAACTGCAAACGCTCCTCGTCGAGAACAAAGAGATAAAAACTTGAACTACTTTGTCGCCACTTGGATGCCATTACGCGTTGCCTTCATCTCTTTCTCTTTCTCTCTCTTTCACTCCATCTCCCTCTCTCGTACTCCGTCTCTTTCTCGCCCTTTTTTTAGCTTTTTTCGCCCATAATGACCTCATTTGTTTTAGCATTGGGTCGCAATTGAAGCACTTGACGTTGGCGCGTTTTCCGACTTTCTGTGTTTCTGGGTCGCCAAACAGGCGCCCAAAACACACCCTCCACACACACACACACACGCACACCCTTTAGGAGTTGTGTGTGTGTGTGTGTGTTTTGCATTTTCAAGTGCAGACATTTTGTGTCAATTAGACTGTTAGACACATTATAAATTGACCTTCGCCACGCTCTTCCGGGGCAGGTCAATTTTCCAGTCGACATTTTTTGTTCGTGCAACATTTGCGCTTAGCAATTAACTCAACACACGACTTGGATGTTTGCGTGTGCTGCCCACAAAAAATCAGTCAAAGCGTCCAACAAATTGCCTGTCAACCACACAAAATTGTCTTACTCGTCAAAGTCGGTTATCTGTATGGGCTGTTGAAGACCCTTTGCTTTTTAATCTCCGCATTTCTAATAAATGATAATATGGAGGTATAGTATTGATAGGTAATGCAACACTGTGCTTACCAGTACTTTCAGTTCTTCTCTTTTTTTATAATTTCCCATTTCTAATGTCATATTTGCAATAAATTCTAATTATTGCTACTACTAATAAAATAAAAAATTAGCATTTAAATTTATTGCAAACCCCAGCATAATTTAAAATCAAAACTTTTCCTACACTTTTATAACTACAAAACATTAAATGAATTGTTTTGGTAATAGTGAAAATGCAATAATTTTGCATTAATGAATTTTGTGAAAAAAAATATTTTTTTTTTACTCATTTTATTGATTAACATTTTGTATTATTATTTGACGCTACCTATTGATGGCACAATATAAGAATAAGAACAATTATTTTAATGAACCTATTAAACAGTTATCAAAATTCAACGAAATGTCAAAAGGACGTTTCTCTAATAGCTGCAAGGTAATGGCAACGAACTAAATTATTATATTTTGTTCGTTTCATAAGCTTAAGTAACTTGAGTAGTTACAAAAGCACTTTTTACTCCTACGCGTCGCGTCTCAGAAGTTGCTTAATTTTCTTGAGTAATTTCGGGTTCTCAGTTTGCCGTCTGCTCAATTTCTGCCTAAAATATCAATGAGCTTCACGTGTTCTCTCGTTTCGCCATCTCCCGGATTAAATAGTCGAATGTTTGCTGTGTTACCTCTGCGAAACTCAGACTGAGATGGCGATGCAGACTGACGCATACAATCCCAATGTCTGGCGCCTAAATGACAGCAATTACGAGTCGCACAAGTGTGCAAAACCCATTCACAGTCAAATGGACAGCGCTGAGGGGTGTGTAACGGGAACCGTACCTCTATATCCCTGCCTCCCTCCCTCCCTCCACTCTGTTTCACTCCATTCACGTGCTTCGGTGTCCCCGTCTTCAGTAGTCATCGCTCCAGGCGGCCAAAGAACACTTTGAGGCTGAGCACATGCAATTTTTAAGTCAGATCACACAAAAAACATACGACCAAAACAGCTGCCAAACGACAGCAATACCCTGTGAAAAATTATAGCTAAAAAATAGTAAATATTGTTCCATATTGAGCAGCATGTTTTCAATTTAATTCCTTTGTTTGTCAAAATATTAATTTCTTTTGTTGTATTTTATTTATTGAGGCAGCTTCACCTGTTTTTAGAGCAAAATAGTATTAATTACACATTTTACAACACAATTCCAAATTGCCAAATATAAAAATTAATTGCAGTATTTCTCTATTACACAGATTGATTTATTGTTAGTAGTTTATATTCAATTCAATTCACTGTTAAATCAAACTGCTTAACTTTTTCAATTTTTTTAAACTGCTTAAACAAAAGACTGGGTGTTGATTTTTTATTTATTTTTAATTTTATTAATGTTAGTATTATTTTTAATAATTGAAGAATTTCGTACAAACACATTTATATTTTTTTATCATTAAACAAATTCTGCTTACATTGTACAAACCGAAGAAAATATTACCACAACATCTCAGATAGGAATTATTTAAGAAATGCTTCACATCATACCCGCTATGCTTATGCACAGGGTATTTTGTGAAACTGTCAATGACAAATGTCGCTGCCGTGTAGAAACTCAATGCTCTGGGCGTCTGTTGCTGCTGCTGTTGCCTTGTTGTTTGGCACATTTGCGAATTCAAAGGGCATACGACAGACAGCGAGACGGACGGACAGACAGACAGACGGCGACAGTGACGCGACGTGGGCGACCACTTGAGGCTGTGAAGGGGCGGAACGAGGGGGGGGAGGCGCAATTGGTGGCGACTGCTCCAATTTCGCTGCGCGCACAAAAGTATGCAACATGTTTGAATGTGCAAAAAATAAATGCCTAACGAGTGCAAATAAAACTTGAAATTCGAGGAGATTGCGACGCTTGCACAATATTTGTATATGTATGCGTGTGTGAGTGTGTGTGTGTGTGTGTGTGTGTGACTGGCAAGCCAAGCAGCGAAGGCGATGAAAAAAAATGTGTAGGTGGGTGTGTGTGTGTGTGCCTAAAAGTATGCCATCAAATATGCCAAACATGTCTGTGCAGCACACTTGGCGGCGCCTCTAATGTTTATTACGAATATATCCTCAACAAGACGCCGCCTTCTACCCCACCTCCCTCAAGCGTCCTTCGAGCAAATAGTCGCACACTCGATCGACACTTGTGTGTGCGACAATCTGGCAACGCCGGCGGCCGTTTGATCTAACTTAAGTGGCACACCAGACGGGGCCTAAATTTAAAAGCTGCTCTCGCCCTTTACTACGTGTCTCTCTGTGTCTCTGTGTCTGTGTCTGTGTGTGTGTGTGTACGAGACGCCCATTAAGGGGGGCGTGGCTGGCACTTGAGCACGTCTTGCATTTCAAATTGGGGGAGTGTGAAATGGCAGCTCAATATTGCTGCACAATATTTGCCTGACGCTTTTTACGCATTTCCCTTCCACTTGTTTTTTCATACCTACATACATCCATTTTTTTTTTTTTGCTTTTTTTGGTTAGCATTTTTTGTGCCATAATTCAAAACTAACTTTTGCCGGCCAACTAAGCAGGGCGACAGCGGGGAGGGATTACATAAATCAACATTTTTGGTGGCTCGCTTTGGCACAAAACTTTTTGGCGCAAACAAATATTAATTTTAACTTGTGCACAAGCCATAAAATTGAGCGCAAAAAAAAAATGAAATAAAACTACCAAAAATATGCCAAGAGTGGCAGACTAATAGTTACGCTGTTGGCTACACATTTAATACATTTATTAGTAGCAATGTGAATAAAAAATTAAATAAATTAGTGAGAAAACTAAAACTATGTTCTAGGCTATTTAATTCTTTAATACACTCAAATGCTAATAATAGATTTGATTGTACAAAGTAAAGCCAGAGAAACAAAAAAACTTTTAAGAAAAAAAATAAAACAATAATAAGTTGATATTAATTTATATAGCTACTACATATGTATGTTGAAGAGAGCAGTCTGCTTTAATTTCGACAAAAATAAAGCTTCTCAGGAAATATATTCTACGCTCAATCATAATGAAATATGCGGGATATTAAGTTGCGAATATTAACAATAAATGTGCTTCGAAGCTTCAGCTTTGTAAATGCATATTTAATTAAATGAAAAGATCAAGGCGTAAATAAATGATAAATATTTTCGTAATATATTTAAGTCTACATTTATTGGCAAAAATTTAATTATGTATGGGCAAATGTGTTCGCTGAATACCCTGTAAAAGTCGACTCTCCTCATTTTCAATGCACATAATTTGCAGTACTTAAAAACTTAAATGCAAGGTTCCACTGTGCGTGTGCGTGTGTGTGTGTGTTAATTTGCCCATTGGCCCTTATTTTTATATGGAAATTTTAATGTGCAATTGTTAATTGTTTTTCAACAATATTTTCTCGGGGCGCGCAATGAATTAAATGCAACGAAGGACGTCGAAGGAAATGCCATATGGCCAAATGTGAGCCAATGGCTTTTTCTCTCTCCCTCTCTCTCTCTCCCTGTCTCTCCGTCTCTTTCTCGCTTTCTCCTGCTCGCTACTTGACGCTGCGTTGCCGTATCGCCAGCGTCGTTTGCCCACGATAATTCTTAACCGCTTGTTTATTTATGCGGCGCAGGAAAAACCTCCCACGCACACACTCAAACAGTGCACAAAAGATAAATCGTGTGTGTGTGTGTGTGAGTGTGTGGGTGTGTGTGTGTGAGTGTGTGGGTGTGTGTGTGTATTTGTGTGCGGTATGCGCGCCTTTATTTATGCAGCGTGCATTTAAAATAAAATAAATATAAATTAAGCATACGCCCGGTGCAACAGCCGTTGACGTTGCCCAACTTATGCTCTACACTGTGCAGCATATTTGTGACCCAGCTCGCTGCCTTTATCTCTGTGTCTCCAGAGCTCTCGACAGTGTAATTAGGGGCATGAAGGATTTTGTGCAAAGCAATTTTGGAACATTTTACTAGTAGAAATTGTCTTTATTATTCATTTAAATAAAGAGATCTCTAGTTAACGATTTTGTTGATATTCAATTAAATGAACATAAATTATTAAAAGAGTCGTGGCCGGACTTTAATTACTTACCTTCAATTTTTTTTATTACTGGCATTAAATAAAAATATTTAAAAAGCAGCAGAAATGAATAATAATTCTGCTAGAAGAATTTACCCTCAAATTGAATTAATTTTAATAACGAGTTTTGCTGATATGAAATAAAAATATTAAATGAGCCGTAGCAATGTGAAAATAATTTTTAAAGCCAGACTTTATTTGTTTAGCTGAACAGATCTTCAGTCATTTGTATTGCTGATATTAAATACAATTATTTTATTTAATTAAATGAAAATTCCGCTAGTTTAAATTGCCTTTAACATAGTTTCGTGTAACCAATAGATCTTTAGAGTTCTACATTGTGGATATTATGCAAATAAAGATATTAAAGCTCAAAAAAAACTGCTTCATGCATCCCCGTCAGAGTTTCATATTCAACCGAGATGCACAAAGTATTTAATCAACAGAAAAAACATTTCATGCTTTGCGCTTTTGATGTAATGAAGAGCATTGCATTTCTGTTGTACCATTATTAGAATTCTTCGCACTGCTTTCTTCTTTATTATTATTCTTGCCGCTGTTGCTGTTGCTGTTGCTGTTGCCGTTGCTCGTGGCGCCATTTTGCAGCATGCATTAATTGCATGCAACAGAGTGAAAGAAAAAAACGAGTAAAAAACAAAAACGAAGCGGCAACGTTGCATATAAATTTCTCATATTTAATTTTGCGAGCCACTTGACGCTGCTTTTTGGCATTGCGCTCAGTTTTAATGCCGTCGACCACAATTTATTCATTTTGCCCAGCAAAAGAAATAAACAAACAGCAGAGAAGCATCAGGCAGCAAAAAAGACTCATAAAACAAAATATAAACAAGCAGACTGAATTCACTCGAAAGCCAACAACGAACTCCAAATACACTAAGCAAACACTGTAGCCAACAAAATAATAACACTAATTAAAACAAACTTAACATGCATATTAACAACAACAAATTAGTTGTTCTGCATTGTTGCAGCAATTGTTTATTTTTTTGGGCTGGCGACAAACTTTTGATGCCGAGCGAAAGGAAAGTGTGTTGAAAGGAAAACAGCCATAAGGAAAATGCGTATCAAAGTGGCACTCGCAAATGCGTGTGAATGCGCCTGTGAGTGTTTGAGTGTTTGGGTGTTTGGGTGTTGTGTGTGCACTCGTTTACATTAAATGAATAATGCACTCGAGTGTGCACTGTGAGAATCTGTTTGGTTGCGTTCCGGTCCGTGTTTTGATGATGGCGCAAAAAGGCAAAAACGCGGCCAAACACACAAATGATGCAATCGAGAGGGGCACAACAACAACAACAACAAGAAGCGGTGGCAACAACCATAAAGTTGAGAGATAAATGCGTTGCACGACCAGCGCTTGCCACATTATCTGCTGTTTAGCCAGCAGCAGCCAAGAGCAGTCGATGTGGCAGCTGCTGCCCCCGCTTGCCGCTGCCACTGCCACACGTTGACCGTTGTACATAAATTCCGCTCTTAAGTGGCGCCCATTAACCGCAGGCTCTACCCAAAACTTGCCCTGGCCAGCAGCTGACAACAAAGACAACTTCTTGGCTGCGACGCTTAATGAGATGAGCTTCGGCTTCAGCTTCAGCTTCGCAACTCGCAAACGACTTCAATAAAGTGTCAAAGAAATAGCCAAAGACGTTTAATTGTAAGCGCTGTACAAAATGGAAATGAAAATGAAAATGAAAATGATAATGGAAATGAAAATGAAAATACAAATGATCATGAAAATGACAATGACACCCATTGAAACAACAACAATAACAACGATGACGATGTTTTTATTTTTATGTGTCTGTAAGTTGTTGAACTTGCAACGCGGGGGCATTTCATGCAAAAGGGCTCGCCTAATTGACCGCAATTAGTGTAAGCTTGAGACAACAAGGCTGCCAATTATTTTTTACGCCCACACGCTCTCTGCAGCTGCAACTTGCCACAATTTGTGGCGAGCCGAAAGCATAAAAAAAACTAATTATCATTTCGCAAGCAGACAGAAGAACAGTTTTTGGCCACGTTCATATTTTTAGCTGTGGCTAAAACAGCGTTGCCAGATCATCGATTCCTCTACATATTCTTAATTGTCATTATAATTATTATAATATCTAAAAAATATGTTTTTAATGCAGTATAAATATAATAAACAAATAAAAGAGCTAAACATTTTTACAAATAATTTATGGCAAAAACTACTCTAAACACTTCTATCCTATTTACGATAAATAGCATATTAAACGCGTAAACAAACTATCAACATTTTAATGAATATATTATTCCAAAAATATGCCAAATACTGTTTGCTTGGCTACGATTAAATAGTAAAGTAAACAAATGTATCTAAACTAAATTTAATATGCATTGTTTTTCATCATGCAGCTTAACAAGCAGCCATTAAAAATAAAATATAAAAACCAAAAAACAAACTCAATTTACGAGAGTGCAAGCGCAAAAACTTCCACATGCCAAAACTAAAAACTCTTATTTGTTTATTAGCATCAATGAAACAAAACTAATATAACTCACGCGCAGTAAAGCAAGCGGTCCCAACAAATATCCCGGCGTAATCCCGTAACTATTTAATGTGAGGTTATGTGGACCAAAGAGTTGGCTGCCCACCCCCGATGAAGCGAATGCATTTCATGATGGCTTATTATGAAAATTTCATATAATATTTCACTTCCCTCTCTCTCACTCTCAGAATAAATGCTCGCTTTAATTAATAATTTGCTCACACACACGCACACATGGATAATGTTGTGCCATTGTCCGTTTGCAGATGGATAAAGAGGCGCCTGCCACGCCCCCATTCACGCCCACGCCTTTTGGCCTTGTGCGCAAGTGGCAATTAAAATAAATTTAAATTTAAATTACTCACTTACAAACACACACACACACACACTACAATTATAAATATAATATAATAAAAAAGCATATAGAACGCATTAAAAAATGGATTGAAGCGAGGCATATTGACTAGCTAATACCCTGCAAAACTGTGGTCGATTTTACAAAAATTTAATTGCCGCCATATCATTAAATTTCAGCATTAAATATCTGCTCATAAATTAAAGGAATTCGATTTTTTAGCATTTTAGTTTATTAAAAAGTCGACTATGAAAAATCTAGATTGTGAAAAATACTTATGTTAAATTAATAGTACTTATAGTTAAAAATGTTAAACTTAAATTAAAAAATAAGCATTTATTATTCATTTAAAATTTGAAAATTAATTAAATTAAAAATAAGTAATACTACTTATATATTTTTTCATTTGAAGCTGCAACTTTAAATGATTGTTGCACCTTTGAATGCAATACAAATAGTTAGAGTTGGGAATCTATCAAACTCTTTGAGTTTTGCATATTTGCTAGGGTATTCACATTAAGCACAATATATGTACTATATATGAGTTTTACACAAAGAATGTTTTTTAATAATTTGCATATTTTGTATTTTGCTTTTTGCAGAGCTGAGCAGCGCACAAAAGGTGCCCATATTGGAAATATTCCCGAAGCAGTCGGAGCAACGGAAGCCCGTGGGCAAGCCCCTGATATTGACCTGTCGTCCCGATGTCCCGGATCAAGCGCTCGTCACCGATCTGCAGTGGAAGGACAATATGAACAATACGATTCTGCCCAAGCCGTGAGTTCAACTGACTTTTCAACTATTTTTTTAGCATACCGAAAACTTTCCTCTCTGCGTTCGTGTGTGTGTGTGTGTGTGTGTGTATTTGCTATTAATGTAATTTGATTTTCACACACTCACACACACACACACGCGCACAACTTGTTATACTTTCTGTAGGCCCAAATATGATCCACTTTATGATTTCAAGGGGAATAAAAAGAATGCGTAAGTGCCGACAACAACAACAACAACAAACAACAAAAAACAACAACAACTTAAGTTCGTTACGTTTGCGTAGAAATAACAGCAAGTGCAACCGCAGCAACAACCGCAACAGCAACTACGTAATTCCCCGTCCCTTACCGCCCCTTTACCGCCCTTCAACCCAGCTCCGTTGTTTTGTTTGCCGGCATGTTTCGACTTGAATTGAATTGAATTGAATTGATATGATTGTTTGTTCTTTTCTTTTTATTATTGTTGTTAACCGTTTTGTGTTTTGTATGTTGTTATTACTATATTATTGATCAGCGTGCGCCCCATGCCCAGGCCCATTACGTAACGTAGCTTCCATTCCCCTCCATCACACACCCGCCTCTTCTTCCCCCTCTCCCCCCACATCGCATCAGTTAATTGATCATGCAAAATATATCAAATATCAACACTAATTCTGCAGCTGCTCTCATGCCACATAATAGTACTCTAACGTAACGTAAGATCGAAGATCGTAATCAACTTAATCATATTTACGTAATTTAGTTTACTTAATTCATTTCATTAAGGAATGAATTTAAGTTACTAAATACGTTACGTTAAATACTCATGTTGCGTAATGTATTTACGATACATAATATGTTGTATTAATTATTAACTTAATGTATCCCATAAAAATACGAAAACATTATCACAGCTATTGCCATAACGTAACGTAGCGTAACATGTCGATTAGAAATCTTAGTCTACTAACCCAACTGTGTTCGATAGTTAGCTGCAAAACACAAGTATTCAACACATTGTATCAACCATGATATTATTATAGCCTTTAATCGTCAACAGTTAACAGTTAACAGTTAATCGAATGTAAGTTGCGAGCATGCTACAACTCTGTGATTAACACAGCTGCGAGAACAAATCCGACAGTCAGCAGAGCAAGCAAGTGCCATAAAATGTCAGTTTAAAATGGAGCTGTGCGAAAGTTAGCATAAAGCCAAGCGCAGCCAACTTAACGAGCACATAATATGCTCAAGTGCAGCCAACTTAACAAGCTACGTGCAGCCAACTTAACGCTCCAGCGCTGCCAACTTAACGTACTTGCAAAATAATCAAGTGCCCCGTCAACTTAACTTGCACAAGACTAAAGCAGCCAACCAACTTACTTTGCTCCGAACGACATCAAGCATAGCTAAACTTAAGTGCTCTATAGCCTCTAGGGTTGCCAGCCCGCGACGCATAGAAATATTATTCAAAATAGAGCTGGCTGAAAAGAAATTGCCGTAATTCCCAATTGAAGCAATTAGTTTAGTATTTGTTGCTGGTTTCTTTCGAGTTAATTAATTTCTTGAAAGCAGCTTACTTTTTAATGCTATCACTGATTCATTTTCTCGCCATTGTCACTCTGGCAATTAACCTGAATTTCAGCATATTGCCGCTCAACGTCTGACACATTTATGCATTAAAATGGACAGCGCCAACCAGATGACCCATAAAATGTCCTAAATTAATTATGCGACTCTAGGCCAGCAAACAAAATAATACTTTTCAGCTCTAAGAATTTCCGTTGACGCTGTGCGCTTCAATTTCGCTGTGTGACCTGAGGGCGGCTCTGTAAAATCAACACAATTTTTAGCTCGGCTTGGCCACTTTTCAATTTGCTCGAACGTTGCCGCATTGCGTGGCACACGCACCAAACACACACACACACACGCACCAAATACACACACACTCGACTGCTGCAATATTTAATTTGGCAGGCCGAAATCTGAAACAAAATGAAGTCTGGCAACGCAACGCAGATTGTTTTGTGTTCGCCTTTCTCTATGCTTTTTTCTCTCTCTCACACACACGCACACAATACGCATTGCAGTGGTAGATTGAGGGAGGGGTAGAGGGGAGAGGGGGAGGGTAAGAGGAGTGTCGAAATGCTGAAATGAAGTTTTCGACAGCAGCATCGCATTGCATACTTGCAGGCGCGAAATGTAATTAAGCTGCCAAGCCGGGCACAAAACCCCAAAAACACAACCGAAAACTCCTCCCCCCCCGCTTCACCACCCCTCACCCCCCTCGTCCTCTCGCCATAGGCTCCAAAAACACCCTCGCGAAAAATGTCAGTTTTTCGTGGCAAGCTTTCGAGCTGCAACTCGAGCTCGAGTTAATTAAAGCGATTAAGTTGGCAATAGTTCTGCGGCCGACAAAGGCTCCGCCTCCTTTTCGCTTAACTTGGCCTTTCTGCGGCAATTATGATACCCTGTAATCTGGCAATGTCGGCTGCATAAATGTGTTTAATGCTTACATTGTTTAGCTACACATAGCACTTAGCCCTACTTGAGAAATAATAGATTCAAATTGAAGGAAAATATGATTGTTTGCAAGCCTTTTTATAGCTTAGAAAACACACAGAAAGGGACGGTGTTGAATAAGATTATTCTAGAATTCATTAGTTTGCTGAGATTCCATTTTGTAACAACAAAAATGTTGAACTTTATAAGGTTAATCTGAAAAACAAAGGGCACTACATTTTTTAAGAACTTAAAATTTATCAATTTTGTGATTGTATCTTAATCTATAGTATAAGAATGGAATTGGCTTCTTATAATGGAAGAAAACACGTTTAAATTAAAATAATATTAAATGAGTTATTTAACATTAGTAAAAACAAACAGACATGTTTATTCAATATTCGATTGGGCATAATTTTGGGGATAATTTTCCTGACTCGAAAAATCATTTCAGGCTATTTTCTTTTACTGAAACTCAAGCAGTTTAATGACGCTAAAAAACATTCAAAATGTCTTTAATAATCCCATCCTTAATCACTGTTTTGTATCCTTACTATAATAACAGTCGGTTAAGGAAACATTTATAACTTTGCGCTACAATACAAATTATAAGAAATATGTATATAAGTGATCCATTTTGTTATTTGACAACATATTCACCATCTTCTGTAAGTACTTTCGCATTATTGCGATATTCGGTTAGCACAACTTGATTGTGCCTCATTAAAAGCTATCTCTTCTGGCACGACTTGAGCAAACTTGCAGTGCTGCGTTGCTCGTTTAATTGGCTCCAATTGATGGCTGCCTCGGAAAGCTTTGTCTCCAGTCGAAGTTGTTCGCGCTGCATCGATCGCTTGAGCTGCTCATTAGTCATTTGAGTGCAAATTAATTGCGCAAATTAAGCGCTAAACATTCAACATAATCTGGCTCAATCAATCTCTATTGTGGCCCTTGATTGCAGCTGCTGCAGCTGAGCGCTTTGGGTGCAACTTTAAGCGCCTTAAATGCAGCGCAACAATTGTTAAGTGGGTCCTTCGTCCTGCGTCCTGCGTCCACAGAATTCTTTTGCTATTTTGGCTCATTCAATAACAATGGCAAAACCGTTGCAATAACACAGCAGAAACGACATCTTTATTCGCATCGAAGCCAAAGAAATGCAATAAAAAATCAGAGTTCCCCCAAGGCGCCAAAATGGCGTCTTCCTGTTTCCGCCCTCTCTCTCTCTCTCTCTCTCTTCATCTCTCTCTCTCTTCCGCTTCGTCTTCTTGGGGAGACAATCAAAAATTTGGATTTTTTACGTATGCGTAACTGTTTTGAAGCTCTTGTTTGTTTGGCTTTCGCCACGCCCCTTTAACTTGGCCGCCCCTCTGTCGTGCCGTTTGGCGCAATATTAAAAATCCGACGCAAATATGCAGCGAAATTTTGCACAATGTCTTCCGCTGTGCCACTATGCGCGGCATGCGGCATGTGGCATGTGGCATGGGGCATGGGGCATGAGTCACGATGCGGTTACGATTTTGTTTTCCAAACTGTTTTTCATATTTTTTGCCCGCTTTTTCCATTTTTTCCCACTGCACGAATTTTCGCTGCTTTCTTATTTTCGTTCTCCTTTTTCTATTTTTTTTTTGGCATTGTCGTCGACGGCTTTTGTTAGCATAATTTTGGGCGCAGAAACGAGTTTTCCATATGCGAGTGTGTGTGCGTGTGTGTGTGTGTGTGTGTGTGTGTGTGTGTGTGGACAAGGCAAACAAATAGCAAGCGGGTTTTTTGCATTTGGCAACAATTGCGAATCTCAAATCGAACGCAGGTTGTGTTCAAGCCTCACACACACATTTGCACTAAGCAAACACACACATGCATAAGCACACAAAACTCTCAGAATATATAAAACCAATTACACTCGTAAAAACAGTAGTCGGAAATAGGTGCAGCTCGCTAGGCGACTATTCGATACACTCACAACTGCATCGACAACAAACAAGTCAGCGATATGACTGAATATCGATAACAGCAGCAATTAGCTAATTTACTTTTCTTTCTAATTTACAATTTATTTATTATAAACTTCAGCTAGTAAAATGTTTTTATCGAATTTATTTCATGCACAATCCGAAATTCATCACGATTGCTTCGATAAAAGTTACGATCAGCAATGACTGAACAATGACATTACCGATAACATTGTTGAGCCTGCGATTGCAGCAGACAGTGAATAAAAACATTTCCCTTTGTTTTTATAATCTTTATGTATTAGTTTAGAGCGTCAACATCAGGCAGTTTTTGCTACCTAAATTCTTACATAAATAACATACAGAACTCTAGAAAATTTTATCATGAATTCATGAATTTACTATCTCTTCAATTCTGACCGATATATAATATCATTTACTTTATTTTGTTCAATTCGTTAAGATTTTATATTTATTTTATTTTCAAACTTCAACTTAATGACAAACTTTCCGTCCGACTTTTATTGTATTGACCCACAATGCAAATTTTGTAGGGTATCAAAAATGCATAAACAAAGTTATGATAGCCTCAGCAAGTGCACAACAAGAAGAAAATAATCGAAATTAAAAGAAAAACATGTAGCAATAATCTAGGCGATCATAATGCCCTATAGAAAAGCCATGAAGAATATCCTTAGTATTGTGATGAGCAGCAAACCAAATTACAATATTTAAAAATTTTGTATTAATCGATTTCAGCCATTGCAAAATCACTGTTAATAGTTAGTGAAGCAGCCCCATTGAAGGCAATTTTACAGGGTATGCGTGTGCCCAAAAAAAAAGGGTTGACGTTGCTTGCCAAAAACTGAAATTGAAATCAACAGAGACAATGACAACGACACACAAAGATATGGCAAGGTTTGCGTGTTGTGTTATGATTGCCTTCGACTCGTTACACGCTGTGCTCGTCGCGAGTCGTAACTCGTTACTCGTTACACGTTTCACGTTCGTCGTTACTCGTTTATAGCGCTAAACATTACGTTGGTCGCTGGCTGTTTGGCCTAAAGCCATTTGGGTTCGAAACTTTACCTCCCAACCAACAACAACAAAAGTACACCAAAAAAAATAAATATAAACTGAAAGTTTTGCTTCTTCTTCTGCTCGTTTTGGCTTCCTTTTTTTAAGGACAGCGGCGAAATTTGTGGAGTGCAATGGCTCGGCTTACAACGTGAAGCCATAATAATAATAATAATAATAATAAGCACCATGCAACAAAAGTTTTTTAATTAATTAGTACGTGAGCAGCTCGCTCCCCTCGATAGTTATGTGCGAGTATTTTTTATTATTTGCCGGCTAAAAAATGCCAATTTGGCAAACAAAGCGAATGGCGCAGCAGCCGGCGAAAAGTTTTTTAATGCGCAACGCCTGCGCGTATGCAATGCCAAATTGTTTGTCACACACACACACACACACACACACACACACACACACGCTCACACACATCTGGCAGAGTTGCCAGGCATCTGGCAGGCATCAGTAATTGCAAAATTTGTGCAATTACCTCAGACATAAGGCAGTTGAGTTTGCTCTCGAATTGCTGCCTAATTATAGGGAACAGTTGCGGCCAAATTGTTAACTTTATTTGTTTTGTGGCAGTGGAAACTGTGAAAGCCCAGATGATGCAGTTAATTGTTGGGGTTCTCAAGTGCAGTAGCAACTGATTGATAAAGTTTGTTGTAGTTTATGTTCTCTAAAAAAATTAACATATGGAATCATTTCGACACAGAATAAATTTAGTAGAATAAACCAATAATTTTTCAAAAGAAAACACAAAATTGTAGATGACGTAAAAAGTGATTAACAGAGTTAGGTATAGTTTGTTTTTTGTAAATTATTTACATGCTAATAGGAAACAAATAATTTTTATTAATACATTCATTCAGACTTTGCAAATGTCTTAAAAATAATTAATTATCCTATAAGGCTTGGTCTTAAAGTTATATAAGATAAATGCATAAATGCAATATAATTAAATAACAACTACTTCTTACTCCCAAAATATATATTTTTTATATGCATAATTTATTAAAAATTAAACTCTATAATCTAGTCGCCAAATAGTAAAATATTCAAATGTATTGCTGAACAAAAAGATTTCGCATATTGTCCAGCAAAAATGAAAACTAGAAAAAGACTCTTAAAATGTTGAGGAGTCATAAATCTATTATTTGAAAGTACAAAAATAAATACGAGCTAAAACAACTATTAAAATCTGGCGGAGAATTTATAAAATAAACCAACTTTTTTTAGACATTAACATAACTCTGTTATTTGCCACTCAATTATGCTAAAAATGTAGGCAGTGAAAATAGAAATATATCGGTTTTGTGCTGCAATTAAATTTGGTAGCGAAAGTAGGCAAATAAAATAGAGCCTTTATTTGCGTTTCGGTTAATTAGAGATTGAATCTCATTACGCTATCTCTACAAAGCGGTAATTGTTAAGCATAAAAATAAATTGTTTGCACTCGCATCGACCCGAAGTAAATGGAAATGCGCCGAAAAAAGAAACGCAATTTTCTTTAAATTTTCTGTAATTGTTATGGCACAAAAAAAAACTAGATGGAGAAAAGAACAAAACTCGTGGCATGCAAATGAGAAGCAACATTCTACTAACAACCACAACTACAATGCGCTCGCTCTCGCTCTCATAACAATTATTATCCTCATAAGCATAAACATTACATACGACTAAAGGCACAACAAATTCTAACTCTCTCTCTCTCGCTCTGTCTGTTTCGATCTCTCCATCTCGCTGCCGCATGCAGAACGGGCCGCAACCAGCCACCGATGTACACGGAGACGCTGCCCGGCGATAGCTTGGCCCTGATGATTACCTCGCTGACGAGCGAAATGACTGGCAAATATTATTGCACAGCCTCGTATGCAAATACCGAGCTGCTGCAGACGAGCGTCTCAATTAAAACTTATGGTAAGTAAGCGAACTGAACCGATGGAACTGAAACTATATTTCCCAAATAGCCAAAGTTCGGAGCAGGCTCCGCAACAAAAGTTTCGCACAATTGATTTATGTGCATCGTGTGACCCACATTCGAATGTCGTTAAATCTTCTGGCTGTCAGTCGGCAGGCATAAACTTGCTACTTGCTACTTGCAACTTGCAACATTTTGTGTCGTCAGATTTCCAATTTAAGGTGTTTGCAAAAGCCTGCATTGATTGATGCGCCACATCGAAAGCATATTTATGTTATTAGCTGAACAAAAGCAAACTCGAATATCCACATTTGAGACGCCTCACAAATCTCAATTGAAAGCTAAAACCATTTTTATTTGTATCTGCATAAAAGTTAACAACATCTATTAGACGCAAACAACAATTATATTGACTACATTCTCCTGATACTCAAAACAAATGAATATTTAGTATTAATATATTAATTAATTTAGTAAAAAAACACTTTGAAATATTATTCACAAATATAATAACACTTCTCGGTATGAAGTTCACATTCTGAACTACAAAGGAATTAATATAAATTAGTAGACCTAAATTGAAATGAATTCCTGATTCTCAATATTAATGTGATTCAATTGTATCAGACCAAAATGTTTTTTTTTATATTTATGTTGACTAAATTATGTTCCCAAACTCTTGAGAAATATGTCCACCCAAAACAAATTAATATTTGGTATTTAAAGTAAATTGAAATTATTTCGTTAGTGCAATTTGCTTGCTATAAAAATTGTAGTGATTAAATTATGTTAATTCCATAAAGTAAACAAAAACGCTCTAAAATATTATTCACAAATATTATTACACTGTGAACTCAAAAGAAATTAATATAAATTAGTAAAGCCACATTAAAAGGAATTCATTTTCGTAAATATTACACTGAAAATAGTCAAATTTCTTTCAAATGCTTTTTCTAAATTTATGTTGACTGAATTTTGTTCCCAGACTCTTGAGAAATATGTTATGTCAACTCAAAGCAAATTAATATTTGGTATTAAATGGTAAACTAAACTTAATTCTTTGTGGTAACACAGCACTGTGTGATATTCACAAAAATCCGGTCAACTGCAAACGCACATTTATCGAGTCCATCGGAGCAGATAGAAATAGATAAACTGTTTTTTTGCTTGGCAAACCAAAAGTGCTTCAAAGCGCTTTAAATGCTTGCCGGCATTTAGTTGGTATTCAAAGGGAAACTGCTTTTCATGCATGCCAAAGCTTAAAGGATGAATCAACACTCTCGGCTGAGGTGTGTCCTGGGTTAAGAGACTCGACTGCAGGGCGCCTGCAAAGCCCTTTACAGCTGCTGACAATACTCGTAAAAAGAACTGCAGTTGAGTTGTCATGTTTCATCTTTCACCTTTGTGAAGAGCAAAACAAGTGTAAAATTGCATTAGATTGTCAACTGGAGTGAATACACACGTCGACGATGACACAAGATGGTCACAACATGCTCGCCTCTATTCCTATTCCTATTTCTATTTCTATTTCTATTTTTATGGTGAATTGTGAATGTTATGCGGAGATGGGCAAGGAGAACTCTCCTTGAGTGAGCGATAAGAGCAAAAGCTGCTTTTGGCAATAAGTAGGAAATTATTAGTTCAGTTGGTTGACTTTTGATTAGACAGCGACATATCGAGTAGGAGACATCGAGGAGCGAGTGGCGAGTAATAATAGCTGATAAGTAACGACTGGAGAATAATATGCGAAGGGTAGCGAGTAGCGAGTAGCGAGCAGCGAGTGATAAGTGAAAAGTTGAATAACGAGTAATTAGACAAGTGACGACAACAAGTGACAAGCAACGAGTAACGAAAAATAAATGACGAAAAACGAGCGGCGAGTAGCGAGTAGACAGTAAACAAGAACAGGTATCGAGTAGTGAACAAGTATTAAGTGGAGAATGACGACTAACAAATAATAGGTTAAATGTAACGAGTGGCGAGTAATAATATGCGACGGGTAGCGAGTAGCGAGTAGCGAGTAGCGAGTAGCGAGTGATAAGTGAAAAGTTGAATAACGAGTAATTAGACAAGTGACGACAACAAGTGACAAGCAACGAGTAACGAAAAATAAATGACGAATAACAAGCGGCGAGTAGCGAGTGGATTATAAACAAGAACAGGTATCGAGTAGTGAACAAGTATTATGTGGTGAATGACGACTAACAAATAATAGGGTAAAAGTAACGAGTGGCTAGTAATAAGTGGCGTGTACTAAAAACTGATAAACTGATAAGTAACGACTGGAGAATAATATGCTAAGGGTAGCGAGTAGCAAGTAGCGAGTAGCGAGTGATAAGTGAAAAGTTGAATAATGAGTAATTAGACAAGTGACGACTAGCAAAAAAAAAAAGGAATTAACGATCGACAAATGACAAGTAACGTGTTACTAAAAACGAGCGGCGAGTAGCGAGTAGACAGTAAACAAGAACAGGTATCGAGTAGTGAACAAGTATTAAGTGGAGAATGACGACTAACAAATAGTAGGTTAAAAGTAACGAGTGGCGAGTAGCGAGTATCAAGTGTAATAAGACCATCAAATAAAAACAAGACGAATGTGACTTTAAACAAAGGCTCTGCCAATAAGCAGTCGAAGCAGGCACAACAAGCAGCACACACACGCACACACAGACACACACACACGCACACACGCACACACACTCGCACAGTTGGAGCAACTGTTTGCTGGCTCGTTAACTTTGCTGAAGAAGCTTTAGAAAAGTCCACATAAGTGGCGCTGCAGTTCCGAAACTTTTACGAGATTGATTTTTCTAAGCAATTTAAAGTGCCGCCCACACATGACCCGGGTCAACGCAGCAAGAGAGAGCGAGAGGTATTGAGAGAGAGGGAGAGGGAGGGAGAATGGTTGGACAGCAATACACACCGAACGTCTAGAGTGTGCAAACAGCCAGCGGTGCGACATTTGAGGAATTCACAGAGTCGGCAACTTCAGCAGCAGCAAAAGAAGTGCAGCATCGAAGACCGATGCGAAAAGAATTGCCAAAGAGTGACAGAGAGAGAGAGAGAGAGAGAGAGAGAGAGCGGGAGAAAGCCAGGTTGCAATGTTAACACGAAACGAAACTCCATTGGAGCGACGACGTTGCGTTTGAAATGAAATCAAATATTTTGTTACGCAACAATTTGTGCCTCTGATATGGAACGCCGCAGCAGCGGTCGCTTGGCAAGCCGAGACCAGAGCGAGATAGCGAGAGAGAGAGAGACAGGTAGATGCCACCAATGTTGGCAGAAATGCTGCACACACACACACACACACAGACACACACACAGTGGCACATTCCAAATGCAACCAGGAGGAAGCCGAAGCCTACGTTGTGGAGCCTTCTTCAGTCTATTGTTGCTTCTTGTTTGCACTTTGTGCACGGGTCAAAGCGATGTGTGTTTCTCCCTCTCTCTCTCTATCTCTCTCTCTCTGTCATTCGAAGGAGACAGCATGACAGTTGCAGGTTTAAATAAGGCAATGCTAATGCGATTACAACACTCGGACATCGGACTCTGCACAGCAGAAATGCCGTTTCAATTTATCAAGTATTTATGAAAGCAAATTTAGCAGCGATATTTTAAGTGTCCCAAAAGCAATTTCATTTCTAAGTAGTACAAAAAAAAAATTAAAATAAATTACAGCATTTATTTTCAAATGACACAAGTAATTATCTTTGTTAAACAAACTGTTCCACAAGCGGTTTCAGTTTTTAAATATCGCAAAATACAGCAATAATTATTTTCAAAGTATCTAGTATTCTTCTTAAATGCAATTTCTTTTTGATTAGATAATGAAAAATAACAGATCGCTTTAAAGAACAGTTTTGGTGACGTTTTCCACTATCAATTTACAAAAAAATTGCAAATCATTTTTTTTTTTTTCGTTTTCATAATGAAAATTAAAATTTCTTAACTATTAATACTACTCAAATTGCCATTCCATTCAAAGCATTTCAACTTATTTAAACTTTTTACAAATGAAAACGAAATTAATTTTTTAATTTATTATTGTCATCGAAAATGCAGCACTAAATTAAACAAATGTTAATACTTGGTATCTAACTGATCAATTATTTGAAATTCGAATGGTTCGAAAACTTTTTCACTATTCAAAGTAAAAAATTAAACATTTCCAGTTCAAATACTTTGATGGTCATTGGGAGCTTGGCTATTTTTCGGCTAGTTTTACAACTCTGCTGGGGAGCTGCGTACTTGACTTGGCTGAGTTATCAACGGCCAAAAGCAGCTGAAAATTTGGCACACCCTTCGTTCTCTCTCGCACTCTTGTGCCTCTCGCTCCCACTGCTCCCCCGTAGTTGTGTGTGTTGCTGTTGCTGTTGTTGTTGCTGTCATTGTGTGTTGACAACTCACAAGTTGCATTTAGCTAAGCAAATAAGCGACGGGCAAGTGGAGTGAAGAAGCGAAGTGCAAATTGCAGGACTTGCTACGTGCAACTCTTGCAACTTGCCACAACAACAGCAGCATCGGCAGCATCGGCAGCAGCGGCAGCAGCATTTACTTGGACTCGAGGGCCGCCTAAAGTTGCTGCCACATATTATTTGCAGAGCAGGAGGAAAGGGACTTGGGAGCGCTGTGTGCTGTGTGCTGTGCGCTGTTGTTTGTGCCACTCACAGCTTAATATTTCAATATTTATGCTTTTAATAAATGCATATGCTGCAAACAAACTTCCGTTGCAACTTGCTACGTGTGTGCGGGGAGACGGGGGGGGAGGCGCCACAAACTGTGGCAACTGGCAACTTCCGATGTTGCCAAAGTGCTTCAAGTTCGGCACTGGACCACATTGCCACGCTGCCACAGTCACAGCTCGCAGACTCTCTCACTCTGTCTGTGTGGCATGTTGCACTGTTAATGCAACGCCGCCCTCTGCATCGAATCAATATGCCACGACGTTTTGCCAGCCATTTATTAAAGGCCTTAAAGTGAATTTGCAACAAATTGTCGAGCAAAGTTCTTGAAATTTCTGACTCATCGTCTGTGACTTGCCTCTCTTCCTTAATTGCAACATTTTGCTGCATGCTGTCAGTCATTGATTAAGTGATGATCTCTATCGCCTTCCCTTAAATATTGAAAATGAAAACATATTGATAATTTTACTTAAAACCTGACATCACTGCAACTCAAGTTTCTCATTAAAGTTGTATTAAAGTTACACTGAATAAATTATTTTTGATTAAAAATAAATGTATATAAATTTGAAACAAATATGATATGATAACGATATAAAAAATAGAAAAACAATTTTATCAGGTGCCGAGATGATAAACTTTCACATTAATAACACGAAATAAATATAATAAATACAATTCAAACATATTTAAAACATGATATAAAAAAAATGGAACAATTTGATCAACGGAGAAATGATAAAATTTCATTCATTTAACATATATTAATGATTTTTATAAGTTTAAAATATGTTCAACATATGATACAAAAAAGCTAATTAATCAATTTCCGAGATGAATTGTTTGGCTTCTTTGTTTCTTTATTTTTATGTACATTAATATATTTATTTAATTTATTTCTTTAAAATTATATGTATGTTTATTTATTTAGTTATATTTATATTTATTTGTGTCTTACGATTATTTAGTTCTATTTAATTATGATATATATTTATTTGTGTCTTTTCGATTATTTCCTGCCCCAGCAGGCAGCTTTTGTCTGGGGCTTAAGCTGGTCGCAGTCGTAGAGCAGTCAGCTTTTGTCAGTCAACCATACCCGGCAGCTTTAAAGCCACAGATATTTGAATATTTCACACGTGGTGAGCTTAACTTATTAAGTCGACTTTGGCTGGCCACATTCGCGGGTTTTGTAGCTTAGTGTAAGTAGTGTAGCTTGTGCTGCGCGAACACGAAATCCAATTGCAACTGATTTTTAATAACTTGCAGCTCCAGTTGCCAGTTTGCACTTTGCAGTTGCAGCAACTTTTTCAATAAGTTGCGACGCGATGTTGCAGCGATGGTGCGGCATCTTTGGCTCGTTGGTCAGAGGGGGGGGTGGAAGAGTGTGGAAGGATTCTTTTCGCCGTGTCTCATGTCCTTCGTATCCTTGACTGCTGTGTTGTGTTGTTGTTGTTGTCGTTTCCTAGTTGTCGATGTCGTTGTTCAAACTAATAATGAAATTGTAAACTAGTTCATCTTTTTTCGTGTGTGTTTATTTTGCAGTTGTTGTTGTTGTTACTTTTGCCATTGGACGACGTCAGCGAAAAGTGTTTGAACAACAAAATCTCACACGCAACGACAATGCAACAACAGCAACAGCAACAACAACAGCAACGTTGTTCTTGCAGTTTGTTTGCCTTTGGGGCAAACTGTGAGTCCAGCTAAAGGAAATTCGACAGCAACTTTTATTTATTTTCTATGTGTTGCACACAACAGTCGCAGAGTGTGGGAAATGGGGGGGGGGGGGGAAGTTGAGGGGAGAGACAGAGACTTGCACTGCCAATAAAATTGGAAAATAGAAAATGTTTTTACACAAGTTTCCGTTTGGCTTTGGCCAAAAACCGTAAGGCCGGACAGCCAGGATTTGGCTCAACAGATTCTTAACCTCGTCACACGCCAGCTCTCCTCTCCTATCTCTCTCTACCTCTTTTCTCTCTCTCTCACTCTCACTCTATCTGCGTCGTGTGTGTTTGTTTGCTGTTTGACAGTCAACAGACAGCGCAGCTAGATAGACAGATGGCTTGTTATTACACTGATTTATAAATAAACTGTAAATATTTGAGCCAGACAAAGACAGAGACATGCTGAAAGCCAGCTCAGCAAATCCAACTGCAACAATATTTTAGCCCCCTCTCGCTCACTCTTCGTTTGCCGCAAAACGATCTGTACAATTTCCGCTGCGGAAATGAGTGAAAACTTCTCAGTTGCAGTTGGCCTGCCCTCACTTCCGAGTTGGCATGTCCAATTCTATTTCTTCTCAACACCTGACGGCCAAACATTCCACAGGAAAACAAGTAAGAAAGCTACAGTCGAGAGTTCTCGACCGTATGATACCCGCAACCCATTTCG
Organism: Drosophila formosana; assembly: GCA_035045625.1. Lineage (NCBI taxonomy): Eukaryota > Metazoa > Arthropoda > Insecta > Diptera > Drosophilidae > Drosophila > Drosophila formosana. The sequence continues at coordinate 1,328,482 of JAWNOW010000143.1, read as the reverse complement.
AGAGAAAACAAAAAGCTTGAATGATATTTTAACAAAAAATATACCACCTAATATACTAAAATTAGTTTTTTTGTATATAGATATTTTTTTTTTAATCCATTAAATACCGACATGGTCACTCTGTCAACTAAACAAACAAAGCGCGAGCAGCTGCAACTGAATTTTGCATATAAAATTGATTCTTTAATAACTTTCTTGTTTTTCACTCGATCTCAACCAAATTCACAAGAATCGTTGAGAATATAATTGTTATTATGCCATATATACCAAAATTCAATGCTCTAGGTCTATTATTACGGCTTTTACAGTTTTTGAGGGCGGAAAGGGGCGTGGCAAAAATCTAAAACAAACTTGATCTGCGTAAGACCTACACGAATACTGTCACCAAATTTGATATCTCTAGGTCATTCACACACTTAATACGTCCATATGCACTGGGCACAAAAATTTTGATAAATAATTTAACGAATAACTTTTGTTCTACCTATCCGATCTATACCAAAATTACAGGGTATATTAAGAGTGTCAAGCGCAGATGGGTTACCAAATTACACATCCTTACACAAAGAACTTTTGGAGTTATACGCGATTTACATGAAAAAAAACTTGACTTTTTCTAGATTAATGCTTATTGTGGGCGAAGGGGGCGTGGCATCCAACTTTTTAAATAAACTTGATCTGCGTAGGGTATGAAGGAAACTTTTTGCCAAATTTGGTGTCTCTATGTCTTATAGTCTCTGAGATCCAGGTGTTCATACGGACAGACAGACGGACAGACGGACAGACGGACAGACTGACAGACGGACAGACGGACAGACGGACATGGCTATATCATCTCGGCTGTTGACGCTGATCAAGAATATATATACTTTATGGGGTCGGAGATGCCTCCTTCTGCCTGTTACATACATTTTCTGTTGGCACTAAGTCATAATACCCTTCTACCCTATGGGTAGCGGGTATAAAAAGAAACCTCAGCTCTGAAGTGGCTGCAAGTATTAATACGAAGAGGCTTCAGCGTCAAGTTCTTATATAATATACATTAAAAGAGTTTTTGGCCAAGTTTCAAATATAGATTGCAATTTAATAATTAATCAACAACAATTAATTGAAATCAAAAACAAATAGAGTTACTCTTCATTTATTAAAACTCGAGTAAATATTAAATGGAAATTGACGCACCATAATTAATTTAAAATTTGCTATTGATACTCAGAAAATCTTTACTCTTCACTACAAAATAAACTAACATAATTACGAGATTTCTCGTTTTATAAAAAAAAGTGCAAAATACGTGCAATATTTAATTTTATAATTGATATCAAATATCATTTTTTGTATAAAATTTTCATTTCAGAGACTAAAGTCATAATCCAGTTTTTATAAAAGAAATTAAATGTAGATAAAAATAATTGTTGCCCACTCTTAGAACAAAAGTTGAAATTTTATAGTTGACTTAATAAAAATAACTTCAATTAAAAAACACAAATAAACGACTTGTAACCTATAATATTAATATTTAACTTAATAGTCGTAATTAAAATCAAATACATTGTTCAAATACCATTTTGTAGTATCTCTTTTCGCTAATATAAACGTCTTAACTTTCCCTCCCCCTGTTGACGAGCATAATTTTAAATGAACGGTTTGCTTTTGGTGGAATTTTGTGCAATTCGTTAAAGTCACTGAACATGCGACCCTCGTGGCGCCCAACGTGGGGCGCCCTCCCTTTGCGAACAGTGCATTTTACAGCTTGCTGTTGATATTAAACAGTTTGATGTGTAAAATATTTCACTTTGCGCCTTAACTTTGGCCCCTCAGCTTCGATTTGCTGGCTGACTGGATGTTCGTCCCCCCGCCCCGCCTGCTCATGGCCCATGTTTTGCTCTGTTGCCTGTTTGTGTTTGTATTGTGCGCAAGTATTTGATTTAGGAATTTCAGTTTGCAATTTTTTCAATTTCTGTTGCCGTTGCTGTTGCTGCAACAGAGATTTATTGGCATGCCTCGACATCGTCGTCGTCGTCGTCGTCGCCGTCGTCGTTGTCCGGCTCGTTAGTGACCCTTGGAGCGCATAGCGAGAATTGTGGCAAGTTAAGAGAAGTTAAGGCAACGGAAGCCAAGGCCAGATGCTTGCTAACAAATTCGCGTAAATATCTTTGGATTTTGCGCTTGATGCCTGAATTGCTTTCATGTGTCTCTGACAGCCATTACGTATACGTCATGTGAGCCAATAACTAACTAATATTTAACTCGCTCTCGCTCTCTCTCTCTCTCTCTCCACTTGCAGTTGCCATCACCTGGACGAATGCGCCGGAGAATCAATTCCCCATTTTGGGCACCGACTACACAATCACATGCGAGGTGAAAGCTGATCCCAATCCCACCATCGACTGGCTGCGCAATGGCGATCCTGTAAGTATCAATTATCTCACATTCGAGTATAATTAAATCCCGCATAAGTAAATGATAACCAAAAATAATGATTGACAAATTAAAAAAAATATATTTTAAATGTGCACCTACATTTAATTGCATATCCAAGATAATTAAATACTATAATAAGTGCTCCCAAAATCATTATCTTTTCCACATCGATGAGCTCGTTTATGATTATTTACTTATTTATTTTTTGAGCATTGATAATTAATTTTGAGTAATTGTTAAAGTAAAAAAAAACATTAAAAATCCAAATGTTATCTTGATAATTTCGCATAACTACATTTATACAATAAACCAATACAAATAATTGTTGACATTATGTCGCGGCAATTAAACTTTTAATTCCTGGCAATGCATATTTCATTTTAAAGAATTACATTAAAATCTACAATAAATAAATATAAATTTTGCTATTGATTTTGTAGTCCTTCCTTGCAGATAAATTCAAATTATCAATTTGTTCTCCTGCACATTTTGTATTTATTTAAACAATTCCATATCATTTATATTTGATAAAATTGCATTCTAAGCTACAAGTTTAATAAATAAACGAATAAATATAAATTATGCTCTACTCACTATTATATTTACTATACTCTAGATATTATTCTAAGGTGCATTAAAATTATCGATTGCTCCTCCATGTTATATATATTATATTTTATAAAAATGCAGTCCAAGTTAAAGTAAAGTATAATTTATTAACCAATAAATATAAATTACTCCTATTTCACCACATTTATCTGTAGTCTTATAGATTTTATTTAGGTATAATTTACTAACGAATAAATATAAATAAAGCCCTACTCCGCTATTATATTTAGTTCTCTAGATTCATTTCTACGCTGCATTAAAATAGATGAATTAAAATTATCGATTGCTCCTCCTCCACATTTGAGTTCATATTGATAACTCCATGTTATATACATTATATTTTATAAAAATGCAGTCCAAGCTGAAGGTATAATTTATTAACCAATGAATTTAAATTACTCCTCTTTAACAACATTTATTTGTAGTCTTGTAGATTTTATTTAGTTACAATTTATTAACGAATAAATATAAATTATGCCATACTCCGCAAATATAGTTAGTTAAAATTATCGATTGCTCCCCCTCCACATATTGATTAATTCTCTGCTGCATAATCAATACCAATTAACCCGCCCCCCCGCGTTTCTCCCTCTGTTCCTCCCGCAACAGATTCGCAACGATGCCAAGCATGTGGTGCAGGCCAACGGCCTGTTGGTGCGCAACGTGGCCGAGACCGACGACGGCATCTACACGTGCCGCGCTGCCGTCATAGACACCGGGGAGCTGCTGGAGCGCACGATACGCGTCGAGGTTTACATCACGCCGGTGATTACGCATCTGTCGACCACGCTGGAGGCGGTCGAGGGCAAACCGTTTGCGGCGAACTGCACGGCGACAGGGAAACCGGTGCCGGAGATTAGCTGGATTCGTGACTCGGCGCAGTTGAATGTGGCCGAGGCGGATCGGTTCAAGGTGAATCCACAGACGGGCCTGTTGACGGTCAGCTCGGTGATGCAGGAGGATTACGGCACGTACACGTGCATGGCCAAGAATGCCGCCGGCCTCGTCGAGATGAAGACCAAACTGAATGTCCTGGTGCGTCCCGCCGTCTACGAGCTGTACAATGTGACCGGCGTCAGTGGCAAGGAGGTGGCCATCACCTGCCGGGCCCGCGGCCGTCCCGCTCCCGCCATCACCTTCCGGCGCTGGGGCAGCGAACAGCCGTTCGTCACCGGCATCCAGGGGCACGATTCGCGCATCTCGCTGGAACAGCATCTGGACGACGATCGCGGCGAGAGCTCCGGCACGCTGCGCATCGGCAAGTCGACGCGACAGGACGACGGCCTGTATCAGTGCATTGCCAGCAACAAGGGCGACACCGCCTACAAGACCGGACACATTGCCGTCGAATTCCCACCCGACTTCAGTCACATGAAGGAGCTGCCGCCCGTGTTCAGCTGGGAGCAGCGCAAGGCCAACCTGAGCTGCCTGGCCATGGGCATACCGAATGCCACCATCGAATGGCGCTGGAACGGACGCATCATCAAGGATCTGTTCGACACGAACCTGCAGATCATTGGCACCGGCCCACGCAGCGATCTCATTGTGCATCCCGTGACCCGTCAATACTACTCCGCCTACAAATGCATTGCCACCAACATCCACGGCACCGCCGAGCAGGACATGCAGCTGAAGGAGGCTCGCGTCCCCGATTTCGTCACAATCGCCACGCCCCGCCAGCTGACCGCCACCACCATCACGTTCCAGATCAACGGGCCGCCCACCGAACTGGGTCTGCCGATACTCGCATTCAGTGTGCAGTACAAGGAGGCCGTCAATCCCGACTGGTCGACGGCCCTGAACCGCAGCTGGTCGCCCGACTCGCCGTACATTGTCGAGGGTCTGCGGCCTCAGACCATGTACAACTTCCGGTTCGCCGCCCGCAATCAGGTGGGACTCGGCAATTGGGGCGTCAATCAGCAGCAGTCGACGCCGCGCCGCTCGGCGCCCGAGGAGCCCAAGCCCCTGCACAGCCCCGTTCAGAACGACAAGGAGGAGCCCGTCGTCGTCTCGCCCTACTCGGACCACTTCGAGCTGCGCTGGGGCGTGCCGGCCGACAACGGCGAGCCCATCGATCGCTACCAGATCAAGTACTGTCCGGTAAGTCTGAAAAACCACTATGCGTAGAGATGAGTGCGTGACACGAAAAAGTCTGAGTGGGAATGCGATAGAAGAAGACTCCTTGAGAAAACTCCTCAGTGATTATTATTTTAATTGAATGTCTATAGTCATTTTATAATTAAAAATCTGATGAATGCGTGTCACGACTAATGGAAACTACTACCATTACTATTTTACAGTCCATACTTATGTCGAACTCTGAACAAACAGAATTATAAAAAAATATAATAAAATTATAGAAAGCACGAACACAAGAATATAGTTCAATAGTCAGAAGAACCATAATTTTTATACTGCTACACATAGGGTAGAAGGGTATTATAACTTAGTGCCAAAAGAAAATGTATATAGGTTCTTGATCAGTGTTAACAGCCGAGACGATATAGCCATGTCCGTCTGTCCGTCTGTATGAACACCTAGATCTCAGAAACTATAAGAGCTAGAGCTACCAAATTTGGTGACAGTACTCTTATAGGCCCTACGCAGATCAAGTTTCCCTTTCTGCCCCCAAAAGCTGTAAAAGCCGTAATAGACTTAGAGCATTTAATTTTGGCATGCATAATAATAATTATGTTATCAATGATTCCTGTCAATTTTTGTGAGATCGAATGAAAAACAAGGAAGTTATTAAAGAATAAATTTTATATGCAAAATTCACTTGCAGCTGCTCGCGCTTTGTTTATTTACTTGACAGTGTGACCACGTCGGTGTTGTGGATTTGTACCCGCTATTTTCAAATATATACAAAAAAAACTAGTTTCAGTATATTAATTTTTTGTTTTCTCTCGAATAAAAATAATTAATGGTTCAAGAAATGTGCAACTCATTAGAAACGTAACATATTAAGCATAAATGCATATTATCAAAAGTCGATTGCGATCGATATTTTAACTTAATTCATACCGATAAAGATGTTATTAATTTTGGTCCATCGCTAACAACGCTAATAGCTGAAACTAGAGATGAGCGCGAGATTTGCCCGGAAATGGACTAGTTTAAAATTTGATTTGAATAAATTCCAAAAATGTTGGCGAATTAATAAGAACATTTTATGGAATTATTACACGCTAGTGAAAGTGGAAAGTGAATTTGAAGTAATTTGTTGTCGTTGCAGGGCGTTAAGATAGCCGGCACCTGGAACGAGCTGGAGAACGAGTGCAATACAATTGAGGTGGTGGAGACGACATCGTATCAGATGACCGATCTGAGCGGCAACACGTATTATCGGATCGAATTGAAGGCGCATAATGCGATCGGTTATTCGTCGCCGGCATCGATTATTATGAAGACGACACGAGGTGAGTCCGATTCTGCTAATAACAATCTTGGCACATTGCTGTATTCGGCCGGCTACAATTCCGGCGTCAGTTCGCTACACAAACATCTCACAACCACAACAACATCAACAACAGCAACTACTACTACAGCAACAACAACAATCATTGCGCTGGCCACAACAATAAGCATAACTTTACTTAGTGTCCTATCCTCAATGTTAGTGTAAACCGATTCCGATTCCGATTACCAATTACCAATTACCGACTACCGATTACCAATTGCCGAATTGGCCATCAACAAATTATAACAAAACAAAATCGAAAAACAAAAACAAATCAACAAAAGTTCAGCAACAAAATCCTCTTGAAATACATGCATACTATTTATGAATATATCTCTCTCTATCTACATTTATATAATATCCGACACAATTTTTGATCGTATAGAACATATATCCGTATATGTGTGTGTACTATATATATATATATATATATACCAATATATATATAATTATGCGAAGCAATTATATTCAATTCAATAGCGAGTACAATAACTTTTGCATACATTTTTGTAGTGTTTATTTTTTGCGTTTTCAATTGCCTTACCTCGTATAATTTTGTTCTTCTTCTACTACTATTCCATCTACTTATACTGTCTTGATTTGAATTGATTTTTGTTTTATATATGTGTGTGTGCTCTCAATATATAACTATCTACATATATACAAATATGCCCAGTAATTCATAATTTATATATTGTATCCCACTTATTTTCGATTCGAAAACTACTTTTTGTTGCATGCTTTTGTGAGTTTTGCGTTCACGCTAACCCCTAATGCTAATTTATCTGTTACCTCCAGTTCCTCCAGTCAGTTATCACTCTCTCTCGCTCTCTCTCACTCCCACGCAGCGCGCGATTTACATTCCAAAGCAGAAAACGCTCTCTCTTTCTATATACCTACAAAATCGTCCGTTCAATAACAAGTAAAACAGCCAAAGAGTATGCAAATTAATGAATCCCAATGACATTGAGGCGCGCTCAAAGTTTCCACTTCACTGCATCAAATCACCCCCACAATCTCCCTCAGTGTATGCTCCTTTGTTTTTGTACTCTCCCCAAACGCGAGAGAGAGAGAGAGAGATCGTTCAATCTCTCTCTCTTCTCTTTGCTCTTTATGTTATGCGTGCGTGTGTCCTACATGTTGTATACTTGATGTCGCTTCTCAAATTCCGTATTCTGTTTAGTATGTGTGTGTTCCTGCCAGAGCGCGTCTGAGAGCGACGAATAAGTGTGACCATCTCAAATCTCAATTAGTACTCATCACTATTAAATTCATGCACTGGTCACATCAATTATTTTATATCGTCGTCGCTCTCCGTGCTGAGCTTTAACTTTTTTCTTCATCACTTTCTGTTTTTTTTTTTTTGTAATACAATTCGTAAGCATTTACTTAATTATTAAATAATAATAAAAATCCACACACACAATAAGCGACCGACCACTCGACAAAATCTAAATAATCCCAACATTTATTTCAATAATATACATATATATAATTTTTATATTTTTGTGTGTGCATTCATCACATTTGAATTTTAAATTTAAAAAAAAACCTATTGTAATATGTAATTTTAATGGATATTATTAATAATACATAATCATAATAATATAATGACATCATTTTGTTAATTGTAATATTTCTAGTTCTTAAACAAAAAAAAAACAAATGCAACAATTTAGTAATTCGTCACTTTCCTTTATGAAGTTATTTCATTTTTTTTTTGTGTATTGTGTATTCTAAATTTTATCCTTTGTATTTACTGCGTCAACGTTTTATTTAGTTACAATTTTTGAATTAAGCGAAATGATAATTAAAATTAGAATTCGAGAAATAATTAATGAAAATAAATATTAAAGAAAATACAAATAAAAACCAAATGCAACTCATTTTTATGCCGAGCCGATCAAGTCGAATTGTCTGCTAATATACTTAATAAATTGAACTAATATTTATTGAATTTTCCGTTAGTTGACTTTATCGGCAAGGGTATTAAAACTTCGGCTTGCCGTTGATCTCAGCTACGTTTTTGTTGTTCTCTGTCTCTCATCTGTGAATCTGTTTCTCTCATCGTAATTGCTAGCTATGTGTTTTGTTTTTCTGACTCTTAGTTAGCTGCTTGCTTCTCTTTGTTCTCTTTGCTCTCATCCGTATCTCTGTGTGTATGTGTGTAGCAGCAGCCTGTGTGTGTGTGTGTGTGTGTATATGTGTGTATATGTGTGCATATCGACTTTATTCACTCACGCCGATCTCGCTCTCTTCATCATCTTCTCCATTCGCATTCACGCTTTTAGTACTAAAATCGATTTCCTCTTAATTTCGACTAATTATAGTAACTGCATCTGTATTATTAACCACATATGTAGATATTTGATAACCACATACTCGATTAATACTAAAATAAAATACTAATAGTCATAGTCGTAACACAAATGTAACAGTAACTCTCCCTGATAGTCGATAACAAGCAGTGCAAGCAGTGCCAACCAAAAACCAATACAAACTAACCTCAATCGAAATAACAACAAACACGCCCACCTTAACAAATACACACACACACAGACACACACACGCACAGACTCACACTCATATTATGTTTGAGTGTGTTGACTTCGTGGTCGCCGTTATCGTCGTCGTCGTCGTCATCGTCGCTTGTCTTTGCAGTCGTCGTTTATCGATAGCATTTAATCGAAATACTAAATAATTTGTCTGCAAGCAATGAAAGAAACCAACAAAAAATCTTCTTTTGTGTGTTTCCTTTTCTTCCTTTTTTTCTTCTACTACTTTTCTTTGTTTTTCTCTCTTTTACGCTGTGTGTGCAATGCCCAACAACAACAACATCAAACTATGCCAAAAATCAAAATACAATACAAAAATTCCCCAAATCGAATGCTAAAAAAATGCCCAAAAAAACACAACAATAAAATACCGCTGTAAATTTGTACAAATTGAACCCGAACCCGAACCTCAACCTGAATCCGCCTGAATGTGAACCTGATCCCTGAAACAAAACCAAACCAAAAACAAAAAACAAACAGACAAACCCTATCCGTATTCATCAAGCAGTGCAACACGAGCACTGTCCACGACCACAACACTGCTTGCCACAATCACTGCACCACAGTTGCTGCTGCTGCCGCTCCTGCTGCTGACGACGCGCACTGCTTAAACGACAGGGCTGCAAGCAGTGCCCGGAAGGAGGATAACGAAGCTGCAAGTTTTTGTTGTTCAGTAGCGATTTTTTTTGTCCCATTTTTTTTGTCTTACTTTTTTAACGACGTAAACTGTAAATAATATTAAGCAAAACAATTACGCAACGAGAAAAATGAATCAATTATGAAATTAACATACATACCACAGTCATGCATACTATACTATATATAATATGTATACCAAATGCATCATTAACAATACAAAAATCTACATACTACATATGATAAATATCACTAGAGTGTTAAACAAACAAAAAATATGTGCGCTATATATGATTCCATTCAATGTACAAAATACAAATGCTAAATGCCAAACGGAAAACAAAGGAAATACGACAAATACAAGTCTAAACAAATATGTGTCCAGCAAGCTATCGATTTTTAAGCTAAGAACAACATCAACTTGAAATGCAAATGCAAAACAGTTTCCCAACAAAATGTCAATCCCTAGAACTCACTATATCTTTCCAAAGCGGATGCGAAATCGAGAATACACACTGCCAATGATAGACAGATATATACCAACATTTTAGAGACTCTTACAAAACTTGAAACCACAAAAGAACTAAATTATAGCAAATTGTAGAAATTCATTCACACATAAATTCTTTGTTGAGTTGTAGATTGTGATTCCGTGAAATATTTTGCTCAAATAAGGGAACCAACTGGATCACTAGTCTAAACTCTATATAGTATTCATCTTCGAAAGCTAATTAATTAATTGTTGTTTCTTTTTACGAATCTCTCGATCAACATTAGTCAAATTATATTAGGTCATATAGATACGATTTGTAGGGGTATTATTGTATGATCGGTTTTCCGATTACAACTGTTCTTTCCTGTTATCCACCTTTTTTTGTTGAATCTTTGATAGAGAATTATGATGAAGAAGAACACCACCGTTAACACTTGAATGCAATCCAAAAAAATTGTCAGTTTCAGATTTGTGGTTTGTTTTGCGTTTTCAAACATTGAATATGTATACGTTAAGGGGACAATAAGTAACTGAAAGTATGTAATATGTTAAAAACTGGACCCTTCCCCCTTTACTCCTCGTCTTCCCCCTCTATCCCTGTCCACCTAAAGGAAAAAAACGAACGAAAGAAAAATGATGTTTCCAACTAACGAATTTGTTTCACATGGTGTATTAAGCTTAAAGAATGTGCTCATTGAACTACATACATATACATATACCCTATACATATACATATATATACTATAGTATATGAAGAAAACAAAAAGTTCAACTTAGACAAATTCTTCCTGTATACAATTTTTAGTGAACGAAGCGAAACGAAATGAAATAGAACGTTTTCTAGCTAAATATATATATGCATATATATTATAAAATGAATTATACATATATATATATATATGTATGTGTGTATATGCGAGCATAACGATATCTATCGATAATAACGTAATTCCATTAATAACTTTACCATATACAAAAAAAAGTTATATACATACGATATAGTTAGTGAGATAATTCAGCCCGCCTAACGTTGCTGAGCAGATCGATTAATTGTTGTTCTTTTTTTTTTTAACTAGCTTTGTGAGGCATAAATGATAGTTAAATACGAAAAAATTCAATAAATAAAATAGTTTTAATGAAATGGAATATTTGCATAGAAATGACTGGGCAGCCGTGATGAGAATCACCGAGAGAGGCTGTCTAGCAGTTTATCGTATCAGCAACTGTACATAAGTTTTATGCCACAAAAGTTCATACGACAAATAAATATACAATACCAAATACAAAATACAATTAGCTGCAGCTACTATTACTATTCACTCTCATGTCTTAAGAGGCGTTTTCTCATCTGCATGTTACATATTTAACTACCAGTTAAATGTTGCATGAAAGCCAAACTTGACATGTGCATGAGAAAACGTAACTAAAAATGTATTCACAATAAATTGTGAAACACACACAACACATACATACACCTCCCCGTAATACACAACTACACACAGAAAGAAAAATAAACTAAAACCGCATAAGTGTCATAAATGTTGTAAGCAATCTTAAAAAAGAAAATGATCAATAAATCCTAAGAAATAAGCAGTTCATTTTTGGGTAATAAAGAAACAACTTTATCAAAATAAAGCGCCTCTCCTCAATGTGTGCTAGTGTGTGTGTGTGAGGCTGCGCTTAATCGATAAATGTATCGATCGATGTTTAGAAACTAATCAAGAATCGAAAATGAGAAAGACATAAAATGAAATGAAAAGAAACGTCGTCGCACAGCTGCCAACAGGTAATATGGTCATGCAACAAATTAGCTTGTTAAATAATATAATCTATCTAGAGAATACACACAATTAACCGATAATAACACGCAATCCATTCGATATCAATCGACTAACAGCAACTACAACAACAACAACAACAACAACTACAGCAACACTAAAGCAACGACTACAAAAGTCACTAACAAATTACTGACCAACCAAACAAAAAACATAAAAGCAAAACAATAATTTAAATATATATATATACACATATATCTATAATTGCAATTAAATACAATTATTATAATAATATTTTCGATAATCGATAAATCGTTTTTGTGTAACTAAATCAATTCTGTTCAAGTTATTTTGCAATTGGAAACCGAAGCGCACCGATCAATTTGTATTTGTATTTGTACCTTATGAATTCTATCTTAAGTGTTATAGTTATCGTTACCGTTATCGTTATCGTTATCGTTACCGTTCTTTCTGGTTGAAAACACACACAAAAAGCGCTTATTCCACACTTGTACTAAATTTAATCCTAAGTTGAACCGCTTTTGCTTGTATATTTTTGCTTATTGGCGTTAATTGTAATTTTAGCAATACGAATTCTCAGTGCGCTTTCTCACTCTCTCACTTTCCCCAGCTCTCTCTCTGTCTCTCTCTCTATCTCTCTCTCTGTCTCTCTCGCTCTATCTCTCTCTCAACATATATTATATATCAATATATCTCTCTCAATAAGCGCTCTATAAAAATGCTCTTTTCCGTCCGCCCCAAGAAAAAGGCTGCATGTCTTATTTAAATTTGTTTTTAATTTCATAACAATTTTATCGTTTAGTTATCGAAAATGCTTATTAATTATGTTATGGAAACAAATTGGTGTACATTATTTTAATTTTCCAAATGACTTTTAGCTTTACTGTATGTAGTTATTATTTTGCTTGTTTTCTAAAATTTCGATACACTTGCTGAAGATTCACTGAGATTCCATGAAATATAGCAAAGTAATTGAATAATATTCTGTTTGCCAACTGTGTCCGAAAATATATAACATATAAAATAAATATATCTGAAATTTGTGAACATTTATTTTATTCATTTTTTAAATTATACTGTATCCAACACATTTACTCACAGCAAGGGTATTTCAAAGTTCGGCTTGCCGAAAGAAGCTAGCTATACTTTCTTAATGATATCTTCACTTCTTATATATTTTTGATTTCTCTTCAAAATACACACACAAAAATGTAAAATATGTTTGTACAAAACTCAAAAACTCAATGCAAACCAAACAGAAACTATTTCGTAATATACCCAAAAAACAAAAAAAAAAAGTTTTTACCCCCGAATTAAGGAAACAGTTTGTGACTCGAGTTGTTATACAAAATATATATATATGGATCGTAGCGATCAGTTAGTTACACTGACTTGGCTGTACTCCACGCGAAATACCCTGGAATGCAGTCAAGGGTGAAAGTATGCTATAGTTGAAGTACTTCTTAAATTAGTATACAGTTAAATATACTCTATATATATATATATATATATATAATCTATTTAATAATTTTGCAAGACTTGAATGACAATTTACTAATCAAATGCCACTCCACCCCTCCACACTTCGCACCTATCCCCCTCTCTCTCTCTTTCTCTCTCTCTCTCGTTCGCACACTGCTCGATTTGCACCATCACAAAAACAGGTATCGATGTGATCCAGGTCGCCGATCGCCCGGTCCTCTCCTCGGCAGCCATTGTGGGCATTGCTGTGGGCGGAGTGCTGTTGCTGCTGTTCATTGTGGATCTGCTGTGCTGCATAACGGTGCACATGGGCGTCATGGCTGCCATGTGCCGCAAGGCCAAGCGATCGCCGTCCGAAATCGACGACGAGGCGAAACTGGGCAGGTAAGCATCAGCAATGTATGCTGTACATCTACTTTATAGAGATTTACATGAACCCCTCCAATGAATATTGCACTAAAAATGATCAAATGATACGAAATTCCAAATGCGACTTGAAAGTTTCAACATCTTTCTTTTTCTTTTTGTTTCATTTGTTTCCAACTCCTTTTGCACCGCTCCAAAAAAATAATACAAAAACCAAAAAACCAAAAAAACAAATTATTTGAAAATTGCCAAAGCCAAAATTCGCAACATCCGGACTTCGAGTACAATTGGGTCTATGCGCGTCCAAAATCCCTATTGTTCAATCGAAACTCATTGATATTCGTCTGAGCGAACGCCAAAATTATTATAATTAATTAATTGAAAATTAAAATCAAAAGACTTGCCACAAATTTTACTCTCATTCCCAACACTAAATCCTACTTTTTGGTTCGCTCGTTGTTTATTTCATTTTTAGTGCAATATTAATTGTTTATACACAACACTACAACTACAGACCCAACTACAACATTCCTTATTTATATACTTTTTTTATTTTGGTTCCCCACAAAACTCCCCCACAACGAAAAACTTATTTCGAGATATGTTTCGATATTTTCCTTACATTGGTTTTCCTTTGTTGTTGTGTGTCTGCTTTAGTTGAATTCCACTGTAGTTCACCGATCGATATTAGAGCTAGTTAATCAATCACAAAGAAATTATATTTAATTAATATCGATTAATCAATTTTCTCGATAGAATTATAATTCGTCATCGCTCATCGTTACTATCGATTAATCAATTATGACGATAGTATTGCAATTCATTTACCTCGCTTATCAAACATATGCAGTGGAATCCGACTAAAAGTCAGCCGTAGTTGAACAAAAATGTTTCGTTAATTGTTCGATAAGTATGCAGCCAGCCACCTAGTGCTAAATAATTGCTCATTCTAGACTAGAAGACTAGCTTCCCTCTTTTGCAAAGTGCCTTCTTTCAGTACTCTTAGCAGTACTTCTATTGCTGGCTGCACTTTTAAACGAATACAACATATATGTATATGCCATATATGATATTCTAGTTTCTACTTGTATTTATGTGCCATATTCATACACCTTATTTGCCATTCATTCACTCACACACACACACACATCATCATTCACATTAACGTTCACAAAATCATTGCCTTATCATTGTCTGTCACATTTACCAACTCCATATACTATCTATACTCTCTCTCGATTCTCTCAACTCGTATCCGATATCCACCATCCATCATCCACAACACAAAATCCAATTAAAAAAATTATCAAAAAAATCAAAAAATCAAAAAAACAAAAAAATATGAAACCCAAATCCAAAAATCGAAAAACAAACCAAAACAAAATCAACCAAATTACCATCTAACCAAGCAGTCTTTACGGTTGGCGTTTCCCGCTACCTTATTGCAGTGGACAGCTGGTTAAGGAGCCGCCACCATCACCGTTACCACTGCCGCCGCCAGTTAAGCTCGGCGGCTCACCAGTGACATCGCCATTGTACGTACCTCGTTTTATAAGCGCTCGCCACCCGCTCTCTCTCTCTCTCTTTTGTAGTAATTTGCCTTTTTCGTTTTCCCACACAATTCATAGTCCTGATCATCACAGCACAGCATGTAAATGTATATAGCTTACTCTCTGTCTCTCTCTCTCTAGCAGTAGCTTTTTATTTGCGCATCGCTAATTAGAGTTGCGTTGCACATCGCTAATAGAGATGGGTTGCACATCGCTAATTAGATATGGGCTGCCCATCTCTAGCGGTAAGTAGCAATTAGCTTTTGTTGTGTCACTGTTGCGCGTAGCAATTAGCTTTTGTTTAGCTGTCTCTAAGCCTAGTTTGACTTTTGCAACTTTGCTGCAACACTATTAAACTATATCTTCTATATGTTCACAGGGACGAAAAGGAGCCTCTGCGCACACCCACCGGCAGCATCAAGCAGAACTCAACCATTGAATTCGACGGACGTTTCGTGCATTCGCGCAGCGGCGAAATAATTGGCAAAAATTCGGCGGTATAAGCTGCTTTGAGAACAGCACCAACAAAATAAAACGATGTGCACAAAACTTGCAACAGAGAATAGTATTGAACAAAGAAAACAAAACAAAACAAAACCAACAAACAAACAAACATAAGAAAATCATGCGAAACCATAGAAGATTGAAGAAATGGGCTTAAATGTAACTCCAACCCTAAAAACACAAAAATAATCTACTACTGTAAGCTGAATGAAACCGAATACGAAACAAATTGCGAACAAGTTGCGAAGAAAACCAAAGCCAAAAGTTGCTGGAAACAGCACATAATAATGATATATATATATATATAAAGTATATATGTAAACTGATTTCAATTGGCATCTGAGTTCTGGTTTGATTACACGAGTATTTCTTTAGTTTTGTCCAACTATTATACTTATTACAATAACGATATACATACATACATATAACATACATAAATAGTGTACTTTTAAGGTCAGTACAAGAAGCATAGCAAACATTCAACACTACTCGACATAACATCACTTTAGACCCCATGTTGCTTGACTCTTCTAGCTTATTTGAATTTCTATATCGCTCTCTGTCTCTCTCTCTCTGTCTCATTCATTCGCTCAAGCAAACATGTAGGTTAAGTTGAACATTAAAACTTAAACTTAAATTATTAATGCCTTACAACATGAATGAAAATGAAGAACAACAAATTAATACATTTATTTAGCATTTAAAACGAGAGATGCATACAAATAAAATAAACGAGAGAATCAACAAAATATTAGTTTAACTAACTTAAACATGCCATAAATAAGTTGTAACATTAAGTTTTTTATTTTCACCATCGACAATTCTACTTTTCCCCTCTCGCATTTTGTAGTACTTAAAACACACCGAAAGAAAAGACTTTTCCCAACACACACACACACACACACTGAAAAACACACACCATCATCACATTTGAAAGTGAGTTAAACAATGTTTTATTTAAGATTTGGTTTCCTATTGGTAAATTGATATACTTAATACACAGTACGAATTAATAGTTATCTAATCTACGATAGTTGTAAACGAAATGCTCAATGTACATGGTTTAGATTGAAATTGAAAATGAAAATGAAAAGTTGAAATTGGAGTTCAATTACAGAATGCTGGTCAAAACTGCCAAAATCGCGTTGCAGTCAATATTCAACAAATATATGAATGTGTATTAAATAAATAAATACTTATGTGTGTGTATTACAGTTGCACAATTGTCAATGTTATCGATAGTACTTACTATATAGCATCGATAGTTCTGCAACTGCTATCGAAATACCCAAAAACAACTATGAAAATGCCAAAAAAAAAAAAGAAAAATTACAACTTTTCATTTGATTTCAAATATATTTTACCTTTTTACTTTATGTATTTTTTAAGTTCCATTTCATGACAAAAACAACTGAACAAAATTCGTGTTTGAAATTATGTACTCAATAATATATTTTTAAAGTATTTGCTCCTGTGTCTTTTTTTTAATTAGATTTTATATTTGTATGTATACAAAAAAAAAACAAATACCAAGTTGTAAGTAAGAAATCAAAAATTATTTAAATAATAAATATGTATATGTAATTATTGTGTAAGTAAGTTCTTTTTTTTTGTCTACACGAATAAAAACAAATGAAAAACTATAAACAAC
The DNA here is from genome assembly GCA_035045625.1 of Drosophila formosana. Taxonomy (NCBI): domain Eukaryota; kingdom Metazoa; phylum Arthropoda; class Insecta; order Diptera; family Drosophilidae; genus Drosophila; species Drosophila formosana. The sequence goes on along the minus strand of JAWNOW010000143.1, from coordinate 1,310,953 downwards.
TTATATATACACGAATAACTACATCAATAAATTTATATATCCCTGCAGAGAACATGAGTCCGTCTGCTCATCGAGCTCGATTCCTAAAGAAGTCAAGTCTATGAAATCCGGTACAGTTGCTTGCCTGTCTATACCTCAATCGAGGCCTATATATTATTTGTCAATTGCGCTTTAGTTAAAATTAGGATCTGCAAGGGTATTTGATCCTCGGCAGTTCGAGGATAGCTGTTCCGTAGATGTCTCATTATTTATCGTCCTTGGTTTATCCTATGTTGTAGATCTTTGCCAAAAGCTTTTGTAGCTTCTGTTGCCAGTTACGTCAAGCGCCTTGTCAGAGCTTTTTTACCTACTATATAAATAAATAAATAATATACAAACATATTATACAAAAAACAAACATTCAAACCAAGAAAACTAAAAGAAAAAACCAAAAAAAAAAAACTGAAACACAAAAATATGGAAGCCCATAAGCAAGAGAAAACATTTTTTTGTGTGTTAATATAAGAATTACTAAAGAAAACTATCAATGAATAAGGAGCTACACCACAACTGATATGTAATTATGTATATGATGAAATTTAAGGACTGCTTTTGGAGCGCAGCATATTAAATATGGCCATGAAACGAGAAATTCATAAAAGATCATCAACGTGTAGCTTTTTATAATTCATAAAAAGAGAAAAATTGACAAAGAAGAACAATATATTAATAACAGCGAACATGAATCGTTGAAAAATAAAGTCGTATTTATCAAAACTGAAAACAAATTTCAATTTAATTTATTTCATTCGAAGGCAAAAATGCCAGGGAAATTATTTAAAATTTCAGGTCGGCAAACTGTCAAGGAACAGCTGTTTATATCTCGGAAACTACAAGGACAATTGAGATGTCCTTTGGATAGTAAGTAGTCCTGATGCTATTCTCTGATTGGTTAAAAAATTGAACGGTTGTTATTTAAGGAAGTCAAGAAAATTTAAATAACAAATTACAAAAAATGACCTGAAAATTTTGTAAGAGGGAGGCATGGAAAATTAGCGAAAAATTCAAAAATCCTTCGTATCTTCGCCATTTGAAGGACGATTGCGATGTCCTTTGGCATGCAGATAGTGCTAGACATATGATGGACGAATATGAAATCAAAAGGACGAATATCCTTAAAACAACAAAGTTAGAAGGACATTTTTGTTTTCAGAAAACAAGCTCTAACTCGCCCATATCCTTGCTGATCCTTATGAGTCCTGTGACAATCAACTCGTCTTAACAAGGACTATCAGCTGGCCAAAGGACATTTTGATCGTCCTTGTAGTTTTTGGGTTATGAAGGATTTTCTCATTTTTTTACGATTTCCCACAAATTTTTCCTTTCCAAAAATAAAAATTTTACAAGTCCAAAAATGAAAAAATGTTGCATACTTTAGAGATGAAGTTAAGATTTTAGTAATAAACTAAAATCGTTTATATCTCGGACAATTGAGATGTCCTTTGGATAGTAAGTAGTCCTGATGCTATTCTCTGATTGGTTAAAAAATTGAACGGTTGTTATTTAAGGAAGTCAAGAAAATTTAAATAACAAATTACAAAAAATTACCTGAAAATTTTGTAAGGGGGAGGCATGGAAAATTAGCGAAAAATTCAAAAATCCTTCGTATCTTCGCCATTTGACGGACGATTGCGATGTCCTTTGGCATGCTGATAGTTGTAGACACATGATGGACGAATATGAAATCAAAAGGACGAATATCCTTAAAACAACAAAGTTAGAAGGACATTTTTGTTTTCAGAAAACAAGCTCTAACTCGCCCATATCCTTGCTGATCCTTATGAGTCCTGTGGCAATCAACTCGTCTTAACAAGGACTATCAGCTGGCCAAAGGACATTTTGATCGTCCTTGTAGTTTCTGAGTTATGAAGGATTTTCTCGTTTTGTTACGATATCTGACAAATTTTTCCTCTCCAAAAATAAAAATTTTACAAGTCCAAAAATAAAAAAATGTTGCATACTTTAGAGATGAAGTTAAGATTTTAGTAATAAACTAAAATCGTTTATATCTCGGAAACTACAAGGACAATTGAGATGTCCTTTGGATAGTAAGTAGTCCTGATGCTATTCTCTGATTGGTTAAAAAATTGAACGGTTGTTATTTAAGGAAGTCAAGAAAATTTAAATAACAAATTACAAAAAATGACCTGAAAATTTTGTAAGGGGGAGGCATGGAAAATTAGCGAAAAATTCAAAAATCCTTCGTATCTTCGCCATTTGAAGGACGATTGCGATGTCCTTTGGCATGCTGATAGTTGTAGACACATGATGGACGAATATGAAATCAAAAGGACGAATATCCTTAAAACAACAAAGTTAGAAGGACATTTTTGTTTTCAGAAAACAAGCTCTAACTCGCCCATATCCTTGCTGATCCTTATGAGTCCTGTGGCAATCAACTCGTCTTAACAAGGACTATCAGCTGGCCAAAGGACATTTTGATCGTCCTTGTAGTTTCTGAGTTATGAAGGATTTTCTCGTTTTGTTACGATATCTGACAAATTTTTCCTCTCCAAAAATAAAAATTTTACAAGTCCAAAAATAAAAAAATGTTGCATACTTTAGAGATGAAGTTAAGATTTTAGTAATAAACTAAAATCGTTTATATCTCGGAAACTACAAGGACAATTGAGATGTCCTTTGGATAGTAAGTAGTCCTGATGCTATTCTCTGATTGGTTAAAAAATTGAACGGTTGTTATTTAAGGAAGTCAAGAAAATTTAAATAACAAATTACAAAAAATGACCTGAAAATTTTGTAAGGGGGAGGCATGGAAAATTAGCGAAAAATTCAAAAATCCTTCGTATCTTCGCCATTTGAAGGACGATTGCGATGTCCTTTGGCATGCTGATAGTTGTAGACACATGATGGACGAATATGAAATCAAAAGGACGAATATCCTTAAAACAACAAAGTTAGAAGGACATTTTTGTTTTCAGAAAACAAGCTCTAACTCGCCCATATCCTTGCTGATCCTTATGAGTCCTGTGGCAATCAACTCGTCTTAACAAGGACTATCAGCTGGCCAAAGGACATTTTGATCGTCCTTGTAGTTTCTGAGTTATGAAGGATTTTCTCATTTTGTTACGATTTCCCACAAATTTTTCCTCTCCAAAAATAAAAATTTTACAAGTCCAAAAATAAAAAAATGTTGCATACTTTAGAGATGAAGTTAAGATTTTAGTAATAAACTAAAATCGTTTATATCTCGGAAACTACAAGGACAATTGAGATGTCCTTTGGATAGTAAGTAGTCCTGATGCTATTCTCTGATTGGTTAAAAACTTGAACGGTTGTTATTTAAGGAAGTCAAGAAAATTGAAATAACAAATTACAAAAAATGACCTGAAAATGTTGTAAGGGGGAGGCATGGAAAATTAGCGAAAAATTCAAAAATCCTTCGTATCTTCGCCATTTGAAGGACGATTGCGATGTCCTTTGGCATGCTGATAGTTGTAGACACATGATGGACGAATATGAAATCAAAAGGACGAATATCCTTAAAACAACAAAGTTAGAAGGACATTTTTGTTTTCAGAAAACAAGCTCTAACTCGCCCATATCCTTGCTGATCCTTATGAGTCCTGTGGCAATCAACTCGTCTTAACAAGGACTATCAGCTGGCCAAAGGACATTTTGATCGTCCTTGTAGTTTCTGAGTTATGAAGGATTTTCTCATTTTGTTACGATTTCCCACAAATTTTTCCTCTCCAAAAATAAAAATTTTACAAGTCCAAAAATAAAAAAATGTTGCATACTTTAGAGATGAAGTTAAGATTTTAGTAATAAACTAAAATCGTTTATATCTCGGAAACTACAAGGACAATTGAGATGTCCTTTGGATAGTAAGTAGTCCTGATGCTATTCTCTGATTGGTTAAAAAATTGAACGGTTGTTATTTAAGGAAGTCAAGAAAATTTAAATAACAAATTACAAAAAATGACCTGAAAATTTTGTAAGGGGGAGGCATGGAAAATTAGCGAAAAATTCAAAAATCCTTCGTATCTTCGCCATTTGAAGGACGATTGCGATGTCCTTTGGCATGCTGATAGTTGTAGACACATGATGGACGAATATGAAATCAAAAGGACGAATATCCTTAAAACAACAAAGTTAGAAGGACATTTTTGTTTTCAGAAAACAAGCTCTAACTCGCCCATATCCTTGCTGATCCTTATGAGTCCTGTGGCAATCAACTCGTCTTAACAAGGACTATCAGCTGGCCAAAGGACATTTTCATCGTCCTTGTAGTTTCTGAGTTATGAAGGATTTTCTCGTTTTGTTACGATTCTTTACATTTTTCTCCCTTCCGAAAAAAAAATTTTTGCAAGTGCAAAAATTAAAAAGTGTTGCATACTTTTGGGGATTGCATTAAAATTGTTGTCAAAACCTCAAAATCGTGCATACCTCGGAAACTTTTATTTTAAGTAGCCAAATAAAAACAACGTTTTGTTTATAAGTTTTTGTTTTTATTGTGTATCTTTTATCTGCCTATACATATATGCATATACATATGGTTATTTGTTCTATATGGTGACATGATTTTTAACTATAGCTTTAACATTCATTTCTTTACAATAATCTTAAGTAAATAACGCTACAATACAAAACAACAACATACAATATGTTTATAATAATTATGCTTATTGTTGTTATCTGGGACGCGAGCGAAGCTGGCTAGTATATACATATATATATAATGTAGTTTGTCCCAATTGGTAACGGTAGCACCCATAAAGCTCATTCCTAAGCCGGTTTGGTCTGAATCTGAAAATAAATATGCAATGTATGTTAGAAAACATAAAGGTTATATTTACAATTATTTACTATTTATTACAAATTGTAATGAAACCATCGGCAGCAAATGAAGACATTCCCTCAGGCGTTTGATCGCCATAGATCTGACTTTCGATGGTGGCAACATCGAAAAGTCACTTTTTACTGCTACCTGGATGTCCACTGGTACTGCCGGCTTATATGGAACATCCACGGCCATGAAATCCAAATGTCTACGATAGCTCCAGAAGCTCGACTAGATCTTGAAGTCAAAAAGTCTCCAGCTGTCGACAAAGGCACTCTTTGCTCGAAGCAATCCTAACGCCAACTCGGACATATTCCATCGAAGTTTGGGGCACCGCTGAACAGCCTAAGGTGGTGCAGGCACGTGCCGCTCGGCGGGCAACCGGGCTTCCCTGGTATGTGGCCAAGATGAGAATTCCTTCCAATAATATCTTCTGATTGGCAAGGCTAAGAAGTGGGTGTTTCGGGGATAGAATGGTTGTTGGGTTTATTGCATTTGACTTAACGGATATTAGGGACAGGGATAACATTTTAATACTTTTACAATTGAGGGCAGGATCAACAGGCTGGGGTTAATAGATTCTTCTACCTTAAAATACAATAACTTTACACAACTTTCGATTGAGGCCATTTACAATAACAAGTCTTGATGTAGTATATATAATCATATAGTAGATAAATTCTCAAGTCAGTGGAGTTCCCGGCCAGTTACCAGGTAACCATATAGTTAAGTAGCTGCGCTAGACTTCGATGCCGTCATTGGATCGTTTGTGCTGCCGGTTGAGCGCCTCTTCGGCATTCAGTTTGGTCTTCTCGGTGCGCGTGTGCCAGACGAGAACGTCGCGGCAATTGTTGGCCAGCGGCTGCAGTTGATCGCGTGTGGTCAGATAACGCAATATTTCGCTCTCCTGATAGCCACGTTGCACCTCGTACGAGAACACCGCCTGCGGATATTTGATGAACAGATCCATGCTGATGGCAAACGCCGCCATGTCAATGGGAAACGGTCGCTCTGGCCGCCAAGCCGCATTGAAGCCGACCACGCGATTCTGCTGATCGAGCAGCGGACGTTCCACCATCAAGCCGCCAACCAAGCCCACCGGCCAAATGCCGACGCGTTCCGGCTTGATCTTGCTCATCTCAGCAAACAGCTCGACGGCATACGAGTTGTCGTCGTCCATGAAGAAGACAATGGCATGCCGATCCACAGGGACATTGGAGCGCAGCCAGCTCAGCGCCAGATTGCGTTGCTCCACGCCGCGCGGCTTGATCCAATTGGGATCCTTGCCTTGCAACTTAAACTCCGGCGGCGTCTTAATGTTCAGCTGCGTGAACCGATGCTCGAGGCCGGCGCGCAGCAACAGATTGCGCACCAGCGGCGTCGTGACATTGCTGTCCTCGACCAGGATCCAGTGCAGATTGGGCACCAGCATAAAAATGTGCGATAACCTAAAGGTGAAAGTGTATTAAATTGAGTTCATCAGAAGCGTTTGCATCGTGATTTACCTGGTTAGCTCGGCCTTCTGAGCGGGACGCGCATACGTCGGCGTGATCGCGTAGATGGTTGGCAACGTGTCCGCCTGCTGCTGTGCGTACATCGCCTGCAGATATTCGGGGCCGTCGCAGCTACGTTTGCCATTGCGATGCACCATGAGAAGCAGCACGATGAAGACGATGATCAAGATGAGCACTTGGCGCGGTCGGATGCGTACCTCGGACATGTTGCATCTAATTCGTAATTAAGTAACTACATCACAGTGCGATAAAACGCAAAACAAACAGACGACGGAAAAGAAAAAAATTAGAAAACAAATACAAATAGTAATAGAATAGATATTGCTGCTGCTGCTTCTTCCGCATTTTCATTTTTGTTGTTTCACTGTCATTGTGGGGGTACCTTTCACTGCACTACACGCCGTTATAACATAAATGGGGTTTTTGGTTGCAACATAAACTACGAGTATACATTAATATATAAATTAAAAGACACAAATTAACCAAATCTAATACATTTTAATAAAATTGTGCACAGAGCTTTTGCTGTGTGACCACAGGCCACAGATTCTAAAATCTACGCCGTTGAAATATACCAAAGTAGAGTAACACCAGTAATTGACCGCTGGTCACACTTCCAATACGATGTATTTGCGAAACGTAGCGCGCGCTTTCAAACAGCTTGTTTTCTTCTGTGTTTTTCGCATCGTCCAGAACACAATTTCTCTCCTCTTCCAACCACACACAGTTCAGAACGTCGTTTATGGAATGGAATTTATACAACAGTTGCAAGCTTTCTGAAAAATTACCATCGTTGTCACACTGGTGCTACGATTGATGCTATCGATATGTGGGCGCAATTTATCGAAAATGTTCGTTAGCATCTGAAAGGCGTTTGGCTTGGCGCTGAAAATTATTTCAAAACATCAAGGCAGACACATCAATGAAATAATCAACTTTGATTCGGCATTCACAACACAAATTCATAGCGAAAGCACACTCATCACTCATTTATTAGTTGAAAACATTCCACATTTCTTAGATACATATATATTTCGATACTGTAGATAAATAGGACGCACATTCTTTAAAACAATAGCCAATAATGTGCAATATAACAAATGGTAAGTGGTTGAAAGCGATAATACCAATCCAGACTACCAATCCATCTTCCTGCCTGGCCACTAATTAAATAGATTCGAATACTAATCAGAAATTGAAGTTTACGGGCTGCTGCAGCCTGAGCGACAACGAGCTGTCCAAATTGTACAATCTAGATATATTGACCGATTTCGAATTGACATCGGTGGGCGTCGATCGCACCACGCTGATTGATGACTATCGTCATCTGCACGAGATGTCACAGCTGCGGGAAATGGAGCGTTTGCCTTCGATGTCGCCTCGATTTGTCTCCAAACTAAAACGTCCCAAATTCAAGTCGCCACGCAAGCCGGCAAAGCCCTTTAGCTATAATCTACTGGATCGTTTCTTTCGCTGCATGCAATCGGAAGCATTGGGTTTCTGTCGCTTCATGGAGAATGATTTACAAATTATCACCGATTTTCAGCGCGATACCAAAATTTTGCTTATGACCCCCAAGGAACGTGAGTTTGCGTGTTATGATTCCTATTTCGAGTATCTGGACAATTTGTACCAGAGTGGCAAACAGGACGTTGTCATGTCCATCGTTGCCAAGGTAATGGTTCATTTCCATCGTGATCCGCATCCCGTGAAACTGCTGCCCGGCTTTGGCCGCGGATACGGGCCACATTACGCCCGGACACGCACCGTGCACATAAAGCAGAAGACTAAGCCCAGAAATTCACAGCAGCAGTAGACAAGAAAAAACGTTGGGAATTATGGCAAATGGCATACAAGAAATCACAGAAAAAAAAAATTAATAGCAACTGGTTATTTCTTTAGCAGTTCTAAATTGGATCGCAGAGCGAAGTGCACAACAAGTAGAACAATGTCGTAACGAATACAGCACATTTTCTTCATTTGTTTTATTCGATTCTTCATTGAAATACACTTTCATTCAGTTAATATTATTTTAAACACATTTTCAATTTAGTTTTATCATTTTTTCTCGTACTCGTATGTATCGTAGTTCTGACTACCAATTGTTTTTATTAGTTTATTTTTATTTTTTATTTTTATTTTTGTTCAGGGATTATTCAGTCAGTTTGAGAACTGTACCGAGTTAAGACTGAAAATATTGTTTGTTGTTATCGCGGCCGCAAAGACGAACGAATTTTAAATTCTAGAATGCCTTACGCATTTCTTTTGTTTGTTATTCATTTAGTTACACTTTTTGTTTGTCAGCTTGCATGTACAAATATTGGTATGTATTGTATATAAGGGGGAATTGGGGATTATAGAGGTATTGGGGGGCGTGGGGTTGGGAAGGACTTCGTTAGTAGTAGTTTTTGTTTTGCTGTATAGATCGTTTTTAGTATTTAATTGTAATTGTAATTGTAGTTGGTAATTGTAATTGTAATTGTATTTATATCATACTCGTAGTAGTCGTAGTAGTAGTAGCATTTAATTTAGTTTAGTAGGTAGTAGAGTACAATATATAGAAGTATACATTCATATAAATTTTAGAGGTTAGTTGTTTGTTTTTTTCCTGTTCGCACACGCTCACAAACATGCATACATACACATACACACTTAGTTATAAACATTAGCACTCACTCGATCGCGGATAAGTATTTTCTTTAATTCTAATACATTGGTATTCCTTTAGAGGGTATTGTTTTCTTTTTATCAATTTTGTATTTTCCATATATAAGTGCTTCATCCTTTAGCTATCAAATAAACTTAATTTTAGTCTGTCTATGATCCATAGTACTCTCATTTTCCCCCCTCTCTCTCTCTCTCTCTCTGTCTTTCTCTCTATCCCTGTCTCGCTCTCTATCTATCCCTGCCTGTCTGTCTCTTTTCTAAGCTTTAGCGTTTTTCCAAAACCAACAAGTGCACACACGAGACGAAAATAATATAGTATCTATTTTGTATTCAATATGGTTTTACAACTAAAAAACACGCATTAAAAAGTCGAATTTTGAATAGAAATATAGCTGATATATGTATGTATATGTATATTAATATATATTTTTATTTATATAGATAATTAATGTTTATGTAAATAATGCTACTTTGGTCTGTTAGCCAACTGCTGCCAAACACGAAGCTCGAGCCACATCATAAAAACTATTTTTTCTTTTTGCTTTCCTTTTTTGCGTAATATCAGCGAATGCAGCCCTGATCGCCGAGTGCCACAGCGCTGAGCTTTTGTGCGCGAGTGCTGTGCACGCTCTCTCTCTCTCTAATCACTCTCTCTCTCTGTCTTTGTCTGCAAGGCTGATCAATCAATGGATTGTGAAAGGTGAATGACTGAAGGGGATTGCAAAAGAACCACGATTTGAAATTGATTACATCATAGATAGGTAGGTAGGAATATATATATATATGTATATGGTGTAGGCTAACCTTTATCATATATAGAGAGAGACAGACACACGATCTACCACATTTAGTAAATATATTATATATATATTACATAAATACACCCATAAGAAACATTTATATTATATAGCCTAGCACATGTATATCTATATATATATATATAATTTTTATCTTTAAACTGTTATCGAGTTGAGGTTACGTGCGAACTGTGTGTGTGTTTGTGTGTGTAGAGAGAGGATTTGTTGCTTGTCTCTCGACATTCGACTGCATTTTCCGAAGCGTTTCTTTTTCTTACTCAATTTACAGCACACTGAACACGATTTTTTTTAAAAGTTTTTTTTATGATTTTTCTTTTTGACATACTTTCAGATTTTAGTTTGATTTGATATAGTTGCTACTTTAAAATTGAAACATTCCAATGCGGCATTTTGTTTGTTTTGTAATGCTTTTGAAATACATTTTTATTTTTAAGAATTTGATTTAAATAATTTCTTTTCTTCTATTTTTTTATTTTTCTTTTGTATTGATGATTTTTTTTGGATTTTGTTTTTAGTTTTATGTAATGTATAATAATAATAATGATGTTTCACTTTCGATTTTAGTTGTAGTTGTTGTTTTGCTTAGACTTACAATGATTTTAAACGGTTTACGTTTTTATTTTTATTATTATTACGAATTATTGTTATATGTATGTATTGTTGCATGTATGTATGTATATAAAAAAAAAGGTGTGTTTATGCATTATTATCAATTAGTATTATTATTATAGTTGATGCTTATAATGCCTACGCTTTGATTTGATTTTTATGTATGTGTTTTGCTTCGCTATTCTGTTAAATTACTTAACGCTCACATTTTGTTTTTTGTTTTCTTCGTTTTTTTTTTCTTTAGTTTTCTTTAACTTTATTCATATTTTCTTTTACTACATCAAAAAGCCTTTTTCTGGGTGTGTGTAGAGTGTAGTGTGTGTTGTGTTGTGTTTGTTGTATCTCGTATGTTGTGTTGTGCTATGTCGTGTCCATGTTTAGTGTTTAATGTGTGTTTGGCTCTGCTAAACGGCGGCATTTTTCGTTCAAGTGCGCTTCACCTCATTAGGCTTATGGCTGATTTGTGGTGGCATGCCACACATATGTTGCAACTTACATGGCTACAGTTAATATTCTTATGTTGTTTTTCCTCTTTTTGTTTTTTGTTTGTTGTTTTTTACATATATATATCAAATTGTTTAAATACATATAAACGCAAATTTCTTTGTTTCTAGAATTTTCCTCTTTTTTTCTCTCTTATTTACATACACAATTTTTATATTTAAATTAATGTTTTCTTTTGTTTGTTGTTTTTCTCTTTTCCTTTCGGTTGTTTTTTGATGTCGACATTTTTCGGCTTCTTTTCTTTTGTTATTGTGTGTCTTAAGCCTAACAAATTATAAACTTATCCAGGCGTTTTAAATAGAGCTCGGGTTTTTTCTTTGTGCCGAGTTCTAAACAAAAATTAATATTTAAAATATTTAATTATCTCTTCATAATATATATATATATATATATATATATTTATAGTTATGCATATTTCATAGTTCATAAGGGAAAAAACAAACAAAAAAAAAAAAGGAAAATTGCTAACAGGGGAAAAAAAAACAAAAAACATTTTCAAATGCGCGTTAAAACTTTGATGATTAATTCTAAATTCCTAAATATCTAAATAAATAGATTTTACTTGCTCTTTCTCTTCACCAAGTTTTTTCTTGTTGTAGTAAATTAACGAAAAACACAAGAGCCGAATATTCTGTTGTTTTATGCTGTTCTTTCGGTTCTTGTTGCTGTGTCTTACAAAATTAAGATAAACATAAATAAAGTAAAGGGACATTTCATGCATTTTCTTTCGCTCGGTTTCGTTTACTGCTATTGCATCAACTTTCCGTTTTCTGTTGCCAATTCGCGGTCTAAACTGTTGCTGCTGTTGATGTGTTGTGTGTCTATTGATGACTGTGGCCTTCAGTGGCGTTCAATAGACTTGAGACAAGTGTTCCAACAGCAGCGCGTATTCTTATATCTGGTATACATATATATATAAATATATACATATATAGAAATACATGGATGCAGTCGTGCAACACGTTTTTTAAAAAAATAAAAAAGGAATTTTCAATGTTGTGTTTATGGTTGTTTTGTCAGCATCGCTTTGCGCGAGTCAACGTGAATGCTGATGCTTATGTTGATGTTGTTGTTCATGTTGATGGTGTTGAGTGCTGGGGGACGGCGATGTTGCCTCTTAAGTTTGCGACTCTTCCTCCTCGTTGTAGATGTAGACATGTTTGCTGTTCACGACGGCATTCCAAGCTGCAATAGAAAGTTACACCGATTAGACAAGGCAACAACATGCGTGATAAAGACAAAATACTTTTACACAATAATCATATATACAGTAAACGCGACTGATCATCGTTAGCTTAAGCTATGGCATTATAACACAAACTAAAAATATTTGTTATTGGTATAGCAGGAACTATTTGACTACTATGACAATAGATAAGCCTAAGCTGCTTACTAACTACAAAACGCTTACAATTGGTGATGTATTCCACAATGAGTTCGGTGTTGGCCTGCATCGCCAGGCGTGGCAACAATTGTGTGGACAGCGGCAGTGGCAGTGGCAGCGGCAGCGTAACAGCTGCAGCTGCTGTTGGTGCGGCGGCCACAAAATCGGACTTCAGATCGGGCATAAAACTGAGTTCGCGCAGCTGGGCAGCAGCTTCCTCGTCCTTGGCATCCGAGGCATCGTCGTAGGTCATGTACAAGGCTGGTCGCGATTTCGATTTGTTAACAGTTGTGGACTGTTGTTGCTGCTGCTGCTGCTCCTGGGAGTTGCGGCGACTGGAGCCGGAGCTGGAACTGCGTGCAGCGGCAGCGGCGGCACGTGCGGCCGCAATGATGGCCGCTTCAATGTCGTTGCACGTCTCGAGCTGTTGCATCGGCAGCAGGCCGTCATCGTGACTGCTGCAGCTGCTGCTGCTGTGGCTGTTGCTGTGACTGTTGCTGCTCGCCTTGCTGAGGAAATGATTCACCTGATCCTTGATGGTTGCAGCGGCCGTCGATGCAGCAGCGGCTGAAGTGGCTGAGGTGTTGGCTGTGGCATAGATGCCGCTGTCATGCGATTGATTTGCCACATTCGTGGCAGACTGTAGAGCAGCGACATCTGTTGTATTGGCATTCGAATTGCCATTGCTGTTGCTGCTGCTGCTCAGCGTCGATGAGGAAGCCGAGGTTGAGCACGAGGCGGACGATGAGGCTGTCGAGGATGTGGACGAGTTGTTGACGCTGCTGTTGCTGCTGCTGCTGTTGCTGCCAGCTGTGTTTGCTGGATGGGGCGACGACTGCGCCGCTTGCCCTGAGATCAACAGCATATCCATGCTGCCCGAGTCGTTCAGCAGCAGCTGCAACTGTTGCTGCTGCTCGTCGTTGGCAATTGTTGATGTTGTTGCCGTTGCCATTGCCGTTGCTGTTGGCGGCGTGGAAATGTCAGTCAGCGTGCCCGTTGAAACGGTGCTCTTCGACTTGGACGGCTGCTGCTGCTTCTCGTCGCTGGCATCGTCGAAGAGCTTCAGCTCGTCCTCGTTGAAATCGCCAAAGATGAACTCGTTGTTGAGCCTGCCCAGCTTCGAGTCGCGATCATCGTTCAGTATAATCACCGCCGGTCGATTGCCACCCAAAGTCGACGTTGCTGCCGCTCCAGTTGCAGCTCCTGTTGGCAGCAGCGCTGTTGTCTGTGCCCCCGTTGAGGTTGTGCCGCTGCTGTTGATGCGCTTAACGCCATCGGTTTGCGTCGCTGCGGTGGTTTTAAGGGTGATGATGCCGCTGCCCGTGGCAGTGCCGCAGCTGACAAAGCTGAAGCCAACCGGCGACGTTGCATCCTCCTGACTAGGCAGCTGCTGTTGCTTTTGTTTCTCTTGTTTCTTGCTGCTACTGCTACTGCTCGGCGACAGCTCCTTGGGCTTTGTCTTCGCTTTGACTGCGACGCAGACTGAGGTAGTTGCTGCTGCTGCTGTTGTGGTTGTTGTGGGCGTCGCATCGAAGCTGTTCATCGATTGCTGCTGTTGCTGTTGCTTGGCAGCTGCTGCAAAGTTATAGCTGTTGTTGTTGGCAGCATTTGTTGCTGCTGCTGCTGTTGTTGCCGGCAACGCGGACACATTGTTGACGCTGTGCCGCTTCACTGTCTTCTCCAGCGCCGGATACTGCAGATCCAGGTTGCTGCTGTTGAAGCTATAACTGCTCGCATCGTGGTCGACGCTCTTTGACTTTTGCAGCGCTGGCGGCGCCGACACCGAAGCAGCAGCTGCCACAATTGTTGCTGCTGCTGCTGATGCTGCGGTTGTTGTTGTGGGTGTCACATTTGCAGCTGCAGCTGCAGCTGTTGTGCTTGCTGCTGCTACTGTTGCTGCTGGTGGCAATTGCGGCTGCTCTTCAGCATCGCTGCCGCTGCCAGCAACTGTTGCTGCTGCCGTGTTCAGGCTCTGCGAGTAGCTGAGCAGCGCAGCCGCCGAAGCTGCAGCTGTGGCAGTTGAAATGGCGCCCGGCAGCTCAGGGAAATCAGGACGCAGCTTGGACTTGGCTTTGGCCTTGTTGCAGCCGTTGCTGCTGCCGTTGTTGCTACTGCTGCTGCTGCTACTGTTGCTGCTGTCGAGCAATTGTTGCTGCTGCTGCTGTTGCATGATTTCGTTGGCTTCCAGCTCCTCGCTCGCAGCATTGTTAGCGGCAGCTTCGCGTTTGTTGCGCGCAATGTCCGCATAGGAAATTGGTGCTGGCGAATTGTTGTTGCCGTTGTTGTTGTTGTTGCTGCTGCCGCTGTTCTTGTGCTTGGCCTGGACGGCAACGCGCTTGTTGTTGCTGCGCTTCTTGCCCGTCTGAATGGGCAGCGAATGCACCGAGTCCAGATCGCTCGAGTCCGACTTCTCGGACGGCGGCATCGATGACGTCGATTTGCGACGCGAATTATCCTGCGACGTAGACGAAGCAGCGGCTGCAACGCTGCCGCCTGTGGCGCTGTTGCCGCCGGCGTGTGCCACATGTTGCTGCTGCTGCTGATAATGCGACGACTGCTGCTGATATTGTTGCTGCTTGTTGTACTGTTGATTATAGTGATTGTTGTTGTTGTTGTTGTTGTTGTTGTAGTAATCGCTGCGCAGTCGCTGCGACATCATGTTGGACGAGGCTGATTTGGTGATTTGTTGCATGCGCTGCAAGTTGCCGCCGGTGTTGGCCGCAGCAGCGACGGCCGCGTCGTCCATGGTGACGGCGCGCTGCTTCTTTGGCTTCTTCTTCTTGGTGACCACATGGAACTCGGCCGTCTCGCTGAGCACCGTGTTCAGCGCCTCCAGCTCCGACATGCGCGCCAGCGTGGGCAGCGACAAAGCTCCGCCGCCTCCAGCTGACGATGCCGAGCTCGACGACGAAGTCGAAGCGGAAGCGGAAGCCGAAGCCGAAGCTGACGCTGAAACTGTTGCTGTCATCGAGCTGGACATTGGCTCCGTCCAGTTGCTGGTGTCGCTGCTGTCGCCCAAATACTGCAGCTCCTCGGTGCCCCACGAGCGTCGTTCGCCTTTGCGCGCCGCCTTACCGCTTGTGGTCGGTTGTTGTTGCTGCTGCTGTTGCTGCTGCTCCTTGTTGCAGTTCTTGTTGATGTCCGCCACAGAGGCGGAATTATGCTTTCCGCCAGCAGCGGCCTTTTTGTTGCCGCTGTTGCTGTTGCGCATCATTTCGGTGGTGGCCGCTTGACGCTTCAGCTCGTCCACCTCGATCTTGGCGCAGCTGCGCAACTCTTCCAGCGAATTGCATTTCTTGAGCTTGTTCTGCTTCTTGCGCTCCTTCTTCTTCTGCTGCTGCAGCGCCGCGTTCGACGCGTTTGCATTTGCGGCATTCTTCTCGTCGTTCTCAATGTATTTGACCAGCTGCTCGACGGGATCTTTGCCGCGATAGCCGGCCACGGACTCCACATCGACGGTGGTTGTATTGCGCTCCTGCTGTGACTTCTTCTTCGACTTGAGTTTGGTGGGCGGCTGCAGTTGTTGCGCGGCAGCGGAGCACGAGGAGGAGGAGGAGACAGTGGCTGCAGCTGCTGCTCCGCTCAGCATCGGTGTCTGCTGCAGCTGATTGTTGAAAGTGGCGGCTGTCAGCGCTGTTGTGGCGCCCCCGCCGCCGCCGCCGCCGCCACTCGACAGCAATGTGGACACGCTATTCGAGCGTTGTTGCAGCTGCTGCTGCTGCTGCTGCTGACAGCCGTTTGCAGCGCCCAAGGCGGAGCTGATGAGCGTTGTGAACTGTTGAGTGGAGCTGCCGCTGTTGCTGCTGCTGCAAACGTTGCTGCCGCCTGCGTAACTGTCGCTCAGCGCATTTCCATTCTCATCGAACTGACGCTGCAATCAGAGATAGAACAAATACTTAATAAAAGATTACAAAGTTCAATAACCCAACCAACCAAGAGCCTAAACAACGAGATGGAAGCATTATTGTTACAGCGCGTTCGCTGCAAGCGTTTCACTTCCATTTTGCCCCTCGATTTTAATATTTCTTCTGCTCTCACTACTCATTAATTTGTAAGCGAAAAACTGTCATTCGATTCTTTTATTTCATTTACCGTGTAAATACAATGTCTGCTCTTATAGTCTCGAGTCGTTTCGCCTTTTTCATAATTGAAAAATACTTGCGACAAATTTCATATCTCAGTCACCACATTTTGATGTTTGTGAGATTATTTGCGATCATTCTCAAGATATTTAATAACAAATTACAGCTTATTTGATAGCATGTAATGGAAAGTTTGTTGAAATAGGTTGATGCTAAAATATTGATGAATATTAAATTGAGTAATTCAGCTACATGGCAACATGTCTATTTAAACTAATTTGTGTTAATCTACATTACATCAAGTCGAGCTGTAATCTGGAATTTCGCAAAGATTCATTAGCCGACAAACTGGTTCACATAGCTGGCAATAACTATGGATTAAAACAGATTCGATTCGCTTCGATTATTGTACTGTTTACACACGTACTAATTACAAGTGCATTGAATTGAGACTCACTTCGAATAGTATCATATGGCAAAGCGATAAGGTAAATAGAATATTGAATTAATAGTTAAGAATTAGCAAAGTAATACTTGTGTTAGTTGGGGAACATCAAGCAATAGCAAACAGTGCCATCAATCTCTTAATTGAAGAGGTAGAACTGAGAAATTACACTTGCAGTTGAGAGAACACTCTCTCTTCTAATTGTAATCAACAATAGTTGTATATTCTATCTGTACTTTCTCCCTCTCGTTGCAACCACTCGTTGACTTACCGTTGTGGCCTTGGCGCCATGTGAGGCAGCAACAGCTGCTGCCGCCGCTGCTGTCATCATGCGTCCAATTTTCGCGGTTCGCATATCAGCCGCAGCGCCTCCATACACCTCGGACGAACCAGCTGCCGAGCCAGACTTGCTGGCGCCATCATTTACACTCGAGCCGGAGCCAGAAGAGGACCCAGAGCCGGAGTTGGAGCCGGAGCCACCGCTAATACCGCCAACGCCATAGACGGAGGAGCAGGCAGTGTAGCTGTCATTGAAGGAGACATAACCGGTCTCCACTTTGCGCTTGTGATCCTCCATGTTGAGCGAGAATTGTCCGGGAACGGCGCCCGAATTGTTGACGGCAAAGTGCTGCTGTTGTTGCAGTTGCGCCTGTTGCTGTTGCAGCAACAGTTGCTGGTTTTTAGAGGACTGCTCCAACACAGAAAAATGGAGCGGATCGTCGATTAGGAACTCTTTAACAGCCACCGTCGAATCCTTGTTGCCTTCGTTCGGAAACTGTTGCTGTTGTTGATGTTGCTGCTGTTGCTTTTGCATCTGCTGGTTGAGAGCACCGAGCAACTGTTCGCAATTGATGGACATGTGATTCGTCGTCGTCGTCGTTGTCGATGAACTGGGAATTCCCTTTGTCCTGCGCACCTCACGTAACGCTTCCAATTGTTCCTTTGAAGACCAGAAGCACAACGGAAAAATAAAACAAAAATCAATTTGCTAAATTAGTTTTTTTCGTTTTGAGACACGACACAAGTTTAGTTGATATAAACAGATGTAAAGGAGTCAAGATTGCTTAAACATAATCGACGAATTTGTATTTGTTTTTTCTAAACACTTTTCTGAAACTTGCCCAACGCACAAAAAGTGAAAGCAAAAAGCTAAAACCGAAATCGACGCTCCATATCGAGATAATGAAATGAGCGATCAATGGACTATCGAGTAGCAAGTGGCGAGTAGCGAGTACAATTGAACGAGTGAATAATGGGGAGGTGGTGAAAAATAAAAAAAGCAGCTCAACTGAGAGAATAACTATATATAAAACTAAACTTAATAAAATATGCTATGGAACTTAAGTTACTATGAATACAAACGAGTGGAATATAGAAGGGGCAAGAAAGCATGCATTAAATTATGAGATTGTAATTGAAGGGCGGAAATTACTTGATAAATAATAATTAAAAACCATTACCTTGTTAAGGATAAACATTTATACAAATTGAGAGATGTTAATTAACAAATTACAAATCAGGAAATTAACATATTTTGGAGAATTAGGCGAGAGAGAACGATTTAATGACGAGTTATGCTTGATATGAGTGAAGAGTTGGGGGTTGATAGGGGAAGTTGATTGATTGATTGATGAGTTCGGCACTAACACCAACATACCACCTGAAGAAAAGTGTCTTTTGGTGTTTGTGACTGGGGCTGAGGCTGAGGCTGGTGCTCGGCATGCACGTGATTGATAATCTGCCACAGAGTGTCATCCATATTGATATCCCATATGTTAGCTGAATGGTCATCTCTTACCTCCAACGGCTGATGGAATTGCTGATGCTGCTGTTGTTGCTGCTGCTGCTGCTGCTGCTGATCAGCGACATCAGCAGTGACCACTTCCATGTCATCGAACAATCTCGCTGACGCTGATGATGTTCCCGTCTCATTCAGTTGACTGGGCAAACTGCTGGCATTCGGATTGGGATTTGAAGTGGGCGAATCGTCGCTCATCATGAGCGCCTGCTTCAGCTTGGCATCCATCTCGAGATTGACGCTGCTCGGCAAGCTGCCGCCTTCGCGCTGTCTCGCCGACACGTTTGTGTTGCTATTGCTGTTCTTGATTTTCTTGCTCGTCAACGACGCGGCAGCGTTTTGGTTGCCGCTGCTGCTGCTGCTGCAATTGTTTTGCTGCTGCTGTCGTCGATTGGCGCGATTGCTGCCGCCACCCAGCTGATAATCACAGTTGAAACGTTGTGTTGCTGCCGTTGCCGCCGCCGCTGACGTCGTTGCCAGCTCGCTGCGATGCGCCGCCTCCACCAAATCCTGCAGAGATCCGCCCTGCTTATGACGTTGTGTTCCCGATCGATCCCGATGATTTGTTGTATAGCTGTTGCTGTTGCAATTGCTGTTGCTGTTCTGCGCTGCAGCAAAGTTGCTAGCGCTGCCAACGCTGCTGCTGTGGTTGTGGCTGTGATGATAGATGCCGCTGGACGTTGCTGCTGCTGCGGATGCGGCGGATGTGTTGCGTGCTAACGAGTTCTTAATGGCACGATAAGAGTTCTCCTCGTCGTACTCAGCCTTCTTGAGCATTTGCTACACAAGTAAAAGACATTTTATAACTATATTATTACTATTAGTATGATAGACTTCAATACGCACCAGGAAACGCTCGCTTTTGTTTTTCCTGTCGCCAGGATTGCGATACCAATAAGCTTCCTCGAGTAGCTTCTTCAACGATGCGTCGTCGAGATCATTGAAGTCGCTGTCCTCCCACGTATCGTATTTTGTCTGCAATTTGTTCGGTTACAATCAATTCATCTTCTCATTCTTCTTCTTCTTCTTCTGCTTCTGCTTCTAGCGGCGGCGTTTTCGTGCTTAACCTCACAACGCACACGCAACTTTTGCGCGCTTGCAAAATGAAAAGTTAATTTTAGGAGGCGAAGCGGAGCTCAGCTCTTGTTGCGCTTTAACTAACAATTCTAGTTCACTTCACTTTTTATAGCAATTGTAATTAACAAATTCAATTCCAATGCGTGTGCGGTTCAAGTTTCCGACCACAGAAAGAAAACAAAACGTTCCAAGATAAACTTATGACAATTTTGCGGTTTCTACCACCAAAACAACAATCTTATGCAAAGTAAACTAATCAAAAAAAATAAATAAATAAATAAATACTTTAAATGGAATTTGTTTTCTTATTGAATTGTTCTTGTTTTTGGTAACGGGTAACGACGCGTTCGGCCCGCCGATCTCAACTCAGAATCAGAATCAAAAGCGCATCAAGAGTGGAATGGAAGGAGCAGATAACGGCATTTATCCAACGCCGCTTCCAGTGCACGACAGGGAACGAGCGAAAGAGTCAGCATTAATTCTGGGCTATTGCCGCTGTTGTCGTTCTCGCATGGCCCAAGTAACGGGACTTCGTCAGCAGTATGCAACACTTATGCGCAAAACACACACACACACACACACACACACACACACATAAACAGACATTTCTAAGCACAAGACAAGAAGAGAAGTAAAAGAAAACAAATTCGAAACGAAAGGAAACGAATTGAAATTACTGCGCAAGTTAGTTACTCAAGTGTGGACAATGAATGTTGTGTGTAGTAAAGACAGCAAAAAAGGGAGCAAAGGAAAATAATAAGAAATAATCTGAGCTACATGACGTACATATTTTGTTAGCTGTTGTTGTTGTTAGTATTACTGTTGTTGTTAGGTGCACGTGCATGTGCAAGCGAGATGGAGAGTGATAGAGATGAAAAAGCTGTCGATATTTATAGAATATTTTCGAGCGATTTTATTGGGATGTGCAATTGAAGAAATATCAAACGCGAGATATGACGTGCGAATCTGTCATAACAACAAAATAAATAAAATAAAATACTACGTATGTATATTGTACACACACATCACTGCACTTACACTAATACAATATTCACGTTTGCTTGTGTGCGTGTATTGCGTAGCATCGCTGCAAATTTCAGTTGGGAACGGGAAACGGCAAAACCACAAACACACTCACACACACACTCACGTATAGCTAGCATGCTAAGCAACAGTCGCTTTTTTTTGCTTGTTGCGTAGAAAGTTCAAGCTAAACAATCATAACTAAAGTAGCAACGAACTTAAAAGAAAATGCTACAACGATGGGAGGAGGGGAGGGGACAAGCCAAGAACACATTTGAAGCAAGCGCAACAAGTCAAGCATGCTCGACAGTCAGACACCCTAACCTACGCTAACAATTTTCGGTAAATGGCAGAGCGTATAATTATAAAAAAAAAAAACTTAACATATACATAAGTTCGAATTAAATTCTAAGCTACACATAATAAACACTAACAACAAAAATATATATAAGATACACATAATAAACAATAATAACAAAAATATATATAAAATAAATTCTTAAATGTTTAATAATAAAATTGGTTTTAAATTTGTCTGTTAAAATTTAACTTTTTTAAAAATCTTTCTGATTGGTATAATAATAATACTTCTTTACTAATATTTTAATATCAATAATAATAACATACAACAAAAAAAAAATTAAAGTTTGAAAATTCTACATGTTCAAATTCCGATCGAAAGCTTTCTGATCATTGTCGAATAATAAAGAATTATACTAAAAACGTTTGCAATTATTTTGTTGAGGGAAGAAAAGAAACAAAACTGCCTAGAACTGGCCACAACAGTATTGTGAACATATTTAATAGCTCTAGCTTATAAAGTCTCTGAGATTGACAGACGTTCCTTTATTGCTGATTAGGAATACAGAATACATATTGCTTGGGGGAGGGGGAGAGGTTGTTGGAGCTACCTTCTGCAGTCAGTTACATGCACCAAGTTATAAAACTTCAGTCAGCGAAAGAACTTGATTAGGTCTTAAAAGTGCTACGCAGTTGCCAGCATTGTGTGGCGCAACAGTGTTGCATGCGTTGAGTTGGTATTGAAAAGGGGGGTTGCAAGCAGGTGGCGCTGGTGGGGTAAGTGAGGCGGCATTACAAACCTTTTTCTTTTTCAGACGCTTGCCCACATTCTGGTCATCTTGTGTCTTGCCCTTGGTGGTGGCGCCGCCGCTGCGTTGATGCAGCGCCGTCGCCGTGGCAATCACATCCGTCGCCGGCTGCCCCATGACGCGCAACAGTGGCGTCAACTTCAAGCTTGTTGTTGTCGCCGCCTCATTACTGCTCTCGACTTTTGCAGATGGAACTAAATTGTTGGCCGGAGTCGGACTTTTCTTATCACAAGCCACATGATGATTTTGGCAGAGATCGGGAACTGCTGTGCTCACCAATGTGGCAGTTGCAGTTGCATCTGGACTGCTGTCATTGCTGCTGCTTTCGCTGTTGTTTGTTAAAGCGGTGCTGCCACTTGCGGTGTTGGCGCTGCCATTTGCGCTGTTGTTGCTGCTGCTGCTGTCGTTGGCTGGATGCTGCTCCAGCTTCACATTGTGCGACATCAAGGTGGTTAACTGCTCCTGGAAATAGGGCGTCGGTGTCGTCTTAGTCGATGTCGTTGTTGTTGTGCTCTCACTCAACGTGCCAGCGGCAATCGACACAATGGGCGTATCCGGTATTATCGCCTGGATTTTAGTTACTAGACTCGCTAAATCGTTATCGCTGCTACTGCCTGTTGCTTTGGCCTTGCTGCTGCTGCTGATGTCCTGCTGTGTCCTGGATATGGTTGTGGTGGATGTTGATGATGATATAGATGAAACACCAATTTGTTCATTGTTCATCTTTTCGTGGCATATGATAACAAACAACAAAATGCCATTCAAATTAAACCTGCGGCACAAAACAAAAGCGGAGTGAAGAACAACAACAATCATTTATCTTGCTCTCACTTACCAGCTCCGATTGCGGATGTCCTAGAACAAAAAAAAAAAAAAAACAGCTGTCAAGGCCGCCGCGCGGATTTTAGCCGCCGCCGCCCAACAGAGGGCGCCTCTGCTGCCCACTAAGCTTGCTCTTGCTCTTCTGCTTGTTTTCGCTCTCTCGACTTTGTCGTCGTCTGCTGCTGCTGCTTCTTGATGTTGTTGTTCATGTGTTGCCCAAAAATTGCAGCAATAAGTTGTTGTTGTTGTTGTTGTCTGGCGTAATTATGTTTTTCACGTTTGTATTTAATTAGTATATTTCGACCACGCACTGTTATTGTTGTTGTGTTTAGCTCCAACTGTATTTAGTTGTTGTTGTTTTGTTTCCGTCTTCTGTTGTTGTTCCCCTTATTATTTGTAAGTTGAGTTTTTGTTGATTTTCTCTTGAAGCTTTTCATTCAATCCTTTAGCTTTTCTACTCATCAATTGCGTGCAGCGAGCTCAAATTGTTTTGTCACCAACAACAAATCCGCCTGTCGCAACATTCTCACATTGTCGAGCTGCTTCCAGTCTGCAATCATTTGTTGCGAAAACAAAAAAAAAAGATGATAAAAATAATGCGAATAAAAATCATTTCGCCTTTTCTACCAAAGCCGCGCACAATATTTGCCAATAGAGATGGGCGATATTTGCATGCGCGCCCATCTCAAGTGGCCAAGCGGAGTCGTGTTATTTCTTTTCGCATCTCTAGATGTCTAATGTTACTTTCAACAGCTGCAACTTTTGTAGGCTACGCAAAAAAACACAATTGACCAATTGCGGATTCTTTTTTCCAGATCCGAATTGCGTTGCGTTGCGTTGGCAGCCCTGGCAGCCTGTTGTCAGTGGCAACACTAGCGCAAACACGTCATTTTGCCACACAGTTGTTGTTGTTACTATTCGCATGAACACACGGATATACAATACACACACACACACACAAGCACAGCGTGTGTGAGAGGGAGAGAGAGCGGGAGAAAGAAAGGGGGACTCAGCAACATATACATATGTGTATATGTGTATTTGGTTGCGTTTTAATACGTCTAGTATAACTCTGCTCACTTTGCACTTTCAAATTTGTTAATTTGTTTTTTTACACACACACACACGTACGCAGCAGTTGCTTATGCAGCGCTTCTAATACTACATACTACACACACGCATACTCGCACACACATGTATGCATGTATGTATGTACATTTTTCTGACCTTCTCCTGCTGCAGCACACATAGCGAGAAAAACACACATTTTGCATTGGTCCGGCCAGCGTTAGCACATAAATGTTTGCTTAACACAATCAATGCACATTAGTTAATCAAATCAATTGCGAATGTTCGGTATTTGCGTTGGATTTTGCACATGAAACGTCAAAAATTCGGAAAAGAACGAACACTTTTTAAGAGCGCAGTTTGTTTTGCTTTGCAACACTGTTTCGCTCGCCTTACACAGCACTGTCTCTGTCGTCGATTGTCCTCCGGGTATCGAGTAGACGCGCGGGCTCTGTTAAATGCAACCCTGTTACGTGCAAGAAGCGCAGTATTAACGGCCCAATAACCAGAACACCAAGTTTTATGTGTTACTTATAATAATATTTCATACGTATACAAATAAATAAATGTTTACAACAATTCGTTATTTTAATTAATACCATTATTTTGAGTATCGTGTTCTAAATGAAAGAATATCTATAAATATTTAAATACACAATAATATTAGTGTACTATTTTAATTAACAGTATACACAGCGCGCGTGCTGTTAATGTTAACTAACAGCTTGTCGCAGCTTAACAGCTGCGTGCGTTAACATTAACATTCGTCTGCAGCTGGCTTTGTCGATAGACGCTTTCATTTCGATAACTCTTTAGCCGCGAGCTGCCGCAGCGAATTAACAAAGTTTTGCGTTGCAGTTAGCATTAATTAAATGTGTTAAAAATGAAAACCAAATACGAGTTCGACGATGATGTCGCTTCCATATGCGAGTCCACGGTAAGTGCGCAGTATTGCACATATTGCAAATACCAAATATTCAAGGCGAATGCAAGTGAACCTTTCTGTCTTTCTCTTCTGGTCTCTTCTCTCGCTCGCACCCTGAATGCACCACGTGCAACTTGCAATTTTTACGCTTTTGTTGCTAGGCTGCATTGACCGAAGGCTGCCGCTTGTCCGTGCGCATGCACAAGACCGACGACTGGCCGCTGGCCGAGATTGTTAGCATCAAGGAGCTGGATGGACGTCGCCAGTTCTATGTGCACTACGTTGATTGTGAGTATCTCAAAATACAGAATGTGGTCATCAGTTATTGTGTTTCGTTTGACAGTTAACAAGCGTCTGGACGAATGGGTCAATGAGGATGATCTGGACACGCGTAAGGTGCAGTTTCCGCGTCGCGATGGCCCCCAGACGGGCACCAGCACCGGCGTCACAACGCCCAAGCGTCACCATTCGCTGGCCGGCAGCGTTTCGCGTCCTACGTCGCCGCAATCGCAGTCGCAGTCGACACCCAGCGTGTCAGGTGGCGTGGGCGTGGCCGGTGGCGGCATCGTAGGCAACAACTCACTGGGCGGCAGCAGCACCAATAACAGCAGCAGCGCCAACAATAATGTGGAGCTGGTAAACAGCAATGTGTTTGCGGCTGCGTTGCAGAAGCGTTTCAATCGTCGTCGCAAGCAGCACGGCACACATGGCAGCCAGCCCACAGCTGCAGCAGCGGCAGCTGTTGCCGCCCAGCAGGCTGTCACTCCACAGTCGTCGCTGCCACAACAGCAGCAGCATCCACAGCAGCATCAACAGCAGCCGCAGCTGCCGCCGCTGCCGCAAACACCGCAGACGCCACAAACACCGTTGCATGTGACCGGCGACGCTGCGGGAATGTTGCCAAGCGGCGAGGATGGCTCACAGGATGGCAAGATTGCCACGCCAAGACAATCAGGCAGCATGGTTACCCATCAGGACGATGTGGTGACGCGCATGAAAAACGTGGAGATGATCGAGCTGGGACGCCACCGCATCAAGCCGTGGTATTTCTCGCCATATCCGCAAGAATTGTGCCAGGAGAGCTGTATTTATATTTGCGAATTCTGCCTCAAGTACTGCAAGAGTCGCAAGTGCTTGGAACGTCATCTGTCCAAGTGCAATTTGCGCCATCCGCCGGGCAATGAAATCTATCGGAAGAACACAATTTCCTTCTTTGAGATCGATGGCCGCAAAAACAAAGTCTACGCCCAGAATCTTTGTCTGCTGGCCAAACTGTTTTTGGATCACAAAACTTTGTATTACGATACGGATCCGTTTCTATTCTACATTATGACCGAATTTGATTCGCGTGGCTTTCACATTGTTGGCTACTTTTCGAAGGAAAAGGAAAGCACTGAGGACTACAATGTCGCTTGTATCCTAACTATGCCGCCGTATCAGCGCAAAGGCTACGGCAAGCTGCTCATTGAGTTTAGCTACGAGTTGTCCAAGTTTGAGGGCAAAACGGGCTCGCCAGAGAAGCCGCTGTCCGATCTAGGGCTGCTCTCGTATCGCTCCTACTGGGCGCAGACCATACTCGAGATACTCATCAGCCAGAATCCGAGCACAGATGGCGAGAAGCCCACCATAACCATAAAGTAAGCGAGATAATTGCCTCAGCTACAAAAGTCACAAACCACAATTTGCTTTGTTGGTGACTATTATTACTACTTAAGTTGTATCATATTAATCTATTGTATTGTTTGTCTACAGCGACATTTGCGAATGCACCTCGATCAAGAAGGAGGATGTGATCTCCACCTTGCAGAATTTGAATCTCATCAACTACTACAAGGGACAGTATATTGTGAGCATCAATCGGGATACCATTGAGCAGCATCAGCGTGCCATGCAGAAGCGCAAGATTCGCATCGATTCCAAGTGCCTGCACTGGACACCCAAAGACTGGTCCAAGCGCTCCAAGTGGTAAAGAAGCAGCCGAGAATCTTTTATATCTTCAGTTCGTTGTCGACAACTAATTCTTTTTTTTCTGTCTTTTTCATAGAATGCGTTGCGCTGTTTTGACT
Source organism: Drosophila formosana (assembly GCA_035045625.1). Lineage (NCBI taxonomy): Eukaryota > Metazoa > Arthropoda > Insecta > Diptera > Drosophilidae > Drosophila > Drosophila formosana. Next base: position 1,284,202 of record JAWNOW010000143.1, on the reverse strand, counting down.
GCTACTAACTATATAATCGTACCCCCACCGAAAGTACAATAAACGATTGCTTGCCTAACACGCTTGGTAGCCGTCGTCTTCATCCATTCATCAATCGCAACATTCATCAAAGAGCTTGATCTTGATCTTCAATTCTTGAATTTTCAAAATGTTCCTTAATTAAATACATAAATTTGTTTAATAATATATATAATGGCTTGCAATTATTTAACTATATAAGTAGGGAAGTGTTTATGACGCCTGCGAATTCTTGGAGTATTGATCCATCGCCACCAGCGTCGCCGTCTCAAACTTGGTCTCCACGATGTCCAGTTTGTTGCAGACTTGGTTCAGTGTCTCGCAGTTCTCGGCAAAGTTCTGCTGATGCTGCGCCAGCTGGATGCGTCGCTGGCCATGCTGCTGCTGCAGCTGCCGCTTGCATTGCTCCAGGACACGCTCATCCAACGCTGTGGGACGATTTGTTCTCGCAATGATTGAGCTAGATTTGTTTAACTTGGCGCTAGTGTCACCGGCGTGGCTGTCGTCGATCTGCGTTTGCGGCTCCTGCAGCGCCTTGCCAAGTAGCACTTTCTTCTGGAATTGGGCGAGACGTGCGTATTCCCGACCATAATCCCGCTTGGCGTCCTGATAGATGCGCATTTGCTCCTCCACCTGACGATGGATTTCCTTGCGTTCGTCACCGTGACGCTTGATGGCCTCTAAGTGCAGCAAATACTCGATGTCGTCCATCGTGTTGCTGCTGCTACAGGCTGGCGGTGTGGCATCCATTGCTTTGTGACAACAATTGGCGGCTAACGAAATTATATTTTTTGATTTTAGACGCAACTCCAAAGCTGCCTATCGATAAGTGGGTGCAATAGTTGACAGGATATCGATAAGTGAGTATCACTAACGTTTTTGATATGTTTAAAATCGGTAGCTATTTAAAATTTTGTGTATGAAATGTGTTACTAGTGAATAGTGTTAACTTTAAGTGAGCTAAAGCTTTGCAGCTATTTTTCTCTTAAATTATATGTTTAAGCTGAGCACTTGTGACGTCACAGCTGACCACGAAATTGCGATAGTTGTTGCGTGCGCTTATCGATTGCTTGTACAATCTGTTAGCTATGTATATTAAACGGTATATTATTTATTTACGTTTACTCTAACTCTAGTGGTACCCAAATAAGTATTTAACGGCAATAAGTACAAACCAATGGCCCAAATTATGCTGCTGAAATTGATGAGTGCGATATTTGTCAAGTGCAGGTATCGATAGGCGGTGTGCCAGTGCAATCGCTGTTCCTTCTCTATTAAACACGTGTGGCCGGCTGATTGTGAATTGAATAGAACGTTTGCTCTGCATTTTTATTGTTTATACACATTGAATACTATTAGCTGATGGCGCGTGGCAAGAAACAGAATCCCTTTGCGGCGCGCAAGCGTCAAAAACGCGAAATCGTAATGCACAAATTAATTGTAACCCATGAAAAAACTTGTTGATTGTAACGTGTTTCTGATTTGTTTTTAGGGAAATCCGCCGGATCGTCGCTCGGAACCGTACAAGGAGATTGAGCGGGACAACGCCTGCTTCATCAAGTACTACCAGCTGCAGCGCATCTGCGCCAACGAGCAGGAGTGGCAGGAATTCCTCACCAAAATACGCGACAATTTGCCGGTCACATTCCGGGTGACGGGCTTCAAGGACGAGGCGAAGGCGCTGTTGAAGATCATTGAGACGCAGCTGTTTGCTGAATACGTGCGCGGCGCTGCCGAATTGAATGGACTGCCTGTGGAGCAAGTGGAGCGTCCGCTGTGCCTGCCCTGGTATCCCAACGGCATGGCGTATCAATTGAATTTGACGCGCAAGGACATTCGACGCTCCGAGTCGATGCATCGCCTGCACAACTTCCTGATTGTGGAGACGGCAGCGGGTAACATTAGTCGGCAAGAGGGCGTCTCCATGATCCCGCCCGTGGTGCTCGATGTGCAGCCCACGGACAAGGTGCTGGACATGTGTGCGGCGCCGGGCTCGAAGACAGCACAGCTAATTGAGGCGTTGCATGCGGCGCCGGAGCAGCACAAGATACCGCCGGGCTTTGTGCTCGCCAACGATGTAGACAACAATCGTTGCTACATGCTGGTGCATCAGGCGAAGCGCCTCAATTCGCCTTGTCTGCTCGTCACCAATCACGACAGCAGCTTCTTTCCCAATCTGCTGCAAAGCGACCCCTCGACTGGGCAGAAATCCGTGGTGAAGTTCGACAAGATTCTGTGCGATGTGCCCTGCTCGGGCGATGGCACGTTGCGAAAGAATCCCGACATCTGGATGAAGTGGAACCTGGCCCAGGCTTATAATTTGCATGGCGTGCAGTATCGCATTGTGCGTCGCGGCGCCGAGATGTTGGAGGTGGGCGGACGTCTCGTGTACTCCACGTGCTCCATGAATCCCATTGAGAACGAGGCGGTGGTGCAGCGCATCATCAAGGACTCTGACGGCGCCCTGGAGCTGGTGAATGCCACACAACTGGTGCCGGGCCTGATATACAATCCCGGCATGACGCATTGGCAGCTGGCCACCAAAGAGGTGGATTCGGTGTTCAGTAAATTTGACGAGGTGCCCGAGAGTTTGCACACAATCATCAGGCCGGCGATGTTTCCGCTGCCCGCCGACGAAATGGCCGCAATTGGCATTGAGAAATGCATGCGCATTCTGCCGCATATGCAGGACACGGGCGGATTTTTTGTGGCCGTCATTGAGAAGCGACGTGCGCTCAGCTTCGAGCAGAACGACGTCAAGGATCTGGAGCAGCAGCCGGCAAAGGAGGAGAAGGAAACGCCAGCTGGAGAGAAGCCAGAGGAGCAGAAATCGGCGCCATGGGGACCACAGCGCAAGCGCCGTCGTCTGCAAGGCTTCAAGGAGGATCCGTATATATTCTTTGGCGAGGACGATGCCGACTATGCATCCCTGAAGGAGTTCTATCAGCTGGACGACAGCTTCAACAAGCGTTGTCTGCTCACACGCTGCCAATCGGACCGCAAGAAGAACATTTACTACTGCTCCGAGGCCATACGCGACCTGGTGCTGAACAACGAGCACAACATCAAGATCATCAACACGGGCGTCAAGACGTTTGTGCGCTGCGAGAATCGCCACACACAGAATCCCTATCGTCTCGCCCAGGAGGGTCTGCAGACGTCCAACGGCTACATTGGCAGCTGTCGCCGCATTCAGGTGGAGCGCGAGGATCTGGTGCTCCTGCTCAATTGCACCGATCCTACGAAGCCGCCGTCGACGCACGAACTCAAGCAGGTGACGCAGGATCGCTGCAAGGAGTTGTGTAAGTCTCGATCTCGATCTCCATTCTCTTTATTTGTTTCATATCAATTATTATTATTATCAATTATTGTATTGTTTTGAGACATTGATTCAAATTTCATATGGAGAACAATATTTAACTATTTTACAGTAATAATCTTGCATCGATAATTTCGCAAAAAGTGCTCGTTATTATTGTTTATTTTTGGAAAATTGAAATTTAATAATTGATTCAAAATTTGTATTGTATTGCAGGCGTGGGCAGCTGCATTCTCAAGTACGTGGACGAGACCTTCACGCTCTTCATTGTCGGCTGGCGCGGCACATCCAGTTTGCGCGCCTACGTGGCCAAGGATGAGACCGTGCACATTCTGCGACTGCTCGGTGCCGATGTCAGCAAGTTCGAGATAAACAAATACGAGAAGGCCAAGGAGGCAGCAGCGGCAGCTGAAGCGGCTGAGGCAACCGAGGCCAATGGTGCAGAGCAGAAGGAAGACAAGGAGGAAACAACAGAGGTGGAGACGGAACAGGTGGCCATGGAGGCCTGATGGATGCCCAAGACGACGTTGCAGTATAGCATTTAATCCTTAAGCATAATTATCATCATTTCCTTTTGTATCGAATGTTGTGTGATCCTTAAAAATTACAAAACGATCTTTTGTTCAAACCCTCTGACCACTTTGCTTCTACTATTTGGGATCTAAATCACAGCAAAGTATAGCTGTATAATATTTAGGTTTTAGATTACCATTACAAAGCATCTCGAAATGTTTGAAATCTATCGTACATAGCGATCTTTGCCAATGCTCTAATAACTAGCGACTTTCGACTGTCGAGCATTTAAAGTATGTATTTAAATTGTTGGTAGATGTTAAATCATCGAATTTCTTTCTTCACGGGACACATTCCATGTTTTATTTGTAGGGGGAGGCCAAAGTTTGAATATTGATTGATGGAAATATTTCTATTGGGCATTGAAATCAGTTAAACGAAATGAATATGCCAATATATAGCAAGCAGTCCTAAAAAAGATATTCAACTACATGAAATGGAAATTTCAGAATCATTATTAGAATTAATTTGGAATTTTGAATCAAATATCCATAAAACAAGTTGCTGAGGCGCTTATTATTATTATTATTCGCTGATTAATATGCTGACCACGCCAAGGCCAAACTATCGATTTTGCTGAGCTTTCGCTAATTTATCAGAGCTGTCAATTGTAAACATTTTAACGACAACTTGATCTGTAGCATAGATTGATGACTTTTCAATGCGTTTGCCCAAGAGAATAACAAGTTCCCGATGTTTGTTATAAAATGTTACATTTATGTTTTATTATTTAGTTTTTTTCCCAGTATAAATATCATATATAAAGTATATAAAAAAAAGTTCATTAAAAAATTACACATACTCTTTTTTGTCTTTTTTTTTGCATTTCTCTTTTTTTTTTTGTGTGTTGTGTTTGCTTTAAATGGTTGCTCATGTTTGCATTTATCTCAATAGTTAATTTAAATTATTTTCTTTTTTCTCATGTTGTTTTAAACGTTGCATGCGTTGTGTGTGTCTTTTAAAAAGTACATAGAAGATTTAAAAAGTATGTGTTGTAGTGTGTATGTGTTGTGTGTATATTGCATTGTGTGTTTTACTTTACGAATAAAGGGAATTTCTTTAAGATTATGCAAGAGTGTTGTTTACAGTAGGAATGAGCTTTTATGTTGTATTTATTCTGCTGCTGCAATAAAGAGAACAACTTGGACAAACAACATTCGTGTCATTCGTCATGACGAATGACGCATGCGCAACATTTGTTTGGATTTGGATTCGGATTTGGTTGCAAGTTGCTGATGTCGTCTTGTTGCCGTGGAACGTTTCGTGTTTATATCGCTGGCTGCTTCTCCTATTACCTGCTACGTGATCATTTTACTCGTGAATCAAAATCAACAAACAAAAAAAAATAAATCATAAAAAATCATATGTACGATAAAAAAAAAAACTAAGCAAAAAAATAAGAAAACACTGACTGAGAGCCGGGGGGAGGGAGGTTGTAAAAAGAGTGAATGAAGTGGAGTTGAGTGAGTGAGTGAGTGAGATAGAGATAGTTAGCAAATTGTTGCGATTGCTGCTGGCTGCTCTTCTTCTTTATTATTATTCTCTGTCTCTCATCAGATTTTGTCTAGGCCTGCTTCTCGGCCTCGATGACCTCCTTGGTTGGCAGCACGTTCTTCTCGTTGGTCTCGGTGTGCTTCAATTTTTTCGCATCAAAATTCTCGATGCCGGCAATAAATTGATTCTTCTCCTTCTCCTGCTCAATTGCTGCAAATATAAAGAGTGCGGGAGAGAGAGATAGAGAGAGGTTAGATTGTTGACAATGTTGCAATGTCCATAAATGCTGCGCAACTCGTTTCTTCTATTTTCCTTTTAGCCACATGGCCAGCCGCATGGCAGCTGGTCAACTGTGGTCTAGTCTACGCACCTTCTTTATCGGGCAATGGATTCTTCTCATTGGTCTCCGTATGTTTCAAGTTGGTTTGATCGAATGCCGTGATACCCTCGATAATCGACTTTTGGGTCTTCTCGGCAGCCACATCTGCAAATGACCAATTTATTGTTAATGTTATATTTAGTGATTATAAATTCCATTAATTTTTTTTTAATTATATTATTAAGCAAGACTATTAACCATCAATCGTAAAGTAAACCCCCAGGCTTCTATTTTTTATTATGGACATTTTTTTTTTAATTTTTAGTCGTGATAAAATTATTGAGAAATAACTTGGTTTTTTTTTACAATCAATCATAATACAAAATCAGATTCATAATAAATAACATTTACGTTTTGAAGCATAATTTATATTGATTACTGTTTTTTCTATATTTAGTGGTTATAGATTGGTTTCCTCGATATTTTACTTATCAAAAATGCAATTCGTATATGAATAAAAAAACAATCTTACCTTCGGCGGTGGGCAAAATGATTTTCTCCTGAGTGCTAGCGTTCTTCAGTTGCTCCGTATTGAAGCCCTCCAGTTGGCTCTTCAGGTTCTCGGCCACCTTTGGCAAATCCTTGAGTGCTGGTGCTGGGGAAGCCATCTGCAAAAATCGAAAAGAAAATGAAATCATATATAATGGCAGGTTTAATAAAAGGTAAACATTTCATTCAATTGCTATTTTTTATATTTTAAAGCTATAAGATCTGCTAAATAAATTAAAATTCGTTATAATTAAGCAATCTATCTATATATCGAATATTGTAGATGGAGAACCGTTAAAACTTTCAAAACAAGATTAGTAATCAAAAACAAAAGTCCGGATATCGATAGCGCAAAAGGGGCAGTGACAGTCACCGCAACATCTCTCTCTTCCTCTCTCGCTTTCTGCGTGGCTCTCGATAAAGCGGAAATGCGAATCGATAACACAAAGCGATTACATGCAACACAAAGAAAGACGTTGACGCTTGATTTCAATGGTGAGCAACGACAACGACAACGGACGTTTTTTATTATGAGATTTCTCATAGCGATTTGCTTATTGATTAAGAAATAAAACACAAAGCACAAACAAACGCACACATTGGATGTGTATGTGAATTTTGTCATTCGATTTTTGGATGAGTCATGCTCGTCACAGCAAGGACACACATACATACAGAGGCCTATTAATGTGTGCGTGTGAGTGTGTGTTTGCTATCGCCGCAACCAGCAGAAATACGAGAGAAAGAAGTTCAGCGAACCTACCGCAGTAACAGCAACAACAGCAACAACAACAGCAGCTGCGCCGAAGCAGATTAAATTCCAATTGGACAAGCGAGTTATTGTACCGTTATCAGAGAGCCGTCGCAGTAAACTGCATTTTATCACGTTTATTTTTAGTTGCAAATTAACCAAAAACAAACTCACTTCGTGCCTTTTGCTACTTAAATTGAAAAGAACATTTACACACACACACCTCAAAGCTCTTCCCGTTCTTTTTGCTTATTTTCAAAGTAAGCGCTTCATTACCGATATCGATAACAAGTGCATACAACAACAGTTAACCGGCCATGTGCATGCGTCTGATTTTGTAGCTAGTAGAAAACGTTACAAGGCCGGCAACCGCGCCAAAAAAAAAAATACGTATATTTACTTATACTGCGTACGTAGTAAAGCAGAAAGAAAATACAAAGCTACGTTTAATGGCCATATATGGACATTAAGGCGCGCCTAAAACGATCGATCGCTAGCTGCAGCGGCAGCCGCAAGTCGTGCTTTGGCAGCGCAGCCGATAGTGGCAGCCGATGATTGGCCGATGATTAGTAGTGACACAGCGACAACGACGACGACGACGACGACGACGACGACGATGTTTATTTAGTCATTTGGCAACTCCTTTTTGAAACGAAACAAAGGCAAAACACACACACATGCATGCATGCATATACATATGTACATACATATGCACTTATACGGCGAATTTTGTGCTGCTTTTGATTTAGTATTTGAAGAGGGGGCATTGCTGTGAGGGTTGCTTGGAGTTGTTGTTGTTGTTGTTGTTGCCGCCGCCTTGTTTGCCATGAATCAACTTCCAACTTCGAGCGAATTTCGTTCGCGATGAATCATTTTATACGTTGTTCGCTTTTTATTTTATGGCTGTTGGTTGTTGGTCTCAGCCCACACTTTACACGCGCTCCCTCTCTCTCTCTTTCTTTGCCTTCTTTCACTTCAGAGCGACATTTGCCAAACTTCAGTCTTTTGTTTTGTTAATTTTTTATATCTTCAAAGGGGGGAGGGGGGAAGGGGATTGGCGTTGCTCATTTGGCTGGCGCCAGCAAAAAAACGCCAAATGCGCCGTTAGCCAATTTTGACATTTGAAAGCGGCGTCGCAAGCTGAAGTCAAAATGTTGAGAGGAGCCAAAAGGCCGCCGCAAGTGTTGAACAGCGCCAACGGCAAATTGGAGAGAGAGAGCGACAACGAATTTTGTTGTTGCGGGGGCGCAGCGAAAGTCGACAATGAGAAAATAGTGGAGAACAAAAGGAGGAAGACAAATGACAGCCACGTCCGTTGACACCCTGGCAGACAGACTGCTCAACGCGGTAGGGGAGGGGAGGAGGCTTTAAGCTCCTGCCTTGCACACGCACACACACACACATGCACACACATATGCAGTGCACGTCTGGGAGCTGCTGTTGTTGGTGAATAAATTTCATTGTGTGTGTATTGAATTTTAAATACTCAGTTTAGTCATCAACATGTGTGAGTGTGTGTATAACAAATATGTCTGCATTTACTTCGTTCCTCCTTTTTGTTCACCCCTTTCGGTTTGTGGTCGGCGATAAATTAAAATCCAATTGGACATTATTATCGATAACAGTGTCGCTGACTGTGCATGCGCCACGCCCTCGCCTCACACACACTCGCACGCGAATGCAGCTTAAATGCACGTCTGCATGTGTGCCTGTGTGTGTGTGTGAGCACGCGCATACACCGCTGTTGTGGGGAGGATATTAAGCAGAAGCAGCGTCAAACGCCCCGCCCAAGCACCACACACTCGCACACAGATTCAATCACACACACACAGACACAGACATTAAGCAGACGCCAAAACGAAAAACAAAAAAAAAACGCCGGCCGGCAAAGCTTTGGGCAGAGCGAAGAGTAGCGAAAATAACAAAGAAGAAGCTTAAGGCCGTCGACTTAACAGCTGCCCAAACACGAGAAAAAAAAGAAAATAGCTAACGGAGTAAATACAGACAGAGGGAGATGAAGAGGGGGAAACGGGGCCGAGGCCGGCCACAATAAATAATTTATAACAAATGTGAAGAACGCGCTGCCATTTTTTCTTTTTTTTTGCAATGAATGGAAATTGAAGCGCAGCAGCAGAATCCAAGAACAACAACAACAGCGAACAAAAAAACCAGTTGGCTTTGGCTTTTTTTTGCATCATTTTCTTTCTCGCTCTCTTCTGCAGACATTTCTACCCTCCCCCCTGTCCCACATTCCCACGACATTGAAAAGAAGCGAAACGTAGCCAAGAATTGTGAATTAAAAATTAAAAGAAAAAAAAAATAGTGTAAAATTAGCTTAAAGACTCACCTTTTTTAGTGTTTAATTAACGTTTTTAACCGCAAATGTATTGCGCACTTTGTAAAAAAAAGGAAATGCGGGTGGCTGGGTGGATATATATGTATATATATTCAAAAATATATATAGCAGAGTAGTTTAATCACTTGCTAACAAATGACTTGGGCTTTTGTTAAATCGCGAAAGCTTGCAAGCAAACAGAACGACACACAACTTAATACTGCGCGACAAACGGTTCAAATCGCAATCATGAAGGCGTGCAAAACAGAGTGACCGTACATTGCATGCGCAAAATGTTCAATTTTACGAACCTACCTTAATAGCACCAACTTGGTCACACTGCATTCGCACTGCTGCCATTTTGTAAAAGTGGCGCCACTTTTTGAATAGCCTTTTTGTCACAATTAATGTGCAAAATATACTGAAAATACTTTTGCTGACTGAAGTCCATATGAAAATCAATTTGGCTTAAGTGGCACATATACCAAATATACTTTTGTTGATATTTTAAAACGTTACATTTTCGAAAAATTCGAATGTTTAGTTGAGTTTTGTGTAAATTAATTTTAATAAGGCTTGGCATGTTGATGATGTGTATGTACATTTGTGCTTAACTATTGGTTTAATACAATTCTCACTACGCTACGCATAATTCGCCGAACGCAACTCGTTCCACACTCGCTCCATTTCGGGGGGATCGCCAAAGCCATGCGAGGCAATCACATTGCTATAGCTGTCGGGCCCATCGTACGGCAGCTTATGGAAGAGGAATCGCTCACAGTGATGCACTGGAATATGCGCCGTATACGCCACAATGCCCAAGTAAATGTCATCGAAGCGAAACAACGGAATCGTCTGTCCCACAGCGAACATCTTCAGCAGCGCATCACGTGACAAAATGAAAGCGCCCGCCGTCACATACGGGGGCCAACGATCGAATGGATACTCATCCAGCGAGACGTACCATTTGCTGAACTTGTGACGCAGCGGCGTGCTCTCGAACACAAAGCCCGCAAAGAGCTCCTTGTTGTGATGCGACTCGCGTCCCTTGCCCAGAAAGCGCAGCACATTCTTGATGGACACCAGGTAATCGTCGTCGACAAACAGATAAAAGTCGCTGGTGTTGAAGTGCTCGCTAGCCCAGCGCAGTCCCATCATCGTCTTGATCGTATTGTTGAAGTACGCATCTTTGAAATTGGCGCGCAAAATGTCGCCATAATGCTTCGCCTCCACTGCGGCCGCGTCGTGCTCGGCGTCGTCGGAAGCGCCCAGCAGAAAGACGCGCTTGATGTGCACATCCGAGAAGCGCGACTCGTAGCCCCAAGTCTTCCGAATGGCGTGACGACGCTGCAAATTGCCCACGGCGCTCTTCACCAATATCGTTAGTCGCGGCGGCTCCGCAATATTGCGGTTATCTGTGAACGACGGCAACTGCAGATATTCGTAGGCGATGGGGGCGCTCTCGTTGTGCAGGGGATAGTAGTAGTGTCTGTCAAAGTCCAGTTCGCAGAGGTGCGTCAGCAGGCCGAGCAGATCCACCAGCACGATGAAGGGCAGGACGAGTGCGCATTTTAGCAGCAATTTGTAATGCTTTTTTAACATTGCGCGATGTTCGGCGTTAGGGGCAGCACAGCGAACGATAACTCACTGGCACCTGTAGTCGCCCACTTATCTTTAGTGATCTATCGATATCGATACAGCGCAGGGTTGCACAGCACTGAAAAGATCCAATTTGAGAGGATCAAGAAAAAAAAAGTGAAAATAATTTACATGACCTAGGCAGAAATATGCAGAGTGCTGTGGCTGCTAATGATAATTCTTATTGGAAGTTCACTAACAGCTGCAATCGATGTTGATTATCGTTTTGCTGCCTATCGATATTGCAGTGGACCAAAAGCTCGTAAGCTAAAGTGTTACAAATAACTTGAATGAACTTGCAAAATTTACAAAGTGATAACTACAAATAGTAGATACATCATTATATATATTTTTAAAGAGCTTGCAGCCGTGTATATCATCGATGCCGTTCGATGCGTGTTGTAAAACGCCAGCCCAAGTTTAGTTTTCGCGTAGCGGTAAAAAGTGCGGGCAAATCGAGTGCGCGCGAGTTTTGTGAAAATAGTGAAAAGTAGCAAATTGGACTGAATAAATAACTTTCTACAATCCTGGCGAAGCGATCAACAAAGCAAACGACTGCTGGAGCGTCAAAAATAAGTAAGTACAAGCCAATTTTATACATATTGTAGTACGCGCCCAAAACGAAAGCGTTCGGGGTGACTGTCATAGCAATAAGAAGAATAGCGCGCGATAAGAAGAAGAGCTCAGTTTAACATTTGCACAACGCAGTGAAACAAACGAAATTGCGGTAAAAGTATCAAAGAAAATGTCGAGCGAAGCGCCTGCTGTTGTTGCAAGCGGCTCAAAGCTAACAAATGCACAAAAGGCACGCATCGAACGCAATCAGGCGAAGGCGCAAAAGCTGCGCGAAGCCAAACTCGTCTCGCATCCCTACAAAAACATTACCAAGTAAGCGAAATGCAATTCAAATGCAATCAGTGTGTTAATCATAGTGTATAACGATATAGCGGTGCAGCTGGCGAGAATCAGGCGGGTGGCCAGCAAGGCGTCATCAAGGTGCAGGGCACCAAATACATTGACAGCGGCGGCGGATTCCTCCTGGAGCAGCCAGTGCTGCCCATAGCTGGCGCAAGCGATGCCAAGGCAGCGGAGAGTGCGGCCATTCTCGATGATGCCATTGCCATACCCGTGGTGTACGAGGAATGCTTGGACTGCGGCGATCAATACGCCGACTCGTATTTGTTCAACAACTTCGGGCATTCGGTGTGCGACAAGTGTCGCGACACCGAGGATCGCCATGCGCTGATCACGCGCACCGAGGCGAAGGCGGAGTATCTGCTGAAAGATTGCGACTTCGACAAGCGGGAGCCCGTGTTGCGCTACATTAGCCGCAAGAATCCGCACAATGTGCGCTGGGGCGAGATGAAGCTGTATCTGCATCTGCAGGTGCTGCAGCGCGCCATGGAGGTGTGGGGCAGCGAGGCGGAGCTGCTGCGTCAGCACGAACAGCGCGAGGACAAACGCGACATGGGCAAGGCGCGCAAATACAACAAGCAGATGAAGCAGCTGCGCATGGAGGTGCGCAGCAGCCTCTTCACCAAGCAGACGACCGTCGTCCATCAGCACGAGTTCGGCCCGGACACGTACAACGAGGAGGAGGACAATTATACGCACACTTGTCTCACTTGTCCGTACAGCGAAACCTACGAGAAGATGTAAAGCAGATGATTGATTTTTTTGTTTAGAAATTAAGTACTGCATGCTGGGCTGGGCGTCTCTGCTTCTAATGTCAAGCTGCTTTTCACATATGTATATTTAAGTTGTCTAAATAGAGTATTATTAGCGGTAGCATATCACAAGTTGGGCGTGTTTTTTTTTCGGAATGCGATTTTCGGCATCGATTTAAGTAAAGCGCGCAGTCGGCAAGCAGACAAACAGCTGACGATCGATTGCAAACTTTCGCCATCTGTCAGCCGAGTTTGGAAGCTGACTATCGATTTGCATCTGCAGATTTTGAATTTACCGCGCATCATGCAAACCAGCTGATTGGGAGCGAACAGCTGACGCTGCGCGACTATCGATTTACATAATCCGCGAGTTGCCATTCGCAGCGATTGCAGCAACAGCAGACAAAAAAAAAAAGTGTTATCGTGCGACGCCAAGTCGAAAGACCATCACCAAGAACAGCAGCAGCAGCGACAGCAACAGCAACAGCAGCTGAAGCAGCAGCAGCAGCAGCAACAATTTATGATAAACAACTTCGCAGAAGCAGCAAATTTGGACGGCAAGATGGAGGAGCCATCGGACGATGAGAACTTCGAGCCGACGCCGAAGAAGATCAAACGGGACTGGCTCAATAGCTATTGCTACTCGAAAAAGGTCATGGGCATGATGAAGAAAATGGGTTACGAGGACGACAAAGGTCTGGGCAAGAGCAATCAAGGTCGCCTCGAACCCGTCATTGCCGTGCAACAGGATGGACGACGCGGTTTCGGCCTGAAGCTGGACACCGTCCACTGGTCAGCAGGCCAATGGGATCCCAGTTGCGAGGAGCTCAAAATTGTGGAACCTGTGGTGTGGCTGAGTCAGGCCGGGGCAGAGGATTGCAGCTCGTACACGCTGGACCAGCTGATGACGCATCTGGTGATGGGCGAGCGCAAGCTCACGTTGGAGGACGAGACGCAGTATTGCGATCCAGAGATATTGCAGCACATACTCAACGCCAAGACGGTGTTCGACAATCTGAACGACACGGAAATGCGACGCGCCCGCTCACGCTGCAATCCCTTCGAGACGATACGCAGCTCCATCTTCCTGAATCGAGCCGCCGTCAAGATGGCCAACATCGATGCCATGTGCGAGCAAATGTTCACAGAGCCACGCGATCCGGCTGGACAAACGCTGCTGGCGCCCAATGAGCTGCTCTACTTTGCCGACATGTGTGCTGGTGGGTTTTACAAATTGTTATACCTAAGAATTGGGATTCATAGTTGTCTCTGCAGGTCCTGGCGGCTTCTCGGAGTACGTGCTGTACCGCAAGTCGTGGGAGGCCAAGGGCTTCGGGTTTACGCTGCGCGGCGCCAACGATTTCAAGCTGGACAAATTCTTTGCCGCCTCACCCGAGTCCTTTGACGCCTTCTATGGCGACCAGGACGACGGCAACATCTTCGATGTGGGCAATCAGGACTCTCTCAACGCCTACATACGCAAGCATACGCCCGAAGGCGTGCACTTCGCCATGGCCGACGGCGGCTTCTCGGTGGAGGGGCAGGAGAACATCCAGGAGATACTCTCCAAGCAGCTGTATCTGTGTCAGTTTGTCACAGCGCTGAAGATCCTGCGCGTGAACGGCAGCTTTGTGTGCAAGCTGTTCGATCTGTTCACGCCGTTCAGCGTCGGCCTCATCTATTTGATGTACAAATGCTTTCGCCAGATCGCCATCATTAAGCCGAACAGCAGTCGACCCGCCAACTCCGAGCGTTACATTGTCTGCAAGCACAAGTTGCCGCAGACGGAGGCGGTCGTCGAGTATATGGATGCCATCAACAAGCTGCTCAACGAGCAGAGCCAAGCGAGGGACACAACGGATGGGCAGCAGGATGTGCTGGAGATTTACAATCGCGAGCTGATGCACCAGGACGAGCAGTTCATCAACTACATGATCGAGTCGAACAACAGCATTGGCAACGCACAGATTGTGGGACTGCACAAGATTGCCGCCTTCGCGCACAACATGGACCTGAAGGAGTCGCGGCAGTCGGAAGTGCGTCAGGATTGCCTCAAGGCGTGGACGCTGCCCGACAAGTTGCGGCAGGCGCCCGAGGTGAAGACCACCGATCGCCTGCTCGAGGAGCTGCTGCGCGACTGGTCCAATAATCGCGATTGGCTGCACAACGCGCCCGTCGAGCTGAACAGCGCGATGGCTCTGCACAGCAACATACTGAATGTGAACGATTGGCACTTTATGCCGATTGGACGCGGCGAAACAAACATCAATGGCTGCACCCTCTTTATGTGCAAGTCGCGCGGCAATCTGCTGCGCTACACGGATCATCGCAAGTGGGAGCTGGTGGAGACGAATTTCAATGTGCAGCCGCGTTCCATCTTCTTCGGCGAGATCATGTTTGAGTTCAGCGGCCAGGGACGCACCTCGCAATGCGTCTCCGCGCTGCACATTATGGATGCCATTTGCTTGGGCGGCGTCGACATCCGGCGACGACCGTTCCTCGAGCGCGTGAGCATGTGCGCCAAGTATGCGAGCAGCTTGAATAAGCCGTATAAAAAGGATAGCACTTGCGGCGCGATCAGAGCGCGACCCATTTACCGATTGCGCGACATGGGGCGATTCTTTGGCGAGATGCGACAGTACGTGCTGAAGGACAATTCGCAGCGGTTCGGTTATGTGCTGGACGATCAGAAGTTCTTTGTGCCCGGCGGCATTATATTGTTCTGCGAGCTGACGATGAATTTTGTCACCGCCTTTTCGCGGTCGCGCCAACAAATCTATTACTATAATCCAAATACGAAGGAGTCGCTGTTCAAGGAGCAAATCGAAGCGCGTAAATTCAATGAAGTGTTCGCCTCATTTCGCCACTCCTATTCGCGGCGTCTGCTCTGGAAGTGGACGAGCACGCTGCAGGTGGACGAGCAGGCCAGCGAGGAGAATGCCACGATATTGTATCGCAGTCACTTTGAGCACTTTATACGCCGCAAGCTGACGAACTAGAGAAACACGTTCGTTTAGATATTTAAGCACATTTTAACGGGGGGCTGCTGGACAGAGATGAAGAACGTGCGGATCGAGCTTATACTCTCTCCTCTAACCGACTATATATATATAAGTTATATAATATATATATATAGAGCATAATTTTAAGCGAAAAGAAAACTTAGCAACTTTAAGCTCATTCTTCTGTTGTTTATCTTTGAATACTAGTATCTTTTTTTTTAATTTAATTGTATTGCGTCGATCCGCACTAGCATCGCTATAACGTTGTACATTTCCCCCGATTCAACCCAAAAATATTGAACCTAAGCAGAACATATTGCCCATATATTTTACGACATCAAAACTGAATGCCCCCATCTACATAATGTTTAAGTTATTGACACTAAATCTTTACATATTACATATGAATGTATATTTAGCATCAATGCTATGCGACGTTGTTTTTCATTTGTGATTTCTTTCAAACACATTTTATGCATACATATTTTGTCCGATTTACTATTAAAGTTTATAATGAGATCGTGGGAGAGGTGTAAATACAAATAGTACGTTTGTCCGATTGGGTTTGGGAAAAACTCTAAATTCCCCTTAATCTAAGATTAATTAATTAATTTGTCGCTCCCATTCTGTTAGAAAGAAAAAGTAGATCAATTTAATAGTTACATATATTTCACTAACACAATTCGAGTTGGACATTGTCTATCCGCCTTAAAATAAAAATATAATAATGAATATTTTATATGTCAGTCCGATTTAAATGTATGTTATTTAAGTGTTTTAACCCCTTTTCATTATGTATGTATGTATGTACATATAGAAGGTTTTTGTCCGTCTGTTTCTATGCCAACTGCTTCGAGCTTTGCAATGTTTGGTTGGTGGAATGTAAAACTCGGGGAATCCCCAATTTTGCCATTTGCAACTTTAAAATTTACGATGAACGCGCTATGTCTTTGTTGCCTTTTTACATGTGTACATATATGTATTTTCGCTCGGCGTTTGGTTTCAAGTCGTGTACAAACAAATATATTTTGTTTTTGCTTGCACAAATCAAACCCTATTTGAAATAGGATGCAGCAACAATCGATCTTTTTCATTCTCAAGACATTGCGGTGCAAGTAATTGGCCTTTTCACATTCATATTTACATTTAAAAACTAAAAAAATGTGAATATAAAATCAGATAGCGTTGTTAGCGCCTGCATATTCCTTATATACATAGTTACATGTCCGATTGGCATCATGTTGGTAAACCCAACAATGAAATTTCGCCTAGTGGTTATTGCTTCGTCTATAGGAAATATTATGCCATTTTTTTCGTGGAGAACTGTAACATTAAAAATAAGTGAAAGTTGATTTTGATGAGACGAGATTTCAATCCTTCGGCTCAAGTTATATAATGACTATGTTGTCTAGCAAATATTTGTTATCCATTTTCCATTGAGAACTGTAACATAAAATATGAGTTAAAGTGGATATCATTTGAGAGATGGTTCTGTACCAAGTTTATCATCAGTGCCATTATTAAAATAATCATTATCTATGGAGGTGTCCTGGGAATTATTTGTCGTTTTTTTTTATAGAGAACTGTAACATAAAATACAAGTTAGAGTCGATTTAAAGAAAGAGGAGAAGGAGGACTATATAAATTTGCTGTTAGCATGGAAGCTACACTATGTATTGATAATATTGCATTATGATCTGTAGAGCTGTCCTGGCAATAATTTATATTCATTTCTTCCGTTGGAAACTGTAACAAAAAAAAACTATGTTAACGTTGATTTGGAAAAAAGAAAATCAAAATGTCCCCACTGCTCAACAATTATCAAATTATAAAACCAATTATAAATCTGCTCAATCGTCCGAGGTTTAACTGTAACGTAAGATATCGAGTTTATTATTAGCAACATTTTCAGAAACTGCAATTTCTTGCCATTTTATTCTAGAGTAAATGCCAGCGAAATATTCTAGTCCATTCTAGTAGTGGGTCACTTGAGTAGCTTTAGGTTCTTCACATATTTGTGGACCGCATCCTTCACATAGGGTTTGATGGCCAGACAAGTGGGTGTGTTTTCCGGCTGTTCGATCCACAGCTTGTGCTTGATCTCGTTCTCCTTGAGCTTCTCGCTGAGCTTCACCAGCGCCGCCTCATCCTTCGCCTCCAGCACCACCTTGTGCATGTTGTCCAGATCCTTGAGATACGCCTGCGTCTCCTCATCCTCCACGTGGAGACTCATCACCGCCGCCGTCGCATGGCAGCATTGCGCTATCACGGCGCCCAGCGGCCAGTTGAGCGTGTTTCGCAGATCGCTCCGCACCACAATATACTGCACAATGTTGCTCATTCTCCCTCCGTCTGTCCGGTTGTCCGTCCGAGATGCAGTGCGAATTGCAGGCAGTGAAATCGCCGCTCGCCCAGCTGCGTTTCTGACGCAAACAGCTGTTCAGCCGGCTTTAGTGTGACCAGACGCTGCCAAGCAATGGTCACTCTGCGACTTTTTCTTTCGACTGCGCGCGTTTCGATTCAAATATTTAAAAATGTATTTATTTATTAATTATTATTTCTTGTGTACGTGGAAGAATGAAAATGTTTTTAATAAATATATTAAAAACTTTATTATTTTTAACACTACGACTAACGCCAAATTGAAAAGCAATTGAATAGAGAGTTTTCAAGAGACTTTTCACGGTACTTATATTTCGCAAGGACAGATTTTACTAAATTTGTCTTATTACATTTTGTCTTATTCAGTTTGCTTACTATTTATTCTATAATTTGTATATTATACAATTATTTATTATATGACTTTATATAACCAGTAATTTAATAGAGTTAGAGTAGGAATTTATAACAAATCGGATCTTTTATCCTTTCAAATTACGACCGTAATTAATTATTTACCGTTCGGGTTGTACGTCGATAGTTTAGTCAGTCAATCAATGAGTGCAACGAAATGTATTCATTTAAATTTATTTTTCTGTTGTGTAGGTTTATTTTGAAATGTTCAATCTGCGTTTCTAATTATCTATATAGCTTTTAAGATGTACTTGCATTTAATTGAGTTGCTTAATTGTGTTTATTCCTGAAAACGTCTCTTTGCAGTGCTCACTTGAAAATATTGCGGTGCAGAAGTTGTGCAATCGTAAAAGGCAGCCACGGCTTGCTCTTAATTAGTTGACTGTTTTTGGCCTTTCGTCGCCGTTTTTGCCATCGCCTTGTCAGAAACAGCGGATTGCATTTTTGCAGCCATTTTTGCTCAATTAATCACCCAATGGAGCGTCGCAACATTTTTCGAGGGTTGCTCGAACAAAAGGTGTCAAAATCAAAAGAAAACTTGCAATTTATTTATGATACTAACTCAAGGAATACGCTGTAGATTTTAAAAGGTAAGTTTAACGATTATGATTATTTTGACTCCACAACAAATTGATTTTTCCATAGGTTTATCTTAACAGTAAATTACCTCAACAATTAATTGATTCGTGTTAAATTACATTTAAATTAAAATTTTATTTTGAAATTTACACAGAGAAAAAAAGCGTGATAAAGTCAAGGATATATGTATTCTGAAATCGTGGATTTTCTTGAAATAATATTGCTTTGGCTTTTAGAAGATGCAAAACGTTCTCAAATCAATAAAATATTCTTAATTCAAGAATGCTAAAATGTCAGAATTGAACCCTCAAAGGAAGTGCTTGAATTTAGAACTAAATTATCGTATTTAAATTGAGTTGGTATTTTTTAAAAATTTGTACAGTAACATTTGCAACTATATTTTACAAGTGCAAATATTTGACATCCATAATAATTTGATTATTATTATACAATGTGAAGCTTTTGGAGCCACCCTCGCTGCTTAAGGGGGTTGAGCAACGTTTTTGTTTTGGGCATCGACAACAAAAACAAAGAGCAAATAAGTAGTTTATGTGTTGCAATCGCCTCAGCGCGGCTCTGCAACTTTTTGGCGCTGCTTAAAAGGGGTTGAGTGGCAACGTAGGAAGCGGGGGAGGGGGCGGGAGGTGTGTGTGTGTGTGTGTGTTTTTCGGCGCATAGTGCCAGTGACATGCGCCCGTAATTAACGTCCCATTTCGGGTTAGATTATCCATGAATAATTGGACGATGACGATGGTGGAGACTCGACTCGACTCGACTCGATTCGACGCCAGCCCTGAAGTAGGTGCAACCCTGACCTGCAGCGCATGGAGAGAGAGAGGAGTCGGGGAGGGAGCAACTGCAGCAGATTGATGATGGTCTGCAAACAGCAGCTACACTCTCACATACCCGGTCCGGCTGCCCGTCTGTTCAGGGCCACGGCTAGCTCAAAAACTTTGCTAATTGCTTTTTGGCCACATTGGCCAAGGCGCTGGCCAACTGGCAACTGGAAACTGGCAACTGGCAACTGGCTAACGGCAAACGGCAAACGTGCTACGTGCCCCATATAGGCAACAGTTATGGCACCAACAACAGCATCCGAAATGCCATTTGCGCCGTTGCCTGCCAAATCCATTGCATTATTATACCCTTTCCACTGACAAGCACACCGACTACAACGATTCTAATTTAAAAAAAAATAGCGTTTATGGCTTATAACAATTATTATTTTTATTAAAAATTTGATATTCATTTTGGGGTTTTTATAAATCAAGTTCAGGAGTTATGGTGCAACAATAAAATCATAATTGTAGTTCAATGAATATTTCACAATTCTAAAGTATTCAAAAAGACAGTTATAATTTCTGCATTTCCCCCAAATCGAATTAAAAAATAACATTTATTTTACAATTGCTTTACAATTGTATTTAAGTTCAATCTTTTTTATTATACTTTTTTAAATACTTTTCTGAAATAGCAATTATATTTTTTAGTACAAAAAATCAAACTAAAATAAAAACATTTATTGCTGATTATTATTATTTAATCTTTCGATTTATGGTTTACAAAATAAAAAATACCATATCTATAATTTTTCCAAAGTCTTGAATAGAATTCATTGAACAAGCACAATGATTTGAAAATATACAAACATTTTATTGCTTTTATAATTTTCCATTATTGATTGAATTTTTGAGCTGTACAACTCATTTTTGCAAATCGGAAAATAACAAAATAGTGCGTTGACATACGAGGTGAAAACCCTTTTATTGCTATTGACATTTCATTGTTATTAATTTGTGCTTTACTTTTCCTTACAATGTTACATTCATTTGAAGCTTTTGATATCATTTATTTGAACAAAGTTAATTTACATGTTCAAATTGATCTGTTCAACATTTCAACTAACTTTTATTAATTTATCTATTTCAAGTGAATTTATTAAGAAGTTTTCTCTATTCTCTTGTCACTTATTTAAAATGTAGTTGTTAGTTTTTGTTTGTTGTCGTGTTCATTCGACTACTTTTGGCTTTTAGAATTGATCTATCAAATTTTTGTTCTGTGATCATGTGGTTCTTAAAAGCAATAATAATAATTAGAGTTTTTCGTGTAAGTTCAACGTCCTGATTTTATGGATTGATCTTTGAATCTGTACAATTGAAACTGCTCTTCTGTTATCATGTTGTCGTAAATAATAAACAACAGGGTCTTTGCGAGTCGTGTTAACTGGGAAAATCAGTTGGATTTATGCTCATTTATCTTGCTTGTAGCTGTGCATTTAATTGTGCCTTTTTGCGACTCGGCCTACAAATCGCCGAGTCAGCAAAGAATTAATTACGCAGACGCTGAGCGTCAAAGGAAGCAGAACGAACACACACACAGAGAAAGACAAAGAGAGAGAGAGAGAGAATATGGGAGTGAGAGAGAAGGCGAGAGGTTGGGAGTTTGAATAGATAGTTTATCTGCATTTGGTTTGGCATTCCATAAATTTCGCACTCAGTTCTCAATTGTCAAAACAAATTTGCCAAATGTGGCATTCATTCGTTATGAGATTAGGGCACAGTTGCCACATGCCACATGCCACATGCCACAAACACCTCATCCACATCCACATCCACATCCTCATCAGCTGTATGCATAGTGTTCTTTTTTTTTTTTTTGGGGGGGGCATCTACATGTCCAGTTTGGGCTCCCCGGGGTAAGCAGCACATCAGCCCCAGCTGGAGACTTGGGACGTGAATATGACAAAAAAAAAATGGGGGGAGCTGGAGACGGAATTGGGATTTTCTTATGCGGTGTTGAAGAGAGACAGAGAGAGAGGGGGACAGTTGGGCAAATGCAAATGTCATTTTGTGGGCATTCGAATGAATAAACGAAATTAAACGTAAGGCATGAAATACCGCATTGCGAGCAAAAGAGTTTGAATGGCAGCTCAACTAGTCGAGGTCGCCCACAAGACCACGCCCCCCCCACAGCAAAGAGAAACCTTTAGGGGATTCCCCTGGGAGCACACATCAAGCTGACCGTCAATATGGCTGCTGGACACTGCAATCGTCGTCTCAGGGTTGCGAAATTCGCATTCGCCATTAATCAAATTCCTCCGAGCATCGAACACCTCGCTTACATGGTGATCCCCTCGACAACCCTCGCCACCAAAAGGCAATCGACCCTTGGAGCAGCAGGCTCCACAAAGGCAGCCTACACTCCTCTCCACTCGGTCAATAGTTTATTCATAATTTAGTGGGCACTCAATGTGACTACCAAAAAAAGACAACTAATAATTGAAGACTTTTTCTTATTAAGAAACTACCAATTCAAAGAAGAATTTTCCATTACATGATTTACATATTTGTGCAACTTCAGAAACAACAAACAATTATATTAATTTTTATACAAAAAAATAATAGAATAACTAAAGCAAGGGAGAAGCTACTAAGACCATCGACTCATAATCAATTATAACGTTGCATGGATTTGTAAAGATTTTGGAATTTATTTTCAAATTACAAATTTCTATATTCATTTTTGAAATAGTTAATCTGTCATCTTGTTGACAGATATGGAAACTAATAAAGCTGCCTTGAAAGAGAAAATTATGACTTTTCATATTCATGTTTGAAAAACAACAAGCGAAATATATATGTAAATGTGCTGTAATTGAACGAAATTCGGCTCTAGAAAATGTGGGATTGTTTTTAAAACCCATTTTACAGTAATCTGAATATGATTTTCCGCAGCCAAAAATTAATCTTTCTTTAAGTTTGTAAAAACAATATCGCAGCAGAACTCTGTTAATTACTAAACATAAATTAAGAGCAGTTTCTTCAAAACAGTTTTGACACTCACTGGGAGATTTAAGAAAAATACGACGTATCAAAGTTCGTTCATATATTTTAATGTTTGATGAGAACATTAATAATATTTATATATTTTTTTAAATTTTATAATGATGTCTTTACTTGGTATTTTATTAATCAAACAACATAGCTCTGTTAAGCGCTGCAGTTACAAATTTCGGGGAAAATGTGGAGTTATTTTTTAAATGCATATTGAGGTAATACAAGAAAGAATATAATAATCAATTAAGGACAGGAAATTCATGATTTTAATGATTTTTAATAATTTAAAAACTATGTCTGAATCAGGCAACATAACTCAATGTTAAACTATTCAAATTAAATGAACAGCTCAGAATCTAGCTGTAGGAAATGTTGAGTTATTTTTGTAAGATTCGAAAGGTATGGGAAAAGGGCAATAATAGTTGCCAGATAAAGCAAAGATTATAAATAGAGATGGGAGGAGAGGAGAGTGTGGGCGAAGAAGAAGTATCTGCTATAAAGAGCAATGTGAGTCGTGGTCGGGGGGGCAAAAGTCGATGTTGATTGAGGTCATTTGCTGTGGGGCAAACGTGCAGTCGCTTCGTATTAAGAGTTCTGCCAGTGTCAGGACGACTTGTCAGCTGAGGAGCAGTGCTGAGAAGGCAGGAGGATGGTATCGAGGGGGTTGCTGCACATTCGATTAGCGCAGAGCGAGAGCGTGTGGTGGGCAAAACTCGATGAGTTTTATTAGTAAATAATGGCAAATCATTTGCCAGTTGACACTCGTTGAATGCTGAACGCAGGCAAACGAAGGGGCGGTCAGCCGGAGGAGGAGGAGGAGGCGGAGGTGATGGTGGGGCACAAACAAAACAGAGCTAAGGACCCAAGGAGCAAAAAAGAAGCTCATTCAGTCCGAGTTGCTGCGGCTGCGGCTGCTAATGAGCAGCATTAATGAGCGCTATTTTTCACTGAAAGGACAATCAGTGTGTGCCCCATGTGTGTGTGTGCGTGTGTGTGTGTGTCTGCAAATCTCTTGGGTATTTAGGCGTCCAGCATGTGGCAGCAAGTGTAGCAGCAAATGACAGCAGGTGCGGCACGAAGCACACACACACGCAGTCTGTCTCTCTCTCTCTCTCTCCCTCGCACTCGGTCGAGTCATGAAAATTTCATATGCAATGCCGCCGCAAAGAAAGCTAAGAATTTCGGCGTAATTAAATCAAGCATTTGCCTCATTTTTGTGCCGACAAAATTGCCAACGAAAATGCTTGGGCCCGCTTGTGGGTGGTGCGTGGGTAGTGCAAAAAAGGCGGCTGGCACAAAAGCCACAAAATTCCGGCGACTGGACGAAAGGGCTTAAATCAGTTGCTAAGTGGCTCAAACAGGCTTGAAGAGCAGCCGAGAAAGAGAGAAGAGGAGCAAAAGGGAGTGGAGAAGGGAAGAGAAGAGTGGAGTGGAGAAGAGAAGAGTGGGAGAACAGCAAACAGAAATGAAGGATGAGAGATATTCATGAGAAATGTGAAATGAAAAATCGACTCGCAATTAGCAAACATGAAACACGAAAGGGGGCGGGGAAGGGGGCGGATGGCACACACACACACACACATGCAGCCCTCGAGCAACACACGCACACACACACACGCACACAGATGGAAAGAGATACAGAGGAACTGGCAGCGTTGTCAGCATGGTTAATAAGTTACTTTTGAGATACTTTATTACTTCCTTGCTGGCGCACGACAGCCGCTAGAGGGCGGCAGCAGCTACAGGGGCGGTGGGCGGGGTGCAGAGGGTCGGGTGTGCACATTAAAAATAAACAGCAGCAAATGTGGCAGGCGACAGCGCCGAAAAAGAAACGGGTTGCCAGACTGCTGCCTTTCATTAGGCATATACAACGAGCGTGTGTGTGTGTGTCGAGTGTGCGAGTGTGTGCGTGTGTGTGTGTGCAGTTTTTTAATTTATGCGATTTTTGACTGCGCGTGTAATGCGCTGTCACTAAGGGCAAGCCAGGGGCGGAGGCGGAGGCGGAGGAGGGCGGGCAACATTCATTGCGCTGCCATTGATTGTGTCGCGCTCAAAAGTAGGCAATAGTTTTTTTTTTGTTTCTGCCTTCGCTACCAAACGCTTTATCAAACTGTGCGTGTGTGTGTGCCTGGGTGTGTGTGTGTGTGCTTGCTTGTTTGTGCCTATCTGCGAGTAGACGCCCAATCAGCAACAGAGTTGCGCCAAGTTTTATTCTGCTGCAATACCCTTTCTATTCACAAGTCTTCCCAAGAAAGTCGCTGCCAAATGACAGCGTACTTTTGTTTACTATTCAAAATATTTCAGTAAATACAAGTTATTATTCTTAATAGATTACTCTTATTATCTATTTTGTTGCAATAGCCTTGCTAGAAAGTCGCTGCCAAATGACATTTTATTTCGTTTATACAATCAAAAAACGTCTGTAATTGTCAATTGTTATTCTTATTTATTTTGCTGTAATGAACTTGTTTGTTATGTGATACCAAGAAAATCGCTGCAAATGTCAGTTTATTTTTTATAAAATTAAAAACATCTATAAATTGCAATTTTTGTTCCAATTCTTTATGCACACGTAATAGTTTACTATTATTATTTATTTTGCTACTATAAACTTGCTTGCTACGTCGCTTGCAAATATTAGTTTCATTAATTTATATGAGTATATTAATTAAATTAAATCAAATTAAAACTAACTGAAAATAGCAATCATTATTAGTTTAAATTTTAGATTAAGTTGGCAAGCCGTTAAAGTATTAAAGTCAGCTCTTTGTAGTCTTCCTCTCGTCTTTCGTAAGTTGTTAAGCGATAAATCGATTAATGTTGGCTAACATGAGCGATTAAAAAGTGTGATTCAGAAGATATAACTATATATTATACATAAGTGAAAGGCAGTTCAGCGTGAGATGCGGTCAAGTTAAGTTCTTAGAGTGGCTTTAAATGTATTTCAGAACAGATCGAAATTGAAGTCCAACTTTCAATTAACTTGTAAGTTCATGATTCATTAAACATTATAAACAACCACGTTTGATAATAATATAATTTGTAGAATTATAATCCACATCATTATTATAATATAATTTGTAGAATTATAATCCACATCATTATTATTATTATTCAGTTTGTTGCATTACCCTTATAATTTATACATATGTATGTGATCGTTTGTAAATGCCAGTTTCATTTTTTTACAACTGTGAATCAACAGCTAAAGTGACATTCTTATTTCGAAAATTAACATTAATATTATGATTAATATTTATCAACATATATTTTCAATTATAAATTATTTTGCTGCCTTCTCAAACTGAATAAGGATTAACGAATTAACAAAACTTTCAAGTATTTAATAGTTTTGTATTTCTTATTAAAGATTGCAATACATTTTAAAATGAAAAAATAAAAACCTGTTGTGGATATTTAAACCATTTTCGCTGCAGAAAAAACTAATCAGATTAGATGAAAGTGTAGTTAATTCATGTGTTTTAATTTGTTTTACACACCATTTAAATAATGCACTAATTAAGTCAAGTTAGGGCATTGCATAGTCGGTTAGCTGATCGATGAGCTTGGCACTCATGTATTTTTTAGACTTATTTATGCAAATGAAATCAATGCTTGTTGATGTGTGTATGCGAGTGTGTGTGTGTGTGTGTGTCAAAAGAATAGAATTTTTCATTTTAAATTACATGCCGGCAGTGCCACTCTGCATGTGTGTGAGTGTGTGTTTGTTGTGTGTGTGTGTGTGTGTGTGTGTGTGTGTGTGTGCATAAAGAAAACTTTTGTTCGTTTTTATACGTTGTTGAAGAACTTTTGCTCGACGTCGTCGTCGTCTACAGCGCCCACTTACCAGGCCACACAGTACACGCCCCCTTCCTCCCCTTGCGCCCCTGCCTCCCTGCTGCCCTTCAGGCGAACCTCACTCGCTTTGGCGTCGCTGCAAAACGCTGTCGAACCACATTAAAGGTAACTATGCAAATATTTTTGCGGCTCACACGAACAAACATCGAACCTTTTGCCACAGACCAAACAGCAGAGAGAGGACTGTATGTGTGTGTGTGTGTGGAAAGGGGTAGAGAGAGAGGGGGGGGGGGGTGAGGGGCAGGGGTCAGTGCAGTTGGACATTTGAGCCTTTGAGCGCGTTTAACCAAAAATATTCCATGCCTGGTCAATAGCCAAAAACTACTCGACTTCCCGCCTCCCAAAAAAAGGCTGCTCCCAAATGTCCAATTTGAATTTGAATCAGAGGCAGCAGCAACAAGGGGCATGTGGCATGTGGCATGCTACCCCTCCCCCTCCCCCTCCCACTGCCCTGCCGCCCCCCTTTAGTGATGACAATGTAACCGGTTTTGTAGCTCGTTCTAATTGCGTTCGCTTTTAGTTTTTTGGCAATCACTTAGCTTATTTTGCTTCTACAAACACTCCAACACACACACACTTCAACACACACACACATGCACACTCGCACACTCACGTTTTTGGCTATGTGCGGAATGTCTAATGAAGCCACATAAATCAAGTGGCTGCAGAGCAACAAAGCAAAAGGCATTGCAACCATCTCACAACTGTCTGACCAACCAACCAAGCAACCAAGCAACCCCCTTGACCATTTTTCCCCCTCTGCAGCTCATTTCCTCATAGTTGCTTTCATCTAGTTGGCAGCTTTGTTGTCGCCGCGCTAATTGAAATTAAAAACACTGCCAAAAAACATTCAGTGAAAAAAAAGGCTCACTTTTCATTTGATTGCCGCGTTCTTTGGTCCTTCGCCCTCTCTCTGCACCTTCTCCCTTTCGCTCTCTATTCCTCGACTTTAACCTTTGCTCCTTTCGTTAAACTCTTTCTTTGATTTACGCGCCTTGCTTCACAACTACATTTTTTTCAGCTCCTTTTTTTTATTTGTATATTCCAAATTTTGTAATAAATCTTTTTTATTTAACCTCCACGTTTAATTTTTATAATATAAAATATCCATTTTGTTAATAGGATTTAATTAATTACTTCAATTGCTGCGTTAGATTTATTAACTGCTTTTTTGTGCTTTTCAATTTTTCTGCATGGTATTCAGTTTCATCTTAATTTATGCATTAATTTTCATTAACAAAATTATGCTCCTTTAAAACCACAATTGACCTAATTGACCATATCATATAGAACAATAAAGTGAAGATTATAGTAAATACTCTAATTTTAGTGCGAAAATAAGGTTTTTCTTATTACCTAATCAATTTTTTAAATGCTATATGCTTTCCTAATCTGATTCAATTAATTTCTAATTATGTTTCGAAAGAATAAAAAAATTCCGTCTGATCCAATTGATTTCCAAATATATTTGCGAATCAAATATTTATAACATTTTCAACGCCTACAATTGAAAAATAAACTGCGATATTGTGTATATCCTTTATTTGTATTTGAATTATTTATTTCTTGTAATATTATTAAAAAAAAAGACAATGATCACATAAAATATTTTGTAAATTACAGAATTCTTGTTGTTATACAATACATATTACATATATGTATAATTATTATTATATTTATATTTATCATAATATATATATATTTATTTATATTTATAGTTTCCATTTTATTCGCATTCATTTGTTTACGTTTTGTTTTTTTTTTTTTGTTTATTTTAATTTTATTTAATACAATAATTGTTAAGCCTGCTATTTTTGTTTTTTGTTTTTCATTCGGTTTTAAAATTCGTCTAAATTACCTTTCGGTTGTTTGTTTTTCGTTTTGTTTTTTTTTTTTGTTTTTGGATTTCTTTTTGGAGTTTGTCTCGCATTCATTTGGTTTAGTTTAGTTCATAGTTATAGTTAGGTATTTATAAATATTTATAAGTACGTAATACAATACAAAAAAAAAGTCGTTCAACTACTTGTTATGTTTACTTAAGTTTAACATTTCATTTTATTAAATGTATTGCACTGAACTGTTGTTATTCATATATTTATCGAGTTCTCTAAATTGTTTTTATTTTTTTCGCTTTTTGTTTTCCATTCTACGTTTATCGATATTCATTTTATTTTTATTTCTTGTTAACATTAAAACTTATGCATCTAGGTTCTCTTTTTATGCTTGTGGAAGTGTCTCGTGTGTTGTGCGTTTGCATCTCTTCTTCTTCATTGCCTGTGTGTCTGTGTATGTGAGTGTGTATGTGAGTGTGTGTGTTTTGTGATAACTGTACTTAGCATTTATAGTAGTTGATTATAATTTACGTAGTTATTTACGTTCTATTTAAGATTACAAAAAAAAAAAACACATTTTCTCCTCCTTCATTTCCTTGCTTTTAGTTTATTGTTGATTATATTTGCGTAATTATCTGGTGTTAGACCTTCATCTTCTTCTTCCTCTTCTTCCTCTTCTCGTACCTCTAACTAAACTTATCAGCTGCGTCTTCTTCTTCATCGTTATCGTCATCATCGTTTTCGAATCGTATTTTCGGTTTCTTCAAAATTGTTTGTTCTTTGCGTCTTCTACGCTCGCAAAACTTGTTATACAAAATTGACCAGACATCAACACCAAACAAATGTCCTACATATTTTAACCGCTAGGTAGTATTAGATACAGATACAGTTACAGTTACAGATACAAATATACGCTACTTATATGTGTACGTATGTATATACATATATGTATATGTATTTGTATACTTACGTAAGGAACAAACACAAAATCATAATGCACAATACTAAGTAATCATAATAATAATGTCGTGATTGGAACAATAACTCAACCGAAAGCGCACATTTACTCCTCTAAGTTCTAGACTCTAAATATAATTATATTATTTATACAATTTGTTTATCAACACGACAAAGCGCCTAGGACCTAAACGTGCAACAGCTCAATCTACTTGCTAAACTTCTCTTCTCTTCTCTCTTTCTCTTTCTTTTTCTTTTTCTCTTTCGTACTTCTCTTGATTTATTTTTTACTCGTAGCTGGAATCACGCTTCATTATTGAGTATTCGTTTTGTATTTCACGTATTTTGTTGAACAAAAAGCGAATGTTTCGAAGTTCTTGGAATATTCTAAATATTGACTAGTTTTAATTTTTACTGAATCACTCACATTTTCTAAAATTTCCTACAGCATATTGCTTGATTTCATTATAGATTCATTATTTCTATTTTTTGTGTAATTATAAATCATTTTGCTGGCTTCAAGAATGCTAAACATTTTTTAAAAAAAGTTTCGAGTGACTAAGTTTTGATTATATTATTGATTCAACACTCCGAAAAAATGTTAAATGCCAAAATGTTTTTTTAGAAAAACTTTTGAAATGTTGCTTAGTATTTAGCGGAAGTTTGGAATTTGCTGAACACCATGAATATTTTAGTCACTCATAAATTCGTTATTGAAGAATTCCAGAAAGTCTATTTGCTTGGGAAAAAACAATTAATTGAAAATTAATTATTACTATTTAATCTTACTCAATTTATATAATTTTTGGATTGCATTACAAATATTTGTCAGAAACCAAATCAGAAATCCTCACTTGAAATGAAATTTAAGATTAATAAATTCGTCCAAAACTCAGTTCTTATGGCTGAGCTTAAAAACATACTTATCAGCATCATAATAGCTTCTTGAATGCACTCAGTTTAAAGAAGAAATCTATTCTCGCTTGGCAAAATAAAGTGTTGTAGAGTATTAAGCTTAAATTCGTCAATTTTTTTGAAATCCATTAAGTATTTAAAATATTTATCGAACATGAATGCACTCAGATGGAAGAAATCTCTCTAGAAGGAGTATGAATACAAATATATATTGACATGATTTATGCTGCACTTTGTGGATTAATCACTGTTTATCAGTGTTGATAAAATTGGCGGTTTTAAGAAATCTATTATCCAGTTTTTGTCGAAATCTTTGAATATCATTCAGTATTGGAGATGCCAAATCGATTTATAAACGCACTCGGTTGCAATCATTGTGAAAGTGTTAAGAAAAGGATATATCCCTCTGGCGTATCCCTTAAATGGGCGTGGGCATCAGCTTGCCGTAGTCCTGGTGCATGCTCGGCTTGACCGAGTTGTAGACGGAGCTGCGGCTGGCGTCGTCGGGCAGCGCGTAGACGTCGGGCGGCACGCAGAGCGACTGCAGCTTCGAGATGTACGAGTCGAAGTGCTCGTGGTGGGGATGATGCGAGTGGTGGGGATGGTGCGAGTGATGGGGGTGCGTGTGGTGGGGATGATGGCCGTGGTGGGGATGCGCGTGCGGATGATGCGGATGCGAATGCGGATGTGGATGCGGCGGAGCGTGCGGATAGCCGCCGTGCGGATGATGCACCGTGTACGCGTGATGCGGTGGCGGAGGCGTTCCACCTCCACCTCCGCTTCCACTTCCAGCTGCAGTTCCGGTTCCAGTTCCAGGTCCGCTTCCAGGGCCCGTCACACTGCCACTTGCTGCCGTCGTGCCAGCGCCGAGCTGATGGCCGTACATGGGCGTGCCCGCTGCCGCTGAGGTGGGCGGCGGTGGAGGCGGCGGCGGCGGTGGCAACAAGCTCGAGTAAGCGGTGGCAGCGGCGGCCGCATGATGCTGATCGACGACGCCAAGGCCGCAGCCGTTGACGTCCATCGACAGGCCGCCAACGGTGGCCGATGTCGTCGATGTTGCCGGCCCGACAGCGGCAATGTTGTTGGCCGCGGACGGCGGCGGCAGCGGCGGCGGCGGCGGCGGCAGACGCACATGCTCCAGCAGCGTGATGACGTTGTTGCGCAAGCTCTCGTAATAATTGTTCAGATTCGCGTTCGGGGGCGCGACGGCGGCGGCAACGCTGGAGGACGAGGCGGCGGCGACGCCAGCCGTGGCATCCGCAAGATCAACGTTATTGTTATTGTTGTTGTTGCTGTTAATGGCCGCTGAGGGGATGGAGGTGGTGGAGGAGACGCCGGCAAAGGGTGACTGGCCGCTGGGCGAGGCCAAAGACGCTGCAGTGGCGCCTCCAACCACGCCACGCTGCTGCTGCTGCTGTTGTTGTTGTTGCTGCTGCTGCTGCTGTTGTTGTTGTTGCTGATGCGCGCTCAGTGGAGAAGCCTCCTGTGAGAGCGAGACAGAGACAGAGAGAGAGAGAGAGAGCGCAATGCAGTTGTGTTAGTGCGAGTTTGGCCATTGGCTGTCCACTGTACGTGTACGTGTGCGTGTGTGTGTGTGGGGGGCGGTGGCCGGGGGGAGTGGTCATTTCGTATTGATTCATTGATTCGTTTGGCATGCATGCATGTGTGTGTGTGTGTGCGTGCCAATTGGCATTCCAATAACGATGACGACTGCACACGAACCGACGTCAGACGAACTGACGAACAGACGAACAAAACACACACGAAGAGCGCAGAGCAGCGCACAAGGTACAAAGTTCAAATACAAGCCCAGCCCAGCCCACGTGTGTGCGTGTGTGTGTGTTAGAGCGAGCAGGCAAGCGAGTAGCGGTGCTTTTTTTCTTGCGCTTCGTGTTCGTTGAAGTTTCGCTTCTATTTTTTTCGTTGCTTCGTGTTTTCGTGTTTAAGTTGCCGTTTTTTTTTTCTTCTCGAATTCCCTTGCCAGCTGCGCGGTCGCGTCGCTGCCGACGTCGCTGTCGTAGCACAGTTTAGGCGCGTGCTGCGATTCGTGCGCTCTTGGTGCCGACGACGACTGCGACGACGACGACTGTGGGGAGACCGACAGCATTCAAGGGGCAGCCACAGTGGAGCTCTTTGGACTGGGTGAAGCTGCAGCTGCCTGCGCATGACCAACTTACACACACACACACACACACACACAGACAGGCAGACAGACAGACACACACATGAGGCTGTTTTATAGGGACTTGCGTAGAGCAAGCAACACCGTCTAGGGGTGTGAGGAGCGGTGGGCGGGGGGTGTGGTCGGGGGCAGATGGTGTTTTTAGGGGTGTGTGTGCGCTGATTCGTCGCTCGATGCAGTCGACGGCTCGACTGCAGCTGCAAGCCATCACACGATTGGCTGCTGCGGCCCGACGCCATTTTGAAATGTGTGCGCTGCAATGCGAGCAACGACAAACAGAGGGCGCTGCAACACGGCAAAACAAAAAACCAAAAAAAAAAGAAGCGAGCGAGCGACACCCTGATTAGTTTGTAATCAAAACAATTACTTGCATAATATTGTTTAAGCAATTTAATTGAGGGTATTTTAAGAACATAGCTAAGTACTTCTCTAGAGAGTCACAGTTTACATAAGCTAAAATTTGAACTGCTTGATGAGTGCGGGAATCTATAGACAACAGTTAGGTGTCAACTTTATTGTTGCAACGACAACAAAATCGCGCTCTATTTGCAAGTGAAAACGCTGCAGCAAATGCACGAGAAATATTATAGAAATCGCTGCATAACTTGCCGCGATAATTTAAATATAATAAAAGTTTTATTTGGGCAATAGAGTGTGGCGGGATGGGGCGGGGCAGGCGGGACGCTGAGGGAGATGGGGAGCAGACGTCGCCTAACTTTCTTTTGCCATGTTTTGGGTTAAAAAGCACAAAGTTAACGGCGACGGCGGCTGGCAAAACTTTTGTTGTTGGCGACTTTTGCGCCGACTTTGCACTCATTGCTGTTGTTGTTGTTGTTGTTGTTTTACACTCGCTTTATTATTGCTTTTTACTGGTTTTGCCAGCGAGTTTTAGCGACGTCCTTGAAAAGCATTAGACGCCAAACAACTGAAGAACAAAAAATAAAAAAAAAAACAAAACTTCTTTGCCCAACTTTCGCTTAGCCTACTTATGTGTGTGTGTGTGTGTGTGTGTGTTAGAATTGATTGCAGCACGAAAATAAATAAAGAAATACTCAAAATTTGTTGCCATCAACGAACCTGAGCCTACGTACCCGATCGCTGGTGCTCAACTGCGATTCCATCGCATTGATGTCCGACTTTAAGCGCATCATTTGCGACTCGACGCGTGCATTCTCACGCTGCAGTTCCGATATTTCCGCCTCGAGCGTGTTCAAATCATCGCTGCCGCCGCCGCCGCCGCCGCCAGTTGTTTTGTCGCTCACGACGTTGCTGTTGTTGATGCCTGGCGGCAGCGGAACGCCGACGCCGACGCCGACGCCAACGCCGCCCATAACAATGTCCAGACCAGCGCCACCTAAATCAGCACAAGAGAGAGAGAGCAACGAAAGAAAGATAGAGAGTGTGTGTGAGAAAAGAGCGTAATAGAGAGAGAGAGAAAGAGAGAGCCAAAGCAGTTATTTGTGATCGCTGCAGAGAAATTTCTAGTTTGTTGTTGTGGTTGTCGCATTGTTGTTGGTTCTCTTTGACGTGAAAGCTTGCTCTTGATTTGATTTGTTTTCACAGAAGCTCTCCACGGTTGTCGATTGTTGTTGTGCGCGTGTGCTAGCAACTCAATTGGAGCAGGTGACTGTGAGAGCGCGTGTGTGTGTGTGTGTTTGAGTGTGTGCGTTAGTGATGCAAATTCGGCTTGAAAATGCATTGTCGATATTCATCGACGATCGATGTTTGCAAAATTATAAATCGAAGAAAACTTGTTCGACAATGCCTATTGCTTTCTAGCCATTTTCATTTGTACAACTTAATTTAATTCGGAGTTTTATTCAGATTTAATTTTTAAAAAAGTAAATTGAAAAACGTCTTCAACATTTACTTAATTTGTATTTGTTTGTCAACTACTCATTTTAATTGAAAGTGCTGAAGGTATATCGTAAATCGAGCACAAAAATCACTGAAACCCAATCAGCAATATTAAGTAATCGATGCATCGATGACCATCGGAAAACATCGTCCAAAAATCATCGATACGCGATGCATCGATATTCTCATTTACATCACTAGTGTGCGTGTGCATGTGTGTGTGTGTGTGTGTGTGAGTGAGTGAGATAGCAAAGAACACGGCTTACCTTGGATCGATTGCTTTTGTGTAACATTTTTGCATTTGTTCTTGTTCTTTTTGTTGTAGTTGTTCTTGTTGTTGTTGTTGTTCTTGTCTTTCGGTATTTTTTTTTTTTGCTCGTTTAGTATTTTGCTTTAGATCACTATTTTTATTGTATTCAGAATTGGTTTATTTTTTTGCGGTTTGTTTTTTGGTATATTTACAATCTGGTCAGTATTTTATCGGTTTTTTTTTTGGCCTATTTACAGTAGATACTCAGCACCGATACAAAACGTCGCGTAATCTAAAAGAAAAAAACGTCGCCAACGAAAAACCATGAAACGAAACAAAAAGACGGAAAACGCAATTACAAATTAGAATCAAAATACAGAGAGGAGAGTGTGTGTGTGTGTGTTTAACTGAGTGTTTGTGTGTGTTTTAGTGATGTGTGTGTTTTTATTATATTCGAGGATTATCAAGTTGTATCGGGTTCAAGTCGGGTTTTGAGGTTATGTACCGGGTTTGGCGAGGTTTTTGGTTCTCGAGGCCCGTCGTCTGTCGTAAGGTATGCAAATGCGGTATTTTTAGTATTTTGTATACGCAAGGCTATGACGGCAAATCAAAAACATTTGCGCAAAATTTTTCAAGTATTTTTTAAGTATTTTGTTAAATTTTTTCTCTTTTTTTGTATTTTCTTTGCCTTGCACATTCCGAAAAAAGGTAAACCGAAATTGAAATGAAAAGAGAAACAAAACGTAAGCCAAAAGTAAAGTATTTCTTTGTTTGCTTTTTGCCATTCTTTTTTTTTTTATTGTTTTTGTTAGACGTTAGCACACGCACACAAAATTCCAACCGAAAATGTACAATACGAGAGAGAGCAAAGAGAGCAACAACAGGCCAGAAGAGCAAGAGCGAAATAGAGAAAGAAACACAAAGAGGGAGAAGAGAGAGAGAGAGAGAGAAACAGAGCGAGAGCAGACCGCTTAAAGCCAAATGTGAAATTCGATCAATTTCGATCGCTTATCGATAACTCCAATATGGTGTCAAGTGCCATCGCTAAGGGCATTTTCGGGGCGTGCTCTCTTCTGTGCGTGTGTGTGTGTGTTGCAAACTTTATGACGTCCTGTTATGATGCCCATTTCCCATTTATTTTCAATGGCAGGGCATAATAACAGGAAGTGCAGTTCATAACAGAAAGCACGCAAGACAGAGACAGATAGAGATAGGGAGAGTGAGAGAGATAGATAGACGGCAATGCAAAACACAAAATGACTTCCAGCGAGGGGGACAGAGTGAGAGAGAGAGAGAGAAAGTGTTTGCTGATCGAGTTGGAGTACGATAACTCACCTGTATAGCCCTTGGGATAAACCATGGTCACCTCATCGAACTTGGGTTTCTTGATGCCCTGACTGCCCACTGTGGTGCAGGCTGCGGCGCGAGAAAGAGACAGGAAACGAAGGAAGAAAGAGAGATGTATATAGTATAAAGTTGAAGTTTTTTTTTATTATTTATTTCGTTATCAAAATAAAATAAATTAGTTCGAGAATGCTACGAAAAACGCAACCAACAAATGAATTATAAATCAATTAAATAAGAGGAATTATTATTGTATGAAACATTGAAATTAACTGAATATTATCAAATTTCAAATTACAAGTTTCAATAAAAAATACAATCTAATTTTCTAGTAATTATTATTTAAATAATATTTTAGGGTCACTATTTGTGCCAAGATTTAGAGTAAATTTTAGAATGAAAAAAGGTAACAACAATTTAAGGGAAATTAATATTCAAATAAATAGTTTAGTAAATTTACAATTAGAAATGAGTTGCATTAGAAATCAAAAATGAAATGAATTGATTCTGCAAATTTTCCGATTTATAATAACGATAAGAATGAATTATTTCAAGATTTAAATATATAGTATATGCGGTGATATTTAAATCTCGAATAAATGCAAATTTTAGGGCAATTCTTTTTTGACTAAATAATTCAGTTAATTGAACAACTGTGACTCGGATTATGGAGACTTACCATCGAATTTCATGGCGGTGGCTGCGGCGACAGCGGCCTTGTGCTGCTCGACGGTGCCGCCGGCCTCCAGGACGCGCATCTTGTTGCGATTGGCAATGGGACAGCCGGACGCACTGCAGCCAAAAGAGACAAGCGAAAAGGGGGGGTGGGGGAGGATTAGAATCCATCGATTTGCAGTGTGCAATTTGGGAGTCTCACCTGCGATGTGAGAGGAATTTGCCGGTGGAATGTCCGGAGCCGTCGCAGCCGGGGATGGGACAACGCAACGGTTCCGAGTCCTGGCCATCGCGGGGCTTGCTCTTCGGCTTGTTGGCGCGCGGACAACCGGAGAGACTGCGATGTGAGGAATAGTTGCCGGTGACGTGGCCGGAGCCATCGCAGCCGGGCGTCGGGCACTTCAGCTCCTGCGAGTGCGATTGCATATGGTTGCGATCGGAGCGCGAGCAGCCCGTCAAACTGCAAAATCGAGAGGCGAATCCATGGCATTAGTTCTGGCCCAGATCGGGGATGGCTGAGCAAACTAGCAGTTGCCATTTAAAGTTTCCATTAAATTTACAGCAGGTCAAGGGAGCGACTGAGGACGGGGAATTGGGATTGGGATTGGGATAATGTGTGTGCTGTGCTGTGCTGTGGCTGTGGCTGGGGCGGCTTTTATGAGCGCACTGCGTCCGCAACACCGTAATCACGTAATCATAAATATTAAAGCCACTTGTCCGCACACACATTCACACACACACGACCGCACAGTGGTCGCAATTAGTTGCTACTTTAAATTGCCCTAGATTATTAAGACACAATTTAAGGCGACTTCAAGCATTCCAATTTTGCTTCCTCTTTAAGTCGAAGTATTTGCAACGAACTTTTTTTTGTATCACTTTGCAGAACTTGTTTTGTAATTTATTAACCTAGTTGTTCCGGCTATACTTTTTGTCCTAGACTTTAATTTGAAGTTGCGAATACATAAATTTGTTATTAGCAATGACTTTAATAATGGCTTTAGCAACATTTATTTTTCCTTCTGCGTGCCTGTTTCTAAAGACCACAAACTTGCATATATAAGCATATTAAAATTGGTTAAACTGCTTAATTTTATATATGTACTATATATTCTATATCTGCTTTTCACTTAAACTTGTGTGTCGATTAGAGTTTTTTATTAGTTGGAAATGCTAGTACGAAATAAAATAAATCCAGAACTATTTTAAATAACAATTAAAAAAATAATTAATTTGTATTGCGCTTCAAAAGTAATGCATTTTAAAAGTGGATAAATTAAAAAAAATCATGAAATTAACAATATAAATTTTTGCATTTTTAGAAAGTTTTAAATATCACTTTAAATAATATCACTTCAAGTCAATATACTTCTTCTTTTATGAAGTGACATAAGAAAGTAAATAATCATTCAACGGTTTAAAAACAACATTTTTAAAATAATAAATCTGATAATAATAAACAATAAAAACAGTTCTTTTTTTTTTTTTTTTTTAATTATAAATTATTACACTAGCATTTTAGTAGCAAGCATTTGGCTAGCTATAAAAGAGAAATAGATTATTACAAAATAAATGTCTATTGATTTAACAACTGGGGCATTAATCGTTATTTTGTGAGTCCACAAAAACCCCATGAAAATACGAATGCTCTTTTACCTATTTTTATATGGTCAAAAGTGTGATGAGTTTTTGAATTATTCTGTAAATAGTTTTTAAACGATATCTAGTTTTAAAAAATAATGAGACTTTTAAATTTAAAATTTTCCTCATTTGTGTAATTACAGAATTCACTTGAATTTCAGCTGCGCTGCAACCACTGTGCCACGTGCCACATGCCGCACGCTGCACTGGACGCTGCTCTATCTGAGGCTATGGCTCTGTTTATGACTGTGATGGATAGATGTGTGCGATAATTGCATATTTCATTAGGCGACGAGGCCGGACACTCGTGTGCACTCACCCGTCTTTGGTCTTGTCGTGCTGCGGTATGTGCTGTGGCGGTGGCATCGAGTAGCAGGTGGCCGGACTGGGCGAGTAGCCGCCGGAGACGGGCGTCGGGTAGCCGCCGGGCCCGACGGCTGTCGCATACGGATTGCTGCACTGATAGGCCGCCGGCCCGTAGCCGTGATAGCCGGCTGGCGGATAGTCCGATTGCACCACCATCCCATAGCCGGGATGCGGCGAGTAGCCTGATTGATGGAGACAACAAATGGATTATGGACGCCAATGCGAGTGGTGAATGCGTCGCCTTACCGCTGGGATCCCGGTACGTCTCGATGTAGTGGGAGCCGCCGCTGTCGGGCGTCGACTCGCGGCTGTAGGGACGCGGGCCGCTTATGTGGCCCACCAGGCCGAAGCCGAGGGGACGCGGCGGTCCGCTGAAGTCCACCGGCTCCATCTGCGGAGATCGCGGCGGTCCGTTTGGTCCGATCGAACCGGGCGCAGCACTGCCAAAGCCCTGGCCGTGACCCACGACAAGGCCGTCGGCGCCGTACTGTGGACTCGTGATGATGCTGGTCGGGAGAAGAATCGAAATCGAATCCGTTAGAAGCAGTTCCTCCCATCGGGTAAGTTTCTTACAATATCTAATGGCGTTCTTAGGGTTCTACCTTAAATTCACTGGAAGAAAATACTTCTTCAAAGAGTTTAGTTATCTAACATCAAATAATTCTATATTCTTGCCGATAACTTTGGCACATACAAATTGACAGTTATTCGCAATGTGCAATTAAATCAAAGATTTTTCCAATAATATTTCAATTCTGTTTACTGTATTAATGTCAATAATTGCACCTTCATTATTATCTATTTTTTTAATTTTATAAATTATGGTAATAATTTAACTTTTTATAATTTATTCAGTATAATAGAAATTTAAATGATGCCTGTTTTTCATTTTAATTTTGATGTAAATAAGTAGCTGTAGAAGTAATGCAGCTGCAATTATCGACATTATATAAATATATAGCGTATATGCTTATCTCAAGTCCCGAAGTTCCTTATGATCCCCCCAACTACTTGTTATGCCAAATTTCACTTTGTAAGTTATTATTATATATTTTTTTAAATCATTATCATTTGGGAGTCCAGTTAGAAAATATTTGACATGTCAATTTTCTTGACTCACTAATTTTTATTAAGCCATCAAATCAAAAGCTTAACTTGTTTTGCTTAAGATTCGCGATATTCGAGAACTTGTATAAAAATTCTTTTAATAATATGTCTAAGTAGTTGCATACCAAATTTCCGAAGTGCAGCTTTGCTTTGCGCTGAGTTCATTGAGTACCGCAGCAATCATTTTGTGCTGACATTTCATTAATATCAATGTTAACTTACTATAGACCACGTTTCATAACTATAGCTGCGCTATAAGCCGAGTTCGATAAGGTTAGTGTGGAAAATTTACACATAGCCGAGAACTTTAACTTAGATTACGTTTAATGCTAGTTAAATAGCTGCACACAAAATTTCATAGCTAAAGCTGCGCTATAAGCTGAGTTCGATGAGGTCAGCGAGCAGTTTCTTAAGTTATTTCACTGAACCAAATACCCACAAAAAAAAAAAAAGGAAAATGAAAAAATATGTAAATCGCTGCGCATGGGAGAAAGCGGATGGAATGAAGATGTTTGGGAGTTGTAGGTGGGTAAGGTCGGGAGGTCGGGAGGTCGGGAGGTCGGATGGTTGGGAGGTCGTCTCACCTGTGCGGCAAACGGGTGACGCTCAAGTCCAGCGTCTGACCCTGCGGACTGGGCACTTGGGGGCTGGCAATGTTGGGGCTGGCGCCGGGCTGCGGGCTGCCGTTGCCCATGCGCTGGTTGTTGTATTGGTTGTGCGAGGCTGGCGAGTTGAAACCGTGCGGGCTCGACGACGTCACCGACGTGGCGCCCGATAGGTCAACAGCTGGCGCTGCCACGCCCACAACGGGCGTGGGCGAGCTGCTCTGTTTGCTGTGTTGCTGCTGCTGCTGCTGTTGCTGCTGCTGTTGTTGCTGCTGCTGTTGCTGGTGATGTTGTTGCTGTTGCTGCTGCTGCTGCTGCTGTTGTTGTTGCTGCTGCTGCTGCTGCTGTTGATTTTGATAGGCGGCCGCTGCAGCAGCCGCTTGGGCGGCGGCCATTTTGACGGACAAGTTGATGGCGGAGAAGCCGGGCGGCAAGGGACCCATCGTCGGATCGTAATGATACATGGGACGCGGATAAATCGGTCCGCCGCCATTGTTGTTGTTGTTGTTGTTGGCGGCCAGCTGCTCCTCGTGCTCGGCCTTGGCCATCAGCAGCTGCTGCTCCTGCAAGTACTTCTGCTGCTGCACCTGCAAATCGTCGGCCGGCAAATAGTGATACATGTTCGCCGGCGTTGCGCCCGCGGCCGCTGAGGCTGCTGCTGCTGCGGCGGCGGCAGCAGCTGCTGTTGCCGTCGCCTGTCGCTGCTGGCCGCAGTTGGGATCGTAGCGCTCGAAGCCGCCGCCGCTGGCCGCATCGATGCCGAGGCCCACGAACACGGGCGCCACACTCGACGCCGGCGGATGTGGATGCGGATGCGGATGTGGATGCGGATGTGGATGCGTTGTGTGCGGATCGTAGGCGCTGCGCGGCGACAACTCGCTGCTGCTGTTCGCGTTGCTCGCCAGCAACTGTTGCTGCTGCTGCTGCTGCTGCTCGGCGCTGGCATCGCCGGCTGCCAAGCTGTGGTAACGCATCTGCTCGTATTGTTGCTGTCGTTCATCCGCCTGCTGCTGCTGCTGCTGCTGTTGGTGTTGCTCTGTGTGGTAGCTGGCGGCGTCTGCGGCATCGATTTGACTCGCGTTGCCCTCGATGAAAGGTCCACGCTGCTGATGCAGCGTGTGTTGCTGCTGCTGTTGTTGCTGCTGCTGCTGTTGCTGTTGTTGCTGCTGTTGTTGTTGCTGCTGCTGCTGATGTTGCTGATGGGCGTGTGGACTGTGCAGCGCAACGTAGCGACTTAGATGCGTGTCGCCGTTGTTGCTGGCAGCAACATTGTTGCTGCCGTTGTTTCTGGCGCTGTTCGCGGGCAGCGCCGATGTTGCTGCTGCTGCTGCGGCTGCTGCTGCTGCTGCCGCCGAGGCAGCATCGTTGGCCAGATACGAGTGCATGGGACTCTTGTTGTACTCGGATTTGATGCTGGCCACGGGACTGTACTCCGATTTGATGATGGGCATCGTCTTGTTATTGTTATTGTTGTTGATGCAGCTGCTGCTGTTGTTGTTGCTGCTGTTGCTGCTGTTGTTATTGTTGTTGTTGTTCAGATAGTGAGTCGAGGTGAGTTTGAGCTTGTCCAGCGGATGCAGCTCCTTCTCATGCTTCTCCAGTTCGCCAGCTGCGCGGGGGTTGAAAAAGAGAGAGTGTGAA
The DNA here is from genome assembly GCA_035045625.1 of Drosophila formosana. Taxonomy (NCBI): domain Eukaryota; kingdom Metazoa; phylum Arthropoda; class Insecta; order Diptera; family Drosophilidae; genus Drosophila; species Drosophila formosana. The sequence goes on along the minus strand of JAWNOW010000143.1, from coordinate 1,242,099 downwards.
GAGAGAAGAGAGATAGAGAGAGAGAGAGAGAGAGAGAGAAAGGCGGGAGTAGAAGAGATAGCAGCACAAAAGAGACAGAGAAAGAGAGAGAGAGAGAGAGAGAGAGGCGTTAAATGAGTTTGGCTTCCGACTGGTTATCGATAAATTGCAGTTGTTGTTGTTGTTGTTGTTGTTGCTGTTGTTGTTGGGCAGACAGGCGACTGGAACGCACCTGCTGTGGTTGAGCTAACGTTATCGTTATCGTTATCGCTATCGGGATCGGGATCGGGATCGCTATCGACTGCTGGCTGCGCTATCGCTACGGGTATCGCTATCGGTATCGGTATCGCTATCGGCATCGCCTTATCGCCACAGCTCAGCGCCAACTGATAACGAGCCGCCGTTGCCGTTGTTATCGATCGTCGATTGGCCGCCGATTGGCGCCTGATCGCCCGCGGACAGCCGGACAGACTGCGGTGCACGCTGCGATGCGGCTGGACGTGGCCTCGTCCGTTGCAGCCGGGCGTGGGGCATTTCAGGATCTGTTCGTGCAACGCCAACACTGCGCGAGCGTCGGCGAGCATCCAATTAAACAATTGCCAGCGATTAACCCGGTTATCGACTATCGACTGTCGCTATCGACTACTACGAGACACAAGACACAAGACACACGCAGGCCACAAGACACAAGACGCAAGGCACTTAAATACAACTTGACTAAGGCTCTATGTCACAGGCAGTCGCTAAATGACACTACAAACAAGTCACAGCAGAGAGTGACAGACAGAGAGAGAGAGAGAGAAGAGTGGAGAGAGAAAGATATATAAACAGAGAGAGAGAGAGAGAAAGATGATGCAGATCAGCTAATGAAACGACTAGTTACTAACGAGCAACCAGTAATAAGAGCTAGACAGAGCTCTACATAAACAGAAAGAGAGAAAGTGGAAAAGAGAGAAAGAGAGAGGGATACAGAGATAGTCGGAGCTACAGAGAGAGACTGCAAGTCTCAATAGACAGTGTTAACAACAATTCCCCGATAGAATGGTTGCCAAGTCTAAAGAAAATAAAAAGAGACCTCAAAAGACTCGCTTTATTTGTAAAGTACAGAGGGTCTAGTTAAGAGACTCTAGTCTAGACAGAGAAATATTAAGGTTGTTAGAGATGGGCCAGCTAACTAAACTATCGAAGCAATCGATAACAATGGCATGCAGCGAGTAAGGCGAAAGACAGAGAGACAAAGAGAGTGAGAGAGAGAGAGAGAGAGAGCGTTCGACTACAAATCAACACAGATCAAACACACACACACACACAAATACGCACACATACACCTACAAACGTACAGCACGCTATCATCAAACATGCGCTGGAAGAAAGTTGCAGAGAGAGAAAGACGTAGAAAGAGAAATATGTATTGTAAGAGATAGAGAGAGAGAGAGACGGAGACGGAGACGGAGAGAAAGTTGTAGAAAGAAACAGAGAAAATTGTAGAGAGGAAAGTTGTAGAGAAGGATTTAGAGAGAGAGAGAGAAAAGTCGTTGAAAGAGACAGAAAATTGTAGACAGAGTTTGTTGAACGAGAAATCTCTGCAATAATTTCTGACAAGAGTCGATAGTCGAGCGAGAGAAAGAGAAAGACAGAGAGAGAGAGAGAGAGAAAGAAACAGAGACAAAGACAGAGACAGAGAGATCTACATATGTGCTACAACAAATGAAGGATACTTTTTTATTCGCACTTACATTCCGTGGTGACTTTATCGCGCTTGGGACAACCCGACAGACTAAAAAGGCGACGCAAGGAGAAGCGTGCAAAGAGAGAACACAGTTCGTAGAGAGTGTGAAAGAGAGAGAGAGTGTGTGTGTGTGTGTGTGTGTGTGTGTGTGTAATAGTTACAGCTATCGACAACTGATTTGACAATATTCAGTTGTTTATTTTTCAAGCAAAGAAAATGAATGCAACAAAATATTAATTTATATATTTTTAAATTTTTTTAATGCATATTTTTCTTTTAATTTGAGGTTAATAAAAGAAACTGATTTCAACGTTTGCAAATAATAATATAAATTAATTCGAAGGCAAATAGTAATAATAAAAATATACAATTTTTAAATTAAATTTTCATATTACAAAAAAACTTTTTTTTTATAAAATGCGAAAATTAAAATACAACATAAATTAATTGGAAAGGTAATTTTGTTTAACAAGACAATAATGTAATTGAAAAAATGTTCACTTCATGACCTACAAAAATTGATTAATAATATAAAAACATGTAATCGTTGAATTTTTAATTTTAATTTTTGCATTATCCTTTTATCTGTTCAATTCAGTAATGGCAGTTTAAAAATGTTAAATTTTAACAAACTCCTAAGAACTAAATGAACATATCGAAACTTAATGTGGGATCAATTTTACTGGATTCATTTTGTTATTATTACGATGAACAAAATACAAAAGAAAGTCTTCGTAATTAACCTAGAGAGAACAGAGAACTTCTTTCTCATTAGTTGTCTATAGCTGTATGTGTGTGGATGTGTGTGTGTGTGTGTGTTGTTGTGTGTGTTGTTGTGTGGTACCTGCGATGATGCGAATATAATCCTGTGACATGTCCTTGGCCAGTGCAATGAGGAGTTGGGCATTTGGCGCCATCTACAAGTAACCAAGTAACAGAATAAAATCAAATCAACTTCAGCTTCTCAACTACACACACACACACACACACACACACACGCACGCCTAGCAGAAGAAGCAGCAAAAAAATGGTGACAGCAACTGGAGAGTTTGGGGGAAGAAGGATTTCTAATTAATTATGTGAAGTCGAGAGAGAGAGAGAGAGATGGAGAAATGGGACGACAACTTGACAGCCGAAAAGCGAAAAATGTGAACAAAATTTAGAGCTGACAACACGACACACGGCAGACATCAGACAGCAGCAGCAGCAGCAGCAGCAACAACTACAAAATAGAAAAAGTGAACAACATCAGCAGCAGCAACAACATCAGCAACAACAACGACAACGAAACGCGCAACGAATTCTTTTGCCTAAATAATTAATTAAAATTTGATGGAAAACAGCTTTGCATTATTTACTTTAAAAAGCGAACACACGCACAGACATGCACGCACATGATGAGACATGTTGCTGCTGCTGCTGCTGCTGGGGGTGGCGGGTGGTGCAAACGATGATGATGGCAAAAAGAGGTTGAAAAATCAGCCAGACCACGTCTAAACTTGGCCTTCTAAGCACAAATTTACCAAAGATAGCGTTAGACATAAGCACACACACACGCACACACACACACACGCACACATGGCACACACACACACACACAGGCAAAGTGAAGTGTTGCTGCTGTAAAAGACAGAAGAGACGACAACGACGACGACGACGACGGCGGCAACAGCAGCAGCAAAAAGGGGTTTAATGAAATATTTTTCGAAATATTTTAGCATGTGTGTGTATTATGCAAATGTGTGTGTAGGTGTGTGTGTGTGTGTGTGTGTGTGTCTATTACGTGGCCGTTCAAAATGTCAAACTGCAAGCGCAAAACTCGCAAGTCGACGTCGAGTCTAATTAGAATTTAATTAAAATAAAAGCAGTTTGCTGCAGTCGCTGGCTGCAGTCGCAGGGCCACGCCCACCGCCCCCCCGCCCCTCAGCAAGAGGTTAAGCCTAATAAGCCACATTAGCTAACAACAACAACAGCAACAGCAACAACAAGCTCACAAGGCTAATGACTTATTACGTGCTTGTATCTTGTATCTTTGCATCTTTCCATCTTTCTATCTCTGCTGCCTGTCGCAACTATTTAAAAACTCATTCAAATTATATGAATACCATAGTGTAGGTTGTGCGAGTGTGTGTGTGCGTGTGTGTGTGTGTGGCTTAAAGGCACTCGAAGTTTTGCGGCCATGCTTTGAGCCTCACAGCATATTAATGCCTACATAATGACAAAATAAATATGCAAAAGTGGTTTACGAAACGTGCTTCATATTCTGCCTGCTTTCTCCTTTCTCCCTTTCCTTTCTCCTGCTTGTTCAGCTTTGTGTGTGCTTAGTTTTTAGACAACAAGTTCAATTTTATGAATTGTACAATGTACAGGCCAAAAAGCAAAAGAGCCACTCGACTTCAAGCTCTTTTGTCTCCACACGTATTTCCCTTTTAGAGATGCGTAAAAGCAAATTTACAATTTCTATTTTCTTAATATCGTATCGTATTTAATTGCATATAATATCGTATTTGCCTACAAGGAATTTAATTAATTTTTTTAATATTTATTTCCCTTTTCGTATCGTATTTGTCTATAAAGATATTAATTACTATTATTTTACTCTTTATACACATATAATAATAAAATTATTTTTCATTTTTGCGATGACTTCCCTATTTTCGCATAGTATTAAAAAAAAATGTCATCAGTAAATATCGATATTTTTAACCACATCACTGCACAGCTCTAAATTACTTTATTTTTTTTTGCATTCAAAAACTTGCGATACTTCTAATTAGTTTAATGTATTATTACAATGTCTTTAGTTGCACTTGTATTTATTTTCACTTTTTAAAACCACTAGTTTTCATAGTTTTACGAGTTTTGCAATTATTGCACAATATTCACATTTTTTTCTTGACACATTTTAAAAGAATGAAATATTTTTAATATCAAATAAAATGCAATTATGAAAGTTGGGAAATTGAAGTATTTAAGTATAATTAGCAGAATAATATTGTATATTACAACAATAGAATATACAAACAAGTATAGTATATTATATATTTATATTGTATATTGTTTCTAACTTAAAAATTCACTAAAAAGAGTTATCGTCCGACTTTTTATTAATATGGCAAAAAGATGAAGCTATTGACAACTAAGTAATAAATATATTATTTTCATTTATAAAAAAAACCGATTAGAAAGAAATAAATTTTGTATTTAAATTATTTTTGCATATTGTTCAAATTAATTACTTTTTATGAATTTGATATTTTACATTTTTTGAATGCATTTTGTTTTAAAATAAATAATTATTTTATTACATTTTTGCATTTTGTTCAAGTTAATTTTTATGGTAAAAGCAATATATTTTATTGTTCTATTATTTTCATTTGATTGTATTTAAGAATTAAATTACTCTATCACAATGTTGTGAGAACAACTATTTTTTTATTTTAGTTTTGCATTTAGTTCATATTGATTATTTTATTCTGAATTTATTATTTCGTATATTTATTATTTCTAAATGTATGATATTTATGTTTAATTAAATTATTATTTCATACTAATTTTTTTTGAATTTTGCTCAAGTGAAAAATCATCAATTGTAAATTATTTCGAATATTGATGCCATTTAAAATGTAGTAATATCAAATCTTACTAATTAATTGATAATATTCAATATGTTTTGTAATTCAGAAACTCTTCTTAACTTTTGAGTGCGAATATTTGGTTGATAGTTCGTGTTGCGTCTTTGTTGCTTTGCCATCTCTAGGCTGCTGTGTGTGTGTGTGTGTTTTGGTTGTGGTTTCGTAAAGGAGTTTGACAAGCCATTAGTTGCAAGTGTGTGTGTGTGTGTGTGTGGGGGGAGGGGCGTGGCCCGCCCCACATTGTCGCAGCGTTTAGAGCGACAAAATTGCCTAACGTGTCGTTGGGGTGGAGAGCTGAGGGAGAGGGGGAAAGCGGGTAACGGGAAATGTGGAAATGTGGAAAAGTCGCAGCACTTGAGCTAAATGTGCAAATAATAACAATAATAATTACAACAATACGCATAACAGTGATGCATGAGGATGCTGCTCATAATGCAAACATTTTGCTTAAACTCTAAGTTCGTGTTTCTTTCTAAGCTCTCTCTCTCTCTCTCTGTCTGTCTCTGTCTCTCTCTCTGCCTCTCGCTCGCGCTTAGACCGTGAGTTAGCCAATTCGAAAGTGTTAAAACTCAATGCAACAAGAAGTTTCGCACATGCGCGCAGCCGATCGATCGAGTGAACAACAAACGATACACAAAAAAACCACAGCAGCAGCGTTGCCAGATCAACGCGCCTTTCGAGGGTTGGGGGGGCTTAAAGGGGTTAAGGGGGTTAAGGGGGGGAAGATCGCTAAATTGGGTTTTTCAATTTGTGTAACAACAACGACAACAACTTACCGCGATGCTGACTGCTCGGCGAATAACTCGGCGCTGGCGTGGCTGCAACTGTTGCTGCTGCTGTCGTGGTTGCTGCTGCTGTTGCTGTTGTAGTTGTTGCTGTTGCTGTTGCTGCTGCTGGCTCGGTTGTGGTGGGCGGCGTGGCCACCAGCGGCACGCCCACAACGCCCTCGCGCGCTATGTCCTGCATGACGGAGGCCGCTCGGCTGCCGACGCCCGCCGGCTGCAATATCGTGTATTGCTTGCTGTCCAGCTGCAGCTCCTTGGTGGGCGTGGCGCCGCCCTTTTTGTCAGCCTCAAAGCCGGCGCTGCTGCTGCTGCTGCTGGCAGCTGCCGCCGCCGCCGCATAGCCGTAATACGCCTCAGCGGCATTGTAAGCGCTCGACGTGTACTGCGCATAAACCTGAGCTTGAGCCTGAGCCTGAGCTTGAGCGTGGGCGGCGGCCAATTGGCCGTTGCGTTTGATGATGTCGATGGGCGGCTTGAACGCGGACGTGGCATAAACGGCAGCAGCAGCTGCGTCCAGCGACTCCTTTTTGTGCTGCTGCTGTTGCTGCTGCTGATGTTGCTGATGTTGCTGGTAGCCGGCATGTTGCTGATGTGTGGCAGGATAGGCGTTGAGGCGCGCCTGATCGTTCTCCTTCTGCCTGTGGAAACGTAGCAAGAGTGTGGTGTGTGTTGAGTTCGTCTCGTCGTCATTGTCATTGTCATTGTTGTTGTTGTTGTTGTTGTTGTGTTCGCTTTCATACTTTTGCTTCTCCTCGAAGAGGTTCTGAAAGGGCGGCGGATTCTCGTCCTCCTGCTCCTGCAGGCGATACAGATTCGCTCTGGCATCCGGCCAGCTGCCCGACAAGCTCTTCAGCGCCGCCTGCGTCTCGCGTATCAGCGTCTCGTCGTCCTGCTCGGCGGACGTCGCCTCCAGTTGTTGCTGTTGCTGCTGCTGCTGCTGCACGGCAGCAACTGCTGTTGTTGTGCTGTTGCCCGTTGTCTTGTCGCCCGTTGCTTTGGGCAGCAGACTGAGGCCGAGTTGTCGCTTCTTTTGCGGCAACGTGTTGTTGTTATTCTGCATGCTGCTGTTGTTGTTGTTGATGGTGTTGTTGCTGGCCGCGAATTCGTCGTCGCGACTGCAGCGCTTGCGTCGCTTGATCGCCGTCTCATGTTCGTTGTTGTTGTTGTTGGTGCTGCTGTTGTTGCTGCTGTTGCTGTTGCTGCTGCTGTCCACCAAGGGCGTCTCCTTGCTAAGCGGTCGCTTCGACAGCGCCATGTTGCAAGTTGTCGCGTTGTCGCGTTGCCAGTTGCCTCGTCGCCAGTTGCCTCGTCGCCAGTTGCCAATCAAAAAAACGCTGCCTTAACAACAAATTGGATGTGAGCTCAGGTTTTTTTTTGTGGTTCGGTTCGTTTCAATTGCATTTTAGTTTTGTTTTTTGCGCAGTTGCAACTGCAATGTTGTTGTTAGTAGCAAACATTACTTACGCACTAAGTTTGTTAGTTGCATTTTGGGTTATTTTGTGGGGTTGTTGGTGGTGGGGGGAAGACGGGGGAGAAATGCGCATGCAGACTTAGCTTGCAACAACTTGCCACAGCGGCAACCTTCGCAAGTTGCACAAACTCAACACAAACCTGCCACCTGAAAATGCCCCCATTGGGAAAATCTATTCGTTTTATAGCGCAGCTACTTTAGCTATTTAATTTCGATTGCCACAAGATTGTTATGGATTTATTCAGTTTCGATCAGCACAAAATTATGTTGCAACTCCTTTTTATCCCTGTGACTAGTAATTCCCTGAATGAAATATATTTTTATCACTTTAACTAAATATTCCTTAAAGGAAATAGAGAAAATATTCATTTATGTGTTTACTTTTTCATTTAAAACCACTTTAATCGTTGCTTTTATTCCGTTCACATAATAAACACCGCACAACATGATTTCACTTCTTCAACAGTCGAGGTTCATAGTCGACTTTAAGTAAATAAATAATAAAAAAAAGATTGCCTTACAAGTTATGCTACATTTTTAATGTTCTGAAGTTTTCAAACTAACGTAAGTTTAATTTATTGCATTTATTTCATTCACAGAAATCAACAAAGCAAAGCCACTTCAAATTGCCCCAAAAGGTATGCTATATTTTAATTTTATTTTCTATTATCAATATTTCTTTTCCTCATTTAAATAAAAATAATCATATTTCTTGTCACTTTTTTTCTGAAAATTAGTCAGCTTAAACTTTTTTTTTTTGCTAGAGTTCTTGGAGTATTAAATATATTAAATTGAAATCCAACTTCTTGGAAAATATCATTTCTGCCTTCCGCTGCTATTTGCTTAAAATTAATTACCAAAATTTGTTCTGAAGTCGTCCACTTTATAGAGATCAAATAATAATGGTCACAACATATGCTTGAAATTTGGACCTGTCCAAATAAATGTATTGGAAAATAATATTTGCTTTCGCCTTAAGAAACTGCCATTCGATTTTAATCTTGATAATATCTGAAATATTGTCAAATATTGTGTTTGATAAATGAAATATCAGTCCAAACATTGTCAGTTATATTTCTATTAATCGGGACTCGCTGAGAAGACGAACGTGTTGTGCTTAAGGTTATTTGGTATTAGTAATATCTAAATTGTTAAACTGTTTTGACTTGGATATGGGAACTGAATTGCATTTGACGCGACCGCCTAAAATTATGCGATGCAAATCGAATGAAATTAGAGCTATAGAAACTATTGAAAAACAAAAGTAGAAATACGTGTTGACGCCCTCTCTGAAATGCTGTTGGAACACATTGAATATTTTAGGAATATTTGCAAAAAGATTATAAAAATACATATATATACATATATAGAATACTGTTCGATTTTGCGAATTGAAGTTGGGGTTGGGGGGACAAAGAACAACAACAGAACAAAAAAAAAAAAAACAAAAAGATTATAGCAAAAATTTCAATGTGATTATTCTTGTTGCATTGAATTTCTATATTTTTGGTTCATTTTGTAGTTTGTAGTTCAAGTTGTCGGTTCAAGAATTCAACTTGCCATTGATTGTGAAAGTATGGAAAGTATATAGGCAATATATAGTATATATAATATATCGACTGGAAAACAACTGAGAGTTCTCAATTGAGATGCCTTCAAGTTATCGGGGGGTCAAGAGTTTCTTTAGCTTTCGCTTGATGTGTTTTACATTAACATTTACAGTTAGGTTTACAGTTAGAGTTACAGTTAGATTTAGATTTAGAAAATTGAACTTTACCTATTTGAGAATTGCGAGATTTTTGCGCTTTTATTTTTTCTGTGTGTTATTGCGATTGTTTCTTGAGCGAGATATTTAGTTATATTTTTACTTATTTTTCCACTGCACTTTTGTTAGTTGAATTTGATTTGTTGTTGTTGCGGTTGTTGCTGTTGTTGCTGTTGTTGCTGCTGTTGCAGGCTTGCTGTAAACTTGGGCAACATGCTGCACACACACACACACGCACGTACGCACACACACACACACACACTTGAGCACCAAAAAAATATTGTGTGAAAACTAAACAACAAAAATTGTGAAAAAAATTGCGATATTTATTGCACGCACTTTGAATTCTTTTCGCTTTTCGTTTTGTTTTGTTTTGTTGTTGTTTTGTTTTGATTTGTTTTTGGGGTCTGCCAAAAGTTGTTGGCCCAACGCGGCGTATACGCAATATCAATTAACGCGCCTCGACTTCGACTTCGACTTTGACTTTGTTTTTAGGCCGTCAACATTGTTGTTGCTGCCGCTGCTGCTGCTGCTGCTGCGACGACGACGACGACGACGGCGACGCTTTAAATTCTTTGCCTTTCTTATTATGTTTTTTTTTTTTTTCGGCAATGCAGCAGGCCAAAGGGGGCGGCAGGGGGGGCGGGGCGGGCAGCAGAGACGACAGTCGACTGCAGTTGGAACTTTATTTAGTTTGCCGCGCGAAAAGTTTGTTTGTTAACTTTTGATGCCGCGTAAAGTTTTGCTGTTTTGTTTTTTTTTTTGTTTTTATGAGATTTGTTGTTGTTGTTGTTGTGGTTGTTGTTGTTGTTGTTGTTGCTGCTGCTTTTGCTGCTGCTGTTGTGTAGCGCGTAGAGCGGATTGCAATAAACTCGTTGCGCCGCAGCGAATTCTTTTTGGCGGCGTGAAGTCCGGACGTCCAAAAACCGACTGCTCGATGCGTTTTGGGGTAATAAAATTTTACATCGCCAGCAGAGCAGCAGCCGCAGTCGCAGTCGCCACGCACCCACACCCACACACACACACACACACACACGTACACGAACACTCGGCACGAACTTCGTAACGTCACGACGACGGAGTTGTTGTTGCTCTTCGCTATGCTTCTTTTCAGACGGCTTGTGTGTTGGAGGAAGCCCGACAAAACATGCGTCTCTACCTGTTCTAAGTTCGCTGCCAACTGACAGTTTTCCAAAGTTGTCGAACTTTCCGCAACGCAACGTGGAAAATTGCAGCCAACAATTTTGTGTTTGCTACCCGCGCAGTCGACGTCGACGGCGACGTCGCTCCCTTTTTTCGGAGTAAAACACGACGACGACGCGTCAGCGACTTCGTGCGCTCGCCTTCGTACTTTTCGTTCGTTGCGTTTCGTTCGCTCGTTTCGTTTCGTTTCGTTCGCTGCGCCTTCCCCTGTGTGTGTGTGTGTGTGACGTTAGCACAGTTTGGGCGCCGCTGTTATACGCGCTGCTCGTATGCCAGCCACAGCGTCGGCGCACTGCACGAAAGCGGCGCTGCGTCGCAGTCGCTGCTGGCAGCGCTTCACTTCGTTTCATTTCGTTTCGTTACGTTTCGTTTCGTTTCGCTTGTGTCCGAAAAGGCAGCGCTGCCGCTGTCGCAGTCGCTGCTGCCGCTGTCGTTGTTGTTATCGTTCCTGCAGCCGCCCTCGTCGCTGATTTGGCCTTTTATCTCTCGTCCGCTAATTGTAAATTCCAGCAGCAGCAGCAGCAACTGAAGCAACTGAAGCAGTCGCTTATCCCGTTGTCGGCCGTCGGCTGCGCTCGGCTGCCGTCTCCGTCGCCGTCGCAGCTGCTTTCTGCTTGCCAGCTTTTTTTTTGGCGTCTTCGATCACTCACTGCAGATTGCCTAAAGTGGGCGCTCCTTATCACCTGCTGCTGCTGCCGCCGCCGCCGCCGCTGCCTCTGCTGCTGACGTCACACGCTGCAACTCATTCGTCGCTGACGCAGCAGCAGCGACAATCGCGTTCTCTGAGTCACGCGCTCCAAAGTGCAACCCACGATCGCAACTCCAACGAAAAGCTGTTCTCTTATTTTCTGGTTTTATTTTGTTCTTGTCTCCAGAGCGGGAGATTGCTCAGTGAACCAGTTCCGAGTTCGCAAGTGATTCAATTAAGGAACTACGAATTTTTATCATTTATTTTTGTATACCATTTATGTACATCTTATTGAATAGTTAACATGTTGTTGTTTTTTGAGATTGCTCAGTGAACCAGTTCCGAGTTCACAATAGTGAATAATTGTTAAGGAATTGAGAATTTCCAATATTTAAATATAATCCAATAGTTTTATTTTTTACTTTTATTTGAAATTGTTCAGTGAACCAGTTCCGAGTTCGCAAGTGATTCAATTAAGGAACCACGAATTATTATACTATTTACCTCTAATTGAATAGTTAACAGTTTGTTGTTTTTTGAGATTGCTCAGTGAACCAGTTCCGAGTTCACAATAGTGAATAATTGTAAAGGAATTGAGAATTTCCAATATTTAAATATAATAGGTAAAACTTTTTCTTTTATTTGAGATTGCTCAGTGAACCAGTTCCGAGTTCGCAAGTGATTCAATTAAGGAACTACGAATTTTTATCATTTATTTTTGTATACCATTTACATTTAATTGAATAGTTAAAATTTTGTTGTTTTTTGAGATTGTTCAGTGAACCAGTTCCGAGTTCACAATAGTGAATAATTGTTAAGGAATTGAGAATTTCCAATATTTAAATATAATCCAATAGTCTAATTGTTTTCTTTTATTTGAGATTGTTCAGTGAACCAGTTCCGAGTTCGCAAGTGATTCAATTAAGGAACTACGAATTTTTATCATTTATTTTTGTATACTATTTACATCTAATTGAATAGTTAACATTTTGTTGTTTTTTGAGATTGTTCAGTGAACCAGTGATTTAATTGTTTTCCAAATAAAGACAGCTTGCCAAAGGGATCTAATATTTTACTCTTTTTTTTTGTATATTGTTTAAATTGAATCGAGTTCCAAAGTGATTTAATTCTCTTCGAAATTGACCAACACAAACACAAGGAATTACTTATGTTCACTAAATAAAAGTTAAATATACATTTTTGTATACTATTTAAATCTTTTAAATTAAATCCTATCAAATAATTCAGATTTTGATATTGTTCAATGAACCATTTCCGAATTCAAAAGTTGCAGAGGGATTAATTATATTAATTGTTTGTAATGGATTTATGGTTTTTATATTTTTTTTAACTATTAAATTCACTTTCAATATTTTTTAAAAAGATATCCTTTTTCAATGCAATTTAATTTATTTTGGAGCACATATTATTGCATTAAATTCTTTCCAAATGTACAAGTTCAAAAAATAAATAAGTTTCGAAAAGTAGTTTTGCTGGCTGCTATTTAACATTGAAAATCAGCGGAAATAATACTTATTATAGTATCAAAAAGTTGTGAATAAGTTTCATAAAATCAAAAGTGAATTCGACATTAAAATAATAAGCTTTATAACGTAAAGAGATTGAGAACATATTTGGTCGTTAAGAGAGTTCAGTTTAATACAAAATCAAATCGCTCAACTTTGCTCTAATTTAAATTATTAAAGCGAATGAATTTTCTAATGCATATTTCTCATTAAATACTTTCGCAAACATGAAGTTAAAATTCGTTTGAAGAGGAGGGAATGAAAATCAATATTTTAGCCATGAACTATTTAATTTAGGGCTGACAAAAATAATTGAAAAGTATTTGACATCTTTAATTATCCCGTTACATAAATTAAGTTATTGCGATTTAAATTAATTTCATTTGACCTTTAGCAGCACTGAATAAACTCTGAATGAGTTGAGTGGAAATCATTTTAAATTTTGTATGCAGGAAAACGCTTGAATTATTCAAGTTGAAAGAATTCCTAACTAAATTCTAGAGTCAGTTACAAAAATAACTTTTTGGTATAGGTGCTACAGCGATTCCTCCTCGACAGAGAATGCGAATGGAAATGGAAATGGGATCAGGATGGTTGGGAAACTTTGAAAGTCTGTCATTGGTGGCAGCAAAGTTTTAATAACATGGGAAATATGCGCCTATCTATTTGTCGTATATGCGGATGAGGATGGCGATGGCGATGGGAATGAGGATGAGGATGATGGGTATCATAATTATTAACCTTGGTGCTAGTTTAGTTTATCAACACTGTGACCGAGTTATTAAGTTAGCTGGAACAATGCAACAACAGCTTCCCTCACTGCGATTTTCGTGTGACAAACACTGTTTTTTTTAATTCTTTTATTTGCAAGCTGTCTGCCAAAAACATTTTATTATTTTTATAATTATTTTTATGTGAAAACTATCTACGTGACATAAAGTTACTTGCAGATTTTGTTTGTTTTTCCAATATTTTTATTTACAAACTATTTAAGTGATATAAAGTAAATTGCAGGTTTTGTTTTTGTATTATTTTTATTTTCGTGATATCGAAGCGTTAAAAAATGAAATTATTGATTGATTAGATATTATAGTTTGGTACGTATTTTTAAAAATGTATTTTATTTAATCGTATTTTTGTTACCAATTACGCAATTAAATTTATTGTTATGTTTTTAATGAATTTAATTTCAATTTACTTAGCTCCCTTCCTTAAGTTATTATAGTATTTTTTTTGTGGATACGAATTAAACACGTACATAAATAAATAATAATAATTTCAATTTTAAAGTATTCAATTAATAATCCAAGATTATTAATTGGCTCTTAGTGTTTTTAGGAGATCGCTACTTGAATTATTATATTACATATGATAACGTTGCTACTTGGGTCTGTTTTAAAGTCTCTTGCCACTTCTCTGCAAATCAAAGTTAAATATTAATTTACAATATAACATAATCATTTCCTTTTTTTTTTCTTTGCAATAAATCATGAATAAACCATTATTGATATAATTCTATTTTCCTCAATGGCAGAAAGAAAACACTTTCAGTTTATTTAATTTTTTTTTTAACTGTTTAAGCTTTTTATTCATTTTGCACGAAAAAATAATTTATTTTGCATTTTTTCTAAGTATTGGAGGCTTGTTTTCATACTGCTTGAAATACAAAAAGTATAAATTTTCTTTCATTAGATTTTGTTTTAAGTTTTTTTTTTAATTTAGCTTTATTTTGCGGTTGCTTAAGGCAAAAAAACTTTAATTTCATTTTTATTTTTTTTCTGCATTTTAATTTTGGTTAAATTTATTTAATGTTGCTTAAAATGAAACAAACATTAATTGTAGTTTATCTGTTCTCATTCTTTGAGCCAATTTTTTTAAGCTTTCTTTTTAACCGAGATTATTTAGTTGTGTTAATTTCAACTTCATTCGAAGTGTGTTGCGTGTTTAGCCAAAGGTATTAACAAATTTGCTGTGGCGAGTTCAATGAGGTCAGAGAGGCTGGCATCGAGACTCCATTTATCCAACAGATAATGGGATAAGCCGTATAATGCGAATGCTTTTCAGCCGCTTTTCAATGCATTCAATTGAGAGTCGCGCCTTTGTTTCATCATCAGCAGCGGTTCAGTTTCAGTTTCAGTTTTGCGACTAGTTTCGAAGTTTTTCTCCTCAATGTGAGAGAGAGGGAGAAAGGTAGAGAGAGAGAGAGGGAGAGGGAGACAGTTGTTGCGTTGCCGTGTGCGTTGGCGCGTAATTAAAATAATTAAATGTGAAAAAAAGTAATCACAAGATTGAAAAGTAATTTACACATGTAAGCAAACACCACGAAATAGCGGGCTAGAAAAGGATCGAGGAGTGTGTGAGCGAAAGAGACAGAGAGAGAGTGGGAGGGAGAGGGAGAAAGTTGTGCAAATAGCAGGAGGACAAACAAAGGCCGCAGGAAACGCGGGCTCCAAAGAAGGAAAAATGCGAGTTGCAAGAAAATTGCCAAGGCAAATGGAAAAGTCAACATGACGACGTTGCCAGGACGAAGCCAGGACACAGGACACAGGACAGCAGCGGCATCAGCAGCATCAGCATGCGAAACGCATCAGCTCAGACCGAGAGAGAGAGAGAGAGAGAGAGAGAGAGGTGAGAGAGAGGAGGAGTCGAAGGGGATTAGCAAATGAAGCAAAGTTTCTCGCAAAATGCAAAAACGGCAAATGATTTCTCTTATTTCGACGCGGTTGCGTTTGCCTTTGCCTGTGCTCTATGATGGATGAGGTGTATGTGGCCAAAAGAGGGAGGGGGGGTATCCTTGTGGTGTCCTTAAAGGGTTAGCAACAATCGCAGACAGCGGAGAGCGGCAAAGAAAGCGAATGCGAATGCGAGTGCGAATGTTTTTTGTTGGCGTCTCGCTGTCTGGCCAGGCACAGCAGAAATTAAGTGGCAACAAGAGCGAATCACTCACTTTTTTGGCCTACCAGGGGCGTGCACAGAGGGGGGCGGGGGCCCGGAGGGGGGCACAGACAGCAGCAGCAACAGCAGCAGCAACAACAGGCAACGAAATGATTGACAGCGCATAATTAAATTAATTGAGTAATCCACGGGGCAGCACACAGCGACCGAGGGGTTTAGGGGAGGGGTTAAGAGGAGGGGAGGGGGGAAACGGGTTAAATTCCCAGCAGTGCACACACACACACACACACACACACACAGACACCGCTGATGCGTGCCACAAACGGCGGTTGCTTCATTTTCCATTTTCTATTTTCCCCGTTTTAAAAACGGCAGCAACTGTTGTTGCTGTTGTTGTTGTTGTTGTTGTTGTTGCTGCTGCATAATGAGAAATAAGAAAAGCGAAACCCGCCGGAGGGGGGGGCGCTGGGGGGGGCGTGGCAGCGCAGAGCCCTGTATGCGAACGCCATGAACGCAAATGTCGCCCGCGCGTCACATTTTTTGGGCGCCCCGTTTTTTGAGGCAAGCAACAACCGAGGAGAGGGAGACGAGGGGAGGGGGCAAGGAGTTGCCTTCGCCTTGCGGTTTCCTGTTGATGTGCGCCTTTGTCTTAGCCAGGATATCGAGTTGCCCAAGATGGCAGCCCAGAGTTGAAGCTGTGGCTGAAGTCGCAGCTTTGTCTGCGGCGCTTTATTAAAATTAGTAAAAATTGTGAAAAGGGCTGCGTGGCAACAAGCAGGGGGAGGAGGGGGGAGGGGGGTGTTGGTGTTGTGGCATGCCACCCGCTACTCGCCACACGACGGTGACAAGTGGAAACTTGGAAGCTGCCTCCGCTGCCTCGCGGCCAATTGTTTACGAGTGTATCGCAAATTAAGTAGGGCTTAAATTTTACAAGCATTTCGCCTTTAAGAGTTAAGTGCTTTTCTCTTTCACTTCCCACTTCCCCCTCGACTCTCTCTCTCTGCGTATTGGAGAATACTGGATTTGGTGTCGCGCTGTCGCCGCATTGTTTCTCGCCATTTCTCCTCTTGCCACTTGGGGCTTGCCAGCAGAGATTAGCGTCGTCAATCGATGCCACAACAGCTGCAGCGCGGCACAAAACAGCGACAAATAAAATATAAATAGTTGAGTACTTAAAAGTTGGCAGAGCAAATGAAAAAAATACTCACAGAGTAGCGGGTATTTGTAGTCGAGCAAGCTCAGTTAGTTGCATTTTAATAATTTTATTTCCGCCGGAATCGTTCAAAGTCATTTGAACGTAACGTGAGAAAATATATACATATATAGTAGATGCTATACTATTTAAACTAAATACAATTATTTAAAATTTTACATTATAATGCAAATTTTGTCTATTCAAATTATTTGTTTAATATTCCTTCAACAAGTAGGCAATGAAAACTTGAATTTGCTGATCTTTTAGAAGCGAAAATAGAAATGAAAATGCGAATGAAAGTAATTCAAATGTATGACTTAAGGACTAATTAAACATATTCAAATAAATATTAAATATATTTATAAAATAAATAATACAAAATTTAAGCAGCGAAACAAAATCAATTTCTGCACGCGCACAAAAGTAGGCAATGAATATTTGAGTTTGTGGCTCTTTAAGATAGAAGCGGAAGTAAAAATGAAAAAGCGAATATAATAGTAATTAAATACATGGGTAAATTGAATTAAATAAAAAATATATTTATGAAGTATAGCAAGCTAGCTGAAAGAATACAAATAAAGTGGGGAAGCGAAAAATGTAGACAATGCAAATTTGAGTTTGCAGCTCTTTAAGACGGAAGCGGAAGTAAAAAAACTAATTGCGAATTGTTGAGAGGCACAAATAACGCAAAAAAAAAGTGTTATTAAATAAATTACTAATTTGTCAAAATCAAAACAAATACAAAATTCAAACATGTATCTGCTGTGAAAGTTGAGTTGAAAATTTAGTTAATGCGCTAACTTGAAGAACTGAAAACTTAATAGAAATTAATGAATTTTATTTGATCGGAGTCCTTCTTGAACACTCGATATTTAGTAAAAAAAAATATATATTTATGAAATATTGCAGCTGTCTAAGAATTTATGGAAACTGAATAGCAATTAGTTTTATTTGATAAAGTGTTAAAATACTAGTTTACAAAATAGAGTCAAGCGAACAAACTATTTAGGCTGAATAGAAGTTTATTTGTTTGGTTTTATTCGAATTAATTTAAGTCGGAATTATTAGAAAACTTTGTTAACTAAGGCAATGTTTCTGCAGAGTATTTTATTTAAAAATGTAGACTTTAAATTGTCATTTTTAAATGTCCAAAATTGTAAATAATTTGTGGGCATATCTGAGAGATTAGAGTCTTATCTTGAGATTCGCCAGCAGCGCTTTGTGCACAAATTTAAAAGGAAAACACGAAGCAAACGAAGGGACGAGGAAGAGGCAAAACGGATGAAGGAGGAAGCGCAAAGAAAAGCGAACTAAAATTGTTGTGATTGCTGGTGTTAATAATAATAAGGATGCGTTGCGTGGTCAGGACAACATTTCCAGAGAGAGAGCGAGAGAGAGAGTGGGAAATGGAGAGTTTATTCAAAAGGCAGGCCACAAAAGCGGCATTTGTTTGTGGTTGCTGCAGCACAGCAACTGGCTGCCACTGCAACACCGCATCGCTGCCCCTCATCGCTGCCCCTCATCGCTGCCTCGTTGTCTGCGCAAAGTTGAGTCGCGACTTTCAGCGTCTCAACTCCTTCGACGTGGCGCGCAAAGTCTTTTTAATATTCCTGTTGCCATTCGTCGCGGCTTACGGCCAAGTCAGGCTGCATTTGTTGGGAGGGGGCGTGGCAGGGTGGAGGCCAAGGAGAGGGTAGCGAGGGGGGGGGGGGTTGCAGTCAGTGCTGACTCTGTAATTACGCGTATAGGATGATGATTAACGCGCACGCAGCGCGACTGCGACAGCGATTGCTCCAGACGCCAGACACACCAAGAGACAGAGAGAGAGAGGGGAGTGGAGGGGAGGGGAGTGGAGAGAGTAGGGGGCAGAGGGGGCAGGGGGGAGTGGCAGAGCGGGTTTGCAGTGCAGTCGGCAGCTGACGTTCGCTTTTGGCATCAACTGAAGCAAAGCTAATGAGAGTTTCTCTCTCTCTCACAGTCTCTCTCTCACTGTCTCTCTCTCTCCCTGCATCCTTTGCAATTAGTTTGCCACCTCCTCCACCCCCTCCACCCCCCGAATGCCACCTTGCCACACTTTATGAAATTAGCAAACGCATTTTTATGGAAATGCAAAAGGCACAAACACTTTTTGCCTTTTTGCCAGACTAGACGCTAGACTTTACCATAGGCTGCTTCTTCTTCTTCTCCATATTTGTGCTTCTTCTTCTTCTTGTGCTTGTGCTTTGGCTGCTTCCTCTTGCCACGCGCTCAGTTGCTCAGTTTTTCAAGGACAAAAACTTTGTTTGGCTTTTGCAATGTGGCGCGTTGTGTTAAAGCCTTTTGCTTTTTGCCCAAAAACTTTGCTTTCTCTCCCCCTCCCCCTCTTTCCCCCTCCCCCTCTCTCCCCCTCTCTCTCTCTCTCTCACTTGGCTTCGCGGCGTCTCGCCAGCGTTTTAATCAGCCTCAAAAGTGTGAAAGTGTTGTAGCCAAAGTTGCCGCACTTTTTATGCAACACACACTCACAATTTTTAATACAGCTTGTGGCAAGCTCTCTGAACTCTACGCAACTTCCTTCCATCTTCAATATTTAGTTCAAGGCTGTGCTTTAATTACTCCCCGCCCTCTCCGCCTCTTTCCTACGCACAGCATTAACATGAAACTCTGCCCCAAAATTGGCATTAGATCAACTTTGTCGCAATTGCGTTTTTCGCTAATTTTCATCTCGTTCATCATTCAACTGCATTTATTTCCCATTTATTGTTTGGAAAACTTGTTGCCACTTTTGCAGTCATGTTGGAAATTAAATCGAATGATAAGTAAATAAATAAAATATAAAAATTATAAATAAATGCAGTCTTCAAGAAAATAGCATTTTGTTAATGAGTTTTCAAAAGCTTTGAATACATTAGATAAATGAATTGAAATAAATTTATAAATAATAAAGTAAATACACTGCCAAAAGCAAATACATCAATTAAATGAATTTAAGTAAATTCATAAATAATAAATAAATTGTCAAAGGCTTCAAATTCAAATTCATGCATTGAACAAAATTAAATTATACATGAACTGAAATGTTACAACTTCATGTTGAATGAAACGAAAATTAAATTAAAAATACAATTAAAATAAAAGATACAAGAAGTTACACAAAGAAAATAAATTATTTTACATTTTCATTATATTTTATGCATTACTAATTAACAATTATTTATATTTAGTTTAAATTACACCAGCAGAAAATTACAATATTATTTCTGCCTAGATTGAAAAAATCTTTGTTGCTGATTTTTCCCTTGAATAATTTGACAATCTTTCACGATCTTGCACGAAACAATATTTTTATAAACTTGCTTATATTCATTATTGGATTTTCCTTTTTTTTTTTGCGATATTACGTAATTTACTTAATCATTTAATTCATGCAAGTTTGGCATGAAGCAATTGCTTTATTTACTTTATTAAATTCAGGCTGTGTGGCTGCTTAAATTATAATTCTAAACGTGGCCAATCTTGACTTTCACTCTCACTCTAACTCCAACTCGCTCTCTCTCTCACTCACTCGCACTATCTCTCCGTCTCGCTCTCACTGTAGATGCACTCTTCAATTGCCTTTCGCTAATTGCCGCGACTTCGCTTAGTTGCAGCTCTTGCGGCAGACAGGCGCTCCATCCACATTTATTTACTTGCCACATCTTCAGCTCACAATCGCTGCCTCCCTCTCTGTCTCTTTCCCTCCCTCTCTCTCGTTCCATCTCTCTCCATCTCTCTCTGCCTTGCGCTGTTGTTGTGTGCGTGGCATATCTGCGTGTATCTATCTACTTTTAATTGCCAGCAATTAAAACTTAAACACCGTTCACACACGCACACACACACACACACACACACTCACACACACACTCACACATACAGTTGGTATTGCTGTTGTTTTTGTTGTTGTTGTTGGTGCGTGCCAAGCTTCATTTAGTGCGTTCGACGTTCGCCGTTCGCCGTTCGCGGTTAAGTCACCAAGGTGCCAAGTGGCAAGTGGCAAGTTGCAAGTGGCAACTGCCCGTGAAGGGGCAAGACACACACACTCGCACACACACTCGCACACACACTCGCACACACTGACAAGCAAATTGCGTGGCAAGCGTGAATTGGCGTTGCACAAATGCGTCGCAAGTTGCAAACTAATTGCAGAACGCAGCGCGTATCAATGGAAATGCAAGCAGGAGACACAAGCATATAGGCAGCAGGATATAGAGGAAGAAGAAGAAGAAGTGTCGAAGTCAGCGTCGGGATCAGCGATAACAATTTGCTGAGGGTTTTGAGGCCTTGCACTCGATTTGCTGCACTTCAGCCTCAAGTGGACTCCTCAAGAGTGCGTGGCGGGGTTCGGGGGGGAGTAAAGGGACAATGGGGCATGCAGCATGGTGCAGCATAGCATGAGGCAGCCACAAACCGCAGCGCTTTCCCAGCGCGTATGGAAATGGAAATTGCAGGTTAGCTAAGCGCCCACTTAAGCAGGAAATGTGAAAAAAATGGGGATCATATAGAAAAACTTTAAACTTGGCTGCACTGAAGCATACCCTATGAAAAATTAAGAAATTTAAATTCGGAAATATGAATAATATGAAAATATATTTGATAATTATTTATTAATTATATAATTTGATAATTATAATATAATATTATATTAAATATTTATGCACTAATAAAACGCAGCGCAGAGCGAGAAAGAGAAATGAAATTAGGAATGGAAATTGACGGAGCTACATATAGACACAAGGAAAAAGAGAGATGGGTGAGATATAGCCAGCTATATAGAGTGAAAGGCATGATTTTAAATTATTTGGTAGTAATACTTCATTGCATAAATTACATTTAAAGCTTAAAAAAACTTACTATTTAATAATTATCTCATAAAAACAATTGATTTGCAAACTTATTGCAGCTGATTGCATTACGTTTTTGTTCTACTTTTATTTAAATTATTTTCATTGAATGCATTAAAACAAATATAAATTTATGGGATATATTTTGCTTGAAATGCATTACAACAAATATCAATTTATGGGATATAAAAGGATATAATATTGGGGGAGACAAGCCGCGACACTAATTATTGCAAAATTTAAAAAATGACACGATAATAATTATATTTGAATTTTTTTTATGTATTTATTTAACGATAAAGAATTTGGATAAATCAGTTATCATAATACTAAATACCAAAAAGATTTAACTGTATAAATTGATAACATTTATGATTTTTATTTGCGGAACATAAAAATCTAGTGTGAAAATTATTTCTTCATATTTTAATATTTTAATAATTACTATCATAAATATGAAAACCAAGTAATATAACTACAAAAATTGATATTATTTTTGATTTTGATTTGCACTATATATTAATTTAAATTTTTATTTTAAATGCAATTATTATAATTATAAAAACCAAAAAATAGAACAGCCAAAATTGGTATTAATTATAATTTTAATTTGCTCAACATATAAATCTTGAGTACCTATAATTTTTGGCCATATTTTTGTATTCTGAAAACAAAAAAAAAGTGGCAAATAAATGCACCCCACTTCGATTTGAGCACAGGGTATCTGCACACTCGTGAGTAGCAATTATGCCGGGCATATCGCGGTCACAGCGCAGTTGTTGTCAGCACAACACACAAAACACAGTCATAAAAGTTAAAACGCCATTAATAACTAAGCAGCAAGTGACCAGAAGAGACCTCGCACACATTTCTCCCGGCCACAAAGTCATACATATAACAATCGACAACGAACAAAAAAAAAGAACCAATGCAGAGCAAACACGAAAAGCACGTAATGACACGAAATGAAACAAAAAATTCGTCCTTGCCGCGCCTCATGCTAATTAAATTCAATTAAACGACAATCAAACAATGTCAAGCGGAAGTCAAACGGCCGATGGACGATGGACATGAACGCGAACGAGAACGTGAAACGCGACCGCGAATGGCGAAGGATATGCGCCAGGATATGGGCCAGCACCTGGACTACGCGATGATGGGAGCGGGGTCGAACACAAAAAAAGAAAAAAACGGTGTCAATTTGTCTAAATGTGAAAAGCAAAAGCTGTTGCATAACATTTGTGTAATTATTTTCATTTCACATCAGTCTCCCAGCGCACAATATGTCAGCTCGTTAGGGGAGGCAATTCATTCCCCAAATTAACAGAATAAATGAGGGGATTTGATTGCCTGATAGCATGTAGATACAATCAATATGCATACTATGCTTTTTTGTGTAGAATCCATTCGGCAAATTTAAAAATTAAATATTCCAATGTATGAAATATGAAACTACACTTATTTATGCTGTAAATAAATTGCGAACAACTACCATAATAATAAATAAATAAACAACGAATTTTGCTTTTATTATTGATTTATCGACCTATCGATAATGTTGCTTATTGCAATTTGGGCGATTTGCAGTTTTTCAGCGATCCGAATTGCAAACTCAGTCGCCAGTTATTAAAATTGTCGTTAAATGCTGAAATTGATGGTTATCGAACCTATCGATAACTTCTATGCCTATCGATAGTCAGTAATCGATCGCTGAGATCATTGCGAGTTCAACGAGATATTGATCGTCCAGATCGGCCTACCGAGTCAAAAGTTATTCCACTTTTACGATCAGCTGCAAAATGGCAAAATTTGAATTTGCAAATTTGAATTTTAACGGACGTTTTGATCAAAAAATTTGTGCAGTTGCTTGCTGCTGATTTCTGTTCGCCTGGTACTTCAGCTGGTAGAATGCTCTGATTGGGACGGAATTCCGAGCTCGCGTTGGCCGCACACACACACACACTTCCACACACACATACACACACACACACGCGCACACTTCCACACACACATACACACACACACACATACAAACACACACATACACACACACACACGCAAATTTTCAAATTCAAATTTTGCAGTTTTGCCGCCGATCGTAATTCAAATTTCAACCGCCACGATTGCCCAAGCGACCGTTGGCCGTTGGCAAAATTTGAATTTTCAAATTTTCAAATTTTTTGGTGCAGTTGCTTGCTGCTGATTTCTGTTCGCCTGGTACTCGGAGCCCAGTTTGAGGGCAAAATAGCCGATCAGCCCAGCTCGCCAGCAGCATGTATGTATGTATGTGTGTGTGTATGTATGTGTGTGTGTATGTATGTGTGGGTGTGTGTATGTGTGTGCAAGTGTGCGTGTGTGTGTGTGCGGCCAACGCGAGCTCGGAATTCCGTCCCAATCAGAGCATTCTACCAGCTGAAGTACCAGGCGAACAGAAATCAGCAGCAAGTAGCTGCACCAAAAAATTTCAAAATTTGAAAATTCAAATTTTGCCAACGGCCAACGGTCGCTTGGGATAATGGCGGTTAAAATTCAAATTTCTATGGTGATCTTTGGACGATCATATCTTGGCCAAATGACGTCCGATCGGGACGAGCGATGCCATTTTGGAATCTGTGGAATTAGGAGATGCTAAATTTTAAATAAAAATTAAATATTCCAACATATGAAATATACTTAATTCTTTTTTTCTATTTTCTTTCTTTCAGTTATTTCCATGTTTGCCATGCAGGATGTGCCACATTATCATTCAAACAATGAAGGATGCAAGAGCAACGGAATTAATTGATTATAAGTATAATAAAACACACTTTATTTCTATATATAACAATATATTTTTAATATAATATTTCCTAAGTATAATTAAAATATTATTTCGTAAACAACACTTAATTATTCTGTAAATAAATTGCGAACAACTACAATAAAAATAAATGAATAAACAACGAATTTTGCTTTTATTATTGATTTATCGACCTATCGATAATGCTGCTTATTGCAATTTGGGCGATTTGCAGTTTTTCAGCGATCCGAATTGCAAACTCAGTCGCCAGTTATTAAAATTGTCGTTAAATGCTGAAATTGCTGGTTATCGAACATATCGATAACTTTTATGCCTATCGATAGTCAGTAATCGATCGCTGAGATCATTGCGAGTTCAACGAGATATAGATCGTCCAGATCGGCCAACCGAGTCAAAAGTTATTCCACTTTTACGATCAGCTGCAAAATGGCAAAATTTGAATTTGCAAATTTGAATTTTAACGGCCGTTTCGATCAAAAAATTTGTGCAGTTGCTTGCTGCTGATTTCTGTTCGCCTGGTACTTCAGCTGGTAGAATGCTCTGATTGGGACGAAATTCCGAGCTCGCGTTGGCCGCACACACACACACGCACACTTGCACACACATACACACACCCACACATACATACACACACACATACATACACACACACATACATACACACACACATACATACACACACACATACATACATGCTGCTGGGGAGCTGGGCTGATCGGCTATTTTGCCCTCAAACTGGGCTCCGAGTACCAGGCGAACAGAAATCAGCAGCAAGTAGCTGCACCAAAAAATTTTAAAATTTGAAAATTCAAATTTTGCCAACGGCCAACGGCCGCTTGGGATAATGGCGGTTAAAATTCAAATTTCTATGGTGATCTTTGGACGATCATATCTTGGCCAAATGACGTCCGATCGGGACGAGCGATACCATTTTGGAATCTGTGGAATTAGATGCTAAATACGTCATAGTCCTTGCTTATCCTTGCTGATCCTGCTGACTTGCAGTTTGCGATCATATGAGCCTAACTCTGGCAAATAATGTGCGATTTTCGCGAGCTACACCTTTTTGGAATCGGCAAGATCATTACATTCGGCTGATGCAATTATAAATAAACAATGCCTTAGGTTTAATTATTTAGCCAATAAATAACAACAATATAGGGCGAATTAATTGCTTTTACATTTGACTTTATTTTTATATTTTATTTTCAATAATTAAAACTAGTTACAATGTATTTTTTAAAATTAATTATATTAAATTATAATAAAAATTACAAAATAAATTCATATTTTTGGAATAGTGTCCGTAGAATTATTGCTTTGTTCATCATTTCCAAGTTAGTTTAAACGTCATTTTTCTGTAATGAGAAATGTATGCAGCGTTAATAAATATCGTGAATTAGATAGATCGGATAAAAATTGAAATAAAATAATAGGTATTTTTTTTTTGATAATTTTGAACTTTTTTTATTTAAATAGCTAAATATGTTGTGAAATAATTATTAAATTTATATAAAATTAAACAATATATAGTAAGGAATAAGCAAACAGCATTAAATATTAACAAAAGCTTTGTCAAACGAACCATTTTCTGCAAATAAACGACTTGCCACACAATTTTAAGAAGTGATTCAATATATTTAGAGGGGGAATTTCCGTAAAGTTTTTGGTCGTCTACGTTGCAGCCTTCTACAATTGATTGCCTGATAGCATGTAGATACAATCAATATGCGTACTATGCTTTTTTTGTGTAGAATCCATTCAGCAAATTTAAAAATTAAATATTCCAATATATGAAATGTATTTAATTCTTTTTTTCTATTCTCTTTCTTTCAGTTATTTCCATGTTTGCCTTGCAGGATGTGCCACATTATCAATCAAAAAATGAAGGATGCAAGAGCAACGGAGAATTGATTCTAAGTAACAATATATTTTTAATATAGTATGTATTTCCTAAGTATAATTACAATATTATTTCGTAAACTACACTTAATTATTCTGTAAATAAATTGCGAACAACTACAATAAAAATAAAAGAAATAAACAACGAATTTTGCTTTTATTATTGATTTATCGACCTATCGATAATGCTGCTTATTGCAATTTGGGCGATTTGCAGTTTTTCAGCGATCCGAATTGCAAACTCAGTCGCCAGTTATTAAAATTGTCGTTAAATGCTGAAATTTCTAGTTATCGAACCTATCGATAACTTACATTGCCTATCGATAGTCAGTAATCGATCGCTGAGACCATTGCGAGTTCAACGATATATTGATCGTCCAGATCGGCCAACCGAGTCAAAAGTTATTCCACTTTTACGATCAGCTGCAAAATGGCAAAATTTGAATTTGCAAATTTGAATTTTAACGGCCGTTTCGATCAAAAAATTTGTGCAGTTGCTTGCTGCTGATTTCTGTTCGCCTGGTACCTCAGCTGGTAGAATGCTCTGATTGGGACGGAATTCCGAGCTCGCGTTGGCCGCACACACACACACGCACACTTGCACACACATACACACACCCACACATACATACACACACACATACATACACACACACATACATACACACACACATACATACATACATACATGCTGCTGGGGAGCTGGGCTGATCGGCTATTTTGCCCTCAAACTGGGCTCCGAGTACCAGGCGAACAGAAATCAGCAGCAAGCAACTGCACTAAAAAATTTTAAAATTTGAAAATTCAAATTTGCCAACGGCCAACGGTCGCTTGGGCAATCGTGGCGGTTGAAATTTGAATTACGATCGGCGGCAAAACTGCAAAATTTGAATTTGAAAATTTGAATTCAACGTTCGTTTCGACCGAAATTTTTTGGTGCAGCTGCTTGCTGCTGATTTCTGTTCGCCTGGTACTCGGAGCCCAGTTCGTAGGCAAAATAGCCGCTCAGCCCAGCTCGCCAGCAGCATGTATGTATGTATGTGTGGGTATGTGTATGTATGTATGTGTGTGTGTGTGTGTGTGTGTGTGTGTGTGTGTGTGTATGTATGTGTGGAAGTGTGCGCGTGTGTGTGTGCGGCCAACGCGAGCTCGGAATTCCGTCCCAATCAGAGCATTCTACCAGCTGAAGTACCAGGCGAACAGAAATCAGCAGCAAGTAGCTGCACCAAAAAATTTTAAAATTTGAAAATTCAAATTTTGCCAACTGCCAACGGCCGCTTGGGATAATGGCGGTTAAAATTCAAATTTCTATGACGATCTTTGGACGATCATATCTTGGCCAAATGACGTCCGATCGGGACGAGCGATGCCATTTTGGAATCTGTGGACTTAGGAGATGCTAAATACGTCATAGTCCTTGCTTATCCTTGCTGATCCTGCTGACTTGCAGTTTGCGACCATATGAGCCTAACTCTGGCAAATAATGTGCGATCTTGGCGAGTTATACCTTTTTTGAATCGGCAAGATCATTACATTCGGCTGATGCAATTATAAATAAACAATGCCTTATGTTTAATTATTTAGCCAATAAATAACAACAATATAGGGCGAATTAATTGCTTTTACATTTGACTTTATTTATGTATTTTATTATCAATTAGTAAAACTAGTTACAATTTATTTTTTTTAATTAATTATATAATATTAAATTGTAATAAAAATTAGTACATTAAATTATAATATAATATAATATTATAGTGTCCGTAGAATTATAGCTTTGTTCATCATTTCCAAGTTAGTTTAAACGCCATTCATCTGTAATGAGAAATGTATGCAGCGTTAATAAATATCGTGAATTAGATCGGATAAAAATTAAAATAAAATAATAGTTATTTTTAAAAAAATAATTTTGAACATTTTTTATTTAAATAACTAAATATGTTGTGAAATAATTATTAAATTTATATAAAATTAAATAATATATAGTAAGGAATAAGCAAAAAACATTAAGTATTAACAAAAGCTTTGTCAAACGAACCATTTTCTGCAAATAAACGACTTGCACACAATGTTAATAAGTGTTTCAATATATTTAGAGGGGGAATTTCCGTAAAGTTTTTGGTCGTCTACGTTGCAGCCTTCAACAATTTAGTATTTGCGCTAAGCGCTGATAGTTCAGTCAGTGAGTGAGTGAGTCAGGACAAAGAATTTGATATAGACATATATAGATTTAGTCAGCTGTCTGCTGTTGTTTCTTTTTGGTTGTCTGTTTGTTGTTGCTGCTGTTGCCAAGTTTGCTTTTCGGCAACAATTGCCACGCGATATATGTACATATATATGTATATATGTATACCGTACACGAACGACACTCTTTTCTGTTGTTTTTCGTTGCTTTTAATCGTTGTTTGAAATGCAAATGTTGTCGTTCGGTCCTTGGCCAAGTGGCAGTTGCCAGTTGCCAGTTGGCAGTTGGTTGGCCAATTGCCGGCAGTAGTTTAACCTGTTGACAGCAACAGCTCAAGCTGCCGTCTCACATGTCCTTCGGCCACTCTTTGGTCCTGGCCGGACCAGAAGCTGGAAACTGGAAGCTGGAGTTGTTGTGAAGTCGGTGGCTGGAGTTGACTTTGAGGTCAGGCTAAACCCTTTTAGCGCATTTCATTAACGGCAACTCTTTCTCGCTTCTCGTGTTTTTACGTTTTGTGCACACCTTTTTTTTTTTTTAGTTGTTGTTGTTGTTGTTTAAGGACTTGGCTTTTTATTTTTTTATTACTTCGCTCATTTTGCATGCGGCAAGTTGAACGTGAACATTTTTTAATGCGTCGGTTTACTTGCTGATGAAGTGAATCAAATTGGAGGGCACTCCAGCCGGCCAGCCGGCCAGCCGCAACCACATTGAGATGGAAATGGAGATGGAGATGGAGACAACGCCACATCCGCATCCTTAAGTTGCCAGCCAGGACGAGAGCCGTGTAATTGCATTTTTATTACTTTCAGCCCCGGCCACGGCGAACAACGGGGCAGCAACCGCGACAGTTTGTTAAGTGCGAGTTGAAGTCGCAGTCGCAGTCGATGTGGGTGGCAACCCATCGACACACAAAAAAAAAAAGGGTTGCAGCCGCCTCGCAAAAATTCATCATCAAAGGTGTAAAAACTTTTAATATGTTTAATTTTCCACCTATTTTCTCGCCTTTCTTGCCGCCCTTTAACGACCCGCCTTCTCGCCTCCCCATCCACCTGGTCAGCTACCGGGCGGCAACTGCAGCGTAACTGTTTGAACCGCACGCAGATTTAGTTATAACACGTTTCCACCCCGCCCCCTTATCGCTGCCACTTCTAACCCACTGAACCACCTCAAAAAACAAAAAAAAAAAAAACGATAAACGAAAGAAAAACAAGTAAAAAATGAAGAAATTTGTGTATAAAAAATGTTGTAAAATGGAAAAAAAAAAAAAAAGTGTCTTGAAGACGCAGCTGGGAACTGAAGCTGCTTGAAATGCTTTGCCACTTTTGAATAATTTTAACCCAAATAAAAAATGATGTGAATTCCTAATTAGGCACAACAACTCGAGCATGAGCAACAGGAGCATCAACAGGAAAACGCATAAAATCAGCGCCGTTTGTTCGCCCAACAAATAAGATAAACGAGCGCATTGCGCTCAACACAACGACGTCGCAATGCCCTTTCCAGCAGCCAGCGAAATAGTCACAAGGACTTCAACTTCAGTTACGTCAATTTCACAATTACTGAAAGCCCAACAAGTATTGACTTTGCACTCGTTGCTATTTCTCGTTACATTTCATGTACATTTCTAACTTTTTTGTTACTTATTTTTCTCAACTTAATTGTTTATGGCAGGTTAATTGATTATTGCTCGTTAGACATCGTTAGACTCGTTACTCGTTGTTTTTCTTAACATTAACTCGTTGTTTGTTTTTCTATAATTATTGTTTTTTTTTATGACTCATTGCAGCAAGTAATTGCAGTTAGTGATTTTGTTATTAACTTGTTTGCTGCTCATTTTTCTGCATTCAATTGTCATTATTTATTGCTCATTATTCTCGTTAGTATTTGCTCATTGCTCGTAATTTATTATTACTTATTGTTATTTGGAATTCTTTGAATTTTACTTGTTAGATGCTTTACTCGTTACTCTACTACTTGCTACTTGTTATTATTGTTTAAATTTTTACTCTTAGCTGTTTTGCCAAAATCCTGAACTATTATTACTCGTGAATTATTCGTCTACACTCGTTAATTGTTACTCGTTGCTTTTGCTTGTCGTTACTTCGCTCGCTACTCGTTGGTCTTGTTTAGATAACTCTTGTTGTGATAACTTCTCTTAATTTATCATTGCAAAATAGTATTAAATAAGCGACTCTCGTTGAGTCAACGAGTCAAAGTCGCAGCCAAAATGCTCGCCGCACAAAAGCGTATACGCAGCAAAAGGAAAGCCAAAGAGAGAGAGAGCGGGAGCGACGTGGTTCTTGAGTTGGCGTTATGATGATGGCTAAATGCCACGACTGTCATGGCCACATGGGAATCGGAATAAGCAGCTGCCTCCAAAGATGGGTGGGGGAGGGGGAGCTGGGACTGAGACTGGCCCAAGGCTACGGCTGACTAGTTAAAATGCAAGGATTTTGTAAATGTGCCGGACAAGCAGGGAAGTCGGGTTTTTCATTCGGTTCGACTCTGATTCGCATTCACAATTTTTGGGTGGCGCATTGACAAATTGATATTTGCATTTAAATTGAAAATTTACATTTGTGCGATGATCGAGAGGCGCCACACACAGGACAACTCAACAGAGCGTCTGCCATATTGTGGTCACAGTGGTGTAATTCACATTAAATACCGCATTTTTCTTATTTCTTTCATTTCCTTGAGCATATTTCCATATCGGCGGGGATGGGAATGGGGATGGGGGTGGGACAATTGGACGTCTCTTCATTTCGCTTGACATTCGACATTAATACCCAGGCCTAGGCCTGCACAATTTGCATTATGAAATCACATTTCTTTTATTTTATTTCATTTTACTTTACTTGGCGTTACTTTGCATCTTGTTGTGCGTCGTCGTCGTCGCTCTTTATGATTATTATGTTTTTGGTGCTCGGGCTCAAAGCACTCGTTTGAGTTTCGGGCCGACGCAGCTGCCAGATTGTCTTGGACATTGTTTCACCTCGAGGGCTGAGCTGGAGTTCGAATAAAGTAGCGGTTGGGGTTGCAATTTGAATCTGCGTGCTTATTGCTTCTTGCTATGTGTTGTGGCACTCAATCAATCAACCTGCAGCTTGCAACCTGTGAGCGAGAAAGGGGCAATCAGCCGCCTTCTTTACCTTTCTCATCCCCTCTCTCTATTCTCTACTCTCTACTCTTTTTTGTCAGTTCCCCCTCCATCTCCAGCTGCTTCTGCTTTTGCTTCTGCTTCTTCTGGTCACACCGCAGACCAACGGAACGTCATAAATATCAATGAGCTGCCTTTGCCTTTGCCTTCTGCTTTCACCTTTCTCCTTCCCTTTCCCTTTCCCTTTCTCTGTGCCTGTGCCTGTCTTCGAGCAGCATGTACGAATATTTCCCTCACCTGGGCAGGGCAACTTTGCTACTCGATTCGATTCGAACCGATTCGATTACAATATCAATCTGCATTCTGTAGCAATTTGTAGAAATCTTTTATGCATTATTTTTCACTCTCTTGGATAATTGCTTGCAACTTTCTCTGAGAGCATTTTACTCAGCAAACTTAATAAACATTATTACTATTATTAATTTACTTCGTCACAAATTAATAAAATAAATCAAATAAATTGATACCAATTTTCTACTCTACAAATTTTATGGTGACTATCACGAATTAATTAATTGGTATTTAACAAACAAGTATATAAGTAAATCTAATATAAAAATATAAATACAATTAATACCAAAATTAAATTAAAAAATAATCAATACAGAATTTAAATAAATAATGTAATAAGAATAATAATATAAATAAATTAATAAATTGAATACATAATAAAATACAACCAAATAATATACAATTAAATAAACAGATTAAAATAATTAAATAAATTAAAAATAGAGAAAACATTGAAGCTAAATAAATTAATGTAAGCTTCAAAAATACAAAAATAATAATAAGCCAAAAAATAATTAAGAGTAAATGAACTTTGCCTTTTAAATGCTCTGCCATATATAACTATCAGCAATTAATTGCTACAAATAAAATTCGATGACAATTTATTCAAAACTTCATTTCAGTTAGAGTATTCGCATTTCGTTGTGTTTCGCTCTCAATTTGCGACGCGTCTTTTGATTCACGTTACGTTTTTTATTTGTATGTTTTTCTTCTTTTTTTTTTGTAGGTATTGCCAAAAACTTCAACATATTCATAAATTTTCCAGTTTGTTTAAACAAATTTTTTGGCCGTCCGTTATTATTTATTTGCCTAAGTGGCAGTCGGACGGACGGACGGACGGAAGGACGAAGAGCGACGGTTTGGGGCAGTGGCAAGTTGAAAGTTCGTTGCTTGATTGGATGTGGCTGCTCTGCGAACTGAGTGTGTGTGTGTGTGTGTAGATGGGTGTGTGTGTGTGTGTGTGTGTGAATGTTACTGTTGCTGGGATGCGGGTCCCTGGCTGCTACCTCTACTGCTGCTGCTGCTGCTGCTGCTGCTGCGTGATGACGACGTTGACGTAAAAAAGGGTTGCCATGCAAAACAAAACAACGACCTCGTTCCCAAGTGCCCTTCCCCCTGTCTCTGCCGCTGCCCCATGTGGCATGCATGCGGGTTACTTGGGTGCCAATATCTGGGGCCATCTAAGGACCTTACTCTCCACGCATGTGTGTGTGTGTGTGTGTGTGTGTTTGCCTGCGGGTCACGACGCTCGCTCTCGGTAATGGTGATAAAATATGCTCAAATTTGCCAAAATATGAAAAGGTACAAAGTCCGCACGCCCGCAGGGTGTCCTTGCTCCAGTCCTGGCGCCTGCCCCTCGCCACTTGGCTGCCACAATCCAAATAATAATACATATATAAATATATTGAAATCAAGTTGTGAATACAGCGACCTCCTCCTGCCCCTCCTCCCCCACCTCCCCAACCTCACTCACAACCCGCATCCCTTCAACGAATCTCAGCGAAATGAAAATAAATGCGTTCGCTAAAACGATGCGATTGATTTTCATAGGACACGGACTCTGACTCGGACTCGACTTCAACTTGAAGCTGGAGTCGACTCTTTGTCTCGCAGGACATTGCGGACAACGCTGGACACACACACACACACACACGCAGAGTGTGTGTTCACTGAATTTTTATTCATACGCGCATAAAGCATTTGCCAGCGAAAAAAAAGAAACACATGCAAAAAGGCTCAGCGAATGGGGAATGCACCACTTTAAGTTACCCTGCAGTTGAGCGCTTAATTTAACTTGCTTTTTATAACAATAAAAATGTTTAAAATGCTACTTACATGTGAAATAAACGTTGTTGTTTCTTCTGCTTTTAAAGCCTGCCGAAGGACAAGAAGCGAATTGTTTTCCGGCGATCATGCTGAAATATTCAGGATATTTTGAGAACATTATGATAAGAAGTGTGGCTATGCTTTAATTTAATTCGCAACAAAAAAATAATAATATCAATAACAATTAATATAAATAATACAATAGTTTAAATTAATTAAATATTTTGTTATTATTTGCAGATAAAGTATATTCATATTTATTTGTAATTTGTATCTTAGTTAATTAGAATTTTTTTTTTATTTTTGAATTTAAATTTTCAAATATATATTTATCCTTCGCAAATATATCAACTGATTATCATCTGTGCATATTCAATATTTATTCCTGTATTGCTTGTAGATACATTTATTATGTATTTGCCTATTATTTGCGCATTCATTCATTATTTAGTTATTTAAAATGTGCATCTTTTAAATAAATTTAAGAGTAGCTTTCAGCCAAATTTAGTTCATCTTTGGGAGCAAAGTAGCCAACTAAAAAACAAACTGTCAACAGAAAGTGAAGCATTGTTTAGTCGATACAGTTTTGCTTTATTAGCAGCTGGTCAGCAGTCCTTCTCTGCTGCATAATACTACCCCATTGCGCGTGTGTGTGTTACAGGGTATCGCAACAACAAAATAGCGCAAAATGGAAAAAACTGATTGTGAAATGGAATTTTGCGTTTTTCGTTGCGTTTGCGGGCGTCATGTTGGCCAAGTTTTGCCCCTCCGCCCCCCTCGCACAGACCGTGGACAACAAAGCCAACCCCCCCCCCCCCCCAAGTCCTTGGCTTTGTCCACGTCCTCTCGCTGGTCATTCATGTGTGTCAAAATGGCAAACTGAATTTGTATTCAAACATTCAAACATTCAAATGCTCACAACACACAGACGTCGCACATGCGTTAATATTTCCGGGCGTAATGTCAGCCGGCCATAAAAATAGCACAAGAAAAAATGAGACACACACACACACACGCACACACACACACACACACACACACACACACACGCACACACATACACAATCGCCAAATTGTCACGCATTGAATTATTTTGTTTGCTTTTCTAAAATGAAAATAAAAATAAAAATAAAAAAATGCCGACGAAAAAAAAGAATAAAATAAAATTTGCATTTTATTCAATTTTTTGAGCATCCGTCGCTGCTGCTGCCCCCGCCCCGCCTCCCTCTTTGCCGCCTGTAGTTGACCCCGCCCCCTCTGCGTGGCGCCCATTCGCATTGTTCTGGTTATTTACGAGTTTGTTAAGTGCGCACATTCAGCGCCTTCGGGGCTGCCCGCTGAGCAGCGTCCTGGACAGGACAGGACAGGACAGGACAGGACAGGACAGGACAGGACAGGACAGGACAACACACTCCTCCTCCTTGTCCCTCACTGCTTTTACACTCCACGCTCCATTGAGCCCTTCGATCTGAACCCAAATCGCACATCCCACATGCCAAACAATTTGTAGTCGCTTCTTTGTGAAGCTGCCCCCCAAATGGATGCAGCATTGAACACGAGTCCGACAATAAACTGTGAATAATAATCGAATATTGATGCCAGACCATAAAAGCCTAAGCCTTTTGCTCTACGAATAGTTGAATGGCAATTATTGATCGTATCATATAGTATTTCTAGCTAATCGCTGGCAATTAAAATAATACTGATATATACAAATATTACTTTCTTTAGATCTCGATCACTGAAAACTTGTCGACCCAAGTTATATTTTTAGCCTTATTTCAAAATACATTCCAACGTTTTCAATATATTGCTCTTCGTTAAATTCTTATTTGAGAGACTTTCGAACTAAATAATATGTTTACCAACATTAAAGAATACAAACTATAATTTTCTTAAACGGATTTTAAATATATTCTCCTTATTCTCTTTTATGTATTTTGTTTTGCAAACATTTTGACTTTAGTAACTTAACTTTTAACCAACATTGAGACGTACATTAAATAATTTTCTAATTCATATTGTTAATATGTTTTTTTTTGTCAATTTTCTACATGAAAATAACATTGTGAATTCCTAAACCAATGTTTGATTTTAATGGTAAGTTTATTTTTTGAAGACATTGCTTGAATGCAATTTGGTGCATCAAATGCATAACATACAACTAATAGATTGAATCAAGGTCTTTGGAAATAAGTATAAGAATGTATGAAAGTGAAATGAAGTCGATTTCTAATTAGGAACAATTGCAATAGAAGTTGCTGCTCAGTCTTAAACTAATGCACGTAATTCTGCAAAGTTTATTGAACAATAAATGTATTTAAAATAGGTTTGAGTACGTAAATCGAAATAGGAAAAGCGTAAGGCTAAATAGGAGAACTCAACGACTGGATTATATATATTTGTATATAGAGGTACTCAATTGTAAAAGTCATGAGTATAGAAGAATTTATAATCCAATGAATTATACATTTTAACAACTAATGCAATGTAATACGTAGAAATGAAATGTCATTAAAATAATAGGACAATAATTGAAATCAGAAAAATACAAATTGAAATTAAAAAAACTATTTCAACATCATTTATGAAATTATAAAATGTATAACTATTAAAAATAGGAGACAATTATAATTATAAATAATGCTATTATTATTGCTGCTACGAAACATAGGGATAATAACACATACTTTGCAATTTAAAAAAGCGACTCGCAGTATTGATCAAACCACCAACTGAAATGAATTTAATTCTACATACAAATAAAATAGTCGAGCAGAAATGTGTGCTTTAAGAAGAAGTTGTTAATAAATGCATAGATTGTTGTGCATTTTTGCAAAACTATTTCAACATAATATATAAAATTACAAAAAAATATGACTATTCAAAATTATGAACAATGGTTTTATTATTTCTTCTTCTTTTTCTATAAGCATAAGAAGAAATTGTTTGCAATTTAAAAAAGTGACTCGCAGCATTGATCAGTTCATCAAACCAACAACTGAAAAGAATTTAAAACTATTTCAACATAATATATAAAATTATGACTATTAAAAATTGGAGACTATAATTAATAAGACTATAGGGATAATAACACATACTTTGCAATTTAAAAAAGAGACTGGCAGCATTGATCGAAGCAACAACTGAAATGAATTTAATTCGACATATAAATAAAATAGTGGATAAGAAATGTGTGCTTTAAGCAGTTGTAAATAAATGCATAGATTGTTGGGCATTTTAGCTAAATTACCCATAAATGTTGTCACATAAAAATTAGCAGGAAATGTGTGTCTCGTTGGTTGTTTTTTTTGTGCTGCCTTCGCTTGTCTGTCGCTTGCCGCTTGTCGTTTGGCTGTAATTGCAGCTGCTGCTGGCGGCATTAGCGTGACTAGCCGACTAAACGGTTGACTATATTAAGGTTGTTGTTGTTGTTGTTGTTGTGAGCAAGGGTTGAGACAACGACGACGACGACGACGACGACGACGACCTTGTTGCATGCCAATATTAATAATAACAATGGGCAATAAAGCCTATTAGAGCCGGCACACATTTGCCATTAATGAAATACATTGATTTCTGTGTTAGTCGCATGGAGGGGCAAAAGAGTTAAGGGCAAAAGAGTTAAGGGTTTGGGGTTTGGGGTCTGTTGACGGTTGCCTGTCGACCTAATCAATTCGACGGCGAAACCGGCGAAATGTCTATTGTGACTTTGCGTGTTGTCACGTTATAAAAATCAAAATCACTGATCCACCCCCATCCCCCTTCCCCCCCTTCCCCACCCCTCTGCTAACTACCCCTAAAGAGGAAAAAAAACGTCGTTACCAGCAGCACCCGAGCAGTCGCCTTGACGTTGGGTTCGTTGATCCTCCTGCCCCGCCGCCTTCCTTGGCCCCTGTGTGCTGGTTATTAATAAATCTTGAACCCTTTCGCTTGGCCCCCCGCCCCCGTTCGAAATGGTTTTCTGTTGCGGAAACGGAAGCGGAAACGCATTGCCGACAGCGTTACATGCGCCTCTCGCAGTTCCTAATCGATTAATTCGATATAGATTGAATTTGCGGGCCCCTCAAGTGGGTGTGTGCGTTTTGGGCCGTTGCACCTGCCCTACGACAATGAACTCGCCACAGTCAAAAACTCTAAACAACAACGACAACAGTGAAAGCATTTCTTTTTTTTCTATTCTGTTGGCTTGCCGAGAAATTAAAGTAAAAGTCGCGCGCAAAAGTTTTTCGGCAGCGAGCCGAACTTTCGCCGCTTCAAAACTTGAGGCCATAATTGAAAATTGTTTTTCATCGAATGTGGCTGCTGCTTCTTCTTCTTCTCTGTCGTCGTCGTCGTCATCGTCGTCGTCGTCGTCGTCGTCGTCTTCTTGGTGTCTGGTCAGCGAGTTGAAGCTGCGCTTTAAGCTCGATCCCGCTGCCAAATTGCAGATTAATTAATTGCTATTGAAAAGCAGGCGCCAATATCAAAGCGCGGCAGACGGAGGCGGAGGCGCCTCCAAATTGTGCAGTCTTCAGCGGGGAGAGGGGCGTGGCAGGGGGGGGTGGGGGGGCAGAGGTCAGTGGTTGCGTTTGCTGGCTTTGATGGATTGCAAAAAGGTATTTTATGTAATATATATTGTACATATATGTATATTGTGGGGCGAC
Source organism: Drosophila formosana (assembly GCA_035045625.1). NCBI lineage: Eukaryota > Metazoa > Arthropoda > Insecta > Diptera > Drosophilidae > Drosophila > Drosophila formosana. The sequence continues at coordinate 1,203,561 of JAWNOW010000143.1, read as the reverse complement.
GAAAGAGCGCGAATGCGAGAGGCGCTTTTAGGGGGCGGCTGCAACAGAGGGAAAGGGGGCGGGGGTGTCCAGGCAGAGGCGCATATATGCGGCTATATATGCCGTTATGTACAAGGCAGAGCTGCCTATGTGCCGAGCGAGACGGCAGAGCTGAGTGCGAGCGAGCGAGCGAGCGCGAGAGCCCAAGAGGCACCTTGAGCAGAGCGAGCGAGCGAGCGAGAGAGAGCGAGTGGGAGAGAGAGCGAGAGAGCGAGTGCTGTGTGGCGTGGCAAATGAATGCGGCGCTCGAGAGGCGCAAGCGTTGGTGCCACACGCAGCGCGGTGACGTTGCCGCCTCCCAATGGAAATCGCTCGCAAAAGGCGTTCACCAAAAACGCACACACACACACAGACATAGCGAGACCGAAAAGTGGGAAGTCCTTGCGGCAGTGCAACGTGCGGCATGCGGCGCATGCGTCGGCCAAAGGCGTCGGCACCTCGTTGGGGCGGCAGCGGCGACGTCGTCGTCTCCGAAGTCCGAAAAATGCGAGTGCTCAGTGTGCTACGTGCCGCCTGCCGCCTGCCGCATGCCACACGCGCTACTTAATGTGGCGCTTTCGGAATGCACGGCTCAGTGGCAAACAGCACGCCACTCCAAATGGGGCACGGCTGCTCGGCTGCTCAGAAACTTAAGCAGCAGCAGCCAGCGAGAAAGACGAAAAAAAACAGAGAAATCATCAAGAAAATTGCGAAAAAAAATGCAATGAATTAGGCTCGAATATATAGTACTATATATACTATATTCAATATATATATCAAAGAAGTAACAAATAGTAGAGCAACTTATTTTTTTTTCACTTTCTTCAAAGCAATTCCTATTTCGAAAACTATTTCCTAAAGGTTCATCAAAAGAGAAAGATTTTGTTTTTTGGTAAATTTAATTAATACAATTTTTGTAGATAGCTCAAATTTTGCCACTTTAATTTTGAAATGTTGTAACTGTTTAATATTTGATAAAAGAAGTTTTTTTTTTGTGTTATTGCAACATTGTTCAAGTTGATTATATTTTTCTACATAGTGATTTGAACTTTAATTTTTGAAACATTCGATGAATACTTGAAAAAAGAATTTGTTTCTAAATATTTATTTCAATTGTGCAAATTTATAATATTTTTCTACAAAGTCATTTTAACACTTTAATTTGAGTTGCTGCCTTTTAAAATGTAAACATTATTTACTTTAAGCTGGACAAAAGAATACTAGATTTAAAAAAATATATAAATCTTTGCATATAGTTGAAAATATGTGAATATATAGCATATGTGCTTAACGAAAGAATTTATTTTTAAATTACATATTTCAATTTGTTCAACTTTATTAAATTTTTCCAGAAAGTCATCAAATGAAAATATTACCACTTTAATTGTGATTAAAATAATTTGTGCTGATTAACTTAAAGTATTAATCTTTTCAAATAGCTGCCTATATATTGTACATATTATATTTCAATTTGTTCTTAATAATATTATTCCCGAAAGGCATCAAAAGCAAATGTTAGCACTTTAATTGTGATTAAAAGAATTTTTGCTGATTAACTTAAAGTATTAATCTTTTCAAATAGCTGCCTATATATTGTATATATGTTGTAGATGTACTATATGTGTGGGGGAGGTTGTTGGCTAGTCCAATTTCCAATTCCGAAATAATAATATTGCAGCAGGTCTCGTCAGCGACTTGTTTTGAAGAAGAAAACCAGAAAACAGGGGGATGAATAATTAGATTTCTCAGTCGTCGGCCTAATTTCATTGTTTTTTTCTACAGTCATTTTGAATGATTTTGTTGCTCACTTTTGACAGGACAGAACAGGACCGAAGAGGAAAGGACGAGACGACAGGACACTTGTTCATTTCATTTCGCGTTTTCATCGTTTTTTTTTTGGTAATTTTCTCTTATTTTTCATTTGTGTGTTTTGTTTTCTTATTAAGTTGAGCGACAGTTGTTTTTATTATTTTTATTGTTCCCCACTGCGCCCCAATGTAAATCACAACTGACTAATGGCATGCGAAAAACAATAAAAGCCCTAAATGAAATAATGAGCGGGAGGCGGAAGCTACAAATATTATTATTATTATTATTATTATTATTATTAGTGTAGTGTTGTGCTGTGTTGGTGAAGCAGATAAGTTCTAGTTCGATTTGTGGGTTGAGGAGTAGAGATGATTTTGTGTCCTCCTGAGGAACCGTTCTTATCGTGGGTCAGTCGCTGGATTGATATTGATGTGGGTGGTCAACTTGACTGGGCAAGGGACTGTTTTTAATGTGATTATCTTGTAGCGTGCATGTCGCATGTCGAATGCCGAATGCCGAATGCCGAATGCTGGACTCAAGTGGACTCGACGGGGTCTCTTGGCTTATCGGCAAAGTAACAGCAAAAGAATTGACAGCAGACACACACACACACACTATATCTCTGTGAGTGTGTGTGTGAGTGGACAGTGGAAAGCGTCTAGCGATGATTAAAATGATGATGTCAGAAGAGAAGAAGTGAAACAAAACTGGAGTCTGGAGTTTCGTTGGGGACACACACAAGTGCCAAAAGTGAACAGAACTCAACTTTTCACTTGACCACTTCACTCGAGGGCAGACACAACCCAAAAGCCCAAAGCCCGAGGCCCAAAACAGCATTAGTTTTTTTTTGTTTTTTCCCCCTTAGAGGGGTGGCTAGACACAGGGACACAATTGGAAATCACGACAACAACTTGCAGTTCGAATTCGACTTGGAAGACTGTTAGCCCTAAAACGAAGCCAATCGCGCCTTGAGGGTGCACTCGGAACAATAAATTTATGACATTCATTAGAACGACGTCGGATTAACAAAATTCCCAGCATAAGCAGCTGACGCCATTCGACAAGCAAAAGACGATTTTGAAGTTTTATAGCAACAGGCGCGTTTTGATAAGCGACTTGCTCGGGCCGCAGATACCCTGCAATATTCTCGAGACTTTGCCACAAACTTTGGCAAAAGTTGGGCAAACATTAAAGCAGCCCAAGCAAAAGCGCGTTGAACTTTAAAGGAGAGCAAACTTGAATGATTCAACTTTCAACTTTAAATAGTGAACAAAGTTTTCGTTAACTTGCCAAATGAACTCCACGAAGAGGAAAATTGCTCAAAATTTGGCATCATTTGCACAGTAGTAAATAAATGACAAGTATATAGGAAATGTTAAATACGGAATAAAATAATGTTTTCATAAATTTATGCAGAGTTGGCAAGCATCAAAAAATTATGAATGATTCACATACATTTTTGCAAAATTAAATGATGTAGCTATTAATTGACATGAAAGTTAAGTAGAAATTTGTATAATTACTTTTTTAATAGGAAATATTAATTATTGTTAAAAAGATTTTATACTTAATAAAGCAGTTTACTGCTCTCTATATGACAGCTTAATCTGTTTCAAAACTAACAAACAAAAGCACATTAAGACTGCAGGTGAAATGAAATTATGATTTTGATTTTTTAATCCAAATGATTATAGGTATGCATATTGTATATACAAATTAACCTATTAAAGTTATATTATTATAATATTAAGATTCTTGACTTTTAATCTATCGGGTGCGGACTAAGTTGTCTTTTTATTCTCGTATTGATTTACAGACATCTCGCAAGAATATTATATATTATTTTAAGAGAAATTATTAATTGACTCTCGCACTGTACTATAAATACACTTTTGAAAACAATAAATATGCAAATTGCTAAATATAAAATTCTATGTTCTTGCTGTCTTGTTATTTATAGTGTACGTAGAAAAATAATAATTCTTGTCACTAAAATCTCGTATACATTTTTTTATTAGTGATGCCATTAATGATAGAATCTTTATCAAATACTTTGGCACATATTATTTCAAGAGGAATTATTGATTCACCCCCTTGGGAAAAACTTTTTAATTAGCATCTAGCTATTTAATGTGTAAGCTTATAAATTTTCTGCAATGTTGTTATTATAGATGTCAGTAATGTACTAATCTTTGCCATATGTTTTTATATTTTTAGAGAAATTATCCAAAGTATGCGATACTTTATAGTAAATTCTTAGTTTTTGTTGTCTTGCTATTTGTGGTCCATGTTTATTAATTTTTAAATTAAAATCAGTGCATTGAAATCTCGTCTGCATTGTTGTTATTAGTGATGCCATTAACGATCTAATCTTTGTCATAAATTTTTATATTTTAAGATAAAATTATTAATTAACTCTCGCGCTACTTTTTAATTTGCATCTAGTAAATTCTTAGTTCTTGTTGTCTTGCCATTTAATGTGTAAGTTTATTAATTTTTAAATTAAAATCAGTGCATTGAAATCTCGTATGCATTGTTGTTATTACTGATGGCATATATTTGAATATTTTAATTAGAATTATTTATTAACTCTCGCGCTGCAAAGTATGCTACACATTTTGCATAAGCGCTTTAGCTGCATGGACATTTTTGAAGTGTTTTCATTTGCACAGCTTTTTGCTGTAACCCCAAAGCGGGCAGCAAAACGCGTAATTCGAATCGAGATTACAATTATTGCGTGCTCGCAATATCGAAAGTGGCTTTAAGGCGCAGCTGTTGCGACACCAGGTGGACGAGCAGCCGTTCAGGCTAAAGCCGAAGCTGTAGCTGTAGCTGGAGCAGCAGCTGAAGGCGGCGGCGACTTCATAATTAAGTATGCGGCCGCGAGACGCGCCAGCAACCACTGAGCTGGTGACACTGACTGTCCAACAAAGGGAAGGTGGAGGCGGAGGGCTGGAGGAGAGGGGCAGGCGGGCAGGCTGGCAGTGGCAGTGCCTTTGGGACAACTAGCGCTAGGATTTATGTGCACGACAAACAAACGAGCACCGCAGGACAAGAAAGCGCTTAAGAAGTGCCCCCCATCACAGTGATGGGGGGGCGGGGAGGAGGGAAAATAAGGCGCAACAATTCAAACAGCTGCAATAGACAACAAGGAAATCAAGGAGGGGAAGGGAGGTGGGGAAGGAACCGCATCGACCAGCGACCGCAAACCGCGACGCTGTCTTCAGACTGCAGACGGAGTTCGAAGTTCGAGTCGCGTTCCCTTCCTTGCCTGCTCCGTCTTGGGCACTTTCGCTGCCTAGTCCTGTGCGTCCTGCGTCCTGTGCGTCGTCCTGTGCGTCCTTAGCTCGTTGCGCCCGTTGGCGTTTTTGGCGAAGCAAGTTATTTAGCCACGAATCGAATGAAATGTCGCGAGAATCGTACCAACTTGCCACTTGCCACTTGCCACTTGCCACTTGCCACTCCCCGCATCTGGGACACATTTACCAAAACATTTTGCGTATTCAGAGCCTTCGCCTTCGCCTTCCCACTGCCAATGTGGTAACCGCTGTTCCTCCCCCCTTCTCCTTCTCCTTCTCCTCCTCGCCTCGCCAATCGCTGTTTGCATTTCGCATTTTGCCAAGTAGCTGCTGGGCCTCGCTTCATATCAACTTCATATGGTAAACAACTACAACAACAACAACGAGGACAACGAGGACAGCAGACAATAAGCAAAATAAACAAGCAAGCGAACAATAGAGTGCGAGAGAGAGCGAGAGAGAGAAAGAGCTCATTAAAGCGCCAAAGCTGCAAGTTGGCGTATTTAAAGCGGCGCAGCCCGAAAGTATGCTACGCCAAAAAGTTCGACACAAAAGCAGCGCAGCCCGAAAGTATGCTACACGAAATTACACAACAACATGACAGCGAGCCTCTCAATTAGCCACAACAACAACAACAACAACTAAAGCGCACACACACACACACACACATGCAGAGCGAGTGTCGCACGTACGCAACACATTTGCGACTTTGTTGTTGTTGTTGTTGTTGTTGCGTATGCAGATTTTCGCTGCTGCTGATGATGTCTTTATATTATACAGTTACAGTCACAGTTACAGTCTCGCTCTGTCTCGCTCTGTCGCATGCGCCGTCATGTGTGCTCGCCTCACGCACAATCCAATATAAATAAAATATACACACAAATACGCGTAACGACCTCATTAGCATAATAACGGTAAGTAATGGATGAAAAATGCCATTAAACAACACTTTATGACTTTCTCACACACACACACACACACACACACACATACAGATTTGATTTAAATGCGTGCGTGCTGTGTTGTTGTTGTTGTTCGCACTGGCTTCGCCCGAAAATCTCAAGACTTAAAAGCTCTCGCTGCTCGTGCACTCCGCACTCCATAAACATTAACCGATCGGACAGACGCCGCAAATGAATAACGACGAGCGAAAAACCAGTTCACAAGGGGAAAGGTGGCAGGGGGGAAAGCGGAAGGGGATTCAAGAAATGGAATCGCTTTAAAATCAGCTGCTGGTAATACATTTCAGGAACCGTACAAAATGCCTAAACTTACAGATCAAGATACGAAATAATCCTTTTGTTTGTCTGCCATGATTTAGAAAAATATTGAGTTTTCTGTATTTTGCTCAAACAAAATTAACAATATTAATAGTAAACATTACGTTTAATAGTGTTTTAAGAGTCAGTTTTATTCGCTCAAAATGACGGCTTATTACGGTGCCTATTTTATTTGGCATCAATTGGCAGATATTTAAAAGTAAATTATTTAAAAATATTGTATTTTCTGCACTTTCTTTAAACAACCAAATTATCAATATTTAAGTAAAATTTATATTTGAACAAAAATTTAAAAATCGAAAACAATGCGACAGTTTTATTTTTTTCGTTCATATTTTCGGCATATTATGGTACCAATTTTATTTGGCATCAATTGGCAGATATTAATATATGGACTATATCCCGGAATTGGCGTTGCTTTTAACTATACCAAATATCAAAAATTAAGTTTGCAATCTCACTTACCCTTCCAAGCGCCGCACTTTAATGTTTTTGTTCAGTTTTTAGTTGAATCGTCTTTCGATTTTCCATATTAAAGGTTGCCAAAAAACTTGTTGTAAATTCAGCTGAAGCCTTTATTTTTGTATTCGCATTTTCAGAGCTTTCCAATATTTGTATACAAAAGTTGCGTCTGATTTTTAACTGCAATGAAAGACAAACAAAAAATTAGATTAATTATTATTACCAAATAACTAAACATATTATGAGGCAACTCACAATACTCTTGTTAATTTATATTAGTTTTCTGTACAACAGATAGTGTTTCAGGCCCAACTGATTCACATCTGAATTGCTGCTTTATTTAAAAAGTTATTAAAATATATTCAACAAAAACATATATTCTAGTTATTTTTACTATTAGTTTTCTTGCAAACAAAATGCTGTTAGGTAATAATAATATTACAAGGCACTGCATTAAACGTTATAGATAATTACAGTTTTATTTGTCATAATCCATTGTTATGCCTGTCTACAGAACCGCTTTAAGAATATCGAAAGAAAAATGTGCAGCATTTTGCTTAATATCAACTCCTTGTGGAAATAAATAGCTTGCAATAAAAAGCCTTATTAAAAATAAGAAAAACTCGCTGGGGTTTTTCGCTTGAGCAGCCCATTTATGAGAGCTGCTTTACGCGTTTCTTTTAAGCTCTCGGATTCAATTAGTTCTGTTTTTTAACGTATTTTTTGTAGAATGCTGGTATTACCTGCTAAACGTTTTGGAATCGCTTTATAAGCCAACAACCGAGAGTGTCAATTTCATCTTTATGAGTGCATTTCATTTGTGTTTGTATTTCTGTTTTGTTTTGTTTTATTTTGTTTGGTTGAATTCGGTGTAAGCGGAGTTTTTGTCGCTTAATTTCAGCGAATTTATCGCATTTGTTTAGCCTTTTTTTTTGAGCTGGCAAAACATGTTTAAAGTACATGCCCTGCAACCCCTTTAGAATGTGGCTCCCCTTAGGACAGATAAAAGTCGCAGCCCAAATTGGGAAGGGGGAAGGGGGGAGGGGGAGAAACGAGACCTTCGCTCGCCTCGGCTTGTTTATTTAGGTCTGAGCTAATAAAAAGGCTTACCATCTCAATAAAAGTATTTAACACAAGCGTTTTACTACACTTCAAGCATTTTTTCTTTCTTTTTTTTTTCCTTTGGTTCTCCTTGTTGAGTTTTTTCGTGTTTTTGGTGCGTGCCGAAAATTTCTTTACTCTGGTTTCGGACCGGGCTTTGTCTTTGGGTCTGTGCTCTGCTGTGCTGTGCTGTTCTGGTATCGGTGACGTCCAAGTGAAAGCAGTTGAGTAAATCCCTTAATCTATGGAAATGCTACGCAATTACCACGACAAGTTGAATGCCAAGAGACGTCGCTGCCGCGTCATGTGATGCTCCACGCTCCCCTTGATATCCTGCCTGTTCTCGTTCTCGTCCCCCTTCTGACTATGACTGACAGTCCTGACCCTTTTTTTGTTTTTTTTTTTTTGTTGGTCAGACCTTGAGCTGGAGCTTCTGCTTTCTTTGCAGTGTTTACACAACCAGTTACAAAGTGCACAAGCCACCCGGCCAAAAGCATCTTTAGTCTTTAGTCCTTTCCCTTTTTTTTTTTATTCCCCGTGTTTTTCGCCGCTCCTCGGGGGCAATGGACGCTCTCACGTACGGGGCAACAAATCAAATTTGCATACCAAGTATTAACAGTATCAGTCCCGAGTCCCGAGTCCTGACCTGATACCCGTCTACCCGCCTACCCGCCTACCAGCCATCTGCGCCCTCTACACTGTGCGAAAGCCTCTTAAATAAATGTGCACGGCTATTTAGGCAAATCATTCGACGAGCAACTCAAATTCACAAATTGAAAAGCGCTGAAAGTTGCACAGAAATCAAGCAGCGATTGACAATAGAAAATTGAAGTTGTTTCTAGATAAAATATTTGCCATTTGCTGTAAATTGTTGGTAAATTAAAAAACAATGACAATAATGCCAACGGAGATGAAATATTTGCCATTTCTGCAGCTACATGAACAATTTAAAATATATTCATGAAAATTATAATAATACATTAAAGACACAAAACTTTAGTGCAACAAAATGTTGCCAAAAAAACAATGTAAAGTAGAGAAAAGAGAATATATAAAGTAATAAATGCAGTGTTTTGGGGTTTGTTTTAATTAATTGAATTAATCAATTAGAATATACTTGATGTGCTGTTAAGCTACTGCAGAAATCTAAAAGCATAATACGAAAGTAAAGTCATTACAATTTGTCTATTTTCAACAGCAGAACATAATTTTAAGCGCCAGCTAATTGATTTTTATTCAATCAACTATAAATGGATTTAATAAGAGACTTTAAACATACATAAATTAATGTGAACTTTGATATTCAATGAAAAATAACACGAATGTATCTATTAGTTTTCAACCTGCAATTGTATTATGTTTTATTTAATTTAGACTATAATGCCTAAATGGTATATTGCAAAGCTGAAATATGTTTAATTTCAATTCAATTCCCAACTCAATAAATAAATGTTAATGCAGACGAATTAGAATGAATTTAATTTTCTGTCGCCTGTTCTCAGTTTTGTTCTACTTCAATTTCAAATGAATTTAAATATTAGAACTACCAGCTGGCAATAATTATTGACAATATCGGGCAGGACTTTCTGGGACTTAGATTGGAGCTCAGTCTGCTAATTTGATGAGGCTGCGATGGCGAGAGGCGAATTCCATTATTGTGGGGCCGCAGTTGTCAGTTGCAATTTGGGGCAAAACTATGCAACAATAATTGCAATTCACACTAATTATGATTGATTGAGATGCTAGATGCGAGATGTTAGATCTTAGATGGTTGAGCCTTCTCCCCCCTGCCCCCCTCTGCTCCTGCTTTCATTTACAGGCTCAACTCATAATTGCGAAACTATGATGAGGGCCCAAAAACCACACGTTCTACCTCTCAAACTCCTCCTGCTCCTCCTCCTCAACCTCGCTGTCAATGTCTGCGCTAATGATGAACTGAAATGTGATTGCCGCCGAGGGGGAGAAATAGGGGGGGAAGGAGGCTGCGGTTGGCAGCAGCAACGAAATGAAATTAAAGCAAATAGAAGAACGCGCCGCAGAATCCGCCAGGAATTGCCATGAGCAAATAATTAAATAATAAGCGAAGGCAGAGCAAAAAAAAAAAAAACACAAATACAAATAGAAATAGAAATAGAATGAGCGGAGAAATTATGAAAGCAAAGCTGTGGCTGGGAGAGGGAGAAGTGAAAGCCAAAGTCCAAATCATTCGCCTGGCAACTGGCCAAGTGAAAGTCTTGGCCAAGTGAAATCTGGCTGCGATGCTACCTGTTCTAATTCTATTAAGACAAATGCCAGGCACTTGTAATTATGGCCACGAGATGCCGCAGCTTTGTTAAACGCGACTCCAATCGACTGCTCCTCAGTAACAAATAACAATAAATCGATTCAAGTGCGCGTAATCGGGCAATGTTATCCAATAATAAAAATAACAACGCGTTGCGGGGACGACAATAAAACAGCCAAATAGCTAAAAGGCGAATCGCAACGAATCGCAGATGCTCTGCTGCTAAAAACAATTAATAAATATACATTTCTAAAAGCATTAATAAATTAACATATTTTATTTTACTATGCCATAAAGACCTCAAAGTAAATTGACGCTATTATCATTAATATACATATTCAAGCTTTACGCAATTCCAAGTATAAATTGTAATTTATAATGCACTGATTTAAATTGCGACAGACACTAACCGTATCATATCTATGGACAACAATTAAAGACATAAATCTTTGCCTTAAAACATTTGTTTAAAAGTAATTTTTAACTTAAGATTATATAGGCAGGAAATAGTTGCTGTGGAAAATAAAGCAACACATACAAAAAACAACGCAAATAAATAAAAATAAAGAAAATTGTTCAGTTTATAAGTGCTTAAATTATAACTAATGAAGAAGTTTCTAATTTGTGAAATTGCTTTTGTTTTTTTCTGTCTTTATACTTTACCTATAAAAATAATTTAAATACAAAAAAAAGGGGTATTTTAGAAATTACAATAAAACTTTTGAAAATAACTAAAAAAGTAAACAAAAAGAGCGTTGTTTTTAAAATGGTTTAAATGATTCTTTTTTTTGCACTTTCTATTGTATAAATTATAGTAATGCCTAAAAAATGCGGAAGTTTACAAAGTGTTTAATTTTTATGGTTTCTTTGTCTCTTTTGTATAACTTATAAACAGCAAAAAAAACTAGTAAACCTAAAAAATGAAAAAAATTATATATAATAATGAATTATTATTATACGTTAATAGAGAATAAATGCAGCATTTTTTTCTCACAACCATCGTAACTCTCGCTGTCGCAGAGTATTATTCTGAGGCGAGGCAATTTCAATGCCTATTTGATTTCAATAAGTAGCAAATCAAGTGCACGGCAATTGAGGCAGCTTGACGGCGGCCTAGACAGCTGAGGAATAGAGAGGGGGGCAGGGGGCAGGGGAGAAGTCAGGAAGTGGGGAATAATCCACATCCGCCGCGGCGTAACGAGCGCACATTAAAGCCATTCACCTGAGACGAGAGCCAAAGCGCGACAAAGTATCGCAGCTGCCCCTTTGCCCCTTGCCACCATTTTATCGCCATTTACCTGAGTGTGTGCGAGTGTGTGTGTGTGTGTGTGTGTGTGTGTGCGAGTGTGTGTGTGTGTGTTGCCAATTCACCGATTGCCGATTGCCATTTGCCATTTGCCGGCTGAGCGACAGTTTGGCGCCGTCATCATCAACAAGAGATCAAGTTGCCATTGAACCGAGCTGCCTCGCCTCCCTCCTGCCCTGACTTTGCCGCTTCCCCGGTTCCTCGCTGATTTCAGGACGCACTCGAACGGAAATTGAATTGAGCAATTGTAAATGTGTGCAGCAAAGGCAGTCGCCTCCCCTTGCCTCCCATTGCCTTGCCCCCTCTCAGAGTTTGTCAATTGCCGCAACATATCAAATGATTTGCTTCCAAATGATTTGATTTGAATTGACTTGAAATCGAAGCGACCCACGGCAACAACAACAACAGCAACAACAACAACAACAACAGCAACAATAACAGCAACCTGTGTTTCTCCTCCTCTGCTCCTCTTGCCATATGCTGTGCCATCATAATATCCACTTGATTTCTTTTTGTTGATGTTGCTCAAGTTTTTGAGACATATTGTTGCTGTTGCTGCTGCTTCAATTCGAGTTGTTGCTGCTGCTTCAAGTTGCTGTCGTTGTTGTCGTTGTTGCCGTTGTTGCTGGCAATTTGAGAATTTGTCTAGCGGACGCGAGCTGCCTACAAAAGGCGTTGCGCGTAATGAATTTCATTTCAATTTAGCAAAACGTCAGGCCAATTTGTAAACACAGCAGCAGCAGCAGCAACTACAACAGCAACAACTCCCACACACACTCACACACACACACACACGCAGAGAGAACACGCGCAGTGTTGAGGCGTTGTTTATAGTGTTTGCGGTTAATTAATTCACATTTACACCTGTTGGCGGCGCCATTGCAGACGACGACGGCAACAGCAGCAACAGTGACGGCAGCAACATCGACAGCAACAGCAGCAACTACGCCCAGTCTGTTTTCACTGCCTCGCCTTACACCTCAACTACCCACAGACACTCATTCACACTCACACTCACACTCATTCACTCACACTCATTCACGTCGCTCCATTGAATTCATTTCAAGCGCACAGTTCATATGCCGCAAATTAACTCAAAAGCAGCGCGACAATAACGACACAAGGACATTCACACACACACACTCACACACTTACACACACAGCAGCAGTTGGGGGCGTTGGCGCCCTTAGGCTGTGTGTGTGGGCGTGGCTGCAGCGCCCAAGCTGTTAATAGCAACAGCAAAAAATGGACGCAGCAAATAACAACTGAGAGACACCTGCAGCACCTGCCAGCTGCTCTACTCCATTCTCTCCACTCTCCACTCTCCACTCTTCTCTCCACTTTTCTCTCCACTCTCCACTCTCCACTCTTCTCTCCACTCTCCACTCTCCACTTTCCACTCTATTTAATTTCCCTGCTATATGCATGCTTAGTTAAACCCTATAGCCTTATGCATTTTTTCATTAATTGCTTCTGTTCTGTTGTTTTTCTGCTTTATTTCATATTTAACTTTTTTATCTTTTCTTTTTTTTATTGAAAAATTGAATTGTTGCATTTCATCACATATTTATTGTTTGCAATATTATTTGCAATGCTTCTGGAATTTACTTTTCGCTTCATCAAATTATTTCAATAAGCATAAATAAATAAAAAGTTACTTTTGTTGTTTACCCTGTTCAAGTTTCCTTCTATTTCTCTAAAATGTTGGTGTTTGTTAAATCTACTATATTATTATTATTTAATGCGTAATATTGCTATGCTAACTACTTGTGCGTGTATAGAACAGATACACAACACATAAATTTTCTCATATTTTTAATTTATACTATGCTTTTCATTTTTCCATTAGGGCTTCTTACTAAATTCCCACTTCGCCTCTAACTCTTCCATTTCCTTGCCGATAGCTATAATTTTTTCCTCATACTTAAATATTTCTCTTCTTTCCATACTCTTTTGTAGTATTTTTGCACATCATTACATATTAAAAAACAATTTATTTCTCGTTATTTTTATTTGCAATTTTGCTATTATGCTTCTTCAATTTGATTTTTTCTACGCTAATTTTTGCTTGCACTATTCTCTTTTGCAGTTTTATTTATATTTTTTCTCTATGCTTCTTGCAATAGTGTTTCTCACCTAACTTTTTCAGTTTCTTGCAGTTTTAGTAACGTTTTCACTTACTATTTCAGTATTGCTTCTCATATTTCCTTCATTGTATTTTCGCTTACTTCCGCATGGCAGCAGTCGTGATTGTGTGTGAATGTGTGAGTGTGTGTCCAGCACATTCGCATTCACACCCACGCATTCACACCCACACCCACACCCAGACACACACTCGCTCTCACTCTCAGTCACTTGCAGTCGCCGCTGGCTGTCAACGTCATTAACAACAGCAAAGAACGAGCAGCACCCCTGACTGGGGGAAGTGAGGAAGTCAGGAAGGCAGTGGCAGAGTTGCCACCTCTCGCTGCCTTTTGCTTAGGTGCTGAGGCGCAACAGGCGGCAGTCGGTAGTCGGCAGTCGGTAGTCGGCAGTCGCCGGGCGTTAATTACAAAATAAACTCTCAAGCCAGGCTAGGCATAATGAGAGCAGTGAGAAGGGGGAAGGGGGGCAATGTGTGTGTGGCAATGTCATTAAGGCTGCGAATGAGCCGCCCAAAGCACACATTTGCGTCAACACTCGCGTCGTTGTCCGCGTCGCTGACCGGCCAGCAAAATGCAGGCCGAAGGACCCGGCTGAACAGGACCCACAGCCTGGCTTCACATATGTCCTTGCGCCCGTTTCCACAGCGAGTCAGCGGAGCAGCAAATTGGGGGCAGGTGGAGAGCAAACGGGGGAGAGAGGGGTGGGGGGGGGGAGAGGAGGCAACTCGGGCAGCGGTCGCCGCCATTTAACGGCGTGATTTACTGCGGTCAGCATATGAGTGTGTATATGGGTGTATGGGTGTATGAGTGTATTCGTGAGTGTATTGTGTGTGCGGTCGCCACCTGCGGCTGCCCTCAAATGACCAGCAGCTTCTTTGCTCGCCCTTCCCCCCATCCCCATCCCCCGTTCCCACTCTCCGCTGTCCACTCTCGACCTCGGCATAATAATGTTTAATTTGAGGTAAATACGTTTTTGTTTTTCCCATTTACTTTTCGTTTTTGTTTTTTTTTTTGTGTTGTTTGCTGCCCCGCTGGGCAACCAGCATCGGCATCGTCGTCGGCATCGACTGTGGATGAAGCTGTGTGGCAGGAAGCACGCGCCACGTGCCGCATGAAGCATGCCGCATGCTGCGTGCTGCGTGCTGCGAAGTGCATTAACATTTTGCGGTCAACGACTAAGTTGTCGAAATATAAATTAAACATTGCGAGCCACAGCACAATGCATGAACTTCTTTCTTGCTCTTATCGCAATAGGAACACAAAATATGAAACCAATGTAAAAATGTGCATAAAAATTAAGATGCAAATAAAACGAATTTAATGAGCGTTTTGCAATAAGAATGAAAGCTAGAAAAGACCGAATAATTAGCGAAGAAATCAAAAATATATTCCTAATAATCATATTTACAAAATGTTAATAATAATAAAGTTGCAGAAACGCATCGTTAAAAAATACAAAATACAAAAATATATGACTTAAAATAATATAAAATAATAAACAAGCCAAAAATTTATTATGTTTCAAATTAGTATTTTTAATTTTTTTTTTATTTTTAATTTAATTTGTATTAATATTTTTTCATTGTAGTATTTTTATTATTATTTCTTAAACAACAACTCTTTATTAGACTTTTTCGCTTGTTTATTATTTTATAATATTTTAAGTGATACTTTTTTTTATTCTGTATTTGGAATATAAATATTAGAACAACAGAATCGAGGAAATAATTGAAAATAAACAATATTTTACAAAATAATACTTAATATAATTTGAGAAATAATTATGAAAATAAAATTCTAATAATTGAAAAATTAAAAAAATAAACCAGTGAATATTCAACAACTTATTTTTGATCCACAAGGGAACGAATTAAATCAATAGAAAATGCTAACTAGCAAAGTTATCAACGAGTGTTAGGTCAACGAGTGATAGTTTTATAAGTGGTTAAGTTACTATATATATGAACGACACTGATAAATTAAAAAGTGATTAAAATAGAACGAATCAAAGATCAACGACTGAAAGTTGGGCGAATGATTCCTCAACGAGTTCGAAGACGAGAGTGAAAAAATAAAGAACAAACAAGCAGGCAAATTATGGCGTCAATAAGGACGCAGAGATAAACTGCGATTAGGTTTTATTACACAGATATTATGTGAATAGCAGCGAGTGTCGCCTGCTGATGGGCAACGGGAGATAAGCAGCGAGTCTGCTCCATATAGCAATAGCAACTTGAAGCTGTGACTTTAAGAACCCATCCACACACACACTCACATGTCGCTAATTGAAATTTGTAATACTTGTTGTCGGGTTGTCGGGTTGTGTGGGTTGTGTGGGTTGCAGTCAGCGTTCCAAGAACATCATTCAGAAGTCCGTCTGGCTGGCCAATGGGCCACATAAAAGCGTCGCTCGAGTCGCCCAACAAAACAAAGCGACACAGCAACAGAGCAAGAAAAAATAAAGCGAACAAGAAGAAAGAAAAATAGCGGAACACAAACCTGGACAGGCAGACATTGTCAGCATTTCTTTTGTGCAATGCTGTGAAAAGGCTTCAAAGCCCACAAAAAAAACAAAAAAAAAACAGAACAGAAAAGTACCCAAACAACCTTCCACATGCAACACACAGGAACAGGAAGCGGATGTCGCGTTGGCCGCTCTGTGTTGCTGATTCTCTTTCGGTCTTGGTTTCGGTTTCGGTTTCAGCTTCTGTTGCTCCATTCACACTGCTCTGTTCCTGGCGCCGCCAGATCAACCCAAACCCAAAGCTGAAGGCCCAAAAGCCCAAGCCCAAATCGACCCAGAGACAGACCCCGTTGACGTTCGTTGACGCTCGACAACATGTTGTCGTATGTTATGGCCACAATGTGACGATGCATGTAATTGTATTAACTGGAAATGCGAAATGCGAAATGCGAACAATGCGCGATTGCCACGAGAGAGATAAAAAGGGCTGCTGGGATGACGAGTGGCGAGTGGCGAGTGGCGACGATCAGCGAGGGAGGCGATGGAGACAGAACATTCTATTATAGTTGCAGTTTGATATTAACAATAAGTTATAAATTAAAAATAAAAAAAATTAACAATACTCATTTGAAACATAATAAACATAATTGGAATAATAATATCAGAACAACAGAAACGAGGAAATAATTAAAAATAAACAATAGTTTACAAAATAATACTTAAAATAATTTGAGAAAGATAAGAGACATAAAAAGGGCTGCTGGGATGACGAGTGGCGAGTGGCGAGTGGCGAGGGAGGCGATGGAGACACAAAATTGTATTGTAGTTGCAGTTTGATATTTATAATAAATTATAATAAAAGTTTGATGAGTGACGATGGGGTGAGCAACGAGCGAGTGACGAGTGGAAGATCAACGAGTACTGCAAATGCGATTGTTCAGCGAATAGACAGCAGTAAGAAACGTTTGAGTTCTAGCTGATATTAGTTAATAATAACAATAGTTGATAAATAATAACTAACATAATGGTATTAATAATTAAGTCAAGAACAACGAGTGAACCATCAACGAGTACGTAATTACAACACAGATAAACGATAACGAGTAGTATTAATAACGAATTGAAATCTTTCAGTTAAAGCTTCATGGGTAACGTTCGCTTTGCAGCGAGTAACGAGAAGTCTTTAAAAGTGGTACACAAATAAGTACCGACGAGTAACGAGTATTGCTTGCATCTAGTAATCCAGTGAGCAAAATGATAAACATTTAGAAAAAATGGAAACTGAATTTCGACCAATCGTGCAGTGCATGAAACTCTGCCAAGGCAAAAGCTGACTGAGAGAGAGAGGGAAGTGAAGAGGCATGACGATGACGATGACGATGTCAGTGACAAGTTTGTGTAGTTCGTTTGATTTGTTTTCATTTTTCATTTGGTTTCGTTTATTTTAATTTAATTTAATTTCAAAACGAGCTGCAGCACAAAAAGCAAAAGGCAAACAACAAAATCAAATGCCACAGCCTTAAGCAACAAAGCAAAAGGACGAGCGGCAACTAGAGGGACTCAGAACACAGGACACGGGACACAGGACACACTGCACAACTATAAGGAACTGGAACTGAAACTGGAGCGAGAGTTGTAGCCAAATCTGAGCTAATGGCGCAGCGAATGTAAAAAGAAATGATACGAGGGCGACGTCGTCGGACTTCTACACAGAGCGAAAACAAAAGGGTTCTACAATCAAACAATAAATTGCAACAATTAATAAATATTGAAATAAGGTTTCTTCCAGCTCTGCTTAAGATGAAAAACGTTCACGATTAAACAATACAAATAAGCTGACTACAATTATTGAAATTTATCTTAGTTAATCTTTGTTCTGGTATTTTGATTTCAAAAGACCTTTGAATAGACACAGGTTGCTGGGTTGATTGCACAACAAAAGTAAAAGCAAAAATGCACTCTTCTAATTTATTTTGTTTATAGCTTTAAGCAGTTTTTTAATTTAGCTGTGATTATGCATTAAATGTATTTCAATGAAAAATGAAGAACAGCCTAAAGACTAGGTCCGCTAAGTTTTCAATTAATTTATAAACAAAAGAATGCAAACCAAATGCAACAAATGAATTTTATGAATGAAATACTAAGTCTGACAGAATTAAACAATTTTAATGCAAATTTAAGAATGGCTTTTAAGCTAGTTTAAATACTACAATTCAAATCGGCTCATTTGTAACGCTCTGTTTTATGTTGGGATTGCAAAAAAATTAAACATCTCTCAAAAATGAGCACAAACAAAATACTTTGCAAATAAATACTATATTAAAATTATTATTAGCAACTGAGGAAAAAACACGTATTTAAAGTAACATTTTGTTTTAAAAGCTTTCTTTTTTTTCAGTTATTTTTTGTAATCTTTTGAACTTTAATTGTTTGCAATAAATACTTTAATTGAAAGATTCAATTTCGGATATATCTTATGTTGTCTAAGATGTACAATATAAAAACTCTATACTCGTTATTCTCCTAAAATGACCACAAACAAAATATTTTGAAAATAAATACTATATTAAAATTATTATTAGCAACCTAAGGAAAAACACGTATTTAAAGTAACATTTTGTTTTAAAACCTTTCTTTTTTTTCAGTTATTTTTTTTAATCTTTTGAACTTTAATTGTTTGAAATAAATACTTTAATTGAAAGATTCAATTTCTGATATAGCTTATATTGCATAAGATGTATAATAGAAAAACTCAACTTTAATTGTTCGAAATAAATACTTTAATTGAAAGATTCAATTTCTGATATATTTTATATTGTATAAAATGTATGATATAAAAACTCTATACTCGTTATTCTCCTAGTGTAGTCGATCTCCTTCTACTCGTTCTCGTTCTCGCTCCTTCTCCTGCTACTCGTTGCCGTTGCTGTTGCTGTTATTATTGACTTGGCTGGCATTTCTTGGCCAATTTGGCAAAGTGTTTCGTCTGCTGTTCAATCTCGCGGCTCGACATGCAGCCCAAAAAATACTGAGCAACAACGCAAAACAACAAAAAAAAAAAAGGGAGACGACGCGTTCTATATGCAATCGACAGGCGCAATCGTCGAAGAAGGGGGGGAAGGGGGGGAGAAACGGTGCCAGGCACTTGCGGGCTGCATATTCTTAATTTGTTGTGGGCGTGGCAGGGCGCTGATATGCCACGTAATTGCTTTCGCCTCCTTTTTTGTTGTTTCATTCCTTCATTTTTAATGTTGCTGTTTTTAGCCTTTTTTTTGTAGTTTTTTTGTATTTTTTTTTTTCGGTGGCGTTGCCAAGTGACGTGCTTTAAGAAAGTGCAAGCGACAGAGAGAGAGAGAGAGAGAGAGAGAGAGAGAGAGAGAGAGAGAGAGAGAGAGAGAGGGGGGGCAAGTGTCGCTGTCTATAAATCAGCGACAAGCGCAGCTGCTTGCCACAGTTCGTTGCAAGCAGAGGAGCAAAAAATGCAAATGAGGCGGCATAAAAGGCAGACACAGAGCAAAGATCCCGCAAGTGTCTTAATAAGAAAGCAACAAAGAGGCACAGAAAGGGAGAGCAACAGAGGGAGAGAGAGAGAGGGAAGAGGGAGGAAGGGAGAGGGAGAGAGACACACCTGAAGCTGAAGTTCAAGCTGAGGATGCTTCCTGTGCGTTGTCGGCGCTAATCCTCATTTAATTTTAAAGTTCGAAGGTGTTGAAGATAATTTTTGCACCACTTGCCACCGTCGTCGTCGCTCGCTGGTTGCTGCCACTTGCCACACACACACACAGACACACACACACACACACACACACACACACACATAGAGAGAGAGTGTGGAGTGCAAGGCAACCGCAGTTGCTGCTGCTCAACGCATTTATAGAGTGTTCGCACATAAAAATATTTTATGGCGAGGCGAGAAAGGATTGCAGACACAGAGAGGGGGCCAGGAGAGGGATTGGGGGTTGGGGGGTTGGGGGGAACTGTAGCTAAGTGGCGTTACCGTTACCGCACATCGCCAGAGAGATAAAATAACCGTGCCAGACATTGTCTTATGAATAAATTGTTATGGAAATCGAATTAATGAACGCTGTGGCGCACAATGGAGGCGCCCCAAAATGTGGCGCTTGCTTGTCTGCAGCTCTCTGTCTTAGCAGCAGCCACTGTCCTTGTGTGTGTGTCAGTGTGTGTCAGTGTGTGTGTGTTTCGGTGTGTGTGTGTGTGTGTGTGGCGTGCCAGAGGTTAATACCTGAGCTTATTTGTCTAACTCTTTCGTTCGCTCGCTCGCTCGCTCGCTGTGTAATTTAATTATGCGTTCACTTTGCCAGCCCACAGCCACGCCCCCTCCCCCAGACTCCAACTCCCACTGCCACTGGCAAGAAGAAGCAGCAGCAGCAGCAGCAGCAGCAGCAGAGTTCTTATCTCCAATGTCTGCTGTTTGGTTGTGGCATTAAATTGCAGCATTTAATCGAATTTTCAAGTGATGTGCGCACACACAATACACACCTTAACCCCCTACAGCCTTTTCCACGCCTTAACCTCTTGTCGCCCCCTCCGCAACCAGCCTGAAGTCAAACGAAATAACTCATAAACTTTATCTTAAAGTCAATCCAGCATTTCTTCTTTCCTGTTCTTGCGTTATTAAGATATTTTATTGGCTTGCCTCCTCGACACACACGTTTTACACATTTTTATTGAATTATGTTCGACAATAGCTCGAAAATTAAGGCAAGCATCTCAGTTGACCAGCTGCAAATTGAACAGATCAATCAGAGAATGAGAGATATAGCTGAATTATGCAAATTTCAAAATGCTTGCTGAGCTGCTTCCAAGAGTATTTAATTACTAATCTAATTTCAGAAATATTTGCCATTGTAAAATGTGTAAATGCACGATTTAATAAGTATAGATAACACTAGGATCAATATAAATATATCAATTAAATGCATATTACTAATTTCTTATTACTCGTATTTTTGTTAGACATTTGCAATTTCCAATCACAATTTGCAGCTAATCGAAGCACAAATATATTCACTTCTTCTTAGTATTTAACTATCTCTATAAAAACAAATAATTGTCTATCTAATGAAATTAAAGTTTTTATCACTTTGTTCCCTTAAATTTCAAATTCAACTATCTATTTAAAATGATTTGAATTGTCTATTCAATATTTTCTACTCAAATAAATTTGTCACATTTAAATATCGAGTATTCAAAAATATTTACAAAAATCAAATACGTAAAATTCGAGGAAAATAGAAATTTGAAAAAGATTAAATAATTTTTGTTATGGTTAAAAATGATTATAGTTTTTAAGAGTATGTGTGAAAATGACGAAATAGAAATTGTGAATATTGCATCGCTAATTTGTTTAATGAGCATTTAGAAACGTGGTAAATATGAAGAAATAAGTTGAATAGTATTTGTTTTAATAAGGCATTTAAGAAAGTAAAGTAATTATGCCTTTAACTTGATTTTGCGCATTAAATGCAAATGATTATAAAATGTATATTAATAAATTAAATAAAGTCGCCTGCTTTTTAAAATGATTTTGCAATTGAAATTGTCAAAAGTTCATAAGGCATTTGTTTGATAATACATATGTGCCAAATTATGGCTTTAACTGGGAATTACTTAAATGAAAAATGGCGAAATTTTGTAAAGATTCATGATTCTATTGAACTCAAAAACAGTTTTCTGCTGATTCTTGCTACCTTATGAAGCCGCTGAAATCTCAGCTAGTTTTGTTCGTACATTTTCCATTACACGCCTCATAAACAGTCGCTTAAAGCTGGCCGGACAGACAGCATTACACCCAACAACACACACTCGCAAATTCTCTAAGGTACACACACACACACACACACACACACACACATGCACACGAATTCGACCTGTGCTTAAAGTGCTCCAAATTGGAATTTTGTTGTTGTTCGCTCGCTGGGTATTTATTTGCCGTGCTTCGCTTTTGGCCTCGAGGCTTTTATTTTATTTTATTCCGTTGTATTTTATTCTATTTTATTTCGTTTCGTTTGGTTTCGTTTGTTTTATTATTGAGACTTAATCAATGCTGAGAGCGCAGAGCAAGTGGGGAAGGCGGCTAAAAACCTTTTCACACACACACAGGGGAGAGGGGAAGAGACAAGGGGAGGGGAAGGGAAGGCAGACACGCATGTGGCTTTGGTTTTCATTTATCCCAAATTAATGAAAACGAAGGCAAAAAGTTCGTTGCACGCACAACAATCTCCCCCTGCCCCCTGCCCCTGTCCATCTCCCTGCCTCTGAGCCTGAACAAACTCGAAAATTCCCATTTGCCATTTGGCATTTGCACATTTTCCATTTTCCATTTTCCCCTCCGCATTTTCACTTTGAGCATTTTTAGTGTCTTGCACTTTTCAGTTTCAGTTTCAGTTTCGGTTCTGTTGCTGTTTGTTTATTTGCTCGGCCTCGCAAAAGTGGCAGCTAATTACGTGCCACGGCAGCAGGCGCCACAATGTTGCATTCAACACAGCCAAGGACACTGACGTTTTATGACAACACTCCCTCCCCCTCCATCCCGCCCTCTGCTGTCTTCACTCATTACTGCAAATCCAGTTAAAGCCAAAGTGCTTCATGGAGACGACAAAGCAACGAGCCAAAGGGTTGGGACCTTGGCTAAATGAGCTGCCCTTTTTTGAAGGGTAGGGACGGCGGGGGGGGGGGGAAGATGTTGTAGCCACTGTCCCACTGTGCACTTCAAAAAGGGCTTCCAATGATACTTTGAAATCAAAGACGGCGTCAAGGATGTTAAAGGACTCGCCGTAAATGAGCATCATCCTCAACTTCCACTCGCATCATCGTCATCATCGTAATCATCATCATCATCTTATCATCATCATTATCTATTACCATCATCGTCATGCCAAGAATCTTCGTGTTGAAATTAAAAAGCAACTCGCCGACGCCTTTTGAAGTTCCTTGCGTAATTGTCGCAGCCACTGTTGATGTTGCTGCTGTCGTTGATGTTGCTGCTGTTGCTGTTGCTGTGGAAACTTGGCTGCCGACAACTTCAAGGCTCAATGCGATAATCTACACCGAGGTGTTGCCCGAAGTACTCAAGTCTAATGCTATTACTAATTGTTACCATAAGAATTTACACTTACCCTGCAGCAAGACCACCGACAGAGAGAGAACATCACCGAAAAGAGAGAAAAACAAATAAGTCAGAATAATGAAATAAATTCAGTTGTTAAGATTAGCATTATAACAAATAATAAAATAAGAAAACAAAAAAAAATATTTGCGTTAGTGAAATGTTAGGATAAACATAAATATCATGAGAACCTCTTTTCATTAATCAATTGTTCACACATTGATATCATATTACACTTAATAATATACATATATTATAATTATAAAAGTAGTGTAATTAAAACAAGTACAAAATATGAGTTAATTGAATTTAGAATCAACGATAAAACAATAAGTAAAGTGATGTTGGCAGGAATTAAAAAGATCAAATGCAATACAAATCATAAAATATTGTTGATAATCTTAATATTGAAATCAATAAAAAAAGAATATGCATGAGATTATAAAATAAAATATATCGTTAATCGTTAATTGCATTATAGTTAATTCCAAAATGATCAATCAGAAATGGAATGAAATTAATTAAATTCGTTGAGGCACTTAATAAACTCAACCACCAAATATTCTGCTATAATAAATTACAAGTCATTAAATATACTCACCCAATTAAGTTGTTCCAATCTATCTATGTCTTCGATTTAAAAAGCCTATTAACATTTTCTCCTCGTAGCATTTTGATAATAATTATTATTTTTTTAATTTTGTATATTTAATGCATTTTTATGCAATGCATTTGCTGACTTCAAAACCACTTGTGAAACTGCCATTGTAATTAAATGGTGTTATTTCTGATGCATTTCACAGTTGTGGCCAATCAACAGTGGTGTCCTGTTTACAGTGGTGTCTTTATCGGCAATAATTGTAGCTGCAATAAATTAAATGTTTTTATTTAAATATGTTGCAATGTGTAAACTTGAATAAAGTAAGAAAAGTAAATAAAATTTAGATTGTCGTTTTTTTTTGTTTGCAAATATAGTAAAATTAAAAAATTTGTTGTATATATTATTGACAACGGCAATGACTGCATTAATGATTTAAAATAATTGTAACTATGCAGAAATGAGTCAAATAAATATTTGAATGTAATAAAATGAATTCAATAGTAAAAGTAAATTCGAATTTGTGCATGAAATAGAATATATTCAAACCGTTCCAAGAAAAAATAATTTTAGCTATGCAGAAATGAGTCAAATAAATATTTTAATGTAATAAAATGAATTCAATAGTAAAAGTAAATTCGAATTTGTGCTTGAAATAGAATATATTCAAACAGTTCCAAGAGATATACATATATTCAATAAGAAGACACAAGATTTAGTTTGAAATGTGCCGCGAGGCAAAAGTTAAAGCTAAATGGCCCATGGCAGACAGACTTTGGCTGTCGAAGATGGCTCGCGATGTGGAAGTTGAATGTTGAATGTTGAATGTTGAATGGAGCATTCAGTAGGTGGAATGTTGAATGTTGGATGTTGGATGTCGAATGTGTCTATGGCCGAGGCAATAAGTCTAAGGTTGTCTGGGCGAGGCGAAAGGATGCGAACTCGGAGTTGAGCTCTAATGCAATTGATGTTTCTTGTGAATGGGGCAGCGGGCAGGGGGCGTGGCCAATGTGTTAAAGGGGGGGGGGGGGGGCGGGCGAGCGCATTGAGGCGGCAACCTAATAAAAGGAACGAAAACAACTTGTTTTCCAATTTTACAATTTAACAAGTCGCCATTAGACGACGACGCGAGGGGAACGAGCACCAAAAACCATGCAGAGAAGCTGCGTCGTTAGTTCTCAATCCTTTAGTGCCTTAATCCCCTTTCCCATCCTCCCCATCCTCCCCATCCTAAATACAGTTGGCAATACGAAATTCGCAATCCTTTTGCCGGAGACAACAACAACAACTGATGTGGAATTCCGAAGAAAATCGACTGGCATTGGATTCCAGTTACGCCGTTCGAGTCTCCTGTTCCACAACAACAACAACAACTACAACAACAACAATGGTAAACGGAGACGCCAAAATGGCAAAAGGCAACAACAAAAAAAACAAACACAGAAATTGAGAGAAAGAAGCGAATTTTTCTCGGGCAGAGCGAACAAATTTTTCGAATTGTTCGCTGGAGACTAATAAAATCAACGACGTGGAACTTCCAAGCCGTTCCCATAGACCAGAAACCGGCGCACCAGAGACAATGAGACGTCGCCGTCGTCCTGTCTCCCTTCTTGACTCCTTGCTCGCATCTCTCCACATGCATCCGCCGCTAGAGCTGCGAGGCTGACGTGACACGAAACGACCCAAAGACGGCTCACGATCTCATTTCGTGCATAGCACTATTCGATATTTTATTCCGATTTCATGGCAAATAATCACATACTTTCTATATTGTTGAATATATGTGAAAAATAAATATTTGAAATTTCATAAAATTATTTTAAAATATAAATGGAATTTTCAAAAAGAATTTTAATTTAATAAAAAAGAATTTTAATTTAATAAAAAAATAAAACATTTATTATAAATGTATTTCGTGCATTGCTATTTTCGATATTTGAATATTGCTTAGTTTCTGTTAATTTAATAGTTTTTGTTATCGTTGAAAAAATGTGAAAAAAAAACATTTTAAATTCATAAAATGAATTCAAAGAAAATTTTATAACAAATGTTATTTATACAAAATTTTATTTAAAAAACAAAATACAAAATGAATGTAAGTGTATTTCGTGCTTTTTCATTTTCGACATTTCATTAAGATTTAATTATTTGTTTAATTTCTTTCAAAGCAAGAAATTTAAAATATTTTAATACGCTTGTGTAAAATAAATATTTCGAATTGAACAAAATGTATTCAAATGAACTGCATATATAATAAATGCCATTTCGTTTATTACTATTTGCCTATTTAGTAAAATAGAAAATTGAAATCGTGCCCTTTATGGTATTTCGTTCATATTTCAACAATTTGAAAATGTACATTAAAATTTAATAGAATTTATTCCGTGCTCAAAATTGTATTTCAATATTCTATTACAATTAGGTGCAATGTTTTAATTTTTAATGCTTATATACATAATCAGTAATTAAAGCAAATTGAGTGCAATTTAAATTTATTTTTTGTTATCAAGAATACACACCATTGAGGCCGATTGAACAAAAACCAAATTAATTTCGACTTTCCGACGACAATGAGCCAAACTTTTGCTGGTCTCTTTAAAAAGGAGGATTAATTAATTAATTGAGATGTCGTGAGATGTCGTGTCTGGTCGATTGCCATCTCTAGTGGATAGTGGATATCGAAGCCAAAGGCTGGCGAACAGACGGACGGACGGACGGACAGACAGACAGATGGATAGACGGACAGGGAGCAGCCAAAGTTATTAAACAGTTAAGCGGCGTCGCACGTCGTCGCGTTTTTGGGCGCCCAGCCGAATGCCTGGCTGAGATTTGGTCCTGTTTCTGGTCCTGGCTGCTTGGCTGCTTGGCTGCCTGCTTGGCTGGTTGAGCAACCCAGCCCACATATTTATAGGGTTATAAACCGTATTTAGATCGCCCCATGACGCGTCTACTTTGCACTGGCTAAAGAGTTGTCTTCCACAATTCCCCCGCCCCGATTGCAGCCTCTGATGTTGCCAGGTCGAAGATGGCGCCCAACATGCTCCAATTGGGGCATTAACGTATTGGGGGTGGACATTGCTCAGCGGATAGGCTTTAATCAGCCGCCCGCCATTAATAAATCAGAGTCATTAAAAATGCAGCTGCCCACGAAACGAATAAAAAAGGGCAACTAACCAAATGAGCAGATGAGAAAAAAAAAAATAAATATAAAAAACACAAGAAAATAAAGCATAGGAAACAAGCTGATGAAATTGAGCAGGCATTAGACAGCAGCTGAATACTCTAACTAATTAACAATGAAAATATTAAAGAATATTTAAGAGCGGGACGGAAAAACGATAAAATTGAGAAAAACCATATGAGAAAATTATGGCAATGTCAAATCAAGATTTTTATTCCCTCTGTAAATTGAATTAATACTTTATATAGTGTACATCCATATACAAAAATGTAAAAAATGTTAAGTTGAAAAGCTAACAGCTTGCTAAATTCTTTATAATATTAATTACGAATCATTAATATAAATCATTAAATAATTATAATAATTATTGCGATAGTTGAAAGCTGAGTACAAGTTAATTAGAGAAAGATATTTTTTATTTTTTTAGTTACAATCTATTCAGTCGATATTATTTTTATTTGATGAGAAGACAAAAATCGCAGTCTAGCTGTTACAGAATATTGAATAGAACAACAGAAATTTATTTAACAAAATTTAGGTCTTTAGCTCAAGCCCAATAAATATTTACAAAATCGACAAGCTATGTTCGCTAAAATCTGAGATGGCATGTCTCTTTGAAGCCCACAACTTAATTCTTGGCCCAAAAGTAATCAATATAACGAAGTATATCAATATAACATTATTTCTTGAACAAACAATATAAGATGAAATATAAACTCAAAATAAAATTGTCATTTCTTTACCTGAACATTTGGTGATTCTCTTAGAATGAATTGAAGAGTCGAGTTGCCAGTTCTACAGAGAAAAAGAATCATAAATAAAACTATAATAATTGTAACAGCAAATAGAGCAAATTATGGTTGTCAAGCAAAAAAAGGCAGATAATTCTAAATACTATATGGAGTATAAAAAATGTCAAAAGTAAATCTTGAATACTATCTTGCTTTATTAGATATTTGGCTCTCTTGAGAAAACTAAAGTAATTGCAATCGGTAGAATTATGAATAGTGTGTCGGTCTGCATCCCAATCTGTTGGACAATCGGAATAGCAGAGCATTAATAACCTTGGGTTGGGAAGAGTGTAGGAAAAAAGCAAACAAATTGGAAATCGAATGAAAAGACGCTGAGCAGAGATATCGAGAGAGATGGGGAGACGGCGACTGAGATACTGAGATAGAGATTGAGATTTGAGGCGCGCACGCGATTCAAGGATTCGTTCATTAAGCAGCCAGGCGACCAGGCGACTGTCGACCAGGCGGCGAAATCACACAAAGGGACACTTTACAGCCGAATGAATCTAATTAAAATGTAATTATAAATGTAACCGTTAAGCGGAAGTATCCGCGGGATACCAGCAACAGGAAAAAAAGTGGCGAGCAAAATAATGAAAATGAAAATAAAAATAAAAATTAGAACCCCTTAATCATGACGCGCTAGCGCCCTCAATTTATGCAAAAAGACATTTGCGCTCCTTATTATTTTATTTCATTTTATTTTCCTGGTACTTTTGTGCCTTAAAGAGGCGGCGATTAAAGCTCAAGCTGAGCTGAGCTGAGAGTCGAGGCTGAGAAAGGACGACACACAATTTGCGTGTGCAATAAAACTAAAACTAAAACTAATGAAATTTAAGAGCAGACCGAGACATGAGACATGAGACATGAGACATGAGACACACAGGATGTGTGCGAGTCGCAGGACACTCGCAGGACACGCGCAGCTGGCAGCAAAGTTTCGATTCAGCTGCTAAGGAAATGCCTGCGAATCAGCCAGCCAGCAAAGGACCAAAATCAGCTTCAACAATCGCCATCGACTTCTAGTTCGACTTGGACTTGGACTTGGACTTTGTCTTCGACTTGCACAAGTCCTTCGGCGAGTCCTTCGTCTGCAGTTGACCTGAAGCTCATGTTGTTGCTGTTGTCGATGTTGTTGTCTGGTGGCCTAAGCCGCCTCTAAATGCGTGTCCTGGTCATGTAATCGCATTTCAATTTAAAGTCATCCATTTGCCTACAGTGCGCCCAAGATAGTTCTCCGTCTTGCACTAACTTGCTGCTCCGTCTCTCTATTTCTCTCTCTCTCTCTCTTTCTCGCTATCTTCGTCCCTGTCTTATCTTTGTTTATGTCTCGTTCATGTGTCGCTTTCAGGGTGCACATATGTGCTGACTTCGCACAGTGGTTTACAGTCTATCATGCAGCATATTTTCAACTATATGTTTTCTATATATTTTCTTACTCTACCCGCCTGTTCTCATTTAAAATAGGTATTGAGTTTGGCCTTATTCAAATATTAAATATATATTTTAAGAATGCATTTCTATTTATAAGAAATGTCAGTTTATGTTTTATTTCAGTACAATCCACGATTTGGGTGAAGAGTTATTTTTTTAATTATGTTACTTTTGTTTTCAATATTTAACTAAGTTTGGTAAATATGGCCGACAGAAAGCGTTCTTACTTATTTTAACTTTAATTATTATTTCATTAGTACACAAATTACCCTTTTTAAAAATGTAGTCATCATTTTTGTTGATTAACTTTAGGTAAATCATGCATAGAAAAATATGCATTGTTTTAAAAGATGTCAATTGCTGTATATTAAAAAAAAACATGTACCTTTTAGACGTCTTAAATTCGCACGTTATAGATTTAATTTCCATTATGTATGTGTTGTTTTCTACAATGCTCTCGCTAACATATCTTTCTCATTCTCTAACTATTGTATATGGAGTTTTTTTCTCGCTCTACTTTGGCCCACTGTGCGGCTTAAGAAAATTGAAAATTCCTTAGCACAAGTTGCACAGTTGCATGCCTCTCTCTCTCCCTCTCTCTCGCTTGCACTCTCTCGCTCGCTCCTTTGCTGTTTGTTAGTTTGACACTTGCAATGCACATAAATTGCGAGCGCTGCCGCTGACCGACTCTGCCTCTGCCTCCGTCTCTGCCTCTCTGCCTCCATCTTTCGACTCCATCATTTCCATTCGCCATTCTCCGTCTCTTGCTGGCAACAACAGCAACAGCAACAGCAACAGCAACAGCAACAGCAACAGCAACTGGAGCCAAGTCGTAAAGCGCTTTTAAGCACACAAATTAACCACAGTACATGGCCGAGCGCCCAAGCGGTCATAACCCCACCAAAGAGTGACCCCTGCAGCATCCCCTTCCACTTTCTGCCCCTTTCACCCTCGCTTTGGCTGCCTGCAGGAGACGAGAGCATTTTGTTTGTCTATTTCGTTGTTTATTTGTTTTTGTGTGCACTCAAGGATTTCTAAGAACTTTAACTTGCCCCAAAATATGTGTGCACACATGTGTGTGTGTGTGTGTGTGTGTGTGTGTGTGTGAGGGGGCAAGAAGAAGCGAATCATTTGCACTGAGAACTCGAGTCTCGCTTGAATTTCGAATTTGTAGTTTGAAATTGTTGTTGTTGTGCGCAGTGACCATTAACGAATTTTCAACTATCAACATTCCCAGTTGGCCAGCCGAACACATCGCTTGACAGCGGACGGCGGACAGCGGACGGCGACGAGGGCTGCTCTGCTCTACTACAGTGCTGTCCAGCACACACACACACACACGCACGCACACGCTTACAGTGGTGGCACGCATGACTGGCCACGCACAAGATGCGGTCCAAGGAAATTAATATTCCACTTCTGGCACTTACTTACGCTCCGTAAATGCCTAAGGGCAAGTGTAATCTCTCTGCCTGCACTTGCCACGCCCCCCTCCCTCTCCGCCCCTTCTCTCTTTCTCTCTGGTAGCTTTGTGTGTTTACAACAGATTTGCATTTGAAAGCCCTGCAAAATTGTCTACGCCAAGTTGTCTTATACTCGACTACGAATATTCTTTTTCCCTTTGCTCTTCGCCTCCCTCTCTGCTGCATAATCAGTTCATTAGCGTGCCACACAACAACAACAGCGAAAAACACACGCATATTTTTTCTATTTATAAATGGGAGAAAAACACAGCCAAAAGAAAAACAGAGTAGAAATCAAAAAATAAATAAAAAGTAAATTACGCGTTTCCCACAGCGTCACCACATCAAAGTGACCAACGGTCGCCCTCCTCCCCTTCCCTCCCCCTCCCGCCTATCGCATTGCACTCCAAGGGGGCGTGGAGGGGGGGTGGGAGGAGGAGGAGAAGGAGGAGGGTCCTCCTCCTTGGCTGCCACAATTAGACGCACAAAGTCAAACGTCAACAAATTATAGCCACATGGCCAAACAGCTGAGCTGAGCCGAGCTGCAGCAGCAGCCCGGCCACGCCCCCGCACTTCAGCCACCCGCCCCTAACCCTCCAGGAGAGAAGGCGGGCGGGGGGTGGAAGGTGCGGGGTATATTTTCACAAATTAACAAACAAACGTCAAGTCGCAAAAGGGCAGCCAGAGAAGACGTCGTCCAAGAAATTATGATGGACAGCGACGGAAAATCGTTTAAACTAGACTAAAAGATACCCTGGAAACGCTCGCAATGTGTAGAAGAAGAGTGAGAAGAAGTCTGAGTAGTTGAGGTGTAAATGATGGTATAAGAGTGAGTAGAAGTATGATTGTTATTATTCAATAAATTCCATTATTTTTGGAAGTATAATTGTGCGTGCATGTGTGTGTAGAAGAGTGAGTATAAGTGTGAATATAACGATGCTTGTGAGTGCGAGTATAAGTGAGCGTATAAGTGTGAGTATAAGTAAGATTATAAGTGTGAGTATTAATGTGTGTATAAGTGTCTCTTATTCTTTGATTGCACTAATAAAATTAATGATTCATTATTTAATTATGTGTATCTGTATACATATGGAAGTGTGTGCATAAATGTGGGTATAAGTCTCAGTATAAGTGCGAGTAGAATTATACAAATATTTTTACTGTGAGATTGTAAAGTTAATAAGTGTGAATATAAGAGTGAGGATGAGTGAAATGAGTTTAGTAGTGTGAGTATAAGCGAAGAGTAAAATTTAATTTATTCTGAGAAAATCCCAAAGTCTAAGAGTGAATCAGAATATAATAATAATAAGCATTCCTATACAGACAGAAAGTATAGAAGTGCTTATAATAATGGCAGACATTACAAGACTGAGTGTAAGAAACAGCCAGTATAAGAATTTGTATAAAATCGAGTATAAGTTAGCTTATAGTATACATTCGAGTATAAACACGTTTACATTACAGTATAGTAATGGATATAAGAGTGAGTATACATTTTATAACAAGCAGCTAATTAGACAGCAACAGCTCTAACTTGGCTATCTAGCAATGAATTTTGCTGAAATCTTCAGAATATATTCACTAAATGTGTAACTACTGATAAATCTGTCAAAAATTATAGCATAAGCTTCTGCGATCGCAACAATGACAGCTTAAACAAAACAAGCATCTTGTGTGCCCTTTTGCTCATTAATTATGACGACTTGATGCGACTTCTGCTGCGAGGGTATTTATAGAAGTTGCCCACATTAAATGTGAGACATATACGCCCATACTTCCCCCCCCACACACACACACACACACACACACACAGCCCACTAGAGACATGGGCACTGATTTGCATTAATGAACACTTGAGTGATTTCTCATTTCTCGTTTTTTGTTTTCTTCTTTTTTTTTGTATTTTTTAGCTTTTTGGGTCCAGCAGCTGTCGGCCGTGGGCTTTAATTAATTAAGTTCACATGAGCGAAGAGGCAGCTGGTGGATAGATGTGGGTTTACAGTGGCTTCAAGTGCTGCCGATGCCGATGCTGATGCTGGTGAGTGGAGAGCGGCTCGAGTGGTGGGCGGGCGGGCGGTGCTCGAAGCATTAACACGGCCTGCAACCTATCGATTAATTTAGTCCTTTTGTTTCCAGCGATTTTCGCTCATTACGTTTACAATTTGATTTGCGCCTTCGCATTGCCATCCACGCTTCCTTGTGTCGAATGGCTGAAAACTGGCTCAAAATCGCTAGATTACCCTTAAGTCTATCTTGGACTTATACCCTCTTTAAATGGTCGCACAGGGTATGCAAGCAGCAGAGCACAAGAAGCTGCTTTAGCGATTGCAATCATTCAGTTTAGACCAAGTATTTATCTACGTTCTTATCTCGATCTAATACCCTCTTCAAATTGTGGCTTGGGGTATGCAAGAAGCGCAGCACAAATGACTCCAAAAAATAAACAAAAAAACCAAGTCAAACAGCAGTTATATTAAGCAACAACCCCATCATCAAAAAAAGAATATTCAGCTTGACCAAATGGACACGGACATGGCGACAACAGCCAGCGGAGAGTGGAGAGTGGAGAGCGGAGAGACGCAAGCGGAGAGTGGAGAGTGGAGAGAGAAGGTGAACGGGGGGATTTGGTGAACTTTTCGCTTGCTGGCGAAACTTGGCTTTTTATTATGCTCAAAAATCACATTAAAAGGCAAACTCAAATATTTTAATCAGATTTTCGTAAAAAGGACAAACACAACCCTTGCACACACACACACACACACGCACACTCGCACACACACACACTCGCACACACACATGCATTTGGAAGTAAGAATTTGTGCAGCAAGCTCGCTTCTTCCTCTTTTTTTTTTCCTGGAGTCCTCTTTTTTTTTTGGTGTGCTGGGCAAGCTTGTTTTAATTTTTTGCGTGCACGAGAAAACGGCCACAAGGACAACGCACAATGTGTGTTAATGTGCGTCCAGTTACAGCTCAATTCCAGGCAGGCCAACGGACGGCAGGACAGCAGGACGTCAGGACAGCAGGACGGCAGGACGACAGGACATGGTAGGAAAGGCGGTCGGTCAGTTGTCGTCGCAAGGAAATGGTCACAGCTGTTTCATTCATTCGCTCGCTTGTTGTCTCATTTGCCCCTTTCAACACACACACACACATTCACACACACACACACTCACACACACACACACATGTTGTGTGCTTCCGGTTCAGGACGAGTCTGGACTGAAAGTGCCCCCAGCTCGCAGCTTGGCCTCTCAACATGGCTCGCAACATCCACTTTAAAGCATAAGTTACGGTTCCCAAAAATTCTTATTTTCCTGCCCCTTCCCCTTCCCCTTCTCTTCCCCTCTCCCCTCTCCCTGCCAATCATCGCTTTCCCTGTCCGCTTCTTTCCACTCCCTTTGCTGTCCGCTGGCAACTAGATTGATATTTACTTTTTATGGCATACATTTTATATAGTATATACATTTTTTTTTGTGTTGTTTTTAAGCCGCGATCTTCGGCTGCATTGCAATGTGCTTCAGCTGCCCCCCTTCGGGGCGGGGCGGGGCGGCAAAGTTGTTGCCACTTGTTGGCCATAACAAAAGCAAAGCCAAATATAAACGAAAATCATACCACAAAATTCTCTAGCGACATTTTCAACAAATTGACACAATTTTCAAGATGCTTAACGCTCCAAAGTTGCGAAGGGCAGTCTGGAACAGAGGCAAGGGGGCAGTGTGCCAGGGGGATGGGGTGGAAAGTGTCGCCACTCAATGCGCTACACGACACTTGGCGCCTTTGTTTTCACACGCCCCAAAAGGCACTAAAGTGCCATTTTAGGCGGCTCAAGTGGAGCCCAACAACAACAACGACAACAACGACAACGGCAATGGCAACGTTGTGCCCCACAGAGCACTTCAAAGTTGCAGTCCATGCCCACCCCCCCCCTGCTCTACGCCTCTGTTGTCCCCCCCCCCCCCTGTCAGCCATCCATCGTGCCCCAAAGCAGCTGCAAACAAAAGCCCAGCACAGCATCGACGTTGGCGACAAATTAGAATGCCTGCCATGCCCCCTTGCCCCTCGTCCCTTGGCCCCTTTCGCATTGACTGCAACCCGGGGGAGGCGTGCCTCAATTTGGGGGCGTGGCAGCAGCAACAGCAGCACCATAAACACTTCACACGCAGAGCGCATCCCTAAAACGTTGCCAACGCCTTCAGTTTTTGGGCGTCGTTCCCATGACGGCCGTCGATTAGATGCTGCCTCCCTTCCTCCCCCTCCCCGCCTTGCCCCATCAGCTCCAATTCCAGAGGCTTCGCCATTGCCATCGCCATCGCCTGTGCAGCAATTGAAGCGATCAAAGGGCATAAATTTATGCAAATTATTTTCACGCCTTTTTAGATATGCGATTTCTTTCGGCTTTCGCTCGCTCGGCTAATCCAGAATCCAGAACCAGCAGCAACGTTGTTGGCTTGTTGTCGGCATGGCAATGGAATACTTAATGCCCAAAATGCCAAAAGTGCGACCAGCAACAAGCCGGCAAGCCACCAAATCAGCTCAATGATTCCCCTTTCAATAGCCCCAACAAATCGCACTGTAAACGCTTTTTACTACTCCGATTTGGGTTTCTCACTTGGCACTGCAGAATTTATAATTTTTCGAAAATATTCTAACATTTTAAAACATATTATGATTATATATATAATGGATTCGAATTTTCTAAAGCTCTCTTCTACCCGAACAATTTAAATTAAATTTTTTGCGCATATGATCATGATAATATAAGTTACTTATTTACCTATTCGTATTAAGTTAAATAAAATTACAAAATAGGAATACAAAATTAATAAAATTGTATCACCTATTGAAGTATAACATTAAAAAGAATCAGTTAAATAATTTGTTGATTTTCTACATCATTTTTTTTAACAATTTAATAATTTGATGTGTCTAAAATCTTTTGTAAAATGCATTTAAGTTGATTTGATTAGTTTAGTAAATAGCAATGTAAAACAAGTATTTATTAACAAAATCTGATATTTTGTTAGTAAAACGAAAATTTCAATTAGTCCTGCAAGTTACATTTCGATACCCCAATTTCCTGAGTTCCCAATAGTCTAACTGAATTACATATTTTACACCTACCTACATTAATAATTTAATGACTTGCGTTTGTCAGAATTATTGTTTAACTCACAAAGGCTGTATAATTTATTTAATTTTTTCGAAATATCTAAATACTATATAGCTTGTTTCCGTCTTCTCTTATTGGATTCAATGGTTGGGCAGACTTTAAAGCCAAGCATCGCAGTCGGCTTAAAATGTGATAGCGAGCCGTTAAGCTGCGCCTTTTACAGCTGCCTTGGCGCTAAATCGCAGCAGTCAGGCTAATCAGTAAAATATGCTAAAGGCGCCGCAACAAATAAAAAAAGCGCCTTTCAGCCGTGAAATGGAAACTCATTGGACAGTGGACGGGGGAGGAGGGAGGTTTGGGAGTGAGGTGTGCGGCCAGGTGTTGCCAGCTGACCAAAAAAAAAAGTAAGCGAGTAAGCGAGGCGAGGCAATTAGCTAAATGGTTTTTTATGGCCAGCCAGAGCAGCTGTTGGCTTGACGGTTGCAATTTGATGCCACAGCTGAGCTGAGCGAACAGTCAACAGTTAACAGTCAACAGTTGGAGGTTGGCAAGAAGCAATTCGAGTTGCACCCACATCAAATGTGGTCGCGGTTCTTCCGTTAAACTGCCGCTTTCCGCTTTTTTTTCGCTTTTTTCGTGTGAGAATTTCGGGTAATTGAGTTGGAACTTCAAAGCACACGCCAAACCGCATGCACTTCAACGATAGCTGATTTGCATATGCGGTCCACATTTAAGCTGCCTCCTTTTCAATACCCGCCTCACATAGGCCAGAAGGGTATTATGAAAAGGTAAAATTTGATCCTTTCGTTGTTCTATATTGAAGACTGATATAATTATTTTTTAAAGAAAATTAAAAACTGATTTTGCAAAACTGAGAAAATGCGTTTCTATTATTTTTTCCATGACAGGCAGAAGGAGGCTTCTCCGACCCCATAACGTATATATTTTTTGATCAGTCCGACAAGTTGATATAGTCATGTACGTCTGTCTATATTTCGGTCTGTTTCCGTCTCCATAAATCAGAAATAAAACGATTAATGAGCGTAATTTCAGTAATTTCAATAATAACTATAGTTCAAATGATTTCTGATTTTGGCATAGAAGTTATTCAAGAGACTATTTTATAGTTAGTTTTGGTATATTATGGTATTATGGTTTTCAGTATTTTTGTTAAATACACGCACAAGTGTTTTGCATACTCGGGTGTCGCAGAGTCGAGCACACTCGCCTGTAGTTTTTTTTTCACTTGTCTCTCAGCGCGTGGGTGCGACTGAGAAGGGAGGGTGAGGGTGAGGGTGAGGGTGAAAGGTCAACGCTGCCCTGGGCAGGGTTGAGCGCTGAGCTGGGCACATTTGAGCTGTCAACACCTCGCTGGCAAATGGAAAATGTGAGAGGGGAAACGGAAAATGGAAAATGGAAAATGGACTGATTCAAATTAGTTGCACACACTTGAAATTGCGCTAGCGAGTCTGGCATGGATAAACACTTAATTTATCAAAATTGAGCTTGTTATGCTAATAGCAAAAGGCAGACAAGCAAATAGTGGAGAGTGTGTGGAGAGATGATGCATAATTTTAATGAAATGCTCACACAGAAAAATAACCAAAAATGGCAATAGACGAAGAGTGTGTGTGTGCGTGTGTGTGTGTGTGTGTGTGTGAGTAGTGCCAAGCAATCGCTCTCTTCGCTTCTCTTCTCTTCTCTTCTCGCTCTCTCTTCAGTTGCTGCTGTCTGGCGGGCCAAAGGCAAAGTCATAACTTCACTTATCAACATTAGCTGCTGCTTGCCAAAAAGGGGAAATTGTTGTGGGTGGGGGGCGGGAATTCTGTGTTTGGGATATTCATATACATTTTAATACGCTGTTTATATTTTATGAAGGCAAATGAATGCACAAGGAAATGAACGAAGCCAAATGAATGAAATGCCGCCTCCGCCTTCGCCTTCTCTCTGGGCTTTGACCTAAACCCCTCAAAAAATTCAACACCATGTAACCAGCTATAACTTCCCCTTCCCCATCCCCTCTGCCTGCTGTGTGTGTGTGCGGCCCGAATGCAGACAAGCAAGAGGAAAAGCTGGCAACAACCTCGCTTCGAGCTATAGACGAGTTTACAGTTATCAAGGGAAAATTATCATCTGCCATGAATCTCGATAAAATTCATATTCATATGCGAGCCGAGGCCACCAAGGGGATCGAGGGGGGCGGGCCAGCTAGCTGGTAGCTGGTAACCGCACACACACACACACACACACACACACACATGCTCACATTCATTACGTCGCCTGACGTCCCAAAATGGAATACAGCAAGTGGCCGTTGGGTCACAGGAAGCGCCAAAAGACAGCAAGATACGAGTTGAAGGAGGCAGAGGAGGGGGAGGGGGAGGGGGACGCCAGCAGACACGTTTTGCATGCGAGGCAACAACAATAACAGCAACAACAACAATTGAACGATATGAAACCGGCTCACAACTAATTTTTGGGGAAACAAATGACTTTCTCTCCACACACCACAACTCCTTGCTCCATCTCTCTCTCTCGCTTTCTCGCTCTCTATCTCTCTCTTTCTCTCTCTTTCTGAATTTTTGGCTGCTGCATTTGCGCTTAAAGCTGCAACGCATTTCCAGTTGAATTTGTGACCCTCATAAGTAACTGATGCGCAACAAAGAGGCGTCACAAATTTAAATCTAAATACTCGAAAATAGCTAAATTTAATTTAAATTTGCAACTTTAATTTGTGTGCATTTGAAAATAATTTATGCTTGCACGAATTCGGCACTCAATAAATAATAATAATAAATAAGCAACTGTATATCTATTACTAATTAAATTATAGACTTACTGTTTGCTGCCATACTTTCCATTGAATATTTCAAAACTGCAATTGCAAAAAAAAAATAAATACAGCATTAAAAGTAATTAGTTTCAATATATATACGCTATATTTTTAAAATGTTACTAACTTTAGTTTAAGATATGACTGATACAATATAATTTACTGATAACTGCTCAAAACTCTAAAATACAAATAAAAGTAATTTAAGTGTCTAATAAAAATCAATGTTAATTGGCAACTAATTGACTTTTAAATGCATTAATTTGAAGAAATTAATAATAAACTAAATAAACAAAATTCTATTAATTACTATAATTGCAATTTTTTATAGACAATAAAGTTTTAAAGCAGAATGTAATATTTTTCAATAAAAAAGAAAACAAACAAGCATGATTCTATTGCAGATAAGTAAATCGATTTTTTCTGAATTAAATATCTGCATTTGATATGTAGGTTTCAGTTAGAAATTTGAAGTATTCACTTTCTAACGACCAACCACATCAATTTTTTTTTTTACATTTAAATAATTGGAATTCACTTTGATGTCAATTTGTCAATAAATTCGTATTTATTCAACAATCATTTGACAGCTGCATTTACAGCGCCTGGTAATTAGGTAATTAAATAAATACCAAAGCAGCCTGAGAGCGTGCAACATAAAAGTGTCCCCACGAGTTGCGCTGATAAGTAGGCAACATTTTTGGCTGTTCGTTGTGGAGTGAAGACAACACTTAAATATTTACAGTTACAGCGTGTACTACCTGCAGTCAAGAGATAAAAGTGCGCGTGCTGTCCGCTCTTCGCCTTTCCCCAGCCCATAAAACAAACTTTGGCTCACACACGCACACACACAGCATGCGGCTTGGGAGGTGGGCGAGGCAAAAGGAGTTCATTAGCTTGGCAAAGGGTTTAATTACCTACTCTGTTCATTTAGCGCC
The DNA here is from genome assembly GCA_035045625.1 of Drosophila formosana. Classification (NCBI taxonomy): domain Eukaryota; kingdom Metazoa; phylum Arthropoda; class Insecta; order Diptera; family Drosophilidae; genus Drosophila; species Drosophila formosana. The sequence continues at coordinate 1,163,916 of JAWNOW010000143.1, read as the reverse complement.
ACTTGCGCTCACGCGCTGTTGAGCAATGCAAACCGAACCAAAGCAAAGCGAAACCTAAACCAAAAAACGGCAGGTAGCTCTGATGGCCAACTGAGAGTGTTGCAGCAACGGCGATGACTCGAGTTGCCACTGCGGCCAGTCAGGCAGTCAGGATGTCAGGCAGTCAAAGACGCAGCGCAGCCCATTTGGCTGGCAAACACAACTTGTCCATGTACACAGCTAATTTACAAAAATAAAAATAAAATAAGAGAACGGCGCAAAAAATGCCGCGAACTGCGTTGAAAAAATAACCATTCAATATGGACGATCAAAATACTCTGCTTTATGAAAAGTTCGAAGAATTGCATTTCCAAAGATATTATGCCAGGAAATGAATCAATAATAAGCCGAGTTCTTAATGAATTTAATAAAAGATAAGCAATTGCTGAAGCTGATGAATTAATATGTAAATTAAGGTACATATATAAGCATAGATAGAAAACAAAAAAATGTATATGTTAAACAAAACGAATCTATCAAGTATTTTAATTAATTTGCACACACTCAGTCTTCTACATTTTTATACAATTTAAATCAGCTTTGCAATTTAAATGTAAAATACCCAAATCCCCCAAATCAAGCATTGCCGATAAATAAAAATATTCAGCAGTTGTATAATTTGTTGCATGTTTACATTATAATAAAGAATGTAATGCAAAATATTTCAATAAAATCATATGAAGAAGGAAGAATTACTCAAACGTACGTAGAGAATTAAAATTAGCTATTTTTGATTTAATCAGTTCAATCTGTCCATCGTAAATAAATTAGCTTGGCAAGTTAGATAAACTAAATATATAGTTCGCTGAATAAATTAATTCTATAAATGAAAATAAAAATATGTGCATTGATTAAGTAGTTCTAAAAGGTAATGTTAATTTGAGGTTGTTTAATGTATTTATTTATAATAGTTAGTTATAATTAAAATCACTCGCTGCTTGGCTTTTAATTAATTTTCTTTATGCTATATAGTCGTGTTCCCAATAAGGATTTCCAAGTGCCTTCAGTGGCAGTGTATAGAGAGTGAAAATGCGAAAGCAGCAGCCTCAGCTTAGCCTTTGGAGTGGCTGCTTGAGAGGAGAGCTGCGCTGCGCCTGTTTCCGGTGCTTCTCCGCCTCTCCTCTGCTCTGCTGTGCCGCCCCGCCCCTTTGGCAGCAGATGCCCGCGCACTTTGCAATTAACGTGAGAGATACACGACAAAAGTGACGCTGGAGCAAAAGGCAGCAGCATCCAGTGGCCGTGCAACCCCCGCTCCCCGCCTGCCTCATCTTTAAATACAGCAGCAACATGAAAGAAATTAGCAGCGTGGTCGAAAAAAAAAAAAAAAACAGCATCTGCCTCAAGCGGGGGGGTGGGGGGAACAACCTGACCTTCTAGATTGCCCAAGACGCACGCGCCACAGCACGGGGCACACTTCAAGGCGTACTTATTACACCTGAGCTGCAGCTAAGTATGTTTACAAGATGTTCCGGCTGAGCGGAGGAGCCGCCTTTATTTTTCAGGGGGAGCCAAAAGGGGGGAGGAAATGGCAAATGGAAAACGGATGCGAAAATGGGAGATGGAAATGGGAAATGGGAAAAGGGGGCAGCCGCAACTCAAGGTCTTCATCTCAGTCTTCCACTTTATGTTTCGGGCGGGCTGAGGCGTTTATTTTTAATAAATTTGCACAAACAAAACGGTTAATTGCAGCTCGAACTTCGGATGGGGATAATACGACAGTTCCCAGAGACACGAGTACTCAGCGAATACTGAAAAGTGAATTACGCTGCACAGTTAGTTAAGTGTGTTAATGGCAAAGTTTAAATATGAAATTAAATAGGCTAGTCTTTGCACAATATTTATATTTGTTCTAGAACTATTTCATTTCATTCATGCATTCATTCATATGTTTTTCTTCATTTAAATTAATATTCATATGTACTTGGCAAATATTCTGCGATTTTTTGTATATTTTTTGAATACATTTTCTTCTAATTATCACATTTTTGCCTTGTCTTACCCAAATAATTATCAATTTCATTTATTTAGTTCCATTTTTGTGATTTTTAATATATGTGTTTAATTCCCTTTTTATGTCATCAACATTTTTTTTTATTTAAATTTTATAAATTAAATTTTTCTTGTCTTACGCAATTAATTTTATTTTTATTTCTTTAGTTTCATTTGATCAAAGTTTGCTAGCACTATCTATTCGCTTTCAATTGATTATATAATTAGTAAAATGGTATGTAGAGAGTGCTAAAAAGTTGTATTATGCTTATCCTGATGGTGGATAATTTATAATAATAAATTGTATCTACTACTCTCTAAATCTGACAGCTTAACAAGTTATTAAGCTGTCAGATTTAGAGGCATAATTATAAAATTAAAATGAAATATTATTTCACTTAATTATTCAACATTTTAAATATGATAACTCGCACTTTTAGTGCCATAATTAAAAAATTAACTGAACATTAGTTTAACTAACTAATACGATTAATGCAATTTTTAGAAATTCGTATTAAATATTTAGCATGATCTCTCCTCCGAGTACTTCAATGGATAGTTTCTGCTGTTGCTTAAATCCCTAAGTGTTGTTTAGATATGGGTTGGCAACTCTGGTCGTGATTGCCGTTTGTGATTCAGCTGCTTTTGTGTGTGTGTGTGTTTTGTGTATAAATCCTTTAACTGTCGCGCGCTTGCAATGACAGCAAATAAATTTTACCCAAGGGGGTAATCGACGAAATATATTCGATAAGAAATTTGTAATACAAGATGATGTAATCATCGATTCGGCAGCAGCGGGGGTGGCAAAGGGTCTCCGCACTGATTGCTGAGACTGCGACTGAGACGCCAACAAAAGGGGGATGGGGGGATGGGTTCGGTTCGATTGCTGTGATGGCTGCTGTGATGGCTGTGGGGGCCACCTGATGTTGGCAAAAACAAAAACAGAGCTGCTGCTGGCTGTTGTCACTCGCCGAATTGCTTGGAGAGTTCCAACGTGACTAACGGCGCCACAAAGGTGTCGTCTGGAGTGTCTAAGGAGGGAATTCACAGCCAGCGAATTGATACGAATGATTCGAGGGGGGGGGAAAGGGGAATCGAAGCTAGTCGCATGCAGCGATTGCTTTTTAATCGATTCCATTTACAAATAAATTGCTTGGGCCGTTTGCAACAAGATTTATCTGTCGACTGCACAAGCATCTCATCGCCACTTTCGCTTCCATTTCAGTTGGAGCCACAACATTGTATCTTCATTACGAGCCCATTAAGACGCCAGTTTACACATGGGTCATCCACATTCTGGGGGCCCTTGATGCCTTCGAGACCGATTTCCCCGACTCGGAAAACTCGCAAAACTACACTAAACAAATTTTACATTCTGATAGCAACTATTGAAGCAAAACACAATTTATTGTGTATGAAGAAGAATTTAAACCTAGTTTAAGACTGGACAGCATTATAAAAATATAATTGTTTAGAAGAGGCAGTTTATGTATCTCGTAGAATTACAAAATTAAATAAATATCGATTAACCAACCTGGTAAAACATTGTTTAGTTATCGAGTTTGCAAATGATGCCACCTAATTAAAAAGATTTTCTTAGTTTTATGAATATGGCACATTTTGAGAAAACTACAAAAACAGAAGATAATTAATTGAAAATGAATTTAACATCCTATAATAGCTAATAACAAAGTCATGGCAAAACATCTAAAATAAAGTGCTTGAAAGATTTATAAAAATGTCATTAAAAAATTCAATTAATTAATAATTAATAGAAACGGGTTTATAAATCGAAGATTTAAAAAAGATTAGAAAGATTATCATAGTTTTTATCCCACTTGCACATTTCATTAAAAATTTAAAAAATAGAATTGTTTATAAATTTGACAACTACCATTCTGGAAGAACTTCGAATAAGGAGTTGTCGAATTTGGGAGATTAAAATATAAATAAATTTGTTTGTTAATTTTATAAAATCTATTGAAAAAAGGAAATTAATTAGTAATATTTTAACATTTATTTCTTATTTATAGTATTATCACATTATTATTCTCATTTTTGTGTAGAAACTATTCAAAATAAGAATCATAAATTATTTGCGTATTGAATTCCATAAGAAATGCAATGCAATTGCTTCGAATATATAAAAGGATTTATTGTATAGACTCTTGTAATAATCCTATATTATATATACAGCTATATTGTAAAAGTCTATAGAATGTCATCTATTCCTACTTAGCTTCTTGGCTGATCTAAGAATCTCACATCGTTTGCAGAATGTTAATCATTTGCATGACTGGCATAATAATATGTTGAGCTCAGCTTAATGAAGTTTCGCGTCGCGTTGAAGGACTGAGCGATGGAAGTACCAGCGAAGTCACTTTGCAATATAGCTATAAGGAGTAGCTATAGCTATAAGGAGTGGCTGTGATATTAGAAGTGGCTGAGTGCGAAGTAACTGCGATTGAGTCTGAGACTCTGAGACGTTTTATGAGCAGTCGCTTTTTTTTTTTTTTGTTTTGGGGGTAATGGAAGTGCGAGCGGAAAATTGGTCAATGCGAGAAAGTGAGAAAGTCAAAGAGAGAGAGAAAGTAAGAGGGAGAGAGAGAGAGAGAGGGAGAGAAGTGTGAGAGTGTAATCAAAGCGTTTGGCGCTAAGTGAAGTTGTTGTTGGGGACACGACGCACTTAGGCCTGATGATTATGATGATGCTGATGCTGATGCTGATGCTTCTTCTGCTGGCAGCGGAAAGAATAACAATAATAATTTGAAAATTATGAAAGCTATAAACGCATAAATTTTGTTCACTTTTGCGGCGATGTCGATGCGAAAAGGCAACGCCATTATATACGACATTTTAATAATTTTCCACACGCCGCGCAACTTGCCGCACACAGCAATGGCAATAGACGGGGTGGAATGCACACACACACACACACACACACACACACACACACACACACACATACACACACAGACAGACAGACAACTGACACAGACACATAAAAATGCCTACGAAAAGCAACACTATATAAAAATTCATAATGCAAACATAAATTTTCATTTGAATATTTTGCTGTCTTGCGAAAATCGCTGCCACCGAGTTGCTGCCTCTTGCCTCTTGCCCCTGCCCCTGCCCCCTCTCCTCACCCCTCTTTGCTGCTGCTGCTTCTTGCTGATGTTTTACTCCTTGCCGATAGACGTATAAATGGGCTCGTCGCTGTTGCGGTTGCTGCTGCATTAGGAGGAGTCTTGGGGGGCAAGGACGCCAAAACGATAATGGCGCTAGCTCTGATGCTGCTGCTGCTGCTGCTGCTTGTCTCTCTGCTCTGCTCTGCCTCTGCCCCCCCGTGTGGCAGAGTCTGCCTGCAATCTTTGGTCGGGTGTTGTAAACATTTTCCAGTCGACATCATATGAATTATGGGGGTCGTACCGCGAAAAGCTTTTATAATCGCGCGCAAATCGCGCAAAGTATTACAAAAATTATGTACATGCTATGTGCATGCCCCATGCCCCATGCCACATGCCACTGTGTGGCAAATGCCCAAAATATGTTTGCATTCCGCGGCTTGACAAGTTAATGCGCTCACTGCTTTCAGCTCGCAATCGACCAGCCAAACAAACTGAGGACTTCAACTCGCAACCTCCTTGCGGCAGGCTTCCAACTTCCAACTTCCAACTAGCAGCTAGCAGCTAGCAGCAGAAAAACTTAAAGTGCCACACACCAGGCAACAGTTGAATTTCCGCACATTGAAGTGGCAAACACACAAGTCGCCTCAGCTCCAAAAGGGGTTAAGCTCTGCTTTTCACCTTAAAGATACATTTGCAGATACACTTGTGCAGCGCAGATGCTTTAGTGGTTGCAACATCAAAAGATGTTGCGGAGATATGCATTTAAAAATATATTCTATTAATTGTATTTTAAACAAAAACATCAATACAAATTAAATTATATTATAATTGCATATTGTAACGACCTCAAAAATAAATCAAGTAACTCAAAACAATTCTAGAGTTATCTACAATGAAAATGTAATTGTGACTTTCAAGATTTGTTTCTACAAATACCTTTCATTAGGTTGAATTTAAATTGTCTGCTAAATTAAATTTAAATTATTGTACTGTCAGCATAATTCTATAAATAAACTAACTATCCACCTAATAACCACATTTTGTTTTATATTTGGTATCAAAAAGAAATAAAAATTAGATACACACATATAATTTTTTCTATATATTGCAATTAGGAAAAATATCTACAATTAAATTTACAGAAATGCTATAAAATATTGTATCGAAATGTATTCTAATTTAATTACATTTTAAATATTTTATTTTACTTATTTTAAATTTCTTCTATGCAATCTCATTACTTAACTCAATATAACACATCTCCACAATTTGTATGCTAATCCATTCTAACAATAATCCATTGCATTTGCACTTTCTTATGCTTGCAAATATTTAATCGTGAAGAAAATTCAGGAAAATATCAGTACTGCTAATAAAATATTACCCATTAGATGAAAGAAAATAAATGCAATAATTGTTTAAAATACAAAAATTAATTTAAAATTGATTGTAAATAAATAAATATACATAATAATTGTAATTGTAATTGTAAATTAATTAATTCATATATTTTAAAGAATATACATACGTTTGAAACAAATAAATAAATGCATTAATTATGAAGAAATATTAAAGTACAATTTCAATTACTTGTGCCTTATCAATCTATCAGAGATATCGATTGAAATTCGCAATTAATTTGCAGCTCAAAACGGATGTGAACTATCGTTAGCACTATCGATACTATCGCTAGCAGCCTCCCACTATTGCCTGTGAGTGTTGTTAATAGTTTGCATTGCAAATCAACAACAACATGAAAGTGAGCTTGTAAATATTTCTCTTTCTCTCACTTGCGTTTCTGCGACCTCTAATTAACTCTTATCATGGTAATTGACTTTTGTTGACGCCACTCAATGCAACACCTTCCCATTGGCTGTTCTCCGCCTCCTGCTCCGTCTATTGCAACCAAGTGGCAAGTGGCAAGTGGCAAGTGTCGAGTGTCGAGTGCAATGCAGGCAGGCGACACATGTTGACACACACACTCAATGCTCGGCCTCGGCTGAGGAGCGGGCAGCTGGTTAATTGAGTGCACAGAGTCGCAACCACCGCATCCGCATTCGCATCCGCATCCGCACTCGCTTTGCAGTCGGAGCTGGGAGTCGAACCCGCAGTTTGAGGCTGACAAATGGAGCGCGCGCCAAACACCAGCAACGAGAGTGAGAGAGAAGTCGCCTGGCTGATGGCCAACAAGTGAAATTGATGACTGGCCATCAATTTGGCTGGCGATGGCGAACGCGCGATAACCCTGGCCACATGCCACATGCCCCATGCCCCACGTCCCTTTGCCCCATGACCTTGAGAGTGGGAGCAGCATGCCAATAAAATGGTCAACTCTCCTGCTCTGCTCAACAGTTGAAAGTCACGTTTTTGCATGTGCCACAATACACATGGAAGGGTTCTCGTTGTTGTTGCTGTTGTTGCTGTTGTTGCTGGCCATAAAACATGCCACAAGAATTATTAATGGACCTCCAGCTGCCAAATCAGCATCAAGCTCGGCATCAGAGCCTCCTTCCAGTTGCCGCAACTGGCCACAACAGCGTCGGTCTCTGCGGTCGCGCCTTCGTCCACAGCTGGCTGTGATTGATTTCGAATCGTTTTTCAATTGCCCAAAAGGCAGCAGGACGAACAGGACGACGAGGACATCGAATAGGGTTATTTGTATTTGCATTTGACAAATTGTTTGCTTGTAAAGTCAATGAGGGGGCAGCACGCAATAAACATGCAGCAGCACAGCACACACACTCACACTCATACTCACACACTCACACTCATACTCACACACTCATACTCGACGGCGTGTTGTCTCGGTAATTATTCAAACAAATTTTTGGTCGTTTAACATTTGCGCGACGCGAGCTGCGAACTGCGAGTTGAAAATTGTAAGTTAATATCCTGTCTGTTATTGCCTGACACACACACACACACACTCACACACAGGCACACACACACACACACAGGTATACGCTATACATGTATGCAACATGCACGTCTGATGAATTGATTAAACAATTTCCTACCCTGCGTTTTTTTCTGCTCTCTTCTTTTTTGCATGCGACTTTTGGGCCTTGACTTCGAGCGGGGCGTAAGGGAAGAGGGCGTGGCGGGGGAGGGCAAGGGACTGGGCTGAGGATTGGCGCATTTGGTTGGCATTGGCAACAAATCACTTTAGTTGTGCGTGATAAATTGAGTTGTTCGTTTAGTTGCTTTTTTTGCTTCTTGCCTCTTGCTCTTTGCCGTTTGCGTTAATTGGGCCAATTTCGACGAATCAAATAAAGGCTAAAACACATACTGTCTAAAACAGAGCCCCGATCCCTGCAGCCCTCGGCAAACAAACTATCCAACGTCCAGCCTGCCACACATATGCGTAACGTGCCTCAAAAGAAGGCAACATAAAAATTAATATTGCAACAGAATCGAGGCAGCGGCGTCCAGCTGGCGGAAGCGGAAGCGCTGACCTCCATATTAAGTTGTCTCAACAGAAAATAAACGAGAGCATGCTCGACCAACGAACACCCTGTAGTCAGGAGGATGAATAAAATGCAATAAAACAAACAAGTAGTTCGATAAAATAATCATCAAATATTTCCACTCACAACTAAAGATTTGTTGGCCAAATTAAATGGCAAGCGTAACTTATAGAAATTCTTTTATTGCATTTAAAAATAATGCATAATGCTAAGAATAACTTTAATAATAAGTTTAACAAAATCAAACCCAAAAATTCTCTTTATGGGCAACTTTAATTTTTGTCGAATTTCAAAATAAAAATTATAATCATTTACAATCATTTGAAATTGTAATCATAAAAGCTATATTTGATTTTTTTAATTGAAGTTATAGTTACACGTAAAAACAATTTTTATCAATAAACTTGCATTATAAAAGTAATTTTAAAATTGATTTTAATTTTTGTTAAAATATGTATTATTGTTCTACATTTTAAAATATGATTTTTTTAAATTAATTTTAATAAAATCATAATATTTCTTTGAGTTTGTATTATTTGAAGAAAATTCAACAATTAAAGTTTTAAGAAGAAAGCATTTCGGACGTCTTGTTAAATTAAAATTTGCGCTTTAATATTTAATAAAGTTAAAAAAAATTTAACGAACTTTTACTGCAATTGAAATCAACATTTAGAAATAACGAACGACTAACAAATAAAAATGAAAGAGTGACATTTGGTTGCTGCATAACCGGCAAATGGTCTTCAGTAGACACTTTAGACTGAGCAAACCCCATAAATTGCAGCTACCCTGTAATTATCACAGCCATGTGTCGCCCTTCTGCCGGTGCAGGGTATCTTCAAATAGAGAAATAACAAGCGGGGCTGTCACACAATGGCCTGCAATGTCCTGTGCCGCAGTCTGAAGCCAGAAGTCTGACGGCTGCCAAAACGGCGCGTGTCAAACGTCAGCTCCGTCTGTCTGTCCGTCTTTCTGTCTGTCCGCCTGTCTGTCCGTCTTTCTGTCTGTCCGTTGGTTAGCTGCGCCCCCAACTATATAGGTAGAGGTTGCCACACCGGTTATGCCGGTCACGTCGCACGTTGAAAATACCACAGATGTCATCAGTGCGCGACGAGGACGAGACGAGCTGCAAATCTCTGATCTGTTGATGAGATTGTGTCACAGCCGCCCGTCAACAGAGCAACGACAACGGCAACGACAACGACGATGGGCAACAGCTTAACTAAGGTTAAGCCCTCCCACCCCCAAAAACACACCCATTCAAACACACACACACACACACACACACAGTGGGGGGTGTGTTGGCTGTTTTTTTTAGATGCGAGGTTTGAGTGTCAATGACAAGAGTACTTAAGAGATTTTCACATCGTTACAAACGAGAATTGGGTAGAAATTAAAATTAATGCTTTTCCTTGCCATTTTTTGTTGCTCTTGCTGTTTGACTTGAAAATCGAAATAGTTTTGCAACTGTTTTCTTTGCCGGCATCCCACTGAGATTAACATGTTATCCCCAGTCTTATGCCACATTAAAGATCATAATCAGCTAAAGTTTTTCCAGCAAAATGTATCAAAGAAAACAGATTTTTTGACTTACCAATTGTAATTTTTCGGTATGGTGATTAATAGTTGCCATGCATTCAAATTACACTTTCATTTACACACTTTCACTGCTTTTATTTATTTATTGTTTTTACGCCACTTTCTTAGGCGGCCTTGTTAAGTTGGCTGCGCCCCAAAAATTTGCTGGCAGTTAAGTTGGCTGCGTCACAGAACATAAAAATGATGATGAATTTCTGCAAGTACAAAATAATAGTAGAAGATTAAATAAATGGTCGGATTCTTTAATTTTTGTTAGGTTATTTAAAAACTACGTTGAAGCAAGAAAATATTACTACAAATAAATTTATAATCAGCAGTAATGAATTTGTCAAGAAACTATTACTAAAATTAGATCTGTGCGAAGAATTCGTCTACCGGATAAAATTAAATAATTTCTTTTTTGCTTCTACTTTAGTTATGCAACTTTTGAGACCTTCATAGCTATCAAACTGATTCTTTACGATTGCAAAAAGTTGCCTAATATAATAAACAAAATTCTCTTTAATCTATACACTAGACAAATGAATTAAGTTTAACGCTAATTCCATATGAAAATATAGCGAAATGAAATGAACAAAGTTGCTTAAATTAATGCAAATACCTTTTGCGAGTTTCGTGAATGAAGTTGCAACAATCGCAGCTAGATGTGAGCGACTCTGTTAGTGGCAAGTGGCAATTCTGTTTGATTTTCTCAAGTCGCCACAAAAAAATAGAATGAAATAGAAATGAAAATACATGTTGGATATGTTGTAATCTGGCAATTTGGTTAACTGGCTGCAGTTGTGAAACTAACTGAATGTTTCAAGTGGCGCAACTCACAAAAGCCAGGCAGCAAAAGTAGCGTGGCAATCCCGCGGCCACGCCCCCACCACCGCCCATTGTTGCCACCCCGACGAACTTTGCACACGCATTTTGGCAATTCAGAAATGCCGAAATTTTGTGAAGCGATCACAAAATAAGCCACAACCGCATAATAGAGTTTTATTCATAAGCGAGGACTCTGTGTGTGTGTGTGTGTGTGTGATTGTAAGTGTGTGTGTGTGGAGGCGGGGGCGTTGAGTGGGCGTGGCTGCCGTGGGGATTGCGCAGACAACAGGATTAAAAAGCGCTCGAAAAATTGGCAACATGTTTAATAATTATATTTTTGGTGAATGTGCTTTTTGTGTTGCTGCCACACACACACATACACACACACACTTGCACACACACACACACACGTACAGCTGCGAAGACAAGGCAAATATGTTTTTTGACAAAACACAGGAGCACATGTTGCCGTCGTGCTCGTTGCACGTTGTCCTCATCGTCGAGGCAAATGGCATAAAACAACCACAGGCGCCGCAACATTTGACGACTGTCTGCCACATGCTTCCTCTCTGCCCCCCTCGCCTCCATTGACAAGCGCCTTATCATTAAGGTAAACAGCAGCAACAGCATCAGCAGCAGCAGCAGTTGTCATCGGCATCGTCATCATCATCATCATCATCAACAGCAGCAGCTTTGGCGTCAACAACCTTAAAATACAGCAAAAAATCAAGCAGCCAAAACAAAGGCAACAACGACGACAGCAACAACGACAACGACGACGACGAAAAGAAAAGGAAAAAAAAAATGGAAATGAGGAAGCAACAACCGAAGCGCACCTGACGAACCTGGGGCAGCTAGACTCGCATGTGGCACTTATGCAAAAAAGGTAGCAACAACAAGCAACGTGCCACATCCACAATGCCAGACGCGACAGTCGAGTGTGTCTGTGTGTGTGTGTGTGTGCGATGACTGATGAGCGACATGTGGCAGCAGCAAGCTCCATGGCCATGCCGCTTGCCACATGCCTCAACGCACTTGCCACCTAGCTGCGCTACAACTTGCCACACTCGCTCTATTGGCCATGAGGGTGTTGTTATCAACAACAACAACAACAGTAGCAACAATATGCTATGCCAGACAATGACAACGACAATGACACACAGCAACAACAACAACAACAACTTCAGCAGCAGCAGCAGCAATTTCTGGACTTTGATTGACCGTAAAGCAAATAGCAACTGTTGCAACTGAATGAAAATTAAAATGAAATTAAACCGAGAGCATAAAAGCGAATACAAAGTAGGAAAGACAAAGAGGAAAGAATTGTAAAATAATTATCGTAAGTAAATAAATCACAAAAGCATTTGCAGCATATTAATTAATATAATTATAACAAAAATACAACTACTTTAATAAATTGAATATTTTTGATGCACAAAGAGCGAAGAATGTAAGAGAAAGTTAAAGAGCACATCAATTGTAGTACATTTTTGTAAACTATTTAAATTCAGCTATATAAATAGTTTCTTATATATTACAATATTAAATATGGTAAATATATGATGGGAATAATGCGAAAAAAAATCTCATAAATTGTGAAATATTCAATTAAACAAACTACTTAATGTAATGATATTTTCAGAATATTACAAACAAATTACAACTATTACTGTGACATTAACAACATATTAATAACTATATCTCTATCTAACTATTGTAACTATTTTACAATCCTAACAAAGAATTAGGCTTTTTGCGGACTCTTATTTTTAATATTATATGTAATACATTTAAAAGCTTATGTTTGATTTAAAGAAAATTGCAATGGTTTTAAAATATGAATTGTTGGACATTGTTAAATAAGCAAAAAATGAAAATAAATGTTTTTTTTGATATTCTATATAATTTGTGGGTTGGGTTTCTACTGTGTCACTAAATTGGGAAATTAATTAATTGTTTGTTGAAAGTTTTCTATTCGTTTTTCCTTAAATTAAGTGCAATGAAAGTTCCTTTAACTATATTAAATTGGACTATACCGGAACTTATAATTACCATAAGAATAATGATAATTTTATAGCTGTTAAACATTTAGTTATTATTGCAGTTTTTGATTGTTTATTGTCACTTCAATAACTGCACTCAAATAAAACAAACAATTGCAAAAAAAGTCTACGAAAAAGGAAATTTTAAGATTATTTCTCTCCATTCTTCTTGACTTTCAGTGATATATCCAATTTGGAAACTTTGCTTTCAGTGCTTTAAGGCAAACCTTCCCTCATGTCACATCAATAAAAACTACAAAACACAACTTAAAAAAAAGCCCGTCAGTTAATGTTTGGCAACTTAAATAAAATAGAAATTGAGAATGAGCAAGAGAAAACCATTCAAAATTCAGCATTCAGCACATGTGCCGCTCAACGCAACGTTTTGTTTGTCCATTTGTCCAGCTCGAAAGCGGGGAGAGGGGAGAGAGGATATGAAGGGGAAGGGGATTTTTATCAGTTGGTTTTTCGGCTAGTTTTGTGCCAACATATTGTCTATTTGTGCGCTTTATTGCCAATAAATCAGAATTTATTTGCAACAACAAACGAATTAAAATGTTCAATAAATATTTGCACAGCCTCCGCCCCAAAAAGTAGGCAACATTTATTGACAGAGCGACAGAGACAGAGAGAGAGAGAGAGAGCGATAGACAGATGGAGAGAGATAGACGTATGTATGTGCGTTTGTTATTTTTATTTTTATTTTTTTTTTTTTGTTTGGCCACTTGGCAGACGCAATAACTCTGGCCGCTTATCACGCAACATTCACTTGGACATATTCACTTTGAACGACGCTACGTGATGCGCATTTTTGTTACGCTCTTAACTCGACAACTCCACGCGTCCTCGACAACCCCCCGCGCCCCGTCCCCCGTCCCCCTTCGTTTCCCTTCACTTTGCAGCACAGCCCAGCAGCAACATTTCAGCTCACTTGAGCCGGACTCGTTTCTGCTTCTGCTGCACTCAGAGAAACATCCGACAGAAAACTCTGCTCTGCAATCTCTCTATCTCTCTTTCTCTGTCTTTATCTCTGTCTCTTTCTCGCTTCATTCTTTCCGTAGGTCGTTATAAGTCGGCTCAGAGTCATATTCTAGTTTTCAAGTCGCCCACTTAAAATATCATGTATCTAGTACTTTTCCTACTTTTTGTTCTTCATTATTTCTTATTTTAAGTTGTAGTTATATTTTAATATATATTTAAAAATATATATTTTTAAATTTGTATCAAGTACTTTTCCTACTTTTTGTTCTTAATTATTTCTTATTTTAAGTTGTAGTTATATTCTTTATTTTATAATATATTCTTAAATTTGTATCTAGTACTTTTCCTACTTTTTGTTCTTCATTATTTCTTATTTTAAGTCGTAGTTATATTCATTATTTTATAATATATTCTTAAACTTGTATATCTAAAATAAATCATTGTATACTTGAGAGTCTATTTCTATTCTTTGACTGGCATTAATATTTTTGTTAACCTTTTTTTAGTTATGAAATCATTTTTTAATCAGCCTTCGATTTCTATTTGCATGTCTTTTTTAATTTCATAATCTTTTTATTTATTTTTTTATTGTAATAATCAAATTCCTGATTATTTTATTTAATATTTATTTTTGCAGGTTATTTGTAAGTTCCATTTTCGTTTTCGATTTTTTTTTTATTTATATATTGAAAAGCTCTAAATGCATTACTATACTTATTTTTTTGTATACATATTTAATAGCTACCATAATAAATGATTTATACCGCACCAATTTCATGATAGTTTCTCTGATTTTATGCCTTAGCTTAGTTTCAATTTATTGGATATTTCTATTGAGCAATAGCTGATTTTTTTTGTGTAGACTCGTTTCGTGCAGTGTATGCAAGAGGGCAAACGGCAGACGCAGAAAATCTATTAAAAAATTATGGGTTAATGCTGTTTGGATTTATGGAGAGCGAAATGCGAAGTGCTTCTGGCTGTTGCTGTTGTTCTTTATGTTGCAGGCCAAACAAATTGTCCACACGTGAGACAATCAAAGTGGCATAAACCAGACAAGAGAGACTCTACAAATGGCAATCGATGATTTGCGACAACAACAGTGAAAGAGACATAGAGACAGAGAGAGAGAGAGAGACAGGAAGGAAACGCAGCAGGCGACGCATTTTGGCGTTAACGGATGCGTCCCCGGGGCCCCATCGATAAGGAGGACGTCTCTGAATCCCCGTCTCCATTTGAATGTTTTTCGCTGGGCTAATTCCATTATGCAGCTGCCTTCCCCTCGGCGCTCGGCAGTCTGCAAAATGCAGGTTCGATGCTCATGCCTTTGTTCCAAGCGCACGTGTATCGAGTATCGAGTATCGAGTTATCGTTATCGAAATGTGCCCCAAGCAAATACTCACACACAAAAAAAAACAACCAGAAGCAAAGAAAAATAAATAAAGAGCGGCAGCCAATTGACTGATGGCCACTAATTAACCCAGCGTGGTCCGAGCCAAGCACAAAGAGAAACCCCAGAGAAAGAGAGAGAGAGAGAAGTAGGTGGAGAGGGAGAAAGCCTCTGGTCAGTAGCTGAAGAGGGATTCTTGTGGACGACTGGCGTGGGAACCACTTGAAAATCAAATCAAGCGTTCAACTGTAAATCACAATAAATAATAAAAAGAGGAAAAAAAAAACCAGAAACAGAAAAAATAGCAATGAACAATTGGGGGAATTTTGCGCCCCTCAAATCATATTTTTCACTTCATTGTGTTTCCGACCAAACAGCGAGAGAAAGAGAAAGAATGAGAGAGAGAGAGAGAGAGAGGCAGCTGCCTTTGTTTGGCCTCGACGCTTTTGTCAAATGTCGAGTTGAGCAGGATAACCAAACACAATACAAGCATAAGCTTGTAGAGCAGGGATTTGGGACTGAGTTTATGAGGCGTCGCTTACGTAATCTCATATCTCATATCTGGTATCTGGTATCTGGTATCTTTTGTAAGTCGCAACTCAGCGCTGACCATTTGACATAAGTATCGGAATAACAACGCATTTCCATTCGATGACCGAAACACTGGCGGCTATTCGACAATTATGCCCCATTGAGTCGCAATACCCTGGAATTTCAGTGCACATGAAATACTTCATGTGCAGTATTTAATGCCATAAGACCTTATGAGGACTTTAGCTAAATTTATTAGAGTTTTGCAATTAAAAAAACTGAATTGGAAACGGAACGGAAACTTTTTATATTTTAATCTGTCTTCTCTATCTGCCAACTATCTGAAAAATATTTAGCAAAAATCCTCAAAATCATACTGAAATTTATTTCTCAATAAGTACATATTATGAACTTTTAAGGTATTAATCAGATAAGAAAATATAATCAATTAATAACAAGGTAACAAAAAAAAAAACATTTCTTTTCAACATTCTGATATAGTATTAATACAATTATAGAATCTATATTTTATTCGAAAAATCTACTTGATATTCTGTTAATTTAAATTCAACAGCATGCTATTCAATGTAGCCAAAAAAAAAAAAAAAATCAAATTAAAACTGTTTATTTAGCTACTATATTTCTAGGGTATCGCTTAGTCGCGTAGTTGGAGAATCGAATCACTTCCTACGCGCCTGCCAAAATTGCCAAACCGAGCTAAAGAATTATGATGGTATTTTGTTATTTTTATTCTCTTCTTTTTACGTTTGCGCCATTCTTTTGTTGTGTTGCTCGCTGACACATTGAAGTGAACCTGAATCCGAGCCCGAACCCAAAAGTTACCCCTCACCGCCCCCTCCATAGGAATCTCGAGGCAAAGCAAGGCCAAACTGTAGCTGCTCTCTAACCCTCTTGAGTACTTATTCTTATGGCCTGGCTTATATGGCATTGCTGTGTAATAAGACGGAAATAATTTGTGTTGTTGTCTTTTTTCCCTTTTTTTCTTTTTTCTCTTTTTTTTCGTTGGTATTTGTGTGTGTGGAGTGTGTTGTTGCTGCTTCTGCTGAAGTGTAAACAACACATCGGGCAATCCCTGACCAGATTATGCGGCATGCAGCACAAATTGTTGACTAATTTGCGTCATTAACCGACGAGCATCGATTTCGCCGCACCCCAAACCTCAGAAATTGGCATTTCCCGTGTAACGCACAACAAGGAAATTCCTATCTGCATTTTTTTTTTTATCAATTTTTCCAATTTCCTAGCACACAAATTGAGTTAAGTGCAAAGCGGAAATATGCAGAAATTGAGATGGCAAAGGGAAGTTTAGACATAAATGTCATAATTCCACAAAAAGTGCTGCTACTAAATAATACATTACATACGATAGATAAGTCTAAATCGATTGTCTAAACAACTTACAAATTACAAAATAATTAAATTCAATCCATAATACATAAATATTAATAAATTATAATAATAATAACAATAGTTTGGAATATGAATAAGAAAAGTATATCTCAAAATAAAATTAGTAGAATTTAGAATTGTAAAAATAGCTTTTATATTTACGATCCCCAAAATTAATTTTATATTATTTAGTTCTTTTATTGTTATTCGTAACTTGGAATTAAATTCTAAGATTCTGCTGAGATTTCATTTATATTATTTTCAATTTATTTATTATATTCTTATTCGTATTAAATTCGAAGATTCTTCTGAGATTTCTCTTTTATTATTTTCTGTTTATTTCTTTAATTATTATTCGTAACTTGGAATTAAATTCAATGATTTTATTTATATCATTATAGTGGCAAAGGTTAACAAGAAATAAATTTATATATTTCTTTTGAATTGAATTCGAATAATATACTGAGCTTTTTTTTATAATATTTTCTATTAACTTATCTTATAAATTCAAAGATTTTATTGATATCCTTGACGGCCCTATTAAAAGGACTAAGGTTAACGTGAATCAAATTTCGGAAATAAATTTCTTGAAAACAACGGAATTTGAATATGCAAATTGTGGAAACAGTTTAAGCCATAACATTGTCTGAACTTTTGCGACTTTGTAGTTGCTGGTATCAGTTGTTTTGTTGCCGCTGCAAATGGGGGCGCTGGGGCGTTGGGGGCGTGGCCAGAGTGCATAATGATGAGCACATAACATAAATGTTGCAAAGCAGATAATCGACAAAACGAGGCCGGCAAATGTGGCTAATTAAACGGCCAGAAAGGCGGCACCTGGTACCTGGCTGAAAGCGAGTGCGAGTGCGAGTACTCACACTCACACTCACACATTTTCGACATTCATATGAATGCTCGCTCTTCCCCCTCGCTCACTTTCTCGCTCTTTCTCTCTCTCACTCTGCGTGTAGCCGCGTTATTTTGGTCGAAATTGTGGCAAACACCACAAAATTTGATTTGCACTTTTTGGCAGCACACAACACACATGTCTGCGATTGTCTGTGTGTGTGTGTGCGAGTGTGTGTGTGTGTGTGTGAAAATACAAATAGACGTTGATTGCTTTGTTGATTTGTTTGCGGTTGCTGTTGCCGCGCCTCTGAAGCAAGCGGCAAGTTGGATTGCTGTGGACTCTAAATGTTAGACGGTTAGTTAGTGGCACGTTGTGGAAGTGGCAAGCACTGGGGGCAAGCAGCAGTGGCAAGGGACAAGGGGCAAGGGGAGAGGGGCGAGGGAGTTGCCAAATGGCAATCAATGCACACATTGATGCAGTCATTTGCGCCTGCCAAATAATCGAAATCAGCAAAAAGCAAAAACACACACAAATACACTCACACTCACACACACTGACACACACACTCACACACACTGACACACAACCCTTTTTTGGCCTGGGCAACAACAGAAAATTATTTATTGAAATTTTATAAATAGTGGGATCAGACAACGAAAATTCGAGTCTGCCGACCAAAAAAAAATAAATACGTTGACTACAAACTACAGTCGACTGTGTGTGTGTGTGTGTGTGTGTTTGCGTGTGTGTGTGTGTGTGTGTGTGTGCGACAAGGGTAGCTAATTTCATGCGATAAGCTGCACGACACTAACCCCAACCCCAACTCCAACTCTAGCTCCAGCTTCGGCTGCCAATGCACCATGACTAGAATTCACATTTTGCCGCTATTAATTAATAACTTATACGATTAGCTTAGATTTTGTAATGTGGTTCTTTTTTAAGTCTTTTAGAAACAATTGTGAGTTGCCACCGATTTTCAAAATAATTTATTTTTTACTTTTGACAGATTTTTGAATGAGTTTATGTTTTAAGTCCTTTATAAATTATTTTACGAACTCCCGAAGAATTGTTTTTTCTTTGATATGTATGTATATATGTATATATAGGTTTGTATGCCTATTTTTCATCTATAAATCTATAAATCATTTTGGCGTAACTGTTTTTTCCCTAATACTTCTTTTACTTATTGTGTGCATAATATATTTATTGATTTCATTTATTTCTGGTATTAATTAAAATGCGATTTTTTATTAGTTTTATGGACACGTATATCCATATAAATATCTTTAGATAAGTGGAGTCCGTCCAACCAAACAATTTCTTTATAAATTTGTATTATATTGCTTATTTTTCAAATAATAATAACTTTTAAACAAAGCCAAGATATTTTTTTTGTTAACTGGTATTTTTTTTTTTTTAATTGTAATTACCAAAAAGTAATGATTTTATTTATATATTTAAAATGCCTATTTTTCTGCTATGCTTATTTTTTAACGCAATTTTGTTTATTATTATTTTAAAAATAATTTGACGTTGAATCAGTCATGTTAACTAATATTTTTTTTTTTTTTTTAATTGTAATTACCAAAAAGTAATTTTTTTATTTATATATTTAAAATGCCTATTTTTTTGCTCTGTTTATTTGTTTGACGCAATTGTGTTTATTATTATTTCAAAAATAATTTGACGTTGGATCAGTCCTGTTAACTAATATTTTTAAATCTATGCGTTTTTGTTTTAATTGGTTATTATTAGCACCTTTATAGCCCAACCAAGCAGTTTTGTTGTTCATTTATATAAGCTACTTGTGTTAAATAAGTTAACAGCATATTGTTAAGCTGTTAGTAGTGTTTTTCAACAGCAACATGATAATTTCGCCCATAGTGCAACGCGAAGCGCTACAGTTTTTAGTTGCCCCAAAATGTATGCTACACATTTTGCAATTTTGCGTTGTTATCTAAAACCCTGAGACCAGACTGGGCTAAACAGAGAGCGAGGGAGAGCGAGAGATGGGGAGAGAGAGTGCGAAGAGCATGGGAGATAGTGTAGCAGGGAGGGAACTTGGAGGTGGAGGTGGCTAGTCGTTGCCGGTCTCGGATATTAATGCATCATGGGCATTGTAAAATGTTCGTTAAGCTTCTGGCACGGCAAAACTACGTTAGCAACTACTACTACAGCAACAACAACAACAACGGGCGTCTGTTGCCATAAAATTGTGTGCGACGACAAGGACGAGGAGGCATCCTTGGACTGCCATATCCTTGGACTGCCAGTGCCGTCTAGTGGCGTCGTAGACGGTCGCGTTTATGCGGTTTTTCGTACAGTTTTGCGAGTCAGACAAAAAGCGACAACTTTGAGAGCGAAAGAGAGAGAGAGAGAGAGAGAGAGAGAGAGAGAGAGCGAGAGTGTTAGCCAGATTTAGTTGGCACGCCCTCCCCGCCGCCCCCTTGGGGGCGACACGCTGCCATTACAACTACTTATGGCCGTCACTGTTTTAAAATCAAAAGTCGCAACGGGTTCAGACATTTTCGGGTGGCCTTCGCCTTGTTTCACTTGGCCGAACTGCCTTCCTGCCTGCTGCTGTCCTTTCGTCCTGCTGTCCTTTCGTCCTGCTATCCTTTCGTCCTGCCGTCCTGTGTGATCAGCGGCCCAGCTTACGGCTGAGGTTTTATGAAAATAAATTGTGCTTTATGCTCGATTATTACCGTAGACTTATTGGGTTTTCTGAAGCGCTCTAAATGCTGCCGTCTCCCCTTCGACTTCCACTGCCACTCTCTGCATATCCTGGCAGCCATGTGTGTCCTTAGCCGTGTCCTTAGCCGTATCCGTGTCGATGTCCGTGCATTGTGGCCCGTCTTTTTGGTGGCTGCCGTTGTAATTGTTAAGATTTTGTTACTCCAATTTATTATTGCCGCAACTTTATGTGAGCATGTGAGCTGAGAGCTGTGAGCCGAGAATCCTTTCCCAATCCCCCCATCGTATCCTTTTGCTGCCGGACTGCTTTATGCCTTTTTCGGGTAATTTGCATTTGCACGTTACGCTTTCGCTTTCGCTCTCGGTTGCCCTGTTCAGCTCTGCTCTGCAGTCAAATGATTCGTGATTATGCGCAAAGTTGTTATAGTTGCCGATTATAAGCGAACCCTTAGACCTCAACTATCTCACTCTCTCACTCTCCCACTCTCTCGCTCTCTCTCTATCTCTTTCTTGGGTGCACCTGTGCTTAGCTCCACTTTAAGTCAACACCCAGCCAAGTGTTTGCCCAGACCCAAATTGCTATGCCTTTATTTTTTGCATCAAAATCCTTGTAATTTTAATCCTTTCAGTTGCTTTTCTTCTAATTTCTTATGGCTCGACCTCAGCTCAAGCTGTTTGGCTTTGCTTTCAATTTGACGCCAAGTAAATCTCATACATCTTGAATCTTAAATCTGATATATCTTCATTTATTTATTGCCATTTACTAGTGATTGCTGAAATATAATGCTATCAATTTAAAATAAGCAATGCATTGTTCTGCTTGGAGGACAGAACAATATTTTAAATAATTATAATTAACTTGTTGGCTTACTAATATTACTAATTAATTGTTGACTTGCCGCTGTGTCGTTAAGAATTATTATTATATTACTATCAATATTAATTTAAGTTCATTATTAATTGATTATTATTAATAATATTTATTTTGTAGTATTATGTATTAACTATTATATTATATGTATTTAAAATAATTATAATTAACTTGTTGGCTTACTAATATTACTAATTAATTGTTGACTTGCCGCTGTGTCGCTAAGAATTATTATTATATTATATCAATATTAATTTAAGTTCATTATTAATTGATTATTATTAATAATATTTATTTATTTTGTAGTATTATTTATTAACTATTATGTTTATTTTTAGTATTAAATTATCATTATTATTCTTAATCTTTTTTTGTAATATTTGTTTTTATTTATTTATATTAGTTGGTCATAATTTGAATTACGACTAACTTACTGCTAAGGCCTTTGGCTTGATTATTTTTTAATTGTTATTGGTTCCAGTTTCAGATATGAGAATATACGTATTGAGATGAAGACATTCTTCTCCCAGTTTTGGATCTACACAAGATTTATTGAAACACTATTCTCTTGCACCTCTACCATCCATCCCTCCATCCATCCATGAGAAAATACGTATAGAGATAAAAACATTCTTCTCCCATTTTTGGATCTACACAAGATTTGTTCAAACACTGTTCTCTTCCATTTGCACCTCTACCATCCATCCATCTATCCAATCCACCTCTACCTCTACCTCTACCTCTACCTCGACCTCTACCTCTACCTCTACCTCTACCTCTACCTCTACCTCTACCTCTACCTCTACCTCTACCTCTACCTCTACCTCTACCTCTACCTCTACCTCTGGCACCTGCCACTCCCCAACTATAGCTCTATCAAGGCACGTGCTGCGAAGCCACCTCAACGTGCTGCTCAACGTGCTCGATGGTCAGTTAAAGTGCCGTCTCATTAGAACACACACGCCACGAGGGCAGATGGAAGTGGAAATGGAAAAGTTAAAGCAATCGTCGGCCACGGTTAAAGCATATCACAAAATATAATTAAGCCTTTCGCTGGAGCTGAAATTACAGCCAGGCAACAAGCGGTCAAAGGGCCAGCAAGGACAACAAAGCGAGGCCAGCATGAGGAGGAGGCAGGCGGAGGAGGGGCGCTGAAAGTATAAAATTAACAACTTCATTGATAGGCGGCCCCAGCCAAAGGGCTAACGGAAGGGAACGGAACAGCTAGGGGCATGCCCCATGCGGCAAGGCCGGCGCAGCGGCGATAATGGTGCGTGACCACGCATCAGCAACGATTTTCACTCGCACCCTTAACCCCAAGCTCAAGCTCAAGCCCAAACCTTAACCCGCAACGCGCTGTCCACCTGAGCTGACATTTAGCCGAGCTGACGAGTTAATAACCCTTTTTAGCGGCCGTGTGAATAGCCCTCGATGTGTGGACACGCGACTGACCAGCAACTGGTGGAGGGGTAAGGGGATGGGGAGAACCAGGTAAAGCAAAATCGGAGGCAGGTCGCAATCGGACTGGCGACTGCTGCTTAAGTGGCTTGAACGCCCTTTTGGCATGTGAGTCGCGTTTGCGGCGAGTGTGGCAACCGAAAAAAAAGGGGTAACAAAGCAGGAGGTAGGGGGGAAATCCAAGGGGAGTCCTGAGGGAAGTCACTCCTGCCGTTAAAGATGGGTTTCAGTTCCCAATTAAGTTCGTGGCTCGCAGGCGCATCGGTTAATTGAATGAAGTCACGTGATGTGAATAACATGAAATGATATCGACGCAAATTGACAACTGACCAGTTGCCCCACTTCCTCTCTCTCTCTCTCTAGCTCTCTCTCTCTCTTCCCCTAACTAACATGTATGCGCCTGTCGTTGCCTGTCGCTGCCTGTCGTTGCTTGTGTTCTTGTTTGTCTTTGACGGCTTTTAAATATTGCATGCGCAGAGCATTTCAGCATTTCACTTGCTGCTATTTGCATTTGACTGGTCAGCGCCCAGACCAAACCAGGCGCCCCTCCTCCCGCCCCTCTCCCCCTTCTTTAGCACCCCCTCTTCAGCACTCCTTCGCTCTGCAACTCGTTCCAAAATTGTGTCGTTGTCAAAGCGACCGCAGTCGAAGATCTTAAAGAATTTTGTAAGACGTGCAGCCAAAGCAAAGCCAACCAGCAACTGCAACTTGCCACACACACACACGCACACACACATACACATTCACACACATATACACAGCGTCCTTTTGGCAAGCTTTGAGCCAAGAAATCCAAAACCACACTAAAGACGCTAAAAAGATGCAAAGACGCAAACGACCAAATGGAAACCCAACGAAAACCCCAAAAACACACATCTATATATACATATATATATATATGTATTGCCACGCCCCCTAGCTTTGCCTTTGGTCCTGGCCACACTTGAAAGGTCCTTTCATTTGCTCCAATCTGGCATTTCAAATACTCGTTCTCCATGCATTTCCCTAGATTCATCTTTGTTTTTTCTCCCTCTTGCTGCGGCTGTGTTTGCTTTCATCGTCTATTACGACACCACACACACACACACACACACACACACCCACACACACACTCGCACACTCATGTGTGTGTTTGGGGTTTTTAGCCTTAAGTCTAAAGACATTTTTAAGGCCAGTCGTGCGGTCGATGCGGCGCTCAGATTTTCCCGTGCAAATTGCAAGGCTTAAATTTCATTTCAATTTCCCAAATTGTTGCCCCCTCCCCCCTCGCCTCTTTTGCCACCGCCCCCTCCGATGGACAGGGATCATAACCCTAACCCCAGAGAGCAAGTGGTCAGCAGTCTCCAGCCCTAATGTCTAATGTATGCAAAACTCACATGTACAAAAACATCTTTAATCTGAGTTCGTTGGTTTCTTTGAGGCACTTTCTTTTATTACAGCGATTCCAGAAAGTCAGCTAATAAATGTGATTAGCTAAATTAAATTCAAATTGTAGTTCAATTAAATTATGTTTAAAATATTTGTAATCGTCAATGAGCATTGAATTCAAAAATACAATTTGCTCTCAAAGAACATTTCTATGTTTGCCTCCTTGCCAAAAATTCTATATTCTTTGCAGAATTTGTAATCTATATTTAAAAACGTATAACTACAAAATAAAAATATTACTTCAACTCCATTGATATTGATGAAATTATTTTTGTTAAATTAATTGATAGAACAATTAAAATAATTAATGTTTTCGATGTTGTCAGTCATGGTCATTATTTAAGTTACATTAAATTATAGAATAATTCAAATATATACATATTTAAATGTCGACTGTTCGTTGTAATTATCAACGTAAAAAAAAAAGAAGTTCAATTAAATGATTCACATTAATTTAGTTCAATAAAATTATAAACTAATTTACCTACATTAATTGTTTCAATACAAATTTATAATATTGAATTTAAATGATAAAATTGATTTCGCTATAGTAATTTACTTTTTTATATTAAATGATAATATAGATATATTTAACTACAATAAATAAATGTCTTCAAAGTCGACTGCCATATTTTAAAATAAATTGAAAATAAAATCCAACTTTGCAATTCTAATTTTGAATTTGCTATTTCATATTATATTACATTATTTATTGTAAATGTACATTCATTTACATTGGTATTTCACTAGATTCAATGCGCATTTAAAATGTATTTTAGTCACTAAACATATCAAATAATAAATTAATCAGCACGAGACGAAAGAAAGCTTAACTCTAACTGAGCTATGTAAATTTGTTGAAATACATTTCTAAACCAGCGAGGGAAATGTCTCATTAGGAGCAGCATTAACTTTTATTAATCGCCCTGCTGTTGCCACAAACCACAAAAAAAAAGAACAGAAAAACCATTCAAATTGCGAATGCGAACTGCGAATCAAAATCAATATAACAAATCGTATTAAGCGAATTTTTGTTTTTGCATTTTGCGATTCGTTGGCCGCGCTTAATTTGATTGCCACACAGCTTGGCTTGCAGCAGCAGCTGTCAGTTGCAGGGGCAGCAACGAAACGAGTCGCAGGTAAATTGCTTCACTCATTTGCATGCCTTCAAAGACAGCAGCTTCCCCCCCGCGCTTACCGCTTGCCGCTCAACAACAACTCAATAATAAAACTGATTATCGCAAAATTGCAAATTAAAAAATTTTCAACGCGCGAGTATTTTTTTTGTTGACTGATTTCACGCATATGTGACCCGGATTCGATTTGCACGCGCAAATCGCATCCTCATCAACGAAGCTGGTTCCCCTGCCCCGCAACGCCCCGCCCCCTTCCACACATTTGGGCTAACGCCCTTTTGTTTGCTCTTATTAAATTTTGCCCATTTTTTTTGCCATGCCGCCACATTCATTTTTTATTATGCTAAGCGAATTAAAATCCAAACGAAGCGCAAAAAAAATCGCGGTTAACGATTTCGCGTGGCCTTTTCCACAACAACAACAAAATACAGGGGCGTGTGTGTGTGTGTGTGTGTTGTGGGTGTAGATGTTTGTCTGTCAAAATAAACAAGTTTGTGTCACTGCAGAAATTTCATTTAATTTGCTCAGCGATGACGACAGCCCGCGGAGCCCCCAAACAAAAAAAAAGGCAAGTAGACAAAAAAGAAATGAAATGAGAAGACGAGCGAGAACAATTGGGGCGATTACTTAATACCCTTTATGGTGTTATTGTTATGGCTTTCGTTTCGTTGTCGGCAATTATATAGCTAAGCCTATTACTCATCTCACTTTCACAATTATCAAGTTAATCACTATTGCTGTGCAACTATTTCAGCTGACTTCTGTTCTTTGTTAATACTCTTGCTTTGAATTATAGGAACTCGTTCTTTTCGTTACTTCTATTTACGATTTTACTTGTATTGTGATCTTCATTTATATCTTGGCTAATTACGAACAACAGCATATAAATATACCATCTGTTTTTATTTAAGAAAATGCTGGAAAAGTACGACAACAAACTATTCTTGACTTTAATTTTTTCACTTGTTAAATACTTTTGAAATCAACACAATAATTTCTGACGAGTGACGAACACTCGTCATTTAATAAATATGAAAACATTAATTTGATTTCATGAAATATTAATTCAAAGTTTAATGTTTGAATAAATACAACAATATGATAAAATATAATAAATTAATTGAATTTAATAAAACAATTAATTAACGTTCAATTATTTTGACAATCGCTACTTTTGTTCTTCAATGCTCTGCGTTTTGAAGACTACTATATACAGTCATGGAGAAAATAATAGAAACGCATTTTCTCAGTTTCTTGAACTTCATATTTTTATTGGAGAATCTAATCTTGAGTTTAAATTTTTAAAATATAAATATATCGGTCTTCAAAAAGATCAATTTTTGACTTCAGTTAATTATGGTATTTAATTGAAGTTAAATTTTGATTTTCGGCCTGGAAAAATTAATAGAAACGCTCACGTGTTTTCTTTAAAAAAAAAATAAAAAGCTATGTTTCGCTTAATTCAAATAAATTTAGTCTTTCCGAAATACTGAGACTCGCTTCTTCTACTCGTTACTCAATAATTCTACTCGCAGCTTCAGCTTGTCGAATATCAGACAAAGTGTTCTTAAGCTTCTACTATTGAATTGCACTTATTGTAAATAAATGTTGCAGAGTTAAGCCTCTTGACTTTATGTAGTCATAATTGAAAATACCCTAACGAAGGGAGGGTATTTATTTGATGTGCTCCAAAATTGGCTGGCTGACAAAATACGAAAGGTGCACAACGGAAGTCGCCCAGCGCCCAACGGAAGCGTAACAACATCCACAATGCTGGCAAAGACAAAGCGAGGGAGGTGAAAACTGCGGCTACTGAACCTGAAAAGTGGTTAAATTACAAATTATCCACGGCAGCTGCCACACGAGGCATGCAACATTGGCAGCTGGAGCACAAAACTGGGCATATTGTGAAGCTTCGCTTTGGAGCCAAGTCGAGTTGAGTTGAAGCGAACGAAGCCTCTCAAAAAGCGTCCACAAAAATATGAAGAATTATGCGACACGTGGGACGCCAAGCGAGATGGAAACAGAGAGGAAGGGAGAGAGGTAGAATGGAGTGTGGGAGTTGGCCCATAAATCAAGCATAGACAGACGCAGGCTGCTCCATAATTCAAGCGTTGATGCTCTCATAACCCACCCACGCCTTCCTCTCTCCTCTCTTCTCTCTCCTCTCTCCACACTGCCCAGAACCCTATTTACCCCTCTGTCGATTTTTGTCCAGAGTCAGCACAGGTGCTGCTTTCAATTTACACATGTGAATTAAGGTTTTAAAATTGTTTGACTCGCAAAAAAAACCAAAAAAAAAGGGCGTGCTCGACTGACAAAACATCCTTCCAAGGAAAGTTAGCAACATGCAGTTGGGTAATCATAATTAAACAATATCAAAAATTAAAAATAAAAGTCACGCTTTAACTAACTATAGTGAAACTGTAAAAAAACAGAAGAAGTTCTCCATTCAATCATCATGAAACATGCAGAACATGTAGTTCATCTTGTAATAATAAAGTACAATAAAAATCTATATACAAAATTGAAGCTTTAAAATTTGAAGCTAATCAATAAATATTTATATGAAATTATCGGGTAATTATGAATTAATAGAATACGTTAAAATGCAGCTTGATTTTTAATTTGTTGACCACCTAAAGAAATTAAAAAAATAGAATATTTTCAAATATAAGTCCTGAATAATAATATAGCGTTTATATACTATATGTATATATTTTCTAGGTCAAGCCGAAAACAGATTATTACTTGAATGATGCCACCTTATTATTAATAAATTCTCAACTAAATTAATTTCCTTAAATAATTGCATTTTTATAAATTTCATTATACTTTCAACGTTATTCATTTAATTTACAATGAATTATTTTAACTATTGCTTTTTGCTTCCCATTAACTTTAGAGCTGTAGTAATTGTAAAATGCAAATGTAAAATATAATATTTTAAGTGGTTTCTAGTCGAGCTAACACTCAGCTGTGACGCGAGATTACAGGGTATGGCCAAAGATGTTGATGACGCTGGCTGCGAGTCGCCAGTCCGAGGACAGGCAAATAATTCATTGTCATGCCCATGCGGCCGCCAAGTGGCGCCAACTGTTTGTGTCGCATATGCGTGCTTGTGTATAAGTGTGTGTGTGTTGCAAAGATTAACCTGCCACAGCCTCATCGTCAGCCTCAGCCCCAGCCTCATCGTCAGCCCCAGCTCGAAGGCTGCCCCCTTTCCTGACGAGTCTTGGGCCTGCAACCTTCTTCAACTCGCATTACACCAGCCCCCTGCCTCCCTTCGCCTGCTTGTCGTCTGCCCCTGCCACAGTCGCTGCCCCTGCCCCTGCCCCCGGGTGGCACGTTCACCGGCCGGCCACATGCTCATTCGTTGTTTGGTCCTTTGGTCCTTGTAATCGATTTTTGATTGAATATTGCGCTTAACGTTGCACCCTTCCGTCGAGTCCTTGCCGCGCCAGGACTTCCAGGACTCCCAGGATCGACATCGGCGGCATGTTGTCACACACATGTCGCTCGTTATAAATTTTCCGCCTTTTCAAATATCAATAACTGTAAATATTATGAACACGTTCGCTTATGGGCTTAGCCGGAGCTTCATATTTTCCTTTCACTATTTTTTTTTTGTTTTCCCTTTTTTGCCTGCCTGCCTTTTCGCTTTATATTTCAATAATTCCCGCTTACGTGCAGCGTTTTGTTTTTGCCCCCCTTCGACATGCAACATTCGTGCGGCAGCCACAATGGGCCCGAAAGCACTTTAATTGTTATCAAATTTCCCGTCATTTTAGGGGGATTCACTAAAATCCACATTAAAGTTCCTTAATAATATATAATATTGAAATTAAAAAAGTAATGCGTATATTAAAAGCGTAATTGTATAGTTCATTTTTTAAAATAATTTATTTTACAATTTTAATAATGATAACCAGCATTCAACTATTATTAAGTTTATTCTATTTAATTATCTTGAATGAGTAATAAAATGTAGGTTAAATAATTGTCGTTCAATTGCACACAAAATATGATATAAATATATCTTATATCTTTAAAATGAATTTAAGCTGCTGTACTTTAGTGTTGAAGGGAAATCAATAATAGTATTTATAATAATGCAAAATAAATTTATTACGTTGGAGATTTGTTAAGCATATTTCGCCAAGGTCAGACTACAAATTTGTAATGCAGCCCAAAAGTTGGATAAAAACCCTTTTTTTCGTTCCACACTTTTGCTATCCTTTAGCCTTTCAACTTCTGTGGCATTTAAGTCAACATTCCCATTGTGCGACCTTTAGTCGCGCACACACCTTTAAGTGCCTGGGTTAAGTTTGCTTTTATCGTATGTGGCACAGTTAACTTTAAGCCCTCCCCCCCCCTATATCATTGCCTGGGATATCTGTGGCAATCTCCCATACTGCGTAACGCATAAATCCAAATATGATCACTTCATAATTTGACATTGATAGATGAGTTGAGCAAAAATCGAAGCCAAAAAGGGGTAAACAACAACAACTGGCACTCAATCATGCACACACACACACACACACACACACACACACTCACACACACACACACATGTGCCTGATGGGGTGTATTATTGGTTAGGGAGGCTACTCACTTTTTTTGGGCCGTGGAACGGGTTGAGCTCGTGTTGTTTTGCCAGTTACGGTTTTGCGTCTTTTTTTTTGTTTACGGGTTCCTCTGTACATACCCTGTAAACAAGCAAGAATCGGAAAAGAGTTTAATGAAGAGGTGGATACAAAACCAAGAAGTAAGCTTGACAAAATACAAAAATTTAATTACCCTAAAAAAAATATGAAAACGACTTCAATGAAATATATCAACCAAAAACAGATCAGACTTAATTCAATCGAATCATCTAGTTTAGTAGATTATTTTCTATTAATAAAAAAAATTCTTGAGTACTAAAAGCTAAATTGATGAATTTAATTTCATTTTAATAAATTTAAGTAAACTGTGGCCGAACTTGGTTAATAATAAAAGTCGAAAGTACAACCTTTTTATTTAAGCTTTTATGAATTTAAACATATTTTATAGTTCAAGTAAAATATTTGTTATACGTTTGTCATTAATAGTAAATAAATTAACTCGCAATTATATGTATGTATAAAAGTTGCATTTATATTTTATATGTTTGCTATTAAATGCAAATATTTTATCACATTTAATTTATTTGCTACCAATTTTTTTTTAATTTGCATTCGATTTATATCTGCAGTCTTGCATTTAAATTGTAACAACAGTAATTTCGATTTGTAAATTAAATAAATATGCTGCGCTAATTTTACAGGGTAGCTGCTAGTCGCAGCTTCTCTTTCGTTGTTTAACCCCTTGCCTTGGACATTTTGTATCTTTTTTTTTGTTGTCGCTTTGATGGCTGTTTGATTTCTTGTTTTCCAACGATTGATATTTTATCGTCTTGTGACTTGCCAGCGAATGGGTTGAGTGTGCATGTGTGTGTGTTTGTGTGTGTGTTTGTGTGTGTGTGTGTGTGTGTGTTTGTGTTGGGCTTTCGTCAGCGTTACATGTGGTTGCTTAATAGATTTTTTATGATCTGTTTGCATTTATTGTATATTTATTTATTCGCTTTGCCTTGGCTTGCGCTTCATGCTTTCGCCCATGGCCTCAAGGGTTACAAATGTCCTGTGACGAGGGCAGACGAGGGGGAGGCGGAAGGAGGCGGGGTTTAAGTAGCATTGCTGTGACAGTTGTTGTTGCTGGTCGGAAGTCTTGAGGATGGTTGTTGCCTTTATTGATGTGCTTAGTTCACGTGCATGTAAACAAGCAAATAACATTAATAACAAAACACACACACACATGCACAGTGTACTGTTACTTATTACAAGTGTTGGTATCAATAATAAAGGCATATTATTATTATCATCGTCGTCGTCGTCATCATCATCAGAATTAAGTGTAACTGCAGGTCACAACGTGCATCTGCCCCATGCCCCCTGCCCCCTTTTGGGGCATAGACACATGAGTGTGTGTGTGTGTGTGTGTGTGCCCCTTGGGCCAAAGGGTTAATGGCAGCCACGACACGACAAACGGCAACGGCAACGGCAACGGCAACGAGGAGGCAGCTGTGGCAAACAATGCAGCCAGAGGTCCTTTCATTTAACAGGGTTCACGTTTGGGGGTCAGCCATAGGGAGGCAGAGGCAGGTCGAGCAGTAGCCCTTGAGCGCCATAAATTAACCCTTTTGTTAATTGATACAAATACAATTAATGTGCATGTGCATGCGTGTGTGTGTGTGTGTGTGTGTGTGTGCGGGGCTACTTAACGGTAACTAAGCAAACACACAACAACAAAGCAGCGAGAAGAAGCAGAACAAGGACAACGCAAGTTTTCAACGAGGAGTTTTGGCGGAGGGGGGGCAGGAGTTGAGGAACAGAGCGTGACGGTGCCGCAGCGACGACCATTCGATTGCAATCCTAATTATTGCTTAAAACAATTAACATTTCAATGTGTAATACAACACAATGACCGCACACACACACACACACACACACACACACACACTCAGCACTCGCTGGCACACACAGGATATGCATAAATACAACAATACGTTTCACAGCCCCTGGGCAGCATTGTTTCCCCATATGCGAATGTGTGTCCAGGTATCGGACATTGCCGCTCGATGGCCAGACGGACAGCTTCTTCGCACAGTGCCGCACAGTGGTGCAAAAGCTGCAACGAGCATTTCATTTGCGAACAATCAATCGAATCACAACAGCTCGAACCGCATGCGACTGTAAATGCGAACAATCAAACAAGTTTGCATCAAGATGATTGCAACTGACTGGATTGATCGAGATGAGTGATAAGAAGTACTTCGAGGTTTTGAATTTTGTCATGGAATGGATTCCAGATAATTTAACACAAGTCGAAATGAACATATGACAACATTTGTCAGCGAAACTTGACAACATATCTGTCGTTTTATTTCACAACATTGCTGATTTTTCGTTAAAAAAAAAAGAGCTGCGGAAGAGGAGGGCCTAGAGGATGAGCAAGCGGTAAAAAAAATTCGATGGTTGCCAATGAAGAAGAACAACAGCAACAATGCATGAAGGATGCAGTCAAATATCAATTACAAGTACATGAAATAAATGATTAAAGAGCTGCGGAAGAGGAGGGCCTAGAGGACGAGCAAGCGGTAAAAAAAATTCGATGGTTGCCAAACGAAGACAACAACAGCAACAATGCATGAAGGATGCAGTCAAATATCAATTACAAGTACATGAAATAAATGATTAAACTAATACCAAAGTTTGCTCTATAGCAAAATAATAATTTGTGCTGAAATACTACTATAATTAATAAAATTCCATGTTGGGTTAACTTGAAGCTATTTGCCGTTTGAAATGCAGAGAATGTAAAGCATATTTGTAGCTTTATATTTATCGAAAGCAAACAAAATGTTTGTCACATTCAGTTTAATTTAGTTAACAATTGTTTTCTTCTCATTTTGTTTTCATTTAATATTGCATTTATTTAAAATGAATAAATAACATACAATTTGTTATATGAAGCTGCAATTTGGTGCCGTGTCAATGAGCCTGCGACCACTGTGCAGTGCACGGCAAACGGAAATGTTGCGCCAAATGGACAACGCTCGCTGCCCGCTGTCCATTTGCAAGTTGGGCTGCAAGTTTCTCTTGTTAATGTGTGTGCGCTGGCCGGAAGTCGTAATTACCATGTAAGTAAAGTACGTGGCCCGTTTGGAGTTGGCCTAAAGCAAAAGCGGCAAGCGGCAAGCGGCAACTGAAACTGAAACCTAAACGTGTAATTCATGCACAACAACAACGACATTAATGTACTCGCCAAACACATTTGCATTTAGGCGCTTCGAGCGGGGGAGGAGGAAAGAGGGGCGTGGGCGTGCTTTTGTGGCCAGCACTTTGTTTTAATGGCTCGCTCGCTGCGCTATTATTAAATGTGCTGCATCTTATTATTAACTGGTTCGAAAAATGCTCCTCCCTTGGAGTCTTAACCCTTGACTGGGCGCTGGACAGCGTCTCAAATTAATTACAAAGCTGGCGCGCGTTGCGTTGCTCACGCCCCCAGCCGCCCCTCTGTCCATTAATCTATTAATGGCAAGGATGTCGCAAGGAAGCAGGACTTCGAGTGTAGTTCTTTGGTAGCAACAGCAGCAGCCGCCTCGCACGACGCATTTCCGTTTCCGCTTCAATGGGCAGCTCAAGCTCAAGCAGCCAAGCGTTTAGACACCCCCGCATGGCCTCTTGGAACGAATGGCGGTAATGACTTTTCATTCTCGCCCAGATAACGCCAGCGATTACCGCAGCCCGCAGTCGGGCGGGCCAGGCATTGGAGCCCATTCAATCGGTTCGACTGTTTTTCGGGCTGCCCACATAATGAACGCAATAAACGCAAGCCGAAAAATGTTGCCGGCGAACGAACGGGTAGAAGCACCAGACCTCCTAGGTCCACAACCCCCCAACCTTACAGCCCTAACCCAACACCAACACCAACCCCAACCCCGACCCACAATCTGGCAACTCTCACCACCACCCACCCGCACTTTCGTGTCCAAGGAATGCCGAAAATAGTTTCTGCTAGCGATGGGTGCGTGACGATGTTCAATGGGAGGTCGTCTGGTGGTACCGCAAGGCAGCTAAGATGAGCGGAACTCTCACGCAGATGTCAAGTCGAAAGCTTAGTCAACTTAGTCTAGTAGAGCAGCAGAGATCGTAGTCATTTGTCAGGGCCATAATGATTTGAATAGCAGTCGCTTTCAACAGCGTAACGGTTGCATAAAGAGGCTTTTAGAGTGTTGTGGAAAGACGATTGTCATACAATTTTGCATTTCTTTCTATTCGATGTTGACAAATTTACTAATTTTTTTAATATTTGAAGATTTTCAAAATTGTTGATTTCTTGAAGAGTTGGTCGATTTTGAAAATTTGTGTCGATTTTTTTATTTTTAAAGTAATTTCGATTATACCATTTTAAAATTTGGTCGATTTCTGTCAATTTGGTGGAATTGACAGTTTGATCGATTGTGATTTTAACAATTTATTTGCCAATCTAATTGAATTCAATAACTTTGTTGAATTTTTCGATTCAATTTTTCGATCAAAAAGTGATGGAGACTTGTGTAGAGTCATTTGTAGAGTTGTGTGGAGACTCGTGTCTGTAAGAAGCACGAGTTGTGCTCAGCTCTAGTTGGAACCTGAAAGTCGCCAGCGGCGCGATTTGCGTTTTGCGTTTCGCGTTTTGTGCGCTCAAGCGTCAAAAAAGGGGCATCGGTTGGGCAACATTCGTTGCGATGTGAGAGGTTTGAAGCCGTGCTTGCAGTTGTTAGTCATAAGCAGACACACCGAGAGAGAGAGAGAGAGGGAGAGGGGGAGAGGGAGACGACAGGGGTAAACGTTTTGTAGTGCGTTTGTTGCCATTTCCGGGACTCTAGACAAGCAATGGGCACGGAGATGGGAGGCAAAGACGACGCCGCTGTTGTGTCTGACTGCTGCCTTGTGTTGTGTTGTGTTGTGTTGCTATTTTGCATAGAGAGACAATCGAGGCGGGTGGGAGGATGGATGGGCTAACGGCCGTCGCCATCGTCGACTAATTAACTGCGATTATTACGACCATTACGTGGGATTTCCTTTGCGTAAACATCTTGAATTTTTGGCTCTCGACAGCGACAAATGTTGTCTCTCGACATTGGCAGCAAAGGAGTTATGCCAAGCTAATGGCTGTGGCTGCCGACTGTGTCTCTTACCCGCTTGACGCCGACATTAAAGCAAATTAACCGCACCCCGTTCAGTGAATGCCTTGCTGACTGCCTCCCTGGTACTAGCTGTAAAGACCAGACCTCCCACCCCCCCCCAGCAAAGTCATTTGTTGTGCAATGTGTTCATGTGGCTGGCTGGCTGGCAGTTTAAAAACCAAAGCAAAAATCAATACAGACCCAAAGGATAACGAGAACAGGGCGACAGGACGACGGGTGGGGGGGAAGGAACTTTCGCTGTCTGATTAGAGACACGCCAAGGCTAATGGTTATGATTGTGGTGGCCAAGATGACAGCGGATTTTGGCTTAAAGCCATCCTCCAGCCATCCACTCTCTGCCATATCCTCAAGATGTCCTCGAACGCGCCCCAGGACATTAGCTTCCCGCCATCCCCCCTCCCATCCATTCACGTACCCAAAAGGTAAAATGTCTACATTGAACCTTTGCTTAAGATTACTCAATTAATGCACTTTCGTTTTACGACTCGCCACTCGCCGTATGAGTGTCTCGGTGAGTGTTTGAATGTCTCTGTGAGTGTCTCTGCCTCCCTGTCTATTAAAGCAGCGCTCTTTGCTGGCTGATAAAGTCAACTCAGAACTAGTTCCTTTTGATTCCTTAAACAACAATGAATATGCGCTGTCACTTAAGTCACTCTTAAGCCTATTTTATTTTATTATCTTCGTATTACAAGTTGCTTCAACTGCTTTGATTCAGGCATGTAATAAACTGTTTAATAATTAATATTGTACTTGGACTTCTCTTATTTTTGGAACGGTCGACAGCGTTCACTTAATTCCCTCCACGTTTTATTAAATATTTTATTTATTTAACTAATTTTCAACTGATAAATTTGTTAAATTACGAAAAAAAAGAGTTGTGGCCTAACTGTTAAATACAAATAATAATTTCATTTTTCATTTATAATGAATAATTATTTCAAAAATATTGGAAATCTAAATGAAAATATTAGCTTGCATTTTTTATCATTTTTAAAATAATTTATAATATAATTTATATACATATATCATTTTTGTATGGATCATAATGATTAATCAAACCAAAAATCATGTCAAATATTCATCATTAAAATCATATTTTCTTTCCGAGTCGAATAAAAAAGCAATTAATTGGGCTGCAGTCCAAAATCTATTCAACTGAGCCCAATAAATTACTTTAGTTTAATGAATGGTAGAATATATTTCTAAGTTGTAAGCAAAGAATTTTGTAACAAAGTCTATTTGGTTTATATTGACATACAAATATATGTTGCTCGCTTGCTAAAGTCTAGTCCAAAAAAAAAAGTCATTATAATTAATAGAATAGCCCAAGTTGCTCTATTTCAAAATTTCATTCCAAGCTACAAATAAAATGAAAACAAATATATTAGAAAACTTAAATCCGGATTTAAAGTAAGCTGTGGCAGTACAAAGCTCACGGGAGTTATTAAAACTAGTTCACTTTCAGCCAGCAGACCGTCAACTCTAATGTGCAATGCAAATATGTTTGCACACACACACACACACTCACATTCACACACACTCACACATACA
Organism: Drosophila formosana; assembly: GCA_035045625.1. Classification (NCBI taxonomy): domain Eukaryota; kingdom Metazoa; phylum Arthropoda; class Insecta; order Diptera; family Drosophilidae; genus Drosophila; species Drosophila formosana. The sequence continues at coordinate 1,126,773 of JAWNOW010000143.1, read as the reverse complement.
GGCAGACAATAGAGCGTACGTGATATTTGGGCATTAAAAGCGCTTTGTCTTTTGTCAATTTGACATTGGCTCTGGCATTGCTGCTCTGGTAATCTGCATAGTTTGTCAGTCAGTATTCGGCAAATTCAATTAGCCAATTTCTTGAAAGGGCCAAAAGACGCTCGACCAATTCAAGCGACTTTAATATTGCAGGTAGAGCAGCAGGACGACAGGACAGCAGGACAACAGGACTGGCTCTGTAAAGTGGCCGTCGCGACGTCAAAAAGTTGCCAGCTAACTTGAGTTTGGGCAACGTTGCCCTCCCTCATCCTAGGTCCCCCGTCCCCCGTCTCCCAATATTCCCCGTCATAATTTTCCATGCAACTGATATGAATTTCCATATTGACAGCCGGCGACGACGACGTCGACGATGGCAACGGTCTGTGTTTCAGCCCTGCTTCTGCTGCTGCCCTGGCCAGCAAGTTTTTCCTGTTCAATTTTGTGGCCGTTGTTTTATGGCCAGCTGCCACTCCATCCATGTGGCATGCGGCAAGTGGCAAGTGGCAAGTGTGCAAGGGAGTTCTCTGTGTGCTTCTTGGATTTTTCGGTTTTATTTTTTGGACACACTCACACACACACACACACACTTGCACATAGGCTGTGTGGCCAGCTTCTTTTTTTTAATAAGCCGCGGAGAAGTACAAAGCAAATATAATAACTTGCAAGTAGCGTCTGTTCAGTTCAACCTGCCCAATTCCTATCCCTATATATTGCATATATATGTATATGTACATACACAAATATCCAAAACACAACAAAATAAAACAAGACCAACTGCAAATTGGCAAGAAATGAAAGCCGCTGCTCTCGATTTTTTGATGGGCCTCGTTTATTTCAATACCCGTTAATCACAGCATTAAGAGGGCATCGTAGGCAGACAACTTTCACTCCATTTTCCCTCTAAAAATAAAAGTTTGAGCATAAACTTTTCAATTACAAATTTAAATCTAACATTTTCTTCACACTTTTCAGTATCACAAAATACACTTACACTTTAATTTCATCCTGAATAGCCATCTTTTGTGAAAACTATAATGGGCGATTTTAAATTCGATTTAAATTGATTTCATTATCAGCTTAGAAAAATAAAATGTCTTTGGTTAAGTTTTTTCTTCTTTTTTTATGAATTGGGGCATTGATGCAAATATAATATTGACAAAAAATATTCAACTCTCGTGAACTTCATATTTATTTGTTGTACTAGACGTTAACTAAATAAATTTAGAATAATATGACACTATATTATTATTATCTTACGATAATTTCACAAAAAAGAGGTCGATATTTGCAATTAAATAAGAAATAATAATATATTAATGATTGACTGTTAACTTTGTATACCTTGAATATATGCTAATATGTTACATATATTTTTATAAGTAATAATTGCACAACTGATATTTAATTGGCTTTCATTTAAATGTTCAAAAGGTATTTCGCAGTCGAGCACACTTGACTACAGCTTTCTTACTTCTTGTTTATTTTTATTTAATTTTTTGCCTCTTTTTTTGGGAACTCTACCCACTGTCTGCGGCTGGAGCACTAAGCAAATACCAATATTTCTGCTGTGCTGGTCATGTGTGGACATGCATCATAAAGTGCAATATGGGTTATGCTGCAGGGCGGCTGCTTTACCGCTTAAACAACACTCGCAGGGTTGCGGCTCTACCAACCTACCAGTAACCAGTAAAAAGAGGAGCTTTAGTCCATGTGATGTGTGTCGTTGCCCCCGAAAAATAAAGTTAAAGCAATTAATTTCCACAAAACAACCAATTAGCTCAAAAGTTTACCTTAAGTGTCTAAACACTCAGACCGAAGGCCTCACACACAGACACGTAGACAGAGACACACACACACACACACACACACACACACACACAGGATAACGACCCTACCGCCGTAAAGTGGAAAAACAAAAGGTTACTTGATTTTACTATTTTGAATGTTTGACACTTTTGCAGGCCGGCTTGGACAACAGGATGCTGGATGCTGGATGCAGGATGCAAAAGGAGTCGGTGAAGCAGCTTGTTTTGCTTGTAGTGTCACATCCTGCTGAAATAATTTACCAGCCAGCCACAGACAGAAGAAGCTGGCAGACTTTAACCGGAGTCGTAGCCGTAGCCGTAGTCGGAGTCGGAGACAGATTCACAGCTTCTACGAGTTCATCAAGTGTGGAGCAGAGAGCTGAGAGCAGGTAAGACAACAACTTGAAGGCCAGGCCGACAAGTGTGAACAAGATGTTTTAGGCCAGGCAGACAGCTGGTGGACAGTTGACACCAATGGCATATCCTGGTCAGCAACACACACTCGCACATACTCGCATCCTGGAAAACTTCAAAGTCAGAAGGACTATAGTGCAGCAGCACTTTTGTTGTCGTCATTCTTGTTGCTGTTTTAGTTCTCTGTCGTTTTCATTTCTGTCATTAAAAACCCTTGTCAAGTCTGCGCCAGGACATGGCCACATAGCCACATCCTCGTCCTTTGCTGAGGGGTACTACACCTGCCTAATGAATTTCCATAGTCGAGCATTTAAATTAGCTGGCCACAGTAGAGCGCACTTCAAGTAGCTGCCTGCTGTCCCCTTGTTCGCCATAATTGAATTGATGGATTTGCGCTTACAAAAACGTGGCGCTTTAACTCGCGATTAACAACTGCGCCACCAGCTACTACCGGGGCGAGGAACCTTCCACAAATGCTTAAAACGTTTTTCAGCGCACAGCATTTAAATTATGAAGAGTAAGCCATAAAATCTTGCTTCTTTTTGCCAGCAACCCTACCAACAATGCCCTCGGCGGCCCTCGTCTGATAGCGTCGCACACTTAAAGGGTTCAATGGGGGTAGCAACAACCCCCAACCCCCGACCCCAAACCCTCTAAACAGCAGCAGCAGCAGCAGGAGGAGGCTGAGCACATTTCGGATACAATTTTAATTATGGCAACCGTAAGCTTTTGGTTGTAAATATTTGAGAGTGCCCGATAACGTCGACGATTTTCATAAATAATACACACAGCCTCCTGCCCCTACCAGGCCAAGCAGTGACTACTCCATCAGCAGGCGCTTCGAGTGCCTTCAAATCCGGCAATGGGACACAGCCAACTGGAGGTGGGCGAGAGAGATTGCCAGATTGCGAGTGCGTGCGTGTGTGTGTGTGTGTGTGTGTGTGTGTGTGTGTGTGTGTGTGTGTGTGTGTGCCTACCCCTGCCTTACCGCTTGCCCTACCCCCGCCCCTTAACCCTTTTTTGGGTGTAGTCGCTCTTGAAGACAAAAGGATTTACTTTGTGGTGTTCTCAACGTTTGCTGTTGCTTTTGGTGCGTGCGCTGCTTTATCTCTGGCACTGTGGCTGTTTGCTTGCCTGCTGATTAGACCGCTGAACTCGTCCACCCCCCTCTCGCTGCCCTCCCCTCACCCATTTAGAGCCTTCTCCTTGCTTTACCCGCAGCTACATTAGCGCAACGTCTCGTGACGCAACGTTTGATAAGCGACAAGCAGCAGAAGGTTTTGTGACTCGACTCGTGAGTGTCCTGTCTGCTCCTGCCTCCTGCCTCCTGCCACCCCCTCATCCCCTCAACCCCTTGCCCCATACTATTTTGCATGTCTCAAGAAGACGCGCTGCTCTGATTGCCTGTTGCCTGATTTTGCTTTTTGAATTTACGCATTTTTTGCTACACGCAGAAGGCATTCATCATCATCGCCCGCATCTTCATTTTGCTTTTGCCAGTGCAAACAACACACACACACACACACACACACACACACACACACACACACACACACACACACATATCTACTCCTCTTAACCCCTTGACAGCAGCCCCACTCCCCCGTTAACCCATTGCCTCAACCCCCGGAGGCCAGACAGTTTTTGACGAGCACTTCTTAATTTATGATAAGGGTTTGGAAAATTGGAAAATGTTCAAATGCGGCCTCTGCTACTTTTTTGGGGGGCCAAGCAAACAAAACACACACACACACACACACACAAACACACTCGCACACACACACTAGGGACTCCTGAGTGTGTGTGTGTGTGTGTGTGTGTTTGCATAAACGAACCTACGGGTTTTTCACGTAATGAGCTGCAAAAGCATTTGAATTATTTTTAACCCCGACGACATTGTGCCCTTGAGATCAACACACACGCAACACACACACTCACACCCACACGCACACTCACACCCACACACACACTCACACACGCACACATATGTCATTCTGCGCGCTGCGAAATTTGATTTAGGATTTTTAATTTTGTGCTCTACTCATATTTTTTAATTATGCTGAGTAAAAAAGGATTTACAACACACGCACACACACACACACACACGCACACACATGCTTCTGGTTTTTGTGTCGTTTATCTTGCTTTTTCGAAAATTAATTAAATTTGCACACATTTGCAGCTGCCTTTTTCTAGTCGTCGTTGTTGTTGTCGCCGGGCAATTAAAAAGCTTTTACAGCAATCAAAGTTGAAATGTACAAAACTGCCAGCGACTGTCAGACTAGCCCCAAAATTGCAATCTCCTTCCACTTCCACTTCCCGCTCCTCCTCCCCCTTTCTCATTCCCTTCTTCTTTGCTTTTTGGCCACAATAAAAATAATACAATTTATTTTTAGTTTCAACAGCCCCAAAGTGTCACTTCTTCTTCGCCATGAACTGAGTTGTAACGCTTACAGTCTTCATCCATAGCTTCAAATAACTCAGTTTGATCAGCAAATCTTTTTCCAGACTTTCACTATACTTCCAGTCGGCAGCGTTGCTCCAAACTCTTCCTTTCACTCAACATGTTCTAAAAATTAAATTTCTATTGCAGTTATTATATATTTCAGTACTTTCTACATCCAATTTCAGCAGTTTCAGCAATACGATTCATATTTATTTAACTGCACTGTTGTGCTTTCCAATTGCCTTTTCAGTTACCTTAGTTTATTTATTTTATTGAGTACCATCTACAGTTTTATTTCTACATCTTATAGACTTTGCTGATAATTTTCTTACTAGCTTTTCCAGTTCTGCTTTCCAGTTACCTTAATTTTCTATTTATCCTTTTGAGTAGCACTTTCAGTTCTCTTTCTGATGCCTTACAGTCTTCTCAAACCATTTTAAATTCAACACAAAATTATATTGTATTATTTCACGCTATTCTTTCAATGCAATTTCCAATCAACGTGCAGCACAACTCTACTTCACTTTCTCGATCCAAACAAAAAGTAACCAAGGCTCACCTCAGCCTATTTTGTAACTTTAAAGGAGGCGACTCGAAGTAAAAAACAACTTTCTATTCTAGCTTTCAAGTTATTCCAGTGCTGCTTCCAGCTTCACTTTCCCTAATCTCGTTACAAGTACATTAGGCGGAGACAGCGCCTCAAACCAGCATAATATGAACAAGATAAAGTGTGTCACTTCCAGTGACACTTCCACATCCACTTCCAGCGCTGCGGGCAGCTTTGCTGGACAGATATCAATGACAGAGTGCGGGGGAAATGGGGCAATGACGTCTTCTTGCGACGGTGGTTGCTCGACGTCTTACGCTTAAGCGAATTATGAAGTGGCTGGCGCATAAAAATTTATTGCTGCGAAATAAAAATCAGCGTAAAAGTCCGTCCAACAATGCTCAAGGACTCCACATCCTTGTTTATGCTACATTCACTTCGCTCTCTGCTCGCCAAGATGAAATCAGCATGTGAAAAACGAAGGAAAAAAAGCGCAAAAAAATACGAGAAGCAACTCAATGCTGCGGTTGCGGCAACTGACCCCAGAGGGAGAGAGAGAGGTTGGGGAGTGCAGAGGATGGATGGAGGACTAAACTGTCAGCCAAGTATGGCGAACAGCCCTCATGCATGTTTTGTGCTGGGTCCTTTGGCCCGCGGGGCCGCAGCCGACAAGAAAGTCCTTTTAATCTTAACACATATCATCATGATAACAATTTGGTCACTTTAAGTGAGGCAAATTTATTTATAAGCCGTTTTTTTTTTTTTTTTTTTTGTGCCTTCTTTCTTTTCTCCTCCCCTCTCCGGAACTTTACTGACCAGGCAGTGATTCACTCACTCTATTATTGTTTATCCTGAATCACTCACTCACAGCACACTCGCAGATAACAGGCCAGACATAGGGGCCGCCTCACCCCGCCCCGCCCCCTCAACCAAGTATGCAACGCTTAGTTCGCATACCCTGCAAAAACATCGGTTTGGCTAGTCACGACTTGCAGTATTTGTAAAACCAGCTTTTTTAGAACGTGTTTCAGTGCGATTCAGCTATACTCTCTTTATACCTATACTTGTCGTAATCTAAAGGTTACCTCAATTATGATGTTTAGTTTCATTAAGACTTTGCATTATTTATAGTAAGAAAGAAAAGTATAATATGAAAATACTTTATATATATATGTTATGCAGTATTTACAATTAGAAAGAAAATGATAATAAGAAAATACTTTCTATATATTTTATGATTTATGTTTTGTTTCATTAAGGCTTTTCATTAGTTCATTAGTTAGAAAGAAAATAATTATGGCAAAACACATTCTATATATTTTAGGATAATCAATAATTTTTTTTTTATATTTACACTGCATTTATCTAGAACGTTCTATCATTTGTAATTGCACTTTAAATAATTCATTGTTTCTATAGTATTATACTGCATTTTAAGGGGTTTCTCAATTTGAATTGCTCATTAAAGCTTTCATTTATTTTTTTCAACTTTCCTTTACGATTTTTGAACTTGCAATTGTCGAATTTAAAATTTTCAAAGAATACTAATTATTGTAACCTCATGTTCGGCTATACAGGGTATGGCATAGTCGTGCATGAAACACAAGATATTCGCTCACTTTTTTAGTGTTTTTTTTGTGTGTGCGTAGGTTGTTTTGGTGTTTTAGTAAATTGAAGCAAATGCGCTTTGATGTGCTTGTTACATGTGCTTCGAGTAGTTGTTCAGCTTCTGCTTCTTCTTCTTCTACTTCTACTCGAACTTCTTCTTCTTGCTCTAGTTGTTATTGTGGCCGCCTCTAATCGTGCTTTATGTTGCGTTACGCACTCAACTTTCCGTTGTTGTTGTTGCTCCTGTTGCTCGAAAACATGTCCAGTGATTTTTATTTTATTACAGCTTGTTCTCCTTGGCTCCCTTTGCAGATATATGTATGTATATGGTGGCTATATAGCTTGCGTGTGCAAATATTTGTAATTTTATTACGCACTCAAGCACTCATAAATAAACAATTAGACAAAGGCAGGAAGTAGACGAGGCGAGCACACACACAAGCGTAGTTAGGATAGTTCCCCGCCCTCTTTTTCTACCTCTTCGATATTGCGATTGCTGTGCCAATTATTTACAGTTATGTTGCCTATTAGCCGCCCCCCGCAACTACAACAGCATTCCCCTTGTCCCATGTTGAACTCAGCGTGAACCCTGAACTGCAATTCTATTCTGGGTTCGTCGCTAATCTCAAGAAATCGCGCGCTACAAAAAGAGGAAAATCGTGTTCAGGTGGCTAAAGCATTTCCTATATGTTGTGTGTTGTGTGTCTGTCTGCCAAAAGGCTTTTAACATGTCTGAGCACGCAACGTAATTTTAGTTTAATTGGGTAATTATGCGCATACATAGTGCGCTAACTGTGACTCCTTCAACTCCCTCCCTCTCCCCCTCAACTCTAGTTATATCCAACACTCCTTCTCGAAATCGCACAACCGTTGTCGCGTTTCCATCGGCGTTGACAGTAGAGCGTAATCATTTGGTGTTGATGAACGTAACAAATTAGCGGCAATTTAGAAGAGTTAACAACATAGATTTTTCTTTTTGATGGAGTGAGAAAACCAATATTATTTATAAAATAAAATAAAAATCCATTCATACATGCAAGAAAATAATTAATTATTTGTAAGTTTCCTAAATCTTTTAATGTTTTTCTTCGCTCAAATATGTTTAATAAATGACTATAAAAAAAACAACATTAAAAATTAACGATTATCTTTGCAGGCAATGCATATAGTTAATGCAATATTTTTAAAATCATATCGGATTGTTCAAAAAGGCCAAAAAGGATAGTGATATTTTCCCAGCCTTATACTATGCGAGTTATTTTGTATTTAAAAAAACATGCAAAATAATCATCATTCATCTTTCAGCACGTAGAATTTTGTTTTTTATCATTACTCTGGAGAACGGAATACCTCAACTTTTGCTGTCTACCAATCAGAGCGATATTATTTTGGTTAACAGATTATACATAAATATTGAGTATATTATTTTTGTACCAAATTAAACAAAGGTTTAAAACCCGTATACGTTAAAGCCACGAAAATACTTCTTGCCAAAAAACTTATATAATAATACATGGCTTAAGTATTTTCAACAAAACTGATTGATTTTAACTGAGTCTAATAGTTTAACCTTATGATATTTGTATTATGTATAAATATTTATATTCTGAATCACAGTCTCGAAGTTGTTGCTGCTGAAACATGACGCTTCTTATTAATTCATTTTTAATTATTAAAATCTTCATATCAAATTGCTATCAATTATTTTAAAAATATATGCATTTTGAAGCAAGCTAAACGTTTATGTTCTTAATCAGTATTATTTGAATAAATTGAATAAAATTCTCGCAGTCGAAGCGTTTATTTATTTTCCTTTATCATGAATGATAAAACAGCAACTTGTAAATAGTGTGGAAAATGTAAATCAATGCGAGTGTTTTGCTGTCGAGCACGCTCGCTTTGTGACGTTCGTTTTTTTTTTGGGTGTTGGCTGCTGTTTGGGGCAAATGGGCGCAGACGGATCAGCAGAAGTAGCTCCAGAAGCAGCTAACGTAACTAACGCCAAGATGAATCCGTGTTGCCGCAAAGTCATTCAGTCGTTCGTCTGCAGTCAGGTGCGAGCGGGGGGTTGGGGGTTGTGAGAGGGGTTGTTTGGGTCTGTGGAGGGGTTGAGGGTGCTGCGACTGCAGCGGAAGTTGTCGTTTTTCGGTGCAGGAAGCGCGCGTTTTGGCTGCAAGTTCCGCAACAAGCAGCCCCCTTCTACCCCTATTCGCTATCCCTATTTGCAGCTAGTGGCTGAAAAGCCCGACTGCAGTTTATGCTTGGCTACGCTTTTGGCTTTGCACGCTAATTTATGTGCACAAGCATGCGAGACATTTGAATTGACAGCGCGCGCTCGGCTCGGAAATTGCAAATAAACCAGAGGGTCTAAGAAGACAGAGAGAGAGAGAGAGAGAGGGGGGGGGGGGGGAATAGGGGGGAGTTGAAGCAGTGCAATGCACTTTAGCATATGCAAAACGATTTTTGTTTTAATTATGTGCGAACTTCAAGCTTGGCACAAAACGTCGTCAGCCAACGAAAACTCTTTAAGAAATGTTTGCCAAAAAGTTTGCCGCGAAATTGGGGCAAAAAAAAAACAACAACAACAACAACAAGAGCAATAAAAGAGAGACAGAGAGAGAGAGAGTGAGCGAGAGCGAGAGAGCGACTGTCTCTTTTCATTGTTATTATTTGCCGGCGCGAAAGTTTTAATTTTTATTATTAACTACGAAACTTTGCGCTCGGCAAAAACTTAAAAAGGCGACCAGACTGAGACAGAAGACAGCCGCCAGACGGCAGCCCAGACAGCGCGAGAGAGCGAGAGCGAGAGCGAGAGAGAGAGAGAGCGCGCGAATGAGACAGCGCATAGACGCTGCTCGCTGCTAAGAGGGATCTAGTTTGTTTTCGAGACTGCCACGGGGCCAGCGGAGGCTATTCAAAAGGGGTGCGACGTCGACGGCGGCTGGCAAAGTTTTAAAGTAAAGTTTTTGGCGTTTAGTGCCGTCTCTTTCCCTCTCGCACACACACACACACACACACATACGCAAAGAGTTTTTGGCTGTGTTAAACGTCTGTAAAGTATAACTTTGTTTTAGGTTTTTGGGGTTTTTGTGCTCTTCACCATATGATTCCTTGGCGTTTTTCTTTTGCCACAGTTGCCAAAATTGGGCAAGGTCAGGGACAAGGCTGAAGCTTTTTCCTTTCCCTTTTCCATCTCTCTCTCTCCCTCTGTCTCTCTCTTTCTCATTCTCGCACTCTCTCAACTTTAAGCTGCATTTGCATAGATCGAGACTGCATTGGAAACGGGAAAGCGCAGCCAGGCTGGAAGTGAATGATGGAAAGACTAGAGGATTTATATGAAACTCCAAATTGCTAACTGAAAATGATAAAGTTCAACAGCAAATCAGAATTTAAATGAAGCAGGAAGTGAAGTTAACAAGTAAAAAGTGAACTGAAACTGGAATATGAAAAAATTGTATAAAGACTGCTGCTATGAGAAGCTAAAAGTCAACAACTAGCAATTGAGAATACGCAGTGGAAATATTTACTGGAAAAAGCTAAAAGCTAAAAGTAACCAACCTAAAAAATATATCAGTCTAAAAAAGCAACTGTTTTTTTAACTACATATCATTAGAAAAATTCTTTGTAATTTGGAAGTTTTAACAATATAATAAAATGGAAATTTTGGCATTGAAATTGAAACCTAAAACTGGCAGTAAAATTTGAATGTAACTAATCCAATAAAAATTTTATATTGCAATTAATAAACATTTAATTAAACAATTTCAAAATGCCTTAAAAATATACCATAATCAATTGGAAATGTGGCAATCGGTTGAAACACAAAAAAGGAAAGATACTAAAAGTAGCCAGTAAACAGTTAGTATAAACTAAAAAATCTTTACAATAAAAGTGAAAACGTTGCAACCTTATTTTTATAATTGATGAGAAATTTCGATCGAAGCTATTGACTGACACTAAATGGTAAAAATTAAAACTGAAAATGGCCTATGAAAAAAGAACAAACAAATGTATTTAATTAGACAATTTCTGCTTGAACAAAAAGCTACCTTTAGGATTGTTTACAATTGATAAGCAATTTATATTTGAGGTATAGTGGCATAATGGAGTATTAAGAATACTATAAATGTGAACTTAATATTTTCGAAATACTCCTCGTAATTAATAAAAATTGATTAGAAATTAATAATCTTAATATTTGTATTTTAAATTTGTAATTTGAGAAATTCTAATCAATTTCAAAGCTACATAAGTGCTTAAACAATAAGATCATTAAAGAAGTGTTTCAAATTGATTAAAGGTTAATAAATTGAATATTTAGTTAGAGAAGACCTCGTATTTTAAAGCTACTTAAAGCTCCCTTAAAAATATTTTAAATTGATGCGAAATTAAGTAGCTGAATATTTTTGTTCTAATATTAAATTTAAAAAACAATAACGATTCCCAAAGCCCGCTTAAGAAGTGTTTCTTTCAATTGTAAATTAATAAACTGAATATGTGTATTCAAAAATGTAACATGAATAATTCCGACTAATTTTAAAGCTGTGTGCTTCAACAACCAAACCGCACTTAAGAAGTTTGCGATAAAGGCGGGCCGTGTTGAAAGGCTGCAAGTGAAACTAATCAACTCTCGGGGTTTTCTTTGTTGCCATCTGAACTGAACTGAGCTGAACTGAACTGAGCTGAGCTGAGCTGAAAGTTGTGTGCGAGTTTCATTTGTTTGTAGCTCGTTTCTGGTATTTTTATTGTCCATTACACACATTTTGGATGGTCGTCGTATGGAAATTTTGTGAGTCTCAAAAATATATACGCACATTATTTATGCTGCATTTAACTTTGGTTTCGCACAGGCCAAAAAGTAAAGTACTCCACAGCTGACTGCTTCCCTTCCCCCATCAGCTGCTTTTTCAGTTGGCGCGCCACTGTTTTGCGGTCGAAATCCATGTTGGTCAGTCACACACACTGTGTGTGTGTGTGTGTGTGTGTGAGGGGGCGTGGCAAAGTGCGCATACACAAATTAAGTAACACTTACAATGAGGCAAAAAGCGGACTCTGAATGGGGCACATTCAGCATTCAGCATTTCAGTTTCGGATTCCATTTTGGGCCGCACGCAGCGTGTGACCAACGGTCAAGCTTCCCCTGCCCCGCCCCTTAACCCCAACCCCCAACCCCCTTCCTCCCACTCTTTCTCACTCATCTTTTTGTTGGCTTGAGCCTTTTTGCTGCTGTTGCTGTTGTGACCAAAAATTGAAAAACCGCCTGCAGTTGTAAAATGTTCAGGCGTGAAAACCTCGTTTGAGGTTAGGACCATTCATTCATTCATTCACTCATTCATTCGTTGGCTCGTCTGTGTGCCCTTCCCCCTCTCCACCACTCTCCTCTCTCCCCCCACACTTTGTGTGTGCCTCGTGCATTATAATGCGGCACTCATTTAAAAAGCCAAAGTGAAAATCCGCCTCATGTCGACTTTGAATGCTTGTTTTCTTTTCGCTTTTCTCGTTTTTGTATTTTTCGTATTTATTTTTTTTTTTTTTGGCTGTTTGCAAATCCAAAATCCACTTGAACGTCTCGCATTCATTAACATTTTTTCCATTTGCCGCCTTCCTCCTCAGCCTTCTGCGCTTCTCAAAACAAAACAATTTTCACGCGTTTTTAATGCGACGCCAGTTTAAACATTTTAAACAGCATAAATCTCATACATATGCAATTTATACACACACACACACGCTCAGTTGCCAATTCGAAATTATTGCGTTGGGCAGGTGCTACCTTCCCCCGCCTCCTACTCCGCCTCATCCTCCGTGACTTCCCCTCATCCGCTTCCTGCTCAATAGCACTTCACATGTTGCAAGCAGCAAAGAATCGCGCTAAAGAAAACCAAATTACCACATTTGAATTATGCCTCGCACAGTGGATTCAAATGGCAAAATCTGTGCATTTATAATCTTCAAAAAATTCGAATTAGAAGGTAACTGCAAGAGTCTGTTTAAAGTCTAGTTTGTTTCTGTTAAATTTCTTTTCTTTATGAGTTACATTTGCTGATGAAAACAAAGTTTGTATTTAAATAATTGTTTCTTTTATAATTTTAGTGTCAAACAAATAAAGAATAAAACTAAAGTTCCTTTAAAATAATTTATATATTTTATGATTTTTGTTGAGTGCTGAAGAAAGCCAAGTTTATATTTATCCAACAATTTAAGTGTATTTTGTTTATCAAATTTACATATTTTAGATCAATTTAAAGTTTCCAATAAACTAAGAAAATTCTCTAACCCCAGATCATTTGCTAGATTTCCATCAAAACAATTTTTTCAATTCTTTACTAACGAAATCATAATTTACTGCATATATATTTAGTTTGAATATAATCGAACGAATTGTCTTAGTTCATGAACAACGAATGAATTAATTAAGCGGATGCAATGTTGACAATTTCGCATCAAATCATTTACTTGTGATTTGCCAGTTAACAATTTGTTCTAAATTTGTTTCCACATTTTTATAAACTTTTTCTGGGCAATTGTTGCCAATGTGTGCGTTGCCAGCTGCAATGTAAATAAAATCCAAACACGCAGAGAAAAGAAACATTTTTAAATTCGACTTTCGGGATGTGCTGTAATGTAATGTCTCAATCTCAGACTCTCTCTCTCTCTCTGTGTGTGTGTGTGTGTGTGTTTGTTGTGCACAAGTGTTGGCGCAGTTACTTAAATATCCCCCTCCGCTCTTCACCCCACTTCAGCGATAGGCACAGGCTGCAGCAGCAGCAGCAGCAGCAGCCCTGCGATGAAGCACTCGCTGTTTAAATTAATTCAAATTAATTCACTTGCGTCGCAGCTGCTTCGGCTCAAATTTTATGCGCGAATTTCATTTTACAACAAGACCATTTGGCATTCGCCTCCAACAGGCAGCTGGCTCTCAGCCAGTGTGGAGTGCGGAGTCCAGAGGGGGGAGGGGGAAGGGGGAAGAGCAGTGGCCACAGATCCTGCAAGTCTGTGCAGCAGAGCTTAAGCCACACGCATTCCCCTCAACAACAACTAAGGCTTAAACATAACACAAAATTTATATAGTTCTTTACAGTTTACACAATTAAAAATCTAGATTATCTCAAGTATCAATGGAAATTGACAGCTAAACAATTCATTGATTCAATTCTATTCAAAAAAAAAAAAGTTTAGACAAATAAAAATCTAGATTATTGCAAGCATCAATCGATATTGACAGCTAAATAATTTTATATATTTATGCATTGACAAAACCGCAAATGCATTAAAATTAAAAAAAAAACTAGCGGAATCCCAATTAATAATTAAATTATATTCAAATTCTGAAGCTAACAAAAAATGCAGTTTTTTTTAGTTTACTCGAATAAAAATTTAGATTATTTCAAGTATCAATCAAAATTGGCAGCCAACAATTTGTAAACATTTATGCATTGAAGAGAATCCCAATGATTATATGAAATATATTAAATTTCTGAAATATCGCTACTACTGACTTCCCGACATTCAAATACGGCAAGGAATAGAATATATAAATTGAATAAAAATAGCAATCTAGTTGTTGTGAAACAAGTTGTAAATGATAACTGGTTTTATGAATATTTAATAGGAATAAATATTAATATAGATATAAACTCTATTGTATTAGTAAATATATAACGAAAATCAAGTCTATATAAATAAATTTCTAAATTAATGGTTTGGGGTAACTTTAAATTTGTAGTAGTAGTTTTTTAGTATTTTTAATATTTCTTTGCTAAACAAAATATAATAACTTAAATGATGCCCCAAAATGTATGCTACACTTTTTTACATACAATTCTTATTAAGATAAAGTAAAGTAAAGATATGTATATATTCATATATAAAGCTTTACTTTATTAAAGATCATTATCCACTGCCACGCCTACCACAGCCTCCTCGCCACTGCCTCACCAGGAGCAACGTGGCGAATACGTAATGTGCTTATTGATAATAATGAATAACTTCTTAAAGCTTATTTCCACTTCACTCTCTTGCTCTTGGTCCTTCTTGCTATGTCTCTCTCTTTTTCTCTATCTCTCTCTCTCTCTCAGTCACTCTTTGCTTTGGCAGTTTCCCATCGAAATATCAATAACATAAGCTACTTAAGTGCAAAATGTTTTCAGGCCGCACAACTGAAAGCCAACGCTCAGTGCTCATTGTTGTCGCAATTGTCGTTGTTGTTGTCGCTCGTTGTTGCCGTTGTTGTTGTTGTTGTTGTTGTTGGTATTGAATGCCACACGCCCTGCGTTAACGCCAATAACAAAAAAACAAAAGACATCGCGAGCAGAAAAGGAAAACACACACACACACACACATACAATACTATAATATAATAATACAAAAGCCAAAAGTGCGAATGGAAGAAAAAAACTGCAAGAAAATGAAAATGAAAATAGAAGAAAATGCTCGAAGGGAGGCAGAGGAGGCGGGGCTGAAGGGAGGGCAATGCGTTAATTCCATTTTCTTAATTAAATGCACAAACAAAATCACGGAAATGAAAAATAAAATCCAAGTCTTTTACACTCAATGATTTGTTTTCATTAAAACAAGAAATTCTCATTAACAATGGCAATGACAGCGAACAGCGACAACAACTCCGACAGATGAGGGCGGAGGGGAGGGGAGGGGCAGGGCAGTTGGTACAAAAGGGGAGGGAAAATGGCGTGGCTTAGAAGAAAAACCACCGATGGGCGCAACAGCAACAGCAAAAGCAAAAGGCATCTCAAATTTTCAGTTCACTTCAGTTCAGTTCAGTTCGGTTCGGTTCAGGACATTTGGACATTGTCGTCCCTTATCGCGAACCTTGCCGCGTTCTTCTTCTTCTTCTCATTGTTGTTGTTGTTGTTGTTGTTGTTGTTGTGCTGGGCGCATTCCCAAATGCGCCACATTTTAATTGCCAGCAATTGTCGCAAGCGGCAGCTGCTTTTGGCCCAGCTTCATTCTCGTCCTCGTCCTTGCCCAACGCCTCCTTCTCCCTCCCCTTCAGCAAATTTATGACATACTTCTCAGCGCAATTGTTGCCGCGATTTACAGACAGCTATGAATAGCATTGCCAGAATTTTGGCAACAGCAGTTCAAGGGGACGAAGTGCGGCAATTAGCTAAATCAATCGATAAAAATCGAAAAGAAAGCAATTCACTTAATCGAATTCGATTATTTCCCAAGCAATAACCGCTCAGCATTATATCATCTCCCCTAGAAAATATGCCCATTTAGATAAAGCAATTGCGAGTCCGCTGGGAAAATGTCACCAAATAAAAGCCTAAAAAAAACCTTTAAGAAATTTCATAAATTCAGCGTGAAATTCAGTTGTACAAATAAAAGACGCTAAAATGTAAAATGACAACAAAGTTAGCAATGAAACCGTATAAGAATTGTATACAATTAATTTAAAAAATCTTTGAAATATGGTCAAATATAATATTATGGTCATAAAAGTGTGCTAAAATTTGTTTAAAACCCGGTACAAAAAAATCTTTAAATTAAAGCATCAAGACTTTCAAATCGTGAAATTCATGAAATGACAAAGTTATCAATTTAAAAACAATAATTGTAAGTTTAAATTATCAACCAAAAGACTCAGTTTTCATTCAAAAACCGCTATAAGAATATGAAAAAACAATTTTATTCATTTAAATTCTGCCAATGAATAATACTTTTTTGCACAGCGAATGCTTCTTGAAAAGAATTATACTTATTGTGCTCCAAATACCTTCAGCTGAAAAGTTGATAGCTTCTCAAGGATGACAAAAAAAAAAAAGAATTCCATTCAAACCAATGCAAAGCAGTTGTCTCAGCAAATTGGAATTCAAGATATTGAACGCAACTCAATAAACAAAATTCTTAATATATTAAGAGTATCTGAAATGATTATACAACGATAAACTTCTTAAACTCAAAGTGTGTCATTGAAACATTGTATAACCAAAGCATCCATTTTAAAGAAGCTGAAAACAATTGAATAAAATAACTAATCTAGTTTGCCATAAGAAATCTGTTAAGTAAGCTATAAAGAGGACAGCTCGAAGGGCTTTACTTCATTCCAATTCTTTAATTGTGAAATGCTAAAAAAAAGAAGGTGGTTTCGGAAGATGCCAAACGTGTTGTAAACTAAAGGATTGAACCGCACCTAGTTGAGAAGTTGACGGACGACAACTTATGCGATTTATGGATATGCTGGAAATGCAACTGGAACTGGAAGAAGCTCAAGGAAAAGTTTTATCGATCACTAAACATCTCACACACAACATCTAAAATGGAGCTCGTAAATTAATTTTAATGTGCTAACTACCAATTTGTGAGCAACGTAAAGCTGAAACTAATGTTGGCATTTTGCTATTTTAGTAAAGAGTATAACTAATACATTTTGTATATAATTTTTACATTTAGTTCAAATACATTTTTTTTGTATTTATGTTATGTAAAATAAATTTGGTGATTTAACAAGTGAATTAATATTACAAAATAATAGTACGCCAATGGTAAGTAAGCCAATGGTTTTCTCGAAAATATTTAAGAAACATTTTTGCGGGCAAAAAGAGTAAACATATTAAATGTACAATGATAATTATAAAAATAAATGAGCACATTCATTTTTATAATTCCTTAGTCAAAAGCTGTATACGAAATAATTCTAAGCAATAAAATGCTAAAAAATCTAGTAAGGACAATTTGTCATAGTTTACCTGGAAGGTAAAAGGAAAACTGAAAATTGGCAAATTTAAGCTTGTAAACTTGATAGATTTTGGTTTATTTTTGAGTAGATTTTTTAGTCTGCTGGAAATTTGCATTGTTTTGTTTTAAAATTATTTCGCACACTAATTAGATCTGATAATCCATTCCAGAGGAGCGGAGAGTTATCGATTGTCCAGCTGCATATGAGTAATGGTCGGTCTCCACTCTCCACTCTCCGCCCTCTCTCTCTCTCTCTCTCGCTCTGTCTCCGCACTTTTCGCTGTCTGCGGCAAATGCAGGGCATGTGCAAGCGTGCGAGAGAGAGAGAGAGAGCGCGCATCGAATGCCGCTAATCGCACAAAATGGCAGCAAACAAAAAAAAAAAAACAGCAAAAGAAAGAATGCAAAAAAAAAAAAACGAACAGAGAGAAGCAAGCGAACGCCATCGTAAATTTATCCCAACGTCATTTTTTTTTGCATTCTTTTGTGTGCGGCTTTTCGGCGACAGCGCTGCCGACAGCGACAGCGACTGCGACTGCTGTGGATGCTTGTGTGCATTGCAGGTTGCGTTGCGCTGCGCTGCGTTGCCCTGGCAATGGACCCGCCTTCTTTTGGCTGGCTTCACCTATCGCAGCGGCCGCTGCACGACGACGACGACGACGACGACGACTGCGTTGTCCACAGCACTCAGCACACAGCTGCAGCGCACAAGCGAGAGCGCAAATAATGCTACGAAACGCACTCTCTCGCTGCGCTCTCTCTCTTGCACTGGGCCCCACTCTCCACACTCCATTCCCACTCTCTCAGCACTTGCTCTCGCTCTCGACGACGCCTGCAGCCTGCAGCTTTCTCGCTCGCTCTCCCTCGCTTGCGCTTGCATGTCCAATGTGCACGTAGTTTATTTTTGTGTGCACAGCTTTTGCTAGTATTTTTTTATTCGTTTTCGTTGTTGTTGTTGTTTGCTTGCGTTTCTTTTTTGCTTTGTTGCTGCGCAGAGTTCGTTTTGTGGGCGCTTTAAATTTGATTTGCAGTGCAGCATTTAATGCACATTGTTTTTAGCTAAATAAAGCTGCCACTTCAATTAGCCTCGCCTCCCCCTTGCCTCTTGCCCCTTGCCCCCTTTCGACGGCCCCGCCCACGATCTAGGCTATAAATAATTTGCAACTCATTTTGCAGATGGTTTTTATGAATTGCCGTGCAATTTTTAATGAAATTTATCGCGCTTATCTGGGCGCATTAATCAAACCAAATTCGCACAGTTATCGAGCGGGAGGCGAACTGCGAGCCGCAAACAATAAATAAGGCAACACAGCGGCGGCTGTGGCTGCCACATCCGTTTCCCGGAAGTCGCAACCTAACTGAACTGAACTGAACTGAACTGAACTGTTGCGTCGCCCGTCCGCCCGCCCGCCTGCCAAAACGGAGGTCGCTAATTTAAACCAAATGAATTGGCACATTTTTCACTTTTTACCTCCCCCGCCTGGCCACCGCCGCAACACCTTGGCCCTAAATGAGCAGCTGCCTCACACACACACACACACACACACACACACACACACACACAGACAAAAGGTGGCAACAATAAAAGCGAAAAGCAACGTTGAGTCACTTAATCCAGGCCGCGATAAAAATCTCGAAAATCCAACTTAAGTGTTTGGTAATTTATCTCGCTGTGCGCTCAAAGCGTAACTTCCCCTCTCCTCTCTCTCTCTCTCGCTCTCTCTCTCTCTCTCTTTTGCTCTAGCATACGCGACATCTTCTTCTGCTTTTTTTTTTGCATATAATCGCCAACGTTTTCGCTCGTCAATCGTCAGTCTCCTTTTTGCCGTCTGACATCGTCAGTCATCGGTCTCATTCGCGCCCCCCTCTGCGCAGCTAACCACAACTTGACGGGGTAGTCAACAACACCCCCATCCCCTACCCCTACCCCTACCCCTTCCCCTGCTCTCTATCGTAGTCGACACCAGCCGCTCGTTGTCAGTCATTTTGGCTTTGGTTTTTGCGTCGCTCGCTCGCTCGCTCGCTCGATGAAATGATAAATGATGAAAAATGTTGCAAAAGATTTAAAATGATCCAAGAGCAAAGTCAACATGAAATCAGCTTCCTTCCCCGACCCCTCAACCTCCCCCTCCCACCACCGACGAAATGAGCTTGCAAATACAGAAATACATTTAGATTTCAGACGCCTACGGATTCCTTTCCCTTCCACAACGCTTACCATGTCACCGGTCTCTCACTCCACGCCCAGCTGCGACCAAATTGAAAAACTAAATTTCAACTAAATGACTTTCCAACCTCCTCATCTTTACCCCTCTCCCCTCCCCCCTCGGGCAGTTTTCAAGGTTCTTGAAAAATGCACAAAATGTGAAACTCATTCGAGGCGACACTTGTCAACACTTTGAATAAAATTAATTAGTTCTGTGCTACAACAACTACCAAATTGTTCGAAGAGCTGATTCGGCCCACCAGAAACCTGTTTTATTAATAAACTTCCTCGGCAGACCAATTGGTGAGATTTTTAAAATCATTAATAAATTACATAGAATGGGGATTTTAACTAACTACTAAAAAAAAAACTTTCGTAAATACCTTCCCTACTTTTTTTTTCCTATCGGTACGGACGGATTGTTAAAAATTGCTTGCAAAAAAATGAATTTTTAATTATAAATAAAATTACCAGTTTTACAATTTGGCCAGATAAATCTGTCATATAAAAGGTGTATATAAAGGCTTTACTTCATTCCATTTTCAATTCTGGGCAGAGAAACAACTAAATCAGAAACAAATTCTAATAACAAAAATGTAAATTTTTAATTTCGAACGCTCTTCTCCAAATTATAGAAAAAACAGGATTTTTTTTTATATTATATACTGATACTACAAAACTCGATGTGCTCCAAAGCTACCATCTATGATATTGATGAGCGATGAAATATGCTGGAACTAGAGGCAGCTTGAAGCAGATGAATTTGACTTCGGGAGCTCCAGGTCGTCGGTTGGAATATGGAATCACTAAAACCTGATGCATGACATTGAAAGTTGCTTGTATCGAGATTTTAAAAAGACAACAAAAAGTTTACGAAACTTGGCGAGAATTGATAAACAAATACAATAGTTAAGAGATACAAAAAGTGGCGACCCTTTAGCTACTACCGGCTGCTGGTATCGCAGCAAACACTTGATTGGCTCGTGTCTTAGCCCAGCTGCCTAAAGTATTTTAATAGTTTTTCAATTCAGGCGACAACGCAAATAAGAAAATTGCTTTTATGTAGCTATCGCTCGACTGCAAGATGGGGTAGTACCCACCCAGAGCCTCCTCAGACCACCCCGGGACCTCAGTGCGCAGTCGGCAGCTCATCAGTCTCAACTGTCGAATCACTCGATATACATTTAGATTGTAGTATATAACAGAGAGGGTAGCGGAGGGGGTAGCAGGCTTGTGCCATGTATAAGCATGTGAATGGTTTTCGGGAGGGAGGTTGGTGGAGAGCAGGTCGGAGTTTTAAATAGCCATTAGCGAAAACGCTTATTAAAAATTTACATTTCATTCCACTTTACAGCGGAGCGAAGCAGAGCGACGATAGGCGAGAGGCGAGAGAGCAACAGGATGACAGCGACAGGGACGACGACAAGGATGTGAAAGGAGCAAATGCTCGAGTTGGAGGACGATGATGCTGCTGCTTCTGCTGCTGCTGCTGCTGCTGCTGCCTGGCTGGAAAATTCATTTGGCTCGAGCGGCCGGGCGCACTTCCCAGCTGGCCCAGCTTCCTGTGAGAAGGGGTTACATTTTTGGGCTGCTTCTGCTGCTGTTGTTGTTGCTGTTGCTGTTGTTGTGTCTTTAGGTGTTCATGCCAAGTTAATTTAATAATAAAACTGAAATTTAATTCATTTGTGGATAGGCCAAGGCTCGTCGTTCATTCTCCATCCTGCTGCTGCTGCTGCTGCTGCTGTTATGCCTCGAGTGCTTCTTTTTTATGCAAAGAACGAGCACAAGGCTTCGGCGCCTCTTTTGTGCGCACAAAACTCCTCAGGGATAAGCCTTTGCCCAAATTGGCGCCTTAGCTAACCAGCTAACCTCCCCAACTCCAACTCCTGCAGTTCAGCGCAGTCCAGTCCAGTTGCTAGCCAAAACTCCGCTTCATACCCGACAACCATAACTTCAAAAGGTTTTACAATTTAGTGATGCAACAGACAACAGAAAGTGAGAAAGTAAAAAGTAAACTGTATTCAACTTCGATAGTTGAAGAGTTAGAACAAAAATTCTGCATCCGTCGGTCTAAAAAATATCCGGATTTCATACACCAGTAACAATATGAATTCAATTGTAAAACTTAATAAATAGAGTTATTTGATCATTTGTTTTTCTATACCAACTTTACCTTTAATTTTTTGATTTCAGTATAAAATTGTGCAAAAAAAATTAATAATAAAAATGAAAATTGTTCTTTAGAATTTTAAAAATATTTACATTGGCAATGTTTTCAAAAATTTTATTTTATCTGAGTCCAACTATAACTTCTATATTATTTTTTAAAACAAAAAGTTGTGGTCCCATTTAAAAAAAATCTTTAATTTAATATATATTTTATACCTTTTTATTAATATTCAAAAATTAAATTTAAAAGTTATTTTTAAAATCAGCATTCTTTCTATATATGTATAAAGTATTAATTTAAATGCAGTAATAATTTCAACATTTTGTATTGAAATCAAATAACAACTTAAGAACATGAATTCAAAATTCTACGAAGTCAATGATTTAATTATTACATTATTTATTATAATTTGCAATGATTTAAAATTCATGCGCAAAGCTGCTTTTGCAAGTTGATTAAACTTTAACGACAACAAGCAACTGCAAAAATACTAAAAGTTTTTCAATATTATTGGCACTCAAAATTGGTAGCGGGTATCTCAGAGTGAAGACCATGTTCATCGACAGGCAGCCGCTTCTTAGTTGTTGATAATATTTCGCCAGTTTGGCTGACCTTTTTTTGTACTCCGCTGCCTCGCTATCAGAAATATATATTTTGGGCGGCCCGCGGGCATTGGGCAAAAAATTGCAGAGAGGAATCAAGCGATTTTAATTATGCGCAGCGCTTTAAAGCGAAAACGCTTTAAGACGAGGAAGTTGCTCGAAGCGACGACAACAACGGAGATTGTTGGATGGATTTTTAGCACTTGCAGCCAAATTGAATTGCGTAAAACTAACCGCCGAATGCGCTGCCGCACAATTAAGGTTGAGGTTGCTCTCTCTATATATGTACATATATATATAGTATGTCTGCAACCACCACATGACGTGTGGTGAGAAGGCAGACGACAGGAGCAGGAGGAGCAGGGGGATCTGCGGGTGGCAGCTGTCAGTGCGTTAGTCAGTTACTGTCAGTGCGCTTTGGGCTCTGGGCTCTGGGACATGTCTGCCTGACTGCCGGGCGACAAACGATGTCTACCTGTGCTACCTGTGCCACACAATTTGGGTCCAAGGGTGGCGAAGCGTGGCAGCAACCAGCACAACAACAACAACAACAACGGCAACAAGGACGAGCAAATTGCAGAAGAAGATTCGCAGAGGGATTCGAAATGTGGGCACATAAAACATATTTGCAAAATATTACACGCAACCACAGTGCACAGTTAGTTAGCCACCACACTCACACACACACACACACACACACACACACACACACACACACACACACACACACACACACACACACACACATGCAGCTGCAGGACTGCACAAAACGATAAACTATCGAAACTTTTCAACGCTGCCGAAATACTCTGCAAAGTTGTGTTTGACTTTTCTTCAATGAATAAAATGAATAAATAAATAATTACAAAGCTGCAAAATATCCTAATACAAAATAAAGGCGAATAATTAAATTAATTAAATAAAAACTCGTCAATATTAAAGATAACTTAAACAGAGCTGTTTGATTTAGTTCTTGGATAAGTAATGATTTTACAATGATTCCTGAAAGCATTGCATCAATTTATACATACCCAAAATCTACTTATGTCTTTATCTTAATGACGTGTTTGATTTAAATATAATTACTTGAGTAATTGTAAAAATTTAATATTAAAAGTAACGAAAAAAAAGCTATTTGATTTCATTTTTTCCAAATCATTATTATAATAATAATGATATAATTTCATGATTCATAATGATACAAAAATACTTTGTGGCACATAAACTCTATATCTAAATCAATTAAATAATAAGTAACTAAGAAAGATGTTTCATTTTCTTTTAATATTACATTAATTTCTAGA
Source organism: Drosophila formosana (assembly GCA_035045625.1). Lineage (NCBI taxonomy): Eukaryota > Metazoa > Arthropoda > Insecta > Diptera > Drosophilidae > Drosophila > Drosophila formosana. Next base: position 1,102,934 of record JAWNOW010000143.1, on the reverse strand, counting down.
ATATTGACATCATTTATGTCATATACATACATACATATGTTATATAAATAAGTGACTCAAAGAACTATTTGATTTACTTATAATTTCCTCTAAATACTTTGCATCTTATATCAAGAAGAAAACATCTTTAAAGAAAACCTCTGACAATTGTCAACTAAATAAAACATTGTAAAGTCTAAAATATGGAAAAGCATTATGAGACTATAAAAATTGTGGCCTTTCACAGCAAATATACTGAATTAAGATTCAACATTAATCGACATTGAATTAAATAAATGAAATACAAAAATAAATGAAACTATGACTCACCATTCAACATGCTGTTCTGCTGTTGGAGCTGTAAAATAATTAAAAGAAAGTTGCATAAATTAGTTGATTGAATTTCAGCGAAATCAGGTTCTTCAATTATAGATATGTATTATTATTTTAAAATAAAAATAAACAAATAATTACTTCATAGTTTGACCATATTATTTAATAATATATAAATAATTAGTTATGCTTTTCTCTGTAAGAAATCATCAATTTAGTTTTACATTAATTTCTACTCATTAGTTTGTCAACAACTAAAACTAGTTTCTTGACTGATATTGTGCTGCGACTCGCCAGAGATAGTGTATGAGAGAGCAAAACTACTCGAGGACAACATGGGCAAGGACTTGGAGCTGGCCAGGGAAGGGGAAGGGGGAGGGGAAAGGGCGACGCCGCAACGCTTTTTAGCCGCACAACAAAATTTGATTTGTATTTCTGTGGTTTACCTTTGGCCCCGGCAATGCCAACTGGCAATGCCAACTCCAACTGGCAACTGGCGACTGGCAACCGACAAACGGCAGCGCCAAACGAGCGAGGAGGCAGCGCCGAAAATGGGGAAGGAGGCAAGAACGCGCTGTGTTGTGTCAGCAGTGTCAGTGGCACCTGGACTTGGTTTTGCCTGTCGTAGATTCTGAGGTTAAAATGTAAAATGCAGAGAATGGATTGTGCGGGTAACCGGAACAATTAAGGAATTTTCCCCAGCCGGAGCCGAGGAGTGTGGCACTTTGGAGGAGCACTACCAATTACAAATAGCACACAATGCCACGCCCAGAGCAGAGCACAGACTTGCTTTACCCCTCGTCATCGTCGTCGTCATCGTCTGACCAAAATGATTAAGTAGATTGCAATGACTAAATTTTGCGCAAGACGACAAGACGATGACGACCCAAGGAGCAGGAGCAGGAGCAGGAGCAGGAGCTGGAACCTTGTGCCTGGACAGGACATTGGCGTGTTGGCTTTTTGTTTCTTATGCCTTATGCATACGAAATGTGGCTTTAATTTTGCAGCTGTGTTTGTGCTTCTATATTTCATCGATACTCTCGCAGCCAACAACTTCTGCTGCCTGCTGCCTGCTCCCTGCTCGCTGTTCGTGTCCGGGCTCGTCTTTGGAACAGCTGTACGTGGCGACGTCTACCTCAACGACAACGTTGGCACGGAAATAATTGAAAATACGTGTTTGGGTTTTGCGGACAGCGGCATTTGCTTGACAAGCACTAAAACAACAACAGCAACAAGGAGCTCACTTAGTGACCAAAAACCAAGCGACTCGGCTACATTCTGTCGTCCTTGCCAACCTTACACATTTTGGCATTTGACAAATTTCGTTGGCTTTGCCGGCGCATAATAAATTTTCTATTTTTGTTGCTGCATTCAGTTCGCCATTAAATCAAAATGAGCCACAATTGAAATTCCCCCGCGTTATTAACCATTTTTTTAAATCAACTTTCAATAAATATCGTCTAATTTGCTGTTCATCGATTAGCATTTATCAGCTCGACCCTCCTGCAATTATGTGACGTACTAACTATACAGAAATCATTATTTTCTGTTACCAAATTTAAAAGATATAATTAAATTTACGTTACACATTACTTTTAACGGTTTTCACTGTATTACTCATTATGGAAATTAAGTTAAGATGAATGATTAAGATTTTCTATTATTTTAGTAAAATTGATTTTACAAGATTTTATCAGCTCGACCCTCCTGTAATTATGTGACGTACTAACTATACAGAAATCATTATTTTCTGTTACCAAATTTAAAAGATATCATTAAATTTACGTTACACATTATTTTTAACAGCTTTCACGGTATAACTCATTTTTTACTACCGATATCAGTACGACCCTCTAGATATCAATATTGCTATTAGCAAATTTAAAAATAATAATCAAATTTACGTTATGCGTTGGGTTTTACTTTATGACACTTTGTGTTTACTGTTTTCACACAGAGCAACATTTTATGGAAATTAAGTTAAGATGAATGATTGAGATTTTCTATTATTTTAGTAAAATTTATTTTACATTTTTATTGTTAAATATAAATGATACACTTCAGAACTATTATCATCGACAAGTATTTAAAATACCGAATCGCTCTTGATATGTTGCCTTTTCGACTGGTATTGCAGTATACAACAAAACCTTCTTGACCGCCTGCACAGAATGTCATAAAACAATCATTTGTCCAAACTGAACAACTTTTTCTATATTCACCTATGACGTTTACAAGGATCTCTTCGCACTGAATTTATTGGCTGCACTCTTGTTATTTGCACTAACAGTTTTCAAATTGGTCAGCACATTTTGCGCTTAAAGCAATCAGTTAATTAAATTTTCAATTTCAAGAGATATTCGTTTAAAGACCCAGCTCAAACTCTGGTCAGCCGAAGTCGAAGCTGATTTACGACAATTTTTAATTACCGCACTTGAAGTAGGCAAAACAAAAAAACCGAAGCTCTCGAAATGTGGTGAAAACTCTTTTGGGCGAAATTAGCTGGCTGAAAAAATCAATTAGCCGCACAAGACTAACTGGAAAAAAAAATTGGGAAAATGAAAATAAAATCAAAATAAACAATGCCCGGCTCGAGACGAAGACTGTGATGCCGATGGAGGGCTGAGGGCGTTGCTGTGCTTGGACAGGCCCACTCTTTAAATCAATAAATCATCTGCAAGCAAATTAGTCGCACTCGCAGCAAGAGAGATGGAGAGAGTGAGAGAGAGAGAGAGAGCGACCATTAGTCTTGCTTGGACACGGACAGCAGGCGAGATGGCTTAGCTTTTGGGCCAGGCTAAACCACGTGATTGGCTTTGGCCGAAAGAAGGAAACAGAAATCCATTATATTCATGCGCAACAAAAGCCAGAGTCGACTGAATGGCGAACGAACTTGCGACGGCGACGGCGACATAAAAAATTCATTAAAAGTAATAAACTAATTCCATTCGATCCTATTAAAAATCATTTTCGAATTAAGGATATTTGCATATCCTTAATAAAGTTTACCGGCTCTCGGACAAAGCGAGCGCGCACCCAAAGGCAAGTTGCCTCTGCTGCCTCTTTTGTGTGACATTTTACAGACAAGTGGATGAGCTAGCTCACAGCCCTCCCAACTCCACTCCACTACACTCCGCACTGAATGCCGACCCTCTCGGTAGAGCCACTCATTGCCCCGTTTGGTGGTTGATGGCTGCTGATGAGCTGCTGCCAAGCGTTTTGTGCAGGCAAAATCTTGTTTTTATTTGTTTGTTTACCGTCCGCAAAATGAACGGCAGTACAAAGAGGGAGGGGAGGGCTGGCCAGGCGGTAGTAGCTGAGTAGCTGGGAGTGGTTGTAGCTATGTACGTATTAAGGTCCTGTGCTCCTTTTGTAGAGATATTTAAATTTTATCGCCAGGCCGCCTGATTGCCAACAAAGCTGAAGCGAGGGAAGTGCGCGGGGGCAGCTGCCAGGACTCATCAATCAGCTGCAGACTAATTACATAATCTCCTCTTGATTATGTTGCCGCACTTTGTTGTCGTTGCCGTTGTCGTTGCCGTTGTCCTTGCTCATGTCCTTGTTCCTCCTCCACTTGTTGAGGCAAAAGCGGCCCCAAAAAACCAAAAACTTTCGCATGCCAAACAACAACAAAAGGCGGACTGACCACCCCCTGCCCCCCTCCATCTAGGGTACCCCCTGAGGTAGGAGGCCGCAACCTTCCGCATCAGCTTTCAGCGAGCGATCAAAACGGCGCCAACTTTCGAATATGTATGTTGAGTACTTTTATTGTTGTTCTTGGCGCTCATTAAACGAAGTGTGGCCAAAGCAGAAGAACAAGTGCAAAGAAGAAGCGGCAAAAGTGAAAGAAAAAGCTAGAAGGAGAAGAAACTTCGCTGTGACCTTGACACTGAAAAACTGAAAAGCTGAATACTAAAAGTACTAACTGCAAATGCGAACTTTGCGTACCACTAAACTTTAAGGCGTTACCTCCGTTAGCCCCCTTCAGCCTCGCGGCCCCCGTCGCCTTACCTGCCCCGCCCCCACACGCAGAACTTACTAAGTAACTTACTCGGTGCGACAGAGACAGCAACAAAAACTTTGCCTCAAACTTGGCAGTTTGTTGTTTGGCGAGAGCCGTAAAAGGGGCAGGATAAGAAAAAAAAAAATTAAACTTATGCCCAGTTTTAAGCAACAAATTTATACAAAATATTGCTAACGGTAAATGAAAAGTTATCTCTCCCTCTCTCGCTCTCTCTCAGTGTGAATGCGCCTATGTGAACTTTGAACTCGTGGCAGACAAAATCGCTAGGGGACGCAGCTACCCTTTAAATCGTGCGGAAGCGACAAACATTTTGATAAGTTTCATAACCAGCTGACGACATCTTTAAACATCGATTGATTGTCTTGAAAGTCACACAGCAAATGAATGAGAATTTAAATTTTAAATTTGATAGAATAGATGGAATATAGAGCTTAATTTTCATTTAATTCTAAATTTATAATTTATACTTATTACATTTTAAAATTTATATTTCATTATCATAATTTTATACTGTAATTTCTTCAATGTCTACTTGTACATCCTCGACTTTAAAATGAATAAAAATAAAATAAATAAAAATATTGGTATCATTAAATTCACCTTACTACAATATAATATAAAATTAATTATCAGTAAGTTCACTAATTTCAAACACAACTCATTGCTTTTAAAATCAAGGAACGTAATACTCGTAAATAGTTGAAAGTCTACATTCGGAAAGGATTTCAAATTTTCCAAATAGTTACAATTCTAAAATATCATTTTAATAAATAAAAAAAATTATTTGTTATTTTCATGGTGTCAATTTTGTACGGCAAATTCGGCGAAAAACACATATTTTTGATATTGAATTGCAAAAAAATTAAAGGCATATACATTTATTATGAAGTATTATTTTTTTTTGTAAATATAAAACATCAACGGCTGAAGCGAGATATAAATTTGCATGTTGTCGATCATGTATCGATCTTTTGCAATCATCAATCGCTGTTTCCTTAAGCTACAGCTAAAGGTTAAGCAGATTTTCAGAAAAACAACAATACAAAAAAAATGCCCAACAACTTAAGGAAAACAGACAAAAAGGGTTAAAGTTGTTGTTGTTGTGGTTGTTCGCATTGCTCTTTAGGGCCGGCTGCAAAGTTTGTTTCGAGACAAAGTTTCGTCTCGCCAAACAGTCGTCGTGCCTCCAACAACTTCGCCCCCCCCCCATCCACATTGAACAGCTGCTGACGCTGGCACTGATCAGCTGATTCTGCCCGGAGAAGCGAGGAGAGAGCTGCGGAGAGAGGGGCAACAAAACTTGGGCCACACTCGCTTCGCAGCATATTATTTTATAGGCCGTTCCGTCGCCAAAGTTCCAAACAACAACAACAACAACAACAATAAACTTTTGACAATACCTAATTGCAAACTTTTTGATATCGCGAATGGGCGTGGCAAAAAAAAAAAAAATATATAACACTGATGATGCTGTCGACGTCGACGGCGACGTCGCTGCTTTGGCCACTTTAAAGAGTTGCGTCGACTGCGGCCGCTTGGCCTATTTTTTTGTTGTTCTTCTTCTTTTTTCTCTATGGCTTAGACGCAACAACAACAACAACAACAACAACAAGAACAACAGCAGCGAATGATAACATTTAGTGCGTCGCAAAAGTTTGCAACACTTTTTTTTTTGTTTTTGAAACTTCTTCAGCGGCGACGGCGGCTTTTATAGACCTCAGAAGTTTTGTGTGTTTGTGTTTTTGAAAAGTTCCTCAATGTGTAGGGGGTGGGGGAGGCGAAGGGGAAGGAACTGCGTGCCCGGAGTTTTAACGTAAAAATCAATACACAAGTCCGTCGACTTTGAGCAAAGTGCGTGAGCCGCCGTCCCAAATGCAGTGCAACTTTAACTTGCCCTCACAACTTGCATAACTAAGTGCGCTCACGCTTGCCACGCTTGCCACACTTGCAACACACACATGTGATTACTCGAAAGTGGATGGTTTCGATGCGATTGCAACTTTGGCAGTTCAATAAGTGCTTGTGACACCTGCAACAACTGCACTATAAACACACCTTACAGGCATTACATAAATAAATTACCCACACCCACTTTAGACATAACAATATTATCATTTAGTTTGGGAGTATCAATTAATGAATTACTTAATGGTAGTGAGGTTCGCTTTATTTTATATAAATAACAATATTCAACCATCGCTGAATTTATATATATATTATTTGATTAAAAAATGACTGAGCAACTGCAGAGCTTAGTCTAAATATCGAATATTATCGTAAATGTCCTCGATAATTTTGCAAAAAGGGAGTAAAGGTTTTTCGGAGCCGATTACGAAGAGCAATATTCATTTAATATTTTTTTTTTTCAACTATTTTTATATTATTTTTTTTATTTAATATTAGTTTTATTTATCAACGATAGTTTCAATGCTATATTACGTATACGCTACTAACTTAAACAATAAACTGTGGTTAACCTAAGTACTAAGACTGAGTTTGTATATTTGAAAATGAAAGACAAGAGTAAACTAATTTAAATCGAGCAAATTATAGTTGAAAACTATAAGTAATATTAACTAATATGCAAAATTTGTAGAAATTCAATGCATTTCCAATTGATTAAATGACACACTCCCATAATACGAGTAGAAACTAAATCAAATGAAGTAAATCAAACTATAACTATAAATAATTTAAGTTAAAACCCAAAATTGTCATGTATAGTTAAATATAAACTTAAAATTTTTTATAAATGTTTTGAAAACAAAGTTTTTTGTTTAGTTATATTAAATGGAATTTAATATGCAAGCAACTTTCAATTAAAACGAAATATTCAGCAAAATGAAACAAAATAAAGTAAAAATTAAATAAAACTAATGTGAACTATGCAATAAACAAAAGTGAAGCAAAATGTCAATTGAAATGAAAAAGGCAAGAGAATAAAGGAGAAGCAATATGCAAAATGAAAAATGCAATTGAAAATAAACTTAAAATGAATAATACTCGTAGCATTAAATAGTAATAGAAAATAAAGCAAACTTAAATTGAAATTATTTATTCAGTCGACGGCATCAAAAGTATTTGTCTGCTGCTCGGTAATGTATTCAAATCCCATTGCGTCTGATCGATCAATCACTCGATTGCACTCACTCAATGCATTCACTCGCACTCGCATTCGCATTCACATTCACATTCGTATTCACGCATTCACATTCACGCATTCACATTCATATGCTGCGCCTAATGCTCGTCAAGTGTCGCGGTGCCGCAGCTTGGCCATAAAACAAAATGTGTCTAACGTCGACGCTAGATAATCGAGTGTGGCACGACGTCAACCCTGCTTGCCACAAATCCCCAGGAAGAGGCATGCCACCACTTAGCGGCTAAACTCGTCTCGCAGTCTGTGATTGTCAGCGACTCGCTCGCTCTCTGACTATAGCTTATATATCATTCATGTTGCGGCGCCGCAGTTTTCAATAAAAACCCCTGCTGAAAAGTCAACGCTGTAAAAAAGGATGACAAATGATCGTGCAAACATTTGGCAAATCCACGATTTCCATAATGAACACCGCACACACACACACACACACACAGGTGGCACACACACACACACACACACACTGAGAGAGGATGGAGAGCTGAGGCAGATAAATATTATGGCATAAAACACTTTGGACGAACGCCACTTGGCGCATTATTTCATGAGGTCGTTACCGGCGCCGCTTGCCACAAACGTATAAACAACAAAACAGTGGAATGAAGAGGAACAAGAGGGCGGGCGGGGGCGTGGCAGTGTAACAGTGTGGCAGCGTGGGTGTGCGTAAATAATGCCACCTGTGCTGCAGCTCGCCGGCAAAATTATGACTTCACTTACAAGAAAACATTAAAGTTTAACATTAAATGGCATGTCATTTGGGCCGGAACAGCTCAAGACACGACAGCAACAGCAACAGCAACAGCAACAGAGCTCAGCCAAGTTGACTAACGGCAAGCCACATGTCACTTGCCACATGCCACAAACACACACACACACACACACACACACACTCACACACCACATGCGAGTGTGGTTTACCTTTCTCCCTGTCTCTCTCTCTCTCTCTGTGTGTGTGTTTGTGCTTCCCATAGACATCATCAAATTTGCCTAAATTGCATTCACCGCGCCAACTTTCAACTTCGATTGGAAACTATTGCCCCACGCTGTGGCGAGTTGGAGTTGGGGGCAAGCAACTGTGAGTGTGTAACCCGCTTTTGGGTAAATATAATTATACTATCGTCTAATACTCGTGTGTTTGCCACAGCACATCAAAAGCTCGTCAGTTCTTTAGTTTACCTAAAATGAAATCATTTCCACGCTCGGCGTTGGACTGGGAAGACAGCTTAAAGTCAACTAAATTATTATTAATTGCCTAAAATAAAATACTAAAAAGTCACTTGACAGTACTGCAAATAATTCGAGAAGAATAATGTATTTTTACAGTCGAAAAATACTTGATAGTTTGTTAAAACTAAAACTAAGTCTATTCAAAAGTAACAATTAAAACGGAAAACAAATGTCAATATGATCACCAAACTATTATAAAAATTAATTCATTAAAAAAGGTTTTACATTATGATGTCCACGCCTAACTTTAACACAAAACAATTACAATTATCTGAAAAATGCAATTAAATTAACTAAACCAACTAATTAACTTTTTTTCGACTTTGTGTCTATTTCTAAATTATGCAACTAAATGAATTTACATAAAATATGTTCAGATATATTAAAATTGTAATAGTAGATATTTATAATTATTCATTGTATATTTCAGCTATTTATTGCAAATATATTTATTATCATTATTAATGTCATACGAAAAAAAACAAATTTTTATTCGAAGAAGCAATAGAAAATAAGACTCAAATTAGTTTTTCTTGCGACAGATATTTACACTTCGAATTATTTATTTATAGTCAAATATATTGAATATTAGTTTGCATTGGTATAGTTTATTATGAATATTCATCGTCATAATAAATCTTTATTATTATTATAGATGAATTATAGTCATAGGCATGAGAAACTATAGAATTATATTAAACTTAGCTTCACCTCTTCAGTTCAATAACCAAATAACTAATTGAATTTATAATTATTAATTGCATATTTATATAATATATTTAATATTACAATGAATTACTATTCATGAATAAGAAAAACGATTAGTACTTATAAATTATTCGATAAAATATTTACTTTTTTGCAAATAAACTATAGAAAATATGATTTAGATGCGCTTAACTTTGCAGAAGATTTGTTATGGTTCTGAAATCAGAGCGCAATCTGTGCAAATGGAAAACTTTGGATGCTCGACGCTATCTGCAGATGGATGGCACTTGGTGTCAGTTGTGCCAATTGTGAATTGTGAATTGTGAATGGTAAATGGTAAATGGTGTGGCATGCCCCTTGGTGGGGCAAACTAATTGTTAAATGCAAGGCAGACGCCATAAGGTCATAAATACAATAAGTTGGCCCGCGTCAAGAAATATATTTATACGCGAACAACAACTGTCTTCCCTGCCCCTCCCCCACCGCCTGCACAGCAAAACAATCAGGGGGGAGGGGCGGAAAGGGGAGAGAATCTTATGCTTGCGACATTGGCGCTCAGGCGAGGCGCTCATTAGGATAATTGCAGGCAATTAACTAAATTGCCGCCGCATTTGTCGCTTAGCCTCGACGTCGCGACACAGTTGCCACACACTGGGCGAGGGGGAGGGATATTGTCATGTGGGCTGACAGCATTAAAGGGGGAGTGAGGCAAGTGTTGGCTTACAGAAATTATGCTTCATAAATTGCGCTGCTTTCCAAGTATGCCAAAGAGAGACAAATCTGCACAGAGACAGAGACAGAGAGAGAGAAAGAGAGAGAGAGCTGCGCCTTTAGTGTGTTTTAATTAGCTGACGGATTTCGTTAGCGCTGCCCCATGTGGCACGTTCGTGGCCTTAGCCCGGCCGTGATTAGATGACCGCTGAATTGGTAATCAATGCCGCTACCTTGCCGCCCCCTCCCCCTCTTTGCCACTTGCAGCTTAATAAAAACGCTTCGTGCGGCGCTGCGTACGTGACACTGCCTCTTAAGAGTTTTCGCACACACTTTACAGCTGCCATACAGCACCTCCATCTCCATCCGGTTCCCCTTCACCTTCGCTCTGGCAACAGCAGCTTGAGCCTGGGCTTGAGCTTCAGCTGCCTCAGCTGGCCACGTGATGTGAACGTGTCTGGTAATAAAATCATTTCCGTGCTCTTTTGAAGTTGCTGCTGGTATTATTATCGGCTCACACAGCTGCCGTTCGATATAGCCGAAAAGCAACACTGGCAGAAAATGCCGCGAAATTACAACTAAGCATAGACTATGTGAGACCCTTCCAATGTTATCCAAGTAGACACACAACAATTCTAGCCTAAAACTTACTACTGCTTACTATAATATAAATGGTAATTTATAATAAGAAAAGTAATTTATTTATTTATTTTATTATTGAATACAAGACAAAATAATACGACAAAATATAAAAATAATAAAATATACGATACGATAAAATAATAAAAACACAAATGCAACTAATAAAAAATATATGATAGAAGACATATAACAAATAAAATTCAAGCTCAAAATATAATTTACTATAATACGATTTATACAAGATCAAATAATATAATACACAACAAGTAAGAAAGCTACAGTCGAGAGTGCTCGACCGTATGATACCCGCAACCCATTTCGAGAGAATACAAAAAGCTTAAATGATATTTTAACAAAAAATATACCACAGAATATACTCAAATTTGTTTTTTTTGTAAATACATATTTTTTTTTAAATCCATTAAATACCGACATGGTCACTCTGTCAACTAAAAAAACAAAGCGCGAGCAGCTGAAACTGAATTTTGCATATAAAATTGATTCTTTAATAACTTCCTTGTATTTCATTCGATCTCAACCAAATTCACAGGAGTCATTGAGAATATAATTATTATTATGCACACCATATTTCAATGCTCTAGGTCTATTATTACGGCTTTTACAGTTTTTGGGGGCGGAAAGGGGCGTGGCAAAAATCTAAAACAAACTTGATCTGCGTAAGACCTACACGAATACTGTCACCAAATTTGATATCTCTAGGTCATTCAAACACTTAAAACGTCCATATGCACTGGGCACAACAATTTTGATAAATAGTTTCACGAATAACTTTTGTTCTACTTATCCGATTTGTACCAAAATTACAGGGTATATTAAGAGTGTCAAGCGCAGATGGGTTACGATTAAACATCATTATACAAAGAACTTTTGGAGTTATACGCGATTTACATAAAAAAAATCTTGTCTTTTTCTAGATTAATGCTTATTGTGGGCGAAGGGGGCGTGGCATTCAACTTTTGAAATAAACTTGATCTGCGTAGGACCTATAGGAGTACTGTCCCAAAATTTGGTAGCTCTAGCTTTTATAGTCTCTGAGATCTAGGTGTTCATACAGACGGACAGACAGACAGACAGACAGACAGACAGACGGACAGACGGACATGGCTATATCGTCTCGGCTGTTGACGCTGATCAAGAATATATATACTTTATGGGGTCGGAGATGCCTCCTTCTGCCTGTTACATACATTTTCTGTTGGCACTAAGTCATAATACCCTTCTACCCTATGGGTAGCGGGTATAAAAATAATAATAATCTAGCAAGCATAATTTATCGCGTAAGGAACTAAATAAAAAGTGTGCTCTGGCATTTTCATTTCATTTTGTACTCATTTTTGTGTGTTTACAATTTATTTGCTATAACAAATTGAGCTCAAAATGCATGCCTCAAATCGGACCACTTTGACTGTTTCCCTTTCTGCACTAAAGCCAATGGTTGTTCTTGAAAATGAAATGGAACCACCGGCTGCTTTTGAGGAATGTGGTGCCATCGAAGTGCCAATCCAACCGGAGGACCAAGCACGTCTTGAAGTCGAGAGGATCGTTCAAGAGGCCTACAAGGAGTGCGAGTTAAAAAAAGAGTACGAGCATAAAAGAAGAAAATGCTGATGTTGTAAGTTGCCGAATTATTTAATTTATTTCAGCAATTGACAATATATACGCCTAACATTATTATTAGTCGGGCAAGTTTGGCAATAATTTGAAATTTTCAACACCGATTATTGACGCCAAACGTAAGTTAAACCAACACATTTCCCAATGCTCTAATTATGTGACAACATTTCTATTTCAGATATGAAATGTACCATAATTACAAAATAAAAGTATTTAAGAAGTACTATAAACAAATAAAAAAACTACGCAATCAAACTTGTAAATATTTGAACGATATATTTTATATTTTATATTTAAACAATTCAATTATTATATTTTACTACCCAAAATCAAATATTACGTCTTACTTAAATAATATTTTTATAGAGGCATTTATTTTTGCAACCTCTAGAATTGATTGAAATGAATTAATCATAAAATTAAAAAAAAAAACTTGACTAGTAAAAAATATGTACACATCAAGTTTTTGATTAATTATTGGCAATTAAAATAAATAATATTTTATTAAGAGGACTGCTGATGCCAATGGCATTTATAATTATAATCAATCAATCTGAATAATAAAATTATATATTTTAAAAGATAACTTCATATCGTAAAAATTGCTAATTATTATTATATTATTTGCAACTAAAGTAAACAGTAACTAAATCATTAACAATTGAATTGAATAATATTTTTGGAAGCGCTTTAATTTTGCAATTTACTTGGCTTCAATTTTGTGCAGTGTACGCGTCCGAATATGAGAAGCTCTGATCGCATTAAGCTGCAGCTTCGTGTTTGTGCTTCACTTGACTGTGGCTGTGGAATGCTAAATTAGTGCTGCAAACGGTTAGTGTGGCATTCAAGGAGCTGAGGGAGGAGCAGGAGGAGGGGCAGGAGGAGGGGCAGAGGGAGGCGTGTGGGCGTGTGGGAGAGGTAAGATGAAGAAGTGGAAAAGGTTTTACAGTCGGGGCAAATCGTTCAAATGGCAAAAACGTTTTGCCAGCTCCCGCTCCCAAAAAAGTTATGCAACACATACAACAATTTTTGCAGCTTAAACTGCAACAACAACAGCAACAACAGCAAGCGGAGCAAGAAGAAGCCGAAGGAGCTGCAGAACAACAACTGGCGAGCTGGCGAAAGCCAAAATGAAATCGATTTATCTGTTCTATTGGCGCTCCCCAACCAAACACACGCCCACACACACACGCACACACACACACACACACACGCATACAGAGACAACATACACACACACATGACCATTGAGTGGAAAAAAAATAGAGGAGAGGGAGCTGATGATGATGCTTATGTACCGAGCGTTGTACATAGAGGAGAAGAGCAGACGAACGAATCTCTCAGTGCGGTGGGTGGAGCCTACAAAATGGCCACCAACATGTGTGTTTGTGTGTCGCATATGTGTGCGTGTGCGTATGTGTGTGTGTGTGTGTGATGTGTCCAATCAGAAGCAAGTCGGAGTCACACACAGTGACAATGGCAACAACACCAGCAAAAATGATGGAAAAACGGAGCAAAAAAAATAAAAACCAAGCGAGCGAAGCGCAGAGATGGGGCACAAAAAAAAAAAAAAACGAGAGAAATGTGGGAGTGAGAGAGAAGTGGGGGGAGAAACCAAGAGAGAGAGAGAGAGAAATTCGGGGGGAGGGGGTCGCAGAGAGACAACTGCGTGGCATAAGAAAAGAAATGGAAAATGACTGAAGAGCTGAAGCCCAGTCAGCCAGAAATCAACAAAAGCCTCTCAAGAGGAAGACGGCGACAAATGAAAAGCAGCAAAGCAACATCAACAACAAAAACAACAGCAACAACAACAATAGCAAAAACAACTAGAACAACAGCAATGTTGAAAATAAAACAAAATGTTGGCAAAATTGTTGAAGCAGCCAGCAATAAAAGCATCGAGCATATGTATAGATAAAGCACACACACACATATGTATCTACACACATACACACACTCGTCGATTTAAAGGATTTTCCCTTAAGTAATTTATAATACAAAAAGTATTTTTAACATACTTTTCTCAGTTGTTGATCAAATATTTGTCTTACAATTGAAACCACTTAAGCTTCTTCTCTCGCATATCATAAATACACTCGCAACTTGCTGTAAACTTATCATATGCCAAATAGTTTCATCTTCCAATTAAAAGTCTTCACTTTAAAGCGGATTAAAGCAGAACTCCCCACGACAGTCAGTCAAGGCTTAAGGCTTTTAATTAGTGTCAACGCATTTTGAGACACATTTTCAGTAGTTTCCACATGTTTCCATTTATATTTCAGTTCGTTGTACGAACTTAGGCAACAACATTAGGCAACGAAAAGAATATTCACAAATTATGAAGATAAAATACTTCAAACTTGAAATAAATAAATTAAATAGATTTCAACTTGTATATCCCATATTCTGTACTTCAAACTCAATATACAAATAATTTAATTTAAATAGCAACAATGAATCAAATGCATTATTAATTCAATTTATTGCAGACAAAATGCAACTAGAGAAAAATAAACAAGACATTTTGTATGTATAAAAGAGTTTTCACAAATTATTTGGATACTCTAAATTAAATATTGAAATATAAAGTGTCAATTAATTTCACACTTCATAGAAATGAAAGAAATACCAATAATATTTATATATATATTATACAACGTCAACAATAAACGAGTAAGTCGAGAACTAAAGAAAGATTATACTTTAGAAAATTATTTAAATTTTTTACACACAAGTTGCAACTAAAATAGATGGCAATCATGTTTTTGCATAAATCGTGATATTAATAAATGATTGCAAAACTAAAACACAAAGTTTTCCAAAAACTATATTATATTCACATCAAGAAACTGCATTTTTTGTGTCAAAAACATCTGACAGTTTTATATTTTCAGCTAAAAACTCTGCGCATAAATATTGTAATACGAAATAAACCTATTGTGCAATTTGATTAGTTTGTCTTGACCTTCGCAATTTAAATTTGATTTTATCAACTTTACACCGATGTCGCATGCAGATTGAACTGACATTGAAATTTCTGCGAAAATCATCGGCTAATGGAAAAATAAGCGTACTTTCGCTGCAAATATAAAGTGAAAAAAAGATGTTAAAGTTTCCCTCATTCCAGGCCGGCAAAACTTTTCGTATTGCCAGCTGGCAAAGGTTAAAGGTTAAGTAGGTTTCAATATCAAGATGCAACAAAAATTCCGCAAATATTCCAACCAGAGGGAAGAGTGAAGAAATGGGAAAACAGAAGTGGAAATGACTGCGGCATATTACATCAAGAAAAGGAAATTAGTTGCAACTTTCAGCTGCATCAACGCAGCGACCCATTTACAGCCCCCAACCCCCCGCCCTCCAACTGCTACCCCCGCGCTTTTGCACCCTCTCTGTAGCCGGGGGATGGCCTCAGTACGCATCAGTACCAGCCGTTTAACACTAACTAAGCTGCTTATTTTGTGTTGTTGCTGGCGATTTTCTAATACAAAAGAAAATGCGTAGGAAAAACGAGGAAAAAATAATGTGCCGCAGGGTAGATAAAGTGGGCGGGGCGGAAGGCGGCTGAAACTCTTCAGGAATGGGAGGTGGAGTTTTGGTAAGTTAAGAAATCAAACAGCTGACATAAATAACATTTTAATTTAAATACGACAGGACAAACGGCAACAACAACAACAACAACAATAATAATAACAAAAGCAGCAGCACATTTTTTTGCCGTTAAGGTGAGCACAAGCCACGGCAACAACAACAGCAACAACAACAACAGCAACAAGCTGGAGAAATACATATTTAAAGAGCCGCCTCAACAACAAGCAAGAAGGACGAACACACGGCTGGAGATGCGAAAGGGGATGGGGACGGGACGGTGCGTTGGGGGGGGTTGGGAGGACAAGCGACCACGCAGCGAGAAAGCAAACAAAATTAAACAGCAACAACAATGAGATGAAAACACACAAAAAACACAAATACAAAAATAAAAAAGAAATTGAGATACCACAGGCAAAAAGTGGCGACACTCAAAATACCTCCTAAATAATTACAAATATTTTTAGATTAAAACAAATACGATTTCAGAAAAACGGAGCGAACAATACTTGCAATTAAATTTGTTTATGCCAAAACAAAAACAGAAAATAAAGAAATAGTATTTTAGTGTTCTGCAAAATTCGGAATAATAAAAACACATTTTATGTACAATAAAAAGAATTAAAGTTTTCAGAAAAACAATATGTATTTGAAATGAAAATGTTATAAAAAACAAAACAATTTGCTTTCGGATTGGACTAACAATAAACGCAATAATGAAATCAATAAATTCATACAAAGACACATTCATAAACAAGACACAATTTAAAAACCAAACAAATATTACAAAAAGGTTCAACTTTACAAATGACACTTCAAATAAAAACACCAATAACAATTATATTTCAAATAAATTAAATAATAATAAAATTAAAATAAAAAATAATTTTAAAATTGGGAAAAATTAAATAAACTGCATAATAAAATATACTCGAAAAATTCAGCAACATATAAAAGCAATAAAAAATTAAATGATATTTAAACAGACAAGAGTATGCATATGAAAAGAAATACAAAATACAACTAAAATGAATACACAAATGTGTAAACATATTTCGTAATTGGTTTTTGAATGCTGCATACCCCATTTGCGTGGCCCAAATGCCAGGGTATGAGAAACGAGCAACAGCAACAGCAGTGGGAAAGTAAATTTTATTTTAAAATAAATTTATCGCCTTATCCGTTGTCCACGGCAGCGCAGGAGTCGCCAGGACAGGACAAACGGGCCAGGACGAGACAACGACGCAAAGCAGGTGGAGAATGTGCGGGGGAGAAGGGGGGTGGGGTGGAGTGGAGAGAAAGACGCGCTAGAGTCAAAGTCAAGTTGTTGGTTTTGTTGCAGCGACCAATTGCAGGACATACAACAAAGCAGCCAACGGCAAATGCTGTGGCACAACACATGCGACGCGTCGCCCCTCGACCCCCTCCCCACCCCTCCCTTCAACCTGCCCCCCCACCCCCCACCCGACCCTGAAGAGCAACAACAGCTGGACAGCGGCAGCTGCTGTGTGTTTGTTGTGTGGCCCCAGCACGAGCGCTTCATTTGAACGAAATGAAATCATAATGAGATTTTTGCGTTCGTTTTTTGTCGCACAGCGCTCAATTGAGAGCGAGGCGGGGGAGGCGGAGGGGGAGGGGCTGGAGAACTCTGGCTATTGCCATGGCCTCGGCATAATGACAAAAATTCATAATTGGATAAAGATGCGAACGTGTTTGGGGTTTTTTTGGAGCGGCTTTAAAGCCATTGCATACTTTCAGGCGCCGCTGTTGAAGCCGGACAGACAATCGGACATATCACGTGAGACAGAGACAGAGACAGAGACGGACAGAGAGCGAAAGAGAGGGGCAGACATGTGTGTGTGTGTGTGTGTGTGCGGCTCATTTGTCAGTTCGTTCGCTTGGATAATTGTCCTGCGATAAACAAAATTAGCAGCAATTTACGCGACATTCGACACAGAGAGAGAGAGAGAGAGAAAACCTTCCCCCTTTTCCATTCATTGTCATTTATAGTGTCAGGATATTCATGCGTCACATGCTGCCCCCATCTGAGTGCGGCTTGCAACATTAGTTATAGTTTTGATGAGTGGCATTAATGAGTCGTCTCTGTGTCTACAACTGTCTGACGCTACACAAAACACAAACAGACACACATACAAATATATAACATACTGTATATATAATCGTACAGTGGTGTAGAATGCTATCTCGCTGCCTTTGTCTCTGACATTAATGACACCCACACATGGCAGGCAATTTGACAGGCAACATTCGCCAAATTAGTGCAAATCACAACTCGCTCTCGCTTTCACCAACCACCCCCCCTGCCCATTCCCCCCCTTCTCCCTTACACTTTCCCCCTCACCACTCCTGGCATTGTCTTGCCTTCCCTATTAAAGTCATGCGGCATTTTGATTTTTTTTTTTACTTATTTTTGGTGCTGTCGAAAGCCAACAAAAACTTTCGCTGTGACTTCTGGCAGCTGCTGACCAAGCAATGAGCCAGGGGCAGGGGGTTGGATCTGGCAGGGGGGGGGGAGGGTAACTGGCTTTCGATAACTATCGACAGCAGCAGCCGAAATAACAGGCAACAAGCCATGAGTTATTTATGGCTTTTAAGCGACAGTTACAGCAACAGCCAAAATCTTACAATTCGACTACCAAAGAAAAAAAAAACAAAAACAGCTGTCAGTGCTGCGACTTTTAGCCTTTTTAGCAGTCAATTGTAGCTGCTTTTCAACTGCAAGGACTAAAATAAGGGCCAGCAAATATAAGGTTTTTCTTTTTCATAAAAAACACATACATATGTTATATACAAACAAATTCGAATTAAATTAAATTGGAATACAATTTTTGAGCATGACTTTGTTTTTACCATTTTTGTAATACTATTTATATTTGTTTTTGATTATTGATATATGCAAAATTGCTAAAATATAAAAAATATAAAATATAGCTTCATTACTTTTTTTTCTTATTTTTGCATAAAAATATAAGTTTAATAGTTTATTATGATATTATACGTTTTATCATTCAATTAATTCAATAAGGCAAAAGAAAAGTTGTCTGTTATCTTAATAGAATTCGCATGAAGTTATGACAATATTATAATAAAAATATAATTATTTTTTAATCGTAGAAACAACAAAATTGTCTGGTAAAATTCACATGAAAGTAATAAAATACAGAAAGCGAATGTTAACAACAGTTTCTCTTCAAAATTTACGCACTTTCAGACTTCACGCTTTGCCTAGACGTTTTTTAGTCAATTCCAGATGTGGCAACACTGCTGCAAATGCCTCGTGCAGGTTGGCAGGCCCCCCGGGGTGTGGAGCAGCGCCAGAGATTGGAGGCTGGGACTGTCAACTCACATATGGAGATTTATTTGGCACAACACACACATATGCCCGAGAATGTTAAGCGCATTTGGAAGCATTTTTAATAGAGTCCGCGCTACAAGAATGTCTCGGTGGGTTAAGTGGATTTCTCAGAGTGTCTAAGTGTGAGTGTGTGTATTCCACAAGGGTGGCAAGGGGGAAGGGTCGTTTGGGTCCATTCTTGGCATGTCTCAAGCTGCCAATTGCCCTCGTTTGCCCTTCAACAAATTTGGCTTAAGGCAGCGATTGTAACTGACATAATCGAAGTGCCAGAGATCAGCAATCAAAATGGCAAAGAACGCAGTCGAAGGAGACGTTAGATAGAAGAGGAAGCAGACGCCAGCTTAAGTCCAGTTCGGTTGAAATTTCAGAGACCTCTTATACAACTACTATATTAACTTCTTGCTGACAACTTTATTTGCACTTGATTTATTTCACAAGAAATTGAACATGTCCAACTGATTGTCAGACCGAATAGTTTTGTTTTTTTTTTTTGTTTTTGTCGATACTCCTTGCGCGGAAGTCGCTTTAAAAATACCAGCATCATTTTTATGTAAAACTACATTTTTATTTCAAACTTTTTTTAGCTTGAATTGCAAATGTGATTTAATTATGTGAAATTATGGTAGCGCTTAATTAACGAGTTGACAGCTCTGAATGTGTAAATAAATAAGTGGAAACGCTCACGAAATCATAATCAAGTTGACAGCCTTTTTGCCAGTTGATACTTTTCAATCCAAATTTTGTTGTATCTTAAATTTGCTCAAGTATATATTTACATATTTAATATTTCTTGTACTGAGTCGAATATCAACTTACAGCCAAAACAGTTAAAGCTAATAAGCAATTTTCATACAACAATAATTTTAAAACAACAAAATCATACCCCAAAATTTTCTGAGAGCGTAATTTAAAAAAAAAAGCATTGATTTAGAATTGAGAATAAAGTAAATATACAATTGCGACTTAAATTAAAGACATATTCCCCAAATATGTACACTTTAAAGTACCTTCTGTAATTTTCAACAAAACGCTATTTTAATAAAAATTATTTTACTCTTCTGCAAGTGCAGCGAATGCAATAAATTGTTCTCGGCATCAGTTGCCCATTGTTTTCTTTTTTCAATTCATTTGAATTCGAAATTGCTCCTTGCTGCCAATTGCCAACGTTGCAATAACTTAATTTCCAACTTTAAGCAGTTCTTTACTTGTGTCACATAAAGTGCGAGCCAGGAGGCCAAGAGGGAGAGAGAAGGCGAGCTCATTTGCACATATGCGGCAGTCCCCCCCGCAAAACATCTGGCAACTCTCAAGCAGACAACAACACCGCAGAGTGCCAACTACATGCGTGCAATAAAAATGAAGAAGAACTAGACTGGCTGAGCGTGTGTGTGTGTGTGTGTGTGTGTGTGTGTGTGTTGATGTCTGTGTGTATTTTAGCTTAATTTTATTATAAAACACAGCGAGTGCTACCCAAGTGGCAACGCTGCGCTCCCGACGCTGATAAGCCGGCAACGTCTTGTGACTTTGACTTTAATGACTGGATTTATAGGTCCTTGGAGATAATCTTGGCCACCACGACACACACACACAGTCAACACACACACACAGTAAGTCAACGCTGCCGGCTGCTGTTTTGTTTACCAAGCGTTGACTGCTTTTGGGTGGTTTTTGTCTATACCCTCTGCGCCCCACTGATAATTAACGGCACAGAGAGTATTCCAACGTGTCCATCTGTCTGTCTGTCCGCCTGTATTATTTATTTACTTATTTATTATTTTTGTATTTATTTAAATCAATATTTATTAACTGATTTTACCATTTATTCAGATTTTTATTATTTTCAAGCATGACACAACTTTATTTGACTGACAGTTTCAATAGATATTTTGAATACGAATAAAATTCATTATTATAATTTTTTGAAAATAGTAAAATATAATATTAAATAAATGAATGAATAATAATTTCAAAATGTTTAGATACGAATTTGCTGTATGGCATCTACACTTTATAAACAAATTAAAAATATTATAGTTTCATATTTTTTTTAAATTTTAAATTTGTCATATGTTAAATAGACGGAACTTAACCCGCATCTTTACTAACTTTGCATTTTAATATACTACAGCTACAACTGGTTTGTGTCTTTGATAAGCACAGCTTGCAATGCGTTGGTTTGTGTCTTAACTTAATGAAGAAACATATATTTATTTATTATTTTAATAGGTTAGTGTAGAAATTTCGTAAATTCCCGACTCATTGGATGCAGTAAACTAGGTTGTGTAATAACTCCAGCCTCATATCCTTGGGCTGTACATTAATAATCTAGTCAGTGAGTAAATAGATAAGTAAAGCTTATAGTGCCTAACAAATTACTCATGAGCAGTGGCTAGCTGTTTGTCTGTCTGTCTTTAAATTTGCTATTTGAACTTCTACGAATTATAAGGCTGGAGAGCCTAACTAATTGCTTATAAGCTGATGAAGAGCAAATAAAATCGGTTCCACACATGAGAAATATTCAGAAATATTCAGAAGAAGTTAAGAGAATAATAATATATGCACACATATGTGAATCGATAAAATATTAAAATAACATTTTGGAATGAATTATTTTAATAAGCTAGCAGACTCAACTCGCAGTGAATTATGAAATTGTGAGCATCACAGGGTAACTAACAGTCGAGCACTTTGCAGTCGAGCGTACGCTGACTTCTTTGACTATATCTTTGGCGAGGGCTGCAGCTTGACGCCGAGTGGGTGGTTGGAGGAGTTGAAGGAGGATGGATGAATGTTGGACGCAAGCAGGAGGATACAACGTCCTCGTCGTCGCCGTCGTCGTTGTCGTTGTTACAGGGTAATTAACATCAAAGCCCGACAAAGCTCATAAAAAGACGCAGCGCGCTGGCGAGATAAAGAGAGCGAGAAAGGTGGAGAGGGAGAAAGGGAAAGGGAGAAAGGGAGAATGTGAGCTGGAGACACACATGGGACATGGCTACGTGTTGTAGTTTTTGAACAAAGAGGCGGGTCATCAAGTTGTCTGCCAAGTGGCAAGCACAAAACGTGAAATAATGTTGACAGCGCCAAAAAAGGATGCGCCAACACACACACAGGCACACAAAGAAACCAGCAGAGAGAGAGTGTGAAAGAGGGAGAGAGAAAATGTGTGTGTGAGAGAGAGAGAGCGAAGGAGTAGCACACAATGATGTGCAATGTGCACGCACATGTTTGAAGCAATTAAAATCAGATAAGTTATAGAAAATGGGCTGTCGTCGACATTTAGACATGCCGCTGTCAACTGACTGCGAGCTGCCACGCCCCCTCTACCAAATGCGCCCCCCTTTTTTGCTGCTGCTGCTGCTGTTCGACTTTATCCTTTTGTCTGTCGACGCTGTCTGCGTCGTCTTCCGTTACGTTTACGTTTGTCACGGCCTGCCATTGTCTCGCTCATGTCTGCTCCATGTTGCATGTGCCTCTTGCCACTTGCCACTTGCCACTTGCCACTAGCTGCTGTTGCTGCCTCTGCTGCTGCTGCTGCTGCTGCTTCCTGGCAGTCGCTTTGCGTAATGAATTTCAACGAGCAACGAATCGTCGTGACAGCCAAACGAGCAGCGGCAACTGCCACTTGCCTCTTGCCACATGCCACACACACACACACACATACACTCCAATAAGCATAGGTGTGAAATATTTTTGGGTTCAAATGACAACAACAATCGCGGCAGTCCGCAAAACAGCCAAAACAGGCATTCAACTGTTCTCCGCCCCTCTCAAACACCCCTCGCGTTGTCCATTGGCATCCGCGACATCTTCAGCTGATGTATTCATGGCCTTGACGTTAACGGAGTGACAAAATTCGCACCCTTCGCTCAAGTGTAAATGGCAAAAAACAACGCAACGCAACGCAAAAAAATAAATACACAAAAAAAAAACCCAGGAACAAAAAAATGTTTGCATAACGCACGCTGAATACGCTTTAAAGACAACTTCAGTGCAAAATAAACATGACTACAAGTAACGCATAATATTAAATAAGTAAATAAAGAAAAAGTATTTTTAATATTCATCTTAATTTCCATGACACCTACTATATGCTATAGTCAACCGATTCTGATGTGTGCAACAATTTAACTTTAAAGCTGTGTAAATTACTCGCATAGAAACAGTTGGACAGACGGAGAGACGGACAGAAAAGTTTCTCATTTTTAACATTTCTGTTAGCATTGTACAGAAATGTTAAATTCTTCACAGTCTTAACACAGTCTTTCCTTATTTACGATTCATTTTTAATTCAATTCAATTCATAAACTCCTCATTTAGGTCAAACTTATTATTATTTATTTCATGGTTAATTATAATATTGCAAGTAAACATCACTAAACTTACTAACAACAATAAAATATTAAGTTGAAAAGCAAATAAAATAAACAATAAGCATTAAATAATAATAATAATGTGGTAAACGTTAAAGTGACTGCCTCTGCGTTTATACCTCATAAGTTAGGGTATGTTGGAATCAGGCAGCGTCACGTTAAAATATTCGCACGCCTTGTTGCCACACAAAGGAGGTGTGACGCGTTGTCGCCGCATTGTGCACTCAAGACATTTGGACAGTTTCAAGTGCGAATACTTTGAATGCCAGTTCATAAGTCTTAAGTGGGAGCTGAATGGACGATTAAAAACAGCACATAACTACTAAGTAGGGTTTACTTCGCTGCATAACTAGGCAGCTTTTTAAAGTAAGTGTCAAAGTGACAGATTTCTTCCGACAGAGGAAGACAAATAAGGCGAATCATTTTTGTTGTTGTATGTGTGACGCCAATGAAAATATCTAAACGGAATGCCACATTGGATAAGTGATTATCGATTTGAAACATTTTTAACATCGAGAACATTCTTTAAGGCAGAGACTGTAAAAATTATAGTGTTTATAAAAAACATTAAAAATTAAGCAATTTTTATGCAGGGACTTTAACAACGTGAAAATTATATCATTAAAGACGTAAAAAACAGCTTGACGATTTGAATGATTTTGTTCAGTTATTATTTTCACTTTCTTTGTGAAACACATTGTATATATTTAATAATGCAAATCAAAATGGAATTCTGGCGATTTGTATCGATATCGTTGCTTCCGATGTTTTCGTTGATATCAATGTTCACGAATGCATCTATGTTTTGCGAAACACGTAAAGCTAATTTTAAAGAAAAATTATCTTTATTACATTTATTGAAAAAATAAATAATTTTTTAAAACCCAAACCCACTATCGATGTTTCATTTTGAAAGCATCGATCAAATTGCCATCGATATTTTTACGCAAACTTGCATCTCTATTGCTAAAACAAACTTTACCAAATTTGTTGTTGTTGACAGACAGAAATGGAAATATTTCAATGCTGACAAATATCACATATTGATTTAAGACTATCTCTATGCTTTTGCTCATCTCCTGTTCTCTCTTAGTTTCTCTTGGTCAACAGTAAACAATATTTTCGCAGAACAATCGTAATACGATGCCCGTCCATTTCTTATTGTAATAAAAAACAATGATGACTAATATAATATGTTATAATTATGTGATTGCCTTTGATTTATGCAAATATTAATAATAATAGAACAACATTGTTTTGCACATGTTTAGCACATTGTTCGTAAACTATTTGCGAATCGTTGGCAGGGAACGAGCGCATTCGATGCTTCTATTCACTTGGCCAAAAATATGCTGCTCTTCTGGCCGTACTTGCAACTGCTCCTCCATCTTGTCGGGCCTTTCAAAGTGATTCGACAACTCTTGATTATTCACATTGCTGCCTATTTGCAAGCTCATCAGCTCCTCGGCCAAAAGGCTCTTTCGAGAAAAAAAAAAAAGAATTGCAATTATAGAACTAACAATTGCAATACAAAGCATCGCTTTTACCTCCGGCAAATCGTTTAATATTTTGGTGCGTCGCAACTTAAAATATCCCTCCATAGGATGACAAGAAAAAACACAACTCGAACACAACGAAGTGAAAAAGAAACGAACTGATGTCAATAGACAAATTACAGACGTAATAAATAAGAAAGCCAACCCAGGGCTACACAAGCAAACAGGGCTGTAACAATCAACAGTCAACCGAACTGCCAACTTACTTACAAATAAAAAATCTTATTAGATCAGCTAGCTAAAAAATCTAAAGAAGTTGAGTTAATAGACGTTTTTTTCCCCCAGTTCTTTGCCTGCATTTGCAGCCTCCAATTGGACTGAGGGGGCATGCCACTTGTGGCACTTGATTGTTAGCGCCCTGTTGGGCAATCAACAGGGCGTGGCCAGCCAGCCATATGGCTTATTGTTGTGGCAGGCAAATGCCAGGCATTCGAATGCATTGGCCCATGAGCTCAGCTCGAGCTGAGTTGGAGCTGCACTTGACTTGCAAATGGCAAAAAGAGAGCCAAAGAAAAGGGGGATTCACAATGCACTGAGCAGCTGCGCCGCCCCCACTTTGCCAACTTTCGGCTGTTGATACCCGGTACAGCATAGCGTCGATGGGTATTGCAAATTAATGAACACTCAAAATATGTGTGACAGGCAGAGATCTCAAATTATTCAAGTTCGTTCATCAGTCTGTCTGTCCATCGCTTTAAGCAACCATTTTTGCTCCACTAAATTTGCTAACAATAATCTTATGGTTGCTGTGCAGCTTAAGCATCATATAAATTATCATAAAGTTAATCAAAAAAGAAGTGCAAAGGCATTTAATATTTCAAAATTTTGATTGTGTAAAATTGAACTTGCAGCACTTCATGAAAAATTTAAAGAGTTAAAATACTATATAAATTGCCTTCTTAAAATGAATTTGAAATTTACTTTTAATAAGCAAAGAGTTGCATTCTTCAACAGAGCGGGTATCCCACAGTCTATCACATTGAACACAAGCTTTTTTACTTGACGGTTTTGTGGCCGCGATGCGTTCAAATTACTGCGACTTTAATGTGCGTAGGCAGCAGCGAAAATTCACCGAATGGGTTGTACAAAGAGTGTAAAACAGAGCTACAGCGATTTACAACTAATTAGAAAGACGGTTTTTAAGCTAGTTAATACAAAAAATATTCTAATAAAATAATAAAACAAAAAAAAATATTTTTGTTTTTTATGAAATTTTTTCATTTTGTTCAATTCTATTTTTTCCCTACAAAGTCATAAATTGACATAACATTTGAACACAAAAACTATTGATATAAGCGTGAATTAAACGAAAAAATTGTGCAGGCCAATCTGACCTTTTGTTCTTTAACAAATAAATGTAAGTAAAAGACTTAACCTAAACTTACAAAAAAGTGAAAAATAGAAAAATATAGAAAATGTTTTGTATATTGCTTCTTAGTTGTCAATACATAGAATAATTTGTTGTATCGAAATGAGTCGGAAAGCTACCAAATAAAGCGTTATATTCAAAAATATAAACAAGTATGAAAAAAACAAGTATGCCAAAATTGGTAACAACAAAAATAAAATGGCAAATAGAAAGCTTTCTAACCAGTTGTCGATGTGGCCGTATGGATGTGCAATATCTCCATTCGATTTTATGCTAAATCGTGCTGAATAACTAAGTTTGACAGCAGCTCTTAACTAAACAGAGGCACACAGAGGAGTGTGCCTGCATGTTAGCAGCTGCCACAACCAATTAGCTGTATCGCACATGCATTGGCAGTGCTGTTAATGGTCTGCGTAATGGGTTAATTTTTGCCAGCGCAATTCGTTGACTCCCCACCAAAAAGTCTCCCACTCTCTGGCTTCTTGTTGGCTGTCAGATTGTGTCGCGACGTGCTCGCATCAGATGGATAGATAGACGGATATATAAACAGACAGACAGACAGACAGATGGGCAGGCGAGAAGGTGGTGGAGGCTTGACGACAACTTAATCACATCGTGTCCAATCAGCCGAGCTAATCTCCTTGCATAGATAGATGTTGGAATATTTTTATTATTATTACTACCACAATATTACGGGCGGCCTAAAGTGCAACAGTCTTTCTCTCTCTCTCTCTCTATGTATCAGTGTCTTTGTGCTGGACTTAAACACGCAACAGCTGCTGCATATCAATTTGTGGCATTTTGCCGTATCGTATCGTTGCCGTATCCCATTTCCACCACCACCACCACTACCGCAAAAAAAAAAACAAGTGTAGCAAACTTTTGGCCATGGCTTAGAGTCTAAGCCCGGCCCGGACATTGGCAATTTACATTTGGCATTCAACATCCGCCTCGCCCCATTCCCCCCCAGCTATCCTCTTTAACTGCCTTCAATATTCTGACATGCTCATCGACATTTTCTAGTGGCCAATTATCGCTTAAGCCGCTGCTGCGTTTTTATTTTTTTTTTTCGTGGGCGCCTTTTAAAGTTCGGCTGCTTTGGATTTTAGGGCTCGCTTACAAGAATTTCGTTTAAATTCCATTGACATTGCCATTGCCCGACCTCGTCCCCTCTCTATCAGCCCTTCAATACGCTAAAGCCAAACAAGTAATAAGCCAATCAACTGCGTCAACTCAACGCCAAAATGCCCTGTAAGTTACAGTCATATAAAGAAAACAAAACAAATAGTTGAAAATCAAATAAAATTCCTATCAAGTAAAATGTAAGGTAGAATTTTAAGCAAAACAAAAGCAATTAAATCACGAGTCAAGAAGTACTATGAGTAACAATATAGTAAACGAAGTGGCAAATAAACCGGCAAAACTAACTGCCAAAATAAAGACAAATACTGTGAGAAGTTCTTTTGCGCATGGAGAAGTAATGATAATGGAGAACTTGTGGTAACAATAAGTAAGTACAATAAATACAATACAAATATACCCAACAAATGATCCAATAAACTAGGAAAAAGGGAAAAGAACAGTGACAAAATAGGTAAACTACAATATTAACCAGAAAATACATAAATTACAAAATAGCAAAACAACCATCAAGTAAATCAAGAACAAGAGAAGTTTAGTAAAATACAAATATTGTTTGCAATTGAACCTGGAACAATAAGATCAGTACACTGAAAATATAGCAAAGACTAAAGAGAAAGTTAACTAGAAAACTGTTATAAAATTGTCAAACTCTATAAGTGTTCTCGATAATGATAATCGAAGCAGCATGCCGTGTGGGCGAATGTCATGTCCAGGGTATGCGCAGAGGCATAAAGGCTGGGAAAAAATATGCAGTAACCGCGAAATTGAAATTTGGCTTCGGCTGCGGGGGAGGGGGCGGCAAGCGGCTTCTTTGCATTGTTTGCGCCGCTTGTTCTGTTGTGCCTGGCAAAATGTTGTTGTAAACGGCCGGCTCACCACCTGATCCTAAGTAAATACACCCAGGCCAAGCTAGTGAGCCAACAAGCCAAAGGGACGACGAGGACAGACATGCATGTGGATATTTTTTATTATGCGTCGCGAGCCGCGTTTTTCTTTTTAATTAAATGAAACCAGTGGAATTGACCCAAAACGCTGAATAAATAAATGCCGAGTGGAATGGAGACGAGTCGCAGAAAAACAAAAAAAACGCGGGGGAATCCCGTATATTTTCTAAGCAGCTGCTTCCTTCAGCTTCTGCTTGTTTTTGTTAATAATTATTTCACTTTTTTCCCCCTTTTTTTTTGTCTTTGGGTTGCCGAGAAGGGAGGCAGGAGGAGGCAAGACACAAAAATTCAAAAGATGCCGCGCGGCGAGCCTTTTGTTTATTTTCAAAAATACAACAACAAAAAATCAGAGTAAAACAATAAAAATAACATTGCTCAACGGCGAGAATTTGTGTAAAAAACAATAAATATTTCACCTTCAATAAATCATTTTCATTCTCATTTAGCCGTTTGGGGGGAAAATTGGGTTCAGTCTCAGTGCCAAAGGGTTTGTCAATTGCAAGCAGGGAGGAACGGGGAAGTTTTGTTGGTTTGGGTTCGTTTCCCTTTTTTAAAGTGCAAAAGCCTGCATAATCTAAGCAAAATATATGTAAATAAATAAGACAACAGAAATGTATCTTTAAGGCATCCTTTAACTTGACCTTTTCATCTTTTCGCGCAACAATTTTCAAGCACGCGCTGTTTCCTTTAACGGTTTTCGTTTAATTTGAAAAGCAATTGGTCAGCTTTATTTCATTTGCTTTTAACTCAATTTTGAGTAAATTTAAAATTAATTACTTAAAAGTACTCGACTGAATGTTTTTCTTGAATTTTGTAATAGATAAATAATAAATAATTTGCAAGACTCCAATTTCCTAATAATAATCGTCATATTTCGATTCCTTTTAATTCAATTATAGTAAATTTAAAATTAAATATGTACTTAAAAGTACTCGACTCAATGTTTTTCTTAAATTTTGCAATAGATAAATAAATATTAAAAACTAATTTGTAAGACTTCAATTTCCTAATAAAAATCGTAATATTTTAATGGCAATACAAAGTACCTTAGCAGATTTGTTTTCTTTTATAAATTTGAGCAATTTAAAACTTAATTACTGAAAAGTACTCGATTAAATGTTTTTCCTTTTCGTAATATTTTAATTGCAATCCAGCATATATTCAATAAAAATCTAGCTAAACGAAATCATGCAAATACTAATAATATATCTCCCACTCAATCGCAGCTCTGCATCCAATTTATCGATGAATTATTGTGTATAGACTAAAATAAAGTATATATGAAAAATCCCCGTTTAATCGTTTCAGCTTTATCAATTTATTAATGTCCAACGACTAAAATGAATAATACAAATTGCTGACTAATAAACTATAGCCATCAATTGCTCACAAATTTCTGGGATGACCAACGTCATGTTGTGCAATGTTTTGGTTTTGGCTCTCTTTTGATAAATGGCCACTCAAGTGGATTAAAAGTGGCCGTAACTAAATAAATCTGCGGCCTCGACATGGACATTTGTCAAAAGTCGCCACACAGGGCGCCTCAATCGGGGGCAACGTGTGGGGCAGGCAAAAATGGTTTTGTCGCATATTAGTTGCAACTTGCAAAAAGTAAATATGTCAGGCAGGTACAAGTTACAAAAACGCAAATAAAAAAAAGGAAAAAGTCTAAATGAAAGTAATCACTTTCTCATTCTCTCTCTTTCGCTTCCTGTCTTCCTCTCTCTCTCTCTCTCTCT
Organism: Drosophila formosana; assembly: GCA_035045625.1. NCBI lineage: Eukaryota > Metazoa > Arthropoda > Insecta > Diptera > Drosophilidae > Drosophila > Drosophila formosana. The sequence continues at coordinate 1,072,436 of JAWNOW010000143.1, read as the reverse complement.
CAAGTGAAGTCAACTTCAAAGGCCACAGACGTTGCGCTTATTAGCTCGTCGGCATTTTTTGGATGCAAAGGCATTTTTTTAAGAGCGCTTGAGCCTTTGGATACTCTGTAATTTTGTGCGCAATGGGGATGTTTAACTACACACATTACTGCTAAGAAATAACATTCTTACTTGATTACAAGTGAATGCAATGTAATCTATAAACTGTAAGATTACAAAAATTAAATACGATTAATAAAACAATGTAAATGACTAATAATTATTCTCGTAATAACCCAATTCGCAGTAATTAAGGATATTTCATACCTTTTTTATTTCTTTAATAAAAACCATTTAATTTTAAAAATTAATTAATCCTAATTCGAAGTTATTGAATATATTTCATACTTTATTATTTTCTATCAACAAAAAAACTTTTCATTTTAAAAGTGTAATCCCTTGCGTTTAACTTTTTATCTCTAAAGAGTCTAAAATATCTAGATCTTAACCATTTATCAATCCTTATAAAAAATAAAAAACCTTTAGCGACTGCAATTTCTTTCGATGAAAATATCTCCACTATATGAAATTGACTATATCATAATTATAAACTAAAGTCTAGAGTACAAATTTCCTCAACAATCACAACCACTTACAGGGAATTTTTCAAGTCGCTCTTTTCTAAACGCAACAAGCTACTTATGTTATTTTTTCCGCTCAGTCTCAGTGCATAATTTTGTGTAATATTTTTTTTTTGTTCCTCCCAGCTGAGGTAACTTTCAAGTTTCGAAGCCAAACAAAGTGAATTTGTTATTTTCATTTTGATTATATTTAATTTTTCCGTGGTTTTGGTGGCTTCAATGAAATATTTGCTGCATGCAACTTTCATGCGCACATTCTTGGCGTGCTAATGAAATAAATAATTGCATTAAATGAAAACGATAGCAATTCTAATGAAAACTAGACCAAACAGAACCGGCCAAAAATATGCAAGCTAAAAACTAAACTCAACATCTCACAACTCATGTCGAAGTGAAGGCCGAAAAACGAGCTAACGATTATGACGATAATGTGCTGACTGTTTTGACCACTTTGACGACTGACAGTAAACACGTTAAGTGATCAGCATTTGGCCAAAGCCAAAGCATCTCAAGTGCGTTGTGTTAAATCAAAAAAAAAAAAAGAAAAAAATGCCACATCAGGCTTTGGGGCATGTAGCGCTAATTAACCAAAATTCGCAATTCGCAAATACATCGAAAGGGGCAAGACTTTTCGTCGCGTCTAAGCGCCAAAATAATTCGCGAGTCATTCGGCACAGTCTTAAAACCACTTGCTGCCATTTCGCACAGTGGAACTAAACATATTGCCAACACGATACAATCGATCAATACAAAACAATACAAGAAGCCTACATAAATAAAGGGGAAATAATTCAAAAATACTAAAGACGAGTACTTAAAAGTTGGTTGTGCATCATGGAGTTAAAGAAAATTCATTTTTAAGATACATATATTTATAAACAAATATATGCAGGGAAATTCTGAAAACAAAATAGTTTTATGAAACATTCTTTAAACGTGTAGGGGTAACGAAAATTACACTTTGAAAACGATTTATAAACAAAAACATTTCAAACTTTGAAAAAAGACTTTCTAAAAAAAATATCTAATTATTTTATATAATTTTAAGGCGAGTGCTCAAAAGATTATTTAAATGTGGACCGATTAATAAAAATATTTACAAAATAATAACTTTTCTCAAAGGACACGAATTACGAATCTTCTCAAATAAAGAATCCATTTAATAATCTAGCTAGTTAAACAAAATATTATACCTAAATTAAAATGGGTTTGCATTTCAGAAGACTGCCTAAAATTCCCATCACACACAAAATTGTTAAGTATATTCTCATAAATCCGAATCTATTAAATTGAAACAATAATAAACAAGTTACTAAAGTTAATAAACAAAACGTTACGAATAACGTTAACAAACATTCCAAACCGCATTCCTAGAATAAAATCAACACTCCCACAAAATTCTTTGTATTCTTTCTTTGGGAACAATCGGACTGAAAGCACAATTTAACATTTGTAATGAACCAAATAATTTAAACAAATAAAGCTGAAAAAATACCTGTTTTATCGGATACGCAAAAAAAAAAAACGTTAAACAAGTTTCATTAAAATTCGACTTAACTGTCATAGAAACAATAAGCGCAAACATTACTTTTTAAATACGAGTATTTCGACCTTTCTCCAACTTGAAGTTCCAGTTTATAAATTTCTTGCGTATATAAATTTAATCAAATAAATACGGTAAAATACGCAATATTTTATTATTAAAAATATATAAGAAAAATAAATATCAAAAATGTTTTTTTTTTTAATAAATGTTACGGAAATTAAAGTAAACAAAAACCGGAATGCTGCATTAATTTGTCATTACTCAATCGAAAATCTCAGAGCAGTGAATGTCAGCCCGAAATTTCAATGGTCACATTTGTAGGTAACTAATCCCACATTATGTAATGCCAACTAAATTTTATGATCGAATTTTTGCATAACAAAAGTTTAAATCCGTCCAAAGAATTCATTTTGCCATCTTCATCAATTTGTCAGTTTTTTAGTCATGGTGCCGAATGCGACCAAATCAAACTTAAATAGATATCGTTGTTAACAAAGTTAAAAAACAAAATCGAAGCATTATTAAAATGCAAACAAAAACGAATTTGAAATTAGTCGACAACGTATATAAATATATGTATGTAAACAAGTTCGCTTCAGAGCACAGTGACACAAGTTCACACAAACAAGGCACCAAAAGTCGCCTGCTAAAGGATTCAATAAAAAAATATGTGAATAATTCAAAACCTGCCAGAAGTCCTTATATGCAACTAACCTTGTAATTCCTGGTTAGAAATGATAATAAATAATACGTAATGTATATAATTTGCTAATGTTCCATATAGCGAAATGCTATGCCCTTCACCCGATTTTAAATATAACAGCAGTGTTAGTAGCTTACCGAAAGATCAGCTTCAGCTTTAGAAACATTTTGCCAGCAACTTTTGTATCTTGCTTGTTCCATGTTAAATTTTGTGTAGAAGTAATATTCAAAATTTGTACACTTTGAAAGAACATTAACTCACTTAAAAAAAAATTTAAAAAAAAAATCACATTTCAGCTTGTTTTGCACTTTGTAATTAGTTATTTTGTAATTTTAAATGTGCATTAAGACTTGCGCTCATTTTCTATTTTGAAATGCCTTTTAAAGCTTGTATTGCGCTCTTATTTTTTTCTCTTTTTACAAGCGCATTACAACTTTCAACATTGAATTTTATGAAGTTTTTTTGCTTCGTTTTTCGAATTTGGAAAGCGTAAAAAATTGGATTTTGAATTTTTAAAAGCTTTCGTTATGTTTTTGATTTAGTTTTCTATTATTTTGAAAGCACATTAAAGCTTTCGTTGTGCGTTTGATTTCGTTTTTATATTATGTAAAGCGCATTAAATATTTCGCTACCGCTTTTGATTTAGTTCTTCACTCCTAGCGTTAAATTGCTGCCCGGTTGTCAAACATCAATCAAAGCAGTGAATGTATAAGGTTAATACAGCTGTAGATGTCGAAGCAGCTGCTGCGTTCTTCAGCACTTTTGGCGAGAGTCGCAACCAGTGTGCTCGATGCTAATGTTGACACGATGTTGTAATCTTAAAACCGGCAACGCACCGCTTTAGCCAAATCAGTTTGATTCCAACACCTGACACAATATGACAACAATCACATCGCGGTTGCTGTGGCTGCTGCTGTTGCCGTTGCTGTGGCTCTTCGCCAGCCAAACGGAGGCACGCGTCTCGCCCAATCTGCGTGTGCAAATGCCCCATGGCGGCTGGCTGATTGGACGGCATCGCAGCACCCACAACGGCCGTCATATGCGGGCGTTTATGGGCGTGCCGTACGCCTTGCCGCCCGTCGATGAGCTGCGCTTCCAGCCGCCCGTGCCACAGCCTGGCTGGCAGGGCGACCGATTGGCGCTCAAGGATGCACCCATTTGCATGCAACGCGATCCCTTCCGGCGCGATATGCTGATCGAGGGCAGCGAGGATTGCCTGTACTTGAATGTGTACACACCAGATGTCCAGGTGGCCAGCAAACCGTTGCCAGTGATGGTTTGGTTTCATGGCGGCGGCTGGCAATGCGGCTCCGGCATCAGCAGCTTCTACGGCCCCGACTTTCTGCTCGATCACGACATTGTGCTCGTCTCGGCGAATTTTCGTCTGGGTCCGTTGGGTTTCCTCAGCACCGAAACGCTCGATTGTCCCGGCAACATGGGACTCAAGGATCAGCTGCAAGTGCTGCGCTGGATACGCGACAATATCGCCGCCTTCGGTGGCGATCCACAGCAAGTGACGCTGTTCGGCGAGAGCGCCGGCGGCGCCAGCGTCACCTATCACATGTTGTCGCCACAGTCGCGCGGTCTGCTGCATCGCGGCATCGCTCAGTCCGGCACCTACTACAATCCGTGGGCGCAGCCGGCGCACAAGGGCGTGGCAGCTGAGCGGGCCACAAAGCTGACGCAGCTGGTGAATTGCAGCGACGCTGGCGAGGATTGGACAGCAAAACTGCAATGTTTGCGAGGCAAACCCGCTGAGCAAATTGTCGCCACGCTCTACGACATGTTTGTAGGTTCCACAATGTAGCATTTTAAACAGGAATTTCATTGTAACTATTACTTCTCGACAGCTCTGGGACTTTGATCCCATGATACCGTTTCCGCCTGTTATTGAGCCGCAGCATGCGGACGCCTTCTTGACGCAACTGCCGCGTGAGGCGGCGGCGCCGCATGGCCAGCAGCTGCCACTGATGCTGGGCGTCACGTCGGAGGAGGGGCTGCTGAAGACGGCGGCGCTGCTCAATTTGCCGCAGCTGATGAGCGAGTTTAAAGCGCGTTTCGGGCAGCTGCTACCCGTGGTGCTTAACTACGATCATCACGAGCCGGAGACGCAACAACAGCTCACGCAGCGCATTGAGCAGTTCTACTTCCAGCAGGGTCACAACTACAACAAGGATAATCATCAGAATCTAACAGATGTAAGCGAAAGGATTTTGTAATTGTCATTGAGAATTTCAAATGTAATTTGCTTACAGCTCATTTCGGATGGCTGGTTTGTGGCCGGTGTGGATGAGTATCTGCGCATGCGTCTGGAACACGAGGCAGCCGAAACATTTGTTTATCTATTCGATCACAAAGGCGCCGCCAGTTTCTCGGAGATCTTCCAGGGCGAGCGCAACGAGTTCTATGGCGCCTGTCACGCCGAGGAGCTGCAGTATCTGTTTCCCATTGGGCGCGAGCTCTTTGTCAGCGCGGTGCCCACGCGACACGACCTCCAGCTGCGTCAACTGATGCTCCGCTTGTGGGTCAACTTCGCCAGCAGCGGGTGAGACTTTAAAACGTTCACTCGTCGTAACTGAAATCACAAATGTTACTTTTTCTTGAAGTGATCCGAATCCTCGGCCTGGCACTAGCAACTTACCCAGCTGGCTGCCCGCCACGTCGTATCCCGTGCCTTATGCCCGCCTCGGCACCAGGCTCGATCACGACGATGACGACGTCGATTTGATGCGCATGGAGACGGCGCTGCTGCAGACGCGTGTGGACTTCTGGCGGCAGCTGCAGCCGCATTTGCCGGCGCAGCAGCGGTCGCATCAGCACAGCGAGCTCTAGCTGCAGAAATTGCATGTCAAATAGTTGTTTCTCTTTTAAATACATTTATAGCACAAATTTTCACAAAGCTTCACTAAACGGTTAAAAAGCGCGAATTTAAAGCATTGCCAGATCAGACAAAACAGTTATAAAGCGGGAATGCAAAGCGTTGCCAACTAAGACAAAACAGATGGGCAGCCATCTGCAGTATATTACCAGCAGGCAAAATCATTACAAGTTATAGTATGTAAAATGTTTTTTTTTTTTGTTGTTGCTTTTAAATACATTTACACAACTCATTTTCACAAAAGTTCACCAAACTTTTAAAAAGTGCGCATGTACAGCGTTGCCAGCTCACGTAAAAGAGTTGTGCAGCCAATATATTTCTATATTCCATATTCACATACCTTTTTTATAGTTATAATTTTAAGGGGCCTTAACAAATTAATTTAACGAATTATTTGTATTTATATTTATTTGCAAATGCAATGCGTTGCCAGCTGCAGCCAAAGAGGTGGACAGCAGTGTGGCCGCAACATGTGCGCCTGCAGTATATACCAAGAGCCGTAAAACGGTCACGCAACAGTGCTGCCACATAACAGCGCAACACTCAGCTGGTTAGAGCGTGACAACAACAATAATGACTATCTAGTACACACACACATACATTCAACCTTGCAAACAGATGTGTGTGCGTGTGTGTGTGTATGTATTGTAAACAGCAGGCGGACTGTCTGGCAACTCTAACAACAAATTGTAGTTTCATTTTTTTTTTTCAAGTTGGCATCGACATCGCCATACGCATCATATATATTCTGGCAAAAATAAAAACAAACCTAGTAGTAGTATATTATATTAAATAGTTGCAACAACGTTTTTCGTGCATTATCGTTTTCTTTGGCTCGCTTACGCTCTGTGCAATCGCCGCAACTCTACCAACGTGGTGTTTTTCTTTATTTCGATCGTGTGCTTTCCCCCCGCCGCACTCCTAGCACCAACCAGCTGCAACAACGTCGCAATCCCCTCCAACAACAACAATAAATAAATAATAAAAAAAGCAGTTGAGCAACAATAAAAACAATGGCTGGCTCGGCGCTGCGTCGCCTGATGGCGGAATACAAACGTAAGTACAAAAGAGTCAGCACGACTCGCAGATACCCGTTTCACCCGCTAACCCGTTAACCCGCAAAGTCAGTGTGACCAGAGCAACGCAACCGGTGCAGCTGCACTTGATTGTGGCTCTTGTTTCGCCAATAACTCGATAACAGATTAAACGATCGTTATACATCTTTTAGAAACCATTCAGCTTCACCTTCTTGTGGTCTGAACCAAACTTCATAGCTCTCTTACGGTTGTTTGGGGATTTTGTATGAATTATGGCAACAAAAAGGGGGCGTGTCGCAACGCTTAAACAAACACAAGCTGCAGAATAGTTGTCACACCATAATCTCCAAATCTGTTAGCTATAGCTTTGATATTGGCTGAGTTAGAGCTGTTTAGAGAGGCGGTCAGACGGACAGACAGCTGTCATCAAATTGTGACTTTATGTTGTACCCTTTGAGCAGCGCACTTAATAATACATACATGTATGTATATCGAATGAAGCGTGAGAATGATGAAATGCGCGCCAGGTGGTCTAAAGTCCATAGTATACAATGTTTTTGTTCAATTGAAAATTGTAATTTTCTCAAACCAAGTGCAGCACTCATTATTTTTTATTTATAGCACATTCAACTTGAAAAATATGGGTTTTACACAAGTGAATTACCATTAAATAGGGACCCAAGATCAACCGTATTGAAAGAAATCTATTTTGGACAAGATTTCAATAAATATAAATTTAAATTTAAAGCTTTAATTTACCATTTTAATTTTTCAAAAGTAAATGTTGGCTTATAATGTATTTTTTATTTTTGTAGAGCTGACCATGGATCCACCAGAGGGCATTGCAGCTGGACCGATCAGTGAGGACAATTTCTTTGAATGGGAGGCGCTAATTGCGTGAGTATCAATTTGCCATCAATGCTGCCTCATCATCATTACTTTCTTGTTTAATATTAGTGTAGTATTTTGTTGAGTTTGATAAGAACCTTCCACACTATACAATTCTTTATCTCTACCGCTCTCTCTCGCACGTTTTACAGTGGACCGGAGGGCACTTGCTTTGAGGGCGGCGTGTTTCCCGCACGTCTTGTTTTTCCACCCGACTATCCACTGAGTCCACCAAAAATGAAATTCACTTGTGATATGTTTCATCCAAACATCTTTGCCGATGGCCGTGTCTGCATATCAATATTACATGCTCCCGGCGATGATCCCATGGGCTATGAACTCTCCGCGGAACGCTGGAGTCCCGTGCAGAGCGTCGAAAAGATTTTATTGAGTGTGGTCAGCATGTTAGCGGGTGAGTTCTTGACCTCAACAAATACTGTATACATTGGCTATATGGCATTTTTTTTATTATATTACAATTTCCGATCAAACGTGAATATATTTAGAACAAACATTTAAACAGATGTAGGGCAAGTTGAATATAATCAGTTATGCGAACATTTTATGTTCAAAATGATCAACAAATTTTAGTTAATCTCTTCTTTAGATCTAAAACATTAACCGATTTGTGTCGGATGAAAAGTGGTCAATTATTATAAAATAAACAGGCAATTAATTAGGCACACATTTTTGGAATTTTTAAGAAATAAAATTCTAACGGATTAAAGTTTCTTAATTATTTCAAAACATTCTAATATCGATCTAAAATACTAACTAGTCTTCAAGTGAATGTTATATATTTGTTAATAAATATGTAAATTCTGTCAACCCAAACATTTGAATGTCAACGTAGAGTATCACTTAAAAAGATTTCAATTATTCGAAAGTTTTGATATTTTATAGAATTATTATAGCACATATAGCCGATCTTCACTGTATGGAGACCCGAAGTTCATTGAATAATTCTCTTTTTAGAGCCGAACGATGAGAGCGGCGCTAATGTGGATGCAGCGATCATGTGGCGCGAGCGAAGGGAGGAATTCAACCGGATCGCACAGCGTTTGGTGCGCAAAACTCTCGGATTGCCAACATAAACACGACTGAAGCGACCTCCAACCGATCGATCCCCTCGTCCCCCCCTGCATTCCCTCCCGCCCCCCTCGTCAGCAAGAGAAAAACATCAACAGCAATACATAGAAAATAGCAAACAAGTGACAACATCACCAGGAACAGCAGCAGCAGCAGCAGCATCAGAGTAAAGAGAACAGATATCAAAATCAAACAGGAAAAGGATTAAACGGAAACGGAAATGGAAATGGAGAAGGAAGAGCAAGAGGACCGTATGTGTGCGTGTGTGTGTGTTAGTGGGGATGCTTGTGTGTGTGTGTGTGCGTGTGTTAATGTGCATTCAAAATTTAGGAAAAATTCGAAACGATCAAAATGAAGATTCCACAGATTTCTTTTGTTGTGCTATTTGTTTGACACATTTGTGAAAACTTAAGTTGTAATTGTTCCCCAATCCCTTGTTTTTTCTTTTTGTTTATTTGCTCGTTTTTAATTTGACTTGATGATCGTATATTTTTGTTTCTTTTGGATTTCAACGTCACGAAGACAACAATTATCAAATTGCAATTAGTTTATTTGTTTAGTAGCGGCGCCTGTGAGAAAAATCACAGCGCACATGTATGTGAATGTCGATCTTTTAATTTTAAGTTAAACAAGACAAAAAGATGAAAGTGAAAATTTATTATGATTATGAAAATGAAGTCCCGAGTTGCTGCTTGTGCCTAGCAAAAATAAACTATAAGTTGAATACAGCTAAGCGCGCCATCAGTGCAATACTCAAATTAATCACTTTTTTTCCACAAGCCAGATGGGTGGCAGGGTATTATAGGTGAGTGCAAAACGGCAACTAAATGCAAATGGAATTCATATATTCTTCAGACGTCTAAACTCGAACTTATTAGTAGTGGAATTAATTTTTTGTTCGTGTCTTCGATGAGCACTAAGTGAAGGACATGATTTTGTATGTGTTTCGCTTTTGGGACTACTTACATATATTTTATTTAAATATATCCAGAAGAGTGGTAGGGTATTACAAGAGAATGCCAAACGACAACTGAATAAATTGCAATTGAAGTTCATAAATTCTTCAGACGTCTAAAATCGGACTTATTAGTAGTGGAATTTATTTGGTTTGTGTCTCGGTTTTGGGACTACTTATATATAATATATTTTATTTAAATATATTACCATCCAGAAGAGTGGCAGGGTATTACAAGAGAATGCCAAACGACAACTGAATAAATTGCAAATGAAATTCATATTCTTCAGACGTCTAAACTCGGACTTATTAATAATGGAATCAATTTGGTGCATGTGTTCGATGAGCACAAGCTAAAGTGCATGATGTGGTTTGTGTCTCGCTTTTGGGACAAATTATATAATTTTTTAATTTATTGCTCAAACAAATAACATAAACTATGTTCAGCCTTAAAGCTTGGCGTTTGAACTCTGCGTTTTAGCTACTCAATGAGGAAATCGAATTCTTTTGCATATGTACACAGTGGAGAGCAAAAGTTACTTCACATGCAACAAATAAAACCTAAACGAATGATCTGAATGAAAAATATTTTTGGAATAGAATATGTACACATATGTATGTCATTAGTAAGAAATCGTCGTAAATAGTCAAATAATTTACAAGGGATAAAATAAAACTCCTTTTTGCAGCTGTCATTATTCGCACTGGTTTTTTCAGCAATAGACTATCGGATTTATATGCCATTTTTTATACATTTATTGAATTTAGAATTAAGTATCTACGTAACTTGTTGCTTCAAATTGAAGAAACTATCGCCACATACGAAAAGGAGCATTATTTTTCGGACTAAAAGTCGCTGTTCGACACAAACTATTACCGAAAAGTTGCAAGTTAAAAAAAAAATATGTTCTGTGACGAAAATAAACCCAGATCGTTCCGAAATAAATGTTGAAAGTCTATTGAAAAAACTGGACTATAAAAACCACATATTATCTGGTTGGACGAATCAAAGTTAATGCGTTTTTAGCATGAAGAAAGAAATATAGTGGCTTTAGGGTGGTCAGCCGCATCCCATCTAGACGATCTCTGTAGACGTGTCGGACTGGAGTGGAATCAAAAAACGAAAGGAGTCCTTGAGAACTTTGTTGAAAGCATGCTCAAAAGCCAATGGATCTTTGAACAAATTATTAATAAAGTATTCCAATTGGATTTTTAGGTTGAAAATTATAGCTATTCATTTTGTTTATTATATTAATTTTACCATTTACCTCTATTTGTTAACAATTAAATACATGCTCTAGAAAAAAAGGTTTTTTGTTATGCTCCCTGCACATGAAAAAGTTGAGTGTGAAATCACTTTTGCTTCCCACTGTGATGTGTTAAGTATTCACTATTCCTGCAGTTGATCATTGTAGCCTTTAGTTAGCTCATTTCATTTGTAAATTGATATATGTATATATAAATATAAATTGATATTGCTTGCTGGACTTAAATGCTTTTAATTTAAAATTGATTTAATTTCGAGATTATCTAATATAATGACAAAAAAAAAGGGGAAACATAAAAAACTTGGAAAAAGTATAGAAAAAAAGGACAAGCAAATTTGTTGTATTGAGTTTTTTTAATATAAATTATTACAACAACTTTGCGATGACTTCATCTTCGGTATTTTACCTGGCGTCGTAAGTCGCCATGAAAACTATAATTTTGAAAAGCTAAACTGCACTTTGTACGGTGTCACTTAATGTTTTTCGCATCGAAATGAGTCTTCGACAATTCACATAAACATAGCTAACGCGGCTTTCTGGTGGAGGTTTCATTACCGCAATGGCCATATGCTTTGTTTATGTCCGATTCACTCCGGCACATCTAGATTATTAAATCTAGCACGATTGATATTGGATGTCACAGTGTTTTTAGAAGATCACAATGAAAAACACATTTTATATAATCTGCCATCAATGATAAATTAAATCTAAGGACAGATTTTCGGACAGAGGTTAAACAATTAAAAAGCGGACAAACCCATACGCCTATGTGACATAATTGAAGATTAAAAACGGGGAAAACAGCATTTTGTAAACTGATAATTTGAAGTTCATGCATTTAGAAATAATATTTCATCTTCTATTTATTACAAACTAAATAAAGAAAATAATAAGATTCATCCCAAAACTTTTTATAGTCCTAGTCAAAATGAGGAAGATTGAGCTTAGTCAACAAAAAATAAGGGTACAAAATGTGTATAACTTACTTTTATTATCCACAGCTTTTCAAAATATATCAATAACAGTCTCCAACAATCGGTCCTTCAAAACGTTGAACATTTCTTGAGTCTGCCAAGGCTGATAACTTGATAAACGCTTGCGATATGGAGATAACATAATGCTGATGGTATTTTTCTTATCGGCAACTTCATTGATTCGTGATGTTGACCCTTTGAAAGTACATTGAAAAAAATGTGATTTATTTAGCGTTAAGTTTTTTTTTTTTTTTGCTTTTTCTTAGGGTCTCTAAATGGTTGTTGTCTTAAACATTAATTATACATATAATAAATTACATGCATCGCTATAGATTTACTTGATGTTTCCTTTTGTATTTTGCTCGTTAGATGTTTTCATACTCGTCAATTATTCATGTGGAGCTTTACGTTGCTATATATACAATCGATATAGATATAGTTAACTAAATTAATTTACACTTAACTTTTACAATTAGTTTCGATAAAAAGTAAACATAATTTTTTATGCCGCAGTGTTTTTTCATTTTCTTTTGAATCTGAATGTTTCATAATGTTTTGCGGATATTTGCAATCTTCCGGCAACAGCTCTCAGTGGACCGTGTTCCGACCATGATGATGATGATGATGATGATGATGATGCTGCTGCTGCTGCTGCTGCTGATGATGATGATGATGATTAACCGTGGCAGCTGCCGCAGCCGCGGCACGCCACCGTTATCCATTGCCGCCCACCAGCGCGGTGGCTGCCAATGTGGGCAGCCCAACAAAGGCGCCACCGCCGCCGCCTGGAGGCGTTGCCACCGCCGGTGGGGCGCCAGCTGTGGTGGCCGCCGTGGAGGAGCGCTTGAGCGCCTTGCGGATGATCGTCCAGTCCTCCATGATGTCCTCCTCGCGCAGCATATAGACGACATAGGGACCGGTGACGGTGACCGCCTTCTTGCGTCCCGGTCCACGCACTTTGCTCTGCCGCTTGTCGTTGCCCCAGTTGTCCCACGATATCTCCACATTGTGTCGATCCTCCTCCAGGCGTCGTATGCGCTCCATCAGATCCTCACGCAAATAATCCAGCGTCATTTGTTTCTCACTCTAAGTGGGGACACCGTTTAGACAGTCTATTGTTTTGTGCTGCTGTTTGAAACTCACCTCGAAGTGCTGGGAAGCCGCCTGCTCCTCGGACAGATATTTGTGCTCGATGTTTTGCAGCCGGAACTTTCGCAACACGTCCGCAACCTCGATGCGCGTCCGATAGACCTTGTCCAGCTCCTTCTGGGGCTGCAGGAACTCCTCGGAGCGGCCCGAGCGCACCTCCGCCAGCTGGCGATCGATTAGACTGATGCGCTCGTAGTAATATTGCTCTCGGAGCTGTCCAAATTGTCGCTCCAAGCTCGCTGCAAATATGAATTATCAACAGTATTTTGGGCGCCAAAAAAGCAGGTGTTGTTGTTGTTACCCAGATCTTCGATGTATTCGGCGCGCCGTCGCTCGATCTCGCTGGCGTCCATCTCGGAGGAATCGTCGCTGTCGCATTCGTTGGCCTCCTCCTCCTCTTCCTCCTCCTCCTCCTCGTCAGAAGTGTCGTGCGCTTGGCTGGAATTGGAGCGTTCCGTTTCCGCCCCAGAGACGTCGCCCTCGGCATCGCTTTCGCCATTTTTCACGGGCATCGAGAGTGCTCTGCTCTTCAGTTTGCTGTTTTTGTTTATATTGTGATTTTCAGCTGTGCGGTTGTCGCTGGCTGTGATGGTGAAAATTTGTGTTGCGGATCGGAGCTGCGAAGTTGTTTTTGTGCTGCAGCAGCTGCAAAAAGTGTTGGTTAACAGCGTAGAGTGCTGCCATGCAGTGCTGTACAAAAACAATTGTGTGCAATCGATAGTTTGCTTATCGATATGTTGTTGTTATCGAGTTGTGGTCACACTGTGCGTGCCGTGTAAACAGCTGACGTATGAGTGTGAGCAAGAGCAAAAACACAAATATTTAGTGTGCGTTAAATACGTGTTCGATACTGTACATCCAATATTGTGTGTAATTATGCAAACACCGACCGCCGACGATCTGCTGCAGTTTCGCGACTATAGCGCCAGCAACAATAGCGGCGCACCAGCGCAAATCAATGTGAACTCGCCAACGCATGCAACGAACGCCGCTCAGCAGCAACGTCAGCGCGGCGATCCCCTCGCCGATCTCATCTACGACATGAGCAGCTCTGCCCAGTCCATGGCTGGCAATGTCTCTGCTGCAACTGGCGGCGGCGGCGGCGGCGGCAGCGGCAGCGCTGAACAAGGCTCGCCGACAGATGGCGCTCGTCTGTCCTTTCTGACCATCGAGTATTATCAGCAGTTCTTCAATGTGGACACTTATATGGTGCTGGAACGGATCGCCAACTCGATGATACCGAAGCGCGCTGCCGCCAACTATTTGCGCATGACCATTGGCGAGAATCCCGATCTATATGGGCCATTCTGGATCACCGTAACGCTGGTAAAGCATCTTGGCCAAAATCCCTCTGTGTTTGCCCTAATGGATTTTGGTTTTGCAGATCTTCTCGATTGCGATAAGCGGCAATATTGCCAGCTACTTGCAGCAGGCCAACGATAGCTACCATTGGCATTACAATTTCCATCTGGTGTCCTACGCAGCCACCTGCATCTTCCTCTACGCCAACATCCTGCCCGCCATCCTTTGGGCCCTGTTCAAGTACAGTCTGAAGCCGGTGGATCAGGCCGACGCCATCGAAACGGACAGCGTGAGTTTCGTTGCCATCAATGCTCGCTTAGCGGCATATTTATCTCGCTTAACGGTCACACAAAAATGTTTCACTTAGCAGCATAATTATCTCCTAATGGTCTCAGCTAAATAATTTGTTTCATTCCCTTCACCATCTCGCCTAACGGCCAAACTATATTTTTATATCGTTTAACAGTTCCGAAGTCTTGTTGCTTAGCGGCATATTTATTTATTACTGAAAAATGCAGTTGTGCCTTAGCAGTATAATTATCGTATTTTCGTATACTAAAAAAAGACAAATGCTGTACTTTCGCATTACTTAATTTAATTTTCCCTAAGGGGCATTTTTATCTCGCTTAACTGTTACTCGAAAAATGCTGTTGTCTCGCTTAACGGCAAGTTTGTCGTTCTAATCGGTGACATTTAAAATACAGAAAAGTAAATTATGGATTTGCGCTAAGAGGCATTATTAACTTGTTTAATTGTAGCTCTTAAAAATGTTATAAAAATTTAACACATTTAACGGTCACAACAAAATATTAATTTTGAGAGTAAAAAATGCTGTTGTCTTGCTAGCTTAACGGTCAGGCTAAAAAATAGATATAGCGAGACCCAATGAAATTAACGTATTCTATTTATTTCGCTTTACGGTCACAGAAAAAGACTATAGGCAGTTACGGCTGTTTATACCAGCTACCCATAGGGTAGAAGGGTATTTTAACGTAGTGCCAACAGAAAAATGTACTTAACAGGCAGAAGGAGGCATCTCCGACACCATAAATATATATATTCTTAATCAGCGTCAATAGCCAAGACGATATAGCCATGTCCATCTGTCCGTCTGTCTGTATAAACACCTAGATCTCAGAGACTATAAGAGCAAGAGACAAATTTGGAGTAATCGTATATATCCTATGCAGATCAAGTTTGCTTCACGCGATTTTCCGCCGCCTCAAATCGAAACTAGAAATACGAGTTTTGATACACACAATAATATCTAAAGTCGAAATGATTCTGATCGGACGAAAAACATAGAAGGTATTCGAGAAAGAATTGCAACTGAATGTGTTTGGTATATACGTTATAATATAGTTGGATATATTTTCTTTACACGCGCCAAAGAGTTTTGCAGTCTCCTTAAGCGGTTAGCGAGTATCTCACAGTCGAGCAGCTTTCATACGGCACATCAATCTCACCATTGCCTTCTCTTTCTTTTCCATGTATACTCCGGACTGCAGGCGAGTTACACGCCCACGCTGCTGTCGCTGATGTGCATCTACGGCTACAGCCTGGCCATCTATATACCCGTCTCCATACTCTGGGTGATCAATGTGAGTGTTCGCTGTGATTGATTTCTGCCAGACTGAAATTGATGTTGTTGCCTTGCAGATTTCGTTGCTACAGTGGCTGCTGGTTATAACGGCCGCCATGTTGTCGGGCACAGTGTTGATTGCGGTGTTGACGCCCGCCCTGCGCAATTCCCAGTATTCGCTGTTCCTCATCGTGGGCATACTGAGTGCCCATGTTGTGCTCGCCGCCGGATTCCTGCTTTACTTCTTCCACAGTCCACCGGACGGCGAGCTCAAGAAGTTGCCGCTTCTCGCGCCCCAGATCCCGGAGGCTAACAACTTGCCGGTCGTCGGCGATTTGCCGCACGCAAATCAAACCGGCTAAATGGGCCTTCATTCCACGCTTCAACTTTCAATATCCATATATATATATATATATCTGTTGTACATTAAGTTCCCGTATTTCCTTTTTTTTCTGTTTTTCCCCGCCCCTTTCTATGGCCAATTTGTTGGCCGGACATCTATATAGACATATAAATATAAAATATTCAACTACATGAATGCGTATATAAATAAATTTTTAAT
Organism: Drosophila formosana; assembly: GCA_035045625.1. Taxonomy (NCBI): domain Eukaryota; kingdom Metazoa; phylum Arthropoda; class Insecta; order Diptera; family Drosophilidae; genus Drosophila; species Drosophila formosana. Next base: position 1,055,883 of record JAWNOW010000143.1, on the reverse strand, counting down.
TGTTAGTCTACAAATGCGTTTGTTAAACACTTTTAATGGCGGCATATGGAGGGCCTTGAAGTGCTGATAATACACAACAGATTTGCCAACCATTTTTCATTAATGTTCTTGAGAAATATGCAAATACATATTCGATATTACGCGTAAGTTATATTCAAGAAGAGAAAGATTGGATCACCTCCACTGTTAATATAAATGTAAACAGATTTACAGGTTTGTCAATATCTGTTTACAAAATTCATTATTCAAGACTTTTATTAAAAGCTATTTTTCAAATAGATGCAGTAATATATATCCTTTAATAAGGTAGTTATTTAAAGAAAATTAAAGTTACTTTTATGGATAATAATAAATTCTTAATTGTTAGATTAAAGTGCTGATAATACACAATAGATTTGAGAATAATTTTTTCGCAGGGTTCTATAGAACAATGAGGTACATACATATATTCAAGAGGGTATAAAATAAACCTTAAAATAATAAATGATAAAATCTACTTTTAATACTTTATTGTAAACAGCTTTACAGATTTTACAATATTTGTTTACAAAATCGTATATTCATAGTTTTTATTTAAAGCTCTTTTCAAAAAATTGCTGTTATAAACATACATATATCTTTTTGGATCTTATTTATTTAAAGTAAATGTGGGATAAAGTATTACGATTTCGGCAAAATTGTTTTATATGAATATATCTTTTTGGATCTTATTTATTTAGAGTAAATGTGGGATAAAGTATTACGATCTCGACAGAATTGTTTTATAATGCAAAGATTGAAGTTTCTTTTTAACTGATTAGCAAAATTAACATTATCTGCAAACAGTAATAATTTCTTCTAATCGCAAATTACAAACGATTTGACAAAAGACACAACTGCGGCAAGTTTCAAAAAAATAACTAAATAGTTAGTTAAAGCAACTTGTTACTTACCTCAGAACAATGAAACCCTTTCGCATAGCTGAAAGTAAAAAGCATATACACGAAGTTGGTTAAACTGATAGAGATGGATTCAATTGAGATTTCTTGAAGGGCCGTAAGTAAATAATGCTTTGGATGAGAGGCTTTAAGCTAAGTATATGTAAATATTTGAATCTATATGCGCCGCATTTCGTCAGCAGGTTGGCGAGAGTTTGCCCGATTGTTGTTGTCGTTTAGAGCATCACTAATTTCCTAATGGCGATGCCCGCACGTGCACACACACACACACACAGACGCACACACACACACACACACACACACAGACGCACACATTCGAATACAAGGATATTTGTGCATAGATCCATATGGAGAGCATCCCCTGGCGATGTTGGGGGTGGTTCATTTGCTTGGGTTGCGCTAGCATTCGACTGCTCTGGCAAAGCTATAGCTCGACTTCTACACACACACACTCACACACACACACACACACACACACACACACACACACACACACACACACATAGAACAAACACGTATACACAGGAGAGAGAGAGAGAGGGAGCAGAGGTAGAGAAAACACGCTCAAGCAGCGCTTTTTTGGGCAGTCGATTGTAGTTGTTGGCGTTCCCTCAACGTCCCCAATTCCCCATTTCTTCATTCCTCCAATCCTCCATCCCCCATCTTGCATCCTCCATTTCTCTGTAGTATTCCATCCTTCATTCCGGTTTGCTTTTGCTGTTGTTGAAATGTGCTTTGGTGAATTTTATTCGCTTGGTTTATTTATTCCAGCAATGTGCAAATTATTTCTATGGGGGGCACAAAACGTCTATTTAAACAGGGTGAGACTCGCGTCAACCCAACAACAACAACCGATTGCATCGAAATTCTATTCAAATCTATGCCTAAAATACATATGTTTCAAGTTCGACCAACTCGACGAGCAGTTACCCTAAGTTGCCTTCTTGGTTTCCTATTTCCTCCAGAAATCATTGAAATGCATTCAAAATCATGAACCTTAATCAAGGTATATTATGATTTTTAAGTATATTTTTCATCAACGATGATCATAATTTAGAAACATTATTGTAATATATTTGATTTTATATATTTTGAATTTAAAAACGAATTTATTTTTTCATTAATCATTTCATTTTCCATATCATATATTTCATGTAATATGTGTGTGATATTTTTAAATAATATATGTTTATATATATAACGAATTTTGATCACACAACCTAATCCGTCTCGGGCCTAATTTCAACTAACTAATTTCTCTCTCTTATGTATTGCTCTGGATATCCTATTTGTCAAGATTCAATGTAAATATATAGTTTGTATTATTAAATATTATATGACTAAATATTAATATAAGCTGCTTTAAATTTCATATTGTATTTTTTATTTTAAATATTTATTTATCCGTACAATCCCTTCTTCAACGTTATTATAAAATTATATATTTCTCAATGTTTGCTTTAGTTTCTTATTTAAATATTCAAATTTGGTTTAAATATATTTAATGCTAATTAAAATTAAATCAAATTGAAAAATAGAAAAACTATTGTTCTCCAAAAATAAAAAAAAACCTTTTTATCAAGTCTAATTTTTCGAATATAATATTCTTCAAATATTACCGAAGTCTTGCAAATGACTGCAACGCAAAAAGTCGCCCTGTATTTTGATGGCATTTGGAAGTTTAGAGTGTCCACCTGTGTGCCAGCTGCAGCTACAGTGCAGACTCGCTATGAGCAACTGCTTTGCGTTCAATTAATGCACAAAAATTTAAGAATATTGATTTTATTTCTGCATTTAAGTTGCAATAAAAATGCAATTCAATTTGAGGTGTTTTTACGGCCCACCGAATCTTTTTTTAATATTATGTAGATACTTTATGTATGTGTGTGCACATACATGGTTGATCACGACACACACACACACACACAGACACACGCATGTAAAAAGAGGGAAAATTTCTCAATTTCAAATGCAAATATTCCAGCAACGAATCGTTAGATTTGTCGTTTTAATGCCCTGTACTTGTTGAGCATGCTTCAGAGAGCGGGTATTATCGAATATAGTTGTAAATCAAATATATGCAGATGTAGATATATATTTATTCATTCATAAACTATGCAAATAATAATTGCTTGGTAAAAATATTGAAATTAAATCGTTTACAGGGTAAATAAAATATATGCAGATGTAGATATATATTTATTCATTCATAAACTATGCAAATAATAATTGCTTTGTAAAAATATTGAAATTAAATCGTTTACAGGGTATGCGCCAGTCGAGCAGCTGCAAGCAAATTATGTTTTTTTTTTTCGCCTTGCTTCTTTGCTATTTGCCGTTAGGTTCGTGTGCGAGCGAGACAGCAGCTGCCTTTGTTGCATTCTATCTGCGCTCCTCGCGCTTCAATCGTGTAAGTGTGAATGTGTGCGTGTGTGTGTGTGTGTGTGCGTGTGTGTGCGTGTGTGTGCGTGTGTGTGTGATGCATTTACATGCAGACATTCATGCGTGAAAATGATGTGACTTTGTATGCGGGTTTCGGAATGCTGCATAGCTTGGATTACGGGGCGTATACGTAATGTCAGCAACAGCAGCAGAAGCAGCAGAAGCAGCTGCGAATTGTAATTGAAACTCGAATTTCGCATTTTCTTTCGCATGCATTTCAATTAAAATCGATAAATAAATATTAAACAGCGCAAATATGCTTAACAAATATGCAAATTCAACTACGTGCATTTACTTTAGCGAAACATTTTACCTCGATGATTGTCTGATTGATTGACTGACTGTTATGCTGATGTAGTAATTGTTAGAGCATGTGACTGATTGTTTTGCTTGGTCAGTGAATTAATTTCGTAATTACTTGTGGATCTCAAAGAGATCAAATGAAGCCCAATTGAATATCTGCAGTTCATTTAAAAGTAGCGTTTTATATTATATAAACAAATATATATTAGAATTATTTTCGACGATTGATTGACAACACTTTAGCATGACTGGATAATTGATTGACAGATTGGGGAACAGATGCTCTGACTGATTTATTGATTATATGTATATATTATTTTAGTGAAAGTCAAGCATTAAATAAGCAATTAAAGCATTTCAGTAATTGTGATTGATTGATAATGTCTGAGTGTCAATCAGCAGCTCACTTAACAAATTGATTGATCCATTGATTGATTAACTGATCAATAATTTACTAGCTAAACCATGCAAAATTGTTTGGCATTAACGTTTGTATTAGGAAATATTTAATCAAATAAGATTTAGAGGGACTTCAAATAAATTATATTATGGTATAAGTATACATAAAAATTTGATTAATGGAGTAAAATACATACATATATAGATAAGAGCGAAAATGAAATATATAAAATTAATATATTAGTATATTAGTACAGCAAGAACAAATCCACATTATAAGATTCACAGATATTGCGATTTTTGTAAATAAATTATATTATACTTTTTATAAATATGATGCTGTTTTTTGCTGCTTAGAATTTAATTAAATGTTATTAACTTAGAGAATGCATAATTAATAAATAAAATTATAAGCAAATAAATAAAAATTAAATTGTTTAAAAACATGTTTGCTTCTTATGTAATCAGCAAAAATAATTTGGCGCAGATCAGCTATCAGATAATAACATATTGTATTAGTAAAGCATGAACAAAACCGAATATTAAAGATTTAAAGAGATTTCGATTTTTGAAACAAAATCTTCTAATGAAATTATATTTTATTTTTAATAAGTATTTTTTCCTGTAACTTAAATTGTATTAACTAATAGAGTGAATAATTTAAAAATACATGTAGAATAGAGTAAATACAAATTAAATTGTTTGCCTCTCATGTAATCAGCAAAAATAATTTGGCGCGGATCAGCTATGATAACAAATTATTGTGCTGTGGCTAAAAAAGCGGGCTAAAAACGCAGACAAAGCCGGCTTATACCGCAAATATGTTGTATATATGTATATATGCATGTGTGTGTGTGTGTGTGTGTGTGTGTGTAGACAAATATGTAAATAAAATAAATGCGTATGCGCATATGTATTTGTATTTGCATATGAGAATTTCAATAAAGCCGCCACAGCCGCTGGCCATGTTGATTATTTTCCAACTGATTAGCATGCGTTTGGGGAGCAACCCGATGGAGGGGGAAAGGCAGGGGGGAAGGTTGAAGCATTTCCCATCCCTGGCACTGCCCTGGCCCTGCCCTGCCCTGGCCCTGCCCTGGCACATTAATGGCACTCAGCGTTGTCGTTGCGGAAACGGAAGTCACTCGACAGCTGCTTTGAGTTTTGTTCCCTCATTTCGCAGTCTCGCTTTTATTTGCATTATTTTTTCGTTTTTTTGTTTTTTGTGTTTTTTTTTTTTTTGGGAAATTAGCCGATGTGCAGCGACTTGTGAGACTTGTTTTGGCATCGGCACTTAAAGCAATTAGTCGGTCATATGTGTGCATAACCCTTTGAGCCACCCTCGTTATGCATTTGAAGCGTTAAAATGCCACTTCAGCGCTGCCAACTGCCAACTGCCAACTGCAAATTGGAAACTGAGGAATGCTCGCTTGTGGTTTTTGCGGTCTCTTCGCTGACGGACCTTGAGCCCCGGTTTAATTAAGCCAAACTGCATTCGCTGTTGGCCAATTGCGAGCAGCGTTAAAGCCCACTTCATTTGCCATCAGTTTGCGCCATTTTATTGAGTGGATTCCTCTAGTTTATTCCACATCATCGATTAGACTCATTATTCATTCATTACTATTCACAGATATTCACAGTTAGACAATTACATATTTCCGTACGTTTTGTTTGCATTCTGACAAATTTCGAATTTACAATTGCTGCAGTTATTAATTCATTATTTAAGCACAGTTTGTTGTTGCAAAACAAACTTTTATATTGACAGAATTCAATTTTCATATATTTTTTTCATTTCAATTTTGATTTCTGTATGCTGTAGAGAAATTGTTTGCTGTATGTACATACATATATCTATAAATTCATTCCCTCTATGCACTTGAATAAAATTACAAAAATTGAATGAATTTGCAAATATTCATTTCAATTCAATTCAGTTTTTAGTTGGGAATTCTTTGCTATTGGGAAATTTATCATATTTTTACAAATTAAAAAGTTGCAGTCCATCTTTTTTTAAAGCGCCAAATACATCATGTTACATATTTAAATTAAATAAAATCTTGAAGTTTTTGATTTTAAGAAACTTGTATTAATTATACAACATAAAACAAATGAAGATTCCTAAAAATACAACAAATGGTTATAAAATGTTAATTTGTTACCAGCACATTAATTTTATTTACAATACGGATAAATATTTTTATCCAAGTCCCTAATTAAAAAATTACTTTTCCTCTCCGACTTACTAATGGATTCAATTTATAGTTTAAAGTCTGCAAATGAATTTTATGTTCAACTTAGAAGAAACAAAGCTCGCAAATTAATATTATTTTCAATTTGAAATTGCTTTGCTCAAATATAGGTGGCCTGATTTCTATAAGATCACTTGAAATTAATAACTATGTCTCAAACTTTTAATACAATCATTAAATTGTAATTTTCACGATTCCGATTAGAATGGAATGAGCTAGAAGACTGCTATAATTTTAAAACTCTCATAAAACTTTTAATATAATCATTAAAATGTATAAAAAGAGAGCTAGAAGACATTTTGAGACTCTTATAATTTCTTCATTCAACAGATCTCAGATGAAAGGTCAAAGTTCATCAGCGGTTCAGTACGTTGCAGTCAATTATCAAGTCTCAGCTGCAAAGTCTGCTTAAATTCTTGTAATTACATGCTTATTGTGGGTTTTTACTCGGGGTTATCTCGGTCTCCTGGTAATTAAGCTCGCCAGGACTATTTGTAGGCAGGCTATTTATAGGTTAGGTTTGGTTGCTGCCTTCTCCTTATGCGAGTCCTGTGCATATTTGATTAGAGCTGAGCTTGCAGCTCACACATGCTTATCCTGCAGGGAGTTCTTCCGTGCGTGGTGGAGGGGGCGTGGCACGTGCTTGGGGGCAATCAGCCCCCATATGGCCCATATGGCTTTAACGTCACAGCATCGACTTAAAGTCAACACACAGATTTGGCAGGACGAAGAGGAAGGATGAAGGGTTGCTGTTGTTGTTGTTGTTGCCGGCCGGCGCTTTTTCGGGGCGTGTCTGTGTTGTGCTCGGCAAAAGCTTGACACAATTTCTGCCTGTGTATCCTGCAGAATACAGATATATATACAGATATATGGTATATATGTATATGCTGCTGCAGCCCCGTGACGAGTTGCTCCAATTTCAAAACTCTGGCTGCCGCACAAATCTCTACACGCCGGCACAAACTCTACACAGCGTCCAGAGACAGCGCCCCTACGGAAGCTTTGCAACAACAACAACAAAGCTTTTCGCTGCTGTGCTTTGCGCAGTTGCATTGATTTTGTTTTGCCTGCATTTTCGTATATAGAGCAGCATCCCTCCCTCCCTCCATCCATCCTCCCTCTTCTTGCCGCTGATTATGTATGCAGCACAGCTTTTGGCTTAGATAAGACGCCAGCTGAATGCCCAAGCGGCATTACAACAATCCTCCACCTTCCCCTTGCCGCTTTGCCTTTGGCATCGGCCCAACAACCGCACATAATTTCATTATTTATTTTAATTAATTGAAATTGTTCAAAAGCAACTGCACTTTGTCCCTCCTGCCTCCTGCCTTCTCCCTTCTCCTCTTGCTGTTGACCCAAAATGTTACTTCCTAATTGCAACTGACGAACCCTCCAAGCTCTGCAACTCTTTGGCAGAAAGCTCTCGAATGTATTTGGTATCTAATTATTGAAAAGAAAAGTACTCGGCACTACAGCCAAAGAGTTGTATTCATCGAAACGAACTCTTCATTTCAATTTGCAACTTCAAGACTAAAATAAAGTTTCTGGGAAATGGTTTTGTTGGCAGCAATTCTCTGGAAACTATTTTCCAGGCGTGGCAAATACAATTTTCAGCAGTCGTAACTACTCATATGTAATATAAACTCATATCTATGTAATTCACGTTGTTATGAGACTATAGAAATGAGTTCTAAAAATAATGTTGTACTAGGAGAGCTACAGGCAATTTATCTTTATAATAGAATGCAAGAAATTAATAAGACAACTTTGAATTATAGTTACTAAGAAATTTCTTTTTATTCCACAACAATATATTGGTAATACTTTATAAATTATTTGGTTGAATTTTTAAAAAAATAAATCATTTATATTTCTAAGCACTACTTTAGATTTTCCAATGAAGTTGAACTATTTTAGTTTTTACTTTGGAAATTCTAAGAGAAATATACATTTATTTTCAAGTTGTTTACTGAAAGGTTATGTTTTAATTTAAAATTAAAAATCATTCCCTTTAATTTCTTATGAATGTCAATAATTTTGTATTTTGTTAATACTATGAGAATTAAATGGTTATTTTCAAGTTTCTTACAAAAATGTCTCTATAAAAATTTGTTACCATGAGCTTATTTTCTTGAAGTAGCTCATTGCTAAGCTTTGTCTAAGATAATAACTGCAATATTAATAGTTTAAATTGTAGTTATTAATAGGTAACTTTAGCATAGCATTGTCAATAAATTAAATCAAATAACAATTGATTTTGTGGCTATGCATTACAGGGTAACTACAAGTTAATCACGTTCTTCACGCTCGCGTATCGAGCGTCGGCTAAGTAGCTTTTACTTTTATTATGTTATGTTTGTGGATTATAGTTATTATTCAACTTAAGTACTTGGGAACCAAACACACACACACACAGACAGGAAGTGTATTTCTGTAGCTAGCAAAGCTTTTAAGGATGGCTAGAGTGCAAACACAGCTGGCGAGCGATTGCAGCCACTGCAAGGACTCAAACGATTCTGGTATAAAAATGTGTATAAAAAGAGTAATCAGTTAAATTGGAAAAAAACTTGTATCATAAAAAAAAAACAGTTATATCCTAACTTTTGAATAAAAAAGAAACTTTAAAAAATAATTCAAATATAATTATTCAAATTAGAGTCAACATTTATTCAAAAAGTAACTTTTACTATAAAGCCAAAGCTATAAAATACTTTAATAATGAGAGGTCACATTTTAAAATAACTTTGATTGCAAAAATATGAAAAGGTAACTTTAAAGGAATGTGTAAATTTAATAATCAAATCACAGACGTCCGTTCAAATGGCATAGAACGAATCCGGCGGAAATAAAATTATTAAAAAAAAAACATTTTTTTAATATAAAATATAATTTGAGTTTCAGACAATGCAAAAAAATGTTAATTGGGTTCGATTTTTATGAGATTAATATTAAAAAAAAAATAAAAACTAATAAAAATAATAATTATAAATATGTAAAAATATAAAAATAAGAGTTTTGGTCATAAAGAAAATAAAAATTGAATAATAATTTGACAATTATTTTATTTAAATCAGCAAATAAGAGATTTCAAAATTAACTTTGTTATATTTGTTAGTATTTATAAAAAAAATCAAAAATGCCAGCTATTTAACTTTTAAACACGAATTAAAGTTTACTAAAAATATGACAATTAATTAAATATTTTGATTTTGAATAAAATTAATTGTGAACTTTAATTTATACTTACAACTTAAATATTCAACTCAACAAAAAATTCAATAATAATTTTGAACTGTTATATATCGATTACCACATTTTTTTTTAATATACAAAACATTTGAGTTTGAGATAATGAAAAAAAAAGTTAATTGGGTTCGATTTGTATGAGATTAAAATTAAAAAAAAAAATAAAAACTAATAAAAATAATAATTATATATATGTAAAAATATAAAAATAAGAGTTATGGTCGTAAAGAAAACAAAAATTGAATAATAATTTGACAATTATTTTTATTTAAATCAACAAATAAGAGATTTCGAAATTAACTTTGTTATATTTGTTATTATTTATAAAAAAAATTAACTATGCCAGTTATTTAACCTTTAAATACGAATTAAAGTTTACTAAAAATATGACAATTAATTAAATATTTTGATTTTGAATAAAATTAATTGTGAACTTTATTCAACTCAACAAAAAATTCCATAATCATTTTGAACTGTAATCGATTTTGAAAAAGAGTTGCAAATGATTATGGAATTTGTTTTCGAGTCGTTGCTTTTGGGGTCCATAACTGTAATTTGCAGTCCCTGCTAGGGAATAGAACAAGGGAAAAACTGTGTAAAATGTAAAGAGTTAAACGCTTGCGGAGACTGCAGTTAACGGTTGTTGTTGCCCGCTCGTTTGCTGTGATCTCCGCTAAGGCCGCAATTAGTGCGAGCCAAGCACCGAGAGTGTGTGTGTGTGTGTGTGTGTGTAAAGCACACACACACAGCTTTAATTACGTGCATTGCAAGCTGTGTCTGTGTGTGTGTGTTTGTGTGTGTGCAAATATTCGTTGCGATGCGAAATGAAAAGGCAAAGGAAATTGGAGAGCACATGCGTGTGAGTGTGTGTGTGTGTGTGTGTGTGTGTACATGACATAGATTAGATGTGTAATGATATCGCGCTATTGGATTGATTACATACATAAGTAATGCTCACACACACACGCAAAGTGCCGTTATTACTGGCATCAAAGTCAACGACGTCTTCTTGTAAATTATCCAAATGCAACGGAATCGAGTTGTGCTTTGGAGACTTGTCCCAGTTGCAGTCGCGTCGACAGCGGCAGCGGCTGCGCTGCTTTGTGTAGAGTTTGTGGCGTTGAAGCCGAAAAAAGCTTTCGGCGCCGAAAGCTTTTCGGGGCCGCCTTTCGGTGTTGTTGTTGTTATTGTTATTGTAAATACTTTTTCTGCAGCTCAACACAGGATACGTTGTGGCTGCCGCTGTCGACGTCGCTGCCGCTGTCGACGTCGACGCTGTTGTCGCTGTCGCTGCCTTGGTGGGCGAGCGTCGCTCTCTCTCTCAATCAGTACGAGTCAAGCAGTCTTCGGCGTATCCAGCAAACGCGGTTCTTTTTTAAGCGCGTTTTGTATTATTCTACTCATATAATTTATCATTTGCGTCGCTGTATGATTTCTCCTTGTTTTCGTAGTACACAAAACAACAGCAACAACAACAACAAACTGCAACAACAACTAACAACCGCAACAACAACAAACAAACAACCGAAACAAACAAATAACAAAAGTAGCGAAACAAAAACAGAAACGAAAACAAACAAAAACTAAACTAAACAACAACGACTAGCATTCAAAATACAAACAGACTCAGACTTAACTGAAAACAAACTATTGAATGAATATTTGAATATACCGCTGAGTGTATTCAAAAAAGCGTGAGCAAGAGCGAGAGAGCGAGAGAGAGAGTGAACGTGAGCCGGTATCCTTCTTCTTCTTCTTCTGCCTCATCTCCTCTTCGACTTCGTCGTCGTCGTCGTCGTCGTCGCCTCAGTACGTCCCAAAATCCAGGAACTAATAAAACCTTAATTGCATTTTGTTTGCCCTTTCTTGCAGTGCATTTGTGTTTCGTGTTTATTTTCCATTAAAATATTTGAATGTTTAAACGATATTATTAAATTTCAATATTCTACAAAGTACATTAAAATAATTATTGATCTTTGAATAAAAGCGATTCCTCGAAATTGTAATGTTTTAAAATGCATTCCGAATACTTGTAGCAAAAGAAAAGAAATGTCGATATTATAACATTTAAAAATTCCACAAAGAGCTTTGAATAAAAACGATTACTCGATATTATAACGTTTTAAAATACATTCTGAATATTCGAGTTTAACATTTGAAAATTCCACAAAGATATTTTTTTTATGTTCGATTAATACTTGATCTTTGAATAATTGCGTATACTTGATATTATTATGTTTCTAAATTCATTTCGTATACTTGATGTATGAACAAGAGCGTATACTTAATATTTTTACATATGGAAATGCTTCAAAGGCATTCGAATAATTGCGTATACTTAATGCTCAAATATAAGTGTTTATTAATACATTCTGCGATTCTTCTTTGGAATAATTGCGATCGAATAAAACCGTATACTTGATGTTAGTTATTTTATAGCTTATTACTAGTAAACGATCGTAGAAAATTGCATCACAAAGCAGAGCTCAAAATATAAATCTTGTTACGACAAGATTAATTCTTAGTAAAAAACTTCATTTGAATTTATTATTGCTAGTAATAAAAACAATATTTGATATAGCTCCTAAACAACATTTTGTATACACTTAATATTATAAAATTAATTTCTTTTAAACATACTGTTAATTTTATTTAATTATAAACTTTGAAATTTGTAAAAAAAAAAGCAGTTGTTAGCTCAGTGCTATTCAGCATTATAGTAACACCTCAATAAGTAATAAAACTCTTGGCCTAAGATCGATAAGTTAATGTCGCAGTGTTAATACCAACCTGATAATGTTAATTTCTATAATTTCAGATAACTGAGAGTCATAGGAAAGCGAGTGAGCAGAAAGCAAAAGGAAAAATAAAAGATCGCGCAAAGTTTTACATAAAAGATCTACATCAAATTTCCCACGGTTACTTTGTGTTTCAATTTTTTCAAAGTGAACAAAGCGAAAGCGAAGAGAGAGAGAGAGAGTGAAAAGAAAAGCAATTTCAAGTGTGAATATCAAATGTAATTCGCGTGTATTTTCTGCACATTGTTGTACTGTTTTTTTTTTTGGTTTTGCGACTATAAAGTGTTGTACGATCTCGACGATATCGAAATCGATATACAAAATATATACAGAATCCACGGTCTACAGATTCCACGGGTTGTTTCTCCATGCTCAACGGCTTGACTGGCGATATCAAAGGCGATTTGCTAGCGATTTGACACACAGAGAGAGAGAGAGAGATATAGAGAGAGAGAGACGATAAACCAAAAGGTTTTTTTTACAGAATTTACTGGGCGCAGGTTCGGGCATAAGTATATTATTACAACACCAACAAAGCAAAGAAAGAAAATATATAATAATAATAATAAAAATAATAATAAAGTTAGACAAGTGTTTTTTCTATTATATACATATATATATATATTAATATAAATATATATATATAATACGAGTACGAGTAAAATATATATGTGTGTATATATATATTTACATTTCGCAAACAAGACTTGAACTTCTTAAAGAAATTAATATTTATACAAGAGATTTAAAAGCAACAACCAACAACCAAAAATAAAAAATATAAAGCCGAAAAAAGCGAACCAGAAACGGACTTCCAACGATTTCAAAGTACGACGAAATATTTTTTAGACTCAACAAACTAAAATACTAAACCAAAATTCCGGTTAACAACAAGAACAACAACACCAAGCTACAACAACAACAACAATAGCAACAAATACCACAAATTTGCCAAAGGAAGAAATTGCATCAACGCGAATTTATACAAAGCAAACATAATTAAGAGGTTGACTTCAGAGCAGAGAGAGAGAGAGAGAGAGCCAAGCATCAACGAGTTTGACAGAGACAGCGAAAGAGACAGTTCCAAAGAAAGAGAGAGAACGATCAGCTGCTAAGTGATATTTTATAACACAAAATATCAGTTAAGGACAACAATTTATAAGGTAAGTGTAAGCAACTTTGTAATATTTACTCCAAAGAAATATTTTAATAGATTTTGAAATGAAATATAAAAATGAATAATAGACATTTCAGTGGGTAACTTGAATTCTATACGAATTTCCAAAATTATTAACATAGGAAAAAAATATGTATATAAGTTTCTCAGAGGTAATAAAAATCTTCAGAGACATTTTTATCGAAAGAAAATGTAACAGAATATTACAAAAAATATTAAATAATAATTCAAATCTTTTCCAATTTAAAATGCAGTAAATTGAAATTTGATTTCGAGTATTATGATCAGCTTCTAGTTCAATAAATTATGTGGATTTGAACAGAGAACCTAAATAAAAATTTGATTTATTTATGTAATTGAAAGTTGAAAAAGTTAAGCTCATAATATTTGACTATGCAAACTTAAAAATTATTTAAGATTTTAAATGATTCTCAAATAAAAAAGAAGAAGTATGTGTATTTGAAATTAAAAGAACTGCTTTAAAAAATGTTAATTTTTTGTGAAAAAGTTTTCCGCAGCAGAATACGTAAATATGCGAAAAACTTGTCGATAAACAAAAGTTTGGCAAACATTTCAGTCCCATTGGAGCAAAAACCTTTGATTCCGGCAAAAATCAGAGAGCCCAAATGGCAACTCGGGTGGCCCTAAATAATGTTATATTTAATTCAATATGCTTGTATTTTTGCTCGTTGTCGAATTAGGGACATAACATAAATTTGGGCGAAAATAGAATTGTATCCTTTTTGGATGAAATGAACTGAGCATAAAGGCAAAATTACCATATCAAGTGAATAATGTATGATATAATACTTGTATGTCAGAGTCCCTCTCAAATATGCACTGGAACTTTTCGCTCCCACAGGGACTATCCATGAGAGGGATGAGAGGGAGAGGCGTTGACAGCACAAAGGGTTCAAGTGTTGTCAGTCAGCCAGAGTCGCAGTCTATCTCCCTCTCGCCTCGGTCTGTCTCTCTCACACCCGCATCCTCGTGCTTTTTCACAGTTTTCATGTCTGTTGCACACACACACAGAGGAAACGCTTTCCATATTTACACTTCAACTCATTCAGAAAGCAATTTATGCATTAATTGTAATCGTTGATTGCATTGTTGTTGTCCTCAAACGATAATCACGTTGTTGCATGCTAATAATGACGATGTCCTGTCGCACAAATCACGACAATCAGACAGACAGACAGACAGACGGACAGACGGACAGACAGGTCAGTGCAATTTGATCGATTTTTAAATTGATGGCCATTAAATTGTACCCCGCATTGAACTGCGTTTATAAATTCAAGCCCATCGACTGCTTTGACTAATTTCGAATCCATTTCAAGCAGACACGATTCGGCCATTAGCAAATGAATTAGTTATCGCAGCATTCATTCCTGCCATCCAACCATCCATCTATTTGGCCAAGGCTTGCAATTCTCAGACTGAAACAAGGCGTGAAACGTGAACCCCAAAATATGCATTTCACGTTGTATTTGTATATTCAAAGCACACATTTTGGCCACATACAAAAGGGGCTTCAATCAATATCAATAACTCTTTTGGGCTCATTAATCATCGCTGTCTGCAGCGACAGTTTAATTGTTTGCAAATTTTGGCCAGGTTGCCAAATAAGTTTCCAAATTGGTTTTAGATAATTACTCAACAGTTTAAGTTTCAAAGTGGATAATTATTGAGTAATTTTAGTTGATAATACGAAAGAATTTCGCGTTTTAATATCAATATTGATTATTAGGCAATTTAATCCTTTATCGTTTAAGAAAAACAAAACTAAAGTAGTAAATATTATATTTGTTCATATATTGTCGCGATTTTGTGTTTGTTGCTTTTTTTCTTCTTTTTTTTTTAGTAGAAAACAGAAATCTAATTTGTACGTGACTAAAAAAAAAGAAGCAATAAAGAACTGTATTTTTAATTCAAATGTAGACATAAAAAAAAACACAGTAAAATTAAGTTGCCATATGAATTGTTAATAAATATACAAATATTATTATAATATTTTTATTTATTAAATATTTTTGCAATGCCATATTTTTGCTAAAAGCCTCACATTTTCGCTTTAGCAAATGATTAGAAAATGTCTTACAAAAAATAGTTTAAACCATATAAGCCAACAAATGGAAAGTTATAGATACATGAAGATTAAAATAAATGGCAGGTTATCAAAGTTAACTTTCTTAGCGATTACATAGTAAATATCTTTCAGATTTTTTATTTTTGTTATTTTAACAGAATCAAAAATTATATATTCAAATTATTTTGGCCAAATACCGAGTTTGAGTTGCAAAAATGCAGACTTTATTTTGCGGACATATTTATTTATTTAAGCGAAACATCAAAGTAAAATGTGCGAAATTATTCATAAAAATAAAAATAAATAATTAATCTGATGCCATCATAATTACGTGATGCACATTAATAATAATTGCTTTGTTGACGTCGCAAATGTGGAATAGAAATAACTGATATAGAGTCTAAAAGTGCAACGATGTGAACAACATTTGAGCGGACAACGCCTAAAAGCTGGCAACAAACAACAAAACAACATGCATATTTTATCAACAGAAAGGAGACAGTTTGGGGGAAGGGGGAAAGTGGTGGAAACTTATGTAAAATTGCAGCTCGCTTCTCTCGTTTGCTGCCTTGGCCAAAGTCAAACAGACAGCAAAAAACGGCACACAAAATCAATTATTTAAATGTAACTTTGGCAAAGTTCAGAGTTCGATGCAGTGCAGCAAATGCTTCTGGACATTCGGACCAGTCAACCCCACACACACACACACACACTCGCACACACACACACTCTCACACACACAAACACATGCAGGCTTTTGACGCTTTTGCGCGTTGGCATAAAATTAAAATGAAATGCAATGCAATGAGATTGGAGTCTGGGATGGCATTATACAATCGCTGCAGTTGAGCGCATACATACATATATAAGTGTGTGCATATATATGTATATAGTCTGCATATGTACGATATGATATAACGGCTCGCCTATATAGCATAACTGTTCATATACATAACGTATATGTGTGTGTGTGCGTATGCATCCCTTCATGTACTTTTGACTGGCTTTCAGCTGCAGCATCGCAGCCCCAAAAAAATTGCACAGCTCAAAGTGTGTGTGTGTGTGTGTATGTGTGTGTGTGTGTGTGTTTTTGTGTATGTGTTTGTGTTTGTGTTTGTAGTTGTGGAGCTGGACAGATACACACCGCAAATGCTTTTGCAGTTTTCTTCTGCCCAACTCAACCGCTGGGGCCACAAAAAAAAAACTGCTGCCTACAGCACAGCAACAACAACAACCACAACTACAACTATAACAACAACTATAACAACTATAGCGATAAGCACAACACCTCCAAACACACACACACACACAACCATCAGCCACGCTGCCCATTAACAGCATTCCAGCAGCTGCCGCCAGGTGAAGTCGTTAAAAAGATACAAATGTCAGACATGAGATACTTGCCCAACTATATATACACTATATATATGTATATATATGTAGCTGCCACTATTGCCGCTTTATGGCGCAAACTTTACAAATTTGCCTAATGCATATTTTACTATCTTTGGCAAACAGCAAAAGATACACGAAAGTTGTCACAATTGAGCTACAAAACAATGTATCTTTGGCGTTGCCAACTTTTGGCCAACAATAACAAAAATAAAACGTGTTCGATATCATTCAAACTGTATCTGTAATGTATCTACTTTTGATACTTCGAAAACTTCAATAACTATTTATTTATTTATGTCTTTTCAATACCTAAAATAAAACGTGTTCAATATCATTCCAATTGTATCTCTAATGTTACATTTAATACTTTGAAAACTTCAATAACTATTGATTTATTTCTTTTTAAATACTTTTTTTGTCAACGTCTATATTTCATTTTATATTTTTAAAAATGTTTATTGTTTAAATACATATTGTGTCAATAAGCTACAAATGTATTTTTTGCCACTTATTTTTTTATATTTAGCCAAGGAAATTTAATGAATTTTTTTATTGCATTAATACAAACTTTCGTTAAATAAATATGTATTTCTATTTCTTTTAGTTGATAGGGCAAAAAGCAAAAAGCGCATGTTGACGGCAAATTAATATTTAGAAATATTTATTAAATATATATAAATTTTTAATTATATATATTTTGTCAATAAGATACAAATTTATTTTTTGCTACTAATTTTTTCATATTTAGACAAAGTAATTTAAGGATTTTTTCGACAGATACTTTATTTACAAATTATCTTTTCATAAATATATATATATATTTTTGAATTAAATATGTATAATTTTAGTAGTTTTTTTTCTTTAGATTAAGCGGCGTTAGTTGAGGGGGAAAATAGCATCTCAGCAACTATTTAATACGAATACTAATATTTGAAATATAAATTATACTTTAGTTATATTTATTTTGTTAAATACATATTTTGTCAATAACATCCAAATGATATTTTCATAACTCCTTAACCAAAGGAATTAAACAAATTGTCTGTCTTTTAGAATATTTTTGTTGATGACTTTATGCATTTTTCACAATTTACTTTAATTGCATTATTTAATCAAATTTTATTTCTTTAATTATTTGTACCTCAAACTCAACTACTTGCAAAATTTAATATAAATATGTACGCTGCCAGCTATTTCAGTTTCCTAATCAAATTTATCTATCTAATAGTTGTTCAACAAAAGTGTATTTAAGCTAAGCAAATAAATCGTGTTTAGCTTTTGCCATCACAACGAAATAAGTAACGAATATCTGAAGAAGCATCTTAAGAGTGTCTGTCGATAGCTAAAAGTATCTGTCGGTGCTGCAAGTGGCAAAGCAATTGTGTAGCAAAGTGTTTTGTTTATCTTTGATAAGAATATCTGAAGAGTAACTTTAACTTCTGCAGCGCACTGTGGCAATATTTGCAGTTGCAGTCAACAAAATCTAGGCTAAGTTGCAGCTAAGCATTCTGTTCGACTCTCGTTGGGGTAAATCCTGTTGCCACTAGATACTTTTCGGCTTTAATGGAATCAATAAATGCAGAGCACTCTAATCAGAAAATATATTATGCATTGTTGCTAATTAGTTGTTGAATAATTCATCAAACGAAGCGATTTCTCTCAGTGTACAGCAGCGTCCATTGTTTCAGCACCAGATTCTCTATTGTGTGTGCATCCAAGTGTGTGTGTGTGTGTGTGTGTGTGTGTGTGTGTGTGTGTGTGTGTGTGTGTGTGTAATTTCGAGCAAACTTTTCCTCAACTTGAGATGAATTTTGCACGCTGCGCAAATGAAGAATACTGAACGAGAACTTATTGCAGTCCACAGCATTGGGTGGTTGTTTTCTCTCCCTCTCTTTCTCTCTCTATCTCTTTCTCTCTCTCTGTCTTGGTCTCTAGGACTCGCTGGAAATGCTATTATGAAGTTTTCCCTCAGTACTTCTTTTCTTTTCATTTATTTTCTTTGCTTTTGCGTTGCTGTTGTGTTCAACGCATTTGACAAGTTAACAGAATGCGCCGAGCAAACAGAATTAAGCTCCAGCATAAGAAATTGAATTTCAAAAGAGTTATTTAATATTTTTTCCCTTGTTTCCCCATTGTTCTGCTTCTTTCCGACTCTTGAGATACATTTGTTCTGTTCGCCGCCTACGCAGGATCTTTGACTTTCCAAGTATTTATTTTTTGTGTTCGCTTTTTATCATCGCCCTCGCATTTGCCCATTTGCCCATTTCTCATTTGCCATTTCCGCATTTCCACATTTCCACATTTCCACATTGCCACATTGCCACATTTTCACAGCGTTTTCCTTTCGTGCTCTGCTCATAAGCAAGTTAGCTTGCGCCTCACTTGTTTTCGCTCCAACAATGCTTTGCCCCTCTCCTGCTTGGGTCGCATTTAATGAGTTTCTCTCGAGCGTTTTCCAGCCAACTTAATTTCATTTCACTTGCATTTCATTTCAGCTAAAGCACTTACGTTCCCCATCAGCTCTTCCTTTCTCCATTTCTCCATTTCTCTATTTGTCTATTTGTCTCTTCCTCTTTTGAGTTGCTCTTAAGTTTAGTGTTCTTCTCAATCTGCTGCCTCTTTATTTTTATAGTAAACTGCTGGAACTAACTGTATTATCTAAATATCTTCAAAGATTTATTTTCAGAATATATTTCTATTTTCCTATCAATTTTTATGTATGGTTCCATTTAAGTCAGCTAAAATGTTTGCAATATTTTTCAGTATTTATTTTTATTATTTTTAGTTTTACCCAGAGCTAGATTTAAATTAATAATTTAAAAATATATTTCACTATTCAAGTTCGCTAGCATTTCGAAATAATAAATTAAAAATATATTTCACTATTCAAGTTCGCTAGCATTTCGAAATCTTTTTCTCTATTTATTTTATTTTTCATTGTAGCTTCTTTAGTCATTTGGTCCCGTTTTTTAATTTCATTGATTTTTTTATATTCCTATCTATTTTTATTGATTCTTCTATTTAAGAAGACAGCAAACATTTTTTAAAAAAATTTTTTTTTACTTCTGTGTTTCTATATATTTTGAACAATATTTTGTAAGTATTTGAATTTTTTAAAATTTATTATAAATTGCTAAAAAATTCCAGTAATTTCTTATTGCATATTTTTGAAGAATTTTATATGTCAACATTAATAATTTCTGAATATATCGTAAATTTTACTATTTAATTTAGCAATCATGGTTTGAATATTTTTATATATTTATTTTATATTTTTCGGTAGCTATTTATTTTTAAGTTGTTTTATTATTTGCAATATTTCTGTATTTCTAAAACAGAATTTTGCAGTATTTGAAATTAGAATATAAATGTTTAATGAACAATCAATTTTCAGAAAATCTGGTAAACTCTGATATGAGAGTTTTGTATTTGATTTAGAGATAATCGCATTAGATTTGGCGATTTATGAGCATAAACAAACGCAACAAACATGCTGTGCATGTGCATGTAAATATACAATTAGCGCGCACTGTGAGCCATATTGAAATCCCCACAGAGCAATTTGATTTGTTTTATGATGTTTCAGGGCGCAATTGTGTTTATTTATTTCATAGTGACACACAAATATTGGCGCTGTGATTTGGCAGACAAGACAGAGACAGAGACAGAGAGAGAGATAGACAGAGAGAGAAAGAACAATGCATAATTTGTGCAATAGTTGAGGCTATAATTAAGTTGGCATGATTGTTTTTCGTTTGATTGCACTTGGGATTTAGCATATCAGAAACGTGTAGAAAAAAACTCCTTCCAACGATATGGAAAATCGTTGTTGTTATTCGATATATTGCATTTCGTCGACGTCGACAAGTTGGGGGCAAATTTGGGGTTTCCTCTTTGAAGTTTTTGGTGTTCGCCTCCTTTATTTTTTTTGGCAACAAACGAAAATCAATATGACGCATGCGCTTGCCCCCCTTGCAACACACACAGGACTCGACGGCAAGGACAGAAAGGACATGCATGGGTGTGTTCCGGCCACACGCACACAATTGTACAGGATACAACTAGGATATGATAGCTGCTCGTATGTTCATCAATTGCAATCCTTTTACTACTCCGCCTCTTCCTCTCTTGCGATTTGCAATTAAAAAGCTCGTTTAGTCAATTTGATTAAAGTCTCCTTTACTCGATACTAATTTCGCTTGGACGTTATCAATTTGTGTGTGTGTGGCATGCAACATGCCATTAAAGGCCAGTCGCAATTATCTATTGATCAATTTGCGTTTAATTGCTTAAATGCACTATTTATGACAAGGCAAATTGATGCGATTTCAAGGTGTAAGTATTATACTGACAAAGGCTATTGAGTGGCAACTATCAATAAAGTCGGTAGAGATGAAGAAAAAATATACGAAAAATATAAATATTCAAGTAAATTATGGATATTAAAAAAAATATTCAATTAATTGCTGGTTAATAATGCTAAAATCTTGCTTAACTCTAGATGAAATTAAAATCAACTATTCAAATACTGTTGATAAATAACAGGAAATTCGTATAAACATATGTACATACCTATTAAAATATAATTTATCTTCAAATTATATATTTGTGATCAAATTATAATAGGCCGTAATAACAATAACATTTGAACAGCGTCTGTAATAAATTAGAAATTACATTATTACATATTTCATTGTTATTTAATAAGATCAACATGCAAATAGTTTATTTAGCATAGTAGCGAATTAATTCAGCTCGTTTATAACAAACGTTATGTTATATATAATTCGGCTGTATATTAAAAAATTAAATGTAGCTTGAGGGAACTTTTTGTTTTCGATTTGGCAAAGCATCAAAGCCTTTATTAAATAGAAAAGAGAACCAGTTTTGAATGTTTCCAATAAACTTTTGTGCAACACACAACTTGCAAGTTGACAAAAATGTTGCGTTGTTTCACTCGCCGCTAACAAGTTTCAGCGCTACTCTAATGAAATGCAATTGAAGTGCACTTCGAAGCAATCAAAAACAACAAAAAAATGAAAAGTTTGAGAGCAGGGGAAATAAAACAAAAACAGAAAGCAGAAAACAGCAAACAAGTTTAAAAAACAGCCACCAACTCTGAGAGCAGCGCCACCCCAAACCACCCAAAAACAGAATTCAGACGCGAACGCGGATTCCGACCAGGGAACTGACAACTTTCATTACCTGCCCGACAGCAACCACTGGACAGCGCTATAAAGTGCAGCGAGCAGCGGTTGAGAGATGAGAGACGCCACCACCAAAGCAGCCAGGCAGGCAGGCAGGCGGTGGAAAGCGGAAGGAGGCAGCAGAGCACCACCGGCAACCACATGCAAATCCATATGGCCATTAGCCAAGTTGTGGATAGTCTGGAGGACCTTTGGCCAGGCGGACGGATGGACGGCGGCCGTGTCGAAGTCATACCCGACACAACCAAGCCATAATAGGGTATTACTAGTCGGCATAGCTTTATCCGTCTGTCTGTCTGACCGTCTCCAAACAATACAATATCTCAGCCAAAGACACAAAAGTTGGTAGGCAAATACTTGTAGGTTCTACGTAGCTAACGTCGGTTTTTGAATTTTGCCACGCCTCTTCCGAACTCTTGAGAAAATCCAAAATTAGCTGCATGCTTTATTTTAATACTAAAGTTTTTTCAGTTATAATTATGAAGAACAATAATTTTTCGATTTTTTTGTATTGTCAAAAAATAGGTAGGTAAAAGATTTAATTTTAAATAATAAAATATTGGTATTTTGAATAATTTCATAAAATTTAGTTAAAACAATTTTATTGTCACAATTTTTCAAAAATGGGTAGCGGGTTTTGCATTTCCAAGTAGACTCGGACATAGCTTGATGACTCGCAGCTTTTGTTGTTTTTTGATATTCTAAAAAGTTAATTTTAAACAGATTTATTTGTTTATTGTCATTTTGAATAATTTCTAATCATGTTATTGAAACAATTTTATTAAATTGTCTTAGTGTAGCGAATATTGAGCTGTCAAATAGACTCGAACGCATCTTTGTTACTTGCATTTTTTTATGTTTTCTGCTTTTCTATAAATCGTAATTTTTTAACTTCAGATTCCTATGTACTCGTATATATTGCCTTTCCGAATAATTTCTCACCATTTCACTAAAAGCATTTAATACAATTGTTTCGAATTGTCAACGAAATAGGTAGCGGGTATTGCGCAGTGAAGTAGACTCGAACGTGGCTTTATTACTTGCTGTTTTTGTTGCTTTCTGCTTTTCTATAAAACTTAATTTTGTAGCTCCAGATTTATATGTATATAATATTAATTTCTCATCATTTCATTAATACAATTGTTTCGAATCGTCATCCATTTATGTAGCGGGTATTGCGCAGTCAAGTAGACTCAACCGTGGCTTTATTACTGGCTGTTTTTGTTGCTTTCTGCTTTTCTATAAAACTTAATTTTGTAGCTCCAGATTTATATGTATATAATATTAATTTCTCATCATTTCATTAAAGTCCCTTAATACAATTGTTTCGAATCGTCATACATTTATGTAGCGGGTATTGCGCAGTCAAGTAGACTCGAACGTGGCTGTTTTTGTTGCTTTCTGCTTTTCTATAAACATCAAAAATGCTTAAACTGACAACAGCAACAACAATGGCTGCGAAAAATTCAAAATTCAAGCACCACTCCAAAGCGCCCAGTGCACGATAATTGAAATGGACAGCATCCGGTTGCAGCAGCATCACTCCAGTGAAAAAGGGTTGGAGTGGGGGAAGGTGCAGCGTCCACGGTCCACAGTACTTGGTCCTTGGTCGTTGGTCCTTGGTCCTCAGGCTAGGACCAGTTTTTTTTTAGAAATGACGTATGCCATGTAACTGGCAGTCGGAACGTTATGTACATTGTCTGGCGACTTGGGAGCGGGTTATACATAACCTCAACAAAGAAAACAACTGCACGAAAAACATAAAACAGGCATAGAGAAAAACGCGAAACGAGAATCGTGCAAGGAGCAGGAGCAGGAGCAGGAGAAGCCGAAGGAAGGGGGCACAATAACAAAACACAAAACACAAAAAAAATAAAAAAGTGCAGCCTGTCGGCGAAACTTTTGCAACCCTAGTCGACATTTTTTAAAGTAATCCCTCCGGCAAGACCTTTATCAGGCAGCCTTCAGCAGCAACCATCATGATTCGCTTTGCTGCTTTCGATTTTCAAATTTCTTTTCCATCACAACGAAAACCCCACGAAAAACTGCACCGAGTCGAGAGAACTTTATGTTACAACCCTATTTGCAAATGCAAGCCATACTAGATATCATCATCTTAAAATGTACATTGTAAATTGCGTTCATTAGAAACAATCTTTGAAAAACTGCAACTATAGTGGAAAACATTTTGGCAGCCCTTGAGAAAGTTTTCAAGCTAAATAGAAAAAATACTCTGATTGAAAACTAGCTTCAATAGCGTTATTTAAACAAAATTAAATAAATTTGTGAATTAAATAAATAGAATAGAATCTGAGCTGAAATTGGATACACAAAAGAAAACTAGTCTGATTAATAGTTTTCTTTAAGATTTAATTTTATAATATATATCATTTGGATCAGCATCAGTTTGAATATTATTTTAGTTAGCAATGTAATTTCTTTGGAATTGCAAGTCTACAAAGCTCATTATTAACATATATTGCATTTTAATAGTAATGACATGACAACTAATTGCCTCATTATTTTATTGCATTTCTATATAGTTCTTAAGAAAGATGCGTTCAAAGTTGTTTGTTGAAACTTGTCAACTTTGCATAAATGAAAACAAATTTACTTTATAGAAATTTACATTCATTACCCACTTTATTGTTTGTTATTTCTAAAGAGAAATGCAGTAGGAAACTGCAACTGCATCTGACAACTCTGGCAGCGGAAAAACTTCACAGTAAGCTCATTATAAACATTTTCATTGCTTGCCTATCGGCGTCAACTTTGCCTCTTGTATCCATTTAAATTTTCTCTTTACGCGTTTTTAAATTCGAAATGAAAGGAAAAAAAAAACGTTAAAGAAAAGTTGCCAAGTCGCCAAGGCAGATGAAGTGCTAAACAATTAATTAAAAAAGTTTTCTTCTTCTGCTGTTGCCGGTTTTGTTTTTTTGCGCCCTTTTCTTGTTTTGGCCATTGGCCGCCTTGACGCGACTTCAAAAGCAATTTTCAACTTGGCAAATAACATCAACAGACGCTGCCAAGAAATCCCACGCAACAGCAATAGGAAAAGTCTCTTCCAATTGAAAAGGAAAATGTATTTTTTGTGCCGTCAAGTTAATATAACTTCTCAAGCCAAGCAACGAAGTGCAAATACTCTGCTAAACAATTATTCCTTACTTTTCATAGCATACTTTACAGCATTTCGTATGTATATATTACAAATACTATATTTATAAAAATATGGAATTTGCGAAAAATTCTATTCTATATTCTACGCAATTGTGGTAGGATAATCTCACATTAAGGATTTTGGGATTATAGGGTATTTAAGGTAGAAATGTGGTTAAAACATTGCTGGCAACGAAATGCCATAAAATGATTTTATGACAGAGCTTCAACTTCGCCGTACTCGTAGTGTATTATAAATGGGCAAAATAATTACTTCATTATATGTATATTAACAATTTTATGACTTGCAAAGAATTACAATGGGCAAGCAAAAAATGTTGAATAAGAAATATCTAAGGAAGTATAATTTGATGGAATTGAAATTAATTTTAATCTTTAACCAGAGTTGAAATATTAAGTATGATTTCACGGGGATACTATATTTTTGTATATTCTTTTTTTGTATTCGACATTAATATCTATACATATTTTCAATATATTTACACACATACTTTAAACATTTTACTATTATATTTTCACAGATTTGTTGAATAACGCAATGAATCTGTATTTTTAATAAACATATTTTTTGAATTTTATAATATGTTCAGACGCTACTTGAATATCAAATCATTTCATTGAAATGCATTAATTTCCATTTCAAAATTAAAAGCTATAATATTGAAAATTTAAGAACTTAAATTGCTTTAAATTCTAATTGCTGAAAAGTATTTTAAAAGTACAAAAAAAATAAACTATGAAAATAGAAAAATGTTCAACTTAAGTAAAGTTCTCGCATGATATGTCAAACTATTTGTTGAACTATTTAACATACTGTTGAAGGTGGATGAATTTCGGCTCATTCCCCCTGTGGTGAAATGTTCATGTTTTAGGCAAACTATTTCAAAATTTATGTGCAACTTTTGGGGGCACACAAAACAATATGCAATGCGAGTATGATTGGGGCGTTATGAGACTCCCCAAAAAACACATTGGAGCCCATTTAGATACCGTCATATTTGCGACCCTTCGCATTGCTTTTTATGCCCAGAATCAGGACGAGCACGAGGACGACGAAGAGGAGGAAGAGCAAGAGAACGAGAACGGGAATGTTCAATAAATGTTAATGTGCAATTTGGAGTTTTCCTTTCTTTCAGCTGCCAGGTACAACACACACACACACACACACACACGTTTTTATGGGTGTGTGTGTGTGAGTGTTTATATCTGTTGCAATTTATGAAAGAAAAAAAAAAGCGCAAAAAACATCAAAACCATTTTATGTGCTAACGAAATAACAAAAGCCGGTTCCCACTGCGTGTGTGTGACACACACACGCACACACACACACACACCGACACACCCTGAGCAACGGCCACGTCGACAACACATAAAATGCAATGAGGCAATGTTGTTGTTGTTGTTGCTGTTGTTGCTTTTGCTTTTGCTTCTTCTGCCGCAAATTCAATTTCCGCACATTGTGCGCAGCTCCCCAAACGAAAGCCGCCGGCCCAAAGCGCAAATCCCCCAAGCCACCCAAACAACCAAGCCACCCAACCACCCACCCAACCACACACGCACAGACATGCGCCTTGCGCTCTCTCACGCTCCTTTGCTCTCTCTCGCTCTCTGCAGAATACTAGAAAATTTGTGTGAAGCGTAGATTGCGCAATCTATGTATGGAAATCAAAACAACGCCCAACACAAATACACTTGCAAATATGTCACCGAACGAGAGAGAGAGAGAGAACAGCGAACATGAATGAATGCGCTAATGTGCAAGCGCTAGAGCGAGATGCGCAATATTTGCTGCAGTAGCGAGAGCAGCACGGCAATAGCGTGAGCGAGAGACTGCGCGCAAGAGCGAAGGCAGCAGTGAGAAGAGAGGCGAAAGGGGAGAGGGGAGAGGGAGAGCAGCAGAAGCTGGGAGCTGGATGGAGACAAGTTTGGCCACCGGCCGGCAACCGACAACCGACAACCGACAACCGAGAGTCGACAGGAGACAGGAGACAAGAGACATTTGGTCGGCAACCGGCGCTTGCTGCCCACATTTTTTGGCTGCCTCTGGGTTAGAGGGTTGTGTATGTGCATGTGTGTGTGTGTGTGGGGGGCGGAGGCACGCCTTTATGTTGTACATAGCATTGTGTCAGAGTTCAATATCCTGCATGAGCCACGAGCAGCGGCAACTGGCAGCAGGTGGCGCAGCATGACGCTCAGGTGAATGCAGCCAGCAGAGCACGAGAGCGAAAGAGAGAGAGAGAGAGTGAGAAAAAATATATATCTACATACAAGTTCACATATGTATGTATGTATGGGCTTCCTAGAAAGCTTACATAATGGCTAAAGTGATCGCATAGTAGAGAAATAAAAAAAGCAGGAACCGACCGAAAAGGGAGCAAGAAGTATAGTTAGATATAGGCTGTAAATACGATATCAATACAAGACTGAAACTTTAATATACAAAGCGACAGATATATTAGAAAGAGATCGAAATTGAACAATTAATAAATTGATCATTTTATTTACATGTATTAGTTAGAATTATATTTATTATTTCAAATGGTTTCAATTAGTTGATAATGTCGAAAAAAGAAGAATTATAAGATAAAAGTTGATAATAGAAAGAAAGCGAGACTGATATGGAAAGCGAATTAATTTGAGGAAATATAATATTTTTAATTTTTGCAACTAACAAAATGCCAAAGAAATCAATAATTTTGCAACTTAAGAAATCAATAAGATAATAAATACGGGGAATGCAAAAGAGTTTAAAAAACATTTGTGAAAATAAAAGATAAAATAAAACAAAAAAAAACAGTGGAAATAAGTGTTACTACTGCTTAATAGAAAAAGACTGAAGACTGAAGAAGTAAATATATTTCCAGTAAGATGATAATGCAATAAAGCTTTTAAAAAAATGGAGAAAAATTGGTAAAGAGAAAAGAGATGATGAAAAAAAGTGAAAAGACAGAATTTGACAATACAAAAAAAATAATTTTGCTTAATAGAAATAGACTGTTATAGAAAGCGAACGAAAAACTTATGAAGCGAATAAGTTGATAACGAAGTAGATATATTTCAAACTATTCAATAAATACGGGGATTGCAAAACGTTTTCCAAAAATTGAGAAAAATTAGCAAAAAGAAAATTTATGACAAAAAGGAAATTTATGATTGCAATGATTGAGAGATTTACAAAAACATAAACCATAGCATCTCTTTTTCTGCTTTTTGGTATTTACGATCAAAGAAAATCGCTTGAAGTAAATAACCCGATTCTCACTCCACCTCTGTCATGCTTTCCCCTGCACTCTAAAGCTGACCACCGACTAGTTGGACGAAAGTATTTAACGGGGTTTCTGGTCAAGAGTTTTAGTGGCACGATCTAGAGTTGAAGCTAATTAGCCCACGTTATATATTAGTGTATAATTATGATGGTTATCGGGGAACACGAGCCCACCTTGTTTTTTGTGTTGTGCGCCAACCCTTAACTGCTTGCCACATGTGTTCCTGTGTGTCTGTATCTGTATCTGTGTGTGTGTGTGTGTGTGTGACACGCTAATGAACGTCGAGGGTTGCTGCGCACAGCCAGGCTTCACTGTACCGCCGCCCAATGTCCGAGTCCAGCTGAGAGATGAGAGTGAGGGCTGGACCTGGTCCATTGGTGTTGGGCTGATTGCATGGGAAGTGCATCAATTGATATCAATTCAATTCAATCGTCTACCTGAATATGCCCAACGCAATTACGAGTGCATTGAACTCGTCGCTAACAAGCGAGAGTGAGGCAGACGGAGCCAATGAGCAAGAGCGAGAGCGAGAGGGAGGGCGAAATTGCGAAAAATGGGGCGCTAACTAATTTTCTAACAATGCAAAATGTTCGCACACTTTGCCAGAGGCGTCCGACGAAGTAGGCACAACAAATTGGGAAACTTTGGATTGTCATAATATTTTTGAGAATTTTTCACAACATGCACAAACATAATGAACTTAACCTGGAAAATTATAATTTGTTGAATTTTAAGGAAGATTTAAAAAAAAACTTCATTGAGATACAATATCAAAAGGAATTTTCTACAGCAGTCAAAAATTAATAACTATACCTTGATAATATTTATTTTTAAAATTTAAGAGGCGAACGATGGTTTAAAAACAAACTTTATTTTTTTTAAATATCAAGCCTTTTGTATGGACATGATTGTATCTCGACTGTTGATAAATAATATGAACAAAACTTTTCAGATCGAAACAGCAATCATCATGTAGCAATCTCCTTTCGAATCCCTTCGACGTGACGCCTCTGCTTTTGACTGCAAATGTCATTACGTAAGGCTTGCGAAAATGCTACATGCGAAGTGTCAATAAGTCGCCTATGTCCATAAATTGTTCGACTGCAGATTTGACAGCTGTGATCCTTGGTCCCTTGTCCTTCTTGGTGGTGGTGGTGGTGGTGGATCGTGCGTTAACCCGATGTGACAATGATGCACTTGGTGGTTGCAGGGCCAGGCCAGCAAGGAAAGTGTTACATTTAGCACGACACAAGAACACCAAAAAATAAAATGCTATTTGATTCGTTCTGGTTGCTCTCTCCTTCTCTCTCTCTCTCTCTGAACTGGTTTTTACTAACACTGCTTTCCCATTCTTCTGCACGATCCCCCTTCTCGATTTACCCCTTTTCTGTGGCTGTCACAACTTGAAAACATTTTGGCGTTTCGGAAAGTTGAAAATGAAGACATATGGCTGGACATTTGTCTGCTGACTGAAACAAGGGGTGGCAAAAAGATCTTCAACTTGTTTTGTTCGCTATTCATTCAGTTTTTTTGTTCTTTTATTTTTTTGTTATCAAATGAATTATTCTTGTAATGGATCAAGTAAATGAAGGTAAATTGATAAAAGCGGCTTAAGCCGCATTACATTGAAAGTGCACTGACAGCTCTATCAGTTAGTGCCGTCTGTCTGTCTGTCTGTCCGCTTGCTTTTAAAACAACTACGAGCTCAGTTTTAGGGCAATCTTTATGAAACTTTTTAAGGCTGCTTATTATGGCAGTAGCTAGCATTTTAGTAAGTTTCGTACTAATTGTATTTGATATTTCAACAACAGTAGCAACATTTTTTTTAAAGGATAATATTTATTTTTTCAAATGGCAAACAATTACCAGAAATTGACAGCAACTGTTGTATACAAAAGATGTCGAGTCCCAGAAATTGCTAAGATATTTTTTATATCAGCAACTGCAGCAAAATCTCTTTTTAAACACAATATTTATTTTTTCCAAAGGAAAACTGTTGTATTATTTATTTGCATTGGCCAAGTCGGAAGCTTTTGAATTCCAGAAATTCCAAAAATTACTTTGGATCTGTGCTAGACTACAATGCTATATATCTATGTACGTATGAATGTATTTAATGTTCGCCCACATTATGAATGGTTATTTAGCACACAAGCTATAAATGGCAAGCAACCACTTGACACTCAATACTCAAGGCCTCACACACACACACACACACACACACACACACAGCGAGACTCACTCACACACACTCAAGCCCAAGTAAGTAGAAAAGAGAACCACCCCAAAAGGAGCAAAAAAAAAAAACAAAATTAAGCGAATTGGGTCAAAAGATAAACGGAATTATCTTCAAGAGCCTATGAGAAAAATAAGAAACACTTTAAATTGCAAAAGTGTGGGAAAAGCAAAATGGGAAAAAAACAAGAAACGAAACGACGCAAGCAAAATACAACGAAATCCTTTAAAAAATGCAAACGGTTGCCACTCAAGCCACAACCAGCAACAACAACCCCCCAAAGCCACCCACCAAGCCACCAACTCCTCCCCCTCCCCCCTTCCCCAACCATCAAAAGCACCCAAAACCACCAAAAGCAACCGACTGATGTTAAGCATGACTGCGTTGCCTACTCCCCCCGCATTCGTCTTTCAGGTCTTTTGCTCATCTTCAGCGTTGTCAACTCAAAGACTGAAATTTCATTATTTATAATACGGAAGCTGTGTGTGTGTGTGTGTGTGCGTGAGAGAGCGCTTCTGAGAGAGCAACTGCTTGCATGTGTGTGTGTGTGTGACTCTGATTAATAGACTGCTGCAGCAAGGTGCTCTCTCAGCTTTGCTGCTCTCTGCGCTCTGCCGGCAGCCGGCAAAAATATCTTGCTCTCTCTCTCTCTCTCTCTCTCTCTTGCGTATCCTTATTGCGTGCTATGCAGTAGGTGGAAAGGAGCAGGGGGACAGGGGGGAAGGGGTCGCGTTTTTGCGGCTGTCTAAATTTTTATTGTGTTCTGTCAAAGCTTTTATCTTGCATCCATTTGGGAATATATGTGTATATGCAGTGGGTATAGTATCTGTAAATATAATCCAATTAACTTGTCTGAGAACATCAACTTAAAGTGAGAACAGCTTTAAGTATGCAAATTATTGCCAGTACTTTGCTCAGCTTTATTCCGAGATCTATGCAAATTCATAATATCTGCTTGTCGGCGCTATAAATCGTCTTGAAGCACGCTTTGAGCTTTTCACGATTTGCATACGAAATTTCTATATGGCGAAATTATGATAATAATGGAATTCAAGGCGATTCTTCCTTTGAAATGTTATTTGAAAAAATTGTGCCAGTATTATTCGACACCGTTAATACTACAACAAATTTCAAAATTTGTTTAGATTTTACCAGAATTTAAATTGAAAGTTACGTCTTTCAATGTAACATAGTACTTTTCTGAGTTTAGATAAATATAAAATAATTGTAATATTGTATTACATATTTTTGTCAACCAAATATATATTATATTAAATTATTTTTTGTTGGAAGAATTTTATAAAATTTATATGATGTTTTATTTCATATTTTTTGTACGGAAGACATTTTCATCTCTAATACTATATATTTTTTTGTTTCAAATTTTGCTAAGAGTTATTTCTGTAATGCTTTATTTTTGTTGCAAGACTTTAATGAAATCAAATTTGTTACTTATTTAATATTTTTGAAATGTTTGTAATATATATTTTATTTATTACATTTTAGCAAAAATGATTTTTGAATTCTATTTATTTTAGGATTGCTTATCAGCATTATGCGTAGCGCCGTTTTGCTTTGATCGACGACAATTTGCAGGGGCTTTTCGATAAATATTTAAAGTGCTCTCGAGCTCGCACTCGAGGTCTTAAAGTGGCTTTCGGGTAATGTTCTTGTATCTCGTCAGATTTGCATATCAAAGTGTATATAGCCATGAGTATGATGGCTATAGCTTCATGTCTAGCAAGGTACACGCTTGCATACTCGTATTTTGCATTTAAATTCCCCCGAGCGACAAGCTGCCACTCTCTCCCACTTTCAGCCCCTTTCAGCCACCCACCAACGACACACACACACACACACACAATGGGCTCTCTCTCTCTCTCTCTCAGAGAGCGTCGCAGGGAGTGAACCCGATTGCTTTCGGCTAGCGCTGTCTCGCTTGCGCAAAAGGGTGTGTGCCTTGCCGGCCGGCGTTGAGCAGAGCGAGATAGCGTGCTATGCGTGCGGTGGTTGTGCGCTCTCTCTGCCAGAGAGCGAGAGAGAAAGAGAGAGCAAGTGGTAGAGAGAGGGGGGGGGGGAAAGGATACGACTAAGGACGACCGAGGACCGGCGCCTGTTTGCTGTTTCTGTTTTCAGTCGTACGTGTTCGTTCGTTGCTTTCGTTCGGTTTTGATTCCATTCGGTTGTGTTTCTCATTCGAGAACATTCATTTATAATTTTTTGACTCCTCTGCACCAGTTTTTGTGTTGTATTCAGTTACGAATTTGTTGTGTTCTCGGTTTTTTCCAAACTAAAAAACAAACAACAACAACAACAACAACAACAACAAGGAACACACTGCAAACAAGAACCTGCAACAATAACTGTGTGCATGACGCTCTCTGTGCAATAAATCTCTATATATTATATATATATAGATATATATAGATATACTAACTATCGCCACTATCGTACACTTTCGATTCGTTCTCATCTATTTTTTTTTTCGTTCGTGTCGGGCCCTGACAATTGCAATAATTATAAACAAAACAAAACCAAAATAAAAGAAAAAAAAAAAACGAAACATCGTCCTAGTCAAATTTTTGTCAATTTTTTTTTTCGTTGTAAATCTGTGCAAATTTCCTCGCAATATCGTGCAAATTGTCTGCCAAATACAAACAACAACAACAACAGCAACTATTACAACTACAAATACCAGGAACAACAACAACACTTGCACCTTAACAACAAAGCCGCCAGAGCGAGACAGCCGCTGCTTTCTCTCTCCCCCGCACCCCCAAAAAAACAAGTAAGGATAAAAAGCAAAAAAAAAAATATATACATATATCGAAACTTGCGACGTGGCGAGACGAGGCGTAAACGAGTCAGCCGCAAAACTTTGCCAACTGCACCACAGCGAAAGCGAGAGAGTGAGAAAAAAACGAGAGAGACAGAGATAGAGATAGACAGAGACAGAGAGCAGAAAGTTCTGCAATCAATAGACCGAGCATTGTTCTTCTATCCTAAAAAGCAACGCTATTTATGTTTTTTTAGTATTGTCGCCTATTGCCAAAAGTTCGTAAGTATTATAAAGCATAGTTCAACGGCTTTAAATATGCATGCTTTTTTTGTATATGTAAAAAATGGTCTGAAAATTTGGAATATTTCCCATGGTATATTTTAAGATTATCATTTTCCTAAATGTATTATCATAGACAAATATATTTAAAAAATAGATATATATTAATTTACAGCTCTATTAGTATTGTAGATCTGAAATCCTTTCCCCCCTCAATGCAAAGCTCGGCAAAAGAGAGTTTTTCTTTATCAGAACGTGTAAGTGTTTGTGATTCGGAGAGAGGGGGTGTGGGAAAGTGCAGGGTTGAAAAGGGAATGCGTAATGAGTTGAAAGTGGCAAAGAAAGTTTTCAACTATGCATTTTAATAAGGGCTGTTCGCAAGGTAGCAATTTAAAATGGTGTTGCAGATATACAAAGAATAAAAGAGGTTCAAAGATCTAAAGTAGAAATTTACAGATTTTTCGCTTATTTCTTAAATCTACACATCAATTCAAAGATTTATTATTAACAAATATAGAAACAAATTTACGAATGTATGTGAAATTTGTACATATTTCCCAACAACAATATATTTCGTATTAGATTAAAACCAACTAGTAATATTCTAGATTTTATGTAAATATTTTTCATATGTATATAAACTACTACACCATTGCGACGTTTTCTATTTGCAAAATTGATTAAATATTAGAGCTATAGAAAACAAAAGAGAAGAAGAGTGCATCAAAGAGAATTAATCCAAACAGTTTTCTGTAAAAACATTTATACCAAATAGAAAGCTACTAATATACATATTATATTTAGAAAAAGACAGAGCGAGCTAGAGAGAGAGAGAGAGAGAGAAAAGTATTGTCAATTCTACAAACGAACCGCAGCTTTCTTCACCAACGTCTTCAGCTTGAATTTGCCTCTCTCTCTCGCTCTCTCGTACTTGCGTCAGCTGCAACTCCAATGCAGTGCATCGCTCTCGTTCTCGCCAAGACCTCGACCGAGACAGAGACCAAGACCAAGACCAAGAACAGACCGACCAAGACCGTGGCAGACGCCCTGACCCACCTCAAGGTGTTGTGTTGGGGGGCGACACACATTTTAAATGAGGTCACAGATATCGGCGCAAAAGTGTCAATTACACATTTCCTTCGCTTCTTTGTTTCTCTCGTTCTTTCACAGCTAC
Organism: Drosophila formosana; assembly: GCA_035045625.1. Taxonomy (NCBI): domain Eukaryota; kingdom Metazoa; phylum Arthropoda; class Insecta; order Diptera; family Drosophilidae; genus Drosophila; species Drosophila formosana. Next base: position 1,020,726 of record JAWNOW010000143.1, on the reverse strand, counting down.
TTGTTTGTGCTTTGTTGTTGTTGCTGTTGCTTTCTTTCTTTTCTGCACACACCCTTTTGGCACAGCAGGGGAGCTCTAAGGGTTGTCCGGGCCCACAAGAGGGGGCCAAGGGGCAAGCTGAGATGCCAGGCTCGCATCATGCAACGTCACGACATGTTGCAGCACAATTAAACCTGGTCTGTGATGTGTTGTGGGGCAGGATGTGTTTGTTGTATTTCTGTGTGTTGTGCTCTTTGCTTCCTTGAGCCTTATCAACGCTGCAATTCTTTTGTTTGGCGTCGCCTTTTTGTGGCCTACGCTTTGACTTGTTGTCGTTGTCCCTCTGCTACCTTTCGAGTGTTGTCTTGGTTGGGCACTTTCGAGTTCATTGAACGCGTCAGCCGCAACAGCTGTTTTGCGCCGCACACAAAAGAGCAACCACAAAACGATCGAAGTGGGAAAATGCCGAAAAGTCGGAAAAATGCAGCGCACAGGCAAGCACACAAGAACACAACAACACAAACACTGGCCGCGCAACCGGAGTTCATTGACCCCCCCGCAATACCGTCAAGCGATTCGAACCCGAACTCGAACTCGAACTCGAACTCAGCGCATTGAGAGCCCCTGAGCTCGTATCCTGCTCGGATGCGGGGTGTTCGGAGCGACGTGCCTTGCCGGCTTGTTTGTTTGTTTTTCGCGTCAGGTTTTTACCCTATTTTCAATGCGGTCCTTTCTAAGCCTCACACACACACACACAGACCAGGATCAACATCTACAGCGAGCCAAAAAGGGAGTAACTTCCTTGCTCTCTCCCTTTTTTCTCTCTCTCTCTCTCTCTCGCTTTCAACCCCCTGCTGTTTGCATCCAATTGGACCAGAACACATGCATAATTCCAATCGGAATGAATAACTCTTGCGATGGCGTCAGTTGATTCAGATTTCATAACGACTGCGATTGCGATTAGGACAGCGATTACGATTGCAATTGCTAAATTGCACATTGCACATTGGAAGCTCGGATAAACATTGTGTGGGGACTGAGCGACTAGCGAATGCTCTTCAGAAATATTGAGCAAATAAACGACATTTTTAAACGGCAATCAATTTAAAATAAAATAAACTAAGGAATTTTTATGCTTCAATTTAGTTAATTGTTATTTAAAAAAAAATTACATATAGTTGGCAAAGATCTAAGAAAAATTGCCTAATTAAATTACTGAAATAAATGAATAAAGTCAATCAGAATATTTATGAAAACATTCTAAAACAGGAATACTCATCAGACAATACAATTAAAATATTGAAATAGAAATAGAGTGGTTAAAGATTCTTTAGGTAAGCGCAATTTCAAATGAATGAGAAACTTTACTTTTGTAGAGTGATTTTCATAAAATGCAGTTCAACGATTATAATCGATAGATTGGTTAATATTAATTAAAAGAATTCGTAGTAATATTTATGAGCTAGGCACAATTATAACTTGTCAATGACCAAATGGTTAGTTCTCATTAAATGGAGTTAATTTTTATATTCGTACAATTTTGACAATATTTGGCTCAAGCTTTTTAAATTATAGTAATTAAACTGATTTGGCTAATAAGAGTGCAAAAGCGGCTTACCAAATTTAATATGTTATTTTCAAGTTATCAGATTTATCTGCAAAGATTGAAAGAACACAAAGCATAAATACAACATTTTAAAATTCACAATATAAAAGTCTTAATTATGTATTTTCAATTGTTAAAAATTATTTTATTTGTAGTGCATAAAATAGAAAGAACAAAAAATAAATAAATAGATAATGTTTTAAACCTACAATATTGAAGAAAAGTTTGAATTATTTATTTTCAATTGATCGAATTATATTATTGGTTGTGCATAAAATAGAATGAACAAAAAATAAATAAATAGAAAATTCAATTTCAAATTTTTAATTTACGAAATTAAAGCAAATTGAAAAAATTACATTACATTACAAAATTACATATATAAATAAATAGAAAATGAAATTGTTTTCAATAAATAAATATTTTTAATAATTTATTTTGAATTATGAAAAATGTATTAATTGTTGTGGATAAAATTGAAAGAAATCAACATATACAAAAATATGAAATTTCTATTATTTACAATATTAAAGAAGAATTTAAATAAAATTTGTTCAAATGATAAAAATATATTTTTGGCTTGCCAGTGCAAGCACGAAGTGCATGTAACCCACACTCCGCAGGGTATCAACTTGAAGACCCACGAAAAATGTGCTATTCCAGGCGAAAAAAAAAAAACTCACACTCGAGTGCAATCGCACTTAACTCGCTGCGATGCGGTGTGGTGCGGTGTGGTGCGAATGAACCACCGAGCGAAGCGAACTCAACCGCTGAGCCACTCGCATATTGCGCATTTCACATGCACACACAAAACAATTTAATTAAATTCCAAGCCATTAAGCGAAGTTTTTGCTGACAAAAAAAAAATACAGAAAGAAAAATGAAGAAAACTTGATAAACAGATTTGGGCTTTGGATTTGTTACCCTTAATGGGTGGAGAGAGTATTAGCTAAATGAGGCTGGGGGTGAGTTTCTCCCCCCCTCCCACTGTCTGTAGCCTACTCTCTCGCTCTGTGGATGCTTATTAGCGGGGATTCGTTTGAGTCCTTTAATATGTGCATAAATAAATGATTATGGTTTTCTTCTTCTCTTCTCTTCCATTGCAGATTGAGTAAAACGAGCGAGCAATCGAATAGCTATCATTTATCAGACACGAGACAGAACAACCGGAAGTAGAAGAAGCAGCAACGGAAGCAAACGGAGAAAAGAGGAGAATTTAATACTATGTGTGAGAAAGATTTTTAACTGCAAACCAAGCAAAATAAAACCAAACACCACCAAGCAAAAACCAACAACTATTAACATAAACAAAACAAAAGAAACAAACAGAAAATATATATAACGAATAATCATATTTAAACGTATATATACAAGAAGAAGAACAACAAACAACAAGAACTGTAAGAACTATAAACAAATACATATACTATATTATATGTATACATATTTGCATAAACAAAACTAAGTTCCAAGGATTATTTCACGAAAAACCAAAAACCAAAAACCAAAAAACAAAATAAACAACCAGCGCAAATTAGTAAAAATAATATAATAATAATATAACAACAAATTATTGCTATCTTTTTGCATTTTTGCAATTTTATATATAAACCAAAAAACAAATAAAATATATTGAACAAAAAAAAAACAAAAACGAAGAACGAGAGAGAAAAAAGAAAGAGAGAGAGAGAATACTCAAAGCGAAGCATAAAAAACCAAAAAATTAGCAAAATTTACTCTTTTATCTAAAACTAACTAAAATAAAAAAAAACACATAAAACAAAAGAACTTACTTCAAATTTAAATACAATTTTAAACTCTAAGCGAAGCCAAAGAACGGTTAAAAAAAAAACAGAACTTAAGATTAAATAAAATACTATTTTTTTTGCGATCGTAGTTGATCTAAAAACCCAAAGGAAGCGTCTCGACGACGATCAATAAAATAAATCAATAAAAATCAAAGAATAATACACAAACGAACCTTGCGGCAAACAATTTCACGGGACTTGTGCAAAGCGCAGTCAAATAAATAAATAGAAGGAGACAAAAAACACACACACACATATATATATTGTAAGCGTAACCAAACAAGCAGTGAGATTAAATACTAAGACAACAAAGAAGCGTGTGTGGAAGCCAATTCTCTTGCAACTGCAACTGCAACTGCAACAGCAACAGTTTAAAGTTCATTCAATTGCGTGTGTCTGTGTCTGTAACTGTTCGGCAGTTACAGTTCAACAGCGGCTAACAGCTTCAAGATTAGCACCAAAAGCAGCAACAGCAACAGCAACGGCAACGGCGACGGCGGCGCCAACAGCAACGGCAACAGTCACTGCAGCAACAGCAACAGTAACGAGAGCCTGAACAACATGACCAACGCGATGGACATCGTCAAGAACGGGGGCAGCGCCAACGGCTCCGTCGATGGCAGCAATGATGAGTCGCGTACCAATTTGATAGTCAACTATCTGCCACAAACCATGACGCAAGAGGAGATGCGATCGCTCTTCTCAAGCATTGGTGAGTTGGAGAGTTGCAAACTGGTGCGTGATAAAGTCTCAGGTAATTTGGGTAAATATAACCAATCAATCTCTACTTAATGCATTCTTAATTAGTTTTATTCTAATTCCAATTACTATAAGTATTGTATTAAATTCGAGTTGTATTTTACAACACTACAATTAAATATCTTATTCATATTAATATTAAATATTCCCAGCTGTTTTGTTAAAGTGGCGTATACTTAATATTTATTTTTAATATGCATATCCTTACCAAAACCATATTGTTCTTAACAAAGCAAAATTTAAATTTGAAAATTAAGTTTTATGCATTTGCTTGAAGAGTTGGCAAATTCCTTAAATGTTGAAATAAATATATTTATCAAAGATTTTGAGCAGCTTTTCAAGAACATTCTTTCACTCTTAGCGCTTGTTTGAAGTGCACTATACTTAATAATTATTTTCAATATGCATATTAAACTATATGTTTCTGATTTTCTAGATAAATTCAAAAGAAAATGAAAATTTAAAAATTCAATTTTATGCATATTTTGCAGCTATTATCAAGGCTACATTCTTGAGCCTTTTAATACACTACTATACTTAATATTTGAATTTAAAACAGAATTAATTTTATATTGAATTTAAAGAATAACTTTAAATATTTGCAAACAGAAAATATTTGTTTGCAAGCAAAAGATAGTTAAAATGTACAGATTTTTATAAAATTTGTTATAAATGTATTAATCTGCTGGACTACTCGTATTTTTTAAATTCGTTACGTTCGTTATAAATACATTAATCTGCTTGACTACTTATATTTTGTTAATGCCTTAAACAAGCAAAAAGCTAAAACTATTTTATCGCTTCTTAAATTGCAGTTTTGCCAGCATCGTTGACCGCACTCAATCCGGCTTTGCAGCAAGGTAAGTTTGATATATATAAAGTACGAATACATAAGAATATTATTTTATTGATGCAATTTCCTTGCTGACTATAGGTCAGAGTCTGGGCTATGGATTTGTTAACTATGTGCGCGCCGAGGATGCTGAGAAGGCTGTGAACACCCTGAACGGTTTGCGTTTGCAGAATAAGGTTATTAAAGTATCATACGCCCGTCCAAGTTCAGAATCTATAAAGGGTGCTAATTTATATGTATCGGGTCTTCCGAAAAATCTATCACAACCAGACTTGGAGGGGATGTTTGCATCGTTTGGCAAAATAATTACATCTCGTATACTCTGTGATAATATTTCTGGTAACGAACAAAAAAAAAAACAATTCGCAAACCATTCAACGAATCGTTTAATCAATTGCAATATGTTATTTTGCAGGTCTATCGAAGGGTGTTGGTTTTATACGTTTCGATCAACGCAACGAAGCTGAGCGCGCCATCCAGGAGTTGAATGGCAAAACTCCCAAGGGCTATGCCGAACCGATAACCGTTAAATTCGCCAACAATCCAAGCAATAGCGCCAAGGCCCAGATCGCCCCACCATTAACCGCATACTTGACGCCCCAGGCAGCGGCGGCCACTCGCCGTTTAGCCGGTGCTCTGCCATCGGCTGGTCGCATTAGGTGAGTCCGATAACTATCGATAACCATCGATAACTAGTGCGATATCATTTCAATTGCTTCACGTGGGGTTGTTGGGCACCCGATCTTATATATATAAGATATATAATATATATATATACTTCTCATTTATGTTGGGGCGTCCGTACAGCGAAGAGAACTGCAATTGAGTTCATGTTTTCCATTTGGTTTTCGCTCAGACTTTGACAGCAAATTTGTTCGCATATGATTTGTAATTTGTGTTCTCATTCTTGTTTTTCGATTTTCGATTTTCGATTTGTAATACTTATGAATTTTCAATACATATATACATAAAAATACTTGATTTCTATTTCCTACCTCTTTTTCTTTCCTTTTTCTTTTGGATAAAAATGAAAAAATGAAAAAAAAAAAACAAACAAACAAATTTCTCATCATTTTTAGCATTGGAAAAAGTCCATTGTTAGCGATTAACAAGGGTTTGCGAAGGTGAATTTTTCGACTTATTTATTTCTCACACACACACACACACACACCCCATACGTAAACACATATTGATTGCTGTTTTTTGATTTCAAATGATATTAATAAATGTTTAGATTTAATGTTTGTGTGTAATTGTTATACTTACTACTTACATATTATACTATCCGCATTTCATTCCCCAGTAAAAACAAAAACCAAATAGTTTACAATTGTTATCGAAACATTTCTTTCCCAACATTTTAGTTCCCTTCGATCAAACTGTATTGCACTCACATTGTGGCTTTTTGTGTTCCAACGTTCCGTTCACTTATGTTTTAGCGCATGTTCAACGTTTTTTTTTTTATTTCACATATAATATCATTTATCTCTTGATTATAGATCTATATATAATCATCGAAAGACTTTAAAACAAAACTCTTTTCATACTCTGCTTTGATTTCACCTTTCAAATGTATTTTTTTCAATTGTTTGTGTTTACTTTTTGAACGAATTCAGCGACAATTACATGCTTGTGCTTTCAACTGAACAAACAATTGGGTTTAGCAGATAATGCCAACAAAATTACTTGCAGCACAGTGTAATGGTGGCCTCCATAAACAAACATAACCTATGAAGCATGTAAAAATTAATACAAAAAAAAAGAGCAGCTAACTTCGGCAGTGCCAAAGATTAAATACCCTTGCAGTCCAATACAATATACATTAATTTCTCCGACAGTAAGTGTAAGATAAATATGTCTATTTAGAAAAATAATTTGAAAGACTTCAAATAGTATTCCGATTGTTGGAAAACAATGTTAGGGATCCGTATATTTATGAATTAATTAAAAAAAAAATAGTTAAAAAATAAATTAGATTAAAAAAAAGAGATTTTTAAGGGTACAATAAAATATTACAATGGTTAGTTAAAAATAAAAATAAATATTTACACTGTAAGGGTATGCAAAAAACTAAAAAAAAAAAAACGAAAAAATCGAAATTAATCCAAAAGTCAAAAGTCTGAAAACGTTGCCAGCATAGCGTTCTAGTTTCCTATATGTTTTACTCAAGGCGGGACCGACACTTTTGCTACGTTAAATGTACCATAAACTAAAAACAATGATTACAACCTCAAGTACTCAATCCATATGCTATATTTGATCTCATCACTATGCGACAACTAATTTATTTCTTCAACTTCTCCTCCCCTCCCCAAATTCAATGTCACAACAACAACAGATACTCACCGCTGGCTGGTGATCTATTGGCCAACACGATATTGCCGGGCAATGCAATGACTGGATCGGGCTGGTGTATATTCGTCTATAATCTGGCACCGGAGACCGAGGAGAATGTGCTGTGGCAGCTGTTCGGGCCATTTGGGGCGGTGCAATCGGTGAAGGTGATCCGTGATCTGCAGACAAGCAAGTGCAAGGGATTCGGCTTCGTGACCATGACCAACTATGATGAGGCTGTGGTAGCCATACAATCACTCAACGGCTATACCCTCGGCAATCGGGTGCTGCAGGTTAGCTTTAAGACTAACAAAACTAAGACAACTTAAGATCCGAGTTTATCTGTTTCCGCGATCGAAACACTCATATGTAGGTTTTTGATTTATCGGAATAACCAAAAGCTCTCTTTACACTGCAAGTAGACGAAGAAGATGATGATGATGAACAAAACGAAAAACGAAATAATTAATATGTAGTCAAGATAATGATAATGATGATAATCGAGGGAAATAAAACTATGAAGCACATTTGTACATTTGGCATTTGACAGCGAGTTGTAGTCAAAATTACTTAATTACATAATTGATCAAAGTGTGTGTGCATACTAAAAGATGTTGACAAAAACTAAAACAAAATACTTATTAACTATAAATTGATTTATGATTGATTCATTGACTCAATGATTGATTCGTTGAGTCCATCAAATCTTAGCTAAAATTTATATTCCTTTTCTCGATTTTTTTTCTCGTGGAACAGCACTACATAATCTTAATTTACATTCTTCTATACACGACAAAAACAAAACAACAAAAAAAAAAAAATACCACTTGAAAAGAACACTTAAGAAACAAAGCTTAAATGAGGCAACAACCAGATGAATAATGACAACAGCAAAAAAGGTTAGAACAACAGACAAATGTCTATAAATTGTATAAGGGAAGACAGCAAAGTAAAATCATTGAAAAAGACACATTAAGTAAAACAAAACAAAATACATAAAAATACCAAAACATTTAAATAAAATAACATAATTTTTTTTTAAATTAAATTTAAATTAAATTAAATTAAATTGAATATTAATATTACGTAACTAAATTATTTAATGTTTATTCATTTAACTAAGCAAGTAAGATATCAACAACTTCAACAAAGAACAAAATAAAACGAAAAAAATACCAAATGAAATATACTTATATAATTAAATACTATTTATTCAAATGGGCCGGAAGTGAATCTAAATTGGATCACGGAATGGACGACTCTATATTGCTATATTGTATTTGTGTTCGTTATGCATAACTTAATTAACTTAATTACGAAATATATTAATTATATGAATTGCATTCACTTTAAATAATGTTTATAATATGCTTATATTCAATTAGATTCGATTCGATTTGCATTGATTTGAACAATGAAACAATCCCCAAAACAAAAAAGCCGCGTTCAATCAAACAAAATGAAAATACGAAACGCAACAAAATAAACATACATACATCATACGTACATCATACATCATACATACTTATAACCATTATTATTATATATATGTAAACGTTTTACTTTCATTTTTTCGTCGTCGTCTAACTTAAAACTTAAATGAAGAAAACCAAAAAAATACAAATAAAAATAAAAAATACCAAAGTATATTCAATATTGTATGTGCAAACGGAAACGTAAAGAAACCAAGAAAAACTTATTATATTATATTCTATTATATTATATTATATATTATTATGCCTACTTATTATTCCATTTTTATAATTATAACTTATGAATAAAAACCAAAAAATGCAAAAACATCAACAAAACCAAAATCGAGACAGTACTTACATAAAATACCAAAAACAATTAAATATATATATACGAGTATATATTTATTCTTTAATAAATGTGTGACTTATTGACAGAAAAAAAGCTGCGAAATGAAAAAAAAAAAAAACAAAACAAAAACTCATTTGTTTTCTTTTTTTGCCACACATAATCAGAACAAGTAAATAAGCTAAAAAGCAAGTGAAAAGTGGCAACGTTGCGCAAATGAATTGGCAACAGCGCAAAGGACTTGATCTTGCAACGTTGCAACGACTTGTTGTCTCAGCAAACGCAATATTTTGATTTATTTATCAAACAGCTACAAATGGGTAACTGAAAAGTGGCAACAGTGCCTGCACAAAAGACAACAAGGCCACAAAGCCAGAAACCAGTTCGAAATTAGCTTGGTCTACAAATAAAATAAATTACCAAAAACTAAAAAATAAATAAACAAAATACTTAGATACAAGAAAGCAGAAGATGAACAACAAACAACAACAGCACTCGCATTTTAAAAAAAAACTTTAATTGAACTCGCAAATGTTCAAGCTTAGTTTCAATATGATCTACAAAGTAATGGGATAAGTTTTAAACTGGTTTTCGAGTCAAATGCATAACTAACTTACAAGATAGGTACCAACAACAACAACAACAACAACAAGAAAAATATACCAAATACAAATATTTACTATACTATATATATAGAGACGTATAAATGTACTTATAAGAAGTGAGCCTATTAGATATGATTCCCATTTCGCTCCTTCGTTCGTTCTTTTCTCGCCCCCTTTTCCCCCAATATTCCGTAGCGCTAAACAGCAATCAATGTGTGTGAAAATTTAGCAAAAAGAAAAAAAAAAACAAAAATACTTACTAAATGATAATTACAAGAAACAAAAAAACTAAATAAACATTTTTAAAAACGAGACTCTTTTTTTTCTCCAAAAAATAAAAAGTAGTGCTTAAAATACGGCCACATCTACATGGCAATTGAGGGCACTAAGAGGAAGTGGAGGCAAAAGAAGATGATCATCATCTTCTGATGTGGTAGTCAGAGAAAGAGATGATTAAACCAATACTTAAGATAGTTACAACTCAAGCAAGCAAAGCAAATGTTGTGCGAGTTGCATCTGCGCAAATTGAAAACACCAAATTTTAAATATATATATATATATATATGGAATATATAAAAAATTTATATATATACATATGAAGGATGTAAAATTTTTTAAACAAAGATTTATAGTAAAATTTATGAATATATTGAATAATAAGTATATATACATATGTATATCTATATATATATATATATACAATACATGTCAAAGAAAAGAAAAAAAATTAAGCAAATGCATGAAGCAGCGTTTAAAACATGAGAAAAAAACAAAAATGTGAAATACATTTAAAAAATACCAAAAGATTGGATAACTAAAAATGAAAAATCAACTCGGAAATTGACAAAATCGAAAAACCAAAACCAAATATATGAAAAGAAAAGAAAATAACAAAACTGATACCCAACAAAAAAACAAAACAAAAACCAAGCAAAACGTTCGCCAAATGTGCCCGTAAGAGAGAGATCGCAAAATCGGAATCCAATTAATGGGCAAATACACTTTAATACTTGATGGTCGAAAAGTTTTCGATATCCAAACTACTCAAATATATATGTGTATATATGTGTGTGTACTCGTACAAACAAACGATTTAACAACAAAATTGAACCTACGAATTGGAATTTAAATATGAATCGTTTTCTCATCTATCGACTCGTTCATTCGTTCTTATTAGCTCATTATGTAATTCGATAGTTCGATAGTTCATCTTGCCAGTGGACGATATATTAACTTACCAAAAACAAGCATACATACTCGATAACGAATATAGAAACAAAAACCAAAATACATTTAATTACATACTCATTTTGTGTGCAAAAATACTACAATGATCTTAATGCATTTTTAATCACATTTAATAACACATAATAAGAATAAGAACTTTAATAATAATGCTAATAATAATAATAATAATAAACTAATACTAATAATATCCATCACATTAGCCAGGTGCTGCTGATACCAACAGCGCCTCAGGGTTGTGTGTCATTATTCAAGAAAGCAATATTAAAATGTGACTCGAGTTGGCTGCACAAAAAAAACAAGAAACCATAGAATTTCTACTCAGAACAGTTTCGTAACTAATTTATTGCCAGCATAAAAGTTGTAGTTGTCAAATATTTATTTTTCCTATATTTCTTCGATCCATGCTTTTGAATGATTCAATTTCTTAGGAACTCCTCTGACTTTGAGGGGAGCTGCAGCTGTAAAAAATCGCAACTCTGCGACTCGGTCACAGAACTCAAGGCGTACACGTATCTAGTGTATGTTATACAATTACCTAATTATAGCTAAAGGATATTAGTACATAGAGCGAGACAGAGCGAGATGATGGCGGGAATTGAAAAGAGAAAGGAAAAGAAGGAAAACACATAGAAACAGACAGAGGCACATACAAACAAACAAACACACACACACACACACACACACACACACTGGCAAAGTACACGAAAGGGAAGATGAATAAAAATATGGCGGAGTATGAAGTAAAGGAAGTGAAGGCATTCAACTGAACCCAACTGAAAAATTTGTGAACGAGATAACAATGAAAATCATAAACTAAGCATAAAATGCATTTAAAATTATTTCAGAAAAAATATATACACATACATACATATACATATACATATATATCTATATGTCTAAATAGTTATATGGAGATATCTGTTTACCCATTTGGCCGGACGAACTGTAGAAGAACTTCCAACAATTGTTTTTTGTTTTTCGTATATTCATTTCGACAACAGATGAGAAAATGAGAAAAACTTAAAAAAAATTAACAGCAGCATCCGATGAAATGCAATTGATATCGATATCGAACGATAACTCAATTTAGTTAATAATAAGCACTTAGACGAATACGAATACGAATCGAGAGCAAGCCAAAACGATGCCAACAATGGGCGATTAACACGGTTTATAATTATGTATACATATACGAGTACATATACTTATGATGATGAATGAATGAATGAATCTATGTGTATGTTCAAAAGCAGTCTTGGAGTATGCTTCAAAGACATATTGACGGTTGACTGAGCCGCGGCGACCAAGTGGCAGGCGCCGATCTATCGGCTCAATAAAACCTTTAGGCAGTGATTTAAAAACTAACTTTTTAAATAAATGTACTTAGACATTACACATTGAGTTAATAAAAGAAAACAAAAAACCCAAGATATCAACTAATTACGCAGCAGAAGGAGCAATAATTTTTGATCGGAAAGAAAATGAAAAAAAACAAATAAAAGAAGAAAAATACAAAATATACGTAGCCGCTTTTGTCAACGGAACGCGCCCAAAAATAAAACAAAAATGATGAATAAAAACAAAACCAAAAATACAGATGGTACATTTTAACTATAAGTAATTGCTAATAGACGAGTAAATGTAACAAGTCCTAAATACTCCCACACACTCACACACTCACACACACACACACACACACCCAACTACACAGAGAAACACTCCAAAAATCGATTACTGTCTATTTGATTATGTATGCTACTTATGATTGTCTATGTAAAACAAAAGAGATACTTTATATGCACTCAGAATTTGTACTTGAATATTTATATTGCATTACTTAGTTTAACCACATCTTAACCAACTTAACGAAACTTAACTACAATGAAGAGAAGTGCATAATGAGGATGCGGATGGTGAAGGCAAAAACAAAATGAACTTTTAACATATTATATTCAATTGTATTCAATTATATTGTATTGTATTGTATTGTATTGTATTGTATTGTACTTAGCATTGAAATTGTATTCATGTATCTATTGGGATTTGTGGTTCCATAAATTGTGTTTCTGCTTTTGTCCAAATCCCCAAAAACACAACAGCAACAAACCAACAAAAACAGTTTCCCCCGCCACCCCTAAGAAAAACCAGTATCTATTTAAAGTAAAAAAATAGCAGCTATAGTTACGAGTATTTATGGTATTAACTCAACTGTTCATACGTACATATTTGCATCAATGTATCTACGAGTATGTATATATCGTACACAAAAATAGCTCTATTTAGAGATTGGTTCATAGTACATTTTTTGGGGGCGATAAACGATTAACGAAACAAAACAACTAAATGAAATAATTGAAGGGTTTAGCAGAATTCTTTGGGTCAACTAAATGAGAAATACGAGGTATGGGGGTGATGGATGGATATGAGATCGTCTTAAGCTAAAGAGAGAGAGAGAGACGATCGCAGTAGCTGATGATGATTAACTACAAGATTTACACATTTATATGCATATATTATATTATATTATAGCTTATTACAAGAATTTAAACTATACTCGTACATATTTGATTAATTGATATGAATGTATGTATTATTCTTAATTACAATTATAATTATAATTATACAATTATTATTGTATTTGTATTTGTATTAGTTTTGTTCTACACTCTTTTGCTCTTTCATAAATAATAAATCGAAACCAAAAAAAAATACAAAAACCAAAACAAATACAAAAAGCCGGCAAGCAATGGTATAAAAATAACAGAATAACAAAATAAAACAAAATCAAACATAAAAACCAACAAAAAAAAAAAACAACGTGAAATAAAATGGAAATGAAAATTATGCAGACATTTGTTTCATTTGGAATGAGAAGGGGGACGTGAATGATTAGATTTAACTTTAATAAATGGGAAACCGAAAAAACCATATCGAAATTTTCAGACTTTGCATCAACCCCAAATAAAACAAGCAACATTTCTACACTTTTTGTTTAGATAACATGATTTATTCCATTCAAATATTCATATATATGTATTCTTTCTTATCAATGTGTCAATATAATAATGCATAAATACAATAAATATATATATATATATTGAAGCATTTTCTCAATCTCGAATTCATTGCATTGCATAAACATTTTCATTTCATCGGAAATGCTTCTTGCATACACGATGAATTCGCATTGGAAACATGCTCGACATTTGAATTGTATACATATAAATACATATAGTTTTATAAATAACACTCTGATATATATATATGCAGTTTATAGGTATGTGGAAGATATATATATATAAGAATATTATACGAGGTTGGCACAAATCTTCGTCATTGAGGTACATGGAGTACGTATGAGGTTCAAGCTCGGTTAATTCGTATCCGAACTGTAATTTCTAGTGCCCGGGCAAATACGTTAAAAGTAAGTTCCATTTGCTACAAAAAAAAAAGACTTTTAAAGCTATTATAAAATTGGGAAATCAACTTGGAGTATTTCACTAATAATTGCCGATTTAGCAATAGACATTGATTTAAGATAATTAACAATCTTTGGTTTCTTGTTTGCAAATATGATATGCCATCTATAATGTCCAACTGGGGGGAGTTTATTTTTATTCCGTTTGAGAGGTGGTTCTTCCAATAACTTGATAACTTTACTGTATAGTAATATTTTCTTTAAGAGATTGTTTGACTGTGTTTAAAATGTTGTCTTAATTAGATTGTTCACTTTGTTTCCATATATTATTTAAATTGTATTGTTCATTGGACGCATAAAAAGTAATTTATTGGATTGCTTAGGAGTATTTTGTGATCAGATTCTTAATGGGATTATTTTTAGCTTTTTGAATGATTTTCACAAGCTCTTTATGCACAAATTATTGGAAGGAGTTTTATACTCTGTTTGGTTTCATAATTAAAAATCTCTTGCGTAAAATGTAAACTCTTGAATTCGTTCAAGAAGTTTTGTTGGGATTTCTTTCTTTTTCACTGGGTTTATGTCTATGATCTTGGCTTTACTTTTGAATGTTGTAGCACTTTGATGTGCATTTTGTTATATATATTTTTTATTCGGCACTTTTGCAGTACTCTTTTGGTTTTAAAAGCGCAGCTGGGTCATATCGATTGCCTGCACTCGGTTGCGACTCTGTTTAGACGCCCAGCTCGCGACTGGGCGTGGTTGTTGCCAATTGTCCAGTATTACTCCCGGCAGGCGGTGGCGCCACCAAACTGGGCAACCATTTGTTCAAGAGCGTGCGAATGGCGAACGTCACATCGTGGTTGGCAAAGCAGAAGAGGAACGACACCACAAATCCCTGTAGACTGACAAGCACCACAGACATCAGCTGATAGAAACGATCCAATTGGGTGCCAGCATCGGGTCGATACGGCAACAGAAAGTGTTGCAGCCCAAACAGTGGCACCAAAATGATTGTGGCACGCACCGCCTTCCGAATGGCCAGCGGAGCGGGCTGTGCCGACTGTGGATGCAACTTGCGCACAATCACACGCAGCACATTGATGAGGAAGACTGTGAAGCAGATGGATTATAAGGAACACAAACGCTTGGGGAAGCCGTCAAACTTACTGAAGCTGGCGAGGAGCGAGAGGGTGATGGGAACTGAGAAGATCCACAAGTAGAGACTGTCGTTGATCCAGCAACTGTGAGTGGCGAGACGAATCCCATTCAATCAAAGTTGCATTATTTTTTGTAATATATTAGTTTTGATTACTTCGTGTACTTAAATTGAAAGTTGCTTATTTGTTAAATATGTATATGATAAAATATGAAGCATTAGGTTTCAATATAATGTAACATTATAAGACTGTTGTTGATGCAGCAACTGTGAGTGGCGAGACGAATCCCATTCAATCAAAGTTGCATTATTTTTTGTAATATATTAATTCGTGTACTTAAATTGAAAGTTGCTTATTTGTTAAATATGTATATGATAAAATGAAGCATTAGGTTTCAATATAATGTAACATTATAAGACTGTTGTTGATGCAGCAACTGTGAGTGACGAGATTAATCTCATTGAATCAAAGTTTACTTTTTTATGTAATATTTAAATTAATTAATTATTTTTAAAGTTGATTATTTGTTACCTAAGTAAATTATGAATCATTAAGACTGTCGTTGATGCAGCAACTTTGAGTGACGAGACGAATCTCATTCAATCAAAGTTTAATTTTTTTTTGTAATATATTAATATTGATTATTTCGTGTACTTAGATTGAAAGTTGCTTATTTGTTAAATATGTATATGATAAAATGAAGCATTAGGTTTCAATATAATGTAACATTATAAGACTGTCGTTGATGCAGCAACTGTGAGTGACGAGATGAATCTCATTGAATCAAAGTTTACTATTTTATGTAATAATTAAATTAATTAATTATATTTAAAGTTGATTATTTGTTACCTAAGTAAATTATGAATCATTAAGACTGTCGTTGATGCAGCAACTTTGAGTGGCAAGACGATTCCCATTCAATCAAAGTTGCATAATTTTTGGATATATATTAATTTTGATTACTTCGTGTACTTAAATTGAAAGTTGCTTATTTGTTAAATATGTACATGATAGAATATGAAGCATTAGGTTTCAATATAATGTAACATTATAAGACTGTCGTTGATGCAGCAACCGTGAGTGACGAGATGAATCTCATTGAATCAAAGTTTACTATTTCATGTAATAATTAAATTAATTAATTACATTTAAAGTTGGTTATTTTTTACCTAAGTAAATTGTGAATCATTGAGTGTCGTTGATGCAGCAACTTTAAGTGACGAGATGAATCTCATTGAATGAAAGTTTTATTATTTTTTGTAATAAATTGAATGTTGGGTATTTTGTTAACTATGTACTCCATTAATTACGAACCATAAGGTTTTAATATAATGTAGCATTATAAAGGATAATGTAATTCAACAAATATTTTGTACACCATTATGAATCATAAGGTTTAAATGTATGTTGAAATTGAGTTAAATTCAATTCAACATAGTTTCATGCAATAATTATATATTTGATGTCATTATTAAAGTTTCAATGCTTTTGAGCATTTAAATTAAAAGTTATTTTATTTTATATTTGAAACGCTATTGATGTCAAACTATTATTGATATTTAATTATTAAAAATACTTCTATTGAATACTTTCATTGAACACAATATAAAAATGTCATTACTTTCAGATAAGTAATAAGAAAGTAAATTTTACTTAAATTACAGGTGCGATCATTTTTGGAGAGGTTTTTATATAAAAATAAAGTTCGATTAAATAATATCATTTAATGCAATAATTATTGTGGTAAGGAAATATTATTATTTTTTAGATAAATCAATATAAAGGAATTTAAAGCAATAATTCCTGAAGGATTAATATCAAAATATTATTTAATTATAAATTACTAAAATAATTATACTATATTAATGAAATTTTTGAAAATATACTTCCATAAAAGACATTTCATGGAATAATTATTACATTATACAATATAAATAACTTTCACGTAATAAAAATTTTTGTTATTTAAAGCTAAAATTAATATTTGACTAACGGGTGTTAATTGTTAATTAGTAAAAAGGATACTTGGATTTAAATAATGCAAATTAAAATTCCAATTTTAGTTCGATATCTGAAAAGTTTTGGGAACTCACTGCTGATTGTCGTTGGCACTAAAGTGACGAGCTATGCCATAGGGTATTACAAAGAGCCACGGCGACAACCAGCTGAGTATCTTGAACCAGCGCATCACAATCGTATCCTTGACAAAGACCTGCAATAAGAACATTGCAGAAAAAGACACAAGCAGGGAGAACGTCAGAGTGAAAGAGACGCAGATGAATGATAAGTAGAAATTATGAGCAGACGGCATTTGGCATTTGCAATTTGAATTTAATGTGTAAGATAAAAGATGAAGCAAGCAAGCACAATTTGCTAGGAAAAAGTTACACAAAGCTGAAACATAAATTTTGAGAAGGCTGCGGAGGTTGGGAGGTTGCTTGGTTGCTAAATCAAAGGAGCTGCAAGTTGCAGCTGCAGTTGCTTGTAGCGAGTAAATCTAATCAGATATTCACAGCAGTTGTTCATGAAGTATGCAAACTTGCACAGCAATTACACCGATTTGCATGTGAATGAGAGCTGCTTGAGAAACATACACACACACACACATACCACAACGAGCACCAAGTGCAAATGGAGACCCTCGCAGAACATCCAGAAATAGTTGACCAGCATAAAGTAGTGTACGACCAAGTGGAGAGCAATGCACCAGGGCTGCAAAGAGACACAAAACAAGACACATCACGGATGTTGGAGTGTACTCGACAGCCAGATACCTGGTAGTTATTTATTAATGAACAAAAACCAACAACAATTTGGCAACAAAGTTTAGCAGTATTTATCATTACACTTATTCTTAATATCCCTTTCAACAGCAATTAAAATTTTATTATTTAAAAGCAATCAATTTCACTAATTAAATTTAAAATATTGTCCCTTATTAAAAAATGATAATTTTTAAATTATTTCTCCTGCGTCTTACTTATTCTTAATATCTTTTTGAATATCAACTTAATTCTGTACTATATAAAAGCAATAAATTTAAATGATCGAATTTTAAATGTAATCCCTTATTCAATAATTAATTTTTTTTTTAATAATTTATTATGAATTATTGTATTAATTGCCTAATTGTAATAAAGTTAATTTAAAAAATATTATGTTATGCATAAAAATTCAACATACTGTTATTTTGTATTAACTTTATAGTCAATTCGTAAAGCTTTAATTGCAAATGAGTATATTTTTTAAATTAGGCAGCTCTGGTGCTCATAGTTTTTGAGATGTTGGTGTCCAAACAGACGGACAGACGGAGGATATGTCCTTCGTCTTCTACTGCCACTAGCTCATAATACTCTTTCATACTCTCGATAACGGGTATAAAACTGACGTTTTGGCACTTACGGGATTCTCGACAATGCGGTCGTAGTGCTCGACAACCAGACGATACCACAATATCCAGGCGATGCAGGTGCAGGCGAGCGAGGCAAACAGATGCACATGGATGCGGATGCGCGTGCAGCGCAAGGATCTGTAGGATAGAGCAACAGCATCATACTCAACTCCTGCCATCAGCCTTTCTCGTACGTACTTAAAGCCCAGAAAGATGATGATCGATACCAGCAATGCCAGCAAGGATAATGCATATCCCTTCACATACAGCTCGTTGACGAACTGGCGGAACTGCAAATACAAATTGTGAATGTGCTTGAATGATGACAACGCATTTAATAACTCACTTCCATG
Source organism: Drosophila formosana (assembly GCA_035045625.1). Taxonomy (NCBI): domain Eukaryota; kingdom Metazoa; phylum Arthropoda; class Insecta; order Diptera; family Drosophilidae; genus Drosophila; species Drosophila formosana. Next base: position 1,001,391 of record JAWNOW010000143.1, on the reverse strand, counting down.
TCCTCGTGGTCCACACAGTTGGTGTAGTTCGACCAGATTTGATTGCTTTCCGGATGCCGATACCACGAGCCATTCTCCAAGCAACTACATGTCATTGTGGTCACAGAAAGTTGGGGATAAAAGGGGCAGTGTTGGGATTAAACTAGTTCATTAATTAATTATTGACGCGAGCTTGCATGAAAGCATTAAGAAAAAACTCTTTAGATATTTGCCAAGCATTAATACTCGAGTTGTTGAGGGGCTCACAACTGCACAGACTCACTGAGTGCCCCAAAGAAAATAGTTGTGAATAAACTTTGTACAAAATGTTAATTGGAAGAACTTATGTTACGTTGAAGAATATTAAATGTTGTTTAACTAAATTTGTATAAGGCAGGAATACCGTAAAAACCTAGTTATAAATAATCACGACTAAAAAATATAATCACACATTTATCATCTGCATTAAATCTTAGTTGTGAACCGGTTTGCATATAAAATATTTATTATTTGCATAAGTTAAATTAAAGTTTTAGCTTAGAAGTCTCAGCTGTGAACCGGTTCGCAGAGTGGTTCGCTGCTCTAAACTTTCGAGCTAAAATTTGGCTTGTCAATAGCAGATGCATGCTTTTCTTTAATAGACTTAAAAAATTATCAATGAATTACAATTAAGGTAGTTTAATCAGAGTGTTTCACTGCTCTAATTCATAAAGAACTTAAGCTTTCGAGCTGCAATTCGGCATATCAATAGCTGATGCATGCATTTAATAAATAGAGTTAAAAAATAACCAATAAATTACAAGTAGGCTAGTTTTTTTGTTTTTGATTATGTGGAGCTAAAGCTGATTATGTGGCAGAATCGTTTTGTTTTCGAAGGTATTGTTATTGAACTCACGTTTTGTGGGCCAAAAACTTGGTATTGAAGCCCTCCACAAAGTCGGGGCAATATTGACTCAATACGGTGCCAGCTGGTGTGCGTGGCCAGCAGAGATAGCCATCGAAATTGACGGGACAATAGAGGCGCTCTGTTTCACTATTGTTGATGTTGTTATTCACGTTGTTCACATGGATGTTGTTGTGGCTGTTGTACGGGATTGAATGCTGATTTGTAGCCATTGTTGCGGTTTGAATCGTGGCATAAAGCTCATTCTCGCTGGCCGCCAGCTCGTCAACACTCTGCATATCAATGGTGCCGTCATTGAGCAACGCCTGCTCCAAGTATCGTGACGTATGTAGCTTCGCATAGTCATCCAGCAGCAGCTCCTCAACCTCGCTGCTCGCATCTGAGATGGAGAATGGCATCAGATACATGTGTGTGTGGGTAGAATGATTGGCTAACCTGTTGCCTGCTGGCCTGTTGACGTGTCATTCTGATTGCGATAGACGCACTCGGCATACAAATGCCGCAGAAATGTGCGTAGATTATCCTGCGACTGTGCCGACATCTCGCTAGCCTCTCGTTGCACTCCTGCGCCCTGTATTTACTATTGTTGCCAGTGCTGAAAGAGGCCAAACAGGGGCACAACACGTCGCACAACAGCGCATGAGTCTCGAGTCTCTGGTTGCAAGTGTGTGGATAATTCAGTTATGCCACGGTCAGGTCAAAGAGTTGCTCACCCGCCCACCCGCTAAATATACGTACATATATTTACTGGTCTTTTCTGTTCGACTTTGTACAAATTTTATGCGACGACCTTTGTCAACTGTCTGTCAACACCTAAGAACTTGAAGACGACACTTCCAACGCAATAACTTGCAAAGGTTAGGCAAACATTGGCAGCGCATTTTATTAATAAATATTCCACATCAATCAAGCTCACAAATTGCCAAAGAACAAATATCTACTATTTAGTACATAATTATAAATTATTTAAAATTGCAATTATAATTCATATTTTTATTTTTATTTTTTTTAGTAGTATTTTTTTTTCATATTATTATTTTTTTATTAGAATTATTATTATTATTATTAGTAGTATTGTTAATATTATTAATATTTTAATTTTTATCTTTATCTTAATTATTATTTTATATAAATTGAGGAATATATGCTGCAGAAGTGCATCGTCCGTTTGGCATTAAATTGCCAAGACACAAAGCCAAGTAATCAGAGATATTTGTTGCATGCACCTGTTGCGAGTGGCAATTGACAGGCAACATCATTATGGCGCATATGTGAAAGCGTGACGAGCATTGAAGCGTTGCTAGTTTCGGTTTATTTAGCGTTGCAATTAATTTGCAGTCTGCTGCAAAGCGTTAACAACGTCAGCTCCCATGTCGTTTGCCGATGGCCATGGCAACAGATTTCTCACACACACACAAAGCTTGACAATCTGTTGACCTGAGGACATATATGTGCGAGTGCGTGTGTGTATGTGTGTGGGAGTGCTTCATCTACATGCTGTGGCCAGAGCACGGTGGACGACAACAGATTCCAATAAATCAATTTATTGTCTAATTAATGAGCGTTCATTGCCTGGTCTGCCGTTGGGTATTCGACTTGTAATTAAATTGCAGCAGAAGCAACTGCAACAGCGCGGCTTAAATGCGACTGCGTTTCTTTCCTGCCATCGATCGGGGCACAGAAACAACCTCACACACACACACACAGCGACAGCACACATGCTTGACTGAGCTGCACAAGTTTCTCGTCTAACTTTGTTATATTTTTAATCAAAACTCATTTCGCTTGATTGAGTTTTAACACTAACAATATCTCTCTCGCCCACACACACACAAACGCTCATGCTGAGGCAATTTGGTTAATGCATTACAGTCAAAATAGAAAAACAAAAAAGATGTGGAAGCGACCTGCAAGTCACCGGCAACGTGACGTATGCTTAATTTATATTTTACCTGCTGTCAGATAGTTGGGGCATCATAGTTACCCAAAAAAAGACTAAGCCCGGCATGAAAAACAATGTTAAAAATACACGAGCTTACACGTATGCAATTTGTGGCATACCCTGTACCCTGTCAACAACAAAGCGGGTATATACTCATCATATTTACTTCATTGACAATTTTGTATAAACATTGAATACGAAGTCATTTTTGTCATTTAATAGTTTATATTTATAAATTTAATAGATTAACAGTTTTTTTTTTTTTTTATTTTTGTTATTAAGATGCTGAAACGTTTTATTTTCATTTTTTTTTTATAAATAAAATTCTATTTATTTTTAGTTATCTTAATAAATTTTCGAAATTTGATAAAGAAGAGTTAATTGCCAATTTTTTTAATAACTATAAAATATTTTATTTTAAATTATTTTGATAAATAAAATTCTATTTATTTTTAATTTTCTTAACAAATTTTCAATAATTGATAAATGAAAGTTCCTTGTTAATTTTGAATTATTAAAAAAACTATCAAACATTTTAATTGATATTTTTTCTAAATAAAATTTGATTTAATTTTAATTTTCATGATACATTTTTAATAATTGATAAATAAGAGTGCTTTATCAATTTTAAATTTTCAAATTAAATTGAAATAGTTTTATTCAATCAATCAATTGATTTTTAATTTTCTTTATAAATGTCATACTTACTTTTATTTTCAAATGTTTTTTTATTTTTTAAATTAAAATCGTTATAGACCGTGTTCTTAACAAATACCAGGGTATAATAAATGGGAAAATAAATGCTTTCGGTTAGAGTTGCAGTAGTTGAAAATATAGCACAACTTTTAACGAGAAAGTTAATAATCGATGCTGGTGTTTGGCATTTTTCGGTAAATTTGGCAACTACAATATTTACGTTAATTACCATGCTTTAATTTAATCAAAGTGCTTAAATTGCAGAGCTTTCAAATGCACAGTGACCAACAAGTGCTTTATTTCGAAAGTATGTTAATGAGTACGAGACCCGGATGTGTGAGTAGAGTAATTAAAGCAACACATTCGGCACGCTCACATAAATGACAGTTTCGCTTACAAAGGACAATTGCTAAGCGTCGCCTTCATGGTCACTTTAATTGCAAAAAGTCTAATGAATGCAAGTGACAAACAAGCACAATCAGCAGGGAGAGAGAAAACTGTTGCAACAGGCAAACAGGCAACAGGCAACTTGCGAACTGCAAACTGCATAATTCACTTAGAATGCCTTTTTGTTGTTCTTTGTTGCCAATTAGCTGGGCCATCGTTTTGTTGCATGCCACTCGACTGTGGTGGCTGTCAGGGCGCGGCATTTTCTTATTAGTTGCATACAATTAATGTGCACTAATTCTATTCACTCGCATTACGCATACGCCACGTGCAACGCACGCAGTCACGTTCCTAACCAGTTCTGTGTCTCCTTCTCTTGGTGAAATCTCATATTATCATTGCTTACATCCCCCCAGGGGCATTAGCTTTGACCAGCTGTTGTGAAGTCGGGCAGCCAGCTAAAGCCAACTAAAGCGGACTGTTGTAATTGCCATGTAGACAGTTTAAGCTACGCCCGCTACATGAAATACTAAACTTTATTGCTCTCCTCTTCGTTTTTTGTAGTTTTTGTGCGAGAATTTCGAGATTTGCATAGTTATAATAGGGCTGTGATTGCAGCTTAGGGCGGCAATTTGCATGAAACGAATCCGAGGCATAGTGTCAAAGGCAAACTTGTTGGTTGGGCAATATACTGCCATATAGATATTGGCAAGTAGAGTCAACAAAATGATATCCCATCGCACAAAGCGTTTGATATTTGCTTAAGCCCAGCATCACAATTTCAAATTCACAAATTTACGTGTCCATTGAAACAGGTTTTCAATTTACGCTCTGCATGCAAAAAATATATATCCGATTTTTTATTTATGTTTAAAGGACAAGCAACAAGACAAAATGGTTGCATTCAGGTTAGTGCAACAATTTCATTTCTTTTCAAATTAATAATTAATATTTTTAAAAGTATACTTTGAGTATTTTTTGGTTTCATTTTATTAATAAATATCCAATTTATCTGTCTAATTGCCTACCGACAGAAAGGTTTGGATATGTGGTTAATGGATGGAATTAGTAAATTTGCTTTTATATATATTTTTAAGTAATAACAATTATTAACTATTCGGTAATAATTTTCAGCAACTTTATAAATGTTTTTAATATTTATATCGACCAGAGAAAAGGTAAATGAGCGGAATAATTTATTTTCCACTGAAACGAATAGATCAATGTTTTAATAGAGTTCTATAAATTTTTGGTTTTTATCGGTAATTTTGAGTATTTATAATATTTGATTTTAAATTTGTTTAAATGCCCAGCGGCAGACAGAAAGATTGAATACGGATGAGAATAATGAATTTGCTAATAATAAATGAATATAACATTTTTGTAATAGTTTTGCATATATTTCTATCGTTTTTCGGTATTCATTTTCAGCAGTTTAGGAAATGTTTTTGGTACTTGATTATTGAGTGTTAATTATGTAAAATAAAGCAGTTTTAGTGTTCAAAAGCAAAGCAAAATTAAATTTCCGGGATTAAAACTAAAAATAAAATTACACAAGCTGCACAGTTTTTGATTTTAACTAACTAAATTAATATGTTAAACAAGTTAAGTTTTAATTTCTATACTCGTATATTATAATAAGTCATCGTCAAAGGTTATCTTTGAATACTGATCTTTGAAAGCCAACAAAAATTGTAATTGGCTTTTAAATTAACCAAACACAAAGGACAACTCGCGACAAAAATGATAAATTACAAGCTGTGAGTAATTTGACTAGAAGTCAAAGATAAACCAATACTCATTTGAGCCCAAAAAAATGAAATAAAGAATGCAAATTGAAAAATCTGTTCTCCGGCAGGCTGCGAAAAGAAAAAGAAAACATGGGGAAGAGAACATGTTTTCCAGCGAAAAATTATGAAAACAAAAAGGAAATGTGGCATAAATTGTGATAAATAAAATATCGGAGGAGAAAAATATGGTGTAAAATAATGGAAAACATAATTAAAATCAGCTGTCCCATTGTATGATTTTTGGAAAAATCAAATAACACAAGAACGCGAGCAGGCGAGCAGGCGAGCAGGCGAGCAGGCGAGCAGGCGAGCAGGCGAGCAGGCGAGCAGGCGAGAAACACAAAAACAAAACGTTGCGGTGCATAAATTAAATAGATATTGAAATTTATGTTTACAAAATGTGAACGAAGAAACATTGCCGGCGGCAAGGCAAATGAATACGAATACGAAAGCGAATACGAAAACGAATAAGTATGGAATATGAGTTGGAATCGATATTATTGGTAGTGAAACGAGCTGAGATAATTATATGTACACATGCTGAATACTCCAACTGAATGCTGAATACTCTTGATGAATTGTTACTGTTTGCACACACACACACACACACTCATAATGGAGGGGGTGTTGTGTTGTGTTGTGTTGTTTCGTCTGTGTGTCGCCTACTTAATGTCAATGTGGTTAATGATGCTGCCGACAGCGGAAATCGAAACACACACAAACACACACACACACAGCAACGAAATTGGCAACTCGATTTGTTCATGCAACAATTTTTTTGTTTTTGCTTTTGTTTTTTTTTAAGCAATTATAATAATAAATGAGTTTCGCTACTGCAAATGTTGTCCACTCGATTTGCCTGTATTAGTCCATGTGGTGTCTGTGTTTGTATGGGTCACTAAATGCAATTATGTTTTTGTGTGTGTGTGTATGTGTGAGTGAGCACATTTTGCGGCTCATTGCCTGGCCAGTATCGCACAATGGAGCTCAAAGGCGTTTTGCTTCTTGCTTGTCCCATAAATTGGTGAATTTTATGAAACATGGCATTGTGGCTGAGACGGGCCTTTGATCCTTTCGTTTGATGGCAACTTATGAGTGCCGTTAGCATATAAACCTTGTGCCATTATAGCCAAAAATATGCTCAAAATATGAAACATGCCGCCCGTTGACTTCTTCCGAAAGCAAGCCACTTCGATAAGCTTCATTTTAATGGCTGGCGTTGCAAAATTCTTTGCACTCACACACACACACACGCCACAATGTATTCAAAGTTATTTTCGATTTTTTAAATATTACTCAATTTATGTTGGCAATAACGACGGCTGTGGAATTCAAATATTTATCAATTTACAAGATTATTTCATCAATGTGAGCTGGCTTGAAGACGACAATTTTCAAGAATTTTAAAATGTTACTTAATTTATGTCTGAAACACGTCAAAGTACCAAAAATTGTAGTGGAACTTTCATCTGTCGGACAACAATAACTATAAAAGTATATTAATTAAGAGTTCAAATACCGAGTTTTATAAATGTACGAATTCATTTATTTCTGACTAGTAACGATAAAAAATATATTTCTCAGGAGTTAAATTTCGTTTTATTTTTTAGTATAAAAAAAAAAAAATACAGCCTGACAATATTACTGTTTCTATATTTATTATATATTATTTGAATTAAAAATGTTTTTTTTTATTGCCAAATTGCCAAAAATTATGCGTTTTCAGCAGTTTGCTAACATGAAATTTCTGCATAATTTTGACAGCGATGTTTTGGAATAAAACTTATGTTTCGAAGACAGCCCGACAATATAAATATATTTTCATTAATAATCAAACTGTTGAAAATAATTCAAAGAGTTGCGCAGAAATGTTTAAAAAATAATTATAATATTTTGGCTAACTTAATTAAATAGTATCCTATTGTTTTGGTTTTTATTTGTGGTTTGTCACTGACACTTCCGACAATATAAATTTATTTTAATATGTTTCATTAATAATCAAACTGTTGAAAATAATTCAAAGAGTTGCGCAGAAATGTTTTAAAAATAATTAAAATATTTTGGCTAACTTAATTAAATGTTATCCTATTTTGTTGTTATTTATTTGTGCTTTGTCACTGACACTTCCGACAATATAAATATATTTTAATAAGTTTCATTAATAATCAAACTGTTGAAAATAATTCAAGGAGTTGCGCAGAAATGTTTTAAAAATAATTAAAATATTTTGGCTAACTTAATTAAATAGTATCCTATTTTTTTGTTATTTATTTGTGCTTTCTCACTGGCACTTCCATAGTACAAGGTTCGTCACTTATCTGCCGGATTTGGCAGTTTGTTTTAGCTGATTACCTGCTAGTCTGGCACTTTTTTGTTGTCTGTTCTTTTTTCTTCTGTTCAGTTGATTTTTTTTTGGTTTTGTGTGCGATGCTTTCTCGTGGCACTCAACTTGATGCTGTGCATAATTTGTGGCTTATCAAAGTTGGTTGCCAAACAAAACAAAAAAACTAAATACAAAACAATCGCGTAAATGAAGAAACCGTAAAAAAACACACACACATACACACAATACTCGTTGGGGAAGAAAATGAGAAATGCACGTAATTAAATTGATTGTTGTTTAGGCTATTCGCTGATGATTATACATTTCTTTTTATCATTGTAAAATTAATATCTGCACATCATTTGTCGAACACAAATAAACAAAAAAACATAAAGGAATTCTCGACAATTAGTTATAACTAACTAAATAGAATCGAATTTGTTGATTTGTAGAGAGAAGCGTTGAGAACTACTTACAAATTGTTGTTGTCGAGTTGTTTCTTTTGTTTGTGTTTTTGTTTAATTAGCGCGCTGCAGCTGCGCCGCTGCCGTCGACGTCAACGACGACGTCCGAATGTGTGGCGGCTGCTTATTATTTATTTATACAAATACAAATACAGAATATCAGAATATTCGAAAATTTATCTGGCGCCAAAAACATATCACAAGTCCCGAAACTGAACGCAAATCGAATCGACGACTGTTCGGCCGCAACGCAAGTTGGCAAATGAACCGAAATGATACAAAATACTTTCGCGTAGCACAGAAAACACAGAAAACAGTCCGTCATTCGCACATCCCCAAGAACCACCCACAAAACCACCCAGCACCCAGAGCCACCAACATCCACATAGACTATTTGAATCCACCTAATGCTCAATTGTTCCTGGCAAACTCTTCGACTGCTTTGCCGACCCACGACGCGTTGTGGAACGCAAGTGGAACCCAAGTGGCCCATAAAGCAACAAGTTGCACACAAAAAATGGCTCAACATTGATAATATGACACTGCACAGCGGCAATGTGACTCTCCTTCGTCTGTGTGTGTGTATGTGTGTGTGTGTGTGTGTGTGTGTGCGCGGCTGTAGGTGTGAAAGTGTGGGTGGGCATGTGGATGATTGCCTGCCTCAGTGGGTGTCTTTGTGAGTGCTTTTTTTCCAACACGATACCCTGCAGTTGGGTACTTTGTGGGCCTGCAGCATATACTATTTTAAGTTATTTTAAGTTTTCCATATTTTGCACTTTTTCCATTTCAATTGAACTTGAATTTTTCTTCAATATATAAATAAAAATATTGCCGGGATATTTGGAAAAATGTTGCAGGATTGCATGTTAATTGGAAGAACTTTAAGTATTAAATTGTTGTTTAAATTGAAATTAATTGATCTTGAATTTAGCATAATGTACAAATAAAGATATTGCCTGTAAATTTGCACAAATTTGGCAAATTGTTATTCAAAATTTTATACATTTCACTGGAATTTCGTTCAATAAATAAATTAAAATATAGTCTGGATGTTTGCACAATTTCAACATGTTTGCTTGTTATTTAGGAGAACTGCAAATATAATATTAAATTGATCTATGAAATGTAATACATTGAGCTTGAATTTTATGTATATATTGCCTTGATATATATTTACATAATCAGCATGATTTCATGTTGAATTGGAGCACTTCAAGTATTAAACTGTTGATTCAAATTTAATTAAATCAGCTGGAATTATGTTCCATATTTGAATTAATGTATTGATATGATTATCAATATTGAATAATATTTTTGAGATGTTGAAATATTAAATTGTTTTTGCTACTCTGTTCTTAATAAAGTAAGCTACAATTTTGTTTCATATTGCAGTCAAAAATATTTTTATAAACTCCTCATCATTGCTTGTTATTTAAATTTTTAATAACATTCACATTTTTTATGCATTTATGATGTGAATTTTAATTTATTATTTATTTATTTTTTTAGCTTTTAAAAGTATCTGCAATGTAAATGTGATTTATTTGAATTATTGACTTTATTGAAACTGTTTTCAAATAATTGTAAGTGGCTGAGTGGATGTTATTTCATTATTTGTTCCCTTATGTCGAAATCCCGTCACAGTTTGTACTACCCTCTACTCAATGCTACGGGGTATGTTGTAATAGTTGATCTATGTCGCCATTGTTTTGTTCCTTTTGACAGTACAGCGCAGCGGGTGGCAAAGAACGCGAGTTGCGTCAGACGGATGCAGTGGGAACTGAGGCAAGTTGACTGATTTGCCAACTGGCAACCGAGTCTGGCAAATGAAATGTTACTGCAAATAAATTGAAATAGTTCTGGCCTCTCTTTGGAGAGGCCCCATGTAGTCGCAGCAGCAACTCGTTGAGGCGCAATGCCAAATGCTCACAGCTGTTGTGGTTTACATCTTGTTCGCACACAGTTCGCACACAAGATGACAAAGGAAATAGAAAATCATAAATTGATAAGATACGCTTCGTACTCGACTATAAACGACAACCAGGGAGAACTGCCGGCAGCTGAGGAGTCCACTTGATTTACTTAGATTTACACTCAACTTAAGCTTATTATTGTCAATGGAACGCAAAAGGACTCGAGAAGAACTTGCACGGCAATAAATGTATAAAGCATTTCCTAAGTGGGCTCTTTGCAAGTTATGCACCGAATATCTTGGGTACTTCTTTGCTGTTTTTTTTTTTTGTTTAATAAATGCTGCGAAAAACATTTGAAATAAATATATTTTTTATATTGTTTTTACAGTTGAGCTTAGAAAACTATTTAAAAAATAGTACTAAATAGTGCTTCCTTTTTATTTCATTTTCAATTGTAAAAGTAGCTCAAACATAAATTCGGGAATATAAAAAAATTTAAAATGAACAAGGGCTTCATTGAAGTAATTTTACCAATTTAAAAATTGTAGTTACTTCTTATTATATTTCAAAATGAAAATTAAAAATATTTTTCGGAGTTGAGATTTCAGAATTGAAGCTTACGATTTGGATATAGCTAAAAATATGAATTGAAACAATTTAAAAAGTATTTTTTGTCAATTCTAAAAAAAGCTTAAACAATGTTTTCGAAAAAATTAAAGAATTAAAATTAGCGATTAAAAAATTTGAAAGAGTTTTAAGAATTAAACGGAAATGAACAATTAATTGGAAATACCATTTTAATGGAACTAAATATATATATTAAAACAACATAAACTTATAATTGATTCTTCGGGTTTCCAAAGTATTAAAATATACGACAACGGACAGAGATATTCATTATTTTTGCATGCATGCATATTAAGATGTATTGTAAATATTTCTTATAGTTTAATTGAATTATTTAGAATTATTAGTGAATTATTAGAAATGCGAATAAACTCCATATTTGATTTGACTTTTACAATTTTAAGCTGAAAGATTTCTTCATAATCTTACTTAAGCGACGATAAGTCTCTTCGCATACAATTAATTTCAATTACTTGTCTTTGATTATCTGCAACTTTTGCAAAAAAAAACTGTAATTTGTTTGCAGGACAAATATTGATTAAACAGCTTCCTTTCATCCTCGCTTAATTTGCAATAATTGCTTTGATTTTGCAGCGCAAATTGTTGGCTCCGATTACTTTGAGCACTTTTACTTGGATAACAAAGTGCAACTAATGCCCTGCATATTAAGTAGCAAACAAAGATTGCCAAGCTCTTTGCTGTTGCTCGTCATTGACTTGCAAATCGTGCCATTAACACAACTTAGTTAACATTATTTTAAGAGGTATTAAAACAGCTACAATAAAGTGGAACTCTGCGGAATAATTGTTTTGGAAAACGTTTATGCTTCATGTGGTATAATAAAGTATACAAATATCTGATATAAAAATCAATATTGATTCTACATTCTCATTAAATATATGTTTAATATAATATTTGCAAATAATAAATGCCTTGTGCTGTTAACACAACTTAGTTAACATTATTTTAAGAGGTATTAAAACTGCTACAATAAAGTGGAACTCTGCGGAATAATTGTTTTGGAAAACGTTTATGCTTCATGTGGTATAATAAAGTATACAAATATCTGATATAAAAATCAATATTGATTCTACATTCTCATTAAATATATGTTTAATATAATATTTGCAAATAATAAATAACACAATTTAGTTGACAGTGTTTTAAGAGGTATTAAAACTGCTCTGCGGAATAATTGTTTGGGAAAATGTTGAAACTTCTTATGGTTTAATAAAATAAACAAATATATGATATACAAATCAATATTGATTCTACATTACCATTAAAATATTTTGAATATTATTTTTGCATATAATAATTATTTGCATATAATAAATGCCTTGGGGGGAAAATATATTTAATTTGCATCAATTTGTCGTTGTTTACTTTCGATTTATTTGGGGATTACAATAAACCGCCAGTGAAAAATGAAAAACACCAAGTATAATTAAATTTGAAAAATAAACAAATCATATGAATGGATTATAATACAACAACTTAAGTCAAATAAATCCAACCGAATTGACATGCAATTGTATAATTAAAAAAAATGTTGTGAACATGAATGATTCATTCAACACAATGTGAATGAAATGCCGCATTCAATGAAGAAGTGCGAACACGATTAATAACTGCATTTTTGCCTGACCAGCTCAATTTTTTTTGTATTTTGTGTTAATTGTGAGTGTTGTGTGTGTGTTTTTTGTTCATGTTTCGTAATTGGCGCATAATAAGCAAGAGTTCAGCAAGTGCACGTACTGTGAGAGGCGCGATAGTGGAGAGTGAGTGTTTTGGCCGGGCTGAAGCGAGTACCCGGCCTAGCCGAGTGTGAATTACGTGCGGCGAGGCGATAGAACTCTTATGAATCTCTCCATGTATTTTTTTTCTTCAATTTTTTGTTCGTTTTGAATGCGGTTATGGACAAAGGCGCCGTGGCATGATCCAGCTGCTGATAACTCCAGCTTAGCTACTCGGCTACTTGGTTGCTGCTTTCTTAAAAAGGCATTGCTGCAGCAGGTCAAGACATCAGTCAGCCACCGCAGACCGAGAACACTTCAATCCAATCGCACACCGCACAGAATGTCTGCTCTCAGTTGCCTGTTGCTCACCAGCCTCGTCCTCATGGCCGTCGCCGACTATTATGGCGAATCATTCGATGACTACTCGTCCTACGGACTGCCCGAGTACGGCTCAGCACCCTCGGGATCGGCAGTCGAGTATTCAGCGCCCTCGGGATCGGCTGTTGCGTATTCAGCGCCCTCGGGATCATCCAGCGAGTATCTCTTCAGCGCCTACGACGCGGCCAGCAGCTACGATTCTGGCTACATCGCTGACACTGCCGCCAGTGGCAGCTCTTATGCTTATGCCGCGGCCAGCGGAGCAAATGGCGCCCGGGCAACTGCCGAGGCTCCGGGACAGTATTCGCGACCCCGTCCCATTGCCTATCCCAGCTATGGCAGACGCTATGTGGCCAGGAGAACGACTGCGGCGCCGGCAACAACTGCGGCAGGCGCCACAGCTGCCACGACCAGGAAAATCGGCTATGGTCGCCATTATGCCTACAACTATGCGCAGACAACAACTGAGGCGCCAACAACGACAACTGAGGAGGCAACAACGACAACAGAGGAGGTCACAACGACAACTGAGGATCCCACAACGACAACCGAGGAAGTGACAACAACAACTGAAGAGGATACGACGACAACAACCGAAGACACCACAACGACAACGGAAGCAGATACAACAACGACAACTGAGGAGGACACCACGACGACAACTGAAGACACCACAACGACAACTGAAGAGGACACCACAACGACAACTGAGGACACCACAACCACAACAGAAGAAAACACTACAACCACAACTGAGGACACCACAACGACAACTGAAGAAGACACAACAACCACAACTGAGGACACCACAACGACAACAGAAGAAGACACAACAACCACAACTGAAGACACCACAACAACAACCGAAGAGGATACAACGACAACCACTGAGGACACCACAACCACAACAGAGGAAGACACAACAACCACAACTGAAGAGGACACCACAACGACAACAGCAACGCCTGGAGCAGTAAGTACCACGGATGCAAGGCTCATCGGTTAAAATGCTCATCTCTCTCTCTCTCTCTCTCTCTCTGCTCCCTCAACCTACCTCCTACCTCCTATCTCCTGCCTCTCCCTCTCTCGTTTTCTTCTTCTCTCTGCAGCAGGGCATGACCATCACAATCACGTCTAATTTGCTGAACCTCTGTTCTGGCACTGCAGCAACGCAGACTTTCACCATCGGTTTTCTCATCATCACCATCACCTGTTAAGGATCGACAGCAGCAGTCGCAAACCGAACTAACCAAATGATTCAATTTCCAGCTCTACTACTAATGAAAACATAACTCTATAGCTATACGATATACACACACATATCTTTTAATGAATAGCATAATTCTCTTGTGTATGCCTCTGACCACAAATAACAATTAATAAACGATTTTTTACCGCCCATAATTTATGGTTGAGTTTTTGAATATGCTCGCTCAATCGGCAACTCGAGGCTTTTCTACTTACAGAATTCAATTGTGTAGCATTAAATTGGATCACTTCACTTATCAAGATTCACAAACACAAACACGCGAACAGCGAACAGGTGTTTGGCATTGCTTGACATCCAATGAGATTTCGCCTGTGCTTTCCACAAGGTGTTACAATCTGATTATAGAGTATGCAACGACTCGAAGGACGCACCAGCGAAACAAAGGAAAACAAAGTGTTCAAATTTTTAAATCTATAAAATAATACAAAAAATATTACACGAATATACATATACGTAATAATATAAATATTATATAAATAAAAACACGAGATAGTTTCCTTTTAAATATAGTAATAAAAAAAAGTTATTATATATAAATTCATATCCAATTTTATTTGAAATATACACATAAAATGAATAAAATTAATGAGAAATACGAAAAAAAATAATTATAAATAAAGACACAAGTTAGTTTACCTTTAAAAAATGTAAATAAATAAAAATAAAAATAATAATAAAATAAAAATAATATATGTATAGAAATTCATTTATTCCATCATAAAATGTACAAAAAAAAAAAAAAATATTCATATAGATATAAAATAATAAATAAAGACATAAAAAAACAAAGAAATATAAATAAAAAATCTTATAATTATACAGTCATGGAAAATATATTTGAAACGAATTTTCTCAGTTTCTTCAACTTCATATTTTTAATTCAGAATCTAATTTTAGTTCAACTAATTAATTTTTTTTTAATTAAATATATCAGTCTTCAATAATTAACAACAAAAAGATCAAATTATGCATTTAGTTAATTGGGATATTTCATTAAAATTCAACTTTTGATTTTCGGCCTGAAATAAATAATAGAAACTCATATTTTTTTTTGTTTAAATAAAATAAAACATATACAAAATATAAAACTAAAATAAAGACAAAATCATCAAATATCATTATAAATATGAAAATATGCAAATCTGAAATTATTTTCTGATATTTATAGATACGAATTTATATTAATTTGCTGAATATATAACATTTATATTTATTTGCAGTTTAATAATATGAAAATATGCAAATCTGAAATTATTTTCTGATATTTATAGATAAGAATTTATATTAATTTGCTGAATATATAACATTTATATTTATTTGCAGTTTAATTAAATGCAGAGTATCTGCGTTCCGTTAAACTCACTTCTAGTTAATCCTAGACTTTTTTTTTAGGTTTTTTGTTTGTTTTGTTTCTCATATTCAATTTTGTGTTTTCTATTTTCTCGCGGTATTTGGCGCTTTGGTGTTGGCCATTGTTCGCGCTTATCTACCGACAATAAAGTGGCATTAAAAAGCTTAAAAAAAGACAATGGAGCAAGCCTTATACTGGATGTTGTACTAGGTATGAGGAAACGCTTGTATCTGGGAGCAGCTCTTCTCCTCTCCCTCTCCCTGCCGTATTTATGTAGGTTGGCATTGCGGAAATTAAGAATAGGCCATAGCCTGATGCCAGCGGCTACACTTTGCATGACAAACAAAATACATTTAAATTCAAATTGTCTTTTGTTTCCACTCCTCCGCACTATGATGATGTCCTCTCTGCCTTCTCCCTTTTTCCTTTGAATTTTTCGTTGATTTTTTGTGTGTGCTTTGCCCTGATATCATTTCAGGTACCTAAATCATAATTTATTTTTGTCATTAACGCGAGGTCTCAAGTGCCACCAAAATATACAAATGGCCCTTGACTTTTACTCTTTAATTGTAATCTGTGCTTTGCTATTAATTCTGTTTATGTTATGCAAGTACATGCGTCTTTTCTTTCTTGGCTTATTCGCTGATTTAGCTACACGCAAAGCTTGTGAATATTTACTCTTAAAGTCAGCTTATTTGTTGTAGACATTTTGAAATAAACAAATTAAATATTGACAGTAAGTTTTATAACTCAAAACGCATTTCATTTGGAAACATTATTGACTAAAACTTTTTTTCCAAATCTTATTTAATTGTCACTTTATTAGCATAGTCTGTGAAGAGCTCTGTACGATTTAATTAGATTTTCGCAATTCGCAAATGTTGTACAAAGAAAACAACTCAAAAAGTTGATTGAGTTCATTTCATTCACACCACAATTTCCCTCATTTCCATTCCTCATCTCAGCATTTCGTTTATTATGTTTTTTGGTATTTTTAACTCTTTCGAATTCGTCTAAAACAATTTTTAATTGAATTTAATTTCATTTCATTTTACTTTGATTTGATTTGTTGCCACTGACGAAGCTGGCCCTCCGGCACTGTGCGCCTTTCCTCAATTGTTGCCAATAATTTTGCTCATTAAAAGTTTTACAAAATCACAAGACTGGGCTGAAGGCAACGCAGGTAAGTCTAGGCTACATCAACACCGCAAATACTCTCAAACTGACAGAAATGAACAGAAATTTATGAAAATAAAATATCAAAAAATAAAGTATCCAAATTTAAAAAATATTTTGTATAATAAAATTTTTTCATAAATTGTTGAGTCTTCTTTTAAAAGCTGATATGTCCGACTAGAAATGTAAATGAACAAAAGTCATGGCAACTCTTTTCAGTTTTTCGGTTTCTCACACCTCTCGATACGGCAGAAAGGTAAACACAAGTGACCAAAAGAAGGCAGAAGGTGAGAAGAGCCAACGAAGAGCTAAAATTGGCTGAAACTTGGGACTGTGTTGAAATTCAAAAGACAGCTGCTTGTCTCGCCCATGGCCGATAACAGTTATCAATTTGGCCAAGCCAATTGTTCTTGCTCCCATGTCGTGGCCATTGTTGTCGGCGCCAACGGCGGCATCTTAAGCCGGTTATCGACAAGCTTTCAAGTCACATAAATCAACATATTTCATTTCTTTCTGCTGCTCTTTTTTATACCCTAAACCTAACCCGAGACAGTTTCGGCCTAAATAAAATGATATAGCTCCAATAAGGTAAATACAAAATAAAATTAAAAATGACTTTAAATAAAATTTGAATTGATTTGAATAGGTAAATTTCATTAAAGTTGAATCAGGGAATACATATTAAAGAAGTATATATTTTAATATATTGTATATTGCACTAAAAAAATGTTTAAGTGCATAAATTAAGAGTAGCTATTAAATAATATTTTATCATCATTAACTATTTAAATTTAAATGCATATAACAAAAAATGGCTATTCAAATAGTTATCAACTGTTCATGGCTAACAGATACTAAATTATAATTAAATTCATATGCCTATATAAAGCTATAAACTAAATAAAATAAACACAAAAATTAAAAAAAAATCTTGTATTTTTTTAAATTGAATAGTATTTAAAGTGATGAAAGTCAAAACAATATGTATAAATATAGTTAAATCGGCAAAATGTATAATATATTCGCAAAATACGCTATATAAATTGTTGTAAAATTATCAATAATTATTAATAAAATATTAACAAGTATTAGTTAAGTTTAAATAAATTCACTACTAAATCTATTCAAATCAAAATTTAAATAAAAGAAAATAAATATTGATGCCAAGCAGAAAAACAAGAGGTATTTAATAGTCGGCTCTCCGCTAGCTATTGCCCACTTACATCTTATATTTTTTAATAAATTTGCTTAGCTGGGCAAATATTTTATTTAAATTTCCGAGGGCATAAATCAAAGCCGTCGCGATACTCTGCATACTCCCCAAAGAGTGGGAGGGGCAGCTCTGTTCTGTTCAGTTCAGCTCAGCTCAAATTTGATTTGATTCCGTTCGCTTTGAATTGATATTTATGGCCGTAAAATTGGCTTATACGCGTTGCGTATACGCGCCGTTGTTGTTTACAATTAAGCATAAGATGTGCGGCAGAGAGACTGTGGCAAATGCCACTTGCCGGCACGTAAAATGTGTGTTTATTATTTTTATTGCTCTTGATTACTTGAACTTGGCCGAAAAGTGTTTTGCACTTGACGCCTCTCTCTCTCTTTGCTTGGCCGTGGGTGTGTTTTTGCTTCTGTCGATGGCGGAAATCAAATGAATCGATTAATGCGCCACAATTTACGACACCTGCCCCCGGTCGCTGACTCTCTGCCACACTTCGGGGCATTGCATAAATTTTACCGTCATTGACAAGGGTATACAACACACACACACTAGCGGGGCTCATGATTTTATAATCCTATTTACGGCCTGGGCTTAAAGCTGCCATCAATTGCATGCAGCCAACTGGTTTCATAATAAATACAGATTCACTTTGCGCTCCAAATGAATTGTTACCAGCCGACAACAACTTCTGCAGTCTGAGTTCAAGCAGCTGCAATTCAATTGCAAAAATTGCTGACACAAATTATTTTGATAATATCATAAAAAAAATGCAACCTGAGACTTTATGCTAACGCAGGCATTTCATTTAGTCAGACAATATTTAGAGAAGCGGAAAAGTTAGTTGAAATATTAAGAAACCAATTGCAGTTTGCAACATTTCGAATGTCGATAAAATTCAAGTAAATATTACGGTCATTGCAATGTCGCTTCAGCTTACTTCAATCACATTGTTGTGCATCGTTACTGCAGCGATATTGATTAATTTACCTTGCGCTTCTTTTTATGGCTGCACTTGAAACACTCGCATCTTTTTAACGTGTTCACTCAATTTCAGCGTCTCTCTTCAGATAAATGATTGGATCGCAACCAGTTTATCCGCTGCCCACTGGCAATACAAATTAAATTCGTTGAATGTTTTTGGACTGCCAAAGGATTCCCTTTGATAACAGGTTGCGACTACGCATAAATCAGACGCAAAGCAAACAATGTAAATGGCAAATAGAGACAGATGTAAAACAAAATTATGTTTAAAAATAAATCCAAAACAAAGTGGCAAGTGGCAAGTGGCAGCAACAAATTGTGGGCAAAGCTCAGGGTTTGCAGCATCTGTGTGCAACACAGCAAAAGCAGAAGCACAAAAAAAAAAGGGAGCGAAAAAAAATAAATTAAATATACATGAAGCGCACAATTACCAAATTTGTATATTTAATGTGTGTGTGTGTGTGTGTGTGTGTCGACGGCAATGAAATTCAATCCAGTGACCATTTCTTGTAATTTCTTTTTGTGTGACGTCTGTGTGTGTTTGTGTTGGCATAAAAATTTAATAAGCGCCCAAAAGTCGGCTGCAATAAAACGTGAGTTGTAGTTGCCGTCGGAGACCGGTAAATTCATAAGCTTTCGTCTGTCCGTCGCTCTGTCGCTCTGTCCAGTCCCCCCAAATTATGCTATTAAAAAAAGAAAACAAGAGCGGAACAACACGAAATGAGCGAACGATGCGAACGGCACTTGAACAACAAATTGACATAGGACCTCCAACATAAGCAGCCTGCGGACAGGTATCCCGGCCAGGCACTTAGCCACAAGCAACAGGACAACTACGATGGCTATATGTGACCATATATGTTATATATATATACATATATATAGTGCCAACAGACTGTCGCCTCATTAGTCACGCCCCAAAAATAACAAAAAAAAAAAAAGGAAAGACAGAAAAGCGACAGTTGCTTGTTGCCTGCCCGGCGGCAAAGCTTTTTGGGGATAAACTCAACTGTCGGCGGCGATTCCAGGTATAGATTGCCCATTTTATTTCATTAGACCAGCAAACAACATGTTGAACATTAAGAGGACAAGACAAAACACGAGCCGGTTTTATCTATTTGATCCCATGTTTCGTATGGTTGGATTTTTCAGCCACAATTTTATTAGCTTATCCCGAGTGTCGGGATCAATCAATTTCACAAAATAATCTTTAAAGCATACTTTGGCCAAGCGAATGCATACAAATATAGATATTTTGGGCAGATCCTCCAAATATGCAAAGAACTTGATTATTTCTAAGTGCTTTTCACAAGTAGTACATAAAATTAATTATTGCTTCGCATACTTGAAAACATTCGAGAGCATTTCGATTGTTTATTCAATTTGAATAGTATGTTTTTGTAAGTTTTCGCTTTTATGAATTTCCATTTATATTTTATAAATACATTTTATCTCTTTCTCTCAGTTTCTCGTTTTCTCTGTTGCTATCTCGGTCTACTAAAGCATAGGCTATAAAGCATCGCATAAAGACCACAAAAGTTGAGCAGCATATTTCTCAAATAACATTTTATAGCATGGAAATTTTCTTAATTTCACTCAAGGTACTGCAGTAAAGTAAACACGGAGGACTCTTAATTTTCCATTACAGTGCAACGTTTTTAAAGAAAAGGAAATATTAAGAGCAGAAATTTAATAATGATTTAAAATGCAGCGTGAATGCAATGTGAAGAATATTTTCGTATATTAGAAAGTTGCAAGAAAGTTGACAATAAAATACAGAAATTATGAAATGTTTTTGTTTATACCATAAAAATTGTTGTAAAAATTCAAAAAGATTTACAATGCATTGGTGAATGCAATATGAAGAATATTTTCATATATAAAAGTTGCAAAAAAATGTACAATAAAATATTAATAAATTTATATTTTTAGTTAATACTATATAAAAATGAATTTATAAATACAAATTGTATTACAGTGCAGCATTTTTTAAGAGAGAAAAATTAGAGACATAAATTTAATAACTATTTGGAATGGAGCGTGAATTCAATTAAATGAAAAGTTGCAATAAAGTTGACACTAAATTTATAAACAATTATTTAATAATATACAAAGAACTTATTTATACAAAATGTCTTTCATTACAGTTCAGTGCAACATTTGTAAAGAACAAAAATATTAATGAGAAGCATAAATTTAATAATAATTTAGAGTGCAGTAAATGTTGTTCATATTTTAGAAATTTGCCAGAAAACTGACAATTAAATATTCAATTTATGAAGAAATTTTGCAAGATTGACAACAAAATAAAAATGTATAAGAACACTTCTAAAGTGGCTAGTGGTAGAAAAAGTCGAAATTTAATAATGATTCAGAATGTTTAATGCAAATGTGAAGTTGATAATAAAATATTGATATTTATTAAATATAAATTTGCTACGCATTTTGCGTTCAACTGTTGAACGCTTTCTATGCCAACAACGAAAGCGGCTTAATAGATTTCCATGCTCACAAGAGCACTAAGAGTGCACTCAGGAAGCCAGAAGCGCTTTGCTTTGCACTCCAGCGACCATTGCTATTCTTGGCCTGGCCACAATTATATTCAATCTATGGCCATTATAATGAAATGCTATTCGAGTAGTTGGCGGAAAGCAACCGAGAAAGAGAGAGAGAGAGAGGGAAGAGTTGTCGCTACAACTGTTAATCGAAGTATTTTTGGCATTGGCCACAAAGTTCACATTGTCATATGCAAGTAAAGTGTGTGTGTTTGAGTGTGTGGGTGTGTGTGTGTGTGCTGTGACATTCTAATATGAAATGGTAGTAAAATGCTTGCACCTGCCCGCGGGCAACTTGACAAAAGCCAAAGAGGAAAATGGAAAAATATTGAAAAACATTTATCACGCGATTCGCTCGAAGACAACTCGACGACGACGACGACGTGTCCTGAGCACTATTCACAATTGTCAGTAGCGTTAAAGGACACCGCACACACAAAAGCCAATTGAAGGCCAACAGTTGTTTGTCTCGCCCCCTCCGCTTCTCCTCTTCGCTCTCTCTAAATAGCTGCACGACCTTAAACAATTACCAAATGTTGCCCCTGGCAGCACCAGCAGCATCGTGTAGATGCCGCTGAACCCGGCCATAATGAGCGGAATGAGCAGACGCGATGTTGGCAATGCTGGCTATGTTGGCCTACTGTGGTTAGACAGCGGTTAGGCAGCTAATCGAATCAGCAGAAAAACCGCAGCGCAGAGAGACGTAAACAAAGATTGTTGCTCAACGACATACGTTGCGTATACGCAACATGAAAACAGTATTTTGCGACTATTTTCGATTGAAAAGGCAGCAACGAAATCAGTTTTGTTTATTTTTCGCCCAGAACATAAATGTATTTTTAACCCATATTTACACAAGCGGGTTGCGGGTTGACGAGTTGACGAGTTGTGAGATTGCTGCTTGCGTGTTACGTCTGTCAACGTCTTTGGAAACATTCTTTGCGCCGCCGCCGCCGCCCACAAACAAATTTATGGACGTCCCAGCAGGCAAACAGCAGTAATGGGAACGGTTTCGGTTTGAATGAATAAATCATAAGTGCATCATTGACATTTACAACACGGCACATTTTCAGACACAGTTTTTTTTTTTTTTTTTTTTTTGGGCACAAGGAAATTGCACTTCACTTTGAGCCCAGTCGATTAAGATATGACTATGAAAATGAAATTCCATTGAAGTCGCTCCCAAGAAATTGTCTTCAAATTCGATTCCACGAAAATGTGGAACGTCAAACAAAAGCATATTCTGAAGTGACGCGTGGCATAGAATAGAATAAATGACACGTGAAATTTAATGCTGTTGCCATTAATAGCATACAAATAGAATTCGTTTATGCGGATATTAAGTATACGACACGCGTGTGTTTGTACTAAGACATTGCCACTTACCTGATCTGCTCTTGGGGCCATCTGCACGCGATGTACTTATTTGTTTATGTTGTTGCTCTCGCCGCCCCGCCGCTGGCGGTTTTGCAGTTGTAGTTGTGCCTGCCGGCACTTCAAGACAAACAACTAAATTATTTGCACTCACTTGTATTTACTTACGATTTTGTATACTGTATATGGATTTGGCTGAACGCTGCCCGCCAAAATATCTCAAAATAACCAAAAAAAAAAAAATGGTGATTTATTTGTTGCCGCCGAGTGTGCGACAACCGTTCGCCACAACAGCGAGTTGGTAAGTGAAGCCGCTATGAAGCTGGGCATTGCTTGGCTCACAGGACCTTTTGCTTTATCCCAACAGATGCGCTGGCAAGCAGTGCAAACTGTTATACGAGGGCTGTTCGAATATTCAGCTGAACATTGAGTTAGGTCATTTATTTATTGCTTAAAAGCATCATAGAACAGTCAGATACGAGCGCAGATATAAAACATAGTTTCGGTTACATCAAAACACATTTCATTTTATTGTTTTTTTAACGAGAAATACTTCTGGGGCTTCAGTAAACCGGCAGAGGCAAATTTTGTGCGATACAAATGTGACATTGAGCAACACAATGCATACACATTTTTGTATATGGCATCAAATAACAAAGCACTCATATATACTACATATATGCAATGACCGAATTCAGAGCAGTAAAAACGTTTGTGAGGCACCAACAAAAGTTTCATTAAGTCATTGTTCAAAGTATTGGCAAAAACGACAAACGTGTTAAGCCACCCCATGTGGATGAATTGTTGACAGGTGTAATGAGAGTGTGCTGCTTGATGCTGTGCACTGCTTGGACGACTGCTTGGCGCGTGTTCAAAGCATGCAAACAGCAAGCAGTTCATCAGAGATGAAACGAAGCAGTTGAACAAGTAGTTTGTAAATTGAATTAAATAGTACAAGCGATTACTTTGTTTAATTAAACTGCGACTAAATTGTTTAAACAAAGGAGAAGAACAAGGGCAACTGAAGGTCAGGGATTGCACAAGTGCCACAATCAGTGTGGCCTGTGCGTTCGCTGATGTTGGCGCCACAGCTTTACATGTGGCCACGGGTCGGGCACGTAATGCGTCTCGGCCAGCGATAAGGTGTCTGAGTCTCGGTCTGAGTCTGGCTTGCTGGCTTGCTCTTCAGCTCTAGTTGCATGTATAAATAGCCAGTGTAAGCCCAGTTGAGCATATCATTGGTAAAGTACACCTTCGACTCCAAGATGTGCCCAACGCAACTCAGTCTCAGTCTCATTGTCTGCTCGCTGCTCTTTGGCTGCGTGGCGGTCTCGTTGGCACAGCGTTGTCACGATCCTGACTTGCGCCTTCAAGCCGACTTCGCGTCCTGCGGCGGCCGCGCTGTGTGTGCCACAAATGGTAAATGCTATCGCCGATTCGAAAACATTTGTTGCCTCGGCGCACACAATTTGCAAGTGAGGCAAATGTTTGGGGTCCAAAGTGGTAAGTGAACTGGCCAACTAAACAAATTAAATTGATCCCATTAATGAATCCCTTTTTGTGTTGTAGAATTTGTAGTGGTGGAGATGCAACACTGCTTGCCATCGTCGACGTGGTACGACTACAACATACCCTACACCTACAGCGCGCCTCGCTTTGCTCCGCATTACGACACTTCCGCTCCACGGTCACCTCAGCCCTACAATCCCTTCAGATACCACAACCAGCAGGTATTCTCGCAGCCCAACAGAGCTCAAGCCTGGAATCTTTATGCGGCTGCCTCGCAATACGCATCGAGAACGACTTCTCCTCCCGCAACATCCGTCTCAGCTACTTCCACAGTGTCCACAACACCTTCCAATGCAGCAGCTACTGATTCTGTTGGTGATACGGAGTCTGAGTTGGAACCACTTTTTGCTTTTTGGCAGCCACCAAGAACTACTCCAAAAAGAACGACGATGCGAACGACAACCACACCCTCAACAACAAGTTCTACAACAACATCCACAACCGCACCAACAACAACATCCACAACCACATCAACAACTACTTCGACAACCCCTTCAACAACTTCCACAACACCATCAACAACTTCTACAACTTCCACAACACCATCAACAACATCCACAACAGAATCAACAACAACTTCCACAACAACACCATCAACAACTTCTACAACCGCATCAACAACAACTTCCACAACAACACCATCAACAACATCCACAACAGCATCAACAACAACTTCCACAACAACACCATCAACAACTTCCACAACAGAATCAACAACAACATCTTCAACAACCCCATCTACAACTTCCACAACAACATCTACAACACCATCAACAACTTCCACAACAGAATCAACAACAACGTCTTCAACAACCCCATCTACAACTCCCACAACAACATCTACAACACCTTCAACAACTTCCACAACAGAATCAACAACAACTTCCACAACACCATCTACAACTTCCACAACAACATCTACAACACCTTCAACAACTTCCACAACAGAATCAACATCAACTTCCACAACTCCATCAACAACTTCCACAACCCCATCAACAACAACTTCCACAACACCTTCGACCACCACAACAGCACCAATTGATGCCGTAAGTAGAAAATTTCTTCACTTGCAATCCACAGCTGATTAACACTATATATCCATCCTTCCAATAGAACATTCTGGCTGCCGTGACCTTTACAACTTTAGACGGTCGAGTCTTGAGCCTGTCGCTGGCCAGGCAGGCGATCGATCCAATCACTGGCAACAAGACATGCGAGGCGACGACGACAGTGCTGATAGTAACCCAGGAGTGTCCAACGCCACAGCTGCTCACTGGCTGCCTGCTGAGCACCTCAACAGGTTCCACAACCACAACCACAACCACAGCACCAACAACCACATCAACAACAACTCGCGCTCCAGTGACTCGGCCGACTCCAAAGAGACCCGACTATAGATCGCCTATGCATTATCCATATGGCTATCAATACGACTATGATTACGGCACTAATTATGGTCCGGGTTCCTCTTCGAGTTCCGCTTCCGGTTCGCCCTTGAGTTCAGCTTCCTATTCAGCTTCCGCTTCGGCTTCCGCTTCGACTTCTGCTTCGGTTTCTGCTTCGGTGGCTTCCCCCTTCGGATGGTCGCATTACTACAGTCGCTAACCTAACCCAATAATATTTCATATTCATTTATAATTTTATACTATATATATTACTTTTTTATACGGTTCAGTTCAATACAAAATAAATAAAAAAAAATTATAACAAACGATGTGGTCTCCATCAATTCATTTTTGTTGTGAAGCTTCGGATCACGCTGTTTATCATTGTCTGACTACGTGACGTTTTCTACTTTAGAAGCATTTCAATATAAAATTCTTTTAGTATCAATCATTAATTAGCTTTGATTTGGTAACAAGTAACCAAAATAATTACCAAATTTATTTTCTTACTAACTATATGTAAAAATTGTGTGAATGAAATATAAAATACGTAAAAACAAAAAATAGAACAATATTTTTAAGATTGTTGTCAAATCAAAAATAATTCTGGAATCCTACTTTTATCATTCACCAACCAATTTTTTGTGGCATTTTAAAAAAACAAACAGCAACTGAATGCTAAAATCAAAATCAGTCCAAGCAAATAGATCACCTATGCCTTATCCATAGAAATATTTTACACTACAAATATATAACATTTTTTCATACCGGTCAGTTCGATATTAATGCATAAAAACTGAAAAAGTGAGCAAATATTAAATTCTGTCACTAAATTTATTTTTTAACTAGCCAATCGAATTTAGGACTCTACTCTCTGACCATTTTCGACATTGAGTCAGAAGATTTCAAACCCAAAAATATTTTTATGATATTTTCAAATCTACGGGACGCTTTCGAATCAACGCATTTGGTCACATTACAAAACTCTAATCAGTTGTTATACTGAATTTTCGAAAAACTATTGGGGATCAATTTTATTCATCAATATAACACATAATATTCATGATATTGACAAACTAAATAATGGCTGTTATAATTTCCAACGGAAATATAACCAAAAACAGTGAGTTGGCAAGTGAAGCCGCTGAGAAGCAGTGCATTCCTTGACTCACAGGACCTTTTGAAGGCCGTGCAAACTGTTATACGAAGGCTGTTCGAATAATTTGAACAAGTGCCAATTTTGGAATGCTTCAATCTTATCAAATTGATATTGTTAAATCTGTTAACAAGACAAATACGTAAGCACATGAAATACTATGATGGGAGTGCATTAAATAACATTTCCACTTTTGAGGATTTACTTTCAAGTCATCAATCATTTTACAAAGGCAAATTTTCTCTGACAAAAATATGCTATTGAAAAAATCGATGCCTATTAAATCGAACATATGATAGGTTCGTTTAATGCGATCCTTACTAGCATACTCAACAATTCTAATATTTTTAAATTAGCTCTGCAATCGCCCTGACAAGACAAATCGAAAGATAGTTTAATCATTGTTCCTTTTGTTGTTTACAATAAAATATTTAAAATTTCTACAAGACTTAAATTAAGGTAAATAAAGACCAATATAATGATACTTCTTATGGAAACATATAACGGTCGACAGACCAGTCAACACTATCTTAAAAAAGTATTTGAAAACAGGATTGATATGGTTCAAATTTATCTAAATTGTCTTAAATACTATTAAAACAAATCATTTTAAATCATTTTATTAGACGGATTATGTTAAAAAAAGTTTTTCTAAAATGTTCCCGTTTTTATACCCGCTACCCATAATGTAGAAGGGTATTATAACTTAGTGCCAACAGAAAATGTATGTAACAGGCAGAACGAGGCATCTCCGACCCCATAACGTATATATATTCTTGATCAGCGTCAACAGCCGAGACGATATAGCCATTTCCGTCTGTCCGTCTGTATGAACACCTAGATCTCAGAGACTATAAGAGCTAGAGCTACCAAATTTGGTGACAGTACTCTTATAGGTCCTACGCAGATCAAGTTTATTTTAGATTTTCGCCAGGTCCCTTTCCGCCCCAAAAAGCCTGTAATAGCTCTCTCTCGACTCTCGACTGTAGCTTTCTTACTTGTTTTCTTTTTATTATTTTATTTTTTCATTTGTTTCAGAATTATTGTGGTTCTTTTAATAAATTAAATAAATGAATGTATTTTTATATATATGTATGTACATACACATACATACATATATATTTTCCCCTTAATGCAAGTCACAAAATAATAGCGACAACTTCACAGCAATTATTTAATGCGGCAAGTGCTGTTAAAAGGGAGTGTCAATGTTATTATTTGTTTGTGGTGTCAGATTACAATAGCATTTATATGCATTAACAAAGCAGTAAAAACATTTTCGAAGCACCAATAAAAGTTTCATTTAGTTATTATTAACAGTATTCGCAAACACGGCGAACGTGTCAAGCCACCCCATGTGGAAGATGCCTCGTTCTCAGGAGACTGCTTGATGCTATGCACTGCTTGCAACACTGCTTGGCTCGTATTCAAAGAATGCGGGCAGCAAGCAGTTCATCAGAGATGAAACGAAGCAGTTGAACAAGTAGTTTGTTAATTGAATTAACTAGTACAAGCGATTACTTTGTTTAATTAAACTGCGACTAAATTGTTTAAACAAAGGAGAAGAACAAGGGCAACTGAAGGTCAGGGATTGCACAAGTGCCACAATCAGTGTGGCCTGTGCGTTCGCTGATGTTGGCGCCACAGCTTTACATGTGGCCACGGGTCGGGCACGTAATGCGTCTCGGCCAGCGATAAGGTGTCTGAGTCTCGGTCTGAGTCTGGCTTGCTGGCTTGCTCTTCAGCTCTAGTTGCATGTATAAATAGCCAGTGTAAGCCCAGTTGAGCATATCATTGGTAAAGTACACCTTCGACTCCAAGATGTGCCCAACGCAACTCAGTCTCAGTCTCATTGTCTGCTCGCTGCTCTTTGGCTGCGTGGCGGTCTCGTTGGCACAGCGTTGTCACGATCCGGACTTGCGCCTTCAAGCCGACTTCGCGTCCTGCGGCGGCCGCGCTGTGTGTGCCACAAATGGTAAATGCTATCGCCGATTCGAAAACATTTGTTGCCTCGGCGCACACAATTTGCAAGTGAGGCAAATGTTTGGGGTCCAAAGTGGTAAGTGAACTGGCCAACTAATGAAATTAAATTGATCCCATTAATGAATCCCTTTTTCTGTTGTAGAATTTGTAGTGGTGGAGATGCAACACTGCTTGCCATCGTCGACGTGGTACGACTACAACATACCCTACACATACAGCGCGCCTCGCTTTGCTCCGCATTACGACACTTCCGCTCCACGGTCACCTCAGCCCTACAATCCCTTCAGATACCACAACCAGCAGGTATTCTCGCAGCCCAACAGAGCTCAAGCCTGGAATCTTTATGCGGCTGCCTCGCAATACGCATCGAGAACGACTTCTCCTCCCGCAACATCCGTCTCAGCTACTTCCACAGTGTCCACAACACCTTCCAATGCAGCAGCTACTGATTCTGTTGGTGATACGGAGTCTGAGTTGGAACCACTTTTTGCTTTTTGGCAGCCACCAAGAACTACTCCAAGAACAACATACACAACCACATCAACAACAACTTCGACAACCCCTTCAACAACTTCCACAACCCCATCGACAATTTCTACAACCACATCAACAACAACATCCACAACCCCATCAACAACTTCTACAACAGAATCAATAACAACTTCTACTACACCATCAACAACTTCTACAACAACTTCCACAACACCATCAACAACTTCCACAACAGAATCAACAACAACTTCCACAACAACACCATCAACAACTTCTACAATCGCATCAACAACAACATCCACAACCCCATCAACAACTTCTACAACAGAATCAACAACAACTTCTACAACACCTTCAACAACTTCCACAACACCATCAACAACACCATCAACAACTTCCACAACAGAATCAACAACAACTTCCACAACAACACCATCAACAACTTCCACAACCGCATCAACAACATTTTCTACAACGCCATCAACAACTTCCACAACAGAATCAACAACAACTTCCACAACAACACCATCAACAACTTCTACAACCGCATCAACATCAACTTCCACAACCCCATCAACAACTTCCACAACAGAATCAACAACACCATCAACAACTTCTACAACCGCATCAACAACAACTTCCACAACCCCATCAACAACATCCACAACAGCACCAACAACAACTTCCACAACAACTTCCACAACAACACCATCAACAACTTCCACAACAGAATCAACAACAACTTCTACAACCGCATCAACAACAACTTCCACAACCCCATCAACAACTTCCACAACCCCATCAACAACAACTTCCACAACACCTTCGACCACCACAACAGCACCAATTGATGCCGTAAGTAGAAAATTTCTTCACTTGCAATCCACAGCTGATTAACACTATATATCCATCCTTCCAATAGAACATTCTGGCTGCCGTGACCTTTACAACTTTAGACGGTCGAGTCTTGAGCCTGTCGCTGGCCAGGCAGGCGATCGATCCAATCACTGGCAACAAGACATGCGAGGCGACGACGACAGTGCTGATAGTAACCCAGGAGTGTCCAACGCCACAGCTGCTCACTGGCTGCCTGCTGAGCACCTCAACAGGTTCCACAACCACAACCACAACCACAGCACCAACAACCACATCAACAACAACTCGCGCTCCAGTGACTCGGCCGACTCCAAAGAGACCCGACTATAGATCGCCTATGCATTATCCATATGGCTATCAATACGACTATGATTACGGCACTAATTATGGTCCGGGTTCCTCTTCGAGTTCCGCTTCCGGTTCGCCCTTGAGTTCAGCTTCCTATTCAGCTTCCGCTTCGGCTTCCGCTTCGACTTCTGCTTCGGTTTCTGCTTCGGTGGCTTCCCCCTTCGGATGGTCGCATTACTACAGTCGCTAACCTAACCCAATAATATTTCATATTCATTTATAATTTTATACTATATATATTACTTTTTTATACGGTTCAGTTCAATACAAAATAAATAAAAAGAAATTATAACAAACGATGTGGTCTCCATCTATTCATTTTTGTTGCGAAGCTTCGGATCACGCTGTTTATCATTGTCTGACTACGTGGAGCATTTCAATATAAAATTCTTTAAGTATCAATCATTAATTAACTTTGATTTGGTAAAAAGTAACCAAAATAATTACCAAATTTATTTTCTTACTAACTATATGTAAAAATTGTGTGAATGAAATATAAAATACGTAAAAACAAAAAATAGAACAATATTTTTAAGATTGTTGTCAAATCAAAAATAATTCTGGAATCCTACTTTTATCATTCACAAATAAATTTTTTGTGGCATTTTAAAAAAACAAACAGCAACTGAATGCTAAAATCAAAATCAGTCCAAGCAAATAGATCACCTATGCATTATCCATAGAAATATTTTACACTACAAATATATAACATTTTTTCATACCGGTCAGTTCGATATTAATGCATAAAAACTGAAAAAGTGAGCAAATATTAAATTCTGTCACTAAATTTATTATACCCGCTACCCATAGGGTAGAAGGGTATTATGACTTAGTGCCAACAGAAAATGTATGTAACAGGCAGAAGGAGGCATCTCCGACCCCATAAAGTATATATATTCTTGATCAGCGTCAACAGCCGAGATGATATAGCCATGTCCGTCTGTCCGTCTGTCCGTCTGTCCGTCTGTCTGTCCGTATGAACACCTGGATCTCAGAGACTATAAGACATAGAGACACCAAATTTGGCAAAAAGTTTCCTTCATACCCTACGCAGATCAAGTTTATTTCAAAAGTTGGATGCCACGCCCCCTTCGCCCACAATAAGCATTAATCTAGAAAAAGTCAAGTTTTTTTTTTAGTAAATCGCGTATAACTCCAAAAGTTCTTGGTGTAATGATGTGTAATTTGGTAGCCCATCTGCGCTTGACACTCTTAATATACCCTGTAATTTTGGTACAAATCGGATAAGTAGAACAAAAGTTATTCGTTAAATTATTTATCAAAATTTTAGTGCCCAGTGCATATGGACGTATTAAGTGTGTGAATGACCTAGAGATATCAAATTTGGTGACAGTATTCGTGTAGGTCTTACGCAGATCAAGTTTGTTTTAGATTTTTGCCACGCCCCTTTCCGCCCCCAGAAACTGTAAAAGCCGTAATAATAGACCTAGAGCATTGAATTTTGGTATGCATAATAACAATTATATTCTCAATAATTCCTGTGAATTTGGTTGAGATCGAGTGAAAAACAAGTTAGTTATTAATGAATCAATTTTATATGCAAAATTCACTTGCAGCTGCCCGCGCTTTGTTTGTTTAGTTGACAGTGTGACCATAACGGTGTTGTGGATTTTTATTCGCTATTTTCAAATATATACAAACAAAACACAAAATTCAGTATATTTTTGGTATATTTGTTGTTAAAATACCATTAAAATTTTTTTTTTCTCTCGAAATGGGTTGCGGGTATCATACGGTCGAGCACTCTCGACTGTAGCTTTCTCACTTGTTTTTTAACTAGCCAATCGAATTTAGGACTCTACTCTCTGACCATTTTCGACATGGATTCAGAAGATTTCAAACCCAAAAATATTTTTATGATATTTTCAAATCTACGGGACGCTTTCGAATCAACGCATTTGGTCACATTACAAAACTCTAATCAGTTGTTATACTGAATTTTCGAAAAACTATTGGGGATCAATTTCATTCATCAATATAACATATAATATTCATGATATTGATAACTAAATAATGGCTGTTATAATTTCCAACGGAAATATAACCAAAAATAGTGAGTTGGCAAGTGAAGGCGCTAAGAAGCAGTGCATTCCTTGACTCACAGGACCTTTTGAAGGCCGTGCAAACTGTTATACGAAGGCTGTTCGAATAATTTGAACAAGTGCCAATTTTGGTATGCTTCAATCTTATCAAATTGATATTGTAAAATCTGTTAACTAGAAAAATACGTAAGCGCATGAAATACTATGATTGGAGTGCATTAAATAACATTTCCACTTTTGAGGATTTACTTTCAAGTCATCAATCATTTTACAAAGGCAAATTTTCTCTGACAAAAATATGCTATTGAAAAAATCGATGCCTATTAAATCGAACATATGATAGGTTCGTTTAATGCGATCCTTACTAGCATACTCAACAATTCTAATATTTTTAAATTAGCTCTTCAATCGCCCTGACAAGACAAATCGAAAGATAGTTTTATCATTGTTACTTTTGTTGTTAACAATAAAATATTTAAAATTTCTACAAGAATTAAATTAAGGTAAATAAAGACCAATATAATGATACTTCTTATGGAAACATATAACGGTCGACAGACCAGTCAACACTAACTTAAAAAAGTATTGGAAGGCACGATTGATATGGTTTAAATTTATCTAAATTGTCTTAAATACTATTAAAACAAATCAATTTAAATAATTTTATTTGACGGTTTATGTTAAAAAAGGTTTTTCTAAAATGTTCCCGTTTTTTTGTTTTTATTATTTTATTTTTTCATTTGTTTCAGAATTATTTTGGATCTTTTAATAAATTAAATAAATAAAATTTTCCTTTTTTTTACATGAATGTATTTTTATATACTCGTATATGTATATACGTACACTACTGGACAAAAAAATAAGTACACACTTCGCGCCTATTTGTTGATAAATTTCAATTTGTTTCAATAGTTATAGAATGTACCGCTGTAAATTGTTTTTTTTTTTAAAGAATATAGTGTTCTGTTGTGCTACGCACAAATTTGTGCTGGATGAGCGTTTTTGGACTGGTCAAAATAATAAGTACACTGGTGGTAACTTTAATTTGTATAGCATGAAATGTAAAAATTAGGAAGGGAATGTTGATTTATTTTGACTTCTTGCATATTTAAGTACATCTGAGTAAAACACAATGTTTAAAAGAACGAAAAAGAGCATCGCACTGTTAAAGAAAGGACTATTGACGTGAATCTTCGAAAAAATTAGAAAAGTGTTCCAGAAATTGCGAAAACTCTTTAAAGCTGCTTATATTTCGATCAGAATGCCTTAAAATTAAAACTGCCTACTAAAAAACGAGGATAAAAGAAGAAATCTTCACAAACAACAGACATTCGCATGGTCAGTATTGCAAAGAAGGACATATTCATGTCCTTCAAGGTAATTTCCGCACAAATCAGCAATAGAATATCATCTCAAGCAGTTTGCCGTTGATGTAAAAAGGTAGATCTACTAGACCCCATACCCCAAAAATGTCATTTTCTTCGAGAAAAAAACATGAAGATGAACCAACAGTGTGGTGTCAATTATTTAGCATGGTCTGGGCCAGAGGGTTCTACAGTGTGGAATGCATTTTTGTGGAGCGAAGAAACAAACCTAAATTCTTTTGGTAATGACTACAGACGATATGTAGATTGCTCAAAAGGCAAAGAATTCGAGGTCCGGTACCTAAAGAAGACTGGTAAGGATGTAGGCTGATGCATAATGGTTTAGACCTGTTTTTTTTGGAGTGACGTTGTACGGATTCATCAGTAAAATGATAATATGACCCTATTCGGATATAAAAATCATTTCATATAATGATTTCATATATTCTCTTCCCTACGCTGAGGAAAAAATTTGTGATGGGTCTTTCCACAGCATAATGACCCAAAACGCTCGTCAAGACTGGCCAAGGGCTGGTTTACAGAGAACGAGGTAAACATTATAATTTGGCCAAGTCACTTTCTTGGCTCAATTGATCAATTGACTTATGGGGAGACTTGAAACAGTGAATTGGCATAAATACCTTAACAAAATTCGAAGAATTGTGGAAATTATGTGCAAAAAGTGAAGTATGATATTCGTATGGAGACTTTTTGCAAACTTATTACTTGAAAGCTAAAAGACATCGAAAAAGTCTAACAAAATGAGTATGTCTGAATTGGATACTACTATTAGATAGCTATTATTAATAAAATAATAGAAAAAATTTGTTATGTTTGGAGTTTTGGCTTTGTAGAATTGGTGTACTTATTATTTTGACCAGACCAAAAACGCTCATCCAGCACAAATTTGTGCGTAGCATTCAAAAAACGTGGTTCCCAACCTTAATTTTTGTTTTAAATGTTTCAGAACACTATATTCTTTCAAAAATAAACAATTTACAGCGGTACATTCTATAACTATTGAAAAACCTTTATCAACAAATAGGCGCGAAGTGTGTACTCTTTGTCCAGTGTATGTATATGTTCATATTTGCCCCTTAATGCAAGTCACAAAATAATAGCGACAACTTCACAGCAATTATTTAATGCGGCAACTGCTGTCAAAAGGGAATGTCAATGTTATTATTTGTTTGTGGTGTCAGATTACAATAGCATTTAAATGCATTAACAAAGCAGTAAAAACGTTTTCGAAGCTCCAATAAAAGTTTCATTTAGTTACTATTAAAAGTATTCGCAAACACGACGAACGTGTCAAGCCACCCCATGTGGAAGATGCCTCGTTGCAGGAGACTGCTTGATGCGGTGCACTGCTTGGATGACTGCTTGTCGCGTATTCAAAGAATGCGGACAGCAAGCAGTTCATCAGAGATGAAGCGAAGCAGTTGAACAAGTAGTTTGTTAATTGAATTAAATAGTACAAGCGATTACTTTGTTTAATTAAACTGCGACTAAATTGTTTAAACAAAGGAGAAGAACAAGGGCAACTGAAGGTCAGGGATTGCACAAGTGCCACAATCAGTGTGGCCTGTGCGTTCGCTGATGTTGGCGCCACAGCTTTACATGTGGCCACGGGTCGGGCACGTAATGCGTCTCGGCCAGCGATAAGGTGTCTGAGTCTCGGTCTGAGTCTGGCTTGCTGGCTTGCTCTTCAGCTCTAGTTGCATGTATAAATAGCCAGTGTAAGCCCAGTTGAGCATATCATTGGTAAAGTACACCTTCGACTCCAAGATGTGCCCAACGCAACTCAGTCTCAGTCTCATTGTCTGCTCGCTGCTCTTTGGCTGCGTGGCGGTCTCGTTGGCACAGCGTTGTCACGATCCGGACTTGCGCCTTCAAGCCGACTACTCGTCCTGCGGCGGCCGCGCTGTGTGTGCCACAAATGGTAAATGCTATCGCCGATTCGAAAACATTTGTTGCCTCGGCGCACACAATTTGCAAGTGAGGCAAATGTTTGGGGTCCAAAGTGGTAAGTGAACTGGCTAACTAAACAAATTAAATTGATCCCATTAATGAATCCCTTTTTCTGTTGTAGAATTTGTAGTGGTGGAGATGCAACACTGCTTGCCAT
The DNA here is from genome assembly GCA_035045625.1 of Drosophila formosana. Taxonomy (NCBI): domain Eukaryota; kingdom Metazoa; phylum Arthropoda; class Insecta; order Diptera; family Drosophilidae; genus Drosophila; species Drosophila formosana. The sequence continues at coordinate 964,956 of JAWNOW010000143.1, read as the reverse complement.
CGTCGACGTGGTACGACTACAACATACCCTACACCTACAGCGCGCCTCGCTTTGCTCCGCATTACGACACTTCCGCTCCACGGTCACCTCAGCCCTACAATCCCTTCAGATACCACAACCAGCAGGTATTCTCGCAGCCCAACAGAGCTCAAGCCTGGAATCTTTATGCGGCTGCCTCGCAATACGCATCGAGAACGACTTCTCCTCCCGCAACATCCGTCACAGCTACCACCACAGTGTCCACAACACCTTCCAATGCAGCAGCTACTGATTCTGTTGGTGATACGGAGTCTGAGTTGGAACCACTTTTTGCTTTTTGGCAGCCACCAAGAACTACTCCAAGAACAACATACACAACCACATCAACAACCACTTCGACAACCCCTTCAACAACTTCCACAACCCCATCGACAACTTCTACAACCACATCAACAACTTCCACAACAACACCATCAACAACTTCTACAACAGAATCAACAACAACTTCCACAACAACACCATCAACAACTTCTACAACAACTTCCACAACACCATCAACAACTTCCACAACAGAATCAACAACAACTTCCACAACAACACCATCAACAACTTCCACAACCGCATCAACAACTTCTACAACAACACCATCAACAACTTCCACAACAGAATCAACAACAACTTCCACAACAACACCATCAACAACTTCTACAACCGCATCAACAACAACATCCACAACCCCATCAACAACTTCTACAACACCTTCAACAACTTCCACAACAACTTCCACAACACCATCAACAACTTCCACAACAGAATCAACAACAACTTCCACAACAACACCATCAACAACTTCCACAACCGCATCAACAACACCATCAACAACTTCTACAACCGCATCAACAACAACTTCCACAACCGCATCAACAACAACTTCTACAACGCCATCAACAACTTCCACAACAGAATCAACAACAACTTCTACAACCGCATCAACAACAACTTCCACAACCCCATCAACAACTTCCACAACCCCATCAACAACAACTTCCACAACACCTTCGACCACCACAACAGCACCAATTGATGCCGTAAGTAGAAAATTTCTTCACTTGCAATCCACAGCTGATTAACACTATATATCCATCCTTCCAATAGAACATATTGGCTGCCGTGACCTTTACAACTTTAGACGGTCGAGTCTTGAGCCTGTCGCTGGCCAGGCAGGCGATCGATCCAATCACTGGCAACAAGACATGCGAGGCGACGACGACAGTGCTGATAGTAACCCAGGAGTGTCCAACGCCACAGCTGCTCACTGGCTGCCTGCTGAGCACCTCAACAGGTTCCACAACCACAACCACAACCACAGCACCAACAACCACATCAACAACAACTCGCGCTCCAGTGACTCGGCCGACTCCAAAGAGACCCGACTATAGATCGCCTATGCATTATCCATATGGCTATCAATACGACTATGATTACGGCATTAATTATGGTCCGGGTTCTTCTTTGAGTTCCGCTTCCGGTTTACCCTTGAGTTCAGCTTCCGGTTCCCCGCGTTTCGCTTCCGGCTCCTATTCGGCCTCCGCTTAGGCTTCTGGTTCCGTGGCTTCCCCCTTCGGATGGTCGCATTACTACAGTCGCTAACCTACCCCAATATCATATTATATTCATATTTTACACTACATATACGTACATATTAGTTTTTTATACCGTTCTGTTCAATAAAAAAAAATAGCTATCTGCAAAATGATTTAAATTCATAAGCTTATGATCTTCCCCACAGAATACACTGATTATATATTTTTTAATAGTTTACAGGTGTCTCGTTACGTGACATTTGATGCATCCCAATCAAATGCACGCTGCTTAAAAACACAAAAAGAATTCAAATATTGAATTCTTTGCTCAGTAATTTAAATTTTGATGTTATGAAATAACCATACTCATTAAAGAATTTATTTTTCAATATTGTAGAGGAGTTTATTCTACTCATTGACCCAACGGCAATCGAGTATTCAAATTGCTTGCGCACGATATTCTTTAACTTTAAGCCTGATAATTGGTGTCAAATTTTCTTCTACTCTCGTCATTAAATTCTTTTCGAAAAATACTCTGTAGATTGGCAAATAATCATTCACGAACTCATTGCATTACTTCTAGCTCGTATTCGGACACCTTGCGTATCTCTGCTGACCTTGGCAATTATAAATAACAAAAATAATATTCATACTATCAAAATGTATTGCGTGCTCTGTCAATTACTCATTATGATTCACAGCAAAAGCGATAAATTTAATTCATTAACAAATTTTCACATGAAAAAATAACCGTTTACGAATAACATGAATAAAATTGAGATATCACAAAAAGAATTTCATAACTGGAAAAAAAAAGCGAAACACAGTGAAGACAGTTTAGCAACCTGGTCGGGGGGGGCTTCATACAATTAATATTAAACTATATAATAACCGAAATGGGGCGCGAGACACGTAGACATTGCAATGATATCAAGGCATACGCCAGTTGGGAGGGTTCGACTCTATAAAAAGCGCAGCCTGCGCTAGGCTAACCTCATAGTCAACCCGTGAATTGTCCCCCGCAATGTTGTTGCTCCATTTGTTCAGCTTATTGGGTGTCCTCTCAGCCGCCAGCAGTCGGGGCTATGGTCCACCCGATCACTATATGCCATCCTGTGATCATATCGTCTGTCCATCGACAAGAAGTGAAGTTTGTGCCAGGTCGGAAATGACAAATCAGATGGCGACCTTTAACAATGAATGCGAAGTTCGACACTATAGCTGCCTCTATTTGGAATGTGAGTGAAAATTATAACCTCAATAGTACATCAAAATAATAACCAAATATTATCTCAGCTTGGCAGGTCATCAATCTGGGGTCTTGTGAGTGTCCTTTGCAGTGTTTTACGAGGTGCAAGCCGATTTGTGGCGCCTTGGGCGAAGAATTTCGAATTTTCAATAGCGTCTGCGAATTGCGACAATACAGATGCTTTTATAATGAACGTGAGTACACAGAGAAACAAACTCGATCCGCTTCGAATACTCTCCACAAAAAAGTTGACTTAAAGCATGATTATTGTGATCAGATTTTAAGGATAAATTCAACATTATATGTTTTGAGTTTCACATTAAAATAAGTATTCAATATTTTTGTAATCTGTTCACTATATTAATTAAAAACTAAACCTTTTTAATGAACATGAACGTGAAAAACCGATCCGCTTAAAATTTAAACCAAAAAACTGATGATTTAATTAATGATTATTATGTACAATATTCGTCTTAATATTTTGAAAAATCAAATTATGTATATTGTGTGTTTCACATTTATATATTTCATAATATCAATAACAAAATAAACTTAATATAGTAATATAATAAGTTTGAATTGATGCAATTTCATTATTAATTTTTGGTATCATTTTTAATCCAACAGCCTGGATACAAATAAAGAATCAATATTGTGGCCTGGCACCACCCCACGGCTATTATCCTCCATATGGTTCACTGCATTTCGGACATCCGTCAAATGCAGCGCCTCCATCTTATGGAGAACAGCCTCCTTTAATTGGACCTCCTCTGCCATTGACACATTATTATGTTGGCTATTATAATTCGACTTCAAGCACCACAACAGAATCGACAAACACCACAGAAGAATCGACAAGCACCACAGAGGATTCGACTTCAAGCTCCACAGAAGATTCGACAAGCACCACAGAAGATTCGACTACAAGCACCACAACAGAATCGACAACGAGCACCACAGAGGATTCGACTTCAAGCTCCACAACAGAATCGACAAGCACCACAGAAGAATCGACAAGCACCACAGAAGATTCAACAAGCACCACAGAAGATTCGACAAGCTCCACAACAGAATCGACAAGCACTACAGAAGATTCGACTACAAGTACCACAGAAGATTCGACTACAAGTACCACAGAAGATTCGACAACCACCACAGAAGATTCGACAAGCTCCACAACAGAATCGACAAGCACCGCAGAGGATTCGACTACAAGTACCACAGAAGATTCGACAACCACCACAGAAGATTCGACAAGCTCCACAACAGAATCGACAAGCTCTACAACAGAATCGACAACGAGCACCACAGAGGATTCGACTTCAAGCTCCACAACAGAATCGACAAGCACCACAGAAGATTCAACAAGCACCACAGAAGATTCGACAAGCTCCACAACAGAATCGACAAGCACCGCAGAGGATTCGACTACAAGTACCACAGAAGATTCGACAACCACCACAGAAGATTCGACAAGCTCCACAACAGAATCGACAAGCTCTACAACAGAATCGACAACGAGCACCACAGAGGATTCGACAAGCACCACAGAAGATTCGACAAGCACTACAGAAGATTCGACAAGCACCACAGAAGATTCGACAAGCTCCACAACAGAATCGACTACGAGCACCACAGAGGATTCGACAAGCACCACAGAAGATTCAACAAGCACCACAGACGATTCGACTTCAAGCTCCACAACAGAATCGACAAGCACCACAGAGGATTCGACAAGCACCACAGAAGATTCGACAAGCACTACAGAAGATTCGACAAGCTCCACAACAGAATCGACTACGAGCACCACAGAGGATTCGACAAGCACCACAGAAGATTCAACAAGCACCACAGAAGATTCGACAAGCTCCACAGAAGATTCGACAAGCTCCACAACAGAATCGACAACGAGCACCACAGAGGATTCGACAAGCACCACAGAAGATTCAACAAGCACCACAGAGGATTCGACAAGCTCCACAACAGAATCGACTACGAGCACCACAGAGGATTCGACTGCAAGTACCACAGAAGATTCGACAAGCACCACAGAAGATTCAACAAGCACCACAGAAGATTCGACAAGCTCCACAGAAGATTCGACAAGCTCCACAACAGAATCGACAACGAGCACCACAGAGGATTCGACAAGCACCACAGAAGATTCAACAAGCACCACAGAGGATTCGACAAGCTCCACAACAGAATCGACTACGAGCACCACAGAGGATTCGACTGCAAGTACCACAGAAGATTCGACAAGCACCACAGAAGATTCAACAAGCACCACAGAAGATTCAACAAGCACCACAGACGATTCGACTTCAAGCTCCACAACAGAATCGACAAGCACCATAGAGGATTCGACAAGCACCACAGAAGATTCAACAAGCACTACAGAAGATTCGACAAGCTCCACAACAGAATCGACTACGAGCACCACAGAGGATTCGACTACAAGTACCACAGAAGATTCGACAAGCACCACAGAAGATTCGACAAGCTCCACAACAGAATCGACTACGAGCACCACAGAGGATTCGACTTCAAGCTCCACAACAGAATCGACAAGCACAACAGAAGATTCGACAAGCACCACAGCAGATTCAACAAGCACCACAGAAGATTCGACAAGCTCCACAACAGAATCGACTACGAGCACCACAGAGGATTCGACAAGCACCACAGAAGATTCAACAAGCACCACAGAGGATTCGACTTCAAGCGCCACAACAGAATCGACAAGCACCACAGAGGATTCGACAAGCACCACAGAAGATTCGACAAGCTCCACAGAAGATTCGACAAGCTCCACAACAGAATCGACAACGAGCACCACAGAGGATTCGACAAGCACCACAGAAGATTCAACAAGCACCACAGAGGATTCGACAAGCTCCACAACAGAATCGACAAGCACCACAGAAGATTCGACAAGCACTACAGAAGATTCGACAAGCTCCACAACAGAATCGACTACGAGCACCACAGAGGATTCGACTGCAAGTACCACAGAAGATTCGACAAGCACCACAGAAGATTCAACAAGCACCACAGAAGATTCAACAAGCACTACAGAAGATTCGACAAGCTCCACAACAGAATCGACTACGAGCACCACAGAGGATTCGACTGCAAGTACCACAGAAGATTCGACAAGCACCACAGAAGATTCGACAAGCTCCACAACAGAATCGACAACGAGCACCACAGAGGATTCGACTTCAAGCTCCACAACAGAATCGACAAGCACCACAGAGGATTCGACAAGCACTACAGAAGATTCAACAAGCACCACAGAAGATTCGACAAGCTCCACAACAGAATCGACAAGCACCACAGAAGATTCGACTACAAGTACCACAGAAGATTCGACAAGCACCACAGAAGATTCGACAAGCTCCACAACAGAATCGACAAGCTCTACAACAGAATCGACCACGAGCACCACAGAGGATTCGACTTCAAGCTCCACAACAGAATCGACAAGCACCACAGAAGAATCGACAAGCACCTCAGAAGATTCAACAAGCTCCACAACAGAATCGACTACGAGCACCACAGAAGATTCGACAAGCTCCACAACAGAATCGACTACGAGCACCACAGAGGATTCGACAAGCACCACAGAAGATTCGACAAGCACTACAGAAGATTCGACAAGCTCCACAACAGAATCGACTACGAGCACCACAGAGGATTCGACTTCAAGCTCCACAACAGAATCGACAAGCACCACAGAGGATTCGACAAGCACCACAGAAGATTCAACAAGCACCACAGAAGATTCGACAAGCTCCACAACAGAATCGACAAGCACTACAGAAGATTCGACCACAAGTACCACAGAAGATTCGACTACAAGTACCACAGAAGATTCGACAACCACCACAGAAGATTCGACAAGCTCCACAACAGAATCGACAAGCTCTACAACAGAATCGACCACGAGCACCATAGAGGATTCGACTACAAGTACCACAGAAGATTCGACAAGCACCACAGAAGATTTGACAAGCACCTCAGAAGATTCAACAAGCTCCACAACAGAATCGACTACGAGCATCACAGAGGATTCGACTACAAGCACCACAGAAGATTCAACAAGCACCACAGAGGATTCGACTTCAAGCTCCACAACAGAATCGACAAGCACCACAGAGGATTCGACTACAAGTACCACAGAAGATTCGACTACAAGCACCACAGAAGATTCAACAAGCACCACAGAGGATTCGACTTCAAGCTCCACAACAGAATCGACAAGCACCACGGAAGAATCGACAAGCACCACAGAAGATTCAACAAGCACCACAGAGGATTCGACTACAAGCACCACAGAAGATTCAACAAGCACCACAGAGGATTCGACTTCAAGCTCCACAACAGAATCGACAAGCACCACAGAGGATTCGACTACAAGTACCACAGAAGATTCGACTACAAGCACCACAGAAGATTCAACAAGCACCACAGAGGATTCGACTTCAAGCTCCACAACAGAATCGACAAGCACCACGGAAGAATCGACAAGCACCACAGAAGATTCAACAAGCACCACAGAGGATTCGACTACAAGCACCACAGAAGATTCAACAAGCACCACAGAGGATTCGACTTCAAGCTCCACAACAGAATCGACAAGCACCACAGAAGAATCGACAAGCACCACAGAAGATTCAACAAGCACCACAGAGGATTCGACTTCAAGCTCCACAACAGAATCGACAAGCACCACAGAAGAATCGACAAGCACCACAGACGATTCAACAAGCTCCACAACGGAATCGACAACGAGCACCACAGAGGATTCGACTTCAAGCTCCACAACAGAATCGACAAGCACCACAGAAGAATCGACAAGCACCACAGAAGATTCGACAAGCTCCACAACAGAATCGACTACGAGCACCACAGAGGATTCGACTTCAATCTCCACAACAGAATCGACAAGCACCACAGAAGATTCGACAAGCTCCACAACAGAATCGACAACTAGCACCACAGAGGATTCGACTACAAGTACCACAGAAGATTCAACAAGCACCACAGAGGATTCGACTTCAAGCTCCACAACAGAATCGACAAGCACAACAGAAGAATCGACAAGCACCACAGAAGAATCGACAAGCACCACAGAAGATTCGACAAGCTCCTCAATAGAATCGACAAGCACCACAGAAGAATCGACAAGCACCACAGAAGAATCGACAAACACCACAGAAGAATCGACTTCAAGCTCCACAACAGAATCGACAAGCACAACAGAAGAATCGACAAGCACCACAGAAGAATCGACAAGCACCACAGAAGAATCAACAACTAGCACCACAGAAGATTCGACTTCAAGCTCCACAACAGAATCGACAAGCACAACAGAAGATTCGACAAGCACCTCAGAAGATTCGACAAGCACCACAGAAGATTCGACAAGCTCCACAACAGAATCGACAAGCTCTACAACAGAATCGACTACGAGCACCACAGAGGATTCGACTACGAGCACCACAGAAGATTCGACTACGAGCTCCACAACAGAATCGACAAGCACCACAGAAGAATCGACAAGCACCTCAGAAGATTCGACAAGCACCACAGAAGATTCGACAAGCTCCACAACAGAATCGACAAGCTCTACAACAGAATCGACTACGAGCACCACAGAGGATTCGACTACGAGCACCACAGAAGATTCGACTACGAGCACAACAGGATCCGCAGGAGATAATACAGCTTCAACCCAAAGTTCAGGTTCCCGAGCTTCATTAGCTAACAGTGAATCTAGTGCACAACTTAAACGCTTAAGAATGAATCTTTCATCTGTTTCTAGCCTGATAACAGTTTCAACGGCACCTCCCCAAGTGCAAGTAATGAGTTCAAGCCAGTCTAGAGATGCAGACGCAAGGAAATTGATTATTGACGATCATGAATTAAGTTTGCCAGAAAAAGATACTGTAATAATTCTAATCCCGGAGATGAAAAATACAACACCAAATGAATAATTTACATAATCATAAGAAACCACAAAAGTCTTGAATATTGTAGGAATAAAACTTAATTTTTATAAGTTAATTTATTTTTCAATAATGTAGAACCCATCAATTGATTATTTTTCCTAGCAATCTTTGCATTGATTCTCATCATGATCATGATTTCTTGGTACCCAAGTCTAGAACAAAACCGATTGTTTAGTGAAGTGAGAGATTTTAAAGTAGCTGATGATTTTCGCCATTTCTCATTATCTTGGTACTTAGCTTTATATAATATTTGGTTTCTTGACGATCAGATAGCAGCAATATATCGTTGCATTGCTGCCGCACTTTATTGTATCGCAACTGTGATTGAATTACGATTAAGGGAAAATATTATAATTTCTTTGCAGCATATTTGCCACTTTGTTAATCCACTTCACCATCTTTAAGAGCTAAGAAAAATAATCTTTTCTGACAAACCCATTTGATAAGCTACATTGCTTTGCTTGGCTTACTAAATTTCATTTATACTTGATACACTGAGAAAACAGTTCACTTTCTAAAGACAATAATACAAATATACAATATATTAAACCACTTAATCATCATAATAATTGTGGTTTTTTTCTATACAAAATTTTGGTCTTGAAATTAAATATGCGATTACTAACTGCAAGATGAAAATATTCCCGATGCTCTTCTAAGATTAATGTTATTCATTTTAACCAAAATGTTGAATTAAACGTCCTTTTTGATCAGTAAAAGTAAAAGAAAAGTTGATAAGTTTAGTTAAACTTCTTAAGCGGACTGCTCACATAAGATTTAAATACACAAATTATATCTCTCTGTCTTTCACCTAAATCAATGCGATCATCCAAGCTAAAACTTTCAAACTTCCAAATCTTGAGCTCAGATTTGTCTTGAGTAGCGCTTCTTATATTAAAATAGCTGATTAAAAGTGATCATTTTATACGGCTGTGTAAACTATTTGAGGTCCACTAAGTTTGTTTATTTATTCTTCAATTTTTTATGACAGCTGGTTTTGGCATCGGTGTTGGCTTTGTAGTAGGTTTTCTGGTGGTTTCAGCATTTGCTTTAAAGGCGCTGGCAGTGCTCGCTACAATTATCGGACCATCGAACTTGATTTGGGTAGCGTTGGCAGACCTCTTGTGACTCTTGGCAGTGCTGTTGGTAGGGTTGTTGGTAGAGTTGCTGACAGGGCTGCTGGTAGTGCTTTTGATATGCTTGACGGAAAAGCTGTTGACAGACTTGCTGGCGGACTTGCTGGTAGTGCTGATTGCCGACTGGATGACAGCCTTGCTGGTAGTGCTGCTTGCAGACTGGCTGGCAGTCTTACGGACAGCCTTGCTGGTAGTGCTGCTTGAAGCCTCGCTGATAGCTGGTTGCGCAGCCTGGCTGGGCTGTTCAGTGGTGGTGTAGGGCACATAAATGAAGCTGTAAATGGTTTTCGAAGTGCTTGTCGAGGGCGGTGCCACAGTCGTCTCCACAGTGGAGCTCGTATCCGGCAGCCCTGTTGTGGTTGTGGTTGTGGTTGTGGGTTTGGGTGTAGTTGTTGTTGTTGTTGTGGTTGTGGTGCTGGGCGGCGTATCCGTCACAGTGCCAACGCCAGGCAGGTAAAGCGACAAGCTGGAGTCGGTGATCTCATTGTAGTCCTCACCCACATCGGGTATGTTGTACACATTGTAGGCGTCAACGGCAAGCGACACAGAAACCCCTGGATTCACCTGGCTTCTGTACTCATGGAATTGCATTGGCACTGGCGTCGTCGTTGTGGTCGTTGTCGTCGTTCTCGGCGCTTCGGTAATCCTTGGCTGCTCGCTGGTCTCCTCTTCGGCCTCGGCTTCAGTCTCGGCTTGGGCCGTCGGTGCAGTTGTGGTGCTGCGACGTCCATACTTGCGTTTACCCTTCGACTTGGACTTGTATTTGCTTTTCAGCTGACGACAAGGTCCCCTGTTCAGAAAGCGTTGAGCTAAAATGCAATTGAGAGTTGAGTTCAGATCCTAGCAGCTGGGCTTCAACGCCACTCACTTTCTTTGCTGATGCATTCGCGGCGACGCACCTCGCACTCGTTGGCAAAGGTGACGCCCAGTCCCTGATGTGGTCCCGTCTCGGGTGCCGCACAAATCGGGGCATATTTTGTGGTGCACTTGATCTTGTCACAGTCGGGCATGCAACGCGCCATTTCCGCGGGTTCCAGTTCTGAGTTGAAAGTGTTGTTGTTTTGTTGTTTTGTTTTCTACCATTATTTGTTGCTGCCGCTCACCTGTGCCGTATTGGAAGAGCAATTTCATGTTCTCCGCCTCCAGTTTGCAATCGTTGTCAAAGTGAAAGAATTTCACGCCATTTGTGGCACAAACCGGCTCACCGCCCTTCTCGCAATTGGGCTGATAGTCCACATACTGATACTGAAAGGGCCCATATTGCTCCTGCTCCGGATTGTTGCCCGTCACCTGGCCAAAGAGCTTGGCATACTGGGCACTCGCCGGATGCATATCATTAAACTGCCACTCATCATTGGCAGCTGTCGCACCCATTACGCCGACGAGTATGAATAGCATCATGCTCTGTACTTCCTGTTGTCCACTTTGTAGTCTCATCGCTCTGCTGGTTGCATTTGCTGTGCATTCATTGCTCTGATGGCAATGCATTTTATACTGCATCCGATATCTGTGCGATGCTGCATCGACGTGTGGATATGCATTCTGCACAATCGACTCGCATTTTTGCCGTCTGCCCACACTTCATTCTCCATTCATTGCATTCGATGGGTTAATGAACGTCAACTGAGCAGCTGAGCAAGCTATTCACGAATTCATTCATTCACTTCCAGCGCTATCTTCGCTATCTTTCACGTAATCCACTCGCTTGTATCTTTACACGCGTTTCTTTTTGTCAAGATACTCAAAAAAAAAAATAAATAGGTCAGCAAAGTTGCACTCGCTATCGATTTCTTCGCGTATTGTAGCATTAATAATAATTATGTTAATTTCTGCACCATCTACGAAAATTATTGATGGGTGTGTGAAGAGAAGGGGGCATGAAAATTTAAATTGAATTGTATTTGCTTTCAGTAAGCAACAAACTATAGGGAAAACTACCCGGGGGGCTGAACACTGACCAACGTTAGTGTTCGCTTAAAAAAATACCTTTAGTTATATTCCAAATATCGCCCAATTAAATTATTGTAATTTTCAATAAATCGTTAAAAAATTGTAAATATTATATTCCTGATTTTTACTTATATAAATATAATATTAATATACATATTCGTAAGAAAAATTAGCATAAATACTTATACTTATATGTATTAAAAAAAATTTAATAAATGTATTTACTACCAAAAAACATAATATCTTAAGTGTGCCAAGAATATTCCGTTCGGTTGAGGCAGGTTTTGAATAAAGTTTTGTGTTCGCTCAAAAAAAGTCCTTTAGAAAACTCAATCAAAACAAACATGTCCGTTCAAGAAAAGTTTCCGCTATACGAGTTTTTACTGTATGTCTTAGTAATACTATATATAAAATATATATTATATTATCTAATATTATTCCAGAAAACTGCCTAACAAATGTGCTGCAACTTTAAAGCTCTCAAAAAAGTTCCATTTAAACATCCAAGAGCTTTAATTGCTTCTCAAGCACAAAGAACTTTCTCAATTAGCCGTGACAAGCACATTTAAGCCATAAAAAGAGCTTCAATAAGCTTTTGATGTGGTGAAAAGCGAGCAAAGTTCTTGCCATAAATGCTAACTTAACTTGTCTTAAAAACATAAAGCCATAAAGTGCTGACTTGCACTCGAAGTGGCAACAATTACAGAACTAATTGCAGCAGCGCAACTTGGTCAACAACTGTTGGCAATACACGCTTCAATTAAGCGTCTTGCTAGCGCGAATTTGCAATTATGCAACACAACATTTTGTTTACAAAATACGCAGCACACGGTGTTTTTCAGCCATGTTTTTGTTACTCGCCTTTCGGGCCGAAAGGCCGCAGTTTTCAATGGATACCAATTAATTATGCTAAATAGCCGACAAAACGCGGTTCGGTTCGGTTCGATGTGATAGGAGACAAGCAAATTTGCGATTGCAATTCGAATCTGTAATCCCAGTGGCGTCAACCATGTGTGAGGGGGAGTTCATGTTTGTGCATGGAGTTCATTAAGGCTGCAATTCATGCGGTTTGGCCTTTTGATTTTGGCCAGGCTGGAATAGCGCCCAGAGTTACGTGCCCCTCGAAACAATAAACTTCAGTCTGCGTTTGTAGTTTCTTTTTATTCATTGGTATTAGACATGAATATTGTTGTATTTTCTTGCATTTTAATATTATAGCATTTTGCCATATTATTAATGTTTGCACGCCAAGTGCTGAAGAATAAATTCTTTTTAGTGGCAAGTTCAAATGTGGTATTAGAATGTTGCCGTACTTACTGAAACTGGAATCAAAATAAAGTTTTGCATTCCCCTCACATTCTAATGTATATTTGTATTCTTCTTATATTATTCTTTGACGCAATCCGCGCGCCCCTTTTGAGAGGGCGTGGTACCGTCAAACTTATTACTACATCAAGGTTGCTTAGTTTGCTTGCTGTACTTACTAAACCTATTATCTAATCCTATTTATTTGCGGTAGATTTAAATTTGTATTATGTATCCCATTAAAATTCTGGTTGCATATAAATGATGATCTGCAATTAGTACGAGTTTTGGCCAAGGATTCGTTTGATTCGCAAGCTCTCGTACTCACTATAACATAATATTTCTCGACGCAATCCGCTTCGCCCTCAAGGAGGGCGTGGTACCGTCCAGCTGAGTGTCGAATGAAAGGATTGATTAAGAGATTTTAAGGGTATAAAATAGATAAGCTTACGATATTATAATCAAGTGGCCAATTTTTGTATGAACAAAATTATTCATTGAATATGAAACTGCATGCGGGATGGATTTGGATTATTTCACTAATAGATTAATGGCGGCTACTCACCAACACAGCGAAATCACAATCTAAGTGTCAAAAACTGAAAGAAAAAGAAAGTTAGAATTATAAAAAGTACAAATAATTGCAAATCATTACCGATTTTCATTAGAAATACATAAATTAATTAAATTCATGCATGACATTTTTTTTTTTTTTTGACACCGAGAAAGCTGCTGCACATTGTAAATTTTAGAATATAACGAAACTACAGAATCGAAACTAGCATCCAAAATATGTAAATAACTATTCACAAGAATTTTGATAAACCAAAAAAAAAAATGAATGAAAATTAATTTCCACACCAGAAAAAAATATACAAAACAAATTTTTAATAAACGAAAAATTTCGAGGCCAGAAAATTAGTTGTTTCCCAGTTGAGCTCTGGAAGCAAACTGAAAAATAATGTTGAGCTCCGGGGCCTCATCAAGTCAAATCTCGATTCAAGGCTAACTAGATCAAAATCTGTACAAAATCAAGGAAAACTAGATTTAATAATAATAAACGAAAAATTTCGAGTCCAGAAAATTAGTTGTTTCCCAGTTGAGCTCTGGAAGCAAACTGAAAAATAATGTTGAGCTCCGGGGCCTCATCAAATCAAATCTCGATTCAAGGCTAACTAGATCAAAATCTGTACAAAATCAAGGAAAACTAGATTTAAAAATTTCTAATATTTGTAAAGATTTCAATGCGAATTAATATTTATAGAATATTAAAAAATAACATTTACTAATGGAAATATTTTTAAGCCCAGCCATTTTAAGATAATTAGTGTTCATTTTTTAAAAATTAATCAATAGCTACAAGAAAAAACACAGAAATATATTGATTGATATCAATTTGAGACCATGGGTCACCTCAAGAAGACTTGCAAAATCGAATAAGTTCCAAGTCAATAAGAATAAAAGAACTAAAGAATATATTTTAAGGATTAAATGTAGATATTTGCACATATACTTGTTTATACTAAAAGAATGAATGTTTTTTTTTTGTATCTTCGAGTTACTAATTTGAATGTCTTTATTAAAATAAAGCTAGTAAAGAAAATCATCAGCTTAAAAACAAATTGGCATACAAATAAAAATTAAAAATTATTAAATGGATTATAATTTGAAACATTCATTAAAACTGTATTTCGATTTGGAAAATTTTTAAAAATTATAATGCTGAATGTTAGTAACTAACTTGAGAAGCATTAGCTAATAGTGCTGGTACTAATAAAGATATAGACGACTATCGTTAATCGGTTTACAGAGTTATCTGTCAGTCGAAACTACGAGCAACTCATGTCCGTATCATCAGCAACTAGTTTTGGGTGCCTAACGAGAAGCCATCAAATAAATTACGATTACCTTATGAGACGCATATCATAATCAAATGTAGGCATAGACAACCCCAATCTTCCACCCCAAAAAAAAAAAAAAAAAAAAAAAACTGGCAAAAAAAAAAGGATGATGTTGGCAGCAGCGGCTCATGATGATGTTAACAACCCCCAAACTGGCAATCGATCATTATGGCCCAACCTTCGCTGTAAAGCTCCCACAAATTGTATGAATTATTTAAATATTGATTTATTAGTTGAAATTTTACATCTAATTTAATAGGCCGCAAAGAAGAGAAGTCCAGGAGGAAGGAAGATGGCCTCGACTACACTTCAAATTGAAGTAAATTTATGTGATGGGCGGACAGAGGGAGAGTGTGTGTGTGAGAGAGAGAGGGTGTATAATATTATATGAAAACGGCATAAATTGAAAATTAAATGTGGGAGATGCCGTCAAGCCTTTGACAAGCGGGCGACTGAAGCATGGCCCCAGATTGCTACAAGTGTTGTTCTTGTTTCCCTGTTGACTGTTGGCTAAATGAAAACTCGTTTATTAATCTCAATCTGAGTGTGTGTGCTGGTGTGTGTGTGTGTGCGTGTTCGTGTGTGTGTGTGTGTGTGTGTTTGAGGCTCGCCCTCTTTCAGCGTTGTGGCTGCGGCAAACAAACAAAAGCAAACATGATGCCGCTTTTGGCACAGGAATCTCATGGTCAAAAAGCGCACAATACATATGCAAGGACACACATATATAATATATATATATATATGTATATGTGTTTGTATGCAAAGTTTATCCAGCGTCCGTTTTGCACATTAATTTACTGACCTTTTTGCGCCTGCCTTTGCTGCATAGTTCTCGCACTCCCCTCGGCTTCCCTCCGCCCTCGTGCGTCCAATCACAGCTACCTAGACTTCACATGGCTGGACTTGAGCACACACACACACACACACACACACACTCTCGCACACACACGCTTTCGCACTCGCGCACACACACACACACACACACAACTCGACCGTGTCGCCGTAACGTCTCTTTGGGCTTAACAAAATGCGGTTAACTGAAAATGCGCTCAAGCGAGACAGCAACATCTGTTGCCTGTTAGCGGGCGACAGAAAGAGACAGACAGTGTGGTGGGAGAGAGGGAGCTGTCATATTGGTGGGGCGAGGAGCTGCCATCGCATTTTCGGGGGCTGCCCATTCGCATGTCCGCATATTACAACGCATGATGAATGTGTGACACTTTTGCAGCTCGCTTGTTTGTTTATTGTTTGCGCTTTCTACTTTTACTTTGTGCTCGTGATGCTCCTGCCTGTTTTTTAGGACTCGCACACACACACACACACACATCCTTATACCTACAACAGTTTACAACAGTTGAGACACTAATAGATACGCTGTAGTGATATTAACAATGGTTTGTCCCGAAGTTCTTACAACTACAGAGTGTTTTTTTTTTACTCTTGACCAGTTGCATTGCCCTCTGATATTAAGACGCTTGCTAAATTATCAATGCATCTTAAAGTTTTTTGGTCATTTCGTGTTTTACCTGCACATAATTTTTTTGATTGGTAATTCACAGCTATTGCGATTAATATTTAATTTGAAAACTCTTTTCTTCGGTCTTTATTTTTGTGCACTTTAAGTAATTTCACCAATTAAACTCTTATGATAATTATTATATTGATAAGGTTGAAAATGTTTTATAATATTTGTCCGCGATACTTTTTATAATGACTTGAATTTAGGGTAGTTCAAATGACGAAAGAGGCATGTAGTATAAATTAAATATGGACGACTGTCTGGGGTTAAACACTAAAAGCTCGTGTTTATTTATAAACATTATGTTACAGCAAAATTAAGTTAAGTAATAAAACTTCTTCTTTGTTTTAAATACAAAATCGCAACAACCAAATGGGAAAAGGTATTTTGCAAAAAAATCCAATATTAAAAGCAATAATCGAATTGTAAAACGCCAATTGTAAAATCCAATAAAAAATCAAATATGTCTGTCAATGTTATAAATAATACGGCTATTATTAAAAAGTTTCCCTCACAGATGATGCTGATGCATTTGCAGGTAACGAAAAGAGGGATTTTTTTTTAATACAAAACTAGTTTGTATCGCTGCCAAAATAGACAATTGAAAATTGTTACCCTAAAGCGCCCTTTTTTTGATTTCAATAAATCTGACTGTTAATTAAATCGATTTGCAGCATAAATGCCAAACACGGTTAGTTTTCTCGCATTAACAAACAAATGGGCTGGCTGCGAAGTGACTGCCACGCCCATTGCTGCAAAACAAGTAGGCGGATCCTGGCATTGACATCGGAAATGGCAAGTATTGCATGCACTCATGCATTGCCAATCACTCGTCGAGTCAGCCAAGCTCGTGATTCGCTTTTGATTTGTATTCACAACGGATCGAATGCCACAACGATGCAGGCCCATCTCCCTCTCTTTCACTCTCAATCTCTCCATCTCCCTCTCTCTCTCTGGTCGGGTTGTGAGTGGACTTTGACTGGACTTATGACGGCCTTAAGTAATAATGCGTATATTTAAAATCGGATATGAACTTAATTTTGCAAATGCTGAGAAGTGAATTTTGTGGCACTTGCCACCCGATACATAATGCTGTGGTTAGACAACAACAAAGCCAGCTTGATGGGCAAAACATTGTTAAACATCGAGTTGCATTTTAATTGTAACCCAAGTGAAGCATTAAGTAATTAAAATCAACAGCAATGGTAGCAACAAGAAAATATTATGACTCAAGTAAATGCTTTTGCTGCTGACAACACATAATTAAAAGGGCACTTTGAAGTATCAAGTATCGTATTTTGAATAGTTCTTCGCCAACTTTAATAGTCTTGTCCAATTAATGTAATAGTAGCTCTGCATTGTTTGCTGCTTAAGCTGCCCAACTAAACAGCTGAATCAGCTTAATCCGGAACGTTTTACAAGCTCGAATTCGAGTACGCCAATTTAGTTGATTTCGAGTGGCATTAAAGTCGTTTTTTTGCTGTGCATCATTTGCCTTCGAATTCGCTGAGCAACCGAAATTGCACTTGGAAAATAATGAGCCAACGAGTGCCAGAATTTTTGTGAACTGTCAGATATTCTAGATTATATAATCACTATATTGTTAAATATTACATAAAGAAGACAAAGACACTTAAATATTTGCAAATGACTAACATGAAATATATATTGTTTTTTCTTCGTTTTCTTTTTAACTTCAAATCGATACACCTCAACTTTACTTCGCAAGCTACAGGGTATAATACAAAGTAAGAAGACTATCAAATTGCCTTCAACCATTTCAATATATTTTTACTTTGATGCAACTATTACAACTTAATTGCTAACAAGTGGTTACGCATTTCCTAATAATTTGCAAAGAGCAAAAATAAAGCAAATATATTGCTTGACAGTGGCAAAACTGCAAATCCTTAAACGTATTTTATTTAATTTACTTTATTTTTACACTGATTCAACTGTGCAATAACTGAATATGATTTGGCTTTTTGTCTTAATTTATTTACTTATTAACTGCTAGCACTTGAGAGTTTAGCGACAACTTAAGACTATGCGAAAGTCTTCTTGCCGTTCATAAATTTAACTACCCCAAAAAAAAAAAAAAGAATAAAATTGCAGCAAGGAACAAACTTTAGCTTCGAGCTTCAGAATTTTCCGCACGTGCCCCTGTGTGTGTGTGTGTGTGTGTGTGTGTGTGTGTGTGTGCGTGTTTGCATATGTGTGGTAGTTTAATAAATTGTATCTTTTTGCTTTACAAAAAGATACTCGCAGGCACACATCAACATATGCAGATTACTTTGGCGTGCGAGCGAGACGCAGAGACTGAGTGTGCGTGTGTGTGTGTGTGTGTGTGTGTGTGTGTGCCACAGACCGCCCAGGCTTTTCAATTTTCAATAACGGTTAAGCAATAAACTTTCACAGCTTTCACAGTTTGTGTTTTTGTTGACGCTCCTTTGCCCTGTTGATCGAAAACTTTCGCCAAATATTTCCAGCTTCAGCTGCACGCACACACACGTAGCCACCCACCCACACGCACACACACACACACACACATTCACAGGAAAAGTGTATTAAAATGTGATTGCAACAAATGTCAACAAAGAAGAGAGCAACTGTTTGCCAAACGAAATATTAATAACTGCCAGTTGCAAATTCATCAGAGTCAATTTGATGTCGTCAACAATTCAATAATATATATACACTACTGGACAAAAAAATAAGTACACACTTTCCGCCTATTTGTTGATAATGGTTTTTCAATACTTATAGAATATACCGCTGTTAATTGTTTATATTTTGAAAGAATATAGTGTTCTGAAACATTTAAAACAAAAATTAAGGTTGGAAACCACGTTTTTTGATTGCTCCTCACAAATTTGTGCTGGATGAGCGTTTTTGGTCTGGACAAAATAATAAGTACACCAATTCTACAAAGCCAAAAACTCGAAACAAAACAAATTTTTTCTATTGTTTTGTTAGTAATGTCAATCTTATGGTAGTATCAAATTCAGAAACATTCATTTTGTAAGACTTTTGCGATGTTTTTTGTCATTCTAGCAATAAGTTTGCAAAAAATCTCCATCCCAATCTCATACCGCATTTTTTGCACATAATTTCCACAATTTTTCGAATTTTGTAAAGGTATTTATGCCAATTTACCGTTTTAAGTCTCCCCATAAGTAACCAATTGTGTTTGGGCCAAGAAAGTGACTTGGCCAACTTATTATGTATACCTCGTTCTCTGTAAACCAGCCCTTGGCCAGTCTTGACGAGCGTTTTGGGTCATTATCCTGTGGAAACCTCCTTAACAAGGACATTTTTTCCTCAGCGTATGGAAGGGAATATATGAAATCATCATATGAAATGATTTTTATATCTGAATAGGGTCATATTATCAATTTACGGATGAATCCGACCAACATCATTAAAAAAAGAACAGTTCTAAACCATTAAGCATCAGCCTACATCCTTACAAGTCTTCTTTGGGTAAAGGACCTCGGATTTTTTGCCTTTTGAGCAATCTACATGTCGTCTGTAGTCATTAGCAAAAGAATTTAGATTTGTTTCTTCGCTCCACAAAAATTTATTTCACATTGTAGAACCTTCTGGCCCAGACTAATCCAAATAATTGACGCCACACTGTTGGTTCATCTTCAAATTTTTTTCTCGAAGAAAAGGACATTTTTGGGGTATGGGGTCTAGTAGATCTACCTTTTTACATCAACGGCAAACCATTTGAGATGATATTCCAATGCTGATTTGAGCGGAAATTACCTTGACGGACATGTGCTATGTCCTATTTTGCAAGACTGACCATGTGAATGTCTGTTGTTTGTGAAAATTTATTTTTCCATCCTTGTTTTTTGTAGGTAATTTTAATTATAAGGCATTCTGCACCAAATATACCCAGCTTTTAAGAGTTTTCACAATTCCTGGAAGATTTTTTTATCATTTTTTCGAAGTTTCACGTCTATAGTCTTTTCCTTAAAAGTATAATGAATTTTTTGGTTCTTCTAAAAAATTTGTTTAACTCACATGTACTTTAATATACAAGAAGTCAAAATAAATCAACATTCCCTACCTAATTTTTACATTTAATCTCATAAAAATCAAAATTACCTCCAGTGTACTTATTATTTTGTCCAGACCAAAAACGCTCATCCAGCACAAATTTGTGAGGAGCAATCAAAAAACGTGGTTTCCAACCTTAATTTTTGTTTTAAATGTTTCAGAACACTATATTCTTTCAAAATATAAACAATTAACAGCGGTATATTCTATAAGTATTGAAAAACCATTATCAACAAATAGGCGGAAAGTGTGTACTTATTTTTTTGTCCAGTAGTGTATATTTAAATTTCCATCATTTCATAATCGTTGTCAAGGGGTTCGCTGGTATCCATTAAGCAGTCATCGCAGCAATCTTCAATTACCTCCATGCTCTCAAAGTCAACCGATGTTGTGTCCATTGCTTCATATTCTCGCGTTGCTTGCAACATCGTTAGCACATTTATTGGCGTTGTTGTTGTTGGCTTTACAGCTGCTTTCTGTAGCGGATTCGGTAATGCAGCCATTATGTGTGATTCACAAGACCTTTCAACTGCACTCCTTTGTCAAGAGTTTTCTTATAAGTACCTTACACGCTTTGTGGAATTAACGGCAAATACACACGGATTTGATGGCTTCAGAGCGATTCAAGGGAAAAATTATGTGAACTTGATAAATAAATGCAATGCGCAATTGTTTGTTGCAAAAATTCCAACGCATGCTGCCTTTAAAATTCAAAGGCATCCTATATAAAATGTTACATAATAATAATGCTAAATTCAATGACTAATATTTGTCATCCACTATTTTTGGCATCTAAAATCTATGAACGACCATTTGTACAGAGTTTCTGGGATTGAGATATTTTATTGACACATATGCAAAATAAAAATACATATTTCTGCAATATTCTTATTTACCTTTTTAAGTATTTACTAAAGCTGTAAATTATCCTGCTAGAATGCTGTAAGCCAGCGCAACTGAGGCCTTTAGGCTGATTTCTTCAAAATTTCATATTTGATGTCAAAGCAATTTATTTGAAACATATGTATTTGTGGACTCTTGCTTTGGCTGCAAATGGTCTTGGCTACATTTTATGAACTCAATAAAGTACTTAGTAGAAAGTTGGCCACATGACGTGGATATAGTTTTGTTTTTTTTTTTTTTTTTGGAGACGGAAACTTTGTGAAGAATATTCATGTATTTGCATAAGGAGATTGAGGAGGAGGAGACCACAAATAATTTAGGATTTGAACGGACAGAGAAACCTTGCCTTTTTTTGTTGGTTGGTCCATTGTTAAACAATCTTCGTTTCTACTCTTTGCTTGCTTTCATTCTTGCCTTGCCTTTATTGTGCTTTTAATTTCAATTCTAATTTCACACGGAAACTTTTGTCCAGTCCCGGACACTGGACTCTTGGCTCTTGTGTTGCTGCAAAACTTTTGTCGTGTTGTGTTGTGTTCTCCCAAAGTTTTCCCAGTGTGTTTGTTGGTTTTCATGTCGTGTCAAGTCGTTGTGTTGCCTTTGATTTCGTGTTGTTGCTCCGATTGCGGTAAATGATAATACATAATGCTGCCGCATTCGCTCATTGTTTGCTCTTGCTTTTAGCCCACGCTTTCTTTGACACCTTGCCTGCACTCGGCTCTAGCTAATGCTTTCAGTTCCAGCTGCTGCGAAACGCAACCTCTTTGAAACTCCTGTCACAAATCCCTTCGCTGAATGCTGAGCGACAGCTGCCACAGTTCCGAGCACCAAGTGCAATTAGGAGCTCAGTGGAGTAAATATGTTAGACATGAGGAAACTACTAACATATATGTATGTGGGGACACATTACCACAACTAAATCCACGAGTGTTGCAACAAAGCATGCGAACTTTCATTTCAAAAGATTAAGTAACAAATTTGTTTTCAATAATAAAATACTTTAAAGTACATTTCACAAGTTTGTAGCGTCTAATAATAATGATTTATTCATAATTTATTCGTCAATATTTTGTTTCTACGTCATTAATTTATATTTGATATTTAATCATTATGGGCTGTATTAAAACTCACATTTAAATGGTTTAATTGTGCGTTTAATTATTATTTTGCTTTGAACATAATGATTAGTTTTAATAAAGATGAAATAATATATGTGGCAGATATATAGTAAAATAACCAGTTATAATTTATGGCAAATGAAATTCAACTTTAATAACCAACTAATAAATGCTGCAGACATATAGTAAGATTAAATAAAAATAATAATCAATTTTAAATTAATAATTTAAACTTATTTCATTTTATTTTATATTTTGAATGTTAATAGTCGACTTTAAAATTGATTTAAATTTTAATTTCATTGTTAACTCAACTATTGTTGGAGATATATTATAAAATAGGCAATTACAATTTATATATAAAATAGGCAGTAGCTTATATTATTTGAAAATTTAAATAAATATAATTCCAATGTTAACTCAACTTTGTTGCAGATGCATACTAAAATAACCAATTTATTTTATGTTAGAAATTGCAAATCACTAGAACAGAATGATTTTGCTTTATGGCAGCTTTTAAGAAGAGCCAACTCAAGCCATTGGCTTGTGGTAATTTCAGCCTTTGATTTCTTTAAGCAACTGAAGTCGAAACGTTGCCTGCGAATGTTGGCGGCATTAAAATGAACATTTCATATTAAGTTTTTTTTTGTCGTTGTTGTTGTTGTTGTTGTTGTTGTATATGCACACATTCGCTTTATGTGGTATTTATTTATTTTGACTTTATAACGCGATGAAGGCTTCTCAGCATCAGCAAAAGGTGTGCTAACGTTGTTGGCAAGGCTTTTATGACAAACGAAAAAGTAAGAAAAATAAAATAAATACACAACAGCAACTACAACAATAAAAGGCAACAATAAAGCGGAGCCAAAGAAATAAAATGAAAATAAAAATAAATAAATTGTTGCTTCTGCTCGTTGTCGTTGTCGTTGTCACTGGTTGAAGTCAACATATTGTGGCATTTTAAGCGGAAAATATGCCTCGCTTCCGGTTCTCATATTGTTGCTGTAATACCATGTACAAATGCAGACAGAGTTGCATCAGCTAGCGAGAGTAAACTTGACCAATTGAATTATTGAATTATTGAGAATAAAATTATTGTCTGTAGAATATCGTCGATTTGAATTTTTGATCCACTTTGAATTGATCTACCTTTACGACAAATGCTGTTACAGGGTATGTTGTGTCGCTTTTACTTGTTGTCATTGCTGTTATTATTGTCGTTGTTGTTGCATGGCTGGCTGCCTGCCTGCCTGGATGTGGCAAGCACACACACACACACACACACACACACTGCTCTGGTTAGAAGTTGCTCGCTTTGGACTGTTGACTTGTTTACCATGGCGCCAAGATGGCTGGCAAAGCATCTGCAAAACAGGAAGTCCTTGGTAATTGTGTGTGTGTGTGTGTGTCTCGTGTGTTGCTTGTATTAACTGCTATAATATTTATGTACATATGTATAATATAATGTCTGCCCCACACCAGACACATTGTGTGCCGCAAATACTACAACACATTCATAGTAGACTCTCGTCCACTTCTCTCTCTCTCTCTCTCTATCTTTTAACCTGGGAAGGCACAAAAACCCACCCAATGGAATCACAATTACAGACAATGGTAGACAACGAAGAACTGCAATTTGAAAAACGAGAGTCTAATAGAGAATGGAGCAAAAAATAGATGAAATTGCAGCATTAGGGAACTAATAATAACTAATAATGACACAACACGCGCCAAGATGGTAAACAGCAAATTAGTATAATTTAAAACAAAAACTTTGTGTTAAAGAAAACGCATTTTTAAAGCAGTCAAAAGCAGTCACCGTATATAATAATTATTTGTTTATGATTGAAAACGAAATAACTACTTTGTAGAATTGGAAAACTATAGCAAAAAGAACATCATAATCATTGCTTTTAAAAGTGTTGAAAACATATTAATTTTTAGTAAAGTCATTTCTTAATCATTATAGTTGAATAAAATGCTTTATTTAATACATTTTCTCAGTCTTAAATTAAGCATCTCAATAGCAGTCTAAATGCCAAGAGCAGAAAGTAAATTTAATGTTAAGCGCATAGAAAAAACTCACAAATATTTATCTTTATTATATAATATATTAGTCAACTAACAAAGTTGAGTTAACAATAAAAAACAGAACTAAACATTTTCTTTTGTTTTCTACAGTACTCCTTAGATTAAGCATTATATTTCTATATTTAAATCAACATGTTTCCGTTGTCAAGTTAATAAATGATTGCCATAAAACGAATTATTAGAATAAAATATTAAGGAATTAATGAAGTCTCTCTAAACTAATTCACAATCAAGCGAATTATAAAAAAAAAGCTGCTCCTGTTTAAACGTTTTTTTATCTTCTCTTAAGTTCAACGGTTTTAAATTCGAAAAATAAGAGTTCGAGTGAATCGAAACTGCATTGTAAGAGGATGTCTTTTGGTCTGCAGGAAGCCACTGCTGAATAAAATTGAGCATTGTGGTTGCAAATAGGAAAAAGACACTGCAGCAATATGAAGACACTTGAGTTGCGTTTAGTCCACTTTAGTGCCACAATCAAGCTCAATGGCCAATGGGATTGCCACAAGCCGACTGCAAATATATCTTCACAATCAAATACAAGATTTGTGGCTCAGTGCGGTCAATGGTCAGTTTGCAATGCTACAAAATATATACTTTCTTGAAGCATCTTCTCAATTACCGCGTTTGGCCAATCAAACGACCAAAACATCATCAATTGATGCCACTTGAAACTCGAGTTTTACACGGTACTTCTGCTCAAACGCGTAGCTACCTTTGCGGTTAAAAATGCACCAGAGCATTAGAGAGAGACAGACTCAGAGAGAGAGAGAGAGCGAGTGAGACAGAGAGAGAGAAGGGAATGATGAATTGCCAGGAACAGAGAGCTCATAAAACTGCAGCAATGGTTATTGAGGTCTTGTACGTTTTTCGCTTATGAGTTTATTGCTCACATCACTCATATACGAAACCGGCAAACAACCAATTTGTTTGTATAAGTTTGATATAAAGAAAGTAATTGACAAGACATTTTTATGACAGTATTAAAGGCTGACAGCCGACAGCTGTGCCACAGACCCAGCCAAAGTATCAAACGAAGTTCTGTCTGTCTGTCTGCCTGTGGGTTTGTCAGTTACAAGAAGTTGTTTGGTGACACAAACACACGTCTTGGCATTTTAAATGAAATAAGTTGGGAGCATGAATGGGCTCAAGGGATACAAATAGTTTCACTTACAGCAAACCGAAAACTGCAATTGCAATTTCCTCTTTTTATTTGTTCACCGAAACTTCAGAATTAAATCAGTCATTTGTGAGGAAAATTGACATTATTCAATTTTGTTGTATTTATCAAAATCGTAGCTATCATAAAACATTGCTTAGTAAATTATTGCTTATAATTTGTAAGCTGATCGAAAAATCGTTCTATTCTCTTGTATATTCAATGAGTTAAAAAACACAAAAGATATTTTAATTCAATTGTAATTCAAATTGAAATACGCTAAATTATTGCTTTTAATTCGTTAAGTAATAAAGCAGTCATTTAAATAATACTCTTGTTTATTTTATAAGAAATGCAATACAATTTCATAACAAGAATTGAATAATTTTGTATATTTATTAGGAAATGAAAAAAAAAGTTTGAATCAATTTTTAAGTAACAAGTATTCTGAATAAAAGCTGAATAACCAATGTTAATTTATTTAAAAGATAAAACTTTAAGCCAATTCAAAGAGTTTTGCTTTGTTATAATATTTTTCAGGGAATTCAATTAAAGTGTCTAGAGTTGTTCAACTGTTTCCGGTTAATCTGCTTAGCTGCTGCTAAAAAACATAATGAATTTCTTTTATTGCAACTAGTCTAGAACTAAACAAAAATAAATGGCAATGAATGTGAGCTTTATGAGTATTCCAAGCGCTTATTATGCAAAATGGAAAATTTCCAGCAACTAAGTCAAATGCGAAGTGGCAAAAACAGGAAATGTACAGCATGGAGGCTGGTGATATCTGGCACTAATTATAGCCACTTAAGTCGATGCACTAAGGCCGCAGAGCCTTTTGAGTCCTTTTGCTCCTGCTGCGTAATCAACCTAAGCTTTTTCGTTTCCGTGTGAAAGGTAAAATGTATTCTTGGAATTGCTGATGGACTTGCGGCTTCAATTTGGATTTGTGCTAAAGCTTTTTTTTATTACCAGCCGTGGGCTAATTAGGTTTCAAATGCGGCTGCAATTGATGCATAGAGTTGTCACATTGCTGCATTTAAAAAGCCGTTTGCGATGTCAATTCTCGGATTCTCCGGATATGGACTCGGACATGTTGTAGATACAAACTGCGACTGAGACTCACAAAGGAACCCAGCATGACGCAAATGCAAAGCAAGGGCACATCGAAATCGCAAATACCATGAAAAGCAGCGGGAGAGCTCAACACACGACCAGTTTTGAAATATATACTCGTATGATAGCCACACACAACTAATACCTAGCTAAAAACTGAGTCTCTCTGCGTCTCTTTGGCTTCGTCGGTTGAACCAACAAAAAATTCAAAAAGTTCCTTTCATACAACTGCAGTTATACGTTTTTTATTTGTGGGCCCTGGCTGTCGGTTGTTTAGCCCTTTTTCATGTTTAGCCAATTAATTATGCTCTCAGTTAGTTGCGGCTTCACAATCAATTAGCAAACAGCAAAGGCAAAAGACTTTGATGGAGGAAAAGTTGTGCAACAGTTGTTGCTTTAAATTGAATCGAAATAAGTCACTGAAAATGCACTTTCTAAAATCAGACACAATACGATGACATTGTGTGCATATTTATTAATCATGGCAAAAAGTTGTACTTGGTGGATAAGCAAAACTGTAAGATGCTGCTGGTAAGTATTTGGAAATCAATTTACAGAAGTTCTGAGTTGAAATTTTCCTTTTTACTTTACACATATAGAGAACACTAACATTTAGTAGCCAAAATAAAAAAAAACTACAATTTTGAAGAGTTAATTGAGTGACTACGAATCAATTTTTAGCTGGAACCCATTTAGAGTTGTCTGTTTAATCCTCTAGGCAAATTTCATTGACCAAGTGACTGACAACCAATTTATATTTATTTTCTAGCTGCAACCAGCTTTAAACTGCCAACAAAAATCAAAAGTGAAAAGTTTGCAACCATAGGCTAAAAATATCACATATCAATTGGCAATAAAAGCGCACTTTTCACTGCATTTAGCTACAAGAAAATGGAAATGCATTTCTACTTCAAGTGTATTTGCAAATCGTGTCTCTGAATCATCTCAGCTAAATTAAGACAAAATATACTTTTCACACCTTTATTACAAGGCAATGATAACTTGGGTAGTTAAGTTTTTAGAAACAATTCATTCAGATAGAGTATTGAATTTCCATATTGCACTTTTAATTGATATGCGGCCAAATCAATTTATTGCTGACAGACACATGAGATGAATGCATTCACATACCCTAGACTCCGAAGAGAACAATGTATATATAGTGGATGATTTTTAAACATAAAATAAAAAGATAAGTTGAATAATCGTAGAAAATATCCAACAAAGAGAAAACTCAATCAATTACAATATAATACATTTAATTTTATTCGATTTATTCTATCGAAAAAATTCATTAAATCAAACTAAACGATTGGTTAATAATTCATAAATCGAATAAATTGTTGAATACTCAATTTCAAATATTTGTCAAATAAAAAAAAATGATTTTCAGCAAAATATACAAAAGAAGTGAATACTTAGTTCAAAGACAAAATTAAACTATCTCCTTTAAGTTGTTAAATACTAAATTTCGTATACTTATCAAATGAATAAAAATGATTTTCAACTTTGCGTATACGTAATGTGGATTGTATCAGATACTCTTCAATAGCTTATTGCGTTTTGTGTTAATGCTCAATTTATTAGACAGTACTCATTTGCTTACTTTTAATGTGCATTTATTGAACCTCAAACTTTCCCACACAAATACTGTCAAATAAATTATAGAATGCTGACAAATATATATTGGAAAATATTAATGGCTGAGTGAGTTGATTAAAATAATTATTGCTCGTTCATTTTGCAATCACAACTGTCCAACATCCCCATTTCATAAGTGTGCAATGCCTGTGCATTGAATATTCAAATTAAAATAAACACCTGGCATTGTATTACGCAAATGGGGCAGGTGAATGGGAAGTGCTTTGAAAGGCGATGCCTCCTCGTCGCACGATATTCGATACAAATTTGCT
The DNA here is from genome assembly GCA_035045625.1 of Drosophila formosana. NCBI lineage: Eukaryota > Metazoa > Arthropoda > Insecta > Diptera > Drosophilidae > Drosophila > Drosophila formosana. Next base: position 935,958 of record JAWNOW010000143.1, on the reverse strand, counting down.
TTTATTTACACAAACAACAGCAATTACAACAATAACATGGACAACTGGCTAACGCATAATGCAAATTAGTCTCGTGTCCATGTGTCACTTGTTATAATGCCAAATGATGGCAAAAGCTGTGTCACATTATTAATGATACAATTAATGAGATCTCATGTACACATTTCGTACATGATTAAATTGAAATTGCACAAAAGTTCATGCGAATTTAGTTGTGAATTCAAATTATTATTCTGATGATGAGCACAAACATGAATGTGTTTGTTTTTTATTTGGTTTCCTGCATTGCTGATGGTAAACTTTTAATACACTTTGCGATGAGAGAAGAAATTGTAATTTTTAGCCAATAAAGAATGCTACAAATTATTGCAAACCGTGTGACAAATTTAAAGTATCCTCCTAACATCAAGCAGCATTGCAAAATTACAACGAAAAGTAATAATGCGTTTCGTTTCCATTTGAAGTTTATTAAATGAGAACAAATTGACAAAACGACGAATGCACATTGCTCGAATCAATAATGCTGTGTTTTCCCTCAAATGAAACCATCTTGCCACGCCCATCGCCGCCCACAGGTAAATCATACACAGATTTTTCCATTTCAGGCAGTCCCAATATCTGCCTACAAACGAGAAACCGAAATTCAACTAGACTTTTCTCAATTTTGAGAAACTGGAAAGTGTGACGAGGGCAGCTGCATAAATTATGTTGCTCCAAAAGATGATTCATTTATGTTTTTTCATCAACCATAAATTAGCTAAATAAATTGCAAATAATTCGGCATTTATATTAGTCATTTAATTATTCAATAATCTAAAAGCCTTCTGCTACAGAATGTTCTATCATAAGAGTGTAAAGTTCAATTCGTAAGGTTTTTGTATTTAATTGAAATGTTAAACTAAGTAGATTTGAACTTGCAACAAAGAAATAAATATATATAGTAAATCCATTTAAATGCAGACTGTGCTCAACTAATGAATTACTGGATGCAGCCACCAAATGTAAATCTAATTTGTAATTTCATTTTACAAAATTAATCATTTCAATATTCAATAATCAGAAGTGACAAATATGAAGTTATACTAAATAGTACTTATTTTAATAGTCGACTAATTATTTGGTTTTGATTTTTATTTTCCACATAGAATCATTTTATTATTCAATAATCAGAAGTGACAAATAAAAAGTTATATTTATTTTAATAGTCGATGAAGTGCAGTTAACGTGCTCTGCTTATTATTTAATCACAAAATCATTTCGTTATTCAATAATCAAAAGTGTAGAATAAAAATGCTTATTTATTTGAATAGTCAATGAAGTTCAGCTAACTGATATTTGATTTTCATTTTGATTTTCCATACCATTATTAAAATTGCGGAATCCTAATCTACAGCAACTAATTGATTCACTCTCGCAGTCGAAGCTGCTGCTATGAGTGTGGTATTTGGTAATTTGTGGTTCTCCTTCTGCCGAACTTATGATTGAGTCTCAAAGCACACAGGCAGGCAGCAATTGGCAATCACTTTCCGGAAGCCAGGCAAATGTGGAAAGTCTGAACTTTGTCTGTAGCCAGTGTCCACTGTGTGGTCAACTGTGCTCGTCCATCAATGCACGACATCGAGGAGAAAAGAAAATGACCCAAAAAAAAAAAGGACAAAAGGATATGCAATACACACACACACACGCAGAACTAGAAGTGTTTATCCAACTGACAGAGCTGATTGCAATTGCAACTCAAGTCACACTTGTCCTGGTCCGAGTTTAGCTGCCAGCTTTTGGGTCAAGTCATTGCCAAGTGAATGTTTTTTTTTTTTTTAGTGGAAACCCGCTTAATTGGCATGCCAGATATATCGTGCAAAAACAATTCAACTTAATTAAATCTGTGTAAATTTCATGCTGCATTCCAGTCTAATTGCATTCTTCGTGTTTCGATTGATTTACGCGAAATAGCAGTAAATGTTGCTGCGATTAAGCTTCAAAATAAAATCATTTCAACTGACAAACTATGCGCTGTTGCCGAAATAATATTATTGTTTACAAATATTAGAAAGATATTTTAATATTTTAGGCTATGGCATCTGGTGTAATTTCATATTTTAGCAGTCTAAATCAAATTATATTTTATGTTGTGAATTAAAAAATACTCAAATGATAAGTTAATATTCTAAGCAAAAGCAAATTGTATATTTTCTTTTTGTGGAATCAATTGATTGTTTAAAAATATTTAAAGGATACATGAGTATTCAAAACTCAAGCATCTGGTATAATTTTATATTTAAGAAACGCATTCCTCGAAAACTTTTGATTATATGTATATTAATCAGTTAAAATTCTATTATATTTTTTGCGGTGAATAAATTTCTGTTAGATATTCAAATGAAAAATTAATATTAACATCGCATCTGGTGCATTATTGTATTTTATGTTCGTTGTTGTAGAAACAATAAATTGTTTAAAAAAAGGAATCAATTGATAAATGAATATTCTAAGCTCAACAAGTTGCTTAATTTCATATTTTAGAAACGTATCCAGAGTCAACATTATATGAAATTCAAAGCATTGCAAATTAAAGAATATGCTACGGCTCAATTCAAATATTTATTTAACATTCTAATATTTTAGACACGTCTTCTGAGTAAACATATTATTATATTCAAACCATTATAAATAAAATTATATTCACTGCTGTGAATTATTTGTTTCAAAAGATTCAAATCAATTTCTATTCTAATTCCTTCCAGACTAAAGATATTATTGTATATTCTTTTGAAAAACGTAAACTGAATAAAACAGTTTACTATATATATTTTGATATTATATATTTTTACTAGAAGCATTACATTTAATTTAATTCAATGCATTTTAAATGATGGTCATTTAAATTGGTATACTGAGAGTTTGATTATGTTTCTCTTCGTCAAGTTGGCTTTGCAATATCTAGCATAGTTCTCTATAAACACTATTCTATTCGTAGTGAACATTAACTCTTTTTAAATTCGTCTTCTGAATACAATGCACAACTTAGAATTTTCACAATAATCTGCCAACAAAATTCCCATCCAAACGTTTCTCAATCCTATCGAGAGTTTTTAGTTGTTAGCCAAAATGTCGGGAGCCCGGTCGCGTATTAATATCTATGTACCGACGGTTAATCGCTTTCCGGAGCTGCGAGTGATCGGCGGCGGGCTGAGGGGAGCGCAGGATGCGATTGCGGCAGCGGCAGCGGCCGAAGGTGGCGAGATGACAACGAAGGTGACGTCGGCTGACGATGATGTGGCAGCCGCTGTCATGGGGGAGGAGCTCGGGGTTGGGGGCAGCGGACGTTCGCTGTATGTTATCGATAGTCAGGGACGTCGATTGGAGCATGTGCGTTACCAGGGCGACGACTATCGCTATGCTCTACGCGCTGCCATCAATGCCATGCCCACACACTGGATGGAGTAGATAGCTTCCCCCCTAGCATTCAATCGACCAATCAAACCAACCAGCAACCACCATTATAAGCTCTTGGACCCATCGATGAGAACGACAAAAAACGCACACAAAACAAAAGAACACAGTATACTATATATAATATGCATACCACCTACATAACAAATTTGCAGTTTCAATAATCATTCAACATCCATCAAAGGATTGCCTCAGCTGTGCTGATTTCATTTTTGATTCGGGGAAGCCATAACTGTTTGTCAGCATTTCCTGTTTCCTGCCCCACATCGACATCACATTCATTCGCTGCTGCAAGACGCCCTCGCCTAATCCCTGCAGCATCATTTTCGTTAGTAAATATATTAAAAAATTTGCCAAACAATGTTGTTGTCCATTTAACATATTGTACTGTGTGAATCACATTTCCAATTGGACTACATTTGAGTTTTTAATAACCATTTATTGCATCGTTTTTAACTGCACTGCAATATTTGTGTCTATTACAATTTTCATATTCAAGTCTGGTAGTCAAAGTAACTGATGCCCTAAGCTATTGTGTTTTGTTGGAATGGCAACAATTCCTTGACTGATTGATATTTTGCGTTTCCACCAATTTGACAGAAACTTTCACTCATCTCGCACCTGAGCCACATGTCGTTGTTATCGCCTTTTTAATATTATCCACTTTTCATTTAGCTTGCATTAAAAATGAATGGGAATATAAAATTGTTTCAACACAAAATCATCTTCGAACTCAAATCACACCTTAATATTTATTTCTAATTCAAGTTTTCAGGAAATGTGAATATTATAATATATATATTATACAAAAAAAATTCGATTTCCTTAATTGTAAGTACGATTGTTTAAGCATCAAGAAATATATTAATTGCGCTCAACATTTATTTCTAATCTCAAGTTGACAGGGGGCATGTAAAAGTTGCGTTTATTTATTTTATGTAATTCAAACAATTTATATTTCCTTTGATGTGAGTATAATTGCTTCAGCATTAAACTTCAACTATTCCCCATGATTAAAAAAAATACTTTTGTAAATATTTTCCTCCTATTATTTACTTTATCCAACTCCGATCAACCAACTATATTTTAATAATGCGCAACAGGGAATATTAAAGTTGCCTCTCTGCAACTCTTGGCAACTGAAGTTATAAAATGTAATTTGAAATGTTTCTAAAATTTGAATATTCGTCATATATAGAGAAGAGTCTGCTCGCTTTATTATATCAATGAAGTAAGCTTGGTCAAATAGTTGAGCTCAATGTCTTTGAAGGGTTCGCACATGGATTTGTTTAGTGGACTTTTTGAAGGTATAGAGACAAAGTTAGATGTTTGTATTCGAAAGTTGAAAGCAATTGAGTTGCCTGCTGTTTAGGATTGTGTACCAATCAAACACAAAGTGGTTCAAACTTATTTAAAATGTTGCGTTTACGAATTTCCTGCGCCGTGTGCCACAACTTTGTGCACTAATTAATGGACTGTGGGCTTTGGGCTCTGGACACGCATGTGGCAAGTGCTGCCGGAGACAGGATACGTGGAAAACTAATAGAAATTTGCCTGTAGTGAATTCTAATTAAATTAGTGATAACTTTGTATGTTTGTAGTAAAAGGAAAATTAACTATTTCAAATCAAATATGCAATAAATAGAGTCACCGCTCCTCTAAAAAAAAAAACCGGTAACAAAGTTGTTCATAAATTGGGGAAAAAAAATGTGTTGCAAAATTACAAAATTGTTTTGCAAAAAATATTTGTGTACACGCGAAATGCAATTTGCAGCGATAAGAATGCAACAGATGAAGGGTAATGGAGGGGGTAATGGAAATTGAATTGTGTTGTGTAGTGTAGTGTAGTGTAGTTTTTGTGTTGCAGCTTTGCAGCGGATATTAAATTGAAAGATGACAAAGGAGGCGCTTGAATTGCATTTGTCGCCTAAAAGCATGCAACAGTTCGCCAATTAGCAGCAATAGTGCAACAGCGCAGGTGGCAAAGAGGCGGGAGGAGGATGAGGCAGGTGAGACGCATGAACCGCGTACAAATTGACTGCACAACAAGCACTGAAAATTGGCTTAAATGGCGCGGCCGTGTCGAGTAAACACACAGCCAGAGAGCGACGGTTGGGCAGCCCTCATGCACTGTCCTCTCTCCACGCTCTCCCTCTGTGGCACACCTTTGCCGCCTGCTCTTTGCTATCGGCCCATTTAAAGTTTCAAGTTGCCCCCGCGACACGCGATAATGCCGCACACACTCCACACTCCTCGCTCGCCCCTTCTCCTCGCTCTAGACTCCCCAAGTGTAGCCACCATTTGCCAATCCCCTCAGACTTAACGTAATTTATGACTTTTGGCGTACAGGCAACTGTCTCCCCTTTCCTCCAGCGACCAACTCAATATTGCGGATGAGCTCAGGTCAGGGAGGAAGGAGGCGACTCTCTCTCTCTCGCCTGGCCTGGCGGGCATTATGTTAAATTTTATGTGTCTCTGGCATGGCAACAGGTCAAACGCACGCGTTACGGATTCGCAATTGTGCACGGGGTTAGACACAAGGTCGCCCTGCCACGCCCCCTTCATCCCTTCTTACTACAATATATGTGATTTCCGCCCGCTGGTCGAGACAGTGTCGCTCGACCGCACTTAAACGTCTCGAATATTATAAAAATGCTAGTTGTATTCGCGTTGCCAGTGCTTCAGATTCACACACACGCACACACACAGTCCACATATGTGCGTGTGTGTGTGTGTGTGTGTGTGTTGTCATAGATACCAACACCTGAGCTAAGCTGAGCTGAGCTGAGCTTGTGCTTTGCCCGTTACAGCACTTGATAACGAATCAGGCAGCCAAGAAATCAACTGCCCCTTTTTTCACTCCTAATTGGTTCGATAATAAAACTTATATAAATTGTATCGCACAATGCGATTCGATACTGCGATTGTGATTGTGCAAACAATTCCATGCAACTGGAAGAGAATCAAGGAGTTTATCACGTTTTCAAGTGCTCCAATTATACAACTTGCCCTGATCGCAATACTTCAAATTGTGGGCTTATTTTTGGGTCTTTTTGGGACAATAAAAAATACTTTATTTTTAGCCTTTTTGAGCACAACCATTTCAATGAAAATTGAGAAGTTAGTTAGAGAACAAAATTGAAAATTTACATAAAAATAAATAAATACATACATATATTTGGAAGGAAGCGTTTTTTGATCAATTAATTGGTATTTCACGAAAATATAGTAATTGACATTTCAACGGGTATGAAAAACAAAAACCATATCTATTATGTGTTCTCAATCTCTCTTTAGTGGGAAATAGAATAGGCTTCGGTTAAGCTCTTCTACTCGAATATAATTTTCAGTTTAATGTAATACTGCGGAATGTAAATTATAAAATTTAAATGTTTATATTATTTCAAGATTGGAAAAGCAGCTCAACTATAAATTCAAGCTTAATCTTATAGTGCAACAATTGAATCAATCATTAAATTACCATTTAGAAGACTAAACAAAAATGCCACTTACTTTTCTCATAATCGTGTAATCAATGTAAATATATGAAATTGTCGATAGTAAATTCTCAGCTCTAAAGTTTCATTAGCTAAATTCTAATTTCAATATGTTAAACTAGCTTAGGATTTTTATAGGCAAATAAATCAAAAATTGTTTATGTGTTTTTTATTTTTCATCATTATTAAATGCAACATAATTATGCAAAAGTCAATGATAGTTTCAATAGCTAAATTCTGACTCAGAGTTTGTTATAGTCAAAAAAAAGTCTTTCAATTTTATTATGTTATTTATTCCTTTCCTTATTAAATATTGCATTTTCCAATAATAATTTCACAGCTGTAAAGATTTGTTAAGCTGGACAAACAAATGAAAACCTATTGTTATTTTAATCATATTTTTATTTATTTTGTTTGAATATAAAACATGCAATTCAGCGCTTGTAAATTCGTATTCAAAGAGCACATAAAAAACCATTTGAGAAGTTAATAAAACATCAGCGTAAACGCGCCAACATTAATTTGAGTTGAACAAATAAATTTAAAGCAAAACTAAATGAATTTGTGCGCGAGTTGAAGCCAACTTGTTGTCACTTGTTTGTTTTCCCGACCCCAAAACTCACAAAACAAAACAAAGCAAAGCAAAAAAAAAAAAAGAAAATGAAAATGAAAATGAAAACAAGTTGTGGCTGCCACTGTTGAGTTGCGGTTGTTGTGCCGCTGCTGCCGTTTGTTTGGTCACTTAATATTAATGCTAAGCATTTGAAGTACGTCGACAGATGTTGCTAGATTTCTTGTTGTTGTTGTTGTATGAGCAAAAAATTCGCATTGCAGGTCGGCAGCAAAATCCCCGGCGTGCCGCAAATACAAAAAAAAAAAAAAAAAAAAAAAACAAGCGGACACGGATTTGCCGCTGTGGTTGAGCGTTTAATGCGCATCGCGCTTAAGCTGCCAGCCTGAAAAAACAGAAAAATGTCTAATTAATTAGATGGGCAGCGACGCAACGCCCACGCAACAGGCGTTGCTGAATGCCAGCAGCCAATGGGCGGCTGCCCCGCCGCACGTTGGGCGCCTAGGTGCGAGGAGCATGCGCTGAATACGAATGTGGCACGAACTGGCAAAGGGGCACGAACCAGCGATGCTACGCATCGTGTGCGAGCGAGCAGCCACAATTGCTGCCGCTGCTGCCCTTGGCAGCGATGTCGACGGCGTCGTCGACGGCGACGGCAGCTTGGACTCAAGGTTAACCTGTTGAAAGTGCATATTGCGCATACGCCGCGTCAGCGCCGTGACCAACAGGTAATGCGCCCTCAGCGTGGGCGTTTCAAAATGTTGAATGTTGCTGCATTTTTGGCGGTCATGCTGCATGACGCTTGACGCCCGTCGCCGTCGCCTTGCATTGCGTATACGCAGCGTCTGACCGCTGCTTGTTGATTGGATGCAGCCGCAAGGGCTGACTCGATGCAGCATCGATAAATGTTGCCGCATAACTTACACACGAACTCGGCCAATTAGAGAAAAGTTTGTGCATTCACTTCATTTAAAAAAAAAAAAAAACACTGTTGCATTTGTTATTATGCTCAACACAATCTGTTGAGCTGAGCTGAACACACAATTTCCCCAGCTTCAGTTTTGTATTCAGCAACATTTTGCTACCCCAACGAGACGCAGCATCGTCTCCCACACACACACACACACACACACAGACATTCACTATTAAACACCTGGTGGTTGCCTGTTGCTGTCGATGTTGCTGTCGACGTTGACGTCGAAGTCGACGTTGCTGTTGTCCTTCAGCTGGCAATGAGGCTATAAAAGGCGACGCAGAGAAACGGCAGCGATTAGTCAACTGTGCAACGTGGGGCTGCCATATTTACAGAACGCGGCTGAGAGCAGTCGGACAGACAGACATCCAGACAGACCGACATATATATATATATATATATTCATACATATATATAGATAGACAAAACGGCAGACAACACGGAGCAGCGAGAGAGCAGCGCAGCGAGCGCCACACACACAGTTCTTATTTTTTTTTTCTTTTTTTGTGTTTGGCTGTGTGTGCGTTGCCACTTGTTGACCGGAGGCCCGTTCCCCCAACAGCAACATCGAGTACGAGGACACCAGCAGCAGCAGCAGCAGCAGCAGCAACAACAACTGGAGCTGCTGCGACGACGTCGACGCGACGGCTAAGGAGAAGGCGAAAATGTGTGCGAGCAAGTGAGAGCGAAACAAACATTCGTTCGCTGCTTGCCAGCAACACACGGCGAGGCAGAGCAAGCGAGAGAGAGCGAGGGCGAGAGTGAGGCAGAGAGCGAAAAAACGAAAGGAGCGAAAGGACGCCGACGCCGACAGCGCTGTCGGCAGTGAGCAGACGAGGCTGCTTCGTTAGTCGGGCAGTGTGCCGCGCAACAGATGCTGTGCAACATCCAAGCCCAGAGGTTGTGTGTGCCACAAGAGTCGCTGGCAACAAAACACACACGCACACTCCCAAACAGTGTACAGAGTGAATAGCGCAACAAGCGACTGACGACGACGGCGACGGCTGGAGGCGACTCCTTTTGCTGCACGGCGCGACGAGTCGAGACAGCGTCCACGGGGCCCCATTTAATCCACAACCCCTCATCACATCACACACACGGACACACGCATACGGACACACACGCACACAACACACAGCACATCACATCGGATCACGTCACATGCTTGCAACGTGCAACAAGTTTTGGAAACTTCTGGCGGAAACACGACGACAACATCAATAAAACCAACCAGCAAAAAAACAAACTATTTTTTGATGCAAAATTTGCAGTCCAAATTTGCTTCATACATTTTTTTTCGTGTGGATCTTCAGAGTGTGTTTTTTCCAAAGTGTTATTCAATTTTTTTTGCGTGCCACATAACTACCTTAATTGATTTGATGTACCTACAAACACAAAAAAGAAAATAACAATTCATTTAAAAAAACAAAAAACAAAAACAAAACTAAACAATCACAATATAACCTGATAATAAAATAAATAAACCCAACGAATAGCAATTCAAATGCAAAAGAGATGACCTGAAGCCAGAGTACAACAGAAACAGAAACAGCAACAACAAAGCCAGAGCATATATATATAGATATATATATTTATATACAGAACGTTACCGAAATCTCTTCATATACACATAATAATAATAAATTGATGAAAATGCGTATATATTTCTATTTGTCAATCCATAATAAATACACAGAGTATGCAGATCAAACAGCATCATAGTTGACAACAAACAAGTCAACCAGAGCCCCCAAAAGTTGCATTGTTGTTTTCTATTGCTTGATGACAATTGAGAAAACACACACGATGTAAAAACAAAACCAACAAAACACACAAATATTTGCAATGAACACATATACATATATAATATATAAATAAAGCAAAGATGAGTGAAGAACTCACATTTTGTCAAAAAACCAAAATGAAACTGAATCCAGAAAATTAAATTGAAACATATATGTACATACATACTTATATATATTGCAAAACGAAAAAAAAAAACATAAGGAAAACTACTTAAATATCATTTGAATATCTTCAAATCAATAATTCAAATCAAAACAAAAGTAAATAATAATCAAATAATTAAGGTAAAGAAATCCAAGAACTCACCGCAGCAAGGACGTAAAACAAATCGACAAAATGTGAGTATCAATTTCGAATTAATTAATTGCATATTTTTTTGCCTCTCAACTTGTTACTCAGCCTTTTATACGATTTTTTTTAAATAATAATATATTTATATTTTCATTATTTCAATATCATTTCACAGACCAAATTGTTAATTTTTTTCTTCATTTGAAATACTTGCAGAGGGTTATTATAATATTACAATATTTAAATGTGCAACAATCTACAAAATTATGCAAATTATATTTTAAACTAGTTGTAAGACAAATTTAAATGCCCATTTATTTGCTACAATTTCAAAAATGAACAACAATTAATTTAGAGCATTTTTCAAGAGACAATCAAACAAAATGCTTTGAGCAATTTTTCCTCTGAAATCATATAATATTATACTATTCATGCCGAATAAATTGTTAACTACAGGGTATTTGCTAGTCAAACTGCCTTTCATTCGACGAAAGCTAAAAGAGCAGAAAAATAATTGGAAATGTGCAACCACATCACAGCTCCTTCAACCAATTTAAGCATGAACAATGTTTACCAACATTTTAATGCTTTATGCATGAATATGTGAAACACATTTTCAAATATACCAAAACGAAGCCATAAAACCTTGAAATATTGTTGCAAAATTTGTATCTACTTTGCTCAAGTCCGAGTGAAGCAAATAAATATAGAAATGGCAACTAAAATGAAAAATATCTCTCGTTCATTGGTATACAAGTTGATTTCGCTTCAATAATCTAATATCAAAATCCAATGCAAAATGCCATTTTAGACGATAATCACAAAATTCATTTGCAATTGTTAAATTTTGAAATGAAATTGCTGCATTCAATTAGCAGCCATTGCCATAGACAATATGCTAAAGTACATTCGATATTTGTCTGTTTGTTTTCATCGAATTATACACATACTCGTAGTACAACAAATTACGGCAGATAATTTGATTTAATTAGCTGCTCGGGCGATGCTTAATGAGGCATTCAACGGTGCCAATTACAACCGCCAAACAACCACCAAAACTCTCAGCTTCCGAAATCGAGCATCTTTCGCTCTTCCCGCATCCCTTCTCGTCCTTATCTTGCTCGGTTTCCGGCAGCCAAAGGACTCTTGTTGCCAAGACAATTACATGTGCTTCGCTTCGATGCAAGCGTCTTGAACAAGTTTGACGGGACTGCAAAGTGCATGCAAAACACCCCACAGTACTTCATATTTATATATCCGTAAAGGATTTTGGCATCCATAATGCGAGCAAATATTTATATTTATTCCATTTCTGAGTGGAAAGAAAATTGAATGCTTTAATAAAATGTGTAAATATTCGTTTTAAATTCTTCAGAGTTTCAGATATTTCTATTTAAATTTTACAAAACTAAATGGCAATTTTAAAGCGAAAAAATCGAACAAGAAATATTTACTCGTTAAAAAATATATATATAAAAATAAAACATTCATCAGAGTTTAAGTTATCTTTAATGGATTTTGAGAATTTGTCCAAGAGTAAATCACAAAAGCAACAATATTTATTCCATTTCTGTATAGAAGAAAATTAAATGCTTTCATCAGAATTCCAGAAATTTGTATTTAATTGTATTTTGTAATTTTACAACACTAATAATCCTTAACGTATTAATGGCAATTTGAATGTGGGAAAATCGAGCAAAATCAATGAACTTTTAATATAAAGTCAATATATGAAATATAAAAATATTATATTCATCAGAGCTTGGTTAGAAATTACAAAAATAATAATCCTTAACGGATTAAGGCAGTTTAAAGTCAAGAAAATCTCAAAAGCAACAATATTTATTCCATTTGCGAATCGAAAGTAAACTAAATGCTTTTAAAAATTACATAAATATTCGCATAGAAAGCACAATTCAACAGAGTTCAAGTTATTTATATTTAATTACATAATATTGTATCGATTGTAACCAAATCCAACGCACTAATTGCATTGAAAATATGTTGGTAAATTTCGTTCATTAATTACTACGCATTTTGTTGGTTAAATGCAAAAATAACAGGTAAGTAAATATTAAGTTTAGATTTAAGTCAAGTTGTGCCAATCAAGCATCATAAATTCAGCCCAGACAGTGTGGCAAATGTGCAAAATCATAGGCACTTCAACCACAATGACAAACAACCAATTTCGGACAGTTATTGTAAAACATTCTGAGGCAATTCGAGCGTAAACTTGTTGCCATAACTCGTCCGCTTGGTTAACTATGAATACCACTGCGAATATTTTCGCAATAAATATCATTACCTCAGCATAAATGCTTCGAGAGATTCAATTATGAAACTGAAATTCCATCTGTCTCCGTCTGTCTGGCCATTGGACATTGTTAAGTTGTCCAATCAAATCAACATTTTTGAAGATGTCTCTGCTATTCTTAGTTACCGCATACAAAAAAAAAATAAATAAACATTGCAGACAAAACGCACGAACGACCAAAATGATTAAATGTCTTGAATTGTTCCCCCTTCGTGTCTGTCGAGCGAGAGATGTTTGTGTTCTGTGTGTATTACACAGCATTTCATTGTTTCGGACCGAGTGGCAGCTCGACAATCATTTGTAAAATCAGTGACATTAGTCAAGGCGCTCATCACCAGCAACTGACGATTGCCGTGCATCCTCTTACGCTCATTAGTAGCACATTTACCCAGTACGTGATTTAGCTGCAAATGTGCAGAAGATACTCTCCCAGCCACCCAGCCCAGATACACATGATGAAGATTGAGATACAAAGCACAAGTACACACACATGTACATGCATGCGAGTAGAGGACGTTATCCACACACACACACACACACACCTTCTCCCAATCTCTCAGTCAAACAGTAGAAATTCTCAATAATGAACTTTAGACAGCCCCGACATAAGGTCAATTTGTTGATGAGCAGGCTCGTTACAGAGTCGATATGGAAGCGTGACACCATCGCAAAAAGATGCAGATACAACAAAATATATGGGAACTCAGTAAAAATTTATGTAAAATTTAAATTGATAATGACGTAAAGAAGACCATAATCAAACTTGCATATTTATATTACTATTAATATATTACAAAACAATTTTAACAATAAATTTTATCTAAGCGAACTATTGTATTTATAATTTAATACATTTAATTTAATTTTATGTTATGTTTTTCAGTTTATTTCCAAGACTTTGAATTGACATTTTAATATTGATGCAATCCAACTTTTGTTTTTATAATTTGTATAAATTTTATTCATTGACATCTGAGTTTATTAAATAGTGAATTCACAAAACAAAAACACTTCTGAAGATTTAAAGACTTAACAATAAAATTAATTTTATTTCTTTTCTTCCTTTCGAATATTTAATCAAGCCAACTTTCGTATTAATAATTTTATACATTTCATTTAATCTAATTTTATGTTATATTTTTGAGACTTTGAATTGAAATTTAAATATTTATTTCATCGATATTTTGTGTTTATAATTATTATATGGCATCATCATATCAATTTACTCAAATCGTTCGTCTTAGCGCAGTTCCACTGTTGCAACTCCAATTGTGTTGGACACGAACGTGCAGCACAAAAATAACTGTTGCTTTTCTTGCTCAACTAAAGCACAGCTTACGAGATAGGTGTGCATGTATGTGTGCGTGTGCGTGTGTGTGGGTGTGTCTGCGTTGACACGCTGGGGATTTCATGTACTTGGTATCCTGCGACTTGCCTCGCCCCTTTCCGCCCCTTTCGCCCCCCTCCCACTTTCCACATTTGCATTTCGGTTACGCTTCGCAATTGAAGTTCTGTTTTAGCTCCAGCTCGTGCTTCAGTTACAGCTCCTCTATCGCTTTTCCCACACTACTTATTTCACTTGAAGTTGTTGTCCGCTTGCCACGGATCGATTGCACGCAGCACTTATGGGGATAACTGAGTGGGCGCCCAGTTGAGTCGTAAGCATATCGAACTTGCTCCCAGAGTCAACTTTTTGCATACCAAATAACTAGATCATATTGCATGGAATGCACAAAACGAACATAAAATGTTGTTATAGCTGGTGGTGTGACGCATGATTAAATACTTCTACCAAACATTGCTAATAAATTGATAAATAAATAAAGTAGTGCATGTAGATGGATCACAATACGTTAAATTGTATTCAATTTAATTCAACTAAGAACTTGAGCTCTTGCATCAATTTATTGTTCGTACTTCTTTTAATTTCTGCTTACGACATTTTCTGCTGCTACTTTAACTTGATTTATCTACCAAATTTCGCTATCTCGAAAGCAAATCTTTGTAAAATAGCTTGCGCGACGTTGTCACATTTTCAATTGTCATAAATTGCAATCAGTTTACAACCAAAAAAAAAAATGGTTCGATCAAAATCGCTGTCATTATGTTTGCCTGTTGAATCATTTTATATTCATGTTTTAAATTGATTTTGCTAACAATAAACCAGCTCACACACACACACATAACATACGTAGGCAAACTGATCAATGGCTGACACACATTTCCGGCACATGGCTGAGTTTCCGATTTGTATCGGAGAGAGCGCCAAAGAGAGCAGGAAATTTACGCTACACACACGCACACACACATACCGGAATCATACTTATGCCTCAATGAAAATTTTCACTCAATTACGCTTTAAGACTTAATTCACAAAATTGGAGCAAATGTCGTTAACGGAAGTGGGCCACTGGGCTCCAGTCAGTCAACCAACCAACCAACCAACCAGCCAGGCAGCCAGGCAGCCAGTCAACCAACCAAGTGGCCAGTCCGACTACTGGCCACAACAACTACCTCAGACCACACACACACACACACACACTCGGAGAGAGAGAAAGAGCTGAGGGAGAGCGACAGTCATTGAGTAAACGCTGGAGAGCAGCTGCCTCATGGTTGTCATACATACTTATATATATATTATCGTGGCTTCCTGAAGCGACGATGCTGTCACTCAACTCCTATTGCACAGTTGTAGCTATTACTTTTCCCCAATACCCTTGCTTCAATGAGATATATTATTATTAAAACCTCACTGAACTGAACAAACACAAGACTTAGTCTGACCAATTTTCGTCTATAGCAAGAATAACATTTAATAAACCAAAATGTAATTTCTTTTTGAAATACCTTTACAATTTACCTTGAAATATTTATATTTAATTTACTTAGCAAATCAAATAATAAAAAACAACTTTTGCTATATTTTATAATTTATTTTACCTAATAAATAAAATACTGATTATAGTATATAGCTAACTTAATTTGAAGCATACTTCAGAGTCCTCTGTCCAGAGTATTTGAAAACAGTTGTTACGCTTTGCGCTCATGTTGCGGTTGCTGCTGGTGGCCTCCACAAGTATCACCCATAATACATTATATTAAATGACATTTCGTTTTTTGGTCGCGCAGCATTTGAATAGATTTAATTACCCAAATGGGCGGATGAGCCAAAAGTTTAGTTTTGCAACGAAACTGCGCAACTTTTATGAAATGACGTGCGATTTGATGACAACTGAAATTGTTGCATTTTGCGTTTTGTGAAGTGCGATTATCACAAATTATCGCCATTTATGTAAATTATATTACGCGTGAAATCAAGAGAAGTTGCAAATATAAATTGTTATGCTAAAAACACACTGCCAGCTCGCTTTTATTTATAATTTACTTATTGCCATCGCACACTTCATTTGACAAGGACATGGGCTTTGTTTGCTCAGCCAATGCTTAGCTGGCAATGCAATCGACTTAGATTAGTTTGTTAGGCCCTAAGCTGGCCATCAGCCTGTAAGCTGATTATGCAGACACCGCAGCCTGGCAGGGAATGAAAGAGAAACACACACAGCGGGAGGGAACGACAGACTGTGGGACAAGTGGCATTTATAAGTTGGTTATTACAGTGAAAGTACCTTAAGTGCCTGCTTGTTGCATTCACAACTCGCTCTCTCTCTCTATTTAATAGCTACTGCAAGCGAACAGACAATTAGTTATGCATGGGAAATGAGCAATCGCTTAAATAATAGGCTCAAAAGCTCACTCTCTCTCTCCAACTCTCTAATCTTTCTCTCTCTCTCTCTCTGTCTCGCTGCACGCATCGATAAAAAGGTGGCAATAAGCTAAAGGTATAAATAAACAAAGCGATTCTCGTTCTCCCATCGCGCGAATGTGTGTCAACCCTGAGCGGGGTGTTCCAAAATGCATTCAAGCGTTAAAATGCTATCGATTCGCTGCTAAAAATAAATATTCACAGCTCACACACACACGCAGATTTTTTTACACTACCTACTTGGTATATATAGCATATACATACATATATAACACGCTATCAATCAAGTCTATAACTGCCTTGTTGGCATTTGGTCGTGATTAAAATTTGTTTTTTGCCTATTTTGGGGGGCAACTACTTGGCATAATACTTTTTTCTCTTCTGTTGCCATCAAAAGGCAGCCAACGAGCTGATATCCTCATCTTGTTGCTTGTTGCTGAATGCAAATCAAATTTTCGAGAAAATTTGTTTATCTCGTTCTCTGCAGCTATTTTGGGCCATTCAAAAATCTGTCAATATTCATATCTACATTTCCTTTTCCCATTCCCTTCTCTCGACCAGAAACAAACTCAACAGATAAAGCGTTGAACTTGAAAGGGAACCCTGAACCCAAAAACTTGGCTCAGCTGCGACACCAAAAGAGAGAGAGTGAAAAAAACACACACACACACACAAAATATGCAGAAAATTTTCAAGCAAAACATAAAAAATAGAAAGCAAAAAGGCAACAAAATAAAAATACAAGAAATGTAGAGCGAGGGAATGGGCGCAAAGCCAAAGCTTTGGTGTCAGCTTTTGGCTGGATTACGAGTTGGCAGCGGGGCGTGGCAGCGGCAATAATTAAAACTGAAATGTGACACACGACATGCAGCAGCCCCAAGAATACAACAACAATGTATGACATCAAATTTAATAAAATTCTTGGCAATGCAAAGAAAATAAAAACTTGATAAATCATAAATCGGGCACGCTATGAAAAATATTTACTTGATGGAAAATGTAGTTAAAGTTTGAACACATTTGTGTGACGAAAAAAACAGCAACTCTTCTTTACAAATAGAAAAATTGTATTTGTATTTATATATCATAAAAATCTTTTAGAAGTCTGCTATAAAATATAAAATATTTGAGTTTTAAGCGCAATACAACGAGAGTGCTGTTTAAATAGCAAAGTACTTTCCACTCAAGACGATATTTTTTACAAAAAATATAAAATAAACAGCAACTCTTTTTTCAAATAGAACTTTTTTTTTATATGAAGTCTGCTCTTTACTATATACTATCAAAATCTATTAGAAGTCTGCTATTAATTCTATAAAATATTTGAATTGAAAGCAACGAGAATAATGGAAATAATGGAAATAGTTATAGCAAATTATTTTCCACTCAAGACGCTATTTTTTTTACAAAAAATATGCAATAAACAGCAACTCTTATTTCAAATAAAACATTTTTATTTGAAGTCTGCTCTTAATTATATGACATCAAAATCTATTAGAAGTCTGCTATTAATTCTATAAAATATTTGAATTTTAAGCACAAGCCAACGAGAACATTGTGAAAATATTTATAGCAAATTATTTTCCACTCATGACGAAATTTTCTTTGCTATTTGTTTGTGTTAAATCAGGTTTATTTATAATATGCTAGATTTATTTAATCTGCGGTTTATTTAGTGAACTAATTTGAGTGGTTGATATTGCACACGCTCAGGTACACACACACACACACACACGCACACACACCTCAGAACATCAACAATGTGCACGGCAAATTTAACACGAGACATTTCATTGACAGACAATTTTCAGTCGTTTGGCAAGCGATGCGGCAGACAAAAGGGTTAAAGGCATGTTGTAAACTCACACACACACACACACACACACACACACA
Source organism: Drosophila formosana (assembly GCA_035045625.1). Classification (NCBI taxonomy): domain Eukaryota; kingdom Metazoa; phylum Arthropoda; class Insecta; order Diptera; family Drosophilidae; genus Drosophila; species Drosophila formosana. The sequence continues at coordinate 917,400 of JAWNOW010000143.1, read as the reverse complement.
TGCACGTGGTGTGTGTAGGTGTGGCACACTTGCGGCTGTCGCAATCTGCTTCATTCAGAAGATGCATTCAAGTGTGGCCCATACAATTTCCAAGCTGAATGCAGCATGTCAGCAATTGTATAGGTGTTGCCACAGTCGGCGTCGCCTCTTTGCCTCGCTGCCTCGTTGCCTCTTCGCCCACATTCTTTGCTTTAGCCGAGCAGACGTCAAGGACGTTGGCTTTATAATAGCCATAACTAAAGTATGTCTTTGACATTATCCTGGCGCTCGCTTTCGTTGTCGTTGTTGTTGCCGTTGCCGTTGCCGGTCGGTGTCCTTGCCGCTCGCGCACAACACGGCGTATGAGCAATCACAGCTGTGGCTTTTGCTCCTATAAAGTATTCGTGCTGCTGCTGCTGCTGCAAAGATAACCAAATGTCAAGCAAATAACAAGCCATATGTATGTACATATACATACATATGTATGTGCCGTAAACTCGTGACACCACCCACAGTGGAGTCCACTGTGCGGCTTGCCACGGCATTTGCCATTGACATGCCACATATTTAATCCCGACCGGATAGCAGCACGAACAGCTCTATCATAACACACAACAACACAACATAAACACACACACACGCACACACACACAGCAACACTCACTTATGCTGTCAAGCCCAATTGCAAGAGGCATCTGTCTACTCTGCCATAAACTATGCAACAGTTATTGCGAAATATTCGCATAAAATGAAATTTCAGTTACAACGAAAAACACATTTTTAAAAACTATCACATTACATCTAAAATCAAATGAACTATAATAAAATTGTACTTTTACCAGTTTCGAATAACTGATTATTTGTTAGATTATATTTATTTACTATTGTAAATTATTATTATGTTATTTTCAATATAACATATTGTGCGAATATATTTTCAAATAATTTAAAATACTTGTTTAACTATTTCCCACAATTTTTAATATTTTTGAATATATATTTAAAAATATAATTTGAATAATTCAAAATATTTGTATTAAATAAAATAGTTATTCAAAATTATGTTTTTTCGTATTTTCTTTAAAAATCTGTTTTTTTTTACTTGGTACTGTAGTTTTATTTTAATTTTATATTTGAAATACTTGAAAGCATTTCAGTAAATAATAAAATGTTTTGCTCTATTTTCATCAATCTTTTGTTCTTCAAAATATTTCACTTTTAATAATTGATATTTTCAATAATTACAACAGCAAAACGCATAAAATAGTTATCAAAATTAGAATATTTATCGAGCAGGTAATAATAAAAATAACTATGCATAGATAGTAGCTAATATGCTCACCACAAATACCTGCTCACAATATTGCTAGTTTTTGTTTAAGCCCACGCTCATATCTCATTTATGAGAAGGCAAGTTGATGTGTGTGCGTGTGTCTGGGGGTGTGTGGGGGGGTGTGTATTGGCAAGTACTCTGCATACGGGTAGTTGTTAATTTAGCTACTGTTGCTGGCACTTGAAATAATTACAAAACAACAACAACGAAGCGACGCTCAACCGCAAGCGACAGCAGCTGTAATGGGGCAACATCAAAAACAGCTGCAACTTTCGAATGGCAAAAGACTTTTTGGGTTTTTGGCATAAGGAATACAATTAAGTAAAATAAATAAAGTGAATACCATAAGTTGACCTACATACATTGAACCGAGAGCATATTCTAAATAGTTGAATGAGATCGCTCTCTGCATTCATATGTACTATACATTTACGTTCCATTCGCTGGCAGAGACAATGACCAATGTCCGAATGACAGACAGGAATGAATGTGAACCTTCTGCATCCACAATGACTTGCTTCTCCACTCCTCTGCCCCTGCCCCCCAGACTTTGTTCTGTGTCCTCTGGTATTGTGTCTTCTTCACTCATATTCTGTGTGCTTGCCAAGGTTGATTTCAATCATCGCTTGGACACAATGCGAAAAATGTTGTACAAAGGCAGCCAAGAGTTCAATAATAAATGGCAAAGCTAATAGAAAACTCAATCGCAATCGCAATCAAGCTGAGATTTACAAACGTGAGTGAGTGAGGCGGCAATGGGAAGAATGAAAATAAAATCAAAATCAAAATAATGAATAGAACGCAACACATTCAACAACAAATCAATTGTGAAGCCTTCAAATATTTTGCGATAACTAAAAAGATTTTCTGCTTGCAACGGCTTAACAAAAACTTTTAAGTATTATAAAAAGAAAATTTAAGGTTGTGATGTGCTCAAAGAGTAAAATATTTGTAAAATTATTAAAGGTGGAAATTTTCTTGCTGTTGTTACGTATACGTGATATTCATGGAATATCGTGAAACTTTCTATTGAACGTCAATAGAAATAATTAATTATAAAATGCGACAGTAGAAAGTCGATTAGTTTGTTAATCAGTGTAAACTATTATGCAAGCCAATCAATGTGTTGTTGCCTCCTCCTAGCGACAAGCGATGTCCTGACATCGTTGGCAACCCTTCAGTAAGGCAACAATTTTGAGGTTTTATTTTGCAATAAATTCCTCGCATCCGATGGACATTTTGCGGCAAGGGGCGGCGGGAAACGGTTGCATATTTTTGTATAAACTCATACAGCAACAAAAATATGCCAATAGTAAAAATATTTGATCATTATGCAGTCGCCCTGCCATTGAGCGGCCCTTGGTCGCCATCCTTCCCCTCCCTCTCTGAACCATGAACGTTACTTTTGCATGTCAGGCATTCAGAAAATATTTTGATTTCGTGCATTTTTAGCGCATAGTTCTCATCGTGCTTTCATAGCCAATATTTTTGCTGTGAAGGTCCAAAAGGTTATTATAAAGCGCCACCACAAAATGTCATCGTATGCTCTCTTTAACTTTCGACATGGCAAACGCAAAATTATATATAGCTATGTATAAACATAATTGTTGGTTGGACGCATTGATTAAGCAGTAAAACTGATCGCCGAGTGGTAGCGATGAGTTTGTCAATAATGCAAACAGTCACAACATGACAAATATTTGCGTTATTATGGCTAACGATATTTGGCGAAAAGCCGTTCGGTCAAAGCATATTTCCGATTCCGAGAATCGAAAACCAATATGCTGTCCGTTGCTGTTTGCTGGCGACTTGATTAAATTTCTTTGTAACTGCGTTCAGTTGCATTGCGATTTATTAACTGCAGTCAAAGGAAATACGTGTGTGTATCAATTTGCACGTCTTTTTTATGTGACGACTCTTTTGGCACTTTATTTTCCTCCGCCGCCCATTGACAGCGACAGGAACTTTGGCGTTTGCCGTTTTTATGCAAATAGCAGGCAGCAAAAACAACAACAGTTCTGTCAGCCAACGAAAATAAGTGATGTAAAATATATATATTTTTTTAAATATGTTGCATACCGCGAGTTGTTGCATGTTGTGTGTGGGTGTGTGTGTGTTTTTGACAGATGCTGGCGAAATTGATTGAAATTTGGCGGGCACATAACTTTATTGCATTGCCAAAAGGCAATTGCATGATGCTTTGTGGCCGAGACAAGGGGAAATTACATTTTGATTGCACGCAGACGTTTCGATGTTGCAACTAACCAATCATTTTAATAAACTGCAGCTACATTTATTAAACCAAATTAAAGCAGCGACGAACTACATGTAAAGTTGAATTCGTATCCGATAACCAGATAAATATCGCGTTGTTTTGCACACTAGTTGAAGCATTTTTTTGTTTGTAATCAAACAGATCTCTCGGCTGTGCAAATTCATTAAAATAATGGTGTTAATTCTGTTGACAGCAACACATTCGAACAACAATATTAGATGATGAAAAACATTGAGGTCGCTAATTAAAGCAATTGAAAAGGCGCTTCAACTTTAACAGAGACGCTGCGTCTCTTTTTCCCGCCAGCCGCTGTTATGTTAACAGTAATTGAACAGCAGCTTTTGTAAACAAAAGCGACACGAACGACGAGCGACGTTCGTTGTTGTTGTTGCGCTTATTTATTATTTATTTAATTGAAAATGAACTGACTACAGTTGACTTTTGAAAGCAGAGACGACTCCGCTTTTGACGTTGCATGCCGCAGGCGAAATGCATTGCAAAGAAGCCAACTGAGCTAATTAAAAAGGCCAAAATGTAAATAAATGTCAGCGAGAACAGCAATAGAGATGGGGGATCAGCTTGTTTATTATATCGAAATTGCGTCGATTTAATGCGCTAGAATTCAGCTCGAAAATCGCGACAGCATTAAAGGAAGAAAAAATAAAAACTGCGGCTGCCTTGAGGCATTAAGAGAGAGAGCGCAAAGGAAACGAAACGGAGCCAAAGCCCAAAATGCGGCGTTGTCAGTTCACATGGCATATGCCCTGCTCTACTTGTTGTTGTTGTTCTTCTTGTTGCTGTTGCTGTTCCTGCCCCGCCCCTTAAGGCCACACATACGCACACACACACACAATCACCTGTGGGTTGTCCTATGAAAGGCAAATTTTAATGCCAACATTGACAGGTAACACCATATGCCCCCAAGTTTACATACACAACAAGAAACGCACGCCAGCTTGGAGTCTACTCGACTGCACGACACCCGTTAACAAAATGTATGCAAAAAACAAATTATAATCATTATAATTATGCAATCGAAATATTTTGAGACTAGTCTTCTGTAGGCAATTATTTTTGCCACGGCATTATAATACCCTTCCAGGGCATAAACAAACATACCGAGATCTGCATATAGCTGTGAGCCAACGAAGCGAATAAGCCAGGCCAGGAGAGGGAGACACAGAGAGTGTGAGTGAGAGAGAGAGAGAGAGAGACAGGCACTCAGCCAGTGCTCGGCTACTGGGCCAATTGTTGCTGTGCGGGGAGAGGGGAGAGGGGAGAGTTTGCCCTTCGCTGGCTGCCCTTCCAACACAATCCTGCTCAACATATCCCCCGTATCTCTTTCGTTTTGTCTTTCACCCTGTCTACCTGTCATGAGTGTAACTGCGTGTGTGTGCGTGTGTGTGTGTGTATATCTCGTTATTGGCAGCTTAAGCCGCTTGTGTGTGTTTTTGTGTGCGTGTGCGTGTGTGTGTGTGTGTGTCAGCAGCAAAAGCACAAAAATAAAATGAAAACAAATCGAAAAATATTAGCGGCATATTCCCTTTGATTTTTTATTGCGCCATGTTTTTTGCCATTGGCACTCACACACACACACACACACACACACACACACTCACACTCTGGCAGTGTTACCTTGACGAAATATCAGTTAGCGTGGCAAAGTATGACCAGGCGCTGTGAAAGCTTTAAGGCAATCAAGCCAGTCACATAAGCCCCACAATCAAGCTCAAGGAAGCCAGCCCAAAAATCCGGATCAAATATTTCACAACAACAACAACAACGAAAAATGCTTTAAAAATATGCAAAAGGAATTAAATTAAAGACATATCAATATATTTATTTTAAAATCCAACTAAAAGCAATTACTTAACATATCTAGAAAAATAGCAGAAAAAAAACAATTTTAAAAAGCTTTCAAAATTACAATAAAAATAACATTTATTTTTTTTAGTTGCCCAAAAATGCAACGAAAAATGCTTTAAAAATATGCAATAGAAATTAAATTAAAGACATGTCAATATATTTATTTTCAAATCTAACTAAAAGCAATTACATAACATATCTAGAAAAATAGCAGAAAAAAAAAACAATTTTAAAAAGCTTTCAAAATTACAATAAAAATAACATTTATTTTTTTTAGTTGCATGTTTGAAATGTTATTATTTACCTAAAAACTGCAAAAAACTAACACCAAAAATGTGTAGTCAGGAAGGGATGATAAAATATTTACATTTTTCGATTCATTATTTAATGGAAGAGAAACCCAAATTTATTCCATGTGGCGACTTAGTTAAACGCATGCGAAAAGCTTAAGTATGGAAAACTATTTAAAAGCCATTAAATTTGCAGGCAAATTTTAAATATTTATGTATTTAATGACTTCTGCATGCAGCAGCAGAAGTGGCAGCAAAACAACACTTGCAACAGGCGTGAGAGTGAGAATGTTGCAAAGTGAAATTTGAAACAATTGAAAGTTGTTGTTGTTGTTGTTGTTTTTGCTGGCTGTGAAATGTTTGAAGAGTTCAATTACACTTCATGTTCGAGTCTTCTCGAGTACTTGCCACACGCCTCTTGTTAATGGCTTTACTCGCTTGTGTGTGTGTGTGTGTGTGTGTGTGTGTGTTGCCAAGTTTTCTTTTATGCCAGTTACTGCTGCTGTTGTTGTTGCGTAAAGTTGTTTGCATAAATAATTTCTATGGATAAGAAGGCGTCACAGTCATTGGAGGCGGAGGCGGAGGCAGCGAGAGCATCATGTGAGCCATGTGAACAGCACCCCACGCATCAAAATTAATGATATTTTAATGTAAAAACAATTCCAGCCACTTAAGCCGCATTCATACCCATTGTCTGCCTTCTACACACGTCTGTGTGTGTGCGTGTGTGTGTGTGCGTGTGAGCATTTCAATTTGAAAGCAAAGCCCGTAACGGAGTTGGGTTTGAGCCCCGGAAAAATGATAAGGAGTTCACTTTCAACCAGAACAAACTAAATAATCCCCGCACACGTCTGAAATCTCAAACTTGAAGCAGAGCCAACGAAACCTTTAGTCAGCCCTTCAATTTGGCGCAACAGTGCCTCCAAAATCAAATCATATTTGCAGGCAAAAATTTACAGTGCTCTAGGTGAGGCAGCATACCGTATGAAGTGCACAGAGTAGAGAGCAGATTGAATTAATTATACATTATTAAATACTAATTATAATTGACTGGAAAATACCAAAATAGAGAGGGGGATTTGATTGATGTAATTCGAAATTATTAAAAATGTATTATTATACAATCGATGGGGATAATACGATATAAAATACTAAATAAAAACAAGCTTATAATATTTATAAATATTTGCAATTTTTATCAAATACAAATTGATTCAAATTGATTTAAATTTAATATTAACTATTACTCTATTAGTTAATAACACTGTCAAGTCATTCCCCAAAATGTATAAAAAGCAGAAGCAATTTATTACAGGGTATCTAATCAGTTATGTGGATTCTTCTAGTCTAGGCTTACTTATTTAGGTCTGTAATTGTTTGTCCTCGTTGTTGTCATGCGGTTGGCTTTGTTCGCTTTTGTTGTGCTTGCTTCTATCTACGCTTTTTGTTATGCTAAAAAGAAAAGAACGGCAGCAGAAAAACCGAATTGAAGTTGCCGTTCTGTGTGTTGCATTATCCGAACATTGCCTCGGGCGCGACCCTTTTGAATGGCAGCATTCAAGGAACGAGCAACGAGCCGCAAAACAATTTCATTTCCATTTGATTTTTGCCGTCTTCGCCATGGAAATGTTTGCGGAAAATATTATAATTGTCATAGCCGTAATACAATTTAAGCATATGGCATTATGGCTGACTTTCCTCAATTAAATGGAGAAAAATAAGAAAATCACCAAAAAGCGCTGTCATTACTCTATTGGTAATAATTGTAAAGCTGGCTTTGTTTGCTTCTGAATAAGTTGAAAATTCACAAATGATTGCAGTTATTCGAAATGATGGGAGTTTAATTATTTATAGAAAATCACAAATGATTTCAATTGTCAGAAATTATGGGAGTTCAATTATTTATTGATTGTTTTTGAAATTCTGATTGCAATGTTTTTGTTGTGTTTATGAATGAAGTTTCATTCAGAAATGATTTAATACTTGAGAAATCATTGGAGTTCAATTTTGTTTGCAAATCGAAATCATTGAATCATAAAGCTGGCTTTGATATATTATATTGATCATATTATTTCAATTATTGACAATTATACAATTGGCTTTGTTAGTTCTCAATGCAAAAACTGAAGTTTAATATTTGAATTCGAAATTATATCAAGTTGAAATCTTTAATTCACGTTGGCTGGTTCAGATATAAACCGTCTGTTATGATCCTAACTATGCTAAGAGGTGATAACAAAGCGGTTTTCAACTGACGCAGCTCAGTTTATCTACTAAAGATCACTTGCACCACAATTCCGATTGATTTCTTAGTTTGGTTTTGTTTTTGTGTTACTTTCAGTGAAGCGTTGCCAATTGCCGCAGTTCGATTTCGATGTGTGATGCGATGGCAAACGCAGCACATCAAAAAGCGACCGAGCGAGCATACGAGTGAGATTTCATCGCTCGGATATCAAAGGCAGCTCTTTGGTAAATTAATGAAATTGCAACAAAAACACGGATAGAGAGAAAGTACTTGGTTGCCGGCGGCGGCATATGAGGAACTCGAGCAACTTATCCATAAGTGTAATTAAATTTACGCATACGACCTGTTGACTTTGTTGTTATTGTTGTTGTTGGATGGATGGATGTTTTGAGGGAGCGCCTCAAAGTATGCTTTGATTTCGAGGCTGACAAAATCAAAGTGCCCCTCCCTCCCCAAACAGAGCTAAGATCAGAGGGTGTGTCGATAGGTATTAACACAAGCAAGTGCTAAGCTGCCAGTGTATTAGTGACAGCGTGCATGTGTGTGTGTGTGTGTCTAACTCTGTGTGATGTCGGCCTTTCTCTCTCTCTAGAGACTTAACGCTAATTCACTTTTACGCGACTAACAAAATTAATTGCTGACATTTTGCCAATCATACATGGCCCACACACACACACACACACACACACTTGCACACACACACACTTGCACACACACACACTTGCACACACACACACATGTGAATGCCGCACACGTCGCTGGCGTTACGTGAATGGGAATGGAAATGTGGAACTCGGCTCGCATCACTCGCAATTGCCAACAAATTTGCCAACTTTGAGTACGTGCTCTTCACGCACACCTTTAACCCACACACACACACACACACACACCTTTGGCCTGAGCAAGTGTGATTTATATATTGTGGAGCAGTTACTTGCAGACGTCGTGTCTGCGTTTTGGGAGTCGAGAAACGCATGAGAAATCGACGACATCATTCGAAATGCGCATAAATTACGCACAGAATGTTGTCGAGCTGAGAGACCCGCACATCCAAACTCTATGGTCAGACGTCTCTTCCTCTCTCCCTCTCTCCTGCTGTCCCTCTCTAGTGCTGTCGTGTGCCTGTTCGAGCGTCTAATAGCTATGATTCAATTACGATATCCTGTGGTCTGTGGCCGTCTGTGGTCTCCTTCCTGCGATTTGTGGCCCTGCTCTTGACGTTGTTCTTGCTGCTGCTGCTTTGCCACCTGCGCTAATCAGGTGTAAATTAGGCACACGAAATGATTAGAGCGTACAATCGAGACTTAATCTCGGACTGACGGTCCAGTTGCACTGATTTCCTTATCAATTTTGGTATCCATAACTTTTGTTTAATCCTACTTATTTTAGCTTCTTTAAATTAGATGAATTTTGAATGTCATCGATAGTCTGTTTAGCTGTCATTCTACAAATTATTTTATTGCTAGTCACTATAGCAATGTATTAAAGCTATCTCTTATTCTATGACATTGATAACAAATCGATAGTATTTTTAGCTGTTCTTAAAGTTAAGTTACTCCCTGTAATTAGCAGCACAATTTGAAAGGTAACAAAATTTTCCCTAATTTCATGACATCGATAACGTATCGACAGTATTTTAAGCTATATATTTTTCAATTTATATATTTTTAGCTGTTGATTTGATTTCATTTTTATAATCATACTCGCCACCTCTCAACATCCCTGTTTGATTCTATGAATTCGACGGCGATAAGAGTTTAAAATGATTATTTATACAGAATTTAGTCATCCAGATACATGATTTTTTTTGCACTCAGTTGTAGGCTTCCCGTAGTCGCTGGCGACGCAATCGATCCTTCTCCTCCATGTAGGGCACAATCGATGCCTTTGTGGGCACAATGACCACGATGGGCAGAACTCGTTTGCATTTATCGAGAATGTGACTCAAACGCTTGGCTGTCGGATAATCCAACAGTATAATGCCAATATTTTGCCTTTTGTACAGCTTGAAGAAGAACTGCTCGATCTCATGCAGTGGCGTCTCTAAGCAATTTAGTTCGATTGAGAGAAGAAACTAGAAAATAGAGTTGCCCAGAACTCACCATTTTCCACCATTAGATAGTTGCGAAACTTCTGATGATGATAGCCAATGCCGACCAGCAATAAACCTAGCGTTACTTCCTAATACACATAGTTGGAAAGCTAAGAAGATGCTTTATTTCAAAAAGTCCACTCACCGTATCTGCGATGACACCGATGCGAATGACATTCGCCTCCTCGGGCTCGTCGGGTTCATCTTCCTTGTGCTCCTCCTTGTGCTCCTCGGGCTTGTTATAGACACTCATTGTATCTGGATTTTGTTATTATAAAATATTGTGTGCCAAAACCAAATGATAACTAACAATTGGAGCACAGCAAACTTAGACTTTCCTTGCGACATTTTGGGCTCGCTTATACAATATTTCAGTTTTTTTGTTATGACTTTTTAATGAGTTTTCAATAAATGACGCACACTTTGGGGACAAGCCGGAATAGGCAGAGAGCTTAAGCTTTAAGCCAGCAGCTTGTGGCGTAGCTGCAAAACTGGAACTGAGGCTCAATGCTGCTTTGCGTTGGGTGCCAAAATTAGTTTCCTTTCTGTTTCATTTTTTTTTCTCTTCTTTTTTTTTTTTGGTATTTTGCATTTATTTTAATTATTACATTTTGGAGGCGTCGGCTGAGGACTGAAGACTGAGGGCTTTGGCATTGGCTTTGCCTCGACAAAATTAAGCCCGAAATGAAAATTCAATTATGACATGAGTTTACATATTTTGTATTTTGCGTTTGTGTAACTTTGGGCTTTGGCTTTGGCTTCGGCTTCGGCTTTTGGCTGTGCAAAGACGGGCCTAGCGGCATGTTTGTGGCCACTTTTAGAAATTTATTAACTGCGACTTAACGAAAATTCGTTTACTTTGCATTTTTCTCAGCGTCCTCTTGTTCCCCGTTGATTAACTCAGCTGCCTCCTCTGCTCATTGCTTCCCCATCGAATCCACTTAAGATGCGGCTTAAAGATGGTTTCCAGTTTCCAGTTTCGTTTCAATTATGCCTCAAATATCGACTGCACTGCTCCGCTCCGCTCCGCTCTGCTCTGCTGTGTCATCCTCACTTTGGTCGTGTTCAATAGCCAATGCAGAAAATAACATTGACAGGCTTTTACTAACAACAGAACAGAGGAAATGGAGATCATTGTCTTCTGTCTGCACATCATTATATTGTGTTTGATATTCAAGCTGTTAACAACTTCACAGCACCGAACAGCCATCAATATTAAGCAGAAATATGTCAATAAACGAACAACAATAGCGCAAAATATTGCCAACAAAAATAATGTTAACAACGTCAACGTAGAATTCGCTAAAAATTAAACTTAAAGTAAAGTCCTTAATCTGCTTATTATTAAAGACTTTTAATAACTTTGTCACAGTTGTTTGTTGATCATCAATTTGCATAAGCTGTATGATGAGAATAAAATAAACAGCAGAGCAGCCTTTCCCATTTAATAACATAGATACTTTTTGAAACATTGGCCGGATATTATTATTTAAGAATTTTTGTGTGTGTATTATTAATTTGTACTTGGAATTAAATTCCATAGTACAAAGTAGCTCAAGCTTTTTATTTAGGATTTATGTATGAGACAAGCAACCATTGCATTTGCATTCAAATAAAATTGGACGCACAATCATGTAAATTAATGGACAATTTAAATAATAGCTCCTTGTAGAAACGGCTTTCCGATAAATTGCTTTTCAGGTCTCAATTCGCAGTGCAATTGCTTGCTATATTTAGCACAATATTATTATTGCTTTTGTGACAACAAACTCGAGAGCCAATAATTACGATTGGGCTTTCAGTTGTGTTCTTAAAGGTGAGGTGACGAGTGGACAAAGTACATAACATATCTAGAATTCAGAGCAGAGCTGAGGAGATTTGATTAGATGAAAGGATGTAAATAGCAGTTATTGCTTTGGGGCTTTTGGCGAAACGTCTTCAATCACATGCTATAAATAGCTGCGTCGTCGCCTGCCTATTTGCTTATTAAGTAAGAACTCTCTGTCAGGCCATCTGATTAATCTAACCACACGCCAATGCATGCAATCAACAGAAACAGAGACACAAACACACAGATGGCGCTGGAGATGAAAGTGGGCAACATGTGGCAAACAAACTGCCAACTGCCAACTGCCAACTGGCAACAGGCAGTCAAAGTTCAAATTGTGCCGAGAGAGAGACGAAATTTGCTTTGCCACACGATTGATGTTCTTTTTTTGTTTCTGTTTCTGTTTCTGTTTCTGTTTCATTTCTCAACAAGCGACATAAGCAAGTTAGTTGGCACTGACACAACCACAAACACACTCTCTCACATACACACACACACTCAGTAGAGACACAACCACAGAGGCACAACAACTATGTTGTGAAAAGTTTGGAAAAGCTGATAAAATGCATTTGACAGCTTGGAAATCAACCACAAGCTACCCTATACAAGACTTTTCAAGCTGTTGTATCAGCTTCAACTATATCTTATTCACTAAAAAATGTTTTATGATTTTCAAATAGCAGAAAAAATGCATTTGATAACTCGGAAATCAACCACAAGCTACCCTATACAGTAGTGTTCGCCTTCAACTCGGTCTTATTCTCTAAGAAAAATTATTGAAAAATATTCGTAGAAATGATTTATAATTTTTTATATTTACTTATTAAATGTAGAAGACGTGGAGACAGATTTGTACCACAAGAACAATCAAGACAATAAAGAATTTGTTAATAGAATAATTAGCTAATGTTTAAACTTTGAAGAATGGCAAAATATTTCCTACACTATAACGAAAGCAAACTGAGCATAAAAGCAACAGATTGTTTATGCTCTCAAAAAAGCAAAGTGACAAACCACAACAACTGTTAAATACCCTTTAATTAATTATGAGAACATTGTCGACAGCTGACAGCTGCAATCATTCGTGCTTGTCAACACTTTTTAGTTGAAAATATGAATAAATTAGGCAAGCGGCGTCAAGTTGTGCTGACAAGCCACAGATACTCTTTCTTCGCACATTCGCATCATTTTTTTGTTTGCTTGTTTATTGTGTGTGTGTGGCAAGCGAGGCAAGTTGACAGGCGGCATTTGGGCATTGACTGTGACCTCTGGAGTCGGTTTGATGCCTCGTAAACTGGCAACAATCTGGCAAACTCGGTGTGTGTCGAGGCTAAAGAATAACAACAATAAATGCCGCCGCACAGCGGCATCTTCTTAAAGGGTTGCTACCCCACTTGCCACAACATGTTGCATGTTGTGGGCAAATGGAAATGCCAAAGAAACTCAGCCCACAGTAGCATACTGACAGCAAAATTATTATGTTCAAAGTGAATATTACGTTAACCGTAACAAGGGTCGTTGAAGCACACACACACACACACACACACAAGGACAGACAGAAAAACAGAAAAAAGGACAGACAGTCAGAGAGACAGACCAAGAAAAACGCACAGTTACAAGTTGTTGAACATGTGGCAATGTCTTCGTCTCCATTTCCATCTGCAGCAAGAAATTTGCTGCGAGCTGAAGTATGAACTCGTGTGCCATTGAGTATATAATTTGTTTGCAGGACTATTTTGCAAATCTTATGGGACTCTAGGCCCAGGGCGGGGGGGCATGCCACATAAAGACAGCTCTTTGCCCAAAACTCAGACAAGCAAACTATTTAAAGTGTTTAGTCAAGTTTTAGTTTCAACTCACAGACTACACAAACTATATTCTACGCAGTTAATAAGCTGAATGTTTATGATTATTAACCTTTCAATTTTCAAGCAAAATCCTAATAAAAATGAATCACATTTAAGTTATTTTTGTGGCTACATTTTTTACTTTTATTTCATGATAAATTTGCTGGCAATTATTTCAAGAAATTTCTATTTAAAAATTATTCATAATTAAGCTATTGTAATAGCTAATTTTGTAATCACTTTTATGGGACATATTTTATGAAATTCATATTTGGAAATCATTCACATGTGAGTTATTTATTTACTTATTAAATATATTTCCATTTAAGATATTTTAATTTAGCCGCGTTTACAGCGTATCTGTTGGGTTGAGCTTGCTACCTGTTGTTTACACATTAGAGCCTGACAGCAAATGAGCATAACAACATTTGCATATGTGCGTTGGCAACAACAATATTGTCCGACTATTTTATGAGCTTGAAGGTTGGTTGCAGCTTCTCTCCTTTCTCTGCTCTTCAACCTTAACCCATTGAGTTGGACAGCCGCACAGAGTGAACAACAGTAGGCAGAGTTTTTGCTGTGAGTTGAGTTTTGTATTGTACTAAAAGTGCTTGCAATGCTCGACACAGATACACGCATGCAACAAAAGCCTTTCGCAAACACACAAGGACAAACCCCAAAAGGAGCAGGCTTAGGTTGTGTGTGTGTGTGTGTGTGTGTGGGTCAAATGTGCTGCAGCTTTAATAAAAGCACAAATTGCGTAAGCCACCAACAACCATTAATAACTTTTGCACACCTGCACGCACCCAAAACAGATGCTGGACCACAGTCACAGTGTCGAGTGTCGAGTGGTCGAGAGAGAGAGAGAGTGAAGAGTGAGAAGGGAAAGGGAAAGGGAATGGAAAAGCGGCACACAGGTCGTATGCTCAATTTCACTGTGGGAACAACAGCCTGATGTGCGAGTGTGTGTGTGTAGGTGTGAGTGTGGCAATTGTTTGCCTTTTGCCGTCTGCTGCTGCTCCACATGGCAGAGACAGCAACAACTGCACGACATCTGCTAAGAGTGCAGATCTATAAATTCCCTGTAAGAATATACTTTCCCTGACTTCAAATGTATTATGAATTACAATTAAATAATAATCATAGTGCAAACTTATTGAGTTCAACTATTTCCGCATTATCATGAAAATACATAACAATGACTTTAAATTTCAAAAACAATATTAGGCATTGCAATTAGTTTATAATAAATAAAATTGATTCTAAAATACAATAAATTACAATTATAGTGAGCTAAATGATTTGTACATTTTATATAAAGCGAATAACAATATTTGGAGAACATTTTGCTAATGTTAGAATTAAATGTTTATAATTAAAATTGCATTTAACACAAAATGTGTGCTCTTTGAACTCAATGCTTTTCAATTGCACAATAATAAATTCTTTTACTTGCAAAATGCATTTAAATTGAATTGATGACATTAGTTCAAATAATACAAAAATATTACCAAAAAAATAGCGCAATTTAACAATATGCATAATGTAAGTGTTTTGCATATTTTTAAGCAAATTGAAACTATAATAAATAAATTTGCATATAAAATGCATTTATATAAAACGCATTATGCAAACGTTTAGAACTAAATGATTTTCATATTTAAATCAAATAGTAATGAACATTAATTTGCATTTAAATGTGTCAATGTTTTTCATTCTTAATGAAAGAAAAACGGCATTCAAATATGCGAGCATTTCACTTTCACACTTCACATTGTTTACAGGGTATCCACACTCAACAGGAGCACTTTGCGTGTGCGTGTGTGTGTGTGTGTGTTGGCTGCCTTTTAATTATTGATTTCAACACTGAGGTGATTAATATTTTCGAAGCAGGCTGCAAACGAGAGCAGGCGAGACAGAAACGAAATGGCCCAAAGCGACAGCCGTTGATTGTTTTTATTTAGCGCCATAATTGCATTTCCTTGTTATACCCATTGTGTGTGTCTTTCCCTTTCTCTGTGTGAGTGAGTGTGTGTGTGAGTGTGTGCGTGTGTGTGTTGGTGTGCGTGTTTGGCGAGTAGTGCATCATTTAACGCCGCGGGCTAAATAACATGCAACTTTAAGTGCCACGCAATTCGATTTGTTGATTGTTCAGCATTTAAGCAACGCAGCAGCGCCCTCTAGCGTACAGATTGGCCGCGTTTTTTTCTCCCTCTTCTTCTTCTTCTTCTTTACTCTTTTGCCTTTGATTAAACGCAGCACAAAACTTTGCTTTTGCTGCGGCATTAGAACGTTCGCATTTTTATTGCCGTGGAAATGGAAAAAGTTGCTGGCTGTCGCGGCATGCGGTTTTCCTTTTGCGAGTAGTTTTCCCAGCTGGAAAAGTGTCGCCGTCACAGCTGCAAGCTGCTTGCATTTGTAATTAGAATTTTAAATTGTAGAAAATGAAATTTAATTAGCGCAAAACGATACCGTTGCCGCCTGCTCAACTGTTGCTCAACCGATTGCTGTCTCGCTCTCTCTCTATCGCTCGCATCCATCAAGGCGAGTGCCCCAAAAAAGTATGCTACGATTTTTTGGCTGCGACACTCAAATAACAGCGTGTGTAAAGTAGGTAGATAGAATGGCAAATATAATGCACAACGGGCGCAAATTACTCGCCTGCCCCTCCCCTTCCCTCTTGGTCCCCTCGCCACAATTTACATACATGTGTGTGTGTGTGTGTTTGGCTGTGGAAAAGTTATTTTCTTTTGCTGTTGTTTTGGGGACGCAAAGCATCAATCTTCCTCCATCATTGTCAGGGACCGATGATGACGATGGCGATGACGATGACACAGCATCACCCACAACCACCTCATCTCCCCCTCCACACACACACACCACGCACACACACACCAGGCACACAAACACACCCCTTGTAAGCACATAAAAATAAATGAAATATCATTGAAGCCATTTCATAAATGTAGCAAAAATATTTCCCTTTTTTTCTCGCACTTTTTTTGGTGTGGCATTTCAATTTTTTTTTTTTTTTCACCACCTCCAATAATAAATTAATTATTCATTTACACAACCATCAATATTAATTTAATGTGCATATACTCTGTGGCCACAAAAGATACACGCAATCGACGACCATCTTTAAAACATTGCTACTTTTAACAGGGTATCTGCTGGTTGGGCAGAGCAAATGAAATGTTTTTGCTAATTTGTGTACGCAAATGTGGAAGGCTTAAGTCGCCGGTAATCGCAATGCCAGTTGGCAATTTTTATGAAATTAATATGCATTTTAGATGAGAATTGATTGATTCAATTACAACCATAAATTCCATGATGAAAACCTAATTAAATATATTTGACAAAAGTGCTTATTACGCCCCACATATTTATTTAATAGAATTCATTAAGCGCGTTTATATTGCTGTCACTTAAAAGTAATGACATTGGCAAAAGATTAACCCAACATCGTTTTAAAGCGATTGAATAAAAATAATACTTTCTGAAAATATTGGGAAATTGTAATAAGTTTAAATTAAAATGTAATCATATCAATATTAATTAATTGATATAATTTAGTTGAGTTTATTGCTTCCCCAGTTGACAGAATTTTTCCGTTTGCAAGCAAATAATTTAAAAGTAAAGCGAGTTTGCAAGTGAAAGTAACTGCATGAAATAGTAAGTTGCAACAACGCCAACTTTTACTTTTATTCGACTTGCAACTGGCAACTGGCAACTGGCAACTCATAACTCACAAATGTAACTCGTGCAAAAGTTGTTGCTGCCCCAAATAGTTTCGTCTGCGCGTCGACTTTAGAATTCAAGTGCAGCAAATAACAACTAAATACTAACTACTAAAAATACGAAATGCAAATGTTTGTGGCACATGATTCAACTGACAAATCGTATGCTCATGTATATTTTTTATTTTGAGTAAAAGTTGAGCTTGCTCCGTCGTATAGAAACTCATAATTTTAATGCAATAATTCACTTAGCTCGGCGTTGCCTGCATAAACAAATTGAAAAACTTTTTCCAGCAGCTTTCACTTTACACTTCTTGTGTGTGCGTTTTCTCTGTGTGCGTGTGTGTGTGCGTGTGTGTGTGTGTGTGTGTGTGTGTGTGTGAGAGGAGGGGATTCACCGCTTTGCTCTTCGGTTGCCTGCAGCTCTTGCCGAACCCATCCAATCGTCATCATGCCATTTCCGCACTACTGAAACGCTCAAGGCGACCACCGACTGACGAGACACAGCACCGGCAACAGCAGCACAGAGCCCCTCCCCCTTTCTGTTGCTTGCTCCCCCCTTCTTTTAACTTACATATGTATACGCATGTCTGTCCCAAAAACTTTTATTTGCTCAGTTTTTTTCTCTCTCCTCCCGCTCGGCACTTTCAAGTGTATTTAGTTACCAGAAACCACAGAAAAATAAAAAAAAAAAACACAACCAAGAGGAACGAAAAAAAAAACGAAATGAAAAATGAAAACGAAAGAGTGAGTGAGGAGGAGAGGAAAAAGAAGAGAGCCGCAACGACCGCAACCACAAATAACCTGACTATTTTATGTTTAAGTGCAGCATTCAAAATGATGAATTCCCAGCGACTTCGTTGGGCTTAGCCAAAGTTTGAAGCTCAAAACCAAAAACTTTCCCGAATTCCGCATTGTTCCCAAAAACGTCAAAACGAATGAAAGTAACTTGCAAGACAAGAGAGATTTATGCAATAACACGCATTTGACAACAACAAAACTTGTTTGTCAAATGCAATTTGGCGAAATTGTGTCGAAAGAGATTTAAAGCGAATATAAACTGCCCGAAACTGTCGACGAACAAATAAATGATGGCCCCAGCGTCAAATCACTTTGAGCTACATAAGCGACCATTTAAATGCAGCACACAGTTGCTGCCCAGTTAATTGGATTCAGTGTGGCCCAAACACACACACACACACACACCTACACGCACACATATACAGAGACACACAACAGGCAATATCTTGGGCGCTTTTACCTGGCATTTCTGTTGCTTCGTTCTACGTATTTTGTTCTCTCCAGTTTTGCTCGTGTATAATTTAAAATTTTGTTTGCACTTGAGCTTAGGCCGAGTCCCAAAAAAAAAAAAGAAAAAAATACAGAAAACCCCTGACAAAACCCCTGAAGAAGGTCGCTCAAAATCTGCGCTGCGGCGTCAGCACGGAACCAGCTAAATATTTCTATCAAATTTCAATTTGTTGAAATTTGTTTTTTACAATTTCGTGAGGGCGCTACAAGACACTGTGAGTGTGTGGGGCAATTTAAGTGGGAGTGGCACTGCGAGTAGAGAGCGGAGAGTGTGTAGGAGGGGGAGGTTGAAAGCCGCCTGCCACATAATTAAGCTGCGTTTCAAACTTCAACGAAAGCCCACAAAAGCCAAGCGAAGCGCTCAGAGGCTGTAATTAGAAATCCGCGAGATGCGGCATAAGAAATTCTCCAAATATGGACAGTAGAGAGAGTAAGAAAAATAAAAAATATATATATATAGACTTGTGTATATATACATAATTAATTACCGCTCGTGAGGGTGCGGATTCGAGTTGGAGTTTAGCTGTTGCCTAGCTTAAATGGCATTTAAATGGCAGCAAAAGCGGGGGGAGGAGGGAAAGTTTCAACTATGTATAGCAAGTGTGGGTTATGTGCGATGCTAATTACCGGACAGTACTCCGAGTGGCAGGCGATGCGATGCGGCAGACAAAGTTATGACGCTCTGCGGTGCCACTTAAGCCGCATTAAATGCGGATTTTGTTTACATTTTTACTCATTACTTTGACGGCCAAAAGCAATGGCAACAGCAACGGCAACGGCAACGGCGGCAACAACATTGACACAAATCCAGCTAATTTGTTTGCGTCCACGTTGTCTGACTGCCTGGCCGGCTGCCCACCCAGGTGGTCCTCTAATAATGGTCAGCAACAGCGACTACCTATGCTCACGCTCTACTAGCGACAATCCCGTCAACAGACATCCACAGTGCAGCTCAAATAAATAGAAGCGCAAACAAACAATCATTAGACCAAAGCAGATAGAGTGAGATGAAGCCTGACGATGAAAAATTGCACTTCGAAATAATACAGTAGAATCAACACTTTAATACAACATACAAAAGTACAAAATACAATTCAAATAAATACAATTTTTATGAATTAATAAATCCAGATAAACAAAAATATATTAAAATAAATAAAAAAATACAAATTAATACGAATTCAAATAAAAAAAATTAGTTAAAACAACGAAAATTATATAAATAAATCGACACAAATAAACAAAGAAATTAAAATTATATATAAGATCAAATAAATAGAAAATTTTAATTTTCAAACATATATAAATATATGTACATGCAAACTTACAAATAAATATCAATTTGAAAAATATATAAATACAAAACTAAATTCACTTGCTATAAATAAAAATATGTATACATAAATTCATATACAAAATAAATAAATTAAACTTTACACATATACCCAAAATAATATACATACATATATGTAGCGTATATGGAGAAACATTTATTTTAATATTCAATTGTATTTCAAATCATACAAATAATTAGTGCCATATCTTTTAAATTATTGTAGTAATTGCTGTTCCCTCAACATGTTGGGTATCTATTCACTTGACCCGCGCTGTGCACGAACAATGACTAGACACATCCCCAAATATATATTTCTGAGTATATGCTCAGGTTCAGAGAGCAAAACGAACTATGGTTGGGGATCAAAACAGCATTGAATTTCCGCTTGTGTTCATACAGTTTTTTTCTGCTTTTCCTTTGCTCCCCATTACCATTTCTATACCTGATAGCTGGCCGAACTGTTACCCTGTAAAATGTAGATTTACTTTGAGAGGCCTTCAAATTGAAATAATTTAAATTGATTTTTGTGGAAATAAGTGCAATTATTTGTAACATTTCAACATTTAATTTTTGTGGAAATTGGTGCAATAAAAAATGATTATTATTTGTAATACAGTTATTAATATTTGTGGAGGGTATCTTCTAGTCGAATGATTGTTTATTTTCGGCTGCTTCGGAGGCTGACAATCTGCAGCGTGGCGAGCTGTGTAGCGCCGGACACCTGCCGCTCAGTTGGTTCCCTTCAGCCCACTTTTGCTGACGCACACACTCTCACACACACACACACACACACACACACACACACACAACACTCACACATGAGCAGACACACACACACCAGGCGAGGCACTAATTGCATCGTTAGCGAATTTCGAACGGGGCTTTTGCTGCTCCTTCGTCGATTCTCCAGCTCTTCTGACTCTGCTACTTCTTCTTCTTCTTCTTCTTCGCACTCTCGTCTCTTCCTCTTCCATGTCCCCTCGCTTTCTCGCCTGTTTGCGTTGCCTTTCGGTCGCTGATTCGCTGGCATCGCCTTTTGCCTTTGCCATGCCCATATGCACTTATTTATTTATTTACTTATTTATGAACTTTATGGGCGACCCACTTCGTTATTGATTGCTCTCTGATGTTTGCTTTTGAGCCACACACACACACACACACACACACACAACTTTAATACCCTGTACTCTTGTTGATGGGGCAATTTTCGACATGTCAATCGACATAACTTTGATCAAAACCTAATCGATTTTCGCAGAAATCTCCTTTTAACCATATTTGTTGTTCGTGTTCAAGCACGTAGAAACTACTAAATAATTGCCTAGTATTGACAATTATTTATTTCATATTTACTTAAAGATTGTAAAACCGAATGATCATTAAGTTTAATAAGAATTTTTCAGCTGTTGACAACTAATTAAAAAGTCGCCCTTTGTTACGCATTTTGACATTTTCTGTACTTTTGAGATATTTTCTCGGGGTTAAACAAAAAACTTATTATTACTTGATGGTGTCAGCTAATTAACACCAACTTTTCTCATATTTTAATTTGTGCATTTTGTTTAAATTATTTATATTATTTTGTGAAGATGTGTCCACTCTAATTGATACTTTTTGTGGATATTATTGCAATATGCTCAAAAAAATTCGATTTTTCGAAAAAAATTTAAAGTGCAATTTTATCCACTTCATTAAATAAACATTTTAAATGTTAATTTTTGCAATTTATTCAAATTATTTTAATTTTTCTATGTAGATTTGTCCACATGAATTTATACTTTTTTATGGCTATTTATTTTTGTAATACGCTCAAAATAATTCAAATTTTCGAAATAAATTTGAAGTGAAATTTTATCCACTTCATTAATTAATTGCAATTTATTCAAATTATTTTAATTTTTCTATTAATATTTGTCCACATTAATTTATACTTTTTTATGGCTATTTATTTTTGCAATTTGCTTAAAATAATTGGATTTTTCTAAACACATTTCTAATGAGATTTTGTGCACTTAAGCTTTTTAAGTATTCATTTTTCTAAAAACTAAAATGTGCAAAATTATCTCCTATAATTATGAATATGTTGAACCTAATATATTGCATTAATATCAACGATAATAATGCGTAAGGAAAATAGCTCAAATATGGAAATCAAAATGATATAATTCATATAAATATAGCCCAATGCTGTGCATAATTTCATTTCTTATAATAGCATTCTTCACGCTGTTTCAAATAATCGAAAAACACATTTTAGGCTTTAAATTCATAATATTTGCGCAGCATGTTCTCTAGTAATTTTCTCTCGCCAAATTTGCACTTGAAGATAAAAAACGAATCCATGGCAAATGTCATAAAGATTTGTATTTTAAGTGTGGCTCCGCCATCTATATTTCATTGCTCCTGCCGCTCTACCATATGGCAGGACATGCTTGCCACTTGGTTTTGGTTTGTCTTCTCTTACTTTCTCCCCATCTCTCCCCAATCTCTCTCTGTCTGTCTCGAGCATATATTCAAGTTGTAGACGCTTTCAAGTCGCGTCTGTCGCAGCTTTGCTTGTTTTAGTCCTGTTTTTGAGTCTGTGAATCCCTGACAATAGCTCCAGCTGCTCTTGTTGTTGCTGTTGCTGTTGTTTTTTTTTGTCTTCTAGTTGTTGTTGCTGTGGCTGTTAACCACATTGCCTTGCGGTGCCGTCGCCTATCGGTTCGTCCTGCCAGCCTGCCAGCCTGCCAGCCTGCCGCGCCTGACAGCCTCTAACTTTATTAGCTCGTTTGCTGTCGGCGTCGAGTGCTGCCACAGTGTCTGCCACCGTCTCGTCCTGCCGCCGTCTCTCTCTCTCTCTCTCTCTCACTCTCCATGTCCTTGCCACTGTTGTCTCCCCGGCAACAGGCGAAACGTGTGGCGTTAAATGTGCTGCGCGCGTTGTTGCGGCAAAATGTTCCAATTTCCAACTGACTCACAAAAAAGACAGATCTGAATCCTAGGCATAGTTTAAGTTTTGCTGCGCCAAATGCACATTAAAGAAACCGCGAAAGTGCCCCATAAAACTTGTGCTGTGCTTTTTGTTTGGCTGCGTTCGCAAATATGGAACGTAATAAACCATAAGCACACGGTGCGTATGTGTGATGAGTCTCCATTTGTGTGTCTTTGTGTCTGTGTGTGTGGCAAGGACATGAAAATGAGTTTAGCTCAACCACAAAGGCCACTGCAATGAAGTTACCGCAAAACTACTAAAGCTAAACAGCGAGCAAAGCGCGACTAGCGAATGTACTGAAAAAAATGCAGGGTAAATCATACAGAGACAACAATTTTCAATTAAACTACTAGCTATTTTTGTTAAATTTATTGCTTAAATATTCAGCTGGCCTAATGTGGTTTTTAGTGCCTCCAAATTATTCATCTATTTACGACTTTAAATTCTTGACAAGGTTTAAACACTATGGGCTTAATTTTTGTTTTTTAATTATATTAATATATTTCAAATAAAGTAATTAATTTTCTGTTATTTTCTTATAATTTAAATAATTTAATGTGTTTTTGTTTCTTATTATTTTTACTTTTAGAACTATGTAAATTCTAAAGCTGATATTTTTGTTAAATATTATATTTTGTTTGAAAAATTAGCGGATTTTTTATTGTTTGTTACTTACTCCAAAGCTTTCTAGAGTAGTCTCTAATGTTTAAAAACTCAACTACAAGCTTAATTTTTAGTCTTTAGTTATATTATATTTTATTTGTATTAATTTACGTTAATTTTTGTATAACTTTTGCATTTAATATATCTCTTTTTAATTATATTTGTTGTTTGCAACTAAATGCTAAAGCAACTCAGATTATCAATACATTTAACTGGCTTATTAAAGAGTTAATTCAAAATATTTCCGTATATTTAATTTTCTCGTATCGACAACATCAAAGACAACAAAATGATAGTGTATATAGTTGACAACTTAACCTGCACTGCGCTTGAACCGTCAAACAGTTAATTTCACTCTTTGAGCGAGTTCATATAGTTGGCCGCAGTGAAAGTTAAACAAAAGTTTTATAGACAGCGGAGCAAGTGTATACAATTTATAGGTAACTTTGGAGTTCTTTTTCTTTGTGTTTGGCAAACATTTTAACAACTTTACACGGCACAGGATTCGGATTGCGGGCAACAAGTGGCGCAGAGTTAATAAGCCGGAAAATGTGCGACAGAAAAAACACAAGCAGCACAAAATAATAATAATAAAAGACCAATATTAATGTCAATGCCATCAAGTTTTGAGGCGAAAGGCGACGAGACAAAAGGTGAACCGACAAAATTAAAATTAAAATCTATATGTATGTTTTTATCCTTTGCCGTGTCCCAAAAGTTTTTATGTGCCTTTCGCTGTCCCCCTTTTTTGGGGTTCATTACTGTCAATGGCCAAGACACAATAAAATGTGTAAAGTTTTGCGGTCCAAGGCGAACCATTGATGCTCTCATGAAACCCTTATTGGGGTTTTGTTTTCTAACAAAAGAACTTTGCTTTCCGTTGCCGAATTCAAACTGCTTTCGTATACTCTACAATGGCAAATTGTTGGGGCGAAAAAGTCGCTCATTAAACGTGTAATAATTGAAACAAAACGATGCCATGGCCCAGATCAATTGCAGCTCCCAACTGCCATTCATTAAAGCGCTGAGACACCGCCCCCCTCTCACGTAACATTGGCAAGTGTGGGCGGGGCCAGATCCGTTACGCATTCCAGCGACGACGAGCGAAATAACAAAATAGCAAATCAACATTCGAGCGCTTGTAAAATGATAATTAAATGCCAGCAAATTCTTAGGAGCTGGCAATTTCCTCTTCGACTTCTGTTCGTCATAAATTGGAAAATTCCGGACGAGCGCATTTTCAAATAATTAGCAGTCATAAACATTACAATTATGTAATTAAAACAACATTTATTGACATAAAATACGCATAAATAAAACAATTTCCCCCAATTTAAAGCCGCTGCTGACTTTCAGCTTTAGATTTCGCTTAGTTTTTTTTTGTTGGTTTTTTTGGGCCATATAAATCTTAGAGGTCTTTGGGTTAATCGGGCACGTTCCAACTTTTGGTATCCCTCAAATTTCATTACAAGTTTTTGGCGTCAGTTTAAAGATAAAAGTGCCAGTGCCTTTTTGATTTAAATTCATATTTTTCAGAGGGTTACGCTGTTGCATATTAAATAATAGAATCTTTCAACACGTTTCGGCTTTTACTTTGTGGCGTTAGGCAAATGTAATTCACAACAGTTCAGTGTGGAGTAAGTTTTAAATTTAAATTTATTGTTCTCCAAAAGCTTTCAATTGCCTTTGCAATAATCGATATTTTATTACCACAAACGAGCAGAAAAAAAAACCAACGCAATGTTCTCAATATATTTACATGTGTGTATAAAAGTTCGCGTTTGAATTTGCCTTAAAGTTCACACATTTTTTTGTAGCATACATTTGTGCGTGCCACTTAAAACTTCGTCTCTCAATCTCAATCTCTTGCTCGCTCTTTATCTCTCTGTCTGTCTGTCTGTCTGTCTGTCTGTCCGGCCGTGTGTCGCCGTTTTCATTTATCTAGCAGCTTTATGTGCGAACTATAAAAAGTGAAAGCGTTATGACGGAATGTGGCACATAAAAGCCTGCCTCATCGTTGCAAGTAGCTCGTTTATTAATTGCTGCCGTGTCGAGCACATTAAACACACGCTCAACTTCTGACTGCGTGCTTGTCCGAGACTCCCTCTGTGTGTGTGTGTGAGTGTGTATTTGAGTGCCGTCGTAAAATTTGATGCTGCAACAGGAGCAGGAGCAACAGCATCGAGTTGCCCGACAGCGCGTTATTAAAAACTGCCAAGAAATAACAACAGCAGCAACTGAGGAATAAAGGGCGGCAAAAACTTGGCACAGCTAACGGCTAACAGCTAAGTTGGCATAGGCATTAACCTGTCGTTGTCGATGTTGTCATCATCCTCCTCAGTACAGCTGCAATAACACAAAGAGACCCCAACAAAACCCAGACGAACAAATTAACTCAACTACAACGAATTTCGATTACGCTAACTGACCCATTAAAATGCATTTAAAAGTATACAGAATATTCGAAACGGAATTTAATTCATTCAAATCAAGTGCAATAGAGCTACTTAACACTCAATTACAAACAAACAATTTTTTTATTAAATTAAATACTTGCGTTTTGAACAACACTTGAACATTCTTCTACAAATTATTCAAGTGTTGCAGAGAAAAATACTTGAGAGCAAGCATTAAATATAGTAAAAATGTTTTCTAATTTACTCAACTCCAAAGGAATAACATAATTCATAATTTAATTTAATTTTTGGCATTTATTAGTTTACAATAAATGTAATTATGCAACATAACTCTAAAGCAATAATTTAATAAAAATGCTGTTTAATTTAATCTTTCACATTTATTAATTTGCTATTTAAAGTTGCCAACTTAGTCGCATAGTTAATATACTTGCCGATTTGTTTTGCTTTCCCGCCAACTGTAATAATAACAATAATAACTGGCAAAAACTGGCGTCAAGTAATAATAGCTGGAAATTTCAAGAATATTGCCAACAGGATTTTCATATCGTTTAAGCATTTCCTTCCGTTTCGACTGATTCGCTTCATGCGCCATTTCCTGTTGCTCGTTCGTTGCCTTTTCCCATTTCCATTTCCATATTTTCCTCCATTTTTTTTTTTTTTTTGCGGCTCTGTTGGTTTCCGTTGTTTCGACAGCCGTTGGTTGTTATTGCATTAGCATTAAAATTACGCATGCGTTTTCGCATTTCCTGCCTCGATTTTGTCTTCAACTTTTAATTGTCGCACACACACACACAACGAACAATTAAAGTAACACATTTTTTTTAATAGTTTGGTTTTTAATTGCATTTGGTTATTGAACGAGTTTCGGTTTCGGTTTCGGTTTCGGGGCATTAAAGGATTCATTAGCATAATCTGTGGCATGCAACGTTGCGCGTTGCAACGCGCAACCTGTTGCTGTTAAATATTAAAGCAATTAATTAAGCAATTTATAACGCCTGAAAAGCGCTCAATTTAGCTGCAAAGACGGCGCTCGGCTCGGCGAAAAGTTGCTGGCAATGAAATAAATATGCTGCGGCAATTAAGAGCGACACTTAAGTGTGACGCTACAAAGAACGAGCAGAAAGTTGTGTTGCCAAAGAGGCAGCAACATGATTGACTACAAGGAGAAATGAAAAACCTCAGCCTGGTTTTTAATTAAAGCGACTGCAAGTAATGGATAGCTTAATTACAAAAAGCGAAGGCAAAGCCCAATGAGCCGCAACTGACATGCAAAAAGAATAAGAACAGCCTTTTTAATTGCAATTATCAAACACACACTTTAATACAAACTCTTGGCCGCAATCAATTGGCTTAAAACAAAGCCAAAAACGGGCATAATTGAATAAATGTGGCCAATGATGCCAAGCTCTGTGCTCAGGGAATTGGCCGAAAATATGCAAACCAATAAACAACATTCTGCGAAAGTCGACCGAAATTCAAGTGAATTCAAGAAACTCCAACAAAAAATGACAGAGATAGCGAAAGAGAGAGAGAGAGAGAGAGAGAGCTAGCACGAAAATTGCTTCATAGTTGGTGTTCAGTGCCGGCAACTGTCGCACTTGTCGCTTGTTCCGTAAATTTCCGTTTTGAATATTAAACGACTTTTCATTAGAGGCAGAACATTGGGGCCGAGAGTGTGGGAGGAAATGATGTGGAGATGGGACTGTGATTCGGCCTAAAGTGGCATTCAAGAGTCCCGTTTGCCCGTTAACGTGTCCCCAGCTTCATTCAAGTGCGAGCGAGAGCTAGAGCGAGAGCGAAAGAGAAACTGACAAATGTCAGGCGAACAAACAATGCGAACGAACGAAACTGGCGAACGCATATGAATGCATTTTAATGGATGACTATGGAGAACTTCAGCTGTAACTGGACGCTGCCTGAAGCATATAGAGCGAGGGGTGGAGAGGGGGACGGCAGCAATTACTGTTCGCGCAAAATGCAGAACTTTCAGTTTTTCGCATGCTGGGCAGATGTTGATAAGCGACGTCAAAAGTTCCCGCTCCCCCAGCGAGCGTAAAAGAAAATGTTGCCCTTAGCGTAGCGCAGACAATGAAAGAGAGTGGGAGAGAGAGAGAGAGAGAGAGAGAGGGAAGGACAACAAAGGACGAAGGACAGTAAAATGATGTTTTTTGTTGCTGTTTTACGAGCGCTTAAATTGCACGCATTGTAAATGCCATTGCACGTAAAAACACACACACACAGAAACATTCGAATGTTTCAGTTAAAAGTTGAAGCAAAGACAAAAGCTCGAAATCATCGAAGCAAAATGCAAAAGTAAATAAAAATACAAATGCGATAGCGAAAGTGAAAGTGAAAGTGAAAGTGAAAGCGAATGGGAGTGTGAAGACGATGTGTGAATACAATGTTGTAAGCTACTTAAATGCAGATTTTTCTTTAGCACTTTGCAACACACGGTCTGTTTGTTGCACGGACAGCTTTGGCAACCAAAAGATTACATTGGCATTATGCGAGCATATGCAGCACAACAACAATGAGATTTCTCATATTACATTGTGCCAGCTTCTGCAGCATAATCGAATGAGCTCAGCATAAAGCAGATTTATGGCATGTCACTGTCTCTGTCTCTCTTGCCCACACGCCTCGCCTGACTTCTTCTTTCCTTTTTCACTTTGTTGCCTTGTGTTGTCTTAAACCTATTTACGGTTGCCATAACATCTGCAATTGTCAAATAGAGCTGCAACATGTGCATTAAATCGCACAGCTGCACGTCTCTTATCCTGGATCTATTATCTCTTTAGTATATCGTAAAGCAACAAGCGCTATATAAAAGTTCAAATGTCTTGATCAAGTCCCTTTACTTTTGCTCTTAAAGCTGTGGAGGTATAGAGTTATATATAAACTTAATTTGAATTTCTAATTTATCCTTAATTAATTAAATTTTATATTTTATTTTTATATATATTTCCTAATCATTTTTGTAATATTGTAATTTCTTTAATACCGAAAGTTCATAAAAAATTAAATATCATAAAATATATCAAAATAATAAAATATTATTATATTTTGAAAAGTTTACCCCGTTTCTCTGATTTATGAAAATAATCCATTTTCAAGAATTTTGTATGTGGCATTTCAAAATTATTATGAAAACTGATTATATACCAAATTTCCGGGCTTTTGCTACCAGCACTTTTGAGTTCAATGAGGTTGAAATTAACTTATTATTACTAAAAATACACAAACGTATAAAATTTTATTATTCCAACTCCAGCTGTTGCTGAGTTCAATGAGGAAATTTTTCAAAATATAATCAAATTATGGCAACTACACACATCACAAATAGGCTTGCTCTAAACAAGCGCTAAATATCTGAGGTTTTCTTATTAGAAAAATCTGCATACCAAATGTTGTCCCTCAGTTGATTACATCAAGATAGCTGACGCAAAAGCTAATCACATTAGCTGCATATTAATCTGTTTTATAAGCACTTCTATTATGCCATTGCCAAGTTCTTTAATCTTCATCTCGGATCACACCTTTTTGTCTACGACAAAATTTAACAAAGTTAACTCATCAAATTTATAAGAAAAGTGAGAGAGACTGCGAAGGTAATGAGTATAAAAGTGAGTATGAGAGTGAGTAGATTCATTAGGGATATTTCAGAGCTACTTAGCTAAGCTGCTCACCCAACGAAAGTAGTTATTAATCATGTCCAAAGAACACACAGAGCAAAACAACAGGTAGAGAACCTGAGACTCCCGACAGAGCTCAGCTCGTCCCCAAACCCCCGACGCCAACAAAGTACATCAAGAGATTTATGTTGAAGTCTGTTTGAGGTACAAACAAAGTCGCTTTTGGACATATGAAAATGTCAAGCAAATGGCCAGCAGCTAGCAAAGTGTCTTGATGATTCGGCAGCTTGGATTTTGTTCCCCATTCTCATCGCCGTCATCGTCATCGTTCTCTTCCTGGAACTGGGCTGTGTTTGCTTTTGGAGTCTCATTACAGTTAACCAGACTCATACATTTTAATTATCATAATGATAATTGCCTTGGCTGTACTGCGAGTGCTTCGACTACATTTTTGGTCCTGGGGCTCAGCCAAAATGGTTTAGTTTTTGTGCTAATTGTTGGAATGGGCGACGTGGATTGAAGGCGACTGATGGATACAAGACATTTTCGGGGGGGGGCACTGTCTATTTAATATTTGATCGCCTTACGGTGAAGGGGACTGAGGATTCACATTGGCGCATTGCCATTGAGATTGGCATTGGCAATGGAATTGGGCTCGGATTAAAGGTATGAGCGAGCGTGAGCCTTTGATGTATCTGAGCCATGGCAGACCCTAATTGGATTGCATCTTTATTAATTAGACTGCGTCGTAATGTTGCCACAAAATTGTTGGGTTCTCTCTTAAGAGAGAGAGAGAGCTCTTTGTCAACAGGGGCTCTCAGTTTCTTCATTTCACAGTTTTCACAGTTTCAAAGTCTTCGACAGCGTCTTGTGTTGTGTTGCGTTGCGTTGCCTATGCAAATCAAGTTTAAATAACTTAGGGCAATGGCTCTGTGAAATAATTAAAATATGCTGGCAAAGGCAAACAACATAAACAACAAACGAGCCAGCAAAAAACACGCAAAACAAATTGATAAATATGCAAATTTAATAGACTTGCGAGTATTTGCATAAATCTTCACAGCGCCAAAAAAAAAAAAAAAAAAAAAATAAATAACAAAGTGAAAAACGAAAAAAAAAAAACAAAATAAATAAATTTGCAAACGCTGGCAAAAAAGGGCGTCCGCCCCCAAACAATATATACAAAAGCCGCAGCTGGCAAGTTGGCAAGAACCAAAAAAATCCCAAGAAGAAACAAAAATGTTAAGAAAGAGTTGGCCAAGGCTTGAGCTCAAAGTGTTTATCCTTATTCTTATGCTAAATGATTTTACATTTTTTATGCAACCTCGCTGTCCCTAAAGTTTTATCGCTTAACAGTGCATTATTTAGTGACGCTGGCTCAGAAAGCGAGTTCATTACTGGAAACGATTATTGAATCTGTTTGTATTTCACAAATGATTTCAAATATTTATATATTGTAGCATGAAAATATTAGCATAAAATAGATAGCATAATTAATACAAAATCAACAGTATTAAAGCCTCGATTTTAGCATATCACAACAGACAAGCAAAATAACTATTATTTAAGGCAAAACATGCATATTGAGAAAACTCAACGACACAAGCAGTTCTTGGTAAAAGCAATTCAATTTCATTGCCCAAAATTGCAACAATTGATCCACTTAAATCGTATCGTTCAGCAATCAGTTTATAGCATTTGTTGCGTGTGATGTAACAGAAAATTAAACGAGAGGCAATCGACTGTGGATGCATTTGGGGCGCAAACAAATCAGTTGATGCCGCCTACATAACAAAGATACAGATACAGATACGCACAGATACAATCAGTTACTATGGCATTTTTGAGATATGGCGTCGTATACGACACAAGCAAGCAAACAAACAAACAAACTTCTGGGCACACACAAAAGATTTGTTACACTTCAGTTACAGACTCGCTGTTTATTTACCGCCCAGATCTATGCGTGTTTATTAACGTGTACATTATTTGTATACACGACTGGCTTTTGCATATTAAACACAAACACGCATAGCCCCGACCGAATATCCGATTTCTTGAGCAGCATTTTTGGAACAGCGATGCGGCGCGTTTTGCATATTTCAAATGGCCCAAGTCAACGATTTTGTGTGCTTAGTCAGTTGTATAACCGCCACGCCACGAGCAGCAGCAGCAGCAGCAACATTTCGATACAGTTTTGCTAATAAACCCATCTGCGGACAATGGCCAATGGACAGCGGGCTACAGGCAACAGGCAACAGGCCATGGGAAATGGGAAATGGGAAATGCGAGCTGAATGATGGCGGGTTGAGGCTGGCGTGTGGGAAATGTAATAACACAGCTTGAAGGCCCATTTGGATCAGCTAACAGCTTCAACGCATGCATTTGGCATGGCTGCCCATGGGCCAAATGGAAGTTAATCAAACAGAAATGAAAAGCCTCTATACCCTGCAGAGCAATAGAGGGCATCAGGCAGGCAGGCAGGCAGGCAGGCACATTACCTATAGCATAACGCATTTTTAAACAAAATGCAGATTTTCATTTGAATGTTTGCCAAAGAAAATATGTAACTTTAATGACGAAATGGTGATATAGTTATGAAAAGATTCCAGCAAAACGTTGATTTCAAAACAATTGCAGAGTATCATCAAGACGACAATTATAAGGAAAGCACAACAAGCTATTTATACGTTCAACATTTTTAATAATACTTTGGCAATATTTTACTTAATGGTCTCTACAAGTCGCATATCTCTTATTTAATGTCGAATATTACAACGAAATCACAACTTTATAGACTAAACAAGCTCTTTGAAAGTTGCACTTTAAACTGTCTTATGAAATGTAAATTTTAGCAATATTTCAAATGCATTAGTCAAATGCCAATATTTTACTAAAGGGTTTTTGCAAGTCAAATAATCAAAGCAACTAATGACATCAATATAGCTCAGCATATCTCCAAGTCGACTACCACAAATAACGTCGAATTTGGAATCTTTAATAAGCTGCACATGTCTGCAACATTACCGGAGTCTGTTTATGACTTGAATGATCGGCACCTAAGCTACCAGGCATTACGAGGTATTCACAAGTCCTGTCGGACCCGGCAACAATGTTGCGAATTTTTGGGGCTCTTCATCAATTGCCGTGCATCATATTTCCAGTCACTCACACACAAAAAAAAAACCAGAACTCGACAAGTTTTTAGGGCAATGCTCAGATTAGTTTCGAACTTCAACGAACTGCAAATCGATCACATTCACCGCAGCATTAACAGACAACTCAGACAGACAGACAGAAAGAGAGAGAGAGCATAGTGTGTGAGTGAGAGAGAGAGAGAGAGAGAGAGCGAAAAAAACAAAGTGCTTGAAACATGGGAAAACACTTAAATGCTCATTCACGCCCCAACGAGTCGAAGCATGCAATGCTTTGAAAATGCCTACAGAAGTGAAGTGGAGCTCTCGAGTCGAGGCTTTTTGGGGGTTGGGTGGTTGGGTGGTTGGGTGGTTGAGTGGTGCTGAGCTTCAACGTGTGCCGCACGCATCGCACAAAAATTATAGCATAGTTTTTGTCGGTTTTTCAACTTGTTTCATTTTTTTGAAGGCAAAATAATTTGAAATTGTTCAACTAATGCGACAACAGAATTGAAAGTAATATATGTTATGCCTAGGGCAAGAATTCTGGGCCAATTGCTTTTCAGCCAGTTAAGAAACGAGGACTTGAAAAGCTGCCACAGCTGCAGTTCTTCTTGCTGCTCTTCTAATTCATAATTGTCTTTTGAATCTGAAGAGTCAAGAGAGTTGAATTCATCTCGTTTCACTTCTGATACCATTAAGCTTTCTGAATCTTGAAAATCGTCTAATTTGTATAATTCTGGATATTCTGCTCGTCGCTCTTCCCTTTTGAACGATTCGTCTGAGCTTAGCTCTAATTTTAGTACAAGAAGTTGGGCTCGTCTTGGGATTCTCGAAAGTCTTTTAAATCTATTGATGATTGCGATTCCATTGAATCTATCTCGTCTGCAATTTCTTGTTGCTGTTTCTCCGCAACAAAATACGCGAAACCATCTGCCATCGTCACACCATTCAGTCATGCCATAGTTCACCAAATTCATGGAGCGTGCATCTCGACTGGATGTGCACATAAACCCATAGAGCTCTTCCATGTGACCGCTGTATAAAACGCAGTCGGAAACTGCCGACTGTGCTGTGGACGTAGATGAGAATTTGCCTTGAGCTGGCGCCAAAGTTCCACCTGATCTTCACGAGCAGCCAATGCATCAGCTCCAGCTGCTTCTCAGATATGTCATAGCAGACCACGTGACGCATAAATTGACTTAGATCCAGCATTTGGCTGGTCAGGCGACTCAACACATTGATATTGTCACCGAATCGGGTTGGATAGGAATGCTCCTGATGGCAGCCAGGTTAGATCGACGCCCATCAGCTCGACCTCAATGCACAGTTGGTCGACGATGTTCAGCCATGGCGATGTCTCCATCAAATCTTTGGTAATGGGTCGCATAATCTTGTAGTACAAGTAGCAGCAGATGCATTCCCTGCAAGTGCAACTCTTTCGCAGCAACTCAATATCCATCGTCGAGTTGCTGATTGTATTTTGTATATTGCGTGTTTTGTCGCTGATTTCGAGTTATTAAGTCGAAATGATAATAAGTCAGCATTTTCAATGCAGGCTTTAAGAATGAATGTTGACTTGACGAATTCATTTTGTAAATAAATTTGGTGGTGATCAAGAAGTTGACAAATAATCAACAATTCGCAAACAAGTACAAAGATTCGCAATCGCACTGCATTTTCAAAATTTATGTTGCGAAGAATTCTACACCTTGCCGAAACGGTTATGAACCGGTTAAGGTTCAAAGTCTACCCAACTGCATTTCACAACCACACTACATCTACTAAAATAAATTTGCGCTAAGCTTGTTACACTGTCGAATCGGTTATAACCGCACGCTATAAATTTTCAAAATATTAGCCTCATTACCGAAACGGTTATGAACCGGTAAAGTTACAAAAACTACTCTAAGCCATTCCACAATCACACCACATATTCTAAAACAAAGTTAAGCCAATTTGATCACTAGCTCGAAACGGTTATGAAACGGTTATGAATCGGTTATGGTGTCTATGTCACTCCAAGTTGTTCAATATTAAAGTAGAAGCAAACTTGATTAATTTAGACATCACTTTAAGTTTTGTATTTATTATTTGCCCACTAAATAGCAAAACATTTCGCATTTGGAAAACGTTGTCAACCGGTTATACGTCACGCCAGCTGATTAGGCCACTAAATACGCGTCCCTAGCCCAAAAAACATGTAGTGTAACTAAGGAAACTTTCAAAAAACACCACAAACTTATTCCCCCTGGAGCAATTGGAAGCAACGTTTAGGCATGAGAGTGCTATTTAAAATGCCATTGAATCGGTTCGCAGGGGCGCGCTTCGAAAATATATTTAAGTTAATTCAAAGTGGCTGCCGCTGTCGCTGCGCTGGCAGTCAAATGGGAAATGTTATGGCCCCGGCGGCAATTTTGCTCAAGTTTCGGCCATATTAGATGGCATTTAATGGTTGGCAGCAAAAACAGCAGCAATGGCAACGACGTCAACGACAACGACAACGACAACGACAACATTGAAGCCAAAGTCGAGTGCCATATAAATCGTTATAGGCCAATTCTCCGCTGGCTTTTGTACAGTTAATTTTCGAGACGCCGGGCGTTCAATTACAAAAGTTTTTGGCCAACAAACTCGGCCAAGTTAATAACATTTATCGCTGTTCATAAAACATGCGAGCGTGTGTGTGTGTGTGTGTGTGTGTGTGTGACAGTGTGTGTTGTAGTGTTTTTGTCCTTTTGGGGTCTGTCTAAAAGTTATTGCAACAAGTTGAACCTATGTTTTTTTTTTTCCTCTTTCTTTCTGTCATTTTTTTGCACATTGCCATGGCCAAGTGCTCTCTCGCCTGGCATATCCGGTTTCCGCTTGGGATCTATTGCTACATCCCCGGATTCGCAACAGTTCTTGTGTGTGTGTGTGTGTGTGTGTTTGTGTGTGTGTGTGTGTGGAACAGGAACTTGCTTAATACTTGAGCAATTCTTTTAAGTTGTTTTGCGTCTTGCGGCAACATCGACTTGCCATTCGACATTTGTATCTGCCTGCTTCTGGGAATTCGACTTGTGTGCCAATTCAATCGCACTTAGGGTATCTGCTCGTCGGGCCGCTCAACTGTTCGTTGGTACGCACAGCATTTTCGAAATTTGCTTAAACAAATTTCCGCTTTGTATTTCCTGTCAGCGCCGCCAACGTCCATTGCCTAATCCATTCGGCCCCATCAGTCTTTGGGCCCGGAGCATAAATTATGCCTGGCAGCCCCATCACTGCAGAATTGGGGGACGCTGCCACGCCCACTCCAGGCACGCCTTTCACACTGGCCATTTGTTTGAACTGGCCGCACACACACACAAGAAAAATAATATTGAAAACAAAAAACAAGCTGAGCACAAAATATGCATAAACATATCGACAGCTGCCAGTTGACGAGGCAATTGACAGCAGCCCAGGGGAGGGGCAGCAGAGGAGTGGCAGCAGAGAGGGGCGGGGAGGGGAGGTAGTCAGGCATTGTATTGGCAGGTAACTGGCAAACGAACCTTGACGTGAAACATCAAAGAGGCATTTGCAGTTGCTGCTCGTAGTTCAGTGGTTTCAGCATATCAAACGTTGCCACGCCCCCCTCCTCGACTCCCCCCGCATCGTGTTTATCGGGAAACGGAACGCCCCAAGTTTACTTAGTCACAAAAGCTTAGAGCGGTGCCTTTACCTTCGCCTTGGACTTTGCTTTTGGCCCGAACGGTCAACATATGGCCAACAGGCGGGTGGTAAACCATCAAAGCCAAAACGTTGCCATTGCTACACTCATTAGCCGTCTTCCATATGCTCCTGGCCGCCAGCCGCAACCGCAACTAGCATGCCACTATATATACATACATATATAGTACGTCCGACCCACAATCGATACACTTCGTCTTATGGCTATCGCAATAGTTATCGTAATAGTAATAGTTATGGTTGTTGCTAAAGCCGTTGATTATTTATGTGCATTAACAGCTCATTGGGGCTGCCAAAAGATTGCTGCAAGTTGAAGCAGACAAAAAATGGTGTGCACTTTTAAAAAATTTAATATAAATAATAATAGTTTAGATGATAAATAAACTATTAACTGGCTGAATTGAAAATTAATTTGTAAAATTTTGTTAAATTTCGTTAAATATGTACAAATATTCTTTAAATATAATCTTACATTTATTTTGAATTTTTGCCTATTTCTTAATAGCTTTTTGTTTTAAACTCTTGTAGCTAATGAATTTAATGAACAAAAAAATCAATAACAAAATAAGCAAACGCTTAATTTAAAAAAAAGGCTTTAAAAAATGTTCGAGTTTATTTAAAGAACATATAAATCTACTGTTTAAATTGTAGATAAAATAATTATTAGAATTCAATAATTTAATGTTGCAGCAATTTGATTTACTTTACCTTAAAAAATATATTTTATTATATTAGGCATCATTGCAAATTCAAATTAAAAATCGAAATCTGAATGTAGAAAATGATAAACTAAATAATTTTTCGGCTATATGCCACTCTCGATATTTCATCAAAATAGTACTTTCGAAATAATTCCTTTATAGGAATTTGTATCCATCAATTAGCTATCTAAATTACTCATCCTTAACTAGATGCCTTAGCTTGGCTGAAAATGCAAAACAACACCAACATGTAGTAACTGTAATTTTGTGGAACTCTGTCGAAAGTCAGGCAGCAGCTTTAACGCTTGCTTGGCCAGGTTCAGCAAAGAGCCGTGGCCAGCGATAAGCCAAGCCTAGTGCAGGCAGGCGAATGGAGATGACAAAAACAACGTGACCGTTGGCTGTCGGCTTAGCTCAGTTTGAAGCGAAGCGGCAGCGAACTGAAGGCGAGGGCCAAGTGCTGGCATCAATGCCAATGCACGGTTTCAATTTATTCGAGACAATGAACAAAACAAGCAGAGATTCCATTTAGGGCTGCTCCTCCATCACCCTCATCTGGTCCTGCGATAGTCGCTCTCGAAGAGCAGCAACTTCTTCAGCATAAAGCATAGATGCATTCCACTTTGCGATCGCATTGTTCGATATTGTTCGGATTGGATTGAGATACTTGATCAGGTGGCAGCTAAATATCACAGCATTCGCAGCTTACATCGACATAGTGTCGTGTGTGTGTGTAAAAGTATAAAGTAAAAATCGTATACAAAATTGAATTTTGCTCTTGTATTGTGTGAAATTATTGGAGGTTCGAAGTTCTGTTCGACGCATGCCCCGTTCAACGTTCAGCGGCAGCGATTTGTGCCACATCAGTACACGGCCGAAGTTTCACTTAAAAGTGCAAAACTTTCGCCAACTCAACTTTGGCTTAAATAAATTTATATGCACAAGGCGAAAAATTTACTTAATTTGTGTTACTAATAAATATTTGAAATCATCAAAATGATTCCAAAATTACGACATTCTCGAGATAATTATTCTTTTTTATTTCAATAGAAAATTCTTATAAAAAGCAACATTCAGTCTTAACTCAGAATCGAAACGAATTGGGTTGCAACTCTTTTATTTCTCTCTGTGTATTGATTGTGCAAATTTCGAAAAAAAGAAGCCTGCAACGCATAATGATGAACAGAATCAAACCGCAAAACTGGCCAACAAAAATCTCAGTGTGTGTATCTCTTCACACACTCTCTCCCTGTCTCTTTCTCGTGGGGAGTGTAGCTTGTTTACACTGCTCCCACACTGTGCTTGCCCCAGGCCATCGGCTCTTGCTGTGAGCCGCATTTTCTCCCTTCAACGCAACGGAACTCAACTCAACTCAACTCGAGTCGAGACGAGACGAGACGAGTCGAGTCTCGGCTCAGCTTTCATCATCATCTTTGGCAATGGCTTGCGGCTGGCACAAGCTCAAAAACATGAAAAGTTTGCCACAAATTCACAACCCAACCGAAAAAACAACAAGCAAGACAGCAGCTCAACTTTAATTTGCTCAACTGACAGCTACCCTATAAAATACTATTGTATGTCATGTACATATGTGGCTAACACAAATTAATTATTTATTTACAAGCAAAATATTCACTGTTTATGATAAAATAAAAACAGATTTGCTAATTATTTTTCAATTATAAAGTAACTCATTATTATCAATTTGAATAACAAATATTGAAACACTTATTAAATTTCAAATAAAACTGAATTTGGAATTTTTAGGAAAATCAAAAATACAATTTATTTGAACATTTAAAAAAATCTTTTTGCGCCTCCCGTTGCCATAATGTTCATCAGCACTCGAAATATTTCTTGCCTTGGGATATTTTCTTTAACATTTCTTTCATTTGAATTTTCGCCTTTAATCTGCAGACTCAACTGTGCAAAATTTCGAGTCGAGGGTATCGGCGGTAAATCAGTTATTGTGTGTTGTGATTTTGTTGTTGCTGCTGTTGATGTTGGTCTCGGCATCGTCATCAAATGCAAAATGTCACGGCTGCCCTTCGTTTAGTTTTGCTAAGTTGTGACTATAAATAAAAGGGCATAAAATGCGATGATGCCTGAAATTGATGTGCCCGAAAAGCGATTGCAATGACAGATGCGCGCTATTAACGGCAAAAAGGTGAACCAAATGCGAAGGACCACGAGCTGAGCATCATAAATTCCCAGCAGTTGCCAGGCAGCGGATCACGAGGCTCCCTCAGGCAGCGAGAGACGCCGCCCCAAAAAACAAAATAAAAACCGAAAAAAAACCAAAAACAAAAATGAAGAAGTAAAAATGCCAGGATGGGCAATGCAAAACATTTCAATAATGAAAGCAAAAAAAACACACACACACACACATACATATACAGAAATCAGAGCACACACCCACACACATGGGTGTATGTGTGTGTGCAGTGAGCCATTTTATGTTAACAACTTTCTTGGCCCAGAGCGTTTTTCATCAAGAAGCAGAGAGCGAGCAGTCGACGTTTGCCGTCTTTATCATCATTTTGTTTATCATTAACAACTCGTCAGGCATCATCATGTCGGTGATAATGATCACGATGATGAGTACGCTCAAGTGTGTGCCATATGTCACACACACACACACACACACACTCGCACACTCGCACACTCGCTGAACAAATAGAGCAAATCAGGCAGCAATCGCGAGCGACTGAAACATATGAAATAATAATCATAATAATAATAATAAAAAATAAATAAAATAAAATGCGCAAAGCTTTTGCTTCTCTTTTTCGTATTCCATGTAACAACACAAAAAAAAACCTGAAATGCGAATAAAAAACAAGACAACAGATGGCGCTTGTGCGCAGGTTGAACAACTTTATGAACCATAAAACAGGTGGAAAAACGTCGAATAGGCACGCAACGTCCTTTTGTGCCTGCCCCCCAAAGTCGGGGCGTGGCTGGTCTCC
The DNA here is from genome assembly GCA_035045625.1 of Drosophila formosana. Lineage (NCBI taxonomy): Eukaryota > Metazoa > Arthropoda > Insecta > Diptera > Drosophilidae > Drosophila > Drosophila formosana. Next base: position 877,057 of record JAWNOW010000143.1, on the reverse strand, counting down.
TTTTGCATATCATCCATCTGATGCTCAACTCTCTTAAAACACCATTAGATTGCAAATACGCCAGATACTTTTATGGTTATACAGTTGAGACCCACAAAAAAAAAAATACTCCTTAGCTGAGATTTGTTCGTGCAGAAGCGAAACAAGAAACACGTTAAGAATATGGAAAGTTTGAAGTATGTTTCGGATCTCTTCATTATAGACATAAAGATTTGCGAATGCTGATGATGATGATGATGCTTTGATTGCATTTCCCAATTCAAGTGATTGAGTGACTCAAACAACAATCAATTGAATCGCTCTCTGAAGTGTTCAACACTCTTTAATTACACTGCGAATGGACTAAATTAATGAAATTGTTTGTGTTCGAATTAACAAATTTCACGTGAATGCATATTCAGTTGAAATGAATTTGGTTGTTCCGACCTAAATAAATTATTCTACGTTATGTTTGGTAATTCCGAGCTGTCAACCGATTGCAATGAATTACCTGACAAGCCACATTATGTGCGTTGTAAATTGAATGTCACGCCGCAACTGGTTCTATATAATTTTGTTGGCCAGTGTAATCATCACTTCGATGCGATAATTGCGAGACCGATAATTGTCATTAGAGGCGACCATTTTTGTGGCCGAAGGTCGAACATTGCCTTGAAGCGAACCCCATTTCAAGGGCCAACATAAAAGCGAAAGGGGGAAGGGAAGAGGGCGGAAGAGCGAAAGAGCGAAAGGGAGTTTAGAGATTCCCCCAAAGAACATGCTATCAATTTTATTTTTATTTATTTTGCTGCCTCCACTCTCGGCAGAGTCTGTTTGTTTTTTGGCGCTCAGCCTCAGCATATTTTGTAGCTCGTAAAAGTTTTTGATATAAAAAGTAAACAAGCAGCCAACCAGCCAGAGGACCCTGTGTGTGTGTGTGTGTGTGTTGAGGGGTTGATGTCAGGGGAATGGGTGCAGCAGCAAGTAGCAAGAAGCAACACGAGACTTAAAATGATGCCGCGCTTTGTAAAGCGCAACCCGAGTTTGAGAGCGATGAGAAGCGAAAAATGCCGAGCAGCCTTTTTGGCACTTTTTCGGCTCGGGCCACTGAAATTGTTGGGCCCAAAAAGAGCTTAAGCTACACCATTTTTCAGCCCTTCGATGTGGCTGCTCACGCACTTGCATGCATTAATTAAAAGTTCAGGGCCATCGCCAACTCAACACGGTCGAGAGCCGAGCAGACAGACATCAGATGCCTGGGCGTGATTACAAATATACCGAGGCCTGCCTGCCTGCCAGCCTGCCTGCCCAAGGAACCAGCCAGGCAACCAAGCAACCAGCGAACCAAGCAACCAACAAAACACTCCGCCAGCCAGCCAGCCAACAGAGCTGCGCTATTTTTAGCCGTCTGTAGGCTCACATGCAAACACAACATAAGACAAACGACAGGCTGGGCGACTAAGCAATACCCTTTGATTTGAATCCAACTTTTTGCAACTTAATTACCAATCAGTTTTCAAGCAAATTCGTAATAATTATAGGACGAAAAAATTCCATTTATCATGAAATAATTTTATGGCAAGTTGTCAGTCTACAAAGTAATTTGACAAGAACAAAATACAGCAAGCAAATACTCACTTGTTAATAAATAAATATGATATAAACAAATATATTATAATAAACATTTAATGATCACTAAATTGAAGACGAAAACAAATCGGCTATTTAGTGCAAAGCTTATTAATTTATAATTCAAACGCTGTAGTTCAAAAGGGATCTCAAATTGCTGCTCAACAATATAGTGAGCTCATCAGGTGAAAGTTAGGGTATTTTATGTAGATTGCGAAGCAATGTTAAGAGTGAATCAAAGTGTTGTACTCACCTTACCGTGCTGAAGCTACAAAGCAGCTAAAAACCGAGTTTAGAGGCTCTCGTTAGCTCAGTGATTAAGTTGCTTGAGTTGTTGAGATTGTTTTTTGAAAGTCGATCTGCAACAAAAAAAAAGTACAAAAAAATTGTGAGCAAAAAGGCCTCAAATAAATAATGCATTTTAAGGTTATTTTAGTGGGAAAGAGACACAAAAATAGAAAAATCTCTTGTTTGGTGCTTGCGCAAACTAATGGACCCTTTGCACTGGCAGCAGGTTATGAGTGAACAGGTCTACAAACAAAAGCGGAAAAAAATAAGCCGAAAACCGTGTGCGATAGTTGACTTGCCGACGTAGTTGCTCTGCCGCCTACGGCCATTTATCAGATGCCCAAGCAGCCGCAGCCGCAGCCAAAGCATGCGGGCTGAAACTGGAACTGGATGTGGAACAAAAACAAAAGCAATCCCCTCCCACTCGCACACACACACACACTCAGAGACAGAGACAGCGGCAGCGACAGCGAGAGGAAGCACACAATGGCTGCTCCTTTGGCCGGCTTTGGCGGCCCTTGGCAGTTGGCAGTTGGCAGAGCTTCCCTGTGGGTCATGGCAACTGTGCGTAACTATAATTAATTTCATTTTAGACTTGTTAGCAAATAAACGAGCAAACGATGCGGTCCATTGTTTGGCTTTAGACTTCACATAGCAAAAGTGAAAGTCACCAGCAGGTGGGTGGCAAATGAGGCGAATGGAGGGTAGCGAGGGGATTGAGGGGATGGGAGGGGATGGGAGGGCCACTGACACTATTTTAGCATCATTTAGTGCAGTGGGTTGGAGGGACGCAGCGGGGCGTCTGCACTTGACTCGCCACCAAAGTCATTAGCAAGCACACAGCGAGAAAAGATAAAACTGTTTTCGATCGAAGCGATTGCCAAATAAATATAAAATATATTTCAATATTTCCTTTATTTATTTGGTTATATGCTTTAAATTTCTTCTTAATTTATTTTATGTATTTATTTAGTTACATGCATTCAATTGCCAAGTGCAATTGATTATTAAAATCTAATATTGGCATTCATTACGAAGTGATATTCTTTTGGTATTTATTAAGTTATATTTATTCATTTCTCTTAATTATCAAGTGAATTTGCTTTAGTATTTGTTAATTATTAAGTTTTAAAACTTGTACTTATTTATTTATATACATTAATTACAACTTTTAATATCTTTGTGTTTTCTTATCTATTTTTTGTAATATTTGCATTTATTTTGAATTGAAATTGCATTCGTGCTTATGTAATATTGTATTTTAATATTTGTTTTTATGTTTTTCTATTAATTACCAAGTGAAATTCTCAAAGTATTTATGTCATTTATTTTATTAATTTACTATTTTTTTATTTTTATTTATTTATTTATTTTATTTTATTAATTGACTATTATTTTTCATAATTTGCATTTATTCAATTGCTTTCAAATTGATTTATTTTTTATTTGTTAATATTTGTACATATTGCCATTATTGAAATATTTATAGTTTTTGATTTGTTAGTTAAATCTCCGTGACTTTGGTGCGTCGTTGATTCATGACTTCTATTCGCAATTTGAACTTGAAATGTAAAGTCGAAGCTTAAACTTGGCTTGCGACTTAAAGCCATGGGATAATGAAGCGCAAATCGATAACATTAAATTCGGTGCTGAGATTCGTCATCTGGCCGAGAAGGAAAACCGTTTGGGGCATCATCACCTGGGCAACACTTTTGCCCCTCAGTATTCCGTGTGCACTTTAATTATGCACACACAAACACTCGCTGGCAAAAAAGTTGTTTCCAAGGTGGCTGCGGCGCATGCCAAGGAAATTAGATTTTGCCTTCCCCCTCCCCCACAACAGCAACAACAACAAAGGCGCTTAGCATACGCACACACACACACACGCACACAGAAACACACACGGACACAGAACAAAGTGGAAAACGGAAAGCGGAGAGCATTGCTGAAGCATCGAGTGGAAGGAGGGAAGACAAAAGGGGTTGGCCAACTGGTTTGGGGCAGCACAGAGCTAAAACGGCTTAAATGTTTTGGCATCGCCTTTTCGCTTGATTTGCATAATGGCTGCTGGGGTTTGCATGTCGCCGTGAAGTATGCTACACATTTGCACACTTCCAATCGACCGCATGCCAGGAGCAGACTTTCACCTCACCGGGCGCATACTTTGTAGCAATAGTCCTGAGAAGCATTCGAAAAAGCATTTCATTCAGTATCCGAAAAGGCATTACAACATTAATGCTATTGATCAAATTAAAAATGTATAAAATAGTATAATCAGCTGTAGTTCAGAACTGAATTAAGGTTAAATATTACTTATTCGATTATCCAGAAAGCCATTACAGCAATATTGATTAAAATAAAATGTAAAAAATTGTATTGCTAAAAATAATTGTTAGACGACAATTAATGTAAAGTTTTAGTTATTCAGTTAGCGTCCATTTTCAAAAATGGCAAAAACTTATCTCTTTAACGCTTTTGCAGCAAAATTAGTTTTGGCCGAAATAAAATGGTAAAAAATTGTATTAGCAGCCGCTCCTGTTAAATAATAATTATTCATTTATCGTTCTTTTATAAAAGTAGCCCCTAGAAAAATATAAGTACAAAACTATTTTCGTCCTTATAAAAACTTTTTAAAAATTATTATCCATCTATTTACACATTTATAAAAAAAAGTATTATCAGCTGTATTCCTAACATAATTGTGGGACGACAATTAATGTTTAATATTAATAATTAATTTAATTTAATTTAATTTAATTTGTAATGTGTTAGAGGTTGAAACGAATGTGTATGATTATTTAAATAACATTTATTGAGAGCAAAAAATAACAAAAAGTATAAAAGTATCATTTTACTTTAAAGTTAGTGCTAGAAGTTTGAACGGATTTGAATGATTAATAAACCAGTATTCAAATAGTACAAACAAAGTAGTCATGATTCAATTTAAACAATTGCTATAAATTGTGTTGACAATTGATTTGAAAGCTGCTGTAATTTTGACCATCCAGCCAATCAACTAACGAGCTGCACATAAACAGAAAAAAGCTAGTTTTCAAATGGCAAGCCAAGAAGAACAACATTATTCTCGATTCGCAAAAAGGAACTCGTTATTTTTCTAAATCGGCCTAACAAAATTGCCGGTTGTGCTGCTCTTGACAACTATCAAAGATACATTTGCAAGTGATAAACGACATTTTAAGCTGCTTGTGCTGGAAGAGTCTGTTGGCCCAGTTTATGTGTTACATTGTTGCGCTCCTGGCTGTCGCCAGCTGTCCGGCGTGTCCAGTTCGTGCGTTCCGTTTGCTTTCTTTGGCAGCCGTGATCAAGAAGAAGAAGAAGGCGTGCCGCATTGTCAGCGGAAATTATTTTGCTGTCAGCTGCTGTCAGTCAGCATGTGAGGCAGCAAACTTGGCCATTAATGCGCCTTGTGCATTTCAAGCAGTGGCGGCAGCGACCCCACACAGTGCCTAACAAAAGGAATCGGACGGCTTGCGTCCGTTTTTGCATGCAGCATCGTCAGCAGAAATCCAGGCAAACGGATGTGGATGCATGATATCCGTCCGTCCGTCCGTCCGTCCGTCCGTTCGTTGCTCCGTAGTTCACTTTGCGCATATTAAATTGCTGTGTTGTGCATATCAAAACTGGGCAAAAACTTTAATTATTTATTTATTCAAATGGTCATGGCAGCATTCTCTAAGCGCCACGACGACGACGACGACGACGGGGTCGCTTTTCAAAGGCGATTTTTAAGGTTCATTTCAGCAGAGGAAATAAAAACAACAGAAACAAATAGAATCCACACTCTTTATAAATCATGCAGGCTACAAAAATATATTTAAACTACTTTAAAGCACACACACTCCCAACAGATCAAATAAACGTAAGCCCATCACATTTGAATGCTCCCCAAATGCTGGGGCAGGATTTATCATTTATGACCCCATCAGTGGTCCGGGTAATTCAATTTGCCGGTGAGAAAGGCTGCTCAAGACATGTGGAAATCTCAATGGGAAATCGCACATTGCTCATTAATATCAAGGGGAATTTGTTTCCTTAGATATTTGCATTAAATCGACATTAACCTATTTGCAGACATTTTGAAAAGAAATCACATCAAAGATTAGCTGCGAATAACTAATAAAATTTATTTAATAGTTGATTTTGCTCTTTATTCTGAATAGAACTACAATGTTTGGAAATGATTAATGGCATCGATAGAGCAGAATTTAAATATCAAAAATTTGCTTAAATTTTCCATTTAAAATGGCATTGCCCTATGCTAAAATTGTATTATGCAAAATGTATTTAATAGTTGGTTTATTATAAAATCAACTTAAATGTTTCAAAAGGAATAATACCATAGATTTTATATGGGATAAATAATGACTTTGACTAAATTTGTAGTACATTTTGACATAAAAATAACTGCTAGATTTTGAGTGAATTCATTTTCAAAGGCTATTTCAATTTAGATAGCCTTCTTTTGCATTTTCTATACGGCCAAGAAAGCAAATTACTTGTTTGGCAATTGGAACAATTTTAGCAAACATTTAAAACTATTGCTTACGGCCTTGACTTGGCCTAAGCTCATTAACCAATATTGCAAGTTAAAAGCGTATTTGGAAGTCGCGGCATCTGGAGACGGCGCAAACAGATAAATAATTGCCAAAACAAATAACTTGAAATTTGCCGGCAACGACTGAAAAGTCATTTATAATATGCGTACTAGTTAATATATATACAGCATGTGAAAGGAGAAAGGAGAAAGGAGGACAGAGAGCAAAGAGAAAAAATAACTGAGAACGAGGAAGAGAGTAGAGAAAAGAGAAAAGTTACTCAAATACCCAAATGTCTATTTACTGAGCAAACTGCAGCTGCGTTACGTTTATGGACTTTTGCCCCTGATAGCAGATAAAACACAGAAATGAAGCAATTTAGTTAAATGGCGGACATTTACCGTTGTCAGTTCGTCCGTCTGCCCGTCTGTCTGTCTGGCCGCGATGTCACGGGCCATCGTTCGGGCAATAAAATGCAATTTCTTCAAATGAAAAGCAAAAATTTGTAAAAAGAACCGAAACATTTTGTGGCACCACCTGCGATGCGACACAAAAACCAAATGTGGCGCCTAAGTAACTTTTCATGTACGCATAGTCCAAGCGGGCAAAGGACGAAGGAGCAAGTGGCAAAGTGGAACACGGCGAGGCAGAGGCAGCTATTTAGTTAATTTTTGAGCGTCGTCGCAGCCATTGAAAAATTACTTGAGCCCCAGCAGTTTCCTTTTGATGTAATTGCCGAGCAGCGCAGGAGATGACGAAGGGGAGCTTGGCGGCCAGTTCATTGATTAACTGCCAAGGCTCAACAATGCTGCCCGCACCAGACTAACTAACTGCACTGCAAGAAACATTCAATTGCGTTGCGTTGTGAAAAACTATGCAAAACTAGGCAAAAGAGCGAAACTCTCTACATCGAAATTTTGAATTAGAATTTTGCTTTCTTAATACTTATCATTATAATATAGCCAAACTAACGAACTACTATCTAGTTTCCTATCTTAATTTCAAAATTATGTTGCTCTTTTTTTAATAATGTTTATGGATTTCTAATTTATTTCTAAATAAATAAATTTTGAATTATTAATAAATTTCTCCTAACTACAATTCATTTCTAAATAAATTCATTTTTAAATTTTGAATAATATGTGTTTCGTCAAAACATATCAAAATCAAAATTAAATGCAATTATGTTTTTTATTTCAATAATTCTAAACGAAATCAAGGCCTGAAAATGCAGCATTAATTAGTGAATTAATATAAAAGAAGTTAACATTCAACACGCATTAAGCTTGCACTTTTTTTCTCGCAGTGTAAGCTGGCTAGCCAAGCACCCTCAAGTCGCCTCATCGCCTCTTTTTCATTTGACATTTTCATTTTCGGCTTTTTTGCGTTATTCTTCATTTTTTTTTTTCGTTGGTCGCTCTCTCTTTCGCTCTCCTCTCCTCTCTTCCCTTTCCTCTCCCCTTCCCGTTCCCAGAGTCTCTCACTCTCTCTTTAGCTGTGTTTGTTTGTTGTTGTCTTGGGTTGCGCTTGGCATTCAAAGTTGAAATACCTGAAAATGTTTGGTAATTTAGATCAAAGGCGGCCCAAGTACGTGCAGGCATTTATGTGCCACGCCCCCACCCCCAACCGCGCCCCCCTTCACAACGTACAGTACGTACCTAAGAGAGCCCCAGCTTTGTGTGACATGCGAAAATACTTCTTAAGTCGGATTAAGTAATTTGCGCGTGCCTCTTTCAATTTGTTGTTGCTGTTGTTGTTACTCGATTTTCTCGCTTTCATTTTGAAGCAAACGCGGCCCGTGAACAACTTTTTCGCTTCAATTTTCCTTTACACGCACGCACGCAAACGAATGCGCATATAAAATACACAACTATTTAATTCACTCAACACGTAATAACACATGAACAAAAAAAAGGACGTAACGCCTGAAAAAAAAATGGCGGCACACAAAAAAAATTGCACAAAAAAAAAAGGCCACATAAAACACAATGCAATGAACTTGATATACACAATTGCGCTTAGAATAAACGCTTCTTATTCTTTTATGCACATAAAAAAACACATTAAACCATTTGGCACTAGCAAAAAAATGAAAAAATAAAATTAATGCACTGCAGCGAAAAAATTAAGCGCGGCAATTTAGTCGTGAGCACTGCAAAAAAAAGGCCACGTAAAACACAATGCAATGAACTTGATATACTCAATTGCGCTTAGAATAAACGCTTCTTATTCTTTTATGCACATAATAAAACACATTAAACCATTTGGCACTAGCAAAAAAATGAAAAAAAAAAATTAATGCACTGCAGCGAAAAAATTAAGCGCGGCAATTTAGTCGTGAAGACCGCAACTGGTCGTGAGTCAGTTATCGATAATCGATTACTGCGATCAGCTGCTAATTAGCCTTTCGATTTTAGAGCTGCCACTTAAATTCCAATTTGAATCCAATTCACTTTATTGATTTGTTTGAACAGTCGTAAATACAAACAAAAAAAAACAGTATATTAAAGAGCAGCGTCTGAGTTCCAACTGAGTTTTGTCCAATTTGCCAAACAAACACACGCAAAAAAACTCATGCAGCTACAATGAAGCTGCTTCGCTGTACCAGTACAAGGAAAACTTTTCCTCCTCCTCATTTGTGAATCAGCAGGTATTCAGAACTGTGCTCAGCATCTTTGCTGAAGAATGTGATTTAGTTTATTACAAAAAAACGCTCGAATGTTCTAATTGGAATATGGCAACACTGCCAAAAACATGCGATAGTTCGCATGCGATGTCGTGCCACGTGCTTAACGATGTTTATTATCGATACCCGCTAACCGCAGAAGTTTCCACGCTATTTTACGCGGTGCAATTGCAATCAAGGATTTTGTGATATAAATTTCATAATTGCGGAATAAGTGCAATATAAGCTGTGTGTAATAAGGCGAAATGTTAATTATAATACCACCAAATCGATGCGCAACAAATTGCGCTATTAAAGTTGGCAACCGCACAAAGGGAAATCCGATATGGCGATCGTTGCTGTTGTTGGGTGAGTTTTTAAAACTTTGTGTGTGTTTTACCAGCAATAAAAAGAGTGCGCATTTGCCTGGCGATTAACAAACCGCACATTTAAAATGTTGTATAAATGAAACTTAATTGTTTTCTGCCAATTATTGACTCTCTTGTGGTCAATGCAAATGTCGCAACAAATTTGCATGCATAAATGCGTGTGCTTTAGTGTGCGTGTGTGTGCGTGAGATCATAGAAAAATACGATAAAAGGAGCTGGGTAACAAAGCAAGAGCATGCGTGCTAAGAGAGCAGCCGAAATGTCTGTATGTGCGAGAAACTAGGAAAGCAATTAAGGGATCTGTCTGTGCTAGACAACAAAGTAAGAGTAAGCGTGCTAAAATAGCGGCCGTTAACTTTGTTCCTGTTCACAATGTAATTTAATGACTTGACTTGAGACAGAGAGTGACTTGAACTTCAGGCAATCTGTAATTGCATAATAAATATACATATGATAAATGTAATTTATAAACGGATATTGAAACTTATGATAAGTAAGAGCAAGCGTGCTAAGAGAGCCGCCCGTTTGTTTGTGTAAGAAATTAGGAAAGCCATTAAGGGATTTGAGCTGGACAACAAAGTAAGAGCGGCAACTAAGAGAGCCGCAGCCGTTAACTTTGTTGCTGCTCACAATGTAATTTAATGGCTTGACTTGAGACAGAGAATGAAATGCAATTCAGGCAATCGACAATTATATTACAATTATAAAACACGTATTTGACATGTGATAAATGCAGTTTAATATTTCGTTGAACCCTCCGACTTAATTCCCGATTGTTGCGCACCTGCCAAATTGAGTTTTGATTGAATTTTGGTGGCAAGTTGATTACCATCGCATTTGCATAATCCAATCATACCCCACTTGAGCTGCTCTCTGATTCGCCAGGGTATTTTTGGCTGCCAATGCAAATTGACAGCTGTCAATCAAAGAGCGGCCAACATTTTAAGGGTCAAACCCAAGACGCCAACTGCGGAAGATGTTGGCGAATGAAAGGGGCAAAAAAGATATATACACAATATGTATGCTGGTAACTGCAACTGGCGTTGCACTTGAAATTGATTAAGCGAATTGCCGCCAGCTGGCAATTGGATTGGCCCAGGTTAAGCTATAACTTTGAGCCATCAACTTGCCAACGAGCGGCAGTGAAAGCATTTCAAAAAACTATTTCATTGATCCAGCCATAAATGTGTGCACTGCGAGAAAACCAATAGTAATTAGCGCTTATTTAATGGGCTTCGACTTTAACAACGAATTAACGGTTAGATTTCTTGAATTAAAACACAATAGAGAGAGATTATTTAATATAAATATAATAATATATATAAAAGTAAAATAAAGTAGAGTATAAATTATTATTGAGGTCCTCATAAAAACAAAAAACACCAACTAATATAAATAATTGCATGTAAACAATTTGGCAATATTCCACTCTTAATGCGAATTATTATCGAAAATTGATATCATTTGGTAATCAATAAAAATATTAATTGAACATTTTTCATAATATGAACTATAAATCAATAATATTATTTAAAATACATTAAGTATTTTTAGCTAAACATATAAAAAAAAAAAATATTATATAATAAATAAATATAAAAACTATAAATATTCAAAAAAAAATATAACGAATAATAAATATTATAAAGAAATGTTAATTTCGCTTGATAATTGTAGGCAACAAAACAAAATAAAATAACAAAGCAATATTAGTTAATTTAATAATAGGGAAACAAAAGAAATTTATTATAATGCCATTTATTTCAAATCAAGCAAAATTCAAAGAAAACTTAGATGTTCGAGACTTTTTCTCTCGGTGTATCTGCTGTGTGGCTGTGCGGGTCTATGTGTGAGTATATGTCAGTGTGTGTGTGTGTGTGTGTGTGTGTGTGTGTGTGTGTGTTTGACAAACAACTTGAGCACACTTGGCTCAAAATGACTCTGAGCAGCTGCCAACTTTTCCTTGAAGCTCGCACGCACTTGACAACTTCCGGTCGTGTTCAGCTCTATCCCTCTCTCCCTCTCTCTCTCTCCCTCTCTCTCTGTCTCGCTCGCTCATCTGGTCTGTCTGGCGTTTGGATTTTAGCGTCAGTGTCTGCCAGTTATTAAGTTTGCGGCTACAAACTTGTGGTCCAATAAAGTTTACGCTTCATTTTGATTGGCTTTGTAAGCTACGCCGTCCGTCTCAACGAATTCCCTTTCCCCTCAACTTTCTTTCGTTTTTGTCTATTTCCAATAAGTCCATTAAATTTAGTTCTCTGTCTTGTGTCATTTTTTTTCGTTTTATTGTTCTCATCTTTAATGCCGCTTTTGAACTTCTTGGTTGCTCGCAGTCCATTAAAATTGCATAGTGCGAAATGAAAAGTAGAAAAAAATATCGCTTTGTTCTCAATTTCAATTTCGCTGCAATTCAACAAATCTGCACAAAACAATAAATAAATCCTTCTAGGAACTAAAATCTGTGCAGATTTTTTGGATTCTCAGAAAAACAAAGGCGAACCTTCTAAACATTTTAATACCTTTTTTTTCTGCTCGCTCGGCTTTAATTTAATTTTCCTCTGCGCCAGTTTGTGTGTGTGTGTGTGTGTGTGTAAGCTGGAAAACAGGATCCTTTCTGGAAAATAGTTATTTAGTTTTGTAAGCTTATTTATGCTTATTTAGCTCGCAAGTTTTGTTTGTGGCATTTGCCGGCAAAATTTAAGAGATTTTCTCCTGCTCAACATTTTGGCCCTTTGGCCGTTCTGTTATCCTTTACTCCTCCCTCTCCATCAGCCATGTGTTTTCTTTTGCCACTTAGTAGCAGCCTTTGGCAAATGTTATTATATGCAAGTGCTGGCACAAAAACTTTCAACTCGAATGAAATATGAACGGGGGAAATTTTTACAACATTATTGGCGGGGGGGGGGGCAAAAAAAACGCAAACGCAATTCGCATAACAATGCGAAATAAGTGCAATTATTTTAAATACGTACATCTGCGCTTGCATACGAAATTGAATCAACGCGAACGCAACGAATATATCCATGAATACTTATGAATGCACAAGTGCCAGTTACAACACACCACACAGATCCAATTGATGATTGGATGGATGCATCGCATCGCGCCACTCAAAAGCTTAAAATTGCACAAAAATGCGAAAAAAAAAAATATATATATGTATATATAAATATCATTGCACTTATTTCCATATGAAATTTGCGTTAGAATCAACGAAAGTTGTCGCAAATATAACCCTCTGCAAGGGTGGCAAATCAATAACAAAAATTTACATTATTATCACATTGAATAGAATAATTCGCATGCCTCATTTTGTAGCTAAATTTGCAAAAGTTTCGAATTACATTTCATTAAATTCAATTTAACAAGTAGACATTATTTAAATTTACGAATATTTCTAATCAATACATTTACTTTCACGTAGTTTTGGACCCCGCAGAAATAATAGTAAAATATATATTGATTTCTTTTTATGATATCCCCTTAATATTTTTTAAAACCAACAAAATATTCTTTTCTTCGATTTTTTTCAGTGTATCTCTGTGTCTCTGTGTGTAGAAAATTCCCCAAATCCCCGCCCCACTTAAAGCAAACAAAAATAAATCTTTTAAACAGAGCCACAAAATAAAGGAAATAAACTCAACAACATTGCAAAAGTAAGAAATTATTGGTGAAATTCGGCCGCAGCCGAAGCAAATACTTTTTTCAATATATCTAGAAAATATTAGAAAAAAACTAAACTTAATTATCGACTTTATTATTTAGTAAATAACATTTTTTTTTATTATTATAAGTTATAAATTTTCAAGAAATTTGGAATTTGCGGAATTATATAAAATGGTTTGAATTGTCATATTTTCGATTTTATTTTTAATGAAAAACGTCCAATTGATTTTTTTTAATTTTATAAATCATTGATTTTCATGAAATTTCAAATTTGAGGAATTATGTAAAATTGTTAAGATTATATTTTTCGACATTATCAGTTAGATCATTTATTTTTGTATTATATATTATTCATTTTTATGCAATTTTGAATTTGCGGAATTATATAAAATGGTTTGTCATTTTTCGATTTTTTTTTTAATGAAAAACGTCCAATTGTTTTTTTTTTAATTTTATAAATCATTGATTTTCATGAAATTTCAAATTTGAGGAATTATGTAAAATTGTTTAGATTATATTATTCGACATTATTAGTTAGATCATTTATTTTTGTATTATATATTATTCATTTTTATGCAATTTTCGATTTTATTTTTAATGAAAAACGTCCAATTGATTTTTTTTTAATTTTATAAACTATTAATTTTCATGAAATTTCAAATTTGAGGAATTATGTAAAATTGTTTAGATTTTATTATTCGACATTATTAGTTAGATCATTTATTTTTGTATTATATATTATTCATTTTTATGCAATTTTGAATTTGCGGAATTATATAAATTGGTTTGAATTGTCATATTTTCGATTTTATTTTTAATGAAAAACGTCCAATTGATTTTTTTTTTAATTTTATAAATCATTGATTTTCATGAAATTTCAAATTTGAGGATTTATGTAAAATTGTTAATAGTTAGATCATTTATTTTTGTATATTATTCATGGTCATGAAATTTAAAATTTTTGGAATTATATAAAATGGTTTAGATTGTCAATTTTGTAAGTAAAAAACTTCCGATTGATTTTATTCGTTTTTATAAAAAATATTTTTTTCATACAACTTGAAGTTTTTGGAAACATATAAAATTGTTTTTTCTAGAAGCTATTTAATTAGAATTTAGTTGAATTTTATTTTCTAATTTTTTGTAATGAAATTTTCTAGAAATTGTAAATTGGAAAGAGTATATATAAAACCAATTGTTTACATTTGCTGCAGTAATACAAAAGCAAACCAAATGAACAATAACAAAAGGAAACGAACATTCAATAAAGTAACATGTGAAATTTTGTGAATTGCAAAAACTCTTCCCGGTTTTTGCAAACACTCTTAAAAAACCCAAAAAACAAACAAAAAAACAATTAAGACAAATAAAAGCAACAGGCGGAGCCGAGGAACAGGAAGAGAGCAGAGTCGACAAGAGCACACGCAGGATCTACAGGATCAGCCGATGTGAGGCTGGCAGCAGCAATTAAGTTTTGTGATTTCTCAAACGGGATCTGCCGAGCTGCAGACACAGAACGCCATGCGCCATGTCAAAACTTCGGCATTACAGGTCCATGGATCAGCCCTGCAGCAGCGTCGTCATACGCAAAAAGTTAGCAATCCCATTTCCAATCAAATCTCTCTGTCATCATCACAATCGTCATCCAAACAGAAATACGTGACAACAACATCATAACTTCTAAGACAAATCTCTCAAATCAAATCAGCTTCTCAACTCGCAACTCTTTTTTTGCTATAAAACAACATTATTTTCAACTTCACCACACACACACGCGCACACACACACACACACGAAAAGCATTAAGAAAATTCACCACAGTGAAAGCTTTATGCGTTGCATGCCACACGCTCAAAGCTTTTCGCGTTGCATGTCCCGCTGGCTGTTGTAAGTTCACAGCATGAGCTTTAAGGCAACACCACAAAAGCTCGCACATTCGTTGTTGTTGTTGTTGTGTTTGTTTAATGCCTGCCTGAGCTTTTGCATGATGTGCCGCGTAACGGACATTTGAATGGATGCTAACGCAGTGTTTTGTGTCGTTGTCGTTGCAGGAACTTGACATCAGTATGCTTCGTCTGCAACCTGCCCATCATGTCGCACCAGGTCGGCCTGGTGTGGCAAGGCGGCAACGGCTGGGACGACTTGGTGCGCGAACAGGTAAATGCGATGATATATAATCATATCGAATTTTAATTGATTAATGCTGAATTCCATTCTGTTTGGCAGCTCGAGGAGTCGACGATACGTCAACGTCTTGGCGGTCGTCGGGATTCGGCCGCTCAGATCACAACGCCGCCGAGTCAATCGCCGCCGCCGGGATTGCAGCGACGCCGCCGCAGCTCGCTGGCCCAGCTAACTGACATTCTGCGCGAGTGGAGCGGCGGTGCCAAGCAGCAGCAGCAGCAGCAGCAGCAGACGCAGCAGGCTGCCCGCAACAAGGCCCAATTGAATCGCCGCGAAACTCTCGCCGATCTCGCCCGCAGTCTCCCCTGGCGCACCTCAACCACCGATGCCAGCACTGGCGCCGGCGGTGGCGGCGGCATCGGCGGCGTCGGCAGCGGCTGCAACACCACCGGCAACACCACCTACGTAACGCCCCGGAAACGCCGCGAGTCCAGCGCCGATTCCGGCATCCGGAGCATGCGATCGCGTCGCGACTCCAACACCGCCGAGTTCGTCAAGCACTGGAATCGACGCGAGAGCACCACCGTTGAGGAGCAGCCCGGCAGCGTCGTCGTCCCCGTCGTCATCGAGTGCACCAAGAGTGTGAGTACAACGCCTTTCAATTTACAATACTACATTTATCAATTTTACATTATTATTAGCTTTATATTATATTTCGTTTATAAGGTTGCAGGACTCTAGAAATTTGTATATTATTTTAATGTTGTCAATCGGGGTTTCTTTTAAGCTGTAAGCTGGATTTATGATGTTGAATTTTAGTTCATTATTTTGAGTAATCTAATACATTTTAGTGCAAATTAATATGAAATCAAAAATAATCTCTAAAATAAATAAGTAAATTCTGCTTAGAGTTTATTGAGATTTTCATATCATTGGTTTTAAGTTTCTTATTTTAAAAATACCATTTAGATGCTGCCCTCGAAGTCAATTAATAATTTTGTTATTACAAAGTTGGTTGGTGTCTTTTTTATATATATTTATTTATTTTATTTATCTCATATTCATATTCAATTTTTAAATTTATAACTTGAAAATATTAAATAAGAATTAAAAACTCGTAGCTGGCTTTTAAGAGCAAACCTTAAGCTCAACTAAGCACACTAATTAGAAAGAAATCCAAACCACCAATTCCTATTAATTAACTTGTAATTAGGGCTTGCAAATAACAAGTATTCTAAACAAATAAAATCTAGTTTTAAAAGTAATTGTAATAATAATTGAATAATTGTTCGTGAGTTACTTAAACAAACTTTAAATTATTTTTCAAAGTAGTTATTTTGAGAAAGCTTTTTAAAGTAAATTAAATAATTGTTTTGAAAGTTATAGTTATTAATAAATTGATTCAGCCATCTATAACCAATTTAATGGCACAAATCCTTCAGCTAGTTTCCATAAATTAGAAAAGCGTTGAAAAGCTTTTTAAGGTTGAGTGAAATTTTAATTGAAGTGCGATTAATAGATTAATAGCACCCAACTTAAAACTATTTTCTTTAATTTTAAAAAAGACATCCTGTTTAAAGCCATAATTTATTGTTGAGTGGAATATTATTATTCTTATCAAACTTTAGGTTATTTTAATAGCACCCATTTTTCAACAATTTTCTTGCAATTTAAAAAGAAATTTTAAAGAGCAATGCACTGCTCTTTGGTGTTATTATATTAATAATAATAATAGATTATTGTTGAGTAGAAATGTATTTGAAGAGAATAGTTGCTTATGAACTTGAGGTCAAATTTGTAATCAATTGTCTTGAGAGTTTCAACAGCAGTGCATTATTGAAAAGTGTTTAACACTATGTCGTTATTATTATTATTATAAGTAGTTGTTAATGAACTTTAGGTAACGTTTTTTAGCAATTGCATTTGATTCAAAAAAGTGTTTTTGTATGACGACATTATCATAATTATTGTTATGTAGAAATTTATTTGAAGCGCATTATTCTTTACTTTCGATAATTTAAAAGAAGCAGTGCGGACATCCTTTTCAGAGTCATAGTTGCTTATGAGTTGAAACTAGCTTTAGGTAATCCAATTGCTGTCCAGCTAAACAACCTTCTTCCGGCAGCAGCATCCTTAACCAGCCAACCTAACCTTTGCATGTCTGTCTCTCTTTCTCGCCACCGCCACCGCCACCGCCATTGCCACCGCCATCCTCAACCACCGTCAACCGTTCGCAGGCGTCGCGACGCGGTTCCGGCGAAAGCTACCTGTCGAGCAGCCGTCGCGACAGCAATGTCGCCGGCCGCGTGACAACGCCGCCTCCACCACCCAAATACCAAGTGACCAAGAAGCGCGACTCGCTCGCCGCACCGGAATTTCCCAATTTCCGGCAGGAGCAGCGTCCATCGACCAGCTCCGCCGGCTCCTGCTCCGACTCTGTGCCACTAATCTCCACCAGCACTTATCACCACCAGCAGGTGGACACCGCCTGTCAGGCCCTGCCGCCGCCCACCATCATCACCAGCTCCGTAACGCCGCCGGCCACCAGCCCCACGGCGCCCAAAGGCCGTCGCGACTCCACCACCCAATGCGGTCGAGTGAATCGACGCGACTCCAAGGCGGGCATCAGTCCGGAGCGGGCGCCGCGCCTCCAACGCCTGCAGCGCCAGGCCACGGCCTTCGATGAGAGCTGTCTGCCGGGCGGCAGTCGACGCGGCTCGCAGCCGGCCCTGAGTCCCGATCCGCCCGAGGAGGGCGAACGTCGCACCTCGCGACGCGACTCCTTGTCGCCGGACAGCGCTTCGCGGGGCGGCCGACGCGACTCGCGGACCCATCTGTCGCCGGATCGATCGCATGAGCGCGACGGCAGCCCTCGACGGCATACGCTGCGCCGTCAGAGCAGCTCGGCGGCTCGGTCGCCGCGGTCACCGGACTCCAACAGCTGTTCGTCGTCACGGGATCCCAGTCCGTGTTCGCGGCCGCCGCCGTTGACCAATGTCGAGCAGAATCAACGGCCGGCGATCAGGCGGCAATCGACCACGGAGGAGATCCTCATTGCCCGCGGGTTTCGACGTCAGTCCACCACCGAGGAGATGATACGTTGTCGCAATTTTCGACGCCAGAGCTCGCAGAGCGACGACGTCTGTCGGTGAGTGTGTCGCTCATCCATCCCCCCCAGTTGATTCGTTGCCCTTTTGCTAAATGGTTTTGCACCTTTGCAGCTATCGCGGCAGACGTGATTCGTCGGCGCAGATTATCGACGGCACCATCGGCACCATGACCGTCGAGACCACCAGCACTTTCTTTGACTCCAGCACCCAGACCGGTAAGTGAGAGCTACTCAATATCCTATTTATAATACATATTGGATCTTACAATCAAATGTAACGTCAATTTTGTTTAACATATCTGAGAACATCTGAATTTCATTGTTGATATTATACTATTATATATTTGGTTTTTGGAAAGGAAATTATAAAAAAGATTTTCGGGTTGCTTTCATCACAACATCTGAATCTCTGTCCAATATCTACTTGGGATATATATTTTATTTTTCAAATTTCGAATTGCATTATAAAAAATAACTTGGGTCTAATTCCGAGCCTCATTGCATTTTACGCTCCATTTGATTGTACATGAAAATTTCGTGACAACATCTGAACCTCAAGTCTAACTATATTTATGCTTAATTTGATTTAGTGTTGGGAAGGTTATAGAAAATATTGCCGAGCTAATTTCTGAATCTGTTATATTTAGGCTATTTTTGAGTAAACAACATTCAAATATTATGCAAAATATCTCCGGTTTGATTCCGAACCACATTGCATATTATATTTATATTTGATTTTACAACTTTCAAATGTTACGTAAATTTTATCAAAACTTTGAGACAAGATCTGAATCTCATTGCAAATCACATTTATGGTGTATTTCATTTTAAAAATAGTAGGTTATGAAAAATAATATTTTTGGGTTAATTTCCGCATAGTTTCATGATTCATCTGAATTTCTGTGTGTATATGATAGTTAGGCTATATTTGATTTAGAAAGATTTATATGACGTTATGGAAAATAATACAATCTTATAGACTTTTGAAGTAAAAGTTACCAAACTTTGAGACAATTCTTCTTATTACACGACGAATAACTTTAAAGGTTTTTTTTTAATTCTTAGTGTTCTTCGCTTCAATGGTTTTCATGAAACCATTTTTGTTGCAGCTATTTTATTATTTTAATTGACAATTTGAAAAGATAAAAAGAACTTACAGTTTACCTATAAATCGCCTAAAAAGGACAAAAATATATTTTAGACGAGAATTCTTTTTAGGAGACATTCTGTATTCTCTCAGTCTTTTCTTCGCCATAGTTTTCAAGTATTTAATAGGAATTTTTCAGAATTGTAAAACATGATGAGCTATTCGGATTGCTAGAAATAACTATAATGACAGTTTATCATTCTCAAGCGATCTAAAAGTTAATACCTAGAACTGTTTAGAATCGAAAATAAAGTAGACCAAACTTGAGCTTTGCTTAAAGACACTCCCGAATTCATTGCACCCAAAACAATTGCCGCTCACTTTCAAACCCCCCAAAAGCTTTCGCATTGCAACGCATCCTGTGCTGGTGCTGCCAACCTGTGCGAAAAAGCTCAACGAAAGCTCGCGTCGCATGGAAATTGTTGCTGCAGCTTTCGACTGCCAGCCGAATGCCGCTCAGCTGGCCGCTCAGCTGTTCGCGCTGCCACAACCGTCGAGGGCTGCCAACCTGCGCGAAAGTGTGACGAAAAAACAAGGAGGATGCCAGAGCATAAATGTTGAGGAGACGCTGTCAATGTCGGCGCTCGGCATGCCATCAGTTGGTGTTGAATACGTCGACGTGCCACAACGCAGCAAGCAGCGCCACGCAGCGCAACAAACGCACGAGGAGATTCCCCCAAAAAAAACAATAAATATAAAAACACGCACTCTCACGTCAACAACAAAATCAAGCTGAAAATACAACAACACCAACAACAAAAAGCATAAATAAAAAGCCAAAAGTCCGTTCGACGCGACGCGTGAGTTTCTCAAAGTCGAATCGTCGCCGCGTCCACAAAGCGAGAGATTCGTGGCGTGTGAATTTTGAAGTTTTAAAGCAACGCCAAAGAATTGTGTGTGTTTTTTTTTTTTTTTTTTTTTTTTTTTTATAGTTGTTAGTTGCTGGTCGCGGATGTGTGTAACGTAAATTCCAAATGAGAATTGCCCCATAGCGCTGCTCCTCCGTGTGCCCCATCGTCCTGCGTCCTGCGTCCCGCCCGCCGCGTCCCGCGTCGCCCGCTTCCACAATCGCATCCGCGCCCTCGTTTGCGGCTGGGAGACGCTGCTCTCGGCCCTTTGCGCATAAATTTATTGTGCGTTTCCCGCTTCTTGCTGTTTGTTATTTACACTACGCACTGTTGTTGCGCGTCACTTTTTTTTTACTGTTTTTTTTCCCACACACACCCAGATATTATTGTAATAGTGATAAGCCAAAAGAAGTGCGCGTTTGCTGGGCTCGCTTGCTGGCATATCCTCCGTGCAGCGCTATCAATCAACGGCAGCGCAGTGGCCGAATACGTTGACGCTGCTGGCGACGTTGCGGCGCTGCGCAATGGCCGCCGTCCGCACCAGCAGCAGAAGCAGCAACAGACGCCGCCGCCGCCACCACCGCCACAACAGCAACAGCAACAGCCAACACATCAGCAACAGCAACAGCATCCGTCGCGACCGCAACAATCGACGAGCAGCAGCGCCAGCAGCAGCAGCAATCGCAGCCGCAGCGGTCTGTATCTTTAATCTCTCCAAACATTAACCTATACTTTATCGACTACATAATCTTCCAAAAAAAATCCAGCTTAGGTTGTTTATTATTACAATTATTTCATAATGTCTTGCCAAAAAAAAAATGACTACTTGATTGCACCTGCAACATGCCCAAAAAGTAGGCAATGAAATTGCATATATATTTTTTGTATTTTATTCTGTATAAACCAGTTTACTGCTATCGATATGACAGCTTAATCTAGTTGAAAATTAACATAAATAAGGATAGATCATGATTTTAATATGATTTTGATTTTATATATGCTATCTCATTACACGTATGCATATTGCATATAAAAATTGGCCTATTGAAGCTAGTATTATATTAGTATTCTTGACTGTAAATGTACTGGGTACAATTGACGTAGTCTTTTCTTTCTGTTGATTGCATTTCAGAAATGTCTGAAAGAATATTGGGGTGTCTATCAAGTTGTTTCATATATTTCGTTGAAAGGGCTTAAAGGACGTCATACACTTTAAGTACCTTTAAATCTCTGTCAATATATGCGTTTTTCATTAATTCTTAATGTATTTGATTGCGATACTCTAAAAAAAAGGCAGGCAATAAAATGGCTAAAATACGAATTTAAATTATCTACAAATATTTGTTGGTTTTTTTTAATTTTTATTTGAGCCGGAATTGTTTAATGTTATTTGAAAAAACCCATACGTTTAGGTGTGGAGAGATAAATAGAAAAAACTTGTCTATAACATAGTATGCATTTATTAGTAATAGCGATATTTCAGATTCATATAAAAGGACAGAAGATAATTTGTATTTTCTAAGTACAGATTCGTAGTTTCAATTTCCCTAAACGAATGCTAAAATTGATATTTTTATTTTAAGAATTTTTGTGAGATTGTTACTTCAACAATTTTTGGTTAAAATCATTGAGTGCTCAAATCTAGGATTTATTCAGGTTCGGCTTCTAAATAATAAAAACGCAGAAAAACATATTTTTTTAAAATAAAGATATAAGAACGAAAAATGCTTAAATCTAAGATTTTTATTTTAGTGTCACTTCATTCACTTTTCTGCATACTAAACAATTTATTCATAGCTTGCATCCAATTGCAACTTCATTTTGTATGCATTTATTTTTTGTGGAAAAAACACATTTTTCATGAAAATAATTTGATTAGTTTCCTAGCAAAATTCAAACCTTAGCCAAATTACTTGACCATATCAAATACAAGTAGAGGAAACATTTAAGTGATCAATTAGGAATATTACAAATATTAGAAAACGATAGTATGAAGTTATTTCTGGTGATTTGCCGGTCATTGTCCTAAAGAGTAGGTCAAATAGAAGATGTAATTGTACACCATAGACTCCACTCAATTAGATACAATTTTGTGAAAATATTAACACGTACTTTTCTGTATTTTCCCCAATAAGTAGGCAATGCAATTCATTCCATTTAATTTTTACTGACATTCATGGCAATTTGGCTGTACATAACTTACATGCTTGCCGCCATTATGGACAATAAAAAACAGAGGCGAGAGTAATTGTGATTTAATTCGAGCACATTATTTTAGCTCTTTGTGCCCCAATAAGTAGGCAATGTTTTATGTCGACTCTTTATTATAAATTGTCATCGACATGACGATCGTTTAGCTGCCGTTTAATTTATTATTAAATATGATAACTACAAAGGCAACAATGTAAAGCAGATCGATGCAGATTTGCCGTTTTCTTATGTTTTATCATCGAGAAAATTCTCCAGTTTAGATATATTTGATCTCCTTCATAAGGTATATATTTTTGAGCAAACATTTATATCTTTCAATATTTTCTGACGTACAACTTCACAAATAGAAAAATTGCAATGGATTTAATGATATGATTTGTTAAAGACTTTGCTCTTCCGCTTTCTCATCGTCTTCTTCGGGCAAACGATGTCCTCGCTGCGACCCGTGATCACATTGTCCAGCACCTTGGCAACCAATCCTCCATGATCAGTGCAGGCCACGTGAACTGCGTGGCGCACCAAATGATCTCGAAGTGGGCCGCAAAGACCGCAGCTTTGACGCCAATCGATCAGCTCTTCCTGCAGTCGCCGTTGCTCGGGCTCCGATTCCGCATCATTAATCTTCAAGTAGAGCGCGCCATCATCATCCGCGGGAGGGAAAACCAATCCAATAAAATCGTTGGTATCCTTATAGTTTTCGATCCAACGTCTTTCATCCCGCCGCTGCATTTACCAGAATAATAGAAACCGAAATCGAAATCGAAATCAGAACCCACAGAGAGAGAGAGAGAGAGAGAGAGAAAAGTCTGAACTCGACTGACACACATTCGAGGCAGACACATTGTGTTTACATTGTTTTCACTGCGAAGTTCAAAGTCTACTATATACGAGCATATATAGTATGTATATGGCAGATGGAGATACGCGCTCGTCGCATTTGATAGCATTGCCAAAGAGTTGCAAAAAGAGCGGCGACTTTAATGAATGAAACACACACACACATATATCAATGCGGATGAGTGTGTGTGTGTGAGTCTCTGTTGACAGCGAACAAATGAATGAGTCTCTCTCTCTCTCACACTCTCCCACTCTCTGTCGCTCTCTTATGAATGAAATGTGAGTCAAGTTTTGCGTTTTGCTTTCACATTGCATCAACAGAGCAAAACCTTCGCTTCGCTTCGCTTCAACCACCTCAGACCTCAAACCCACCCTCGAAAGCAGCCCCAACAAAACACATCTCTGTCTCTCTCTATATCGCACTCCCTCTCTCTGTCGCACTGGTGCAACAAGTTTGCTTTTCGCCAGCTAATGTCGACATCCATTCGCACTCAATTGAAAGTTTGCCCCAACTGTGATCAATTTGCAATTGAAAATATTGTTGCATTTTGTAACGCAACCTTTGATATTTGCTCGCCTAATTGGCAGTACAATCAATCGTTTTGGCCGCAAATCAAGTGGCTTAAATGCCAGCGTGTTGTTCAAACCCAGATACAATTATTTAAACATCATTCTCAATACTCTGCTCTAGAGGTTTTACGAATATAAATGGCATATTAATATATGACGATTAAAAATTTGTGGTACGTAAAATAAATGAGATGTTTACATACGACAGCAGTAAGAATATTATTCGAAATTAGTAAACAAAATAGGATATGATAGCAGTTAAATAATATTACAAATCCAATTCAAAATTAGTCCACTAAAACAATTGAACCAATTAAATTCTTAGAGCATCACAGCAGTAAAAAATTAATATTAATCCAAACTAAATTAATCGAGCAATATTTTAGTAAACAATAATTTATTTGTTTCATATGAAAAAATAAATTAATTTTTTTTAGTTAATTCATGGAATACAATGGAATATATATATATATATATATATGTCAGCAGTAAGAATAATAATCGAAATTATTAAACTAATGGAGTCCGATAATTTTATTAATCAAAACTAGTAAAATTACTAAGAAAATGGAATTATTGGATTATAATTTTTGCAACCAATTATTGAAGTTTTTAAGTTATTCCTGTTGATAAAATATTAATTAAAGTTGGTAAACTGGATGGGATATGTGAATATGTTAGCAGCCAGAATAATTTAATAATCAAAACTATTAAAATTAATGGAGGAATTGAATTTTTAGAGTATAAATATTAAATACATGAGTTCCCTTTAATTTATTAAGTTAGTTTAACAGTAGATTAATATTATTAATCCAAATTATTTGAGTTGAATTCGGTCTTTTTTTTATTTAATAAGATACGTAATGCATTGAAAATATTCCTGTACCATAAATCTTAATTAGATAAATGGAATTTATAGAGCAGAATTTTCAAGGACTCTAATCATAATATGTTTCGAAATTAAAAATGTCAGGTGTATTGTAAAGTCGCCAATTCGACCAATAATTATATTATTTCATCTTGAATTAATTATTATTAAGTGAGCTTTGCCTAAATTAATAACTAGTTTTAGTTGTTTTATTTTTTTTTAAATACATTTCAATGAATTCAGGTTAATTTATGTCGCTGAATACAAAGCGCCACGCAGTTTACAGCCATCGATTTCCCATTTAGGTAGTATATTATAGACTCCTTTATATATATTAAATGAACTCGTTCCATAGGCAACGAATTTCATTGCCCAGCTCTAATGTTGCCAAATAATCTGCTTAGATTTTATGCAGCCATAAAAAATGTGATTGGAGCTGTTTGCAAATTGTTTGCAAATTTCGAATTCGCTTTCGATTCACGCGCAATTAACAAAGCGTTCGATTTTACACTGTTAACGTAATGTGATTGGAATTTCTGTATCACATTGAAATAGATTTGTTAAACGTTTAGTGTATTTTTTTCGGCAAAACAATGGCCCGATATTTGCATGTGGCAAGTGGCCAATGTAACGAGCTAAAAAAAACAAAAAGAAGACAGATGAAACAGTAATGGTGGGAGAATGGGGCTTCGAGCTGATGGCTTTGTTTGTTTATGGCCCAATAACTTTATTGCATTTTACGAGCACGACCAACATTAATTAATGGCCGCCAAAGGCAATTTCGAAGCGGACACAACACGAAAAAACACAAATATAAAAATACAAAATACAAAATTTGTGGTGGCGAGAAGAGAGCAGAGATGTGGGCGAAAGTAGAGAAGCACAACGAGCACTCAGCTCTCAGCACTCTGTGGGTTAATGTGCAAAAAGGGTTCGGGTTCGGCGTTGATGTTGATTGAAGCCCATCAATATGATAACTGAACCGAAAATTGGTAGCATTTTGTGTTGCCTGCCTCCAACGTACGCGCGTTGCATCTTTAATGACGCCCCGATTAATAATTGATTGAAGTGTAGTCCAAGGTGTACTTGTATTGCGCATTAAACTTGCAAATTGTTGCACAAATTTGTTGCACGACATTGGGTAATGTTTCGCAGCTGCCATAGTTCTTTATGCCTACTCCGAGCCAACGGTTGTGACTTGGCAAAAACACCAAACAAATACAATAAATGCAACGCTGGCTCAAAGTCATCAGCTCCAAATGCCGTTGGCAATCGCCGCAATTGCAGCTGCCCTCGGGTAAGCCATTCTACAGACACACTCTTCTGCTTTTCCATACTTCAGCCAACAAGTACACAGTGAGAAAAAAGCCCATCAAAATAAATGTGCTTTCCAGCTAGACAGATAATAATATATTTAATCGGAAATAAAGCATTACAAACAACTTGTCAGTTGACTACGAGTAATAAAAAATAATTTCGTTAAGATATGTATTTAAACTATTTAAAGCTAGATAGTCATCATTTTCAGTCTCCTTTTTCCTCTCCCTCAATCGCTCTTGGTTAATAAACAATTTAAATACTAAATAATGAAATGTAATTAATGAATTCAGTTTTGAAACTATTTTCGTATTTTTCAGTCATATTTTTGGCATTTAGAAATATATTCAAGAATTTTGATAGCTGTTTTCTTTCGCTCAATTAAAATAAAAAAATACATACATATATTCAACTGAAAAATAGCAATAGAAAAACTTAATATCGATTTAAGCTAAAAATAAATTAATTATTTAAATTATTTACTATTTATTTACAAACAAAATGTGTTCTAAAAAATATGCCAACACAATGCGAATTTAGAAGTCTTGGTCACTAATTTTTCCTTAGCTATTTTCATATTTGACAGTGTTCTGAAGAGTGTTAGTTATATCAGCTAAATGATTTCCCCTTTCTGTAGATTCAGTTTCGCTCATAAATAAGTACAGCAATTAAATAAAAAGATAAACTACAAAAAGTCGAAATAAAATCAATTATTTTCGTAAATTATTTAAATATTTAAGAGTCAAGATTTTTGTCAGATCATTTTGAAAACCATTTACAAATCTTGATTAGATTTTTGATTATCTGAAAAGTGTCGGTAATATTTGATAGTTTATTTCTCTCGGTGTAGACGAACTCTCTCTCTCGCTCTCTCTCTCGTCCTCTCTCTTTCCGTCAAACGGTCTCGCTCAGATCGGAGCAGAGCGATGCACATTGAATTATGAGCGGGAAGTGCAGCGTGGCATTCCACAAAAGCCAAAGTTGCAAATTGAATATGCCACACATGCCATGCCTGTGTGTGTGTGTGCAAGTGTGTGGGAGCGCACAGGGCGTATACTTAATTTGCATTTGATATGGTCGAGGACACGAAATAAAATTCGCCCGCTTCGTTCGCTTGCTAATAAATTTATATCTATTAATAAACTGCCTGACATTCCGTTGTTTTATGGCAGCCAAGTGCATAATGTGGCAACGCTATGCTCCTCTCTCCCTCTCCCTCTCACTCACTTACTCTCCGTCTCTCTCTCTCTCTCACTGTGGTTGCACCTGCCGGTAATTTAATACAACAATTTGAACACAATTCGCTCGTTTTTCGTTCCACTTTCGCCAGTTTATGTTGAGCGATTTCATTTTCGATTAATTTAGTTGCTAGTTTTGCAGATCTGGCAACGTTGAAAATATCTGAGTTTTTGGGTTTTAGCCAAATTTTATATAATGATTAATTCAGTAGCTGCATTATGTTATGCTTCAACACTTGCCTCTAAATCAAAATTTCAAGCATTTAATTGTTTCTCTATTTTATTTATTTATCATAATATTCGATGTTGTAGAATTGCAATAACCATCCTAATTTTCTAGGAATGTTTAAATCGATCGTTTAGATGACAATCAATGCTAACTATATATTTATTATTTTTTAGTGTCGTTTCTATTTAGAAAATGCTGCAACATTTAAATTTATTATTTGTATACTTAATATTATTATTATTGAGACTGCAATTCTTTTTTAATCTCCCATTTTTTATTACATAAATTTGCAAATTTAATCACATCAAATTCTCTTAACAATGCTGCACTAAAGCTTTCCAAACATTTAATTGTTTCTCTACTTTATTTATTCATCAAAATCTTCGGTTTTGCAGAGTCGCATTTTTCTTCCTAATTTTCTATGAATTTTAATTACCTTGGTCATTAAATTATTACTATCTTTTAAACGCTTAACTGCTCATTTAAATTATAATTAATTCGTAATATATTTTTATTTTATTATTTTTACATTTATTATTATTATTGTGACTTTTATTATTTTAAAAACTTCTGTTTTTTGCAAATTTAATTGCATCAAAGTCTTTTAACAATGTTGCATTAGGGCTGTCTAAACTTATTATTGTTTCTCAATTTTACCAAAATTATTTATTTACCAAATTATTGGATATATTTGCACTGAATCTTGTTCCCTTTTTTTTTAAGCTTAAAAGAGAATTCTCTTCAGACTGTTGCACTAAAGTCTGACAAAGTTATTTTGATTTGAAAAACGTTACTTAATAATGGTTAATTGGCCATACAATTACAAAAACTACTTTGTGTTTCTTTTTTGTGGCTAATTGTGACAACTCGACAGTTTTCATGTCCAAAAGGCTGAAAACTGCACGATAATTGTAATAAACAAGCGTCACAGAATACTGAAAAAAAAACGTTGGTTATTTACTTGTCATCAGGCTAAACAATTAATCAACAAATTTACTTGCAGCTCAATTTGTTGCCGAGCACTGAGCACTGAGCACTGAGAATGCGAATGTTTGGCATTCGTAATTGCTGCCACTTAATTTAGAAGTTGTACTTGAATTCAATTTCATGCTGTCGATGTTCTAGTATCTGCACTTGAATTTCTCTAAATTCCACTTTACAGTCATTTTGGGGAAAGTTAATTTCATGGCATTGTTTGCATGTCTACTGAATTTTGTTTGTCTCGAATGTACAAACAATTGGAAAGTCGTTAATTCCATTTGGCCAAGTGCAATGCCCAAAAGTCTCTTTAAGTGTTGTCATAAAGTTTAAACCTTGTCACATGCCACAACAACAACAGGAGAATATTTAATATTAATTGTTGTACATTTTATTGAAGAACGAGAGCTGCTCAAGAGATTGCGGCTGTATCTATTTTATACCCTGCCCTCATCGCATAATTGAAATTACGGGTAGCATAATGTTGCCAAGTCATGCTGCGTCATGACATCGCACTTATCGATTGCCATCTCAATTTGCAGCAAATTGTTCGACTGATTTTGTTGCCCAGAGTATCTTCTAGCTGAGCTTTATTCTGTGCAAACTTCTGTTGTGCTAACCACAATACAATCAAGCACTTTCTCGATCAAAGCAAGAAGTGGTAAACTGGCAGATACTCTTTCAGAAGAAAAGACAGATAATTGAACGAAAGTAGTTATAGTTCTCTTAAATATCAATTAAAATATATATTGGAGATTTATTAAATCAAGTGATTGAAAGTCAAGCAATTCCTTGTGTTATTAAAATTTAATTTGATTTGAGTTTTTTTTTTTTTGTTTTTTAAAAAAGGCAGCGAAATTATTAATTATTTTCTTAAAATAACAAACAAGTAATATGTAGACTAGCTTCAAGTTGAGCAATTCTTTTTTTATTAAAATAATTGATCCAAGTCGATCGATTTTTCATGTTTTTACAAATAAATGAGATTGGAAAACCAGTTTCACATCGAGCAATTTTCTTTGTTCTTTTATTTGCTTAACTATAGAAAAAAGCACCAATTATTTTTATGCAAACTTACCGTTTTATTATCTTAGCAATTGACTAAAGTATTTTTAGTTAAAATTCACGTTAGCAGCATTTTATTATAAAAGAAATATATGTGAACATTTTTTAATTTTCTAATGAAATTCGAGAATATATATTAATTTTTATAAAATTGCCAACAACTAATATACGGATGTTTTAGCTTCTTCGAGCAATTCATTTTGTTGTTAAAGCAAAGTAGCAAAATTTGTTATCCATACCAAACTTTATTTTACAAAAGCTGCTGCAGCATTTTGTATGCAATTGATCTGAAAAGTTTTTAGTTTAAAGTTAATTTTAATGTTAGAGATATAAGTTGTTTACGAAGTGAGTAAATTTAGCCATATTTTTTAACAACTAATAAATAGTTTTATAAATTTCTTAAATTATGTAAATGGAAGTTGGTCTGATTATATTTTTTAAACGGGTGCAACATTTATTTATCATGTTCAATTTAATTGCCTAAACCAGCATTTAGAGGCAAAAGGAACAATCAGGGTAGCTTTGATTCGAGCACACTCTTGTTATCAATTTGCCTCCAGCAACGCTGAGATATAGATAGAGAAAGAGAGATAGAGAGAGAGAGAGAGAGTGAATGGGAGAGGGAGAGCAATTTGTTGTCCAGCACCTGGTCACGCCTCTGTTAATTTTTATAATTGCACTTTGACGATGTAACAACAAATACTGGCTAAAAAGCGCTGACCACAAACAACAACAACAACAACAACGACAACGACAACAACGTTGCCAGCAGGCAACACAGTTGGCCATTGAGAAGGGTTCTCTACAGTTTTCAGGGTGCGAAATAGCAACTGCTGCGACACGCGTTCAACTTTAATTTATGAGTGCCGCAGGCAATCGAGTGACACACACAGAGAGAGAGAGACAGAGAGAGAGAGAGAGAAAGCGAGAACTAAATGGGAATATTGTGGTCCATGGGGGGAACGAACAATGGGGACTTACACTATACTATATGATATGAACTTAACTCCATTGTTGTGTGCGTGTGTTTGTTAACGGTTTAGTGATGACCCAAAAGACAAGCCACCATTTTGCCACACCAAGGTCAAGCTGTTGACTTTGAGCCTCGTCTCAACTCGTTTCGTCTCGTCGCGTCTCGGTTCGACGTGCACGTTTCATTAGCCATTGATAGGTTTATGAATGCATTAATAATGTACCATAGCCATTGGTGTTGCTCTTGGCCATCGGGGCATTTGGTATTGC
This sequence comes from Drosophila formosana, assembly GCA_035045625.1. Lineage (NCBI taxonomy): Eukaryota > Metazoa > Arthropoda > Insecta > Diptera > Drosophilidae > Drosophila > Drosophila formosana. Next base: position 846,102 of record JAWNOW010000143.1, on the reverse strand, counting down.
CTTGGACCGCCGGACCTTTCGCTTTCGTTTAATTGATGGATTATACCTGATTGATTTATGAAGCTCAAGGCTTCGCCTCGCCATCCACGAGCTCAAGTGTGAGTACTCACACTCACACTCATACTCACACTCATACTCACACACATAATACTTGCCTGTTGGCAAGTTCAATTTGAGATGTGCTCGCGCGCTGCATACTTGATTGATTTGTTAATAAGTTAACTTGGCTAACTGATGGATCTGAGCCGCTAACAATGTTAAACTGTTTTTAAATATTGCCCAATAATGTTGCAAACGAATGTTGTCTGCTAAAATAGTTATACACTGGAAATAGATAGGAAATGTTCAATTAAAATGGAGTGCAAGTTACAGTTGGCATAAGTCTATAATGAAAATATAAATTAAATTTGAATAAAATTATATATTTTATATTATTGCATTCATATTAATCACCAAGCATTAATTCACTTGCGTTTTCAACCAAAACTTTGTAATCTGATTTACGATAGTTTGAGTTGGAATTTGAGAATTACATTTCTATATAATTATTTATTTATGGCATTCATATCAGACAACAATTATTTCTTCACTTGGAATTCTGCAAACAACTTGATTTCTATAATCTGTAATTTGTAATCTGATTTACGTAAGTCAGAGTTGGAATTTTTGAGAAAAACAGTATTTTTTAAATTAATTATTATTTCAATAAAATTATTTATTTATGGCATTTATGTCAGACAATAATTATTTATTAAAATTTTGCAATTTTTCAAACAACTTTGTGCGCTGATTTACAATAGTTAGAGTTTATTAGAGATTTTAGTCTTTCATTTGAACTGAGCGTTGATTTCTCCGTCAATCAACACAAATAACTTTATATATTATATATCGTAGATAGATTTGCCAAGTCACTCTGGATTTACGCCCAACATTTCGTGATTATTGCAATTTTTATTTAGAAGGGAAATGAACAAAAGTTTCATTTCATATTCCGAATAACTGAAGACTATAAAGCGCACAAAAGCTAAAGCTAGTGTCAGCATTGAAATTGGCTTTTGAACAGCATCTCTGCATTGCGTAACTGTTTGACTAAATGCCAGATTAATTATAATGACAAGTAATTAAATGAGTTGAGCTAGGGCTACACAGTTGTTGTTGTTGTTGTTGTTGTTGTTGATGGAGGCAGGCAAAGCAGGGTAGCTTATTAATCCAACTAGTCACAGGAGTCGCTGTCGTTCTGGACTCTTTAATTGATTTATAAATGAGTTTTGTTTGACTAACTGATTGATTGGCTGAGGCGAAATCGTGTTGAATCGTGTGGGCGGCTTTGAAATTGCGGGCAGCGGGTCATAACGCAGCTCGTTTCGGCCAAATGCTGCAAGCTGGCTCATAGCAGCTGCCTCGCCAAAAAATCTGCAACAGTTCGCGGCGCTTTTTTATGCTCGTCGTCGTCGCCGTTGTCGTTGTCGTTGTTGTCGAACAACATAAAACGCAAATTGTTATGGCAGCAATTCCGGGCCAAACACTCAAGTTCTGGCCATAAACAAGCAAGCAGCGGGCGCCAACGAAGCGACTGCCCAGCCATCGATGCCATCAATCTAAAGGTGCGAGTAACGACTAACCAGGCCTCGATACCCGCCCCCCCCTCCCCGCGTTCCGATTTTTCGGTGGAACTCTCGCAGCTATCAGCAGCACTTAGTGGCGGCTCAATCAAGCGGCAGAGGCTCTTCAGCTCACCTGAACCACGGCGCAATGTCCGACTCAGGATGTATAATGCCATTAACAGCTGTCATTTCTTGAAATATTTGACAGCCCAACAGACAGTCCTGATGAAGGCCTGCCGAGTGTCGCAGCAAAAAAAAAAAACAAAAGCAAAATGTATGTGTGCCGACTTTTAAATACCCGATTTACGTGACCAGAGCAACTAAAGGATGTAGAATCCACCAAAAGTATGCTCACCAAATTTTGTAGCTCTAGCGCTTATGGTCTTTGAGATCTGGCAGTTCGAACGAGCGGACAGACAGACAGACAGACAGACAGACAGACAGAGAAATGAAGATGTTATCGCCTGCTTGTAATACCCTTCCACGCCATGGGTGGCGGGGTATAAAAAAAAATATATTTGGCTGTGAGCATAAACAGAAGACGCCATAGTCATAATAGTAATAACAAATAATAACGATAACAATAATAACGATAATAATAATAATGATAATGATAATAATAAAATTATTATTATTTTTATTGACACAGTATTTTAGTTTCGTGGCAATTGGGCCGCAATGCGTTGCGTTTATTTGCCCAACGAGAATGGAAGGCCAAACAATTCCCGTTTGCCGTTCCCCATTGTTATTTATCTGTATACCAGATGCTTCTCTCTCTGTCTGTTCCTCTTTCTCCTTTTCCCCCTCTCTCTCTCTCTCTGTCTGTGTGTGTGTGTGTGTGTGTTTGTGAGGACTGACCCCAATTGCCCCTTGCCGCCCATTGCAGTCGCTGTATTGTTTAGTTTTTGAACCTCTGGCAATGTCGTCGTCGTCCACTGTCCACCAGAAATAAAAGGCGACCAAGAAGCTAATGTTATGCAGAGCTTGAAACATACTCTATAGACAGGAATTAGTTCAAATGAATGATTCCAGCGAATCATTCAAGTGAATAACTTGCAGAATTTGAAAGGAAAACGATAAGAAGTCATAAACAAATGGAAATGAAAACGCACCAAATAAATGCTAATTCCAAATGACTTAAATTGTCAATTAAACAAAACTCAGTCAACAAATTATATGAAAAACTGAAAATACAAATAATTCGAGCGTAAAATTGGAGTAAAATAAATAAAGAAGAAGAATTGAATACTTTACAACTAATTGGAACTCCTTAAATTCGTTTATTTAGTTGTCTTGCAAATATTACTGGGTAATTACACTATCAATCACTAGGTTCGTAAATCAACTTTGGCCAGTTATCAAGCGAACTAATCTGCTTGGGCAGTTAATGAATTTCACTATTTAATTTTTTCATTCGTACTTTTTATAGTCTCGTTAGCATACGTTGAATATTTCGTTGCTTATTTCCAAATTGCAATTAGTCACGATTTCTAAGTCGACGTCTAAGTAGATTTTCGTTTGATATTCTATTTTATGGATTGGTCATTGCACACAGTATACGAATAAATATATATATATGTGTATATATTGTGCTCACACATACGAATAGTTTCATAAAATCAAATTAACGCACAACTTGACAACCAAAACAGGCGAAACGAGTATATACGACTTGCCAAGACCCTCCAGCTTGAGCTCTAATAAATCAAATTAAATACAAAATGTATTCCTACAGAGTGAAAAATTGAGAACTGCAACTCGAATACACCCCGTTTATTAAGGAACTAAAGGGTCAACTACAACGAGTATGTACGACCTGCAAAGACCCGCTAGCTATGGAAGTCGAATAAATAAAATTAAATACAAAATTAATTACTTGAGATTCAAGTCAATTTTAGTTAAGAAAATGAATTAACCATAAGTTGAATATACCCCATTCACCAAGGGATGAAAGGGTCTGGAACTAAAGCGCTGCCAACGCTCACTAATTGAAGCCGCCTGTCAGGTGGGTTATCCTAAGACGCCACACACATTGACCAGGGTCAGTTGGGGGCAACACTGAAGCAGGGGCGGGGGCGTGGCTAAGGCGGAGGGGGGAGAAGGGGGTAAAAGGCGACGCTAAGACACAGCGTTTAGCTTTAGCTCAATTAACAGCATTTACAAATAGAATGGCAGGCGACCCGTAGTACAGATTCATTAAAACACGAAAAAAGCACACACACACACACACACACGCACACACGCTGAGCCACACACACGCACACACGCTGAGCCACACCCACGACACACACACACACACACACACACATGGACATGGACATGGCTCATGCAGTGCAAACAGCGAGGAGAGCAGAAAAAAAAAAAAAAACAGTTCAAACAAAGCAACGTCCAAAGCGAAGGCGTCTCTCTCGCTCACACTCCAACTGAGTGTGCGTGTGTGCGTAGGTGTGAGTGTGCGTGTGTGTGCCTGTGTGTGTATATTTTAGTAATTTGGATTAAACATGCAGAGCGTCCAGCTGAAAGAGCCAAAGAAGGCGACGACGACGACGACGACAATAGAAAATCACCTGACCCATTAGACGGCAATGTGTATAAAACTTAAATGACATGTGTGTGTGTGTGTGTGTGTGTGTGTGTATGTGACAGTGTATTGGTGTTGAAGTTTGAAGTTATTGCTTTCATTTGGCCAGGCTGTAGTTAGTCGTTAGCAGCATTTCCTTCGCCTCTTTTTTTTTTGTGTTGTTCGTTGTTGTTTAGCAAACGTTAAGAATTTAATTAAGTCGCCAAATTGCATACACACACACACACACACACACACGCACATAACTATTAACAACATGCATATAAAATTTTATTTATTCTAATACACATACATATGTAAGTACAGAGACTGCGTTTCAGCCAATTAAGCGCCGCTAGCTGCAAGTGAAACAAATGTCTCGGGGGAGAAGAGCAACATAAATACGTATATGGTATACTAATATACTATTTGCTCGCTTATAATTGAAGTCTATTGTGAAAGTAATTTGAAAGGGCTCAAAGCATTTCCCAGTGATCAGCTAAAATCGATAAAACCTCAATCCGTCTGCCCGTCCGTCCGCCTCTTTCTAGGCAAATTACTCGCTTTGGTTCAGAGCTATATCGATAGAACTTGCACACAGCTTTATCTCATTGTTAAAGTTCAAAGAAAATGAAGAAACAACCACATTACTTGTATACATCATACAGAAAATCAATAAAATTATCTGAAATAAATCTATCATTCATTTATTTATTATAATTATTAATAATTTTCTTGTCTAGACAAGATAGTTTTTATTTGATTGTCATTTATTGTGCAAAACTGACAGATTGAATATCTGGAAAGTTCTCTCAAATTAATATATATAAATTATTGACCCATCATCTATTAGTGTTTATTCGCACAAATTATTTGCTGGTCTAGACAAGATAGTTTTTATTTGATTGCCATTTATTGTAAATGGTTTCGCAGTCTAGTTGAATTATAATCTCGCATTATCGATCCATCTAACTCAACTCAACTTCTCGCTTGTCACTTTTGCTATTATGGTTATTGTTTTTTGTTGCCACATACTCCGAATAACAAGCAATTGAGTGGGAAATGTTCGCGTGCCTCTTGTTGGATGTGTCTAATGAATGTATTTAATCAGAGCTGTGATGGTGATTGTGATTGTGATTGTGATCCCGGGTTTGATTCATGTCACATTTCGTGACTTGTCCAACTTTTTGATATGCAATGCCGCACAAAATTTCAACATGACCAAAAACGCAGTTCCCACCGCAATCCGGTCTCCTTCATCCCTTTTGGTAAAACCAGCAAAATCTCTGCCAGTAAAAACAAAAAAAAAAAAAAAAGGGAAGAAAGAAGAAAATAAAAACAAGCAAGTGGCAGACCAAGGACCGCAACATGTTGATGCTTTGCTAATTGGAGCAGCCAAAAGACAAAGAGAGAGAGAAAGAGAGAGAGAGAGAGAGAACCGGAGAGGACAGGGACAAGGATGTTGGCACCGGCAAGGATAACGACAACGTTGGGAGTGAAAGTGTAACTGGCAGCAGAAGGAGCTGGGGCAATGACGTGGCAAGCAGCGAGCGCCAGATGAAAATAATTACAAAACAGTTTACTCAATAAAATTCCGAATGATTTAACTACAACAAACAGGACAAGGCGAGGACAGAGCACAAGAGAGTACAAGTCGTGGCAAGGCAAGCAGTGGAGGGAGTCGAACAGCAGGTCCAGGCGACAGGGGGGGGGACAGGGGACAGACAGAGACCAGCGAGCAGGACAGCATCAAAGACAAACTGAATGAGGCGAAAGTTTTCTAGAACGGGGCGACATAGCTGACATTGATTGAGCGAGGACGAGGACGCGGATGAGGACGAGGACAAGCAACAGCACGAGGACATGAACTCCAAGATGTGGCTGCGACTGCGGACTGCGGACTGCGGACTGTGGATGTGTCAGTGAATGAGCCAAGATTGCAAGCGCCATTCCGACATACAAACACGACACAGGTCGAATACTATACAACTGCCCGGCTGAGTCACCTCCGCCAACTTAAATCCAGCAACTATGGAGAGCGACAGTTGGGTACACACGACTTTCATATACCTGGAAACAACGTATATTCATTATACCCGTTGACAGTGTGACGGTGTTGTAGATTTTTACCCGCTATTTTCAAATATATACAAATAAACCATTTTTAGTGTATTTGGTATATTAAATATATATAAAAAAATATAATATTTTTTGTTAAAATATCATTTAAGTTTTTTGTTTTCTCTCGAAATGGGTTGCGGGTATCATACGGTCGAGCACTCTCGACTGCAGCTTTCTTACTTGTTTTATATATAGTCTGGAATAATTTTCATGTCTACTAAACAGTCGAAATCTTTAGAATATTAAACTCTTTTTGCGTCATTTCGCAATTAACATTTTGTTGCAAGATTGTTCGGAAATTATGCATCTGAGTTGATTAAATATTCTTATCGATATGAAACTCTACTTAATTCATAACGGAATACAGACACTTTCATTTTGATTTGAGTAACACATAATAATAAAAAGACAATAATAATAATAATATAAATAATTACCGCAGGTTCGATATTTTTATCAGCATGTCAACAAAAAATAAAACTCGCAGTTCTAGTACAATATATTCAAGTTGAAATTGCATTAATTAAAATATATATACTTATAGGTATAGGATTATATTTTAATAATTATTTGTTATATTAACATATTTTTATCGGCATGTCAACAAAAAATAAAAAAAAAAACTCGTAGTTCTATTACAATTTATTCAAGTTGAAATTGCAATAATTTCAAAATATACACTTATAGGTATAGGATTATATTTTAATAATTATTTGTTATATTATTCATTTATAAAAAAACAAATTTTCTATTTTTTACATTTAGTAGCTCTAGCGCTAATGTCTCTAAGATCAATGCTTACATACAAATTAATATGGATTCCATTTCATGATATAATGAAATACATTTCAAAAATTAGGTAGCTCCAGCTTTAAATGTCTATGAGATCAATGCTTATATACAGTTTAATATTTATTGAAATTTAGTTGTTCAAAGTATGAATTAAATTATTCGTGATCGAATAAAACATAACTAATTAATTTGGTAGTCTCTGAGATCAGCCGGACAGCTATTGAAGAATTTAATTTATAAAGTCGGAGGTTTTTTGTTTGCCACTTGGCTAAACTACCCTTGCAACCTTAGGCGGTATGAAGGTTCAGTTTGTGGCCCCTTCTCGTTGCTGCTGCTACTTGGGGTACGTTGACCGATGACGAAGACGATGACGATGACAGTGCCTGCTAATACGCTGTGCACGCAAATCGTCAACGACGACGACGACGTCGACAGCTCGACCTCGAGCTGAAGCTGAAGCTGAAGCTCGAAGCTTGAAGTTTGGGCTTCAGTTGGATTATGAAATACCCTTTAGCTGCAGGAATAATTCAATATTTATTAAGCATTTCGTTTCATTTTCATTTTTTCGTTTTTTTCGTTTTGGGGGGTGGTAACTTTTGTGCACTTGGGAATTGCAAAGCGAATTCATGCCATTTGCCTTTTTTTTTACTTTTTTGCCCAACACAAACATGACGAGACGATGCTCTGGCAAGTGACTCGACAAGTGCTACGGTTTGCTGTTCGTTTGCAGGGTATGCGAGAGTGCGACGTGACGATGGCAAAAGCAAAATAAAGTGAGGGAACCTTGGCAAAAATTCGGTTTGTTCGCTTGCCAAAACTTTTCACAAAAGTTTTTCGCTTTTCGTTTCGGCACGCAAACATAAGATTTTCACACGCACACACACATTTGCTAATGTGCATGTGTGTGTGTGTGTGTGTGTGTGTGTGTGTGTATTTTATATGAAAAATTTTTGCGCGCTTGAAACCATTTCAAAACTGAATTAACTTTTGTTGCACTTTGGGCTCAGCTTTCGCTTTTGTGGCCGCCCCGAGCTCAAATCTCCATATGCCTGTTTCGCCGCTCCGAGAGCGTAACGAAACTTTGCTCCTTTTTTATGTTAATTTCGCAAGCTCTTCTACCTTCTGCACCCCCTGGATCCCCTCTTTATACATATACATATATATTTAGTCCAATATCGATGTGTCTGTCTGCAGCATTGCTCACATGCCATCCCAAAAAGTGGCCTCCCGAGGTTTTCTTTCTCGGCCTGCGCCCAACAATTAAACAACAACTCTGGAGATTTTTCGACCACACACACACATACAGAGAGTTTGCAATCCTTTTGATTAGAAATAGCCAAAAGTTTGGCATTCGATTTGCATTAAATGAATATATTACACATTGGGGTTGCATTCTCCTTTCGCTTTTGAATACGAATTTTGTTGCCAAAAATACGAGTACTGCAAAACTTTTCGAAATCAAAGAGTTGTTAAATTCGCTATATTGCTTTTGTAATACTTGTTTTTACAAGCTTTTAATTGTTTTAGCAATCAGTTTTGACCAAAATTTGCAGCCATGCTGAGAGATCTCAATTAACTTTGTGTTTATTTTAGATCTAATGCGATAGATATTTAAGATTCCCTTCAATGTACTTCTTTTCATCATTTTCAATGTTTCCAATTTACATTTACAACATTCTTTGTGGCTTCATTTGAATTTGAATATTACGTAAGATAAGGAAGGTATAAATTTTACCTTTGTGGGTTTAATTTATTTGCATTATTTAGAATTTTTTAAATTTCTCAATGCATTTTTCGTATCATAGTTTTATATTACAATGTCATTCTTATTTAGGAGAGATTCGCTGAGCAAACAGCATCAATATTTCCAATTTCTCAATGCAACTTTCGTGTTGCGTTTTTTTTTTTTCATTTAAATATGAAATTTAATTAGCAGAAATTCACTAAGCAACTAGCACAATTTTTAAAGTTTTCAATGTATTTTTCATGTTATGTCTTTTGCATTTAAATATCATACTTATTTAGTAGAAATTCGCTGAGCAACGAACATCATTTGAATGTTGCTTACGGCAATATTTTCCATTTTTCAATGCATTTTTCGTGTCATATCTTTGCATTTAAATATCATATTTAATTAGGAGGAAATTCACAGAGTACCCAGCAGTTATGTATGTTATAAAGAGTCCAGACTAGTTAAAAGCATGTGTAAATTGGAATGCCACGAGCTTGACTTCTAAGAACACATCTGCACGCGTTCACATTCGCATCAATTTGGAAAATGAGATGGCGAGGGATGGCGATGGGGAAAATTCAAAAGAAAAGCCATGTTATGCTTATGCCTAAATTCATGCTAATGTGAAATTCTTGAGAAGCCTTTAAGGTAAAATATTTGCCAACTCTTTTTGCGGAGAAAAATGTTAATTGTTATTCTGGCCGGAAGCTATTTGTGTGTGTGTGTGCCTGGCTTGGTTGGGTTGGCTTTTTTTTTGGATATGGCTGCTTGCAACAAGTGGCTGGAATGTTGCATGTTTATAAATCAAATTTGCAACGCTTGAAAGACGCTAGAGCTAGAGCAGGTCGCCCAAACGTTGTTCTTGTTGGCGACTGTGTTTTGCTTGCCAAATGGCCCAAAAATTAATCACAACACCCGCCTACAAAAGCCAAGCGACGAGGCGACGACGCCGCAACATGTGTGTGTGTGTGTGTGTGCGCCACAAGGCGTGCCTTGCACAACCGCTGGAAAGGGGGCGGGAAGGAGGAAGGAGGCAGGGATTCTCTGGGTATCTTAGAGCGAGCAGCATTTTTACGCACGTTAATTCCATTAAAAGGCGCATTATGCCGCTGGTGTTTACGTGCCGCATGGGCGTGGCCTTGGAATTTATGTTGCATACTTTTTGGCGACGACAGCCCACACACACACACACACACACACACACACACACACACACACACACACACACACACACACACGCATTTGCAATCTGACGCTAAGGCTTGCAGTCACACTGAGAACAAAATATTCCTCTGTAAAAGCTTGCAAAGAAAACAATACTAAGTTAGCTTGCCAATTAAAAAAAATAAATTATGCACAAAATATAATTAAATAAATAATAAAAAAAAGAATGTTTAGAAATAAAACAATACAAGATAAATGAAAACTATAAATCAATTAAACTATTAAAAGCAAAATAATAAGAAACTCCATGCCAAGAACAAAACAAGGTTAGCGCCAATAAAAACAATTTGAATAGTGAAAAATATATAGTAAGGAAATCAATAAACATACATAAATAAAACAATAAAAATATAAAAAAATACAGATTGATAAATAGATTGAGCTATACGCACAAAACTTAAGTTGTTTCGCGACTCGTTTAAAATGAAAATAATAATAATCTCAATGCCAAGAAAAACTATTAATTAATTAGCTTGCTACTAAATAAATAGATAAATAAATAATGAAGATATAAAATTAAATAACGAAAAAAGGGATGAATAAATTATAATTTATGTTAAAACAAATGAAATAAAAATGCTAATAGATAAATAGAAAAAACCCAAGTGAGCAGCTTTATTTAAAATCATTATAATAATAATAACGACCATGCGAATTCATATTGAAATAAATAAATAATGTAATAAATATAATTACATAATCACAACAAAGTAACACAAACATAATTTCATTAGATAATGATAATAATAATTTCATTAATAGCAAAAATAACATAAATCAATTAATAGCAGTAAACAATCAAATTCAAAAATAAACAATAAACTGTAGCTCAATATGATCAATAAATATCAAAGCCGTATCAATAATTTATATTTGTAACTTTGACTGAGAAGCTTTTTTTTGTTTTCCAATATTATTCCAAAACAAAATATTAATAATGTCAATGCAATGTCAAGAAAATTTCGTTAGCTCTTATCTGCGAATCGAATCGATTTTCTGTTTTTTTTTTTTTTTGCTGTGTATATGTGCAAATTTATGATGGCAAAGATTTTGCAATGTGCGAGGCGCGTTATCAATGCCCCTCTGCCCCTCTGCCCCCCCTGCCTCTTTGTCTCTGCTGCCGCCTCGCTACAAATTAATTAAAAATGTATGTGCCATGAAGTGAAGTGAAGTGACCCAAATGCCGTCACAGACATCGGCGCCGGCACAATGACGCGGCAACAGTCTGATTCCCTCCCCCCTCGCCCCTTTGCCAATTGACCCAAAAAAGGCAACAACTGAAAATCGCATAAAATACGCACGTCTTGAGTGAAAAGTTTTCCACCCCTTTCCACCTAAGATGACTGTCGTATTTGTGTGAAAGTTGATGTGTCAAAAGTCCAGCAATTTGTTTAATTGTATGCTTCAATTTAATTGCACCGGGCGGCAACTCTACGCCATCGCTCTGACGGTGACGCTGACAACCCTAATTACAGTTACAGCGACCAACGACGAACAAAACATATACATATTATACATAAATAATTGTTGCAAGCTCAACTCAACTGTTGCCTCACCTGGCCAAGACCGACAACTGAAACTAGCACGAAGCAAGAAGTTCTGATTATTCTCCCTCTCTCCCTCTCTCTCCCTGTCTCCCTGTCTCCCTCTCTCTGGTCAACTCAAGGGAGTGTTAAAGTTCCAGTACAAAGGAGTTAAGTGGGGAATTACGAGACGGAAATCATTAAGTGTGTGTTGACTGCGGCGACAGTTGGCCAAATGTGCGCTATTGATTATAGATTTACCGGTCTCGGAAATTAACAAAATATATCACTCGATATTACTGCAATAGGCAGAGAAAGTTTGTAAAAGTAACTAGAATATTTAGAACTGGAAAAAATAATATATAAAAGCAGTTTACAACTTTACGAGAATTTCGTTGTGTTAAATTAATAATTTTTGCATATTTGCAATCTTCAATTTGAAATATTTAGCTACATATCGTATATAAGGAAAGAGATAAGATACTTTCAATTTCTTATTTTCTAATTTTTATGACAGGTTCGAAATTTCATTCTAAAAATAAATGTATTCTTCAATGTGTCTAGTGTCTTATTTTAATTTAACAACTGTTTATAATTGACATTAAAATAAAATTTAAAATGAAATAAAATAGTCATATCCGAAATTTCATAGAGGGGAAAAGCCTAAATAAATCAAAAATCTGCAAACTCTTGCTATTGGTATATTCTTTGAGATGCACACATTTAATCAAGCGGTCAGACAGACAAATAAGTAAACAACAAAAATATTTATAGAACTGGAGATGAATATTCGGAATATAAAATGTTTTTAGCTGCATTCTAAATCCAGGAATATTTTTGCAAAATTGGCTAACTCGAGGTGTTTTACTCATTGAATTGCACGCACTTTATCAAGTGGTCAGATGGAGAGACAAATTAAAAAAATATATTCATATATAGTATAAAACTGGAGAGGAACATTTTAAACATTCAATATATTTTACCAAGACGGAGAGACAAACGCAAAAAGAAATCGCTAAAAATTCAACGTACAATCTCTGAACATTTTGTTTTTGAATGAAATGAAAAACTCTTAAGTTTATTGAAGTCTAATTTGCAGCGAGTTTAGATTAGCAATAAATATATACATACTATATATAAAACTGCAGATGAATATTTTAAATATTAAATACATTTTACCAAGACGGAGAGATAAACGCAAAAATAAATCGCTTCAATCTCTAAACATTTTGTTTTTGAATGAAATGAAAAACTCGTAAGTTTATTGAAGTCTAATTTGCAGCGAGTTTAGATTAGCAATAAATATATACATTTTATATATAAAACTGGAGAAGAACATTTTAAATATTAAATATATTTTACCAAGACGGAGAGACAAACGCAAAAAGAAATCGCTAAAAATTCAACGTACAATCTCAAAACATTTTGTTTTTGAATGAAATGAAAAACTCTTAAGTTTATTGAAGTCTAATTTGCAGCGAGTTTAGATTAGCAATTTTCCATTGTGTGCACTATATAAAATTCAGCTTGAGCGTATCGCGCAGATCTGAAGCAGCGACAGCATTGTCAAGCTAGAAACCTTGAAGAAGCTAATCCAAGCATAAAGTTGTCTCTTTTGCTTTTTGTGCTCCAACTATGCTCGAGAGTTCATCTCTCTCGCTGAAGCTGATGCTGAAAAGATGACAAGCTTGAAGAGGTTTTTGCAACTAGCAGCAGCAGCACGAATGAAAATGGAGACGAGGCTAAAGCTGAAGCTGAAGCTGAAGATGGAAATGGAGATGGAGATGGAGATTGAATTGAAAGGCGAGGCGAATAATGAAATTCTTTTGCTCTGGTTGCTGTGCAACAAGAACAACAACAGCAGCAAATGCTTTGTCATTATTTATGCTCAATTAACTGGGGGATATTCAAGGCGTTGCCAGCCAAGACCTTTCAGCTACTTATTTGCAACTCGGGCGGACTTTAAGCACAAATTGTGGGGAAGGAAGTGAAGGGAGCATCCTAAAATGCAATTCACTGCACTCGCTGGCAATCTGTTCGCAATGTCAGAGACCGCGTTGCGTCTCCTCGTCATGCCACATGCCACATGCCACATGCCACTTGCCACTTGCCACTTGAGCTTCAAACTGCCGCTGACTGCCAGTCACGAGCCATTAAGCAGCTATTGTTTAGACCAAAAAATAAAAAAAAAAAAAACACACACACACATACACTCAGCGAGAACAAAAGGACACGTCAATGGGTTAAAGTCGTTTGCAGCTTCTCTCTGCTCAGCGTTACACGCTTAATTTACAGCTCAAAAACTTTTTGGCATTCGCTCATACACTAAAAAGCAGAAGTTTGCCATTCTTTTCGGTCATTAGTCGGTAATTTATCAAAGTCATGAATTTATATTTTTGAATATCTTTCCTTCGCTATTCATCTCCTTTCAACTGAACTGCAAATTGCAGATGCAAAAGTTTCTATTCCATTTTCTTGCGGTAGCTGTCGTAAAAGCAAATGCCGCGACAGAAGCGACAAGAAAGAGAAAGGGAATGCTACAAAAGAAAGAGAGAGAGAGTGGAGTGGAGTGGAGGAAAGCGAGCGAGATTAAGAAATGCTTACCAAATTTGGTTGGTTTTCAATTAGCAAATTTGTTGCTTGACTGAAGAATATTCATAAGTTTCCGGCAACTTGAGTTACTTTCTTAGATGCACTGCAAAAAAGACGGCAAATGCTCGGCAAAAATATAATAATAAATAATTATTAAATAAAGACTAATACTTAATCAAGAAAAATCAATTTAAATATATAAACACTCAACAATAAATGCATGCGCATTTTAGAATGAAAATAATGCAAATAACAAAAAATCTAATACATATAAATGTAAAAGCGAATAAATAATTGATAAAAATGCAAAGTATAAAAATAGTAAAATAAAACCGAAAATTATACAAAGAATTTAAATTTTAATCATATAAGAAAAATCGAAATCCAAATCGCCAAATATTATTTGGCAATTCATAATAATATGTGAATTTAATAGCTAAAAACCATAAAATAAATACGGAAATTCCAACAAATTTAAATACATAAAAGCAAATGCATTTCAGTATAATAACCCGAAAATAATGTAAATGAATGGATAATTAAACACACTTACTTAATATGTATTACTTGCATTTGAGCGCTTTTTGGCCAGCTTTTGGCCTCGTTATGGCCAAGAAGCGGCACAGATAAGCGATAAGAGCCCTTATCCGATGTGCCGCAATCAAAAAGCCATCCAATGAAAGTCAAAAGCAATCACAGCCAACGATGAACAAAAATAAAGCAGAGAAATAAAAAGCCAAGATGCAGAAGCAGCTGACGATGCCATAAATGATTTCGACTGCAATTCTGTCTCTGTCTCTGTCTCCGTCCCTTTCTCTGTCTCTGTCTCTGACTATGGCCATGGTGTTCTGGCCTGCTCGCCAGCTTTTGTAATTTGTGTCGTTCATTTTACACAAGCCAAAAAGACTCTCCCTTCGCCTCTCTGGCACTCAACTAGTTGCAGTTGGCTCGCCTTGCACTTGACAATGCAATTTTATGGCTCTGCCCCCCCTGCTGACATTCATTGCATAAGTTTTGCTTCGCTTTTCCTTTTTTTTTCCTGTTTTCCTTTTTTGGCAACAAGTTTTGTGTGTAGAGTGCATCAATTAGACTTAAGAAGCGAAACGTTTTTCACTGTCAGCCTGGACAGGACAACAGCTGCAGCAGTCAGCTAATTTTGCAACAGTTCACCTGAGGTAAAACTCCACAAAAAAAAAAACAGAGTGGGAAAGAGCTCGAAACAGAGTCAGAGACAGAGAGAGAGAGAGAGAGCAAAAAGTAATTGCAGATAAGAAACAGGTTGCAGCGCAGTCTGTAATTAACATGTTGATTGTGGCTTCCTAGCAAGCTATCAAATTTCGTGTGTGCGCAACGCATCGTATACGTGATATTTCATAAACTTCATTTCCTAAGCCCATTTAAGAAAAGGTCATGAAAGTTTGCAGGACAAAGTTGATATTTCAGATATTTATTAAATTATTTGCATTTGTCATAACATTAAAATTAATCTTCTTCTACAATTTGTCTTTAATTTTCGCAATATTACGCATACGCAGTGTTGCACATAAACACTGCTCATTGGTTTATTTTTTTATGTTTTATTACCAATTTTGATTTATTTATTTGGATTAGCCATAATATACAAATAAATCTTTTGGCATTGTAAAGTTCTTTGTTGTTTTGTATTTATTTTTTTTAATTATTTATTCATTTATTTGCATTTGTCATATCATTAAAATTAATCTTCTTTACAATTTGTCTTTAATTTTCGAGATATTGCGTATACGTTGTGTTGCACATAAACACTGCTCATTGGTTTATTTTTTTATGTTTTATTACCAATTTTGATTTATTTATTTGGATTAGCCATAATATACAAATAAATCTTTTGGCATTGTAAAGTTCTTTGTTGTTTTGTATTTATTTTTTTTAATTATTTATTAATTTATTTGCATTTGTCATATCATTAAAATTAATCTTCTTTACAATTTGTCTTTAATTTTCGAGATATTGCGTATACGTTGTGTTGCACATAAACACTGCTCATTGGTTTATTTTTTTATGTTTTATTACCAATTTTGATTTATTTATTTGGATTAGCCATAATATACAAATAAATCTTTTGGCATTGTAAAGTTCTTTATATTTTTGTGTTGCACAAAAACACTGTTTATTGGTTAATTTTGTTGTTTTGTATTTATTATTTAAAATATTTATTAATTTCTTTGCATTCGTCATAACAACAAAAAAAAGTTCTACTTATAATTTTTCTTTTGATTTCGAAATATTACGCATACGTAGTGTTGTGTATAAATAATGTTTATTGGTTTAGTTTTGTATATTTAATTTTTTTGATTTTTAATACTTTATTTGGATTTGCCGTAAAAATTACTTCTTTGGCATTGTAAACTTCCTAACTTGTCTTTAATTTTCGAAATATTACGCATACGCATACCTTTTATTCATTAATTTTTTCCTTTTTAGTTTAATTCGCCTATATTTATTCGCGTATTTTCATTATATTTTATTGTTCACTACATAACATTAATTATGGAAATGAAGAAACTTCGTTATTTTTTTTGTCTTTTATTTGGCTCTGTAATAATATTAGAAATAAATCTTTAGAGCCTTTCAACATTATTGATTGTTAAATACACTAATTAATTGCAAATTAAAATAATTATGCAAATGAATCGAACCTTTTTGCAATTTCATTAAACTGCAAAAATTAAGAATTACAAATGAGAGCAAAGAAATTCTGTGGTTATCCAAAGCGGTTTACTGTGAAATTCTTAGTTGAATTTGATTTGTGGTGAATTTGCATGTGGGAATCAAGCCATATGTGTGTGTGTGTGTGGGGGGGGAGGGGAAGAGAGAGGTGGAGGAGACGGGGAAACCGGAGACAGAAAATGCTGTGAACAAAAGGCCACAAATTGAAATTTGGATAATGCATTTGCGTTAAATGCCACAGAATGCAAATCAATTCAGTCAACTGCTGACTACATCTCCTCCTCCATCCTCCCCTCTGCTCACCACCCGCCTCCCCTTCTTCCTCTTCCTCTTCCTCTTCCACTTCCTTAGCCTCTCCTCTGCTCTAAAGCCACAATGTGAGACACCGCAGTACAGATTGTGGTTGTCCAGCCATGGGTGCCTGCCAGATGGGACCAACTGTAGACGACGACGACGACGTTGAGTTTTGAAGGGTGGCAGTCGGAGAAGCAGAAGGACGAGAAGGCAGCTCCAACACGCTCATTAATTTGCATAACGGTACAAGCTAATGGGTATGGTAATGCGGCAAGAGAGAGAGAGGCAAGCTGGCCAGGAGATGAGATGACGAGAGGCGAGCAACCAACAGCAGCAGCAGCCGTCGACAGTTTGTCGAGCGACTCAATTACAAGCGGAAATGAGTTTCTAATACAAGCAAATTGATGCCACACAGACCAATACACACACACACACACACACACACACACACTCGCTCGCACACACATACAGAGAAACAAAGCAAGGCGGCGCCAGGAAAAGCGCAAAAATTTGCTTGTTGAGTTGATGAATGGCTGTTGATGGGTTTTGCTCTAGGGTTAGGCACACTGACTGAAGCGATGCCGGCCAGCGGGGGCGGCGTAGGCGTGACAGCCTGTTTTCAGTGTCATAGCAATCAAGTAGCTATATTAATAATAATCACATGTGCGTGTATGCGTGTGTGTGTGTGTGTGTGTCTCACATTTAACGCTCGACACCGGAAATCATAATTAAATGAATCAGGCAAGCGGAAACACATTATGAGTATGTGGCAACGCCCACACGCCAATAAAACATTATTGCTGACAGTGAGTGTACTCACAGCACACTCACAGCACTCACTTCCATTGGCATGTGACTGAGCGACTTTGACTCAAATTGTCATCAGCATTTGAGCCGCCCACGCACACAAGCGATTGCAAGCGATTTACCAAAAAAGCAATGCATATGAATATAAATATAATTATATATATATGAGTATTCAGTATTCAGCTAAATGAGTGCGCCTCAATTGTTAGTTAATTATCTTGTTTAATTATATCCATTTGTTGCCCGTTGAGAATAGTTTTTTCTTGTTTTTTGGTAGAAAATTTCATTTATTTGCTTGAAAATGTATTTGCCAAAAATAGTTGCAATGATTTATGATGTGTGCGTATTTGAAAAATATGTGCATTATAGTATTTGCAATTGGGGAAATTTAATACACTTCATTTTTTGGAAAATTATTTGCAAATATGTGCATTAATTGTAATTGGGGAAATTGAATATTCTTTATTTTTTGGCACTTTTTTAACCATTTTTTTTTATGTTTTTGGCAAGAATGAAATAACTTTGAGCAAAATTAATGTTTATTGTCAAAATTTAGTTTGAAAAATAGTTGCTACAAACGATAATATCAGTTTGCGACAATGTTTTCTGTGTGAGCCATAATTTGTGTGAATTAATACAAAGATATTTGCAAACTTAACAAGCCAAAATAAAATAGTGCGAGTAGCATGAATTTTAATTGCAATTTATAAGCGCTTTTGAAATAAATTTTATAAGTACATTAATGTTGATAATGCCGAACTTGTTGCCCAATATCAATTTAGTTTTATATTGAGCAATATGTATATGATAATTGATGACTAATTGAATAATATTAGATTGCGACAATGTTTTCTAGGTGATTTGTGTGAATTAGTTCAAAGATATTTGCAAAATAAAGAAACATTTTGTAAAGTGTATAATTTATAATTTATAAGCGCTTTCAAATAAATGTACATTATTGCTGATAATGCCGGTTATTAGCTGCAGTATAAGTTACTAATAATAGTAACAGTAAGCTGTAGAAAAATTCTGTAATAATTATATAATTTCTACCTCAATAAATTTAAAAAAAAAGAAAAAGATAATGGTGAACATGTTGCCCAATATCAATATAGTTTATATTGAGCAATCTGTATATGGTAATTGATGACCGGACTGATGAAATCAGATTGCGACAATGCAAAGATATTTGCAAACAAGCCACAATAAAATAGTGCGTGTAAAATCCATTTTAATGTCGAATATGCAAATTATAAGCGCTTTTAAATATTAATAATATTAATATAGTTTTATATAATGACTAATTGAATTGAATTTTTGCCTTGGATTTTTACAGAGCCTTCGCCACTGTATGATAACAATCACTATCATGAGGAATGCCTGCGCTGCAATTCCTGTGGTCTCAATTTGACTGGCCCCAACCAGAAACGCGCCAGAAGGTTCAAGGTATGCACACACACACACATCCACACACACACACACTCGTACACACACACACACACACGAACACGAACACGCACATTTAAACAGACAAAAAGAGATGAAGCCGTGGCAACTCGAAGCTCATTTTGGATGCATTTGCTCATTTTGTGCAGGTCATAAAATGAACTCATTACGCATGAAATGTGAAATGTGATTTCCGAGCACACACACGCACACTCACACACACACACGCACACACACACACACGCATGCATATACAATGTGAATAAAGTCAATTTAGCTGGATGTACAAAAAAAGAACGAATTTCTGTTGCATACTTTTGTGCGCTGGCCAGAAATGAGACGAGTTGAGTTGAGTTGAGTTGAGTTCTGTTCTGTTCATACCAAAATGATGCAAACTAACTAAATAAATCATAACGCATTTTCCATTTCTTGTTGTTCGTGTCGTCCCTGCAGAATCAAATACTGTGCGATCTGCACTTCGCCGACGTGGCCCTAATGGAGTGCTCCGATTTTATGCAACAGCTGCGCAGCTTCAAGCCACAATCGCTGGGCTGTGCGGTTGCCAGGCGCAAAAGCTCAACGACGTTAATATTTCCACTGCCGCCGCAAGCTTGTTCAGGTATGTGAAGCTTCACTTGCGTCTTTTGTTACCTGCCCCAACTCCCCTAACAACCGAGCAGCATTTTCTTTTTATTCTCTCTCTCGCAACTCGCAACGTTGTAAAAGCCAAATTGAGCCCAACAGCGAAGCAACATCAACAGCACAGGCCAAACACTCTTTTCTATTTTTTCTTTCCTTTTGTTTTACACACACACATACTATGTATATATTGTGCATGTGTGTGTGTGTGTGTGTGTTGGTATCCTTGGGGCATATGTGCTGCCTGCTGTTGTTTGTAACTGCATCAATTTGGCTTGCTAATTGAGAAAACGAAGTTTTCGCTCTCTTTATGCTCTTCGATAATTCGACCGAATGTTAAAGTCTTAACAGGCGACTTTACATTGCCGATTACTGCCAAAGGGGGAGGCGAAGGCAACAGCTGTTGCTTTAAAATTGCATTATTGATGTGATTGCGTTGAGCTCAATCACTATTATCTAGTTTACTGACGCTTCCTTCACTGAATGCTGCCAGCTGCAGTTTCTATACCCTATCTCGCAGCGCATCAGGGTATAATCACCAGGACTATAATTTATCACTAGCTGTCTGTTCGTCTATTTACATATATATACATATATAATACAGCAACTAAAAGAGCGAAAACTATCAAACTTGCTGACAATATTTATTTAACGTTTGAGTTGAATATTATATATTTTTTTATTTATGAAAGCTAATGCTACAAAGATTTTTAGCTTGCATAAAACTTTTCTACTGAACATTTTGATTTATTTATCATTTCCAAGCAATTTGTTATTCCAAGGTAAAGTAGCAAATACAAATGCATATCTGAAAGGTATTTATTTATATTATGTGCCGAAAAGTAGTTCCCTAAAAACAATTATTTGGCTATAATTTTAGTGGAATATATTTCACACAAAAAATGTTGTATTTCTAAAATCCACTATAGCTTTAAAAGATTTTGTGGTTGGCATTTAATATTGAAAAAAATGTATAAATATTTGTTATCTAATGAAATTATTCGACTTGGCAATGTTTGGCACCTGTGATCAATTTTGTTATGCCTTTCTATATATGAAACTAGATGAACTGACCAAAAACCAGTTAATAATAAAAATAATATACACATATTTATATTGAAATTAAATGCAGACTTGTTAAGCAATTGAAGTCGATAGCTTGCAGACCAAAGTCTCAACTTAGTCTCAAAGAAAGTACAATTAAATAAATTCTAAATTGTAAATATTACAGTCTAAAAATCGCACTTAATGATGACTTTTATAGAGTATTCAGCAGTCGAGGCTGCAGATGTTATTTGTCGCTTACGCTTTCTATGAGTTTTGTGTGCATGTGTGAAGCTGGCGGCGCCATCATTATAATTCAAATGAGATTTGCGCGCCTAGCAATCTGCAAATACACACGCACACACACACACACAGACATACAAATATGTAGTAGGTCAGAAAATGGAACAGATAGCGCTAAGAGAGAGAGGGAGAGAGAGAGAGAGAGAGAGAAGCAAGCGTGCAAGTCTACAAGTTAGAGAATGTTTGGCATTTTGCACAATAAAGTTGTTCAAACATATTTGACGTTCGTATCGCGCACACACACACACACGCACACACACACGCACACACACACTCACACACACACACACACACATGCATGGCAAAGCGAGATAGAGCCGCCATTTTTTCGCTGACATAAACTTTCAATTCAGTTTTCATTTCATTTCAGTTTATTTCATTTCATTTCATACATTTTTTTTTTGCTCATTTTTGTTTGTTGTTTGCTGCCATTTCGCTCGACTGTCTGCGCTGTCTTTTGCATTTAATTAAAACCGGAAAATGTCTAAAAAACAGACAGAAAAAAAAATGCAAATTGCAACGACATATCGCATACCCTGCCCCACTGAAGGATTACAAGTCTATCAATCAAGCTTTCTATCCGAAATTTAAATAGCCCGCTTTTCGCTTCAAAAACAGGGTATGCAAAGAAAATATTTTGTTGTTGTTTGTTTGATGCTCGTCTTTATTTGCGCAATTTACAAACGAAAAGAGTAACTTTTACATGGTTATGTCGTATCTGTAACTGCTTTTTAATAGCATATGCTGTGTGTGTGCTTGTGTGTGTGTGTGTGTGTGTATTGACTGACAACTGAGGCAAAGTTCATTAACTGGATTTTTATTACGAAACTTTTTGCTCGGCGCTCAATTCGTTTGCCATTCATTTTAATTATAATTTTGCATATGAGACGAGCGCGTCTCATCTGTGGGACAGCATCAAATTTAATTGAAGTCTGCTCTGGGCTGATATTAAAATCCTCACAATAATAATCCAATTAATTGCAACTGTTGCAACAGCATTTTGCGCATCAATTCAATTCAATTGCAACAATTTGGTATTTCGTGTTTCTTGTTTCGCAGAATTCGCACAAAACGTTGCAATCAAATCAAAACTCGACGAATTGTTGTAACTCTTTAGAGCCATCCAAGCTGATTAAAGATGTTAAACGAGTCAAGTCGAATCAGGCAGAGAGCGAAGCTGAAAACAACTGAAAATGTATTTCGAATTGCGCCCAGTTTCATGTCAATGACACTTGAAGCTGCAACGTCATTTTAAATAGTTTGAAAACAAATTCAAATTTCACACTGAACTAGTGAATAGCACTCAAAACTTGTTGCAAATGGTATGCTGAATAAATTGGCAGCCAAAAACAGTTGAACGTGCTCGACTGCGAAATACCCGTGAGAAGATAAAACACTTTTCTAACAAATTTGATTTTATTAAAAATAAATGTAGAGCAATTAAAAATTTTTGTTGAGTTTGCTCGACTTTGCAATACAAAAGTTATCACAAATTTTAACTTATTTAATTTAGTTCTGTGGTAATTTAAATTTTCGATTTTCGGCAGCAAAAATAGTTGAGTGTGCTCGACAGCGCAATACCCGTGTGGAAAACTTCGTTGGATGACATACATATGTATGTATGTATGTATACAAAATATTTTGGTTTTCACTAATTTGATTTTATTTAAAATAGTTGAAGGGTACTTTGATTTATTGAATTTTAGCAGCAAAAACTGTTGAGTGTGCTCGACTGCACAACACCCATGTGAAGTTTGTGGATTAACAATTTTTGTTCAACTAATTTTATTTTATTTTTTAATAGTTCTGAGGTAATTTTAATTTAAGATACCATGCTAAATGTGTTGCTCACTTTTGCTACAGTCGACAATGCCCGTTTGCTTCAGCTGCCTGCCGGGTATAAAAACTGTTGCATGCTCAAGTGCATTATGCTTGATGTATGCGCTCTCGCTCTCTCTCTCTCTCTCTCTCTGTCGTTTGCTGTCTCTTTTTTCTGCATTGTCATCTGCAGCTGTCGACGTCAACTCTCTAATTCATTGCATACTTATTTGCGCTCAACTCTGGGGCAATGTCAACTGAGGTGGAGGGCGGCAGGCGGCAGGCGGGGGGCGGAGGAGGCGTGCATTAAGTGCGCTTGTGTAAAGTGATTTGATGCGTGTCACATTCAAGTGCAAGTGCTGCTTAGAAACTTGCCTCGCATATTTGTATGCAGCACTTCAGTGTCAAAAGGGAGCAACTCTGGCACGCACAACACATACACATACACACACACACACACACCTACGCACACACAAGCACATGAATTTTGCACGCATTGTCAACAGAAATGATGAGGCACAATTTTGTTGCCTGCCACATGGCTGCCATCTCGTTGCTCTCTGCCCTTTAGTCTATTACGCGGCCGCAACAACGAAGCAACATTGTGTTACACAAAAAAAGCGTGGGGGAAAAGATGGACTTGCAACATATTGCGGCAACTGCAAATTGCACAACTGCAAGGCCAAAAAAAAAACCCTCGGAGCGTCGCATTCAAAAGTTGTTGCCAACTTCTCTTTTTCGCATTTATTCTAAAGTTTTTTTCACTTGCATTTTGATGGATTTCGCCAAATGTAGATCCAACTTAGACAATTGCTGTTGATTGATATGTTGATCTTGAGACCGACAGCTCGACTTTATAAACATTACTAGCAAATGATCCGAATAATAGGATTTCAAATACTATATATTTATTGAAATTATGAATATTATTATATCAAATGAAGCAGTGACAAGATTTGAAGATTCTTCATTATGTGCTGGACATTTTTGAAGATATATACATGTATTTATTATTATTATATTATTCAAATTATTAGAAAACGAAAATTGTTTCCATGTTGAATGGTGGCAATTAATAATGTTATTAGGTTGAATTCTGAGTTCTAAATAAGAATTAAAATGGCTCGTGAAATATTTGCTGAAGATGCGTTTGATAATTGTCAACATGTGTTGATAAAATTTAACAAAATGCTGCTTAAATTGTTTTCGAAAGATAATTATTGAAGAATAAATAATTTAATGCGCTGTATTTTTAAGCAAGGCTTAAAAAATGCGTTTTTCTATCTGAACTTGTATTAAAATTGTCCTTCGTTCCAAAAGACTTCTTCAATTGTAATTGGCTTTAAAATTAGCAAATAATTTTATCACCACAAGCATTTAAAAATCGATCACAATAATTACAGTTGCTTTTCAATATTTATTTATTTTTTATTTTATTTATTTATTTAATTGATTGTGTTGAAGAATTAAATTATTCTATTCTATGAAGAAGGCCTTCATTACTTTCTTATACTATTTTTATGGCCCATTTTGATCAACAATATTCGAAACTATTTCAATTAATTTCGATTTATGCATAGCTTTTATTTTGTGGCACACCGATTTAAATGCCTAGGCCAACAAACGATCTACTTGCTGCACCTTTTGCGACTTTCTATTGAGCCAATATTTGCTGGCAGCTGTTGCTATTGGCCATGCTAAGAGAACAGCTAAATTTGGCATTGACTTTTGGCTTAAAGCGCAATGTGTATGCGTGTGTGTGTGCGAAGCAAACAAGCTAAGCAAACGTGGCGGGACAATGGCACAGCGCTCAGCTCATAAAATAGATGAAATTATACAGTAAATAAATCATTTAGAATGCTGATCCATGTTACGCATACGCCACGTAGTCGCAGTCGTTTGCCCGGCCAAAAAGAAACACGTTTATGGCCACCAAAAAGGGGAGAGAGAGAGAGAGAGAGAGTAGAGTTATAAACACGTATTACTTATATGCCCCCAAATAGATACGACGCGACTCAGAGAAGCAAAGCAAAGACACACACACATATCTATATATATATATGTATATGTGCTTAGTGTGTGTTTGTACGTGACAATTAAATTTATGAAACTCGAAACTCTATGGCCGAAAAACGCCACGAAAGGCCAAAACAACAAGACTTTCGTCCGAGTTCAGTGAGAAAGGCAGTCGAGAGTTCAGAAGTCGCAGGAAAATGGGCGCGTGACTGCTGCCAAGATACGCCTAACTTGGCCCATTAGCAGACACACGAGCCGCACAGAGCCGCAGAGAATGAGGTAAGGATCAAGTAGCCGCGACGACAGCAGGAGTCAACATGGCGAGGACATGGGAAATAAACCAGCCAAACAGCTGTCAAATGGAGTTGGAATCCAGAGCAGCGAGGGAGGTCCTTCATTGCCTTACAATTCCTGGAATTGAATTTAGCAATTAAATCAATGAAAACAGCTTAAGCGTCGTTCTCCATTTCGCTGCAAATCAGCTCAACGAGCAGTTGCCCTAGAAAGCCGAAAGACACTTTAAAAACTATACAATATTCGGAAGGAAATTGTATTATTTAAATAGTTCTATTGTCGAACACGGAAATATGTAGAAATATGACAATTCCATTTAAGCCTGACGGCAAAAGTTCCATACAATAATATTTAATCGTACGAAATAGTTCAATTTCTACAATATTTATTTAACAAATAGATATAAAGAAAACTGTATTATTTAAATAGGCATTTTCTTGAAACAATCAAATTGCCTTTTTATCACAGAAATAAGTATAAATATGACAGTTCAATTTAACCTGACAGCTTAAGTAAGTTTCATAAATATTCCAAGCAAACTATATTATTAAAATAGTTCAATTTTATTAAATTAATAAATAGAAGTCTAGAATCTTCATTATTTAAACAGTTCTTATTAAACCGAATTTTTCGGGCATTAAATACAATTCAAAATTTACGACAAATATGACTAGCAAACATTTTATAAAATAATAATTTATCTGAAGTAACTTTATAATATCAATCATTTTATTTCACGATTTTTCATAGAAATTGTTGTTCAAAATACATTTTTCGAAATACTAAATTAAACAAAGAGGTTTTACGAGCATAAAATTGCCATTGTCATAAACATAAGTGTAATCATTTTTGTTGTTGCAAATTAGACTAGCATATACCCTACAACAAAACAGCGCTGCTCTCATTGTCTTTCATGTTATTGATCGCTTTATCCTGGCACCTGGCAAAAGCATTTACATTCTAATATGCATTATTAGCTAAATAATTGCTTGCCAGCATTTTGCCACAACAACTACCTTCTGGCAGTTGCCAAAAACTGCCACCTCCTCCTCGTCCTCCTCCCCTCAGTCTAGTATTTGACCGAGCCGGTTGGCGGAGCTGTCACTTTGCCATTTAGCAATTGTTTTCATGCCACGCCCCGCTGTCATTTTGGCCATAATAAATTCAAAAGCAGCAAACTCGGCTTGCCAAAAAATGACACAACTACAGCGCTTTTCACTACGAATATTTAATGCTCTCACGTTTTAATTGAATTGGAGAGAATTACATTCTTCACTCCAACCTGTTGATATTTGTTGCCTGATTTTGCTGTACACTTTATTTGCTGCACATCTCATCAATCATTTCGCTAATTGAGATATAGTAATAAATACTATACGTTGCAGAAATCGACAGAATAATTTTTTTTGGCATTTTTAGTGGATTCTCATTTTATAACATAACTTTATTTATTTTACTGTCACTACTCTTATAGCTATATTATTTAAATATTTAGTTTTGCATAGTTTGGTCTATTCGCATTTCATTTACTTTCAATACTTTCATTTTATTCGCTTTACTCTTATGTGTGATTTTATTCAATTTGTATTATAAAAATTATTTATTTTAGCTTCGCCATATTTGATAAACATCATTTAAGCACAACTTGCTTTATTTTATTATTATTACTCTTATAGATATAATATTTAAATATATATTATTCTATTAAGTGTAATTTATATGAAATTTGTATTTTAAGAATTATTTATTTGTGTCTGGTTGCATTTTAACTTCGTCATCTTAATTTAGTTTATTCTCATTACATTTGTAGTTAAATTATTTAAATATTTATTTTAGAATTACGTGGGCTGTTGCATACTCATTATGATTTTAAATATTTTTATTTTATTCACATTTTGTATTTTTATTAAATTTGTATTTTAAGAATTATTTGAAACCTTTTATTCTATGCATACAATTTATTCAAGACAATTTGTATTTTTGTCTATTCTCATTTTAGTCTTGTCATATTCGATAAACATTCAGTAATGTATAATATAACATTATGTAATATTAATATATATTTCATACTCATTACCCTTTTAGATACAATTTTTTATTGTGTTTTTTTTTATATTATTTGTTTTTAAAGGAATCAAGCACTCTGATATATATGTACATGTTAATGGGTCAAATACTAATACAGTTGATTACAACATTTCTGAGCTAATCATAGAGACTTTAGAGTGCTTTACAAAGCTGCCCAAGAAGTGTTATGAACCTGTTGTGGATTAGGCAACTAAAGAACAGAGGAGTAGAGAAAAAAAAATGAAAAATAAATTATTTTGGCCCTCGCTTCTTCGTCCATTTGTCAGCTGTGTGTTCTATTTGTTTGTGACGCTTCTTTAGCTCTGTCTCCACCTCCACCTCCTCATCCTCTTGCTTTTGCTACTTCTTGGGATATTTCTCCAGCGCTTGCTATTTGGGCCGTATTTGTCGTCTCTCTAGTCGGGGGGCTATTTTAATATTTTAATACATTATGGCACGCATTTTGTCTCATTATTTGCGACACGCAGCAACATTTGTGTGTTTGTGAAAAATGATTTTAATATTGCGCGCAACGTTGCGCAGATTTTCTTTTCATAAATCGACTTCGAGTCGTTCTCCTCACTTTTTGTTCGTATTTATTTATGGGCCTCGCCCAGCACTGCAGGCAATTAATTAATTGCCTTTGCTTTTGTCTGTCGCATTTGACCAACATTTCGTTTTTTTCTGGTTGCTGTTGCTGTTGACCAGCCTAAAATAAGCGTCTTACCAAAACCGAAAAGAAAATTCCAATTACATTGCATATTGATTGCATTTTGCAAAACTTGATGCTGGTTGCCTCTGGCTCAGCATTTATCCATTTTGGCCATAGAATTCAATCTCTTTGCCAGTTCAATTTTAATTAGTTTGTGGCAACAATGCCACAAAATCTGAGTGCAGAGGAGAACTTAAGCTCTTTTAGGACAGAATGCAGAATGCAGGTCAAAAAAGAAAATCAAGAGGAAAACTGAGAGAAATGTTGGCCACAAAACAGCACATAAGCAAATGCTGAATGCCTGGCAAACTTATCAAATACCCTGTAAATAAATGCCATTGATATTTGAAAAGAATTCGCAGCATTTAAATTGTCAACTTAATTAAGCTGCTGCGCTTTATTAAATGTTGCAATTTTAAATGAGATAAATATTTGCATTGTGAATTTCTGAGTTTTTCGTTGTCTTACTGCGAATGCAGCTTGTGGCATGCAACTGTTTTTTATTGGAGTGGCATTTAACATGCAACTCAAAAAAGCCATTTGCCCCATGTGCGAATTCTGAGTAAATTCGTTAACGAAATTCGCAAATCAAAGTCAAATCAAACTCAAGTTACAACGAATTTGCAAATATTATATTAAATTTACTAAATTTCTATTCAACTGGAAATACAATTGGGTTTTTGCTCTGTTTGCAATTGCACAATTGTAGAAAAGCATTTAACGCAAGTCAAATAAATAGTTAAGTTGCTTTGGCATCATAAATAGTTGCTCAACTTTTAAATGGTTTAGCAATCATTTGAGCCTCAACAGCATGAATAAATGAATACAACTTCCAAGTCACCAAGTCACTTGATGCTCTTGTGTACTTATTTATTTATTTGTGAGCGCAAAAGTTATCTTTACTCGCAACTTATTTGCTCACCAGCTGTTTTAACTGAATCTTCGTTGATAACAGCGCAAAAAAAACTGGAAACGTAACATGAAACTTTTTTGTTCTTGCTGTACGTGCATTTGCTAAATTGTGGAATAGCTATTTGTTTACTTCAATTCAAATGTTTAGTGTAATAACTGTAATTAATTTACTTTTTTGTGCTCTATTTTCCCTTTTATCTAATATAATAATATCAAAATAAGTAAATACAATAAATTATTCTAGGCAGCAGCCAATTAATGAATTATCCAATGACTCATTGAACTTGAAGGAAAGTCAACTTGATTATTTATTTGAAATCGATTTATATATATTTATATAGTACAACTGGGCCTGTAGTTTTTCAGTCGTGAACTGATGCAGTCTTATTCTAAGAACAATCATGCTTTCACGATTCCATCAGTTTATTTTTTAGTTATATTTTGTACTATTCACTTATCATTAAATATGCTTATAATATACGTTAAACGAGTAAATTCAAAACAATCTTGTGTCTTATTTACGATAAATTCAGAAGAAGATATTATTATTAGGTATAATGTGATATTATATCCATTATTGTATGTTATATGAGTTTACATGCGATTGAGAGAGCTGGCAAGTTTAAGAAACAATAACTTAATAAATATTACGAAATAATATTGGCTTAAAGGCTCTAGCTGGCAAAATTGTAGTAAATAATTCTATGAAATGAATAATAATAATACAAGACATTAAAATTATTATATTATTGTAACTCTTTCATGGCATCGTAATTGATATATTCTATCATTCAAAGACTTTATTATAGTTTTTTTTTTCACATTCCAATTTATTTTATTTGCTCACTATATAAAATTATTAGAAGAAAAAAAAAGTTTGCGAATATATTATTAAACTAGGAGAGGAGACTTCCAGACAAACTCCGCTTGAGTTGAATGTGTTGAGATTGCCAAAACAATTCGCTTATCCTTGAATTGTGAGTGTGAGTATGAGTGTGCGAATGGGATTGTGAGTGTGTGAGTAATTATTATGCTGCTGACATGGCAAGACATGAACATTGAAATAGAAATGGAGAAATGGAGAAATGGCCACGAAGACAGAAGAGAGTTGTACCTGGTGAATGGTATGGCCAAGGTGTGGTCACGCCTCAGGCCAAAGCTTGTATTCGATTGTTGTGCACGTACACACACACACACACACACACATGCAATGCACACTTTCATGCAAAAGCAATTAAAATAAAATCAATAAAAGCGTTGGCGAAATCTTTTTGGTTGGCTTCTTTGTTTTATACCTGATACCCAAAGAGTTGAAGGGTATTATAACTTAGTGCCAAAAGGAATAGACATGTCCGTCTGTCTGTTGTCTGTCCGTGTATATGAACGCCCAGATCTCAGAGACTATAAGACCTGGAGATATCAGACTTGATGACAGTACTCGTGTATGCATTAAAATAATTATAGTGTCAACAATTCCTGTGAATTTGGTTGTGATCGAGCATAGAAGTTATTAAAGCAGCAACTTTATAGATTTGTTTGTTTAGTTATGCAACAAATGTCGGTATATTTGTTTGGTATATTTTTTTTGTTCAAATATCATTTAAGTGTTTTGCATTCTCTCGAAATGGGTAGCGAGTATCTGACGTCCCTGACGACTGTAGTCTTGAATTTTGGTATGCATAATAATAATTATAGCCTCAATGATTCCTGTGAATTTGGTTGTAATGGTTTATAGATTTGTTTGTTTAGTTATGCAACAAATTTCGGTATATTTGTTTGGTATTTTTTTTTTGTTCAAATATCATTTAAGTGTTTTGCATTCTCTCGATATGGGTAGCGAGTATCTGACGTCCCTGACGACTGTAGTCTTGAATTTTGGTATGCATAATAATAATGATAGCCTCAATGATTCCTGTGAATTTGGTTGTAAAGGTTTATAGGTTTGTTTGTTTAGTTATGCAACAAATTTCGGTACATTTGTTTGGTATATTTTTTTGTAAATAAAATAAATATCATTTAAGTGTTTTGCATTCTCTCGAAATGGGTAGCGAGTATCTGACGTCCCTGACGACTGTAGCTTTCTCACTTGATTTTCTTTTGTGGCGCTACTAAGCCCAGCCGATTTGTCGATGCTTGGCCAGGACATGCAGCATGAGTTCGTCCTTGAAGCGCCAGATGTTGTCGTCGCGCACCGACGATCTGTCCGTCTTGTCGTCGGGGTCGCGATAATGCTGCATCTGGGCGACATCGATGGGCACATCGAAGGGCCCGCAGGCGCCGCGCCACGACAACGGGAAATGATTGTGCAGCGTGGTGACAAAGTGCGTGGAATGCAGACACTTGACCGCCGACATGCTGTCCAAATGCTCTGCCACCCGATGCACATGCTGCAGCATATAGAAGCTGCCCGGCACCCGCTCGTCCAGCGGCCGATCGCGTGGAAAATAGACGTTGCGAAAGCAATAGCTCGCCCTGGCCAGGCACGACTCCGCGTCCAGAGGATGCGTACTGTTGCGTTCCAGTTGCTGCAACAGCTGCGGCCAGTTGTGCAGCTCGCCCAGCGGCATGATTACCTCATCGACATCGAACACGCCCACATAATCGAACTCGTACATGCTGCGATAGAAGCAATCGATGTAGACCATCACCTCGTTCAGAAACTTGTTCAGCATGCGATGGACGCTCGGCGCGGCCAGCAGACGATGCGGCCGCAGCTGCAGCAGGCCATCGACGCCGGCATAATGTTGCAGCGTGCGACGCGTCTGGGGCAGCAACGAGTCGCCGCCCAAATCGTAGGCAATCACACGCTCGGCGCCCAGCAGACGCAGCAATTCGAGCCATTCGATCCAACGCTGCGACATCTCCGCCTTGGGGAACTGCAGATCCTTGACGCACACGGCGAAGCGTGTGGCACGTTTGCGTCGCGGCGCCTCGTACACCACACGCAACGCGTTCGTGGCCCGTCCGCAACGATCGCCGAACACCAGCGACACCAGCTGCGGCACGCGTCCGCTGCGCGAACTCCGTGGCAACGGGCAGCTCAGCACCGTGGGATACAGCTGCCCCTCGGCCGTGCCCCACGCCTCGTACCACGCGATGTTCTGCTGTTGCATGGCCACCACATCGGGCCGGCCGCTTGCCTCGTACCACACCTGACAGTGGGCCGTCGCGAACGGTCCCGTCATGCTGCCCACCATCGCCAGTATCGCGACGCTGGGCGTCGCATCGATCGCCGGCCGTCGATCGTAGTAGGCGGCAAACAGATAGTAGCTCACGTTGCCGCCCACCGTCTGCTGATAGTACGTTTGAGCGATGTTCAGATCCTCGGCCCGAGGATATGGCGCACAGTTCTCGTTCAGCGACCAGTTGTTCTCGGCATTCGCCGCCAGCAGCTGTTGCAGCAGCAGCGGTTCGTTGGGGGGCGTATACTTGATATTTACACTGTCGGCGTGGACTGGAGCTGTGATATAGAGATAGTACTCTTGTAAAGTGTGCTCGACAGCTGATTACTCGCTAGTCATTGTTGCTAAACAATCAACTGTGACATTTCTAACTAATGATACTGTTTTGTCTTAAACCTTTTAATACCCAAGAGCGTGTGGAGTGTGCTCGACAGCTGATTACTCGCTAGTCAATGTTGAAGAGTGATATTTGACTCGAATGCAACTATTTCATAAATTGACAAAGGTCATTTTAATTATGTAACGTGTGACAATAATTAACTTCAGCATCTAAGGATTTAGGCACTTATTTAATTACTCGTTAGAATACTGTTGTGGATTGATTGATTATATATTGATTACTCGCTAGTCATTGTTGCTAAACAAACAACTGTGACATTTCTAACAATGATACTACTTCTTCAATCCGATTCCGACTCCGCGCTGGAATCTAGTCTTAAAGCTTTTAATATCCAATAGTGTATGGAGTGTGCTCGACTATTGATTACTCGATATTCACTGTTAAGAAGTGCTTAAAAATTAAAAGTGACAGGCACTTATTTAATTATTTGCTTTTGCGTAAATAAGCTAAGGTTAGTAGCGGTTCGTTTGGGCGTATACTTGATATTCGTGGGAAAACTGTTGTGGAGTCTGCTAGACTATAGATTACTCGCTTGTCCTTATTGAAGAGTGCTTCCTAATTAGATGTTTAACACTAATGCAAGTATTTCTGAAACTGCCATACATAATTTTATTTACGTTTAACAAATTTATCTAAAACACAAGAGTATGTGGGGTATACTCGAATAAACGATACTCAGTAATCACTGCTAACAAGTGCTTAAAAATTAAATTTGACAGTCACTTATTTAATTACTCGCATTTGCAAAAAGAAACTAAGGACAACAACGATTCGTTGGGGGCGTATACTTGATATTGTCTGCTATGGACGGATGCGAAAGAGAGTGGAAGGTCGTTAGTGCTGTTGTGGAGTGTGCTCGACTATCGATTACTCGGTAATCATTGAAGAGCGCTTCAAAATGTAATATTTGACACTAAAGCAAATATTTCTGAAACTGCCAAAAATAATTAGAATTACGTTGAACGAATTTCTCTGTTACTCAAGATCCTCACTAATTACTGTAAAAAAGGTATACAAAATAAATTGTGACACCAATGCAACTATTTCTTAAATTGCCAGAAGTATTTTTAATTATGTGCAACAAATTGCTATCAATCTCGGCCCTTTATCTAATAAAGATGATGCAGGCACTTATTAAATTATTGACATACGCGAAAAGACTCTAAAGAGGGGTGGCGTATACTTAATATTGTCCGAATGGGTTGCTAAAAACGAGACTGGAAGCCAGTTTATTATGTGGAGTGTGAAATGCTCCCTTCAAATTATAATATTTTTTAAATTATCAGAAAATAATTTGATAATGTTTTATCGTATTTTATTGGATGAATTGAAGATATGAATATAGAAAACCAATTCTGCTCATAATTTGATTACTTAATAATATAAAAAAATCAATAAATTTCAAATTAAATATATTTCAATGTTCACTTTCGAAAATATCTTACTATTCAAATGATCAGTCTTGGAGTTTAAAGTTACCTGTAGTTCAGAGGTTTGTCTTTATCTTCTGCAATGATTGCAACTTGGGGGCTTACCGTGTGTGACTTTTCGATGGGCGGGATCGGCGCTCACTATGCGCACGGTCAGCTCGCGTGCCAGCGTACTTTCTGCAGGCAGTGTGATCATCAGCAGGAGCTTAAATCCAATTGCCGCGATCAGCAGCCAGGCGAGCAGCTTGATGCAGTGCGACAGCTTATAGACCTTCATGGCGAATGAACAGCGAGAGTTCGACTCTGATTCGCAACTCGAAACTGAACTGGAAAGTCCATCAGCTAATTGGGAACACGCAGTCAACACGTATCCAAAGTTGGAAGATAACACTCTTACAGAGTGTGCACGACTAACAGAAACATGTACTTCGAGTGCATAAAACTTACACAATTTCATCTTATCTTACACTTTGGTTTAATTTGCTTAGCTACAGTTTCACTTTAATCATTACTTCGAATTAAGCTGGAGTCGAATGATGACCCAACTTTATCATACTCTTCTGCGGCTCGGCGTACGCGGTGCAGTGACAAACTTTACATTGTTGTGTTGTGTTGACACTCGCCACTAATTACTTAAGCAACTTTTCAAATGCGCCGCAATCCCATATGCAAGTTTTATTGTGCAACTGCAACTTGTAAACATGCATAAGACTCTGCCTCAAAACTTTATCCGCAGTGTTGGCGAAACATGCGTTTTAATCAGAGCATCATTTAAATTGCAAACAACAATTCCATTGCAATTTAAGTGCAGCATCCGATTGCGGTTTTTACATTAATTGATAAGAAGTAAATGATCACGAACAGACGATATTTTAATGGACATTGGCAATATTTTAATCAACTGAAGAACTTGCGATAGAAACTCCATATAGTTTGATATAATGCTTGTGGAACGCGTGGAAATGGCACAATCGAATTGTGAAAAGTAGAAAAGCATTGATAATTTAAAGAAAAAGAAAACAAAATATCATTGTTCTTTCACTTTTGACAACTTGATTCAACAGCTCGAATTCAAACATTTTCATATCTGAACGAATAAGGAAATGAATACAATTTAATCATTTGCAAGTGGAACATGTGGAAATGGAATAATGCAAGTTCAAGAAAAAAAACCAACATCTAGAAATGATAAATTCAATTGGAATCATAATTAATATTATAATCAAATCATTTTCATGTAAAACGAATGAGGAAATTTAGAAATTGTACAAAGGGAAACACTTGGAATTGGAACACGTGTGCCAGCAATTTATTGCGGATAGACAACCTAAACTTATCATGAGTTTCTGCGTGTAGAGCATCATCAAATGAAACGACTGGCGAATGGAACACGTGCCTTATTAGCATTTTAAAAATATTCCCATCGTCGCCCATCAGCAGCCTCATGACCTTGGATTAAAAGTTTGCTGCATAACTTTATCGTTATGCATTCTGCATAGTGTTTAAACTAAATTGTCCAGCGACAAGGTAATCTCTCTCTCTCTCTTTCTCTCGCCCCGCCCCGCCCCGCCCCCCTCTGCTCCATTGTCATCTTTGTGACAGAAAGTTCTGATGTCCACGCATTTTCAAGGGCTCCTAACAAGCTGCAAACAAGGCCCGAACACATGGCTGACATTATTATGGATGGCAACGTTCCGTTAACGCGCCAAATGGCCACAATGACAAAAGAAATGGACACCCGCCCCCTGCCTCCACCCCCTCCGCCCACCCAACACCAATCAAACGACCCAGCCACACCGCCCACCGCCCACCGCCCTCCTCCATCGTCCACAATCCCCAGCCATCTTCTCAACCAACTACTGCTACTCGCTACACAGCGAGAAATTATATCGAATTCATCTGTGAAATCTACAACACAAATGTCGTATAAAACCAACGACAATTAAACACAAAGTTATATTGACTTGCAAAACTATATTTTCAAGCAATAAATACTATTTTATCAAATTAAAAAGTACATATTTAACAATAATATTTTTTGAATTTAAAATTATGGAGTTTTTAAGCCATTATCTTAAACACCTAAATTGAATCTTTTCCCCCTTTTTTCTACTACTTGTTTCATTGATAATTTCATATATACATAAGCATACATATGTATATATTTTATTTTATTATTTCATTTATTTAATTTTTTTTAAATTAATATATTTTATTAAATTGCAAAATTATTTGAACGGCATATTAATTTGTTTACTCTATTTAGAATTTTCCAAATTGATTAAATATATTAATTGTTAGTAAAAAGTAAAAAAAAAAAAATGTTTTTGATTATGAATTCTTTAAATTTAGCATATTTTTAGTTTAAAAAAATGCAATTTGATAGAGCATATTTATGTTCCATCTAAAAAGAGTTTTAAGAACTTAAAAAATTCAAGATTCTATTTTATTCTGTTATTGATTCTCATCAGTGCTGCTTGAACTACAAGTTCAAATTTTAATTTAAATTTAAAGACTTGATGATCAAAAACATTTTTTTTTTTTACTTTTTTCTAACAATTAATATATTTAATCAATTTGGAAAATATTACAAGAACAATATTTATTATTAAATTATATTTTTTTTGAAAATCAAGTTAAAGTAAAGAATTGGAAATAACTGGCTTTCAACTTTTTTTTAGATAAGAGTTAAATATATTTGATGCAATCGTATAAATGCTGAATCAATATTAGTTTTCAATGTTTTTAAAAATCAAGTTAGGTATATGCTTTTGAGTTTTGAATTTAAAAGGTGAACAAAATGAATACGATATAAAATCTGAATTTTTTTGATAGATAATTTGTATTGAATTTGAATTTGAATTTGATTGTTTTCTCGCGGTGTATCGGCATCTCCGGCAGCGCGCCAAACAACCGCCAGCCAACAGCACTTTTAACACTGACAAGCCGAGTGTGCGATGCTTTCTCTCACTTTCACTTTCACTTTCGCTCGCTTTTTGCGTTTTCTGTGTGTGGTTTGCTGAACTGTGGAGGCGGGGAGACGTGGTTGAAATCGATGGAGGAGGGGCGGGGGAGAGAGACGTTCGACGGGGTCGTCGCCGTCACCTGCATTAAATTATTGATTCGATTTCGCGCGCGGCTCGTTTTCTATTGTGGCAAATATTTGAGGCCTGAATGAATTGTAGCCAGAACAGAGCCGAGCTGAGCAGAGCTCGAGGAGCCATTGTCAAAGTTGGCGCCGCCATCCCCGCCCCCTTCGCCCCCTCGTTAAGCATTTCAGTTAGTCAGTAAGTCAATTTTTCATATGCCTTCGATGGGTCTCGATGTGTCTCGATGTGTCTCGATGTGTGTGTGTGTGTTGAATGCCACGCCCAGCAACGCAACAACAGAAAACATAGAATCAAATTTATGTGCGTTGTGTGTGTAGCACTTTCACTGTTTGCCAGCGTGTCTAAATATCTCAGTATGTGTCTGTGTGTGTGTGTGTGTGTGCTTGCCAGCCCACAAACAAGACATAATCAATCACTTAACCCAAAAAAAAAAAAAAAAGCAGAGGGGAAACTCGCGCCCAGCGTTCGTTTCAATTAAAGTTTCGCTTTCATTCACTTAGTGCAGAGAGGAGTCGACGCATCGACAGTCACAGCCAACTGGCATTGCCTCTGATCTGTGCACAGTGCCAGCGAAAAGTTTATGGAAACCATGCAGTGACAGCTCATTACATTCCACAAAGTAAACTTTACGAAAACTATAAGATTAGACTGCAAAGTCAGCGAAATTAGCGAAATTAATACAAATTTAATATTAAACTCAACTCGGATTATTCAAAAGAAAATATTACTAATATTTGTTTATAGAAACGATTTTCATTTAAAAAAGACTATTTTATTTATTGAATTTAATTAATAAAAGACAAATTTTATTATTTAAAAGAATAATTTTCGAATATTCTCTAAGTGGGAACAAATTTGAAATGAGACTATTTTATTTACGTAACGCAAAATTATTAAATTGAATTTCAGAAACATGCTATATAACAAAAACTGAAAATACATAAAAAAAATATATATGCATATCGAATACTCGCTTATAGAAAAAGAAACTTACAATATATTAAAAATGTATCCATATCAAATTTTGGCTTATAAAAAAAAATGTACAAAATTTGTGATATATACAAAATATATGCATATCGAATATTCGCTTATAGAAAAAGAAATTTGCAATAACGCCAAAATCCTTTCATAAGCATTAAAAAACAACTTTTATTAATTACTTTTTGAATTTTTGCCAAAAGAAAATTAAATTCACCAATGACCATTGTTTATTTGTTTTACAATAATGTGTTAACTGCTGCTTGCCAAGCTTTGCAATGTTAAATTGTAAATTTGAGCTCAACATTTTTCGCCCTTCTGACGTAGCTTTCAATGCCGGCAACGCTTAAGAATGGCAGGCCAAAAAAAAGACAGTGTGGCAACGCTGCATTGTTAAGAGCGCAGCCAACTTAACTCAGTGATTCAATTTAAAGAGTCTCTTAAAATGAAATTCATGAATTCTAGAGACGCAAATTGTAGTTTGCTGCAATTTGCTTGAGAATAGACTTAATGATTGATTAAATCAAGGTGCGCAGTTCCCTTACAGCAGCAGCTTTCATAGAAATAATCGCATTTTTGATTTTCGTATGGGAAAAAGCATATGTGTGTGTGTGTGTGTGTGTGTGTGTGTGTCTGTGTGTGTTTGGGTCGCTGATGGATGTTCAAATGGAGCTGAAGAGAGGGTGCAAAGATGGCGAGCGGGTTGCCTTCCAAGTGACAGCGAAGCAGGCGGACAAAAGGGGCAACAGGGAACGAGGGAACGAGGCTCGGTTACGTTTTGGGCAACTGTGCGACGGAAGCAACCAATTTCCGGCTTGCAGCAAGCGGCGTCCTAGTTCACTTTGCATACATTTAGACGCTCTGGGCACACTCGCACTCGCACTCGCTTAGCAATTTCGCCTATCATGCGATGGCGTCGCTCAACTGCGAACAATGCCAACAAAGGGGGCAGCGAGGGGCAAACGGGGGAAGGGCGTTGCTTGCAGCATTCCCCCATGGGTTTTTAGAGAGCTAGAGAGAAATCATAAATCTGTTGCTCATTGTTGCTGTTGCTGCTCATGTTGCTGCTGCTGTAATTGAAGCAATGACGCACACAAAATTTGTTACAGTACACGAGCAACCGTCACCCGCCCTCCCCCTGGGCACATCAAAGTCAATTTGCTTGAAAGTAATTTGTTTTCATAGAAGCGGCAAGCGGTAAAGTCCTTTAAGAGCTGCGACATTCACTAAACATCGAAGTATCGAAGTCTTGACTGCATTGCCGCCAGCAAAAGTGCGAGAACTTTGCCAGCAAAGGCTGCTCGACTTTGTGACACCCGCTAAGCGTATTTTCAAAAATATCTATCGTTGACAACAATAGAAAACTAAAGATAATACAGAAAAACAGCCAGGCTTAAAATCTGTTTTTTTTCCAAATATTGGTAGTTGAAATATGCGGGAATAAATCCAGAATATTTCAGCAGCTAACTCGAATTATTTTGGAAAGTACAACAATATCATATCGATATGGTAAAAATTGTATAAAATCAACTTTTACTATTTCTCACAATTTAACATTTTGGGTAACCAATAAGTGTTGTTTCTTCTATAAATAAATGAATAAAATTGTATGCTTTATAATTGCAATATATTTTTAACTTTTTGGTCATTGTGCATACTGATCGAATAACCCTTGGAAGCTGCCCAGCAGTCGCCACCTCCTTGCCCCTTTCCCTGCCCCTTTAACCTTCCCGGCGCGGCCCGCGAAACATTCGCTGTGTTGCGTCTTGTCGCCTGCTTCGACTGGAAATCACATTTTGCCGCACATTTAGCATAATTTAGCACTTCATTACGAGTACAAGGCGAGCGCACAAAGCAAAAGCCGCAACAACACCCACAACAGCTGCCTGCCTCAAAGTTTTCGCCTCCCACACTCTCTCTGTCTCTGTCTCTCTCCCTTCACGCTCTGTCGAGAAGCTTTGGCAAGTTGACGCAAGGCTTAGGCGATTTGTGGCACTGAGCAAATTGACAAAATCTCAAGTCGAAAGTTGCAGGTACGCCACGCGTCGCGTATATGTGGCAAAGTGATTATTATGCCCAAAGACTGTCGCCCCATCCCCGAACATTGCCATCTACAAATCATCCCCTCACATCGCTGCCATCTCCACTAATCCCATGCCCAACCTAGATCCAACTTTAACTCTAACTCCAACTCCAACTCCAGCGCCTGCCACCGCAAAGCGGCGACACTTGAGTTTTGTGCAATGCCATGTAAAGTTCTTATCAGGCTGTCAATGCGTTGTTGTCGACAGTCAAGATAATACCGTGTATTTGTTGCTATTTATGCAATTAATCGGGTATGCTTGGCTCCATCTTGTACAATCTATAATTCTAATACTGTTTGAAAACGAACGATATAACTTGGAAGACATATTTTTCAATTCTCTTTTTATATAGATAATTATTCTATATTGATAGCAAAGAATACTCTGTCAATATTATGTTTCGCTCTCTACTTGAGCTACTGCATGTTTACTATCGATAGTTTTAATACTGCGTGCAAACTATCGACATTACTAAGAAATTATAGTCTTCAATCAATGTAGAACTTCTTATAATAATAATAATAATTATTATTGTAAATTTATGGTAAAAACTATTAAGTTGCATCTCTCGCTGCTTCAGTTACTACATTTTGACTATCGATAGTTTTAATACTATTTGTCAACTATCGATGTAACTTAAAATTAAAATTCATCTTTCAATTCTCTATTCGTAAAAACAATTCTTCTTAATGAAACTTATTTACTGTGATTAGAGCTCACTTCTTTTTAGATAACATAATCATTGTGCATCTAAAAATAAAGTGTAGCATACATTTTCGCAACAATATCTACATCTCTATATATATATTATCTATTATAGTTTCTATATAAATTTAAAAAAAAACTAACACAAATGATGCTTGTGTTGTAGGGATTATAAATTCTGATTTATTTTTCACTATTTTCAAAACATGGACAATTGTTGTAGTAAATAAAAATTATCATGCTGTTAACTGGTTGTTGTAATTTAGACTTTAACATCTTTTGCTCCACATTCATGATATAATATTTAAATGGCAGCTCAAATTTTCTACTTTCTTTTGTAAGTTATTAAATGCAGCTGTCTGCTTGGGTTAAATTGCTTTACTTGCAATTTAAACTGTGACATTTCCGATAATTGCATTTCCAATGTTGATCAAGTTGACTTGACCCTAAATATGCTGAATTTAATTCAAAACTCAAAGAGAACAGCTCTGAATTGAATTTATTTTCGTTACTATGCTGACAATGTTGTTAATTACATTTGTTGTTGCATTTGTTGCTTGCAATTATCAAAGCATTTCTGTGGCTAACGAGACTTCATGTAACTTTCAGTTCAGTCCAAGGGTCCGCTTGCAATGTCCATTGTGTCACTCACAACGTGCAACGTGCAACCTCTGTGTGTGTGTGTGTGTGTCATTTGCATTTGGGACTCAAGCTGTGTGTGTATGTGTGTGGCCACAGTGCCAGCCACAAAATTGCTGCTCCGATGACTCTCACTCTGTGTGTGCAGTGTGGCGCTCAGTTTATTGGCCAATTTGCAAGTTGATTAGCTCGAAAAAAGGGGCAACAACGCTTTTTACAAGTTGCAGTTGCAGCAAGTGGCAAATTCGATTGCATCACAGAGAGCGTGCCGCATGGAATGGCAGCGAATGAATGACGCGAACTCTTCAAACACTTGGCGAGCCAATAAACTTTAATTGCTGATTACGCATACGCAGCGTCGCCTCGTTGCATTTGTGGAAAATTGTGTTGTGGCAACTCTGACAGAACTTGCCGCAACAAAGAAAATTATTTCATGTACTATATTTTTGCTGCTGGTTTCGACTGCTGTCGCATAATTCGAAAATTGAAATTGCCGTCACGTACATTGCGCCGGCAGCGACGACGACGCCGGCAGCGACGGCGACGCCGACGTTGCGTCACTTGTCAACATGAATTTCCAATTTTCTGTTAACGCCGTCGCGCCATTTTATGTTGCCATTTTTTGTGTGTGTGTGTTTTTTTCGGGGTATACACATTATACCCTAACCTCGAAATGCCATCGAAGCTTTGCTCAAGTGCTTTGCAGCCCCGAGGCTGACAACAAGCAAATCCAAACCAAAACCAAAACCAAACCAAATCCAAGCCTAAAGCCGACTCCACCCCCTTCCCTCCAGCCTCCACCCTCCGCCCATTGACATAAAATGTTGAACAACCCTATGGGCATAAATATGTTGATAATTGACAGTCGGTTGTGCCGAAGCCATTGCTGCAAATGATTGCTTTATGACGACGTTGGCAGCGATGGCAACTCTGGCCCCTGGGTTGACAGCCCTGTTCGAAGCAAATTCATTTGAAATTCAATTGATCAACACACTGCAACAACAACCGAATAGAGTTCTTCAATTAACTATCTTTACTTTTATGCTTTAGTTGGAAAAATCTAGCTTTATTTAAAACGAAAATTTACAGCAAAGATTTTTAACAAAGACTACTTGAGACTTATATGTGAAATGATACTAAGATATTTCCATTGAAGAAATTACAATATGAAATTAAGATTATGAAATCAAAATATAAAATGCAATCAAGTAAGAATAAATAATAACAGACTAAAAGTAAACAACAATTTTGAAATACATTTGAAATTCAATTGAATAGAATAGAATTCTTCAATTAACTATCTTTACTTTTATTCTTTAGTTAGGCATCTCTAACTTTATTCACAAAAATGCACAATAGCAAGGATTACTTGAAACTACTATATAAAATTATATTAAGATCACGATATTTATTTTCTATTTTTAATTTTATTAATTTCAAAGCTGACTACGAACAGTTATCATTGAAGAAATTACAATATGAAATTTTACATAAAGAAATCAAAATAAAAAAATGCAATCAAGTAAGAATAAATAATTACGTATTTTATTTTATGGAACTAAATTAAAAGTAGACAACTATTTTATAATACATTTATACTGCAATATCGACAGAATAGAAATCTTAAGCTTTTATTCTTTAGTTAGAAAACGTTAGCTTTATTTTTGTGCCATTTAAAACAAAACTTCACAACACACCTTTTTAAAAAAGACTACTTGAGATTACTAAATAAAATAGTGTTAAGAGAGCAAACCTTTCAGGCAAATTAAATTTATTTTCTATTTTTAGTTTTATTCACTTTAAAGTTAACTATGAAAAGTCGTCTATGAAGAAATTACAAGAAAATATAAAATTCAATTAAGCAAGATTGAATAATAATAAAAATTAAATTACTTTAGTTTATAGACTAACTACAATTTAATATTTGCTTCAATTTAGATTTTTGATTATACTTCAAAGTTGTTTATTTGCCAATCGTTATTCTAAAAAAAAAAACGCTTTTTCCGTATCGACTTTAAAAGAAATTAAATAAATTGGAATACTTCGATTGCAACTTGCATTTGTATTGAATGCTGTAATTTCTCTTGCAAGTTTTTGTTTTTCAATAGGTGCTTGAGCAGTATTTGTTGCTCTCTTCATTAAGCACAACTTTGCGAATAAAGCGAATAGTTCTATGTTGTGAATGTATTCGATAAAGTTTCGAGAGTATTTCGAGTGCTGGCACAAATACTTGAAAGTGCAACAAGAAGCTGCAATCACGTTTGGGTTTAGCCAGCACAAAAAAGTAATTATTAAATAAATTCAATGAACGCAATTGCGATTTTACTATTGTTTTATGCATTTGCATTCAATTATGCATTTTTATAGGCAATGTAATTTTCCAATATGTGGCGTAATTTAATTTACTATATTTGACTTTATATAATTTAATTATTATGAAATTATCTGTTTGTATATTCGAAATCAGCTAAAGTTATGCAAATAAATAAATACATGTATAATAAACATTGATGTATATAAAAGTTGCCATTAATCCTGTGGCTAATAAGTCGCTTGTATAATTATGCAATTAATTGAAATCGAATTAGTCGCAATCAATGTTGAAGTGAAGCAAATTTACTTTCATTATATTATATATATATATTATGTGTATATATATTTTTTGCAATTACTGGCTGTATATAAAGATATTAGTTAAAGTTTCTAAAACATTTGAATTCCTTTTAATTTTTAGACGCCTTCTATTTGTGCTTTGTAAAAGTACATTTATATTT
The DNA here is from genome assembly GCA_035045625.1 of Drosophila formosana. Taxonomy (NCBI): domain Eukaryota; kingdom Metazoa; phylum Arthropoda; class Insecta; order Diptera; family Drosophilidae; genus Drosophila; species Drosophila formosana. The sequence goes on along the minus strand of JAWNOW010000143.1, from coordinate 801,588 downwards.
TTGTATATTTCTTGGGTTTTTAGTTTTAATAATAATAATTGACTTGAATGCCATATATAATAAACATTTATGCCATAAATACTATGGCTAATAAGTCGCAAGGTTTTGCTCACTAATCAATTATGCAATTAATTGAAATTAATCGCAATCAGCGTTGAAGTGAAGCCAATTTACTTTCATTATATTATATATATAATATACATTTTTTTTTTGCAATTACTGGCTGCATAAAAAGATATTAGTTAAAGTTTCTAAGTCATTTGAATTCCTTGCTCAATTGCCCACGTTTCAACAGCTTTTAATTTTTAGACACTGTTTATTGTTAAAATATGCTTAAATTCCTTCATTTTATAGGCATTTAGTTTTTAATAATAATAATCGACTTGAATGCCATATATAATAAACATTTATGCCATATCGCAAGGTGTTGCTCACTAATCAATTATGCAATTAATTGAAAATAGTCGCATTCAGTGTTGAAGTGAAGCTAATTTACTTTTACAGCTATACGTAGTTAATTTGAATTGTTGTGCGGTATTTTTGTTAAATTTAATTTTTTGGTCACTCACCTCGAAAAGTTTGCAAACAGCCGCCGGGCAGCAGATTGTAAATTTCTCCCTCTCCCTCTCGCTCTCACTCTCTGTGTCTGTCTCTGTCTGTGTCAGCATTATCAGGATTTTGATGAAACGCAAACAGCGTTTCGTTCGCAACGAAATTAGTTGACATTTATGCAAATGCATGGCGACAAACCCTCCGAGCATTAAAACACAGCCAGCCTCTAAACCAACCTCTTTCTACAACTGGACACGACTCTCCGAGGCTCCGAGCTTATCGCCAACAGCTCATCAGCCAACCACCCGCAAATGAAAAAAAAAAAAACAAATAAAAGTAGAGCATCTTAACTCAATTATTTATGGTGGCAAACGCACGCATGTTTACCCCAAAAAAGCTAATGCCACAAAATGCCGCTGCTGATCGCTCAGTCTCTAGAAAGTTTATCTACTTTTTTTGTTGTCTGTTCTTGTTACCTTAAGCTGCGAACCGTTGTCCAGCTTATCGCTAAGCTTGCATCTTGTAACCCCTTGTGAGTGTGTGTGTGTGGCAGCAACAGAGAGAGACGGAAAGATGCGCTGTGCAACTTTTAATTTTATTCAGTTTTCGCAGTTTGTTATTTGATTTTGGGGGAGGGGGGGGCGCCTTTAATCTTTGTGTTTTCTCTTTTTGGCAGGCTGCTTTTTTAAATTAATAATAAAGAAATTTCGTGCTTACGCGTAGATGAGCAGCAGATTTCAGTCCCAAATTTACTTTCAAGTTTATGCCTTGTTGTTATCAGCTTTTTAAGTTTTCCACAACAACACACACACACAGACACAACAAAATAAGTGCAGCAAAAAAAGGAAAAAGTAAAAAAGAAAACATTGACGTCACGCTCGCTGTGAAAAGTAACCATCAAAGCATCGCTTTCAAAACGCTTGGTGTTACTTCTTACAGTGAATGCGACGCCTGGAGGCGCAACGTCATCGATACAAAAACCAGAAGAAGAAGCATGTTGCAAGTGTAAAGTGAAATGTGAAAAAAGTGAAATGAAATGCAAGAATCGAGTCGAGTCGAGTCGAGTGCTGCTAATGCGATCATCCAAATGTGTCTACACTCACACACTCACACTCACACTGCACTCACACTTTAGACAATCATTCGTTTTCACATTCAATCACTCATCGTCACAATCACACGTGAAAGAAACGAATTCACACACACAGAGACAGAGACAGAGACACGAGTAAAACTCGGTCACGTTGCTTTGCTGGAAATTGAAAAACGCTTTTCTTTTCTTTTCTTTTCTTTTCGTTTACGTACAATTCGTTTTTTCATTCGTATTTTTTTGCTGGCTGCCTTTTGTAGGCGACTCTTTGCGCCGTTGTTTTGCCCTAAATCTAAAGGTTATCACAACTTTCTCATCGACTTTTGCCACATTCCCAAATCGCATTTTCATTCCATTGCACTCGCCTAATGCCAAATCGAATCGACAACATTGTGCATCGCTTTTCTTTCTGAATTTCCACCATTTTTTTTTTCATTTCCCTGCGATTATGCAGCGATTTTTGTCGCCGAAAATTATTCCTTTCTGCTACTTGATTTTATCGCATCCATATTTCATTTAAGTATTTATTGGCTGTTCTTTGCAATTTATATTTTTTGAATTGAATTTAATTTGTGACAACTTTTATATTTATTATTGCCAATTTTCACTATGTAAAACTGTGTTTTAAATGTATGCAAATTGCACATTTATGTTAATGCACATTTTAATTGCTCTCGTTTCAAATGCTTTTAGTTTAAACTTGTATTACTTGCATTTTAAATGCACTTGAATTTGTTACTTTATGGAAATAAATTCAACTTATTTGATATTATTGCAATATAAATAAGTTTGATTCATATCCATTTGGACAACTTATATATTTAGCATTTTTTTTGTTTGAATTTTTGGGAAAGGCTGTGTTTTAAATTTATGTAAATGGGAAATGTATTTTAAAAGCTGCATATAACAAAATGAATTAAAGTTAAATTGTTTTTAGAAGCTGTTGAATTGTATTACTTATGCCATCAAATTTACTAGAATTCCCAACTTTATCAAAGTAAATGTATATTTTTATTTTATTAAAATATCGTTTCAATAGCTTTTAGTTTTCAGACCCACTTGAATTCTTAACTTTATCGAAGTGAATTTATATAATTTTACATAATTAAAATATCATTTGATGTCAATCGTTTTATTAGCTTTTAGTTTTCAAAAATGAATTGGCAACTTTATTGAAATGATTTTTGTTTTATTTTATCGAAATATGCTGTCGAAAATCGTTTGAATTCCATGGTTCAATCTCTGCGCTTAATATACATTTATTTAAAATTCTTTTATATTGGCAAATCAAAATTCCATATGTTGCGCATCTATTGGATGCGGAATCGAAATGTGTGATGAGAATGTATTCAAGGTGCGGCCAGGTGTGCATGTGTGTGTGCATGTGTGTGTGCATGTGTGTGTGTGTGAAATACGTTTACTGTTACTCTGATGTTTTTTCGGTGGCGTTTGATTTCCGTACGCAGTTTTATCAATTGAATTGTTGTACTCTCCACAGCACTTGCTTTTGCCGATTGCCGATTGCCGATTGTTGTTTGTTGTTTGCTGATTGTTGTTTTCGCTTGACTTTGGCTTTTGTGTGAAACGTCTGCTGTTAACAACAACAAAACGGCGACAAAAGCAGCCGAAAAGAAAGGGGCGAAATCATAGCAATGCTTTGCCAATGTGGAAAAAAAAGTTAAAAAACCAATTGGTACTTAGAAGGGCCAATATAAATTGTTCCGCCTGGCAATTAGCAATCGAGCATCAAATGCAAATAAAACAAAGTGAGAGGAGGAGTGTTTTTTTGTTGTTGTTGTTGTTGTTGTTGGCGTCCACTTGACCGAATCGTGGGCACTTTTTGGACGCCTAATGTTTATAATGTTTATTTGCTGACCTTATTGTCGGCATTGACATCATTAATGATGCCTCAAGTGTCCTCCATTTAGGCTGAACGAGCATCAAGAGAACAAATAAACCAAATGGCAAGAATACACGCCGAAAATGGAGAGCTGAGGATGGTTGAAGTGGCAGCTTAATGCCAAAATGCAAGTACATGGCACAAACAAGAGCGCGCTAAAAATCACGCCCCCAGCCCACTTCAAACAAACAGAACAGAAAGTTGGAAAGCAGCAGCAAAAATAATACGAGTAGCAACATAAAAACAAAATAAGAAAAGTGACAAAAAAGTGCGAGCGAAAAAAAAAAAAAAGGAAATGCGAAACGATGCGCAACAAATTCAAATAGAAAGATAAAAAAAAAAAACAGAAAAACAGAAAAACAGAAAAACACAACAAACAAAGTCAAATGTGCTGCTTGACTTTGTCGCTGGTCTTTGGGTCGTCTTTTGGTCTTTTGGTCCTTTGGTCCTTTGGCCCTTGTGACAATGACGAGGATTGCGGCACTTCATTCTCATGCAACGAACGCCAAAATTGATGGCCTGCCACCGATACTGAAAACCATATAACATACAGACAACCAAATACAAATCGCAAATAATTAAGTGCGTGTGTGTGTGTGGGTGTGTGTGTGTGGGGAAATCTAAGAAATTAATGGAAATTCGCATTGCGACAATACAATACCAGTGACGGAAAATGATGATTTTTGTATTATTTTCTATTAAAGAAACCACTCACTTCTAGTAATTTAGTGTAGTCAAGAAATTGTTGCGTTTCTTGAAATTATCCATTTTCACAATAATAATAAATTTATAATATTTATTAAAACCCTGAGATTAATTATAGGTTATATTTTAAGACTCAACCAATAATTATTATGGCAGAGTTACAAAATATAACTTAAAAAATAATTATTTTTATTTGAGTTTTATTTGTCGCTTCAAAATAAATCTCAAGTTACTATTGCGACAACTTTATAAGTAAAAAATTGTATTAACTAAATTAAAAATTAATTTTTATTTTTTCATAAAATTTAACATGGAAATTATTTTTTAATTTTACGAAATACTTTTTTAAAATACTCAGCAGGCAATAAAAAGTGCAAATTTGTAAATGCAAAATAAAACGTACAACATATGCACACATTTAAATTACAGGCACAAAAATATTTAACAAAATAGATAAGAGTTGATTATTAGACATTAGACAATAATCCAAAACATATTGAAAATATTATATATGGTATGAAAGAGGCTTAAAATCCCAATTCAAAAAGGAAAACTTGTAGATCAGCTCATTAAATTGAATTTCATACAAATTACTAAAATATATTCAAACTCTATTGGGGATATGCCAGTACTGAAATACTTATACAGCTTATAAATTATAATTCTATGCATACTATTTGAATATATGCAAATAAATCAACACCTACAGTTTATTGGCAAGTTTTTTGTCTTAAATATTATTATATCACCTGAGTACTAAGAAGATTATAGAGCCGTGAAAAGCATGAAGAGATTTGGTCCAATTAATTTAGCCAAGTAAGAAATCAATTTTCAAAGTGCTAGTATTATAGACTACATTCAGGCATTTGCTTCTGGCATTCATTGCACAGGCCGCGTTTTAGTTGCTGTTGCAGTTGCAGTTGCAGTTGCATGAACCTATCCATGACGAAAGTGGCAACGAAATGCGGCAAAATGTTGCAGGTCTGGGGCATGTTGTTGTCGTTTGCTTTGTGCTCTCTGGCGGCAACTAATAGAGGCCAATGGCAACTGAGGTATTGCCACATTCAGTGGCTGCCACACAGGCTGCCTGCTGACTGCCACTTGCAACATTGGCATTGTGTAAGCGGAAATCCTTGTGGGCTGCAACACAATCGCGTAACCATTTCGCCGAGTGCCAAAAACCCAATGACCAACTGTATGAAACACTCAACAGCTTTAAACGCAAAAAAAAAAAAATCAACAATACGGGTTTTTGAATATCAAATACACACAAATTAATGCAAATTTTGAGAGCTCGTAAAAGAGAATTAAATGCGCAAAAGCGACAACAAAATAGATACTAAATTAAGTAGCCGACGCGTGAGCTCGACTGTAAAATATCAAAAAGCAATTTGAAAAGAAGTAAAATTAAATTAAGAGTTAGCGAGTATTAGAAATTGCAATTCCAGCTTTCCACTTCTAATATAAAGAAAAAATAATTTCCATATTTTAGAATTTTCTGAAAATATAAATGAACAATCTAATAATGATATTTTTAGTATTATCATAAATAAAACAACATACATAAAATTAAATTAAGAATTCAAGCTAAATTAGCGAGTATTAGAAATGGCGATTTCAGCTTTTCACTTCTAATAAAAATAGTAAATTCCATATTTAAGAAAATTCTAAAAATATAAATGAACAGCCTAATAATTATTTACAATATTTTTAGTATTATAATAAGTAAAATAATATAGAAAGGTACTTTCCTCTCTCTACAATATTTTCTCGAAAATATTTCGAATTTATTAATGAACGTTCGTTAATCAGCAAATTGTTATACCCCATTTGCGCGACCAATGCCGGGTACCACAATCGATTCCACAGCCAACAATTTGTGGCAACGTTAGCTGCATTTAATTGTTGTTTATTTAGGATTATTTGCCAATTGTTCTGCACTTAATGAGCTCAACAAAGGGGTCACGTGGTATCAACGTATCTCTACATATACTTGTCTCGCTCTCGCTCTTTATCTGTATTTGTATTTAAACTGTGTATTCACCTCAAGTGCAGTGCATCTTTTTTTTGTGTGTGCGCATTATGTAAAAGCTGCTTAAAATAATCTATTGATTGAATGCGTGCCTGTGTGTGATTGATTTGCTGCTAACCATGCGGACAGACGTTGCGTATACGTAACATACACAAAATCGTTGCTGTTGTTGCTGTTGTTGTTGTTGTTGGTGCCCCGTTGCGCTACAGATGCCAATTCACCCAAAAATATACAAAATATATATTCTGCGTTTCAATGAATACGCAAATACAACGCAGACATTCCGTCGACTCGTCAGATACACTGACAATAAAATGCAGGAAATGCATTTATTAAAATTATATTTAATTCAATTTAATTTTCAAATAAGGACAAGTGCAAAATATGATCAAATATAATTATTAAAAACATATTTACTAGCAACAGGTTTTATGGAACATTGCATAATTTATTTACATGCCATACTGTTTGCAAAAATAATTGAAACGAAATATTCAGAACTAGTCAAGAAATATTTGTATTAAAATTATGTATTTGAGTAACAGTTTTTAGCCAAATAAATCTCATACCTCGCATGACTTATTTACATGCCAACAATTTTATAAACCAGAAATTCAGGAATAGTCAAAAATATTAGCAAATAAATTTATTTATTGACACCAAATTTATTTACATTATTGAAAGTTAAAATGCAGAACAAGTACAAAACATTATCAATATTACATAAATGTAATAGTTTAATTTATATTGCTTAAAATTAGTTTTTATTTAAACAATTCATTTACGTGCTATATTAAATGCAAAAATAATTCAAACTAAAAGTTCAGAACAAGTCAAAAACATTATCAATATTATGTAAATTTCATAAATCGATGCCGTTCTCTTTGAGGTGTATTTCACATGACCTGTGAAAGATAATGCTTTAATTGGCACTCCTGTGAATAGTTTTGATTGCATTTAGATGCAACTCGCTTTCAATTCAATACTCATTTATCATACATAAGTTGAGCAGCTTTCATGTTACCTATGCCGATTTAGAAAGTCTTTTAAACTCAGTTGAAATTAAATGATGTAAAATGATGGTAATATTTGAAGAAAATTCATCAAATTTGAAAAATGTTTGAACATTGCTGAAAGACATTGGAATGCCCGAAAACATTTAGAGAAACAAATAGAGAAGCGAGTAATGGAAAGTAAAATAGATAATTGCAAAACATCTCAGGGAGAGGAATGAGTACCAAAAATAAGGCGACTAGAATAAAGAATAGAGCAGTTGAGCAGGCAGTGAAATAAAAATCTAAACTATCAACTATTGAAGCAGCTGCCAAAAAAAAAAAAAAAGTGAAGAAAGAAGCGCTTAGAGAAGTAAAAGCGCTTTCAAATTAAGTAAGTCTCAAGTATATTGAAGCCCGAAAGTCGCACACAAAATGTGACAGCCAGGGACTTTGGTGGAAAGAGGAAAAGCGGAAAAGCGACAAGCGGTAATATGAAAAGCTGTCAGAAAATGTTGCGCGAATTTGAGTTGTTGCTTTTGTTAGGGTATTAAAAGACGGTCAGGATCGAGCAACGCCGACGCCGACGCCAACGCCAACGCTGTGCGGCAAATGTAATCCCCAAACTGTGCATAAAAGTTTATTTAGCATTATGTGCCGCGAGACAGACAGAGAGAGAGTAAAAGAGAGAGAGAGAGAGAGAGCGTGGCTCGCACTTTAGAGATTCAATTTGCGGTTGCTGTGCGGCGGCAAACCGCAGAGCGCAATAAGAATTGTTGCTGCTGCTATGCAAATTTATTTATATATATATTTTTTGTCGGTCAGGTCAGTCCGATAACACGCCCGATAACGTTAGAGATGCGAGAAGTTGTAATCGTAATCGTTAAAATGCCACAGCACGTGCGACACATCAGTTATTCTCTCAACTTGAACTTCATCTTTATTTCGGGAGTTCCGCCTCTTTTTTTTTTGTTTTTTTTGTTGTTGGTCTGCCTGACATATGATTGATAGACGAGACTTAACCTCAGCACTTGCGACGACTTGGCGCTGCCCCCAAATGTGCTGGCCAACCGAGCATGCCATAATGGCCAATTGCTTTAATGGAGAGACACACGCCCAAGAAGAGTGTTGGAAGTGGAGGCGAAAAGTGTCAACGTTGATAGACAGCCCAGACAAATGGCAAATGAAAATGCCAGCTCGGAGATTTGTATACAGCAATCCCATACTACTCGCTCGATCTTTGGGCTATTGAAAATAATATCCAGCAATTGGATCAAATATCGAATTACGAGTTACAAATTGGCAGGCTCTTTAGCATTGGCTGCAGCTGCAGTTCAACTCGGGGATAAAAGCCAATGACAGGAGGAGTCAAGACAGGACAAGACAAGACCAGCTAGATAACATATAGTATGTTAGATGGCCACAAAAACAAGTGCGGGAGGAAGCGAAGAGAAACCTGAAGCAAATTCGCGTATGTTGCAGTTGATGCGTAAATCCAATTTGCCTAAAATGGTCACGAAGACGTCGTCCTCAGCATTGCCTTTGGCTTAACTAGTCTTAAAAATAAAACGTATGCCAAGCCATATCCGTGGGCGTTTCCCATTCTATCTCTCTAATTCTTCCTTTTGTCGCACAAATCTGACCACAGCTGTCTTCACTTAAGACACACACACACACACTCAGATCACAATTATGCTCTAGAAATAGCAGAAATTGCACAAGCCCAAAATAAATATGTTGAATGTGTTGAGAACATGGAAATAAGTATGCAGACTAATTGAAGAAATAGATAACTACAACTATATAGATTGAGGTAAAATGCAACCGAACTGAAATTTTGATTTGAGGCTGCAGCTCTAATGGAGCTAATTAATAATATATAATTATACAATAATAAATATAATACAAATATGTAAAATATGGCAAGCAAATATCGTATGCTAATCAGATTTTTACAAAGTTGTATTACATTTATATTAAAATTGTGTTATAAATATATATATTTTATATTTATAATATTTGCAGACAATAAAGAACCTCGATTAATTGTCTATTATGATTATTTGATGTAGTTTTCTTATATTTAATATACATATCGTACACGTTTGTAGAAAGCAAATCTGCCTGACTTTTAAACAAGAAATACTTATTACACATTTGTACTTGAACAGCATTTAAAATCCAACAAGATTTTATGCCACTATAACTATTTATTACTGTTGGAAATTATCAACTTTTTGTCAACAGAACTTTTTGCTTAAATACGCTGCTTTAAAATTAAACAAAAAAATGCACGCACCTCTTTTGTGAATAGTGTCAAAATTAAGGAACTTTAACATGCATATGAATAAAAAAATAAAGCAGAAAATAAGTCTGCAATATGCCAAGTTTTTAAGTGGTATAAATAATAAATAATACAAATAACTTAGCAGTAACTGGGAGATAGTTTTTTTTTTTGTTAGTAATCTACAGAATGGGATTCTAATCTAAATATTTATTTAACTGTTACAGAAATTCAATAACAAAATAAATAAATAAACATGATAAAGAAATTAAGAAATTGTGTAGGAATTTGTTGAATGTTTGTTGCTAAAATGCAGCGCGTATTGAATTGAGTACTCTTTTCATAATAATATCCAATTTATTTCAGATTTTTACTTTTGAAATTAAATTAGCATACTGCTACCGGTATGGCAGCTAAACCTAATTATATATTCAAAATTTTAAAGTTACTGACTACATTATAATAGTGGGAGATCATAAAGACTAAATAAGTACAGAGTAAATAAGCACAAAATAAAGAAGAATTATATACATATGTGCACTAACAACGAGACAGATCAAGAAATGAGCCTGCACGGCAAGTCCTGCGGGTGAATCCTTTTAAGCCGTCTCTTACCCCCATATCGCAAATAGGCGTCGAGCCAGTAAATTTGGATGTAAGGCCAATCTATTGGCGTAGTTTTTGGCCTGCAGTTGCATAGTATATAGTACTATATATGGTAGATTTCATAGCATACTTAGCGGCGCACACTGCGAGTTATTCAAATTTGAATTAGACAGCCCCGAGGCTCTGTCAGACAGACAGACTGAGATACTGAGAAGCTAGCACAGACAGCTTGGGTTCCAAATGTGGGTCTCGGTCTCGGTCTCGGTCTGGGTCTGTTTGCGGGGTCATGTTGTTGTTTTATGGCCTGTGTGTGTGTGCATAATTGTCTGTGGCCCCCGCACAGAAGAGCAGCAGCTGCGACCCTCGACCCGCACAGCGTTCTGTATGCAACAGCAACATGATAAACGTCACATGCTACAAGCTACTCGCAACTCGCAACTCACAACTCACAACTTGCTACATGTTGCGGTAAACACGCGGCGCTCCTTAATTAGATCATAGTTGGTCCTACGACCGATGCTGCTGCTGCTGCTGCTGTTCTGGCTGCCGCATCGCATTTTATTGCCAAGCCTGCTCACATGTCGTGCCACATTATGCTCCGCAGCCAAGAAGAGGCAGCAACAGCAGCCAACTGTGGCAGTAGTGGCAACATTACACACTGAGAAAATTCCAAGTTGAAGACAATTATGCTTACCAAGTTTTCGTTGAAAGTCCAAACACTTGACTGGATTTCAATATTTTCCTGCACTTTATGAATCGCGTGATATAAGTATAAATTACAAAATGCAAATATTTCATTAACCAAAAAAATTCAAATTTACAACAAAAAATATATATATTTATTTAAAATAATTTTGAAATTAATTAAGTATTTAGTAGTATCAAATTGTTCGGCATTCTCTATTTATTCATGTTTATCTGTATTTAATGCTATCAATTTATTTAAATTTAGAAAGAAAAAATAGCAGTCAAAATCGAATTTCAATAGGAAAGAAAAAATAGAAATCAAAATCGAATTTCAATATCAAAAAGTATATTTATTTGAACTAATTATTAAATAAACTAAGCATTTATTGATATAATTTTTATTTTGAATTCTCTCCAAGTTGAACGAATTTATTCGTACCAAGTTTTCGTTGAACGTATAAATACTTGACTTATAAACATGCAAAAAATATTAAAATGTCAAGTTTGTATTAAGCAACCGAATTCAAATTATTAAAACAGTTATCAACCTATAAAAATGTAGAATGACTGCATTGAAAAAAGGAAGGAAAAATAGCAATCAAGTTCGAATTAATAACAAAAAATATATATAATATTTATTTAAAATAATTATTAAATAATTTTTAAATGGAAAGTATTTGTTAATATCATTTTGTTTTTGCATTCTTTACTTATTCGTGTTTATCTGTCTTGATTGCTATCAATATATTTGAATTTAAAGAAAATCAGGTATAAACAAATTTTGACTACGTTTCCAAATTAGTTCAAGTAAATATGCAAAAATAGTCCAATATGTGTAACAACAAAGATAGAAATACCTTATTTATGAGACGGATTCGTATCGTTCAATTGATGTGTTTAACTGAAAACCAAGTCAGTTTAAATTAGTAAACATAAAATAAATAATAAATAGAAAATATGTTACAAAAATTGCAACAAAGACGCAAAAAAAGAGGTGCAGGAAAATGTGCTTGGATTTTCGCTGAGTGCAGCCAGAACAACTTGGGAGCGACGTCTATCAAAGTCATGAAACATAGACTTTATCGTACGCCAGTTGGCCCATTATTGACTTACGCTCCGCACTCACACACACACACACACACACACACACACACACACACACTCACACACAGTGTGTGGCACATCAAATTTCCAGCTCAATCAGTGGTTTGAAACTTTGCTCCTTTTATGGTTCATGTGGCACAGCTGTCTGCTGCCGTCTCTATGAATGTGTTGGTGTGTGTGGCAGGCATCTGGTTGCTTTTAGCCCAGACAGTTGCGGTATTTGCATTTTAATTGAATTGCACTAAATTATTTTGTTTACACGAGTATGTAGTTTGATGGCAATTGGCTGCCATTTCAACTGGCAAGCCTCAACGCCAACTTGCAACGCGGCACAGCACAATCAATGCCACAGAAGCCGCAACAAGCGCTGTGTCGGTGCCGGCAACTAAATGTGGCAAACTATAGCTAACATTTTGGCCAACGCTGCCAAGTTGTGTTGTTTTTCCCTGAAAGTGGCATTTGCAACTGCGACAACGAATCAAGTAATCGGCTTATGCTAAGCAACGTGATTTATAAAATCTTTCAAGCAAAAATAGTTTGTTGCATTTATCCTATTTATAAAGCATCATAATAAATAAATGCATGACTTAACAAAATGATATAATTCGTGTAGTTAAGTTAGCAAATATTAAAAACTCAAACATTCTCATTGTTTTGTATACTGCAATTATAATATCGAAATAAAATTAGGACGCTGAGACCTTTTAGTAAAGCACTTGAAAAGAGTAACATGAGTGCGTGAAATACAAGTACAATAAAGTAGAAGATCTAAAAAAGACAACTAACTAATTTCAAACATTTAAACACAACAGGTCTTAGCAAGTCATGTGAATCGCGCAATGCTAACAAAACAGACAAGCTTTGAAGTCAAACTAAACTGCAAAGCATCATATCAGCTAATAAGCAATAAAATGCATTCCATAAAGTTGATAAAAAAAAAGTGGCAACTAATTAGGTTGCCAAGGAAAATACTTAAAAAAAAGCAATAAATTTCGAGTTTTTAAATAAAACGGGTCTTAGCAAGTCATGTAAATTCTGTAATGCTTACAAAACAGACAAGCGCTATTAGAAAAGCTGCTCAATTAACGACCCTCTAGTCAAACCAATAGCAAAGGGTCATTGCGTACAGTTGATTACCAAAGAGACAACAATTTGCAGGGTATGTCACCGCAAAGTTGTCAGCACTGTTATCGTTATCGTTATCGTTATCGTTATCGTTAGCGTGTTAAAGTTAACGTTTGTGGCAACCGGCAAACCGTTGCATTTGCAACTGCACATATCGATTGCACTTAATGTGCGGCACGAGATGGAACGAGATGAGCCGAGATGCGATGAGCGCCATCATCCACTTGACTCTTCTGAGGGTCGAGGCATCAAATTGTCAAGGGGGCAACAAGAAGTAACAGTAGCAACAACAGCCACAGCAACAGCAACAGACGCAGATAACGAAGGAAATTGCTGTTGCAGCTGCAGCCACAATGCGAATGTTGAGCATGCTTAAGAGCCTTGCAACATTTGCGGCTTACGATTCGATGGCTTTTGGTCGCATTGTCTGTCAATGCTATTAATGGGCGCATTGCAATAATCAATCTCTCTCTCCCTCTATATCTCTCTCTCTCTCTCTCTCTGCCGACTTGTTGAATTGATGTTAACAAGCCTAATTAGCAATTAAATCACATTTCAGCTCAGCAACTGATATTCCCTCCTATCTGCGTCTGTTACAAGCGCACCACAATAACTGCAGAGCATATCCCAATTAATCTATAGTATCGAGAAAATATATATTACACAAATAAAATATAATAAAAGACTTCCCAACATAGTTAGGAAAACAATAGTTAGGAATAAATAAAATAAATACGTAATCTACAATAACATTGAGTTCAAAGGTCCATGTAGCATGGTTAATATTTTATCGTTAAAAAACTATAAAATCCATTCTAGATAATTCAAATTCAAAGAATAAATATTTTAAATACTAAAGAATACCATTTCAGCTTTTTTACGAATTTAAAATATTTATTTTTATTATTTTTAATTTATTATTATTGGAATTGTATTACATTATTATTATTAAAATATTATTATTACAATATACAAGATATTCTGCATTCTAAGACATTCTTCAATTTCCCCAAACTATAAATTCTCTTTAAGAAGCACAAAAGTTTGCCATAAATATTTAATATTTCATTTTAGTTGTTACAAATTCATTGCAGATGTATTCTCAGGAATATTATAATTATAAATTGAAACAAAAAATAATTCTACAACTTCCCCTAACCTTAAAGTCGCTTTGAGAAGAACAAAACGAGTACCAATTTGATTTTTAAGCAAATAATAATTCCTCAATTTTTTAAATCCTTTTGAGAAGAGCAAAATAAATACTAAATATTTAGTAATTAATTTGATTAAACATTTTCTGTGAGGAATATTGTAATTTGAAATTTAAACAAATAGTAATTCCTCAACTTGTCCTAATTACAAAGTCCCTTTGAGTAGAACAAAACGAATACTGAATATTTAATGATTCATTTGATTTATTTTACAAATCTATTGCAGACGAATTCTGTGAGGAATATCCACACAACTTGATGCCCACACCCGGCTACTGGATAGAGTGCTCACGCCAGAAGATAACCCTGCCCACGCCGCACACGATCTGGGATGAGAGCGACTCGGAGCACGAGGACATACGAGCTGGGAGTGCCAGCGATGCGTATTTGGAGCGCGAATGCAGCGATCTGTACGAGGACGACGAGGACTCGGAGGCAACGCCGAGTCCGCGAAAGAAGACGACCATCGAGGAGCAATGGGATCAGCAGGGAGCATTCGAATTGATCTCTGTGGAGCAGGAGACGTATGAGAAGTACTTCTATGGCACCGAGCACTGGAACTACTTCACCAGCGACGAGGACTTGGGCCCCGTCATCCTATCCATCAAGCAGGAGACGCTCAATGGACGCGATCAGTTTCGCATCTTGGTGCGAGCTGGTTCCTACACGGTCCATGGACTGATACCGGCCTCCTGTGTCTTTGCCGACAGGTAAGATACATCATATTAACTTACTAGATGTATTACTAACATTATTGCTTGCAGATACAATCGCGAGGAGGTAGTTAGATCTTTAGGTAAAGAAGTTAATTTAAATCCACCATTAACATTAGGACAATTACCCGATACGCCAGAAGAATTACTCAAATTAGATCAGGCAAGTTTACAGAACTTCAAAATGAATTCCATAATTATTACTGATTGCTGATTACTGATCAATTGCTGGATGACAGGTTTTTATTAAATCCGAGCTAAAAGTGGGCGTCATTTTCGTCAAAGAGGATCAATATTCGGAAGAGCAAATTCTGGACAATAATGAAAATTCACCGCTCTTCGATGAGTTCCTCACGCTGCTCGGCGATCGTGTTCGACTCCGTGGCTTTGATAAATACAAAGGTGGCCTTGATACGGTGCACGACCTCACAGGTAACTCTCTCTCTCTCTCTCTCTCTTTGAGTGATCGACTTTACCATTTGATTTGTGTGTTCGTTAGGTCTGTTCTCCGTCTATACCAACTGGCGCAACATCGAGATCATGTTCCATGTGTCCACTCTGCTGCCCTACGAGAAGCACGATCCGCAGAAGCTGCAGCGCAAGCGGCACATTGGCAACGACATCGTGTGCGTCGTGTTCCTCGAGGCGGACAACACCCGCTTCAGCCCCGCCTGCATCAAGAGTCACTTTCTGCACACCTTCATACTGGTAAGTCGCCCCCCCTGAAATCCACCGATTAAACCATAATTCCACGTATCGAAAACAATCCAAAAGTTACCCAAAACATTTCGAATTTCCTGGATTTTAAGCGAGAGAATTTTCACTTAATTTATTTAAAAGTCGACATTGAAAAATTACTATTATCAAAAAAAAAAGGAATAGGTAACAAACCCGTTAAGGAAGCTAATAAATATATTTTACAAATTTTATTTTATTATTCAGAATTGTAGCTTTAAATTTTGCAGCTTAAACTTCTATAGTACAATCGGTGAAAAAAATCTGACTGTCAAATGCTTTTAAATTGCAAAATAATGTTAGCAAACATGAGTAAATTATAAATTCAAAATTTGAAATAAAATAATATTAAATATTTGAAAATTTAACGAACAGACGACATTGAAAAATAACTATAATCAAATTAGGATTAGGTAATAAAGAACTTTAAAGAAGCTTATAAATAGATACACCCAATTTTATTTTATTATTCTGTGGCTGGGAATTCTTTAGTACAATCGATAAAAAAAGATAGATGCTTTTAAAATTGCAAATATGAATACATTATGAATAATAAAAATAATTAAATAAAATAATATTTAATATTTGAAAATTCAAAATCAGAGATAATAAATATTTGTAACTTAAACTTTTCGAATTTCAACAAAATTTATAAACACATTTTTTCGCTGCGAATATGAATATAATTAAGCGCATCTATTTTTAGTATTTTTGGTGCCAACTTCATTTTGAGCTTTTGATTTATTTTCAATATAACATTGTTGTATAATATACAAATAAATTTTAAATGTCGCATATAAGGCCAATCTAAATAGTAGTCTGTCTCAAAAGCAATAGTATCAATCATAAATTACTGCAATACTCGACGAAACCAAGCACTTTAGGGCTACAAAATGTTAACTAAATGACAGTAATGGACTACAAATTCGAATGCATTATTAATTCAGCTCTTATGCTGCTCCGATGGAGGGATAAATCCATCAGCAGTGGCTTAAAAAGTCGCGACCATGATCATAATGCCTTATCCGTAATCCGCTTCAATGATGCCTAATGTGTATGTGTGTGTTTTTCTTGTTGCAGGTGCGTGTGTCGGCGCGAATCAAACACAAGCCCACACGCTACGAGGTGTCTGTGGTGACGAGGGACGAGGTGGGCGCCTACAAGCCCTACCTCTGGGAGCAGTCGGTGTTCGAGAAGGGCCCCATGTTTCGGTAAGTTGTGTGAATGTCATATACATATAATATATAATATGTATCCGATCGAAAAACCTCCTTTTCACAGGGAATGGCTGCTGACGAAGATTGTGAATGGAGAGCGGGCCTCGTATTCGGCGCCGAAGTTCGCCAGGATGCAGGAGAGAACGCGGTCGCAGATGCTCGAGGATCTGGTGATGAATCTATCGAATCATGCGGAGACGGGACAGATACCGAAGCCATATAGACGCGGCTCCTGGCGACCCATTGGTGAGGATGAATATTTCAAAATGTTGCATGCCAGAGTCTTAGACAACAATCGACAACAACAACAACAACAAAACCAACAACAACTACAACAACAGTCCGACCAACAATTACACTTCAACAACACTTGCTGCTATTGCAATTGCAATGTCAATGCCAAAGCGACAACAACAACAACAACAACAGTAACAACAACACACAACACACACACTAGACACAACAATGAGCAACGTCAACAAGCACAACAACAAGCACAACAACAAGCACAACAACAACAACAACAACAACCACAACAGTCGTCGGCAACAACAGCAACGGCAACAATAACAACAACGAGCACGTTGTTTGGCCACGATGTGTGCTGTGAAACTGTGATGCATCTCTGTCTGCGACATAGTATGTGTACACAACCCCCACGCACACACACCCACACACACACACACCCACACACACACAGAGAGAGAAAGAATCAATCTGAAAACAAAGTACTAAACGAAATTCGACTTCAAATTTAAATAGCTTTGATTTCTATTGCTTTTTATTTTAATTTTTTAATTCATTTTAAAATTAGCTTTTAAAATATGATTATTATATGCTTTTTAATACTTACGCTGAGTTTTTATTTATTCATGCATTTTTTTAAATTTATTTATTTATCTATATTCTTTCTGATTTAAATATTTATATTTAGTTTAAAAGTCCGTAAAATATGAAGTCAAATTTAGTTATTTATATACTTAAATATTTGTTTGTTTTTCATGTATTCATATTTTAATTTTGTATACATATTTTTGTATACTATATTTATTTATTGTTGGAATATTTTTTATCCATACATAAATTTACTATTTGCCTTATTTATTTTAATTTCCTAGCGTCCATATATTTCTTTAACAAATTTACTCTATTTTTATTTTTCTATTATTTATATGCTCTTAGTATTTCTATTTCATATTAATTTTTATTGTGGTTATTATAATTTATATTTTTGATTTGCCTTATTTATTTTAATTTCTTAGTGTAATTTTCATTTAAACATAAATCTGCATTATTTATTCATCTGAATATATATTTTTTTAAATTACTTTCTGTTTCTTTATTTATTTGAATTATCAAGTGAACGTATTTCCAGTCACCTGAATTATTCTATTAATTGCCATTAAAATTCTGAAATCAATTCTATTTAAAATCTCTTATAATATCTGATTTATTCTATAATTATTTACATTTTTTTATGCAACCATTTTTCTCATTTGCTTTCAATAGAAATATAAGAATTCTATTTACAAATTCTTACTTAACATTTTAAGTACATTTTTTTTGACTCAAATTTAAATTGAATAAATTTTCTCTCTGTGTAGTCATGCTGGTCACACACACACACTCATCACATACACACACGTCACACACTCGTCACACACTCGTCACACCCTTCGTCACAGAGTTATTTAAATGTTTTAGCTTTATTCATGTTGACTTCGACTCTCTGCATGATTAATCGTTTTTGCCTAGTTGCTGTTTGTTGTTGCCGTTGTTGTTGCTCTCGGTGTTGTCGCCTGCCGCTGTGCGCCGCCATTGTTGTTGCAACACTTCCGCCTTGCCACACACACACACACACTTAGACAGCTGGGAGCTGTAGCTTACACTTCCGTTTCCGCCATTAACACATCCGCCTCTGTTTGCACTCGACGGCGGCAGCATGCAAGAGCCTCAATCCCGCCTTGCCTCTTGCCACTTGCCCCTCGTCCCCTGCCACACTGTTGTGCGACATGCTGTGACAAATCCTGCAGCACAATCTGTTTGCTGCCACGCCCACTTCCGGCCGCCCATCTCTGCCTGCGCAGCTGTATCTCAAGTTGTCCGGCAAAGAAATATTGTACATTTTATCTGCTGTGGT
The DNA here is from genome assembly GCA_035045625.1 of Drosophila formosana. Lineage (NCBI taxonomy): Eukaryota > Metazoa > Arthropoda > Insecta > Diptera > Drosophilidae > Drosophila > Drosophila formosana. The sequence continues at coordinate 782,495 of JAWNOW010000143.1, read as the reverse complement.
CAATCTTTTGCGTCTTAGCACGAGCCCACACACACACGCACACACACGCACACACACGCACACACACACGCACACACACGCACACACACACACACGCACAACAATTGGTCGCTTCGTTGTTGTTGTTGTTGTGATTTGTTTAGATTTCTTGTTATTTATTTGTTGCATTAAACAAAACAAATCTAATTTGATTTATTCAAGCACAGCAACCAAACTCACACACACACACATATTTGTACATATATATATATATATCGGCAGGTGTCTGTGAGCTGAGCTCCCTCTGCGTCATCCCCGGCGACCCTCCCACATCGAACTCTAGTTATGCATATTAAAATCATGCAAATTACGAATTGATAACATTTCTCTCTCAGCTCTCATTCTGTCGCTAGGGAATCGTCCCTCCTATATATATATACATATACATATATATCGTACGTACATTTGCACTCTCCATGCGAATAACTCAATTAGATTGACCAATAAGCAAATGGATCAAACACAATTCAGCATCCGCATCTTAAGCTGATTAAAATGTTGCAAATACTTTGAAGCTGCAGCAAACAATTCTGTTGTGCAAATATAACCGAAAGTATTATATAAGAAACGCTTTAACAATGTTAAATGGCTTCACTTGAATGTCTGCAATTAAATGACACAATTCATATTGCATTTCGAGCTGACAGTTTAAATATCCACATTCATTTAATGCCTTGATGATGACAAATTTAAATTCTATTTTTGGCTTGTTCTAATTGTCTGAGCTCAATTTCAACTTCGGATTCGTCAACTTAACTGACGGATTTATTTATAACAAATTAAAAAGGTTAGCCAGCAACGTTAACTGCATATCGATTAGACACAATTGGGGCAAGTATTATATAGATAGCAACACTAAAGCCAACTAAATTTATTGTTAGTAAAATGTCAATAAAATCTTTAGTTTGGACAAATGAGTTGAGCAATATTAACAGACATTGTTCTGAAGTGTTTCATAGTCTCTTATTAATTTTAAATTTAACTTTGTAATTTTAAAACCAGCAAGTTATTTTAGAAAAATGAATATAAAAAATAGTAATGCTATTTTGCTTCGCAACTAAAAAAAGTCTTCGAACATTTTTAAAGTCAATTTGAGTAACTTTATTTTAGAAAAAGTTGTTGGCACAATAAACGCAGAAAACCTCCGCACAATGGCCAGCATGATTGTAAACAAATAAATGTAGGAGAAGAGCTCAGCTTCTAGCCACGCATAATTATAAATTTGGCGAACACACAATGCGAGTCATAATTCTTATTTACATTTCATAACCAGAAAATCGAGAATACAAAAATAACATGAAATACAAAAAGAAAAGAAATGGCGAATGGCGAATGGCGAATGGCAGCTGCGTTGAAGTGCCGACTCTGCTCAACATTGGGCTATTTGATTACACTAGCAATTTTACGGCTTGCTACTATTTGTGTTTGTATTTGCTATTTGCTATTTGCTATTTGCTATTTGCTATTTGATGGTAATAACCCGCATTCACCTGAGCGTCAGCAGCAGGATAAAAAAAGAACCAAAAAACGAAAGAAATTCAATAAAAAAGTGCAGAGAGGAGAGAAAAAAGGAGCTTGGTCTATTGCAGGCAAACAAAGCAAATGAATCGAAACGAAATCGAAACGAGTCGAATGGAATGGAATGGAATGAATGGACAGGTGCAGGGAACGGGGGGAACACTTGCAGAGGGAGCCGGTAACGTGAGCCTGTTGTCAAGTGCATAACACGATTTCCATATGCCACCTGCGGCCAGCTTTCTCTTTCTCTTTCTCCTTCCCTTTCCCTTTCTCTTTGTCGGCAAAAAAAAGGAATGCGTTGTTCAGCAATATTTTTGTTGTATCTGTAAGATACACGCCGGCCGAGCAGGGTTCCCGCTATGATTGATGACACACATTCTACACACACACACACACACACACACACACACTGAGCCACAGTCATATCCTTGCTGTTATGTGAGCTGCGTAGCAATTGGTTGTCCTGACGAGAAAGGGTTTCCATCTTTGCTTAATTCTTTATGGCTTAGCAACGCCTCCATATCGCTTCGCTTCACTTCTCCACTCCAGTTTAATAAGTGACATACATGAATATATGAATGTACTATATGTTAACAGCAAATTTCACACATTTTCCAAAAAGCACTTTCGACTGCCGACCTCAGCGTCTCTCAAATTCCGTGCAGCAAACATTCAAGTGCTTTTCTGCTGAATATTTCCCTTTCAAATTGTATTCCATGCAGAATTCATTTGGCCTGCAACTCATTTCGCAACATTTCTTTAATGCAAATGCTGAATTCTAATCAGTCTGGCAATTAGTCTCAACCAATCTCTGGTGGTTGAATTAATTGTTGACACACAGCTCTGTGTAAATTAAATTATATGCTTAAATTTCGGAGACAGTCTCTCAAACGAGTTCAAGCATTTGCCATATTTTTATATATATTTATTTAATTCAAATGCAAATATATACATATATGCAAACTCTGGACAAATTAAGTTATATTTTACATTTCTGAGACTTATATAAACAGTATTTTAAAGAAGTTTAAGCATTATCCATATTTCTATACATATTTATTGAATTCAATGCAAATATATATACATTTATGGAAATTCTGTGCTATTTTAGTTATTTTGCTGAGATTTATTTAAACAGTCTCTCTAAAGAAGTTTAAGCATTAACCATATTTTTATATATATATATATATATATATATTTATTTACACTAATGGAAACTCTGCGCAAATTGTTATATATTTTTAATTTCTGAGACTTATTTAAACAGTCTCTTTAAGAAGTTTCATCAGTTACACTATTTTTGTATGTTTTTATTTTATTCAAATGCAAATAAAAATATGCAAATATTTAAATTGCAAAAACATTTTTCACATTGCAAAACTCTCAGCTCATCTGCACAAATTTCTAAAGAATTTGTTGGTTTGCAGAGCACACATATCATTCTCTACTCACATCATGAAAATACTTTTGAATGTACAAATAAATTCTAAATAATTGTCTGAGGATGTTTGTAAAGAAACAACTGAAACAATTTGCATTTCTGACACTTTTCTAAACTATGCACACAGCTGAAAGATACAAAACAACGAATTTAAATATATTAATTTTTGTAACTTTAATCATTGCATGCACTTTCGATTGAATCTGAGCAATGCAAATATAATATTTAATTTTTGCTCTTAGGCCACATGCGACCATCTTCGCCGCTGCTGGACTCGGTGCGAGATCAGTTTGAAGACTACGATCAGCTAGCCAAAGACTTTACGCGTGTATTTCTAAATGAAGAACCATCGTGCCTCACAAACGCCCACCTCTTCGATGTGGTCTTTCTGGTGGGTCAGTCCAAGCAGAAGGCTCGCCTCATTGGGGTGCGTGCCATCTTGGGAGTACGCAGTCGCGTTTTTCAGGTGAGTCACTTCTCCCGTACTTATCCATATCTGAATTATCAGGCACTCCGGTTGTCAACTACAGTCACATTACGAATCATTTCGTTGGGAACACAAATTTATTTGCCAATTATTTGGCACTTAATATCATAAAAGTTGGCTTATCCACATTAAATGATAAAATTCTATAAAAAAAATGACAACAACTGAAGCATTCAAACAATTTTATTTAATGATGTTTATATTTGACTTTCGCTACTTTGATCTACATATTTTTGTTACGAACTGTATACATTTGGAGTATAATAATACGAGTTATGAAAGTTGTTCTAAAGTTTTATTTTATATTGTGCATATGATTCACAATTAATATAATTAATATTAACAGTTTAGTAATATATTTTCAACTGAACATATTTGAAATTTTAGAATTTTATTAATACCAAAATTATCTAAGAAAAAATGCACAGAAAAGACTTGATTTCAAAATTATAAAATAAATATGTTTTTTGATAATTCGTTCCAAAAATAATTATTATTGCGTACAAAACTTGAGCAACATATAAATTAATTTTTAAATAATCATTTAATGAATGCTTCCTGCTTTATGTACATATTTGTTAGCGACTCTAAACATTACAAGTGTAACAATTTATTACTTAATTTTTAAAAGTTCTCTTATTATTAAACGATGGCTTAAAGTTTGTTGAATTGTCTTTCCTTTTGGCATTAGTTAATTCGTTAGTTTGCAGTTCGTGCTTATAACATTTCCAACAATAGGAATGAAAGCTTTTTAAGTGTCTCACATTAATGACATGGACATCATTTAAATGTATATACTATCTAATACTGATTAACTGTATTCGTTTGTTATAGGAAATGCTGTACGGCATACAGACGGGCTTTGGGTCACCGCAAATTCCGGTCGCCGAGATCTTTGCACGTCCGGCGCCGTCGCTCGTCTCGCCGCAGAACCAAAAGCCGAAGAGCAACAACTATCTGACGGTGCCGGATTCGGATTCGATAAGGCCCAAAAGTGTGCCGTCGTCGCCGATGGTGAAGCGGGCGTTCTCGCGGCTGGGGACGATCACGGCGGGCTGGGGACGATCGATCAGGAACAAGAATTCGAATCAGCTGAATCCGGATGACAAAAAGAAATGGATATCGTCGACGGATTGTTCGAGTAAGAGTTTTCATTTAATGCAATGCAACAATATCGATGCGTGTTCTTGTTCTTTTTCTCTCCGTTTTGTTCTCTCTCTCTCTCTCTCTTCTCTCTCTCTCTCTCGCTACCGATTTCTCTACTATGTAATTGATTTGCCTCGACACTCACGAAACACTCTCACACCCAATACATATACACACATATATATAACTACCACCACTATATTACTACGTCTTCGCCTCGTACGTTCCACGTTCTTGGTACTTGGTACACCGATATTATGCAACGTACTTCGTAACTACGTAACTGCCTGTTTTGTTATCCTCCTAAATACTACTACCACTAAATGCTACTACCGCCTACTGCCTACCGCCTACTGCCTACCGCCTACTGCCTACCGCCTGTTTGAATTCTTGGCTAACCAAACAAAACTTAAACTAAACTAAACCGCAAAAAAACCAAAAAAAAAAAAAAACAAAAAAACAAAAAACAATTACCAAAAAATTCCAATTCTCGTATGAAAAATCGCACGTCGCACGTCACACGCTCTCCATATTAACGTCTTGAAACTCTCTGTCTCTCTCTCTCTGTCACCTGAACATATATATAAATATATATATATATGATTGGTATCGTTATCGTTGCGTTATCGTTACGTTATCGTTGCTCTTGCTCCGTTCTCTCCTGCTCTCTCTCTCTCTCTCTGTTGTGTTGTCCTCGTTTTTATTTCAATAACCCCATCCCAAACACCTCCGCCCCCTGATCCGATCTTGTTATCGTTATCATATTGGCATTTTTCGCCTCAAATATCCTGGACGTGTCTTTCGATTATTTGCAACTCTTGCTGAACTCTTTAACTCTTTACTCATAATCGGCTGGCAATCGCCTTATAATTTCACCATTTTCATTTCGAATTTTGCACCGACTATTTGGCTAAATGTTTCTCTACAAAATTCTCTGGCAATTCTCACCTAACTATTCGCTCTATGACTCACACCCAAACTTGAACTCAATTATGTACTATATTTATATTTCATGTATGCTCATTTCGTTCTTGTTCGAACTTTCACCATATCTCGCTGCTATATATTTATAACGATTCTGCACCAAATTCTGCATTACAAACTCACCACACTCACACACACAAACTGAACACATTCTCACCACACATATACTCACCACACACAAACTCACCACACTTGTACTTACCACACTCATACTCACCACGCACACACTGATAATCATTCGCAATCTAAAACCTGCCAAAAGCGCATATTCACCACATTCATATTGATCACACACAACTCACCATACTATCACAAACAACGCCAATTCACCACGCTGCAACAATCTGTCTCTTTCTCTCTTGTTTACTCGACCTTTTTGGCATATCTAACAAAAAAATATATATTATATTATTAATCGAAACAAAATTCATCAAATTAACTAAAATAAACAAAATTCTCTCATTTCTCATCTCACCACGCGCCTGTCTCTCTAATCGCTCCACCACAACCACCCGTCTCTCTCTCTCTCTCTCTCTCTCTCTCTTTCTCTCTCTCCTTCTCTTTCTCTCTCTCGCTCTCTCTCTCTCTTTCTATATCGCCCCTGCTCACGCCTCTCACCAAATCAATTATTGCTTTTCGTTTTAAAATGATTTCCTTACGACGAACCAAAATAATATCATTTGCCTCTTTTACAATTTGTTTTCCATTGCCTTTGATTTGATATTCATTTTATAATTCGATTAAATCGCGTCCGCAAATTTCCAACCAAACCAAAAACCAAACAAAAAACCGACAACCAAACCAAATAACCGATTAAAACCGATAATTGAATCAATGACCGCAATACCCAAAATGAAACCCCGAAATACCAACAACTATAAAAAATAAACGAATACAAAAAACAAAAAAAAAAACGCCCTTCAAACCTGGCAGACAGAGATAGCAAAGACAAGGACAAGGACAAGCCGGGCAACAATCAATTGGCCGTCCCGCGTCTCTCCGTCTGCGCCGATGCCCAGAAGGTGGATCGCGCCAAGCTCGCCCAGACCGAGTTCAACATCATCGAGTTCGACCCGGACACGTTTCGAGTGCTGCTCGACTACCTTCATACTGGCACATGCCCTCTGACCTGCGTCTCCATACCAGGTAAGGTCAAACTGAACAATCCCATTATTATATACCACGAAAAGACCTTCAACTTGCCCCATTTAGATAATATCTTAAAGAGAATGAAAAGACAGGTTAGGAATAGAATAATGAGAACAAGAAAAAATTATCTTAACTTAATATTAACTATTTTGGGAAAAATATCAGAATCGAACGGAAGAATTGATACTGAAACAATGTCTTGACTTCTTGCAAAATCTTGAAATAGGAATTAAAATAAAAGAGTATTTAAGCAATGGAATTAGAAATACTAATAATATATCGTCCACAAGAATGTTTTAAAGCTTCAGCAACTGAAAAAGTAATAATTGCATCGAAATTTAAACGATTAAAAAGTAGAGTTAGTATATGTAATACTAAATCTAGTTCTCATATTTCAGAAACTAAAATATTAAAACATTCTTAGGAATTAAATCGATTACAACTACTTGCAGTAGACTTAATCGAGTTCATAACAATTCGACTTTTCTTTCTTCTTTATTTCTTTGACCATAGAAAAAGAGTAATAAACTGGCGTAGGAATTGAAACGATTAAAAATAGTAAACTACATAGAATTCAATTTTGGAATTAAATATGCATTGGAATTAAAATGAATACAAATATTTGAGTCACTAAAATTCATATTAAATAAAAATAAATAAAAATTATATCAAAAATATTTGTTCGAATAAAAAGTTAATTAAATACATATTATGTCGGAATATAAAAATAAATATATTGATTTAGGAATTAATTCAGTACAAATCTAGTTTAATAAAGTAATTAGTTAAATTCGAATTAAATCTAGTTCTCAGTCTTCGGCAATGAACATAAATAGTAAATTGAAATCAAATCAAATATATTTTACTAAATAGAATTCAATTTTGGAATTAAATATGCATTGGAATTAAAATGAATACAAATATTTGAGTCAATAAAATTTATATTGAATAAAATAACTAAATAGAATTAATATCAAAACTATTTCAATGCATTTCTTCGAATAAAACGTAAATTAAATCCATATTATGTCGGAAAATAAAAAAAAAATATAATGATTTAGGAATTAATTCATTACAAATCTAGTTTAATAAATTAATTAGTTAAATTCGTATTAAATCTAGTTCTCAGTCTTCGGCAATTAACATAAATAGTAACTTGAATTCAAATCAAATATATTTTACTAAATAGAATTCAATTTTGGAATTAAATATGCATTGGAATTAAAATGAATACAAATATTTCAGTCAATAAAATCCATATTAAATAAAAATAAATAGAATTTATATCAACTTTTTCAATGCATTTCTTCGAATAAAAAGTTAATTAAATCCATATTATGTCGAAATACAAAAAAAAAATATAATGATTTAGGAATTAATTCATTGCAAATCTAGTTTAATAAATTAATTAGTTAAATTCGTATTAAATCTAGTTCTCATTCTTTGGCAATTAATATAAATAGTAAATTGAATTCAAATCAAATATATTTCAATATAAGCTTTGAGTTATTTAAAGGAGTGTAAATGAAAGCGATAAGAAATTCGAATTCAATTTAAATCTCTTTCGTGGAGAACTGACAGAAAATAAATGGCGTAGGAGTTCAAACGATTGTAAATGTTTGAGTGAAATGTCGTAGGGATTAAATGATTAAAAAAAACAAAAACTAAATCAATTTCAATCTGTATCTGTATCCGTATCTGTATCTGAATCCATTGAAGGTCTTCTGTGTGCGGCAGAGCACTACGATTTGCCGGAGCTGCTGCAGGCGTGCTTCCATCACTGCAAGCAGTTTTTGAGGATCGAGGTCGTCTGTCCAATGCTGATTTCGCTGGAGAATTACTACTGGCGCTACACATCCGCTTCCGAGCTGGTCAACATGATACTATCGTTCGTTGAGAGCAAGGCGCATTCGCTCTTCAAATGCCCCGAATTTTTGAATCTGTCCGAGTCGATGGTGCAGATGATAATGTGCCGTGAATTGCAGACACCGGAGATACGTAAATTTGAGGCAATGCTGGCGTGGGCACAGAACAAGGTGGGAAAGCTAAAGAATCATCCCAATAAGGATACACAATTTGAATTTGAGTGCATCATGGAGCGTTTGACGCGGGATTTGAATCTATGCCGCATTTCGCCCAGCGAACTGCTCACCGTTGTTCTGCCCTCGAAGTCGATGAAGAACGAACGGATCATGGAGACGCTCATGGTGCAGGTGAATCTTGGCACCTATCGCATGCCCGAGCTGGATGCGTATCGTCAGCAGTTGCGACAGCAGGAGTCCGCCGAGGCCACCGTGCAAGTCCATCGGGGTGGATGAGACAGTAAGAATGTGAGTTTCGATTTGGATCAGCAGCAGCAGCAACAGTCACAACAACAGCAGCAGCAACAGCAACAGCAGCAATCACAACAGCAACAAACAACACAGATGGCGCTCAATTTGAATGTGGACAACAACACAACAACAATGACGACAACAGCAACAACATCATTACAATCACCATCACAAACACATCACATCGCAACGGACGGACTTTTGACACCGAGCGCTGGCGGCGCCATTGGCGGCATGGGGATGGGCATGGGCATGGGCATCGGCAGCGGTTGCAACCAAATGGATGCACGCGCCTATGCGATGGCCTCCGTTGCCGTTGCTCTGGAGCATCAGCAACAGCAACAGCAACAGCTGCAGCTACAGCAGCTGCAACAGCTGCAACAGCTGCAGCTGCAGCACAACACGCCACGCGACGCCACCGACGACGAGGTCGAGCTGTACGCCAGCTTCGACATGGCGCCCAGCACCAGCCGTGTGGCAGCCCAAATGCAGGCGGCCAAGGAGGCGAGACGCAAGCGTTGGGCCGCCGATGGCGCCAGCCAGGGCAGCAGCGATGGCGGCTGTGCCAGCCAAGGCAGCCAGAGCAGCGGCGGACGACGCTACTGAACCAGCAACAACACACGACCGAGACCGGACATTCAACAACAAAGCACAGCCAAGACCTGAGATACCCTTGCAGTTGTAGAGTATTTGATTTGCGCTCTTTAGCAATTCATCATTAGATAACATTGTTTCCCATTCAACTCGCCACAATAACACATTAAAGTCAAAGAATTGCGAATATCCAAACTATCAGTCAACATCACAACTATATTTAAATGCAAGAAATACGAATATCTTTGAGCAACAATACGCTTTTCAAATTCTTACTACTCAAGCGGTCTAACATCATTTTAGACACCCTCAAGAGCAGTAATGTTAGTAACTAAAAAACACAGCCAGACTTTCAGCAACACTAGCCAGACACGAAGCTCTGAAATGAACACTATACCAAACCATGACCGACCACCCGAATACCCTTGCAGTTGCAATCGAATCGAACACACTTCAAATATCCCACACTTTTTCCTATTTCAAACTAATACTTTTCACTCTAATAACTGTCTATTAAATACAGCAAACTCTGCGTAAAAAAAAGTATGCATATATAATGCAAGATTTAGGAAAATGTATCAGACAAAATCAATTTTAATTTTTCTCGTAATATCTTGTCACTTCTGATTGATATTAAAAAAAAAATAACAAAAATAACTAAACAAAAAAATGTAATACAATATTTAGGAATATTTATCAAAATAATACTATTTTGATTTCACTTTTAATATCTTCTTTAATGCCCACTCAGTTCTTGAATACAAGAAATAGTTATGTTTATCAGACAATATCTTTTTTGTTGCTACTCTTAATATCTTCTTTTATACCCGTGCTGTTCCGATTGATTTTTTTTTATACCCGTTCTATTCCGATTGAAAAAGATTTGAAACAAAAAAAAATTAATACAAGATTTATGAAATTTTATTAAACAAAATCTATTTTTCTGATGAGTTCCAAACAAAAATATTATAAAAAACTACAAACAAATTCTTTATGTTTCGCAAAACAAAAAAACGTTATATCTAAATAACTATTCAGAATCTCGTACCAATAATCACAAAACATATATATACAGCTACCCCTTACAAATTGTACCATACTCAGACATAGTCATAGCGAGGATATAGCCAGGAGTTTCTTGTCAAAGAAAACTGCTATAAACAAAAGGCGTTCAAATAAGCCTTAAACATATTCAAAGGATACACACATATCCATAAAGACATATTTGCCTTACACTAAACAAAACCCATTTCTAGCATTGTAAATATACAAAAAAAAAAAAAAAACAAAACAACTTTTTCTCAGACTAGAAACGCGACAGAGCGAAAGAGGAAGTCCTGTGAAGAGCCATACAGATATGAACTGAAATAAAGACATCCGATTAACAATTTCATGAACACACATAGAAACGATGTCATTTAGATCTATCAAAAATGCTGAATCCACAAAAGATGTTCTATAATTTTAAAGTGCTTATAGAATTTCTGTATAGCCATGATTATGCTGATCCCAATGAGAGTCAAGTTTACCTATAGCTCCGCACTCTTCCAGGGAACATAATCGTAAAATAAGTTCTTCTTAATCTAGTAGTTAGCCTGACTTTTGTTGTTCATTTGAATTCAAGAAGAATACTATTTTCTGAACCAGTAAATTCCGAAAATTCAGATCTATGATTTCAATTTTCTTATGTCAAAAACAAAGTTTCGATGTCATTTTACGTTCGCTTTTTAATCCGCTGGTCCATAGGTCCATTCATAAATTCAAAATGGCGTATTTTCGTTTTCCAAACAACTCGAGACTATTGTACATAATACTAAATGAAAAAAAAAACTTTTATAAAATAAGCAAATTGTATATAATTATGTGTCTAATTATAGAGCCGATGTCAAGTAAAATAGAAAGAAAAACTGCAATTTTTTTTTTGAATAGTCGAAACTAAATAGAAAGGCCTCTTAAAATAAATTCGAAATGGTACCAGTCATTATCACTATAATTAACTAAATGTGCATTATCCTGTAAGTCCAATTTATATTTTCACTTTAATTATCGTTTCACTTTTTACAACTGCAAGGGTATACAAAAAAAAAACGAAAACCGAAAAATACAAAACGTGAAAAACAAGACCTGAATTCAAACCAATGTGTATGTGCATGTGCATGTGTGTGTGTGTGTGTGTGTGTGTGCGTCTAACCCACCGCTCAAAAGCACCCTAGAAAATGAAGAGAATTAACCGAGAAGAAAGCCAAATATGAGATCAAAAGAACTATCCAAATCGAAGCTGACATTATTAACTCTTACATTCACCCCGCAAGACAAAAACCAAGAATGAACAAAAAACAAAAAAAAAAAAAACAAATTGAGAGAGACATGAAAAACAAAAAGCGATAAGCATTTTCTACAAGTATTAACCTATGATTAAAGCGTATATACAACATACAAATAAAACTATATATATACAAAATTTATATATATATGTAACCCATTAGTTTGAGAAATTGGCAACAAAAAAAAAGAAAACAAAGCAAGAAAAACATAACAAACAAAATTTTAAAATTTAAGAATTGGCATTTACATGTAATGTAAACAATGCTGTGGCATTTGGTTTTTTGATATCCCCAAGAAAAAAAATGAAATGAAAAGTAAAGGCCCCCAGGCGAATGCTGCAACTGCAGACAAATCCTAAACGATAATACCAACAACAAAAAAAGATACTACAAAAAAAAGAAAATGAAAAAAAAAAAAAAAAAACGCTTACTGATGTAAAACAAAGACTTAAGACAAGAAATGATAAACAAATTTTTTTAATCAATGTTATTGAACAATGTAAGCTCTACTAAGTTTTTGGCAATTCCTAGACCCAAGCGAAAAGGAAACTACACAAAAATACCCCCAAAAACTTAAACCTATCCTAAATTTAAACATGTATGAAAATGAATAAGAAAGTAAATGAAAACCAATACTAAATATTTATGTATATTGTATTATATTGTAAATGTATTTAAATGTTTATTGCAAATATGTCGAAACTGATTGAATGGCTGCGTGTGAGTTTCGAATGGATACAAATGACAAAAACAAAACAAAAAACAAAACAATTTTTTTTTGTGTTGAAAGACAGATAAAGTAGGAGTTATAAAGTATTGAAATTGCTGCACACATACAACCATATGCAAAGTACATACAGATGTGTGTATGTTTGTGTGTGTCGGCATGAATTAGCTATGTAAACTATATACACCTGTACACGTACTATAATTATACACAAAAGACAAACCAAAATACCTAAACTATAACGTTAAATTTAACCCAAAAAGTAAAAACGAAACATTCAAAAACCAAGCTTGAAATACAACATTACAAATTCAATACCAAGCGATCCATTTGGGATCCGGCAACATACCCGTAAATGTCCTACTGAGTGTTTGAAATGATTCAATCGAATTGTCCGCATCAGTTTGTTGAATACACACATATATACGAGTATATATGTATATATATATTTGCTGCATATAATTGAGATATCTCTCCCGTTTCTCCCAGAATATCGCTTAGCCAATGTCTATCGATCGTTTATCAAATGTTGTTGCTTTTTAGCCCCTAGATTACAAAACAAAACACTAACTAATAAACTAACTACAACGTATACATATTTTATATATGCATATTTTCACTGAATACCCCCCAAAATGTATTAATATATATAGAGTACGATGAGTACAGTTACTCGGTTCTAAATGTTCTATCGAAACAAAAAAAAACAAAAACCCAAAACACACATGAAAAAGATAAAAGTTCTATCGATATCAAGAAGAAAATCAAGAAATCAACTAAACAAAAAAATAGAAAAACTATAACAAAAAAAAAAAAAACGAATATGAAAACAAAACGTAACTGCGGCATTTTCGAAAGGGTTTCACTTTACGGTTCAAAATTAAACAACAAAAAAAAGAGGAAAACTAAAGAAAACACAACAAAAAAAGCGAAAACAAAAATTTTCAAAGTGAAATGTTTACAAGACGAAGTTATACCTATATACGTACATACATGTATGTGTATGTGTGTGTGCAATTAAACATATATATCTACATACATACAAATGTATTGAATACCGCCACAGCGCTGGGCATTTGCTTACAAACACTTAACCACAAATATTCCATAAAGATACAGACGAAATACAAAATCCCCAAAGTTGAATTTGCTTTAAATGTGCAAACGTTACATGAATTAAAACATTATCGAAACACAAAAATCCAAAAAATCGTAAAAAACCAAAAAAAAGAACAAAAAAAATTGAAGTTACAATTGATGTGAATTTTTGCAAATCAACTAAACAGCTGAATTTGATATACTAGAAGTACACTTTTTAGAACAGGTGAAATAGCCACTTTGCAGTTCATTTATGTGACCTACTATATACATATTATATATATGTATATATACATTTGTCTATGTGTGTGTGTATGGATTATTATGCATACATATATTTACTTACTTGTACTTACTATACGTAATGGATCCTATGTTCGCATTTTACATTCTTTTGCGCATTATAGCAACTATAAGATTGATAATCCGATCCCAATCGGTATTCGCTTATGTACCACAAGTTGCAACAACAAACGTAGCTCATCTAAAAAGGCTAGTCTTATACACAGTGCTCGACAAACGTGCTCGGCACTGTAAGCACTTACTTCTAAAACAAAAATTATACTTAATTAGAAAATAGACTATTTGATGCCGCGAACGAAACCCAAATGAATACAAAACGCAACCGTTTGAGATACATAACATACTACCATATATGGAAACTTGGCCGATAATGGCGAATTTTGTTGTTTTCTTTCGATCGAGAAACTGCAACTGGAATGTGAAATAGAATAGGGATTTTTTTTGTGGAATGAATACATACATATGATGATGCAAACAAAATACATAAAATACGATAGTCTATACGACTTGAATCTTCAATTCAACCAAATGGATATATATACTATATATACATACATACAATATAAATGGCTATAAATAATTGATATACTAATTAGAGTTCTTAAGCGTACCACACACAAGAGCCCTCTTTAATGAGGGCGATGTGAGCAGGAGAAACAGTAACTGAGAATTGCATACAATACAATACAATACATATTTTGGATCCCAGTGTCTATTTAACTAAACTGCTGGTGATCCCTGAAAAAAACAATACAAAAATACAACCAAAAAAAAACCTATTTGCAAACAATTCATGAATACAATATTTTGCATAATTGCAACAAAGTGTTTCTAAGTGTTTGTGCCGTGCTGTGTTAACAACAAAACAAAAACAAAAGTCTATAACGATTTAAACTCAATAAAATTACACAACAAAAAAAAGAGAAAAAACCACAAAAAAAAAGAAAAATATTAAAGAAACTCTTGAAATCTTGAAGAAATCTCAACTTCGGAAATTGCCGAATGTTTCGCCTGTTCCATCTCTCGCAATATTGTCTCGAGACACAACCATGTTCCGGTTTTCACTTATTTTTGTGTTTTACGATTTAAGGCTGAATGCGAAAATATAAGATTGGATTTACAACTTTATTGAGTGGCAACACAGCTCTGCTCTGTTAAGCTGTCGAAAAAGTTTATAGAGATTTTGTGATTTTAGAGAGCAGCGTCCCCACTGATAGTTTCTCTTCCATTCAAATGGAATATCGACGGAACATCACAAGGACATGTTTTCGGGATCGCATTCTCACGTGAACTCTTGCAATTGTGTAGCTTTTCATTTGTAGCAAAGATTTTACTTTCATTAGTAGTTGGGCAAGTAATTTCGGCAGCGATATAGACATAGTTATGAACACCAAACTCAATAATTCGAAAACTCAATTGGCAATGAAATAAAAATGACACAAAATTAAAATGAAACCGCAAAAAAAATGTATCCAATATATTTGTCGGCGTTTGCCAATCGTAAGACAAACAAATCGAGTGTTGTGAAAGGGAAAACCAGATCACGGCAGATCGGGGAGATTGGACATGCATTAGTTGAATTTTTGATTGAGAAAAGAACATAAAGAACTCAGTGTTATATGCCGTGACTCCTATTGAGCTCATCTACTCATCGTCTGCCGATACCGTGACCGATAGCGATACAGACCGAAATCGATGCCATAGCGAAAGCGATAAAGATAAAGATCCGAATACGATTACGATTACGAATACTCGTACTTTAGCCAAAAATTGAATGTTGTAATTGCCAGAATAGAACAGAACAGAACAGAACCGAATAGTACAGAACAATACAGAACAGAGAACTCGTTACGATTTTAACAGAAGACAAACAAATTACACTCACACACACACATCCAAAATTATATTTATGAGTATATTCAATACACGAACGAATATGACGCCGATCTGTCAACAATATGTTGGGCCTAAGGCTAGGGACAAGGCTGGATCTAAACTCAAACACACAGATATAATATATATATGTATACACTATATATATAGGAATATATGTATATGTCCCTGGCCATTGAAATTTAATTATGGCTAAATGCAAAACATTAAGAGTAAAGAAATGTAAGGGAAAGATAAGAAAAGCTAAGAAAAACATATACTACTATATGCATGTCTAATGAATCTATACAATAAGAAGTATCTAATTGATCTATGTATAATCTATATGTGTATGTGTGTGCGCGTATGTTATATATATATATTAAACTCTATATATATATATATATACTTATATACATATATATATACAAAAAATTACAAAATTATATATACTTTATAGACGCAGTCTTTCCATCTCACCACATATCCATATAGCATCCAATGGATCCAATGTCTACCGCATTATCAAAAAAGATTTATAATTCAAAATATGCTTTGATTCATAACGATATTTTGTTGTGTATATAATTTGTGTTCACATCAATTGTATCAGTATTTTTGTCGATCAAAATTTGTGCTATATGGAATGCTGGAACATGCAAACCAAATAATTATGAGATTTGTGGAGGACAGTGCGATATATTGGAAATAAAACTGAATTTGGAACAAACAACATGCAATGTATTATTATTTTTTGGGCTGGGAATGTTTGGAAATGAAACAGTAACCGAACTTACTCAAAAAACGAAATGGTAATACAGATAGATGAACCTGTTCGTCTGGTATTGAACAGAACTGAGCAGCAAGCGAATTTATTTTGGCACTTTCAGCCGTTCACGGCAGCCGACAACTAAATTCCTTGGAAACTACTACGAGGAGCAGCTGAAATACCAGGCGAACAGAAATGAGCAGCAAGCGATTTTATTTCGCAGGCTGTAATTAAATCAAAAACCATGGCATACTTTTGGAGGGGAGACTTAAATGTCAATCAAAGAATCCACCTGCTACTTATTCCTGTTCGCCTAGTATTTCAGCCGCTGTTTTGCCATTTCAGCCGAAACTAAAAATTTTACAAGTCCAAAAATGAAAAAATGTTGCATACTTTAGAGATGAAGTTAAGATTTTAGTAATAAACTAAAATCGTTTATATCTCGGAAACTACAAGGACAATTGAGATGTCCTTTGGATAGTAAGTAGTCCTGATGCTATTCTCTGATTGGTTAAAAAATTGAACGGTTGTTATTTAAGGAAGTCAAGAAAATTGAAAAAACAAATTACAAAAAATGACCTGAAAATTTTGCAAGGGGGAGGCATGGAAAATTGGCGAAAAATTCGAAAATCCTTCGTAACTTCGCCATTTGAAGGACGATTGGGATGTCCTTTGGCATGCAGATAGTGCTAGACACATGATGGACGAATATGAAATCAAAAGGACGAATATCCTTTTAACAAAAAAGTTAGGACATTTTTGTTTTCAGAAAACAAGCTCTAACTCGGACGTATCCTTGCGGATCCTTATGAGTCCTGTGGCAATCAACTCGTCTTAACAAGGACTATCAGCTGGCCAAAGGACATTTTGATCGTCCTTTTAGTTTCTGAGTTATGAAGGATTTTCTCGTTTTGTTACGATTTCTGACCAATTTTTTCTCTCCAAAAATAAAAATTTTACAAGTCCAAAAATGAAAAAATGTTGCATACTTTAGAGATGGTAAATATTTTAGTCAAAAAGTAAAATCGTTAATATCTCCGAAACTACAAGGACAATTGGGATGTCCTTTGGACAGTAAGTACTCCTGATGCTATTCTCTGATTGGTTAAAAAATTTAACGGCTGTCTTTAAAGGAAGCCAAGAAAATGTAAATAACAAATTACAAAAAATGACATAAAAATTTTGCAAGGGGGAGGCATGGAAAATTGGCGAAAAATTCGAAAATCCTTCGTAACTTCGCCATTTGAAGGACGATTGGGATGTCCTTTGGCATGCAGATAGTGCTAGACACATGATGGACGAATATGAAATCAAAAGGACGAATATCCTTAAAACAACAAAGTTACAAGGACATTTTTGTTTTCAGAAAACAAGCTCTAACTCGGGCGTATCCTTGCGGATCCTTATGAGTCCTGTGGCAATCAACTCGTCTTAACAAGGACTATCAGCTGGCCAAAGGACATTTTGATCGTCCTTGTAGTTTCTGAGTTATGAAGGATTTTCTCGTTTTGTTACGATTTCTGACCAATTTTTTTGTCTCCAAAAATAAAAATTTTACAAGTCCAAAAATGAAAAAAAAAAAAAAAATCACTCGCAATCAGTCAGTCGTCGCAGTCGGTTGTGTTTTGCCTAAGCAGTTACTGCAAGTTTTGTTAGTTAACAGTTAGTTTGCAGCTGCAATTCTTTTCTCAGACGCCGTCCAGACGGTGTCGTCTAGCAAGAGATCGAAACAAAGATAAGCGCATAAGTAAACAAACCCGCACGTCGCGATCGCCCCGCGCTTGCCAAGCTCGTCGGCGTTCGCTTGCCCTTCACCGCGCTTGGTCCCCATAGCGAGACCGTTATTAGCGCTGTGTGTTTTGATTTTGTGCTTCTGCAGACAAATCTGTCTGCAAAAACTTTTTGTGTGACAAACACTTTGCAAATGCATTATTTAGTAAATAAATATTGCTGATTTGCGCTATCATGACTCATAATGCATCATCTCACTCCCGGCTTGGGAACAAGTCGCTGGATTTCGAGGCGATGAGACAAATAGCTGGTGAATCACCCGAAGATATACGTGCATCTATTACAAGTGGATTAAGATCGTCGCAATTTGATGCAACAACTAATTGGGCAGCGACGTCTACTTGCACCACTACTACAACGGCAGTTAGTAGAGCGCTTACTTTTTCTGTCGCTTCAACTTCGTCCCAATACATATGCTCTGCGCCTACTGTCACAATTGAGAAAAGCCAAAGTGCTCATAGAGCTAGAGCTACGCCAAGCACAGAGCCAAATAATGGATGCTCTTTTCAAATGCCCATGGTATCTCTGCAAAGAAAGCAAAGAAGTACAAAGGCAACAAAGATTATTGCCAAAAACAAAATAACACCAATCAATGTAACTGACGTTCGAAACGATGTGAGCAGCCGCTTGACTTCTACCATGCGTAGCAATAGGTTTGCTGCTCTTGCTGACGAAGCGGAAGAACTAATGGAAATGGATGACCCTGTGGAACCTCCAGCTTCAGAGCCTAACGACAGACCCAAACAGCAAAAATCTGCGCCAAAACCTCCAGCAATATGCGTGCCAATGGTTAATAACCTCGCAAATCTCGAGTCGTCGCTTAATGCACGGACTGACGAATTTTATATTCGCACGTCGAGATCTGGAATCTCGCGCATTTATGCAGCAAATGCTGATGCTTTTAGATGCATTGTCAAGACACTGACAGCTAACAAGTGTCAGTTTTGGCACCATCAGCTTCGGCAAGACAAAGCGTTGAAACTAGTACTCAAAGACATTCATCCAAATGTACCAAAGGAGCTAATCGAGCGGTCTTTTGCAGACAAAGGCTTCGAAGTACTGAACATATACTGCCCCCGGAAGCCGAATTGGCAAAGCATACCTATAAGCGAGCAGGACGATGAGAAAATCGTAAACATTAAAACGCGGCAAAGTATGTTTTTTGTCAATATTAAGCAGACTCCAAATGCTTCGGAAGCATTAAAAATCACGCAAATTGGAAAACATAGAGTGACTATATTAAAATCCAAACCTAGTAAGGAGCTGGTCCAATGTCTTAGATGTCAAGACTTTGGACACTCACGAAATTACTGCCTCAAAAATCCAATATGTGGCAAATGCTCAGGTGATCACCCTACTGGGGCTGAGTGCTGCGAGCTTCGCTCAGGAGACGCAAGTATTTGTGCCAACTGCGGAGAAGATCACATCTCCAACTACAAAGGTTGTAAAACCCGTATCGAGCTTGCCAAAAAACTAAAGCCAGAGGCCAGATTGCCCAAGGACGGGTTACCAAATATGAATAATAGAGATAAGCAAAGTTCATCTGCGCAATTTATACCATTTGCTTCCGTAAAAAATGGATTTTCGTATGCAGACATGGCAAGACAAGCGAGAGACAAAAATGTCAATATCCACAAAAAACAGAATTGGACCAAGTCAAATGGCGCTGAGGAAGAGCTTCGGTCAAACGATAAGTTTCGATCTTTAGAAAAAGCGATTTTAGACTTAAACACAAGGATGGATTTGATGTTCAAGCTAATGCAAGAAGCGATCGAATCAAACAGAGCCTTTCGCGATCTTATCCAGAAGCTCATATCAAAATGATTTATCCAAAACTGAACATCGGATTATGGAACGCGCGAGGACTAATTACACATAACGAAGAACTTAGACTCTTCCTAGGCGCGCATCAAATTGATATTATGCTAGTAACAGAAACGCACATGCGTCCTGGTCAAAAAGTCTTCCTACCAGGATTTGAGCAGTATTACGCCAACCATCCCAGCGGGACCTCAAAAAGTGGAGCCGCAATCTTAATTAAATCCAGCATAGCGCACGCTCAGGACGAGCATATAACAACAGAAAATGCACAAGCTGCCTGTGTAAATGTGTATACAAGTGCAGGACGCATCAAAATCGCTTCCCTATACCTCCCACCAAACTTGACGTGGTCTAAGGCGGATTTTGATACCCTACTTCAATCCTTGGGTAACAGATTCATAGCAGGTGGAGACTTCAATGCCAAACACCCTTGGTGGGGAAACCAAAGGACTTGCAGTCGAGGTAAGAGTTTACAAGAGGCCGTCTTAAGCGGAGCATATCAAATCTTAGCTAGTGGCGAGCCAACTTTCTATTCAGACAACACACAGAATAATCCCTCCGCCATAGACTTTTATGTGGTGAATGGTATCTCTTATGACAACCTTTCAATCAAAACGCACTACGAACTTTCCTCTGATCACTTGCCCTTGGTAGCCACATTACACCAATCAGTGCAGCGCAAACCAAAGAGACATTTTATACTCTCGCCTGGCTCTTGTATAGAAGCTTTTCAATTCGAAATGGATTGCAGAATAAACTTAAATATGGAATTAAATAGTGCTGCAGATATTGACGATGCTATTGACATATTTATGCGCAACATCACAGAAGCCTCAACTGTAGCTGCTCCCAGAAGTACACAACGTAAATGTTTTACTGTACAACTGCCACAAAACATAGTAGCATTGTTGCGTTTGAAAAGAAAGGTTAGAAAGGAATATGTGAGAACGGGAGATCCTCGAGTCCACCAAATCTTCAAAAGATTATCGAACCGGGTGAAGAAAGTGCTGACAAAGCATAAACAAGATAAGATTGATGATCTATTGGAAGAAGTCGGCCCTGATGCATCTACGAACTACTCTCTTTGGAAACTGACAAATCGGTTCAAAAGGCAAGCCATCAGGAAGTCTCCAATTAAAAATTCGGATGGCAATTGGTGCTATTCCAGTCAGGATAAAGCTGAGGTTTTCGCAAACAGCCTTGAGGAGAGATTCAAGCCTTTTAACTTTACTACGGAGGTAGTGCGTCATGCTGTGAAGATGCAGATGGACATGCCTTATCAGATGGACTTGCCAGCAAATCCGGTCACTCTGCAGGAAGTAGAGCATCTGGTTAAAAAACTCCAACCGAAGAAGTCGCCAGGACACGACAGCTTAGACAACAGAACGTTGAAACTCCTTCCAACAAGAGCGTTACTATTTATAGTATTGCTGCTCAATGCCATATTGAGGTTGGGCTACTTCCCTAGCATCTGGAAGATGGCGCTTATAACCATGATTCCGAAGCCTGAGAAACAACACACTGATGTGGATGGTTACAGACCAATTAGTCTTCTACCGGCGCTGGGGAAAATGGCTGAAAGGGTGATTTTGACCCGTTTACTACAACTGGATGCTGTATCAAAGAGAATTCCAAAATGGCAGTTTGGCTTTAGGAAAAGTCATGGAACACCAGAGCAGCTTCACCGTGTGGTAAATTTTGCACAGGAAGCAATGGAGCACAAAATGTATGCCGTGGCGGTGTTTATGGACATTAGACAAGCTTTCGATAGGGTCTGGCACGATGGACTACTATTTAAACTTCGACCAATTCTCACTCCCCAGCTGTTCCAGCTAATATGCAGCTTTTTAATTGGCAGGTCCTTCAGTGTGGTTGTGGATGGCGAGCAATCCACCAAGCGCTTAGTATGCGCAGGCGTCCCGCAAGGCAGCGTATTGGGTCCTACTCTGTATACGCTATTCACATCGGATATGCCGACCAACAGAGCGATATCTGGCATTGACGAGGAAGACGCTATGGTAGCTACGTATGCTGATGATACTGCAGTGCTGATCAGAAGTAAGAGTATTGATGAAGCAACAGAAGGTCTACAAAAATATGTTCAATGTTTCGAAAATTGGGCAAAAAAATGGAACATTGGCATAAACAGCGAAAAGTGTGCGAACGTCACGTTTGCCACAAGGCCACGAATCTGCGGTCCCATATACATGCAAGGTTCAACACTATCTCATAAATCGCATCACAAGTATCTTGGTGTGATTCTAGATAGGAGGCTAACATACAAGCATCATACCACCATGATCCAGAAAACGGTCATGGCCAAAGCAGGGAAGATGTCGTGGCTTCTGTCTGCGACGAAATTATCATTATATAACAAAGTAAGGATATACAAAGCTATAATTAGTCCCATTTGGAAATACGCCTTTCAAATCTACGGCGTAGCCGCTAAATCCAATATTAGCAAAATTAGAGTGTCCCAAAGCAAGATATTAAGAAAGCTATGTAATGCCCCTTGGTACATGAGAAACGACAATATTGAAAGAGATCTAAAGGTGCCAAAGGTGGGTGACGTCCTTCAATCGCTTTCTAAAAACTATATGGAAAGACTTGACAGACACCCCAATATGCTTGCAAGGTGTCTAAAAAGAAAGCCAAGAAAAAGAAGACTACGTAAGCTGTACCCAGTTGACTTACCGACCAGAATTATAATATAATTTCCAGTTGTAATAGGTTAATTTATATATATGTACATATAGCATTTAAAATAATCAAATCATAAGTTAATTTCACATGAAGTGATCACTCCCTGTTCTTTGTTAATTTTCAACTAGATTAAGCTGTCAAATAGATAGTAGCAAAATAGTTTATTAAATATACAACATTTTTAACAATAAAAAAAAAATTAAAAAAAAAAAAAAAAAATGAAAAAATGTTGCATACTTTAGAGATGAAGTTAATATTTTAGTCAAAAAGTAAAATCGTTAATATCTCCGAAACTACAAGGACAATTGGGATGTCCTTTGGACAGTAAGTAGTCCTGATGCTATTCTCTGATTGGTTAAAAAATTTAACGGTTGTCTTTAAAGGAAGCCAAGAAAATTGAAATAACAAATTACAAAAAATGACATAAAAATTTTGCAAGGGGGAGGGAGGCATGGAAAATTGGCGAAAAATTCGAAAATCCTTCGTAACTTCGCCATTTGAAGGACGATTGGGATGTCCTTTGGCATGCAGATAGTGCTAGACACATGATGGACGAATATGAAATCAAAAGGACGAATATCCTTAAAACAACAAAGTTACAAGGACATTTTTGTTTTCAGAAAACAAGCTCTAACTCGGACGTATCCTTGCGGATCCTTATGAGTCCTGTGGCAATCAACTCGTCTTAACAAGGACTATCAGCTGGCCAAAGGACATTTTGATCGTCCTTTTAGTTTCTGAGTTATGAAGGATTTTCTCGTTTTGTTACGATTTCTGACAAATTTTTTCTCTCCAAAAATAAAAATTTTACAAGTCCAAAAATGAAAAAATGTTGCATACTTTAGAGATGAAGTTAATATTTTAGTCAAAAAGTAAAATCGTTAATATCTCCGAAACTACAAGGACAATTGGGATGTCCTTTGGACAGTAAGTAGTCCTGATGCTATTCTCTGATTGGTTAAAAAATTTAACGGTTGTCTTTAAAGGAAGCCAAGAAAATTGAAATAACAAATTACAAAAAATGACATAAAAATTTTGCAAGGGGGAGGCATGGAAAATTGGCGAAAAATTCGAAAATCCTTCGTAACTTCGCCATTTGAAGGACGATTGGGATGTCCTTTGGCATGCAGATAGTGCTAGACACATGATGGACGAATATGAAATCAAAAGGACGAATATCCTTAAAACAACAAAGTTACAAGGACATTTTTGTTTTCAGAAAACAAGCTCTAACTCGGACGTATCCTTTCGGATCCTTATGAGTCCTGTGGCAATCAACTCGTCTTAACAAGGACTATCAGCTGGCCAAAGGACATTTTGATCGTCCTTTTAGTTTCTGAGTTATGAAGGATTTTCTCGTTTTGTTAAGATTTCTGACAAATTTTTTCTCTCCAAAAATAAAAATTTTACAAGTCCAAAAATGAAAAAATGTTGCATACTTTAGAGATGAAGTTAATATTTTAGTCAAAAAGTAAAATCGTTAATATCTCCGAAACTACAAGGACAATTGGGATGTCCTTTGGACAGTAAGTAGTCCTGATGCTATTCTCTGATTGGTTAAAAAATTTAACGGTTGTCTTTAAAGGAAGCCAAGAAAATTGAAATAACAAATTACAAAAAATGACATAAAAATTTTGCAAGGGGGAGGCATGGAAAATTGGCGAAAAATTCGAAAATCCTTCGTAACTTCGCCATTTGAAGGACGATTGGGATGTCCTTTGGCATGCAGATAGTGCTAGACACATGATGGACGAATATGAAATCAAAAGGACGAATATCCTTAAAACAACAAAGTTACAAGGACATTTTTGTTTTCAGAAAACAAGCTCTAACTCGGACGTATCCTTGCGGATCCTTATGAGTCCTGTGGCAATCAACTCGTCTTAACAAGGACTATCAGCTGGCCAAAGGACATTTTGATCGTCCTTTTAGTTTCTGAGTTATGAAGGATTTTCTCGTTTTGTTACGATTTCTGACAAATTTTTTCTCTCCAAAAATAAAAATTTTACAAGTCCAAAAATGAAAAAATGTTGCATACTTTAGAGATGAAGTTAATATTTTAGTCAAAAAGTAAAATCGTTAATATCTCCGAAACTACAAGGACAATTGGGATGTCTTTTGGACAGTAAGTAGTCCTGATGCTATTCTCTGATTGGTTAAAAAATTTAACGGTTGTCTTTAAAGGAAGCCAAGAAAATTGAAATAGCAAATTACAAAAAATGACATAAAAATTTTGCAAGGGGGAGGCATGGAAAATTGGCGAAAAATTCGAAAATCCTTCGTAACTTCGCCATTTGAAGGACGATTGGGATGTCCTTTGGCATGCAGATAGTGCTAGACACATGATGGACGAATATGAAATCAAAAGGACGAATATCCTTAAAACAACAAAGTTACAAGGACATTTTTGTTTTCAGAAAACAAGCTCTAACTCGGACGTATCCTTGCGGATCCTTATGAGTCCTGTGGCAATCAACTCGTCTTAACAAGGACTATCAGCTGGCCAAAGGACATTTTGATCGTCCTTTTAGTTTCTGAGTTATGAAGGATTTTCTCGTTTTGTTACGATTTCTGACAAATTTTTTCTCTCCAAAAATAAAAATTTTACAAGTCCAAAAATGAAAAAATGTTGCATACTTTAGAGATGAAGTTAATATTTTAGTCAAAAAGTAAAATCGTTAATATCTCCGAAACTACAAGGACAATTGGGATGTCCTTTGGACAGTAAGTAGTCCTGATGCTATTCTCTGATTGGTTAAAAAATTTAACGGTTGTCTTTAAAGGAAGCCAAGAAAATTGAAATAACAAATTACAAAAAATGACATAAAAATTTTGCAAGGGGGAGGCATGGAAAATTGGCGAAAAATTCGAAAATCCTTCGTAACTTCGCCATTTGAAGGACGATTGGAATGTCCTTTGGCATGCAGATAGTGCTAGACACATGATGGACGAATATGAAATCAAAAGGACGAATATCCTTAAAACAACAAAGTTACAAGGACATTTTTGTTTTCAGAAAACAAGCTCTAACTCGGACGTATCCTTGCGGATCCTTATGAGTCCTGTGGCAATCAACTCGTCTTAACAAGGACTATCAGCTGGCCAAAGGACATTTTGATCGTCCTTTTAGTTTCTGAGTTATGAAGGATTTTCTCGTTTTGTTACGATTTCAGACCAATTTTTTCTCTCCAAAAATAAAAATTGTACAAGTCCAAAAATGAAAAAATGTTGCATACTTTTTTGGATTGCATTATGATTTTAGTCAAAAACTCAAAATCCTGAATACCTCGGAAACTACAAGGACAATGATGATGATAAAGGATGTCCTTTGAATGCCACTAAAGACCTCTTCATTTCAAGTCTTTCATTTTAAGTAGCCAAATAAAAACAATGTTTTGTTTATAAGTTTTTGTTTTTATTGTGTTTCTTTTATCTGCCTATACATATATGTACATATATTTTTTTTTTTATTAATAATAATAATAACGAAATGGTAACAAGGATATGTGTACTGTTACCTAACTGGGCAACTTAATCAAATCAGAAATAATAAACAAACAAAATTAATTATGTAAACAGAACATAATAAATTTAAACTATGGACAAATTATTTACATTAAGCCTAAGGATATGCTAGAGATTAAGTTTAGTATTGTTGATATTATTAAGTCAAGACCCGAGCCAGCAGGTCTTGAGGATGATGGCGTTTCAGTCTTCTCCTGACCGTAGTGCGATGACTTTCCTATAGTCGCCTAGCTAGTCTGTTTGGGTGACCTCCGAGCCTCTCCGTATATTTCCGTGCAATCGCCTGAATTTTGTCGCCAATTTTAGGCACTTTGAAGTCGCGTTCAATGTCCGCCGTTCTCATATACCATGGAGCTCCTGAGATCCTCCTCAGCGTCTTGGCTTGAATCACGCGTATTTTGTTAAGGTGCGTTTTAGCTGCTATACCGTACACCTGTATTGCATAGAAAAGGCTCGGAGCTAAAATGCACATATAGATACGAACTTTGTTGTCCAGCGAAAGCTTGTTTTTAGCTGAGAGTAGCCAGGACATGCGTTTTAGCTTAGTTCTGTAAGCATGCAGTAGCGACTTGATATGGCATTCAAATTTAAGCCTTCTGTCTAGGACGACTCCAAGATATTTGTGTGATGACAAGTGAGTTAACACTGTACCATTAAGCGTCACACTCGGGCAGCTCCGCACGCGATTTGCGAACGTCATATTGGCGCATTTATCTGCATTGATGCACACGTTCCAGTTCCTAGCCCATTCCTGAAATGCATCTAGATATTCTTGAAGACCTATTTTTGCCAGGTCTATGGAGCTGTTTTTGGTGAGCACCGCAGTATCGTCAGCGTAGGTTGCAACCAGCGTATCCTTTCGTGCAAGTGATGTGATAGAAGTAAATTTAGTTACAAAAAAAAACAACAACTTACAATAATATTTATAATAATATTTATACTTATTGTTGTTATCCGGAATGCGAAGCGAAGCTGGCTAGTAAATGCATAATGTTGTTTGTCCCATTGGTAACTGTAGCTCCCAAAATGCTCATTCTTAAGCCGGATAAATAAGCAATATATGTTAGAAAAAAAAAGATGATATTCAAACTTAATGGCTACTTACGCAGATGTCACGGGCATGCAACGCCAACTTGGATGCCATCCCAGTTTGGGGCACCGCTTCAAGGCCCCAGCCGAACAGACTGTGGGAGGTGCCGCTCGACGGGCAACCGGGCTTCCCTGGTATGTGATTAATCGGGTCATTGAGAACGATGTTCGTCTTGTTCCGATGGGCAACCAGCTAAATCCATATTGCAGCCGATACTCCGACAGTCTCATGGCGCAGCCAACCCGCAACCTCTCCGAAGGCTGAAGATACTCCACTCCAGTGATCTCACTTCCCGGGTCATCCAAAAACGCAATATTCCTATCTGTAGATAATAGTAAATAATTGTAAATAGTTATAAATAGTATATTATATCTACTCACCAAACGTCGGGTTACTTTCAAATGGCTTCCGGCGGAAATATACAATTAAAAAACAAAAAGCAAATGAAGGCTTTGTTTTCGTTTTTTCTTCAGGGTTTTTTTAATCGTTTTTCGTTTTATTGAATTGAATTTGTTGAATTATGATATTACAATTATTATTGGTATTCATAAGAGTTTACATTCAATTGTTGATTTACTTTGTTTAATGCTCGCAACGCTGATCCGCCTTCTCTTTCATTATAGAATTGTTGTTTTTCTTTCTTTATATAATTTTTACAATATTTATATATATTTGCAATTTGTTTTTGTGTTTTTTTTTTAATGTACCTATAGAGGTATTATACGTATGTATTTATGTGAAACACATATGCATATGTATGTGGTTACATAACTAAAAATTAATCGTACAGTATATAGTTACATATTCTGATGTATCAGAAATACATGCTGACATATGTATATACTTCGTATGCTGCACTCTCCACTTCAAGCTTAAACTTTAACACATAAATCAGTCGAAAATACATCTTCATTCATTACAATTTGTTTTCTTGTTTCTTGTGTTTTCAATAAATTAACATACAAATAAATTGGTTTTTCTTTCCGTTTTTTTTTTTTTTTTTTTTTTTGTTAAACAAAACACAAACTAAAAAAAATTAAATACAAAATGAAATTGACAAATTACAAAATTAGCAAATGCAACGCCCCTCGCCCCTACTCTATATTTACAAATGTTATGCTTTTTTTTTACATTTCTATATACATTTTGAGGTTAGGCACGTTGACATAACCTAGAATTGCAAAAAAAAAAGAATTATTTTTGATTTCTCATTAAATAAGCAATTTTCACAATGAGTTCTGCTTTAGCTGTTTTGTGTTTCCCTCTATCACGATTCTCGCAACACAATCATGAAGAGTTTGTGATTTATAGTCAAGTGAATTTACCTAAATTTGCTTGATTTCCAAATCGCGATGGTTCATCAATTTTATCTAAACAACTCTCTACTAAGGATTCATTTCAAGTGTAAACAAAGCTGTATGATTCGTGATTGATAATTAAACTTATTATTGTTTAAAGGAAATACGTACTGTACAAAAGGCAATAAAGAACTAACCATTTTTTGAAGAGAGTTGTACGGTTCTTGATGGATTCCATTTGAGAAATCGATGATAGATGGTTGTCACAAAAGATTCAATTGGACTCTGCCTGAACGTGGCAACCCAGGTAGTAAATAAAACTCACGAACCGGAACAAAACATTGAGGTCGCTAGCTGCACATACACACACACACACTCGCACTCACTCCCACTCACACACACACATACGATTGTTGTTTTATAGAGTTGTCTATATAGGCATTTTATATGGTAAGGAACTTGCTATTTTGTAACAGAAGTCAAACGAAAAAACAAAACAATGATACATATATAGTGTTAATGTTAATGTGTTGCCGAGAAAACAGTTGTTTTATTCGGTTAGCCGAATTCGAATGCTGATTACACTTGCAGATCTTTCCTATATGGCAGCTATATATGTTCATATATGTATGTATGTAGTAAACCGATATCTATCACAAAGCTGTTGCAATCTCGCTCGATTATTGGCTAGGCTATGGCAGCTATATGTTTATAGGGGGAGGGTGAAATTGTGAATCAAAAGACACAGACGGACAGCGGTAAATTTGAAAAGGCGCTCAGATATTGCTTTTGCGATACAAGTTCTATAAGTTCTATATATTGATAGCGTATATATAATTGTGTATATATATATATTGTTTATATATGTATGTAGGTATTATGTTTTGATTATAGCAAAGTATATAGGAAATCGAATTGTGAAAGGGAGACGATGTCATTTGCTTTCAACACTATTGCACATTTATGTGGTATATATGGTATAGTTCATATTATATCCATCGTCCATGTATAAAAAGATGCTGTTGTCTCAATAGCTAGCGTATATAGTATACATATATATAGGATATATATATGTTTATATATAGGGCACGGTGTTCTTCTATATCTGTTATTATTAATTATTTCGTTATGATTTTGGCTATATCTCTTTTACGCTCTTTATATATCCGACACTCTCTCTATAAATATATATATATATATATGTTATGTATATATATTTTTGTGTATGGCTCTATTGCAGTTACATTTTCAGTTGCTCAACTTTTCAACTTGATTGTTGTCTAGGTGTTTGCATAAGGAAATTATGCCTAACAAAGATTGCTATATATACAATTTACACTCACGCACACACGCTCAAAACTTGGACATTCACACGCAGTAATTAATATTACACGAAAAAAAAAAAAAAATAAGATTATGATTACATAAATTAAAACCAAAAAACACATTGTGAACTAACCGACTAACATTAGAAGACGCAACGCTTTAGCTACGGCCTAAACTTAAACGTTATAAGACTTTTGAACACTTTCGTTTGCTGTTGTTGTTTTGTGGTTGTTGTGGTGGTTGCTGTGGTTGCTGTGGTTCTTGAGGTTGCTCTTCGCTGTGGTTGTTGCTTATGCCCAGGCCAAGCATCACAAGTCCAGCGAGTGTCTGTGAGTTGCAGCTGCTTTTGCCGTTGCAGCAGCAGCGGCAGCTGTTGAGCTTGCCGATCTTGTTGCCGTTGCCGTTGCCGCTGCAGTTGCAGTTGCAGTTGCCAGATCGTCATCATCGTTGTCTTGGGCAACAACATCGTCGAAGCCATACCAGCATCACATGACCATTATTTGCAGCGCTACTCATTGGTCTATGGTCCGATAGATGCGACGCTGTGGCTCGGGCGTGTAATGAATGCGGGTGCGAAAGTGTTGCGGCGATCCTGGGACGCTCTCCGAACCGCGACGTGGCGGCGGCAACGGCGGCGATGCCGATACATAGCTAGAAAATATGCAAAATCTCATTAGTTGCACTTGTATCAAATGTAGAAAGAGAGATTAAAATTGTTTCATTTGCATTCACATAAAAAAAAAAGTATTTCTCTGACAGGACTCGAACTTATGTTCGCTAAAGGAGACGATTCCAAAGACAAAATGAAGCTTAAATAAAGTGGATGACTGCTTAGACAACATTACACATTTTGTAAATTTTATCTGCCAAGTACTTCAATGCAAACACTTTAATGCACATTTCAGATTAAATGTCCTCGCAGGATTTGAGCCCAGACCTAGCATGACTTTTGGTTCGACGCTTCCAAACACAAACTGAGATTAAATGAAAACGAACTACTTCAAATAATATAATTGTTATTTTTAATCAGCAAGATATAAGTTTGTTTTCCCTTCTACCCCCCACAATATCTAATTTAGTTTTCAACTTCCACACAATAATAAAATCATATGTTATAGCTGGTTAGTTGGGAATTACTTTCAAACAGGAATCTTACCGTCGTTGCAGCAATGGCGATCCGGCCGTCTGTCCGCTCAGTTCCAGCAGATTCTTGCGCAGCAGCAGCGGCGATTGACCGCGATTGTAACGCGGCGGCGGATCCGGACTGCGATGTCGTCGATCCAGGCCGGCCAACAGATGCGGGCTTGGCGGTGTGCTCATGCTGCCGCCGCCGCTGATGCCACCGCCACCGCTAATGCCACCGCCGCCCACACCCGCACCGCTGCTCGCATAGCGTCGCAGAAAGCCGCTCGTTCCGCCGCTGCCGCTGGTCAGTGGCTCCGTGGTGGGTGAAGTGCTCTGGCTGGTGTTGTGACTGCTGCTGCTGCTCGCCGCCGACAACGTGCGATAGTAATACGACTTGCCGCCACTTGTGGCTGCCGTGCCGTTGTTGAGCAGGCTGCGGTACGCTGGCGGCGGCGGCGGTTGGGATTGGGGTTGGGGCGCCAGCGCCGGATCCAGGCTGCCTCCAACGAGGAGGTCGGTGCCATTGGCATTGATGCCGCTGCTGTTGGGCGTCAGTGGCGACGTCGCTGTGGAATTCAATTGGGTTTTAACATAGGTCGCAAATTGTCGCTTCATGGCGCCAGCGAGTGTATTGAACCAGCCTGCGCGTTGATTGATTGATTGATTGATTGATTGATTGATTGATTGATTGGTGTTGTTGGTGATTTACAAATATTGATGCGTGTGTGTGATTGATGAACATGGATTGAATGATTGATATGTGTCGCATATTCCATTAAATATTTTTGTGCATTTTGTTAGTTTTGTGATTGATTGACGGTTAATTGATTGATGTATTGATTGGTGTTGATGTTGGTGCATATTTGTTTAAAGAGCGATTTACAAAATTTGAGTGCGTAATTGATTTATGTGTGTGTGTGATTGATGATTAATCGATGAGTTTATGTGCATAAAATATGTTTAGCGTTGATGATTGATCGCATGTTCAATGAGATATTTTATGTGATTGATAGTTGTTTGAGAGGTTAAAGATTTAGTTGTGAATTGAAATGTTATCGTGATTAATTCAAAAAGTGCATTAGTGATTGAGTGATGTAGCGTTTAATACATTGATTGTTGAGTATTTGGTTTGGGTAAGACGGCGTGAGTTGCAAATGTATTAATTGATTGATGCAGTGCAATTTGATTGATGAGTATTTATTTTATTTATGATTTATATTTTTCATTTCATTTGTATTCGATTGATTGATGCATAATCAAGCGATTGATTGATGTAGTGCAATGATGTGTGGTTGACGTGCGCGTGCATGATTGATTGATTGATGTGTGTGTATGTGTGTGTGTGTGTGTGAGGAGTAAACAAAGAGAGAAAGAAACACAGGAAAAAAAACGTGGATAAGCGATGCAAAGAATTAGTTGATAGCAAGAACAAAGCGGCGCAAATAGCACAAAAAACAAATGCTTGTAAACAAATGAGACGCGATCTGTGCGCAGAAGAGACTCACCCGCATCTGCAGTGCTGGAGCTGGAGCCGGAGCCGGAACCAGGGCTGGAGGCATAAATATGCTGCTGATGTTCGCGCTGCTCGCGACCATCCAAATTATTGCTCTGCCCCAGCAGCTGACGACGCGCATACAATTTGCTCAGCTTGCTGCCCACCAAGGAGGTGTTGACGCCACTTCCACTGCCACTCCCAGCACCGCCTCCGCCTCCATCCGGCTGCTCTGGCGATCTGCAGGGCAGACTGCCATACAGTGTGCTAGCCTCCGATGCTGTTGCTGCTGTCGGCAATGGTTGGTACTGCAATTGCGCCGTGTTGCCAATGCCAAAGTGTCCCGCTGCCGTCGTCTGTTGCTGCTGCTGTTGTGGCAATGACAATGGCGATGTTGGCGCCGCTGCAGTTGCTGCTGCTGGGATGGCGATTTGTGAGCATGTCGACTGCGTGGACGATTGACTAGAGGTGGAGTGCGAGGAAGGCGGCGCCACATAATTGCTGTGAAAGGGATTCGTGCTCGTGCCAATCGGTTGACGCGGCAACTGCTGCTGCTGCTGCTGCTGCTGGTATTGATAGTGCTGCTGGTAGTGGTGCAACTGTTGCTGCTGCTGCTGCAGTTGCTGCTGATGCTGTTGCCGCTCCGCCGCCTCTTTTTCACGCAACTGGTTCTGCTGATGGTAGAATCGCTGCAGCACTGTAAGCAAACAATCAACTTTATATTTAAGTACATTTCTATTTAATGTATATTCCTCTATATCGTTGAGGTTAATATTATTTGTAATTAATAGTTTAAATTTTGAACTCAAACTATCTAAATAATATTACCCAAAACGGAGCTTTTGGTGTGTGTTCTTATTCGACAAGTTTAGCTTAGACACAAACCATAGCATGTATGTTAAACTGTGATTAACGAAGACACAAACCAGGCACAGTTCTTCTACATATTAAAACATTATTTCTAGTTACGCTCACCAATAGGACTCTGGTTGCCTGGTTGCAGTCGTTGCTGTTGCTGCTGCTGCTGCTGTTGCTGCTGACTGTTGAGCTGCAACATTGTTGCTGCTGGGTCAGCAATCAGTTGCTTGCGCTGCAGCGTCGGTGAGCTGGCACTGCAAATGCTATCACAGGTGTCAAAGGGCAATATGTTGTTGTCCGCCATTGTCGTGGGTGGAGGTAGACGCCACATGGGCGTGGTTAGGGCGTCCGTTGTGGGCGTTTTGGGTTTCAAATGCGGCAGTGTTGCGGTCGATGTTGTTGGTGTGACAACAGCAGCTGTTGCTGTTATGGGTGCTGCAGCTGTTGGTAAAATTGGCGTTGTTGCTGTCACGCTTGGATTGTGTTTCTTTTGGCTAAATGGCGACGTGGTCAGATTGCGTAAGATCGATTGTCCTGAGGAGACAGAGAGAAGAATAAATAAATCAAAACACAGAGGCGACAAAGAGCAGTTGCCACTTACCAATGCTGCTAAACACCGACTCCTTTTTGGGGCTCTCGTCGTTGTACTTGTTGTAGTGGGAGCCATTGCTGAGCTTGCGTTGCATGAACGGCGACTTGCGGTACAGTTTGTTGATGTCGTTGATGTTGTTGCCACCCGGTGGCGACAAGGGACTCGGACTGGCGCTGCTGTTGCTGTTGCTATTGCTGCCGCTGCTGAAATAGTTCAAAGTGCTGCCGCTGCCAGCCGCTGTTGCTGTGGCTGTTGCTGCTGTTGGTTGAGGTAGTTGTGTGGCTGATTGCATGAAATACTGCGACCCTCCTTGCTGCTGCTGATAGCTGGGAATCTGCGTGGGTTTTATTGTCTTTGTGGTCATCGGCATCGTCGGCATCGTCGTTGGACTGCGCGCTGTCAGCGCAGCAGCAACATTTCTGCCGTACTTTGAGGCCGCCTCCTTGGCTCGCGTTGTTGCTGGCGATGTCGCCGTTGTTGCCGCTGCTGCTGTTGCGGTTGCTCTGCAAGTAACACGGATTAGTTGTTAATCAGCTGTTGCAGCTACAGTCGAAGCCCGTTATGTGCAAAGGAACACACACAAAATGTAGTATGCCAAGCTGCTTGGCAGCGAGAAAGAGTGTGAGAAAGGCACAAATAGAAAGAGACAGACAGAGATAGGCAGGTAGGGAGAGGGACACACATAGAGCGAGAAACAGAGAGAGAGCGCGAGTGAGATAGACAAAAAGAAAGAGAGATGTATTTGGTGTGTGCACGATTTGAGATGAATAAGCAACAGACGGAGAGAAAGAGAAAGAATGCATTACTCGCACTCTTTCGCTCTTATGAAATATGCAAAATTTGGAAATCGTGTGGAATTTGCGACAATCGAGTGTGCTCGACGGTAAGATACCCGCTACCCAAAAATTTGTTGGCTAGCGAGCATAAAAAGCGACAGCAACACAGAAATGGCAGGAGAGGGAATGTGAGAGTGAGAGGCAATAATGTAAGCGAGCGTGATAGACTGCGTGTGTGTATGTGTGTGGAACGAAACGGAATGGAACGCGAGAAAGACAACAGAACAAAAGGAAAACAATAAATGTTTTTCCTTAAAAAAAGCTTTTAATGAAAATTACCTCGTTTGATGTGTGAACTGTTTTTTTTTTATAATTTTGTTCTTTTTTTTTTCAAAGAATTTGTTGAAATCAAGCAAATGCAAAAAGTTCTAAATGTTAAGCGTGTCAGGCAGCAACAAGCAAAATGCGGCATTCAACAAAACAACATGCAACAACAACAATTTTGTATCAAACAAGAAATCAACCAACAATTAACAGTCAAAATAAATGCGCTAGTCGAGAGTGCTCGACTGAGGAATACCCTGTAACCAGTTTGAATAAGTTATTTAACTACGGAATTTCTTAATGATTGAATCTATCTACGTATATCAATAGTTCAAATGAATTATGCACTTTTACTAGGAAATTTGCAGTATATTAAATAGATAAATTTGAAGGACTCTGAGTTGTATTTATTCACTGTACGGAAAGAACAAGAATTCCTTGAGGAATTCCACATAAAATGTGCATCATTTCTGGTTACAGAGCATGGCGATGGTTAATGAAAATTAGTATGCCAATGCCAGAGAAATTAACAATAAAATGATTAGAAACATAATGAGAATGTAACAATAATAATAACAAGAATAATAATAACAATAATAATTAAGCTCGTTGTACTTACTGAATTGGACTTTTGATAGATTGGGAGGAGTTTGTTTATTATGGTATTGAGTTTTGTTTTTTGTATTGGTATCGTTTATATATGCATATATATCTATATATATATATATAGAAGTGTATATGATATATCTGTGTATCATATCATGGTCGGGTTATATACACAAATATATATATTATTGTTTGCTTGCATTTCGATTATTATTTCTTTAATTAATGTTTTGCTTTCGTTTTTTTTTCTTGTTTTTGTTTTTGTTTTTTTTGCTTTCGTTTTTGTTTTATGTTTTTTATGGTTTTGGTTTTAATCGGTTTAACAGTATGTCTGCTTTGCTTTTGTTTCTTTCAATTCTTATCTTTTGCATTGATTATAATAATATGTATTAGGAATTAAGTAACCTACAAAAGATGGTAATAAAAAAGATGTAAAAAGAAAATCAAAAAACACACAAATTAAATAGTCAATAAAACGCAAAATATATTCAGGTTTTTGGGGGGCCGGGTCGAGGGCGGGACGTGGGACGTGGGAATTATATGCTTTTAATAGGAGAGAGAAGGATACTGCTCACCTACATTATGAGTTTCGCTACAAAACAGAGAGAGAGAGAGCGAGAGCGAGAAAGAGAAAGAGAGGCAAAGGGAGATGGAGGAGATATGCATATGCAAGTTAACCATGCACTCTTCGTAAGTACTGACAACATAAACTGTGTGTCGTTGTGGGATTCAAACGATTGCATTCCAAGCGCAGTGGAACGCAATGGAATGAAACGGGAAGTTCGCTTGCCAGTACCGAGAGAAAAAGTGCTGTCAATACAAGTGCTAACTAAAGTGTTAGACAAAAACGTATAAAAGAAAACAACTTACGAAAAAAAAAAACTATAAGAACAAAGGTAGTTGGTAGTAGAGAAAAAAGGTAGTAGCTTTGTGTTCAAAATAGTAGTAGAAACGGAAGGTCAAATAGTATGTGGTAATCCAAAAATTAATTGTGAAAAAGTGTGTGTGAAGAGAGACATGCCAAGTTTTTTATATTTTGATTTCATCTAATTGTTATAGAAAAGCTTTTGCTAAAATACGAGTTTTCTTTACTTTGCTAGACGTTATTACAGACTTTAGCAAACACCCTACAATTAGGCACAGTTTTAGTTGTAGTTTTAATTTTTCTTTTTTTTGTTTTTTGCTTGATTTTGTTGTTGTCCTACCTGTTGACAGATATTTGATTTTTTTGGTTGTCAGAGTTAGCTAGAGAAATAAAAAGAATACGCAACGGAACGGAATGAAACAAAAGCGGAAACGGAAACAAATGTTGAAACAAAGCATTGTGTTGGGCATTCACGCACACGCACACACGCACACTCGCACACACACACACACGCACACACAGAGGCACACTCGCACAGCAGACGGCAGACAGCAGGCAGTGGCCATGGGGGGAAAGTGTTTTCTTTTTTGGACTGAGTTGGGAGCTGGGAGGAGCACAAAAATCTTGGAGAAGCGGTTTGGCGAGAAGCGATGCTCACCTCGTCAGCGTGGAGTCGCCATTGGCGCGTATCCGCTTCCCGGTGGCGCTGTCGACCACATTCTGAAACCAATTGGGCACATCGACTTTGGCTTGTTCGTAGTAGTTGATGAAGGGCTGCGCCAACAGCTCCGGATACTTGGGTCGATCCTGATGGTTCTTTGTGAGGCTGCGGGCAAAAACGAAAACGTATTAAAAAGAGTGTTCTGCAATTGACGTGTGACTCGACAGTTTACCACTTGATGACAAAGTCATGAAACTGTTGACTGAAGTTGAAACCCTCGCCGCGTGGCAAACAAGGCGGCTCCGAGTCCAGCACCTTGGTGAGCACCTCGAAGTCCGTGTTGCAGCCCTCGTAGGGTGAACGCGCTGTTGCCAGCTCCACCAGCGTAATGCCCAGCGACCACACATCGGCGCGTATATCATACTTTGGTTTCTTCGGATCAATGCGCTCCGGCTGCCCACCAACAGAATATCGCAGTGTACTTTAGTATAAGTCAATTTGTGTAATATGTGTTTGGGCGTTGAACTCACCGCCATGTAGGCTGCACAGCCGGCGGAACGTGTGTTCGCCTTGGAGTCGACCAGTCTGCCGCTAATGCCGAAATCGCAGAGCTTGATGTTGCCGCGCTCATCGATCAGGATGTTGGAGGGCTTCACATCCCTGTGGATGACGCCGTGCTTGTCCTTCAAGTACGACAAGGCGTTCACAGTCTGTGTGGGCAGAGGCAGGAAAATAGATAAGAGGAAAATTAAAGCAAATCAACAAAAATACTATTAGGCTTAACTTTTTTTTAAATTCATTTATATGTTACATATATTTACTATTGACATTTGTTTAACCACTTCAATTCGTTTAATAATTATTACTGAACAAGAAAAATGATTTGCTTAACATCATATTTAAGTTTAAAATTATAATTTCCC
This sequence comes from Drosophila formosana, assembly GCA_035045625.1. NCBI lineage: Eukaryota > Metazoa > Arthropoda > Insecta > Diptera > Drosophilidae > Drosophila > Drosophila formosana. The sequence continues at coordinate 743,935 of JAWNOW010000143.1, read as the reverse complement.
ACTTATTAATTTAATATTATTTAACTTCTCAATTAATGATTGCAATAAGTTTGTTGGCTCTCAATAAGTATTTTTGTATTGATTATTTTATTTTAATATTTTTGCCGAAATCAAGCTTCCATTCATTTTTGTGCCACTAATAGAATTTTAATTTAATTTAATTGTTATCTAGTGTGCAAATATTTCATCAACATTGTTGCCACTGAAAGCTCATTAACCTCTACTCAATTAGCTCTACCAATTGACACGAAAGCACATTAAAAGCTCTCAACGAGCTTCCATAGATTGTATTGTTACTAGTTTAATTTAAATCATTTCACTTATTTTGTTTACTTTATCTACTGATTATTGTGATAACATTGTTGCCTCAGGAAACGAATTAAGATTGAGAATTGAGTTCTACTAATTAAGGCGAAAGCACATTAAAAGCTTGCAGCGAGCTTCCATTCATTGTTTTGTCACGATCTTAGTCACTATATTAGTTTAAATATTTTCAGTTAATTTGTTTATTTTATCTACCGATCAAAACGAGAGCAGCTAACGAATTGAACTCGCTACTCGACAAAAGCACATTAAAAACGAGCTTAATACGGTAGTTAATCTTACCGCCACAGTGACTTTGCCCAGAATGGGCTCGGGCACCGGCTTCTTGGAGAGCTTGAGCAGCTTGTCGAAGCACATGGACATGAGTTCCATGCAGATCCAGACATCCGGATCACGGACAAAGCAGCCCAAGCACTTGACTATGTACTTGCAGTCGTGCGACTTCAGCACCACATCCAAGTCCATCAGGATGCGTTTGTTCTCCTCGGCGTTGCCGGTGCGACGCATCTGTTTGACGGCAATGATTGTGTCGCTGGACATGTGCAGCATTTTGACCACGTTGCCGCTGGTGCCGTTGCCCAGGTCCCCCAAATGCCGCAGATCGTGGATATCTGTGGGATATTGGCGGCCATTGATGTTCAGTTTACCCGTTTGGCCCATTATCATCTTGAGCTTCTTGTCCGTTTCCGTTTCCGAGGGATGAGCTTGGGTTGGCAGTGGCAACATCATGGGGCGGCGTGTGGAGCCCGAGTCAGCTTGACAGAAAGAGACGGAAACAGAGCGAGTGAGTGAGAGCGAGAGTGAGAGATAATAATGAGAGAATATAGCAAATTCCCATTCGAACGATTTGTGTTCGTTCGATTCTAATGACCGTTAGTCAAACAAAGCGCTCAACTGCTTCCACACACTCACACACACACTCCCATGCACATACATATATATATGTATATGTATATTAAAAAGCTACGCACAGTGGCACAACTCAGTTGCACCGGCTTCATCCAGAGACTCAAGGTCAGCGCTGTTCACAATGATGGAAGTTCGATTATTTAAATAATCTACAAATGCTTCAACTAAACGAATTCAAAATATGTTTTTTAATACAAAAAACATACATTATTCCCCCAATTATATGTTCTCTGTAAAAACAGAAAACAGAAGAAACGATTTACAATTCGTAATAATTCTTAGCAAAGCAAGCGAACACTGCGGCCTAATTAAACACTTCACTAAATCTAATTATTTCCATTTAAAATACATCATTTTCGTATGGTTTTCAAAATTATGAACCATTTTTCAGTTAAAGAATATAATATAAAAATATTATAGCTTAACTATTATTTTTGAATTTGAATTAATTGTTCACAGAAAGTACAATTACATTTTTTAGCCACGCTATTTCTGAATTCGAATTTATTTCAAAAAAATTATAACAATGACAAATCTTTGAGACTTTATATATATAAAATTACTTTTAAAAAACGCGTTATTTTTGCTGGAATTATGTAAACAATTTCAAATACACTATTTTTAATTTCAAACATACAAATATTAATAAGGAAGGAATTCATATTTACAAAAATTTGAAAACAATTTCTGCTTCACAATTTCTAATTTAAAATATATGTATGTATGAAAATATTCAAAGGAAATAATTTAAAAATAATAATAATGATATTTGAAATTCAATGTCTGTTACAATAATCCCAATTGTAAACAATTCTTTTTCATTATTATTATGTACGAAATCCTAAAGTCATAATTACACCCCGTTGCCCCACTGTGCATTACAGCAAACTATGAAACAACGAACGGCAGGCGAGAAGCGCAATAAGAATGTTGTTATTATGAATATTATGGCTGGTGTTATTGTTATTGGTAACATTAAATATATTTACTACTTTTCAACAAACTCGAAATGGACCGCTACAACAACAGATCATAAAATATATACTATATGCACATATAGACAACTCTATATATGTACTGCAAATATGCGTGTAAATAATATTTGTAAACAAAGCGCGAATTGACGACGCGCAAGAAAGACGAAGACGAAGATGAAGACGAAGACAAATGTACAAATGTTGTCGTCGCCAATCCTCACGCGAGTCACGCTGTCTCCTCAACGAGAGAGTGTGTGTGTGTGTGTGCGGGTGAAGAAACGCCATGCGAAAAGCGAATAAAAAACAAACAACAATGCGAGCAAAAGAGAAGCAGCGACAACGACAACGACGGCGACGGCGACAGCGTATCAAGACATTACTCCGGAAATGCCGAAAAAATGCCAACAAACATGCCAAACGAAAGCGGCGACGACAACGACACACACACACACACACACACACACTCACACATAAGCGAGGAGGCGCTTACACTCACACACACACATGCACAGCTAGAAACGTTAAAACGGGCAAAAGACAAAGCGATGCCATTAAATAGAAGAGCGAATTGCAAGTCGAAAAGACGCAGGCAACAACAACAAAAACAACAGAAACCGCTGCAAACGAGTCTACTCGACTGCAAAACACCCAATGCACATGCATTAAGTGTGACCAACGCAACAGACCAATTTGAATTTTTCGATCAACAATTAAAAATATAGCATATGATTTTTACTGCTGAATACAATAAAAATAATAAGATAAATCGTCGGTCTGATATTTATTATTATTAGATATTGCAAATAAGTGTTGATTTTTGTTCTACAAAATGTGTATATCGTGACTAACTTTATCAAGTTAATTAAGCTGTCGTCATTAATTTCTCAGAAAGCATTAAGAATCGCATTATTATTGTTAAAAATCAAATAATTTATGCATCACATTTGCTGCCTAATATTAATGGCAATTGATAATACAATCGCAATTAATTTTTGTTTTAAAAAATTTAAATTTTTTGACGAATCTCGAAATTTACTTAGCGATCAACATATGAATTCGTAAAAATAAAAGAATTTGCAACCTCGTATTGTTAATTAATCACAATTGATCAAAGTTGATTTTTGTCCTACAATATTTGTAATTCATGAATAACTTTAAATATTACTAAGCAATTCTCAGTAACATTCAGATTTTTATAGTTAAACATTAAATAATTTATGCCACAAATCTTCTGCCTAATACTTATCGCAAGTGATAATGCAATAACAACGTTGATTTTTATATTAATTATTGCAGAATGAGAACACCCTACAACTTGTGGGTGTGCCGGGTATCTAAGAGAGTTACAAACTGCATTGCTGACAAAAGCTCGCAGAACTTGCGTTTTTCTGTTGCTAATTGGAACGATCGAGTATCGAATTGGAATTTACCAAACTTGATAGACTCATTATCTTCAATTCAAATTCTTGGTAAAAAAGAAAAAGAAAAAATGTCCAGCAATAATAATAATTATTGAAACACACTTAATTGAGCATTGATAATTGGAGCTTTTCCATGGAAAGCTTAAATTAGTTGGGTTTTTATAAGAATTCCTTTGTGACACTGCGAGTTTAGTGCAAATAATCAAAACTAGATTAAGTTATGTCGAATTGGAAATTGTTGAAAATATTCCAATTGGAACCAATTGCTGTTTATCGATAGCAAACAAACAAACGAAAAGAAATTGCAGACAGCAGCGAAACAAAAACAAAAACAAAACAAGAATATCTTATGTGAACAAATGCGAATAAGAAATAAACACACACACACAAGCACAGTAAGCAGCGACGTCGGCAGCGACAGCGACAGCGACTGCATTTGATGATGACAAAAACAAGTTTGCGCTGTTGCTTTTGATTTGTTGTTTTGCTTATCTATGCAATCGAAACGCAAAGATCGATAACGCGTGCCCTTTGTTAAGGGTACACACACACACACACACACACGCACACATTTATCGAAAGCTTATCAGCAGAGCTGCTGTCTATGTATGTGTGCAACTTACACATTGGCAGATTTGGCGTTTGGCGCATGCCGCGGGTGGGCGGGATGAAGCCGCCTCCGCCGCCGAACATGCCTGACGTCGACATCGGCGGCGGCAGCGTACCGATAGCGGCAGGTCTTTTTGGTGAGGCGACGACGTTGGCGTTGACGTTGGCAGCGACTGCGGCCGCTGTGCAAACTGTTGTTGTTGTTGTTGGCGCTGGCGATATTGATGCTGCTGTTATTGTTGTGGGCCGGACACGCGACTGCGGCTGCGACTGCGACGCGACAGCGCTGCGCGTATTCGATAAGACGATTTGTTCGTGCGATTCATTCTGCTTCTGCAGCGCAACCTCAAGCGATTGCAGGCGGCTGCCAATTGTCTCAAATTCAATTGTGCTGGACATTCTTCCTCTTCCTCCTCTTCGTTTGTTGTTGTTTTAAATTCGATTTTCCTTTAGTTATGTATTTATGGCCACTCACACACACACACACACACACACACACACACACACAGACACGGCGTGTGTGTGTCGGATGCACTTGTATGCGTACAACACGCTTTTGAACTTTTCACAACAACACAAATAAAAATAAATAAATAAAAACAACAGAGACAAGAGTTGTGTGCGACAGAGACGCACTCACACACACACGCGCGCAACAACAACAACAACACACACACGCACACACACAAGCAATTCTTTTTTTATGCAGCCAGCAGCGAAGAACTCTCGTTAGTTTTGTGGCAGGCACTCGCACAACACTTTGCACTCGATTGCGATTGCTGCCCACTATTATTGTTATGTCGTTGTTTGCACTCTGGCATTACACTGAATTTGGCTGGATTTGCTGCTTAATTCGCATGGACAACCAACAAATATAAAACAATGTGAAACAGAGTTCACCACCAACAAGAAGATAGTATGTACTGGTGTGACCATGCTGCGAACACCACAAAGCCACCAACACAACACCGCATAATATACTGACACGACTCACAGCGATAAATTGCACACAACCGATTTATCGATAGGTTCACTGCAATATAAATATAAATGCATAAAAAACAAGTTGACTACTTATTGCAATTATTATTATTGCTATTCTAGCGATCAGTTAAGTGGCGAACTCTTAAATAATAGTCGCTCAATGAAAATACCAGATAATCGTAAAATCTAACTAGCGGAAAAGGCTGAGTTGGCAACACTGTTCGCGATTTGCCCACTGTGTGCATTGTTGTTTTGCGACGAGGACGACGACGAGCCGTGTGTGTGCGCGAGTGTGTGTTGGTGTGAAGAAGAAGCAGCAGCAGCAGCAGCAAACGCAAAAGAAAAAGAGAAGCGAACCACAAACGAAAAAAAAGAAAAGAACTAACGTGAAAAGGGCGACAAAACGGCCAGTTTTTAGCCAAAGAGCGAAGAGAGGAGAACGCGGCATTTTTTTCTTTGCAGGCAAATATATTTATTTGCAACAACGACACGCGCTGTTTTGACCAAATGTGGTAAAAATAGCAGCGAAGCAAAAAGCAGCCGCCGCCGCCGTCGCTGTTGTTTTTGTGTCTCGCCGACGCCGACTCAATAAAAACCCACACAACAACAGCAGCAGCAGTAAAAAAGAGAAAAAAAAGTGGAGCAAATCATTTCAGCACAACGTGCAGCGAGCGAAACACGAAACACAAAACACGCGTGAGCAGCGCAAAGGAATAAAACACAAAAGGAACAGCAAAAAAAGTGCAAGTGCAAAGCCGCCAAACACGCACACAAACACACACGCATAACAGCACCCACACACACAGACAGAAAGAGAGGAGCGAAGCAATGTCACGACAACGGCCGCGCCCCCCGCCCATCGGAATCAGTCGTGAGCCGGAACCGGCGCTGTAAGTGCAGTTATGACACTGTGACACTTGTTTCGCCTGCGACAGAGCAGTGCGGCATCAGAGCGTGCTATTATTCCAAACTATTCGCACACACACTCGCACAATTTGCCGCCCTGTTTATGCGAACATTGAGTTAACCCCTAAAACGTTATCACTTATCTGACTCTCTCTGCACTGATAAACAGTGTGCGAACTAAACTGTTCGATTTGATTTCATTTGATTGAATTTGATGCGCTTCATTTGCCTTTTGATTGATAATCATCATTGTTATCATCATCATTATCATCATCATCATCTTCGTTGTGAGCTGTATCAAGTTTCATGGAAATCAAAGAAGCGAACGTTTTGATGCTGTCTCGCTCGCGCCATGGCCTTTGCCATTTTGAAGCGAGTGAGAGAGGGAGAGGGAGTGTAACAAGTGTCATAACCGTTAACGATCTTCATAATATTTAGTAAAAATCTATTCAAAATAAAAGTTATTAGCGAGAGTAATTATTTTATAATTGGAGTAATTATCAAATTAAATTTTGCATTCAACTATCATTCTCGATTTTCTAACTCATAAATTTATATAGATTCTTTTTTGAGGTAAATCCTTAATAACAAGTCAAACATTTTTAAATGTTCTATTTTGTCATGTAAAGAAGTTATTTGTTGTTCTATAAAAATGTTAAGCTACATTTGAACAAATATAATTGAAGTATAAAATATAGAAGTCATCTCAAAAAGTCATTTCATCTAATAAATTCGCAATTTTTGCAAAATTATTTTGAAACCCTAATAAAATCATAGCTTTCCATTTATAGGAATTATTTTAACGTATTTGTGGATTTCTTAAATGTTTTAATTTTTTTTAAAGAAATTTGTAATGTGAAATCTTTTGACATCTATATAGTTTTCTATACGATTGATGTGTTCATTTCTTTTGAAAGTTCATTTGAAAGTTAGGTCATTACTTTTAGTTGTAATATTTTGAAATCATACTTTACGCCAAATCACTATACTTACGTATATATGTTTATTCTAGCGTGCCGCCACGTAATCTGGACTCAAGGGCAACCATACAAATTGGCGAGCAGACATTTGACATCGATGCCGATAGTCTGGAGAAGATCTGCGATTTGGGACGCGGCGCCTACGGTATTGTGGAGAAGATGCGACACAGGCAGACCGGAACAGTTCTTGCCGTTAAGCGCATACCGATGACCGTAAATTTCCGGGAACAGCAGCGCCTCATCATGGACCTGGACATCTCGATGCGCTCCAGCGATTGTCCTTATACCGTTCATTTCTATGGCGCCATGTATCGCGAGGGCGACGTCTGGATCTGCATGGAGGTGATGAACACCAGTCTGGACAAGTTCTATCCCAAAGTGTTCAAAAACAAGTTAACCATGGAGGAGACTGTGCTCGGCAAGGTAAACTTTTCAACTTTAATTTCACTTCCTATACTTATTTCCATATAATTTCGTTTGTAGATCGCGATGAGCGTGGTCAGCGCCTTGCACTATCTGCATGCCCAACTCCGGGTTATTCATCGTGATGTGAAGCCTTCCAACATACTGATCAATCGCAGTGGTCAGGTCAAGATTTGCGACTTTGGCATCTCAGGTAAGCGGAAGTCCGAGTCATAGTAGTTAATTTCTAAGAAAATAATTTATTGGGTCTTTGTTCCATTACATATTTAGAGCTGAAAGCTTATTAAATAATTTTGTAAGGTTGGAAACAGAAGGAAACCAAATTAAAGTCAAGCAAACGAAGTTAAATCGTCTTTATAAGGTTGACAACATATAGAAATAAAACAAGAAATATGTCAAAAATAGAAAGATAATTAAATAGACGAACCCAATCGAATTTTGTAAGGTTAGAAACAGAAGCAAAGGAAATAAAACAAAAGCTAAAGCAATTTAAAAAGTTAGAAACAGATGGAAATGAAGCGAGAACTAATCCAAACATGTGAAAGAATAGAAACAGTCGGAAATGAACACTTTGTGAGGTTAGAAACATTGGGAAATGAACCAAAAACAAAAAAAAACGCACTGTGAATTTTACTAATACTGAAACGCTTCTGTTTGGCTCAGGTTATCTCGTCGATTCGGTGGCCAAGACCATTGATGCCGGCTGCAAGCCGTACATGGCACCAGAACGCATCGATCCGCAAGGAAATCCAGCACAGTACGATATACGCTCCGATGTGTGGTCGCTGGGCATCAGTATGATTGAAATGGCCACCGGTCAATATCCGTACAACAATTGGCGAACGCCCTTCGAGCAGTTGCGTCAGGTGAGCGAACATAAATAATGAATATTGGATTGAAATGATATACGACTGTTTTCAGGTTGTGGAGGATGATCCACCTCGCTTGCCGAGCGGATCGTTTTCGCCAGAGTTCGAGAGCTTTATAGCCACATGCTTGCAGAAGGAGTATACGGCGCGACCCAATTACGAGCAGTTGCTGCAGCACAGCTTTATAGTGGAGCATTTACAGCGCAACACGGACATCTCGGAGTTTGTGGCCAGAATATTGGATCTGCCCGATGAGCAGTCGTCGTCGCAGTAAACGGCGTTTGACGCGGGCGAGGGGAAAGATTCCATCCCCAGCATATTTGTACTATCCCCCAAAAAATGTAAATTGCCGCCGTCTTCTACATGCATTTGTTGTATGTCTGTCTGTGTGTGTGTGTGTGCGTGCGTGCGTGAGTGTGTAAGTGTGTGTGTGCGTCTCTGTCTGTCCGTAATTGTTGTAGTTGTATGTGCTGTGCATCTGCTGTGGTGTGTATAAATCTGTATCTCAAGTATGCGCGACACAATCGCTAGCTTAAGAATTGGAATGCAATTGAAACAAACACATACAACGACACATTAAGCATACTCTATTTACATTTACATATATATATATACGCCCACTAAATACTTTAATTACGTGCCGTACTGCAACAACAACAACAACAATTTTCGCCCTTGCAGCGCTCAAACAAAACAAAACATGAAACACGAATGAATACCAAACTGTGCCTCGGCCTGGCGAGGCTGTCAAACTGTAGCAAGCTTCAAGAAACGTGAGAAATGAAACAAGATCCATGAAGTCCACACCCAAAATAGCCAAGCGAAAAGTGTAAATTGTTTAACAAAATAGTTAATTAATATTTAAACCGCATGCAAAAATTGTGTAATATTTAAATTGATTTGTAATTTTCTTAATTTTTGTTTTTGTTAATTAACTTATACCTTAACTTAAACACACAACAAATAAGAGAAGAAAACAAAAAAAAAACAACTCACTGTAATATGAAGCGAAGCGGATGAAAAGTGAACATCTTAAGTATATTAATAGTTTATAATGATGATGAAAATGTAAAACTGAAGAACAGCAATTGTGTCCATTGGGTTTCCCAGCGAATTCAATTCGATTCGATGCAAAAGAAAGAAACAAAATTGAAATGCTTTATTAATAATATACAATATACATATACAACATGCATACAAGCAAGCAAATACATACATACAGCATACATACATAAATATGCATTACTAAGTACATAATGTACAAACAACACGAAATTGTTGTAAAAAAAACAAACAAAAAAAACACAAAAATCAAAATAAAATGCAACAAAATGCCCAGCAATGTTTGTGGGAACGTGGAATTGAGACAACACGGCTGTCAATTACATATATTACATGCAAGCAAAAACGTATACATACATAATATGTCATTTAATTTATATGTTAAGCAATATGATTGAACAGAATAAATTGCAAAGAAGCGAGAATGTTAAGCAAAGTTTGTTTTCGTTTTTCATTTTTTAAATTTGCCCACACAGTGCTGCCCAAACTGTAGCGAAAGTATCGGCTGGCATAACGATTATTGCAATTGCAGGCGAAAGTATCGCCAGCAGCCATATCGATATTTGCAATTATCGTTTAATTGCTCAGCTGCGACAGCTGATAACTTTTACTTGTGTACTTGTTTATCTGTGAACTGCGCTGCACCCATAAAACAAAGCTTTATCGCAGCGGCGATAAGCGGCGCCCAGCACAATCGTCAACTGGCTGCGAACGTGTTAAATACATAAAATGTGCGCTGCTCGCAGTATTTTGTTGTTATCCTCGTCCCGTCTGCACGGCTCAAACTATCTGGAACACGCTCGCAGCCAACTGGAGGACTTGTTTCGTGCGTAGGTTGAACACGAATATACTATATGCATATACATATATGTAATTTACTATTAATTGCATTGACAGCAAGAATGTGAAGACTGTGCTGTTTGTGCCCTATGCACTGCCCGATCACGACAAGTACACGCAGCTGGTGCGCGATGCACTGCAGCCCTGGGGCTACAGCGTCGAGGGGCTGCACACGAAACCGAATCACAGTTTGGCATTGACTGAGGCGCAGGCCATCTTCGTGGGCGGCGGCAACACGTTTGTGCTGCTCTCCAAACTGTACGAACTGCAGCTGGTCGACCTCATCCGGCAGCTGGTGCTGGAGCGCGGCCTCGCCTATGTGGGCAGTAGCGCTGGCACCAATGTGGCCACCCGCTCCATACACACCACCAACGACATGCCCGTCGCCCTGCCGCCCACGTTTGAGGCCTTGGGTCTGGTGCCGTTCAACATCAATCCGCACTATCTGGACGCGGAGCCGAATAGCCAGCACAAGGGCGAAACCCGGGACGAGCGACTCGCTGAATTTGTGGCGTATCACAAGCTGCCGGTGCTGGGACTCAGGGAGGGCACCAGCCTCAGCGTTCAGGGTGATCGGGCCAAGCTGTTGGGCTGCCGCAATGCCAAGCTCTTCAAGGCGTAAGTACTCACGACCGAATTAAATAGCGTGATAACCCCAGCAGCATTGTCAGCAAATTTGATGGCTCTAGCTCAGCTAGTCTCCGAGATATACATCAGATTGCAGGCGGACCGACAGACAGACGGACAACAGAACAAAAACTATTTAACCAGCACTGTAACGTCTCTTATCAATATTTAGAGCACAATAACTAATCAAATAAGACCAAAGTCAGTAGCACTCTATAAAATTTGGTTGTAGATTACAAGATATTTTATACGATTATAGTATCGCAGAAAATCAATAAGGAATGTGGTACTTATTTTGAATACCACTTTTTTTTTGTTCTGATTTAAAACTACAAATTACAATTTTCTTGTAATTTAATTTTCTTATTCTACATTTTAGAGCAATAAAATGTTGCAAAATCCAAGTATTTATAAAGACGCACAGACAGACATACGGACACTTAATATGTGATATATGTAAACTGATAAAATGACAACTTTTTTACTTACACTTGCATCTCTGCTTGCAGCGACGGCACCACTGTGGAGTACGAACCCGAGGCGGATCTCAGTTTTCTGCTAAAGTCCTAAGCGACGTTTTTTAGAAAACATTTACACACATTTATTTGCAAAACTGGAAAAAAGATAAAAATGTACATGCGTATGCTGCATACTTTATAATATATATTCTGTAATAACAATTATAGTCAGCGTGGTCTGGATCGATCTTATGAACTTATGTACATCGTATATATATGTATATATATTAGGATAAAGGCACATTAAAACTATCAAATTGTCAATAAAAAAAAAAAGATGTGTATATACAATTGCTATAACAAATGTAATGCATTACCATTAATAATAATCATAATAATAATAATAATAAATATACAATAAAAAAGGGTATATGCAAAAATCGTAGTTTATGGGATAGATCGATTTGAAAAGGAATTAACTGGCAGGCAACTAACTTATTCGATGTCTAAAGCTGAAGTGCGTTTCTTATAACAGTTGGCAATTACGTCTGATAGCTGCAGATTACAGTTTTGCACTACGATAAACTTGATTTACAATTACAATTGAAATTGTATTGAATGGCGATAGCGATAACATACACATATAATTGATAGGAAGGAGAGCGTATAACAGTTTCGTGCGGCAGCTGAGAGGCAAGATTTCTGGCCCGCTTATTTGTGTTTTTATATTTTTTTGGCTAAGGCGGCGGCATTGCACTTTACAGCCACTTTGTATGACTTAAACGATAACTGTATAACATAGTATAACACTTAGCTATATACTAATGTACATATATGTATGTAGTATAGGAATTCTTGCTGTGCGCTGGCAAGTTACAATTACAATTATCATAAATAAATTATTTACATTTGCTAGATTGGTTGAGAGTGGCATACATCAATAGATTGGCCCCTGAACATTGGCTAATGGCTTGTTTACAACTGTTATACACTCCTCCTCCGCCACCCTTCCCACCATTCACAGAAACTTACAAACTACGTTCGACATTTATCGTAAATATGTATATAGTATATAATTTATGCGATTACGATTAGACTTAAGCAAGCATTTTGGCAGCTACACGTTACATCCCGTCCGTTCTCCCCTCTTCTGCTCCGCTTTGAGCACTAACTAATATAACAATTCTTGTCTACCATTTTGAGCATTAAAAGTTTCACTTTAAAGCAATTCCATGCACACGCAACAAACGACTACGAGCTGCGCTGCAAGCAGAAAGAACGAGAGAGCGCACGAGAATTGGAGGCAAGTGTGACCGCAATATTAATAAAAATACAAGATTTTTGTAAAGGGTCTCTTGCAGCCTAAACTCACGCCCTCTTCTTCCTGCTCGCAGGCAACCCACAAAAATTGCCTAGAAACCCACACACACACACACGCACACTCACACACACACATACACATACACTCTACTACACGTACAGTTGGAAATATGAGTTTAAAAAGGAACTGATGATATTAAATTGTGTATAACAGCTGATTGTTGTCCACTATTTGTGCAGAATACTTTTGTCCTCGTAGCGTATGATGGCGTCGCCGATCTGTTTGCGCGACGCCAAATGGATGCACTGCTCCCGCCCGCAGCGGCTGGGCAGCGGCATCGGCAGCTCGCCGCCGCGTGCCAAATGCTGGCGCACATCGAGCCCGAAGCGCAGATGCGGCTCCACGGCCCGCAGTATGTGCACCGTGTGCTGGGCGGCCACGAACATGTCCAGAATGCTCTCCACGCCGGCCGGACGCTGCGGCGACTGCAGCAGCTGCTCAATGTCCAGGTCCGTGTGCATGATGGGCAGTCCCAGCGGCGCCATCAGTTTGCGAGCTGTCGGGGGGAAAAAAGAGAGGGAAACGCAAATTAATAATGCTGCAGTAAGAAAAATGGTGGAGCTGAGTCTGCTCGACTAAGACTCGCTAATCGTTTTTGAGGACAAGATGAAAAAAACAAAGAAGAACAAAAACTGAACAGAGTCTGCTCCACTGTGAGCATCCATTAACCATAAAAAAGGACAAATGCGTGTGAATAAAGTTGTACTTCATTTATAACTAATATTTATATATAGTAAGTCCGAGTCTGCTCGACTTTAGCGTTGCTCGCTAACCAAAGAAAAGAAACGGTGAGTAAGCAAAGCTATAATTAGAAATTTAAATGATAAAATAGCTGCTTTATTAATTCATTTAATTTTTTTTAAAAAAAAAGTAGTCTACGCTACTATTTTTAAAAAGTTCAAAAGAAAATGAATCAATATTGCAACGGATAAAATTATGATCTTTATGATACTTTCACTTTATATAATGGTATTTTCTATACATTATTTTTATTACTGCTCAGCTTTTTCCGATTTGCGGAGACGGCTGTGGGCTTGGCATAGTTCTACAACCAATTTAAACTGCGTTGAATGCACTGAAACGTGGTAAATAAAATTGATGGCTCTAGCTCATCTAGTGTCTGAGAATTATATCAAATTACACGCGGACAGACGGACAGCAGGAAGCTGGCAGCTTCTACCTCAACATTCTCATATATCTCTCGGTATTGAATGTAGATCTACTCACCCTGCACGTAGTCGCGACTGTAGAAGGCGATGACATCGTGATTGTGGCGATCAAAGTAGCCGCTGCTCTGGCTAATGTCGCAGGTGTCGCACTCCTTGCAGAAGTGCGCCCAGTTGCAGGGATACAGCTGGAAGCCGATGGGCGCATACACCTGGAAGCCCTGAATGGTGTTGATGCGCACCCGGTTGAGGAAGTCGGTGCGGAAGAGCATGCTCGGTGTGGCCAGCAGCACCAGCGACTCGAGCCCCAGCTTGGGCAGCGCCAGATCTGCGACAGCCAAGCTGAGCAGCTGCCTCGGCCCATACATGGAGGCGTGCAGCAGCCAATCGTCGTCGGCAACTGGGGCGCTCAGATCGGCGGGCAGGCGTATGGAGACCCAGGCGATGCGAGAGCCGTCGGTCTTGTACTTGGAGGACAGTTCGAGGGCGAGCTTCTTCAGCGTCTTGAAGGGATCATCGTCTCCTTTGCTGGGCGAGTCCAGGCGATAAAGGAATATCTACAAAAAAACAAGTGACAAAAATAAGTCAATTTTAACAATCACAAATCATATATTTAAATTCTTTCGGAAAACATTTGCAAAAAATGTGTTAATTTGGGTGTAAAAATTCGTGTAGCTCGCTTTTTAATGTCGCCGCCATTTTGCCTTGTAAATTTTAGCGAACGGCAGACGGTGTGACCAGATTCTAAAACAAACGCAAGCTGCATAGAGCCCAGATGTGCATTGCCAGCAAATTTGGTAGCTCTAGCTTTGATAGCTGTTGAGATGTAGACGTTCATGTAGGCGGACAGACAGACAGACGGAAGAATAGAAATGCATTTCAACTCACCAGCAGCAGAAAAGTGTTGCTCTGGTTGTGCATGCAGATGCGCTCGTACTGCGCCACAAAGTCGAGGGCATCGGGCACCTGATGCTCGAACGAAGGCACCAACAAGGCGATCCTTGTGCTCTCCGTGACGTAGGGCGAGGGCACAACCTCGACGCGTCCCAGCGGCTTGACGACCTCGAAGCTCTTCAGCTGCAAACGCTTCGGTGTGGCGCCCTCGTAAAGATTCAAATGCAGCTGATAGTCCATGCCGCGGGTGGCATCGAACTTGCGGTACGCACTGTGCAGACTGTGATAGTGCAGCTTGGGATGCTTCTGGGCCGCATATTGCAGCCCGATCTCCAGCACCTTGGCAAAGTCGAGGGCATCGATGCGGCTGAGCGGCGACACCGCATGATCCGCATTCGCATTGGGCAGAAAACTGTGCGTCCCGTTCAGCAGCTGCCACGTCAGCATGTCGTGTCGCGTCTCCGGCGCACTTGGCGGCGGCACGCCCAACGGCCAGCGTATCTCGAGGATCTTGTTCGAGATGCTGCCGTTCGCAATGCGATACGACTTTTGCTCCAGCTCGTAGCCACGCTGCTGCACCAGCTCCAGATGGTGCTGCAAAGCAAAGAGAGTTGTCAAATTACTATCAAATTTGCTTGTGGAGTAATAAATGGAACACTTTTAACTCTAATTATTGAAGAATACACAAATTTAAAAATTGATCTATTGATGACCTAATGATCAATTTAATTAATTCAGCAACTGTAGCGATTTTAATAAAAGTTATGTACTTATGTAGTTATGTATTTTTAGGTTTCTCAAAAATATTGTTAAATAATTATTAAAATATTGAAGAATACACAGATTTAAATAATGATCTATTGATGACCTAATGATCAATTTTATTAATTCAGCAACTGTAGCGATTTTAATAAAAGTTATGTACTTATGTAGTTGTGTATTTTTAGGTTTCTCAAAAATATTGTTAATAATTATTAAAATATTGAAGAATACACAAATTTCAATACTGATCTATTGATGACCTAATGATCAATTTAATTAATTCAGCAACTGTAGCGATTTTAATAAAAGTTATGTACTTATGTAGTTATGTATTTTTAGGTTTCTCAAAAATATTGTTAATAATTATTAAAATATTGAAGAATACACAAATTTAAATAATGATCTATTGATGACCTAATGATCAATTTAATTAATTCAGCAACTGTAGCGATTTTAATAAAAGTTATGTACTTATGTATTTTTAGGTTTCTCAAAAATATTGTTAATAATTATTAAAATATTGAAGAATACACAAATTTCAATACTGATCTATTGATGACCTAATGATCAATTTAATTAATTCAGCAACTGTAGCGATTTTAATAAAAGTTATGTACTTATGTAGTTATGTATTTTTAGGTTTCTCAAAAATATTGTTAATAATTATTAAAATATTGAAGAATACACAAATTTAAATAATGATCTATTGATGACCTAATGATCAATTTAATTAATTCAGCAACTGTAGCGATTTTAATAAAAGTTATGTACTTATGTATTTTTAGGTTTCTCAAAAATATTGTTAATAATTATTAAAATATTGAAGAATACACAAATTTAAATAATGATCTATTGATGACCTATTGATCAATTTAATTAATTCAGCAACTGTAGCGATTTTAATAAAAGTTATGTACTTATGTAGTTATGTATTTTTAGGTTTCTCAAAAATATTGTTAAAAAGTTATTAAAATTAAATTTTGATTAAATATTTTCCTATTTACGAAATAAATGAAGAAAGTTAATTTAAAGCGTTTACAAAAAACTGACCGTTATGACTTGTTTTATAAAGCCGTTACAAAACTGCCGCCAAGTTGGCAGGCCCACTTCTGTTACACTTTACAGCTGTCTGTTAACAGACAACAGCCAGATCGCTGTAAACGCTTTAACAGAGCTGCTGCGCTGCAAACTTAACAGCAGGCTGGCGCATTACAGCGCGTTAACAGTTTGGTGGCACTCACCTTGGAGTAGTAGGCGTGCAGGCGATAAAAGTCCTCGGGCGTCTGCACGGGATACACTGTGGTGGCATTAAGGAATGCCGGCTCCTTGGCCAGCAAGCTGAGATCCTTATATTGGCGCGTCTTGGTGTTTAAAGCATAGCTGTATTGTCGTATACCCTGCAAATAAAAAGCATTTTCACACATGACATTTTGTTGGCGCCATCAAATGTTGCATAAAATTGAATCTATTATTGTCGCCAGACCACTTGAGAAACATGTGTGCTACAGATCACAAAACAATAAAGTTCCTTTATCGACGCATCGCCTTTAACGAAGACGATGAGAGCCCATTAAAAAAAATATATAGTTCACATCCAACTTCCAGTTCCCATTGACATTCCCGTTTCCATTGCTAAGTCCACTTCCAGTGCCATTCCCATTCGCATTCCCCGTTTTGCGGGGGAAGGGGACCACAGCAGGCGCATAATTAAATTAACATTTCCATGCTAAACCGTCGGCAATCGCTGGAATCGTTGGATGCGAGGAGTCAATACACTCCAAGCTCCCATACTTTGACTCCGCACCAAGCGATCTCGACTTTTCTCATTCCCAGTCCCAGTCCGATTCCGATTCCCATTGCCATTGCACTCCGCAAAAGAGTTCCGCAGAAAAATTCAAGCAGTTAATTTGCCGTCGCTCATTAATCAATTCAAATGCTCAAATTGTGTAAGAGGAAGCGCAAGTAACGGCACTTTTGAAGATGTCTTAGCTAACAGTCAACTCGACTTCTAAACACACTGTACAGCGATGTATGAACTTGATTATCTGACTTTTCCCCAATTGGTTTTTAATCATATTTTAAATATCATAATTACATATTTACTCATTTTTAGATAATATATTTTTCTATTTTTGCTTCATAAAGATCACAAATAAGTAAGTAACTTTCAATTGTTTACAACTATTAAAACTCTGTTGAGAGAGAGAGAAAATTCTATTAAAATATAATAATTGAAATTAAATTTGAAAATTATTTACTTGTTATTTATTTCTATTTTTATAGCAAGAAAATTATTTGTACTATTTCTATAATCCATTTTCCAGTTAAAACAAGGCTATTTTGTAAGACCACAAACATATTTTTACTTAATGGAGGTCATGAATAAGAGACCAACTAAGCAAAAAGCGCTACAAATTCCATTTATAATTTTTTAAATAGTATAAAGATATTGTAAACATTTTATTTTGTATATTTTTTTTAAGTTTTAATCGTAACAAAATTGTTATTATTTAAAATCTAATTTTCTATTTTTTCTATTTAAAACAAGGCTATTTTTTGATGGCTTTGTATTCATTTGCGCTTCATGGAGGTCATAAATAAAAAGTATTACTAAAACTTTGAAAATTTGCTAAGTAAAGGGTTAATAATTCGCCGAGCTTATTTCGCTATAAAAGAATTGCCTGTCAACTTTATAATACCCTTAATTGAGTCATATTTTTTCGTTGGAGCATGCAAATTGCAGTTGCTCTTTTCAAATTGAAAGAAAAGAGGAAGACATCAACACTTCCTCACAAACACACACACACACACACACACACCGCATAAAACATAAATCATTGAGTTTGGTTGCTGTTGTTGCTGGTGCCTGGCTGCCGCATAAATAAAACCCAAAATCCAAACAAAAACGAAACGAATTTCGAGTGAAAGACGTGCGTCAAGTTCTTCTCTTTGGCCCTGCTGCGATTCGATTCACAAACATTGTATAATGAAAAATGCTAAATTGTTTGTGCAAAATGCGATTTTGTAGTTCCTTTGAAATAAGTGATACACCCCAAAAGCATTTGCAAGTTCAATGTAGAGGGGGAAATGCCAAACGAATAGCACACGCAATGCATGTCAAACTCACGCGCGCAGACAGTTGATGTCAAACTGTGGTTTGGCAGTCACTGCACGCTGTGAATTTCTGCTGCGACTTGAGAATTAAATAAACTGTCCATCAAGTGTGAGCTGCCCGGCCCCGCGCTACCCGGCATCCCACTACGTCTGCTGGCCCTGCCACAAGCTGGCTGTCGAGAAGCTGCTGCTGCTGTGTGTTGTTGTTGTTGTTGCTTCTTTTAAGGTTTTATTCTTCTCGCACATTTCGCTCTGTCCGTTTTCATGATGCTCTTTTTCAGGGTCACTTTTGTGTATCAATGAACTGATTTTTTTCATTTCATTTCATTTCGTTTCATTTCGTTCTTTGCATGTGTGCGTGTACGTGTGTGTGTCGCTCTGTGCGTTTTTTTAGTCAACGGCAAATTGTTTAAATAAATAAAACAGCGTGTAGGAAGCAATACAGATCACACGACAAGCAAACGGGCAAATTAACTCGCAACGCACACACACACACACACACACTTATGTACGTACATATACATACATACATACATCGTTATGTCTGTGTTTGCCGTTCTAATGGATCGTCGCTGCGCCTGCCGCTGCCAGTGACTGCCAAACTGTCAACAGCTGCTGCCGACAGTTCGGACAGTTGCAGCTGCATAGGCTGAGTGTGCTAATTGTTTTCGTGATCCACTTGTTGTGTGGATGCTAAGCAGATGTGGACGATATGCAACGGATGTTTCAAAATCAGCGCAAATAAATTACAAGTCTGCTCGACTGCCTGCGACGCTGTAACGCCCTTCAAATTACACTTTCCCCAATTTTTTTGTATTTCCGATTTCAATTGAAGCTTATCGCAAGCCTGCCTATTTTTAATCACTACCCAAATTGGAATTCTTCAAGGACAGGGTTTAGTTTTTTTTTGTACTGGAAGCAGCTGCATTAATTCCGAATGTTTATGTCGCCTGCTTAGTGCAGCTTAACATGCATGGCCATCTAAATATGAGCGAGTTATCGCAAAGTTGCTGCTGCTGCTGCTAATGGTAGTTTGTGGTCGTGGTGCTGTTCAGGTTGTGCGACTAGTTTATGGCTCTTAACTTAGGCTTCTGAGCGCATTACAGCTTGACAGTTAATTACAGCAGCATGTGGCGTGTGGCCGTTAGAGCCAAAACGGGAGATGGCACAAGTGAGAAAGGTGCAAACGATTAGGCATGCTCGACTGTGAGATACCTGCTAACTTGAAGAGAACATCAAAACAAAAGTCTGAATAAATTTAACGGAACGAGCAATTTAAGTTCTGAAACAAACTTTAGCTGCATATGAACTTCAAAAACATTGTCCTCAAATTTGATAGCTCTAGCTTATATAGTCTCTGAAATCGAGTTGTTCAAACGGACGGACAGACAGGCAGACGGAAGCGTTATTTTGAAAATATTATTAAAGAAATTTACCAAAACTTGTTGTGAATAAAAAATATAGCTAAGAAGTTTAAAATTAATTCGATGGATGTATGTTGTTTAACGATACATCGATCAAGAGTAGCTAACTGCAGCTATTGAAAAGTTGGAGAAGAAGAACAACTAGATGAGTGAAGAGATGAGAGTCAGAGAGTTGTGTTAAAAGTATTTCACCAAACTCGTAATTAATTTGTATGCTCATGTTGAATATTACGACTATAAACAATCCCACCAAATAAATCATTTAATATACTTTTTGCTATTGTTTTCAAACTTGCCATACCCTGCAACTGACTTTGAACGGGTATTTAAATATATGTATGTATGTATGTACAAGTGAGTGAACTCACCTGAAATGTTTCCTGGCAGCCGGACACATGGCTGGCATACTTGACGCACCGTCCGATGTTGACGCTGTGATCGTTGGTGCTGCCGATGCGGACACATCGATCCAGATTGTTGCGCATCTTGCGGATGACACTGCTGCTGAACAGAATGCCCGCCTCGAGGGCGCAATAGTTGCGATCGCTCAAGCCCCCGCCAACAGCCTCCTCAGCATTCGATTCGTTCTCCCCCGACACGGGCAGTCCAGCATCCCCATATCCATCCCCATCTCTATCGCCATCGCCATCGCCGAGTCCGGCTGCGATTCGTGTGCCGCCCATGTACAGATCAAAGGTGATGCTCATGTGGTAGAGCAGCGCGTTCAGTTTGCGCGCATCCACATAGACATTATCGGTGACCAGCAGAAAGTAATCGTAATCGTCCAAATAATTATCGGCTATATACTTGATCACATGGAAGGGCCGACGATTCTCGCGGGTGTCCGTGAAGCCGACGATATTCTTCAGCTGATAGTTGGTCTTCACGCTGTCCGCATTGATGAAGAACTTGATCTTGTTGACGAGGTGGGCGGTGGTGCGATTGAAGGCGGTCGCATAGCTGTTGATGTTCTCCTGTGAGGTCATCACGCCAATGAAGATCTTCTCGCGAATGCCCAGCTCCGAGGAGTAATAACGCGGTCGCAGCACATTTTTTACCTGCCCAAAAAACAAAAAACAAATAGAGAGTTGTGGTCAAGCTTGATGTTGAGCATAGAAGAACCCTGAATGCGACACGAACGAGATGAAGGAAGCTTGGACACGCCCTAGTTCTCAATACCATCAGGTCTATTATACTCTTAATATTACTCAAAAGGTTTGGACAGATTTACAATAGATTTTAAAGACATAACGACTGTGGCTATCAACATCATTTTTATCGTAAAGATTATTTAAATATTTTTGAAGAAAACATCAACTGAACCATATATTCATTTGGAATTTTAGTCTTGCAAGTGTTTTCAGTGTCTAATATCTTCAAGTTATGATTCAATTTAAACAATTTTTGGCCAGCGAGTTTTTGACATTAAAAGTGTAGAATTCAAATAAAAAATCAGGCATTATAATGTCTACTTTGAAATGGTTTCCAGTTCGAGGAAAAGTCGAATAATCACAAGCAGTCATTCGAGTGACATAACGAAGTTTAAAAAATATATAATAGAAAATAGATCGCTTAATAGACAACAATTAGAGTCAAGTGCGAGTGCTGTGCGCTGAAGGGTAAGTCTATAGACTTCAGCAATTATATTGCTAAATATAAGTATTTTGACATAATTAAAATTATCTGGGCAGCTGCAACCTGGCATTAGAATCGGGGACTGGAAACTGAGAACTGAAAACTGGGCCTGGCCTGCACGTTTGGCCACTTCAGAAATGACAGCTGAAGTGGGCACTCAAATTGTGCTTGTTTGATGATCGGAGATGATTATGTTTATTCGTATGAATGAAGTACGCACAAACAATGGGAAGCTAAGAGGGTCCGACTTGAAGGCACCCGCTAAAAATATATATTTTGGGATTTCTGAACTCATTTCTTTGCTTCTACACATAAATTTTCATTCGATTTGGTAGCTTTATGAGTCCTTCTGATGTTGCTGGTAGTCTATGATACCCTGCCAGCTTATGGCTAACAGGTATAAATATACCTACCTGAAGAGTTGGAAGTTCTATCTATTTTGTATCTACGTTCAACGTTCGCCATAAAATGTTTACGATGCGCGCGTCAGACGAGTTTCCTGGAAACAATATGCTCGGCCTGGCTGGCATCGTATTGATAAACTTGCAAATTGTTTGGCAACTCGAGTAACTGCTTCCACAGTGGCAGTAACATAAACTGCATTCCACCGATCTCACACCTAACCTAACTATACATATATACAGCAAATGTTGATTCCAATCAAATATTTGATTTGTTTCGCTCACTTAACATTACAGGCATTATGGCCAATTACAAATGCCGTTTAATTGGCCACTGTTTATGGATAAACTGGCGGCCTTCGCTCGAGGTCGCACACCTTCCGTAGGCCTCATCAAGCTGACGTCAATGTCCGTCTGACCCTTACCGTCTGACGATTACCAATTCCGCCTCGATCGCCATCGCATCTTCAACTATTGCACACTCTATTGCTGCCTACTTTGTGTGGTGTTATGGGCTAGAAGGGGGCGTGGCTGTTGGTCGACTTTGCATTGGGGTTTAGTGCAGCAATTAGTGGTAATTACACGAATAGTATTAACAAGCTGCAGCAATTTGCAGTCAGTTAAAAGGCTTGCAATCCATTTGGATACCCTGTAAACGCATATTCCGACTTGTCCGACAAGTCTTTTTATTTTTTGGATATCAAATAGGAATTAAATTGCTTCAATGGACAACAATTACATTGCGTTACATTCGTAAATACAAAATTGATATTTTATAATTCTAGCAATTTTTTATTTTTTATAAAAACTTTATTTTATGATCAAATATTTATTTGCCAAACAAATAAATAAATATTTTCTAACTGATCACAAAAGTGCAGGGTATTTTTAATGTACATATAAGTAATAAGTTTTTCCTTTGGTGATTAACTACAAACCATATATAATATTTGTATTACACTACAGGTGAAGACATATGCAAATACTATCTAATTTTCGATCACTATTTCTTGCAATTTGTAGAGAAACAGAATACATTTGAAGTATCTGCTCAATTTTGTATATATATTTTGAATATTAAATGAAATGTATAATTATTTGTGAATGTTAATACGACTAAAAATCTGTTTCGCTTTGCCAACTTGTTTTACAGGGTATCGCAAAAAGAGCTCACAGGGGCAGGCAATTATTCTGGCTGCACTTAATATGCATATAATTGAGAAATCAATTCGACATTAATTTACTTTTTTAATTGTACCGGGGGAGGGGGTGGAGAGTTGAGTTGATCAGCTAATGACTTGGCCAATGCACCCCATTAACCCTCCCGCGCCGTCGCTGTTGGCCGCGTTAACCCGTCGCTGACCTTGTGCTGAAATT
Organism: Drosophila formosana; assembly: GCA_035045625.1. Lineage (NCBI taxonomy): Eukaryota > Metazoa > Arthropoda > Insecta > Diptera > Drosophilidae > Drosophila > Drosophila formosana. The sequence goes on along the minus strand of JAWNOW010000143.1, from coordinate 720,392 downwards.
GCGGCTAAAGATGGCAGGCGAAAAGCAACAGCAAAAGTAGCCCGCAGATCCAAACACAATTAATTGTGTAAATATCTAAACATAACACACACACGCACACACACACACACACACACACACCTGAGCACACCACCAGACGTGGTGTGTAAACAATTTTGGCGAAAAGCACAAATTGACTACGCCCCGAGATGCGATTCGATTCCATCTATATATTCTATTTAGCTTATTGGTGGCTCCATGAAAATACTTTCCAAATGATGTGGATACGTGTGTTTATAAAGCGAAATGATGCATTCAAATTCGTTGAACTGCCCAAAAATAAATGAATGAAATCGAATGAAAAATATGGATTGGCCAAAGCTGGAACAGAATGTGAATCTACTTTGGCTTTTAGCGATTTCACATACATACATGTATGTATGAATTATGATGCTGAGTCAACAAAACACTTTCGACTCAATGCCATAAACCATTTTAACCAAATTTAGAAGTGCACTAAGATTAGATCACATTAGAAATTCGCTTAACTTATCTGCAATCGGGTGTGAATTAGTTTCGCACACATTGCTCAAATTATATAAATACAAATATTATATGATATATATATATGGCTTGGTTTCTAATTATTGTATTTTCATGGTGATATAATATGTATATTTACGAGTCCCTTATGATTTATTCTGCGTTGGGGAATCCCAAATTCATTTCTTACTTTGTCATTTTTCTTCTTTTTATTGCACGTGTCTTCCTCGAATTTGAAATGCTAGTTCGGCTGGATTTGAAGTATATATTCAAATAGCTAGAGCTGTGCCAAGTTTCATCAAGCAAAGCTGTAATACGAGCAGACTAAAAGAACAGGTCAGACGGTCGAAATTTTATACTTTGCTGAAATTCCTACTTACTTCTACATTAATTTATTACTATCAAGTGATAATTCATTTCAATTTTTAAGATAATAGATACTTTTGTATTTTCAGCCTGGAACTTCGTCATTTTGACTTCATCCTAATTTAAATCACTGTAAAGTTTAGGAAGGAAATCAATATGCCCTTGTTCAATTTCTCTAATTAATTTTAAATGAACGTATGATACTTTATTTAATTTCTTGAACTTAAAACTATTAGTTTACATAAGGCTGTTTTTCTGGGTTCAATCAAATTCAAAATCTGGAAGACGTTTCGGGGTTAAATAAATGCATTTCCATAAACTTAATATTAACTTGAAATAAATCTGGGAATTCCAGTGTCAATAGTTTTCCTGTTTTCAGTCGAATTTCAAATCAAGAATACGTTCCGGGTTTTAGTAAAGACATTTCGAGAAACTTAATACTGAAGGGAAAATAATTCATAAGTAACCCCACAAATGTAATCACAATAAACTTGAAATAAATCTGGGAATTCCAGCGACAACTATTGAATAAACTATTTGAAGAAAAGGAGGCAGTTTTTCTGTTTTCAATCGAATTTAAAATCGGAAACACTTTTAAAACAACTTAATATTAAAGGGAAAATAATTCATAAGTAACCCCACAAATTTAATCACAATAAACTTGAAATAAATCTGGGAATTCCAGCGACAACTATCATTTGAAGAAAAGGACGCAGTTTTTCTGTTTTCAATCGAATTTAAAATCGGAAAGACACTTTTAAAGAAACTTAATATTAAAGGGAAAATAATACTTAGATAACCCCACAAATGTAATCACAATAAACTTGAAATAAATCTGGGAATTCCAGTGTCAATAGTTTTCCTGTTTTCAGTCGAATTTCAAATCAGGAATACGTTCCGGGTTTTAGTAAAGACATTTCAAGAAACTTAATACTGAAGGGAAAATAATTCATAAGTAACCCCACAAATGTAATCACAATAAACTTGAAATAAATCTGGGAATTCCAGCGACAACTATTTGAAGAAAAGGAGGCAGTTTTTCTGTTTTCAATCGAATTTAAAATCGGAAACACTTTTAAAACGACTTAATATTAAAGGGAAAATAACCCCACAAATTTAATCACAATAAACTTGAAATAAATCTGGGAATTCCAGCGACAACTATTTGAAGAAAAGGAGGCAGTTTTTCTGTTTTCAATCGAATTTAAAATCGGAAACACTTTTAAAACGACTTAATATTAAAGGGAAAATAACCCCACAAATGTAATCACAATAAACTTGAAATAAATCTGGGAATTCCAGCGACAACTATTGAAGAAACTATTTGAAGAAAAGGAGGCAGCTTCGTAGGGCTTGCGCCGTGCACGTGGCCGGGCAATCGCATTAAATTTGATTTGTTCGACGCATTTCTGATAAGCAACTGGAACCCGACAACCTTGTGACGTAAGGGGAAGTGAAAAGAAAACAACAATAACAACAACAACAACAACAACAAAATGCGAATGAGATTGAGTTGAGCGATGACAACGATGAGCAACTGGCATATTTCGATTGATAGTTTTATTTTGTTTTTTGTTTTTTTGGTGGGTGCAAAACTAACAGAATTTACAACAAGTAGGCACATTTCCACGCCTTATCAGTGGTTGGCTGAAAAATATAGATATTGAATGCTTATCAAAAGGCGCAGCAAACGTCACCAATGACAAACGGCAATATATTTTCAATTTCCATGCGAGAAAATTTAATTAAACAGAGATATTGAATGATGTTTATTTATTCAGTTGGCCAAGCTCCACAAATCGAGATACATTCTCCACTTCGTTTACAATTTTGCAGTCCCTGACGATGACTCAAATAATAGTTGACTGATTATAGTTATTGTTTTTGTTTTTTCTTTTAGATATGGCCACATCGAGTTGGGTCGGATTCGGGTTCAGTTGTTGTGGTCGGCATTTGGTGTAATAAATCGAAATTGCCTCGAGCACCTTGAATATGGCCCATTTTATAGCCGGGGATTGTGAATGAATACAAGTACTCGAATTCTGTATTCGTAGTCGTCGTTTGTGAGGTTCACTGACTCATCCATCCGTCAAGATACAGATGCAATTTCAATATTTGATTTGGCTTTTATCTGTGTCAAGTAATTTGAGCCCAACACACTTTGCGCTTCGAAAATATTTATGAATACGAAAACATTTACATTCACGACCATCTGTATTTAATTGTATTTGAATGCGAGCTGTTCTACTATTGTATAGTAGTATCTCTTTTATCTGTGTCGGCTAAAACAAACAGTTTAAGTTAAGCAAATGTGGTTTTATTTACTACTCTCGGTTCAAGTGCCCCTAATGCATTTTTTAGTTTTCAGCTTGAATTTGCAGTTTGAACAATTTCCTGGTAATCAGAGTGTTGCAAGACTATTGTGACTATTTGCAATTCTAGAATGTAGTTCAAATTTATGCGAAGCGACTTGAAATAAATCAATTGCGAATAAATTGCTTTCAATCGAATGTTTGACAGTCCAACAAATTTAGTTATGCTTTTTAAGTGCATTTCTATTAACTGGTTTTAATAAATGCTAGACAAATTAATTCAATTGAATTCGCATTTCACATCAAATCGAATGCATTTCTACGCTTGCTGCTTAGCTAGTCTATATATTTGTGTACGTGATACGGATATAGATATAGTTAAGTACGTGTAAATAGAATGATATGTGCCCCAATCTCAGATCGCAATCGTGGCGAGCACAAAGGCCGAGTCTAGCTAGGGGAATTGGATTGGATTTGACAAATCTTAATTGAAACAAGTGCGCAGGCAGGCATCGCCTAGAGATCGCTGTTGCAGGGTGGTTGATGGTTGGTGGTTGCATGCAACCGATGGATCGCCGCATCGTTCAACATCGTCGCCGGGTCGACAAAGTCTCGCGCTTATGACAATTAATTGAGAGCGGGCACAAAAACTCAGACACACACACACACACATCAGATCTAAAAATGCATACGTATATATTGTATATATTTAGAGATATACATATATATATAGATAGATAGATTGAGTCGTAAGTATGTGGGCCTTAAGCCGGAAATGCGACGCGCTTTTCAATTAAGGCAAACAGCAAAAGCTGCTCAATAGTTACACTTAACTTTGCCTGTCGTTCTGTCTGGGGTGAAACTGCAGCCCACATCAAAAGCTTATCCAGCTGATCGCCAGAGATCTTAAGATATAATGTGCTTGGCACGAATTTAATGGCAGGCACAGCTTGCGACCTCTGAGAGCTCGGCTCAGAGTTAGAGGAGTTGTGAAAGAAATAAACAACTTTGACTGCGAGCTTTCAGCAGCTTAAAAGAAAGTGAGGCAGAGAGTACGAGACATTTACAAAAATTCTATGAAATATATAGAAAACTAATCTGACTACAAAGCTTCATTTCACAAAATCCTGTTAATTAAAAAAAAAGGGGAAAATTTGGCGTAAACGTTCACATAGAAGGCAATTGAATTTCTATGGGAATAAAACTGAATCATTTCGAAATTTTGTGTAGTTTCCACACTGATTATTCCAAAATATTTCCAGTAAGCTTCTGAAATTTGGTGGACTTATTTTTGAACAGTCTATCTAGCGATTTAAGGATTCGAAAATGTCATTTATAAATAAATGATTAAATTAAAAAATACAATTTTCTAAGCTTAGTTTCCGTTCAAGCCGAAATTTTGTGTAGTTTCCGCACTGATTATTCGAAAATATTTCCAGTAAGCTTCTGAAATTTGGTGGAGTTTTTTTTGAACAGTCTATCTAGCGATTTAAGGATTCGAAAATGATTAAATCAAAAAATACCATTTTCTAAGCTTAGTTTCTTCAAGAGTTTTATCTGCACTTTTATTTTATAATACTATTTATTCACTTGTGAAATTTTAATATTCTTTTCAAATGTAAAGAAAAGGAAATGCAAAACTCGGTCATTGATCCTTGATTGATCCGTGTGCGTGTGTCTGTTGCCACGTTGATGAGTTGATCGGCTGATAAGTCGATCATTTGACCAGTTGATCTTCTGACAGCATGACAATCGCATTTCGCCTGCCAAGAGCGTTCATTTAAGGGGTATATTCGCCTGTCAAAAGCCAAGTGTGTATGAAGCATGTTCTGTGTACTACTAATTGATAAGACTGCGTTTATTTTTAGACAACGCCCGCCTGATAACTGTAGTGTGTAAGCTCTCTCTCTCTCTCTCTGTACACCCAACTCGGGGCAAAAAAGATGAAAAAAAAAGGCATGGTAAAACTGAGGAATCTTGTCTATTTGCCGGCATGCATGCCACCGTTCAGCATATACTTGTCGAACAGATAGTCGCCGATATCGACCTGGGCACGCTCCAGCTGCCGAATGTAATCGGCGAGCACTTTTTGGCCATCGACCTGTTCCTGCAGGAAGTTCGCCTCGAGGAAGTCGCACAGATTGGGATCGTTCTCCTTGCCGGCCAACGCGTGTACCTCCAAGAGATGCCGATTCACCTCCAGCTCCATTTGCAGGGCATGCTTCAGGGCGCCCAGGCTGTCCGGGAAGCAGGGCACGGGCTCCGGCACCGCACTGAGCACGATGAGGCCGCCGCGTTTGTTCATGTACTTCATTATCTTCTCGGCATGCTCGCGCTCCTCGGCGCTGGCCTTCAGCAGGAAGCTGTGCATGCCCGGCGAGCTCACATCGGCACGATCAAAGTGGAACGCCTAACCGCAGCAAGCGTTGGCAAATTAATAAAGACAAATGCAGTGCAAAGCTGCGGTCGAGTCTGCTCGACTGTGAGAAATCCACTAATAATCATTTTACTTGCCGAGTGCAATGAAATTTTGTGGAAATATATATAAAAAGTGCTACCAAAATTCTAGACTATCTTTAAAAGTACAAGCTCCACTCGATTAAATCCTTAAGTAAAAATGCAGTAAAAAGTCGAGTCTGCTCGACTGTGACACACCCACTAATAATCAATTTATTAGCTGAGCATCCTTAAACTTTCTGAAAGTATCCGAAAAGTGTTACCAAAATTCTAGACTATCTTTAAGAGTACAAGATCCACTCGATTAAATTCTTAAGTAAAAATGCAGTACAAAGCTGCGGTCGAGTCTGCTCGACTGTGACACACCCACTAATAATCATTTTATTAGCTGAGCATTCTTAAACTTTCAGAAAGTATCCGAAAAGTGTTACCAAAATTCTAGACTATCTTTGAAATTACAAGATCCACTCGATTAAATCCTTATGTAAAAATGCAGTGCAAAGCTGCGGTCGAGTCTGCTCGACTGTGAGAAATCCACTAATAATCATTTTACTTGCCGAGTGCAATGAAATTTTGTGGAAATAATGAAATATATGAAAAGTGCTACCAAAATTCTAGACTATCTTTAAAAGTACAAGATCCACTCGATTAAATCCTTAAGTAAAAATGCAGTGCAAAGCTGCGGTCGAGTCTGCTCGACTGTGAGAAATCCACTAATAATAAGTGCAATGAAATTTTGTGGAAATATATGAAAAGTGCTACCAAAATTCTAGATCCACTTGATTAAATCCTTAAGTAAAAATGCAGTACAAAGCTGCGGTCGAGTCTACTCGACTGTGAGAAACCCACTAATAATCATCATATTAGCTGAGCATTCTTAAACTTTCTGAAAGTATCCGAAAAGTGTTACCCAAAATTCTAGACTATCTTTAAAATTACAAGATCCACTTGATTAACTTCTTAAGTAAACTTCAGCTGCATGGGAATTACACAATTGTTAACACCATGTTTGTTGGCTCTAGCTCTCATAATCTCTGGTAACTGGGAGTTTGTACTAACGGACAGACAGACAGACAGCAGGAAAAAGCCGTAACTTTAACAACTCAACCGTGGATACCAATCGGAAAATGACTTAAAATTTCTACACTTCTTGCCTCACCATGGCTAGATATTGATGGCACGCCTTTAGTTCCATATTGATCTGATCGTTCAGTTTCTGTTCGCAATTCTTGGCGAAATTCTGTCGCATTATCATGCACATATTTCGCGTCCACACACGACAACAACAGCTCGCCATTTTCTCTTCTGTTCGCAAAATTTAGACACCGAAATTTAGTAGAAAAACATAAACAAAAAGATTAACTAATATTTTTTTTTAGTTTTTAGGTTTTTTTCTAATGCTTTTGATTTGATTTATGCCTGCCTAGTAACTATGTCGATCAATCAGTTTTTTGCTTCTTTTCCAAAACAGAAAGTGCGATAAATATTGCTATCGATCACTTAAATCTTACATCAAGTTGACTGCAATTGATTGAATTTGTCAAAGCGTGTTATCGATAACACTTAGTTGCAGCATTATTTTTAGTTGCATTGCTTAGCTATAAATGGTTTTTAGCGTCAAAGAGCAAGAAGAGTCCTAGATGCAATTGATTCTCTTCAATTTCTTTTGGGTAACTGCGCAAAACTAGTTTTCTATGGCAATTAGGTGGCATTCTTTATCTATGAACTGTTTTTCTGACAACCAAAATCAACAGGAAGCAGTAAACAAGTTGTGGAAGTAGCTTCAAAGCAGGATGACATAACGCAACTAGTTATCGATAACAGTTAGTTACATTTCTAATCTCTAAATTGTGTTTTCGACAGAAGAACGAAAATCAACAGGAAGTAAATTCAAATTGATTAAAGTATTATTAACGCTCACTCTATGCAAGTGATCGACATTAGTAATCGATAACAGTAAGTTGATTACAGGATAAAGTTTAGCAACATATCAAATCTCTAAATTGTAAGAGAAAGTAGATTCGAAGATGCCTGAAGTAACATCTGCTTCCATTCTTTTCAAGTGATCGACATTAGTTATCGATAACAGATAGGTAATTACAGGGTTAAGTTAAGTAACATTTATAATCAAAATCAGAAAAACAAAAAGTACGAGAAAGTAGATCCAAATTGATTGCAGTAAGATCAGCCTTCATTCTGTTCAATTAATCGAAATAACTTATCGATAACAGTAAGTTAATAATATAGTTAAATTAAGTACATTTCTAATCTGTAAATTGTGTTTTCGACAGCGAAACAGAGAGCAATAGGAAGTAGATTCGAATTGAGTGAAGTAACATTAGCACTCGCTCTATTCAAGTGATCGACATTAGTTATCGATAACAATTAGGTAATTATAGGGTTAAGTTAAGTAACATTTATAATCAAAATTGTGTTGTCGACAGAAAAGCAAAAAGTACGAGAAAGTAGATCCAAATTGATTGCAGGAAGATCAGCCTTCAATCTGTTCAGTTAATCGAAATAAATTATCGATAACAGTAAGTTAATAATATAATTAAATTAAGTACATTTCTAATCTCTAAATTGTGTTTTTGACTGCGAAACAGAGAGCAATAGGAAGTAGATTTGAATTGACTGAAGTAACATTAGCGCTCGCTCTATTCAAGTGCACGAAATTAGTTATCGATAACAGCTGGCTGCTGCTGGCTGATAACTATGCAAATGTGCAATGGCACGGAACAGCCAGCTGTGTGTTGTAATTAAAGTCGAAAAGTACTGTACAAACTTTTAGTTCCAGTCATTTGGTCAATGTCGAAAAAGGTTCAGACTTTTTTTGTTTAACGATGATTTGCGTTTCGTGCAACTACCGATGCTTAAAATTAATGTTTTTATGCCTTTATTATTTCAACTTTATGGGCCACTGTGTCCATGTGTGTGTGTGTGTGTGTGTGTGTTTAATGTGCGTAAGTTAGTTGCTCGAAGACAGAGCGAGATAGGGTAGCAACAAAGAGCGGGACAGCGCTAGAGATAATATTTTATATTTGAAACTCGTTCGTAGACAAAAAAAAAAAAAAAAAGACTTGAGCAAAAAGTCGTTTTCCATTCACTTAATAAATGACAATAACTGAGAGTTTACTTAACGCGCAACATTGTTAATGTTATTTTTGTTGTTGTTGCCCAAGTAAACACGAGTGTGTGAGTGTGTGAGTGCGTGTGTGTGTGTGTGTGTGTGTGTGTGTGTGTGTGTACACTGACTAAGTGCCCGACACAGTAAAAATATAAAGACGACAAAAGTGAAATCACAGTGGTCGGATCAGCACTTTGAACTGTGACCCATCCGCAAGTCACGAGCGCTTCGACGGCACCGAAGGCGACAAAATCCCCTTCTAATGCCAAGTCAAACAGCTCTGTATACATCATGTGATTGAATGATTGAGAAAGCATATTTCTCAAAGGGCTAAAATGGTTTGGCAAATATTTGGGCTAACTGATTGTCAATAAGAATGATACTCAGAAGACGTGTAAACTCTGTATAACAAAGTTCTTTCTGTATGCTTGAGTGATTGACAATCAAGTTTGGAAAATTTCAGAGTTGACAATAAACGATCACTACTCAGAAGACATGTACAATTTGGTGTTGAATCACTAACTGATTGTCAATAAGATCACTACCCAAAAGATGTATAAAATCTGTATACAAAAATTCCATCTGTAAGCTTAAATGATTGACAATCAGAGTTGACAATTAATGATTAACAATCATTACTGAGAAGATATGCGTAATTTGTTGAATCATTATCTCATTCTTCATGCCATCGTTTCCGATTCCGCGAATCTTCAAATCCCGCTTAACGTATTGTTAACGCATTCGTCACGCTAATTGAATTGATGCCACAATATTTTTGATCGCCAATCATTTGCCCAAAGACATCATTAGCTTTAACGCGCCTGCTGATCGCTTTTTATTTCTTTCGAGTTTTTTCATAAATGTATATAGGTTTTTTTGTTGGGCTAAAATGCCACGAAAACTTGACAGCCAATTGGACGATATCCATTATCGCTTGCCTGCGGAGTTCCACACGAAAATTTATCAAGTTAATAATCTTTTTTTTTTTGTTTCTTACTTTATTTAATTAAAACGCAAACGTTTGCATTGTTAACTGAAACATCGAAAGACAACGAAAGCAAATCGCACAACGAGTTACAAAAAAAGTATACGAAGGAATTGATAAAACCGCCGCTGTCGATCAATCGGATACCCTACATTGTATTGAAGGGAATTTCCTATAGACAAAAATGCCTTATGATGATTAATTTTCCATATCTGGTGTTTTTCTCCTGACTTTAACTTATAAATTGAATCGAATTTAAATTGCATAAATTTTACCTCAAAGCAACAAATATAAATCGGATTATCCTTTAATGTTATTATGTTTCATTCCAAACGTGTCTTAGTAAATATTCTGTTCCATTCCAATCGTTTGCAGCTTATAAAATCTGAAACGTCAGAATTGCCTGTAGATCGACAACAATTTGAAAAGAATCCTCACTTAGGGTATATGAACAATTAATCGATTTTAATTCAATAAATTGTGCTGTGTCCGATTTATACGTACATATGTATGTATGTATGTATATATATTTATTTACGTGTGGCATGATGCATGTATCGTGTTAACGTTATTTACCCGACTCTGGTTTACAATTGAAATGCGTTTATTTATTTAAATGTAATTTATGCGCGCGCCAGTGGAATTTTTGCTCATCGTATGTTTTATAAGTTGTTTTTTTTTCTGCAATTTCATTTGGTTTTTTTTTTTTTTGGCGGAGCTGCTCAAATTTTTGTGCAAACGAGGCGAAAATTCGCACATATTTTGAATCGCAATTAAATGTAACTGATCGACTGTTAACAGACATTCCACACTGCCTCTCAAACTGTAATGTTTGTTACCGTTGCTGTCTGCTGTTACTGCGCGCCGGGTGCTAATTGCCTAAAGGCGACTAGCAAGCAATTGATTCTCGCTGTTGTTGTTGTTGTTGTTGTTGTTGTTCTTATTGTCGCTGCTTGCACGTCTTCAGCTGGCCAAGTCATAGCCTACAAACTTAGCCCATGATAACAACGGCAGGCAATTGAAGCAAAATAAAATGACGTCTGCGCTGACGATCAAAATACACACACACACACACACACACACACACACACATTCAGATGTGGTTCCTAACCGAACTGAGGAAAGGCGAAGTACGAAATACGATAAGCCAGAAGGTCAATAAATTGCTTCATATAATGAGGCATGTGCACCAATACCAATGCAAACAGAAGAAGCACACGCATTTACATGTGCGTATGTAGGTATGTGTGTCATATGTAGGGCTCAATTGCGCTCTCTCTTACGTGCGCTCTCTTTGATTGCCAATTGCTGCTCTCTGATTGGCGCGTGGCCCACGTGCAAAAAGCATTGCGTACAAGAGCGAGCGTAAGCGAGAGCGGGGTGTATGGGGACTTACCGGCTTTTTGGCCGCCAGCGGCTTATTGATCAAATTCACATGCGGCTCAAAGTCCTGGCCGAAGCGTTCGATGAGCAAATTCTCGGCCACCTCCTGCGGGCATTCCTCCTGCTGCACCAGCTGCCGAATGTCCTCGGGCAGCCAGCAGCTGAGCACGAGGCCCAGGGCCAAGCCAATCACAAAGTAATGATTGCGACTCAGCGACGATGACAGTTTACGCATGTTGTTTTCCCTCCTCCTCTCCGCCAGGCGCGTGTGTCAAAAATCAACTCGCATACACATACACACACGCATACGCGCGCACACAACACATGCACATAAAGAGGATGCTGATGCGATGCTCGATGTTGTTGTTGTTGTCATGTGTACATCTTGTTGTTGTTGTACGCACTGTTGCTGCTTCTTCTCTTTTACTTTTGCCTGGACTTGTTGCTGCTGCTCCGTTTCGATTCGAATTCGATTTTATGTTCGATTTTTGTTGTTGTTTCGTTTTTTCTTTTTTTTTTTGCGATAAGCGAGCAGCGAACTCAAACAATTGCTCTGACTATGCCGGCTAATTTTGGCATTAGCTTCGCACCGTTCTCGTTGTTGTTGTTGTGCAGTACGCACTTGTGTTTGTTGTTGTTGTTTTCGAAATAAAGCCGATGTTTGCTTTTTGGCGCATTTTTACTTGAAATTGACAAGTACACAAGGCATATTTGCACACACCACACACAGACACAAAAAAACACTACACTTCACACACTTTATATTTTACTATTTACTATTCGCACGAAATGTATCCCAAAAAAAAAACAAGTAATAATAAACAGCAATTCAACAAGCGCAAACAAGCGCCGCCTGGCCCGCCGCACACCGCGTAACGTAAAAAAATGGGATATGCATTTGTTTCGCACCAGACTTCTTCTGTTAGCGGGCTGTAAAGAAAACTGCCAACCGGCTGTTAACTGAAAGTGGTCTGTTGTCGGCTAGTACGCTGCTCTTCGATCGCACAAGCAAAATAATACCATCGTGTAGTTATATTTAAACGTTGTATAAAATCCATATCATTATCTTGCACATCTTTTTAGCAATTTAATAATTTTATCTTATTTGCTTTGAATTGGAAGGATCTGCATACTGTTTTTATGTTATGCAGGTTTAACATGCTGATCTGTTAGCAGCGAATTTTGCTCTGCACTGTTGACTCCATTTTGCGTTGCTCACTTCGCGTTAACAGTGGTGTTTATGATTTCGGTTATGTTAACTGCTGGATGCTCTATAAAACGAAAGCGTAACGAGCGACCACTCTTATCTTCAATATTAATTTCACTTAAATCTATTTCCACTATTATAAAATATTTTGCACTTAATTGTCTTTAATCCGTGTTCACTTTTATCTGTATGAACAGATGTGAACAAATTTATTATTTATATTTGAGGTACATACTTGCTAATACATACATTCGCTTTATGTTATTAAGAACAATAATAACCTAAGAACAGAGTCAAGTGGGTCTTTTGCTGACCGTTTCGCTATTTAATTTTTACAACTAAAATGTAACTACACGAAAAAATAAAATAAAAACAAATCTTAAGCATAAAGTTAACGCTTCTGAGCAGGCACCTTATAAACGCCAAAAATATTTCAGATTATTTGTTCAAAAATGTGAATAATAAACAAACTGTAATCACATTACTATATAAACTTAGATAAATTTAGGTTTTGTTTTTATTTTTATTTTGCGAGGCGGGTGCGATGCTGCAGAGAAAGAGAGAGATCTCTTCTCACACTCTCCAAACTCTCTCCACTCTACATGCTGAAAGATTCGCCGCAGCCACAGGTGCCCTTGATATTGGGATTGTTAAACACAAACTCGCTGGACAGCTTCGATTCCACAAAATCCATTTCAGTGCCTGCCAAATAAACAAAATAAATATTATTTAAGCAAATAACATTCGTATGCAAAAATTAAAACAATAAAAAAAAATGTTAAGAAACTTATACATATTTTTACAAAAGCAAAATGTAAAAATAAAAGGAATTAATGTAAAAATTAAAAAAAAAATATTATATAATAATATGAACACTTTTACAAATTAAAGCATTCATAAATTGTTTACAAAATATATGTTTTACACTTACCTAGCAATGAGAGTTGCGCCTTCTTGTCAATAAACACCTTGACGCCATCCTGCAGCACTTCCTCGTCCATTTTATCTGCTTGGGAGAGATGCAAAGAAACAATTAGGACAGACGCGGAGGCTGGATCAAGAGGCAAGCTCACCTTTGGTGTTCGCATAGTCCAGAGTGTAGGAGAGTCCATTGCATCCTCGTTGACGCACGCCAACCTTGAGACCGATCTGTGGCAGAAAGCATGTGAAATTCTCATTGCACGCGGCATTTCGGCACAGAGCACTACTTACCACACCCGGTTTGTCCTGCAGCAGAGACTTGATGCGCTGCACTGCCGCCGGTGTCTGCAACACAAAATGTGTAAACAATAATAAAACGTAATTGTTACTTCATCATCGATCAAAGCGCGAATTTCGTCAGGATAAACGATGTGTGGGCGCACTTACCAGAGTTAGGGCGGCTCGCGTCGGTATTAATTTGCGTCCTTTGACGGCGCGCACTGTTGCCGTGGCCACCACACGTGTTGCCATTTTTGTTGTATTCTCAAGATTTATATAATTTGTTTTGCTTACACGAAATTTCCAACAACTTGTCTGTGCGTTTCGAAAAGTGTTGCCAAACAACGAAATGATACTAATGTCAGTGTCAGTGTTGCACAACCCACTTTGGTTTATCGTGTTTAGTGTTTAGTAGATAGCGATAGTATCACAGGCAATGTATTTCATCACAGCCGAACAGCTGTAACATCAGCCGTTAAAATATACCAAAACATACCGATTATCGATAAGTTTTTCGTTCACTGTTTCAATATTTGTTGATTATTATTTAAGACCATCCAAAATGAGCACTTTAAGACAAATGTACAAATTATATGCAGGCCTGAACAGACTGATCACCACACGCGCCGTTCAACAAGTGCAACGGCAACACCATTTGCTGAGCACAGCCTCCGCAATTGGCAACAGGCGAGACACGTGCCAGCGGAGCGCCAACTTCTGCAACAAGTCTGAAAGTAACAAAGTTGTAAGTAACAAGAATAACAAGGATTAGCTGTTAATTATCCTGTGCATCCCCTGCAGCAAGATGAGGGCAATCGGGTGGTCAGCAAGAGCATTCCGCTGGCCGAGCTGCAGACCAAAATGCAGCTCATTTACACCTGCAAAGTCTGCCAGAGTCGCAACATGGAAACCATTTCGAAGGTGGCCTACAGCAGAGGCGTTGTAATCGTGACCTGCAAGGGCTGCAGCAATCATCACTTGATAGCCGACAATCTGAACTGGTTCACGGATCTGAATGGCAAGCGCAACATCGAGGAAATCCTTGCGGAGAAGGGCGAAAAAGTCATCAAAATTGTAGACGACAAACACGAATACTTGCCGAGTCATTAAATGCACTATTATTCTTAACTATAAACATAGACCACTTTATTGAGTATGTGCAACAGACGTGGCAGCAATGGCAGCGGACGCAATGCCCCAAAGAAGTGAGCGCGACACGGCGATTTGGGGGACAGCAGCAGATGCGTCAGGAACAACATTTCCTCGAGCGGCACACGCACAACGGGCGCCTCGTCCAGCAGCTGCAGCTCGTCGACCAGCAAATGCGGCAATTGTTGCGTCCAGTAGGCAACCAAATAGCTTCCCAACGCGCTGGCAAAGCGCACGTGCATCAGGCAGCGCAACAAACGTGCCACACTCGAGCTGCTGCCATCGGCCACAAAGCTGTAGATGTTGTGCATAAAGCAGGCGGTGGCGGCGAGTTCCACGCCCTCGCCCAGCAGATCACAGACGAGCTGACGCAGCAGCTGGCAGCGTGTGTACAGAATGCTCTCCTTGGGCTCGCGAAACAGCTGCAACCACAGCTCGGTGTCCAGCTGCTGCATGCCCCGCTCCAGGGCCGTTTTTATCTGTTCCAAGTCCGGCAGCTGAAAGATGCGGCGCACAAACGTGCGCATGCGTAATACATCCGTATTGAATTCGACGCTGGCCACATCGAGTGTTTCGTTGTTCTTCTCCAGTATCATTGCCGACCAGTCGAGCTCCTTGATGCAACTCCAGGCGGGCTGCACTTCGGCGCAGGCTTTGTGCAGCTGCTGCAGCATTGGCGCCCATTGGTGGCCGTTGCGTGTGCCGTTCACGATGCCGGCGCACAGCTCCTTGATGCACTGAGTCCGGTCGGCTTCGCTTTGGTCGTAGAAGCGTCGCACGGCTGCTTGCGCATAGTTGAACTGTTGCAGCACGGCTTCGACGAGCTCATCGCCATGACGCGAGTGGCACTCGAAGATATACAAGCAGGCCTTGAACATGCACTCGATGTCCGCATAGCAAAGCTCCAGTTCCGGCTCCTGAGGCCACTGCTGCTGCTGCATTTGCTCCTGGATGTCGAGCAGCCATTGCAGCAGCTTAACAGACTGCGACGCTGCTTGCTCCAATGTCAGATCGCTGCTCACGCTCAGCTCGTTGCGTATAAATACCTCCATCCCATGGCGCATAGTTTTTGTTTATACTGCGCCGCGCCTAGTGTATTGCTGCGCGATAACAGCGGGATCAGCTGTAGACAGTTCGATTATCGATAACACACGCAGGCAACACTGTCAACTCGATAACACAGCACTTTGGAATGCAGCCACACTCGTCGATTCAAAAAGCATAAATAGTTAAACATATTTCCAAGTAGTTTGATGCTGTTTGAATTTTATTTTATTTATATATATATTTATATATATATACATATATATATATATATATATATACATATAGTCAATGAGTTTACTCATCTCTCTCTGCCGCTTCTGTGCACTTTCCGCTCTCTCCCTACTTCACACCAGCGCTCTTCCAACGTGCTTTTTTTGTTTTTAAAGTTACATTTACTCATTAAAAAGATAAACATAAAATGCATAACATAGACTTATAGTTACGTCAAATACCGTTTCCATTCTTCATATTCTTTTTTTTTTCGTGCATTTTTTTTTATTATATTTTATATTTTTCGTTTTTCTATATAGTATATAAACAAGAATCAAAGCGTAATGTGCACTTTATGCATTTTGCTTTGTTTCACACATATCAAAGTTATTTCCATTTTTTTTTTACTTTTTTCTTGAATTTTTTTTTGTTTGTTTTCATTTACTTCACTTAGGAAAATAAAATATATATATATATATGTTAATTATGCTTCATTTAGTGTTATTATAATTATTATTTTATTATTATTATATTATTATTATTATATTATTATTATCATATTATCGTATTATATATAATTTTCTCAAAAATAGGGTCTTGCAAAACAAAAAACTTAATGTAGAAAATCAGAAACAGCTTCAAATACGTTCTCGCGTTGTTGACTTGATATATTTTCTCTTCTTCTTCGTTTAATATGAATGTTGCTTTGTTTTCCCATTACGTTTTTTATGTTGCGTTTTCAGTTTTTTTCTTTTTTTTCTGGTTCTTCATTCCCATTCTCTTTTGCAAATTTAAGAAAATATATATATGCGTGTTTGTATATATATATATATATGGAGATATATATATACATACTATATTTATGTGTGTGGGGTGTGGGCGAGTGTGTGTGGGCGAGTGTGTGTGTGTGTGTGTGTGTGTGTGTGTAGTGTATATATATTGTATATAATATACGCGCGAAAATTAAGAATTAATTCAACATTGTTTTATATATACTATATCTAAAATTTACTGTATATATGTTTGTTGTTGTTGTTGATGTCGCTGTTGTTGCTATCGCACATTGCAGTGGCTGTTCTCTAATCATTTTCATTTTGTTTATTTTTTGTAGGAATTGTTGCTTGTTGCTGTTTGTATGTGTTGTTTTTGTGTACAATTGTGTTGCATGTTGTTTTCCGTTGTTGTTGCTGAAGATGTTATTGCTGTGGTTGTATCTAATGTGTGTTGTTGCTGCAGTTACTGTTGTCGTTGTTGCTGTTGCTATTCTTGATGCTGTTAGTATTATTATTATTGTTGTTGTCGATGCTTGCTGTTGTTGCTGTTGTTGCTGCTTAGGCAAAGCCAAATCCTTCAGAGCACTCGTGTATGGCCTTGAGTAAACAGCTGCGCAGTTTATCGTACGACTTGTACATCGGCAGATCCAGTTGATTAAAGCTAAACATTACGTGGGAATATCATATCAATATAGAAATCTATTCTTTATGCACACCAATTCAACAATTGTCTTACCAGGTGTGTGCGCAGGGCAGGCGATCTGTGGAGCGATCGTCGCGATGGATTTGGAACTTCTGTATGCCATTCATGCCCTCCAGCGAGCCAAAGCCCTGCAGCGGCACCTTCGAAGTGCCCGTGACGAATTGCAGAAACTTGGCGCGATCCGCCTGATCAAAGCTGCGCAAGGCGCGCCAGAACCATTGAATCTGCCAAAACAAATTGGAGTTGCATTATCTACATATATATAAAATTCTGACTGACTAAATCACATCACTAATTAAAATTGGTTTGGCAAGCTTTTTGATAATAGGTTACGATTTCAATAGTTCAGTCGGTCATTCAAATATATACAACAAATTTCTGTGTAAATTACCTGCGCCGATTTGGATGTGTACTTATGGTACTCGGTGTTGGCCTTTAGATCTTCAATATCAATATCTGGCAGGCCGGATATGAGAAGCTCTAGTTCCTGCTCGTTGAATATCGATATTAAATGCTTTGGAATAATGTCATAGAAGCCCTCCAGGAATGCGTCCAATCTGTGACGGATAAAACATGTCAATCACCGACGACTTAAATAAAGATTTATTTCCGTTAAGGACTTACTGCTGACGTATGGAGCCGCTCATCTTGAGCTGGCACACAAGCTGCACATATTCAAATTTGTTCTCCTCGGTGACGGCAATGTCGCGTCCATTTGGCTTGAGATCACGGATTTGTGTGACGCCAAACTCTTGCACCTCTGTCGAAAAGGTGAGCTCATAGCCCAGCGTCGAGATATCATTCTTCATCAGATAGTCGAGTCCCTTGTAGAACTCATAGTCTTGCGATTCCATATCCGTGTGCTTCACCTGTTTGCCCAAGATGTGCTTGTAAAACGAGCGCGTAAAATAGCACTCGAGTAGTTTGTTATCATGCACGGCCTTGGCTGCAAGCGAGAGACAGATAGAGAGACAGCATTAGAGTGTGAGTTTGAATTAGAGTGAGATAGATGGACATACCTATGACACGACCGACAAACTTGAAGTAGCTCAGGTGATTGGGATTGGCATGGCTGGAGGGATTGATCATGTAGGTGACGCGATCGCCCGGCGATACGCAGAACAAGGCATACATCGGATTGAAGATTTCGCGAGAGATTATCACATACCATTCGCGCAGCAAACCGCCGGCATCCTGGCCCTCCTCGTCTGCAAAAAAAAGGGTAATCAAATTGCAAATGAGCTAAATGAGTCTTGATAATAATACAAAAATATCATTTATACGGTCAAGAAATAAGATAATAAAGCAAATAAGTTTTGAAAAGGTTTAAATAAAGTATTTTGAAATAGTTTTAAAAAATATAATCGAACAATTTCATAACACTTGTCAAAATGCATTTTTCTTAACCATTTTTTCAGCTTACAAAATTGTGCCTGATTTATGCAGTTTGCTGCTTGACTTACCCTCAAAGACAATGTAGAAGCGATTCTTCCACTCCTCGGGACCCAGGCGATAGAGCACACGGAACGAGTCCTCGAACACCGTGATGCGTCGCACGCTCACCGTATGCTCCTCCCGTCTGATGCCCTCATCCAAGCGCTCGAGCTCCGTTTGGAAATACTTGCGCTTCACGTCAAAGTCCAGAATGCGCGTGTGATCCACAAGCACGGCAAATGGACCATCCGACAGATGTGTGGAAGATTGACGTAGGATTTGATTGAGCACCGTGCGATGTTTCTCGGCAAACTGCAAGAACTTCTGGCGATCCTGTTTCAGCTGACGCTCGTGCGCTGTCAGCACCACAGATGACGAGCTCGATGCGCCCGTCGCCGCATCCTGTAGACGCGATTCATCTAGAGGAAGGAAGGAGAGCGTTAGTATGGAAAGCAACAGAAATGCTGTTTGTACAATGCATTTGACTTTTTTGACTCACCTTCAAAGCTGGAGGAATTGTGCGCCTGGCTGCTGCCATTGCTGCTGTTCGTGTCATCCAGCTGCGGGCTGTGATGCTCGGTGGCCACCGCGGGCGGCACAACGCGCAGTCCAACGTTCAAAGCGGCCGCGGTCGCAGCAGACGAAGCGGCAGACGAACCACGACCCGGCTTCTTGGGGGTGACGCGATGCGAGGCATGGATGAGGAAGAAGGCCTCAACGGTGGGCTGCAGCACAAGCACGGCAAACTCGTCCTTGGACTTCTCCAATGCCACTAGGCATTCGCTCAACGTGTGCCACAGCACGTCCAGGCAAAGGATCTGACTCAGCGTGGGTTTCGCAGTCGGTTTACTGTTGCTGCTGCTGACGATAGTCGAAGTATCGCTGGTCTCCATGCTCGACGCTGTTGGCGGTGGCGGCGGCGGTGGCGGTGCATCGCCAGCTATTTCAATGTCCTCCTGGCCAACAGCAGCTCCAGCTGCAGCGCCAGTTGTAGCCGCAGCTGCAGCGCCAGTGTTCTGCTCATCGGTGTTGTTGTGACTGTTCTGCAGCTCGTACATGTCGCGCACCTGCATAAAGATCTTTAGAGTGCGCAGGAAATATGGCTGAGCGGATGAGTTGGACATGAGTTTCTTCATCGACGGCAGCTGCAGTTCGCAGGTGGGCTTAGCATTCTTGGGCGCCGATATGATGACCGCCTCGGCTGTGAACCGATCCTGCATCGTGCCCTCGTGGACGGTTAAATTGGATAGCAACGAAGCCGCTGCGCTGCCACTCGGCTTATTGGCGCTGCCGTCCGTTTGCTGTGCGGCAACTTGTGGCGTCGGCGGCGTTGTTGTCGTTGTCGTTGTCGCTGCCGCTGTTGTGGTGGACGCTGTGGGCGCTGCCTGATTGTTGTAGGCGCGTATCTCGTTGAGCAGCGTCTGTATTACCTGACGCACTTCCTCGGCCAGTCCCAGTATCGCTGCCGTCAAGTACTGTATGAAGATGGCGTTGGAGGCCTGCGAGCATTGCGTGAGATTGACAATCAGTTTGGTGACGTTGTCCAGGCCTTCGGTGGTGCCGCACTGATGTGTCAGCACCTCGATCACCAGCTGCAACTGTGAAAAGTTCTTGGCATAGATTTTGCGACGCGGCTTCGTCGACAATGGAGCACCTGCTGCTGTTCCTGCTGCTGCTGCTGCTGGGGTTGCTGCTGGCGCCACAGACTGTTGTTGCTGTCCAGTGGTGGCTGCTGCCGTTACAGCTGGTGCTGCCGTTGGCAATTCCTCTTCATCCTCCTCGTCGTCTTCCTCCTCTTCCTCGTCGTCGTCCTCCTCAGTCTCCTCGTCGTCCTCCTCATCGTCGCGCACCTCTTCATCCCGCGGCTGCTGCTGCTGCTGCTCCGGCTGCTGCGACGTTGATTGCTCCACGGCCAGCGGATCTTCGGCCATCGGATATGATTGTATGGGCACCAGTGGCGGCATCAGTGGCTCCTCCAGCTGTGTGGCCGCGCCCACAACTGGTGGCGGCGGCGGTGGAGGTGGTGGGGGCGCCGTTGTCTGCTCCTCCTCCTTGGGCAAATCGACACTGAGCGAGGCCAGCAACTTGACCAGCATGTCGGTCAAGTGCGGCGACCGACAGATCACTTTGTAGGGCAACATTTCGAGCAGCTGGCCAAATGGTGATTCGCTGAAGGATAAGAAGTCGCTATTGTTTGTCTGCCACTTCCAGGCGGGCTGCGAGGTGAGCGGGAATTGCGCCACATTCGCCAGACGCAGCGGCGTCTGGCGATCAATGTTCAGCACCACATCCCAGAAGTTGTGCGCGTTCGTCTGATAGGCAATGCTCGATTTGGAGCTCGAACTGGAACTGGAGCTGCTGCTGCTGGCGCTGGCGGCTGCCTTCGCCGCAGCTGCTTTCGATGTGGACGGCGCCTCATCCAACGGTGGCGTCTTGAAACTAGCTGCCTGCTGCTGTTGTTGCTGGTGCTGTTGTTGCTGGTGCTGCTGCTGCTGCTGCTGATGGAACTGATGATCGTCGAGGAAGCCACGCAAACGATTCGCAATCTGATAGCGATGATAACGCGAACGCAAGTCGCCGGTTGGCGCCGCTGCCGTTTCGGCCGCTTGTTGCATGTTGAACACGGCGTTCAACATGCGATTACGCGACTTGGGCTCCCGATTGTAGGGCAGGAAGCTGTACGGATAATGCTTGGCGAGCACAAACAACAGATCGAGACAATTGCGCACAATCATTTGGGCTGCCTGCGGATTGATACTGATGCTCCGGGCGCTGCCATCGTACAGGCGATTGATCAGAAAGATGTTGCTCTTGTAGCCAAAGGCGGCATCCACACGCAGCTTCAGCCACTCGGGCTTGTTGCCCGTGGCACCGAAATTCGAATTATCCTCATTGGTTTTCTGTATAATGCTGATCAGCGCCTTGACAATCCAGTCGCGCGTCGGCTCGTGGTGACACAAATTGCGTATGACGCGATGCAAACGCACGCTGTTCACCTTCTGATCCTCGACGAACAGGAACAGCAAGAGCGTAGCCAACGAGTCCGGATCGAGCAGTATATTCTCGTCCTCCATCATGAGCAGCGTGAGCGGCTTGCCCGTGTTGGGCGCTATGTGATGATGGTGTACAATTGTCGTGTGCTGATGATGCTGTGGCTGTGCGTTGCCGCTGGCATCGTACCAAATGGCGCTGTGCCAGCGCGCCTCGTCCAGATTCTGCAGCGTCGACTGGAAGCGGGCTACAGAAGGCGGAACAGAAGTTCAACATTGGTTATTTTGGGGATAGCTGTTGTTGCTTGGTACTTACAGAGCGCATTGCTGGGCGGATGCGCATCGATGCGGGTGCCGTTGCGCGACTCCCAATCGCGACGCAGGAACTGCGCCTCGGCAGCCAGCTCTGGCGGCAGGCTGGCAATCTGTGAGTCCTCCATGTCCGTGAGGATCTGTGGGAGCAAAGCGTCATTGATTAGATGCAAAAATTACTCGACTTTTGCTCTCATTCCTAACCGTGTTGCTTTATTATAGCTACACTTAACGGACTCAACTGGCCAATTAGCATAGGAATTATTCATGCTGTGAAACTTTACTTTGGCTTTCTCTCAGTTGTTGTCGTTTCTCTCTACTTCACTTCATGTTTCTTTTAAACTCATCCCTCACTTAATGGCCTAACTGACTGACCACTAAGCGAATAGGCGTTAAGTGTATGAAAATAATCATTTTGTTAAACATAACCTCCGCCCAATGTCGATTTTTATTTATTCTATGCATACTTCACTATACTCTTTTGTTATCCGTCGTTTATTTATACTTCACTTCATGTTTCTTTTAAACTCATCCCTCACTTAACGGCCTAACTGACTGACCACTAAGCGAATTGGCGTTAAGTGTATGAAAATAATCATTTCGTTAAACATAACTTCCGCCTATTTTTATTTATTCTATGCATACTTCACTATACTTGTTTGTTATCCCACTTAACGACCTCAATTGATCACTCAAAAAAAGGCTGCTCTCCTTGTTTTATATTTGCTATTTCTATGGTCTATTGTCGAGAATGGGATTGTGATTGCTAAGCGCATTGTTGTTACCAAACAACCAACAAAACGATTATGGCTTTTCAATTTAATTGATATAAAGAGTAATGTAATTTGCTGTAACGGATGCAACCCAATTTTTTGTTTCATATTTGCAATGTCTTTAGTAAGTGAATTGTGGCCGTTAAGTGAAGCAGTTTGCTGTAATTTGCAGCGTCTCTTTTCACTCACCGCTTGTCGCAGATTCTCGGGCAGATTTTGAAAGAAGGCGGCCGTGTCCACGGGATCGTCGGGATTGGCGCTTTGGGCAGCCTGACGCTGCTGCTCGATGCGCTGCTGCATGAGGACCTCGGACTGAATGTTGGGTGGCAGGGCCGCTAAAAATTCGGGATTCACCTCGACGAGCGAATCGTGTGCAATTTGTATGGCATTCTGCTGGGCACGTTGACGAATGCGCTGCATGCGCAGATGCTCCTGTATCACCTCCTCGCGCATCTCGCTGGGCAGCGCGGCCAAGAACGACGGATCCACGCCCTCGGGCACCTCAAGATCCCCCAGAGCGGCACGCACCTCGGGACTCATATCCGTCACAGAAGATGCAGCAGGGGCAGCGGGAACAGCAGCTGCAGCTGCAGATGCGTCGCCTCCAACAGCCTCGCCGGCACCAGACGCTGCCGCAGCTGCAGTTGCATCCACGTCAAGTGTATTGGTGGCGGCATCAATGGCCACTGGCTCCGCAGCTTGTTGCTCCACCTCCGTCAGCGTCAGCTGTTGCGATTCGTCGGACTGCGGCACAGTTAAGGCGGCCACCGCAGCAGCTGCTGCTTCGGCCTCCACAATATTTGCTTCAGTTTCGTGCTGTCCTTCGGCAGCTGCTGTTGCTGTTGCTGTTGTCTCATTGCCATTGTTCTCCGGCTGAGGCTGCGGCTGCGGCTGCTGTTGCTCGCTGCTGGCCATAAGTTGAGCGGCCAGCTCGGAGATGCTCACCGTGGGCAAGCTGCTCGGCACCGGCTGCGTATCGATTGTGGGCGAATCGACCACTGGCGACTGCTCCGCGTTCTCTGTGGGCAACGCTTCGATTTGTTGCTGCTGCTGCTGTTGTGATTGCTGCTGTTGCGGTAAATATTCGGGGAAAAAGTTCAGATTCATTTCGAGCGATGGCGGCAGCGGAAAGTTCATTTCAGAGTTGGTCTGAGGCGCTGTGAGCCACACTTCATTGATGCCCGTATTGTTGCGCATAGTAATCGATTGCGGAAAACGCTGCAGACGTCCCGCCAAATCTCGATTGCCGCGTCCACTTAGCGGCACGTTGCGCGACAGATTCGCAATCGCACTGTTCGTGCGACGCGACGCATTCTGCAACAACACAAAAAACAAAACACGAAAGAAGCCAAAGCATTAGCAAAGCGGTCGGTGCAATTAATTGCAATCTGTCTCACCTGTAGTCCCAAGATGCTCGCCATGTCGGACGGAGCACGCGGTCGTCCCGGGGCAGGCAAGTGCGGCACAGGCGGCAATCGCGATGTGGCGCTTGAGGGCGGCGGCGGCTGTACGCTGGGAAACAGCGGCGGGGCAGCAGCAGCTGTCGAAGCGGCCGCTGTTGCTGTTGCTGTTGATGTGCCGCCTGCAGCTGGCGTCTCCTGCTCGTTGGTCAGATCGATTTCGGCATAGATGTTGTAGAGCGCCTGATGGCGCGACGCATTGTGACGCTGACGCGGACGCCGCTGCTCCACCAAGTCGCCGCCAGCTGTAACAGAGGCAAGAAGGCGAAGCAACAACAATTAGCACAAATCACGTAATTAACACATAAATCAATGCATTTCTTCGTTTTCAGGTAATTATTTTTAGTTTGTATGAATGTACAAAAATAAGAATGATTTTCCAATTAAAATTAACTCTTATTTTTGTATTTCAATAATACGTGTTATAATAATCAGAGTTCCTGCAATATTGTCACTAAAGTCTCCGAGTTCTTAATGTGCAGATAATTATTGAAATCATTGTATGAAATTACAAAAATAAGAATGATTCTGCAATTAAAATTAACTCTTATTTTTGTATTTAAATAAAATATTGTGCAATATTGTCACTAAAGTCTCCGAGTTCTTAATGTTCAGGTAATTATTGAAATCATTGTATGAAATTACAAAAATAAGAATGATTCTCCAATTAAAATTAATTCTTATTTTTGTATTTATATAATACGTGTTATAATAATCAGAGTTCCTGCAATATTGTCACTAAAGTCTCCGAGTCCTTAATGTTCAGGTAATTATTTTAAATTTGTATGAAAGTACAAAAATAAAAATGATTTTCCAATTAAAATTAACTCTTATTTTTGGATTTCAATAATACGTGTTATAATAATCAGAGTTCCTGCAATATTGTCACTAAAGTCTCCGAGTTCTTAATGTTCAGGTAATTATTGAAATCATTGTATGAAATTAAATATATAAGAATGATTTTCCAATTAAAATTAACTCTTATTTTTGTATTTCAATAATAAGTGTTATAATAATCAGAGTTCCTGCAATATTGTCACTAAAGTCTCCGAGTCCTTAATGTTCAGGTAATTATTTTAAATTTGTATGAAAGTACAAAAATAGGAATGATTTTCCAATTAAAATTAACTCTTATTTTTGTATTTGAATAATATGTGTTCTTAATGTGCAGATAATTATTGAAATCATTGTATGAAATTACAAAAATAAGAATGATTTTCCAAATAGTACAAAAAATCGTATTTTTGTATTTGAATAATATGTGTTATAATAATCAGAGTTCATGCAGTAAAGTTTCTGAGGATTTGCTATTGCTATTGATGGGGGGAATACATATAAATAGGGGTCAACACTTACAGGCTGTGGCTGTGGCCGGTACGGGATAAATGTTGTTGCCGCCCATCAGTGACTGTTGAATGATGTTGCTGTGCGTGACGACGATGCTGTTGTCGCTGCTGTCGTTGGCCGGCAACATTGGCGGCGGCGATGGCGGCGGCGATTGCGTCGACTCTGATGTTGTTGTTGTTGTTGTTGTTGCTGCTGCTGCTCCGCCCGCTGTGGAGGTCAAGGAGGAATGCACGAACTGCATTGAGGGTATCAGTCGGGGAATGGAGCTGCGGAAGTTGTTTGTTGCCGTTGATCCTGCCGTTGCAGTTGTGGTTGTTGTTGTGCTTGTCGTCATTGTGGTCGAGGCCGACGATGAGGCAAGTGTTGCTGCTGCGACACTGCTGCCTGTCGCTGTTACCGTCCCTGTTGTTGCCGTTGTCGCTGCCAGTGCTGGGATGCTATTGATGCCCAGCACACTTGCCGGCACTGGCGCAATCACTCCACTGCTGCTCGAGGTTGTCGGGGTTGTTGCAGTTGTCGTTGCGGTCGTGTTGCTGGTGGCGGCGGCTGAGGCCGCTGTTGTTGTTGCTGCTGCAGCGGCGGCGGCTGCCTGACGATTGGCCTCCTCCTGCTTGCGCTGCTGATGCGCCGCCTTCAGCTCCTTGATCAGATGCGGCAGCAGAAAGTGAGCGGCATAGAGACAGGCGTCCGTCTGGCTATCCATGTCCAGGGCTTTGGCCTCCTCCATCCACCAGTGCAGCGCTGCAAAACGGCAAAGAAATATGTTTAAAATATGTGATACAATTGGAAAAGATTGCAAATCGACTTGTGTAAAGTCTAATTGAATTGCATTTCTCTTATTGGAATCAAGTATGGAAGCCCTTCAATTTTTTAATTATATATTTAAAGTTCTTTCGCTTATTAACTTTCGACTCGACTCCAGTTGGCTGCAATTGGTACTCAACTTAATCGTGGCTGTATTTTTAAAAATTCCCATTCAAAATATATTAACTAATTATAATTTGTATAGTAGTCTAATTGCATTGCATATCTCCTATATGTTTTTCTTGGCCCTCGTTTATTTTCTGACTGAATCCACACAGCCCAAACGATAAAAGTTATCAGGCTGCACTTTCTACTCAACTTGATCGTGGCTGTATTTTAAAAAATTCATTATTATATAATTCTAATTTGTATAATGTCTAATGGCATTGCATATCTCCGATTAGCAGCTAAGTTAGGAGGATCTTCAGCGAGATATCTATATGTTTTTCTTGACCCTCGTTTATTTTCACCAATTGACTGAACTTGATCGATGCTGCATTATTCAAAATTCCCATTCAAACTACTACTATATATAATATTGAATAACTAATTGAAATTGTGTGACTCGACCTATTTTTGTTCTGTTAGCCAGAATTAAAACCATTCGATGGCCCATTTGCACTCACCATCTTGCGTGAATATATCCAATTGGGTCTCCTCCGTGGGATTCTGGTGCGTGGGCATGCAGACGCAGTACTGCTGATCCAGATACAGCAGCCGCCTTCGCACTCCGTTCGTGCACAGAGTGTTGCTGTTGTTGTTGTTGGGATGATTGCCGGCCGCCGAATTGCCGCCGGCAGCACCGCCAGCCGCATTTCCAGGCGCGCCACCCGCGGTGCCATTAAGCGCAGCCGCCGCCGCCGCAGCAGCAGCGGAAGCAGCCGGCAACTGTTCGTCCAGCAAGTTGCTCATATTCTGATTGCCGGCAGCATTGCCGCCGCCAGCATTGCGTTCCATTTGAATGATCGCGGGCGGCAGAAAAGCATTGACATTGACATCGGCGGCATTGCCGCCAGAGCCGCTGCCAAGGAAATTGAAGTCCGGTGCTATCCAAGAGTCCGAGGACGAACGCAAAGCGGCCGCCACAGAGCTGGCAGCCGATGAGTTGACGCCGCCACCGACGCCGCCGACGCCGCCACGCGCTGTGCCCGCAGCAGCCGAGGAGGATGCGGCGCCAGCGCCGCCGCCACCGTTCACATCAATATCGAGGGGCAGCGCAATCGAGCTGTTCATGCGCACACGGAAACTGGCCGACGATTGCGGCATCACATGATGATGACTGTCGCCGCTTAGGCGTTCGTACAGATAGTTGTTGGCCTCGCGGGCCGCCGCCTCATCGAGTCCGCCCCTGTGACTGTGAGTGGCGCTGCTCAGGCCGCCGTTCGGTTCGATGGCCGCGCTGCGACGCGGACGATTGTTGGAATTGGCCGCCGCTGAGGAGGGCGCCGATGAACTGGAGCCGCCGCCGTTGACTTGGGCCAGCATCAGCGCCACATCGGAGGCGGCCTGTGCCGCAGTTGCCTCCACATCGTCCACATCATCGTCATCGCCCTCATCGTCATCGTCGTCCTCCTCGTCATCGTCCTCAGCATCGACGTCCTCGTCATTCGACGCCGACTCCGCCGACGATTCGGGCTCATACATGCGATCGAAGACCTCGATATATTGGCGCTGTCGCTCCTCGTCCACATCCGTTTCGCTGTGCTCATCCACATCCTCATCGGCCGCATCGTCATCATCATCGTCGTCGTCGTCATCCTCCTCCTCGGCATTGCGCTCATCGTTCTCGGTGGACGCCTCCGAATCCGAGTCACTGGTGCTCACATCGCCCAGCAGCGAAGCGTTCATCTCCCGCGTGCTGCGCACCACAGCCGGTCCGCCCGTGTCCGACGAGGTGGAGGCGCCATCGCTGCCACCGCCGCCGCCGCTGCCGCCACCGCTGGCCGCATCGTTCACCGCATTGCCGGCGGCATTGTTCGACGCATTGTTGCCGCCTCCGCCTCCGCCTCCGCCGCCGCCTCCGCCACCAACATCGACATCCGAGTTGCTGTTGCGCAAACGCGGATCACCAATGTTGCCCGGCGCTGAGCTGCCGCCCGTTGCGACGCCGCCAGCGTTCGCCTGGCTGCCGTTCTGCTGAGCGGCCGATGGGCCGCTGTTGCTGCCGCCGATGCCGCTGCCAGCGCTGTTGCCGCCAGCTGCGTTGCCGACAGCAGCGTTGCCGCCAGCACCGTTGCCGCCAGCAGCGTTGCCATTGCCGCCGCCACCGCCGCCGCCGCCGGTGCTGCTGCTGTTGCTGCGCGACGTGAGGTACAAGCCCTCGCACTGCAGGAAGTCATCCCACAGCTGATCAAAGTTGAGCACGGGCCGCACAGCGCCGCCACTGGGCGCTGGTCCGCCGCCCGAGCCACTTGCCGAGGCGGCTGCTGCGGCACCAGACTCGACGGCATCGGCGCCATTGCTGCGCTCGTCGACCACATCGATGACAGCCGCATTGTTGCTGCCAATGATGCCGGGTGCACCGCTCTGGGCGGCAGCTGCAGCAGCAGCAGCGGCAGCCGCTGCGGCCGCCGCCACCGCCGCTGAGGACGCACTCGATGCTGTGGGCGGCACCGAATCTTCCGAGTCCACGGCCATTTCGTCCGAGTTGAAGATGAACTCAAAGGTGTGTCGACGATCCGAGAGCACGTTGCGTATGATGTCGCGCAGCACGTGCTCGCCGCCCATCGCATTGGAGCGATCCACAGCGGCATTGACGGCCGAACGCGCCGCCAGACGCGGATAGAGGCGACGATTGATGATGGCGCTGACGGTGTTGGAGCCGGCGAGCCCATTGGCATTGCTGCCGTTGCCGTTGTTGGCCGCATTGCTGCCGGAATTGGCGCCGCCAAAGAGAATGCGCTTCGAGCCGAGCGTTGTGGTCGCCATGTTGAAGCGCAACAGGATCTCCATGGGTCGCAGAATGGCGCCCAGGGTGCTGAGCGTATTGTGATTGGACAGATCCTTGTACTGCGCCACCTTGGTCAGGTAGGTCATGACGCCCTGGCGCAACAGCACCCGGTACATGGTGTTGCGATGCATGTGCACCTTTTCGTACAGCATGGGCGACTCAATCAGGTTGGGGAACAGGCTCATCAGCACCTGCAGCCGGGTGTGCTTCTCCGCCGAGTCGGGCTGGGCGAGGGCGCGCGCCACCGCCGCGTGCAGCTCCTCGGCCACCTGCTGTTGCACGCCCGCCTGCTGGTAGCAGTCGGAGAGCGAGCAGATCAGCACCCGGGCCATGGTGCTCACCTCGGGCACATGCTGGCGCTGGGTGAGCGGCAGAAAGCGATCGAGCAGCACCGCGAGGAACGTCTGTTGGCCGGCTGTGCCAATCAGTGGACTGTCGCCGGGCATGTAGATGTGCGCGAGCAGCACGCGCGGCACCAGCGATTGGTAGGCGCGTGTCGCGTCCGCCAGTAGCTTGAGCAGCGTGGCGCGCGACAGCGTCGGCTTGGCGTGGCTGTGTGCGCCCGTCGGGATGTGCCAGGTGCAGCAGCAGGGCTCGAACTTGTCGGCTTGCGCCTGTCCCGGTGCGCTGCCCAGACTGCAGCTGCTGCTGCCAGTTGCCTTCTTCGTGGCGGGCGAGGGATCCTAAGGGAGAGAGACAACAATTGCAGTTGACAGATTAGTAAGCTACTAAATTGTAGCAAAAAGTAAACTTATTACACCTCTCACGTAGAGACCAAACAGTAATCATAAGACACTCCAAATTAACCCACGATCAGCCTCCCAGAATATGTCCCTTATGTAAATGGAACACATACTCACAAGCTGCAACTCCCTCAAATACCAAAGACAACAAAATATTTAAAAACACCAACCCGCTTCTCCTACCTAAAACCCACTAATTTATATCACAAAATCCAATAACTCATAAATTAATTATCCACCGTGTACATTCGTATAAAAAATAGTCATAGTAATCAATGTAAATAATGTAAATATTTGTTAATTATAAGTCACAATTAAAAAAACACAACCATAGTGCTGAAGGCCTACGCTGCCATAGCAGAAAAATAAAATCTAGCTTATAATTTTATCATTATTAAGCTAGATCTATAAATAAATAAATATATCACAATATCTAGTAACACATGAAAATTCATATAAATAATATTCAAAGAAATCAATGTAAATATTTGTTAATTTTAAGTCACAATCCAAGGAACACAACTATAGTGCTGAAGCCCTATAAACTAGCTTATAATTGTATCATTAAGTTAGATCTATAAATAAATAAACACATAAGTAGCCGAATGAGAGACGGATTGCAAGCTGTCAAATGTCAAAACTGTATTAAAAACTATAAGTAGTTATTTATTTGTGCACTTATTTGATTGTACTCAAGCAGCAAGAGCAACTTAGGGCTTCAGCAGGCACTGTGAGGATTGCTAATTGTTTTCAATTGTATTTGCAATTTAAATTAACAAAAAGATTAAAATCATTTAAAAATAATTTCGAAAATATTGTCCAATTATGTAATCCCTGCAATTTGCAATCCCTGCTATTTACTAACTGTGCAACAAGTTTATAAAAGTCGAGCAGTTCTGGCAATTAATGCGTCCGTCTGTCTGTCTGTCCGCCTGTTTGCATACCCAGATCACAGAGATTATAAAAGCAGGCGCTTCTTAAAGTTAATTTTAGAATTCAGCGATTAACAATTAATTCAAAATTGCACTAAACTAGTAATTTATAAACTAATCGCTTTGATGATTGTGAAGTCTAAAGTTATACCTGCAGCTTAAGTTTCCCATGGATCTGGCTACTTTGCTTGCTCTCGTAATTGTGCAAACCATAATATTGTTTTTATTGATTACTCACCTCATCCTCCTGGCTGCCCGCGCCGCCGCCACCGCCGGATGCGCCTGGCGGCTGATCCGGCTGCAGCAGCTCGGCGGCATTCTGCGGCTGATCCGCCGCCGTGCTGCCATAGTGACAACACGGCTGCACGAGCGCCAACAGCAGCTCCTTGAGCACCGACACCGATGACTGCACCAGCGGATCATCCTTGAGCTCCTCCTTGTTGCTGCTGCTGTTGCTGCTGCTGCTGTTGCTGGTCGACGTCTCCTTTTGTGTGGCACTCGCTGCTGTGCCGGCTGCAGCGGATGTTGTAGTGGCTGCTGCTGCTGCTGCTGTGGGTTGCTGGCCGAACTTGGACTTGACCATGACGCGTCCATCGTCCACCAGATTGTTGCTGTTCGCATTGATCATGTACTCGCCCTTGAGCATCTCCTTGGCGGCCGCCACAAACACCTGGGGATCACGCGACACCGCCGTCGACATTTGCGTCAGCACATAGATGAGATCACGATGCCCCACAGGGACAATGCCAGCGGCACGCATGCCCAGCACTCGCTCCATGGCCTCCTGGAGGACAGGCGGCGCCTCGAGCACGTGTCGCAATATGATGATGGCGTAGGTGGGAAAGCCCATGAAGCTGCACGACTGCTGCAGCTGCAGCAGCATGCGAACGCCGCCGCAGCGGATGAACATCTGCGCGTTGGCATAGTTGCGGGTGAGGCGGGCACAGAGACGCAACAGCGACAGCTTGGTCTCGTGATGCAGCAGCTGGGCGGGCTGCAGCAGCGCCACAATGCTGCCAATGATGCGATTGCAGTCGAATTTGCTCAACCCCACGTGCTCCTCGTTCAGTATGATCTTCTGGGTGCGCTTCGGTATCGCGGTGCTGCTCGACGAGCTGTTGGCAGCCGCCGCCGCTTTGGCCTTGGCCGCTGCAGCGCTTTTCTGGCGCGACTTGCTGCGCGTTGTCATTGCCGGCGGTTCGCTTGCCTCTTCGCCGCCAGCTGTCGCTGCATCCGTCGTCGTTGTGCCCGTTCCTGCTGCTGCTGCTGCTGCTGCCGTTGCAGTGGTTGCAGTTGTTGCAGTTGTGGTCGTTTCGGGAGGCGGCTCATTGAAGTTGATGAGCTGACGCAGCGGCACCAGCTCGTCCACATGCACCGTTCCGCCGCTGCCGTCGCTGGCGGTACGCACCACACGATTGAGCACATTGTCCACCTTGTGCATGGCCATCGGATTCTGCAGCTGGCTGATGGCCTCGCAGATCTTGAGCGCCGGGTACACGGCCCGATGGCTGCCGCTCGCCTCGTTCACCTGCGTCATGCAATTGAAACTGACCGTGCAACGCTGCCGCCCGATGTTGATGTGCACCCAGCGTTCGCCGGCGGCATAAGCGTTCCGGATCAGCTCGTTGTTGGCGTCCGAATACGCATTCCATTTGCCCGTGGAGGCGTCGTACCAACGCCACAGATCGCTGCTCACCGCCCGCATGTTCGCCTTGCGCTGCAGTATGTGACTGATGCTGTCGATGGCATCGATCAGATCCACCAGATTCTGCAGCCAGCGCGGCACGGTGGCCCGCTGCTGCTGCTCCAGCTGCGACTGCTCCAGCAGCCACTGGCTCATGCAGTCGAGCAGCTTCACCAGCGACACCATCGCATCCTGGGCGGTAATCGCTTCCACAAGCGGTCGATGCAAATCACTGTAGTTCTCCTCCAGCAGCAGCGTCGATGTCTTCAGGCGCACAAACAGACGCGTGGCCGTCATGCCCGTCAAGCATTCCTCCAGCCTGCCCGCCTTCGGCGTTCCACTGCCGCTTCCTGTGGCTCCTACTGCTGCTGTTGCCGCCGCCGCCGCCGCTGCTGCTGCGTTGGGTTCGAAGAGCTGCAGCGTAAAGTCCACCCACTGGATGATGTTGCGCACAAAGTTGGTGACAAACACCTGACGATTCAGGTGATTGAGCCGGCGATAGAGCACCGCGATGAGATCTGCAGCACTGTTGACCGTGTCCGGTATCGCCTCCATGAACTCAAAGGCACGCGACACGGCCTCGTCGCAGAAGCGATCAAAGATCAGCGGCGGCATCAGTTTCAGCTGGCGGTAATCGTACGCATTGCCGCCGGGCAGCTTGCTGTTGTTGTTCGACGTCTGTTGCAGCTGCTGTTGCTGCTGCTGCTGTTGCTGCTGTTGTTGTTGTTGTTGCGTCACATCCGCATTGTCGAGGGACGCGGCTCCAGTGCTGCCCGGCGTGGTGGACTCCACATCGATGTCCATGTCGCCGGCGACGGCGGCATTCGAGGCAAAGCTGCCCTGCGACAGGCTCAAAGTGGAGCCGCCGCCACCGCCGCCAGCTGCTGTGGATGCTACGCCAGCCGAGGCTGCGCTGCCGCCGGTGGCCGCTCCGCCCAGCTGCACTTGCATCGCCTGATTCGAGTTGTACATGGCGCCCGCCTCGGGGTTGTTGAGCAAGTAATCGGTGGCCTCCTCCAGCGAGGCGTTGTTGCGCAACGCCTCAATGATGTGATAGTGACTGAAGCCCATGTCCGTCAGCGTGCGAATGTGATCCGCGTTGAGGCCCTCGTCCGTGTTGCGTATGTAGAGATTCTCGAACTTGATCTCCTGCATGCGTGTGTGATAGCGGTCGAGCAGCATCTGGTGCGACTTGATCAGGTGCTTCAGTATCAGTATGATCGTCTCGAACATGCTGGCGCCATAGTTGGGTATGGGACGACGACACCAGATGCGACGCAGCGCCTGCATCGCCAGCTGGTGGATGTGTATCAGATAGAAGACGGGCTCGAAGGGCACGTAATTGACGCGCGGACTCATCGTGTACGGCGACTCGAGCATGGCACGCGGATTCACCATCTTCTCGAGGAGCTGCAGCCAGGCGTCCAAGAACTCGCCAGTGCCCTCGGGACAGTCGCGTTTGTCGTCCTCATGCGACTGCATCAAATCATCGAGTGCCGCCCACTGATCGAAGGCAAACTTCTGAGAGACATTGTCCAGCGACAGCGCCCAATAGAACATCTCGAAGAAGGCCTTCAGGCCGTTCTCGGCGCAAAACTGCGAGATCATCAGATGGAAGGCGCTGCGCTTGTCGTCGAACAGCATGGGACCCGTGAAGCCCACCGAGCAGATGAGGAACGTCAGCTTCAGCTTGGGCACCGGCTTCGGCAGGATGCTCTCATGACTGAACCCATTCACCAGTATCGAGCTGAGAATGCGCGCAATTTCACGCGCCTCGGGGCTAGGAACTTTGTTAATGTTGCTGATCAGATCGTTGATGCGACGCTGACGTGTCTGCGGCGAACCCACCGACAGCTTCACCAGCGTGCCCAGCAGCTCGGCGAGCGCGCGTCCCAGACGCGAACTGGCGGCCAGCAGCGACTTGATGTAGCGAAACTGCTCCTCGGGCGTGTACTTGGTGCGAAACTCTGCGGCACGCTCCAACTTGCGGGAGAGTTCCGCTTCGGTCAGGGGATCTGCGGTGCCGGCGGCCGCGGACATTTGTGCGGCAATTTCATCCCAAATGAGATCCGGATGCTGAGTGGGTTCGTCGGAGCAGAGATTTAGCAGTATGGTGCTCTCCCACACCAGCGATATGTAGAGCTGGACGAGTTGTTGCAGCAGCTGGACGCCCGTCTCGCGTTGGGCGCCCCAACGCTTCAGCAGCACCGTCCGCATCTCCGTGGAGGCGTTGCGACACAGGTGCACCAACATCACCACATAGCCGTGCACGAAGCTCATGTTGTGCAGGATCGGCGTGTAGTTGGCATTGGAGAAGCCATCCTCCAAGCGCTGACAACAGACGAGCTCGGCGAGCAGCACACTGCCGCCGGGAAAGGTGAAGTGCTTGATCAGCGGCTTCAGTTGG
Source organism: Drosophila formosana (assembly GCA_035045625.1). NCBI lineage: Eukaryota > Metazoa > Arthropoda > Insecta > Diptera > Drosophilidae > Drosophila > Drosophila formosana. Next base: position 685,115 of record JAWNOW010000143.1, on the reverse strand, counting down.
GCCACAATGTTGGCCAGTTGTCGCAGCGCCACGTCCAGCACCTTGGTCTCCTGTGCCTGACTCAAGATCGCCTTGCACACATTGGCCACCGCCTGCGACGTGGTCGAAACGGGCGAGTCCACCGGCAGATTGGGCAGCGACAGCAACTGCAGTATGGGCGTGAGGCCGTCCTTCTGCACGAACTCGCGGCAATGATCGCCGTTGGGACTGTTGCTGAAGATCGCCTCGATGAACTTCATCACGTTCAATATGTAATCGATCAGCGGAATTGCCTCGCGTTCCGGTTGCGGCGTTGTGGCAGCAGCGGCAACTGCGATTGTTGTCGTTGTCGTTGGCGTTGCAGCTGTTGCTGCTGCTGCTGTCGTTGGCTGCTGTTGCTGTTGTGCTTGCTGCGCGGTTGGCTGCTGTGGCGACGTTGCTCCTGCCGCTGCGGCTGCTGTTGTCGTTGGCTGCGGCGCCTGCTGACGGTTGGCGGGCGGCACGCGTTGCTGTTGCTGCTGCTGCTGTTGTTGCTGCTGCGAGGCCGAGCTCATTTCGTCGTCATCGTCATCGTCGTCGCCGCTGCTGTCGTTGTTGTCCGCTGCACTCTGCAGCACCGGCCCCGCGGCCACCATCACCATGGCCGAGGGCGACGGCGTCGACGGTGCAGCGCTGTGGGCGGCACTGGCGGCGCTGCTCTCCTTGTTGGCGCGCCAGCAGATGAAGCTGGGATCGGAGCCGAGACGCACCAGTTCGTTGAGCAGGCGCACAATCGCTTCGGTGGCATCCGCACGCAAGTACGGATGATGTTTGATCAGATCGTCCATGGCATTGCCCAGATTGGTGGCTGTGTCGCCCAGCGGATCGGAGCTGCGACGACGACGCATCGCCACCAGATAGTCGGGCGAGAGCAGCACCTTCAACACCTTGTCGAAGGGATCGTAGGACAGGAATTCAAAGAGACCACGCTCGTTTAGGCACAGCGCCGAAAACACATTCGGCAGCGAGCCGAGCACTTCACGCGTGGCCGGCACATCCTTCTGCAGCAGCGCCTTCAGCATGACACTGGTGATGCCCAAGTCCTGCAGCGAGGACAGCAGCGACGGTTCGTTGAAGACGTACACGGTGACCACGTCGGTGGCGAGCAGGAACAGCGACGGTCCATAATACTCGGCATTGGCGATAATGTGACGCAGCGATTGCGTCAAACTGGTCTCCATTATGTTGCGCATGTTGCTGAAGTGCGCATGATCCTGAATGCTCTTCTTGAGGAAGTTCAGCATCGACTTGAGCAACGCGGCACGCTGCGTGACGCACGACGGCTTCTTCGGCTGCAGGCTGCTTGGCAGCTGCGTGGATAGCTCCGCCTTGCGCTCGGCCAGCGGTCGGGCATAGTAACTGTTTGCCGGATACTGAACGACACGCTCCGGTGTCGCATCAGCCGTGCCCGCTGCTCCATCGCTGGTGCCGGCAGCGCCGCCAGCGGCATCCAGATTGCTCAGCGCATGAATGCCGGACGAGTTGCGTGCCCCCAAGTCCAGCCAGTCTGTGAGTGCTCCAGGGGCGCCATCTGAAGCGCCCGCTGCACCGCCACGCGCCTCGTTGCCGCTGTGCTCCATGTAGGCGCGATAGGCGCGCTGGGCATGCTCGCTGGCATCGCTGCTGGAGTTGTCGCGACGCGGCGATGCGCTACCGCTGGCCACTGACGCGTTCTCCGTGGCCGCATCATCGTCGTCCGCCTGCTCCAGCGAACTGTCCAGTTTATCGGTCAAGCTCTGCTCGTCGCGCAGCGTCGACTCTTTGAGTGTGATGCCAATTTCGGCGAGCGCGCGACAACAACTCTTGATCTCCTTCTCCAGGCGATCGATGAACACGTTTAGGCCGTTGTTCTGATGGAATCGTGCAATGTCAATGTTGGTTATCAAATCAATAACGCGCACAGCGCGTGTCACAAATGTGATGTGCTCCAGGTCGACACCAGGCCAGCTGATGACACGCAGCAGCGACTGCATCATGCCGCTCTTGACCAGCGCAGAGCCGCCCAGCTCATAGCTGGCCAGGTGATACAGCAGCGAGAAGAGCGAGGTGGCCAGGATCAATGGGTAGCGTTCGGTCAGTCCGTGTGTGGTTAAATTGTCGATGCAATCGCGCACCAACAATGGCAATGTGCCGCCTTGACGCTCGGCGCCAGTGTAATGCACAATCTTCATTAAGCGGGAGCCAGCTCTGCGAGAATGGACAACAAATCGAATGTTTAGTAAGGTAAATTGAATACAAATATATAAACAAAATGCTGCACAGTCTGATCAACTCATTTATGTTCCTATATCCCTTATTAATAATAAAACGATTCAACTAAGAAGTAAGATATAGAAATGGGAATTAACTAATAATTTGATAATCTTCTATCCTCCTACTACGAAAAGAATTTAATTTAAATATATTGTAATTAGAAAAAATAATACACAACAATTATGTAACAATATAAATTAAATGCCCTAATAAGCAAACGCTACACTTTTATAATAATAATAATTTTGCAATCAATTCGTTATTTTAATCCTCCGTATAAAATACAGTCACAATTTGAGTCAAAAGACAAGAATGGTCAGTAATTAAAATATTTGATGTAGAATTGAAATTCCAGATAAACATAAATGAATTTCTTAATCCCACTAATAACAACTAAACCGCAAAATGAACAGCAAACAAACGCATTATCTTTAAACAGAAATCGTTTAAGCAATTATTGTTATGACGCTTGCAAAATGAATATTACTTGTTTTGATTTAAGCAGACTTTAGCCAAGTATAGCTCTCATATCATCTAGTATCCCTGAGTTCAAAGGACGAACAGACAGACAGACAGACAACACTCACCGTGGCACACTGGGATTGCGATCAAAGTGGAGCATTGATGTGAGCGTGCGCAAGACGGCGGCACGTATCTCCACCAGATGCACATCCTCCTTGTCAATCAGTTCGCAGAGCTCCTCGCCAAAGCCCGCGTACAGCACTTTGTCGGTGTTATCCTGCAGCGCATTCGAATAGATCAAAATGGAGACGGCTTGAAGGCGAGCCTGAACAAACTGCAGCCGCAGCTTGTAATTGTTGAAGCCAGAGATGAGGCGCACCCGATGCGCAATCCGCATCTTGATGGCCTCGCTCGGTTTTGAGATCTGGCCGGCAATGGTCTTGATAACCTCAGGCGCGGCCGCTGTATGACATAGATCCATCATGTCCGGTATTTCCAGCTGGGCGGCATGACCGTGCTCGTCCACATAGTCGATGCACAGCTGATAGAGAAACTCCAGCTTGGGCTCGCCAATGCAGCAATCCTTGAGCGACAGGCCATAGTTCGGATCGCCCCATCGCTGTAAAGTACCCAAAAGTGTTATCGATCGCTGTGCGGCAACTTGTTGTTATCGATAACTCACCTCGGCTATGTTGAACAGTTTGACAATCAGCAATTCCTTCTTTTCGAATGGCAAGCGCGGTATGAAATTGCTGCGCTTCGAGAACATGTACAGCAAATTGAGCACGGCCAGGACAATGTCCATGTTCTGTGATGAGAGCAGTTGCGTCAAATGCTCAATTGAATTGTACAAATGGCGCGAAAACGAATGCTCGATCAGCAGTGTGGTGAAATTGAGCACATGCAGCAGCAATGTAACATCCTAAAGGGATAGAGAGAGAGAGAGAGAGAGAGAGAGATAATTACGATAACGATAACACGATAGGAAGTTAACCAGTTTTTACTCACCGTATTTAGAAATGTCGTGTCGCATTGCAGCACAAACTCATTGGCATTGACATGGCGGGCCGCCTCCTCGAGTATTTTATCGAAACGATCAAGGATCTCGATCCAATGATATAGCTCGCATTTGCCATAGATCCAGACGTGGACGGTGTCGAGAAACTCGAGGAGTTCGGCACGTGTCCGCCGCTTGGTCAGCTCATCGATTAGTTCGCGACATTCCGCCGTCAGCTCCGAGGAGCCCTTCTTCAGCTTCACCGTATCCACTTTCATGGCTGACGACTGCGGCTGCGGCTGCTGCAGCGACTGCGACTGCGGCTGCTGCTGCCGACGCCGCCGTGCGGTTGCTTCAATCAAGTTGCTGCTTGTATTTCTGTATTTTGTGTTGGGGGCGACTTGCGATTGTTATTATTATTGTTCTTTTTCTTTATATGCGAGCGAGTTGCAGTTGGTGATGTTTTGTGTGGATTTTTCGTTTCGTTTCTTCTTTTTTTTTCTTGCTTATACGCCGTTGATATCTTCAATAAACTGCAAATTGGCAAAGTCACAATTAAAATCACTTACTTTAAATGCAACAAATAAAATGTGAAACGCACGACAAAGAGTCGTAAAAATTTAAAAAAATTTATAGGAAAAATACACAACAATAAAATTCAATTCGATTTTGACAGCACAATATAATTCAAACGAAATGAAATTAATGGAAAAGTCGTCAGCTGTGGCGAACGACGCGACGTCGATGTCGTCGCCGCCGTCGATTAACTTCAATTCGCCCTAAACCTGGCAACAATAACAAAAACACAGCGAATTGCAATGGCGAAATACGAAACGAAAAAAAAAAACAAAATTCAAAGAAAATGTGGCAAATAAAGCGCGCGCGAGCACCAATAAATAAATGACACTAAGATTGGGTGTATGATTTAGCATTAATTAATTGGCAACTGCTGCACAATTTATAATAATTATAATGTTGCGGGCAGTAACTAAAGTGCAGAATTGTGTGAATTGCAAATGACACTCGAATGTTATCGATAGACATCAGCTGTTCTTCACACACACACACATACAAGTGTCTGCTGCCAAAAATGCCAAAACGTCCATTTTAAATGGAACACACTAATTATATTTGTGGGTTTTCAGGTGTGCTAGGTAAATGTGATTTAATGAAGCCTTGCAAATTGATATTCATGATGAACCGCAATTTGTTTATTTTCATTGCTTGCGATTGCGCTGCATACTAAGAATAAACAACGACAACAAGAATGAAGCGAAGTCTTTGGTGTCATCTTCGCCGCAGCAGCAGCTGCAACCACAACGAACGAATTCGCCGAAAAAAAAGACGTAGCAACAAATGTGTGTGTGTTTCCATGTGTATGTGTATTGCACTGCACTACGAACTGTTGTTGTTGTTGTTGCATTTTTTAGGTAAATGCCTTTGGTCACACACACACAGACACACACATATACAATCTGCAAGTGTGTATGTGTTTAGCGCAAAACAGCCTTTGGAGTACTATCCATTTTTATTTTCTTTTTTTTTGCTTTTCGCTCTCTTCCCACTCACACACACACACACACACGTTTGTATGCGAAAAAAGCCAAAAGGTACCGTAGCAATATCAAAATAATCGTCGTGCAGTCGCAAAAAAAAGAAAAAAAGTAACAAAAAGAAAATCAGGAAAAAAATGAGTAGACAAATTGAGCAGCTTACTTACATTTGCATTCACAGTTGACCGCAGCATGTTGCTGCTGCTGGCCAATCAAAAACGTTTCTTATTTTACTTTGCACAATTTGTAATTTCAGTTTGTAAAATTCTTTTAGCAGGCACACACACACACTTTTATTTTATTTATACTTTAGAAACAACACTGAGGTGGAGAGAAACATCGATGGCAAAATCGATGCTTCGATGTTTTCCCAAAACGTGAAAAGATCGATTTTTTTATGGAAAACATCGATGTTTTTATGCAGCCAAATAATAATATTATCAATTCATTTATAGTTGGAGAAATTAATTCGTTTAGATGAATTCAGACTTTTTGTTTCTTAAAAAAAAAGTGTCGTAGTGTGGCCACAAGCAACATTTCGAAAATATTCATTTTAACGCCGCTGGCTATACCAAAATACAGCAGCCCTGCCTGGTCACACTTCCATTGAAATTACACAAAACGCGTGTAAAAAAGCGGGTCATTTTAAACTCATTAATTAAGAGTTTTCTAGTATAATATGAACAATGTCAGAATTTTGAATTTCATTAAAAATATATTTTTCAGAAGAATACGAAATCGAAAAACGAATTATAACTCCGAAAATAATGAAAAAAACACTCACTGTGGTAGTGGAGAATTGTCAATGGCAGGCACTATCGCAACGATATATTTTTACATTTTGTTAAACAAAAAGTTCTCATTTAGCGTAAATCGATGTTTGCAAGCGGATCTTGTAAGCACTTCGAATTGTAGTATTGACTGAATTACACTTTATGATGATTAAAAAACGTTTAATGAAGTTGGAGTGTGACCGCTAGTAAATTTTAACAATATACTGAAACCGCCATATCTTAGTCACAAACGCTTATAAACATCTTGTTATTTTCGGGCTTCGCAAAACACTATAAAGCACATTTATCGATGGATCATGAGTGCGCCTTATCGGCTTATTGAAATTCAAAATTGAGCCGCAAAAAATATGTTTCATTTTTCTAATTGTCAACTCTTAACTTTACATTTCATAATTCATGGTTTAAATAAAAACCGTCACGTAATAAATAATTACAATATGCTGCTTAACAAATAAATAAATACAACATGTACAGGAAATTACAGCTAAAATAAATAAATAAATATAGATATTTACGAACAAAAGCTGGGTAACTGCGGATTAACCGACTCGCAACTTTGGCCGGTCTCGGCCTCAAATAAAACCTGCTGAATGCGCAGCTTGGCCACCGACCGAGCATAAGGATCGGGAATCGATCGCAGCTGCGACGCAATGCTTTGGCCAAACATGATTAAATCATCGTCCGGCGCATTCGAGCCGGCAAAGCAAATGCTCGCGCTGGAGGACGACGACAAATCCGGTTGCTGGGTGGGCGATGGCGCTGGAAACGGCGTCGACTGTCGCTGCATGGGAGGCGTGCAGGGAAAATATCTTAATTTGCGCAGCGTCGTCTGCTGCAGTTCCTGCTGCTGTTGTGGTTGCGGCTGTGGCAACTGCTGCTGTTGTTGTTGCTCCTCTAGCAGGCATATGGAGTTGTCCGCCAAGGTCTGTGCTGTGCTCACTTGCTTAGCGCTGCTGCACGACTCATTCTCAGAGCCCTCATCGGCCTCCTCCTCCTCCTGCTGCTGTTGCTGCTGCTGTAATTCATCCTCGATGAGGATTTTCTGCTCCGCCTCCTTCTTGATGCTCAACGTCTCATTGTTATCCTTTAGCTGTTCAGGGACAAGACAGAGACAGAGTTAATAATGGTTCCACAACATTTGTGTTTGAGGCTTACGCGTTTGCAGTGCGACAATGAGACGGAGCGCAAAAAGGCATCGGCTCGTTTAAACCAAAATAGCTTGGGCTCGTAGCTGCGACCCATTTCCTTTTCACGAAGCAGGATGCGCAACTCTTTGGTATAAACGGTGCGCACGCTTTTAATCTTCAATTTGATGTCGAGTACTGTTAATTGCGGTATCTTCAATGTTTTTATTATGGCCTCGTAGGCTTGTTCGCGTGACACGCGATTCTTGTAGGTGTCCAGCACGGAGTTGTAGAGACAAGGCTGGCGTCGGTAGGCGTCCAGAAAGTCCGTGATGGGTATTTTGGTGTCATTGAGCCTGGCCATCGCCACAACAAATATTTGTATGAAATAAGTTGTGTTGTTTACACCAGGACTAGCGATGACACAATCACCTGCGAGAAGTTATCGTCAATCGCTATCGCCAGTGTGACCGCCGCCAAAAATATGCACTTTTATATATTGGCTTCAAATAAATAGTTTCGCCAAATATTGCCAGTAATTGCATAAAAGTATGCCACAAAAAACACACACACATTTTTCTTTGTTTTCTTTCTTGCCAGTCAATAATAGCAGACTTTTAACAGATGTTGGCGTCATATGTAAGCGCCATTAACGCTGCGTGCAATGTGACCGTGTTTTACACGATTGTGATTGTTTTTTGAAATTGCATTTGTGGTCACACTAGCCGGCATTGCAGCAGGCAGCAGGCGGCACTAACAAAGTTTTGCCGCGTTTTGTCAAAGAAGTCTATAGTTTGTTGTGAAATCAAGTAAGCCAAGCAAAATGGAAGGTATGTATTCCCACTGTCTCGCAAGTGACAATTGAATAAAGCGCGTTTCCTTGCGCCCCCCCGTGCAGGCGTGGTCGAGGACATGTGGACGCCATACAAGCGTTTGTACAACATATTTCAGCTGGCGATCACAAATCCCAGCGATGTGACCTCCGATCTGGAGCTGTGCCTCAAAAAGTACAAACAGAACTTCGTCAACTTTTTGCGCAATCCGGTAAGTGAGTTTTACTGCAATTGCCATTGCAATTGCCTTGAGCAAGCTGTAAACATAACCTCTTTTGAATCCCGTCTCCTGCTGCAGCCGAAGAGCGACAAAAGTCGTGCACATCTGCGCAATGCGCTCACCGAGGGCATTGTGTTGGCGGGCCAGACACGCAAGGTGGAATTGTCGCAGGAACTGATCGATGAGGCCATCATCATATCGGACATGTTCGATCTGGACGAGATCTTTGCCTTGGAGGTGCTCTGCACGGCGCAACGTCAACAGGTCCATCATCCGGGGCTGCCGCGCGGCCTGGTCGCTGTCCTGCTCTACTATGATGGACGCAAGGCCATCGCATGCACACTGCGCGACATGTTTCAGGCGGTCAGCGGCGTTGCCTGGAGCACCGATTTGCCCAGAGATATAACCGCCTTGATCAACAACTATGCGCAGAATCTGGTGGATGATTCCAACATACTGGGGCGTCTGCTGGAGCTGATCGGTGACATGAACGTGGAGAAGGAGGTGAGTTCGGTAGAAGAGCAGTTTTCCTCAGACTTGAATTAATTGTTGCGTGTTTGTTGTCAGATTGTTTTGCTGACCAAGAATCGCGCCTTTGGCTCGAAGAAGCATCAAAATCAGGTGCTGGGCTTGTTCGAGGACACGCGCAAAACGATCGCCATGGCCATGTTCCATTGGTCCGCGCAGCGTGGTCTGCCCAAGAACATTGCCATTCGCCTGCTGCAGTATTTGGCCAATGTGAAGTCCTGTGATTCCAATGGCAACCTGGACGATGTCACCGTCATTCTGCTGATGACGTTGCTCTATGCCTACGACACCTCGGTGCTGCTGATGACCGACTGCAACAGTCCACACACCGCCCGTCTGCCCATCTTGTGCGATGCCGACTATGCCAAGTGCTTCTATGAGGCGATCTATGCACAGAGCAGCTGGCAAACGCCGCAGCTGGACGGGATCATCAAGTATAGCTTCAGCTTGACATTGGCGAGTCTACGACAGGCGCCAAGTGAGCTGCAGGCGAATGTGGGCGCCATTATCAACCGGGATGAGCAGCTCATAGACGAGGCCTTGAACTGCAATGTCTTCGGCTTTCTCTATCGCAATCTGCTCGAGAAGGACATCTGCTACAGGTGAGAGCACATAACTTTTAGTAATTTAATCACATTAAAACTATTCATTTTGCAAACACTATTCGTATAAATTATTATTGAGCAATTTATTATTTTAAACCATCTCTTTAACGATCATCATTATTTGAATATTGATCTAAGTTTAAAAATTCCATACGTTTTAGACTATAGTTATTATTTTTAAATGTATTAAAATAATTGCAATTAAATGCTAAAATCATTTCACATTCTTCGAAAAGTATTGTAAATTAGTAATTTATGAGTAAATGGCTTCTTCAATTAACTTCTCCACAACTCTTCACTTGCAGCACCGAATTCATTTATCGTCGCCTGCACGTGCTCATCACGGACTTTATAGACCTTATGCACGCCAAGGTGTCTGAGCTGCGCGGACGCGCCGATGAAACCGCTCGCACCATGGTCAGCTTTCAGAACGAAGGCTTGGAGCCGCCGCCGAATCTGGATGTGAACTTTGAGCTGCTGATGCTGTGCGTGGCCAAGTTGTATGGCGACAAGCGGGTGGTCATCACACTCTGCAACGAATACTGGGGACCCACAGACTCCGCCGATCAGTTGATAAACACGTCGCGCGCCATCTCGCTGTTCAAGTTCATACGGCTGGCCAGCGATCTGTTGCCGCAGACGCTCTTCAAGTCGTATCTGAACATGATTGCGGGACTCACGCGCACCGAATTCGCAGCGCGCTGTGCTTTTAATTTGCTGAAGAACTCACCGAATTTGTCGTCTTCGTGTGCGGTCAGCTGGGATCACTTTTTCAATGCGCTCAACAACTATTTCAAGTGAGTGCATAAACCGATAAAAACCAAAGCATGCAAGAAGTCACGAATCCTATTGCTCTATAAATGCTCTTATTAATGCTTATATTTTGCTTCTCTTTTAGCAATATGCGAACTGACTTTGATTCGATTCTTTACAATACCGGCGATTCAATTTATCGCGGACGCTCGCTGCCCAGAAATATGACGCCCAGGGAAACGGAGCACATGGTGGCCGTGATGTCGGTGATTGAATCCGTGGCGAGTCACGACGAAATCTCACGCATCATGATCTGTGATCAAACCACTTGGCAGACGCCACAAGTGCTGCTCGGCCTGGTCTCGTGCACCACACCGGTGGTGCTGAAGGGCGCGATACTTTTCACGCTGGCGGCGCTCAGCAAAACCAAGGAAACGGCGCGCACAATTTGGTTTCATCTGGAGGAATCACAGATAATACCCACGTTGCCGCCGCGCCAGACAGCGTACCCCGAATTCAGTTTGGCCGAAGAAATCGATCAGAACGAGAGTCGCCTGGAGACGTACAAACTGAGCCGTGGCATCCTGCAGCTGCTATACACCCTGATGACCACACACATGCCGAGTAGTCTGGGCTCGGGACCGCGCCAGCCTGGCTTTGATCCGTATCTCAAATTTGTGGTCGATTCGATACTGTTGAAGTTCTACAATCGTGCCTACAAAGATCCCACCGAAAAGTGGGAAGTCGGCGCCAAATGCTTAAAGTTAATGTACTATTTGCTGGCCAGCTATCGTCCCAAGGCCTCTGATTTTTTGGAGCAACGCGATGAGCATCCGTATCCGGGCTATCACATAATGCTGCAGCTGCAGGTCAAATCGGACATGCTCCGGCTGCTGTTGCGCATCATTGAGGAGGCGCGCGAACGTCTCGACGACTACAATCAGTTCAATGGCAAGAAGCTGCTCGAGGAGTGCGCGCTTTATGCGCTCCTCATGCTCGAGGTGGCGCTGACCAAGCAGAATGTCTTCTTTGAGGCGCACGCCACCGCCAACTGTTCGATTCTGTTGCCCGGCCTGAATCGCATGCTCTTGGACCTGAATCCGCGCACGCGAGCACCCGACTATGTCATCAATATCATCAAATTTGTCACCTACAACAGCTGGTTGCCGCGTCACACGCTGGCTGCCATCAAGATCTTGAGTGCCGTCACCTTGCTGCCCGACGTCATCACCCAAATCTTAAATATGTATGCGCAAGGCAGCACCGAGAAGCTGGAGATACGCCAGCGTTTTGTCGAATGCCTCGAAATGGAGGTGCAACGCAATACGCGGACAGAGGATGAGCATGCGTTGGCTGGCCACGATCAGTTTGGCAATGCGCACTTGAATGAGACGGATGTGCAGGTGGATCTGTTGGCGCTGGAGGAGCGCAAGCCGCAGCGCATTGAGCTGCAGATCAAGGAGGCGATTGTGCAGCTGTTTGAGCTCAATCTGAATCAGCCATTGCCCAATTTCGTCTACTTTCTGCTGGGCATCGATGTGATCCGCGACTTTATGGTCAGCGAGAAGCAGCAGCTGGGCCTGGACATCAACTGTTCGTGCATCAACTCGCTGGTGCTGCTGCTCGAACGTCATCTAGAGGTGAGTAGAGTAGCAAACGGAATATCACAACTAACTTAATTACGCTTTGAAGAGACTTTAGACTATTATGTTCGCTCTCATTTCAATCCGAAGCAACAACGCCACTCGGATGCGTACTGCGAGCACACGGCGCACATTGTGGAGCGCATTTATCATTTGTTCCACGGCCTCTGCGTGAATCGTCGCACCTCGGAGCCCATTCTGCGCTACTTCCGCCTCACCTGCAACGATTTCCTGGTGCGCCATCTGAGCGCAATGCCCTTCCGCCAGCATGGCGAGGATCATGTGCTGCACATGATGAGCCATCTGATGAACTGCGTCTGCATTGAGATTAAGCTGGCCGCCTCCTACGGCCAGACGACACGCTACCAACTGCTGAGCGACATTCTGCTAGCCGTCAACTCGGATGCACAACGCAACGGCCACTGCCTGCCCCAGGAGATGGGCAACAATCTGTTGACGCCGCCCAGCAGCAACTATTATGGCATGTATGTGTTGCCGACGCGCGTCGGCCTGCACAACAATTCGCTGGGTCTGCATGCGAATCGTCTGCTCGACTGCCTCACGCTGGACACGACGAGTCTGACACAGCCGCCGCTGCAGTTCTTCGATGAGCCGCTGATCACCAAGCTGCTGGTGGACTGTGAGGCGCCCACTTGTGTGGGACGAGCGGGCATGATAAATGTGCACAAGCTGCATGACATTCTGCACGACGAGCTGCGTCATGTGCAGAGCACAATTGCCAGCGGCCAGCGGAAGGCAATCGTTGAGGAGATTACGCTGCTGCTGCAGCACGCCATTCAACTGAACTGCGTCCGCATGCGTCGCTATGCCACCTACAGCTTTATGACTGCCTGGTGTCATCTGGTCCAAATACTATTTGGCCTCATGCCCGATTCGCTGCTGCCGCTGAGCGTGCGCAAGCAGCACATGATCGACATCATTGAGAAGATACTGATGCAGGTGGAGCCGACACAGCCGCTGGTCAAGATCTCCATACAGGTGACGGACACGGTGCTCAATCTGTTGGCGAATCTGCGCCATTGCTACTACCAGCTGGAGGATCAACGCAGCCTCGAGGAGCACGCCAACGTTGTTTGTTTGAGCGACACTTCCAATGCCAATGTCACTGCAAATGCCACAATTGCTGGCAACGATGCCACCCAAAAGAACAGCAACACCAATAACAACAACAGTAATAATAATACCAACACCAACACCAACAGCAGCAACAGCAACAATCAGAAGAATAGCAATCACAGCATCGGCGTCGAGTGCAACAGCAGCAATCTGCGTTTCATTCTGAAGCGTTTGATCGACTGGATCATGAGCAGCGAGGTCAAGTCACAGAAGATGAGCATCAATCTCTATGCGTCGCTGCTCAACTGTTTGCGCATCGTGAAGCGACTGCGCAGCGAGGAACAGATTGAATACAACGAAATGTAAGTGTTGTCGTTGTCCTTCGACATAGATCAACATGACGAGGATACTGTAGCGTTAGCATTCCTTGTGGGGCGCGCCTCATTTTCCGGCTTTAAATGGCAGTAAAATGCATTGAGGAAGCAGTTGTTGAGCTAAAAATTGTTAAAATTGAATTGTAAAATATTCAAAATGCCAGAATTGACAGCTTTAATATATTATAAAGCTAGTTTAATTACTTGAGAGTGCGACTTTATAAAACTAGAGCTCTACTCAATATGTGTCTTCGCAATTCGAACTCGTATTAACTGCAATTTTCTATTTCGCTTTGGCAGCTTCGCGTCGTTGCGCTGGGACAGCAACAAGACGTATGGCAACCTGCAGGTAACGCAGACGGACGATGTGCAGCAAAAGGAGATGGCCGCGGAGATCATCAGCGGCATTGGCGAGAAACTGATCGATACAATTTGCCAAGACGCCATCACCGGTCACGATGTGTGCAGCATGCTGGCGCTGAGTTCGCTCGACGTCATCTCCGAGTTGCGTGCGGTCAGCACCATTGGCGATGTGATCACCACACGTGGCTATCTCAATCGCATACTCAAGAGTCTCGAAAAACTGGATCATGTGCTGCGCGATCTGCTGAAGCCATCGCCGCACAACATGCGACCACAGTATGTTTACGAATCGTATATGGCGTTCTTGGTCCAAATGTCGCAGACTCATGTGGGCGCCTACCTGGTGCTCGAATCCAAGGCGCTGGGCGTGCTGTCCAACATGCGCATCTATGATATGCAGCCGGATCTGAAGACCAGCGAAATGGAGCGTCATCAGCAGGATGAATTTGTGCCAGCGATCGATTCACGTTTCCGTGCTATTTTATTGCCCGCCTTGGCGCTTTGCGAAAGCATTCTTGACTCTCTGGGGGATCGCAACGATTCCGCATCGCTGGCAGTGCTCAACTTTATGATTGCCCACATCGATATGATCGAGAGCATCTTGCGTGCGGCGTCGCCCTTCATGACTTTGGGCCATCTGGAGCAGCTGGCGGTCATCACGAATCTGTTTGCCCGCATCACCACCTACGATGTGCTTCACCTGCAGAGCGAAACGCTTCACAACAACAATGTGGATGTGTGCAATCGCCTCAGTCGCTTGCAGCAGCTGATGATTGTGGTCTTTAGTCGCTTCACAGTCAACGAGCCAACCATACGCCGCATGCTGCATCCCAATCAAATGGACTTGAGCGAGGAGGACAAGAGTCAGCATGTCAAATACTTTTTGCAAATTGCCTCCAGTTTGTCGCTCTACTGCCGCAAGGCGGTGACCAGTGGCATCAAGAACGGCATCAGCTCGCAGTATCTGCTCACCACCATGGTCGGCGATGTGCGACCACTGTAAGTATTATTACCACACTGAAAATTAGTACATAACAACGTTCTTATTTCCCTTCACAAGTTAAAAGTGTGTTACAACACACAATAACAATTACATGTTTTAACTGTTCTGAGAGCTTCACTGCGATTAGCTTGTTAACTTGCCAGTTATTTATCAATTTAAATTTACTTTTCACAGTTCTGGCAGCGGCGACAGCAAGAAACTCACCGTCATCATGGGCACCATCCTGAATCAGCTGAAGGGCTCGATTGCGTATTATTTATCGCAGAAATCCATTGCGGACAATCTGCTGCAGCAGCGCGCCTCGCTGCCCAACGTTACCTTTGGTCCAATCGGTAGGCAATTAAATATTCCCTTCTCAAACAGAACTAATATTATTATTTATGTTGGTAGGCAAGCAAAACTTTTTGGAGCTGAGCCAGCGTCACAATGAGAAGCGCAACGAGCTGACGCAGTCTGTGTTCATAGCCGAACAGAATTTGTATCTGCTGTGGATACATTTGGACTTTTATTTCCGCAATGCAGTCATCTATTCCCAGGAGAATCGCAATGCCATCAATGAATCCTCGCTGGGTAACGCTCTATTAATTAGTATTGTTTCTGAGACATTTACTAATCTTTTATTCTCCACCTCTACAGATGCTGAGAACATGTCAGTGTTGAACGCGTCGCACGATGAGGTGATGAAGCTGAAGAAGTTGGTCATCTCGACATTCAACGAAACATTCTGCACCCAACTGCTCGCTGCCAGCGAAGAGTATTCGATTAAATGCAAGAACTTTAATGCAGCTTTCATGCGTCGCATCAAGGCTCTCGTACAATTCGCGCCACAATCCTAATGTAAACGTATTGTAGTCTACTCGTATATTGTATGCATGGCAGTGATTCCACTACATAATCATACCGACTTTTGTTTTACCATAATATATATATATATAATACAATAAACTGATGAAATTACCTAGAAGTTTTTACTTTCGCTTGCTGTCTCTCTCTAAACGATGACTGCAACTCGCATTAATATGAACGCATTAATATGTATCGTTTTTAAATACTTAGTTAATTTTAAAGTTTGGATATATGAAATAATGTCATTTACAATCGCAACCATCTTAGTGATGAGTAGTTTTTGCTGACGGTGCTTTGCTTTTCGTGTTCGTTGTCAAGTTCTATTTAAATAGTTTAATGGTTGCTGTATATTTGCAACGCTGTCGACTCCTGGAACTAGAGTTCGATAGCTGAACTTTTCAGGGCTGCAGAAGTTCGATTTATTACAATTAAATCATAAAATGCAATTCATGTGCTTATCAATTTGTTGTTATGCTGCTTTATGTGGCATCTAAGAGTATGTCTTTTTAATTTGTATGCATATATAGCCCAGAAAGTTGCAGTTCTCTGTTTTCAAAATTTCTGTGAACATTTTTCGTTCAGCAGTTGAACTTTTTAGGGCTACCCAAGTTCGATATATACTTATTAAATTGAACCGTTCTTCAGAATATTTGTGCATTATTGCATTGAGGACAGTTCGAAGCGTCATCTAATTCCGTAATTATTAAAGTGTGAATATATATTTTGTTGAATAACAGTTTCGCAATTTTGCACATAACAAATTTTGCATAGTTAAAGACGGACATAAATTGTTGTTGAAGTACATATGTAAATTGGCTTGCAAAAAAAATTTTTTTTAATATTTGACTCTTGCAGTTTAACAACTAAACACGAGAAGAGCAAGAGTGAACATAGAAGAAGAAAAACCACGATACAAAAGCGAATATAAAAAAAATGGGAAAGCCAAAGTTTGTTAGTAACATCACGGCAAGAAATCGCATTGAATTCACTTACAATCTGATGTTATATATTAAAAAATGTGTCAACTACGTACGCCAATATTATGAAATGAACGACGATATAGTCGAATTTTTTGTCACAACGGTAACGTTATAAAAAAGTATTATTTTCTTTTTTTAATGTTATGCACGTTATTTACAGATTTCCGAGGCGTATTTACAAAATGAGATAAAAACTTGCAACCGTTTTGGCCTTAAGCTTCTGATGGACGACGTAACCAAGAGTAAAGTGCTTAAGATGGTCAAAGTCTTTCTCAGACATTATGGATATCTGCATTATTAGCTGGTGCCCGATCTACATATAACTTCACTTACTTGCAATGCACTAATTGAAGTGTGTCTATGCGTGTTACAAACAACTTGCAATTTACAAATAAATAATTTTGAATGCAGGATAAAAATGGGAACAACATAAATCACGTTCCATACTCTGAATATAAACAATTTACCAGATTACGAATTGTTACACCACAAAAGTTCTTATTTTTACTAAAGTAGAAATCAGACTAGTTGGCAGACTAAAAATAAACTTGATCTGAGTCTAGGACTTACATCTCTAGAAAGAATGTTTAAGAATATTTTGATTATATACGATTGGAGATGCCTCTATTTGCCTGTTATACATTCCCAAAAAGGTATAAAACACATTTTTTAATTCAAAACCCATGTTAAATGGCGCGCTTTGAGCAGTGATCGATGACGGCGACTTGCAAGCAGCGATTATATATCGAATCGTATGTATCGATTGCTATCGCGCATATCGATACTAGGTTGCATCCCTACCAGTGTTGCTTTCTTTTTTGATATCCGGTACACACAATTGGTTCGTTTCGCGATTTTCTCTAGCAATTTTTGACAAAAAAAATACGAAAATTACAAAAATTTGGTTGCAAACGTAAACACACAACAAGTGCAAAACTCGATTGACTATCAACAGAAACAATAAAATGTCAAAGATGTGCAAATCCAGCCGAGATGTTGCTGAATTATTTTTTTGTTATTTTTGTTTTTGTTTGTGTTTGTGTTGCATCAGTGCGCGGCGGCGTAAACGTTGTTTGGCATTCGGCATGAATAAAACTAAAAGCTAGTTTCATTCTTGACTTTCTCACACACAGTTGCTGTTGCTCAAGTATAGAAAATGGCCCCCCGAAAGGCTAAAGTGCAAAAGGAGGAGGTGCAGGTTCAGTTGGGACCTCAGGTGCGCGACGGCGAGAACGTCTTCGGCGTTGCCCACATCTATGCCAGCTTCAACGATACTTTCGTGCACGTCACCGATCTATCGGGACGCGAAACTATCGCCCGTGTCACCGGCGGCATGAAGGTGAAGGCCGATCGTGATGAAGCTTCCCCCTACGCCGCTATGTTGGCTGCCCAGGTATAAGTGTATATATGCTACTTGGTATATCAGCGTATTTATGAAATATATTTGTTTGCAGGATGTCGCTGAGAGGTGCAAGGTGCTGGGCATCACGGCGCTGCACATTAAGCTGCGTGCAACCGGTGGCAACAAGACGAAGACACCCGGACCCGGCGCCCAGTCGGCGCTGCGTGCTTTGGCTCGCTCATCGATGAAGATCGGCCGCATCGAGGATGTCACTCCCATCCCATCCGATTCCACACGCAGGAAGGGTGGTCGCCGTGGTCGTCGTCTGTAAGAAGCGCAAACAACAAGAACAATCGAAGATGTGCTCTGCTATCGACTACTATATATTTAATTACATCTGATAATGTAGTAATAAATGATTTAAACGAGACTGCGAAATTCAGTTGGTGGCGGTTGCAATATTCGATTATTTGCATTGCTGTGCTGGAACATTCCGATAGTCACGTTCGATACATTGCCTATCGAGAGTGCATGTGTAATTAATATTTAATTACATTTTATGATGGAGTAATAAATGATTTAAATGAGATTGCGAAATTCAGTTGGCGGTAGCAATATTCGATTATTTGCATTGCTATGTTGGAACATTTCGATATTTATCGCCTGTTGATAGAGCATGTGTAATTTAATGCGTAAACAACTGCTTATCTCGAAGTATTTTGTAATTCAATCACATTGAATGCGTTACAATTAATTCCTCGCTGTAAGTTACATTACATATAGTTAAATTCGGTTGAATGTGAAAATTAATAATTAAAAATGCCAAACAGCTGTTCGATATTGCAATTGCAACACTGTGCGCGCACTAAAATCGATTGTCCGAATGCGTTGCGAGCTCTGCTTCTTCTTGGCGTGCATGCCAACGCATCGCTGTGACTGGCAGTTTTACAAGAACCACATAGCATTGCAGAGATAAAATTAACATATACAGAGACTGTAATTTCCACACACAGCAGCAGCAGCAGCGCAGCGCAGCGAGTTGAAATTAAAAAGACAGAAATTTTCGTGTGTGGTGCCATCTGTGAATTGCAATTACAAATAAAATGGCAAGAATGGCGCTAGTGTTAAACGAGCTAAAAGCTAACTGATATTCGTAATTGGCAAGTTCATTGCACGAATAATATATTTGGTTATACATTTGTGTGTGTGTGTGCGAGTGTGTGTGTGCCAGCGTGCATGTGTGTGTGTGCGTGCGTGTGTGTGTGTGTGTGAGAGAAATAAGAAATTTGCAAACTCAATAAAACATCGTGCAATTTGTTAAATATTCAAATCGATCTAGCTGGAAAATGTTCGCGTATTCATGTGAAGTGCATAGATAATACTACAACAGCCACAACAACAACAAAATAAAATAAAAAATAGTAGGTCGGTCAAGCGACGTCAAGAAGCGGCTAAAAAAAAGAAGAAAAAAGCCAAAAAAAGGCAAGAATAAAAAAAGGCTGAGCAATTGTGAGTCAAGTGTTTTTGTTTTGCATTTTTAACAACAAATTTCGTCTTTTTTTTATGTATATAAACAATAATAGTAAGAAAATATAAAAAAAAAATAAAAATAAATTGCAAGAGCGTCTAAAACATATTTTGGCAAAATTTTAATGCAGAGTTAAGGCCAAACAAAAAAAAAGAAAAGAAAAAATCCCGCAGTGTAAAACGAGGCAAACAACAACAACAACAACGGCAGCACAAGAAGAAGAAGAACCAAAAAAGAAAACTTGTTTGAAACAAGACGACGACAACGACGGCGAACAAGACGCTAAAAGGCAATCTTAACGCGAGCCGCGAGACGTGCAAAGCAAAGACAAAAGCAAAAAGCAAAGGCAAAAGCAAAAGCGAAGCAGCGAGAAAGAATATCACATAGATAGCGATAGATAGAACGAAAGATAGCGAACGATAGACGATAGTTGGTGGTGAAGACGGTGGAGGCGGGTCGAGCGACGTCACCGATATCAATAACAATATAGCACACACAATCATCGAACCGACGGCAGCATGGATGAAGATGACAACATATCCAATGCTGACATAAGTATCGATGATGACGACGACGATGATCAGCCACAACAACAACAACAGCAACAGCAACAAAGACGACGACAGCGGCAACAGGATGACGATGAATCCTCCGATATGGATCTGCGCACTGCTTATGCACTGCAATTTCAGCTAGCCAATGTCAGCAGTGACGTCGACAGCGGCGGCGGCAGCGCTGCTCCCACAGTTGTTCCTCCCACAACAGCAACAACAACAACTGCAGCTGGCATCGATAATTCGCCATTTCATGACTGGGACTCACAGACAACAACCACAACAACGCAGACGCCACGCAGCAGCAGCAGCCAAGGAGGCGGCAACGTCGATGTTGACGTCGACGTCGACAGCGCTGCCGGTGCGGCTGGTGCCGGCGGAGCAAAGCCAAGCTTCTTCTTTGGCACCTCATCGTTCATATTGCGCAGCCGCAAGGAAGTCGCAGCGCTGATCAACACGGAATGCTGCCGTGGCAGTCCGACGCCCGATCTGGATTCCATCATGGATACGCTATTCAATCCCGGCACACCTATCGATAATCCCGATAATATCGAATGGATACGTTGGTTAATTGCCGGTGGGCGCACGCCCAAGGAATTCGTTAAGATCGGTAAGTAATTGAGAGCACAAAAGGAAAGAGCTGGCATGTGTGTGGGTGTTTGAGTGTGTGTGGAAGCGAGAGCGCGTAATAACAATGCGTGTTATCGATACGTTGACAAACGGCAGCGCACCAGCGATATGTATCGTTGCGTTTATCGTTTGAGCAGCTGATCGCTCAACTCGTTCGTTGCCCCTGAAATTGTGCTTGCCATGCGCGTGTGTCTGTGTGTGTGTGTGTGTGTGTGCCTTAATAGGCTGTTGCTGAGTGTCTGTCTGCGTGTGTGTAGGGCACGGTATGGTACGCAAAGTACATAAGCAAGGTGCAGGCAGCGTGACAGTGCAACGCCATGGCAACAAGCAATAACATCATCAACAAATACATACATATATACATAAATACATGCACACTTAAATACATTCAAAAGCTATTGAGTTTAACCCATTTAGCGCAAATTCAATCTGTCTATATTATCTATGTATTTACAATGGCCGCTAAACGTTTTCGTCCCACTTGTCACACAAATACACGAACACGCACATGGCTAGCTGTTGCACCTTGTGTCAGCCTCAGCCTCTGTGTCAGCTGTTTATTCACTTTGCCTTGCGTAATGCTTCCGCAGCATCCGTCCAAATACCGCGCACACGCATATGCAGCTGCTGTGCGTGTGTGTGAGTGCCACCCTTGTCATCAGATGCGTGCGAAAGAGCGCACAATAGAACGAATTGTACGCTTGATTTCTCTTGTTGTTGTTTCTCTAAATTACCAAGAAGTAACTACCTGCATATATACATATGTACGTGTGTGTGTGTGTGTGCAGAAAGAAAATCATTTCAAACAATTGCAAAATTGCAAATGAAAATGCGACGTGCTAAAGTGCCATGGAAACAGACACAATACAGAACTCTACACTATGCTATACACTACATTACTCTCCACTCGCACGTTAGCAACCACAGCCAGAGCACACACACATGCACACACGGTACACTGGGGAAAAGTTTATTGACCGTCATTGTTGTTGATTTGACAATTGTGTTGACACGCCATGTTTAATGCACAGGGTTTTCAGGGCACCTCGGTGCAACCCTCCTCCCCCAGTCCCTCATGCCACCTTCTCGCAGTCATTCCAAAGACAAACAAAATGTCACACACACACCGTTTTTGCACCACTGTGCAAGGCAATCTACATGCAGTTCTCTCGCTTGCTCTTCTTGCTCTACTTTTTTGGGGCCTTGCAATTGCTTGTTGACCGTTATTGTTGTTGTTGACAAAAGTTTGCCTCACACACACACACACACACACACACACAGACACGCATTGTACGTTTGCTGCTCATTCAATTCGTTAAGAATTCTTCAAATGGCGATTTAATCGAATTTTGTCAAAAACGTATTTGCGCTCTCACTCACACATGTGTGTAGAAGTGATGGGTGGGTTGGGCAGGGGGATGGGCGGCAATGCAGCCAACGCCACACAGAGTTGCATGGCAACTTGTCGATCGTTTTACAAATCGTCAATTCATTTTTGTTGTTGTCTTTTCGCTGCCGGCTTTCGATTGATTTGCTTCCTTCCGCATTTAGTTGACCTTTTAGCTGCGGTTAAATAGAGAGAGTGGAAGGTGGCAGCCAAAAGTCAAATGACAAGTCACGCAAGCAAAGCAAAGCAAACATTAAATATGTCAGCAAGCCGCATTGAGCCGCGAGTGCATCATATTTATTTTTGGCGTTTAATCAAATCAATAATAAGACGACCCTCACCTCCCCCCTCCGCCGTCCCCTCGTTTCCAGCCACAAACCACGCACACATCATATCAATAAACATGCAGCAATGTGTTTTTCTATTTTTTGTGCTAATTTGCAAATAGAAAACGCAAATTGCGCTTTAATAGCTATCAAAAGCAACGATAACGCTGCGTTAAATGCCGCTCGATAAGCAGCTCCAAATATCGATAGCAACGATTTCAATACAGTCGCTCGATTTCGATAGACGCCATCGATTACAACTACATATTTTAAATGTGTGAGACTCTCAGTATTTGATAACCATGAGATCTATTGTGAAGAGCACAATTTAAATGAGGCTATTGTAATTTCATAACTATGAAATAGATTTTATTTACCAGTTCAAAAGTCGTTACTGTAATTTAATAACTAATTATGAAATGCTGCTCGCATTCAATGGCTTTTTTGGCTTTAATAATACGATAACTAGCATTTAGAGTATTTATCGCAATTTAATTTGTGGTATCGTAATTTGAACTCACTTATCAGCTCAACTAATAAGTGTTTCGTTTCTTCCTTGCACAGTTCGCAGCTACGATAACCATGCCAAGTGCGGTCTGGTCTGGGTGCCACACGTGGTGGCCTATCGATGTCGCACCTGTGGCATTTCGCCCTGCATGTCCATCTGCCGCGACTGCTTCAAGAAGGGCAACCACACCAACCATGACTTCAACATGTTTTTATCACAGGCGGGCGGCGCATGCGATTGTGGCGACACATCCGTCATGAAGGCGGAAGGTTTCTGCAGCGATCATGGCATCAACAATCGTGTGAATCGCGATCCGGTGCCCAACAATCTGTTGGCCGTGGCTGAGGCAATAATGCCAAAGCTACTGTTTCGCTTGCTGCAGCATTTTCGGGAGCACAGCGATGCCTCGTTGCAGGCGCATTCGGTCACCTCGTATTCGTGCGAGGCATTCGCAAACATGCTGATCGATCTGAATAACATGGGCGAGATCATGCGCAAGGTGATGACACGCACCCTGATCAATGCCGATGTTTATTCGTATTTCATGGAAACACCCTGCCAGGATACGCGCAACGGACGATTCCTTAAAGCGAATCGCGAGAAATACGAGGATGCTGTGAATCGATTTCCCAATCCCGAGCCGCCGGATGAGTATCGTGATCTGCCGGCTTTGGGCAACAAACTGGTGCACACCACGCTGCTCGAGGAGTTCATCTTTTGGACCTTCAAATTTGAGTTTCCACAGACACTGGTTTGTTTCCTGCTGAACATGCTGCCGGATCAGGACTACAAGGTGAGAACGCTTGTAGCTTTGTAATCATTTGACTCGCTATTGTCTAAATGTGAATCTCTTAACACTGACCGTTTAGGCCATGCGTTAAGAGTTGAGTCAGGCAATCAGTCAGAAGAAAAAATGTTTCATTATGAAAAATGTATACGCTTTGCTAATTTGCGATTTGTTGTTGTTGTTGCAGGAACACCTGACACGCACCTTCGTGATGCATTACAGTCGCATTCCATCCGTGCTGGAAATGTCGCGGGATCCCGACACGCTCAGCAATCGTGTTGTCCATATGAGTGTACAGCTCTTCTCGAACGAAAGTCTGGCGCTCAAGATGGTCAACGAACTGTCGCTGCTGCATGTGATGATCATCAGTTTGAAGCTCATGATGTCCAAGATACTCATACAGAATACGCTGCATGGTAAGTCCGCTACAATACATGATCATTTATCATTATTTCGTTTCTAATGTGTGTGATCTTCCTTTGGTTTTGTAGATCCCAAGAAGAATTTCCATTTTGTGATCGATTGTACGCGCCAAGTGATGAAGGATCATTGCTATTGGCCGCTTGTATCGGACTTCAACAATGTGCTGTCCCACGAGTCCGTTGCATTGGTGTTTCTGCGCGATGACAACCTGATCGATATGTGGTTTCAGTTTCTGCAAATGCTGCAGGGCATGAATGTGAATGTCCGCGAGACGGCGTCACATGTGGAATTCGAGCCGAACAGCTATTATGCCGCCTTCTCCTGCGAACTGGAGGCGAGTGCCTATCCAATGTGGTCGATTATATCGCATCTGCAGGATGGCACGCATGCGCATCTCGCCAGAAAGATCATCAACTATTGTGTGACAACGCTGCACGAATGGCTGGACTCGATCTACATCAAGGAACCCAAATTGTCGCTGGTATGATGATGAATTTGAAAGTGTATTTTTGCTATTGTACAATTGTTGACTGTTGCTTTTGGTTTTCCAGGAGGAAATGATGCAGGCTTCGTTCCATTTTCCGCTGCACCGTTACCTGGCCGCCTTCGTTTGCCAAGCGGTCACCAAAATGGGCATCAGCCTCAGCGAAGTGCTGCCTTCGCGTCCCGACATACTGCCTCTACTCATGATACATCCGCTGCGAGTGCAGGTGAGTGTTCAGTCCAGCAATATATTATACCAGCCCTCAATGGGACGGACTTCGTATGTGTATACTCTGTCCACTGTTCCATATTTGTAAACTTCAGCTTAAAGAAGCTGGGGACTGTTGTATGAGGGTAATATGTAGGTGCCTACGACATACGCCCAATTGATTGTAGTTGTTGAAGCGCATGTGAAATTAAATTCGCACATTATTTTTTTGAGCAGAAGAGTCGTAAGGGAATTTTATTCGTAGAGCACATTGGCTCACTGGATCAGAATTTGGCAGACGCTTAAGGGGGGTAGTCCAGCAGAGTCGGGTCAAGCATGACACATAAATCAATTGGGCCGTTATCATTACGTTATACGGTCGATCTCAGTTCGAACACCAAGCTCACATGGGCTCTCTCCCATCTGGTCTATCCAACGGAGTTGAGAGCACTCGTTTTCCTTCATCGGGTCTCGCTTCTAACACCTTGTTCACTAGAGCGTCTTTGTTCTTACGTTCAAAAGTTGGAGCCAGCGCAAAAGTTGTATTGTAATTCGCTGGGAACACCGATGTCATCCTAGAACTCATGCAGCTCATGTTCAATCGATTTTAGTCGACTGACATAATCCTTAATGTGTCGCTGACATGGATCGCTGGAAGCATAAGCTTCTACTACTGATTCTCTTTCCCTTATATGCGGAACGAAAATTCATAGCTTAAGGCTTGTAGATAAAACAACATAAAATTTGCCACACAATATAGAATCAATATTATAGATTATTGTTTGGTTTAGATTCAAAAATAGTGCAGATATCCCTGAGTTTCCCTTTTCTCTAATAGTGCCTTAAATGCCGAACTGGCTCGAAGCCTTATCTCCATACACAGTTCGATTAATATCTTCGTGTCAATATTTATGGGATCCTAAGCCGTTAGTAGGGCTGCATACGAAACACATGAACAACTTTCTGATATGATATAAAGACATTGAAGTATAATCGAAAATCCAATTACACTCCTAATCGAATTTGTCGTGAATCTTAGAACGGATTTCAGACTCATACTAGGCATTCTTACTGGTCACTGCATGACTGTTACACACGCTGTGAAGCTAGGTATAATCAAAAGTGATCTGTGTAGGAAGTGTAACGATCCTGTAGTCTGAGAAACACTAAAACACCTCTTTTGTGAGTGTCAGGATCTATGTCGGCTCTGCTCAACGGTGTCACGGTTTTGTCTAGAACGCTATAATTGTCAAAGTCTTCTAAGTGAGTTATTTATCCAACACCAGCTAGGGCAGCCGGTTTAAGCTAACCTCACCTAATATAGATTGTTTTCTGGTTAAATCCTAAAATAAGTGTAGTTATTTCCACTTATTTTAACTACGGGCAGCTGTTTCCTGAACGACAATTTAAAGCGCATGAACTGAACAACAAGAAAACTAATAAACTAGCTGCGGAAAATGCTTTGTATGCTGTTTGAATTACGCAGTATTGAGCATTAATCTGCTCTCAAATAAAACTGGAAGTAATTCAAGATGTAGGCTATCATCTTTGCGTTCGACATCGTCCATAAGTTCCTTTGTTTATCGAGTGTTGAAATTCCGTTGGGCTTCTTGAATCAGCATTTTGAGCTCCAAGCTTTGCTTCAAAAGAAACAAACAATTCAATGCTAGAGGCTGCGCCCAATGGGGGAAAAGAAAAACAAACAATTCAAACTGTTGTTGACATTAGAAATTCCTGTATATGTCTCATCTCTTTTTTCATGGATTTTTTATTCGTATGCCAATTGTGTTGAGGCGTATTTTTGTTCGTTACGACTACAATTTGCAAATGTTTTGTGTGCATTTTTTGTATGTATGTCTCACAAAAAGTTACAATTGAAATATATTTATTAATAAGTATATAGATATAATGCAATTAGTTGTAGACCTATTTAGAGAAAGCTATAAGATGGATCTGAGAGTACCATTGATTGATCGATCGATCCCCCGTCCGTCCCCTGGGCATGATGATTGTTGTGTTGTGTTTTGTTTAGTTGATGGTCTTCGGCACTTGGACGTGCGGTGTGAAATCATAGGTGATGATTTTGGGGGCGACAAAGCCGCCATAGCCTGTGCGAGCCTTATAGTAGATGCCAATGCCGGCCAACGGCACTGGCGGATTCGATGTGACATCCTGAATATCGATGAACGGCACCGTTGTCTGTGCCGCGTCCTTGTCCAAACCCGTGTTGACGAATTCAATGTACTGGTTGTGCTTCGACTGTGGCAGCGAATAGGCAATCGAACGTGTCGGCACATCCAGATTGTGCAGGCTCAGCTTTTGCCTAAAATAGAAACAGAGAGACAGTAATGTGTGTGTTTAGCTAGATATATCTTAGAAGAGTTCCTCCCATGACGCCTGACCTGCGCTCGCCGCTGACATCAGTGTTGTCGTTCGACTGCCAAACGCTGTTGACCTCCGGCTGTATCAGTTCGCCCTTCTTGAAGTCAAATTCACTGAGACGTGCCTCCAGATTGAGATGGGCGCCCAGCACACGGAAACGCACGCCCGTGACCACAAAACTGTTGTCATCCGTCTTCATAATGTCGTCCAAGTCAATCGAACGACTCTCGTAGCTCATAGTATGATAGTCAACACCGCGGGCCACATTGCGATCGGAGATCTTGTAGTTGTCGACGGGCCGCCACTCGAGCGTTGTGGCATTGATGGTGCCGCGTGGCAACAATTGTCCCTCCTGTATCTGCAGGTGAAAGATGCGATTCTTCTTCACAAAGCGCAGCCCGGTGACCACTCTGGAACACAGACAAATCGGTTAAAGGCAATTGTGAAGTGTGTGTGGAAGACTTTCTTACCTATTCTGCTTGACATCCGCCACCGATTCGCGTAGATTGAAGAAACGATCGGACTTCAGGCTCTGCTCATCGCACAGACAGAAGCAGTAGCTGCAATGCCAGAAGAGATAACGCCACCAACTGTCCACCTTGGTGGTGCCACGCACACAAGTCTGCTGCTTCTGGCCGAGCACACGTCCGTTCTCGTACTCCACGTACTCGTAGCGCCGCGTGCTGCTCTGTGGCGACGGACACACCCACATGTCGGAGTCAACGAACTGGCAGTTGTACAATTTACCCGCACACTTGGGCTGACGGGCACAATAGTATTCCTTGAAGCAGCCCTCGCTGCGCGTCGATTGGTAATAGGAACAGGTTTCGCGACACGTCTCATCCGCATTCAGATCCACCTCGTTCTCAATGTAACCTTGCAGCAGACGCGTCACCTCGTCGTAGGTGACATTGTGCTGATGCTTGGTGGGATCACAGCGCCACACGATGCGATCGGCGCGACGCATCACCTCCTTGAGCAGCGAGACTGCGCGGTCGGTGCGCTTCTCGTAGTCGCGTCGCATCAGTTCGGCCTCCTGGGAGAAGTTGCCGCGTCCATAGACGCGCAGCATCATCCACGAGAACTCCATCATGATGTAGCCCTTCAGTTCGGTGAGCGCGATGTCCGTGTACAGTGAGTACACGAATTGCTGGGGGGATTGTTTGGTGCGGCACATTTCATCGGTTGCTACCTGGAAACAAAAATAACAATACAACACAACAAGTTTAGCATTGCATGCAATCGTTGAATAAACAACTCGCGCATATCGTATATAATTGAGCCTGCTATCGATAACCAAATCGCGCGCGTCTCAATTACGCCGCTGGAAAAGCTCTCCCAGCTGCCGTTCAACCACTTGTTGTTATCGATAATCGCAAAACGACCTGCGCCAAACACACATGCTACGTAATAGTTGCTCTCTCGCTCTGGCGTTCGCCAATAGCTTGTTTCCGTTTGTTGTGATAAGCAATCGATATGCGTGACAGAGAGGTTGAGGAAGGGAGCGAATGAGTGGGAATGGAAATTGTGTGTAATTGTTGGTGTTGTTAATTCGCCGATAACATTACAAATTACACCAAAAGTGCTTGTAGTTGTAGTTGACTATCGAACTAACCATCATGGCCCTGTAGTACATGGTCTGCCTGACCATAATGGACTCGATTTCCTGAAATATCTGTGACATTGAAAAGCTTTTGTCGTTGCGCAACACTTGATCAGTTAGATCCTGCACAGCACGCTCCTCCAGATCTTGACTTGTCGGCGCCTTCATTAGATTATCCTGCGAATATAAAGTGTAAAGTCTCCACACGCACATTCAAGTCTCCAAAGCTAAGCTCTACCTTGTAGAAATCATAGATGCCATTCAACTCGAACAATTTCGCCTCGAGCAGCGTCCATTCATAATGATGCAGGATAACTTTGTAGCGTTCGATTGGAAATTTACGACTGATCTGCGGCCGATGAATGAACTCGCGATGCGAAATGTAAATCTTTTTGATCTGTGCGTCGCGATTGTTTTGGCTATTCGCCTCCGATTTGCCCAGATATGCCCACAGTGCTGTCTCTAGTGCAATATATTCGTTGCGCAGGGCATCCACCTCCAAGATGGGAGTGCGATGCACATAAGACCCCTGCGCATTGGCAACGTTCATCATCGTCGTCGTCAACGACAGCGACAGCCAAAATAACAACAACATCGTCGTTGTCATTGACATTGCCCCAACAAAATCTGCAGGGAATTTCCCTTAATATCTTTGACGTCCCGCGTGCTTCTTATGTTTGCGCAAAGCAAAACAACAAACAGCACAGCAAAAAAAAAAAACTGCACGCCCGAGCGTTGCCAGCCTTTTTGAAGAAACAAAGACTCGCGCTGCACTTTGTGTGTGTGCGTGTGTGTTTATCGTTCACTATTATAAGTTTTGTTTTTCTCTTTGTTAGTCGAAGAATATTTCAGTTTGTTTTTTTTGTGCACTATTATTTGCGATTTATTTAATAATTGCAAATTGCTTTCGAATTTTCTGCTTTTATTTTAGAGCTTTGTGTCGCTTCTGATTTGCTGGTTGTGTTGATACTGTTTTCTGTTTGCTGCTTTCGAGCGCTCACTTGGCTTTTGTGAAATACTTTTTTTTTTCCATGTGCATCAGTGTGTGTGTGTGTGTATGACGTGTGCGTGTGTGTGCCAAGCATATACAAAATCAGAATTTATACTCCCGCTTCTCGTCGGCTCAGTTCGGGTCGTGTTTGTTGTTTTTGTTGTGTTCGGCTCGCTCCCTTGAGCCGTACTCGAGTATTGCGTTCTTGCTTGCCGTTCTCTGTTCTCTCACTCGCTCTTTCTCGCTCGCACTTGGAAAATCTCTGACTGAGGGGGAGCTCTTGATTTGTTGCTGTACGATTCGACTTGTCGCGACACACGACAAGCTTCTGTTTGTATTACGTTTGACTCTATGCAAGTGTGCGTGAGCAAAAGCTAATCGTATTTGGAGACAAAGCATACTTAAAAAAAAAGTTGCAAGTTTTATGCGCGATCAGCTTCACGCAGTTATCGATATACGATTGCTGCTGTGCCAATAATGACGTCACAAGCTTCAAAACTGCTGAGGCGATTTAAAAGTGTAACGCCATCAGCTGTGCACTCACTCGCTCTCATTGCTTGCGGCGCTCACATTGCAACGCTCTCTCGCGTGCTATTTATCCACCACCGCGAGATGTCGCTCTTTGCTGCAGTTAACAAGAGCAACAAAGACACAAACAAAAAGATGCCCAAGCCAAGCATTGTGGGGGTGGGCAAGAAGGCCAGACGACAGACAACAACACAGCTGCACTTCGCTTTGTTTTGTTTAGACAAGACCTTTGACCTCAGTGCGTATGTACATATGTATATTCATGAGTATATGGCAAATATAATATAGAAGGGGGGCGCAGCTTTTGCAAATTTGAAAGCAATTCCATTGATTAAATAAACGGAATGTTTCTGCGACGCACGAAACGAACGTTTCACTAATTCGCATGCGTACTTGTATTACTTGCGAATGTGTGTGAGTAAGCGGACATGTGTGTGTGTGTGTGTGTGGGTTTGAGTGTGGCTCATCTTTTTGTGTCTGTTCACAGCCCCGCCGATTACATTAGTGATGAGTAATCGCGCAGACTTAACTCTTTGACTTTCTTTTGGGGTTGCCAAATTGGCGAAAAAACCAAACAAAACAAAGGCGACACGATTAACGCGGTAGGCTGAGAGAGAGAGAAGACTACTAGCGATGAGAGGACCGGAAAGTCGAGTTCAATTAAGACCACTTCTGGGAACGATTTCTCACAACTTAACTTAACTAAACCAAGATGAATCATGGACCATGTAGTAGGAAATGAAGGTGGCATTCATATAGCGAAATATTTGAGTTGATTGTTTGCCTGCCTGCATATCATTTACATAGCTTTACCTCATAGTTGTTCGCCAGCTGGCTTAATAGATTTCCCGATGACGATGACGCAGACGAAGACGCGTTGAGCTTCTGCTCGTTCCCGATACCGTTCGCATTGCCGAGCAGTGTCAAGTGCAGGCGATCCATCAAGTGATGCACCGAATGTGCGTTCGGTGTGACCGTCCACTCCGCGAACGTAATGAGTGTGCTCATCTCTAGTTGGTCCTTGAACGCCTCGTAGCTCTTCATCTGCTGGTATCGCGACGAAATGCGATTCATCGTATCGCTGATATCATTCATTTTGGCCGACAATTGAATGTTATTGCCAATGAAACCGTTCACCGAATCTATGGCCATCGCCACGTATTGAGAATGCTACAAAATAGACAAGACAAGACAAGACAAAGAATAGAAGATAAAACAAGATAAAAATACAAGCATTGTTCTGCTCACCGTCTCTTCGGACTGATCGATTTGTCTGCTGACTTCGTTGAGGCGCTGCAGTACTTTGCGTTGCTTCTCCCGCATCAGGGGGAATTCTATGTTGGCCGCCAGTGGCGAGGACTGCACAATGTCCCAGGCCTTGAGCACACCTGTGGTCACCTCCTTTACCACATGCAGGACGTCGAGCACATCCTCGATGACCGCCGTCGTTGGTCTGAGCTGGCTAACGGTCAGCAGCAGCAGTGGCAGCAACAGCGAAAACTGCAGCAGCTGCATGGTTTGTGTTTTTTTTTTTTCGTATTTTTATTCTTTAAAGCTAGACCACAAACCAAATAAACAAACAACAACGACGCTGTCCACACACACACACACGGCGCACACACCAAGCAACTGTGCCAGTTGAGCAGCAAAACGCGAATGACGATGGCGGCGTCAAATGGGAGAGTTCATGTCGGCAGGCAGACTCGAATTTGTGTTGCTCACTCGCTCTCGCTACAGTTGTTGTTGCTGCTACTTCTTTTGCGCCTGCAGACATGTTTGTCTTTGTGACTTTGTTGTAAATTTTACAGTTGCATGTCAGCCGCTCATGGGGTCAGCGCGTAAGTGCGAGTGAGCCGGCGCTAGTAGCTAGCAGCGTTGCCACCAGGCTGCAAACAGAATATCAAAATAGTCGCGGCGTTGCCAGCCAGCAGATTGAGACCGTTAAAAAAATACTAAACGGCTAAAATAAATTAATTAATTTTTTTAAATAGGAAAAACATAATTCCACCATAAATTAATTGTAATTAATATGATTTTTGGAAAACATTAACTAACACATAATACACCATAAATGGGCAGTCAAACTTTGCTACAATATTACGTTTATTTTTTGTTATCGATAACTAATTTTGTTTTCGAATTGCTTCGTTCCAGAGTTTCTTCTACGAAATACTTGCCGGCAAATGGGTGCGCAATGGACTGCAGATCAAAGGGCAAGCCATGACCTACATACAGGCGAACTTCTGCAATTCGATGGCCGACATGGATCTATTCTTTCTGCAAATCTGCGCCACCAATCTATCGCAATACTTCTTTCTGCAAAACACCATCGAGCTGTTCGATGTGGGCCAATGGCTGGAGACGGCGCCGCTGAAGCAACCGCAAAAACCGGAGCAATCCTCCATGCTGGAGGGTTTCCTCACATTCCTCGCCACCCTGGTCACCAGTCGCACCAATCTGGGCAACGATGAGGCCACCCAGTGCATCATCGAGATCAGTGCGCTGCTGGCCACCGAAAACAAGACGCATTCACAGCTGCTCGAACTGATGCCGGAGCGTTCGGGCAATGTGCACACCAAGAACTTTGAGACGTTCCTTAAGAAGCTATCCGTGTACAAGGCGCCCTCGAGTGGGTCCGAGAATCTGGAGCAGGGTCTCTTCACGCCCATCGACGAGGTGTGGGAGGAGTACTATGATCCGTTGCACGTCCTGTTGCGCGCTGTGCATCGTCGCGACTTCCAATCGTCGCTCGATCGCTTCACCAACTATGTCAAGTCCAAGCATAAGATGCCGGCCAGCGGCAATCTTTGGCCACCGTTTCGCCTGCCGTTGCCGGTTGGCGGCGCCTTCAGTGATCCGTGTCGCATCCTGAACTCGCGTCTCTTTCACTCCACCATCTTGTCGATCTTCTTTCGGGCGGTGCACACACGCGATGTGTCCGAGCATCTGCTGGCGCTGGCCGTCTTTCTGCTCGAGATTGCCGTGGAGAC
Organism: Drosophila formosana; assembly: GCA_035045625.1. Classification (NCBI taxonomy): domain Eukaryota; kingdom Metazoa; phylum Arthropoda; class Insecta; order Diptera; family Drosophilidae; genus Drosophila; species Drosophila formosana. The sequence goes on along the minus strand of JAWNOW010000143.1, from coordinate 652,019 downwards.
GAGCAGCGACATCAATGCCGGCCCAAATGCCGCCATGCCCAACGCCTCGCCCGTGGCCATGGTGGAGTGCGAACCGCAGCACAAGTCGGGCTACGGTTATTATGGCGGCAGTCGACGGGAGCCGCCGAAGCTGTTCCATTGCTATCCCACCGACAATCTCAGCTGCAATCTGCGGCATGTGGTGAGCAAAGTGTCGCTGAAATCGCGCGATCCGCAGGTGACCAGCTCCAGCTACCGCTCGAATCCGTTCTACAGCGATCTGGACTTCGATGTGGACACCGAAACGATGCGCATGATCGGCGACACCTACGGCCTGGACGACTTGGACGAGACGTCGGGTGCCATGAGCGTGGCGCGCACCCAACAGCAGCAGCAGCTGCAGCAGGGACGCAACAATGCCATGTCACGCATGCGCATGGAGGTCGCCCTGGTGCCCGATCTGTCGGTGGTCGCCGAGACGGGTGTGGTCCTGCTGCAGCAGGATGGCAACGATGATGGCGATGGTCGCGACGCCGCCATGGCCATGGACATGAGTCCGGCCAACCAGGATTTTCATCACTTTCCGCTGCAACAGATTACGCTGCCCGAGAGCGGCATGGAGGTGGCCATCCGACGGGATCTCCTGCTCGCCGAGAGCACAAACACCAACGACGACGCCGCCGGCGGCAACGAGACTCGAGCTGTGACCGCCGCCGGCGCCTCTGCGGTTGGTGTTGCGGGTGGCAACGAGATGTTCTCGCCCAGCACGCCCACGGGCAGCGGCATGCTGCTGCCGTTCCAGCGAGTGCGTCTCCCGGTGGCGGTGCCCAGCTCCAACATGGACATTGTGCCCTCGCATGCGCTGGGCGCTGCGTCGGGTGTGGGCGGCAATATGGGCGGCGATGCGAGCGGCGCCCGCAAGCGCACCGTGGACATTGCTATCGGCGGTGCCGGGAACAAGGATGAGCTGCACTTGGACGAGAGCATTTTGTCGCTGCTGCTGAAGCTGCACTCGCAGCTGAGCGGCAATCTCGACAGCTTCTCGCTGAGCGATGGCGGCGCCTCCTCCTCCTCTGCCTCCGCCTCGGCCTCCGCATCGGCCATGGAAGTGGACTGCAACGAGGCGAGCACCAGCAGCAGCAGCAGCAGCTCAGCGCTGGCGGAACGCGGTGCAGCATCATCATCATCGCACTATCAGCACATTCAGGTGTCGAGTTCGCGCATCGGCGACGGTCCGTTCTTCATTGGGAATCTGCTGCGCAAGATTGCGACGCGGGACGAGCAGTGTGCGCAGAGCATCGACGACATACGCACCCGTCTGTGGCCCAATCAGCGCGAGAAGCAGGCGGAGGCCAGGGCGAGGGAGACCAAGGAGAAGGAGGAGCGTCGCAAGAAGGCGCGCGAACGTCAGCAGAAAATGATGCAGGACTTTGCCAACAAGCAGAAGCAATTTATGCAATCCGCGGCTGCGGCCGCCAGCAACATGGACTATGGCCTGGAGGATGACGACGAGGAGGCCATGTATGAGGAGCAGGCGCGCGAAAAGGAATACGATTGCATCATCTGCAATTGCACCACAGCCAGCACCGAAACGAATCCGATCGGACTCGTCGTGCTGGTCGAATCGAGCGGCATTGTGGGGCATCGACGGCGCAATGTGGAACGCTTGCCGCTGCCGCTGAACGACGAGGACAAGGAGCGGCTGGCGGTGACCACGCGGCTGGCCAGCGAGTTTTCGCGTCGCACCGATCTGTTGAGTCTGAAGTTTGGCGACGAGTCCTGGTATCTGTCCAACAACATGGCCTATGATAATGGCGTCCATGTGCAGTCCTGTGGCCATCACGTGCACCTCAGCTGCCTGGAGGCGTACCTCAAGACGTTGTACACCACACAGCGGCAGCCGGTGCAGGATCGCGGCGAATTCTATTGCCCCGTGTGCCGGCAGCTGTCGAACTCGGTGCTGCCGCTCAGTCCGCAGCTGGACAGGCCGATGCATCTGGTGCGCAGCGGCAATCAACCGTTCGAGCAGCTGGTGGCCGATCTCACCGATCTGATCAAGGAGAACGAGACGATACCGGTGAGTAGCGAAGTAAGCATGCCTAATATGTATATGTATATACAATATACACTTTCCGTCTGTGTGCACAACACTTTTTCTTTTTGGCTGATACATTTCGCTAATTACTTCGTCTGTTATCAGCAACCCACAAAGCTAACGGAGGCAATGGGCCACGCCATGGAGGTGATGACGAACATAGCACAGCGCAAGGTGAAATGCGCCTCGATCACGTTCCGCAAGCTCTTCATCTTCGTCACATCGATAGCGCGCACCAATCTCGAGGCGGAGATCATACAGCGCGGCGGCTCATTGTGCTCCTCGAATGCCACACGCTACAAGCCGAAGCGCGACTGCATTGTGCCCCTGCTGCATGTGCTGTCCGTGCATGTGCGTGTCCTGGTCGAGTGGCCGCTGTGGAGCAGCTGGGCCTCGTTGGCCGGCATGCCGGTGAACGACACGGAACCGCTGCCCGCCCATTGTCGCGAGCTTATTCCTAGTCTGCTGGCGGATCCCATAGCGTTGCTGCTCAAGTTCATATTGCTGGCGCCGCTGCATCTCGATCAGGGTGAGTCTGCAATAAATAGTTATTTCAAGCTTACAAAGTCATCAGAGATCATTTTTACCAAGCGAATTAGTGTTTGATATTTCTTCTCAAATGAATAATTTAAATTTTTCTGCGCTTCTAGTCCAGTTGTCTGTTTAGTTAAGTTAAGACACAAACCACAGCATGTACTTCAAACTGTGCTTATCGTAGACATGAACCCAATGGATCAATGGGAGCAAAGATCGCTGCTTTCTTACTGATTTCGTTTACTAATTCTTGTGACATTCTTGTTGCTTTGCTTTTTGCAGACTACTTTACGTGCATGGTGAAGGTGATGTACAACCTGCTCTACTATCAGATTGTGGTGCAGCTGTGCGTCACGCTCACCGATCTCGAGTGCGACTACATTCTGGCCCACTTCAGTCAGTCCTCCTCCTCCTCCTCCACCACCTCGCCCAGCAGCAACGCCAGTTCGCGACGCGGCACGCTGCAGAGTTGTGCGCAACTGGGCAGCGCCATGGCCTTGGTGCTGAACCAAACGAATCGCCTGTCGCATCTGCGACGCGACAGCATACCAAGCACAAGCACAAGTGCCAGCGCAAGTTCTAGTTCGAGCGGCGGCGGCTCCAGCGCTTGCACCGCTGGCTCCAGCTCCAACAGCAGCGAGGTTAATCTGAAGTCCATGGAGCTGCAACTGCAGTCGCTTTGCCTGCCATTTTTGCGCATTGCGGCGCTGCTGCGTCAGCATCTGTATCGTCACGAGATGCCCGAGATATCGGCGCCCGGCTTGGAGTTTGTGCGTCTGGTTTACTACCTGGAGTTGGTCACGGACTCGATGGACTGGGATTGCTTCAATGCGTCGAAGGGTCTCTGCTTTATACCGGGCACGGAGCAAACGTTGCCGCAATTCTGGTGCAAGCAGCTGATGGATGTGCATCCGCCCACGGACACCGTTCGCGAGCTAATCCTCATGAATCAGCACTCGTTGTGGCAGCAGCCGCGTCTGCTCAAGCTGCCACGCGAATACGAGCGGCTCTTCACAGTGAGTCCTTTGCCCATTCAATGCGCATGCTCATAGATAGTACCTTGCTAATCCTGTTTGTCCTACCTTTCGTTGCGCAGTACTATCATGAACGACCTTGCCTCAACTGCTACAAGGTGCCCAAGGAGAGCTCCATTTGTCTGCTGTGCGGCACGATCGTGTGCCTCAAGCAGAACTGCTGCGCCGAGAAGGAATGCTGCGAGGCAGTCCGGGTAAGTGTTCCCAAAAAAACAAAGAAATGCCACTAACAAATATATTTGTGCATATTTCTTGAGTAGCACTAAATTAAATGAAAATATATATATGCGTTATGTTATACGAAATTTAAGTTTGGAAATATGTTTTTTAATATTTTCAATTTAGTCAAATACTTTTGTCTTGTAACTATTATAATTTGGTGTAGCAGGGAGAAGAACGTATCTTTGACCCCTTAAAGAATATATATAGTACATGTCCATCTGTCCGTCCGCCCGTCCGTATGATATTTTATTCAATCAAGTTTGCTTTAGATGTTTGCCAATGCCTCATTGCGCTCCTAAAATTGAAAAAAAAAACTATTAAAGAGTGATATTTTATATAGAATATATATAGAATTTACTGTCTTGAAATGCACAATAATAACTACATATATTCTAAATAATTTCTGGAAAAATTAGAGGTAGAAGGTTATTTTATATATAGAATTTAATGTTTTTAAATTCACAATAATAACTACAAATGTTCTTAATAATTTCTGAAAATTTGAAAATCACGGTAGAGGGCAAAAATCAGATGCTGCAGATGTATGTTATTAGTTTGTTTTGCAGACAGAGTAACCGTGTATGGTGTATTATGGTTTATTTTCAACACAATATTTCCCATATTCCCCACCAAATTTACTATTCGATTAATTTTAACATATGTATGTTAGAAGTGATGACTGTAACTGTAGCGTTCTTACCTGTTTATTTAAATCGATGCATATATCACTATTAAATGATCACGTTAATTGGCTATATATCCTTTGCAGCACACTTTGTCATGCGGCGGTGGCATTGGCATCTTCCTGGTGGTCACATCGACGTACATCATCGTCATTCGGGGGCGTCGTGCGTGCCTTTGGGGCTCGCTATATCTGGACGATTTCGACGAAGAGGATCGTGATCTCAAGTGAGTTTCCTAAAAACCAGACCCCAATAACAATTTTCATTCTTTTTTGAATACTCAAATTGCAAAGTGTATTTGGTGATTGAAATTAAATAATTGTGAAGTTAAAAAGTTGACCGCAACGCATAAAATATTGTTATAATGCAAATATTGCAAATATTGCTCTAAACTATTTATTTGTTGTCGTTGTGTATTGCAGACGAGGCAAGCCGCTGTATCTGAGCCAGGATCGCTTCAATCTGCTGGAATCGCAGTGGCTGTCGCACAAGTTTGCGCACACGAAGCACACATGGGTCTTTCATCGCGATCTCTTGTGAAACATGGAAGACTTACTGCGCAGCATCCAGGAGCTGGTTGGCCAGATCTAATAAAGGCAGGCAGACAGGCGAGCGGGACAGACAACAAGGAAAAGGAAAAGGAAAAGGAAAACGAAACCAAACCCAACACCAAGCAGCTTCCTTCCTCCCACAAAGCAGAACAGAATCAAGAAGAGAAACAACCCCATTTGTGCTATACGAAGAGATGTGAAAGAAAGAAATGCCGACGACTACACGACTATATGGATATATGGATATATGTGTCTATAGATTGGTGATGAGCAAATGCGAAATGCTACTGATATTGATATTAAGAGTCATGTTTAAAAACACACACACACACACACACACCTAAACACCCTAAATGTAGAGAGAAGTGAATTATGATGTCTCTGTCTCACTAATTGTCTCCGTCTCCGTCTCTGTGTCCGTGTGCAATGCCCTCAAATTACAATATACGTATATAACGAAATATATATATTTAACTAATAATACATTTGCGTGAGTGTGTATGTATGTATTTAGTCACTAAGCCTTGGTTAGGTTTATTTAAGCTACACTCACACCGACACGCACACACACAGACACACACACACACACACACACACACACCCTTGGCCTCATGAGTTTGTGCATGTAAAAAATGAAACGATGAAATTCATATAGTTAAAATAACACATATATATATTCAGATATACAAACATATATACATATATATATATCTAACAATTCTATATAATCAAAAACAATGATATATATAAAAAATAACACAAGAGAAAATGTTAACGAAAAGCGTATTGTGAATTGCGTAGAAAATTAGCAAAGCGAGGAATCGACGACGAAAGAAAAATGGTCAACAAGATGAAGAAATTGTGAATTTTGTTTTTTTTTTTTTTCTTTTTGTTATTAGTTAATTATTAATAATTGCGTTATCCATCGCTATCTGTCTAAACCTTTTTCAATTCAATTTCAATTCGAATCTCAAGCTTTAGCCTTAAGTTAATCTACAATTTCAAATTCTCTTCTTGCTGCAGTGGGCGTTCAAAAATCTATCTGTTCCGTCTGTCCGCCTTGCTATAGCTATGGCTATGCCTTATAACTGGCTGAATCAGTCAACTATATGATTAATGCTTACTACGTTTCTTGAATTTTTTGGTTTTTTTTTTTTTTTTGTGTTAACTAAATGACTTTTGCCCTCTTATCCCGCTGCCAGAGTATTTATTTTGCCTTGTTTACACTTATATTGGAATTTTGCTTTTTCGTGTGTGTTTCGTTTTTTATTCTAAGTTCAGTTCTGTGCGTTATTTGTTGATCTTTTTGTGTTCTTGTGACGCATTATAATTGTAAATATTATTAAGTACATTGTATGCAAAAAACTCAACTTTCAATTATAGAGATTTATGGACAATTTTGTAAATTTAAGCAGGAGTTGCAGCAGTCAAAGAACGGCAGCTTATATAATATCTACATATAGATATATATATATGTATATATTAAATAAAGAAATCGAAAAGAATATCGATCTATAAATATATATATATATATATATATATATGTATATTATCATAAAGTAAAACAAAACAAGAAAAAAAGAAAGAAATCATTTTTTTTTGCGTGTAGATTTTAATAATCATATTTCATGAATATATCGAATTTTTGGTTTTGCGTTGATTTTATAATAACAATACAGCAACAACAATATTTAGTGTGTATGTTAACGTATATAAATAATTATTATATATATTGGCTTAAGCCACACGCTAATCGGACGGAATGTGTTTCGATGGTTATAGCACATGTGCATCAAGCGCACTCCCTAAATAAATTGAATTTCAAACAAAGCGAACGACTTATGTGACCGTGAAGAACAGCTGCTCTGCTTGGAACGACGGGATGCGGCTACTGACGCTGCGGCGGCGGCGGCTTGCGAAAACGACGTAGAATCTGACGGTAGTCATTGGGACCGCCATTGCTGGGCACAAAGACGGGCTCGACTTCAACGCCGCGTCTCTGTACGTACTGCATCAGCTTGCAGACGATATGTCGTTGGCCCGTCAACTTAAACTGCCAAGTGCCCAGACGTGGCTCCTTCTCGCCAGTTGTCGGATGGGATGGCTCGTCGGAATCGTGCAAGGCGAAGATCTGCGGTTGGAGAAACTGCAGACCATGGTTGCGCTGCTCCTTGCCTTTGTTGGATGCGGCAATCCGAGCCTTAGCCATCTGCTTCACCATGTTGTTCAGTACTTTGTCAATTTGGGTCAGCACAAAATCGGAGGCATTGCAGACGGCACGCTCCAGCTGTGCCATCATGTCCCAGGGCTTGCCTTCGTCGGGCAAATAGTCTTCCAGTATGCTCAGGATTTTATTGATTTGATCATTGGTATTCATGGCGCCCTCATCGTTGCGAGCCTCTTTGGCTTCATGGGACAGCGTCATCCAGCGAATGACGCCTACAATGCGCGCCTGTTTCTCTTGAAGCTTCGGCTCTTCCGGCGAGATCTGCGGATCGTCTTGCACAATGTTCGACAACGGCGGACGTTGCTTGTCGTTTTGGATCTGCACCGAACGGCTGCGTTGAGTTGTATTCATGTCCTTGGCTTGCGGCGGAGGATTATAAAACTGAGAGGTTTGTGGCAAGATCGGAGGATTCTCCCGAAGATCATAAATCTCCTGGCCCATGCGAAACTTCTTGGGTGGACGGTTCTGTTTGAAGTCAGCGGGCTCCTTGAACTGAGCGGTCTTGATTTGAGAGGGCTCCTTGAACGCAGCGGGCTCCTTGATGGGAATGGGTCTCATGAACTGATAAGTCTTCTTGATGTGATCGGCCTCCTTGCTCTCAGAGGTATCCTTGATCTGAGAGCTATCACTGATGTGAGCATGCTTCTTGCTAGGAGTGGGCCCAATGTTGAGAGCGGCATTCTTGATGCGAGACGGATTCTTGATCTGGGTGGTCTTCTTAATCGGAGCGGGTTCCTTGAACTGAAACGTATTCGTCATGGGAGCAGCCTCCTTGGCCTGAGAGGTCTCCTCAATCGGAACGGGTTGCATGAACTTCGGCTGGTTCGGTGGTATCTCCTGGATCTGACAGTACTCCTTGGTTGCAAGCTTCATGTTCTGGCCATCCCAATTCAATATGAAGTCCCCGATTTCGCGGAAATAATCAAAGTAACTTAATGGAACCCAATCCCTCTTGGGCAATCCCATGCGCATACGCAACCGGGCTTTCAGAGGCTGCTTGATCAGTGGTGGTAAGTGTTGAATTAAACGTTTTTCAAACTTATCATAGACCAACGAAAGATCTGCCTTGCGATCAAGTTTATCGAGAATGAAGCGACAATTGGGCAAATTGAAATCGTTTTTGGGTGGCAAATTCAGGAACATAGGATCCATGCTGAAGCGCAATGCGTCCTCATCTTGCTCCAAATCGTGAATATACTTTGAGCTACTTTCGAAATACTTGGGGGTTTTTACATTGTGTTCAGGGTAAAACTGATTGAGAAAATCCACAATATCGATAGATGCCTTCGGATATGGCTGTGGCTGCAGTTGCAGTTGCAGTTGCTCCTCTGTTGCATAAGTTACCTTCTGATCGGGAAAAAATGTTTTCCAAATTTCCAGAACATGGAGAGGCATCTTGGGGGCCAATCCCTCTGACTTAGTATTATTATTTTCATTACAAGACCCATTCGGCTGTTGCTGCTCCTGCCCCATTTCGGGGAAATATTCGCTAGTGTTATGGTTATGGATAGGTGCCCGCTTTGCTTCTAATATGGAAGTGATTTCTTTTAGCAGATGATCCGCTTCCATGCGAAAATGTAGCTCCCTCTGCTCGGGAGCGAGATCCCGTTCCACCTGTTGGCAAATTCCTGCAAGATGTGGCGCAACTTTGGGCAGCTCCAACTCCCAATTGTCGTCGTCCTCGAAATTTTGGCCAGGCGGCGATACCTTGGCCGGCCTGTTTGGCATTTTGCGCACTGTCTTGGGTTCTTCGGGACTGGGTTTCGCCTCCTCGAAGTGGTCAAGTATAATCGGCGGCACTCTGGGCTCCTCTTCATTGGCTTTCGCCTCGTAGCGCATTTGCTTGCGGTTGCCACGAGGTTTGCGAGGTTTTTTGGTACGTTTTTTCTTGTCCTTGGCCAGCTGCTGTTTCTTTGTGCCAGCAGCCTTGGGCGGCAACTGTTGCTCCTCAACTGGCTCCTGTGGCTGCTCAGCGGCGGTGGTGTCGTTAATGGTCGGAGCTGGTGGCTTGGGCGGCTCCGGCATGTCTTGCTCGGAGTTACCGAACACGACGTCCTGCAGCTGCTTGAGCTCCGTTTTGAAATAGTTCTTTCCTGCCGGCTTGCCTTCGGCCTTCTCCTTGGCCACCAGCTCCAGCTGAGCCTCGTCCATTCTGGCTGCCACTATCACGGGCTGGCCATCGTCCTCCTCCTCGCTGCGTTCGTCGGTGTCCTTGCTGGCTTTCGGAAGCTCTTGGTCGTTGTCGGTATCTGTGACCTCCTGCTCCTCGGTCGCCGTGCACAGTACGGGTGGAAAGAGCTCCTCAAAGCGGGGCAACTCCGGCCCGCCAATCACAATGACCTGCTCGTTTGGGCTATCCTCTATGGCCGCCTTCAATTCCGGTTGCATGGGCAACGTCTCCAGATACTTGACGTAGCTTGCCAGCGGCACCAGCTGTGCCAACGGATCCAGATCGGGATCCCAGACGCCCAGGAACAGGGGCGGCGTAACGTCCTCTCTGCGCTGCCACAGCCGCGGCACATCGAGCGGCAGACACTTGAAGAGACGCGACGTCATGGTGCCGGGCGCAAAGACGCAGCCGGCGACGAAGCCGCGCGGCAGATGCGGACGCGACAGGTAGAGGGGATTGCGCTTCACCTTATTGCCGCTGTAGCAGAGCAGCTCCTTGGGCACCGGGAAGCTCGGCGTGGTCGGGTCCTGCGACAGATAGGAGGCCACGCTCGACTCGTGCGGATGCACCACATCCGACAGCCTCACCACGCACATGCGCAGGCGCTGCTGCACCATGATGGCCACGCCACTGAGATCGGGCGTGTAGATGCGATACTGCAGCGGCTCGTGGGCAAACTGCTTGACCTTGTCCAGCCACGCCTGGTGGGCGACGACGACGCCCAGACTGATGTTGGGTCCCATCGCATAATCAATGAGCCTGTCCCGCGACGCGGGCGGCGGCAACAGACGGGCCAACGCAGCCGGCGGCTGTGGCAGATCGACGGAGCTGGCGGCGTGACGCGCACGGAGGTGCGACGCGACGGCGTTCTTGAGCTGCAGCTGCATGGCCACCGCCCGCCTGCCCACAAACAGCGCCGGTGTGGCGCCACTAAAGCAGCCGGGCAGCAGGCCCGTCGGGTAGAACTTGCGCGCCAAGGCACCGGCCGCATAGACGCCGCCCGCCTCGATGTTGGCTGGCAGCAGATTCGGCGGCAGAAAGTTGAGCTTCGGCAGCGGCGCACTGCCCGGAAACATCTTGCGCGGCAACTCGAATGTGGCGGACTTATCCAGCTGCAGCATTAGCATGCCGGCCGCATTGACCACCGAATCGATGCGCTCATCCGCCGTCATCGGCGGCAGCCTCACCATCACCATCATCCCGTTCTCGACGGCGTTGCTCTTATCGATCTTGAGCGAGCGCAAATTGGGAAAAAACTTCGGCGCCTTGTCCCTCTGCGGCTTCTTTCCGCTTTTCACTGTGAGTAGAGACAACATTTTTAGAATTCAAAAATAAACACAAATCCATACATATATATGTATGTACATATGTACATATATGGCATACTATATTAGATTGGAGTTGAACAGAATTGAAATTTCACCACGCAGACCTAACCTCACTTACTCTGTTACCGTTCAGAGACTTACATATGTACATATATAGTATATGTCTACATAAATATTAAATGCAATAATTACTATATACCTATTCGTATACATATGTATGTTATATAAAATGGAATAGAATAGCATCTATAACCGTTTTCCCCACACAGACCTAACCTCACTTACTCTGTTATCGTTCAGAGACTTATGTACATACATATATAGCATATGTCTACATAAATATTAAATACAATAATTACTATATACCTATTCGTATACATATGTATGTTATATAAAATGGAATAGAATAGCATCTATAAGCGATTTCCCCACACAGACCTAACCTCACTTGCTCCATGCTTGTACATAAAAAGTCTTTGCAAGGTCGCCATTTTTTTTTTTTTTTTTTTTTTTTGTCATAATCAAATAACATTATTTAAAAACGTACTAAATATAATAGAGGAGTAAACAAAAAATCTGTGCTGTGACGCCATTTTGTTTTTAGTACAATGAAATACATATGTACATAGATTGGAATTTATTAGCAAATTAATTACTGCCGCAACCTTAACCTCACTTTTCACATTCTGCACATTTGCATGTTACAAATTATGAAAGCAACGAACGAACAAAAGTTACATCGGCAGCCATTTTGTTTTTCCTATTTTCAGACACAGCTAATTATTTGAAAGAGAGCGAGCAGCATTTACACTTTTTTTTCTCAGCGCTCTCTCTTATGCTTGGAAATGTGCGTCTGTGTGCGTGTGCGTGTGCGCGTGCGTGTGTGCTTGCATTCTCTACGCGGCGCTTCTGGGTATGTAAATGTGTTCACTGTTCTCTCGTTATTCTTATTGCAATTTCAATTTCTACACGGCGCAGCTGCGCAGTTTGTAAAATTATTTCGCGCACTCAACACAATCTTCACACATTTAATAGTTTAATACTCGCCTGTGCAGTTAGCCATTATTGAATAAATTTGAGTTGCGAATTGTGCTCCAATGGCAGCCGCATGTGATGTCCTTCGCTTCGTCGATTCAAATGCCAAAAATTGTTGGCTTTTTATTAGTTGGCATGTGTTTATATTCACCACATTATCGACAGATGACGTTGAATTCTGTGAATAGCCAAGTGAGACGTCAATTGTTTGACATTTGACGATATCGATAAATCGACAAATTGGAAATGTAATGTTGTGGCACAACTAGAAAGCAATTGGGTATTTTTCAGATTATCAACTAAATCAACAAAAAATTCATAAATCGAAATTCACCGGCAAATGGCAGCAACAAATTCAAATGGCTTCGGTCGCCGATCGGCTCGCACATCTTCGGCTCGTGTGCCGCGCACGAACGCAGCCGAAGGCGCACTGCCGAAGCTGCAGTCGACGCAGCTGCCGTCAGCAGGCGCAAACACAGCAGCAACAACAAAAGCTGCGAAAACCAAAATGGCGGCCAGGCAGAAAAAGAGAAACACAGCTGCTGCAGCATCGTCGCCATTGGAACTGCTAGTGGTGGGACGTCAGCTGCAAATTCACCCGCTGCCGCTACGCTGCAATGTGACGGCGCAGTTGCAGCCCTGCCGCGAGGCGGTGAACAAAATGCGGTTCATGCAAGATGGCGACTTTGTTTACATCTACGAGAGTTCGTGGCCGTCGCAGCTGTTGACCTTGGCCCAGCAGGTGGTCGACTCACGTTTCCTGGCCGAGCTCATGGATGAGCTGCTCATACGCGACCCCTAACATCACATTCCAGGCACACCGCAATCCCTGTACATCTCTCGAGTCATCTTCATTGTGGCGCCAAGCCAACTAAATACACTTCCATGTATTTGTGTCAAACAGCAGGGACTTTCACTCTCAACAGACTTTTGGGCGACGAATGCCGTTAAGTCGCTGAGCACAGACTTGTTGGCTGCGCTGCGCTTGCGTTTGTATGTACATACGTATGTATGTATGCGTGTGCGTCATGTGGAGTTCTGCAACTGCGCAGCCATCGCTCTCTTCTTCTTCTCCTCTCCCTGTTATTGTGCACTTCGATTCGGGACTATTTAGTACGTTAGTAAGAGAAGCCACTTTAATTCCGTGATCGAATTTTATTTTATTTCAGATAACAATTATTATACATACAATATATTTTATTATACAATATTACCAAATCGCTATTACTTGTAGTAAAACTAAAATAAGCATAATTATTGTCAATTTGATTGTACATTGTTGGTTTTTTATTGTACTGTAATTTATTTATAATTATTCTGAACGAATAACATGTCACTAGTTAAGTTAAAGTTCATAAATGTACATATTTATATACAAATACGTATTTATATTTATTCGAGTAACTAATTGTTTGTAAATAATATATAAATTTAAATGTTTATAAATACGTACCAACTGAGAGTATTTCAGTTCTATGTTAAACTCTGTATACAAAATCTCGGTAACATTGTATTAAATGAAAACTACTTTTTAAGGAAATAAAGCACAATAAATAAAAAATAAATATAGATAAATAATATTAAGAAACTAAAATACAAAAGTTAAAATAAGAATGTTTTGTTTTAAATACAAATGTTTATACCTACTAGGAATATTTCTGTTTAAAAACTCTATGTTAAACGCTGTATAAAAAATCACTGTAATAAAAATTAAGCACAATAAGTAAATAATAAATATTGAAAAATAATACTTACAAAATAAAGTACAAACATTTAAAAAACACACTGTTTTTGTTTTTATTTGGCGGTTTAAAATGGAGGACTTCATATGAAGAGGTATGTAAATAAGGTGATCATCAGATGATCAGGCATTTTCTGCAGATAATGCAAATTTTAATTTCAATTAAAATACGGTAAATTCAAATTTATTGAACGTTAAATTCAAATTAAGAAAATTCAAATTCAAATTGAAAATATTTTAAAATTGCAATTACGTCTGCATTTAGTGCTTCGACTATAATTTTATTACAATCCCCAAAAGTATGCAAATATTTTGTAAATTTTGCACTCGCAAAATTGTTGTCAGTCGATCCCTAAAAGTATGCAACATTTTTCTCATTTTTGCAGACGCAAAATTCTTGTCGCCGGGAGCAGAAATTGCAGGAATATATGAAAATCCTGAATATCTCCAAAACGAAAAGGACGATCAAAATGTCCTTTGGCCAGCTGATAGTCCTTGTTAAGACGAGTTGATTGCCACAGGACTCATAAGGATCCGCAAGGATACGTCCGAGTTAGAGCTTGTTTTCTGAAAACAAAAATGTCCTTCTAACTTTGTTGTTTTAAGGATATTCGTCCTTTTGATTTCATATTCGTCCATCATGTGTCTAGCACTATCTGCATGCCAAAGGACATCCCGATCGTCCTTCAAATGGCGAAGTTACGAAGGATTTTTGAATTTTTCGCCAATTTTCCATGCCTCCCCCTTGCAAAATTTTTGGGCAATTTATCGAATTATTTTTTTTAATTTTCTTGACTTCTTTCAATGCAAATCGATCAGTTTTTGCACTGAGCAGAGAAGAGCATCAGGACTATCGACCATCCAAAGGACATCCACATTGTCCTTGTAGTTTTCAAGATATTCGCATTTTTAGTTTTCGATCAAATTTGTGTTCGATCCCCAAAAGTGAGCAACATTTTTAGATTTCTGAACTTGCCGTAAAGTATCTCAAAGATACAAAAAGCATACATACTCAAGTATCTGAAAAGTATCTCAAAGATACAAAAGTATCTCAAAGATACAAAAGTATCTCAAAGATACAAAAGTATCTCAAAGCAATGCAAGTGGATTCCTTCTGTAAGCTGTTGCTATCTGTTATTTCTTCTACTGATTCTTAGACTTTCTTGTTCCGGTTCGATTTATGGATAAGCTGAAATACCAGATCATAACCCGCCCATAAAGAAGATCATCATTGTATTGTTGTACTTTCAAATGGTTTTACATTTATTTGCTTGCTCTTCTTTAAAAAAATTCGACCATAAAAACAAACAGTTTTCGTATAATAATTAAAACTAAATAGGTGTGTGGTTGTGTTGTGTGCGTGTTCGTGTGTTCTGGTTGTTCAGTTTTGGGGCTACGCTCCATCATATATTGTAGTAGCTCGGTAGAGGTCTTTGTATCGTTTCTGCTTTCGTCGTTGTCGTTCTACAGATGGCGTGGAATGGAGGGACGAGGGCGGGACCAGTTTTAGTGCATAGCAAAACTCGCATATAGGTATATATATATATGTACTATATAAAGTAGATTGGATCAGGTAAAAGTATATAGTCGTATGTACATGGTCTGTGGCTGCTTTGCTCTGTTGATTATGTGGGGAGGGATAAACGGAAGGAAGGAAGGGAGGGAGGTAGAGATTAGCTAAAGCTAAGCCTAATTAGTATTATTATTAATTATTATAATGATGTACACTTAAAGCTAAGCCATAACGAATTCTTTTCTTTTCTAATCTTTTTATATTGTTTGTTTTTTTGTTGTTGTTGTCATGATTACATAATTTCGGAGATTTTCATTTTTGGGCGGGTGACGATCCTTCCTTGCTTGCTTTCTATGCAATCCTTGGCATTTTCCATCTGCTCTTCGGCTCTTCAGTTCGGTGGCTCCATGCTCCGCAACTGAGCAAAATTATCTCAGACAGACTATAGCGTCTTTAGTTTATAACTAGTTTTTGGTATCGTTATTTGTCATTCATCTCCGCACTCGTGTCTTTCTTATCCTGTTTCTTTCCATCCTTCTTCTCGGCCTTGTCTTTATCGTTGTCCTTTTCCTTGCCTCTGTCTTTCAACTCTTCGTCCGCAGCCTTTTGCGTAGTGGCCTCGCCCAAAACGGCCGGTTGCAACGTCACAGTGCTCTCTGGCTCCACCAAGGACACCGCCGTCGGCTCCAGTTGCTTCGAACCCGGATCCGGCTCCGGATCCGAGTCGCTGGCATTGAAGGGCACAGGCTGCAGGTTGACATGGCTGGTTGCTTGCGCCAGAGGCGCTTGTTTTGTTGGCGTTGGCGGAGTCGATTGCGTGGCTTTGTCCACCTTGCGCTCCAGCTCCAGATCGATCTCCACATCCGAGTCCATTTCAGTCTCCGAGAAGGAGAGCGAATTTCCCGCACGCGGCACCTGAATGCGACGTCGATCCTGCAACGAAAGAATGGGTATTAATAGCAAGCAGAATATTTAATTTGTGAGTATTTGGAAAGTAGGGAAAGCTCACCGTGTTCAGTGTGGTTGGCTCCGAGATGTAGCCATCAAAGTCCTCGTCTTCGCTGAATATATCCGGCGGCTGTTGCACATACGTCTCCGGCAACTTGCAGACAATCTGCGCCAGATCAATGAACGTGTACTCGTTGAGGGAGGCGTGATTGCCGCGCTTCGGCGGCTCCTTGTTGAACCACTGATTGAAGCGTCCCAAACGTCCCGCCTTCGCCATGCCATCAAAGTAGTTCTTGCCAAATACGTAGCCAACATCGCGGATCTCATCGAAGCTGCCAAAGGCCAAAGTTTTGTACTTATCGATGGGCGGACGTATGTACTCGCAATAATCCGAGTTTTTCACCTCCTGCAAGCAATTCAATTAATGATTTAACAAATAATTTGATGAAAAATGTATCCTGTTCTAGTATATATAGTTTAGGCGTAGTTTAAAGTGTGTGGTTTAATTAATAAGCACGCTCTAGCTGCGTAGTATATTGTGATCAAATTTGGCTGCTTTAGCTCTCATAGTTGTTGAGATTTAGATGTTTGAACATACGGACAGACAGACAGACAGCCGGAATCTTTACTCACCTCAAGTTGGCGCACGCAGGAAACGTAGGCGAGACGCGACTGTATGTCGGGCAGATCGGGCACTTTAACGGGTGATGTGAAGGGATTCCATTTCTTGTAGAGCAGCCACCAGCCACTGAGATCGTCGCCATAGTTGGTCAGATCCGTGTCGTCCTGAGAGCCCACATCGATGGCGATAATGTGCGCAGCGCCCAGATTATGCATCACATCGGCTAAGCGTGATCGTGATCGTGATCGTGATCGTTATCGTTGACGTGTGAGTGTGAGTGTGTAAATGATAGGCAATTAGCGAATGTTATCGATAAATTTGGTAGATCGATAAATTGGTCGATCGATCATTTGTATAGCAATAATTTGGTAAATCGATCATTTGTAGCTCAATAATTTGGTAGATCGTTAAATTTGTAGCTCAATCAAATTGAAGTAACGACAATTCGCAAATCGTTCAATCAGTGATTGAGACAGACAGAGAGAGAGAGAGAGAGAGAGAATGTTGGATACTTTGTTGCTGTTCGACTGTTAATTGCTTTACCTGGCACATTGTTCGTGTAGCATCCATCGAGCAGCAGATGCCCGTCCCGATAGTCGCAGAACGGTGGAAAGACGCCGGCAATCGACATTGAGGCGCGACAATAACGCCACAGATGACCTGACCACCACACACGCAAATAGGACAATATATGTATGTATGTATGTGTGTTTGTGTGTGTGTGAGAGGTAAACAAACGCCCACAATTGCATTGAATGTGTGCGAAAGAGTATTTTTGTGTAAGAGAGAGAGAGAGAGAAGAGAGAGAAAGAGAATACACAGTTTTATTGCCGTTGCGACTGTGTGAGTGTATGTGTGTGGGTATGGGTGTGTGTGTGTGTGTGTGTGCAATTTAAACGATTTATGCTCATTTACTCTAGTCTACAGTGATGGGTTTCAATTACACAAATTATATAGTATATATGTACATATATAAATCACATACAAAATACAAAAGTAATATACACAACTCAAGATTCAAGAGCAACTAAATAAATGTTTTATACATATGTATGTAGGGTACAAGTATGTGTGTATATATGTATGTAGATATGATAGGAATATGTAGGTATATGTAGGTGTGTATTATACACAACTAAATTGCACATGTGGAAAATTAAACAATTACACAATTTCATATTCAAAAACAGCAAAATATATGTAACTAAAAAACTTGTTACTCTGTCTCGGTCTTTGTCTCGTTTATTGGTTGCATCAACTGTATGTATGTATGAGTGTGAGTGTGTGTGTGTGTTTTGCGTGCATGAGCAACAAAGAGAGTGAGAGCACGATCCAAGATGGCGGCGAACTCTCATTTTGCTTGTGTGCGTGTTCGTACGGCCGAAAGGGTGAAGGAGACGGCAGTGGGTGGGCGGGAGGTGTGGGGGGAAAGGGACATACAAAACAATTAACAGCCATAGAAAACATATCCAACACTCTCTGCGCTCTCAGCTCTAAATTGAAAATTTTTATTGAGAGAATAGTTTCTTAATACGTAGTATGTTAATCTCGCATTTGCTTATTTCGATTTTGTTTGTTTATTTGCTATTTACCTGGCAAATTATTTACATAGCCGCCATCCAGCAGAAGATGTCCATCTTGTGGATCGCATAGCGGCGGCATATAGCCGCTGAGTGACATTGAGGAGCGCACATAACGCCACAGAGATCCTGCGACAGTTTAGTTGGCAAGTAAGAGAGCGAGCATGTGTGTGTGTGTGTGTGTGTGTGTGTGTGTGTGTGTGGAAGAAGAGAATTAAGAAAGAAAGAGAGAGAGAGCTTTGAGTTTTTTGAGCAGTGTGAGAGCGAGCGAAAGACCAATGGGATTTTTATCATTAATTACGCATTGATATTTTGTCTTAATTGATATTTGATTTTTGGCAGCAGCTTCAGTTTCTAGCTAAGGCACAAGGAAACGCATCAGACACAATTTACGTATGTACATATGTATGTAGCTATTCGTATGTAAAAGTACAACAAGTAATATGGACAGCAGACAAACAACATCGAAGGACAACGAAAAGTGACACAAACAAAACGAAATAAAAAAAACATTGACAGCTTCCCCCATGTACTGCGTTGGCGTCGTTCGCATTGGATTCGCGCAACAACAACTAGAATAATCAGAATAGTAAGAACAACATCAACAACAACAACAACAACGAACGCGCCATTCGAAGAGCGCAATGCTCGTGTGTGCGGTGCGTCTCTCTTAAGTGCGCTTACGTATGTATGAGAGTGTCTGTGTCCATGTGTGTGTGTGTGTGTGTGTGTGTGTGTGTGGGTGACAAGTAAGTGTATATTTTGTCGTACAAGCTACGATAATAATACGAATTTCAAACACCAAGCCGGAAATAATAATAATAATAATGATAACAATCAAGAATCCCAAATAACACAAAAGCAACATTGTGCACAATAACACACACAAAGAGAGAGAGTGATTGAGTGCGTGGGTGAGAGATACGGCAAAAGAGAACAACTGAAGCGTACAAATGAAGAGATGCTAAAGACGAGCAGCTAAATGAGAGTAAATGAGACAAAAGCAGAAGCTGGCACCGTTTTGAGATGCGCTCACTCACCGTTGGTGTGAATGCGATGGCAACTGGCGGTGATGTCCGTGGTTAGGGTAAAATAGGGTATCCACAGATCCTCGATGCTCACGTCCCCAAAGGTGTCGTGGATCGTCTTGTTGAACTCACGGCCCGAAAACATCGATGTTATCGGATAGGTAAGATCCAGTAGTTGCAGGAACCATTTTGTCATTTTCTAAAAAAAAAAAAATCAATTTTAGTATAACTAAATACATATTGCGTGTTCTCTTCGCTTTTCTTGTCTGTAGTTACTTTCGACCATTCGCGCGCCTTCTGCGTAACCGTTGTGATGTTGCGCTCCGAACACCAGAGGGCGCCCATGAGCGCTCCAATGCTGACGCCGCCAACCATATCGATGGGTATCCCCGCCTCCTGTATGGCCTTCAGCATGCCAATGTGGGCGGCACCGCGCGCCCCGCCCCCGCCCAGCACGAGGCCAATCGAGTTGCCGGTCAGCCAGCGGGCGAGACGCGAGAAATCGGAATGCATATTCGGCTCCGAGAGCAGCACACGACTGTAGAGATCATTCTGGGGAGCAGACAGGACATCGAGCGGGATTAGCAGAGGTTCAAAAGTTTTCATGTTATTCAAATGGTTCTATCTTAAACAAAGCATTCATAATCATTTCAATATTGAATTTGAATGGAATCAAAATATATAGCATACCAAGTTGTATCTTGAAAATTGATTTAATATTATTTAACTATTGAATTTAAATAGAATCAAAATTTATAGTATACTTAATGGGCAGGAGTATTAAGCAAACTAAGCCAGTTTTTAAATACCGAATTGTATCTTGAATAACTTTCAAGATAGCATGGTTATTGTATAAAAAATGATTCAATCTAATTTAATAAGTATACAAATATATAGTATACTTTATAGTGAGGAGTATACTTTATGTGGAGGAGGATCGACATAAACTATTCTTTCACGTTATTATTATTTTATCTAAATCTGCATGCTGCTTTATAGGGAGCAGAATTCGAACAAATACCTACAAATATAAAAATCGATAGGGATTAGAGAAACCTAAGAAAGTTGTAGCCTACCAAATCATTTTGTAAATCACTTTCAAATTATTACAATTATTCCAACTACAGGAAAAGCACAACACCATCAAAGTTGTGGTTATCTGGTAGCTTTAGCATTTTATAGACTAGTTGTTTGTCCAAACGGATAGACAGATGAGAGAGACAAATCGTCTAGGCGCTTGATACAGGTGAATAATAATCTTGATGTGATGCTACAAATGCGGTCTACTCACAATGCGGTATTGGCTTTTGCGAGTAAAGATGCGCTTGACGCAGAGCACATGATGATGCTTCGTCACCCAGGGCCGGGCATTCAGCCAGCTGAGCGTGTTCGCGGGCTTGGCATTTGTCGTCTCCGGATAGAGCAGCACCAGCTCCTTCTGGGTGCGCATCGCCAGCTTGTCGATCTCGCGCTCGAACTTGCCCACGAGGTGGGAGCGTTCGCCGAGTCCGACGATCAGCACCACGTCCGCCTGCCGCATGCACCGCTGCGTCCAGGCGCTCAGCGAGCTGTCGCACTGATACAGCGTTATGATGTTGCGGTCCTCCTGCTGGGCCAGCCACGACGTCAGCCGATACTCGTTGGCCGTCTCGAAGATGTTGATGCCCAGCTGCTTGCGCACTACCTCCGAGGTAAGCCGCAGAACGGGACCTGTGCAGGGGGGAAGTTAAGCAAATATATCAATAAAATCGTTGTCTTCGATAAAGCTCAGGAATAATGCAAAAGCTGTACTTTTCATCAATGTAAACTTGCACTCGACCTACGATATTTAATGAAAAATTGATGAGTACATTATTATCTCAGATCCTCATTAAGAAGTTCTATCTCCCGCAATCTCTTCGAAGACTGAAGAGACTACACCCCAGTGACCTCGCTTCCCGGGTCATCCAATAAACTCACTATTTGTAAACTTTGTAAATTTTGTAAATAATTGTAAATAATTGTATTAAGTTAAATAGTAACATCTACTATATGTATATATGCCCTCGTCTACATCCGTCCGGTTATGTTCAAATGGCATTGAACGATTCCGGCGAAAATAAAATTATTAAAAAAAAAAAAAAAAAGAAGTTCTAATTTGAACTTTTTTAATTTCGACGGAAAAAATGATCAATTAATATTAAATAAAAATAGTTTTCTACGTTTATACATTTCATTATAGTTATTTGATTGTATTAAAGATTTAGTTTAATCTATTACAATGTTACTCTATTAAAATATTTTCGTTTTCCGCGAACCACATTTTTCTAGTATTGTTTTCTAGTTTATATATTTCATTATTGTTAGTTGATTGTATTAAAGCTTTAATTTACTCTATTGCAATGTTACTCTATTAAAATATTTTCGATTTCCGCGCATCACATTTTTCTATTATTGTTTTCTCGTTTATGCGTTGCATTATTGTTATTTGATTGTATTCAAAAATTTAGTTACTCTATTAAAATATATTCGTTTTCCGCGCACCACATTTTTATATTATCGTTTATGCGTTGCATTATTGTTATTTGGTTGTATTCGAAAAGGTAGTTACTCTATTACAATGTTACTCTATTAAAGTGTTTTCGATTGGTGCCTCCAGCTCTTGAGGTACCCGAGATATGTTCGTTAATATAGGCGGGCAGACAGACAGACGGAAGAGTAGTGTGGGACTACTGTAGGGGCGGGTAGCCAACTTACCTATGGCACAGAGCGAGTGATAGAGCTCGTAGGTGAATGGCGTGAGGGGCACGTCGTCAGTGATGGGCACCAGGGCCACCGTCGAGTATTTGTGCGTCACGGGATTGGCCTCGACGGGCGCACTGCCCGCATTGCTGCTGCGCGTCTGCATGGTGCCGAGGAAGCGATGGCTGAGGAAACTGATGAGACGCGTGACCACAATCGGGTAGCGTAATTTGATCGCATTGAACAGACCCTCGGGCAGCTTGGCCAGCTCTGAGTCACGCACCGCCATCACGGTGGTGGTGCGTGAGGTTTCAGTGATCATCTCGACAATGCCAACCAGATCACCCTTGCCATACTCGCCGACAATCTCCTTCTTACCACCCGGATGTGTGATCACCGAACGCATGCGACCGCTCAGCACAATGTACGTGCTGTCGCTGCTCTCGTCCTGCCGATAGACGGCCCGTCCCGACTCCAGGAATATCCAGTCCAAGGCGTAGTCGCATTGACGCACCAGCGGCGACAGGCGACGCACGACCCCGTTGCCCAGATCGAGCACGATGCGCGGACGCTGTCGCATGATTCTGTGGCGGAAGGGGCATGAGATAATACGGTGATAATTAGGTACAGATAAGTCAGCTAATACGAGGAATAGCGGCTGAGATTAGTCGACTCTCGAGTGCCCAGACACTCGTAGATAAAAACAATTCTACCAAAGCGGCGTGGTAAAAGATCGTGATTAAGTTCTTGGAGCAAACACTACATTATCTTTCACCAGAAACGTAATTCAAACTAAACAGACGGACGAAATCGGAGTAAAGAGTTTGGAAATAACTCTCAATAACAGAGAGGCAGACAGAAAGAGTACTTTAAGCAACGAAGCGAAAACTTCAATCGAATGCGACTCCAAGGTACGACCTTACCCAAAAGGAAGGCTCTGGGCTGGTACTACTACTCACTGATAGATGGCGGCACGTCGAATGAACGCAATGCGACTGTGATTGCGCGCCTTGATGGTGTAAGCGCTCGCCTCGCCCGTCAGCATCGCCAGGCCGCCAACGATCTCGCCGGGATGCACAAAGTGGATGAGCATGTCGTTGGTGTTGTCCTGCTTGTGGGCACGCGTGGCATCCGCGTTGCTCTGATAGACGGCCAGGGTGCCGGTCATCACGAACCACACGCACACATCGTCCGCATTGCCCTCGGTGATGAGCGTGACATTCGGCTCCAGTTCGCGCACCTCCACAAACGGCTCAATGATGTGCGCGTCCTCCTCGCACAGCCCCAACTCACGGCGCAAACTGTCCACGGCCGACGACTGCACGAGCCGCTGATCAATCGAGGTGATGGCCGCCGGATTTACAGTGCCACTGGGCGACTCCACGTTGGCCGCATACGTTGTGGAGCCGCGACGTGCAGCATTTTGGGTGACGGAGGCGGCGCTCGATTGCTGCTGCTGCTGCTGCTGCTGCTGATGGTGATGGTGGTACAGATCAATGTAGGGCGCATCGCCGTGCACCTCGGCAAAGTGGAGGGCGCTGGCATTGGGATTGGGATCGGGGTCGGACAGCGTGTGCTCCTCCCGCGAATGCCGCGACATTGGCGACGGCGTCTGACGCACCGGATTGGGGCGTGAGGCCTGCGACGTTTGCGACAACACGGTGCCGGCTATCGGGCCGGACACGATGCTGACCTTGCTCCGCATGTGATTCTGCACGAGCTCCGCGTTGAGGCCAAGGTAGTTGCGCAGGGCGGTGAACAGGACGCGCTGCAGTCGTATCATGATCACTTGTATCACACGTATCATCACATCGGGATTCTCCTCGAACACCTCCTCAAAGGCCTGGCGAAAAGAGCGAAAAGAAATGGATTTTAAAAGCCGACTTTGTAAATATTCAAAAGCAAATGCAATAAAATTCAAACAATACTCTTCATAGTAGTGTTCATTGAAGACCTTTAAGACTTTATAAATATATACCAAAAATGAATTTCCCTTGCTAATTATGCTTAAAAAATGCAATCATTATCGATCAAATGTATTCTGCAGAAAATATGAAAATTAAAAAAATATTAATTAGTCAAATATTTGCACACAAGAAAATTCCTTAAAAAATGGTAGGAATTATTATTATTTTTTTTAAATATTCTGACACCTAATTTTACTTGAATTAAATTTTTGAGAGGCGCATGATATATGTATATTCGATATAGACTTTAGGTACTGTCAAATTCTTTTCTAAATCGCAAGTTCTTTTTTTCGCTTGTAAAATAATTATTTTAGCGAGATATTTGTGATATCGATAAAAATGGAATTTTTCGCCATGCATGAGTTTGTATTTTCTTCATCGATATCTCGAGATTTGGGAACAGACAGACAGACGACGGACCGAAGCTATTGGGAACTCACCTGCATGGGCAGACGGATGACCACGGACTTCTCGATGGCCTTCGCCGTGACCGTCTTGTAGTAGCTGGAGTTGCCGGAGAGCACGTCGATGAAGCTGAGCAGCGACGTCACCGACTCCCCCTTACGCACCGTCTTCAGCGAGAGCGTGCTGCCGTCGGCATTGCAGATGTAGACGTTGATCAGGCCCGACTGCACGATGTAGACGCTGTCGTCGGGATCGGTGATCTTAAACAGATAATCGCCGGCCATGAGCTGCAGCAGCTGCGTGTGCTTGCAGAGCTTGAGGAAAATGGGCTTCTCGAAGTGGCCAAAGATGCGGATGCTCTGCAGCATGTAGAGGGCGTCGGGCGGCACACGATCGCTGCCCTCGATGGTCTCCTCCAGATACTCGGCCGGCGGCTCCACCGTCTTCATCTCCAGCGGCCGGTTCTCGCGCTGCAGCTGCAGAATGCGGCGGGCGAAACGCATCACGGCCCTCCGCTTGTACCCCTTGCCGCTGCTGTACATCTGCCCGCTCACGTTCTTCATCTTGCGCAGCATCCGCCGGCCGTAGAAGAGCATTTTGTCGCGCTTGCGAAAGCGCAGGCCGCGATGATCGCCGCCCGACGCGGACGTTACGGCGCTCAGGGAGCGCGCGATCTCGTCGCGCAGTCGCAGTCGGGCCAGGCGCTTGAAGTACAGGAACCAGGCGAGAAAGAGCACGCTAATGACGACCAGGGCGCCGTACCAATACATCTGCAAAAGAGGCAAGAGAGAAGGTTAGATCAAAGCAATTGCAGTCAGCTGCTCTCTTTGCATTCGTGTGACAGTCTGCACTCTTCGCACACGCCAATATTGGCATGCAAGTACAGCTGCTCTCTTTGCATTCGTTTGACAGTCTGCACTCTTCGCACACGCACACGTTAATATTCGCATGCAAGTGCAGCTAAACTGCAGCAGCTGCTCTCTTTGCATTCGTGTGACAGTCTGCACTCTTCGCACACGCCATTATTCGCATGCAAGTGCAGCTAAACTGCAGCAGCTGCTTTCTTTGCATTCGTTTGACAGTCTGCACTCTTCGCACACGTCGAAATTTGCATGCTCTCTTTGCATTCATGTATGTGAGTGTGTGTGTGCGTGTGTTTGTTGTTTGTGCGTGCTTATCGCTTGCTCTCTCGCTCTCGCTCTCGCACACACGTGCGCTATCGTTCTATGTCTATGCGCTGTCAACACTTGTTATTATTTATTGTTGTTGCTGCCCACCGCTACTCTTCCGCATGCCTATTTGTATTTGTTTTTGCATTTGCATTTGCATTTGCATTTGTCGTTGTCTTTGTCTTTGTGTTTGACATTGGCCGCAGACACTTGCTGCACTTTTGTTGCTGCTGCTGTTGTTGTTGCCATTTGTTTATGGTTTATTTCTGTAACAGGTTTCAGCGTGCGCAATTATGAAGCAGCAAAAAGCAAAAAAAAAGAAAATAAATAATTCGTTAACACTAGAAACCCGCATCGATTTGCGAATTGAAATTGTTGCTATTGCGATTACAATTGTTGCTGTTGTCGCTGTCACGATAAAAATAATAACAATTTCCAAGTAATTGCGTGCGTGTGCGTGTGCGTGTGTGTCTCTAAGTAGCACACGCACCTGCGATCCAATTTTGTTGTTGTTGCTGGATCAACGCTTGGCAACAACGAACGCTTGGTCACAAGGCGCTCAATTGATTTGGCCCCAAGGGGTTAATTGAATTATTATAAACTGATTTGAGAGCGAGCATAAGCAGAGCGGACTCTGCACAGAATCCCGCCCCTCCTTGACACACCTGAAACCCCCCCCCCCCCCGGACTAACTCAATGCCATTGTCGGCAATCAGTTTAATCTGTTGATGCGGGGTCAAGCGTTAAGATAAGGCAAAAACACACAAGCACACACACATACATACATGTACATACATTCATACACACAACACACATATGTGTAGGCGTGTGTGCTTGTGTGTTTATGTAAGCTAAGTTGTCTGCAAATCAAAACACAAATGTTGACGGAAGCGCGAGCAAAGCAATAAGAATGCTAAGCACACACACACACACACACACCCACGCACATACATACGTGCTTGCGCATGTGATAGCAGCGAAGAGCAGATGAAAGAGAGGAGAGCATCAAATGTGTCTCGCTTGATCTGCGCTTATCGCTTAGCCGCGACACAAACCAGCTGTCAACGGTCCTTTGCTGTCATTAGGCTAAACCTCATTTGCAGTGCAGTTGTTACTGTGTTTATGACTCACGACGAGCCCCCCAAACAAAGAAAAACACACAATCAGTGTGCGTGTGTGTGTGTGTGCGTGAGTGTTTTGTTTTGTTGCCATGTCTACACGTCTTGTGTGTGTGTTTGTGACACTTACAGTGGTTGCGATTTGCTTGGACACATATTGACACCAAAGATCTGAGAATAATGTGTTGTAACCGCTGTTGGCGCTCGCACGAAGCAATTCCAGCACATCCATTGTGTCTGTGTGTGTGTGTGTGTGTGTTTTACATACGCCTCCTTCTGCTTCTCCTTCTTTCGGTTCTTGTCCTTGGGCACTGTTATCCGGTTATCCGGCAATTCGGTTATCCGCTATCCGTTAACCGCTGACCGGGCCACAGTTGAAACGTGTTCTGTTTTATTTGTTGAATTAGTTGTTAGCCCTCTTTATCGCTCGCCTTCTCTCTGATTGATATTTCAAAATGCGGAAATGTGTTCGATGGCAGTTTTTTTTTATTTTTCTGCTGAGCACGCGACGCTTGCCCGCGACCCCGCGCCAAACACCCCCGCGTCGAATCAAATCACAGACGAGAAAGGGAGAGAAGAGTGACGGGCGAACCTTTGTTGATGTCTATTTGTTATTGTTATTGTTGTTGCACTCGTTGCTCTTGCGCTGCGCTGCGTTTTGGGCTTAGGTTCGAGTATTGGCTATTTGGTCGCCTCCTCCTCCTCCTCTTTCGCTCACCCGCTCTTCGTTTCTACCGTTCTCTCTGCAGACGATTTTTGAGCGATTCGTTTTGTGCAATTCGTTTCGTTTCGTTTATTATTGCAATAATAATAATGCAGGCGCCATCTTCTCACGCAGTTCGTCAATGGCTTGTTTGTTGTTTGCCAACCCCCCCCGCCCGGTTGGGAGCAACAACAAATCGAACAAAAGCAAAGCAAAGCCAAGCCGAGTTGTTGTTTTGTTTGCCACTTTTTCGATGTAAATTAAACGGGGGGGTCAAAAACAACAACAACAACAACAAAAAAAAGAAACACTTTCCGTAATTCGTAGTCGTAGAAAGCACAATTTAAACGACGCCCATAACACACAGAATTTTAATTTCAATTTAGCACCACTGCGAAATCTATTTCAATTTGAATGAGAGAACTGAGAGCATAATTATTTCGTTTCGGATTTGGATTTGGATTCGCGTCGCGTTGTTTTCCAGTTGTTCTGTTTCGGTTCTTGTTCTGTTCCTGTTCTGGTTTCTGGTTCTGGTTTCTAGTGCTGTGACCAAGCTGTCAACTTGACTGCCAGACGTTTGCCTGCCTGCTGTGCTGTGCCAATCAGCTGTTCTGTTCCACCAACAGCAATCGCTGCGAGACACGTGCTGCCAACTCGTTTGCGACACACAATTGGCGGCAGTTGACAACTCTGCCTAATATAAATATGCAACTCACACTGTTCTTCTTCTTCTTCGTGTTGTTGTTGTTTTTTAATTTGAAATTGTTTTTTGAATTTTGGCGCCGCGTGCTAACATTAATTTGCGGCTCATAATTGACTTGTTTAAAATTGCAGAAAATCATGAGGCATGAAACGTGCAAATAGTCGACAGACAACTTTAATCTGCTGATTAACAAACAAATACATATACAACATACATATGTGTGTGTGTGCTTTTATAAATATTAATGGATTGTTTATTTAAGGATGCGGTGAAATCGGCAGACGACGACGACGACGTTGGACCACAGATCATTTTCTACACACTCTCATTACGTTGCCAAAGCCGAAAAAACGAAAAAAAAAAAAAAAAAATTTGTAATGCATTAACGCCAGAAGACGTTGAAGAAGAAGCAGAAGAAGATGCATGTGCATCGCATTCAAAAAATTAACAGAGCATGGCGCCACTTGATGATGCAGCTTGCCAAGCATGCAGTTAACTGCAGTCTCGGCTGCTGCTTAAAATCAAACTGCGTGGCGACGGCTCAGCTCAGCTCTCATTCATGTTATGCGCATTTCCTTTGCCCATTTACCGTTACATTTTCAAATTCATCTCCGCTAACAGCACTTTCGCCAAGCTCCACAAATCTGTTAATTGAAAGCGCCAAACACGGCATGTTATGACAACAGCAGTTCCACTGTGAGCTGCCGCCTGTTAATTGACAGCATTTAGCACGGCATGTTATAGTGAACAGTGCCATTTCGAGTTGCTGCAACAGCGCTGTTAGCGTTAATTATTCATTATATATGTACGTACATTCACTTGTGAAGTAAATTGTCTGCATATATGTGCTATCTGTCCAATAGTTTTGATTAAATATGCTGACGAAATTTGTATGTAGCATTGCTAGTTAAAGTCACGCTGCATTGCAGCTTACATTGCACTGCACAGCTGCTTAACAGTGGCTGCGCGCGTTAACAGCGTCATAACAGTCTGTTGCATACCGGCGGATTTAAATTGTCTGTGGGCCGCTGCAGCAGATTTCATTCCAATTCGAGAGCAGGTCGTGAGCGGTTGTGTTTCTGTTACGAAGAATTCTTGGTGGTCCTATTTTAATTTATTTGTGCGCGCATGCGTCTCTCTCTGAAATCGTGAAAAATCCTTTTGCCATACCCAAGCGTCAGCGTCGGCGTCAGCAAACAAAAGCAAATACCTGAGAATAAGCAATCAACAACAACAACAACAACGACAAAAGCAGCACAAGAAAAAGCAAAGAATTCAGCATTATTTTTGCCTGTGATTTGTTTACGTTTTTTTTCCGATTTTTTATTGTGAGAGTGTCACGAGAACTTGGAACTGCGAAAAGAGTCTCTAACGCTTTGTGCTTTTTTCTCCAATTAACAAAATTCAAATTGGAAGTGAAGGGTGTAACACACACACATACAAATACACACACGCAAATCCAACAAACCAACACACACACGTAGAAAAACCGGCAAAAAAACAGAGGAAGCGCAAATAGAAAACGATAAACGATAACGTTTGCGATTGCTTTTTTTCAATTGAACTTGAACTAAAGAGAGGCCCGGTTAGAAGAAGAGAGCGCGCGCGGCCTAAAAGGATAAAAAGCAACGTTAATTAAAGAAACAGCAGCAGCACCGAAACACAACAACAACAACTACGGCAGCGGCAGCGGCGACGAAATAACTGTAACAGCAGCAAAGAGGCGCAGCGAGCGAAGTAACAACAAACAAAGAAAGTAAGTGAATTCCTTGCAACGTGCCTCTTGCCCAAAGATGGTAACACTCCGCAACCATTTCTTTCTCTCTCACACTCACACTCACACACACACACACACACTCAAACGCTGCTCCAGTTCCAGGTGTAACGCAGCAACATCTTCACTTTACTCGCATTGCATTCCCAAACTCCCCTTTACCTCCCCCCTCCTTCTTACTCCTTCATCTGCTTCTTCTTCTTCTGTCTGCTGCGCACCTCTTGCAAGTCATAAAATCTATGGCAGCCGACGTCACAGTCGCTAGCTGGCAGCTATGTGACTTTTGCTTCATTTTTCTCCTATACCCGGTAGCAGGGTATATTCAGGTGTGGCAGAAAAAAGTTTGAAAAAGTTTTTAAAATATTTTTGAAATTTATAAAATTGTATGCACTCAATTTAATGTATAGATGAATTTTACAACATTGTGTAGCGGGTATTTAACAGTTGAGCACACATTTCACTCCACTCGACTCGACTTTCCTACTTGTTTTGTTGTATTTTTCGCTTGCCTTGTTTTACGATTTTCAAGCTACTCTTTGTGGCTCCACCTGCCCCTTCACTTCTTCCCTCCCTCTGTCCTAAGTGTTGTTCTTCTTTGAGTGCTGCTCGGCTTGGCTGGCATTGTTTTTGCAGCGCGCCTCTCGTTGTTGATTTTTCCAACCGGCTTTTGGCTAATTGCCTTGACATTGGCATTCGCTCGCTCGCTCGCCTTTTGCGCGCTCTCTGCATTTTCTCGCTCTCTCTTGCGACACACGCACAATGCGAACAGATGAATGATGAACGAATTCTGTTTCGTCTTCTCTTCTTCCAATCAGAAGTCAAACTGCAGCAGACAGACAGACAGGTAGCCAAAAGCTAACTGCTATGCCACGCACTTTACGCACTAACAAACAGTTTTCGTCCGTCACGCCGGCTGTGCTGCCAATCACCTTAATAATATTTAAGTGTCTGGCTGCCGCACCCAAAGGGGCAGCAAATGCCGCTTCTATACTTGTATGTTGTATGTACATATTTATTTTCCTTTGTGCTACGAAAATTCGTGTGTATCTGTTACAGCTTCCTTGCTGCTGTGTGCTGTGTGGGGCGTGTACTTTATTTTATGCGACGACAGACAGCAGACAACCCCGCAATCCACCTCACACCCATCTACCCTCCGTCCGTCTGTCCGTCCGTCCGTTTGTTCGTATCGTTTACCTTTGCTTGGCTGGCAAATCAATAATTCGCCATCAGGATTTGCATTGGCAACACTGACTGGCTGGCAATTAGCAATTTGTATGCCAGGCAGCCGGCGACACAGCACAACACACACACACACACACACAAAGAGTTGCCGTCTCCCTCTCTCCGTGTCGCTCGCCCGCTTGCTCCTGCGCTGAGTCACATCTCAGCCTTGGGCTGCATTGTCAACGTATTTGCGTATGGCAGTCAGCAATCGAATGCTTCCGTTGCGCACCGGAAATCAGGTATACACACACACACACACACACGCACAGCCCAGACAAATACACGCACACACACACACACTTGCATACGCTTCACTACACTTTACCTTACTTTACTTGGCGCGACGTCTGTTTAATGCGTTGTCTCAAGACTACAGTGAACACTCGGTGTGCGTTAACTCCGATGGTCAAACAAACAAACGTATATACATATGTACATATGTATGTTGTTAAAACGTGGCGTTTATTGCAATGAATCATCGTTTATTTTTGGCATTCAACTGCAACTGCAGCGAGTGCTCACTGTGGTGCATGACAGATGTGCGCATATTGTTCCATGCACACATCACACCCCATTCGTCATCAAGTGCAGCTGCTGCCCTTGAAACAACAACAACACGCACTTTACGCACACTTCTGATGACCCTCAAAACTCCGCACTTCTCCCTCGCTCCCGCTCTAGTGCACATTATTTGGCTCATTGGGCAAAAGGATGCGAAGCGAGGGTGTTTGTGCTGTAGCTGTCCCTTTCTCTCTCCCTGCACACAATGCACACAGTCTTCTGGCTTGTGTGCGTGGGTGTGTGTGGAAGCCATCTGTGGATGTCAAGTTGTGGAAACCATCTTGTAATTGTTATCTGCGCTATTTCCGTTAAATGACATTTCCCCAACAGATTAATTTTTTGGTGATTGCAGGGTATTCACGTTTCGTTGCGATTATTTGTTTTTGTTTTTTTTTTTGGTTGCCGCTTCTTTTACTTGTCTTTTGTTTTGCTTTTATGCTACTCAGTGTTTTTTTTTGTTTTGTTGTTTTGCAACAACACCCGCTCAGTCTTCCACTTCTCTCTTCCCTTTGGCTGTCTTTGTTCTGCTGCTGAGTCACGTCTGCTTGTTGTTGTTGTTGTTGTGGCTGCTGCTATTTTGACTCCTTCTTTTGTTGATGTTGTTGTAGTTTCGCTTTCAACGCCATCGCAATTGGCTTGAACCGAACTTTTGCTGCTTGTGATTCATGTGACGTTGACGGCGACGGTGACGTTGACGTTTCCTGGCGCTGGCGCTGCCAATACAAATGCAAATGCAAATAAAACATAAATTTACACAGACACAGAGCCAACGACATAAATCAATGGGCAGCCTTTATCAATGCGCGAGCATATCGGCGAAGGAGCGACAGAGATGGAGTGAGGCGCCTTTTCTTTTATGCACATACACATGTACATGTTTGTGGCGTGTATTTTTGGAATGGGCGACGCGCTGTCGCTTTGCAGTTGTCGCTGTCGTTGTCGCCATCGCTGCTGCTGCTGCTGCCGCTGCTTTGCTTCCTTTTCCTGCAGCTCTCTTACAATAACAATAATTGATATGCTTGCTGCTCGCTGAACTCTGGCTGCAGTTCAATGCACTTGCAATCACTGTGCATGTGCATGTGCCTGTGTGTGTGTGTCTTGCAGCTTCAACATTTCCGCTGTGTGGCGATAAAAATCCAAAACCAAAATGCCAGCAACTCCTTGAACTCCGCCTTTGCCGTTGCTCATAGCAGCCAGCTATTGGTCGTGCACTTCGCTTTGATTTATGCGCACGCGCGCGCGCGCGCTCGCTTTAAAAAGCGCCCAAAGTGCCCCGCGGTTGCAAGTTGAAGGAGGTGTCGCCGTAAAGACGTTTTGTTACAATATTTTGCCAAAGCGAGGCGCATGCACAAACTATAAAGCGAAGACAAGTGCAAGTTCAAGTTGGCAACTGGTTCAGCTGGTTGCTTGCTTTTTTTCGTTTCGTTTTTTTTCAATTTTGCCGGGCGTATCGAAATATATCGATACTTTGGTGGCCGGCCGCCAGTGCTGCCAATTCCCTCCACCTACTCGCAATCGCTATCGCTCTCTCTCTCTCTCTCTCTCGCTCGCTCGCACTCGACCAGTTTGATCGCTGGCTTACAAAGAGCTGTCTGCTATGTAATTTGCGCCGCCTGCAAAATATTTATGCTCATTGTTATTATATGCAATTTTTGCTTTGCTTTGCTCTGCTCTGCCTATTGAAAATGCGAACAAATTATTAATGCGCATGCTGACTCCTGGGGCATAAGCTTATTTTTTTCTTACTTTCCCGCGCTCTTTGTGCGCTCTGTGGCAATATCTGCATATAATTGCTGCATAAATCATTTCAGCTGTTAGCAAACTTAACTGTTTTGCTACAGATATGTATCCACAACACACACACACATGCACATTTCAACAAGAGTTATTTATGTTCGTTCAATCAACCAAGTCAAGACACACTGCCAGACATTAAAAGCATCAACAGCAACAACAACAGCAACAACAACAACAGCAACAACGGCAACAGCTGTAGCGCAAAAATGAAGAGGAGAGAGAGACGAAAAATAAAAACCCGAAACCGTTTGTTCATGGCCATTTCTAGTGGCTTTCATTGATTTCTCTATTTGAAATCATTTCATTTTATGTGTGTGTTGGGTTATTGATTTTGATTTTTTGATTGTTCAAAACGCGAGCTCAACGCTCAAAACTGTAAATGCAGCGGACCGGCAACAAGCTAAATTGAGCGTGATCGACAACAAGACACTCGCAAGTCCACGTCTAAAATTAGTAATAGAAAACAAAGTGGGAAAAAGTTGAATATTCATTTCAAAAAATCTTTTGAAAACCATAAACAAAAGTAACTTGAGCTGTTGGCTAATTAATTAGCTGCAGTATTTGGAGACTTTTCAACCTGAGCGTAATCGACAGCCAGACACTTTGCAGTCCAACAGAGTGACAAAAAGTTAAAAAGCATATGAATAATTATTGTTAATGAAAAAAGAAGTAATCTGAGCTGTTAGCTAATTAATTAGCTGGCGCATTTGTAGACCGCAGCTTCGTCAGCGCTTTCATAAGAAATTTAAAACCGCATTTGAATCACTTGTCATTGGCATTTCGGGAAATATCAGCCTGAAGGCCACAGTTGCTCTGCCTATGCTTTGTAGAATTTAATTCCAAGTTACAAAATAGAAAATTGAGTTGTGCTTGGACAGTTCAGCCACGTCAATGTTGATATGTTGAGAGTATAATTTGATGGACGATGCAAAGAAAATCGGGTAACAACTTCAGTTCAGTTAACGGCCTTAAAGAAGCCGCTAAGCAAGCTATATATAGTATAGTAGTTGTCTGATTAACATTGGCTGCTGGCTGCC
This sequence comes from Drosophila formosana, assembly GCA_035045625.1. Classification (NCBI taxonomy): domain Eukaryota; kingdom Metazoa; phylum Arthropoda; class Insecta; order Diptera; family Drosophilidae; genus Drosophila; species Drosophila formosana. Next base: position 617,550 of record JAWNOW010000143.1, on the reverse strand, counting down.
CGATTAAACTCTTGCTGCTTAGTGTAAAAAGTGAACGGCGGCACAGTTCGTTCAGTTCGTTGGCATCTCTTCTACTCACGCACCTACGTCGTAAAAGTTGAAAATGCAAACTCCGTTTACGATTTACATTACAAAAGCGGCGCTCAGAAACGTTGTTCTAACGGTTTTTGGCAAAATCAAAAAGACGAGATAAAAGAAGACTGTCTTCTACCGATTTTTGACGACTCTTCCACACACACACACACACACACATATTAACTTTTACTTTTTTTTAGCGCTCATCTCATCGCGCGTTGCGAGACGAGACGACGAATCAATTTGTTGATTCATCGCGTAATAATTGATTACTGCACTTGTTTTAGGCGCTTTCTAAAAAATCAAAAAAAGAAAAGAAAACATGTTGTTTGTACATAATTGCACACACATATTTGTAATTATAAAACAATTGGAAAGGTGCTTTCGGCAAATGATTGCAACCGTTAATTGCGTCGCTGCCTCTGTTTTTTTTTTCTTTGCTGTTTTCTGCTTGTGGTGCGTTTAATTTTTCATCATTACTAGCATTATTTTTAATTTCATTTGTTTTGTACGGCTTCAGTTTGCGGCGGCCGCAGAAACCGCAAAGTGTTTTATAAATAACAAAATAACAAGGCGCACAATCAACACGAAAAGCAGTCACAGATGTTGCTCTGTTTTCATTTTGTATTTTTTGCGCAGTTTACGACTTCATTTTGAGATCTGCGGGCCTTGCAGATATGGCTTTGCATTCCTGATAGCCATAAAAGTCACGAGTAAAAGCACTAAAAAAGACTGCGGACAGCAGGAACGCAGGAACTCAGGCCACACCCAAGACCCAAACCCAAGACCCTAGAAATCAGAATCAGCTATGCGTGCTGTGCCCCTGGGTGCTTTTAAGGGTCGCTAATTTACTAGCCGCGCACTTAAAATAATGTGCTCTGATATCTATGAGAAAAGTTGGAGTGGAGAGAACAATGTATCTCCATCCATAATAAAAGAAGTACCAAAGCTACAGTCGAGAGTGCTCGACCACGTGATACCATGTTTACATTAGTTTGTAATCATAATTTGTTTAGACACATGCACTTCAAACACTTGCTATGAAAAATGGTTAACAAATATTTTCTGATCAGCTAGTTCGAAATAAAGGTTTTAACATAGGCATATAGGCAATATACAAAAACTACTTACCAAATTTGGCGTCTCTAGTTATTATAATTTCTGACCTCCTGATGATCAAGAATACTTTTAGTTTATAGGGTCGGTGGCGCCTCCTGATTTACATACATTTCACATTTGCACAAAACCATAATACCCTTTTTTTCCTCCATTTTCAATGGGAACAGAGTATTAAACAAACCTAAAACAAAAAAAAAAAAGAAAGAAGTTAAAAAAAGCAAAGCTCAAATGCCAAGCTGAACTCTGTTGAGAAAACTTGAATTTCGTAGATGACAAAAGTGGGAGAAAAGCAAGTGAAATTAGGATTTTCACTGTTGGGTTAAATGGTCAGACACAACGCTATCATGTTGCCAGCAACATGTTGCCTGTAAATTTGATTAACTTTGATCCTGTTGCGCCCTCCCTCGCTCCCCTCGCCCACCTCTGTTCCGCACCTGTGCAATGCAAATTTCAACGCTTCGCAGAGCAGCGGCAACATTATCTGCAACTGCAACAGCAGCGGCAGCAGCAACTTGGCTGCTTGTAGCATGTCTTTAAAACGTAGACGTGGGCTCCACAAATGTTTATGTCTGCTGATGTCTGTATTTGTATCTGTATCTGTGTGCATCAGCTTGCCTCTCGCTCGCTCTCGCACTCAGCTCGTATGTCTGTTTGAGTATTTTTAGAACGTTGTTGGCTGTCTCAAGCCGAGATTTAGAGCGATTCTTTTGTGTTGCTGCTGCTGTTGTTACAGTAAAATATACCGTATGGCTGCAGCATAAATAGTTGTGCTGGCCAGGCCCGGGGCATTAAGCAAGAAAATGACGACACAAAAGCTGACGCTGATTTAGTTTAAATAGATCAGCTTCTGTGTCCAGCTAGCGCCGTCTCGCTCGCACTCTTTCACTTTGCATGCATAATTGCCAAACGCAAGAAAAGCTCAACAACTGCTGCTGCTGCTCAGTGCTGCCAGGTGATAAGCTAGATGCTCAACTAAATAAACCTCAAATAAGCTAAAAATACAAAATATGCAAAGTTTACCAAAGCAAGCAAAATCATTAGGTTTCTGAAGTTATTATTCAAATAATTTCATAACTTTTTTGTTCACTTAAATACTTGTCTATTTTGAAATCATTGCATTTCTTTTATCATTTTCATCTGAAGAAATTAAGATCCGATATTTGTATCGTGCGAATCATTGTAAGCTTAGAAAATATTTCGATTATGTCACCAAAACATTTTCTATGTATGTAGATCTAGCCTGAAATAAGCCAATCTGGCAACTCTGCCGCTGCCACTGCAACGGTCTCTCTGCAATTGCGTGTGTGTGTGTGTGTTTGACTATTGTTTGCCGATCTGTGATGAGCTCGCATTGTTTGTGTGTGTGTGTGTGTGCGTGTGCGTTTATCAGTTTATCATTATCATTAACAAGCTCCACACGCAGCTGGCAAACAGATGAGAGTGAGAGAGCACGCAAAAAAAAAAGAAGAAAAATGTGATTATTTTTATTGTTGCCTGGTTGGTTGGGTTGGTGAAAGGTGTGCGATGCGATAAAGTTTCATCATATTTTACATTTTCGTAATTTGCTAAAAGCACACACACACACACACACTGAGACATGCACATTCACATGCATACGTACAATCAATTCAATACGATGCGTGTGCGCAATTTCATTTAATTAGATTGCGTTTAATAATGCCAAACACACAGACACACACACACACACACACACACATGCACTTGGCAAATACAAGCGTCAATAGTGTAATTTAATTGATTTGCGAGCAGCAGCAGAAACCGACGAAGAAGAAGAAGAAGCAGCGGCAGCAGCAGACGAAGCGGTAAACTGGCCTGATGCCACTCAATTTGATTGAGATTGAGTCTCTGTGTGTGAGTGTGTTAGTGTCAGTAATGAGTGCTGTTGCTGTCCTTGTCTGTCTCTCGTCTGCGTCTGAGCTGAGCTACTTAAGCAGCCGTTGCAGCTGTTAGCTTTGCTTTGCTTTTTTTTGTTCTCTTCTCCTCATCTTTTTGCTTCGCTTCGCTTCGTGTTGTTCTTGTTGTTGCTTGCTTGCTTGCAATTGCTGCTGGTTATGACGCTGTTCCGCTTTGGCCATTGTTGCCACACCATTTGCAGTAATTGGCGCTCATCTGCAACGGTGTTGTAACTGTTCTTCATTCTTGGCTGCATATTTCTTCTCTGTCCGCCAGCTGCGGTTCGATTCGAGCAACACACTCACTCACAAATCATCGCCATGCATAATTAATTTTCATTTACTTAAAGAGCTGCAATTAATTTTCCACTGTCTACACACAAGTTTCGTTTCGCCAAATGCAAGTCTACACAAATCGTTTTTTAATTCTCCAATAAATTCTGTCTGTGTAGAGATGCAAATTTACACAAACATTGTCGCGTCTACAAAGTCATAGTTTGTAATCGACAATCGCTTATCGAATTTCATTTTTTGGCTGCAAAATAATTATCTGAACTGTAATACAAGTCTACACAAATTGCTTTTTAATTCTCCAACGAATTCGAAGTATTTGTGTAGAGATGACAGTTTACACAAATTGCGATTTAAGGAGCTGCAATCAATTCTGCAACGAATGCCAAATATTTGTGTCGAGATGCAGAGATGACAAAGTCAACGTTTGTAATCGACAATTGCAAGAATCGTTGTAATCGAATTTCATTTTAGCTGTAAAATAACACATATATTGCGAAAATCTGAAGTGTGGGCCAACTGCTGACGTTACAAGAAAGCAGTCGGCAGCGAGCGAGCATTGACTTTTGGGACAGCGCAGAGACGTTAAGCTTAAAAGCTTATATGTCGGCAGATTATCACTCGCCCCATTAAGGGGTGCGGAGAGTAGTGGAGAGTTTGGGCAGGAGGACGTAGGGGGAGGGAGAGCGCTGCAAACTTTTCATTTTCATTTCCATTTGCGTTTTATTTGATGTTAATCTGGCATCCGATTTGCCTTTGGCTAACAACATTTGCCTGCCTTTTTTTTTTTTTACTTTTTATTTTTGTGTGTGGTAAGCTGAGCTAAGCCAACGCCCCACAGCCAAATGGCTTTTGTGTGAAATGAAAATCTTTCGCAAATGGTCAGCGCGCAATGAGCCAACGCCTAGAAATGACAGCAACGGCAGCAGCACTAAAATACATACATACATACATACATATGTATGTATGTATGGAGCACATTGAAGGAGCCACTGACGACGACGACGACGACGTCGCCGCCTCCTTTGCTCGTCGTCTGTCACGCAGCCTGCTTATTTATGTATCTACGTGCTGCTGTCGCTGCTGCTGCTCCTTTTCCCCTCTGCCCCTCTTCGCCTCTTCCCCGCTGTCTGGGAGGGAGCCACAAACACACAATCGTCAATCAGTGCCGAGGGGCGACCCTCTCGGGCTTGGCTCGTTTGCCTTTTTGAGAGCAGCCACATCAAAAAACAAAAAAAAAACTGAAAAAAACAATAAATTACAGCTGCACTCACAGTGTAGCCAACGCTGTTTTCTTCCGCTAAAATCTGGCTGGAAGTGGCGATTCTAGCTTTTTAAAAAATTATAGTTTTTCAATGCAATTTGAATACAAATTTTGCATTTCTTAAATAATGATTATGGTTTGTTTAAGATTTTTACAACTGCAGAAACCGCAAATTTTGCAGTTGTTTTACTTTTTTTTTGTAATCATTTTTAACAATAATTATCAATGCAAGTTGAATGAAATAAAAGTTGACTTTTGCCTTGGTTAACTACAAACATATTTTGTTTTAACTCACCTCTGCATGTTTTTTTTCTCATCTTTTCCAGTTCAGCAAATAATAGTTGAGTTTTGCATTGTTTAGTTAACTAATGATTTCGTGTTTCGCTTTTTTTTTTTTTTAACATTCTTGGCATTTTTCACGCTGTTTTGCAGGAGTTGGCAGCACTGTTGCTCACCTCCTTCGCGTGCCCACACACACACACACATTTACATATGAGAATGTGAATGTGAATGTTGTGAGTCTGTCGCTATCTGTTCCTTGTGCAGTCCGTTGACCGCCCCCATAAATGAGCTGTTTAGGGTTCTTATTGTTTAAGTCAGCTCGGCATTTTTGTGGCTTTTGGCTTTTGGCTGGTTGGTGTTGAGTCATCTGCAGCAGCTGCTGCTGCTGAGCTGAGCTGAGCTGTCAGTGATTCGTTGGCTCTGATTGTGGCAGCGGGGCACGCGTCACGCTAATGAGCTAACCGCACCAGCTACTTGCCACATTTGGCTGCACAAACATACAATATGCATGCGCCTTGAGTGTATGTTAATTGGTAAACAAGTTTTCACGCGTGCCCACCACGAAAAGCGCATTTCAAACATTTGCATTAATTATCGCGTTACAAACAGATGTCTGGCAGCGCCGATTACACATATCATCGGATATCGATAGTCAAACAAATGTCATCGCTAGGCATTTGACATTAGACAGTTGATTTGCCGTCGTCGTCGTCTTCGTCGTCGGCTGTTGAATTTGAATTTGCAGTTATTTCTCTTTTGCTTGGCCTGCAGGCGACAGCGAAAAGAGAAAGAAACATTGCGTTATCTACGTTTCCTGTTCGACTCTCGCAAAAAGAGACATTGAAATTAATGGCAGGCCAATATCATTGCTGCGTCTCTCTGTGTGTCTGTGCAACTTGCAACACTTGCAGTCATCGTCTGTTCTGCACTGTTCTGCATGCATGGCACACATGGCAGGCGAAGGCTGCCTGACAACCATCCGACCAGCCTGACAACACATAAATCTCGCACGCACACAGCCATTGACTTCACTCCTCCCCAGACTTTTATGCATAATAATATGATTACAACGACTCCTCTATACATAATAATGTATTCATATTATTTGAAAAGTTTGTGGCTGAATTACAATTAAACTTGACTTAGGAAACTTGCGATCCATTTGCGTACATAATATGGACAATGATAATAATATATATTTGCATTGTCAAAAAAGTCATGAAAATTACATTTATATATTATTGTCGTTTCTAATAAAAAATTCTGATTTTTTTTAACGAATTTTGTAATTTAATGTCTACTAGAGAAAGAAATTCATATTTAAAGTGTACAAATTTGCAATTGATTTTTAATCAGACAAAAAGTTGATCTCAAATTTTTAGTTAACCCAAAACAAAATAAAATAAAACCACTTTAAATTTAGAGACTCAACTAATTATTGAAACTAAGGTTTCAAGAATTCAATATGTAGTCACGAAATATTACCCTGGGAATTCAAATTTCATGCTCCTTCGATTGTTTCTGCACCTTTTTTTTTAAGATATCATGGAAATTATCAAACATGAAATTCTCACAGGAAAAGCAACAACTGCTCTAAATTTACTGTCAATCAAATATCGAAAACGAAAAATGCAATATACAGCCAGCAAATATCGCACTGAAAATTAAATTGCAGCCTCTGTCTGGTTTTGCACCCAATTATATGTATATTAAAACCAAATCCTTGCTTATCATATATCAATATATTAATCACGCAGATCTCTTGTGTAATTGCAGAGCAGACTTCTACCGGCAGGGTCCCGCAGTTGAGTTGAAACAGCCGCCACCATTGCACCGATCAGCACCATGAACGGCCAGAGCTGTGAGCTGGGCCACAGCAACGGCGACATTATATCACAGAATCAACAGAAGGGCTGGTGGACCATTGGTCTGATCAATGGCCAGCACAAGTATATGACCGCCGAGACGTTTGGCTTCAAGCTGAATGCGAATGGCGCCAGCCTCAAGAAGAAGCAACTCTGGACGCTGGAGCCATCGAATACGGGTGAAAGTAAGTTATCGAAGTCATCATCTGCTCATATTTCATTCCATTTCAATTCAATTCAATTCATTTCATTTCTTTTATCGATACACAACATGCTCGCCTTATTAGCATATATGTAACTGTTATCAATTCTGCGATAAAGCCTCGACGTCGACGTCGTCCTCGTCATCGTCGTGTGTGCTTAATTTACTATCACAAATGGAAATGAGTGTGATTAGAAATGGCGAGATTGCTGTTTGCCTGTTGCCTGTTGCCTGTTGGCCTTGTCTGTCTGCATTTCCATTAGCCACAATCCGCAAGCTCTAAATCATTTGTTGCCCATAATCACAGTTTTTTTCGTTTTGTATATGTAACGCACATAAATCATGCAGCCTCAGCAGCTGCAGCGAGGCAAAGCCAAAGCCAAGCGAAGCTTAAGCCATCGCCTGTGTCTGCTAATTTGACGTACAATTGCCAGCTTAAAACTCTGTCTGAATCCGTTTTGCAAGACAACAAAGCGCCCCACGAATTTGGCATCATTTATCAGGCTGCAATGCAGCAATGCCAATGGCATTCAGTGCTGCTCACAAAAAAAGCTATTTTCACAGGCCATTTGATAAAATTTAAATCAAAAAGGCTAGTCGACAAAAAAAACAATTGCACTTCTGGTAATTGAAAATTCGACGATAAATGTCATCTTAACAATATGCGCTATAAAAACATTCAAAAATAATATTCCCAGTTAAATAAATGGTATAGAAACAATCGCTTTATAAAAGCAAGTCAAGCTAACCACTTTTTTTTAACTAAATAGAAAAGTGAACATCTTAACCAAGAAAGTTAATTTTTGTTGCCAAAAAGTTAGGATTAGTAGGTTTAACAGATATCTATCAGACACGAAAAAGTGTATTCATTAAAATAGAATTTCCTTCAACTATCTATTTCTATAAAGAAATTAAATGAAATTTGTATATTCAACAATTACAAATTCTTTTTTATATTATTTGTATTTATGGCACTGTAATCCCTATAAACTCTCTTTGTCTAAAACATTTCTTTCGCCCGCTATTGCGAGTGCAAAAAAAAAGCCAGATGCGGCGCTAAGAAAGCCAAGTTGTCGGCACTGATGGCATTGGCATTGGGAAGATTGGAATTGAGTTTTGGCATTGCAAGTGCAACTGCAACTGCAGCAACGACTCGTTGACTGGTCTGGTCTGGTCGAGTGTCTCTCTCTCGCGCTCTGTGGCTGCTTTGGTCTGGCAATTATAATTAAACCAACTCGTTTGATACTCTCGGTTAAAGCCGAAGCGGCCAACGGCCGCCGCAGCCGTTCTGTTTGTTGCCATGCCAATTAATACAAAATGTTTGGCTTGAAAGCCACTCGGGCAGCTTGCATTCGTAACGGCCATTAAAATAGCTCATCCAAATTGAAATCGACTGTTGAGCTGCCGTTGATGATTAACTAAATTGCTTAATAATGCCAAAAGACAGCAAACAGCACAAACAAAAGAAACAAAAAACAGCGATACATTTTTGATTCAAGCGCGCGCGCTCTTTTGAGCCGCCTATCGATAAGTCATTAAGTTTCGCCGACCATCGATTGGCAATCGCTATCGCTCGGCCCCATGACAGCTGTGATTGACGCGACCGTTATTCGCGCAGTCAGCCATTAAAGCGCGAAGAGTGAGAGTAATCCCGATGCACTCTGGCACCATTTATATAAGATTAACTAAATGTGCAATAATTACATACGCTGTTCATAGCATTCGAAAGGTATCGTCATTTATAGCAATATACTTGATCCGTCCGCCTGTCTGTCCGCCTATGCAGACATCGAGATCTCAAAGGCTATTAGAGCTTGATCTATCAGATTCACAGGCATTACTTTAACAGTTACTCAGCAGCTTAACTTGGGGATTAGAATTAGTTGTGAGCTTAGATTTGTTGCTACACAGAATAATGCTGCTCTCCAGCAATTACTTGTTCTTAATATTTATTTTAATAATAAATCAATCAATCAATCATCAATAATTCCATTTCAATTGCAACTTGAACTTGCAATCAATTTCAATTAGCTGTGTAAATTATGGAATTAATATTTATAAGCTTTGAAATGATCATTTAAACGCTGGGATTAATATTATTACACGATAGGAAAAAACCTCAAGTGGAGTTGCGAACTTATGTGTATTACTTTTGTGTTTGTCTGATAAATAATCGTTGTTTAAAAACTTACAATTCGGTTGTCCTTCAATTGCACTTGCCTTCCAGGTATTATCTATTTGCGATCTCATCTGAACAAATACCTGTCGGTCGATCAGTTTGGCAACGTGCTGTGCGAGAGCGAGGAACGCGATGCGGGCAGCCGCTTCCAGATCAGCATCAGCGAGGACGGCAGCGGCCGTTGGGCCTTGAAGAACGAATCGCGCGGCTACTTCCTGGGCGGCAATCCCGACAAACTCGTCTGCACGGCCAAGACACCCGGAGCCAGCGAGTTCTGGACCGTTCACTTGGCGGCCAGGCCGCAGGTGAACCTGCGTTCGATTGGACGCAAGCGATTCGCGCATCTGTCCGAGTCGCAGGACGAGATCCATGTGGATGCCAACATACCGTGGGGCGAGGACACGCTCTTCACGCTCGAGTTCCGGGCCGAGGAGGGCGGACGCTATGCGCTGCACACGTGCAACAACAAGTAAGAGTTCGGAGATCCCCTTTACCACTGATCTCTCCACTAATGATTGAACCGTTCTGCACCTCGTAGATACTTGAATGCCAATGGCAAGCTGCAGGTGGTCTGCAACGAGGATTGTCTGTTCAGTGCCGAGTACCATGGCGGCCATTTGGCGCTGCGAGATCGTCAGGGCCAATACTTGTCGCCCATCGGATCGAAGGCCGTGCTCAAGTCGCGCTCGTCGACGGTGACCCGCGACGAGCTGTTCTCGCTGGAGGATTCGTTACCGCAGGCCTCCTTCATTGCCGGCCTCAACTTGCGCTACGTGAGCGTCAAGCAGGGCGTCGATGTGACGGCCAACCAGGACGAGGTCGGCGAGAACGAGACCTTCCAGCTGGAGTACGATTGGTCGGCGCATCGCTGGGCCCTGCGCACCACGCAGGATCGCTACTGGTGCCTGTCCGCTGGCGGCGGCATTCAGGCCACCGGCAATCGGCGTTGCGCCGACGCCCTCTTCGAGCTGATCTGGCACGGCGACGGATCGTTGTCGTTCCGCGCCAACAACGGCAAGTTCTTGGCCACCAAGCGTTCCGGGCACTTGTTTGCCACCTCCGAGTCCATTGAGGAGATCACCAAGTTCTATTTCTACTTGATCAATCGGTGAGCATTCGCATTTCATTCTGTTATATCTCGTTATTCTGTTCACTTGACAAAACCGCAGTCGTAGTTGCTCCGACTGCTAAATTTTTGGGGGATCTGCAAATAAATAAAGCTTTACAAAACATTCGTATTCTTCTAGTCCAAAAAATATACATCACTTTTTATTCTTTAGAATTGTTTCATGAATAAGGGTTTTCAAAACATCATCCCTATACATCTATATATATCATCCTAATATATATCACTTTTTATTCTTTAGAATTGTTTCATGAATAAGGGTTTTCAAAACATCATCCCTATAAAGTTGTTTTTTAAACCTTCTTACAAATTTCTTTTAAGACTTTCCTTTCAAAACAGCAGAATTCTTTCCATATTAAATTGCTTTTTTGATTAGTTTGGGAAAACATCCAAATCTTTCTATATCCACTTTCTCTTATTTTTTTAAATTTTCGAATGTTATAATGTAATAATTTTATAGATACACACTAAACAAGAAAAGTAATCATATGAAACAGGGTTCACAAATACTGAATACACTCAAAAAAGTATTACCTTATAGTAACTAAACATTTTATCTTCATTACTCGATCTTTGAATTTATGCAAATTTAATCCTTAAATTTAAAATTTGAGCGAAAATAAAAGCCAAATAATAGTTGCACGATTCCCAATGCACAGGGACATCCCTTAACTAATACCGTGCAAAATGCCACCATCGACTCATCCGCCTCTGCACTCCCCACTCTTTTGCAGACCCATTCTGGTGCTGAAGTGCGAGCAGGGATTCGTGGGCTACCGCACGCCCGGCAACCTCAAGCTGGAGTGCAACAAGGCCACCTACGAGACCATTCTCGTGGAGCGCGCCCAGAAGGGGCTGGTGCATCTGAAGGCGCACAGCGGCAAGTACTGGCGCATTGAGGGCGAGAGCATCTCGGTGGACGCCGATGCGCCAGCCGACGGCTTCTTCTTGGAGCTGCGCGAGCCAACGCGAATCTGCATAAGGTGAGTGACAGAGACAGAGACGGAGACGTAGAGAGCTAACAGCATGTTAGACTCAACAACGCACTGTTAGGTTAGCACTCGCTTAACAGCAATGCTATTTACATGCTGTTAGGCTGCTAAAGCTGATCTGTTAGCGATAACATTGAATTGGTTTTCGTTACTTTCTCCGCAGATCGCAGCAAGGCAAATATTTGGGAGCTACCAAAAATGGCGCCTTCAAGTTGCTGGATGATGGCACCGATTCCGCCACCCAGTGGGAATTCTAAAAAGTGAAACAGAAACACTCCAAATGAAGAATGCAACACGTGTTTAGCAATAGCAAAAGAAAAGGCAAAAACAACACAAAAAAAAAAGAACAGAAATAACACGTATCAATTTTCCACAGTTTTTAAAGACGTGCCGACTAAATAAATGTCCAATTTTTGAAGAGCAAGTTTCGAAAAAAGAAAACGCAACAAAAGTCGCACAACAATTTATCCTACATGCAAATGAAAAATTAAAAAAAAAAACACAAAACAAAACGAAATTTAAGGAAAATGCATGTGAATATATAAATATATATATATATACAGATAAAATATATGTATATTCATATATAGAAAGAGATTTTTTTAAAAACAACCTATTTAGCTTTTTATACGTTTTTACAAGAACAACAAATTTAGTGTAGACAACAACCACATCCACAACCATAATAACAACTGGAACTGGAACTGGAACAGAAACATTTTGTCGCGAGTCCAAATTTAGCATAGACAAGAACCAGAACAGGAACTAATTGTCGCGAGTCCTTCCGTTTTGAAATATCAGCAACAAAATAATTAAATATATGTGCACACGCACATTAATTACATACACACACATATACATATATATTTATTCGATTCGTAATGCTTTTAAAAAGGGCCGCTTAACTTAAAACAAAACATCAATAATAAAAACAATCTAAAAAAAAACATTAAAGAAAAAAATGTTGCTTAAAAATCAACACATATTCCTATAAATTTATTTATATATTTATACATATTGATATATGAACAATAACAACACACACACTCACACAATTACACATTATACACAACACACACACACACACACACACACACATACACAAGCCTACACACACACACGCATTCACGCAATTTTATTATATCTAGTTTTAAGAGCAATAATAATAATAAAACTAAACAAAAAAAAAACCGAAGAATATGAGGAAAATTTTGATACGAGAATAATTGCAATATCCGATTTGTAAGCTATAAACTAACATACATACATACATAATATATCACTTGTCATTTTTGTTACATATATTTATTTTTAAATTAATATTATTCTTTTTTTTGCCGTCTCCACGTTTTTATTCTTTATATAAATATTATTTTTTTTTTGTAACCATTTCGGAATTGAAACCCAGAAGGAATAATATCTATCAACTTAGTCGCTAAAACTTAAAAAATGGAACTTAAAATTATGTATGATAAATGATATAATATGAAATATATACATAACATATATTATAACACTATACTCGTGATATACTTTTGGGGCTGTTCTGACTCCTTAGGTACGGTTGGCAGGATAACTACGGTAAGTATAAGGACGTCTTTCGCAGGGAACCGATCTCACATCCGTCCACATTCCTGATGATATTTTTGCTGGAAGTCCCTAAATATTTGACTTTTAGCTTGTCCATCATGAAGGACATGTTTATTCCTTCTCACAGACACCATCACAATCGATTTGCACACAAAAATATTTAGAATCAAAAACAAAAATTTTCGAGCATTTTTTTAAGGGGTTTATTAAGAAAAATTGAAGGAATATCACAAAATCCAGGATAACTCGATAAGTTACTGCACGATTGCGATGTCCTTTGGCATGCAGATAGTACAAATCATTCTGCAGCTGATGACACATGCCGCAGGACGAAAGTCCTTTATATAGCTGAGATACAAGGACTTTTTCCTTCAGAGAAAACAAGGTATAACTCGGCCATATCCTTGCCGATCCTGTCGAGTGATATGTCAAAAATTGCGTCTCGAGGAGCCCCATCTGCTGGCCAAAGGACATCCCAATCGTCCTGCTGGTTATTGAGTTATCGAGGATTTTGTCTTTTTCGCCACATTTTGCCACCAAATAATTTGCAGAAAATTCACTATAATCGTGTTGTCTATTTATAACGCTGATCCCACGTAGACTATCCCGCAAAGTAAAACGCAATTATTGTTCAGATTTAAATATATACCTATATATATATATATATACGTATATATATATATTTATATATATGCATGTATATATGTTGTCGTATGTATATTTGCATCATTCCATTACAATTACATTAAACCTTAAATGTTCTCTCTTCTCTCTTATTTGCTTAGATCGTATTGTAATTTGCCAAGTTTAATGTGACTGTGTGTGTGTGTGTGTGTTTGTCTGTTGTGGGGGCTGAGTTTGTGGGCGTGTCGGTGCTTGTGGGGTTCGCTAGCGCCAGTGTGCACACACGACAGGATTATAATTCAAATTTTGCTACATTTAAAAGTGCCACGTCACGGTCACGTTGTCACGTTCACGTTCACGTTGTCACGTTATCGTCAATCATTAAAATTTGACAAAAATTGAATTAATATTTATTTGATACTTATGCATATGTATATGTTGTGTATGTGCAGTGTCTGCATATCGTAATCGTAATCATAATAATAATAATAATATTTAGTGTCCACGCACGCACGCACGCACACATCCATATGTGTGAGTGTATATATATGTGTGTGTGTGTGTGTGTGTGTGTGTGTGTGTGTTGGTTTGTTTGCATGCATTTCCAATGTCACTCGAAGTCGAGTCGATGTGGTCGATGCTCGACACATAATTCGCATAATTAAAATATAAATACAACTACATACATACATCTTCATTGTCATCATCATCATCATGTTTGTTTGGTGACCAAGACGATTTGTTTGTTTGTTTGTTTTTTTTTATCAATATTATCAAGGTTCTAAATTTGTTTCTCTTTGCGTTGGTTTTGTTTTCCTTTTGTTTTTACAGTTTCATTGTTGTCGATAGGCGCGATATTTGTCATTATCGGCATCGCAACGTAATTTAGCTCACTTAATTGCACGTATATATATATTATTATTATATTATAGAATAACCTAGTTATTTCGTTATCATAATTTATCATATTATGCATATTTATTATTATTGTTGTTGTTTTTTGTGGTTGTGGTTGTTGCGCTGTTGTTTTCCAAGCTATGTCTGCTTTTGATTGATTGTTTTTACAATTGTTTCTTATTTTCGCTCTTTTATTATTGTTGAACCAAACAGAATTTGAAACCTGTCTATGTGTGTGTGTTCTGTAGGTGTGTGTGTGTGTTGTATGTGTCTTCAACTAGTTAGATAATCAAAAGCAAGACAATTCAGTAATTACATAAAATTCGTTTGAGTGAATGAAAATAGACGGCGTTCAAAAAAAAAAAAAAAACCTTTTTCTTTTTAAAGGATCAATAATATATGATATACATATATGCATAAATTCCTAGACGTCGCAAATACACAATTTGTATTTAAATTTAATTTGTTTATCCTTTCTTTTTTTTTGTTTCCTTCATTAATTTCCTTCTTAAGCTTTTTCAATTGTATTTTGTTTTTCTTTTTTTGTGTTTTTTTTTGTTTTGTTTGTTTTTTTGTGGTTGCTTTTGCTGCTTCGCTGCTCTCTAATCGAATAAATTATGCTATGCTAAAAGTGGGCTACAAGGTTTCTCTTCACTTAGCACTCTCTCTTAATAGATATATGTATATGTATCGTATTATAAATTTTATTATATGCTTTGTTGTTGTTGTATATAGGTATACACTTTTTGCTAAACGAAGATCAACTATAATTATAAACATAGAATATTACAATGAAAAAATAATAATAATAAGAAAAAAAAAACTCAAAATTACTGCATAACTTACGAAAATATGTATCTTTTGTTTTTCTCTTTTGTGTTATATAAAATGTTGTTGTTGTTGTTGTTGATTGTGTTGGGGGCGTAATTATTTATAAAACATATTTATGTTCTCGGGCATCGCACACACACACACACACACACACACACACAGAAAGGCTCATACGCACACACACAGCCGCATACTCTTCAATACATATACACTATGTAAAGTTGGAGTTTGCGTGTGCGAGTTTGTGTGAACCAATGTAATTTTTACATTTATTAGTTGTGAGTACAGTTCGATAAGAAAAGTGCTGCCAAGTTAAACTTTAAACTTCACACTTTCCACTTGCCACTCTTCCAAAATCCCAGGGCAGCACGCTTCGCAAAGCTTCTTGAGGATTCGCCACCAATTTTATTGTTGGTTGTGATTGCGGTGGTTGTTGTTGATGATTTTTTGATGGCGCCTCTTGATGTTCTTGCTTTTTGGTCAAAGTTTTTCTCTTATTGGTGCTACTCCTGATTTCTCTCTCTCCTTGTGTTGCTGTGTTGTTCTGTACTTATGTGTGTGTGTGTGTGTGTGTGTGTGTGTGTTAGCTGTTACATTGTTTCAATTGTTTATGCATTTTGCTTTAAAAACGATAATTCTCATCGGCCATGTGAATGGCCCAAAGAAATTTGGTTCTTTGGGTTTTATTAAAGATCTTCTCAATCGGCACACCATGCTTTTTGCACCTGCAAGCAAGAAAAATGCAAGAAAATACATTGAGTGGTGAATCGAGAGAGAGAGAGAGAGCATTCGAATTAATGCTGCCAGAATAGTATCAACTATCGATTGCAATTGTTACTCACCATGCCACCGATATGCGTGGATCGAGATAATTTAGTTTGGATGTGCTCAGGGCAATGGTCTTATTCTCGTCTCTATCAGTCTCTTGTAGTTCCAATTTCTTCAGCTGATCCTTTAAGCGCTCCAGCTGCTTGGCCTTCTTATCGGCATTCATCTTCTCCTTGACGGAGCCACGTTTGGCCGCCTTCTTCAGATCCTGTTTGCATATATATAAACATATGTATATTTAGTACAACATCATCGTTGTATTCAGTTGGAAACTCACATGATATTCGGACTCGCAGTCGTCGATGGCATCGCGCTTGGCGCGTATTTTCTCTTTAAGGTTCTCCATCGATTTCTGATGTCCCTTGGGCACGGAACGCTGATGGTTACAGAGAATGGCGACGGCACGATTGGCGCGATTGTAGGCGAGCAACTTTTCAGCAACAGTGGCATCTCCGTCCGTCAGCAGATCCAATTGGCTTTGCAACGTTTTCGATGCGTTATATGTACGAAATACTTTAGCCGTAAGTCCTGCACAAAAGCATCATAAATCGCAAATTAATAATACACATCATAAAGTTTATATATCGAGTTCACTTACCCTCCATCAGCTCCTTGAGATGCTCGTTTAGCACTTGGGTATTAAGGCGATCGAAGAGGTCATCGCCCTCTTTCTTGTTCTCCATGAACAACTCCAGATTTTTGAACACACGCTTCTCCACCTCGACCTCGTTGTAATAGCGTATGGAATCCTTACCGGGAAAATCAAAGACCACCACATTCTCCTTGCCATTGAGCTCCTTGTGCAGCTGCACATGCTCCACACGCAGCGAACAACAGCCAACGGTATCGGCCTGATCCTCGTCCTTCTCATTGCCCGCTCTCAGCGCCAGCTTATCGATAAAGTAGAGAGCAACCGCACGCTGACGCACCCGCATCTCCTTCGACTTCCATTCGTCGCGATATGTGGCGCGTATCTTGTCAATCACTTTGTCCAGTCGACGCGCCGTCTCGTACTTGACGTGATCCTTTTCGCCCTTCAGTTTCGACGACGGATTCAACATGATGTACTTCACCTGGCCCTGCACATTCTCGATCCACGAAGCCAGCCATGTGACGGTGTTGTCGTGACGCACCTCCTTCCAGCGTTGACCGGGCGGCGGTGGCGGCACCTTCGACTGTTTGCCGCAATTGATGGACACATCGGAGGCGGCAATGCGGCACTTGATCATGCCCATTTTGGGATGCTCGCCACGACCACGAAACAGACCCGGCGGCTCCAAGCGGAAATTACCAATTTTCTCCTTGTGGCCGTCGATCATACAGAAGCCGTACTCCTTGACCAGCGCCTCGTTCTCCAGCTTCTTGGAGAGCTTCTCCTCTTTGGTGGCCGCTTTGCGTTTCTCGGATTCGGCCTGGAAGTATTCGTGCATTTCCTGGAAATTGCATTTGCGGAAGTCTTTGATAATCTCCTTCTCCTTGGCCGTCATTGTTTTGCGGAAATCCTTGAAGAAGTTGTTATTGAATACATCCTTGGTGCAGTAGTCGTGATTCAACATCTTCGCATAGAAGGTGGCCGCCTCCTCGGTGCCCTCGCTCAGATCCAGCGGCTTGCCGTCGTAAAAGAAGCGCACGTTGCGCGGCACTCGCTCGTAGGGAGGAGCAAAGACGGGTCCTTTGTGCTCCAGTGTTGACCACTTGACGCCATCGTCGCGTTTCTCCTCCTCCCACCTTAAAAGAGGAGCAGCACATTTAACATTAGACTGATTGCCGATGACGTTCAGTGTCTTTAGCTTGGCGCGTGATTGGTCACACTTTTTGCGATTTGTTCGTGCATTGACAGCACTTTTTGCAACTGTTGTGGAGTATTGAGCGTTGAGCTGTTGACGCAGTTCACGTCTGCCAGCGAGCACCAGCATCAGCGATAGCGACAACCTGGTCGCCATTTGCTGCTGCTTCTCACTCACAACAGTCGCTCGCTGTCGCACATTACGCAAAGCGAGAAGAGAAAAAGTGGTGCTCATAACCTCAAAGGCCACAGTGAACAGCTGTGACGCACGCGTCTCGCTGCGAATGGCAGAAAGCAGCGCAGTCATCTTGTCACTGCCAAATGTGACTTTCAAAATATAGGTCAGTGACATTCAAACTGCTTCACACGAACACGCACACACCCACACACACAGACGTCGCACATTGAATACTACATTTATGTGAATGATAAATATGAAAATTAATAATTACCAACGCCACACTTCCTCATCCTCTTCCTTCTTGGCCTTGCGTCCTTTTGTGGGCGACGACGTCGTGACCTCCACTTTAATCTCGCTCTCCTAATTGGGGTAAATAAAGCAAACATTTATTTATTAGCATCAAATGTAAACACAATTTAATGCTGGCGGCAATTACGTTCTTAAACTTCTTCTGGGTGGGCTGCTTGACCGAGCTATAGTCATCCTCCTCCTTGATGCGCTTCTTTTTGTTCTTCTTCTCCTTGGACACCTTTTTGAGCTTCTTGCGCGCCAACAACGGAATGTCATCGTCATCATCCTCGGCGCCGAGCGGCTCCTTTTTGCGCTTCCGTATGGCCAATGGCACATCCTCATCATCATCGTTGTTGTCCACATCGCCCGCATCTTCGTCATCATTGTTCAAGGCGCTGTCCTCGTTGTACGTCGCTTCCTGCTTGATCACAAACGATGGCTCATCGGCTCGAAACTGTGACAGAGAATAATCACAGGAGCTGGCCTGCGAAATGTTAAAGCTCTCCTCCTCCTTCTTCACATCCACATGCTCCTCGTAGCCATTCTTATAGCCATTGCAATCGACGCTCTGTTGGTGATGCAACTGCTGCTGTTGTTGTTGCTGCTGCTGCTGTTGAAACTGTTGCTGCTGCTGGAAGTGTTGTTGCTGTTGCTGCTGCTGTTGATACAGCTGCTGTTGTTGATGATATTGCTGTTGCTGCTGCAGCTGTTGCATTTGTTGCTGGTGCTGCTGTTGCTGCAGCTGCATTTGCAGCGGATCATCGTTCTCCAGCGCATGTGACTGCGACACGGGCTCCGGCTTGAGGAATACGCCATCATAGGAGGGATCTTTCGGTGTTGTCGTCGATGCTGATGCTGATGATGAGCTGCTGCCGTGTCTTGAACTTGAACCCGAACTGGAATGTTTGCTTCTCGATGATGACGATGACGACGACGATGAGCTCTTGTGGCGTGAACTCGACGACGACGATGAAGAGGAGGAGGACTTGTGCTTGTCTCGGCTAGAGGAACTGCTGCTGCTGCTGCGATCTTTGTCTCGTCGCTCTTTATCCTTGGACGAGGAGCCGCCGCCGCCGCTACTGCTGCTGCTGCTCTTGTGGTGATCTCTTGACGACGACGATGAGGACTTGTGCTTGCCGTCTTTGTCTTTGTCGCGATGGCTGGACGACGACGACGATGAGGAGCTACGATGCGAATTGCTGCCATCACCACGCTCCTTATCCCGATGCTTATCTTTGCCGCTAGACGAGCTGCTGCTGCTGCTCTTATGCTTATCCTTATCGCTGTACAATGCAGAGGGATACAATGAGTATGCGAGATTGATGGATTCTCTCGTGACACCGACACACTTACCGACTACTGCTGCTGCTGCTGCTCTTGTGTTCCCTGGACGATGAGCTGCTGGAGCTTTTGTGCTCGCCTCTCTCCTTATCACGATGCTTATCCTTGCTGGAGGACTTGTGTTTACTGCTACTGCTGCTGCTGCTGCTCCCGCCGCCGCCGCTGCTGCCATGATGATGATGGTTATGATGTCCATTGGTGGTCACACCATTCGATTGCACTTCGAAGCTGCCGCCATTTTGCACGTGTAGATTCTGAAGTGTCACATTAAGTAAGTTTAAATAAGTAAGTACACAACATGTAAATCCATTTCCTTTGTACTATGAATTTGGTTCCGAAAAACACGATATTAAACAAAAAACTATACAATTTGAATAAACTTTTTGTTTGCATTAAATACGAAAATAATATATGTACATATGTATATATGTTATGCAAATATTTTTTTTACATTTTCGCCAATTAAAATTGGTTAAAAATAATACTCAATGCATCCCCATCATTAAATCATTTCCAAGTAATTTCGCATGTCTTCATCACTTTAAGAGTTCTTTTAATAATAATAATAACAGAATGCAAAATACTGTATTACAACATTACACTAATATTAAAGTCTCTTAAAATTGGCAATATTTCGATAGCTTTCTTTGACTGTATACATGGTATATGGTCTGTTTTATAGTATAGTATATAGAACTGCGGCATGCAGCAGCGTGTTGCTGGCATAAATCAAAGTGATCCATTGACTACCTGTGTGATCGTGATCATGATCGTTGCCAGCATAGCGACTGTGGCGAGTGGCGACTGCTGAGTGGGTGACACATTTACAACTCTGTCAATTGTCGGCGATTTACAAGCTCTGCTACATACATACATATATATGTATATACACTACATACATACGTGTGTGTTCGTGGAAATAGACACACCACACCACACCACCACGTGGTGAAAAATCAACCCTAACAAATTTAAATGTAAGAAAATATTGAAAGGCAAGAAGAAGAGCAAGACATGGCGACCGCTGTTTAAGTACCGTGCGTGGGGAGGGAGAGATTGAGGGGGGACAACACAGTTAGTAGACAACTGCATGATTACTTTTCATGTAGCATCGCCTCGCACATTTAGCCTAACTGCAATATAGCAATAGCAAAGCAGCGGATCAAGGCTGTTATTCTGTGAGCACATACACAGGCACATAGTATATGCATATGTATATGTATACACATGTGATTACACTGGCACCCTCGGCGTAGTGTGGCCGAATTGAACAAATTCAAAAATATCGCCATAGCGCCAAATGCATTTTTTTAAATGTTCGCCATCATTTTTGACAATGCAACACAACCACCACGCACACACAAACACGCACACTTGCACAGATTCTGTTAATCTTATCAGAGGCAACGACAAACATAAATACGATTTCATGTGTGAGCTTTTTGCTGCTTGAACAATTGTTTAAATATTGAAAATACAAAAGGCGAAAAAACACAATAATTGTTGAAAACCATCATCATTATCATCAGACGAAAATACCGCTCTAGTATTTAGAGCAGCGAAAATCGGTCACACTGTACCTGTGCCAAATACACATTGTCGCTTTGCCGCTGCCTCGTCTCGTCTGCTGCCTACCTCTTGCTCTGCCTGCTGCCTCTGCCTACTACTTGCTTGCATTGTCGCCATTTTTCGTAAATTACCAAAAGGTCTCATATATTGCAGCATTGCGGCGAGACTACGCATGATTTCTGTATAAGCGCCGCAGGTAGGCCGGACACTTGCCTTGCCTTTTGCATTGCACTCCGCCTGACTTATCGTTTAACGACGAGATTTTTGCATGCATAAAATTGGTGATCAACACGTTTACACACGTTGCATACGAAAATTACATAAAAATAAATACGTCTCGAAATTACTTACATTTTCAACAGCCACATCCCCACTCATTTTGCACAATTTCTCACTTGGCAGTGCGGCGCTCTCGGCTTTTTTCCCAACTTCACTTTTTCTCTTTCTTTTCTTTTCTTTTTTTTGTTAATTTTAATTTGCTTTATGTGCTACACACTTGTCATATACATATATATTATAGTAGTATATATATATATATGTTTGGGTTTTGGTAAATGCCGCTGCTAGTCACTACATGTGCTAGTTTTGTGCTTTTGCATTTGCTGCGCGATTGTAGCAAAATATTTCAAGTTTTTCTTCCAAGTCCCCAAATGTTACACAGAGTCTTTCTCTTTTTACAACGCGCAGCGGCCACGCGAACACGGTCGTACCGAATCAACTTCGAACTGTATGCTGCGTAGGGATGTAGCCAGCGTGACCGCAAGTTCAATATTTCAAATATACCGACACATCTGGTATATTTATTTAAATACTAGCTTCGCTTCAATATTTTTAGGATAATTCAAAAAAGGTTGCTGTGCAGCGCTACATTTCACTACTTGTTTTTGATGTTTTCGTATTGTGATAGTTAAGCAGCACCTGTAAAAGAAAATAAATATTGTAAACATTTTAATGCATTGCACTCCATTGGTCACACTAGATCTCACACAATTGCCGCAAGTCATTATCGATAGTTTTTGGTTTCGATAAGTGTGACGCTTAGCATTGCATTTATTTTTGCATGTGTGCACACTGTCCGCACAATTCACAAAAATAATACACATAACACACAAATTGCGAGCATTTTCGGCGTTGGTGTGTGTAAAGTAGCAGCTTCAATGGCCAGTCGTGGTGCCACAACAATAATAACGGCCACGACTGGCGTCATCCACAGCTCGGTGACATCCGGGGCCAACACGACAGCACTCCAAACGACGATCTCCAACGTGCTCACCGTGAGTTCCGTGCACTCGACCAACAACAACAACGTGAACATCTCAAACAACACAAACAGCAGCGGAGGCGGAGTTGGAGCTGGCGGAACGGCAGCCGGAGCAACTGCAGCAAATGATGGCCATGCCACAGACGCCACAGACAATGGCGGCAAGCCGATGTATCCGCGTTTGTTTAACAAAATTGTGCTAACGTTGGAAAACAGCTTGATACCGGAGGAGAAAATCGATGTGACGCCATCGTCACAGGATGGCTTGGACCATGAGACCGAGAAGGATCTGCGTATACTTGGCTGTGAGCTGATACAGACGGCTGGCATTCTGTTGCGTCTGCCACAAGTGGCCATGGCGACGGGTCAAGTGCTATTCCAACGCTTCTTCTACTCGAAGAGCTTCGTGCGCCACAACATGGAGACGGTGGCCATGAGCTGTGTGTGCCTGGCGTCCAAGATCGAGGAGGCACCGCGCCGCATACGCGATGTGATCAATGTCTTCCATCACATCAAGCAGGTGCGAGCCCAAAAGTAAGTTAACTAAATTATAATATTCCATATTCAATATTCTAAGCGCTTCTTCTCGCCTGGCAGAGAAATCACGCCCATGGTGCTGGATCATTACTATACGAACCTGAAGACGCAAGTTATCAAGGCGGAGCGACGCGTGCTCAAGGAACTGGGCTTCTGTGTCCATGTGAAGCATCCGCACAAGCTAATTGTCATGTACCTGCAAGTGCTGCAGTATGAGAAGCACGAGAAGCTGATGCAGATGTCGTGGAACTTCATGAACGACTCGCTGCGCACCGATGTGTTTATGCGCTACACCCCGGAGGCGATTGCCTGCGCCTGCATTTATCTCAGCGCCCGCAAACTCAACATCCCGCTGCCCCACAGTCCGCCCTGGTTTGGCATATTTCGTGTGCCGATGGCCAACATCACAGACATCTGTTATCGCGTCATGGAGCTGTATACGCGTGCCAAGCCTGTCGTCGAGAAACTGGAGGCTGCCGTGGAGGAGCTGAAGAAACGTTATATCGATGCGCGCAACAAGACAAAGGAGGCGAATACGCCGCCGGCCGTCATCACCGTGGATCGCAATAATGGGTCGCACAATGCCTGGGGCGGTTTCATCCAGCGTGCGGTGCCGCTGCCCACTGAGAAGTCGCCCAAAAAGGATTCACGGTCGCGCTCACGTTCGCGTTCACGCACCCAATCGCGTACGCCGCGTTCGCGGTCGCGCAGCCGATCGCCGAGCCGCGACCGCAACAAGAAGTCGCACCGGGAGCGCGACAGGGAGCGTGAGCGTGAACGGGAGCGTGACAGGGAGCGGGAACGGGATCGCGACCGGAGTCGTTCGTCCCGTTCACGTTCGCGTTCGCTGCCCAAGCACAAGAAGAAGTCACGCCATTATTCGCGCTCGCCGACGCGTTCCAGTTCGCCGCACAGCAAGCATCGCAAGCGGTGAGTCTTCAGTTTGAATCTTTGCTATTGCCTCCTTAAAGCCACCAAGAAATGAGATTAACTATTCTCATCCATGATTGAGAAGTTTAGAAGTTGATTTTATACGATTTTCTGCTGATTAAAAACTAAATTTATTAATTGTAGACAATTTCAGATTAGCAACAAAAGAGAACAATTATTTACTTGTAACTTGATTTCTTCAATGATAATTCTTATTTCCAAGTGAACATAACACTTTAGTCATTATTTTTGCGCGATTTTGTTCAACCATAATTTTTAAATGAGTGAAATTTAATCAATTTTAGACCATTATCATGCAACTCAAAAATAACTCCAATTTATGATATAATTTTGATGACATAAAGAATTAATTCGATTTTTTGTTGTTTAGAAAATCGTCGAGAGATCGCTCCGATTACTATGTGAAAAAGGAACGCTCCAGCAACACGGGCAGCAACAATATTGGCGATAGCGACAAGTATCGCAACTCTAGCTCGAATTCCGGCAAGTCGCACAGTCGCTACTCCAACCATCGCAACAGCGGTGGCGGAGGAGGAGGCGGCGGTGGAGTAGGAGGAGGAGGAGGCGGTGGCGGAGGTGTTGGGAACAATCGTGGCGTGCACAAGCATCGCGAGCGTGAACGCTCCAGAGATCGGAAGCGTTGATTAACACTTGGTTTTTATTTTGGATTTGATTTGACCGCATATGTATAATTTATTTGAATTTGAAGCAACAACCACATTGTGCTTTAAGCTATAAAATTCCACTTTTAATTTTTAACGTCATTGTGAAAACAGAGAAACAACAAACAAAAAACAGAAATTAAGCGAAACTAATAAAAACAACTTAAATTTAAAACGTTGGTCACGCGAGAAATGTGTTCAACAAGATGGAGATTTAAAAAAAACAAACTAAACAATTTGGATTTTGGAAATTGTTGGGGTTCATTGCATTTGCTTGCAGTTCGTGAAGAGAAATCTATATTAATAGCATTGCAAAAACATGATAATACTTGACAGTTCTTTTTTTATCTTTCAAATTATTTTCACAATTAAATTTTAAATTTGTGAGGAATTCAATTGGTATTGATCGACTTAAAATAAGAAAATAAGTTTAGTTCAATTTCAGGATATTATAACCGAATATGTGTTGCTTCTTAAAAGTTTATTATGCGTTCGTTGTAAAATTGCTGAAGTACATTCGCACTGGGATAAGTTTGTATACTGTATAGATGATGTTGTAGCTTTAAAATGAATTTCGCAAATCGTAGATGATAGAACAAACTCGATCTGCCAATTAGCACCGAATTTGATGTCTTTAGATCTTGTCTGAGAGATCGAGGTGTTTATGCAAAGGGATTCACACACAGACAGACAAATGTCTAGACGTCTTTGTCACAAACAATTATTCGATTGCCTTCAAGTCATTACACCCTTTAATACTCTAAATAGCTATCGGGCATAAAGTAATCCTTTGTCGCCGTGATTTCATATGTACAATAATGAACAGTTGTGAGTTATATTCAGCTAAATATCTACATATACTCGCTACTCTATATGCAAATATTGTAAATTGTGGGCCTTAGACAATAAGATTGATTAGATTGATTTTATATTTTTTTCTTACTTGTTTTTTGTTTTGGGCGCAGCCAAAGCAAAGCTTAATGGCAAATTGTCTGACGACTGTCACTGCAAACCAAAACTATCATATAGAAGATATATGTGTTGAGTCATCACATTTTCCTTATACTGTTATTGTGTACGAGAGCAGCGAGATTTGCGGATGATCCAGCGAAACATCGCGAAATTCGGGCGTAAAACTCAAAATGAAAAAGCTAAAGATGGTCGCAATAATCCATTCTGAAATCGTGCTAATCACATGATAGTACCAGCCGCCATCCGAGGGATACCTGAAGGGAATACAAAGCCAATAAATACGCAATTCGAAGAAAATGTAAGTGTAGAGTAATCAATAGCTGACCATTTGCGTGGATTCTGGCCGTCGAAGAGGATGTGCGACATCACGCCGGTCACGGCCAGCATGATGAACAGAATGGTGCAGCAGACGGACATTCCCAGGCGCAGATGGGCGGAGAGTCGAGTGCCGGCCATGGGCACAATCAAGTACGTGATGAGAGCCTGCATCCAGAAGTAGAGAGTGCCGCAGCCGAAGCAGCAGAAGGCGCCAATGAAGTGCACAATGCGCACGTTCGTCTCCTGGAAGTTGCCCACGAAACTGATGCCCAGGCAGGACAACATGCCGAACCACAACGCCCAGCGATTGTGACGCAGCACCGAGCCGCCCAGCTCTGGGTTGTGTTCGCACAACTGCAGCACATGACGATAACGTATATAGATGGTGATTCCCACTGAAAGAACAAGCGACAGATCAATTACAACAACTGCATTATCAGCTGATGAGTCATCTTGAAGACGACGGGAACTTACAGAGCACACTGCCAATGTTGATTAATTGGCCGAATATGCAGCTCTCGGGCGAATAGGTCGCCGCATCGCTGATGTACGGCACCGTGGGCACCACATGTCCCTCCAGCACAGCCACAATATAACTAACATTATTTTGATTATATAGAATTCTCATTAAGAACACTGGCAAAGGAAATCGTGTTTAATAAGGACTTACGTGCCCAGGAATGTGACCTGGAATATTAGAAAGACTGCCACGGGCAGCAAATAGACCCTAGACATAATGCCAGCAGCGGCAGCGCAGCGTAACAAATCGAATTGTATGAAATGCAAATGCGCAAAAAAGTAAAACGCAGTGTTTTGGTTTCCTCTAGCACTCGACTGTTGTTGTGTTACTACTGCAACGGTAGTGCAGGAGGCGCTGCCAACTTGTGTCGATATTCTAATCGATAATTTTCGATAGCAATGTGACCGCCACTTTGCCGGGCGAAAGCATATTTTGAATTGTAATCTGCGGTCACGCTGAACCGCTGAGTAAACAAAGTTGACATTTGAATTTATTTGCACGATTTAATTGAACGTGTGCAAAAAAGTAAAACGCGTTGTGGTTTGCTCTAGCACTCGACTGTTGTTGTGTTATTGCTGAGACGGCGGTGCTGCCATCTTGTGTCGATTTTGCAATTGATAACTTTCAAAAGGCGCACAAACAGCAATGTGACCGCCACTTTGCCAGGCCAGAACATATTTTGAATTGCAATCTGTGGTCACGCTGAACCCCAGAATAATGATAAATAACAAAGTTGACTATTGAATTTAATTGCACGCACGCTAAATAACTCGTACAAAAAAAACAAAAAAACAAGCTATTTTAGAAATTGAACTCAACTCAACAAATAGGTAAGTCACACACACACACACACACAATGCCCCCACATACAAATCAATAAACATGCTCCACTCGCTTGCAGACGAGTTTACCGGGCATGAGTAGCTTTGTGGAAATCGACGGCTCCTATTTGGAAGGCGGCGGCCAAGCACTGCGCAATGCCATTAGCCTGAGCGTGATACTGAATCGGGCGGTGCGTGTGGTCAAGATACGCGCCAATCGGCCCAAGCCGGGTCTGTCCCATCAGCATCTGCATGGCGTGAATCTGCTGCGCGATATTGCCAAGGCCGAGGTCAGCGGCAATGCGCTGCAGTCCACGGAGCTGGAGTTCACGCCGCGCACCATTGCAGGCGGCATGTACAAGGTGGACACACGCACGGCGGCCAGCATAACACTGATCTATCAAATGGTTATGCCAGTGCTGCTCTACGCCAACACCGCCTCACGCATCGATGTCACCGGCGGCACAAACGTCTCTTTTGCTCCCCAGGTCGAGTATATGCAGCAGGTCCTGTTGCCCAGCCTCAAGCGCTTCGGTGTCAATGGTGTCGAGTTGAAAGTGCTGCAGCACGGCTTCTATCCACGCGGCAACGGGCGATGCCAGCTAAATGTGGAGCCGGTGCAGCAGCTGCTGGAGGCAGCCGAATTCCTGGACTTCGGCCAATTTGGAGCAGTCAAGGGAGCCGCTTACTATGCGGGTCGATTGCCCAAGTGCATCGCCTATGACATGCAGCATTCGGCCGAGCGTGAGATTCATCGTCTGTGGCCGGATCATCAGTGCAGCATTCAGGTGTTTAAGCATTCCCCGGACCAGGGTCGCGACAATGGCGCTGGCATCATTCTCACCGCCGAGACCAGCTCCGGCTGTGTGATGGGCGCCGCAACGGTGGGCGAGAAGAACATCGACGGCCATATGATTGGTTCGAATGCATCGTGCGAGCTGGCGGGCTACATTAAGAACGAGATCTGTGTAGATGCGCACATGCAGGATCAGTTGATCATATACATGGCCCTGGCCAAGGGTTGTTCGCGTATTCGCACCTGTGCGCTCTCCAAGCACACACGGACAGCCATCTATGTGGCGGAGCAGATGACGGGCGTGAAGTTCAACATTGAGTACGGTGACTTTGGCCAGACGATCATCAGTTGCGAGGGTCTGGGACAGAGCAATCCGTATCCGAATGTTTAGATAGCCTTTTTATGACTAAGACTGTTGTACTCTTAAATTATTTATGTTAAAATATACATATTGTATTGTATACAATTCTTCGTCCCGACTGGCACAGCCCGAAAAGCTTTTTCGCAAAATAGCTTACAATCGTGCAATAAAGCGAGAATTTTCTTAAATTTTTTTAAATTCCTACTTAAATATTTAAACTTATTTGCGCATTTCTTTGTCTAGTTGGCTGAATACAAAAACCATGGCATGTAATGTAACCAGTGCTTAGCGAAGACATGAATAAGTTGTAGTAGTAGCTTACAAATATATTTTAACATTATTACAAAATACAACGCCGTCTAGTATTGTAAATATATACGTATATATTTGTTGTGGCTTTAGAGTCGTCGAAATATAGCCAAGAAATGATCGCCTTTGTTGCGCACCACCTTGGCGCCCTCCTCGCTGCTCTGATATAGCTTTGGCGTAATGGGATCTTCATCCTAAAAGAGAAAATATCTTTTAAGTTGGCACAATTGAAACTTTGCTGGGCAAACTCACCGCTTCAGCTTCAGTCAGGCGTTCGTACAGCGGATGCTGTGTCATGTGCGACACAATCCACTTGTGCAGATCCTCCACGTCCGTCATCGTGTAGACCAGACCCTAAAAAGTAAATCCACATCATTAAATCTTCCATTATTTAAAGATAGTTAATATTTGAACTCACGCCGCTGCGCAGCACGTAGGCATACTCGGAGAGCAGCGCCTGATTGATGATGCGCCACTTGTGTTTGGCACGCTTAAAGTGCGGATCTGGGTACAGAAAGAACATCTTCTCCAGCTGCCCCTTTTGGAAATAGTTGGGCAAATATTTCATCGCATTGGTGCGAATGCATGCGATATTCTGATAGCCAGCCGTTTCTGTGTTCTTTAGCCTGAGCGCAGCAATGCGATCCACCACATAGTCTGACACCTTGACACGTATCTCCATGCCAATGGACAGCTTCTGGGGGAACATTTCGCCCAGTGTCACCAGAAAGCCACCGTAGCCGCAGCCAATGTCCGCAAACTGCACTTGTTGCCCGCTGCCCATGTTGGGGTACAGCGTGCGCCAGTCCACATCTTCAGGTCGAGCAGGACTGCAAAAAAAAAAAACAGACAGTTAATTTTGTTTAGTTGGCTGCAGTTGCTCCGAGTTGCTCACTAATCAAAACTGTGATCGGCGATGGGATTGGAGTGGGCGCGCTGGCGATAGTAGCGCTTCTGTGGCAGTCCGGTGACGGCGGACGTCGAGGGCAGCGCCTCCCGCTCCGGTTCGTGCTCTTGGTTCTGGGTCACCATTTATTTCGTTAACAATTGGAATTGCGAGTGGTGTCAACAAATGTGCTCGGCCATGCCGTCTATCGATAACTTTTGCGTGCATTTATCGTTTGGAGTGTGACCGGTGCGTGCGATGCGTGTTAGCGGTATATTTGCAGTTGAGCGCTCTGGTCACACTACCAGTTGCCATCCCTAACGCATTGTGTATGCATTACGCATTTGCGAAATTGACCACACAATAATTTGAAACTCAATTTCAACGCGATTCCCTGTGTCTGTGCTAGTGCCAAATAACACAAATCGCAGCCGCCGAACGCGCCGCACCGGGCAGCTACCGTGGCCATGTACGCCACCAACAATGGCAGCACAAATAAGGCGCCAAATAGGTAAAGTTCTCTGTCGCTCGCCTCTGGCTTTTGCAGTACAGTGTGTACTTTGTTTTGTGCATTCGTTTGTTTATTGTTTTCTTTGCATTTGTTGTATTATGTAGCAATGCTACCACCATGTTCGACAACACCATCACCGTCACACCCATCAAAGTGGAGCTGGGCTCGGCGGCACTAACAAAAACATCGCCATCCACAGCGCCGCAACTGCGGCGTCCCAATGCCGTGATAGTCACAACACAACAGCTCACGATGCCCATGCAAACAGCCCAAATGTCGCTCACCAATAACAGCAGCAGCAGTGTCGGCAGCGTCGTCAGCAGCAGCAGCGTCAGTAGCAACAATAATCCGGCTGTCACCGTTGTCACCGCAATGACGACGACGACGACGCCCAAGGAGAAGCCGAGCAAAGCGTCACGGGTTCAAATCGTACGCAAACCGCCGCCGACCATCGACAACTTTTGGCCGAACATTCTGAATGAGGTGAACAGCATTGGGCAGGTGGATGCCAAACATCAGGTGCTGCCGTTGGCGCGCATCAAAAAGATCATGAAGCTGGACGAGAATGCCAAAATGATAGCGGGCGAGGCGCCGCTGCTCTTTGCCAAGGCCTGCGAATATTTCATCCAGGAGCTGACCATGCGTGCCTGGGTGCACACCGAGGAGAGTCGACGACGCACACTGCAGCGTTCGGATATTGCTCAAGCGATTGCCAACTACGATCAGTTCGATTTCCTGATTGACATTGTGCCGCGCGAGGAGATCAAACCATCGACCACACAGAAAACCACCAAAGAGCCAAGCGCCAGCTCCAATGCAACGGCAGCAGCGGCCGCGGCAGCCGCCGCCCAAGCAGCAGCAGCCACAGCGGCAGCGGCTGCTGTGGCCAGCAACAATAGCAGCACGGCGAACACGGCAACTTTTGTACCTGCTGCTGCTGCGGCTGCAACTGGCCTCAAGCTGGATCAGTCGACGGCCGAAGTGCTGGGCTTTAGCACCGTCAATACGGATCTGTTTGCCGCTGCGGCGGCGGCCAGCAACACGGCGGGGCAGCTGCAACAGCTGACGGCGCAACACCATCACCAGCAGCAGCAACAGCCGCAGCAGTTGCAGATCATCCAGCAGGGCGGCGGTGCCCAGCAGTTGCAGTACTTTATTGCGCTGCCCGGCCAGCAGCCCAATCAGCTGGTGCAGCAGGTGCAGCAACTGCATCAGCAGCACCAGCAACAACAGCAGCAGCAGCAACACCAACAGCAGCAGCAGAACAGTCTGGGTCTTAATATTGTGGCACAGCAGCCGACTCAACAATTAATACTCACCGCTGGACCCAATGGACAGTTGACAGCGACGCCGGCGCCCACCACAGCTGCCCAGCAGCAGACGGCGCTGCTCCAGAATCTGGCACAGCAGCAGCAACAACAACAGCAGCAGCAACAACAGCAGCAGCAAATTCAACTGCTGCAGCAGGTTGTGACGCCAACTGGAGAGCTAACAAACGTGCCCGTAAGTCCACTCTTTAATGCTATTCTTCTAGATATATTAAATTCTTTGTCCTGTCTGACTGATCACAGCCCAAACGGTATTAGGCTGATCGAGCTTCTTATTGTATATTGCAGGCGTATTATTATAGATTCATATTATGAGTATTTCTTCGTTAAGTTTAGCAATGACACAAACCAAATCAGACACGAACCAGTTGTAGCTCTGAAACATATTTGAACACCATTTCTAAACTATTAACCAAAGAACAGTGATTTTATTGTCAACTGCATTATTAGCACTCCAGTATGTAACCTGAATGACAGATCGTCCGACTGTTAACACTTTGAGAACCGCAGAGAAAGGAGTCTAAACATTTTTAAAATACACATTCACCAAGAAATATTAAAAATAAATAACTAAATACAAATTTTTAAAAATGCGAACATCGAAATATACACTTGCTTAGTTGAAACATTGAGAATCGCCGAGGAGGGTATTTATTTTGATCATTGATGTGAGGTATCGAGACCCTAATATACATACATATAGCTCCTGCTCGTTATTATGGTAATAGTATGCAGTCTGTGTTTCACT
This sequence comes from Drosophila formosana, assembly GCA_035045625.1. Taxonomy (NCBI): domain Eukaryota; kingdom Metazoa; phylum Arthropoda; class Insecta; order Diptera; family Drosophilidae; genus Drosophila; species Drosophila formosana. The sequence continues at coordinate 585,323 of JAWNOW010000143.1, read as the reverse complement.
AAAATTCCAATTAAATAAGTCATTATCTTTAGATTATAAAGATTTAAATACTAACTTATCATAGTACTATTAACTTTAAATATATATTTGTTGTATACGAATTAAATTGCTAATTTAATATTTTCATTGTAATTTTTACTAGATTTCCATCACTGCAAATCAACTGCACTTGCTGCGCATGCAGATGCAACAACAGCAGCAGCAGCAACAGCAAGTTGCTGCCGTGCAGGCGGCAGCAGCGGCGCAGCAGCAACACCAGCAACAGCAGCAGCAGGTGATTATTCCGACGCATTTGCTGACGGCACAGCAGATACTGCAGCTGGGTGGCACGCCAACGAATGCCACAGCCTTGACACAGCAGCAACTGCAGCAGCATCAACAGCAACAACAACACCAGCAACAGCAGCAACAACAACAACAACACATACACATCAATGCAAGCAGTGTGACCAGCAGCAATGCAGCCAACGGCAGCAGCAATGCGACGCCGATATTTATCAATGCGACGCCGGCAAATGCGCAAAACGCTGCAACGCAAGCGCAGCAGCAGCAACAACAACAGCAGCAGCAGCAGCAGCAGCAACAACAGCAGCCGCAAACGCAAACGATTTCAGCATTAAGCAGCGATCGAACGCTGAGCGGCGGCTTTCGGTAAAACCCTAAAGAACACACTTTAAACGTAAGCAAACAAATTCTCTAAGTAAGTAAGTTCACAAAGCAAAGGCAGACAAAACACAGAAACCAGCTAAATTAAGTTAAGCATAAATTGAATAGGTTAAGTGCAAACAAAATTACAGTAATACGGCAAAGTCGAGGCAATGTGACCGTTATATAGCAGCAATCCATATCCAAGCATCGGGAGGCAAAATTCAAGAGAGACATTTTTGGAGGGTTTCTTTTTCTGCGGCATTGATTGCCACCCGTGTAGAATATAATTATATATACTTATGGAAACTGGAGGATGGCAAAACAGAGCGAATTAGTTTAGCAATTTATAAGTGTAAAGGAGTAAGAAATAATTCTATTCAATTGGGTAAAAATTAAGGAAGTGAAGCTGGACTTGGAAGTGCTCCTCTCTCCACCGCCATCCCCATCGCCGTCTCCCTCTCTCTGCAACCGTCTCGAAAGTGTGTACATATCATAAAAAAATTCAACAAATTGCCTGCGCTGCAACCCACCACAGCACTACACACCACAGCACAGCACAGCCCAACACACCACACTGTTGCCAAATGTTGCCAATGTACAGAGAAAATTCGCTTAATAATTTAACACTGTGTGTGTGTGTGTGAGTGAGTGTGTGTGTCGAATTATCAATTATATTAACTAAAGAGCTGAGGAGGAGCATTCGCCTGCCAACAGGTTTCACAGCATCATTTTAACAATCTATACATGTATTTATGATAGTAACGTTTAACCTTCCTTTATCCCTCCGCCCTCCCCATAAACAAAGCACATGTGGACAGTGGGCAAAAATGGAAATTATTGCAATATTTTAGCATCTCTATATATTTGCGCTATTTTACAACATACTCGAAATTTGAAGAAATCATTTATTTAATGAATTCAATTATACCTTTTAGTCATTAAAATTGTTACTTGAATTTTTTATTCCCACTGAATGCTTAGACCCTCCACTTGAAAAGTACGACGAGTCTATTCGGCTTGTGGAAGCATTTCTAATAGTTAATAGCTGGAAAATCGAGAACCCTTTTGTTTAACTAGGATTTATTTCGCGGCTATTGCGATGTCCTTTTGTCCACATGTGTGCAAGTTTAGTGAAATATGTATTTGTTTTTATTTGTTTGATTTGAAGTAGGACTTGCAGCAAGAGAGCGATTCCCTTTGTCTTTGTCTTTCCCCAGTCATTGTCTGTCGCGTCCTCATCTGGATCCTTTTTACGTTGTTCGTAGAACGACAAGTTTTTGTATAAATTGTGAATGTGAGCCGCAGCTTGTTGCAAGTGGGATTTTTATTGTGCAAGCTTTGGTGCAAGTAGCCGAAGATAATTAATTAATAAATTAATTGATAATATGCATTAAGTTAATAGTTTTACGTTTAAGCAAAGAAAAGCAACAACAAAATGCGAAAATATATGCAAACAAAATCGGAAATCCCTCGACTTTGTCCACTCATTTCTTCTTGGCGAGTATCTTGTTGATGTCCTGCAGCTCCCGAGTGCTCCACGGCTCCAGCGGATCTGGAGGCGACTCCGCCTTGCGTCCATGCGCTGAACGTCCACGCGACGTCGCCGCCTGCCGTTTGCCCTCCAGCTCCGCATCGCTCTCCTCGGGCGAAACTCTGCCATGGATTGGTTGGGATGAGGATTGGATTGGATTGGAGCAGATGCTCTACTCACTTGTTCTTGCGGCGAATGCGTGCGCTTTTGGCGCGACGCGCCGCCTCGTCCTGGGATGGCTGGCATTTGCGCAGATGGAACTGCTTCATGGTCGCGTGCACCTCCGCTTCGGTGGGCAAATCCTCGCTGTCCTGCCCGCCGTTGCCGTCCTCGGTCTCCACCTCGGCCTCCTGCTCAATGGTTAGCACCTCCTCGGCCACAGCCTCCTCGAAATTGAAGCCCTGCCAAGGAGCAAGCGATGAACCAAACGTATCTTTTGTGGACTGTTGCAACTTACCGGCTCCAGGTCCAATTCCGGCAGCTGTTGTCCCCACACCGAGCACATGGATTTGCCATCGAAGTGCGGCGCTCGCTTGATGTCCGCCTTGGAGAGTGCGTTGTGCGTGCGCTTGGCCAGCGACAGCTTGCCCAGAATGGGGCCACCGCTGTCGCTCTCCTCCGTCTCCACCTCGGCCAGCATGCTCATGAACTCCTCCAGCTTCTTGGGGTCCACAATGTCCTTGGGGTCCTGAAACAAGTTGGTCAGATTGCCCGCCATGGGAATGGGCACCAAGGCAGGCGATGCTGCCGCTGCAGCAGCAGCCGTAGCAGCTGTTGGCGCTGCAGCTTGCGCTGTGGCAGCTGGCGTTGTTGGAGCAGCAGGGGTTGATGTTGATGCCTTCTTGGCGGCCAGTTGCGGCTGCGTCTTCAGTGTCTGCTCGACCAGATCGAACGCCTTGTTCGCCAGCTGCTGCAGGCCGGCAAAATAGTGCGGATCGTGCGTCTCGGGCCGTTGATCCGACATGAGGATCAGCTCGCGAAATGGATCGGGAACGGAGGCAGCCGGCGCTGCTGTTGTGCTGGTTGCCGTGCGCAACTGGACGCCATTGCTGGCGGCCGGATTGTTGGCAAACGTGAGCATATCCATGGCGTTGGTGAAGTCGGATTCGGTGTGCAGATTGTAGGGATCCTTGAGCTTCTGCTTGGTCACCTTGACGGGACTGGAGATGGAGGCGCGGCCCCACATCAGACGGCGCATCTCCTCGCCGGTCATGCCGCGCTTCTTCAGCGCCGTCAACGTCACGCGTCCCACGCGCTGTCCACAAAACGAACAAATTAAATCTTTGTGAGTTCAATTCGCCTCAACACCGTTGTGCTCACCTTCCAGTTGGAGACGGCGCCTTTGCGCTGCTTGGCACGCGTCTTGCTCTTGCTCTTGATGACCATGACGCCGCGCACTTCGAAGCCCGTATCGTCCGCCGGGCCCAGCGGTATGGAGTACGCCTCCAGATAGCCCTTGGCATCCGCCTGGGGCACCGCACGCTCCAGCGTGACGACGATCTTGGCCCACTGCTTCATCCACTCCTTCTCGGACTGCTCGATGACCGTCACGTAGGTGTTGCCCATCATGGCGATCAACATGTTGAGCAGCAGAATGGGCACGAAGATCATGAAGATGACAAACACGGTCTTGGAGAGATTCGGATAAGTGGTCTGGTTCAGGTCGGGATACTGCAAGGAGAACAAAAATCATAGAAACACACTCTAGCAGGGGATTGAAAGACGCCACTCACATTGTAGTCGCCCAGGGTGGTCTGAAAGAGCGCCATCCAGGTGCTGGTGTAGGTGTTGAACATGGTCGACTGCACCTGCGGATGACCCTTGTAGAGGAAGTAAAAGGCCTGCGAGAAGCCGCACAGCACAATCGAATAGATGATGCCAAACGTGAACATGTCACCGGTGATCATGGAGTAGATCATGGTCACAAAGGGTCCCGTCAATCGTATGGCACTGCAAGGGATTCTATGAGCAAGCGATTTCCTGGGCGATGACAACTTACCCGGCGAAGAACATGAGCAGAAACCAGCTGCCGGGCACCGCAAAGATGAGGATGGCCTCCTCGGTGTCCGTGTCGCCAATGAGGCGGAATGGTATGCAGGCGAGAATCAGCAGATTGGAGAACAGAAAGATGGCCTTAGCCGGAGCATGCGACTGACCGAAGGAGAAGCCAAGTGATCATAAGCTAGTGATTCATTTGTGCTTCAATCTGCTCACCAGTTGCTTGAGGAACGCGGACAGTCCCTGGTTCTTGATCTCGTCCCCCTGCTGGAAGACCACATAGCTGAGCACACCAGCGATTGTCGCCAACTCGGCACAATAGCGCGCCACGGTCTGCGCATTGTAATCGTCGCCATTCCCATTTGTGTCGCCGTCGTCGGCATCCTTGAGTGCGGCAGTCGCTGGCGCGGATGCCTGCTCGTCGTCATCGGCCTCGTCGCCATCGTGCGCGGGACGCAGATACACGGAGACGGACAGACAGAGCAGATGGGTGGACAGAATGAGCAGGCGCTTGAGGAACTGATTCTGCGCGAAGGTCTTCCATTTCTCCTCCAGCAGACGCTGAATGATGCCGCCGTCCAACATGTCCAGATGCTCTGGCTTTGTGCCGTTCAGAATGATGAACAGGGCGGAGTTCCAATCTGCAAAGAAGTTCAGCCGTCCAATGAGTTTGTGAAGTTCACGCCATTCAATGAGGAGTTTGAGCAACGGTTAAGACTCGATGGGGAGTTCGAGAAATCGGTGACCATGTCAAGATGGCAGGAAACTTCCTGAGATAACAAGGAAGCCAACGAATACCCTAGGTATCAAGGAGTAGCCAAGGATGTTAAGACACGCGCTGAGATAACAAGGGATAGTCTGGAATGTTAAGCGAACCTACAAACATGTCAGGGGATATTCTAGAATGTCAGGGAACTTGCTGAGGATACATGGAACACTCTGGCTAGTCTAATCAATTAATTGAGATGTTGTCTCAACAAGTTATAGTCTGAAATGTTCACTGGACCTACCAACATGTCGGAGGATTTTCTAGCATGTCAGGGAACTCTACTTTAGGATGTCTAGGAAACCCTCCGATTAGTCAAGGAACTTCCTGAGACGACAAGGAATTCGCTATTTCTAGGGAGTTCAGGGGATGTTAGGAAAATTTCAGGGAATGTCAAGGGACCCCTTTGGACCCAGGGGAAGGAACCTCACTTACTGGTACGTCCGTCAGGCAGCAGCGTGTCGAGCGCGTTCAGCGGATATCCGGAGCAAGTGATGTTACTGTAGCGCCAGAACTCGCGCGCGGAGAGCTCCAACATCTCGCGGAAGACCTCGGCGCGTCCCAGCTTGCAGGCGAGCGTGAGCGGCGTCAGACCCGTCTGATTGACAATGCCATTCTTGGCCGGGGTCTTGGGATGCCGCAGCGCATAGCCGAACATGTCCAGCTTGTCGCAGACGACCACCATGTGCAGGATCATGTTGCCAAAGGAGTCCTGGGCATCGGGATCGGCGCCACAATCGACGAGCAGATTGTAGACACTCTCGTTGGCACAACAGGCGGCCCAGGCCAGGGGATACTCGCCCATGTAGGCCAATCCCTCGTAGTCGGTGCTCTTGGCGGGATTCATGCGCTGCTGATCGCGCGGCAGGAAGAAGCTGCCAATCGCACGCTGATTGATGTCGGCGCCCGCCTCAATGAGATCGGCGACGAGTTCATTGTTGCTGTAGGCTATCGACAGATGCAACGCACTGGCGCCCAAATACTCCTCGCCCTCCATCACATCGAGTGCCAGATTGGGGAAGACGCGCAGCAGGACGCGTGCCAGTTTCGTGTGGATCTTGGAGTCGCAGATGATGAGCACGTGCAGCAGACTCTCGCCGAGGGCGCCACGATACTGCATCTGCCAGCAGGCCTTGTGATCCTCCCACTTGCCCAGCGGATCGTGGATCGACAGCGAGGCCTCGATCGGTATGGTCACCTCGGTGTGATCGCGGTACTTCCAGCGCAGGAACTCGGCTCGATTGATCATCTGACCCTTGCCATCGTTGTACATGAATACGCCAAACTGATCCCGTATCAGCTGCTCCACCGCAATCAGACCGCCCGTATTGATCGCGTCAATCAGATCCCCGCCTGCCAACGGAATTAGGGAATCAAATCGGACTGACAGATTGCTTTGCACTTACCCCGCTTGTAGTCGGCCAGCTTGTAGAGCAGGCATTTGCAGGCGGTGGCCGAGGACTGCGAGATGACGGCGTCCAGAATGGCGCCCGGTTTCATCTCGGGCGCCTTCTTGCGCAAACATTTCTTCAGCAGGAACTTCATCCCGACCCGACTCGCCTCGCAGCGCACACCTACGACAATGCATCAGAGCGTGTTTTGTTTTGCTTTGCTTTGCATTGCGCAAGCTTGTTTGTTCGATGCCCCACTGCCGCTTCCCCTCGGCCCCCGACGCAGCTGCTCCCCGTTGTCCTGGCGACCAAACAAAAGGACACTGATACGCCCTCTATAAGTTACGAGTTGTCCTAGCTGCGGCCAGCCTTGAGTTGGGTAAGCGAAGGATTCTTTCACTGGTTTTCTTTTTTGTTGCACTTCTGCTCGACAGAAATATACCCTGTAGTTCACTTATTTCACTTTTACTATGATTATTTTGAAATCGAAACTTAAAATTTTAAATAATTATTAAATTTAAATTTTAAATTAAGTTACTCCTATTTTTGATTATTTTTACCGGTCAATTTTGAATATTTATCTTTTTTCGGACTACACTTATTACATATATTTAGTGTCTGTCTGTCTGCTCGACAGAAATATACCCTGTAGTTCACTTATTTCACTTTTACTATGATTATTTTGAAGTCGAAACTTAAAATTTTAAATAATTATTGAACTTAAATTTTAAATTAAAAGTTACTCCTATTTTTGATTATTTTTACCGGTCAATTTTGAATATATATCTTTTTTTTCGGACTACACTTATTACATATATTTAGTGTCTGTCTGCTCGACAGAAATATACCCTGTAGTTCACTTATTTCACTTTTACTATGATTATTTTGAAATCGAAACTTAAAATTTTAAATAATTATTAAACTTAAATTTTCATTTAAAAGTTACTCCAATTTTTTAAATATTTTTACCGGTCAATTTTGAATATTTATCTTTTTTCGAACTACACTTATTACATATATTTAGTGTCTGTCTGTCTGCTCGACAGAAATATACCCCGTAGTTCACTTATTTCACTTTTACTACGATTATTTTGAAATCGAAACTTAAAATTTGAAATAATTATTAAACTTAAATTTTCATTTAAAAGTTACTCCAATTTTTTAAATATTTTTACCGGTCAATTTTGAATATTTATCTTTTTTCGAACTACACTTATTACATATATTTAGTGTCTGTCTGTCTGCTCGACAGAAATATACCCCGTAGTTCACTTATTTCACTTTTACTACGATTATTTTGAAATCGAAACTTAAAATTTGAAATAATTATTAAACTTAAATTTTCATTTAAAAGTTACTCCAATTTTTTAAATATTTTTACCGGTCAATTTTGAATATTTATCTTTTTTCGAACTACACTTATTACATATATTTAGTGACTCAATTTTTGAGTCTGCTCGCCTTAATTATACCCTTCAATTAGTTTATTCCCCACAAATTTCACATCTCTACTCTACACGAACATATATTTGTACACAAATGTTTATGGTTATTTTTTTGTATTGCATTTTTGTTTGTTTTTTTTATTTTATTTAATTATGTATATAAATATATTTGTTTTTGTTTTTTTTTGTTGTTGTTTGTTTTGTTTTTGTTATTTCTTAGGGCTAGAGTATTGATATATCGGATATACTGTAAAATAAATTGTATAATGTGTATGCTTTGTGGTTGTCTCGCCTTTAGCTCTTTCTATCCATCTTTTCATATCTTTGCGTTAAGATCATCGTCAGCATTATCGTCTTTTCATATCATGGTATTATATCATATCATTGCGATTATTACAAAAATGTTTGTATATATGTTTTGTATATATATAAATATAAATAAGAGAGACATTCAAAAAGAATAATGTATGTACCTAAATATATATTTATATGCATATATAAATATATGTATATTTTTGTTGTATATAATGTATTGTATGTATGTGTATATATCGTATATGATATATACCTATATGGCTAATAGATACAATATCAGCATCAATTTCGTCGAAATACAAAAAGGTTTTTCCTTTTTCATTTAGAGGCTGGTTTAAGACAGTTTGCAAAAAGGAACGCAGAACTTGGAATTAAGAGAAATCTAAAGAGATTTGAATAGTTTTGTTGTTGTTTGTTTAAGAAGAAGATCATAATAGATATTATTAAATTGATGTTATTGTTATCATATGCTAGATAAATTTTGGGTATGTTTTGTCATTGCGTTTTAATTATTGTAAGTACTAGAGGTTTTTGAGACAATCTAATATCATCGTCAATCATGAACATGCCCCCGGAAATGTATCGAGTTTTGAATATTTGTTTTGGGTAAATGCAACGTTATTGGATTGGAATTAGTTTTCTGAATCTGTTTGTCTTCTGTCGTGGTCACTTGAACTATATATATAGATAGTAAGTGTATTTCTATATATAGCTACTAGGCCGAGCTCTATTGCCATTACCCGAGAATGTTCTTGGTCGAATCAGTCGAATTATTTCATTAGTTTTTCAGTTTTCTTTTTTCTTTGTTGCTGTATACAAAATATATATGCTATATAAATATATAGATATAACTATTGCAAGTACAAAATGCTATGTGTATATGTAAGTTATGTTTCTTTCGTTTTGTTTTGTATATCGTATCGGTTCTATATATTGTGTATTCTGTATCGGTATCTGTTATCTGTTATATAGTTTCTAGTCTTATTCGACACACAAATATTCATTTTATGTTTGATTTTTTTTTTTGTTTTGTTTACTTAAATGGCAACACGGATGCGTTTATCTCGCAAGTCTTTTCGTTATACATTTTGGAATTACATAATTGTTTGTTTATGTTTTTGATTCAGTTGTTACATTAAGTATTTGATTTGATATTTTATACTGCATACTGTGTATATACTGTTTAGGTTAATTAGTTATTAACAAATTCTCGCTTGATTGGCTTACGCACAGTCTATATAATGTTTGCTGTTCATGTTTATGTTGTTGTCATGTTGCTGTTTGTATTTCGTGTGTTTTCATCGCTTTTACAGGGTATCTATACGTGTTCGCAAGGAAGCAGTGAATAAAGACAAAGACTAGAAGATCAAAAAATCAAAAACTAAAAAAAAATAAAACACAAAACACCAAAAAAAAACGTAAAGCGTCAAACTGCTATCAAAAACTTGTCCTCTATAGTATATGCTATAAAATACATCATTTAAAGAGTGGAGTGTTAAACTGTGTGTAGTTGGTGTGTGTGTGTGTGTTTGGTGTGTGTAGTTGGGTGTGTAAGCCCGGCTGAGCTGCTCCCATTGCCAGAGTCAAAAAATGTACTATATATTATAAATGTCATTTGAGAGAGCACACATCGAAAAAGACTGAGAGAGGTAAATACTTGTAAAGCTCTAAAATAACTGTCTATATATCTATAGATATATGTCTAGATAATTATACAAATAACTTTTGTATATTTATATATCTTCGTTTATATGGCCACAAACTTAAGCGAAAAATCATATAGAGAATGATAAGTGTTAAAAATGATGTTTATGCTAAACTAATTTGGACTAACTACTTAAACAAACAAAAAAAAAACACGAAAAAACAATATGCGACAAAACGTATCGAAATTATATATACTAAATATATATAAATATGGTATATATATTGTTGTATAAAATATGTAAAAAAAACTATATAAAAACGTTTGCTTAACCTTTGTAATTTGGCAATTATTGAGCAACTGCAGTGGGGGTTGGTAAAATGGGTGGGTTGGGAGGAAGGCGGCAGGACATTGGCACAACCAGTTAGCACTGCATTCTCTCTCTCTCTCTCTCTCTATCGCTTTCTCTATCTCTGTGTAATGAGTGAAGAATCAATTGGGTGTGAGGGAAGGTGTTGAATGTCCTTGAGCATTCGCCTAACCATAAATTCTTGCCTTGCTGTCCGTCTGTCCTTCGAGCTGTGTGTGTTTGTGTGTGTGTCTGTTGTGTTTGGTGTGTTGTGATTAATTTATGCACACAATTGTTGCACATACAAGAGAGAGCTGAACTTATCTATGAGTGTTGTATATGTAATAATATAGCTTATGTGTTCTTGTTGTTGGTGTTGTTGCCTTGGCGCTACTCCTGCCACTCGTTCTCATCGACGCCCTCCATTTCGTCCTGCTCCAACTTGGTTGTGTACTCCATGCGCGCGCTAACCGATTTTTGAATCTGTTCGCAAGCACAAACGGACGGATAGAGATGGCAATATTAATGACACACTTCAGAAAGAGAGGGAGAATTCTTACCTCCTGCTGTTTATTGCTTTCGTAGTCGGATTTGCTGGCGAATTGCGAGTGATCCGGTTTCTTAACTGGCGCTGGCACTTGTTGTATAGACGACACTGCCGAAAGAGACATATATAGAGATATGGTGAAAGTGTGTCAGAGCGGGGAGCGGGGAGACTTACGCGTTTCCATGCCCTCCGGCTTGAGACTGACTTTGGCAGCGGCCTTGTCGTTGCAGCCAAACCAATCCTCCGCCGAGAGCGTGGCGCTCCATGTGATGCGCGTGGGTGGAAACAAATCATCCTGGAACAGTTCACTCTGCGCCAGGCAAACATAGAAAGCATTAGTAATAATACAATTAGAAGAATTTAAATATCATTTAATTTAATTTACTTGTTTATATCCTTCATTAACGCTTAATTTAATTTAATTAGTATTTCTCTCTATTCTTGTCTTCGCATATCATTTGGATTCCTTTCCTTTCTTTTGTTTTTTCCATTTCAACTTTTAAACTTTTTATCTCTTCTATATTTTGTACTATTTCACTGTATTTTTGCATTACTTTTCTTTAAGCCAGTTCTTTTGCTTGCCCGTCTTTTTGCCCTTTTCTATCCAAACTGTCCTTGTCATCTGCTTTCTTTGCCCCTCATTTATTTTCCCTTCTTCCATCGTCCTTTTACTACCCTTAGTTTCGACTCTTACCTTGATGCGTGGCACTGTGAAGCTGAGCGGCTCGATGGTCGTGTTTGTCAGCCTGTAGGCCTTGGAGAACTCCACGCTGGCGACATCGCAATGGTTCTTGGTGAGAAAACTGAGGCCCTGATGCAACGACGAGCAGCGATGATGCGACAGCGGACAGATGAAGGGCTCCTCATCGGTGATCTCATAGCAATAGATGGTGGAGTCGCCCTTGCCGGTGACAAACAGTGTGGAGCTGTCCTCATCGTAATACGGTATGAGAATCGATGGCGATACATCCAAGCTGGCCGTGTTCAATGGCGCCGTCAACTTTTGTGCATTATACACGCTAATCTGACGCTCCGATACCCTGTAAATATTACAAATTATTGTGCAAATTGCAGTAGTTGGAGGTGGACGACTTGGACTCACTTGTCGAAGCCGGTGCAGACAATGTAATGGCCCTCGAGCGCCCAGGTGATGCGTGCGCCGCGTGTGCCCACGGGACCGTTGCCCTCGCGAATGGGCGTCTCGGATTTGCGTGGATTGTAGACACGTATTTTGCCATCCTTGCAGACGCTGGCGCCCAGCTTGCCGCATGGACTCCAGGCGAAATCGAAGATCTGATCCGTGTGGCCGGTGAGTGTGCACATCTCGGCCATGGTGCGCAAATTCCACAGCTTGATGGTCATATCGTAGCTGGCCGTCAGCAGCACGTCGGCGGCGAGCGGATGAAAGCGTATGAAATAGATCTTGTCCAGATGGGCAGTCAATTCGCCTTGCGGCGCATTTGTCGGCTCACTGAGGCCGCCCTCGTCGATGCGCCACAGCTTCACGATGCCATCGTCGCAGGCCACCGCCAGACGCTGTGCATCGAAGGGATCCCACTGAAAGTCCATGATGTTGCTCCCATTCACCAGCGATGGAATGACGCCGTCGGGCAGGCGACCGGGTCGACTTAGCTCAAAGATGGCGATCTTGCCGCCGGGTCCTGACAGCGGCACAGCGACGCGCTCGTGATTGGCATGGAAGCCGTTGCACTCGCCCGGTATCTGGCGGCTCAGATTGCGCAAGTTCTCGATGTGTGTGGACTTGTGGCCGGGCGTGCCCTTCAAGTGCCGGAACTTGGAGACCTTGCCGAACACGGTCGAGGTGCGCTTCGTGGACGCAGCACTGAAGGCCGCCTCCGTGGCCGACTTCTTCAGGCCCGCCCCGTTGCCTCGTCGGTGCTCCTCCAGCAACTTGCCCTCGGGCACCGAGATGCGCTTGGTGTCGATGCCGCCGCTCGACGGGATGACGTTGCTGTTGCCGCCCAACTGCTGGCTGGGCTTCAGCGGCTCCACCTTGGAGCTCTCGCGGCGACTGCACAAACGTGAGAAGATGGAAATGAGCTTAAACGACTCGAACGGCAAAACAGTGACGAGTAATCAATTCGGTACTAAAGCAACGAGTAATTTACTCGTTACATTTTCAATCTAATTAAAACATTAATTTAATAGATTCGCTACTGAAGCAACGAGTAAGTTACTTGCTGCATTTTCAATCTAACAATTCGATTATTCATTATATTTATTTATACTTACAGTGGCACCGGCGATTGAGCCTTCTCGTCCACCTGGCTCTTGGAGCGACTCTCGTAGACGCGACGTCGCTCTGCAATGCTGCTGCGCACCGCAGAAAAACGCCGCAAATCGGCATCTGTGCGATCCTCGCCCTCCGTCGAGTTCTCCGATGATTCCGAATTCTGTTCGAATATCTAAATGGAGCGAAGCAGAATAACATATTATTTAACATATTGTTTTGGATACAAGTTTGGGGGGGGGGGGCAATATTAAAGAGCAACCATAGCAGACCTTGTCGGACGACTCGTCATCGTCGGCTGAAGACTATAGTTGGATTTTGACAGTGGTAGAAAGCACAGAAGAGCACGGAAGCAGGAGTGGAAATTTGTTTGTTGTTTTGTGTGTGTTAGTTTATTTACATAAGAGTTACGAAACGAGACAGAAGAAAACGAATTTTGGCACAGGCATGTAAGAGAGGTTCAAGAGTTCAAGTTGATTAGTCAATCATGGCAAAAGCTTCAAAGTCACATGTCACAAATACGAGTTGCAACACTTACCTTGCGACGCTCGGAAGTGGTCAAAGACTTCTGGACTCCGTTGCCGTTGCCGTTGCCATTGCCGGCAACATTTGGTTCACGTTCATGATTCTCTGCAAGAGGCAAGAAATCGTTAGTCGCTAGTTTTGTCTGCTTGTTGCACTCGTGTCGCACTTACTTTTTATTTCAATTTCGACAATGAGATCGGGTTTGGTGCCCTGGGTGGGCGTCTCGCTGCAGTTCTCTTGACCCACGCTCGATATATTCTCATGCGATCCGGGCGCCACGGGCACGGCAAACACTTTGTCAAAGGACACATCGCCAGTGTTGCTCGAAAAGGGTTTGGGGCCAAGGCGAGGCTGTTGAAAACAAATTGAGAAATTTGCCAAGTTAAAGATTATGAATTGACGGACTAAGATTTAAATGAAACTACAAATAAACGAGTCAAAATAAATACTTATAATTCAAATTGCATGTAAACAATATGAAAAAAATAAATAATACAAATTGGCTGAAAATGAAATCAAACATGAGAACTAAATATATTTGTATAAAATATAAATTAAATTAACTACGCACAACTTCAAAATGTGACTCAGGAAAACCAAAACGAATTGGAAAATAAATGAAGATTGTTACAACATAAAATCATAAATCAACAAGCAAACGAAAACAATAACAATCGAGGAGGTGCTGTTCACTGTTCACTGGCACCTTGTAGGCGGCTGCTGCCGTTGTGCGTGGCCTTGGACGCGGAGTGTTGCCCTCGCCGGCGGAGTCGCCGCCACTGCCTCCTTGCGGTGTGGTTGCCTCCGGCAGCGAATTGTTGCGCGACGTGCGCGGCATGGGCTTCGGCGGCGAGTGGCTGCCACTGGCCGAATTGGTGTCCAGGGCGGCCGACGAGGAGGCCTCCTCGCTGCTGCCTGTCGAGTGCTCGGTAGGTGACTCTTTATCATCGACGATGGGCGCCTGGCTCTGCACGATGTCCTTCTCCGAGTCTGTCTTGTATTTGGCCTCGAATTTGCGTATCAATTCGCTCTGACTGAGACTGCACTCCTGATTGTTCTTCTTGCTGCTGGCCTCACTCTGATTGTGGCTCTCATTGTTGCCATTGCCGTTGGCATTGCCATTGCCATTCTTCTCCTCGCCATTGTTGCACTTGGAGCTGCGCATCATCACATAGAGCTGGGGGCACTTGCCCTTTGCCTTTTGGTTCTCGAGGTTCTTAACGAAATCGCTTAGATTGCCGCGATGGATCTGCACACGGGGTCAACAACGGTATTAGTGAGAGAACTTTAGGCTAAACTTGTGCCCTCAACGTATTTGTATAGTAGCTTAACTATAACTTGTAACTGCTTAAATCAACATTCTTTTCCACTTATTTTAGAAGCAAACTTATTAAACAACAATAACAAATATTGAAATGAATAAACAATTTGCCAAGTCCTGTATAGATTGACTGTAAATAATAAATACACAAATCATAATAAATGTAAGTGAACTTAATCAAGAGAAAACACTTTTTAACTTATTCAATGAGGCTTCTTAAATTAATTTCTTGTTCCCCTATAATATAGGCTATAATTATTTACGTAGCGGAAGTCTAATATCGTACAATTAATTCCCGCTTACACTATATGAATTACATTCATTGATTTCATTAAAAAAACACACACTTTTAACTGGATCAATGGAAAGTTTTCAGCAATGGAAAATTCCCCGAATCGTGTGCAATCTTATCTAAAAGATAACCACTTCAAGTAAACCCCAAAAACTGGACTAATCAATTGAAAAAGTGACTGGACAACTTACGATAATGGGTTCATCGCCATGTTCGCGCTTCGCCGGATCCAGATTCATCTTGGGCACCGGCTGATTGGTGCCCGCCAACCACTCGCTGGCAATCAACTCCGTCTTGTAGCCCGTGGTCTCGGGATAAAGATCGGCATGGAAATCCCGATAGGTCTAGAAAACCCAAAGAGGGGGGAAATATTATGTATAAAGCATGAGGATTTTTGGGCATTTATTGAGCTCACCTTGCGCGGCACCTGATACATGATGGGTATGACCATGTTGGAGGTGAGCTGCAGCACACGATTCACCTCGGCCTCCATCACTTTGAGCGCACGCTTGGGCACCAAGCAGGCGCCCTTTGTTTGCTCCCCAGTGTGTCGCAGTCCCTCAATCAAATACGGATCCTTGTCCGTAATTTCCAAATAGTTAATGGTCGTATCTCCCTTGCCGGCCAAGAACAGCATATTGGTGTCGGGATCGAAGAGGGGCATCAAAATGCCCGTCGAGCAATCCAACTCCAGCGTCTTCTCGGGCGTATTGAAGTTGCGTATGTCCCGTATGATCACCTGACGCAAACGCGCCGAATCGAAGCCGGTGGTCAGAATGCGCGACTGATTGCCCAGCCACACGACGCGCGAATCCTTGATGCTCTGATGCGATTCGGCGAGCATTTGTATCGGCGAGCCCTCGGCGCGTGGATCAAAGATGCGCACACACTTGTCCTTGCAGCTGGTGGCCAAAACGGTGCCGTCCTCGCGCCAACTGGCCGACTGTATGACCTCGGGATGCTCATTGTTGGCTGCAAATGTGATGGAATTGTTGACAGATTTTTACTCTTAATAAATGCATTCATATATGGTTCGGGTCTTCGATAAGCATAAAATACATGCTATGGTTTGCACCTGAACTTAACGAAAGCTTTGTTCATGGATCAATTTTTAAATGTATGCTTGGAATTGGAGTAGGAATTTTGAGATTCAAATGCTATAAACTATTGTACGTTGTATTTAAAGTAAGCTCCTTTCCATTTGGGCTGTGGGTTGATAGTTAAGTCAGCATAAAGTCGTATATACTTATATAGCTACTTATGAGCTGCGTAAAGTTCATGAGACTATCGTACACAACTTTAATAGATCTAAATCGTATTTACGGATGACGGATGACTAATCCGGTTTATGCCAGACTACATTATGACTTTATGACTTACAGAAAATCTCCTTTTGGACCGCAATGTCGAAAAGCGCCACACAACCCGCTGCTGTGGAGTACATCAGGCCGTCGGCTGTGGGATGGAAGCCCACGGTCTCGACGCGTCGCTGCTTGTGCGAGAAGACAGCCTCCGGATCGGACAGCGACTGCTCCAAGCCCTTCTCCGGTATGTGCCAGATCTTTACCTGCACAAAAGAAGTACAATTAAATGGGCAACCAAGTGGGGAGGAGAGACTCGTTGACCTACCAGGCAATCCTGCGATGCGGTGGCCAAGAGACCGTCGTGAAATGGCGAGAACTTGAGGTCTGTCACCGTGTCCGTGTGGCCGTGGAGCAGCGGCATCGTTTTGCTCTTGCGGCCGCAATCGTCGAGGGGCAGCACGGCAACACTGGCGCCGCTGTGCTCCCAATTGAAGGCCATGAAGGCCGCCGAGGCGGCGATGTTGTTGCCATACGTCTGGTAGCTGCCCACGCAAATCTCGCGCACACAAGCCTCCGCCTTGGGCACAATGGGCGCGGCATTTTTGTACTTGGAAGCCTTGAAGCGCCACGCCATTGTGCGGTCTGTGTGTGTGTGTGTGTGAGAGTGTATTGGTGTGTAGTGTATTAAATGGCCGGCTGTCCAGTCGAAGCTGTTCTTTTAGTTGTAGTTGTTGTTTGTTCTTGGCGTCGTTTTGTATTTATTATTCCTATTTATGGAGTGTCTTGCGGTTTAGCGGCTGCAATGGCAAAGTGATATTCCCATTATTGAAAGCAAATAAACAATAAGCAATGTTTAGTTATCGCAATCTGCAACACTCCGCACTCCCAACTATGAATCACGCACACGCACACAAACACAAGCACAGACCTCATCAATTGATAAGCTGCCGTTTCGTTCAGTGATACGATGATGAATGCGCCTGCCCCGCCCACACTTCAAATAACAAGCATTACTCACACACACACACACACACGCGCACGCACTCGACTTGTTGTTGTTGTTGTTGGCGACAATTATTGAGGACTTGCACACACACACACACACACACACACACACATACAGACAGCCATGCGTCTCGTTTTGTCACGCATGCAAAGAGAAAGCAAAACTAACAACAACAACAACTGCAATTTGTTGTGCACTGAATGCGAAATGACAATTAGCAATTTGCCGGATAAGCTTAAAGCACACACACACACGCACACACACACACATACATGCAAACGTTTGTTGTTATTGTCCTTTGCGGTGTGCAAAGCTTTTGCAGCTAAGTAAAGTGTTGCCGTGTTTTGTTGTTGTTGTTGTTGTTGCTAGCCACTTGTAAGCACCATAAGTATATGAGTGTGTGTGTGTGTGTGTGTGTTATAAACAAGTGCCACGCCTCACTTGCCACACACGCATACAGACTTGCAAGCTATTTAGCTTTGTGGACCTGCGTGCTGCGCTTACTACTCTTTTTTTTTTTTTTTGCTGCCTCTACTACTCTTTTTTGCAGTAGTAGCAAATGCCAAATAAGGCAACAAACTTATAGTTCCGTTTCTGGGCATGATTCATGCGACGCCGTCTAGAGAAATTGCTGCTACACACATACACACACATACACACACACACACACACACACACACACTCGCGAATATTAACTGCAGCGGAATTAATGCGAAATTTATTTATTTGTTTTCAATTGAATTTAGATGGCAAACAAAATGTGAACAAATTATTTAGGTGATTTACTTTAAGTGACAAGAAGATTTCTTCAATGTCTTCTTCAGTTAGTACTTTAAAATGAATAAGAATTAAAATGAGCTTTGATCCACTTTAGATTTCGTTATTTGTTTTTAATGGGCTGCACTTTTGCATTGATGGGCTGCACTGTTTATGCACACACACACACACACACACGTACGCTCACACACATACACACGCATTCGCAGATAGGAAATGCACTTGCAAAAGCTGCTGCGCTGCTGTTGCAGCGAACAAAGTCTCCTAGCAAAGTGGCTGCAAACCACTTTTTCTTGATTTCAATTGTACGTGTTGCAGTTTATTTATTTTACTTTGTTTTTCCTTCTGCGCGTTTTTGTTGTTGTCGCTTGCGCTGACAGTGTATAAATTCAAGTGCAGCCAGCTTGCGGCGAGTAGCAGGAATAGCAAAGGCAACAACACAAACGCGGCGCAGCTAGCGGCCAGTAGAGACAGTTGATGGCAAACGACGCGTGCGCAAATTCAACTGGTTCGTTAGAAAGCGGCAAAACAAATGACCATCATTGGCTGCTGCCGCTGCCGCTGCTGCTATTGCTGTGGCAAGTGGTGGTGGTGGTGTTGCAGCCACCAGGTAATCGGGTCAAGTGATTAAGAAAGAAAAAAGAAAACTGCGCACAGCCTGAATGTATGTATGCGGACGGAAGTGGGGTGGACAAAAAGGGAATTGAAAATGTTGCAAAGACGGAGATACAAGTGCAGAGCGCAACCTGCAGGCGAGTAGACGAACTGCACGTACACTACTAAACAGCATCCGTGCCCAAGAGAGCGAGCGAGCGAGCAAAGAGAGTGTGCAAGCGAGAGAGAGCATGCAAAACGGCCTGTGTGTGCGCGTCTGGGGGTCTCTCTCTCTCTCTGTTTCTTTCGACACACAGGGTGCAATAGCCATGTGTGTGTGTGTGTGTGTGTGTGTAGGATTCGACTATCTGTGTGTGTGGGTGTTCTCGTAGAGAAGCTTTGTTGGGGGTGGGTGGCAACGCCGGCACACCGGCATCAACCTTACACCGGTATGGCAAGGCAACGGCAGCGGCAGCTTTTGAGCTACTGTTTTGCTTTTCCACCACTAGACAAAAACCGGGCAGTTGACAGCGACAGAGACAGAGAGAGAGCGATAGGGGGAGGGCGGGGCGAGGTGAAGCGGCCTCCTGGTGGTTGCTGCCATTACGTGTTTGTTGTTGCATATGCATTTATTGACATTTTTTCTTCTGTTTTTTTGCATGTTACTTTCCAGTTTTTTCTCTTCTCTCAGCGAATGCGTGCAATTAATTAGTTGTTGTTTATGCACAATTATGCTGTGTGTGTAACATGAAACGGATGTGGTAGTAAAAGGACCTAAGCTTGCGCTTGTTTGTTGTTTTTTTTCCCAGCCGGCACACACCCTTTTTAATACAACTACAACTACAACTACACTAACAACAAGAGCGCTCAACGAAGCTGGGCAAACAAAGGAGCAGTTTTGCACCCGATCCACACACACACTCACACACACATATGCACCGTACATGACACACACATACACTTCTATATGCAAACATGCAAAAAAATGACACACACACACACACAGTCACAGACGCATCCTCAGATGCGATTTCGTATACAAAATAATTTATCATTTATAGTTTGTTACTCGCCGAAAAAATACAACAGCAAGCAATAACACTTTGCACACAATAACTCACGATTTTGGCACGCCCTTTTAACCAATTTCACTGCAACTGCACAATATCGTTTAATTTTCGTATAAAATGTTGCATCGGCTTTCTTCGGAGCCGTGCAGCGTGACCGCAACTTGGATTTCAGAACATGCCGTAAACGCAATTATGGTATTTTTCATAGCAAAGCATTGGCAAATGCTGGTAACACTGCAGAGGTCTTGCCCGCGGCTGAGAGGCTGCCGATCAACAAATGTATCGATTTTCAAATCGTACGATATTTTTAAAAATATTATAAACATATAAATCGCCAATAAGCAAATGTTAAAGTAATGTAATAATATATATAAGTTTTTCACTTGCCTGCAATACTTTAAATAAATGTAAAATTAAATAAAATTGAGAAAACAAACAAAATCAATTGGTAACGACTGCAATTTATTTAGAGCATGAGCAGATGCGAAAAACGATTGTTGGTATCATCGATGCACTTGAAGAGACGATAATTGCGTCGATTGCAAACCGCGCGCAGGGCTGCAATGCGAATAGTAGTCGCGAGCCCTGGATGGCAGCTCGCATCGATAGTAACGTAACGATAGTGCCATCGATTGCTTTGCTGCTCGAAACTGCTGCAGCAAACTGTATTATTTTTTTTTGTTATTTATTAAATGAAGTTGGGAATTAAGTTGATTGCGATGCAATGTCAAAGTTAATGTCAAACTGTAACGCGTCGCAGCGGAATTGCGCATTGTGATAACGTGCAATAACGACGTAAACGTAAAAACGCGAGCGCTTTTTGCTTTGCGGGTGTGCGTGTGCAAGTGTATGTGCGTATGTGTATGTGATTCTGCGTGCGTGTGTATGTGTATGTGTGCGTATGCGTATAATTTTGGTGTGCGGCGGCTGCAGAAGGCAACGACTCGGCGGCAGCGGCAGCAGCAGCAACAACAACAACAAACGGAAATTCTAAATCAATGAAAGCAAAATGAACGTCTTGCACAAAATGGGTAAGTAAAGGCGAGAGAGGAGAAAACATATTAATAGACGTATAAGAAAACAAAAGTGCATTCGAATGCTTCCGTTTCCTTTGCCAACAACACCTGCAACAAGGCAGCGCAGCAGCTTAGCTGTATATCCACACACACACACACAGTCGTAGGCAGCGTGTATCTGTGTGTGTGTGTGTGTGTGTGTGTATGTACAGTGGCAACTCCTTCACAATAAATATAATGATTCACACCAAGAGGCAACAACATCAACAACAGTCGGAAGGGGAAGAGCGACAAGAATAATAATAATAGCAGTCAAAATCCTGTTTCTCTTCTTTTAATTGCCACCCACACTCACACTCACACTTGGTCGCTGCCCCAAAATGTGCACTTGGTTTATGTTCTTTGGGTTTATCAACAAGTCTATTTTTAGTGCATGCGCCTCAGGGAAGTGTTAAAAGTGAAGTAACACACACACACTCACACTCACACTAGCACATGCTGCTGGCCCCCTCTCTCACCTACTCTGCCGTATATAGTACGCCTACGCCACAGTATGCACTCGTTGCGCCTGTGTCGCCATCCCCCTCTAGCGCCCACCGCTAGCCACTCCTGAGGCGGCTGCTGCATTTTACATTTACTCATTTCGGCGATGACGTATTTGTTTTGTTGTAGTTGTAGTTGTTTGGGTTTTGAGCATCGATTTCGATAACGTTCGATAAATCACACTTTGCATAAATTGCAGTTGATTTGAATTCAAATTCAAATTAAAAGGCAAATATGAACAAATTAAGTAATGCAGCTGCAAGTAGCTGATGTGTGTGTGTGTGTGTGTTGCTGATTTCAAGGACAATTCGCCTGCAGCTTGCAATTCTTGGAAAAGGGGGCGTGGCACGGGGAGGGTGGTGGAAAAACATAAAGGTTATTTATATGCCTGGAACTCTAGGCAGCTTTGGCTTTTGACAACTGCACGCAAAGATAGCTCGATAATCCCCAGGTACACATATACACATATGTATGTGTGTGTGTATATCTATTTATGTATGTATGTGTGTGTGGGGGAATAAGCAGAGTACTCTAACGGTTAAAGGTCAGCCTAGTTGAGCGCCCAAAAAGTCACAGAGACAACAACGCTTGCAGCGCTTATCAGAGCCAAGCAAATCACCTGTTCTAACTTGCCCGGTCTCCACCTACCACCCCCACCTCCCTCAAGGTCATTAGCATTTTGTTGTTATTGTTTTTTATTTATATTATTTTGTTTGTTTAGTCAGCATACTGAAATAGCTCCCGCAACTCCAGCCTATTAATCACACTATAAATAAATCACGCAGATTTCGACTCTATGGCTCAAGTTGACTTTATCCCACTCTCGCACTCTCTCGTTTGCTCGCTCTCCCTTTCTCGCTCCAGCTGCGTAACCGGGGGAGCTGCAGCTGATTTGTTGGCTGGGTAAACTTTAGCAGTAAGTCGTAAGCTTTTTTTTGTTGGCGGTGCACAGCTTTTAGGCGAGCTTTCGCCACAGCCTTATTGTTGTTCCTGTTCTGTTTTTTTTTTGTGTTTTCACCAGTGCAAAGTCTCAGTTGTTGTTGTCGTCGGCAGACGTCGCTGTCGGGTTGCAAATAAGTAGTTTATTTTAGATTTGATAAGCGCGCCGTGATAATGTGGAAGCTCTTCCACCAGCAATACAACAACAACGACAACAACAGCGACAGCAACT
Organism: Drosophila formosana; assembly: GCA_035045625.1. NCBI lineage: Eukaryota > Metazoa > Arthropoda > Insecta > Diptera > Drosophilidae > Drosophila > Drosophila formosana. Next base: position 562,818 of record JAWNOW010000143.1, on the reverse strand, counting down.
TTGAAGAGTGAAGCGTAGGCCGAAGTGAGCTTCTGCTGCTGCTGCAATGACAACAAAGTGTCGCAGCAAAACTCACTCACACACACACACACATACACGCATATGCACTCTTGCACACATAGGAATAGGAAGCAAATGAGAGTAGAGTACACTCGGCGACTATCAAATACCCTTTCAGTTGCTCCCACAGGACAACATCAAGAAATAAATAAAATTAAATAGTTTTATTATTTATTAAAGTCATCATTTCATTGAATTCATTGAACACAACAATTATATTAATAAATAATCAATTTAATAGACAGGTTTTATTAGCATATTTTAAGAGAATCAACTATGCAAACATTTTGAATTTTTAGATTGATTAAAGCCGTTCTTAAAGCAAATATAGTTTTCTACTAAATGTGTACTCAAGTATCTACCTCAAGGTATATAAAATATAATTTACAATTAACTATTTGCAGTTTTTGATTTACAACTTTTATTATTTTTTTTTATTTACGGTTTTTATAATTTTAATAAACAATAAAATTGAGTGTTCTATTTTTATTAACTTTCTACGGCTTGCTCAATATAATATTTGACATTTACAATTAACAATTTGCAGGTTATGATTTAAAACTTTTATTATTTAGTATTGTTTTTATTTTATCATCTGATTTGAATACATGAATTTGAATTTTTAAACAATTAAAAATTAGTGTTCTATTCTTTTAAACTTTCTATTGCTCGCTCAATAAAATGCTTGGCATTTGCATAAATTCATAATGCTCATGATACCGGCAATTGGTTTTGTAGGGTATCAAAAGAGACGTCGCCGTCGTCGCGTTCGTTTAGTTCATTGAAAGTGCAAATGTTGGGCACGTTGTTATTGTTGTTATTATTATTGTTATTGCTGTCGCTGTTGTTGTCGCTGTTGTTGTTATTGTTATTGTTGTTGGTGCTGTGCTCAGCGGGCCGTGGGCCGCCCATTGGCCGCGCCAAAGCGATTAGATTGTAAAAAAAAGCAGCAGCAGCGGCGGCAACGTCGCTGCGCTCGCTCAGTCGTCAGTCAGCACGCTCAGTCGGAGCTCTGAGCTGCGCCTCAGTCAGCGTGCGGTTAGAGACACTCAACGTTCAACGTTCAGTAGTCAGTCAGTCATTCAGTCAATTTCAGTTCGTCAGTCGCACGCGAATTTCTCACATCGACGTACGCAGCTAACGCGGCGCGCGCTTCTAAACACAACACTCTTCTATACTCTACTCTTTTGACCCCGCCCCACCTCCCTCTCAGTGTCTCTGTGCGTGTGTGTGTGTCTGGTGATATCATTTGACTAAGGGGTTGGCATAGCCACAACGGATCCTCAATGTCACATTAATTGTGAAAATATTTACTATTGCCGCGAGATCGCGGATCGCGAGTTATCCAATATTCTTTTCTTTTTTTGTTTTGTATAATTTTTTGTTGTGTTTGTAAATCGATTGAGAATCGTTGATGCGTTCGCTCCAATTCCCGTGATACTAATAACCTTACCTTCTGCTCCCCACCCGTTCCCCCGGGTGTGAGTGCGAGTGCGAGTGCGAGTGAGAGAGCGAGTGAGAGAGCGCGAGTGCATTCATGATGCGAGTTTTGAATACCGAGCTGCGATTGCGCTTTAAGAATCGCAAGCCGCGTCCCTTCAATCGGGCAGCGAGCGCCGATGATGCAGCGACGGCGGCAGATGAGCAGCAGCTCAATGGAACGACGGCACAGAGCATGCGTATGTATATGTATTGGAAGATAATGAAAAGACAGAAGCGAGAGAGAGAGTGAGAGTGCAATGCGATAGTGTGGGTGAGCGTGAGAATGCACGAAGCACGCAGCGCTAATGATAATCGATAAGTTGTAATCGCTGGCTTGACCTTGACAGCGCTTCGATATCGATAAGAAAGTAATTACGCTGCTTTATGATAAACACACGTGCGTGCGTATTTAACATAAAGAAAGAAAAGTAAAACAAATATGTACATGCACTCGCTTTGCATATTTATGGAAATCGCAATGCATCGTATCAGGCAAGTGCATGCATTTATTTCAATTGATTAATCACGAATTATGCTGTGCAGTACTTGCTATCGAGTGAGTGGACGGGGCTATGAATGAAGCGGCGCTCGCTCAATTGATCAATTTGTTTTTGCACTCACAGCTGAGTGAGCAGCATTTTACCAAGTTGACGATGATGGTGCTCAATGGGCTGGAAGTGGAACCGGATGCTCTTTCAATTCAATCTATGTTCAATTGCCAATTGTAATTTTGCTCTTCATTCTCGCTCTCGTTCGCTCTCTGTCTCTCTCTGTCTGTCGCGCATTCCGCAGTCTATCGATAACACAAATGTGCCAAAAGAAAGTGCATATCTAATCTAATCTAATCACATCACAATACATAATCGATTAACATACTGATGATGATGTTGTTTGTGCCCCCACAGACAACTCGAGAGTGAAGTGGCGTGTATTCAATGAATATGATGTATTATGAAAAGGGTTTTGTTTAATTGTTGCTCATTGAACAGTTTTGTCGCCTCGACACTGCTTTCACTGCACTTTCTACTGGACCAACTGGCAAACTAGACAAAGTTATGAGCATATGACAAACTATTCTTCTATTATGATGCCAACAACCTACACAACGCAACGCAACACATCTCATATTCACTTTTGATGTGCTTGACATTCACATCATTCGCAACGGGGGCATTCAACAGGCAAAGCATTCAAGCATTTGGCAAACAAGATTGATATGTGCCTCGTTATTGGTGGCAAAGTGCAAAAGCTGTTGACAGAATGGTGTGGTTAAGAAACAACGACAACCATTTAAAGCCACAGCCACAACAATGAGAGGTTTCCCCCCCCTGCTGCTAATGAAAAGAGCCCTAAAGCTGTTATATCTATTGTGGGTTCGGGCTCTTTCTCGGCTATAACTGTATGCTGGCGAGGTCAAACAATATTTCACAGAGTTTCCCGACAAACTGCTGACAAATAGCCAAAATATCGCTTAGCTTCAACAATGAGCTGATCTCGATAATGAGTCCTTTTTGAATGAACTTACAATAAGGATTGGGCAGGTTGCTCGCCCTTAACTGTGTGTCTGTTGAGTTAACTATGTGTACTGTGAGTTTCCTGAGCATCCGCTGTCAAGCAGCGGAAATATTGTTAAGCTCGTGTGAAAGATCATGTCAAATGTGGTGCTAAAAAGACGAGGGGCGAGAACTAGAGAAATCTGAATAGCAGCTTTATTTAGCACTAAGGTGGTCAGTCAGTCAGACAGCTGGGGCCTCGCTGGTCACGTATAGCACACGGCGCTTTCCCTGGTGTCAACTTGATATTGTGTGGGGGCCTCGTTAACTATCATGCTTGTACACTCGCATACTATACTACAACCTGACTCTGTTTTATTTTTATGCTTTGTGCTTTTCACTTAACTCGCATACCGCGCACACTTGCCATTCAGCACTTTTGCTTTCCTATGGATTTCATTTTCATGTCTAATAACTGCCAAGCAACAACATTGTTTGTCGTCCGTCCGCATCGTTGTTGGTTTTAAACGACTTACCAACTATGTCATAATTGGAGTTGCGCCTCCCTCTACCTCTTTATTTCTCTCTCTCTCTCTCTCTCTCTCTGTCTGTCTGTCTCTTTTTGGCTCTGCTTGAGGGGTTTCATGTCCATTGTCCGGGTCTGGCTTTCTTCTGGACATAGAGTCAACATGGCGTTAAGTTTTCTTTTGCTGCACAACTTTCATTCTTCTTTGGTTTGCGTAGGGCGCCATAAGCTCTGAAATTGTAGCCCCAAAACATTGTGGCCTCTCTCATTGTCGTAGTCCCAAAATGTTTCCGGCTTGCTTTATTTGCACTAGGATTCATGTTCTTTATAGTTGGAGCAACTCTCGAAAAACTGTATTAATTTCTCCCATGCATGATTTTTAGCCAGAGCTATTCTCCAAGTTGCAATCTATGGTTATCTAAGGAATCCAACTAATCTGCTGCTGTTTAGACATGCTATCTTTTTAATAGAAGCTGATTAGTTTAGATAACACACATCATTTGTAGGATTCTGCGTTGAGACTTTAACAAAGTGCAATAAAGAAATATAATATGTGGTTGAATTACACGGAAAATCAGCCATTAAATAACCATGTAAAAGTTACTTGAAACTAATTCTATTGTAGAATTCCATATATGTGAACTGGAGCAGAAGTAGCTCTGAAATTCTAGTTATTAGTTTTTTTATTTACAAAATGTGCCAAATTATTTATATCGAGCGTGCTTTAAAGCGAATCCTTACTCGTAATTTTCCAAGAAATCTAATGTAAACTGCAATACAAGGAATCGGCATTGATTCCCCATAAATAAATATAAATAATAAACATTTCGATAAGCAGACCACATTGTTGTGCAGTTTGCAGAAAATTCTAAATATGAAATCTATGCAGAAAATGTGAATTTGCAGAATTAAGATGAATATACAAGTTAGAAAACTCTTTATAGAGGACATTGACTTGTGAAGCGTATTTGAATGAAAGCTTTCGTAAGTTTGGCTAAAGATGCTGCAAGTGTTTGTAGGAAGTTTGAATGCAAAGCGTATGCAAATGAGGCCGAAACCACTGTGCGACAGTGGTGTGTGCTGATAAGAAATACGTACGTTGTGGGGGAGTTGCAAAGAGAGCGGAAGGAAGACGAGGAGCAGGGCAGAGGAGGCGTGGGCTGTTTGGTAGATGGTTTTATGATGGTTTAGTTTAGCTTGCGTATGAATTGATGACGGTCACAAGTTGTCGTAATATACAGCGTAGCTTAGAGCGTCATCGTCATCATCGTAGCTGACAAAGTTGCTGTTGCTGTTGCTGTTTTTGTTGTGGGTGACGTAGACACAACCCGTCAACGCACACACACACAAACACGCACACTCACACACCCTAAAATGCGGCATAAACTGCGGCTACTACTACACTGAGAGAAACTGAATATTATTAATATTCAAAACAAATTATTTTTAAATAAGATGATTATTTCATGGCATTCTATGGGACCTAAAATCCAAATTTGATCGATTTACATTTTTATTGGTTTTAGTAAATAATTTATACAAATTTTATATATTTGCGAATTGTGGCAGGAATTTCTTGATGAAACCATTACATCAACATCTGCTTCTACCAATTTTGATTGATTTTCGAAAATAATAAATATTATAATCGATTTTCATTTTGTAATATTTTGAGTGCAAATTCTTCAAGTGCATTTTTTTGTTAGCTGGACTTGAACTTGTTGTTGTCTAGCTTCTTAATTGGAAATGGGCATTTTTTCTCAGAGTGTGTGTGGCATATTCAATTCTCTGTAGGCCTCTCTTAGAGTGTTTTTTGTTTCCTTTCGATGTAGTGTAGTGTAGATTCTCGGTATGCCACTTGCCTCATGTTACGACTGCGAGTTGCGAGTTTCATTTTCGTTTTCGTTAGCGACGCGTTGTGAGTTTTGTTCTCCTTACTTTTTTATTTTTGCTTTCTTTCATTTCGCTATTTCCCACTGTTACTTCTTGCTGCTGTTGTTGTTGCGACTTTGTTGCTATATTTCTGGTTACTTATATAGCGCATTATTAATTATGAGGCGTGCTCTGCTCAAAAGTTAGCTAACCGTCGACCGGCGAACACAAGACAGCGCAGCGCAGCACAGCACAGCAGAAATCATTCATCGGCTTCAAATTATTCACATTTCAACGAAACGAAAATATACATTTATTCGAGTGCAAGTGTTTGTTCTTGTTGTGTGAAAGTGGAATGTAATCGAGAAATAAATTGAAATAGAAATAGTTGCGAGCTGACTAATCGAATCAACAATTGTAAGCAGAGCTCGCTGTTCATCACTTCAATTACGCTTGGCATACGAATTTACAATTCCAAACTAAATTCACGATATTCGAGCAAGTGGATTAGTGGGTGAGACACCGAGATGGCGGGATGATTGTGCCTAGCAATTGATTCCATTGAATGCTTGCATGATGACCGCACCTGCGATGACGTCATGCCATGTGTGTGCATGCCACATGGAACAGGGTCAACTCAGCCCTCCACAGCATGTTCCCTATGCATGTCACAGTGTGTGTGTGTGTGTGTGTGTGTGTGTGTTTGTTGTGTGTGTGTTCATGAGAACGTGCCATGATCATTGAACTGTGTGCGTCGACCAAGTCAAAAGTCGTTTCTTATTATTATTATTATTATTATATTTCTTTTTGCTGCTGCTCATTTTTTTGTTGGTTGGTTTCTGTCGTTTTGCTCGAGCAGCGTTTTTCACTCGTTGTTTTTTGTTTATGACAAATTTAACGATTTGTTTGTCGTGCTGTTTCTGGCGTTGTCTCGTCAACACAACAAAGATTATGTCATGTTTGTAGTTTATTTAGTTGTCTTTTTTTTCCTTTCACATACCTCGCAGGCATAATTACTGTAGCGGGTGTATTAAATGAGTAACGCTCTTGAATTAATATCCACTACAATAAATACAGAAACCTTTCAATTAACATTTGCACTTTTAACAAACAATAAGTAAATCAACCAATTCTTTATTATTCACTTTATACAAAAAGCAGAAACCTAAGGGAGAAATGACAATGACACATTAAAATTGTAAATGATAAAAATCAACTAATCAAAAAAATCCAACATTATTCACTCTATAGATTTGTAAAGTCTTAAATAATCATTTAATCGCAGATAAACTTGTAAATATCAATTTATATGTATGTACATACTATATATATGAAAATACAATTTTTGGATGACGGCTCTTTCCGCAACTAATTTATTTAAGGGAAAAGTAATAAATAAAATGAAAGTGGTTTTTCAAGACACCTGATGTTTGTTATCTTTAGGTGAAAAACTTTTTCACACATATTCTAGTCAATGAATTTGTGCTTATCTTATCACGCCATACTTAACTTGCCCTAGACAACTAATATAAGTTGTAAACTAATCATTTAATACCAATATCATTCATTGATTAAGATGGTCACATTTCTTTTTGATAATTGAAAGGTAAACAATATTAATTGTGAATCAGTTTTCCGTTCTTCGGAATTAAATACTTGAGCAAAATTCTTGCAATTCAATTAATATAACTTTCGTGCTAATTTCCATTTGCCTCAGCGTATCCGATATATCCAAAACTAAATTCATAATATTCCATATTTGGTGGCTAGCACTAATAAATAACAAACAGTTGTAATTTCAATGTAGGGTATGTTTACAGTCGATCAGTCTCGCAATTTGCATATTTTGTGTCTTCATTTATTTGAATTTTTGTAATATTATTTTATTAGTGTTTTACATTGTTATATAGGGGGCTTTGGTCGAAAGCAACTTTGATTGCTGATTGCTGATCGCGCATCGCGATGTTGGCAGTTAGAAAGCATAACACATAACCAGACACACACGCACGCACACACACACACACACGCACACACACACAGACACACACCTGTACTTAGACGTAACACATTCCGAAAATTCCAACGAGTTGAGAAATTGCGTTAGTATGTGTTGTTGGCTCTCCGCTTTTCGGTTTGTTTTTATTTTGCATTTCGCGATCGCCACAGGCGCTCACTCTCTCACTCTCTCTCTCTCTTTGGCTCTCTTTCTCTCTCTCTCTGTCTCTCTCTCTCTGTCTCTCTCTGGGGGTGCTCATCTAAACTGGTTGGACAATATTGAAACTGGTCGGTCAGTCGGTCGACTTGAAGTTGTCCACTTTAAAAACTGGAGGCTATTTGGCAAATATTGGTCAAGTTAAGAGCCCGCGATTTTTGCATAGAAGAAGCCAAGCAAACATGATCATCGCGATCACCATGATCATTATCGTTTGTTATACGCGACAATCCCCAGCCACGTCTTGTCGTCGAGTCGTTGTCGTCGTCGTCGTCGTCGTCGGGTGTGCCAAATTGTTTTGTCGCCCCAAAAACTAGAATCATAATCTCACCTGTTTATTCGACGCGTCGTCGACTGGTCCAACAGCTCGTCGATCCAATTTCAAAATGATGCCAACTGGTTCTGGTTACTAGCTTCGATCCACTCTTCAAACTCCTCTCCTCTCTCTCCTCCCTCTTCACACTGCCCACTCGATTGCCAAAATCAAATTTAACGTTATCTGAACCGGGTTCCAATTTTTTTTATTCGCTCATTTTTCAGCTGAACATAAATTATGTTTGTCAACCAATTGAAATCGAGCATTTTAGGAAGTAGATTAGCTTTTGTGTTTCGTATTGCTTTTTTGATTTATGAATATTTAAAAACAATTGAAATTCTTATGCCAACGTGATTTGACATGGCGATTAGCAATTTTTGTTAATTAACTGGAAATACTTTTGAAGCAGTTAAAGAACTCTCAAATCATAAGGGTGCCACTTTTTCAGCAGCCATAAATTTAGTTCAATTTAAATTATAAATGCATCTTTGTCATAATTTATTTTATTTTATGCATAATTATTCTTTCTTATCGGACTTATCAGTTTGTTTTGAATCAGCTTTGGTTCATCATAAAAGAAATGATGATCGCTACATTTATTTGCAATTGCTTTAGCATTATTATTGATCACATTTATTTTTAAATGCATTATCATTATTATTACTCATTATTCATGTTTGCCATAAATTTATTTATTTTATTATTAATAGCAGTCTCAACATTTTAATTAGCAGTAATCAGTTCCTTTGTCAATGTCACTCAACATTTTCTTTCATATCCGGAATATCGTTAATTTTAAATTATTGCTTAATTCATGGTATATTTAGAATTGCAATAGTATTATTTTTCACGTTTTTTTACACTCAATTATTAAATGTACGTTCGCATTATCAGTATTTTATTATGGAAATGATGTTTATTTTAGATATTACAAATATTAATTAAATAATCACCATGACTATCATTGGTGACTTGCATTTTACTTTTGCTCCCATAGTTATTTCATTATGTTATATATTGTAAATATTAATCATCAAACTTGTCATCATTTTCATTATCAATTTGATAATTTAAATGAACATTCATTATTATTCTTGTCTCATTAATACAATTACTATTTAAATTATCACCCTCTTTCGCTTATCAATTTGGTTCTCATCGTCCATATTATCATCACTAACCAACCCAGTAGCTTTATCCCATTATCATCCAAAGTTATCTGTGCGCTGAAGGGGCAAGCGTAATTCCCAGCAAAGAAATTTAAAATTATATAGTCGGTATGATAATAATTCCGGGAGTGTCTGCTATTATTGTTTATTGATTGCATTGTCGAAAATTGTTGTTATTTTTCGATGGTTGGTGTGTTGTTATGCACGGTTATTAAGTAAATACGATGCAACAACATTTTTCAGATGCACACGTAATTTCACTTTTTCAATCGAACCCGAACGATTGCCAGACACATTCACCACATACTCGAACACTCACATATTTGGTGGTATTATACATATATACATATATGTAAGGGGGCCGGGTTGGGCCCCAACCACAGCCCGATAGACATAGGCTTGGAGTGTGTGTGTGTGAGTCTTGTGGCGCCGCCTTCAACTTCAGCTTCCCCAAAAAAGAAACAGCAGACAACGAAAAAATCCATTTCAAGGCAAGTCACGATCGTAAGCCACTTGCAAATTGAAGAAAAACCCGCCAACAGTGGCCCCAGGGCCAAAACACCCGAAACAACAACAACAACAACAACAAAAAGTATCACCAACAACAAAGCCGAACGAAAAGAAAGAAATGAGTAAAAACGTTCAATATTGTAGGAGAGTCAACTAACAAAATTGATAACAGAGAGCCAGCAGCAGCTGGGAGAAAGATTGCGCGAAAAAAACGCCAGAAATGCGTCTCGAAGATTGAATACTCTTACTTTAAATATGCCAAATCTATACAAGTGATGTGATTTTGAAATCTATGTTAATAATACACAGGATAGAGTGAAATATTCCGATTAAGAATACAGTGATATAAATTAAATAAAAAGAGACTGAATACTCTTAATTTAAATAATAACAATTTATAAAAGTGGAACAATTTTATAATCTATGCCAATAACACACAGGATTGATTGAAGTCAGCCAGAGAATACAATTATTTAACTTTGATTAACCCAAAACAAAAATAAAAATAAAATTACATTGCATTGCAGTTATCTTTAATAAGGGATATGTAGAACGTAAACAATTATGGGTTTTTTAATACTCCTGAAGAAGATAATACATTAATTTGGACACGACGCAGACTTTTATTTACCGTCAAATTCCAAAAATAGTAGTTATTTTAATGGCATCTTTCGGACATATGAAGTAATCTGAAATTACGTCTTGCAAAAAGTCAGCTTTACAGCAAGTTTCATCGGGCTAACTGCAAATCGGACAGAGTTATTTGCCGAGCAAGCGACGGTCAGACGGACAGACGGAAAGAATTGGCTAGATCAGCACAGATGTTGTTTATTGTAGTATTACATTTTGATCATGCCCGACTGCCAGTGTATAAAAAGAGAGAGCAGGAGACAGAGAGATGGGGAGAGAGACAGAGAGGCAGAGAGGAGAGAGCTTAGCTATCTATCAGTGAATGTTGTTGCTGGACATTGCTGTGGTTGCGGTTGTTGTTGCTGCTGTTACCTGTTGTTGTTGTTGTACTTGTTGCTGCTGGCGAGCAAGTCGAGAGTTGCTGGCAGCGAGTGCCATTTGATGCGCTGCTATACGTTGCTCTTTGCGACTCGCTGTTGTTGTCGTCGCGTTTGTTGTTGCTGTTGTTTAATGGCTGGTTAGCGGACCTGGCGACTGGCTGCTGCTGCTGCCGCTGCTGCTGCTGATGTTGCCGCTGTCGACTGGCGATTGCCGTTTGCGGATTTTCATAGTTCAGTGCGCTTTCCAGACGACAACGCTGACGACAGCAGCCACAGCAGCCACAGCAGCCACAGCAGCAGCATTTGCGTCTCTTTTTTTTCGCGTTGCCGTCTAAATATAATAATTTCGTGATTTATTTTAATTGGCCAAAAACGGCAGCGACAATTGTGCTCTTGAAAAGCATGTGCGACAACTATTAAAATACAACTAAAGAAAAATACAAGTTAGAAGACATCAAAAGTGTGCTATAAATAGTTGACAAGTTATAAACAAAGCGCGACAGTTATGTGTGCTATAATTATGCTACCGCTTATCGCTGCTGTTGTTGTTGTTGTTGTGCCGCTGCTGCTGCTATAATTATGCAATCATAAAAGCAGCGGAGAAGACGACACGATGCCGCAATTTGATGAATCTTTCTTGAGCGATTGCGCGCTCGCCGAACGCTGGCGTTTCTACTCGTACAACGTGCAACAGCTTGACGAAGAGCCGCCATCGCCACAGCAGCAACATCGGCAACAGCTGCTGCCACCGCAGCACCGATCGCTGTGGTCACTGCGCGATAACAACAACAACAACAATCATAATGACAATAGCAACAATAACAACAGCAATAAGCACACGCTGCATGACATCAAATTCCACAGGCGTCGCAAATATAAAAAACTGCCACGTTTGGCGCTATCAGCAACATCAGCAGCAGCAGCAACAACACCCATCTGCACACCATTGACACCGCCAACAACACCATCAACGTGTGCGCTGCTGTTCAAGAATGTGTCGCCCAGTAAGTGAAAGCGGCAATTACAATTACAGCAACAACAATTTCAATCCCAATCCCAATTTCCATTGCAATTCCAATTTCAATTCATTTTGTCCATTTGGTGGGTGGCTTTGCTTCGTTAAACGCCTGGCATTCGCCGACTCTTCGCTGTCCGTCGCTCATCATGCAAATCAACAGCATCGTCAGCAGCACATGTGATATACCCTACACTTCAAGGGTCATATGCGACAGATGCTAGCTTTGGCTGTGCTGAGAAGAACTATGCCGAGAATTGTTTACAGCAAATAAGCTGAAATGCTTCTGCAATCTACAGCTATTACCAACTAATTAGAACATTTTAATTTAATCATTTATTTAATGTGATTACAATTAATTGAAATTCGAGTCCTTTATATTTCATACAACTCTAGCTACTGAGGTTTTAATCTAGATTTGGGGTAGATATAAAATAGGAAAAATAATGTTCACCTTTTTGTTATCTATTTTAGGATTATTGAAAAAAAGTATTACTACATTTTAAAAAGTAATCTATTAACACATCAATAATTCAAATTATCGCTAAATAAATTGATTCCTAATAACGTCATGTTATAATCCTTTTTCCAATAATCTTATGCGGAAAATATTTTTAATTTAAACTGTGATCAATAACTATCGTAAATGTAAAGTAAATGAAGAGATATCTGCTCAAATAAATAAATACTCTTATTGCTGATTCAGCAATTCTGTAAACACTTTATAATTAGGCATGATTAATCATAATACAATCTGAATTGATGATTAATTTAGCGATGCATTTATAGGGTATGGGCTATTACAACAATTCTATTGAAATATGTTTAACAAATGTTTCATTTAAATGTTATTTGAATATCAAAACTATTTAAATATAAATAATATCGTTGAATGACAATGAAATTGCTGTTAATCACTTTGTTTCGAATTAAACTTAACTGCAGTAATTTGCAGGGTATCTGCAGTTTGTCCTGCTTTCAAATTAATTTAACATTTCACTTCATTTCTTTGGACTTTTACTTGTTTTTTTTTGTTAAATTTTTGGCAACGTTTTTTTTGGCGATTAAAAACAAACGTTGAATAAACAACACAACATAAAAAATAAAATTCCCCATCGCCTCTTCCTCCTGCTGCTATCGTGATTGTGAATATTGTGTGAATGTGAATAAAAAACACGACACGTGAAGGTCTTCGAATACTCACAACATGTTCGCTCATATGCATATATATATATAAGCATATATAGACGGACTGCGTACACGATGTCGATGTCGATGCTGATGCTATATGTAAATATATATTTTTATATGCATTATCATCGACCGCACAGCCGAGTCGTGAAAGTCGCGTCAAGTGTATATATAAAATATAACTGAACTTTTCGACTTATTCATGAGAAAACGGTAACATTTTAGGATGTGTTCGGATGGGGAATATTAATGAGGGGACTACAAAACTCGAATAGTTTGGGAGATTGCTGAAAAAGTCAAGTAATCGATCAATATATCATATCTGGTTTATGCAAACCGTTGCCGTGATAAGGCTCGATTACAAATCAATCGCTAGCCCTAATAAGCGCAATGAGTTTTTTAACCCCGCCGCGAATTTCTTGAATTTCGATATACTTACATACATATATGTTCACAATACTCACACCACTGATTCATAAGCGCCAAAAAATGAATCATAATTGCGAAGGCGAAGGCGACGGCGACGGCGACGCATTCGCCTAGGCACTTTAGTCAGTCACTGAAATCGAAGAGTCCAGTCGTTACGCTTCCCAGTCTATGGCTTATCGATCGTAATTGTAATTGTAATCGTTATCGCTATCGTTATCGTTGCAGACGGCAGCATCAGTTCTCCATCCACGCCCAGCAATTGCTCAGCGGGCGGCGGCGGCGGCGGCTGCAGCAGCAGCAGCAACAACAGCATCAACAGCAGCATCTACACGAGCTCCTCCTCGACGCCGCCACCGCAACACCAACAACAACAGCATCATCACAGCAGCAGCAGCACCACAACAACAACAACAACAACACCGCCCACAGCCCCTCGAGGTCCGGGCGGAGGAGTTCCGCCCGCGCCGCCCACCGCTGCTCAGGGTTCGACGGGCTCGTCGGGGCACAAGAACAGCTTGAAGGGCACCAAGTTGGCGCGTCGGGCGCGTAGCTTTAAGGACGATCTGATCGAGAAGATCTCTCTGATGCGGACCACAAACAATACGCTGGGTCGCTCCCATTCGCCGCACAGTCCGCGCAACAAACACGGCAGCCAGAAGCCGCCACCGACCACCGAGGAAGTGCAGCGCTCAACGCAAACGCTCGAGACGCACGTCAAGGACATTTCGAATGCCCTCAAGCATTTTCGCGATGTCATACTCAAGAAGAAGCTGGAAGTGCTGCCCGGCAATGGCACAGTCATACTGGAGACCATTGCCAGCATGTATTCCGGTAAGTCAAATAGCTATACATACTCGTATATATTCACATTAATATCTGAATCACTAATTGCAGTCATTCAGTCATACACGTTAAACGAGAACAGTGCCATCATGAGCTCGGCCACACAGCAGGTGTATCAGTCGCTGGGCAAGCTGATCAAGCTCTGCGACGAGGTCATGCTCAGCGAGAAGAGCGGCGAGTGCGCGTCGCTCAGCAACGAGAATGTGCGCGAGGTTATCGATCTGCTCGAGGATGCAGTGCGGGTAAGTTCAAAAATGTAACAGCTCTGATTGCTGTCCGCCTTTCCGTCTGTCCGCGCCTATGAACAGCAATATCTAAGTGACTAACAGAGTTAGAAACACCAAATTTGGTGGCAATCTTGCTTATAACTCCACGCAGTCCGAGTGTTATTTAGAATTCGGCAATGCCCACGCAAAACGCAAAAAACAATGCGCGAAATATGCGAATTTTGTAGTGTCGTAAAAATAATATTACTAAATAAATCTAATAAACCAAGAAGTTAGTCAGCCACAGTTTCATGAACTTTTATAACCCTAGAAGTTAGTCCCGAAAAGCAGCCGTAGTTGCATCAATTCTATTGCTCAGAAATAGCTAGCGAGTATCTAACAGTTTAGCACACTCCATTGCACTGGTTTTCATCGAATGTTAATGCTTGCAGAATCTGGTCACACTGGCGCAGGGCAAACTCAAGGAGCAGGATCAGTGCGCGTTTCGCTACAGCGGCGCCGGCCTGGGCGGCATTGGAGCCGCCGCCGATATTATGGGGGCCGTTGCCGTTGCCACCGGAGCGGGCAGCGCTGGAGGCGGCATGCGACATGCGGCGCCAACGGATGCGGCAGCGGCAGCGGTGGCGCAACGCACCTCGCTGCCGGACATTGCGCTCACGCCCAAGGAGCGCGACATACTCGAGCAGAGCAACGTGAATCCGATGCGCGGGTCGCACAGCATCGAGAGCATATTGCGCGACACGAGCCCGCCGCCAAAACCGCCGCTGCCGAACCGATCGAGCAATCCGCCGCCATTGCCACCGAAGCGTCGCAGCCAGCCGCAGTCGCAGCTGATGCAGGCAACCAATCAGCCATCACCACCACCACCACCAACGTCCAGCGGCAGCAATAATATCGCCAACGCGAACGCGAACGCCAATGCAAACAGTCACTCGTCGCAGGCAAACAGTCCGTTGCCGTACGCACAGTCGCACAACATCAGCCTCAACTCGGATCTGGATTGCAGTTCGAATTTCTCGCTGCTCAACTTCAACGTGGATCTGTACGTCATTTTCACTCGCTAAATAACTTACTCGCACACCTAATACTCGCTCTAAGTAATTTCGTTGCTACTCGCCCAATTTTGCACTCGCTACATTTGCAGCTATTTAATTTAAACTCGCTACTTAAATTGTACTCGCCAATTCTTTTGTTACTTGGCTAATTTTATTCTCGTATTCTCTGCTTACTAATTTAATTCCTTTGTTCGCTATTTACAATGATTTTTACTCGCCGAATAACTACTTTGCTTACTCGCCTTATTTCGCACTCGTTCCTTTCGATACTCGATACTCGAGAACTCGCACGCTACATTTGCAGCTATTTAATTTCAACTCGCTACTTAAATTATACTCGCTAATTCCTTTGATACTTGGCTAATTTTATTTTCATATTCTCGGCTTACTAATTTAATTCCTTTGTTCGCTATTTACAATGTACGTTCTTGATTTTTACTCGCCGAATAACTTACTTTGCTTACTCGCCTAATTTTGCACTCGTTCCTTTCGATACTCGATACTCGAGAACTCGCACGCTACATTTGCAGCTATTTAATTTCAACTCGCTACTTAAATTGTACTCGCCAATTCCTTTGTTACTTGGCTAATTTTATTTTCGTATTCTCTGCTTACTAATTTTATTCCTTTGTTCGCTATTTACAATGATTTTTACTCGCCGAATAACTTTGCTTACTCGCCTTATTTTGCACTCGTTCCTACTCGAGAACTCGCACGCTACATTTGCAGCTATTTAATTTAAACTCGCTACTTAAATTGTACTCGCCAATTCATTGTTACTTGGCTAATTTTATTTTCGTATTCTCTGCTTACCAATTTGATTCCTTTGTTCGCTATTTAGAATGTACGTTCTATAACTAACTTTCACTCGTTTCTTTTTGTACTCGTCCAATAACCCACTCGCTACTTGCAGCCTCTCGGTACGCTCACGCTCGCCGGACGAGAACAGTCAATGCTCATTCGATTCGGCGCTTAATCACTCGCTGGATGTGGAGGAGCAACTGCAATTGCCAAAGCCGCCCACGAGACAGCAGCTGCATCATCAGCAGCACCATCTGGAGGACGATGTGGACAAGATGATCAGCTACAGTGAGTAGTATTTTCATGCAATTGAAATAGAAAACCAAGCACTAGGGATTTTTGATAAACAATTATGTACCGCCTAATTAATAACATTCAGATCAATCTCCAACGATTCTCAACATTGATCGTGCCACAATTTTGCGATCAGCAGAAACGCAGGCCGAGGCAGTCGCTGCATCTGTGGTTGCTGCATCCCTGGAGGCAGCCACGTCCAGCGTACATGCAACGGCGTCGCATTCTCTGCCCTACGCAGGCGCTGCGTCCGGAGCAGCTGGCTCTGAGGGCAACACGGAGCTGCGCAAAGCGGCCGCAGCATTAACCAGCAATCGTCACTCAAATGAATCGGGTATTCAACGCACATTTCTTTCTATTGCTCTCTACTATCGCTATCGTTATTGCTATCGCTGCTCTCCTCTCCTTTACTTTTCCCAATACTCCCTATTTTTATACCTTAGACAGAGCTCAAGCTTCAGTTAAAAAAACCATTCAACCAAAAGAAAAAAACAAATTAAATAAATTTCCAATATTCAATTTAAAAATCATAAAATTTGAAAATGTTCGCACAACTCTTCAATAAGAAGTCGGAACATTAGCATTAAATTATGAATATTAACTATTTAAAGAACCATATTCGTTATTAACTTCGATCATTCATTGAAGTATTATACTTTTTTCTGTATAATAAAGCTAATTGAAAATTGGGCCAGTCTGGAGTAGACATGCTTTATAACTTTTCTTTTTTCGTATTCGTTTACCCATTTCCGATTCCTATTTCCCTCATCACTTGCTGCCGTTGAATTTGTGTTGTTATTATTTTTTGTACTCGTATTTAGTTTTATATATTGTGTTGTATATGTGTTATTCCGTTGAATATCTGTTGTTAGTAGTCTTGTTGTAGATGAATTATTAACTATCGATATTGTTGTCCGCTCACAGGTTTCGTATCGATGATGTCGCTGCGCACGTCCACGCAGAGCGTCTCGAAGCGTTCGTCGGAGCACAGTGTGCAATCGTCGTCGACGAAGTCGTCGAGCAGCAACTCGGAGATTGTGTTTGGCATGAGCGAGACGACGACGGCGACGGCGACAACGACGACGAGTCGCAGCAACAGCAGCAGCGAGTATCAGCAGCTCAGTCAAACACAATCGTCGTCCTCCTCCTCCTCCACCACTCAGCGTCACATCACCAGCAGCAGCAGCAGCAACATGAACAGCAACGGCAGCAGCAGCAGCAGCACAACAGCAATTGCAACGCTCAGCAGCAACAGCAGCGAGCAGCTGATCTCCGCCAGCGCCGCATCGCTGACAACTGCAACTGCAACGGCAACGACGGCAACAACAATCGCAACCAGCTTGCATCCGCGGGGCAGCAACTGCTCGTCGCCGGAACTCTTGGCGCCGGCGTTGCCGCCAAAGACGCAGCAGCGCATGAATGCCACGTCGCGAATTGATGCCGCCATGGACGAGCTCGATGACAATTTGTACGTCTTGCACATCCTTGTTCATATCTTTAAAAAATATCTTGTCTTGATTTCCCCTTATAACTGAAGTTAATGAGCTAGTTCCAAGATTGTTGAGGGACAGATTTTGATTAGCACATTCATACTTCATTCACATTCACACTAAATGCATTTTACTTACAAACAAAAAACTTAATCAGAAATTGTGGCCGTTAATCTAGGTATTGTGGGAAAAGTCAAATTTACTCCAATTAATTAATTGTTCTTAATTTGAATCGCAGACTTGTTAATTAATATCAGGCACATCAAACAATGATTATGTCTTTATTTTAAACTTGTAACTGAATGAGAGTGCGCATGCATATTCTTTATGGATAAATTATGCAATTTTAGCATAATTTATTTTCTGATCAACAAATTATTATTAGTTCTTGAACTCATCAAATGATACTTTCATTTTTGTGTAAAAACATAAGAATCATAAAATGATGAAAAGGACCAATATTATATTTATTAATAGAGTACGAAGAACCTAAAGCGACAATTAAAAAACAAATAATAATAATAATCACATAACCAGGCCAGACTTAAGCTTCTCCTCAACTGTCCTCGTAAGGACTTTCTGCATCTTTCAAACTAATGCTATTGCTCTCTATCGTTTTTTAGTGAGTTGCCCGAGCTGCGAACGCTGTCGCCGCACCACCATCAGCACCACTCGTCGTCGACGCAGCTCCACCAGTGGCAGTCGAAGCATTACAGCCTGACGGAGCCGCCGCGAAGCGCCCATTTGCCGAGCAGCTGCAGCAGCGCCTTCGATCGGCATCTGGAGAAGCCGCCGCCGCTGCCCATGAAGAAGAAGCACAGTAAGTGCGATCGCCCAATGCGCACTCTTATTTACACCACTATTCTCCTCTTCTTTTCTTTTTTTTTTTTTTGATTTTTTTTTCGTATTTTTTTTTTTAAATATTTTGCGTTTTTGTTGTTTTTTTTTTACAATGATTTCCATGCATTGGTGTATTCATGTGTGTGTGTGTGTGTGTGTATGTGTGTTTGTGTGTTTGTGTGCGTATGTGTAACATAATGCATGTAAATAACAACACTGACCGCCAGGTGTCGCTGCAGGCAATGCCAAGCGGTGAGTTGACAGCAGATTTTGTGCAGTGTGACCAGGGGGGCTGGGTGTGTGTGTGTGTGTGTATCGCTGCGTATGTGCGTGTGTGTGTGTGTGTGTGAAAGCTTAAAACCAACACACACGCACAAACACATACTGTGCAGCTTGTTTGCAGTCAGAAATCATAAATTGAAATTTTGATTTTGTTTTTGTTTTGTTCTGTTGTTTCGCCAACATTCACAACAACAACAACAACAATAACGACAAGGACACGCAAACAGTAAAGAACACAACGCCCTCCAACCTCCCGCCCCCTGCAGTCACGCCTTGGCACAACACTAAAAAAAAGAACAAAAACAAAAACCCGTTAGGCAACATCCTGGACGAACAACAACAGATGCAACAACAACAACACAACAACAACTATCAACAAGTACTACTCTCCACAACAACAACAACAACAACAACAATCAGCAACAACAAAAATCAAAAATCATCTATATTTTTATATAGTCTACTTTTTGTGTTTTTGGGTATTTGAGAAGATTTTTGTAGTGAAACTTTTATTTCATTGTAGCACTCGTAAAATCGAAAATGAACAAAAACAATCGCAAACACAAAATCACAATCGATATCGTTATCGAGATCGAGATCAGAATCAAAACGAAAATAAAAACCTTTGCCAAATTGTTGTACGCAAAACTCTAACCCATCTAAATTATCGTTCCAATCAACATCTAGTGTTTCAGAGTGTCGCCTTTTCGGGTAAGTCAGCTGCTCTCTCTCTCTCTCTCTCTTTTCTCCTCTCTCTCTTTTCTCCTCTCTCTCTTTCCCACTTCCATTTTCGCTATCTTTCTCGTTTCGTTTCGTTCCAAGTTTGGTTTGTTTGTCGCGGAAAAAAGAAAGCGCTTTTTCCCTTTTTGGACAAATGCTTCGTACAGCTTTGGAAGCTGATAAGTCGTGTTCCACTTCCACTGGAACGTTTTGGAAAAGTGAAACAAAATTATACAGACTACTAGGATTATGTTTGGAGTATCGAATATTGCATAACATTCACTTTAATTTCGATTTAAGTTAATTAATTATGCTATGTTCCATTTCCACTGTTTCTCAAAATTATTCAATTGCAGTAACTTGATCAAAAATTAGCTGCAAATATCTTTTGGCATTCAATTTTTGGTTTTCACGCATTTTCCAAACGTTTCACTTCCAAAACGTTCCAATCGCAGCTCGTTGGCGTTGCTTTTTAAATGGCGCTCGTGCCCCTAATGCTGTTTGCTGTTGTGTTGCGGCTTGACCTGTTTGCTTATTGTTTTTGGTTCCAATTCCATTTCGTTCAACCCTTCAATCAAACAAAAAAAAGCAAAGTGCTGAAAGACCCTCTTGACTTGTGTTGTGTTGCGTTTTATTGTTTTTGTGTTGTTTGTTGTGATGCGCTTAAGTTAATAATCGGCAGGAGATAAGTGCGTTTGCTGCCATCTCTAACTGGAGATGAACGGGTTGGCTGCCATCTCTAACGTATTAATCGCTTGGAGATGGGCGAGTTTGCTGCCATCTCTAGCTAGTAAAATCGATATGCACTTGGATTCAAATGAAGCGCAGTTCCAAAAGCGAATTTATTTAGCTCGACAGCTGCACCGAAATGACGTTTTTCTCTCTTTCTCCCTCTCTGCGCAGTTCTGGCGTACATGGAGATCTGTTCGGCGAACTCGCACTCGGTGGAACAGCATCGCCACACGATGCACACCACAAACATATCGCACAGTCAGACCATGAAGTAAGTACGACAAAATGCCTAAAAAGAATATTATTAATTGTGGATTATTTCGCGGTGTAGCATCATGTCGGTGAGCAAGGATCTGTCGCCGGAGCCGGAGACGCCGCCAGCGCTGCCGCCCAAGAACTACAAGCAGCGCAAGCCATCCACCACCTCCTCCTCCTTGACGGCAACGTCGACGACAACAGTGCCGACAGCGATCATCACCACTCCGCCAGCCAGTCCAAAGCCCATGCTAGGCGATGTGGGGCTGCGCAACAGTCGCATGACGACGGTCAGCGAGGAGCTGAACGATGCGCAAGCGACGCCAGAGGACACACAGGTTGCCCAGGCAGCACTGGACAGCAATGAGAATACGTTCTACTGTCACTCGCATCAGCTGCCCAGCGAAACGACGGAAGCAGGCGCTGGCGGAGAGTCGTCGGCGATGGCGCCGATTAGCACGCCAAAAATGTTGGAGGCGGGTGGCGAAGATGTCACCGGTGGTGAGGCGCAGCAGACGGAATCAAGGCAGCAAATACCTTGTGATCTGGAGCTGGACGAAGAGGATGAGGAGGAGGAGGAAGATGTCGATAATCAGCTGCCCAATATGCTGGAGGAGATCGACATAACGCCATACCTAATACTCAAAAAGAAGGAGGAGGATGGGCCCGAGGTGAAGGGCGGCTACATTGATGCGCTGATCGTGCACGCCAGTCGCGTCCAGAAGGTCGCCGATAATGGTAGGCATCATAGTCATAGTCATAGTCATAATCACAGTCATCATCATCATCACAGTCACCATCATAATCATGGGTATCCAAATTATCATGGTCAAAATTCACTAACACTGCCCCGATCGAAGCATAAAAGTCACCGTAAACTAAACAATCCAACTCCATCTTCTGTTGTTGTTCATTTCGTTCGTGCAGCATTCAGCGAGGCGTTCATCACCACCTTTCGCACGTTCATTCAGCCGATCGATGTGATCGAGAAGCTGACCCATCGCTACACATACTTCTTCTGTCAGGTGCACGATCAGAAGCAGAAGGCGGCCAAGGAGACGTTCTCGCTCCTCGTGCGCGTTGTCAACGATCTGACGTAAGTATTATTGCGCTGTCGACCTATCGATAGTAGCTCGATGAGTACTATCGCAAAAATATGATTTAAGCAAAAGGATATTCCTCAAGCATAAGAAGATTGTGACAGATCAATCTGAAAAAATTAAATATGATTTTAAAAAAGCATATTCCTTATAAAATTAATATTTTCGATAGTACTCACGATAGTTTCGCTGCTGCAACAATGGCAAATTTTAATTTAATCGTTTTTGAAAACAGCTCCACAGATCTAACTAGCCAACTGCTCAGCTTGTTGGTGGAGTTTGTTTATCAGCTGGTCTGCTCCGGCCAGCTGTATTTGGCCAAGCTGCTGCGCAACAAGTTCGTGGAGAAGGTGACGCTCTACAAGGATCAACGCAGCATCCACTATGCCTTGGAGCGCGATCAGCTTGGCGGCATTCTGGGCAGCGGCGTCTGTAGCGGCGGCAATCAGTTGAGTTTGCTGGACTTGAAGTCGCTGGAGATTGCGGAACAGATGACGCTGCTGGATGCGGAGTTGTTTCAGAAAATCGAGATACCCGAAGTATTATTATTTGCCAAAGATCAGTGCGAGGAGAAATCGCCCAATCTCAACAAGTTCACCGAGCACTTTAACAAAATGTCGTATTGGGCGCGCTCGAAAATCCTGCGACTGCAGGACGCCAAGGAGCGCGAGAAGCATGTCAATAAGTTTATCAAGATCATGAAACATTTACGCAAAATGAACAACTACAATTCGTATCTGGCGTTGCTCTCAGCCCTGGACTCGGGTCCCATACGCAGGTATGATCGAATTTATTTTGGCTTTCACAATTGTAATCATTTTTATATGGCCAAATAACTTTTTTCGACAAGTATATGTTAATCTTAAAATGTGTGAAAGTGAAACGCGAAATGCACCTAAAAGATTGCCTTCTAAAATAACGTTTTTTTGTATACTCTTGCAGATTGGAGTGGCAGAAGGGCATTGCGGAGGAGTTGTGCTCCTTTTGTGCGCTCATCGATTCCAGCTCCAGTTTTCGCGCCTATCGTCAAGCGCTGGCCGAAACGAATCCGCCCTGCATACCCTACATGTAAGAACCTTCATGGACATATATTTAGAGAACTTATCTGTAATATTGTTTTGCCTTTGACAGCGGTCTGGTTCTACAGGATTTGACATTTGTGCATGTGGGCAATCAGGACTATGTGTCCAAGGGTGTCATCAATTTCTCCAAGCGCTGGCAGCAGTACAACATTATTGTGAACATGAAACGCTTCAAGAAGTGGCAAGTCGAGCATTCAAGCATTTAATGCAACTGCGATTGGAATTGAAATCGATTCTAATGTTACTATTTAATTTAAATGTTATTGCAGTGCGTATCCATTTCGACGCAATGAGCGCATCATACGCTTCTTTGACAACTTTAAGGATTTTATGGGCGAGGAGGAGATGTGGCAGATATCGGAGCGCATCAAGCCCCGTGGTCGACGTCTGGTCAACAACTATTAGTCGTCTTCTAGCAGCCGCTACAAACACCAACTACATTTATAGTGCAATGGTTATACATATACTATATACTTATATTAACTTAGCAATTACAAACAAACAAAAATACTGTAACTATTCTAACTGGGTCTGAGTAAATAATCGTTCGCTACTCGTGTCTATATACACACATATATATTTATATATATATCGGCAAATATGTATAGCTAAAGCATGCAGTAATAATGTACCTAAATACCATATAATAACATAAATACCACAGATCTGTAGTTGAAAAAAAAAAAACAAAAAAAAAAAGAATGCGAAAAAATATGTTTACACACATGGATTATATAAGAACTATATATACATAAATATATATATACAGCTATAAACATTATGTATAAACATAAAGCAACTTCAAATCGGACGCGATATCCTTTTTGTTTTTTTTTTTTAATTTTTTTGTATATGTATATTTATTTTTTTTGTTTCCCAACAAATTTTTAACTGTATTAACAACGAATTTTCTGAGCAACAAAAATATTACGTGTTTGTAGAAGCCAAAAACAAAAATCGAAAAAAATGTTTAAAAAGTTGTATGTGTTTTTAATAAGATTAAAAAGTAAAGAAACCAAAACGGTAACAATCACCTAAAAACACCAAATTGTAACGCACATTTAAAAACAAACAAAAAAATGAAAAATATGTTAATAGAACCTTCTCACTTGTTTTTTCCAAAAGTGAAGGGTCTAACAAAAAGAAAACACGGGATATACGATTACAAACTTTGGGATGGTTTAAATCGTGCTTTAAAACTCGACTTTTGTGCATGCGGCACTGTTTCGTTGGCCATAAACTAAAGAGGATCCAATTCTAAATCAAAACGACTCTTAACAAAAAACAAAAAAACACGACAAACAAAAACTGATTCTTTAATTAAAACCGCTAATTTACCTCCACCTCGCATTCGTTTAAAGTCGGGACTCGAGATTAACGGCTAACTTGCAGACTGTGTGCACAAATGGTTGAAGAGACAGACACACGAGGTTAACACTAGTTAAGATATCGACAAGAACAACAACAACAACAACAACAACAACAACAAAAAGTTAACTCCAAAACAAATCAATGCCAAGACACCAGCCAAGCCAAAATCAATCGAATCACACAAACAAATCATAAGTAGAGAGAAACTACAATTGAGAAAGCTGCAGTCAAGTGTGCTCGACTGTGGGATACCCGCTGCCCATTCATAGAGAATACAACAAATGTAAGTGTGACCGTAGCAACTGATTTTCCGCCTATTAAATTATTTTTGCAATAACATCTAAGTTTATTAGACGATCTTAATCAAATTCTTAGTAGCCATCTAAAATTAAATTATTACGTTCGCTATCCGTTTTATTTATCTCTTGACCGAATTCTTAAATTGACGTGATCTGAATGGGAAGTATAGGAATATTGTCACCAAATCTAGTAGCCCAAGTTCTTATAGTCTCCGTGATCTAAACATTCATTCGAATTGCTAGATACGGCTATATTGTATCGGATGTAATTTAAGGGGTCGGAGCAGCCTTCTTCTGCCTGTTGCCTACAATTTGGTTGACACTAAATTATTGTACCCTTCTACCCTATGGCTACCGGGTATAATTAAGTTTCACACACACTCAATTAAACGAATCAACTTGAAAAGTTATAAAAAAACAAAAACAAACAAAAATTATGAAAATTAAACAAATGATTGCTTTTAGCCAACTAAATATTTACATAAATAAATATATATATACAGAGAATTCCGTTTAAATAAATACTTTACAAAAGCGAAATGAAAAACTATCAAAATCGTATACAAAGTGTATATTAGTTAAGCTAAGCGAACTTTATATGTGTATGTATAATATGCGATATATATGTATCTATATGCACACACACACACACACACACACACACACACACACACACACACACACACACACACACACACACACACACACACACACACACACACAAACACACATCAGACGCAGACACAGTTACAGGTGTAACGGCTTCCATGTTCCAACGGCAAACACACTCATACACAGACACAGACACACGCACATAGAAACAAGACTGTCTTTAGGATATATGTAGTAGTATTTCATGTACTATATCTAATCAAGCTACATATACTTATACGATTATTATTGTATGTACTGCTGCTTATAGAAATTGTTATAAACGAAACTTTAGCAAAGTTGCATGCACCCACACACACACACACACACACCCACACTCACATTGAAATTGAATCAAAATTTAAAGCTACCTAAAACTAAATTAACTAACCTACCTATGTACATACACACACACGCACACACAACACATACGCTTGCGCGTATGTAGTATGTGAGGCATTGAATGCTATATATATATATATATATATATATATATATATAATTGGATATACAACTCATCGTGTATCGGGATATCTCTGATTTAGTCATTGCTTTGTATGTGCCTATTATCGATTTTTGATGTACAATTTGAAGGACATCAGTTACCAGTTTTAAATAATATCCACATTTTTTTTAAATATGTATGTATGTAATGTAATGTAATTTAATGTAATCGGACAAACAGCAACAACAACAACAGCAAACAATCCGCAAACCTCGTACCGCAAATCCTAATGTTTAAGCTAAACTTAACAGTTTCACATTTTTTTTTGTGTTTGTTTT
Organism: Drosophila formosana; assembly: GCA_035045625.1. Taxonomy (NCBI): domain Eukaryota; kingdom Metazoa; phylum Arthropoda; class Insecta; order Diptera; family Drosophilidae; genus Drosophila; species Drosophila formosana. Next base: position 536,708 of record JAWNOW010000143.1, on the reverse strand, counting down.
TTTTTTTTGTATAATCTTAGTCTACTGTATTGTATGTTTAACTTAACTAATTAGTTATTATTATATATGTATATCGTGACGTATTCGTACTTTCGTTTCCCCAAGTAGAGCAATTTTCAATTGTAAATGTATTTGTAACTGAATGTTATACATTTATTCGTAAGAAAAATAGCTACAAATAAATGTATTTTTCCTTTAAAAAAAAAAATATAAAATCGTTGTCTTGTTATTAAAGGGAAAAGAAAGTCACGTTTAAATTTGCCGCCAAGCTTAACAGTTAAGTAACATTATGTTGATGTTTACATCATGTTAAGGCAACAGTCAAATTTGTTGGACGAACAAGAAATACGTTTTTTTTTTTTTACTAACTTCCTTCGAACATGTTCGATCGAACACAGCCAAGATAGAATAATTTGTATTTTTCCCGAACCCTACGTCGAATACGAAATTTAAGCTGGAACACTTCCAACGACGAAAGTTTGGTTCGTCCCATAAATGCTCACAGTATATTGTCGTGTGACATTTTAGTATTTAAAGAACTTATTTGTATACAACGATCATCGACGGTCAATTTGAATTTCGTCGTTATTCGCTGAAAAAATTACATTACTGATTTTTTGTTTATCCAGCAGTTCAAATCTATAAAGTTCTTAACGAACAGTTTGAAAAGTCAATTTGGCTGGTAAAACAGAAACAATAAAACAGGAAGCAAAATGGAATTTAAAAAAACCCGCGTTGTTAAGGAATATACCAATATACCGGCCGCAGTGTAACCAGTTAGTAGTTGGGCATGGTATATTTGTAGACGTAAAATAGAATATTTTAAAATTCAGTTTGCGGTCACGTTGCCGGCCCACTCTTCACAGCCAATACATCAACAAAAAGTCAACGGTTTCGAACGGTACTCGCTCGTCGGCTCCTCTGCAAACGGACAAAATTTTGCAAAGTTTCGCATTTGGTTGCTGTTTTACATTAATGATCTAAATCAATGTAAATTGAATATTGATAATGTGATTTTTATATATTTCTTTGTTAATACTACGCAAAACTAAACCGAGTGAAATACGAAAAACTTTGTGAATTAAAAGCGCCAAAAATAATAAGATGCTGCGATCAACAGTAAAAAGCAGCGGTAAAAGCGGCAGACCGCTTCCAATTTGCAGCTCTGTTGAGCATTTTCAACGGTTTCGAATATTGAATATATTGATTGATCTGATCGTTCAATTAATATTCGCTTGTCCGCGTCGTTTACTTGATTGCCTGTTGAGCGCGGCGAACGATCATCATCATCATCATCATCATCATTATGGTCAATGATAACGATGCTATGTTGATGTCTCTCTTTCCCTTCCTCCTTCGAACGCTGCTGCTGTTCTTGTTGTTGTTGTAACATATTGAAAGTGCAAGCAAAGTGAAGCCGGCTAACAGCCGATATACAACATTTAATCGATAAATTGCGTAATGCAAATTTCGAACCCTTTTTTGGTATTTTTTTTTTGGTTGATTTTGCAAAGTGACCCTGAAGCACTAATTGAGCCTCAGTTAACAGCGTTCGTGTGTGCGTGTGAACGGGCAGCTTTTAAGCTGCACTCAAAGCTATCGACTGAGTTTTGCTGTGATCCTAAAGGAGTGAAGCTTTCGCTGTAAGCTTTTTTCTAAGGGGTTTCTTGCAGTGTATACGTTAGCCTCCATTGGGTCGCCTGTACTTGTTGCACACACACACATATTTACTTTGGTGTTGTTGTTTGCGTTTTGGCGCGCTTGAAAGGCGTGAAAGTCATTGTCCAATGCAACACACAAACTCTAGAGCACTGACTATGAATGCGATCTGTCGCAGTCGCAGTCGCTGCCGTCGCTGCTGCCGCCATCGCTAACACCTTGCCCACCTTGCTGCTGTTGTTGTTGTTGTTGTTGGTAGACCGGCAAACAGTCTCTCGGCTGAGTGTGTGTGTGTGTGTGTGTGTGTGTGAGCAACGACAAACAAATGGAATGGTGTGCAAAACTCCTCAATCTCGATCGCACACACACACACACACACTCAACAAACACACATACACATACACACAGGCACAAGCAGAGCTGCACAACACAATCGCAAAATCAGAAATCAGAGTTCGGTTTTCTGTGAAGTAGCTTCTGCTGCTGCATCCATCTCTCTCTCTCGCTCCCTCTCTGTGTCTGTGCCTCTCTCCTCCACTCTTGCTTACTGGTTGTCTGCTTGTATCCCCCGTCCACCCGTTAGCATTCTTCCCACATGCCCATCTCCTTGTCACGTCTCAGTCTCATCTTGTCCCATCCCATCCCGCAGCGTCTGTCGTTTTGTTGTCTTGGCCAGCCTGCTTGTCTCGCGCTCCCTACTTGACCGGCTGCACTGTGGCGTCGGCGTTGACGTTGGCAGCGGCGTCGGCAGCGACGTCGACAGCGGTACTTGAGCCCACTTGGAGACAGTCGTTCGTTGTTCTTGTTCTCCTCGTTGTTGCTGTTGTTGCCGTTGTTGTTATTATTATGTGTGTTTGTGTCTTGGTCAAGAGTCGAGCATATGGCCAAGACGATGCAATAGCCACAAACAAGACATTAGAGAGCTGTCTGAATTACTGCATTGAAATCCAGCTGCTATAAGGAGAAATATAATTTCATATATTTACTAAAATCAAGAGGTTTTAAAGTGGTAAATATATTTAAAAATAAACACGAATATTTGAAATGTTGCACATAAATTGCTAAATTAGGAAACTAAATTTAGAAATAAATTATTATTTGCACTAAAATCATGTGATTAAACGGGGGGAAAATATTTAAAAAAAATACGATTTTTTGTAACTTTTATATGAAGTTAATAAATGAGGAAAGTTTATTAATTTAATATCAAATTGTTACAGATGATAAAGTTATCACAAAGTTTTTTATATAGAATAATTTATAATACGTAGAAATTATTTCTGATCTGAATTAGTTCGTGAATTGTAATCCAAATGTTTAATTTCAACTAAGAATGGGAGATTGTGAATAGTTTAGTTCAGTTACCAAAATTAAAGCAAATAATACATTTTATTTTAAATACAAAGATTTTAAAAATAATATTAATTTATAATATTACAACTTTTTATGATTCGTTTTATGTTTACTAGTGTGAAGAATAATGTATGCATACATACATATATCCTAAAGATTTCCTACTGCTTTAAACTCACGTAAAGGAATTATTATCAATATGTATTCTATATAACTAAACGCAGCTTATGTTTACTGTTCGGTAATTCGCACTCGCATTTGCAGAGCATTAAAAAGTCGCATAGGCAGCGATTGGTTGGCTGGTTGCCTGGCTCTCCTGCCTGGTTGCAAGTATTTGCTGAAGGTGTTTTTGGTGCTCTCCAGTTGTGTGCTGTTCATTAAGCAAACAACGAGAACTCCATTGAGTGTAGTTGTAGTTGTTGTTGATCTGGTTGTCGCTGGGATTGTTAGCATCGTTTTAATCGGTAGCCAAGTGAAGAGGCAAGGCGAGAGATCGATTGAATTTAAACAACCTTTTGGCATTGCTGAAATACTTCGACTTCAGGAGGTTTTCGCCTTTCTTCTGCTGCCCTTAGCCTGTGACAACAATTCGTTATTGTCATTTTATTATAAATGGTATATAATTTGTTGATGACCCCTGCTCATGCTGCAGCCCTGCCTTCTCTCCATCCGTGCTGGCCATGTCAACCGCCTCTTCAGCTCGAGTGCCCCTGAAGCGATCGTTGTCCAAACACACAGACATATGAGTATGCGATTTCCACAGTTCTTCCGTTTCTCTGACCGAATCCGAACTTAAACTCAAGCCCAACTTCAAACTGGATTCCCAATACCAAAAGACAGGCAGACAGACAGAGAGAAAGAGAGAATCAGAGCAAAAGATAGGGAGAGTGAGACTGGAATTGAGACGACGAGTGGAGCACAGAGACTATGTCATTGCTATCCCGATTCCGATTTCGATTCCGATCCCGATCCCAGCTTCTTGTTTCCCACTCAAATTTGTATTTTCATTTTATTTTCACATTTCATTGTCCGCTTATTTGTTGTCGTTTCTTGCTTCTTTATTTTCTGGGTAATAAGGTGTGAGAAAGGCAATAATCGTAAAGAGCTAACAAATTGTTGCTGCTGCTTCTGCAGCTTCGGTCTGTTGATCCGACTGCAGTTGTTGTTGTTGCTGTTGTTGTTGCTGTCTTCGGTTTCACGCTAAAATGTTAATCTGTCCTTTTTAGTCACTGAGAGAGATCGCCTTTAGGTGTGATATAGGGTGAGGCTATTTGTACTGCTTATAAACACGCCAAAACACACTTGAACTCGAACTCAAATTGAGCCATAATCGGAAGTAAAAAACTACTATGCACAATCTTACAACAAACTGATAAATTACACTTGGAGAAAATTTCATAATTAATGCAATTGTATTTGAATTTCAAATGTCAATTGCAGCTAAAATTCCAAATAATATAAAATATCGAAAAAATTATATTTCATTGCGGCACTATCAAAATTCCATATTAATTTTGTAAACTTAAATAAAGAATTACAAACAATAAATGCAAAATATTAAATAATTATTATTTTAACCATCTGAAATATCAACTAATGAATTCTTTATATCGAAATGGTCTACATTTTGAAATCACAAATATAAATGAAATATTCTTTTTAGTATTTAAAGTTTTAGAAATTTAATCAAAATGTGATATTTACATTTTGCCAAATTTATTACGGATCTTGTTGGCCAAATTTTGGGGTTGTTTAAAAAGAGTTAACTCTTTTTGATAATAAATTAGCTTAGAGAAAGCGATGAAATGTGCGTTTCAGTTTAAGTTTTAGTTTCAGTTCAAGCGCAGTTTGCGTGACCTTTGAGAGGTGGTCAACTAAAAAAAACGATTGAGCAACACACATGTGACTCTAATGAATCGTTCCGAATACACATTATTATTTTAAAATAGTATATATGCCTTGGGATTATTCAATGACTGTGTCTCCTCAGTCTTGTGCACTTGCCAACTAATCAACGTATCAAGCAAGCCAGGCGCCTTCTTATCAATGTTTCGAGCATTAATTAATCACAAAAAATTATAGCTTGTTGTTAGTGTTATTTCCAAATGGGAAAAGTCAAAACAAATGAAATGTGATGCGTGCTATTTTTATTATTCCATTATATGTATGTTCCTCGAAATGTATCTGCCAGTTATTGCGTTGTGTTCTTTATTTCTTCACAAGCTCTCTCACATCCGTCACGTGCAATTTAAAGTACTTCCCAAAGAACGGGGGCGATCAAAACTCTAATTGGCCGTAATTAACAAAACAAGTAAGAAACCCACGAGTCTCTTCAAGGGAATACAAAAAGAATGTAACTGCAATTGCAGTTCTTAATCAATTAGATAAATTTTGGAGACTCTTCCTCAAAATCGGAGTGTTTCCGCAAACGGTCAGACGGACAGACGGAATTGTATTACCCTTGCAGCAGAGAGATCAGAAAGTCTGGGAAGCTATACTACTGGTAGTCACTGTGTGTCGCATAACCTCAATTGCTAAGAAGGGAATGTCGCATCGCATCGAGGCATTGAGGCATCGATAGCCTCGATTGTCCGACGATGCCATTCCTTATTTGTATGCTTAATGCGAAGCCACATGTCATTATCTTCGAGTAATTCCTCATAATCGCCATGTTTGATCTTATTAAGACACCTTAACTTGTTTTCTTCGACATGGACATCATCGACTCCCGCTCCCGTCGTTCCCATTCCCTCTTTGTCTGTCTGTTGTTGTTCCCCTCGTTACGCTCATTCAGTACGTGCTGTTGATGGCCAGACAAATGGCCAGCCAAGTGGCCTGTCCGTCCGCCCGTCCGCCCGTCCGTCCGTCCGTCTGTCCGTCTGCCTGGCAACTGATTCGATGTCGTTTTGGCCTGGCTCCGATCACATTTTTTTCCCTGTCTGCCTCTCTTTTTTTTTTCTCTCTTTCATTATGTTAAATTTGTGCCTTGTCTGTGCCCCGTCGCTGTCGCTGCCCCTGCCACTGCACCTGCAGGCCATCGTTGACTCTTGGGCAACTACTCTTCACACCACGCCAAGTGCTAACGACTTTGTACCTGCTCTGTCTCCAACTCACCAACTATCTGACTCTCCGTCCGTCCGTCCGTCTGTCCGTCTGTCTGTCCGTCTGTCTGTCTGTCTCCCATCTCCTACTCCGATCTCTGTAGCATCAGGCTGTCGCTACTGCCGCAGCTTCCATTAACGATCAACGCAACCACATTGTAGCCTCTTCTCTTTTTTATAGATTTTTTTTTGTTTTTTAAGTTTAGAGCAATCCCCGGTAGCACCATGCGATGCATTCACTTTGCCATTCCCATCCAGCAAATCAAATTGCAATAACTAATCGTAAATTCTCTGACACTGATTGCCAATCAATGAAAAGCGGAGGAAATCAGTTGGATAATCTATTTCATAAACGTTTTCTGGTCCAAGTCTATTTTAATGTTGCAGTTACGAGAGGAAGAAAATTATCTTGGAGAGTTGATTGAAATTTGATCGTTTCGGGTCTCAATAGCCATAGAATTGATTGTTTTATAAAAATATGAATTAAATTTAAATATAAACAAAGTGAGAAGTAATTTAAACATGACTGAACTACAGTTAAGACCATATAAAATTTAACTGAAATTAGTATCAGTAAGCTTAAGAAATATTAATTATCCAATAAAAATAAAAGAATTTCCACAGTTGCGACTGTGAGAGACCCGGTAATGATGCTAAGAAAAAGCTGACAGTTAATTGAAATCATTGCAAATCGTTTTTTTATTTATAGTATTATTATTTTATGTTGATAGTTTGAATTAATGAATATTGCGCTTTTGAAAGATCTGTTTTGTCAGCTGTCAGCTGTTATCTGTTTGTCGTAGATATATTGCGAATATGCGATGTTCAAATAGAGTTTTCTTTGCTTTGCGCACTTGGCTTAATCAGTTTTTTTTTCTTATTATTATTCGTGAGTGTTTGATGAATAGCAGTGCCAATATTTGCGAGTGCACAGCGAAGGCTTGAAGGAAGCAGCAACTGAACAAAGAAAAGCAAACAACGTGTGCGACTGTGAAACACAAATATTGATTGAAATCCGTTGATTGTTTACGTAGTTTCAATTTCAATTTGCATAATTTGCCATTTTTCCCGAGTTTGCGAATTTTGTTGGCAGCTCTGATCTATTAATTCATTTCCATCTGTTTATTATCTACTCATGCCCATCACAGAAATATGCCACGTCTGGGATTCGATTGCTTTGCCAAATGGTTCTATCTGGTGCTGATTGTCCAAACCTTATTGTGCCTGGGCCACATCGAGTGTCGCCAGAATCCCAATCGCCACAATAACAACAACAATAGAAGAGGCGACTCGATCAGCTCCGAGGAGAATCACAGCATTGGCGATGACGTCGATATTCTAGCGGATAACGACAGCAGCATTGGCGCTGGACACGCCGGAGGAGGAGGTGGAGGTGGAGGTGGAGGCTACCATCGACGCTCGGGACGCAGGCGGTCGCAGGGCGGCGGCAATCGCCACAATCGCAATGAGGAGAGCATCTCGCTGTGGATCAACGAACAGCAGCTCAAGATGCTAAGCGGTGAGTTTGCAACGCACCCAATAAACCGGTTCAATGGTTAATTGAATTGCGGTTCATCGGAGTGGTTCAGCATTGAACCGCTTTCTATCTAAACTTTCGCATTATTATAAAAATGTAAACTGGTAACTCAGTACTTAAACTTGTAACTTTGATTAAATTGCGGTTCATCGGAGTGGTTCAGCATTGAACCGTGTTCTTTCTGTAAGAATGAAATTGAGAGTTCGCTCGAGAAAGTCTCGCTCTGAAATATGATTAATTGCACAGAATAATGTTGTTGTTGTTGAACCGCTGCAAGATAAACCTCCTAATTATTGCACTCGAACTGAACAAGTTTTAAATCTTTAATCGCTTAAATTCAGTTATATAAAATAGTACTCGGCTTAATCAGCGATCAATCCATTTTGCAGCGCTCTACTTCCCCCAGGGCTACTCGGATCGCATCTATGCCATTCACAATGGTCGCGTGACGAACGAGATGCGCGACACGACTTTCTACAATTATCTGGTGATACCGTCGGAGGTGAACTATGTGAACTTCACATGGAAGTCGGGCAAACGCAGGTATTTCTATGATTTCGATCGGCTGCAGACGATGGACGAGAGCATATTGAAGGCGCCAACGTTGTCGATCCATAAACATGGCCGGATACCGCAGGAGCAGAAAAGTAAGTGCCCACAGAGTGAGTGCATGTTAAATCGCATCGCCACATCGCACTGTTCCCCGATTTTCTATATATCAATCTAAGCTAGATTTTAGCATATTCCTGCCCTGCACCGGAAACAGCTCGGGCACCGCCTCCTTCAATGTCGGCCTCAAGATCCAGACCAAAAAGCACAAACCACTATCGGGCACACCCATCCGTCTCAACTTCAAAAAGGAATGCGCACATAGAGGTGTGTATGATATAGACGCTTCCAACCCTACTTCACTAACAACTTTGCAAGGTAGTGTATATGAAAAGTCAATAAATAATGCTTTATATTCTCAAATTTGCATAGAACCGTAGAGCGGGCTCAAGAACAAATCCCAAATATACAAATTTCACAATTTTCCATTTCAAATTTAGAGTACACAAATATTTTCCAAAATTTGTTGTTCTTGGGCAAGCTCTACTGTAATTACATGATATCATTCATTTTTCGTACTGTCGCTAATGCTTTCCCGAATGCAATCTGTCCGCTTTTACTCGTATTCCCCATTAAAGCACAATTTACCGCACTTTCTTGTTGTAAGTCGAAGAATATTTGAAAATTTCTTGTAGTCGCGTAAAGAAAAGATTTCATAAACAAAGGCAAAGTAAGAATGAAATAAAACTTGTCTTCCAGTAAATGTAATAATCTGAATAGTCAGGTTCATCTTCATTTCTGCGCGTCCGTCCGTCCGTCTGTCCGTTCACCTTATTTCGAAGAACTCCGAAACTACAAGAACTAGAGCTTCTAAATTTTGCGACAATAATATAAATAGTAAAAGTTTCGTAATACCGTATTTCAAAATTATATGACAGTCGTTCAATAAACTTGAAAGCGTTTTTTTGACTCTGCTTTTCTTCCTATGCTTTTGTGCCTATCTCTGGTATCCCCTTTAGCTTGTCGAGTCCTTCGGCTCGTTTGTTGTGCTTACACACATCTACACCCACACACACACACACGGTCCGCTTTCACTTTCTCTTCAAAAAAAAAAAAACAACCAACCAAACCACAAACGACAAAAACAAAAAATGATTGAACTAAACTAAATGAACTTAAGCTCCCGATCCAGAATGCACACTGAAATGTGGCAAGAATGGTTACTGCAACGAGGATCACATCTGCAAATGCAACGTCGGCTACACGGGCCAATACTGCGAGACGGCCTTCTGTTTTCCGCAGTGCCTCAACGGCGGCAACTGCACGGAGCCATCGAAATGCACGTGTCCCGATGGCTATCAAGGCACTCAGTGCGAGGGCGGTAAGTCAACCTTACTTCTGCTACAAAATTCACTGAATGACGAAACTATCGATTGCACAGCCTTGAAGTGTAAGAGCTAGAAGGTTGCAATTTGTACACAACAAAGCTTATAGAAATTCCAACGAAACTCTCAATACTAACACATTATATTTTTTGTTTAAAACAATTATGTTGACAATTATCAAACGCAAGTACACCAAAATATTTAGAAGCCACTTTAGGAAGGCAAGGGCTCGATATATCACGCTCTAGTTTTATATATTTTAATAGCAAACAAATTGTTCAACGTTCGCACTTAGATCTTTTTGGATATAGCTATGGCTGTCTTGCAGCCAAATTTAATGACCTCCGTCATGGCCTTATAGAAGGGCGCCTGCTCAGCGCCGCAATCGATGCCGGTGTCGTGATGCTCCTGCTCCTCGTCGCGAAACTTTGTGATCGTCTCCAGCAGTTCCTGCAAAATGCCAAGACAATAACAATTTGATAGCATATATGTACATATGTGCAGGCATTGAGCTTACCTTATCTGGGTTGGGCGACTCCATGATCTGTCGCAACTGATCGTTATAGTGCTCGACGATCACCGTCTCCACAGCCACGGTGCATGCCATGGCGGCCTTCTCGCCCAGCAACGCGGTACCAGCGCCCAGCGCAAATGCGGCCACATTCCAGATGGGCGCCATGACTGTGGGACGCACACGATGCTGCTGGATTAGATGCTCGAATTGCTTGCGATGCTCCTTCTCCTGCTCCCACATATGCTCAATGGTCTTGCCCATGGGTCCATTGCCCAAAATGGCCATTTGTCCCGCATATATGCGATCGGCGCCCAGTTCGCCGGCATGATCGACGCGTATAATTTCATCCGTTAGCGCTGTGGGGCGAGCACGCAATGGAGGGTTTGGTTTACTGTTGGTGTTGGCATTGGCATTGGAAGAGGTAGCATTGCTGCAGCGCCTGGAGATGCGGATGAGCTGCTTGCCCGCACTGTTGACGTTTCTTAACATTGTGTTGCTGCAAAAGAAAACAACAAATTAATATTTTCCCTCAATGAGTAATGAATGGCCAAATCAACTCTACGACCAACACTTGCGAAATTTTGAAACTTTATATAGTTTAAAGTTGAATCCTAGCCATCATTGCATTGAAAGCGACAAATGCTTCGTGTCTGCGCTATACATTGACTGCAATACATGCTATGGTTTGTGTCTCAGCTTAAGTGAAAACTAATTTGAACTTATCAATTTGAATATGTATAGTTGGAATTTTGATCAATTTGATAGTTCAGTGAGTCAGTGGGAGCAACAAATTTCTTACAATATACAGAAGATTAATTGGTTGACATGTTGTTGTCGCCACAGGGATTTGCAAGGAGAAGTGCTTGAACGGCGGCAAATGCATACAAAAGGACAAATGCCAATGCTCAAAGGGATACTATGGCCTGCACTGTGAATACTGTGAGTGAACTCCTTGATTCTCAATTCTCGATGCTCGCTCAGTGTGTAACGCTTGTTTAATTTGCTGTTGTTGCAGCCAAGTGCGTGATTCCCTGCAAGAATGGCGGACGCTGCATTGGCAACAACATGTGTCGCTGCCCGAACGGACTCGACGGCAACCATTGCGAGATCGGACGCAAGCAGCGTTCCACCTGCAAGTGCAGCAACGGCGTCTGCATGGGCAACAACAAAGAGTGCAAGTGCCAGGACGGCTACCAGGGACGCCACTGTCGACGTCGTAAGTCCGGCTCAGAGACGCCACTGTAGTTCTCCTCATTACTTCCTCTCTCCCTCACTCTGCAGGCATTCCGAATCGTTCGCTTTGAGCGCTGTTTGTTCGCTGGGCCCACAACGCATGTAAAATAACACTAAAACACAACAACAACAACTAACAAGTAAAGCGTAATTGCACGTTTGGGCTCTACTCCATCAACAATTATACTATTTTTGAAATGAAAATGGACAAAACAAAATAATACTAATTGTGATACAAATTTTTTTGTAATTTAAAATTCTTAAATAAACTTAAAAACAAACAAAACAAAAAGTGAACACTTGGCTCACTTTCGGATCGCATTCGGATAGCAACTTACCAGCAGCAGGTAACAGTTTGCAATAGGAATTTTATGCAACAGCTGCAGAACGAACGCAAACAATGTTTTTATTTGTTATGACCGGCTGACGTCCGATTCGCTAGGGATGGAGAAACACCGATGACATTTTCTGGTAGTTTTATACCACTATTCTGCACAGTGTTGTACAACGTTCGCAGCAGGGCTGCTAGACAACTTCGATACATGCGTTGAATATAAACATTGCGTACACATGGGCGTAGTCAATAAGCAAACAATGTAAATTAAATTTTACAAAAATTAAAGTACATCAAAGCAATAAGTGCTGAAAATGTTAATTCAATAGCTGCCACAACAAAGTATGCATAACATTTGATGTTCCAAAATTCAGCCCCCCTTGGCAATGTGCGGTGACTAAGCTGCTGATCTCGCGTTAATTTAAATAAAAGTCAGCTGACGCCTTTTGCATTATTTGCAGCGGAGCAACAAACAAATTCATAACGGCGATGGCACCCAGGAACAACCACGATCCGACCTCCTCCGGGGAGTCGGGGAACACCAACGTCCAGGAAGCGGATCTGCAAGGTAAGCAAATAAAAAAGCAAAGTTTGTTGGCCACATTAAATTTGGGCATATGCAGAGATGGAGGACGTCAACCAGAGTCTTGACGCGTTAAGCTGCGCCCTGGATGCTGTGGAGCAGCGCACCGACGACATTCTGTCGCAGCTGCGTGTGCTGCTGGACTCCAATCGCGAGATCCGCCGCCAGCTGGCGCAAGAGAAGGACAATGCCGGGGAGGACGACGAGGACGAGCAGCAAAATGACCATGAAGACGACGCTGATGACAACATGGACGGCAGCCGAGCAGGGGGCGTGGCTGGTGCCAATTAATGGCGCCGCCTTTCTTTACACAACATTTATTGTTTCTTAACACATTTTATTAATATACATTTGTAATTGTTACAATTGCTTTTTGCGATTCCTATTTTTGTTCTTCTTGCCGGGCTGCTTAGTGCCCGATATCTGCTCCACCTTCATGTCCAGCAACGCCTTCGCCTCGCGCTTCAGACGCGAATTCTCAGCCCGCAAGCTGGCGAGCTCCGCCAACAGTGACGCCTGTTGTGGCGCCCCCTCTGTCTCCTCGGACATCTCTTGATCTTGATCCGCATCCTCAACATCATCATCATCATCATGGGCAGCTTCTGCCTCATCGGGCTGCTCCTCATCATCATCATCGTTCGAGGGAAAGAAGCTGTCGTCAAAATTACGCTTGGCATTGCGACGTTCTTCATCGTAGTCTTCTGTGACGAACACCTCGATGCAGTCATCGTCGCTGGGCGGCATTATCACACGCTTCAGGCTGTCCGCAAACATTTTGGGCTGCTTGGGACCGGGATGGAAACGCGACGAGCTCATCAGCCGAATATGCAGATTGCTGATGGCGCCCGGCTGCGCGATGCTGCGAATCAGCTGGCGACTGGCGACGTCCCAGATACACACCTGCTTGTCGTCGCCGCCCGAGATCAGCTGATCTGCATTGGCGGACAGCGCCAGGCAGGTGATGGCTGCGCCCGCCGTGTGGCCCACAAACGCCTGACTCTCCGCCTCTTCCAAATGATATTCCTGCAAAGGCAAAGCAAGCGAATTAGTTGAGGAAATCAAATAGAACTCTACTACGGCACCTTCATGCGGGGTATCTTGGTCATGTGGTAGACGAGCACCTGACCCTCACTGGTGCCCACAAAGACGCTGGTCTCCAGCCTATTCACGATCACGCTGTGCAGCGCTACGGGAAACACGACGCTAAGCAACATGCTGCCATTGCAGAGATCGTAAACCTTGCAGCAGCGGTCCAGCGACACGGTGTACATAAACGCGCGTATGCCGCCCAAGCCAATGTGGACATCGGTCACCGCCAGCCCGTGATCATTGAAACTGTAGAGCGGCGCATTGTCCTCGCTGTCGCCGTTGCCCAGGGGAGCCACTGCGCGTGTCAAGTTCCAGACGAGAACGGCACCATCTTTGCCGGCGGTGACAAAGTGCTCGCCATTGTCGTTGAAGCGGATGCAGGTGATGGGCTGGAAATGCTTGGCCATCATGTTGAGCAAACGACCCGAATTCAAATGCCACACATAAATCGTCTCCTGTATCCCAGCAATGAGGAAGAAGCTGTCAGGGCTTAGCGCCAGGGCGCTCGTCGGGCCCGCCACCACGTAGCGTGTGCCGGACATTTGCTCCTGGCCGTTCAGTGGCCACACATGGAGCATAGGCTTTGTGCTGTTGGCGGCCATCACGAATTTGTCGCCTAGCATTAGTAGAGTGTGGCGCTGCATTTGGCCGCCGCCCTTGAAGCGCATCAGGTCGGTGCCGGTGCGCAGATCCTGCACGGTACAGGAGGCGCGCTCATTGTTCAAAGAACTAACGAATAGAGCCTCGACAATGTCTGTCATCTTTTTGAATGCACGCACGTGAGAAGCAGTCAAAGAAAACAAAACATACGTTACTAAAAAATGCACCAAATATGAACGCGCACTGGTCACACTCTGGCCTGCCTATTTATACTTGCAGTGGAGCGCACAAGTAACTGCCTTGTGCTATATGTTTTATTTATGCAAACCAAATGATAATCTAAAATAAAACAAAACGTCGTGGAGTGTATAGTATAAGTGTATGTATAGTATAATAATATTGAAAAATTGACGGTGTTGTTATCGATACTTGCAACCATCAAATCAGCATCGATAGCCGATAATTGATAGATTGCCTGCCTACCAACGCAGCGATAACAGCGTACGGTGCCGCTTATTGGAAAAAATAAATATTATTTCGCGCGGCCAATGCGTGGCCAACAACTGATAACAAAAGTGCGATGAGCGGCTACTTTTGGCAATTGGTTGGCATAAGCACAGCGCTGAAAGTGCTGCTGCTGCCAGCACAGTAAGTACAACAAACTACCGGCGTACCAATCAATCAGCGGTGAATTTGTTGTTGTTCTGTTTCTGCCTCGTTTGCAGCTATTCCACCGACTTTGAGGTGCATCGCAATTGGCTGGCGATAACTCACAGTCTGCCGCTGGACCGCTGGTATGTGGACGCCACAAGCGAGTGGACACTCGACTATCCGCCGTTCTTCGCCTACTTCGAGTGGCTGCTTTCCCAAGTGGCCAAATACGTCGATCCCGCAATGCTTGTGGTGTCGAACTTGAAGTACGCATCGGCGGAGACGGTTTATTTCCAGAAGATCTCGGTGATTGTGATGGACTTGATATATGTGCTGGGCGTGCGCAGCTGTCTCGCTGCCCTGGGCGTGGTGAAGGCGACGCAACAGCATATTGCCGGCTGCCTGTTGCTGCTGCTGAATGTGGGCCTCATCTTTGTGGATCACATGCACTTTCAGTACAATGGCTTCCTCTTTGGTCTGCTGCTGCTGAGCGTGAGTGCGCTGCTCCGGCAACGCTATCTGTGGAGCGCCTTCACCTTTGCCGTTCTACTCAACTTTAAGCATATCTTCCTCTACATGGCGCCCGCCTTTGCCGTCTATCTGCTCAAGTTCCATTGCCTGGGCAAGAGTAGCCGGCAATTTGCGCTGTCCGTGGGCAAGCTGCTGGCCGTGGGTCTGACGCCTTTCGTGCTCTCGTTTGGCCCCTTTTGGCGCCAGCTGCCGCAGCTGATGTCGCGTCTGTTTCCCTTCAAGCGGGGCCTGACTCACGCCTACTGGGCACCCAACATTTGGGCGCTCTATAACACAGCGGATAAGTTGGCAGTTGTCACCCTGAAGCGCACGCCACCGAATGCGATGTCCTCGACGAGCTCGGGACTGGTGCAGGAGGTGAAGCACATTGTGCTGCCCAACATCACGCCAGGCACAACATTTGTGCTCACGCTGCTCTTCATGCTGCCCATTCTAGTGAAGCTATTCCTCTGCAAGACCAAAGAGTAAGCTGCCCCTAAAGTATCTTGATTGGATTTTAATTGTAATTATCTCGCAGACAAGCCAGGCTGGTGTTCCTGCGTGCCGTCGTCTTGTGCGCCTGCTGCTCGTTCATGTTTGGTTGGCATGTGCACGAGAAAGCAATCCTAATGTGCCTTATTCCACTATGGTAAGTCGGACACTTTTAACTTTAGGCAATACAAAAACCACAGCGTGTACTTCAACCAGTGCTTATCGCAGACACGAACCTATTATAGCCATTAACCGAAGAATTCGTAGAAATATGAATTGTTAGATAACTTAATAAAGTTATTAATTATTTTGTTATGTGTGCAATTAATAAGAAGTGAAATAATTTAGAGGTTTTTATTATAAATAATAATATTCTTTGGTTAAATAATAACTGATTCTGTCAATTATCTTTTGCAGCCTTCTTGCTGTCGTCGATCATCGGGATGCCAAGTATGGTTTTATTTTATCCGTCGCTGGCTATTTCTCGCTGATGCCGCTGCTCTTTGAGGTGGATTTGTTGGTGCCACGCTATGCTCTCTACTTGGCCTACGTGGGCATGTTGTACGGCCAGCTGGATCGCATCTATAAGTCAAAGCTCAAGTTCAATCTGATCGAATGCTTCTATTTCCTGGGCTTCCTTGTCATTCCGCTCTACGAGCATATCTTCAGTCGCATGTTTAGCGTGAACAAACTGTTGCCGTTTATGCCGCTGTTGCTCACCTCGTTCTATTCAGCGCTGGGCGTGCTATATTTCTTTGTGCGTTACTACATTTATGCGCTGGACGTTGCGTGGCCAAGTTGGCCGGCCAAACGCCGTGCTGCGCAAGTGAAATTCTCGGCAGCGAAACGCAAACGTAAAACCAAATAAATCTTTTATACTTTACACACGCATTTTGTGCCTACTTTTGTTGAAGGCGCCTGGCGCAGAGACCGGAAAATACAATGGCTATTAAGCGGAAATGTAGGTAGAGACGCTAGGTCGCTACCTAGCTGCAGATTATGGCCAGTGGGAGTACGAGTCTTCAAGTGGGCCATAAACAACATAACACAGGTAACAACAAGTGTCGCGACATTTCGTGGAAAATCCCGGGGAAAACAGCGCACTCATTTGAATGAACTTGGCTGACTGGCAGTCTTCAATTGCAACTCCTAGGGAACAGATCGTCCAAGCGAACAGGCGACCAAGCGACCAAGATGCAAGTGCAACGGACAGAATCATTCACAACGACCGCAAAGTGAAGTTGCTCAAGTTTCCACTTGTTACATTGTATGTAAATTCAATTTGTATTTACTTTCAGTAAGCTACCAAAGGATGACAGTTGCTTCCACAAGGGCAGCTACATTGAGCTGTCCACGGGCGTGATGCGGCGTGTGGAGGACATCCGAACCGAGGACTTTATACAGTCGGCGCTGCGCAGTCCCCACTTTGAGCTGCTCGAGGCGACAGTGGTTAAAATTGATCGAACACCCGGTCACAGCAACAATATTATTACCTTTAGCTATGCTACGCAGCATACAAAGGTACGTGACAATGTGCAACATCACTTTTTATTTTATTTATTCATTT
Organism: Drosophila formosana; assembly: GCA_035045625.1. NCBI lineage: Eukaryota > Metazoa > Arthropoda > Insecta > Diptera > Drosophilidae > Drosophila > Drosophila formosana. The sequence continues at coordinate 519,551 of JAWNOW010000143.1, read as the reverse complement.
GTTGCAGGTCAACATGGAGGTGACACCGTCACATCCATTGTTTGTCTATGGCCAGGGTTGGGCTTCCTGCAATCCGCAGTTATCGCTGCAGCTGTACGGCCTCAGGTGCCAACAACTGCAGGTGGGCGACATTTGCCTCTCGCTGGTGCCCCAGCCGGAGCAGCCGCCACCGCCACCTCCTCCACCGCCTTCGTCGCTGCCACTAGCTGGAAATTATGCATTTGAGCCATATCAAGTGTATGCAGAGATGGCGAATATTGTGGCCGCTTACACGCAGCACTTGATGGGCAAAATGCACAATTAAACACTATTTTTTATTGAATGCATTTAAATAAATATTAATTTTAAAGTAGTAAAAACTGCGCGCAGTTTTCATATTCAATTTTAAAAACAACCGCCACGTGCTTAGTGCTGTGCTACGCCAGTCTGTTAACAGGCATCGTCTATCGATGCTTTTCCAGGTATCGGCCAGGGTGACCATAGTTCCAGTACTTTTGCTTTTGGTATTAAAATACTGGTTACGTGAATTTTGCGTAAATCAAAAATTGAGCGCTTTTAGAAAATACTTAAAGAATGTGTAATTTTTGGTATATTCGTGGGTGGTATATTTTGAAAGTAAAGTTACGGTCACGCTGAATTTGACATCTATGTGAAGTTCACATTGTGAACTGCTGAAAGTGAGAAAGCCCCTTCTAACTAAAAGCAACAAAAACAAATTCGCTAGCTGTGGTGGTGGAGGTGGCGCAAACAGAACTATATATGATCACCAGTAGCCGTGGTGCCGATTCAATGAATAGGGTCGCCATACCGCTGGACAACTATAATGACTCCGAAGAGGATGCATTGCTAAGCGAAATGTCTGCTGGCCGCACAGCCAACAACAATAATAACAACAGCAACAACAATAGCAGGAACTGCAATCATGGATATGGCAACTCGAACATCAATCGCAACGACTCGACAACAACAGCAGCACCAACAGCAACATCACTGTGGTCCAAGGCTCACGATATGCAGCAGCAACAAGCAACAGCAGCAGCTGCAGCCAATTCTAATGGAAATCCGGTGCTGCGCAATCTAAACAGTGACATGACAAAGGGCATTCAACGCAGGTCGCATCAATGCAAGAGTAAAATCTGAATATCAAGCGTCTACTTCGCTATTGTCAACACATTCTCACTCTTTGCAGTGCAATTCACGGCCAGCGATCGGGATGCCAAGCTGGCCAACGATGATCTGCGCATGTCCAAGATCATGCGGCGTCTCCACAACGAGACGAGTCCCGCCGCCGCCCTCGAGCTGTGCGCCAAGCTGGAGATGGCGGTGCGCACGCCCCTCAACATGGGCTACTTGACGCGCTCCTTTGACGCCATCCTCGACGGCATGCTCGCGGTGCTCAAGCAGTGCCCGGCGCCTGTGCTCGAGGAGTGCAGCAAGACGCTGGGATTGATTGGCTACATCAATCGCATGTCGTATCCCGGCTACGAGGAATTCATCATTAAGAACTACAGCGCGCACAAACGATTGCAGAAGTATCTCATTGTCGCTCTGCGCACCACACTGAGGTGAGTCTAAAAAACGATATAAACATATATGTATGTGGAAATGCAGATATCCCAAATCCTGAAGACAACGAGAGAGCCATATATATTATTTTAATTTAATCTCAAATTCGTTTCGCCTATTAATCCGCATTCCTTTTGCAGCTACGACACCAAGTGCGATCTGCACGTTTATGCGGAGCAGATGATGCGGATGCTGAAGGATTTCCTCGAGGGCGCCGAGAGCGTCGACAGCTTTATGGTCGTCAGTTTGTGCATTGTGCAATTCTCGCAGATCTACCGCGGCGTCTTCGAGCGCCATTTCACCGACGTGGTCGACATCATCATTGGCTGGCAGCTGGAGCTCGGCCAGCCCAAGCATCTGAAGTCCCATTGCGCCCATGTGCTCGAGATGCTGACGCCGTACTTCAGCAAGCAGCTGGACTTCAGCTACGGCCTGCTGACGCAGTTCATCGAGGACATCACGACGCTGGAGGCGGGCGAGCGAACCGGCGAACGCATCGGCGCCTTTGTGCGCTCCTTTAACTCGCTGCTCAAGTGCCTGACGCGCATGCACATCAGCTGCGAGGCTGTGGTGCTCGATGCGCAGTCGCATCTCATGCGGCTGCTGCCCGAAGTGCTGCAGGCAGCTGGTGACAACAGCAGCAGCCAAAGCGACGCCCTGATCAACATGAACGAGTTCTTCTGCATCTGCCTGCTGAACGGCTATGCGGCAGGCGATGTCGGCGACTTGACGCAAGTGCTGCGCCTGGAGTTCGAGCATGTGCAGCAGCTGCCGCAGCCGGAGCAGCTCAGCTGCCTCTACCTGCTGCTCTGTGCGGTGCGCAAGCTGCGCGCCCGTCTTCCCCCCGAGCTGGTGCAGCTCATCTTTCAGTCCGACAGCGAGTATCTGTCGAGCATACGCATGCAGAATGCCGGCACGCCGGCGCACAAGCTGCTGCTGCGCACGTGCCAGGAGACGCTGCTGATCCGGAATGTGCCGCTGCTGCAGCAGGCCTACAAGCAACTGGTCCACGACATGGACAACTGCGTGCGCCAGCAGCTGACGGAGCAGTCGAGCCGCCAACTCGTCTTCCATCTGGCGGCGCTGGCTGCGCTGGCCAAGCAGACGTCCTCCATCATCGGCATGTACGCCTGCAAGCCGTCGATCCTCGAGCTGCTGATCAGCAACTGTCGCGCCAGCGAACTGGAGCTGTGGTCGCAGCACGCGGCCACCCACCATGCGCTGCTCGGGCTGCTCGTGGTGCACTGCCAGGCCAACCACAACTTCCGCAACAACTCGAGCCTGCTGCGCGACCAGGAGAACAACAACAGCGAGTCGCCGACGGCGCACAGCTTCGCCCACATCCTGAAGTTCCTCGCCCAAATGCTGACGCAGGCAGCCGCGCTGTCGCCGCTCAATCTGCAGCTGCTGCTCAACTGGACAAAGTCGCTGCTGCACGAGTGCAGCGCCCGTTGCACGCTGCTGTTGCAGCACGTCGACTTCCGCGGCATCTGCGAGTGCGTTGCGGGCCTGGCCGCCAAGTGTGCGCCGCTCGAGAGCGCCGCCTGCATGCAAGTGGTGCTGGGCTTCGGCAGCGCCCAGCTCGACGCGAAGCTGCTGCAACTGTATCGCGAGACGGCGCTGCAGCAGCTGCAGTCGCTGTGCCCCCAGGCGCATGCCGCCTACGCTCAGATCTTTGCCCAGCTGCCGCTCAGCTGGAGCATCGCGCGTCGGCCCGCTCTGGGCATTGGCTGCAGTCCGGTGTGCGTGTGGCAGCAGCGCCTGAGCCTGTGCAGCGCGGTGCGCGACAACGTCTTCCGCGACTTTGTGGCCCAGCTGCAGGCGCCGCAGCATCAACTGTTCGCGGACACGCTGCGGGCGCTGTTCACGCGCAGCTGCCAGGTGACGGCGCTGGACGAGCGCCAGGAGAAGCTGGCGCTGTGCACGCGACGATGCCAGCGCCTGACCGCCGCCTGGCTGCAGCACGAGGCGGCGCGCTATTGTGTCGACCAGAAGCTGCGCACCACGCTCGGCAAGCCGCAGGACACGTTCCTGGCCTTCGAGGCGATCGTCATGCGGCATGCGCGCCTCTTGAGCGGCTGTGCCAAGGAGGCCGAGCGCCTCGCCCAGGACGAACTGTCGCTGCAGCAGCTCAGCAATACGCGCGCCAACCTCAGCATGCTGCTCGGCTTTCTGGATGCCCTGGAGAAGCTCATCTACAACGCGGCCGAGGGCAGCGCGTTCGCTTTGCGCGCCCCCGAGAAGCCGGTGAGCGCCTTCTTCCGACTGAACAACCCGACGTGCCAGTCGTGGTTCAATCGCATCCGCATCGGCGTCGTCATCATCGCCATGCACAGCCAGCAGCCCGAGCTGGTCATACGCTACGCCCAGGTGAGTTCAACAGACAGCAAAAACATCCCATACAAAAGTTGATCTCGAGTAGGCAATAGCGAGAATCTGTCTTTAGCTCGAGACATAAATGGAAGGCTTTGGTCTAAGAGTATACGTTTCAATGAAGATGTGTTCCGTCTGTCTGTCCGTCTATTTGAACACTACCAATTCAGCAATAGAAGGATTTGCAGAGAGCACTTTTAGTAGCGATACTAAAGTTTGCTAAGTTGACCACGCGATTGTGTTGCACATAATAACAAAACACCTTCTTACTGCCAATATTTATTTATTTATTTATAGAACTAGCTTAACAATGATAAAATTATAAGCTAGTTTCTATTTTTCTGCTATGGCAGCGTAGGCCTTCAGCACTATGGTTGTGTTCTTATAATTGTGACTTATAATTAACAAATATTTACATTATTTACATTGATTTATATGACTATTATTTATACGAATGTACATGGTGGATAATTAATTTATGAAGTTATATCTGTCTGTCTGTCTGTCTATTTAAACACCATCATCTCAGCAACTAGAACCACTACAGACACCAACTTTAGCAGCAATGTTGCTCCTAGCTCTACGCTGATTTTAATTGAAATGTAAATAGTAATTATTACGGACACAACTGTGGCCATAAAGTTGTGTTCCGTCTGTCTGTCTGTCCGTCTATTTAAACACTACCAATTCAGCAAAATAGAAGGAATTACAGAGAGCACTTTTAGTTACGATACTAAGTTGACCACGCGATTGTGTTGCACATAATAACAAAACACCTTCTTACTGCCAATATTTATTTATTTATTTATAGAACTAGCTTAACAATGATAAAATTATAAGCTAGTTTTTATTTTTCTGCTATGGCAGCGTAGGCCTTCAGCACTATGGTTGTGTTCTAATAATTGTGACTTATAATTAACAAATATTTACATTATTTACATTGATTTATATGACTATTATTTATACGAATGTACATGGTGGATAATTAATTTATGAAGTTATATCTGTCTGTCTGTCTGTCTGTCTATTTAAGCACCATCATCTCAGCAACTAGAAGAAGCTCTACGCTGATTTTAATTGAAATGTGAATAGTAAATATTACGGACACAACTGTGGCCATAAAGTTGTGTTCCGTCTGTCTGTCTGACCGTCTATTTAAACTCCATCAGCTCCGACATTTTTAGAGTTAGCGACAGCAAACTTGGTGAAACTATTGCTTTAGGCTCCATGCAGTTTTAATTGGATTTATAACTTGACCATGCCAAGAGTCAAGAATTTTGCTGCAAAAACACTTTTTTGCTGCATATGATAAAAAACACTTTTTAAGAGCCCATCGAGAATTTGATTATGATATGCCACTTGTGTAGGATAAATCCCAAAGCAGCTGCATCCCAATTGATTTTTGTGATATGCCTGACACGAAGCTGCTGGACTGTGACGGTGAAACTGTCTGTCAGCCTGACTTTCCGCGGCTTATCTGCGAGGATGTCAATTGGGATGGCTGACACTCTTCTCTTTTCTCTGTTCTCTGGCCTCAACTCAACTTCGCTCTCTGCTCTGTTCACAGCAAATACTGCAGACGCAGAAGGCGCAGGACTGCAGCTACAGCCAGGCGATCGTTTACCTGGCCTGGGCCTTCATCAGCTGCCGCGAACCGGACTCGCTGCGCGGCCTGCACATCTGGGCGCGCGCCAAGAGCGACAAGTGCTACCAGTGGCTGCAGCATGCCGCCGATCAGGCGTCGGGCCGCAGGGAGCAGGCCATAGCGGGCTACCGCAGCGTGCTGGCCGCCGAGGAGCTGCAGCCGGAGCTGGAGCCGCACACGCGCCAGTTTGTGCAGGCGCAGCTCATCGAGTGTCTGCAGAGCACGGGACAATGGACGGCGCTGCTGGAGCTGCGCACGCAGCTGAAGCAGCGCAGCGAGGAGCAGCTGAATCCGTTTCTGCAGAAGAGCAGCGTGCAGATGGGCGGCCTCGAGCAGCTGCTCGCGAAGAGCACGACGACCACCGACGAGCTGAACGCGGCGCTGCAGAAGTTGAGCCTGTGGCCGGATGCCGGCCAGGAGCACGCCAGCTTCTCGGCCTGCTACGTGCACGAGAAGCTGGAGAATCTGCTGCTGCAGCAGGCGCTGCAGGAGCGAGGCGATGATGCTGGCGAACTGACGCCGCCGCTGCAGCAGCTTCTGGACCTCAACTGGCGCGAGGCGCTGCTCAACTCCAGCTGCGACCAGCAGCAGTGGCAGCAGCTGACGCTGCTCAAGCACATCGCCCAGCAGCTGAGCGGCAGCCAGCAGGACGCGGCTCAGCTCTGCCTGCTGCCCCGCAACTGCGGTCGCAGCAAGGACACCAAGGACCAAGGCGGACAACTCGGACTCATCGGCAGCAGCCTGCTGCTGCGCTGCGTGGCCTGGACGCAGCTGCTGCGGCGCCACTGCAGCCTGGACAGCCTGGGCGAGCTGTACCTGGACACGGCGCAGCTGGCGCGCGAGGAGGGCAACCAGCAGACGGGCCAGGCCATGCTGGAGCTGTACTTCGGCCAGCCGCTGAAGCAGATGGCGCGACAACTGCTCGAGCAGCAGCCGACGGCGCTGGACACGAGCAGCGCGCAGCTGCTGCGCGGCTACAGCGAGCTGACCAAGTGCCTGCATCTGCAGCAGCAGCAGCAGCTGCAGTGCAGCGAGCTCAGCTCGATCAACGTCTGTGCCGCGCTGTGCCTGGCCATCGAGAAGCAGCCGACGTCGTGCAGCATTGGCGCGGAGCTGCTGTTGACGCTCTCCGACTGGATAACGGCGCGCAGCTGCAGCGGACTGGCGACGAATCTGTCGCCGACGCTGCAACAGCTGCTGGAGCAGCTGCCCGACTGTCCGCTGACCGACAGCGCGGCGCAGCCGATGAGTCTGCCGCACGGCGAGCGGCTGGTGGCGCGGCTGCTCAACGCCTCGCTCAAGCGGCAGCCGGAGAGCGAGGAGGCGCTGATCGCGTACGGCAACTGGTGCTATCGCTGGGGCAAGAAGATCGTGGACAGCGGCTGTGTGCTGACGCAGGCGGACGTGCAGGCGATCGGGCAGGCGCTGGGCCTCGCCAGCGTGGACGGCGAGCAGCTGCAGGAGCTGCTGCAGGCGCTGCGCATGGAGCAGCAGCAGCAGCAGCAGCTGGAGGCCGGCGAGGAGGTGGTCGAGGAGCTGCCGGACGCCCAGTGCGAGCAGCGACTGCGCCGCCTCGGCCTGCTGGCGGACAAGCCCGCCTCGGTGCTGGAGGGGATCGTGCGCATCTGGCGACGCGCGATCGCCAACACCTTCGACTACTACAAGCAGGCGGCGCGCGCCTACTTCCACTACCTCAGCCTGAAGGCGGGCGAGGAGCAGCCGGCGGGCTGCAGCCAGCAGCGCTTCCATGTGGACGACAGCAACATGGTGACGACGACGCTGCGCCTGCTGCGGCTGATCGTGAAGCACGCCAGCGGGCTGCAGGAGGTGCTCGAGCAGGGGCTCAAGACGACGCCCATCGGGCCCTGGAAGGTGATCATTCCGCAGCTGTTCAGCCGCCTCAATCACCACGAGCCGTACGTGCGCAAGAGCGTCTGTGCGCTGCTGTGCCGCCTGGCCGAGCGCTGTCCCCAGCTGGTCACGTTTCCCGCGGTGGTGGGCGCCAACCGGGAGCTGCAGGCGGAGGCGCCGATGGCCACCGAGATCACCTCCACCATGGCGGACAACAGCAGCTGCTGCGCCTGTCTGCTGGGCGCGCTCTCCAAGCAGGCGCCCGCGGTGGTGCAGCACGTGCAGCTGCTGGTGCGCGAGCTGCGTCGCGTCTGCCTGCTGTGGGACGAGTACTGGATCCACTCGCTGGCCCACATCTACAACACGTACGTGGGCCGGGTGACGGCGCTGGCCAGCGAGTTCAAGCCGGACGATCACGAGGGCAAGCAGAACCGCTTCAACAGCTGGCGGCCGCAGCTGCTCAGCGATCTGGGCGCACTGATGGCGTTCACGGCACGGGAGCCCGAGACGAGCTACGAGCGCAGCTTCAAGCGACGCTTCGATGCGCCCATCACGGCCACGCTGGAGGCGCTGCGTCATCGGCCGTATCCCGAGGCCTGGGACAAGCTCAAGCAGCTGTACCACGTGCTGCAGCTGAACATGCTGCGCGGCAGCAGCAACACGCTCAAGATGCAGACCATCAGTCCGGTGCTGTGCGGCATCGGACGCATGCGCATCTCCATGCCCGGCCTGGATGCGCACGACGAACAGCAGCCCGTCTACATTGAGAGCGTGGAGAGCGGCGTCTGCATCCTGCCGACGAAGACCAAGCCCAAGAAGGTGGCCTTCTACGGCAGCAACGGGCAGAAGTACACGTTCCTGTTCAAGGGCCTGGAGGATCTGCATCTGGACGAGCGCATCATGCAGTTCCTGTCCATCTCGAACGCCATCATGGCCAGCAAGAGCGACACGCCCCACAGCTGCTATCGCGCCCACCACTACTCGGTGATCCCGCTGGGCCCGCAGTCGGGCCTCATCAGCTGGGTGGACGGCGTGACGCCGCTGTTCGCCCTCTACAAGAAGTGGCAGCAGCGGCAGCCGCAGCCCGCGGCGGCCGCCTCGTCGCGTCGCCTCACCGATCTCTTCTACAACAAGCTGTCGCCGCTGCTGGCCAAGCACAACATGCTCGTCACGGACCCGCGACGCCAATGGCCGTTGGCCGCCCTGCGGCAAGTCCTCTCCGAACTCATGCAGGAAACGCCCGCGGATCTGCTGGCCCGCGAGCTGTGGTGCCAGGCGGGCAGCTCGGCCGAGTGGCGTCAGTCGGTGCGGCGCTACACCAGCTGCATGGCGGTCATGTCGGTGATTGGGTACGTGATCGGCCTGGGCGACCGCCACCTGGACAACGTGCTGATCAACCTGAGCAGCGGCGACCTCGTGCACATCGACTACAACGTCTGCTTCGAGAAGGGCCGCACTCTGCGCATCCCGGAGCGGGTTCCCTTCCGCCTCACCCAGAACATGGTCAACGCCCTGGGCATCACGGGAGTCGAGGTAAGTCCGCAAATATTTGCGATTATCTCACGTCTTGAATCCTTTGGAATTTACTCTTTACATTGAATGTGGAAATCTTAATCTTAGCTCTGTATCCTTCCCTTCATGTTGTCTGACAAGGTTGTCAGGGATTTTTATAGATCCTAACTAAATTGGGAAAGTCCTCAGCGACATTTGGCAGTTTGATATTCTAACATAAACCATGTTTGATTATCTTACGAAACCTTTGAAATTAACTTAAATTGAATGTGGAAATACTAACTTAGTGCTTAGCTACATATGTATCCTTCCCTTCATGTTGTCTGACAAGGTTGTCAGGGATTTTAATAGATCCCAACTAAATTGGGAAAGTCCTCAGCGGCTTTAAGCTGTCTGATATTCTAACAGAAACTATGTTTGGCTATATATGATTATCTAACGAAACCTTTGAAATTAACTTAAATTGAATGTACTTAGTGCTTAGCAATGGATCCTTTCTTTTCTTTTGCCTGTCAAGGCTCTCAGGGATCTTAATAGATTCGATATCCTAACTGAATTGGGAAAGTGCTCAGCGGCTTTAAGCAGTCTGATATTCAAACAGAAACTAGACTTCTAATAAATATTCCTGACGAACTATATATGATTATCTCACGAAACCTTCGACAATTACTTAAATTCAATGTCGAAATCTGAACGTAGGGCTTAGTTATAAAACCCTCCTTTCATTTTCCTTAAGAGATTCGAGATCCTAATTAGACGAACATAAGTGGGAAAGTCCTCCAGCAGAAACTTCCCCTGTTAGAAATAGATACGACCGTTGCTCTACATCTGTTTATTGCGTTCCTTGGCAAGGAGTTGAGAGATTTTCTATAGCTTTGGAGGTTAGGGGTGTGGGCTTTGTGTGCTTCGTGGCGGCGGCCTCAAAGCTGCTGTCGGTGCTGTCGATGCGATGCTTGACGCTGTCCGACGGCAGCCGCATCTCCACATCGTCGGCATCGACGCGACAGCATCGCGCGGACTTGCAGCACAGCGTCTGGGCGAAGGCGCGACGGAAGCCAGCGTTCTTCCATGAGTAGATAATGGGATTGAGGGCCGAGTTGGCAATGGCCAGCGAGAAGGCCGTCTTGTAGATCATCGAGTTGCTGCGACAGACGCGAAACAACTGCGCGATCGCCACACAGAAGTAGGGCAGCCAACAGAGCGTAAAGCAGCCCATGATGAACACCACGATCTGAACGCTCTTCCAGTCCGGATGCAGCATGCTGTGCGTGCTGTGCGTGTTATACACAACCGAGTGGCGCAGCCGCTGCGCCTGCTTCGACGCCTCGCGCATGATGCGCCAGTAGAAGACCAGCATGCACAGCCAGATGACCACAAAGCCGGGTGTAATAATGCCAGCCACGTACCAGGGCAACAGCACCTCGTCGAACTCGCAACCCTGCGACTCCGTCCACTTGTTCCAGAAGATGGGTATCAGGGCGACCAGGGCGCCCAGACACCAGTTGCACGTGATGATCAAGTAGGCGACGCGACGCGTCATGTAACTGTGGAGAGGAGATGCACTCGGTTAGCAACGGAAGCGATATCGGAGAAGTCTAAGGGATCAAAGGTCAGGGTCGGTAAAGGGAGCAAACAAAACTAGTCAAGTGAGAGAGGGTCGGAAAAAAGTGAAACACCTATCGGAGAAACTGAAAAAGATAGGAAAGGAAAATATTCAGAATGGAATAAGAGAAGCTGCTAGCAGTCTGAGGCGAGAGAGGGTCAGTGAATGAGGAATGAGGAAAGTTTTAGTCGAAACAGGAAAGCGAAAATTCTATCGGAAAATGAAAAAACAGGCAGGAAATTAAATATCCGACTCAACGCAGAGAAACTGCTAGTAATCTAAGTGAAGAAGGGCGGAAAGACTTGGTCGGAAAAGAAAAAGTCCTGGCTGAAAGAGGACAGCTTTGATCGCAATAGAGTTAAGCCTTCATAAAAGGGAAAAATACGTATCGGAAATAGAAAACGAACAAGACGGATTATTTAGGTACTAAGAAGCATAGAGAATTGAATAAGTGGAAAGAAGACAAGTCTTAGCGGAAAGAGGGAATTTTGAATGGCAAAAAAGGGAAAACTGCTATCGGAAAATGAAAGAAATTAGAGAATGAACTAATTTGATAACTTAGGAACTTAGAAGCATAGAGAATTGAATAAGAGAAACTTCTGGTAGTCTAAGTGTAGAGGAGAAAAGTCATAGCGGAAAGAGCGAATTTTGAATGGGAAAAAGGGAAAACTGCTATCGGAAAAGGAAAGAAAATAGAAAACAAACAATTCGGATAACTAAGGAACTTAGAAGCATAGAGAATTGAAACTTTTGGTAGTCTAAGTAGAAAGGAGAAAAGTCATAGCGCAAAGAGGGAATTTTGAATGGGAAAAAAAGGGAAAACTGCTATCGGAAAGGAAAGGTACTCGCCGGAAATAAAGAATTCTCGGTCGCAAACGAGCTGTCATAAGTGTAATGCCTTGCCGACTTACCGCCTGTAGTGGAGGGCGTACATGACCGCAATGTAGCGATCCACGGCGATGGAGATGAGGGTCAGAATGGAGACGCAGCAGGCGCAGATGAACAGGAAGAAGCGCAGCAGACAGAGGCCGCGCAGCCGGCCGAGGTAGCCGCCCATGTCCATGTAGAAGGCGACGTGATAGGGCAACGCGACACCCACAATAAAGTCGGAGACGGCCAGCGAGAGGATGAAGAGATTGGAGATGACCGAGCGGAGGTTGCGACAGGTGCGAACGGCGACAATGGTGAGAATGTTGCCGCCCAGTATGAAGACAAAGATGATGGCGTTGATGATCACCCAGAGCAGCAGGCCAGCGCCAATGTGATGTTGCTCCTGCTCCTCCGTCGCCAGCGCCTCGCTGGTTTGATTTAGGATTTCATCAGCGGCTGTTGTGATATCGCTCTGGTTGCTGATTGCATTTAGCTTTAGCCAAATGCCAAGATAATCCTCGTTGGTCATTGCGCCCACACGACGACCGACGACCGTCAGTGTTTGGGAATCTCCCGCACTCACACAAATGCACCAAGCACTCAAACAATCGCACGTTGCCAACTGCAAAACGGCAACGGCAACAGCAACGGCAACAGCAACAACAAAAAAACAGAAAATAAATAATTATGGAAAATGTATTTGCGAAATCGGAAGCGCGACCACGAAACGCACACAGCGCCAGTGCTTAGCAATCTGCCAGCGGGTCTAGACCACCAGCACAATTGGGCACCTTCCACACAACACAGCACAACACAATCGAACACTACACTGAACTACACTCCGCACTCGGCACTCGATACACAACAGCACTTGGGGCAAGGACTTGGGGTCGTGTGGGTGTCGTTTGTTTACGTTTCGCCTGATAACACTCACAGATCCGCCGAGAGCGTGAGAAACACGAAATCCGTCGATAAGCCCGGCCACATTAGTGGCCAAAAAGTGCTCGGTGCTACCCTATGAATTGTTGGCACTACCCGACCGCAGATCGCCCCTGAACTAATCGCGTTTGCAGTGTATAGCGCAGTGTCGCACTCAATGAAGATTCGTGGGGGGGAATTCCTCACTGGCAATCGTTTTCAGCTATCGATTACTGATACTATCGAACAGCTTGCAATTATCGCATATCGATTGAATTGCCATTGTTAGGCAAGAGTGTGAAGCTGCTTAAATGCTCTTCAATTATTTTTGATATTAAAAACACAATCACAAGCTGGTTATTGTTGCCTCTGGAACAATAACAATAAGCAGGAACTGGCTTGGGTCGGCATATAATTAAATTCAACTAAGACGCTAATAACACAAGACACAGCAACAGCAGCCACAGAGTGTAGTGTGTAGTGTGTGCAAAGCCATTATTAAGTTAATGGATTGACATAACGATGACGACATTCTGTCCGTCTGTCTGTTTTACAACAGAACTGGCTCTTATAGTCGCCGGAGATCTACGAACAGACAGGCAGACAAACAGACGGTGGCTAAATCGGCTACCTTTGAACAGTCCACGGTTCACAAATGGAAACTGTAAGCTCAGCTCAGTGCAATTCATGGGAACTCTTCTCTTTGATAGTAAAACAACAATTTGTGTTGTGTTGTGCAGATTGTAATTTGCAAATTTGAAAAACTGACATATTGCCTATTATAGTATTTATATCGATAGTAAAAGTAGAGTGCCAGAATTCGCAATTTATCGATACGCTTTTGCGATAGTAAAACAAACAAAAAGTGTGTAGATTACAGTGTGAATACAATATAATTATTGCATTTACTGGCTGTTGAAGACACATTGTTAATGAACAAAAGTTACAAAGTATCGATAGTATACGAGTATATCTTGCTGTCTTTCCAGTGTCCGCCACCAACTTCTATATGGTATGTGATGAATTGCTTCGTCATACTCTATCTGCGTAAACATCTATCTGTATCTATAGTATATCTCTTTGGCTCTGCGTATTTTTAGCTCTTGAAAGCGAACCCACGGTGAGCCGTGGAGCTTACACGTATTTGTCAAATGATATGATTTGTGTGTAGTATTTGTTGTAGCTCTTCTGTTTTCGCTGTCGCTGTCGCTTTCGCTTTATGCTCCATTCTCCTTTCCGTTCGATAGATGGATTTAGTAACATGCGGCGTATTAGTAATATGTGTACCCCCAAATAACTGGGCATTATTTATAGGTCCCCTAAATGAAGAACCAAACCAAACCCACGGCATGAAAACCAAAGAGCGAAAAACAAGCCACAAATTACGCACAATTTTCAAAGTTGAAATGTACGAATGCGAATGTACAATCAGCATTTGTAAACATCGATTAGGAAGCGTCGTATATATTAATCTATACTAAGTATCAGTTTAGTGCAACCATATTACACCTGTGCATCAGTGCTGCGCATTTTAGCTGAGAACCTGACCGGAAACTAGCTCAATTTGGGCAGTAGAAAAGGAATCAATCAAAGTCTTATTTGAAGCCAATTTAAATATTAATCAATCATTCATCCGATATTATTTTGGTGATTTTTAAAAATCAAAAATAAGAGCTATGGTCTAGCTTTTAAATACAAAAAAAGAAGTTTATATATTTGATTGAAATCAAATGTATTAAAAAATAACTCCTTCTGGGTCAGATCTTAAGTGATACTTTTAACTAACTATCTATAATTAGTTGTTAGACCTACAGATTACAGATCATTAGCTGTTGTTGGCCAATTGAAATGCTAGAAACAATTGTCATTGACAGCACTGAGACAACTGCGAAATGGAGCGTTATACGATATCATATAAAATCAGCAGTTGTTCCATATAAAAATGTTTGTCTGCCGCTTTACGACTGTGACAATGGCAATGTGTACGATTTGTATCCGCCAGATACGCCAATGGCCCCAAATAGATAAACAAGATTCGAGTTTCCAGTTTGCGAGTTTTTCCCCCCAATGATCGACAATCCCATATGCCAGAGCATTATATTCATTGACACGATATTGCTCATATATCAAGTAATCTGATGCTGATGTTGTTGTTGATGTTTGCTCCAACTTTTAGGGCGCCTTCCGTCTGGGCTGCGAATACGTGCTCAAGGTGATGCGCAAGGAGCGTGAGACGCTGCTTACTCTGCTGGAGGCCTTCGTCTACGACCCTCTGGTGGACTGGACCGTCAACGACGAGGCGAACGCCATGCGACGTGCCATCAATGCCAAGCCGTGCGCTTCCGCCGCCGGCTCCAATGGCAACGAGATGAAGTGCCTCAAGAAGGACAAGTCGAAGAGCAAGCTGCACGATTGGGATGCCAAGCGACGGCACTTTGTCGGCAAACTGAAGCAGTGCCAGAAGTTCTGGACCAAATCCAAGTGAGTACAACATTACTTTAACATTTCATTAACATATCATGTTACACCAGTTAACATATGTTATCAAACAGAGCAGCGCTAGCAGTGACTTGTTATTCATTGAGGGTATTATAGGATTTACAAAATTGTTCTTCTCAAAACTAAAAATAATGTTATTGAAAATTACTTCCTTCAGCTAGTAATGGACAGAGAGAGTCTGACTTAACAGCTGTTACTAACACATAAATAGAGCTTAAAAATAATGTCTATCTTAGCTGTCAGTTGGAGGTATAATAGCAAGAATTTAAAACTTGCTAAATCTTCTAAAGAGATCCATAACAAAATAGAGGTTAACATAGAGTTAACAGTGATTGATAGCACGGCTAATAAGAGACTCCAGTTCATAACTGTAGAGTTGCTGTTACCAACATTGTAACATAGAGTTAACAGGGATTTCAAAACAAATCATTTTTAAATTTATAATAAATGTATATTAACTGAACAGATTAGTTAAAAATTTATAAAAATAGGTTTGTTTTTAACTAATCTATTAAATCAATCCACACTTATTCCTCTGGCTAATTGTCTATTTCCGCCTTTCTGTTTCTCCCGCTGCTAGACCCGAAATGCTGAACCATCTGTCCGAGATGATGGCGGAGATCGAGCTGCTGCAGCAGAGCCAGAGCCAGCGACTGGCCACCGAGCAGGAGCTGGTGCAGCTGAACCGCCGCAGTGCGCTCATAGCCGAGATCAATTCGCTGGGCTCGGCGATGTCCAGCCACAGCTTCAACACTGCCTCCACACGCTACGCCGCCAAGCGGCGCCACACGGAGACGCTGGCCAAGCAGGCGAAGCTGCGCCAGCCGGACTTCGAGCGGGTGCAGCAGATGCTGCAGCGCTACGAGCAGTGTCTGCAGCAGCAGCAGCTGGCGGAGTTCAATGTGCGGCTGATACAGCTGAAGCTGGAGGGCGGCAGCTGGCACAGCGAATACCTGACGCTGCTCGATGTGGTGCAGCTGCATCTGCCGGCCAAGACGCTGAGCGGCTACGACGGCGTGCGCAGCCAGATCGACGAGCAGTTCGGGCGGCTCAACGACCTGGGGCTGCAGTGCGTGGAGCACATGCTGCAGTACGCGGCCATCATGGCCTTCTATCCGGAGCAGCGGCATCGCGACAACGTCTACGTGCACTTCCACGACACCTATGCGGGCTACCTGCAGCACACGGACACCAGCCAGCTGCTGCTGGGCAACGCGCCGATCAGCGCAGCAAGCACTCTGAATGCGGCCGAGACGCTGGAGAACGTCTGGATGGAGCTGAACTGCCAGCTGCATCAGCTGAGCCAGCACTTTGCCAACGAGCAGGCTCTGGCCCAGACCCAGACGCCGTCGCATTCCCTGATCGCCGCCCTCGGCCAGAGCAACTGCAGCTCGGCCATGTTGAGTGCGGCGCTCATCCGCACGCTCGATGGCGCCACCGCGGTCTTCAGCGACTACGAACAGTCGGCGCTGGCCACGCACACCAGCAACGGCAATCTCGTGCAGCAGCAGCTGCAGTTCGTGCAGCTCGTGCGCTCCATGTGCCAAGTTGTGGTCGCCGAACCGCTCAATCAGGCCAACGATCAGCTCAGCGATCTGCAGGCGGCCCTCAGCGCTGTGGTGCAGCTGCAGCATTGCTTCGAGCACGACCTGCCCACGAGCATCTTCCGGCTGCTGCTGCTCAACTCCAACACGCACCAGGATCATCTGCAGTCGCTGCTCCGCCTCAATGCCGACGCTCTGGCCGAACGCTACAATCAGCTCCTCTTGCAGCCAACAGCAGGCAACAACGCGGCGCTGCTGAGCGTGGAGCAGCAGTTCCTGATCTCCTTGCGTCCCGCTCACGCCCAGTTCGAGCTGCTCGCCAGGGCGCTGGAGCGCATCACGCGCACCATCAAGCTCATCATGGACGACTTGCAGGACGCGCAGACCCAACAGTGCATGGTGAGTCGCCCATTGAGCATTAACAAATCGAATAATTCACGAACAATATGAACTAAATAGTGATCGTAGATGCAGTAGAAGTGACGACATGTCCATAATATTCCATGTGGGTTAAAGTAGTTGAACAAAATATTTTGTAAAGTTTTAGAGATCATATCTTGGACATGGAAATAATAGATCACCTGATCGAATAATTCACGAACAATATGAACTAAATAGTGATCGTAGATGCAGTAGAAGTGACGACATGTCCATAATATTCCATGTGGGTTAAAGTAGTTAAACAAAATAGTTTTAAAGTTTTAGAGATCATATTTTGCACATGGAAATAATAGATCACCTGATCGAATAATTCACGAACAATGTGAACTAAATGGTGATCGTAGATGCAGTAGAAGTGACGACATGTCCATAATATTCCATGTGTGTTAAAGTAGTTGAACAAATTATTTTGTAAAGTTTTAGAGATCATATCTTGGACATGGAAATAATAGATCACCTGATCGAATAATTCACGAACAATATGAACTAAATAGTGATCGTAGATGCAGTAGAAGTGACGACATGTCCATAATATTCCATGTGGGTTAAAGTAGTTGAACAAAATATTTTGTAAAGTTTTAGAGATCATATCTTGGACATGGAAATAATAGATCACCTGATCGAATAATTCACGAACAATATGAACTAAATAGTGATCGTAGATGCAGTAGAAGTGACGACATGTCCATAATATTCCATGTGGGTTAAAGTAGTTAAACAAAATAGTTTTAAAGTTTTAGAGATCATATTTTGCACATGGAAATAATAGATCACCTGATCGAATAATTCACGAACAATATGAACTAAATAGTGATCGTAGATGCAGTAGAAGTGACGACATGTCCATAATATTCCATGTGGGTTAAAGTAGTTAAACAAAATAGTTTTAAAGTTTTAGAGATCATATTTTGCACATGGAAATAATAGATCACCTGATCGAATAATTCACGAACAATGTGAACTAAATGGTGATCGTAGATGCAGTAGAAGTGACGACATGTCCATAATATTCCATGTGTGTTAAAGTAGTTGAACAAATTATTTTGTAAAGTTTTAGAGATCATATCTTGGACATGGAAATAATAGATCACCTGATCGAATAATTCACGAACAATATGAACTAAATGGTGATCGTAGATGCAGTAGAAGTGACGACATGTCCACAATATTCCATGTGTGTTAAAGTAGTTGAACAAAATATTTTTAAAGTTGGACATGGAAATAATAGATCACCAGTCTTGGACTTTCAACTAATGAAATATTAGAGGTCATCGAATTAGTGATTAATTTGATGAATCATCCAAAGACGATGAGTTGCTGAAAAATGTGACTAGAAGAGAGACAGATAAAGTTACATACATATATGCATATTTTAATCTCTCGCAAATCAGCACAAAGACTTGAAAGTGCGATACCGCTTGAGAATGAGAAAGAGTGCGATGGCAATAATTTAAAAAAGAATGCCTTCGAAAGAGACGGCAATTCTTAGCACATGAAATATTAAAAAATATTAAAAAACGATTATTGCTAGTAATATACACATGCATATTCTGCTTCAACTTGTGTTGTAGTTAAGCGAAAGAACTAAAAATTATAGATAATCGTTGTATTTTACTTCAATTTCTTTAACTCAAAAATAGTGATTTTGCTCTTAAATTATTATTATTTAATTATTGAAAATGAATCATAATCCCTGGAGAAACACATTGAAACTTATAATTGCTCTTAAATTATTTTTATTTTATTATTGAAAATGAATCATAATCCTTAAGGAAACACATTGAAACTTATAATTGCTCTTAAATTATTATTTTTTAATTATTGAAAATGAATCATAATCCTTGAAGAAACACATTGAAACTTATAATTGCTCTTAAACTATTTTTATTTAATTATTGAAAATGAATCATAATCCTTAAGGAAACACATTGAAACTTATAATTGCTCTTAAACTATTTTTATTTAATTATTGAAAATGAATCATAATCCCTGGAGAAACACATTGAAACTTATAATTGCTCTTAAATTATTTTTATTTAATTATCGAAAATTAATCATAATCCTTAAGGAAACACATTGAAACTTATAATTGCTCTTAAACTTTTTTTTTTAATTATTGAAAATGAATCATAATCCTTGGAGAAACACATTGAAACTTATAATTGCTCTTAAATTATTTTCATTTAATTATTGAAAATGAATCATAATCCCTGGAGAAACACATTGAAACTTATAATTGCTCTTAAAAAATTTGTATATTTAATTGAAAATGAATCATAATCCTTAAGGAAACACATTGAAACTTATAATTGCTCTTAAATTATTTTTATTTAATTATTGAATATGAATCATAATCCTTGGAGAAACACATTTACTCGTATACTTATGATTATGGTCTAGTTTTGAATGGTCGTTGTGAGTTCCCTCGATTAATCGTCACTCTCTCGTTTCGCGACAGGCGCTCAGCTTACTGAAGAACGGCAGCGCGCCACTGGGCGAGAGCCTCTTCTTCGACCTGGTGCTGCACACGCTGCGGGTGAGCAAGAGCTACGACGTGCGGCTGATGGCCAGGCCGGTGCTGGGCTTCGTGCAGCGCCTCGAGTCGGAGTATCTGGTGGGTCTGGTGTCGCCCATCGCGTACGCCTACTACACCAGCTGCGGAGGCACGCGCTGCCAGGAGTTGTGCGGCAGCGAGGATGTGAGCCAACTGTGCGACGGCCTCTTTGCGGCACTGCAGGCGGAGGCGACGCTGCAGCAGCAGCAGTTCGACATTGCGTTCCTCAACCAGAAGATTGAGACGCAAACGTTGATTGCCTCGGCCTACCATTGGGCGTATGGTGATCTGCTGGAGACGGAAATGAACTGCGGCCACATCATCAGTCGGCAGAAGCTGTGCGAAGCCATCTACGAGAACTGGCAGACGCTGGAGCAGAGCTCGGCCATGATGCAAGTGCTGCAGCGGCAGCTGCAGTCGCAGCTGGAGCAGCTGCAGCAGCAGCGCAGCAACTGGAATCGCAATCACATCGACAGCTTGCTGCGCAATGAGAAGCTGCAGCAGCAGCTCACCAGCGATCAATTGCAGCTGATCGGCGAGCTCTGCCAGTGCGCCAATGCCTTGTGCTCCATGGAGCAGAGCGGCAAGCTGGGCAACGAGCAGCAGAAGCAACTGCTGCTCAACATGGAGCAATGGCTGCAGGCCAACGGCCAGTGGCAGGTGAGCAACGCCCGCATCAGCGACGTCGAGCAGGCCATTGTCCAGCTGCTCGATCCCGAGGGCGCCATCGACAAGGGCTGGCTGGCCAACGTGCAGGGACTGCTCGAGGACTACACGTGCAAGGTACAGCGCGACATGCAGGAGCTGGAGTGCGAGCAGCAGACTCGCCATCGCTTCATCTGCGCCATGCTCAAGGAAATGCAGGTGAGCTACTCAGCTACTAATCGCCATCCTTCAATTGCCAATCCATTTCCATCTGTCCGTCCGTATAAGCTCTGAAATCTCTTAGACTATTCAAGTTAGAAACGCCACACTATTCAGATAGATGCTGTGCAGATCAAGTCTATTTTATAAAAGAGCAAAATCCGAAAAATAATAATTCACAAAAGTACTTTTTAAATTAAAAGTATAATTTATTTTAAGTTTGCTGTAAAGATTAATTTCAAAATGCAAAGAAAAGCCTTCTGGCAACGATCTGATAATCTTAGAAGATATAATAAAACAATATAATTTCATTTAATGTTTTATCTCTATAAATATTTTACAACTCGACTGTTTTCAGACAGCAAATCAGTTTGCGCTCGATGAATACTCATGGAAGCTATTCAGAAAATAATGAATTTGAGTTGAAGGCTTCTCTGCGATCGACCGTTTTTCTAAATTGCTATTTTCTGCTTGCAGCGTCATCAGGACAACATGCCGCGCGTCTACTTGCGTAGTCTGTGCTCCGAGCAGGAGGATCAGCAGCAGCAACAGCAGGTGCAGCAGCAGGGCAAGTTGGTGCCACTTGATGTGCAGTTGCTGTCTGGCCATGTGCGCGACTCGCAGCGCACGCTGATGAACTTCTTTCAGCGTCTGCTCGAGCTGCGCAAGGAGCTGGGCAGCGAGCGATGCGCCATGAACGCAGAGACACTCACCAATTGGCGCACACTGCTGCAGGAGATCCAGAAGATGGCCAACGATGAGGTGGATGAGTTCTTCCGCAGCGTCGAAGTGTTCTTACAGCATTCAGCTGACGGCGACTCGCTGCCCTACGAAACATTTGCTCACAACAAAGGTGAGACTGCTTTCTCTCAGTATCTTTATATGTTAATGCTTTCTTCTAACTGGTTCACTGACTGAACTATCAATGTAAAAGCTATGTGGCTTCAATTCTTGCACAACAAAGTTTAGGGTTTCTCTTAATTCCAATTCTAGCTATTTAAAATTGAAAGTGGTCCGAGAGCGGAGTGTATTTCTTCTGTTGGTTAAGCTAAGACACAAACCATAGCATGTATTGCAAGCAGTGCTTATCGACAATCAATCATATGTAAACACTATTTAATGCTCTTTAATTGATTTCGTTAGGTGCTCCCAATCTGCATGAGCAGAAGCGCAATGCTTATGGCGTGTCGGTGTGGAAGAAGATACGCATGAAGCTGGAGGGACGCGATCCGGATAGCAATCAACGCTGCACGGTTGCCGAACAGGTCGACTATGTGATTCGCGAGGCAACCAATCCGGACAATTTGGCCGTGCTGTACGAGGGCTGGACGCCGTGGGTGTAAACCAGATGACACCCGAAGCGCAACGTGCCACCGAATGTGGCACATTGGCAAACGGCAACAGCAACAGTAACGGCAACGGGCAACGAAATTCGCAATAATGCGAATGTGCAAACGCTGCCAATTCGCATTCTGCAAATTCGCAATTATTATGGGGCTAAGTTACGATGGAACGCGACTGGCAAACTGGACTGGAGCTCTGGTCCTGGTGCTGGCCGTGGGCTTGGATTGCAATCCTGAAATCCGGCCGCATTCAACCTCCAACCGACCCCAAAAGCATAATTGATTAAAGACGACCAAACAGCAAAACAAACAAAAGGAAACCATCACAAATTGAACTGAGCAAGACACCCAAGAGGAATGACACAGAGACAATATCGTTTCGGTTGAGAGAGATAGAGAGATGTCCAAGTGTCCTATCGCGACATTGTGGGCGTGGCAGCCACAGCAGTAGTAACAGCAGCCACCTGCGAACGATAAACGCCAACTATAAAAAGGCTTTTTAAAGTCCGACTTTTCACCAGCGCTGCACGTTTCCAATTTTTGTTTTTGTTTTCATTTTATTTATAAGCGATTAATTAACTTTGTAATTTGCGCGCTTCAAAGCAACCATAACAACGAACGGGATGCGAAGCTGCAGCAAATTTTCTTCGCTTGGGACACGGCCAGCATTATTTATGTTTATTCTCCTGCCTAATTTTAAGTATCCCCAGATTTCGTTTGCATACACACACAAATGTATAATCCCTTAGCTCCTACACTATATAATTAATGCATTAATTGCACAATTCAACAGCCAAATAGCGTTGTATCCCTGAACACACAACAACACTTCACATTTGCAGCGACTTTGGTACGTTTTTCATTTACAGCCCTTTTTAAACTCCATTTTGATTTAATTCGTTTTCATATTTTATATTTCTGAGGTGATTAAATGCGATCTTCATGTACGAATTATAAATAAAACTATACGTGTGTTTCAATCCAAAAGACAGTTGCAGCTTCCCCGAGATGCAGACCTCCGACTTTCCTGTTGAAGATCAAACTATGCGGTAAGTTTTAGAACAAATTAACTATCTGGCGACACTATAATTTAAATTCCGAAATTTTAATGGAGTTCTCTAGTCAGTTTAAGTCTTTTATGGCGACAAATTAAATTAAAAACATTTCTGTAAACCTTTTTGAAATGAAATTCATCTCCCAGAATTAATTAGAATGAAAACGCAAATGCAGCTTGAATGTATTTATATATAATCACTCGTTTATTTTCTAACGTTTTTATCTCAATTTGCTTTCTCCTCTACTCAACGTCGCTTGTCATTTTACTTGGTAATCATTCGTTATCATTTATGTTTATCTCTTCCGATTTTTTTTTTTTGTTTTCATTTATTTATTTTTTTTTCGCTTGGATAGGGTGTAAAAAGTTTTGAAATGTTCTTAATAGGATCAAGACATACTTATTACCAGCTAATGCTCATTTTGCATATTTTCTTCTTCGATTCGTTTTGTCGTGGTTTTATTTTTACTTTTTATTTTAGGTATTTGTTGCAAGTTAACATTAACGTTTATTTTTGTTTTCTGTCGGGAGGGGGTTCCGCCTACAATTCGTCATCGTTATCAGAGTTTCTGTGGAAGTATTATCAATGTATCTTACAAACAGTTAAGAATAGAAATGATAATTTTCCGCTATGGCTTTTGTTTCAACTACTTGTAGTTGTGTGTGTAGTACAGAGTACGGGTGTCAGAAGGGTGTCTGCATGTCGGATAGGATTGTTGGGGTGTGGAGAGGGGGGAGTTGAGTTTTGTTTTCAATTAACGTTAATGTCAGCTTTACGGAACGCTAACGCTATAGTTATAGTTATAGTTATACAATTATATGTGTGTGTTTTATATATGTACAATAAATTAGAGTATACATATATTTATTTAAATATATATATATATATATATATATGTATATATATAAATATTTAGATTTATTTATATCATTTACATAAAAAAAACGAGCTGATGTCAACGATTTTACGTCCAGCGCAGCTGCTGCTTAGGAAAAGTCAATCAATATTAACAAAATCATAATAAGAAACTAAATTATAGTTATTTGTAATTATTATTATTAATAATAATTATTTATGTATATAATTACGGCACAGCTCGTAAGCTACGTACTTAACGGATTTTTTTGTTGTTTATTTTGCGGCTTTCGTTTTTGTTTTGGGGATCCTTTTTGGCGTCTAGGACAGGAGCTCCCCGGTTTTGAGCCAATTGAAACTTGAAAAATACATTTAATTAATTGCGTTAAGCATTTGTTTGACCAGAATTTTCACTTGACAGATTGATTGAATATTATTTTTGTGTTTTTGTTTTTCTTCTTTTGTTGTTGTTGTTGACAACTTAACAATACAAACAGAATACAGGTATAACAAATTAAAAAAGTTGTTTTTTGCATATAAGCAGTAAAAAAAATAATAATATAAATAGCAATAACTTATTGAAGACGCATCGAACATGCGGATAAACACAAACAAATTGCAAACATTTTGGGCATAGTACAAAGAAAAAAAAAGGGTAAAACAATTGTAAAATTATACATTAGTTAAAACGTTAAAAATTTGTTGTTTAAGTTTACGGGCTCCATCTTCCCTTTGTTGTTGTTGTTGTTGTGGTATTTGTTTTTGGTTGCTTTGCTTTTTTGTTGTTGATTTAGTTGTTTCTAATTAAGCATAAATTATTTATAGTGTGTATGTGGGTGTGTGTGTCGGTTGAAGTGTCAGTGTTTTTGTGTGTGTGTAAGTGTTTCATCTGTAATTTGTTTTATAGTTGTTGTTGTTTTGTGTTTATCCTATTTTAGTTTTGTTTAAAATAATAAATACATACATACATATACATTACATTACAATTACATCATTACATCATATCCATAGTACAAAATATAAAATTTAACATCACATTGGTTGACATTCTTTTGTTGGTTGGTTGGTTGCTTCGCTTTACATTCATTCCACTCCTCATCATCATCCTTCGTTATCATCATCATTTAACTTTTAACTTCCTTTTCAACATCTACAAATTTCTTTTTTTGTTTTGTTATTTTGTGGGTTGGTTGGTTTCGTTTCTCTTTTGTTTGTTTGTTTCTTTTAATTAATTCATTTGTTTCAATTGATTTGTGTGTGTTTGTTTTCTTTGTTTTGTTTGGGATAGCATCAACAGTCGGTAGGTCAAAACGATCGATTCCTCGATCCAAACTCGGGTTGTCGCAGCCTCTCTTCTCTTCTTTTCTCTACTCTTCTCACTTTTCATCTTCTCAACAACTCGCGCGCTCCTTCCGTTTCTCATTTCTCATAAATTGTTATTGGCCTCTCCTTTCGCTAGCCTGCAATTGTTTAAAAAGCAAAACGTTAATTTCAATCAATTGTCTCAGATTCATTCATAAACACAGCTGTCTATCGTTAGATCAGTTCGTGCATATATATGCTCTACATACATATATATACGTATATGCAAATAGTGTCGCTGTTGTCTATAGTCCAGCTGTGATTATGGTTTAACTCAGCTCGCATCTACGCACAACCCACTTGAGCTTTAAACGAGACTTAACGAGCACGCTCAATACAAATGCAATGCTATCGTCGTCTATATAGACACATTCATATGTATATGTGTGTCAAATGGCACCACATATATGCTATATATATGGTACATTTGTCAGCTAATTGTTATGCATTTCGTTTATATCGCCCCGGCCATTTCCCTTCGATTTCGAATTCCAATTATGCATTACCTAATTAGATTGTTACTAATCTCCTGGATGCTCGGGACATGAGCGATTCACCTCAAACCAACGATCGATGCAGCTGTAACGAGTTTCGAATTGAAATAAATAAATATCTATATGGGTATAGATGGAGATATTTGCCTCACCTTTTGTGGTAGATGCAGAGACATGGCAATCGAGCAATTGTATCACCTGGACTCAAGTCTTCAAGACAAATGACGCACTCGCCCTTGGCGTCCAACAATGTGTCCTCTGTGTGCGGAGAAATAATTCGATTACACTTGTGATAAACAATGAACGATGATGAAGGTGATGCTTACCGTTGTAGGAGAGTCGTGGTTTCGTTAGGCACATAACCAAATGGCATTCAATATCGTCTGGCAACACGAACTTATTGCACACGGGACACTTGATGCCTGTTCCAAAAGTAACGATTATAAATACAATAAATAAGGATGCAAAGATCGTCGGTTCGCATACCATTGAAGGACCAAATGTGCGATGGAAGGGATGTCGCCGTGTAAACACGGCCAATGCCATTCGCCGATGTTGTGGACGAGGCGAGCGTGATGCTCTCAATGATGTTGGCGCCCGTCATAGACATGTCCTGGAACAGAAGTTAATACAATGATGATGCAACGCCTGCAATCGGTCTATTGACGGGCAACTTACGCGAATGGAGTGATTGAGCGCCTGACGCTGCTGCATCAGACTCTGTGTGGTCGCCAGCGATCTGTTGTTGTTGCCAGCCGCCGGGAAGCTGGAGTTGGAATTCGCCGACACCGAAACCGAGACGGCGGGATGTTGCTGTTGTTGCTGCTGCTGCTGCAGCAATTGATGTTGCTGCTGCTGTTGTTGCTGCTGAATGTCTGGCACTGAACTCAGACTGCGCGCACGTTGCCTGTCTATGGACGTGGAGTTCTGCTGATTGTTGTGCTGCTGCTGCAGCTGCTGTTGTTGGTGCTGCTGCTGCTGCTGATGGTGATAGACCTGGAGGCCGGGCAATGTGCGCAGCAGATTAAAGCCTTGACCGGCATCGCCAACAGAGCGGTTACCAACCGCTGCTCCTCCTGTTGAGCCTGCGTCCGCCGCCGCTGCTGTCGTCTGTGTGGCACCCGTTGAGCTGCTGGAGAATGTTCTGGAGCGTGGGCTCTGCTGGCCGCTGGTCGCAGGTGTGCTGGCCTTTTGACCCATAGAGTTTGTATCTCTTTCTCACACGGCCTCTTTCTCACCCCCCACTCGCCTCTCGGTGGCTGCCTCACGCCTCTCTCACCTTGCGGAGCACTGATCTTCCAATCGTTTAATGATTGCACCTTCTATTGTTTGTTGTTGCGCTCCGAGTTGTCTCGACTTGTCGCGTCGCCGTCCGTCTGCCGTCTATCGTTTGTTGTTTGTGGTTTGTTGTCTGTCTGTCTCTCTTCTTCGTCGTCGCTTCGTCACAAGCGAAAAGCGAAAAGTATTTGCTGCTTTTCTTATTAGAGTTGTTGTTCTTTGTTCGCTCTGCGAGTGTTTGCGTGTGCTTGTGTCTGTGTGTGTGTGTGTGTGTGTTTGTGCGTTCACATTTAAGGAAACAAAACAAATGACAGGCGGGCAGCAAGCAGCAGACAACAATAGCAAACAAAGTTGATGTTACGAATTGTTGGGGGCGGCCAAAGGGGAGGCGAAGGTGAAGGAGGTGGAGGAGGGGGGTCGAGGGGTCAGCAGCGGGCGGCGTTGATAAATGCGGTGAATAGATAAGTTTGAGAGTGTTTGTGCTTTTGCCTCTGCGCTGCTGCTGCTGCTACTGCTGCTGATGACGGTGACGATGATGATGATGATTTCGATGATGATGATGGTGTTGTCGCTGCTGCTGCTGCTGATGATGATGATTGTTCTATGTGTGCGAACGTGTGCGTTTGTGTGTGTGTGCGGGTGCCAAAAGTGCGCGGAGCGTGGGGGAGAGAGAGAGAGGGGAGGGCGTTAATCGTACGGTCGGTCGTCGGTGTCAGTGTCGGTGTCGGGTTGTTGTTGGTGTGTTGGTGTCGTCGTCGTTGTCGGTGCGTAGTTTATTATTGTTGCTGCTATTATGCCGAAAGCCAAAATAGGTGTGGACTATAACTATGCTTAATCCGCTTGATTACCACTCGCAATTTAAATGAATGTTTCCGTTTTGTTCTATTTTATTTTTAACATCTCCTCCGTTTTCGTTTTATGTGTACTCTTTGCTTTGCTTTTTTGACCACCACAATTTATTGGCCGACCACCACAAAATCACAAGTCTATCGCAATGGCTTTTCCAGTGTTGCAAAATGCCTGTGAATACGACATACCGATACTATGTGAACGATAGTCGCGTTGTGCAAGTCGATAACCACTGACGTGCCAACCCCAAAAACACAGTATTTGTGTTGTTGCTATCGATGTTGATGTTGACTATAAAACCAAATAATATAGTTCGCTTGTTTTTCGTTCAAGTTCTAAGTTATTGAAATAGAAAGTTTGTTGTGTGTGTGCAGTGGAGCCACAGTACTACGCAATAAGAGGGAGCAGTCTGAAATCGATATACAGATATCGAAGATATCGGATACGATATGAGTCGAAGCTGCCAACAAGATACAAAATAATAAAAAGCAAAGGAGTAAGCTCTTTAATGATGTGTTTGTGTCAGTGAGAAGCGCATTGATTTGCCCACAACATGAGTTGGTTCGAAAAAGCTCGCACCGTTCTAATCGAGGCGCTCGACATTCAGGATGACGACAACAAGACAACAGTGGACAGCAACGTAGCAAGTGATGGCGTTGGCGGGGCAGGCGGAGGCTCCTCTGGCAACGGCAGCAACAACAATAGTGGAGCGTCCACAACGCCAACAACAACAACAGCAGCTGCAGCAGCAGCCGCCTCAATGGCTACGTCAGCCGTCGAAGGCGCAACCTTTTACGATAATCCGCATGCCAACGAGATGGTGACAATTCCACCCAGAGCAAGTATCAGCGATGTTCCAGCAACGACGCCTGCAGCGGCTCCAGCAACGGCTGCCAATCTGTATGCCAAGCGACAGTCGGCCACGTCGGATTCCGTTGATCTGCTCTCGTCACCGTCGCCAACGACGCCGTCGTCTCAGAGCGTGGGCGGATGTCTGCGCAACTCGGATTCGTCGCTGGAGCTGATCACGGCACCGAACACCGCCAGCGGGGATATGGAGGTGCAGATGTCGCCCGACACTGAGCCATCGCTGCCCGACAGCATTGTGATCATTGCCAGTAACGAGACGTCGGACAATGCAGAAGACGCTGACGATGATGAGGATGGCGATGGCGATGATGAGGGGCAGGCACTCAACTTGGACCAGGACGATCACTCGCTGCATCTCAATGGCAAGTGGCAGGTCTATAGACTGTAACTACAGTCACATCTCATGCGTTTCCCGTTTTACAGATTCCACGAAAACCATGAAAGCTTTGGTCTTCAGCGACACGCAGGCGGCAGCCAATGTTTCGGGCTCGATATCGATTTCGGGCGCCGGCGCCGATTCGGACTCAACACAGAGCTTCGAGGACATACAGATGCAGCTGAGTCACAAGAGCACGCAGCCACCGGCGAGCAACAAGTCGGAAACCGTCGATCAGAGCTACTCCTCAACCTCCTCGGACATTGAGATCATCTCGAATCCGAATGGCGGCGACTCCAGCACCAACAGCACCACAACGCGCACCAGCCCGCAAAAGTTCAAGGAGCTGTGCGGCGGCAGCAGCAGACAGCATGGCCAGCATCAACAGCAGACGCTGCACGGTCTGCATGGCGCCTGCAAGGGCAAGGGACATCATCGGGAGCCGTCGGAGATCTCGCTGCTGTCGGAGTCGGACTCGCAGTCGCAGTCGGAGCTGGACAAGCTGGTGCAGCGCATCAGCGAACTCAATCAGGTGATTGAGGCACGCGAACAGCGTCTGCTGCAATCGGAGCGACAGAATGCCGAGCTCCTCGAGCGCAATCAGCAGCTCTGCGCTCATGTTGAGGCCGCCAAGCAGAGTGCGGAGAGCACAGAGGCCAATGAGGCGGTGCAGCGTCTGTCGGCACTGGAGAAGAAGTTCCAGGGCAGCATTAGGGAGCGCGATGCGTTGCGCATACAGATCAAGAGCTTGAGGGATGAGCTGCTCAACAAGATACCGCGCGATGAGCTGACCGAGTGCAACGAGATGATTGCCGGGCTGCAGTCGGAGGGCGAGAAGCTGTCCAAGGAGATACTGCAGCAGTCGAATATCATCAAGAAGCTGCGCGCCAAGGAGCGCACCTCGGACACGCTGCTCAAGAAGAACGGCGAACAGATCTCGTTGCTGTCCAGCGAATCGGAGCGTCTCAAGAAGTCGCTGGCCGCCAAGGAGGAGATGGAACGCAGCCAAATCGAAGCAGTGAATCGCATGACGAACGAGAAGCGTCGCGTCGACGAGGAAAACGCCGAGTGTCGCAGTCGCAACGAGGATCTGCAGTCCAAGCTGGCGGCGCTGCAGGCGAGCTTCGATGGTGTCAAGGGCGATCTGCAGCAGCGCCAGCGGCACGAACAGCTCCAGGTGCAGGCCGAGAACCAGGAGTATGTGCAGCAGCTGAGCGACATGCGGGAAAAGCTGCGCCTCACCGAGCAAAACATGGCCAGTCGGGAGCAGCAGCTGCGCGAGGAGAATCGTGAGCTGCTGCGACGTCTCGAGGCCGCCGAGTCGCGTGCCGAGTGCAGCACCCAGGAGCTGAGCGTGTCCACCGCCCCGTTGATTCGCCAGATCGAAGCGCTGCAGAAGACGCTGACGCAACGCAGCCTCAGCTGGAGCAAGGATGAGCAGCAGCTGCTGCAGAAGCTGGAGGATGCGCAGGCACAGCTGCGTTCGCTGCAGCAATTGGAGTCGGTGCAGCACGAGAAGCAGGATCTGCTGCGAACACGCTGCGATCTGCTTGAGGAGAAGCTGGCGAATGCGCTGATGCAATCGGAGAGCGCCAAGATCACGTTGCATCAGCAGGAACTCGACGCCAGCCTCCAACTGAGCGACTACCAGAGGTGAGAGCAAGTAAATTACATTAATTGCCTGTCCCATTCACGTTTGACTTTCTAGCCAAGTGGCTGAGTTGCAGGAGCAGCTTCAGCAGCGACAACAGCGACTCGATGCGCTGCTCACGCAGTGCCTGCAGCTGGAGTCGGAGTCGGAGCTGCAGCGCAAGCAACACCAGCTCCAACAGCAACAGCGTGCCTTCCAGCCCAACATCAGCAGCAGCAGCGAGCTGACCGTGGAGGCAGTCAAGGCGAGCAGCGAGCGGCAACAGCTGCATGCTTCCCCTCCGCTCAGCCTCGTCGATGACAGCGGCTCCACGGAGGAGGCGTTGGGCGGCATCATTGACTGGCAGGGCGTAAGGCAAACACTCGTTCTTCGCTTGAACCCCTTTATTAATAACTTCTTTCGCTTAGGATGATTTGGAATGCGCCTCGAATAGCGGCAGGCAGCCGTCGGGCATTATACAGGGCGTACATCTGAGCTTCTTGGCCGGCAACACCACAACGCTGGAGCATCTGCAGGCGCTGCTCAAGCAGCGAGACGGCGAACTCACGCATCTGCAGTGGGAGTTGTCGCGTCTGCAGGCAGAACGCGGTGTGCTCGATGGTGAAATCTCCAGCCTGACGATGGAACTAGAAACGGTAGGCAAATTTATTGAATGAAGCAAACCTTTCAGACTAATCGAAAACTTTCTCTCTCTGTTGCAGTTAAAAGAACGCATCGTTAGCTACGAGGCCATGGAGAAGGGCTACGAGGATCTGCAGCATCGTTACGATGCCCTGCTGCAAATGTACGGCGAGAAGGTGGAACGCACTGAAGAGCTGGAGCTCGATCTGGTCGAGCTAAAGACGGCGTACAAGCTGCAGATTGATGAGCTGCTCGCAGCGCCGCCTCCAAATCTACAGCGGACTCCCAAGCACCTCTGATTGCCATCGCTGCCATGTCGGAGACGCAACTAACAGCCTGGCAAAGCCAGCCAAGCAGTCGGGCAATAAAATGTATTTCTTTGTGTGGGCTGAAGAGCTGTGTGGCTTCTCTCCATTCCTTTGCTTAATGAGAGCACACACACATTTTCCAGCTTAGCTTCCCCATCTGTCCATCTATCTGTATGTCTCCCTGGTTCCTTCGTCTTCTCTCCCCAAAGAATTATCCATGTTTAATCGTCAAACACGAACATCCAAGTAATTATTATTTGCGTGTTGAAATTTCTAGTTATATTATGCATATTGATCGATTGTGATAATTTTATTTATACTTATAAATTAAAAAAGAATTATAAAAATCCAAAAAAAAATACAAAAATCAGAGAAAAATCGCGATATTGTAAAAGAACACATGAAATGAAAATTGTTTTCGGCACGAGGTCAACGTAATATGGATGTAGTCAATATATAATACAATATCTGATTTTAAAGTTAATGAATGCAAAAATGATGTGAAAATATGCTACAGATTAAATGCAAAAACTTGATCTTGGCTACTAGAAGGAAAATTGGAATTGAAAATATAGTCGACCTCTGGAATAAATAAATATTTTGTTAATATAAATAATAAGTATAAAAAAACATCAATTATAAATAATCTATTTCAACGAAAAAATAAGCAAACAAAAACTTAGCACAAAAAAGGGAAAAAAATATAATAAATTAATAACAAAAACAAAATGACAAGAAAAACCCATTAAATAAACAAAAAACAAGCAAAACATAAAAAAAATAAAAGAAAATATTGAAAACAAATTCCACAGTAAAAAAAATATATATAAACTGAAAATCATACTCACAAATAGATAAATTAAAATTTAAAAAAAAATTATAAAAAAAATAACGCAAAAAACATAAAATACAAAAATGAAAGTGTGCTGCACAGCGCCATCTAGCGACATTTATAGAAACGACGACTCTACTATCCCAGTATGCTGAGCTGCTCTAACACACGTATAGTGAGCCAGCACAATTTGATCAGCTGTTGAGCTCCGCCATCGCAATTTGCTGAACTGCTCTATCACACAACACTTTGGATCTCTCAGCTGCTCTCACTTGTCTTGTCCGATCAGCTGTTGGTGTCTCCCATAAAATTAACAATCAGTAAGTCTAAAGATATTTTAATACAGCCCATTTCAAGTGATCTAAGTACGCTAAAAAATACAAATAGAGATTTTCAGTAACTACTGTTATGGCACCCAAGGCAATTCCGCTTTTGGATGCTTCTCTGCCATGAGGATTTCTTTGGCGGCTTGGACGAGAGGAAAGACAGCTTGCGCTGCGTCTGTTGTTCTAGCATAGCCGCAGGTGTTCTTCACATCGTCCGAGTTGAGCGAGAAGATCATCAGTCCGCCCACTTGAAGCGACTTAATAAAGTTCACTTTGCAGGCGATGCTCGTCTTGCTCTCATACGAGATCCATTCGCCCAAAGCACTCAGATAGGGTGAGCAGGTGTCGTTGTCGAAGGTGTAGACGGGCGCCAAGTAGCGATTGGCACACAAGCAGGTCTCCGAGAGCGTGACGAAGCCCAGCTGCCCACATTTGCCGTAACCCGAAGCTGGAGCGCCAATGCGAGTGTTGAAGGGATTCACCAGGCTGGGGAGAAAGAGGATAGTATTGAAGGAACCCTTTGACTGCCAGGTAAGAAAGTTTTTAGCTTACGTAAACGAATGTCCGTAGGTTGGAAGACCAATGACCAGGCGCTGAGGCTCCAATCCATTCTGGAGCCACCAATGCGCCGTGTAGTTAATGTTGAAGGTGCCCATGAGGGACCTTTCATGGGCACGGGCAAAGAGCGGCGCATTCAGACCAGTGAAGGGCGTGTCTTCGCGATAGAAGTGGAAATCGTAGGTCATAAGATTCACGTAGTCCACGTAGAGATTGATCTCGCGGATGTTGTAGGCAAAATAGGCGATGCCTTCGGGCGCTGCCACCGCCAACGTCAGCAGCCGCTCCTGGCGCTTCTCGCGTGCCCACTCCAAGCGTATCTCGTGCAGCAGCTGGCTGAAGTGCATGCGCTCGTTGACGTACGCACTGGGGAACTCCCAGTCCAGATCGATGCCGTCCAGGCTGCGATATTGTCGCATGATCGCCTTGAGGGAGCGCAGAAACTGCTTGCGTTGCGCATGCTTCACCACCATCTGGGCGAATTGATGGCCGCTGTCTGCGCCGCCAATCCACAGCAGTAGCTTCACCTGGGGATTGGCGGCCCGATAGAGATGCGTCTCATTCTGCAGAACTTGCTGCAGCCGAGGCGACAGAATCACGGTGCAATTGTTGAGGTCGGCGACGCCAATGTTGATGTGTGTGCAGAGATCGCCGGGCACCGAGAGCAGACTCAGCTCGTTGCGATCCGTGGCGGAGTAGTAGCAGACTAGGCGTTGTTCTCTCGCCTGATGTTCCCTTTGTTGCTGTTGCCGCTGCTGATTAATTGTGAGTAAACAAAGAGGCAGGAAGATAAAGCAAACGAGCAACAGGCAGGCGATTAGAAATTTCGAACGCTGTTTATGCTCTAGTTGTCTGCTGTTGTTGCTGCTGTCGTTTTGCAATAACTCATCCTGCACTTTAATGTAATCAAACATTGTTATTTATTATTGTTTTTATCGTAGTATGATAACGACGACGTAGTCCGCGTGACCAGCAGTCGAATTTCAAAATATACCATCAATGTAGTGTTGAAAAACGAGTGTGAGGATATATCGATAGCATGGTCGTGTTGTCGAAGTATATTTTCGGTATATTTAGCCAATTTCAGTTGCTGCCATTACAAATACGTATTTTTATTATTTAATTATTTAACATAAATCTCTAGGAATGACTTTTAGAATGATTATTTGGTAGTTGCAAACAAATATCGATTTTAGGCCATCACATAGTATCGTTGCTTAAAGGAGATGTGAAAAACATCGATGCACATCGATAGCGGCTGCCATCGATGTTTTACCAGCTCTATCGCATGTGCATATGCGTATTTCGTAAAATAAATTGTGTGTCGTTTTTGCTGTGAATTTCAATGTAATTTTTTCGCAAATTCGCAAATGTTAAAATGCAACTGTTGCGCCTAAACAATAATTTTCCCGCTGCTGTCGTCTAATACGCGTCATAGTGAATTTATTGCTGTGTGTGTGAGTGTCAAGCATCACTGTTTTTGTATAAAATTGCCCATTGTCTTTGTGTGTGTGTGTGTTTGCGAGTATACGAGTGTGTGTGTGTGTGAATGTGTTGTGCTGCCCTCGTTGTTGTTGTTGCTGTTGTTGTGGTCGCCTCGTATGCCGTGCAAAACAAAACACACCCAAATGACGACCATGTATAGGAAGGTGCTTGCAACTATTTCGAATATATAAATGCAATGCACCAACAACAACGACAGCAACAACCACGCGATTAATTGACATTTTGAGGGGTTTGCTGCGAACCGGCGAAATGTGGAAATTGTCTGCTTGATAATCTTGTTTTCGTTTTCGTTTTTCCATTTCATTTTTGGCGTATTCACACGCCCATTTCTGCATAAGTGTGCATGTGTGTGTGTGTGTGTGTTTGTTTGTCTGTTGTATGAGTCACTAGATAAATATTATTCTGCCCACATTGCAAAAATTGCCGGTTCGACTTTGGCACCTTGCGGTTTATTTAGTTTAGCGCTGACCTGCCCCGCCCCTTCCCCCACATCCGTTACACCTGTACCGGTTAACACGGCCTCAAAAGAGAACTTTGGGCCTCGTTAAAATGTTAACAAACCTGCTTTTGTTGTCAGTTGTTCTTAGTTTATTAATGTTGTCTTGTTCTTTTTTTGGGCAGCTTGTTGAGGGGACGAAGGAGGGCACAGGACAGCCAAGGGAGCGAAGAAAGCCACATGAGAACGATGACTAAAGACTACGATTACTTGCTGAAAGTTCTGCTCGTCGGGGACAGCGATGTGGGCAAGCACGAGATACTTTCCAATCTGGAGGATCCATCCACCGAGAGTCCCTTCTGCAATGGCAATGGTAAGCACAAATCACTATATCGGTCTGTCTCTTTATAAACAGCATAATGTCGATTAATGAACCCGAAAATAATGCAATTAAAATGCAAATCTATTTTAAACGGCCTGCGCACTTGTTCTCGGTTGTCACTACGAACCGATAGATGGCGCCACTTAACAGTTGTGCATTCAAATCAATCTTGAAAATAAAAAAAATTCATCCAAAGTATGAAAGTCAAAAGAATTGTATACACTAGGTGCAATTATCGACATTATAATGTATAAAGACAATTATGTGTATTATTCATTGTATATATTTAACGATATGATATATTCACCACAGACTGCACATCGCACATACTGCAAACGGTGGCGTATAAAACAACAACGATACTGCTCGAGGGTAAACGGGTCAAGCTACAGATATGGGATACATCCGGCCAGGGGCGTTTCTGCACAATAATACGCTCGTACTCACGCGGCGCACAGGGCATCATTCTGGTGTACGACATCACGAACAAGTGGAGCTTCGATGGCATCGATCGCTGGCTGAAAGAGGTCGAGGAGGTGAGTCCGCCGCTCAGATAGTTGTATGACATTACTTTTAACTACTCCAATTTGCAGCATGCGCCTGGCATTCCCAAGGTGCTGGTGGGGAATCGTCTGCACTTGGCGTACAAGCGTCAGGTGGCTGCCAAACAGGCGGAGACCTATGCCTCGCGCAACAACATGTCCTGCTTTGAGATATCGCCACTCTGCGACTTTAACATACGCGAATCCTTTTGCGAACTGGCTCGCATGGCGCTGCATCGCAATGGCATGGAGCACATCTGGCGCAGCAACAAGGGTAAGTTCGCCTTTAGAATATTTAAGGACTTGCTTTATTGGTTAGCCATATTGTAGAGAAAGACATCATAAGCGAGAGCAGGCAGCTCTGAAGACAAATAGAGTGGGATTTACAGTAGTTCAGACTCACAACTATTGAAGTCACCTTTTATTTTCGTTATAATGAAAACCACATCAATACTATTATACTTTTCAACCTGACATAAGTAAGGTTTGTAGGCCCTGCCGTCCCAAGAACTCTTTTTAATCTTACAAAAAGCAATTGAATTAAGCAACAGCTTCAGTTTATTTGCATTGCATGCTCTACAAAATGGCTAATCAGATCTCTTACTCGAATGAAATGAATGATGTAATTTGGTTTGCAGTGCTGTCGCTGCAGGAGCTCTGTTGTCGGACGATTGTGCGCCGGACGAGCGTTTATGCCATTGATTCGTTGCACCTGCCGCCCTCCGTGAAATCGACACTCAAGTCATATGCACTGACAACGTCACAGTGCTACAACTCGTTAACGCAGAACTCGAAGAGTCGGAATCGCTGCAAGACGCCCACGAGCAACAGTCGCAACAGTTGTGCGATCGCGTGATTGCTGGCTTGTAGGCGGTCAATCATCAAGTACAACGATTCTTGTGGAACCTGCCTACGCCTAAATCTAATACCTACTTTACTTATTTAATCTTAAGCTAACACACACACACACACACAACAAACACACTCACCACAATCACACAACACATCAAAAAACTATCGCGCGAGTATTCAAAAACAATTCGAAAACTTTGTCATCAGCATTAATATTTATTACCGTTTCAACGTGAATGGTTATATTTTTTTACATCCTAAAGCAATGAAAAAAAGAGTGTAATTGCTAAACACATTTACGATACATATACGATATACATAAAAACATATATATATTTTTTTTAACATTTAATATTTAACATGATCACTACATTTACAATCGCATTACTATAATGTTGTTAATATTATTATATTATTATTATTATATTTGTACAACTCTAATATTTAATACGCTGATATACTTATACGAGGTATTCTATATTTTATTAATCCTTTTTTTTATTTTTATTACTATGCATTGTCATCTCTTTATTTTGTTTATGCTCTTTTTTTATTTTTGTGAATTTGTTTGTTAACAATCAAGGAATATTCATAGAAGTGTAATTAAATGCAGACGTTATGCGAACGATTTGATAAGTTAATACTAATATTAATAATTATGATACTGATACTGATACTGGATACTGATCATGATGATTATGATGATGATGATGATGATGATGATGATGATGATAAAACATGGAAAACAACTAAAACTAAACTTCGTACATGCTGTCTTTGTCTTGCCATCCAACTGTCTCGTTCTATTTCAGTAACAAAAAAGTGAAAGCATAATACTCTGTAGAAATAGAGGGATTATATACATGGAATAATGGAACTCGTGTTATGTGAGCAGCCAAACGAGAGCTGCTCTTAATCAAAACCCACTTGAAGCCAAATAGTTGCTTGAAGTTGTGAAATCGATGGAAAGTGGACGCATTCCGGATGCAAGATTCCCAAGCCAAAGGGAGAAATTTGGGGTAAGAATGTAAACTAATTATATGCGCTTTATTTATTGCAGATCAAAGGATTATGGTGCCATATTAATGGAAACTCTTCAATCCTGCCATGCAGACGATCAACTTCAGGTTGGGAATCTTCTGATGAAACTTAGCTGCTTGTCTCTTATTTTTCTCAAAAGGTAAACTAACTACTTGCAAATTTATTTCTGACTTATTTACTAATTTTATTCAATTTATTTTGCAGACAATCCTTCTTCGACTTGGCGATCCTTCAAACGTCCTTAAATTCCTCTTCAGAGATTTGTTTGCAGCACATCCTGATGACATCACATCTTCCTGGCAGACCACAGGAAATCAGCTCGTTTTTAAACAAAAATATAATGTATCATTTGAATGTAAAACTACTAGAATATTTAGTAAATAGAGTTAATATTACATTATAAATCCCTATACATAAGAGCATAAGGATAATAGAGATTACCTTTTTATAAATTGTATATTGAAAATTTACTTTTTAAATAAATACGTTACAAAATATCAAATGATTGCTCTTTTTACTGGGATTGTTGTTGTTTTTATTAAGCAGCGGTTAAATTTCAGTTTAAGGAAAGCTCTCCTTCCTCCATTTCCTTGCGAATTCAAAAAGGACCTTCATTTTCATACTAAGTACGGTCAAATCTGTCGATTTGCATTCAAGGATCTCAAGGATTCCACAAAAAATTTTTCCAAAATATTTCATAGGGGGTAGCATGCAAAATTTTCCAAAAAATCAAAAAGTCCTGTCTAACTCGGCCATTTGAAGGACTACGAGGATGTCCTTTGGCACACATATAGGTCTTATCCAATAAAGGACGATGATGCAATCAGATCCTTGAATATCCTTTTGGTTGCCAAGTTATAAGGACTTTTCTGTATACAGAAAATACGTCATAACTCGGGAAGGTCCTTGCGTATCCTTGCAAATCCTGTGGCAAACTACTCGTCTTAGTTAGCCCCATCGACTGGCCAAAGGACATCTCAATCGTCCTTGTAGTTTCCGAGATATCCTTGATTTTGTGTTTTGGTCACTTTTCCCGCGGCCCTGGGGCTGAAAAATTACAAGTGTGGGATTCTTAGATGACGTCATACTTTGTTGATGCCGATCGATAGAGTTGACTCTCCTGATCCTAGCAAACCAAGTCCCGTTATTCTGCGGCAGGATTTGAGGGATCTAGGACGATTTTAAGTTCAGCATATTAGCAATTTTTCTATTTAGTGTCCTAGCTCCGTCAAATCCTGCCGCAGAATAACGGGACTTGGTTTGCTAGGATCAGGAGAGTCAACTCTATCGATCGGCATCAACAAAGTATGACGTCATCTAAGAATCCCACACTTGTAATTTTTCAGCCCCAGGGCCGCGGGAAAAGTGACCAAAACACAAAATCAAGGATATCTCGGAAACTACAAGGACGATTGAGATGTCCTTTGGCCAGTCGATGGGGCTAACTAAGACGAGTAGTTTGCCACAGGATTTGCAAGGATACGCAAGGACCTTCCCGAGTTATGACGTATTTTCTGTATACAGAAAAGTCCTTATAACTTGGCAACCAAAAGGATATTCAAGGATCTGATTGCATCATCGTCCTTTGTTGGATAAGACCTATATGTGTGCCAAAGGACATCCTTGTAGTCCTTCAAATGGCCGAGTTAGACAGGACTTTTTGATTTTTTGGAAATTTTTGCATGCTACCCCCTATGAAATATTTTGGAAAATTTTTTTGTGGAATCCTTGAGATCCTTGAATGCAAATCGACAGATTTGACCGTGTTTAGTATGAAAATGAAGGTCCTTTTTGAATTCGCAAGGAAATGGAGGAAGGAGAGCTTGCCAAAAGTGTCCTTAAACTGAAATTTAAACGCTGCTTAATAAAAACAACAACAATCCCAGTAAAAAGAGAAATCATTTGATATTTTGTAACGTATTTATTTCAAAAAATAAATTTTCGATATACAATTTATGAAAAGGTAATCTCTATTATCCTTAAACTCTTATGTATAGGGATTCAGATATACATAATAGGGAAATCATAGAATATTTTGTAACGTATTTCATTTAAATGTGTTTTTTCATTAAATATAGTACTATTTAAATGTCTTTATTTTATATGAGCTTAACTGCTATTCTGACAAAATATAAAAGGTATTTAATTTATATTTGGAAGTGGAAAAATTAACATTTGATGAAACTGCAAGCATGTAAAGCTGAGTTTTTTCTAGCTTAACTAGCTATGTTAGGTGTATTTATTATAAATTTATATATACAATTAATCATTTAAAAGTAACAACAGTTGCTTAATCTTTACAAATAACAAATGGTTTAGTTTTTTACATTAAATTAATCATTTTTCATATAAAAACAGATGAAGCAGGACTTCCAGAATGTCAAGATGAAGGCAGAATAGACATGAAAGCAATGCATCTATAAAATAATATAATAATAATAAAAATATACATAAATATATTGTAAGCAATTATATAGTTGATTTACCATGTCACAATTCGAGTTAATAAGAAAAAAATTCTTCTTTGATGCTTCTTCATGATTTTAAGTTCCAGAATCCGTCACTTCTCTTTTATGTATCGATGACGAAGTAAAGCTCAGTCCAGAGCGTCTAATTGGGGACCCGATGAGACAACAAGCGTTTAGCGAAGTTTGCTAATTAATGATCAGATTAATTATGAATGGATCTTGAGCGTGAAGCATGATATTTGCCACATTTGCTGATTGATTGGACCAATGAAAACGCAATTAGATATTGTGCTGTTATTTAAATTCATATATGGTTGTTAATTAGCGTTGGCTGTCGCTGTCTCGTAGTTTCAGTTTCGTTTTGAATGCCTATTTAAAACATAAATTTGCAAACAACTTTTACACAATCGAAGATCGCGTTGGTCAATCCACAAAACTAGAAAAGACGACAGCCAAAACAACAACAACAACAGCTGATCTCAGCGAGAGCTCCAATAAAAATGAAGTAGATATTTATAAAAAAAAACCGTAACAATAAAAAAGTAGATGCAAAAAAATGTTACAAAGCGTTTTGATGTTTTTATTGCTTTTGGGGATTTTCTGTTGTTGCTTTTAGTTTGTGGCATTTCTATTCGGAATTTAAAATATATATATTTTTGGCACATTAAAAGTTGGTCAATTAATGCAAATGCAAATGCAAATGCTAATGCTAATGAGCTAATCAGCTGGCCGAGCTGTCCGAGCTTTTTTAGAATGTGCTGAAAGTTCGGCAAGCTTCCAGAGGGAACATCTCGCTAATGAGGCCATAGAAATCTTCGGGTCAGGAGTTGACCCAAGTGGAGATGCGACTGGCGACTCCGATTGCGACTTCTTTGCTGACCTCAATCTGCTCAACGGGTTTCGCGCCTAATTTAAATTTTTAACTCATTTATTCGGAACACCCACTGCTCCCTTTGCTCCCCGCTCGAGTGTCGCGGAGTCAACCGTCATTCATCTCCGCTTGGGGGCTTGCGGATCGACCGTTCGCTCGATCGCCCGATCGCTCGATCGCCCGATCGCTCGGTCGATGACGAAAGCAAACGCGTTGCCCGTTGAAGGCGAAAGCCAACAACAAAATCTTCACGTCAGGGGCCATTGGGCAAGGCCCCTGAAGACCCAAAGCGACCCGAACCGAAACCAAACCAAACCGAACCGCAGCGCTGCATAATCATCAAGCGTCGGGCTTGAGAGTTGGCTTATAAAAGCGAGCAGCTGCGTTGGGTTGATCATCAGTTGCCTCAGCGGTTTCATTCTTCAGCTACGTGAAGTTCCACAGATTTCGTCCCCCAAGCAAGAAACTTCCAGCAATGAAGGTGAGTCCGACCAGCGTCCGCGTCCAGCTTTCGATCGCAGTCTTGATTCCTAATTCCTCCTCTCTTTTGGGTGCAGATATTCGTCTGTCTGTTTGCCGCACTTGTTGCCACCAGCTCGGCTGGCATTATTAGTGGTGGCGGAGGCGGCGGAGGAGGCGGCGGCGGTGGCTACAGTTATGGCATCGGCTCTGGAGGCGGCGGCGGCGGCCATGGAGGCCACACCGAGGTGCGCACCGTTAAGGTCATCCACGAGGGCAGCGCCCAGATTGGCGGACATGGCCATGGTCATGGCGGCGGCGGTGGCTTTGGAGGCGGCTTTGGAGGCGGTCATGGCGGCCACCAGGAGGTCAAGACCATCAAAGTCATCCACCAGGAGGCACCGGCTGCTTATCACGGCCATGGCGGTGGTCATGGACATGGCGCTGGCGGTCATGGCGGTCACCAGGAGGTGAAGACCATCAAGGTGATCCACGAGGAAGGACATGGCCACCATGGCGGCGGCGGACACGGTGGACACGGCGGACATGGCGGCTTCTCTGGCCACCAGGAGGTCAAGACTGTCAAGGTTATCCATGAGGAGGGACACGCTCTTGGAGGCGGCGGCGGCTATGCTGGCGGCTTCTCCCACGGCGGCGGCTTCTCCCATGGCGGCGGACACGGCGGTCACCAGGAGGTCAAGACCATCAAGGTTATCCATGAGGAAGGACATGGCCACCACGGCGGCGGCTTCTCCCATGGCGGCGGACACGACTTCGGTCATGGCGGACACCAGGAGGTCAAGACCGTCAAGGTGATCCATGAGGAGGGACATGCTCTGGGCGGCGGCGGCGGCTATGCTGGCGGCTTCTCCCACGGCGGCGGCTTCTCCCATGGCGGCGGTCATGGCGGACACCAGGAGATCAAGACTGTCAAGGTCATCCACGAGGAAGGACACGCTCTCGGCGGCGGCGGCGGCTACACTGGAGGCTTCTCCCATGGCGGTGGACACGATTTCGGCCACCAGGAGGTCAAGACCGTCAAGGTGATCCATGAGGAGGGACACGCTCTTGGAGGCGGCGGTGGTTACACTGGTGGCTTCTCCCACGGCGGCGGCTTCTCCCATGGCGGTGGTCATCAGGAGGTCAAGACCGTCAAGGTGATCCATGAGGAGGCGCCAGCTTCCATTGGCGGCCACAGCGACTACCTGCCTCCCCTTGTGTCCGCTCCTGCTCCAGCTTACCTGCCTCCGTCGGCTGCCTGGAAGTGAGCGCATACTTCGATAGGCTGCTGTCCTGTGATGAACCGTGTCATAA
The DNA here is from genome assembly GCA_035045625.1 of Drosophila formosana. NCBI lineage: Eukaryota > Metazoa > Arthropoda > Insecta > Diptera > Drosophilidae > Drosophila > Drosophila formosana. Next base: position 476,662 of record JAWNOW010000143.1, on the reverse strand, counting down.
CTGTCACCTCTCCCCCCTTTGTTGAATAGTTTTAAGATTGATTACTCCATTTTTTTTCTCTTCATAACTTCCATTAGTTGTCTAAGCTTAAAACAATTTTTTTTCTGTTGAAAATATAAAACAAATTTACCAAAAAAAATTGAGTTTTTACTATTATTTCTAATGTGGTATCGACAAACTTGTTATTGCCCAAGGTTGTTCAACATAACCTTACTTAAAATAATTCCAATTTGTTGTTTTTACTGATCCGAATTAATGCGGCTATAACAACTATATTTTGGATAGTTAGTCGAGCGTAAAATGAATATTTCGATTGATCGAAATTTCAAAATCATTTCTAACTAATCCTTGATTTCCAGTAAAAATCAGATTTTATGATGTTATCAGATAACCCATTGAATAAATAAATATTAAAAAGATATATATTACATATTCACTTGCTGATCATTATCTTTGTAAAGTCCACTTTACCAAACAAGTGAGAAAGCTACAGTCGAGAGTGCTCGACCGTATGATACCCGCAACCCATTTCGAGAGAAAAAAAAATTTTAATGGTATTTTAACAAGAAATATACCAAAAATATACTGAATTTTGTGTTTTGTTTGTATATATTTGAAAATAGCGAATAAAAATCCACAACACCGTTATGGTCACACTGTCAACTAAACAAACAAAGCGCGGGCAGCTGCAAGTGAATTTTGCATATAAAATTGGTTCATTAATAACTTCCTTGTTTTTCACTCGATCTCAACCAAATTCACAGGAATTATTAAGAATATAATTGTTATTATGCATACCAAAATTCAATGCTCTAGGTCTATTATTACGGCTTTTACAGTTTTTGGGGGCGGAAAGGGGCGTGGCAAAAATCTAAAACAAACTTGATATGCGTAAGACCTACACGAATACTGTCACCAAATTTGATATCTCTAGGTCATTCACACACTTAATACGTCCATATGCACTGGGCACTAAAATTTTGATAAATAATTTAACGAATAACTTTTGTTCTACTTATCCGATTTGTACCAAAATTACAGGGTATATTAAGAGTGTCAAGCGCAGATGGGCTACCAAATTACACATCATTACACCAAGAACTTTTGGAGTTATACGCGATTTACTAAAAAAAAAACTTGACTTTTTCTAGATTAATGCTTACTGTGGGCGAAGGGGGCGTGGCATCCAACTTTTGAAATAAACTTGATCTGCGTAGGGTATGAAGGAAACTTTTTGCCAAATTTGGTGTCTCTATGTCTTATAGTCTCTGAGATCGAGGTGTTCATACGGACAGACAGACGGACAGACGGACAGACGGACAGACGGACATGGCTATATCATCTCGGCTGTTGACGCTGATCAAGAATATATATACTTTATGGGGTCGGAGATGCCTCCTTCTGCCTGTTACATACATTTTCTGTTGGCACTAAGTCATAATACCCTTCTACCCTATGGGTAGCGGGTATAAAAATACATTTGTTATAGAAAATGATTTATTATGACTGAGAGCAGGAAAACAATCCATCAAGTCGGTGAGTTGTCTAATTGATCTCAAGTCTCGTGATCAGCTAAAGATTTATCGCCAGCCTATGAAGCATTTCGCTTGATTACTCTACCTGTCTGGCTGTCTTGCCATTATAATACTATATAATACCATGTCTAGCAAAAAGATTACTCAATGAAATGCGATGTCTGCACAGAAGCCGCTTAGTCCAATCAAATATCGATGAACTTGTCTCTATGGAATCGCTTTGCCCAGTCGGCGGGTCGGATTTGAATTAGTTTCCCACATTTCCAGCGTATAAATTAATGATGTGCATCTGCGGCTCATTGGAATTCATGTTTAACTTATGTGTGCTTCATTACGGATTACCACTAATGGCGTATTTTTCCATTTCAAAGTCGTTGGGAAAAGTGCAACTGCAACTGGTTTTTCAGTTGCCACGCACTTTCAATTTCCATATCGCCTGTCGATGGCCGATAGATGACGTCGATTTGCATAACCTTAATGAGCGCGACGACTTCACAATAGTGTTGCCAACAAATTGACGTTAGAAGAGCTCCAGCATTTGAAAAAAAAGGCTAAAAAAAAGCGTTTGATGGAAAACAAAAACTTAATTTTGAAAACAGATTTTTGAGGAAAACAAGTAAGAACGCTCTAGTCGAGAGTGCTCGATTTTAACCTATCCTATTCCACTCTTATCGAAAAATATTTCCTTCGATGAAAAATAGTTCAAGAAATATATTTTGTTCTATTCGTCTGATTTTTACCAAAATTACACATCATTACACTAGCCTCTTCAAAAGTTATACGCAATTTACATACAAAAATGTGACTTGTTCTTGAGTTTCGTATATTGTGGGCGAAGGGGGCGTTGCATCAACTATTAAAAATAAACACGATGCCAAATTTGGTGTTCTAGCTATTCTAGTTTCTGGTATCCGCGCTGATTAAGAGAATATGTATGTACATATACCTTAAAGGGTCGCCGATGTCTATTTGAAATTTCCACACAACTATAGGACAATTTATTCCCATTTTCAAAGGTTTTGTGAAAAACTGATAGATTTCTATATCATTTTACCTATATACTTAATTGTCATAATTCTTAAGGCAACAAACATTAAACAAAAAAATAAAAACAGTATTAAAAAGTTTGTTGTTTATCTGATAAGTTTGTATTGTTGTGTTAAACAGACTCTTGCTGCTCACATGAAAACGGTTTAATTTTCATATGAAAATAAAGGATTGTTCCTGGCAGGAATCAACCAAAAATGTTTCTAACTGCAATCAAAAAAATGAAATAAAGTAATTTTTCCCGCTGTCCACTGTGTCGAAATTTCTGCAGCTGTTAAACCTTGGAAATAGCCAAATCTGGCGGGAAAAAGCTGATTCGTCAACACTGATTTATTGGTATTATTTTCTCATGTATTTGATGCGCGTATATGTGTGAGTGTGTGTGCTTGGTGCCTGTGTGTGTGTGTGTGTGTGTGAGTTGACATAAAACATAATTATTAAAAAAAATAAATTAAGGTAAAGTTAAGTTAGGTAAATTAAATTCAGCTTCACTGATAGCTGCGCCAATCTTGTCTGCCGCCAAACACGCGTCGCTGCGACGTCGACGTCGACTGCGACTGCAGCTGGAGCTGCGATAACGATAACGATTGTGGCTGCTGCTGCTGCTGCTGCGAGTCCAGGCTGTTGTTGCTGAGATACTGATGCAGGGGCAGCGGACGCGGCGAGGAGGAGGTCAAGGGTGGCGGCGGCCGCGCCGTCGGTCGCCACTTCGAGGGACGCCAGGGCGTGGCCAGCTCCTCCAGGCGACTGCCTTGAGGCAGCGCATCCAGGTGCTGCAGGTGATCCACATAGTGGCTGGGGGGATTGTGGCTGGTCGTCGTCTCGCTGTGCACGCGCAGATTCAACAGCAGCTCGCCATCGTCATCGATCAGATTGTACATCTGCACGCCCGCCGCATTCGCCTTGGCGCGCTCCAGACGCACCTGTTGCTTGGGCTTCACCTTGGGCTTCGGTTTCGGTTTCGGTTTCGGCTTGCGGTACGTGGGAGGCGGCTTGGAGTAGAGCAGCTGCTGCTGGGATGGCGACGGCAGCAGGCGGGAGACGCGATCCTGGGCCTGCAGCTGCCGCAGAATGCCCAGCGGCAGCAGTAGATCCGACTCGAAGGGCAGAAAGCCGCTCGCATGCACCTTGATGATGTTGCGGCGCAGCAGCTGCGGCGGCTGCCCCAACGCCAGCAGCGGCAACATCAGCAACAACGGCCCCAAAAGCAACTGCATTCCCATCATGCACTTGACCGCATCTTCACTTCAACGCAAAACACTTTTCAATTCAATTGGTTTGTTGCAAATGCCACCAAAAAAAAAAAAACGAGGTGTTGATGAAAATAAATAATTTTGGTTGGGAGTCCCTGAGGCTTATGTCGCTGTCGCTGTCGTTGAGCAGCTCGTTCTAGGCCCGTATTGCACCAACTGACTTTGGCCGAGCGACGCACTGCGCCACAGACCGACTTGGCCGAGAGCAGAGCTCACCAACACACACACACAGACACAGGTGGAGACGCCACACACGGCTACAAATGAATTAATTAGAGAAAATTTCGACGCACGCTTTTCGAAACGCTACGCTGCACAGTGGTTCCAGCTGCTTGAAACGGTACTTTTCAGTATCACAATATATTGCAGTTAATTGCAAATTATATGATATATCTAATTTGTCTATATAATGTATTTTTATATTTCCTTGATTGTTTGTGAAATAAATCACAAAATTATTTATGAAGTGGAGGTCATAAAAAATTATTTAGTATCTTTCACTAATTCAAAAAAATAATATTTGTATATTTATATTGTGCATATTATTCATTTATTTAATTTCGATTCTTGGTTATTAACTCTCTTGCCACATTATACATTTTTTTTTTTTATTTTTTATTGACTGAATTATATTGGTTTAGAGTTGATTTTTTAATTTATTTTGAATTCTTTCCATAACTTGATAGTATGAATTAATAAAATAATACATATTTATTTAAATTACAAATGATGTTATCAAATTCTTTTATTTTGTGTATTTGTTATATATTTTTAATTGTTATGGATCAACTGAATGTTTTTAAGTTAAGTTTCATATTTTTATATTTTAAAGAAACTTTGTTTATTTATTCGATGTATATTGATTTTATTTATATGTTTATTGCTATCATTGTTTTAAAGAGGCGAGAAACATGAATTAATTATTTCAATCAAAGATTTTTGTATGTTAATTTATGGCTCTTAATGGATTTATGACCTTTTTTGATTTATGGCAATTGATTGTGCACAACTCTCAAGAATTGTAAAGAACCGCGAGCTGTCGCCAAATATGATTGTTGTCATTTGGCAAGGTAAAAGTGAGAAACAAATCAAAGAATAAATTAAGTCTGAATGAATAAAGAATAAGATTCACTTTCACGTGTCACAAACGAGCCGCAGAACTGGAATATTAAATTTAAGTGTTTGCAATTTACAACGCCAAGCAGTTTCATAAGTTTACACCTAGGCCTTGGACCACTGTGCATTAAATGCTTTGCTCTGCGCTTTGAAATGGGCATAAAAAAACATAACTGCGGTGTTTATTGTTTATTGTTGTCTCGTTGCTGTTGTTTGTTTGCCTGATTGTCTGCTGCTGTTGTTGTTGTTGTTGCCAATGGCGGTAACATTTAATTTCTTCTATCATTTTATGGCCAACACACACACACACACACACACACACACGCACAGCTCTATTAGTGTGCGTCTGTTTGTTGTTGGTTAATAAATGATTTATGCTACACTTAACTAGAATAATTCTTTTTAATGCTAATGCGCCTGGCTGTCTGAACTCCAACCGCTCCATCGCTGCAGTTGGAGCCGGAGCTATTGTTGTTGGCTGGAAGCCACCCCGACCTCAGCATTAAACTGGTTCACAACTAGTCATGAGGAGGTCATTATTGCGGCCATAAACGCTGGCCGGCTAGCTACTGAGCTCCAGCCACTCTCGCTGGAAATGGTTAATTGTTAGTGTGTCACATGTTGGTGGCTCTGGCTGGGCATTGACTTCGTTTCCAGCCCTCATTAGCATGAAAATGCTGGCGACTTTGCCTAACAATAGTTTATGCAAATTGAACGAACGGAACGGAAAAGCGAAAAGCGAAATTGTTGCACAATGAATCGAATTTTCACCACAAACTCTTTTGCTCCACTGAACTTCAAAAGGCCAACTCGAAATCAGACTCGAAGTCGGACTCGAACCGTGGCTCTCACTCAGGTCATTTCCCCTTCTCTTTCTGTTTCTCAGTCTCAGTCTCAGTCTCATAATTTTCACAAGCCATTTCCATTTAAGATTATCATTTCTAACGGCCTCTTCATTCTGTCATTCTGTCAGCATCTCTGTTAATTGTTTAATTATATGTGTGTCAACACAAATACTCGCTATAACTTCGTAGGCCTATTCAGAATGCCTTTTCAAGCCGGTCTTAATGAGGTTTCACTGCGCTTCAACACCAAATCGCTTAACAAAATGTTTTTCAAGTTATTCTCGAATTTTGTTTAACTTCACAGCTGTCAGCTTTTGTCTGTCTTCGTCTATCCTATCTCTATCCCTCTGTTTATCGATCTTTATAGTATTTATCGATTATAGATCTGATGAAATATTTCGTTAATTTATGGAGAATAGTTTTGCATTTCTGACTTATTTCAGATATAAATACCAAAGTTATATAAGATCCAAATTGTTATTAAACAATACATAATAGTTATGTACATTTAAGTTCAAATAAATGTAAATATGTGTAAATAAAATGAAATGGATTTTATAAAAATATTGTACTTAATATGATACTTGATAAGTGCAAATAAAATAAAATGTAAATATTGATAAATGGATTTTACTGATATTTGAAAATCAATACAAATTATAGATCTGTTGAAATATTTTGTTAATTTATGGAGAATATTTTTGCGTTTCTGACTGATTTTAAGGATGAATGTTAAAGTTATTTAAGATGCATAATTTTATATAATATTTATGTAAACTTGAGTATTAATAACTTTTTCAAATAAAAGTAAATATGATACTTGATAAGTGCAAATAAAATTAAATGTAAATAATGATAAATGGATTTTAATGATATTTGAAAATAAATAGAAATATAAATTTGTAGATTTTTGTGGCATTTTATTTTAAAATTATTTAGCATATATGTTACATACGAGTACATATGTAGACTTTGGTATAGAGCTTGTACAACTAATTTAGACCCAATTGCAAAAAAAAAAAAAAAAAATACATGAGTATTTACTTGATATATGTACAGAAAGATATATAGTTTGTATGCTTATCCTATATAGAGATTTAGTGAGTATTACTAAGCTGTCTAGCATTAAAAACGTATTCGTAGCCAAAAATAGGAGAATTCTCGCCTCGCTTTCTTGCAACATTTGCATGAGCATTATTAGTTGGCTAGGAATATGAACAATCGTGACACTTAAGTAAACCTAATTAATAAATAAATAACGAGCGAATGAGACTCGTACGCTTACGACAGAAACATAATCATAATCATAATCGAAATAGAAATATATACATACATATACAAATACTGTTGCTCTATGAAGTAATTCTTTTGGGATATAAGCATATACGATATAAATATAGAGTATTAATTAACTAAGTACAACGCAAGCTAGTTGCGTTTTTAATCCAAGGTGATGTGCGGATTTGTATAGGTAAAGCCATGGAACTGCTTCTGATCCATGGACGCGAGTATTTCCTTATCGATGGGCGTGAGACGAACACGCTCTCGAGTAAATACGCGATCGAAATATTGCGTATCCAACGGATGTTTCTAACAGCCAGAAATAAACCCAGATTACAATTGAACTAAGCTACGTATTAAATGAATGGATGTTGCACTCACCACTTGTGGCTTAAATGGCGGCTCAATTTGCCGTTTCTCGAGCAGATTCCATTCGATGGGCCGGAAGAATATATGATCGGCGATATCGCCAGCTGGACTATACTGCGATCCGATGCGCTTCGAGTAATCCTTCTCCAGCAGCTGTAAAGAGTTTATTATCAACTACTATTTTATATATTTATACGATTTAATGGCACTTACGCCCTTGAGTATGCCGGTCGCCTCGGCCGATATATAGACGGGGAACCATGGAATTTCATTGCAGATCGACCAGAAGAGCTCGTCCTCGTCACAGCCGCTGAATGGCGATTGCCCGATCAGCATTTCGTAGAGCAGCACACCGAATGACCACCAATCCACATTCTGATTGTATTTCTCACCCTGTTGCACACCACAAATACTATCGATTAGTCAATGCTGAAACTATTGCTATCGCCATCGATTACCTTGATGATTTCGGGCGCCATGTAATCGGGTGTGCCACAAAAACTATCGGCCGTCTTATCCAAATAGATTTGCAATTTGCACATGCCAAAATCAGCAATACGCACATGACCCTCGTAGTCCAGCAACACATTGTCCAATTTGAGATCCCTGTTCGTGTCGAATTATCGTTAAGTATTTCGTTGCATATGTATATGGAGTTCTAACATGATCAGTTACCTGTAGATAATGCCCTTCTTGTGCAAGAACTTGAGGCCAGATATGATTTCGGCGCCATAGAAACGCGCACGCTCCTCGGAGAAGCGTCCACTCTCCTGGATGTGGAACATGAGATCTCCGCCATTCAGATACTCCATCACAAAGAACAGGTGACTCTGCAAAATAAAAGATATAGATAAAAGTTAGCTGCAATATGAATAAATTGCGCTTTGATTTGAAATATTGTTATTAACATGCTGAATATTTTGTAGTAAGTTTAATTGAAATTATATTTAATTTCACAGCGTTTGCGAATTAATTATCAACTATAGTTTTGAATCCAGATTTACGGAATAACATCCATCAAATCAGCTAATAAAAAGTTTAAAAAATTCCAACACAAAAAATATATACAAAAATCAATGGAATTAAATGAGTTAAATAAAACTTTCATATATGTATGTAGTAATATTAATTTACTACATATGCAACATTTTAGAATTAAAATTTGAATAATGAATAGTAATTTGAAAAATCGTAGTAAAATTAATTGAATATATTAATGTGTCAATTTGAATTTTTATTAATATTTAAAAGTTGACATTCTATTATATGACAAGATTCATATCTATTATAAAAGTTGAAAAATTCTCAGAAAATATATATAGACAATAAATACAATTGATTTAATATATGGACAAAGAATTTCCGCTGAATTGTTAAAAGTACTTTAACTTTTACAAGCTTTCCAATGGATTCAAGTGAAGGTAATTGTTTGGCAGGTGCCAAAACAATAGGTCATGGTCTGATTTCCAGATGCCAAGCGTTAGTTCGAATTTCACCGATTCAACTAACAATCGACGAGACAGGGAAAGCGACAAGAGAGCGAGAGAGTGTGAGAGAGAGAGCGCGAGTACGGTGGAACGAGAGTCCCCCAAAATGAATGGTCGCGCATCCTCAAAGTCATAAATAATTAAAATACCTTCTAATCGGTGTCAATGCAAGACAAGAACGCCCCCAGAGCAAACAAAAAACGTATTGTTTGTATTTATTTTGTTGCTGTATTTTACTAGATGGCTGCTGTGAGTGAAATGTTTAGAGAACATTGTCGAACGTAATGCCGGACGTGCGTGCCAAATTGTGGCGAGCAACAAAACTATGGCAGCCACTGTCGTGTGCCCCAATCGATGGTCAGAGAGACCGAGCGAAAGAGACGGCCGACAGATGGAACAGAGAGAGAGGGGGGGAGAGAGGGGGGGAGAGTGCACACTCTAATAATAGGTCGTTTTACCTTTTCGCAAATGTATTTTGGGATGCGCCTACGAGTAGGTGGTATTACCTAGACGACATCTAAATCAGTAGTAGATCAGTGGGTCTCGTCGCGTCTCGTCTCGTCTCGACTAACGTTTAACCACCTATCGGACCTTGGTAGATGCGAGAGACGCGACCTTAAGCACTTACCTCTGTTTGAAATGTGCAAAACAGATGGCATAGATATGGATGCTTGGTGCCCAGGGCCAGAACTTTGCGCTCGATCAGCGTTGAGTCGACGTCATCGTCCTCCAGCACCACATCCTTCTTCAGGCACTTGATCGCATAGTAATATGTCGTATCACGCAGCTCAGCCAGCAGTACCTGAACAACATCAATCGTTATTATAATATTTCAAGTTCGACGAGTTTTTATTTCACTCACCTTGCCGAAACTTCCTTTGCCCAGCACGGCCAGAAAATGAAAATCATCTACCGAATAATTCTTAAATCTAGGTATTACTGTTGCTGGCGCGGTGAAACGTCCGGATTTTTGGAATTGTGAATATGTATATGATGTTTCTGTATGATTCCAAGTGGACAGCCATAAAGGAAGAGAGATAGTCGCATAGATATCAAGAAAGACGGAGTACAGATAAACATTAATAAGATTAGCAATAGTTAACAGATTTATTACAGAGGCAGTTGCTAAAAAAGGTGTGTGTTCAGTTCAGTTCGGCTGTTGGGCAGTTATCGCTCATACATATACTATATATATGTGTGTTTGTTAAGATATATTGAGAGAGAGAGAGAGAGAGAGAGAGAGATGTGTCATACCATCGTGTTCGTCGCTGGCCTCGATCTTGTAGGCGGGATTGGAGCTGGGCGGTGTGCTGGGAGAATCTCTTGCCTCACGTGCGCCTAGTTTGTGGATAAAGATTGTATTGTTTTTTTTTCTTTCTTCTTATTTACACTCATATATTGGCCATTCAATTGTGCGTGTGTGTGTGTGCAATCGTCTAATTATAGCCAGCTAATTAGCTGCAAGTAAAAAGCCTCCACATCTCTTTGTTTATTTTTTTTTTGCTGAGCATTTGGGTTTCTTAATTGAAAAGTTTCAACTTGAATAATTGGCTGCAGAAAGTGCTGTTATTTATTGAAAGTTAATGTGCCGAGGGATGTTGATATATTAACTGATCTTTAAATGAAAATAAGTACAGCAAAATAATATTCTAGCTAATAGCATTACTTTTGAATGTTCTTAGTTGAAAATTGTTTACACTGTAATAATTTACCACGTTAATTTTTATATTCTATTTCCAGCTATCACATGATTATAATAATGATTTCAAAGTATCATATTTTTTTATAGACGTACTTGAAGTGAATTCGGACAACATTTCAGAACTCTCGCTCTTTTAGCTGCTGAGTTCAATGAGGTCAATCGGACAAGCAGGGGCAGTAATAACCTTAGCAGCATTATAGTACATTATCAATTATATGGGACAACATTTCAGAACTCTCGCTTTTTAAGTTGCTGAGTTCAATGAGGTCAATCGGACAAGCAGGCAGTAATAACCTTATAGTACATTATCTATTATCTGCCGAATATCTTCGAATTTGATGTCTAAATTTCAGTTTCTCCTATTTCAGTTTTATCCGCAGCATTTCACACATTTCTGCTGACAATCAGTCAACACCTTGTACACACCTCAAACACACATCGATATCGACACACACACACACACACGCACACAGTTGGCTGGCAAAGTCAATTATGAAATCATAATGTCAGCCATATTTAGGCGCCATTATTTATGGATATTTCTCTGTTATTTTCTCATATTTTCCCCTTCACAAAAAGCACGCGCCATTTGTTGGGATCTTGCAATCGTTAGCGGTTCATTTTGGATTCCGTTCCGTTTTGGGATCCGTAATTTCTTAATTCTTGCCGTCTTTCTGCTCTCAGAATCAGAATTCAGTTGGCTGTGTGTGTTACCTCGTTTTACGTAGTTGAGCGCCTCGACGATGAGTTTCTGATTGACGCCGCATAAATTGGCCGTGAGCCGTTCGCATTTCTTGTGACAATTCACGTCACATTCTGTTGTATTTTTGTTTCGATTTTCGTTTTTGGTTTTTCATTTTTGTTGTAGTTGTTGATGTTGATGTTGTTGGCAGCGTGGCGAGAGCGAATGTTGAGATTAATTAAAACAAATCGTTATTAATATGATTATGAATTGTGGCCATGTACAATATAATATACGACGCTATACTCGCTATATCCGAGACGTCTATATCGCGTTGCTGACGCGATTTATTCGTTGCACGTTTCTGGAAAATATTTGACTCCCCCCTCAGCCTTTCACCTGCTCGCCCCATCGAATTATCGCTTTTCCTTGGCCATTATTTTCCGCATTTCGCATTTCGCATTTCACATTTTCAGATAAAAGGGGAAGCAATAAAAAAACCGCCGAAAAGTGAGCAATTTATTTCAGAGACCTGACTCGGAGATACGCTGTAATAAATTTCTAATGAATTGAAACTTTCAGAATATGAAGATAATGTGTAAAACATTCGATTCTGAAAAGTGAATTGTACTACGTTCTGTTTTTGCTTTAGGAAAGTTAAGAAAGTATTACGAAAATAATACTTCACTTATAAGACAATTAATACGCTATGTTTTGGTGTGAACTGATGATAAACTCAAGTTAAAGAAACACATTTTCGCTTCTATTATCTCTTTGATTGCGGGGTCTATCGATTAAGCGAGAACAACAACAATCCATAGACAGTGAGTGTAAACACACAATCACACCACACACACATAATGAAGTGCGAACGCACATCCGTTTTGGCCACGACGATTGTTGTTGTTGTTCTGTTTTGGCCGGATCCAAATGGCGCCGTTTAATGTAAATTTAATAAAGAGCAAATATTATTCGCAAAATATTTGCACGCAATCAAACGAGAAACACGAGTATTCATGCGAGTATTCATGCGTTCGACAAGTGTTTGACTCGACTCAGAGACTTGGCCAACTCAGTGCAAACATCACGCATACGCAGCGTGTGACGCAGCAAAAGGCAAGCCAACAAGGTGCTGAGTAACCTTAGAACATTGATTACCGATTGCCTTGCTGCTCGAAATAATAACAAACGAGGGGATATGCTCTACAGCTATCTATGTCCTGAATAATATGTTATTAAATAATGAATATTATGAATGACTAAATTCATTTTTTTGGCAAACAAGAAAATTAATAACTTGATTTAATATACAACTTTTATCTCCTGAATAATAATTTATTGAATTACTTGACGACTCTAATAACAATATAAAGAATACGTTTTCAATCAAAGAAATTTTTAGTTGTTCGATTATTGAATGCATCTTATTTACAACTTTTATCTGCTGACAAATAAGTTATTTAGTAACTGGTATATTGAAAATCAAATGACTTTTAGCTATAAGTTTATTTTACATACACAGAAAATTCATCAATTGGAATAGTTAACGTCTAAATGGCTACATAAATGAATTTATCTAATGTGTTGTCTGTTTTATAGAAAAGTAAGCAATTTTTATTTATTATCAAAGAATACGTTATACAAATTTGTCTTAGAAGATTTGTGAATTCAACTTATTCACAACTTATATCGCCTGAATAATAATTTATTTAATCACTTGTCTGATATATATGACAAATCTAATAACTAGATGACTTTGAGCTGTGAGTTCCATACAAAGAACATTCATCAATTTATCTATTTTATAATTTTTGTTTATAATAAAGAGAGATTTATATTTGAATAAAATTAAGAAATATCAATAAAAGTATTTCAAATAAAAAATTTAATAAAAAACATATTGAGCTCGAGCTGAAGTTATCCATACAATGAATGAAATAATGAAATTTCTAAAGAACTCTCAGCTAATTTTGAAATCGATTCAAACTATTCATTTAAATGATCAATAATAAAATATTTATTGGAACAAGAAAAAACTGTGTAATTTTGTTATCTTCCGTAATTTTAGAAAACTTTGAAACATCATAAAAATGTAGTGCATCAAACTCAACAGCTGCAACAAGTTGCACTTGCTTCCAGTTTCCAGGCACAAATGTGGCATGGCAACAAGCAACAAGTGCAAACAGCATCACATGTTAATTAGCTGCTATATTGAGTCAGATCGGCCAGGAATATAAATATTGTGTGTATGCGAGGAGAATACAATACAACGTCTATGTGGATTTACTTAATAATACGCCTCGAATTCGGTTGCTGACTAAACTGGGAGAGTCATCGGCAAGAGTACTAGGAACTAATTCGAATTATTTCACACTTTCGTTATCTAGCTATATCTGGCTATATATTTAAATATGTATTTCCCTGTACTATATATTTTTTTGTTGAAGAGTTTCGCATAGTTTTGTTTACATTTTTCGCATTGATTTCAATGCAAAAGCAATTCGCAATTTTATTATAACTTTTGCTTTCAGCCAAATGCGAAATGCGAAATCTGAAATACTAAAAATTGGTTCACATTCATCTTAACTCGTCGAACCGAAAAGTACATTTTCTAAGAAAGGAATTTCGAAAAGTGCTTCAAAAATAGTATATTGTATATTGTATAAAATGTGAGCAATTGAATTTTGTTTTGTGTACGAGCATTTCAATTGTTTTTTAGTCGAATATAATAAAAGCGAGAAATTGAATTCTCTCGAGCAGCGAGAGAGAGAGAAAAAACAAGCAGACGAGACCAGAGCAAAAGGGAAGCGACAAAAGACATCGGAGAGACAGAGACAACGACGACGATGACCTAAACAATTTTGTATACAATTCGCTAAAAGTAAAATGCCAAATTGTCTGTCTCTCGTTTCCCTGCTCTATCTGTTTCTATCTGTATCTGTATCTGTAGCTGTATCTTCGCTCTCCCGTTTCCACATATTGCCAGCACATTCTCAGCGATTTGTTTGAGCAGCAAGTAAATGCCCAAAATGGCTTACAAATTGCATAAACATGTTGAATGCACCCGTTTCACACTGAACAATTGATTGCCTTTATCTCTGAGATACCCAACTGAAAGATTGTCATCTAATTGTATAATTCGACATTTTATTTATACGCTTGTTTATTGCGTGATATTTAATGAAACATACGTAAGCACACAGAGCATCTCTTCCATTGACAGCCACTTAGCGGCAAGTGGGCAGCGCCGTTCCAACAGGTGGCCATGCCCGTTGGACGACTTTGGCAATATTCCTAAGTGATATTTGCCTTGGCCATTTAACAGACTAGTTCGCAACGCGCTATTATTAGAAAATACTTTATGGCTAACTTTTCCATTGCACGCATGTAAAATATAACTGGAGATTAACTATAATTTAATATGTGAATTGAAAAACCAAAATAAACAAACTTTACCAAAAGAATAAATACTTTCAATGAATGCAAATATAAAATCCATAGCTAAAATAGTAACAAGTTGTTTGGAAATACAATTAAAATATGGTGTCACGATTCTACGATGGAAAACAGCTAAAGAAAACTTGCCTTTTGAAGTCACTTCCACTGAATAATTTCAAGCAGAAAATCGGTCGATTTCTACGAAAAACAGAACAGGAAAAACTCTGCTAAGGAAAACAGAAGCTGATGGAAACTGTGCTAAGGAAAACACAAAACAGCCGCTGACGTTGACGACGTCCGCGAAGAAAAACAGCAGAGGAAAAACACAGCTGTTAAAACTACTGGCGGAGCAACAAATGACATTAACATTAACATTAACAGCGTCACAATAACATTACAGTGGCAGAAGACAACAGTATTGAATTGAAAAAAGTATCTGAAGAAACAAACTGTTGCTTTTGAATGATACTATATAGTAGAGGGTAGAACGTCATATAATGTGGGGCCACATATAAGAGGCATTTGTATAGCTCGATTTATAGCATGTTTATTTGTTTTTTTTTTTTTTTGCTCAACTGAATATTCCGCATGCCAAACACACACACACACACACACACATTCTTGAGTATTGAAAATGAAAGGAAATTTCGAATCGATGTTTGACACGTGCCGCACTCTCTCTCGATAAACAGCCGCCCAACAGCGCAGCAGTTCAAAATGTATCGTTTATCGGTCTATCGGTCTATCGAACTGTCCGCTGTCCGTTGAGTCTGGCAGGGAGGGAATGTTTTGGCGTTCTCGCTTACCCAACATCTTCTTGGGACTGGACGGCGCTGTGCCGCCCTCAAAGCCGGAATCGTTGCTGCACGTGCTCATCCTAATGATGGACGGCGAACTCGACGCGGAGATGGACGTGGAAGTGGACGTGCCCCCCGGCGCCGTCAGGAGTTGTGCTTTATTGCTGGTTGCTCCTCCTCCGCCTCCGGCTGCTGCTGTTGTTGTGTTGCCCGCTCCGGCTGCTGCTCGTCGTGTGGCTCGTGCTGCTTCGTCGTCGAACTCCTCGGAGCTGGAGCTGTTGTTGCTGCTGCAGGCATCGCTGTCGTCGTCGTCGCTCTCCTCCTCGAGGCTGCCGCCGGTCGCCTCGCTGCCCTCGGAGCTACTCTCGTCGTCGGTGTTCTCGTCCGAATAGACGATCTTCTCGCGCTTCCACAGGGGACGCGGCGTGGCGACGAGCGGATAGCGGGGCGCCTCTTCTTTCACATAACACTTGGTGGTCGGATCGATTTTGATTTTCTTCTGCGGATCGAAACGCGCTGGCGCCTCCTTGGCCTCTTTGGCCTTCTGTTTCTTCTTCTCCTTGCGCTGTTTCTTCTTCATGCTGGCGCTCAGATTGGTCGCTGAACCGCTTGTGCTGGAGGAATCGTCGAAATCGCTATCGTCGTCGTCGTCAGCCGATGAAGGTATATAGTCGTCTAGCTCGGCGTCAACGTCTCGCAGACACTGTGCCAAATTCGATACTGTTGCAAACTTTGATAAATTATTGCCGACGCCTTCGCCGCAGCTGTTCTCGTTGTCGTCGTTGTCGTTGTCGCCGTTGTCGTTGTCGCCGTCGTGCTTGTCGTCGCCGCTGTTGTCAGCAACATTCGCCACAATATCGCGTAGCGCGTCGCCTGTTGCTGTTGCTGTTGTAGGCGTTGTCGCTGCTGCTGCAGTTGCTGCTGGCGCTGTGGCAGTTGCAGTTGCCGGCGATGACGCATTTGTGGCCGCTGCAATGGCCGCCTTAGTGGGGGCCAACGTTATAAATTGATCGGCATTGATTGGGGTCACATTGCTGTCCGGCAACGTCGCTGCTGCTGCTGCTGTCGGAGTTGTTGCTGTGACTTTCTTTTTGGCTGGCGCAGCTTTTGGCTTTGGCGTTTTCGGTGATTGCACCTTTGACTTTGGCTCAACGGTTTCCGTCAATTTCGCTTTAGTTTCCGTTTGTTGCTTGGATGTTGCTGCGTTGTCTGGTGGTTGTTGCTGCTGCTGCTGCTGTTGTTGTCGCTCATTATTATGCGTTGTTTTATTTATTTTCGCTGCCGCTGCCTGTTGTTGTTCAGGTGACTTGGCTGTTTGCCCGGCATTTATTTTTGGCGCTGCCGTAGCTGCTGTTGTTGTTGCTGTTGCTGTGGTTGCTGCTGCCGCCGTTTCGCACAGTTTTGATTTGCCTGTTGCTATTGTTGATGCGGTTGCCATGACTACAACAGTTGTGCTGCCTGCAGCGTTGCCAGACTGTTGCTTCTCCTTCACTGCCACCGCAGCAACAGTTGCTGCTGGCTCAGACTTTGCTGCTGTTGCTGCTGTTGTTGCTGGCGTCGATTTGGGTGAAGTCCACGTTGCTGGTTTGCTTGTTGCTGCTGCCAGCTTGGCTGTTGCTGCTGTGTTGCTGAGCTTCGGTGTTGCTGGCGTGAATTTGGGCGTTGCTGCTGTTGCTACAGGCGTTGCTGGCT
Source organism: Drosophila formosana (assembly GCA_035045625.1). Lineage (NCBI taxonomy): Eukaryota > Metazoa > Arthropoda > Insecta > Diptera > Drosophilidae > Drosophila > Drosophila formosana. Next base: position 459,418 of record JAWNOW010000143.1, on the reverse strand, counting down.
CAGACTTGGTTGTAGCGGTCTGCAAAGTTGTTGCTAGCTTAGGCGTTGCTGGCATCGACTTTGGCGAAGTTTTTCCCGTTGTTTTAGTTGCTGTTGTTGCTGCAGGTTGCTTGAGCTCAATGTGTATGGCGGACTTGAGCGTCGGTGTTGCTGGTGTTGTCGGTGTTGCTGCCGCCTCTTTGGGCGATGTTGCTTCCTCGCTGGTCGTCTCCAGCTGCCGCTCTGTTATCACCTTCTTGCGATTGTTCATGTAGAGCGTCTCCCGCGAGCCGATCTGCGACCAAAAGTCCTCGCCGCTCTCCGACTTCTGTATCGCCTTCCTAATCGGTTTGGGCGTCGCCACGCCCTCTTGCTTCGCTGCTGTGGGCGTGGGCGTGGACGTGGCCTGGTTCTGTTGTATGGCGGCCTCATCGAAGGTGAAAATCTGCGCTGCGCTCACATGTTGCTGCTGCTTTTGCTGTTGCTCCTGTTGCTCCAGTTTTTCTTTATCTAACTTCTCCTTTTGCAATTTTTCTTTTTGCAATTTTTCTTTTTGCAGTTTTTCTTTTTCCAATTGCTCCTTTTGCAGCTTTTCTTTCTGCGATTGCTCCTTTTGCAGTTTTTCCTGCAGCAATTTCTCCTTTTGCAATTTTTCTTTCTCCAATTGCTCCTTTTGCAGTTTCTCCTGTAGCAATTTCTCCTTTTGCAATTTTTCTTTCTCCAATTGCTCCTTTTGCAGTTTCTCCTTTAGCAGCTTCTCTTGTTGCATTTTCTCTAGCTGCAATTTCTCCTTTTCCGATTTCTCCTTCTGCAATTTCTGCTGTAATTTTTCCTGTTCCAATTTCTCCCGCTGCAACTTTTCCTGCTTCAATTTCTCCCTTTCCAATTGTTCTTGTTGCAGTTTCTCCTGCTGCAATTTCTCCAATTCCAATTTCTCCTTTAGCAACTTCTCTGTTTGCAACTTCTCCCGTTCCAATTTCTCCGTTTGCAACCTCTCCTCTTCCAATTTCTCCTGCTCCTCTTTCTCCCGCAGCTTCTCTTTGTCCTGCTCCTTGGGCTTGCTTGGCTTCTTGATCGGCGATGTTTTCGCTTTCGGGGCCGCCTTCATGAAGCCCTCGGGCAGCACTTGATCCGTCGCCTTGGGCGGCGTCGCCTTTTTCTTGGGCAGCTTGAAGATCTTGTGTATCTGCTGATGCTCCTCCACCGTCTCCACGTTCACCGTGAACTTGGGCTTGGGACTCAAGGGCGCCGCGGCTGCGCCGATCACCGCCGGCTCCTCGTTCAGCTCCAGCACACTGGGCATGTGATGCTGTGAGTGTTGCTGTGGCGCCTGCGGCTGTGTGGCTGCCACCGCGTTCTCCACGTCCACAATGGCTGTGATCTTGTGGCGCAGCTTCTTGCTCTTGCGCTTCTTGGCCTGCTTGGTCGCCTGCTGGCCGGACTCGTCGGCCGTGGTGCTGTCGTGGCTGCTGCGCCGCTCCAGATGGATCAGCTGGAAGCTGCCCGAGTTCGACTTCTGCAGCTTGTTGAGCAGCTCCTGCTCCTGCTCCTGAATGATCGAAGCGCGGCGGCGCAGCTCGCCGGCATTCAGATCGTCGTCGATCTTGTCGGACGAGATGTCCTCGCAGATGTCGTGAAACGTCGGGCATTGCACCAAGCTCAGCCGTCGGATGCTTTCCTGCACCTGCTCCGCCGTCTCCTCCAGCTCCGAGGAGTCCTCTTCGTCCTCCTCGCCAGCTGTCTGCTGTTGTGGTTGCTGCTGCTGTTGCTGCTGCTGCTGTGGCTGCTGCTGCTCGGTTGTGGGCTTGGCCTGTTGCTGCTGCTGCTGCTGCTTCTGCTGCTGTCGCATCTCCGCCAGCTGCTGCTTCTCATCGTGGATGTAGAAACGTTCGCGCAGCAATTCGCCCGGTGACTTTTTGTTGCTCGTTGCGGGAAATGCGGCCAACTCCTCGGCCAGCTTTTGTCGCCAGCTGAGACTTGGCTCAGCTGCTGGCGGCAGATCACGAAATTGATGCTCCTGTTGCTGTTGTTGCTGCTGTTGTTGCTGCTGTTGCTGCTGTTGTTGCGGTGCTTGATCGCCGCGTTCCTTGCTGCGTCGCCTGATCGTCGAGAGACGCACCACAGCTCGATTGCGTCGTATTGTCGAGCGTCTTGGCTGCGCTTGTGACTGTTGCTGTTGCTGTTCAGATTGCTGTTCAGATTGCTGTTGCTGCTGCTGTTGCTCCTCCTGTTGCTGCTGTGGCTTCTCCTGCTTGCGCTCCACAGCCACCGGCTCTGGCTCCGCTGAGCGTCGATGATACCGCGCCGAGCTCACATCAATGTCCGCCGTATTGATGGCTATCGGTCTGGGCGGTATATAGCGACTGCTGCTGCTGCTGCTGCTGCCGCTGTTGCTGCTGCTGCCGTAGCTCGAGACCGAGCTGTATTTGGGCGACTGGATGCGCGTGAGGGGCATCAGGCTGCTGTGGCCACTGTGGCGTCCCGTCGTCTCTGTGATTGTCGTCAGCTTGGGCTGATAGCGCGACGACAGGCCCAACAAGCTGCTGCTGCTGTTGCTGCCGCTGCCGGCGCTGCTGCCGACGATGCTGCTGCTGCTGCTGTAGCTGGGCGAGCATCGAGTGGAGGGCAGCAATGGCACCATGTAGCTGCCGGGATAGGCGCGATTGTAGCTGGACGTGTAGCTGCCAGGGCTGCTGCTGCTGCTGCCGCTGCTGCTCGGCAGACTCAGCCCCGAGCTGTAGTACGGCGAGTAGAGTTGGCTGCTGCCGCCGCTGTAGTAATAGTTGCTCGAGTCCGAGTAGAGCGGCATTTTGATGCGCTTTTCACTTGTCACTCAACAAAAATGTTCGACACACTTTGATTTTGTTCACTTGATCAGTTGGTCAGTTAATTGTTTGTTCAACTATGGAAATCGCTCGTCTGCAGCTTTCTGAACTGAATTACTGTGGACATATTCAAATGCAACTTCAACAATTTGTATTTAAGCAATATTTACAATACAGCTGCAATAATTCACTCTTTTTGTAAATTTATTATTCTGCACTGAACTACTGTGGAAATATTCAAATGCAACTTCAACATTTATCTCAAGTTCACATTAAATTTAAGCAACATTTTTTTAAATTCAAATTTACCTCAAAGCGCCTACAATAATTCTTTTTTTTTTTAAATTTATTATGCAAATGCAACTTCAACATTTATCTCAAGTTCAAATTGAACTTAAGCAATATTTGTTTAAATTCAAATTTATCTCAAACCAGCTACAATAATTCACTCTTTTTGTAAATTTATTATTCATCTATTAAACTTCTTACACTCTTTAAACTTCCATTTTCAATTTCTGCACAAAATTGGTCGAGTAATTTAAACAAATGTTTGGCGACACTATATGTTAAAATCTGCACTGAGTATTCAGTAGATTAGTGCACATTTCTGTGTCAATATCCGTCTCAACGTTCCATAAATTTGAACGGCTTTGAATCGTTCACAGCTTAACGCTTGCGTGCAAACACATCGACAATATATATTTATATATATATATATATATATATATATATATAAATATTTAGATATAGAGAAATTCATAGTCGTCTAGCTTATGTGATCCATATAGATATCTATATTTCTATATCTATATTTTTAGAAATTCACAAATTTTTGCTGTCATAATGTTGGCAACAACTGGGGGAAAAATAGCAAAACGGCAACATTAATTATCGAACAAATACAATTTAATTGCCATTGATTGAAGGGCTAATGGCGTATTCAATACGAATTTTTATCCGCAAATTGAGGATGAATTTGTCAAAGATTTCAAGAGCAATTAATCGGCAAGATACACGATTGTTGCAGAAACAGGAAATTGGGCTTGAAGTCGACTGACAGATATTTTGTTGCAGGTGCAATTGAATTGAAATTACTAGAATTGCAATATCATTAGTTTTGAATTCAAATAGTATTTATCAAATTTTAATTTAAGATGGAAGTCAAAAGATTCACAACAATTGATATAAATATGCATGAGCTAATCAATTGGCATTCAAATAGAAGTGACAAATAATGTTGACTACAGAAAAATGATTCAAATTCGAACAATAACTAGAATTAAATAGTTGGCTTTGCTGAATTTCATTGAATGCAATTACTGATTGCTTTCGCTTGATCTGATATCATGTTGTGAAATATAGCTTCAATATTTGATTTCAATTGGAATTCGCAGAGGCTCTCAATGCGAATGTGCTGGCCACATAAATAGTATATTAGCCTTTGGGCCCACATGCGGCATATAGAAATAGATTACGACTACGACTACGACTATGTTTCCATCTAGTATATTCAATTTGTATGACGTAAGCGCTCACGAGTCGCCATCGCCGTCGTCGACATCGTTGTCGTTGTCGTTGCTAACCTGACTGACTGGCGATTTTCCACGGTTTCCACGCATTTGGGAAATTGCTTTCCCAAAATCGAAAGAAAAAAAAAAAAAAAACAAAATAAAACTATATGATGATTTGAAAGCAAGAGTTTTTTGCTTGTTGTTTGTTTGGTTGACCGGCGCGCTAAAATTCAAAGTGTTTTGAGTTCGAGTCACTAGAATTCAATTGTTGTTCTGCGATAAGTTCGAAGTTCGAAAGTCTAAATTCAAAAGAAAATTTTGAATTTGAATTTGAAATTGAAATTGAAATTGAAACAAGGCACGGGCACTTTTTCAACGAGCCGAACGCATTAACGGAAACTACTGAAATGTGAAATGTGAAAGACAGCGCAAAAATTGTTCAAGCATTGGAGCTGTTCCTGTTCGCCACTCACACACACACTCGCACACACACACACACCCAAGTATATGGCCAGAGAGAGAGACCTTTAGATGCTCAGACTGGGGGCTAACTTCGATACTGTGTGTGTGTTGAGAAGGCCAAGCAACAGGCCCAGACCTCAGCAACATCATCATCAGGTATTGCTTGGTCTTCGAATTGGCGCTCTCAACTCAGATCGCTATATGTAGAATGCTGTCTGCCGATTTCGAAATATGCCACACACTCATCACACAGTCATAAATTGAAATGTCGGCGAGCGAGAGAACATTTTCGAAAACCATCAAAAATTGAGTTTTGAAATGATTTTCACAATTTTCGATGCTTTGTTTTCGCACAGCGAAAGTAAAAGCCAAAGCAGCGGACAGCACCAGAGAGAGCAAGTGAGAGCGACAATTTGAGCGGAAAGATTGGAGAGAACGAGTGCGAGAGAGAGAGCGAGAGAGAGAGCGAGCGAGTGGGCGCAAATTATGAAAGCAAACTATTGAGAAACGCGAAAAGAGCAACGATCTAAAATGCTGTCAAATTCATAATCGCCGATGCTAAACATTTGAAAATCCGATTCGACAAAGGAATCCAAATTGTTAAACTACAACTAAAACAAATGAAGTTAGGTATTTCTGAAATTCAAAATATTTGAAGCAATCATTTGAAAAATGAACAAAACAATATCTGAGCTCTAGGCTGTCACAAATTTATAACAGCTATGTTTTGATAAATACTACCAAATTTAAATATTATTGTAGGGGATTAAAATTTCAAGAATGATTCTAAGCATATTTATTTAAAGTGACAAGCGAAAATTAAAAATTAAATAAATCCAATCGATTTGCTCTACAAATAAAACAATAGCTGAGCTCAATTCCATCACAACTTTATAACAGCTATGTTAAATTAAATATTGTTGTAAGGGATTAAAGTTTCAAGAATGATTCGGAGGAAATTTATTTAAAGTGACAAGCGAAAATAAAGAATTCAATTTGTAAACGAGAAATAAATTTGAAGGATAAATTTAACAATTCTTTAAAATAACAAAATGCACTGTTGTATACGTATCGAATTAGTTGCAATTCACATTCGTGCAATAAATAAACGACTTATAAGATCTATGGTCGAATTTTTAGTCTACTTTCCGGCAACACCTTTCAATAAATTATAATAAGCACAACACACTATCGAAATCTGTTTGGCATTTCTCTAAGATCTCGAGTCGATATATTGTGCATATAGTATGCATGTATAATCTATTCGTACAGCAATAAAGCAAATATTTTGACATAAATGTGGCAGATGAGTGCTGTGCCTTCTAGAGAAGAAAACTCAACAGATGCCCGCCCAATAATAATTTTCATAATTTCATAGATTTATTTCGCATTGCCAAACACATAAATTTGCGGATCTCAAATTGTTGAAATTTATTCTCGCCATAGAAATGTTCTATTCAAATTGTACATTTCGAAAGGTCTGTAATTATGCTAAATAATGCTTAATTTGGAAGCTGATCGATTCGTACACCTGCTGCCGAAACGTTTGCAATTTCCTTAAGCACAGGCAAAAAATTTAAATAAATAGAATACAAATAACATAAAAGAGGCAGCGGAAAAAAATGCCACACGACGTTGACAGCAAAAGCAAATGAGACGGTGACGAAGACGAAGACGAAGACGGGGGGGGAGGGGAAGACAGACGGTGACGCTTTTCGGTTCCGCAAAATGCATTTATAGCCGGCAACAGACGAGAGGAGAGACGGGGAGGGAGGGAGGTGGGGAATAGTCGCTGAAAGCGCCAAACAACTAGAAATAGAACTGCAACAGTTGTAGTTGTAGTTGCTGTCTCTGTCTCGGCCTCTGCATCTGAGTACTTAATCTCGGCGATTTATAGCCAGGCCGCCTTTCCATTATTTTTACCGTTGTTTCGCTTGTCGCTTTTTGCATTCTGCACTTTTGCGGGGTATTTTTGTGTATCTCTGCTTCTGCTTCTGCTTCTGATTCTGTCTCCGCCTCTGCGCGTGCATTCCTTTCGTGTCATCTTCTGGCTGTAAAGCTGCTGCATCCGTGAGATACAGTCAGACTGACAGACAAAGATACGGATAGCACAGCTAGATACATTTTGGTTTATAGCATGTATGATTACTTGCGTTGCCTTTGAACGTATTCGCCGTTTGTTACAGGGTATTTGCAAAGGGTATTTGAATATCGGTCACACTCGGCAAAACAATTGCCCATATTATAACGACTAATAAATACATAATGTATTCAATCATTTGAAAACCATTGCAAATTAATGGTTAACTTAATTTCGTCAACTCACATATTTTATTAATTAACTTAGTTCTTCCATCATCTTAAAAGGCAACACCAAATTCGAATTCATACAAATAATTTATCAAGTACATTTTAAGTATCTCATTTCGTTAACTCACATATTTTTCTGTTACCAAATTTGAATTAATATAGGTAAATAATGAATTTATTAAATACATTTTAAGTATATCATTTCGTCAACTCACATATTTTATTAATTAACTTAGTTCTTCCATCATCTTAAAAGGCAACAACAAATTCGAATTCATACAAATAATAATAATAATAATAAATAATTTTAAGTATCTAATTTCGTTAACTCGCATATTTTTCTGTTACCAAATTTGAATTAATATATGTAAATAATGAATTTATTAAATGCATTTTAAGTATCGCATTTCGTTAACTCATAAATTTAACCAATTTAGTTTTTCTATAATTTCAAAAGGCAAACCAAAATAGAATTAATAAAAAAAATTGATCAACTACATTTTAAGTATTTCGTTAACACATGTATTTTACAAACTAATTTAGTTCTTTTATAATTTCAAAAATTAAAATTCGAATCAATTAAAAATAATGAATTTATTAAATACATTTTAAGTATCCCACTGACAAATTTAATGTTTCCATAATTTTAAATATGAAACGAGTCAAAAGCAAAGTTGAATACTTATTCAAATGAATGCAAATAATGTACTCATTTATTTTACCAGGTATTTATAGGTCGTAAACACTCGCTCGTAGAGCACACGATCTGCCTGCTTTGGTGTTATTTTTGGGCGTCTTGTTGGCAAACGCGCAATAAATTGATTTCTAATACAGCCTGTCCCAACTGTCTGCATGAATATCTCTGCCATATAATGTCGGCTATAGAAATGTGTGTACATAAGCGAATCAGACTTAATTGGGTTCAAGCATTACGAGCATTTCCGCCATGCTTTATGATCGCTGCGCTGCGCTCACTCAATCAAACGACAGTTGTAAAACGTTTCGTTCTTTTGTCTTTTGTTTTTTCGATTTTTGTTTATTCTTTTTCGTTGCTGCGCTTTGATGTGAATAGAAAGTGTTTCCGAAACCATAAAGAAAATGTGTTTGTGACTCAACCAGCTAACGAGCAAAATGTTGCCAAACTATTGATTGCATTTATATTTCCCTCCACAAAATTTCGCACTATTATTTATTATTATTTTACGAATTTCATTTGGCTTAATTGACAGGGTATTTGCCTGGCATGCCATAGTTTTTAAGTTCACTTGGCTTTTTTTTTCCGTTCTTCGCAAATGTTCGTTTAACGGCAAAATAAATGTATACGTACAATATGTAAAATGCTTTCGCATACTGCAAATGTATAAATATTACGAGTTTCAACGGGGGCTGTGCTCATTTTGGTGCAACACAAAAATACAACGTGTAATAAATATAAATCTGCAATTTTTTTATAACCTGCAAAATTTATTATTATCTTTTGTGCAATTTTAATTGCTGCCCACCGCAAATTGTGTTCGGTTGTGTGGCAAGCAAAATGTGACCAGTTGACAGAAAAGAGACAGACAAATGGCCAGACAGAGACAGAGATGTGGCAGAAGATGATGGGGCCTTTGTTAAGCTTAAGGTTGCAACTTGATTGGGTTGTCACAATAAAAAAACGAAACATTTAGCAGAGATCTGGTGTCCATTAGTGCCAACAAGAAGATAATATTCCATTCATGTTATCACATCCATTTTGGCCATTTTGATATCCGGCAACACGGCAACAAAAAAGAGTGTTCTTGTGAATGTGAATGTGAATACAGATGTATGAATGCATTTACGTGTTCTGCTAAAGATATGCACCGTAAAAACATGTCATTTGCATTTTCAGATGCAGAGCGATTAAAATAAATGTGCTCGAAATTGTAACAACAGGAAGAAATTTACCAAAAACAAAAAATCACACAAGGCTGCCAAAGCCCCAAAAACATATTACGGCATTTTAAATACGAATATTCAATCCGAGTACGAATACAAACGAATACGGCAATCGACGACACATTTAATCAGCAGTTGGCAGCGTGAATACAATCACATGGCTGCAAGCAAGTCGCCGAATCTATATGATAACAGATTCACACTTTCAGAGATGAACAACTAGTTCAGATTAAGTTTTCAGAAGTTACATTGCTTTTTAACAGACTTATAAATGACAATGAACAGCTTTAAATTTGATTTATAGCAATAAAAAAAGGAAGAGTTTGAATAAATTGAAATATATATAAATTTAAATATATCGAAAGGAATGAACAACTCCCCAAAATAGGAAAAAGGAAAATAGTCTAAGCTTAAACTTTGAAAAAATCAAATTAAATATAAGTTTAAAGTTCTAATAGAAGATTACAGATTTCTGGACAGGGAATGTTTCATATTATTGATGATTATAACTGGAAAAATCTGCGCGGAAAAGGACAATTTGGAATCACTGTTTTCGGATTGCTCATGAATTCAAAATAACAATTTTGTCAATTGTCATTGCATTCTTCTTTTTTAAAATTTAATTCAATTAACTATGCTTGCTTTTTCAAAAAGCTTTAGCAAGCAATAAAAATTGTTGCTACACAGAGTTAAGATTTGAGAGAGAATTACAATTAAAGACTAAATTGTTATATAACTACAATCCTAAGCTTCCACCCGAAAAAGCCGTTACACATTTATCCCAAAATTACCCAGCTTAAGTGATGAATTTTCCCAGCTTTGCAGTTGACCGTTACAAAAAATTCCCAACTATAAAGCTCACGCAACTTTGCGGTTGTTGTTACGACTAAATCGAAAGCTTTCGCGAAACTTTCGCACATAGCGCCACCTATGAAAAGCTCCAAAAACGTGCACCAAATAATCGGCCAGCAAAAAACAAGCTTTTGACAGTTTGAAACGAACATTTCAGACTTACCTTCACACTTTAGACCCTGAATGAAAAAGCCGCCCATTAGCGAGCCGCAATGATCACAAAACGTCGGCGACATAAACGTGTGCGGCTTGAACCGATGCGGCATATCGATCTTGAAGCGTTCGCGCAGCAGCTACCAAAAGAAAGAGATCGATATAGAGAGATATGAAGACAAACCGAGAGAGAAAGAGAGAGAGAGAGAACTTACAATTGTGCTGGCTGAATTGAAAACGGAGCCAGAGCATTTGCCGAGCAGTTTCTCATGGCATTTCTTGTGCACCACTGTTTGGCAAACTGTGGAGTAAAATGGTAAAAATGTAGTTAAGAATTTGAAATCACCAGAGTTGTCAGCGTGCTCACTTATGCACTGGTAACCCTGCTTGCCGAAGCCCCAGAGAAACAGGTTGCAGAAGGCGCAGAACGTGGGCTGGCGAAAGAACTTGGCCACAAAGCGATGTCCATTGATGTCGTGTGTTCTGCAATGCAATGGCGGTTAATAAATTTAGGCTGATCTGGTAACGCTGCGCTGGCAGCGTTGCCACCCCGGGCCACTCACTTCTGATGCTTGATGGCGCCGCGGCGATTTGTGATGCTGCGCGGTCGTGTGCGTCGGTCCACATAGCCACCGCTAACCCCACCGCCGCTTCCTCCAGCCCCGCTTCCTCCTACTCCTCCTCCTCCACTGCCGACTCCACTGTCCCGCTCTCGATCTCTATCTCTGTCTCTGTCTCTGTCGCGCTCTCTATCTCTGTCTCTGTCGCGTGCGTAGCTCTCCTCCTTGGAGTGCTGGCGCGGTAGCTCGAAGGAATGCTGCTTGCCATAGTGATAGTGATTGTTGTAGTGATCATCACAGTCACGTTCCCGTTCCCGGTCACGCTCACGATCACGATCACGACGTGTCCCAGCACTGGAGCCGCTAATTCCGCTGCCGGCGCCGCTGCTGCTCGAGGAGCTCTGCTTATAGCGTACCTATTGAAAAGATGATAGAGAAATCGATTAATAATGGAAAAGTTTCGTGAAACTCTTTCAGGGTGAACACTAGAGTTGCCCAGCTCAACAAATATCGATGTTATACCATAATTCCAATAGTACATATATTTCATATCTTAATACTGCATTCTACAATATCCTAAGAAATATATATTATTGGCTATAAAAACATGTAAGACCGCTCTAGCTGTGAGTGCTCGACTACCAGATACCCTGTTTGGAATCATAACGCGTTTACGCATATGCTCTAAAATTATATATATTGTTGGAAACAACGACTATGAAAAATTATTTATCAAATATCTTTTGTTCTGCTAGTCCGACATGCACCAAAATAATACCCAGTTATTAAGAGCATAGTAGTAGGATGATTTACACATCATTACACAAAGAGTTTAAATTTACATAAGAAAATGTGACGAGTACTAGATTATCGTCACTAAATTTGCTGTCTAAAGCTATTGTAGTTTCAAGAATATATATAGATATATATGTACATATATATACTTTCTAGGGTCGGGGATGTCACCATCATACATTTGACAACGCATAAAATAATTTTCAATGGGAACAGTGTATAAAAACTAGTTCCTTCTCATTAATGGTATATTACTCCTTTTTTATACATTAAATAGTTTTCAAAACTTCTTTAAATTGCTAATATTTATTTTTTTTTATATCAAGCTTCTTCCCGCTCTTTATTCGTGTTCAATGGAATTTTATTTCACGACCTCGCTAGGCATTGAACCAGATTTCTTTGTTTTATTTTTTTAATTGACCCGAATTTGTTTTTATCATTTCAAACTGAAACACTTAAAAGTAGTTTTGTACTACAAAAATGAGAACGAAAAAAATGAAATAAAAACAAACATTAATGTTCCAATTTTCACTTTCTAGCCGAAGAATTTTTCTAATGGGAAACCCAATTAAATTTACAGTTTATAAATTCTGTTTCTGTTTTGTTGTGTTCTTTTATAAATATACAACACACTATTAAAGCCACAAGATTATGATACCCTATGGCCATAAAAAGCAAACAAAGGGTATTCCGAAACGCGGCCTGCGTATGTTGCACTTAAGGAAATATATTTTACGATCGAATAAATTATATACATAATTGATGGGAATACAATATTATTATGGCCTCAGTGAACTGGGAAGTTAGATGTGTTGGCTTTCGGGAAGTGTATATATTGAATATAATTTCCATTGTGTTCAGATAAACAAAAGGGTATATTAAAAGTGCGCCGAAGCAAGAAAGGAATTAACGATAAAACGACTGCAGTTGAATCAGTCTATGAGGCTCCATTGAATTCAGATTGCATAACTATGGTGAATGCTTTTTAAAGGTTTTGATTAATATATTGAAAAAAAAAGGAAATATCTTTTCTTTCAGGTTTTACATGTGGAAATTTAAATTATTGCAGCCTTTTCAAAGTTTTGTGCCATATACATACTTTCGTTATGATGTCTATTTAATGCCAAATGAAAAAAAAATTGAAGATAATATGGAAAATTATATGCTAACGAATTAAAAAATATAATCCGATTTGAATTTAATATTATTACGTTAATACTGAATTATCATAGATCACTCAATATTATTTGAAAATATTTAAAGTTAATAATTTGAAAAAATTGGAATAAACTTAAAAATATAAGAATATTTAAAGAGAATGCTAATATGTTAATACCCAATAATCTGGACAGTATGCGACTGATTATTATATAGACTATAAGTTGTTTGAGATGAATAATTATTTTCAAATAAAATATATGCAAAAATATCTACAATGAAAATAAAACAAATGATAGTTGAGATTATAAAATGCAATCAGAATAATGCGGACAATAGCAGTTGATATTTGATTACCAAATAATCTCTGCAATATGCAAATGAACATTTAATTGATCACAATTCGTAATAGATGAACAGCTAATTTCAATTTAAAAATATCTTTTTTATACAATTAACATAAAAAAAGATTAACTCAACTGATAGTAGAGATTATAAAATGCAATTAAAAAATAATAATAATATAAATAACTAATTTGAAATTAAATATATGCAATTATATCTACAATGAAAATAAACCAAATGATAGTAGAGCATATAAAATGCAATCAGAATAATCTGAACAATAAGCAATTGATAGTTTTATAACGAATAATCGGGGCAGTAAGCAACTGATCATTTAAAAGATCACAATATTTATGAGATTAAGAACTACTTTAAAATGAAATACATCCAACTATAGCATCAATGAAAATAAAATAATAATGATAAAATGATGATACAAAATAATCTGGATCATTTTTTAGATCTGAAGTTTTAAATTAAATATAAGCTACTATAGCTACAATGAAAATGAAACAAGATTGTCACAACTGATAGCAGAGATTATAAATAATAATAATATACTTGATCAATTTGAAGGTCTAAGGCTATATGAGATCAGTAACTAACTTAGAATTGAACATATAAAATTGGATATCAATATTGGATATGGTATAGGGAGCTGAGTCTGCACTTACATCGTGACGAGAGGAGCCACCGGAGCTGCGGGGTCGCTGGCTGCTGCTGGAGGAGCTGGTGGCCTTCTGCTTGCGCACTTGGGCGCGGGTGAACATCATCTTGGCGTCCGTTTGCGCGTCAGCGACGCGCCGAATCCTCTACGCGATTTGCGTGCCGTTATTGCGCCGACGGAGACGTGCGCCTGTAGGAGACTGTAAGTAACTGCAGAGGCTGAACTGATGGCTACGTGCCGCGATCACAAACCGATTGCCCGATCTCAATTCCGATTCCGATTGCGATTCCGATACGATAAAAGTGATCGCAGGAGAGCGGAAAATGGGAAGGGGCTTCTTGCTTTGACTGTTGCCGTGTCTGTTGCCGTTTCTGCTGCTGTTGGTTCTGCTTTGTGTTATGTGCTTAATGATACGAAAGGCGAATTCGAATACGAATACGAATACGAGGCGTTTTTCTTATATTTATATTAAATAAACAAGTTCACTTCGCATTTTAGTCAGCTGTATTTTATTATTGTTGCCGTTGGCGTCTTGGCATTCCTTCTGATTCTGCTGCTGCTGCTCTGGCTGGGGATGAGGCTGTAAGCGATTCTAAAGCCTTGTTGATGGACACATCTGAAAGAAACGAGAGCACAACAAAGAAGCTTTAATACTCTACATCTACTTGAACAACAACAAGTACACTTATGATTTATCACATTTGCATATTTATTCTTTACTTATATATGCTTGATGTTCGGATCTTGGGTGAGAAGCGAGAGGGAAAAAACATTTCTTTTTCCCCATGACCAAACATTCTCTACACTTTATGCACAACTAATCAAAATCTTGTAATAAGTATAACAGTCACAACAGCGTTATAGACGGGAATATTTAAATAATAGTCGACAATTTTTGGGTTTTTCAAAAATATAGATCACAATTTAAAAGTTTTTCTGACACAATTTCAGATACCCAATTGTTTAAAGTACACAATCAATATGTAAGCTCTCAGAATTCAGAACTAATGATCTCAAAATTATTTTTTATGGTTTTTAAAATATTTACAAATTTAATAACCGATTGATAGTCAGATTGGCTGTATTTACAGAATAGAACACAAATAATATTCCTACATACATATGTACAGACAGCACGTTTATGTCATAAAGAGCAAAATACAATGGTTAAGCCGATTAATTCGCAATAAATGTATGATATTATACAAAGTGCAGTTGATGCTTAAACTAAAAGAGCGTTTACACGAAATGTATGAAAAGCACTCGGCCAATTTCATGGCATAAACATTCGTTTGTTGAATACAAAAGGAAAATTTGTTGCAGTCCATTTGGGAGGGATTTGGTCTGTGAACATAGACGAAAACAACACGTAGAACGTGCCTCAGTCAAGGCAGCAAATGGTCAACTATACTTACGAGCAGAGACTTTATTTATAAGTCAGATTATACGTACATAGAGGCTTTTGCTTTTGGGAATGGCCTCTAACGGCACAGCATTCAAAGGGCACTTTGTCACGTAAGCGTGAAAATTTCGCCGAAAATTCGATGATGAATGACAAGTATTTATATAAAGTGTGTGCATATATACAACATACATATGTATATAGTATGATGCTAATTGATCAGTTGCTGACAAGTGTTTCGATTTGATTAATTAGGAATGCTGATTTATTGACAGATAGATGCGTTGCAGATCAATTGATATCATCTTATTGGCCACGGCTTCGATGCCGATGAGGAGTTCTTTAAGCCTTGTAAACAATTGAGTCATAAGTGGTTTTCGGTTTGTTGTATCAATGTTTATGTTTTGTTTTTTTTTTGGTTTTTTAGCCGTTTCGGTTTTCCGATTAAATGTTGTTGCCTGTCCAAATTCTGATGAAGTACATTTGAGAAATTGCGAAAATAATGCAAAGAAATTGAACAAGAAAAACAATAACAAAGCAATTTGACGGCACTTTTGTTGTTGCCTCAATTTTCCATTTATTTGTACAATACGCTTATGCCTGAAGGGCATGCACACCCACACACACCCACTTGTTATTGTTGTGGTGTTTGTGTAGGGAATCCACCAGTCGCCCTCTTCGTGAGGTGAGGTGAGTCGTCCAAAAAATATGATTGCTCTGCGCCTTTGACGGGCCACCAAAAATAAGTTCTCGATTCATTTCAAATGTTGTCTTGTTAATGTTATTATAAATAGAATTAAGTGGCGAATTGTGCGAGATTGCGTGCCAATTGATTGCCGGATATGATAAAAGTGTGAGAACGAGAACGAGACCGAGAACGAGAACGACTGAGAGCAAATTGTGGCAGAATCAAAACACAAACAACTGGCGGCCTTAACAAAATGCCAAAACAACACACAAAAATCACACACAAATTTATTTGCCTTTTCACTTTTTCGATTCATTCTCTCGTTGCCATAGAGGCCAAGGACTTGTGACAGCAAAAGGAAAACATTACAATAATATTGCTGGCCAGTTAAAGAAACTTAGAGCCATGCCCACTTGAAAGTATTCAAAGTGCTTCCTCACATTCTGTGAATGTCAAGTCGATTCTATTTGAGAATATTACCATCGAAATAATATTTCCAGCGAATAGTTTCGACACAATATAGAAACTATTAAAATGATTCCACACACATCTTTTGTCGTACTAACTTGCTTCCAAAATAAATAATTATTTTAACAGTGCAATATTTATTTCAGGATTTTTTAATAATATTTCTATTTATATATGCATGTATATATTTATTTTGAACAACTGAAAGGTATTTTGTATTTTCTTTGAGTGTGAGTAATTGATTTAAATCAAACTGGATACCAAATATTAAATATTATTATTAATTAAAAGTAAATTTTGAAATTAACTGCAGCATACATAATTTTAAATCAAATAGAATAGATACTTTTTTTGAATAGAGATAATTTGATATTGCCTAGATACGATTTTTTTTTATATTAATTATTATTAATTGAAAGTAGATTTCGAAATTAACTGAAGCATAAATAATTGTAAATCACACAGAAATTAATTTCAAAAATCATTTTATAGATATAATTTGATATCGACTAGATACGATTTAATAACGTGAATTTTAATTCCATTTAATTTATTAGATAGAAAATCAAGACTATTGCAATTTTAATTGTACAGATTTTTGAATCATGATATGAATATTAATTGATTGAATACTTTAGATGTGCATTGGAATCTGTTGTTGCACAAAAATGTGCTGGGAATGATTTCTGAAGCTGCAAAGATCGCTGATCGCTGCAAGCTATCAAACAGTTCATAAGATATTTTGATGGCTGCCCCGATATACACAATAATAATGAACTGATCGCAACGAGACTGATACCAGGCCATGTGACTTGACTTGAGATTTGAGTATTACAAAGGGGGCTAGGGAGGGTCGGAAGGGGAAGGGAGGCGCGAAGGAAATGAGGCGGGAAGATTCGGGTATTGTGTGGCGGCAACTTCGATGGCAGCGGCGGTTACTATAAACACATTCCACATTGATATACATACAAACAGAAGGAGAGAGGTAGACTCTAAGAGAGAAAGAGAGAGAGAGAGAACACTACTGAAGACACAACAATAAATATCGGGTAGTGAAATGCTTTTGTTTTAATGCCCCGCAAAACACAGCGCAAATTGACTGGATGATTGTGCGGCCATCATTGTGGCTCTGCCAGTCATTTAAATATCCACACACATACATATATATATATATGTAGTATATATGTTATATACATATATATATAAATATATATATAGTATTGAGTTTGTGACGTCATAAGCGCACTGTAGTAACGCTCAATATATATACTTGACTTTCAAACACTTTTCACTTTTGCTTACGTTTTCAAAAGGCACTCAAAAAAAAAAAAACTGCAACAAAATATTTTCGCGTTGAGAAACTTTCACTTTTCGAGTGCAACACGCATACGACATGTTGTGCCACAAATGTCACTTGGTATTTGTCATGTTTTGTTGTCGAGCGTATTTTGACTTTTCCTCTAGATTATTTCATTCCCCATACACAGGTTTATATTTTTTTCCCTCGACGTCGAAACTCACGCCAAACAAACACGAAACGAAACGAAACGAAACGAAACGTACAACGAACGAACGAGCGAACGAACGAATATGAAAATTCATAAAAATTTGGAAAAAATATGCAAAATGCAGGCGGCGATGATTACAAAAAAAAAGAAAGAAGAAAATTAAGGAGAAAACAACTAAGGAAATCTTGTTGTTTGGCGATCTCTGTTTTGGCTGCTGCGATCGATCTCACGGCAAAGGCGTTCGCATACGGGAGCGCACTGAATCCGTATATCCAAATCTTATATTTACCCAACCCGATCTCAGTGTGTATCTATAGCGCAGTCAACCGTTCTCGCACTCTCTCCCTCTCTCGATGACCTCTCTCTTTGTCTCTCGGGCACATTCATACCACAGATATGCACATTATGCTGAGTTATTGGGCAAATATCATGTGCTCTTTACATTATCTTAATCTGTTATTATAGACGTTTCCTCATGCATTAAACTATATGGGAATACCTGAGATCTCTCTCTCTCTCTCTCTAGCTTTCTGATCGAGAGAAAAAGTGGCAGCTATTTTCCAAAGCTTTGGCATCAAAATATGTCCAGGTATGAAGCATGCTCTTTAACTTTTGCGTACATCATTTACTATGTCGTTTTATTCAGCACACACTTTACAAACAATAAAATATATTTAGTATAACCCAATTTGGTAAATCTTTGAACTTCTTGTGATAAATTGAAATATATTTCAATTGAAAACAGATTTCGCCAAACCCAAATTGGCCCCTATTTGGTGCATAAATAAATAAGCTCTCATGTTTTGCTTCCGATTGTCGGGCAATTTGTTTGAACAATTTTTTTTGTTACTAGCAAGAAGCAACATATACATATTAATTAATTTTAACGTCCGACATAGAGTAAGGAAAAGTCGTCTTTTGGGCATCTGCCGCGAAAAAAGCTTTGGCAACTTTTATAGGCACGCGCCCTCGCATTTCTCGAAATATTTCTCGCTTGTGTATTTTTAAATGTTTTTGAGAAATCGAAAAGCGCAGAAGAGAGCGAGAAGCAGCCCGAATGACAGAGATAGAAGCGGTGATCGTTAAGAGTAAAACCAACGATCAAACGCGGACTCAGAGTCGAGGATGATCAATACATATGTCTTCAGGAAGTTGTAGTCGTTAGGCAGATCTTTTAGTACAAATATATTGATTATACTAATGATATCCTCGGCCACGAGAAGGATGAGCACATCACATTTAGCATCATCGCTGCTGATTTGAGCCACCTCAAAGTAATCCTCAAGGTCGGCAAACCATTTCAGGGGCGCGGTGGTTGCATTAACGCTCTTCCCGCCTCCAACTCTTCGTCCTTAACCCGCACGATTCTCGGGCGTTTCAACTGATTTCCCATGACTGAGCGAGCCTATCGCTGTCACAGTTCCGATATGACACTCTAAAACTAGTTCACATTTTTAATACGCAGTTCAATAATAAAGTCGAATACATTATACTATTAATAAATGTATCTAAGATAATTCAATAAATGTAAATGGACTGTATATTTCTATACAGCTGTTTAAGAATAATATCAATTGGCTAACGAAAGTATACGAATAATTTTCATACATTCAAACTGATCGAATCATGCAATTCAATGATTTGTGTGATTTAAATTCAAGTCGATCTAAACTTAATAGTTTCGATACAGAGTCAGTATTGTGTCGATAATACATGTGATGACAAGCAATAATAACAGTTCAAATTGGCAACGAATAGATTTTGCGCTCAATGTAACCAAAAGTCAGCTAGTGAACATTCAAAACTGTTCCACTGAATCGGATAAGTTGCAAACAAACAAACAATTAAATAACATAATATTATTATATGAAAAAGAAGCAATAATAGCAATCGATTGTTGAGAATCAATCGAGCATCAGAGTTTGGATAAACCCGAGATCGACAGAGTCAGCAATACAGAGAAGGAGAAGGAGAAAGAGAGGGAGAGTGTGTGAGGGAGATGGCAAGACCAGTGGCCCAGATACGCCTGCGATTGGAGTGGAGCCAGCTGCATCAACATCAGCTGAGCAACTGGTGGGCCAGGTCCGTCTCCGGCGATCTGATGCAGTGGGCGAGGCGGCGGTGAAGGGCGTGAGGGGCACGCCCTATTTTCTGGGCATATTCGAGCTGAAGTTGCAGTTCGGTCGCAACCAAAATCTATCACTGCAACATCGACTGCGACGGCTACATTTGCTGGGACCTGCTGAGCACCCGATGGACGATTGCGCAACGAGTCACCTCCATTCTGCAAGCCGTGTGCGACCTGGTGGACGAGACGATGGCGGCTCTGACCCGTGACAATCGCGACCTCTACAACAATAACGCTATCGACTGGACGCGAGCCTCAATGTGCCGCCAATGCCTTCGATGCCTCCGACGCAATGCCAACGCTCCAGGGACAACTCTTCGGACTTGGAGACTGCCGAGGAGCGTTCTGGCGTAGATCATTTGTCGCTGGATGCCGCTGGATGTGGCATGTTCCCTTCGTCCCCGTTTTAAGCTGATTTCAACTATGCGCAATTTGTTATACTTTTCTGTGTGAAATATTTTGCAGCAACAAATATATTTGATGTTGAATTGCTTCGACTCTCTATAATATACTCTGTTTCCAATACTTTATTTATTCATGGCAACAACTGGATAACTCATAAGACGCTTTATATATAGTTTTTAAATATTTATAGTTGTAGATATATGTTTGTTTTTAGTTGCATTATGTTGCAATTATTTATTTGTCAAAATGCATCTACATATATAGTTTATGTTTTTTCCACATCTTAATTTGTTGATGTGACTAGCAAAGCATAAAGCTAAATTTTTTTTATTTGTAATACTTTTCGAGAAAATTAAATCTCCCATTAGACGCTTTATATATATATTTTTGTATATTTATTTAAATTAATTATAGGTATATGTTTGTTTTTAATTGCGTTGTATTTTGAAAAACATACATTTCATTTACTTCATATTTGTCAAAATACATCTATAAAGTTTATATTTTGTTCCACGTCTTGATTTGTGGATTTGACTTTTAATTTCGACTCTCTATAATCACTGCCAAACAAAGCATAAAGCTGAAGTATATTTATTTCCAATACTTATTTATTTCTCGAGAAAACTGGTTAACTCATAAGACGCATTATAAGTATATTTTTAAATATTCGTAACATTAATAATATTAATTATATTCATATTTATCTTTAAACATAAGTTGTATTCTCTGCGAAGCAAAAATACAATAATACGTTTTTATTTATTAAACCTTCAACTTCGATGCCTCAACTCAGCTGCTCAGTTTGGGCAATCGATCAGATTTAAATGCTGCTCGGCTGCTCCGCCTAGTAGACCTAAATATGTAACTCTGGATGGACTGTGATTTTCTATGCCCCCCATTCAGGCAATGCAAAAACATCCAGCCGAGCTCTAAGTCAAGGCCAAACCGAGTGAGTTTTGCCTGTGGATGGTGGACGGTGGATGGGGCAAAAAGAAACTTTATCATTTAACTTTTATTTTGTGTGTAGGTTTGCCTGTAAAGTTGTGACTCGAAGGAGCCAACGAGGCGAAGGGGAAGGGGAGGGAAAGTGGAGAAGTTGCGCTTGGCATTTGTATTCCAAATTGGCCACACTGATTCATTGGCCTCATTTCCCGGGCAGTTTGTCTGCCTGAAAGCCAATTGAATGGCATAAATCAGTTGGCCCCAGACAATAATGAAAACGCTCGCACATATTGCCACACTTGTATCTTGTATCTTGTATCTGATATCTTCTATCCATCCACACACAGAGTTGAGCTATATTGTATTCAGTATTCCGTATTTGGTATTGTATATTGATATTCATCTCGAAACTTAATCAAGCAAAAATGTTTCAACTTTTTGCCCCGTTGAAGGACGAGTTTGGTTGCTGTTTTGTTGTCGTTGTTGCTGCTTTCCAATTTGCATGCAGCATCATCGTCGGGGTCGTCAAGGGGGCAACTTCATCGCTGTGACCCTTAAAGAGTTGCGCTTTAAGACCTCCCTCCCCTCCCCCTACCCCCCTCTCTGGCTGTCCCTCTGTGCAGATTGCAACACATAACAGATAGTCGCGTGTATTGTGCTTATTTCTAAGTTTCTCTCTGTGTATTGCCTGTGTTGTCCGTTTGCTGTTGCATGTGGCAAGCGACCATCTCTCTCTCACACTCTGTCTCTCTCTCTGTCTCTCTCTCTGGGACTGCGGCCAGCTGTTTGACCCAAAACATTGCGTGCAGCTCGCAATGAACCCGGATTTTGGCGTCGGTTTCCGTTCCACAAAACTCGAGTGGTTGTTGTTGCTGCTGCTGTTGTTCATTCAACTAACTAATGCACTTGCCACATATCCTTGTAGATGATGCACTAGCTGCATTTCTGGACACTTTCAGACCAGCTGCAGTCAGTATGTTATACCCTGTATCCGACCAAGGTTGCCAGGGACAGGACAGGATATGTCGTAGAAGAGCAATTTAATTCAATTAATGAATATAGAGCTATTTTTAAAGAAAACTCGTCAATTAATAATACTAATTTGTATAATAAATAAATAAAATACCATTACAGGGTATTTAGCAGCTTAGCAGTCTCAGCTTACGCTAAATAGCTATTATGTTAGTCACTTATAGTAGCTGAGCTCAGCTCAACGTAAGTCATTCAGACATTGTCGCATGCTTAAAAAAGACGGTATCTTTTAGCTGTCACTGTGAACAGATTTGACTTGGAAATAGTTTTAGAGAAATAATTAATTTAAAATATTTTTCTAAACATTTTCTTTCAATCCATGCAACAACAAGCGCAAATTTTGAATCATAATTTGAATTCATTTTAAGCTGCCTCAGGCAATAAGTATTATTTATTTATGCATTCTCATATATTTGCATTTCTTGAGAAGTTTCGATGGAAATTCTTTTGATTTTTGCCAGGCCAGCAATTAAGCGGCGTCTCTGATTTCTTAAGCACTTTTCATTATTTGTTTAATCATAAGCATCGAGTTGTCATTGTATACGGTATATGGCAATAAAGGGGGGACTGAATGACTGATAATACAATCCATTGCCATTATCAGGTGTCAGTTGGATGTTTACGAAGACATCGACATATTCCATTTGTGCGCTGCGATTGTTCTCGTTATTGTTGCTGTTGATGATGATGTGATTGTTGCTGCTGTTGTCTGTGTCGTTGTTGTTATGGCAGCATTCAGGACAGCTTATGATGCTGAGGGTCAAGAACTTCTGCTGAGCCATCGACAACGACGAGTCGAGACAAGTCAGAAGGGTAAGAACAAACGGAATGGAAATGCTCAAAAGGCCGAGAGTGAGGAGGGAGTGAGGATGGGGGGCAGAATGGAAATCTCTCGGACAAGTTAAGACAATGGGCCCAAGGTAAGCAAGCAGAGCAGTCAACGTAACGTAACAAACACACAGAGAAGGCCGAAAGGGTCGAAGTGGAAGTCGAAGTGGATCTCTTGGAGTCTGGACATTTGTACACGTCGTACAATCAATTGCTATTAGTTTTCATTACAATCAAATTACCATAAAATCACATAGACCGTTAGTTGAGTTCGTGCCTTACGGGTTGCCATTTGTCGT
Organism: Drosophila formosana; assembly: GCA_035045625.1. NCBI lineage: Eukaryota > Metazoa > Arthropoda > Insecta > Diptera > Drosophilidae > Drosophila > Drosophila formosana. The sequence continues at coordinate 436,181 of JAWNOW010000143.1, read as the reverse complement.
TGTTGAACGTTGCCACCCTGCTGTCTTTGCTCTGTCCTTGCTCTCCCACTCTTCCCCTTCACTCTTCACCTGACCACAGGGTTTACACACTTTTTCGATATTCATAGAATAATTACACTTTATCAAGGGAGCGCACTCCATGAATTAACACCACCAACGCAGGGCGGAAGGGGACGAAGGACGATAGTTTTGTTCCTTGTGCCATGCTGTTCTGTTCAGTGGTGACTTGGCCTTGCCGGGGAAATTAGTCAAGTTTGTTACGTTTATGTGGAGAATTACCGTAATTAGAATATATTGAGCAATAAAAGTGATTTTTATTATTGGAACACAAACGTGAGTTCGTTGGCCGCTCATCGATGCTGGTGACACGGGGCCATAACAATCGGAATACTTCTGCCACAACAGGTTCCTGGAATACTTCGTACCTCCCCTTTTTTTTTTTGTGGCTCATTTTATGCCGGCTTCTCTTCGACCCAGCCACATTTAATGGCTGGCCGGTTCAACTACTTCCAAGTCCCAAAAACCTCGTACTTCGCTTTCAGATTTTGACCCCCGAAACGCTTGTAAGGATTGCGCGAAAGTTAAGTTAAAGTTAAAGTCGTGCTAAAGGTGAACAAAGGGCAGCAAGAAAAACAGTCAATACAGATTATAAATCAATCAGTGCATTTAATTTCATTCTCTATTTATTGCCACCTTCGGACAAATAATGTTCGATGCATTTTAATTGAAAGACATCTCGAATACTTGACGTGCATTAAATCCGACACAAATATGGTTAATTGTTTATTTTCATTGATTGCTTTTTGCAGTTTGGACAAATAAACACATAATTGCAAATCAATCACAAATTCAACTAACAGGCAATTTAATAAATAATATTGTAAACAACGCAGTACAATGCACAATTTTCAACTGCTCTATGTTTTAATATGCAACTATCTGATCGAATATAGAAAAAATAGTAACTGTGAGTAGCAGGAAATCAACTCGAGAGCAATAAATCGTCGAGCGAATTTGCATATGAAATCAAAGTGAAATTGAAGTTGAAGTTGAGCCAAAGCTATTTGGCAAGTTTAGCAACTTTAATTTGCGGATGGAGTTTGCAATTAGTAAAGAAACTTGCTAAACAGTTAATGTTGTCAGTGTGTGTGTGTGTGTGTGTGTGGCATATTGTCATATTGCCACAAGCATTCTCACTCACTCACTCAACAGCTGGCTGGCACACACACTTCATAAAGACTGTGCCGAAAATTAACTTTGACACACACTCGATGTGGTGGGTGCCATAAAAACGCAGCTCATTGGCTCCTAAACATGCCGTTTATGAGGCCAAGGAGCGCCGGGCTACGCAGAGATAGCTGCAGTGGGCGGCAGATGAGTGTTGTAGGCGTGGCAGTAAAAGGAACATGGCTAAGTACTCTGCTGGAGCTGTCATAGCGCTCTGACCATAACGTTGCATTGTGATTACATGTGCGTGTACTCTGACCCCTTCCCTCTCCCTCTCTCTGTCTCGCTTGCACACTATCCCTCGCTCTGTCGCTCCATCTGTGTGTGTGTGTGGCAAGAAGCGTATGTCAATAAGCAAAAGCAGCTGTCAAAACACAGACGCTGCTAGCCAACTCTGGATGCTAATGTAATTTGACAATGAACCGATGAGCCCGAGAGTCCCGAGTCCCGAGTCCAGAGTCCTCTGACTTCTCCTCTCCTGGCTCCTCTGCTGGCTCCTCTTCAGCCTCACTGGTTGCCTGGTTGCCTGTTTGACGCTGCCCTTATGCAACTTAATCGATTGACATTGTGGCATTTTCGGGGCATTTTCTAGGTAATCGACTTTGATGGCCGCCTGTAGACAGTACATGAACTTAATGAGTTGCCCTCACACTCGCCTCTCCTCTCTCTCTCTCTCTGTCTCTCTCTCTCTGGGTGTGTGTCTATTGTAGATATGGCGGATACAACTCGTAAATCGCTGACGCTACTTTATGAACACATTTCGCCACATTTTCGCCCGTTAAGTTCGAATACGCATTAAAGTCCTGGTGTCAGGCACTTAGGGTCAACATTTGGCTTCTTTTTTGCTTTGTTTTATTTATTTTGCTGCGGCGTCCCATGCAAAAAGCTTATAAAATATAATACAAAATAAGGCAGCGGAAGAGTGTGTTGTGTGTGTGTATAAAATAAAATGAGAATGAAAATGAAAATGAACATAACGAAATAGAGTCGCGCGTCCGCTCATAATGGCCTCCTAACGCCCTTAATGCGTGTGCACTTAAATCTATTATATAAGAATGCATAAAATATTGCATATAAATTATGCGAGCGAACGCGATTTAGGCTGACACTGATTTAACACAGACAAACTGGCCGAGAGACATTGCCTCGAGCTTGAGCTTTTGGATCACATTCGAATTATATTTTATTCCAAAATCTATCCACATGTGTAGGTAAATATTTATAGTAAGTCTAATATCCTAACTTCTTTTAAATTTTGAGTATACTTATGAACAACTTTCAACTAACTGAAGTAGGGCCAAAATGTACAATAATTAAATTGTGTAAACAAATGTGTATAAATTTAAAATGTATCTTTAATTCAATTAAGATTTAAGATCCTACGTTAATCGGACAAATTAAATTATAAAAACTATTCAATGTATAAATTTATAAATTCTGAGCGTATGAAATGTAAGAAAGCTATAATGTAATGAATTAACTAAAATTCATATTCAAGGGCTGAGATCTCAGCTTCAATAAATCAACTTTCTCAAATTACATTGAGTTGTTGCCACAAAAAGAAATCGCTTAATTAAAGCTCGTTTTCAAATCGACAAGAATAAGAAATATTTATCTGAAATTATATTTTAAACGCAAAGCTTCAGTAAATAAGTTGACTAATATTTCAAATAGTAAATCAATCAATTTTATGGATAATAATAATAAATTTGAAAACGGAAGTTTCCCCACAAAAGTTTTTTAAAATTACAAATAATCTTCAATCGATGCAAATCGCCCAATCATAAAACATCATGTTAATAATAAATAAATAATAATTAACTGAAATTCATCAAAAATCACAAAGTCAGAGGCTTAAACGGTAGCTTCAGTGAATAAGTTGACTAATGATTCAATTACTATATCAATCAATTCAATAATAATACATTCCAAAAAATATTCAATTGATGCCACATTAACAAATCGCCCAATCATATAGTTTAATACTAATAATAAATAAACAATAATTAACTGAAGTTCATCTATAGACACAAAGTCATCGACTTAATCGGTAGCTTCACAACATAAGTTTTCTAAAATTACAAATAGTGTTCAATGAATATTAATAAATAAACAATAATTAACTGAAATCAATCTTGACTTGCAAAGGAAGCTTTCTAAAATTCCAAATAATATTGAAAAACTCGTCGCTCGTGGACTCAATCAAAAGCAATGTGTGTGTGTGTGTTTGGATGAGTTTAAGGTCCAGCCTAAAGGGAGAACAGGAAAGTCTACTTGCATTAAAATAATGTTGTATAAGCGCAAAATTGCGTTAACAAATCCAATCTGCAGTTTTGCCATTCGCCAGTCCAGATAAATGAGTGCACAAATGGGCGTTTATGGGCACATTGCCACATAGCCACATGGCCAGATGACCATGATGGCCACATTAAATTACAGGCGTGCGGATGGCTTTGCTTTTTGCCAAAAGGAGCTTGACCACACACACACACATACACTGGGCTCTGGGCGAAACTTGAAACCCGAGGCAGTACGTCTTTTGATGATGAACTGCCGGGCTGGACGGGACAGGACGGGACAGGACAGGACACCAGGTGCAGCGGCGTTGCTGTGGCATCTCCAGTAGCTGGCCTCGCCCACCTGACCAGCTTGGGGCTGCTGCAGCTGAAGGCATTCATTTTGGGAGCAGTCAAGCTTCGATTTGTGGTGCCCAGCTGCCAGAAGCAAGCCGAGGTGCGAGGTGCGACGAGTGGTGGCAGCAAAAACTTAACAAGCTGGTCAGGCGGCCAAATAGATAAACTGACGCCACAAGCTACGCTATTTGACTCCCTGGCAAGGTGTTGCACACACACACACACACATAGATCCCCCTCTCTCTCTCTCTCTCTCAGTAGTCTCACTCTTTGGGCACACATGCCACAGACAAGCGTTTCAGATTTACAAAACATTTTATTCATTGAGGGCGACTCCAAGTCGCAGCTCAGATTCGGGCAAGAGTCGGGTTACTTTTTGAATACCCGGCACTCGCCAAGCGCAGTAGGTCATAGCCGATTAGTGGTAATGGAAATCGCAGAATGAATAGATATTAGCTGCATTCTCCCTTTCCATGATTCTATTATTGTTTGACAGTTGGACAAATGTAAATAAAAATGTAAGAAATTCGAGAAATTCGAAAATATTTACCACCTCATAAATGAATATTGTATAAACTATAAAAACTTTTCAATTTAATTTTTCACATTTACAAAATTGGCCAAGAAAACGAATGAGCTTTTGACTATATAACTTAGTGTAAGCACAACTTATTATACTTAGCAATGCATCTCGATCATCTCGTCCGTTCGTCCGTCTGTCCGCTTGGCTAAACCTCGATATCTCAGCAACTAAAACAGCTAATGCTACAAGATTTTGGAGCAACACTCTTGTGTTTAGATTGACTTTAAAATTCCTACACAAATCTATTTTTATTACCGGGTAACTGGCAGTCGTCTGTTGCTTTGCTGCTTGTTTTTTTTGCGACTGCAGCTGCAGAGCCAAGGGGTTAAGCTGCGCGCTGTGGCAGGTTGGGGCTGCACTGTCTGTGTTTGCGGTAGCCAGGGACGAATGCTGATGCCCCGTGCCTGGCTTGTTGCCGGGTTGCTGCTGTTGCAATTGCAGCACGTCCATCAGTGGCCCATTGTCTGTGTCGCGCATACATAATGAAGTGAAGCAGAGAACTGCAGCTACTGACCCTGCCCACCTCGCCGTCTGCCACATGCTGCATTTAGCTGTACCTATGCCACACACCTGACCCGTTGATGATGAGCACGACGATGACGATGACGCTGATAATAATAACGATGATGTTGCCGCTGCTGCTGCTGAAGATGATGATGAGGATGGTGCCACAGTTGCTGCCACTTTCAGCTCTGTGTGTGGGGTGCTGCTGATTGGCTAACGTTTTGTTAGGGGCGTTGAGTGGAAGGTGTGTTGGGGGGATGGCGCAATGAAAGAAGCGCAATTAGCACTTCGATTGTGTTCGGTTGACGCGATTTGCATCAAATTAATGTCTTCATCAACAGACAAACAGAGCGACGCCCTCCTCGCCTCCTCGCCTCCCTCCAGCGGACAGATTGAAAAGGTCACAAACAAGGGTCAATGCTGGCAGTGGCAATTGCACTTTAAATCACTTGTTGGATTCACCTGAATGTTCACGGACTGAACTCTAATCAACTGCCATTGTCTAATTGCATGTCATAATTTGATTTGATGTACGTTTTGCTGGTGCTCTCTGAACCGGTTCAAGCAGCGGTTCGGGTTCGTTGTCATTACACAGACAGCAGTTGAGCTACGTGGCTGCAACTTGGCTGAAGTTCTCATGACATGCTACTCATTACATTATGCCCTTCTTGACTTTTTCATTTATCTGATTTAAATTATGCTTGTGTTTAAACCGGTTCGACAACGGTTCAGCGTTCCGAGCTGAAATCTTAGTTGGCTGGGGAACTTAATCGTAGTGTAATCAATTGAGTTATTCAGTCTACGAGTATTTTATTGAAGATTCATTTTCACATTTTATGCAATGAGTGACGAGGATCGAAATATGGGTGAGTTGAGCAGCAGTGATTGAAACTAGAAGTACTTTAATTAAGAGTTTACATATAAAGATGAAATTAACCCAGCAAAAGTGGTTCAGCAAAAAACAATTGAAAACCCCATAGTCGAAGATAAGTTTCAAGTTTAAGTTCTTGAAGAATACAATCCATCCAGTAATGTCTGCGCGTAATTTCAGATTTCAGCGCTCAAATGGACCAAATGCAATGGTGCCAGACAATCATTAATGAAGATCAGCCAAGCGTGGCCGTTGTGACCGGAAATGGTATCGTCATTGTGGGTGCCAAGCAGTGTGCAGACAAATTGGTTGTGAATGAATCCATAATAAAGATGGAACAGATCTCCAAATCCATTGTCATCACATACGCCGGTTTGCCGAGCGACTTTCGACAGCTGTCCAAGTTTAGTGCCCGATTGCTCTACAGCAACTTCTCGTCGGATACAACGCTCGACTTGTCGGTGAGGTGTGTGGCAAACGAGCTTAAGAAGCTTATCGATGAAGCTACAATTTTGAGGAATGTTCGCGTCTATGCCGTCAACCTGCTGATTGCCAACTGGTCCAATTGCGGCGAACTCCTCTTCGTGAATTACATTGGCTACATGAATTCCTGCAGGGCTCTGTGCATTGGCGGCGACTCCCAGACGGCCAACGAGTATCTCGATAGCGTCGTCTTCGGCACCTTGACCGTGGAGCCGACCATCATGATTGCCATTGAGGCCATCCGGCTGGCACTTGGAAGTCCGATTCTCCGCCCAAATGAATTGCAGATTGCCATCCTGGACTGCAACGGTGTGCGATACTTAGATGAGCAGTGCATCGTAGATAATTTATCGCTCCTTCAAACTGTTTCGTAACGCAATATTAGTTCATTTAAATTGGTAACTTGCTAACAGGCCCAACTGTTCTAGCTCGATAATGAGCGTTTTGGAGTGGAATGTATTCATAAAAACAGCAATGGATAAAAAGCATGACTAAAATGTTCATTTGTAAACTTTTAATTTTTAAAGAAATGATCCTAAGAATAAGTATTAGATCATAATTTTTTGTAATTAAACTGTAATCTTGCAATAGGCATTCAAAGTTAAATAAACACCTTAAAAAATATTGTGCATCAATTAGCAATTAAAATAATATTTTCCATCTAAGCAGAGCGAATGTTGTAATTTTCTTTACCTATAATTTTTTTTATCTTAAATCTGTTATGAATCATTCTTTATTAATAGCTAATTTGAATAAAATTACCATCAATTGCGAAATGAAACCAAAAACAAAGAATACATTTATTGGAATTAAATAAAATTGTAATTGTGTTTGCTCTTAATGAACTAAAATGTTCTCTGAATTTTGGTTTCGATTCAATTCTTGGTTTTATAAGGTAATTATAGTATTCTCTCTGTGATGGTAGCGTTTCGAATCAGTGAGTTTACATTTGGAGCCAAGTATTATATTTTGCAACACTTGAATTCGCCCATAGCAACAGCTTAAACACAATAGTCGAAGCTGTTGCTTCGCAGTATATGTATTTCTGGCGCTTTATCGCACGATAAATTATGGCTTTGCTTTCGCAGCACAACTAGAAATGAGTTTGCATCTGGGCGAGCGATCTGTTGCATCTGATTTGAGACATTGTTTTGGATCCTATAAAGCCAGAAACTAGCCAGGCGTAAAACTGGACAATGGCACGAGAGTGGAGAGACAAAAAAATAGCGAGAAGGCGCTTTTTTTTTTTTAACGGCAACAGAAGCCTGCAGCCGATACGCTACAAAAAGTGAGGCAACATTCGAGTTTAGTTTGTCCGTCGTTCCGTCTGTCCGCCTGTATAAACGTCCCGATCTCAGTGATTTGTAGGACGACATCCTTCGAACTTGGCATGTGACTAGCTACGCAGTTGATGTTTATTTTGGCATCTCAACCGGGACCGTAGAGTATTGCGTAGCCGAGCTTACGGGCTACGGTCTCGTCTCCATCTCTGCTGCTTGCTGTGTTAATGCCCGATGTGTCAAGTGGCACTTGTGGCGCCAGGACGGATAACGTTTACCTGGAGCCGGGTGCCGGGTGCCGGGTTCCGTTGCCGGGATTGTCTCTCAATGTTTTGTCTGCTGCTTATTGCTGTCTACCGGCATTCTATATTTATTTATTTTCTTTTGCCTTTCTTTGCGTTCGTTCGCCTGGGTTTTGGTTTTTGGCTTCTCCTCTTTTTTTGTTTGTTGTTGTTGTTGTCACTTCTCTCTCGGCAGTTTTCTTTTCTTTCATTTGCCTTCAATGCAATTATACTGGATAAATATCTTCTTCCGTTTTAGCTGTAATTACAAAAGTTTAATTGAGTTTTCTCGGCTCGTTGTGTTCGTTTCTTTTCATTCTTTTTCTCTAGATTTGTTTTTTTTTCCACTCTCCTCTTCTGGTTGTTGCTGTTGTTGTTGTTGTCGTGCTGTCATTGCGGCTGGGACTAGAAGTTTATCCAGCATTCGCTGGATAAGTCCTGTCGTCCTGTCGTCCTGTCGCCGTGGCTGCTTTGCTGCTTTGCTGCTGTTGACGTTTTTTCATCTCATCGCAGTCGAGTTCGGTCCGCTCCTCGCTTTTATTGTGTTGATGTTGCACGAAGAAAAAAGAGTTGTTGTCAGCCTGCCACAGGCCTGTCTCTATCTCTAGCGCCACGTGATTGTTTTTTGTTGCTTTGCCAGACAGACGGCGACGGGCTCGCCGAAGGCTGAGTGATTTCTTCAGTTGTCCAAGGACAGGCGGCAGGCGCGCATAATGAAAAGTGATTAAAAATTGAGCCGAGCATTTGTCCATTTCAGGTTTCCTTCCGACTTTAAGGGCTGCCAATTTGTTTATAATAAATAGCGAAAGTGTTGAGTAACGCAGTAAACACACACACACTTTGAGTGCGGGGCGGAAGAAGTTGAGATTCTGGTTAATTTATTCATTGCAAATTTACATGCTCATGTTTGCAAATTTAAAAACTGCACACACTCTTTCCAGCTGCAAGTGCGAGCGAGACAACTATTTGAGAGAGAGAGAGAGAGAGAGAGAGAGCGTAGGTAGATAAAGCCGAGTGTGCTGCGAGTTTATTCAAAGCAGACTCTCCTAGTAATATGTAAATCGCATTGCCAGTGCCAAAGTGGAGTTTGCTCAGAGTCAGCAAAGCTGCAACTGCAACCGCATGCAACAGCAACCCCCCTCAACCCACAGCTGCCACGCCCCCTGTCCACACAGTTCGGTCGCAGTTCGCATCAGCGCCTCCGTGTGGCATAGCGTTCAGTTATTTTCCTATGGGAAAAATCCACTTGGCGCTACCCCAATATTTACATATCATAGTTGGCTCCACAAATGAGTTGGCCCCACACACACACGCACAGATATATGCACAGATATATGTATATACATATATGTAAGTACGTGAGTAAATCAGCCCCAGCCTATTACTTTGCGCACAACACATGCTATTAAATATGCATTGCACTGAAAATTCACAGCTGCAGCAGCAGCATTTTGCAACCGCAGCTGCAACGCGGAATAGATCAAATTATGAAGAGATATGTTATGTAGCTGCTTCCATTTTCCACAGGAAAGCAGCAATGATTTCCACAATTAGTTGTTTAGCAAACTATTCGAATTCTCGGTTTAGTTTTAATTTCAAAAATTGCCCCCCCTTGCTCTACTTTTTTTTTTTGACTCTCTAATCGAAGAAGCACAGCCAGCATATATTGTGGGGGCGGTCTGAAGGATCTGAGAGTCGCAGCATATGGGCGTCATATCTAAGCTCGCTGCAGGCTAATTTCAAGCAGTGAGGAAGAGTCCAATTGACGAGGGGAAGTTTAATAAAAAATCGTTTTATGAAATATAATATAGCAAATTACATACGCTTGAGTAATCGAATATTTATGATGATGAAAGATGAAGAGCGAACCCAAAAAAAAAAAAAAATATATATATATATGTATATGTATGTTGTTATACGTAAGCAACCCCATAACTACACACACTCGCACATTTCGTATGCATTGAAAAGGAACTGAACGGAACGGAGAGGACGAGAGTGCGCTTGTCAAAACAAATCCGTAAGAGATTACATTAAAAGGCGCATTTGGACAGCTCAATCGCAAAATAGCATACACCTATTTCAGGATATATGTACAACACCAACCGATGGATGGGGTGTGTATGTGTGTGTGTAGGGAGTGCACGCTGAGCATGCGGAAATATCCCCAATGGATTTGCGAGACGCTGCCGCACCCAACTCAAACCCTACTTCATATATTGTATATCCTTGAATCCTTGTTTCTTTCGCGTTCGTTTGCTGCTTTTTTTTTGCTTTTTTTGTTGTTGGTTGGGTTCTGTTCTTTCTTGGCGTCGTTGTCGTCAAATGATGGAAAGTTTGGTAATGCGAACTGACAGTAGTTTTCATTATGAATTCATGTAATTTTATTCCATGGCACTTTTCATTTAATTCGATAAACCCCGCTCCAGAGATTTATCGAACGGTTCAAGGTAAAGAGTAAGGTCCAAACAAAGTTGGCCGCATGGTAAGCATCATAAATACTTGTTAATCTGTGGCATGGCGCTGCCAACTTGTCGCTAAGCTGCTGCCAACTTAGCGTTCGTTGTGCAACATTTCATTAACGCATGACTGCTACAAAACTACAAAACTCCAGCGAATTTCACTTAACTTTCAGAGAGAGAGCAAGAGAGAGAGAGGAGGAAACATCATAACCATTAAGTAGTGGATGATGTCACATTCTCACATTCCGGTATTCATCGTTTTGTTATCATTCCACCTTTGAGCGAAAATTTCTCACTGATTTGTTTGTTGCTCTGGAAATGTAAGCAAAATGTTTTGTAAGCCGACAAAGCAGCTTACTTGATTTACGTCCAACATTCAGCATAGCTTCCATCGCCATTTCGGCTTCTTTTTTGCTTTTTGTTGCGATGCGTCCATCTTGAGCTGACATTTCAACTGACAATTTGAACGACTGGACGCGCTTGTCTTTGTTATGCAAAATGCAATGCCGCCCTCTCCGACTCGGACTCGGACTCGACTCGAGTCGCCTTCTGCATTTGAATCTGAATTCGCATCTGCATCTGAATCGCTGGCTATCCGTGCGTCTCCGTCTCCGAGTCGTATTCGTATTCGTATTCGGACACGGACCTTTGTCCCGGGACTGCACTCTATAAATTGTAAAACTATTTTCAATAACAGCATACAACAAGCATGCTCCAAGTTGAGGTTTTGTACACCCGGTAGCCATGGATTGGAAGGCTATGACCATCCGTCTGTCTGTCTGTCCGACCGTTTGAACGTTGATATCACACAAACTCTAAGAGCTAGAGTAGCCAAACTTGGTGTTAAAACTCAAATTAATCCAATACATATCTCATTAACTTTTGAAAATTGTAATTCATATATTTTTTGATTTATATATATTATCTTTTTAATACTGAACAGTACTGTCGAGTACTTTGGCAGTCAGTCGAACTGTATTTGCAGACTTGACTCGGACTTCGTTTGATTATTTGGCTTTAGCTGCTACCTTGAACTGAACCGACTGCCTGCCAATTGGGTGGCTTAAGGGTTAAAGAGCCGTGCAGGGGAATGGACAGCAAAGAGCAGGTGCTTCTGGCCACCTTCACCTTTCTGCTCCCTTGGCTGGGCTCTTAGCATCTTGTTATTCTTGTGTTTCTGCCATTTCTTGGCACTGGTTTTTGTCTTTGCTTGCTCTCGACTTTCGGCAACTTCTTGAAAGTACTTTTCTTCCTCGCACACACACACATATCAATTTTTTTTGTCTTTTAGTAATTTAGCATATTTCTGCAGCATTTTGTGTTTGTTGTTATTGTTGTTGTCGTTGTTGTTGCTGAGCTGTTGTTGTCATCTGCTTTGTCGTCTGCTGTGTTTCAAGTTTTGCTTCACCGTTTGCGGTGTGCAAATGCAAATTGCTTGGCTTGCATATCCTTTATGCTACTTTTACCTGCCTCTTCCTCTTGCCCCTCCCCTTGCTCTGCCTTCGTTCCACCTTTGTAGTGTGGCCATATTTGGTTTGGAGGAGGAGCGGGGACGGAGGGGAGACAACAGATGCTGATGTTGCTGAAGCGCGACGAGCCGCGTTGATAGTTTTATTATTTGTATGCATATTTGTAGGGTTTTCAGTTTAGGGCCAGAGAAAAGCTTCGTTGCCAGCTCAGCATACACACACACACACACACACACACACACACACACACTCGCACACATAAATACCTAAAGGCAAGCAAACTTATATCCTTCATCGAATCTCCCATCTGCTCAAGTAAATGTCTGCATTATACATCGAAAGAAACTTGCTTATAGCTTCACCTACTAACCTTATCATTTCATACAGATATGTTGTATATACTTATTGTTTAAAATAAAAGAAAAATTATATAATGTATATAATACATATTTTGATTATGAGAAAATAACAAAAATGAAATTATTATTTTAAATGCTAATTTTATGGTGCATAATTTTAGTTTTTGATTTCTTACGATTAAGCAGAGTTTTAACTAAAAAATTAGCTCGATGATTCAATTATTAATTTTTATTAAATCATTATTGACATATGAAGATAAATGTAAATCTTCAATAATATGAACATTTCACTTAAGTGTGTATTAGTAATGGAAAGATAGTGATGATAATGATTTTATTAATTGCTCTTGTAACGCACTCAAAATGGTAACCAGAAATATTTACATATAAACTACTATTGAATAAAACTATTAAATGCATAAACAAAATAAATTTATTGTTATCTTTTATTGGGTACAATTCTATTGTTTCTTACTTAATATTATAGCTATTTAAAAGTCTTCTCTTGATTATATTTAGAAAACATTTAGTTATAGTTAAATGTTTGAGCTAGTTTAAAGGACTCTTTAACAGCTGAAGCCCAAGAATTTGAACTACATATGAGTGTAGACAACTGGATTAAGAGGTCTTATCGAGCAAGCTTGTTTTGTTTACGATACTTGCCGTTGGTCAAAAATAATATACGAGTTAAGGGAGAGCGACAATTAAAGCGAGAACGAGAGAGAGAGATAGAGAGAGAGAGAGAGAGAGAGAGAGAGAGAGAGAGGGAAGAAAGCACGTAGTTGAGTGTGCTCATTAATCATGGAATCAACAGTGCACTATGTGAAGTCATACTGTGTGATACAGTAAACACTTTTCCTTCATTTTGCGACATTGTCGTTGCCTTATTTATGCTATAATTGAAAAGCGTATCGTTTTCTAGAGAGAGAGGGGGAGAGAGATGGGAGAGAGAGAGAGGGGGAGACTGCTTGTTTAGCGTTTTCCAGTTTCGCATTGTCAACGTCGCCCCACTCGGAAAAGTAAATAGTGTGAATGGCGAAGGAGTTGCACAAGTGAAAACAAGTGTCCTTTTGGTCGATGCCGCTGCCACTGTTTATGTTGTCTCATGGTCGTGCGTCCAGATGTTTTGATTCAGTTTTAATTCATTTCACTCGGCGGCGCCACTGACTGTTATTGCTGTTGTCGTTGTCGTTGCCGTTTGTTCTTGTTGCTACTATTAAGAAAAACGCCTCCAAGAATAATCGACTAAACGAGCGAGCAAACGAGAATTGCTTGACGACCCTCTACAATTTCTATCGCTCTCGCTCTCGCTCTCTCCGACAGCATCCGTCTCAGTCAATCTCTTTGGGACAGAGCAGTTGCCCTCGACCATGCAGCCAACCAGCCGGCAATAAAAATATGATTGTATTTTCGCTTGAGTTGTTTTCATTTCTCGATGATGTCGAGGACCGTACTCGGAGCCCAGCCTCAGCCCCAGCCTCAGCCTCAGTCCAAGTTGCTGGCCAGGCGACCGCAGTTTTACCCCAATTCCTTCAGTCGCCACTTCCTTCCGCCATCAGGCATCGCGTGGGCATCTCTCTCTCTCTCTGTGTCCCTTTTGCTCCATCCATCCGTCCATCTGGGCAAAACTCCCAACTCCATCAACATTGCCGGCTTTAGTTTTGGTCTTCGGTCTTCTTCTTGGGCCCAATGCATGGTTAAATCAAGCAGCAGCAGCGGTCGACCATTGAACCGCTCGCTCCTGGCCTGAGTCTCGGCCTGCGGAGGAGAAGCCAGCGACATCCACTCGCCAAAGCATAGAAGGGCATGATCAATGGCTGACAATCCGTCCGGAAGCAGTAAAAACTATTCTCAATCTCAGCATGAATAAATCAAAATCACCAAACAATGCCATCATATTTCTGCAGTTCAAGTTCAACGTTATATATTCTATATATTATATTTTACTCTAATTTTCAAATCCTAATTTGTATTTTAAAGTAAAGCCACAACTCTTATTTGTGATTTTGAGAATTCAAATCAAATATTAATGTTATTTTTCATTTCTAATTAGCTTTTAAATACAAATTGAAATTGAATTAATTTATCGAAATCAAAACTCTTAATTCAAATATAAAATGAACAAATAACACTTGTTATTTGATTGATATAATAAAAACTATAATGCTTAATTTCGAAAATGTGGTAACGGGTACCTAAGAGTTGAGCACACTCGAGCGGGGCTTTCTCGCTTGTTGTTTTTAGTGCTGCCAGCGGATAACAACTTGGGGCCTTTGTTTTGTTTGCCGCCCACACACACACACACACACACACACACACACACACACACGCGCATATAGAGTGTCTGTCGTAGAGCCTTACAAGTTGTATATCCATTTGAAATCAGTACGGCAACTCGCATATTCGCTACATTACATTCTTCGTTGCCATTAATCGTGGGTCTGGTCTGCGGCTGCCCAGTTGCCAAGTTGCCAGCACATCGCCGGCATCTTCTGGGGCCCTCTCGCAATGTCCGACATCCTGCCTCCGACTCGGGTCCTTGTCCTCATCCTCATTCCCATTCTCATTCTCGTCCTCTTTTTGCTCGTTGAAGTCGACTCTCAAGTCTCTCATATTTACTCGAGTGATGTAATTTTTGAATAGCTTAAGGCTTTTGAAAATATTTAGCATGGCAAATCCTTTTTAAACGTTGATTTCGACTGCAGTCAGCGGCCGCGCTGAAGGATGTTATGGCCACAGCTATAGCTATTGGTTTGCTTTGGTCGTCCCTACCATTGTGGTCGGTCGAGTACTTTGCATATGCATACAAGTATATGCGTATTATTGTTATTAATAATAATAAATTAGATGTTATGCTCTTGTGGTCGTCCAGCCAGAAGAAGGTTTTGCATTTCATATCCATGGGTCTGGTTGGTTCTGATTCCAGACCAACAAATGTTGTGGTTTCAAATCGCGTTGAAATATGATTATTCGTCAACGGCAGCACAAATTTGCCAATGTGTGCAATTTGGCAAACTATTCATTTAGCGCAAACCAGAAATGAATTAAATATTAACAAAATTGCCAGCAACACAAAATGAATAAAATGAACACAATTTTCGCAATTAAAATTAATTGAAACTGCATCGATCGCGTACAACAATTTGCATTAAATACTATATATTTGTGTGCACTAAACCGATTTATTGCTAGCCTGTTTATTTGTTTTATTATTAATTGCCACACATGAATTGAATATTAACAAAATTGCAAGCAATGCAAATTAATCATTTGTCAATTGAAAAGTAACGTAACGATATCGATCGCATTTATATTTCAATTATTTTCTGTTAATTTGTCTTCTTATGAATGGCCAAAAATTAATGGAATATTTTGTAAACTATATTAAGAATAACAACACATCATGTTAATTTTGTTGTTAATTCAGTAACGAAAATATATTTATAAAATATATTTATTAATTGATGGTTGCCTATTAGTTCGAATTTTTTATTAATTTCTCAAAGTTAAATAAATAGTTTGTGGATTTATTTATTTATCAAACTGTTCAAACTGAATTAAATATTAATCATTGAAAGTAGATCAATTTGTATGTCATACACCGATTTGTTGATGGCTGTCTGTTAATTTTTAAGTTTATTAATTGACAAACATAAATTGACAAATTAAATCAACAAAATTGTTGTCTATTAATTCGTATTATTATTAATTGCTAAAAATTAATAAAACATCTTCATTTTGGATGTCTATTAATTTGTCTGTGTTTATTGACTGTCAAACATAAATGAAATATTAACAAAAAAATCTATGAAAAAGATTTATCAATGGTTGTCCATTAATTAGTATATTTATTGATTGAAAAAAAAAAAAAAAAAAACAATTAAATTCTACATCAATAGTAGGTTGTTGTGTGATTGCCAAAAATAATTTAAATATTAAAGTTGCTGCATATCAATTTTGTTACCATCAATTCGCATTCGATTTATTAATTTCAATTAATTCATATTTTTATTAATTACAAAAAATGAATTAAATTCTACATCAATATTTTGAATCTGTTTATTGATTGCCAAAAATAAAATAAATATTAAAAAAATTGCTGGCAAACACAGCATGTCAATTTTGTTGCCGATTTATTAATTCATATTTTTATTAATTACAAAAAATATTTTGAATTTCTGTTTGTTGATTGCCAAAAGTAAATTAAATACTAACAAAAATAACATGTTATTTTTGCCATTGATTTGTATTCAATTTGTTAATGGTTGTCTATCAATTCGTATTTTTATTAATCAATATTTTGATGCTAATTTCGGTGTGCTTTTGAAATATGCATCAAACCCTTTCGGAAGCTGCATTGTTGCTCTACTAACACAATTTGCCTGCGATCTATCGATTTATTGATGGCTGTTTATTAATTGCTTCTGGCACAAGCACTTCGTGTGTTAATTTCAATTGCAGTTGCTGCACAACTGAACCTTCAACAACAATGTTGCCAACTGACGTTTATCGGTGGCAAGCACGCACACACATACACACAGAAACAGATAGCAACAACATGGAACACGTTCAATATAGAAAAAGTTGAGGAAAGTAGAAACGGAAATAGAAATTTGGGCTGAGCATAATAACAACAACGTGGAGCAGTTGTTGCTTTGTGCTCGAAGCTGATCATTGTTGTTATTGTTCACTGGCCACACAGCGAGACTAACAACAATGGCTGCCACACACACACACACACACAGACACACACACACACACACACACACACACATGCAGTGGCACATTTTGGACAAAAAGTGCGCAAAAACGCAAAAGGCAAATAAAAATTTGTAATGAAATTTTGTGCGCTGACATTTCGAAAAATTGCTTTTTAACCTTTGTGCCTGGACTTGGCGCAAACTGAATTCAAGTCGTGAGCGAGAGCGGGAGAGAGAGAGAGCGAGAGAGAGGGAGAGGGCGAGAGAGCTTCTCTACATGTCACTGACATGCTACACGTGTATCTCTTCGACTAAGTGTGTGTGTGTGTGTGTGTGTGTGTGCGCTGCCTCGCCCAAGTCAAGGTCCGTCCAAGCCAAAAATCCATTCACATTCAATGTGTGTGTGTGTGTGTGTGTGTGGAAAGTTGTGCAGCATCGAAATCTGTAAGCTGAAAACTCTGTGACATGCTTTTAAGTTTGTCGGCTGGCATGCACATGCAGATTATTATTAGGTTGTTGCCTTCCCCTGACTCGCCTCTCCGCTCTCTGTCTGCTCCTGCCACAGGTGAAAAGTTTACCCATGTCCAGCTGCAGGGCGGAGAAGCGGGGGGGGCGTGGCATGCCATTTGCCTTGCTATAAGTTTTGTTCTAACAAACCAATTACTCGCACCAATTTCCACAGGCTGCCTCGCATCGCCTCGCCTTCCAGCGCATGATGGAAGAGTTCGACTTTGAGCACACGGCAAACGTAACGGCAACGGGGCACGGGGGGCACAGGGAGCAGCAGGGGCAGGGGCAGAAACTGAAGATGGAGCTGGAGAAGCTGCCACCGTCACCATGCAGAGGCAAAGGAAACAAGTTAGAAAGCTATAAACGAGCGTGCTCAACACCAAAATACGCGCACAAGCAAAGTTTCGATTTCCTAAAATGATTTATTAATCATTGTTGAATCACAATACGGGGTAAAAACCATTGAATAATAAAAACAAATTGAAAAAAATAAGACTTTATAAATGTAAAATTAAGAGAGAAATTGAGCACAATAAATTATTATTTACAAACGACTGTTATAACATTGCAATAACATTGCAATGCTATTATTGTACTAAAATTACTGCTTTTAAATAAATGAATCTATTCACAGGATTGCAATACTATTGCTATACTTAACTTCAACCTTAAAATGATCGTATTACTTCGATTGTGTAGACGAAAAGAGGCATGATCAGAAAGCTAAATAATCTTAGTAATTATAGAATTTTAAAGGTTATTGCGCGAAGATTTAATAGCTCTAGCTTTAATCTTAGCTAAGATATAGCTGTCTCTAATGACGGTTGATGTTAATGAAGAATATAATGGTTCATATATGTAAAAGTACATAAATCTACAAAACTTTTACAAGATTTTAAAAGTGATAATTAGAGTTACAAGATGTTTACATGACGAATTTTTAGAAAACACAAAATGATTAAATTGTAAATTAAGCAAAAATTAAAATAAATAAACTTTTTTTGCTAAGTCAATTAATAATCACTTTTTTTCGATTGAATGATAACGTCTTTCTCATTAGTTGTCATTAGCTGGAGATCGCTAAAAATGTGCGTTGGCAGCAAGTTTAAACGGCCTTCTATTGATTTGTGTGCCAGGTATAAATACAAATACGACTTTCAGTTACTTTTTCATTATTTTGCCAAGGAGTTTGTGCTGTTGCGTGTGTGTCTGTGTGCGACACACTCGGCAAAGACACTTGGCTCGCATGTCTCAGAGAGGAAGACGTTCGCCTCTGTTTGTGTGTATTGCAATGTTCAAAACATTGGCAGATGTCGCCGCACTAGCAAAAGTTACGACCGAGAGGCAGAGAGGAGGAACTGCAGCAGCAGCAGCGGGAACTGAGAGGACGCATCCGGATCTTTGGATGGCGTGTGTACACATGCCGAGACAAGAACAAGACATGGCAGTCAACTCAACCAACAGCCAACAGCCAACGCAGCTGACTAAAAATGTAAAAAAAAAAAAACGAACAAAATTGAAGAAAAAAATAAACGGAAAAGAAAAAGAAAACTTGCTACAAGTTTACTTTCTTTCGTATTCTTTGTTTTCTTCTAATTTTTCTTGTTTTTTTCCCATTTAGTCGCTGCTGCCCCCGCATGTGGCAAGGTGTTGGCAGCCCGAGAGGAAGGCGCTACTTAAAGCAGCTCCACACAAAAGGACAAAGAAGAGGCAGTGAGATTAATGTGCAAATAAATAAATCATCCATACCACAGTTCGACAGTCACAGCAACAATTCGGGTCAATTGTGGCCAAAACTTCGATTGCAGCTCAATTAGAAAATCGACGAAATTTTAGAAAATAGATTAAATTGATTGTCAATTGAACAATATTTTAAAATTGCATTTAACTATGAAGTTAATGGAAATTAAACTAAATCCAGAAAACTGAATTCATTTTATATGAATGACAATGCAAATTACAAAATAGTTAAAATTAATTCCAGTTTTTATTTATAAAAATAAATATCAACTTATATCAACATATCAAAATTGAAGTTTCATTTCTTTCAAATTACGACTGAAAGTGATGATTTAAAATAATATATATCAATACGAATCTGTTGGGTAACAACTGCACACAAGAAAAGTTGCCAGTAAAATATAAAATAATTACTTCAATGGAATGAAATGATTCAATCTAAAATATTAAAAACAAATTTCTACCCAAAAAGAGACGCAATAAAAATATAGCATACTTTTGGGAGTCAAGATTCCTGCAATTCAATAATATTTGAATCAAAGTTGCAATCGAAAGTAGATTGAGATTGATTGATGCTCGATTGATCAAGTGAGAGTGCAACAAAAGCGAGGCATCACTGTACGCCAATCGAGTTGTTGGCACTTAATCGAAGGTCGACGACAATATTTAGTTGAAATTGTTTTGTGATGTTAAATACAACATTAAGCGCACTTATCGGGCTTATGTGCACCTGCAACACTCAGTTTTTTATGTGGTGGCATGCCACCAGCTGTGGCAGTGGCAGTGGCAAGCGAGGGCCACGGGCTGTTTTTCGTCAAGATTAAACCGCATGTGGAACATGTCTTTGGTGTTGTTGCCCTGCTGCTCTTTTGCCTTGCGACTTGCGACGTAATCTTTGGGCTTGGCCGCTTAACTTCTTTCACTTGCACTTGCCTCGCTTGCAACAGCAGTGGCAGCAAACAGTGGCAACAACAGCAGCATATTATGAAGATGAAGCAGCCCTCGCGCGCATGCTGTTGTAAAAAGTTTTTAATTTTTCTTTTCAAACATTTAACTAAAAGAGCAAGTCTCGTTCCCCGCCCCGCCCCGCCTCGCCGTCTTTTACGCCCCCAAGCGATGGCAACAACAACAATAAGCACAAGTAGGAAAGCTTCAGTTGCGTCTGCTCGACTTTAAGATACCCGCTAATTCATTTTCAATTTAAAAAGCCAACAAAATGAATCAAATATTTTAATGCTATCCTAAGCAAATATTTAAGAACCGCCTTAATAATGATTTTGTAATTCTGTCTTTTAAAATTAAATAAAATAGTACAAAATCAAGTTTTATTACTATGCGATCCTAACCGAATAATCTAGAACTATTCAAAATAATCGTAAGTTTTCCCAACATTTTCCATCGAGCTTTTAAATTACTCTAGCAACAAGTTTTTTATTTTTGCGGATAAAAACAAAATCTTATTTGACATTGTCATAAAACTTAAATAACACTTTTTCTTTTTATTTGTTGCTATCGTTACGTAAACATATCACTTATTTAAACATAAATACTATCTTTTTATGAACCTAAAGTAAATAGCTTTAAAATTAAAAAAATAATTAATTTCATGGATCTTGCTAATTAGTTATCAAGAACTCAACATCGCCTCAGTTGTTTCTGCTGCTTAAGAATTATGCTTTCAATGCACATTTAATGAGCATGCCCCGCCGCCTTTAAAATGGATGGACGGGTATGAAAAGCAGAAAAGAGGGGAATGAAAAGAAATTATCCTTTTTCTTGTTCGCTTCTTTTGCCTTATAACTTTTGCCTGGCAAAATATCATACGCATAAAACAACATACGCTTTCCCCTCCTCCCATTCACCATTCACCATTCACCATTCACAATTTCCCATCCCCCCAATCCCCATTGCCAACTGTAAGAGGAGGATCTCTTGCCTGGTTTATTTTTCTTTTAATGAAACAGTTGTTGCTCGTGGCATTATTATGATTATTATGAGGCATGCAAAAGTTGCAGTTAAAGCGTCGTGTAAAATAATATTTAGATGCCAACACACACTAACAGGGAGAGCGAGAACGAGGGAGTCGGAAAAGTTAAGGCAGAAGCTATATATATGTATGTTATGTACAGTATAGTTGGGGAGCTGCAGCTCTGGCTCCGTTTTTGGCTGGCAAATTTTGTAGTTTAATTAAATTTTGGTCTCGGGCCGAAAATCTGTGCGAAGACCGCCAAATGCCAAAATGGCAAAGCCAAAGCTGATGCTGAAGCTAAAGCTAAAGCCAGGAGTCGCTGCACAAAATGCCAGTGTTAGTTTTGTAAAATCCCTTAAATTAATTGAGTCTCTCCCCTTCTCCCCATCTTCACTACTAAAACTCTCTGCAGTTGCAGCTCTTTGCTTTTTGTATATAAGATTGACTGTGAAGCCGCACAAATTTCTCTCGTTTTAGTTGACGAAATTAACTTTTGCTTTGCCTTTTGCCGCTGTTCTGCACAATTGAATTCTCATTGAGCGCTTTTAGCCGTCAGTGTTGCCAAACTCCCAACTCATTTGTACATAAATAAATAAATAATAATTTTTTATGAATAAGCTTCAATTAAATGAACAAGTTCATTGTCAAAAAAGGCCAATTGCGCACCACTGATTTTATTTCTATGTTTTCCAATTGCCTATTTTACAAAATATGGCTGCGATTTTCTAATTGACATTTGATTGTCTTCATCACAGCACACGTGTATTTGAGCCAGCAAAGTGCAATTAATTAATTGCTATTTACACTCTTGATTATCGCAAAGCAAATTGATTTGTTTTGACTAATTAACGACAGATTTCAATGCAAAACAATTACAATTGGCAACAGCAAAATAGGCTGAGAATAGTAGCAGAATTCGTAGTAACATTAGCAGCAAATAAGCTAAGAATAGAAGTAATGTTTTCAACAAAAGCACTAAAAATAATTGCAGCAAATTAACCAAGAATTGTTGTAGAAGTAGGGGGCAAAAAAATAGCAGTAGTACTAAAATTGGTAGCAAAACGGCAATTATTAAATGGTTGTTCACAAATTAAAATTCGAATTCCAAATTAACTAAGAATAGTACTGAGGGTAGTAGAAAATAGTATTACAAATTGTAGAAGCAATAGAAAAGAGTACTAAATTGGTACTAGAAAATAGCACTAAAAATAGCAGCATAAATATAACTAAATTTGGAAGTAGAAAACAGCACTCACCTTTTGGATCCCAATCAGCAGCTGCAAGAGACAAACGTTGGATAATTATTAAATTGTTTTCCACAAATTAAAATTCGAATTCCAAATAAGCTCAGAATAGTAGTAGTAGTGTAAAATAGTACTACAAAATTTAGTACAAAATTGTACTAAACTTTAGTAGTAGTGGAAAGTTCTAAATAGTGTACTAAAATAGTACTAATGGAAAATAGAGGTCACCTTTGGGATCGCAATTAGCAGCTGCAAGCGATAAATGTTCGGCAATTTTTAAATTGTTTTCACAAATTGAAACTCCAATTTGCCATCAGTTTCCATTATTCACCACAAAACTGCACAAACAGTAGTATTAGCAGTGATAATAGTAGTAAGCACATACTTTTATACTTTTCAGATCCAAATCAACTGCCCGGCAAGCAAGGAAGCAAGCAAAAGCAGGCAAGAAAGGAAAGACACCACAAAGCAAAATCGGATAAACATCTTTTGTCTGGCTTTTGTCACAACCCGCTGCCGCTGTCCGCCCATCTCCATTGACCAGAAAGAGACAGAGACAGAGAGAGAGAGTGGCATTGCGGTCTGGCATTATCACCGACTGGATCTGCTTTTCGGGTGCAGCCCGCATGCTGACTGGCAGCGGCAGAGCATACACAAAACATCCGAAAGCTAGAAATTTTGTCAGACGGAGCAATGCTGGGCGCTCTGCTGTCAACTGCAGGAGCTGCTCCTCCGTTTTGTTGGACAAAACACACAAAATTATCAAACTTGCAATGCTATGTATGTGCCTTGACAAATTAGATCTTTCACATCACTACACTTGGTTTTTGTATTAACTCATGGCACTTTTCGCATACACTTTTCACATGCAAAACTAATAACACTAAAAATGGCGCGAGTGCGTTGCCAATTGCAGCATTTATGTATGCAAATGTTGCCAGTTGCTGATCTGGCAGCACTCGATTCGATTGCGGTATTTTCGATAGGCAGAAAATACCTTTTTGTCGCTGCCGATCGATATGAATTTGAAATCATATACGTTATGCTCATGGTATCGAGGAGACGGGCACAGCAATTGGCTCGACTAGCCGGATGGACGTTTTAATGGCTGCAGCATCTAAAACAATTTCCCATTAATGACAACAACGTCAATTTCAGGCAATGTCTTTTCATTATTTTGGCTCTGCACAAGGCAAACAAGCCCATGGGGGGCGAGCTCAGTATGCTGACTGGGCGGGGGTGGTGTGGACGGTGCAGGCGTTCTTTTATGATGACGTCGCTGTCTCTCTCGCCCTCGCTCGGTTGACTGACATGAGATTGTAATGGAATTCAATAAAAGCTGAGAGTGCAGAAACCGTTTGACACGCAAACGGCCACCGTCGCATCGGCTCTTGGATTGAGAAGTGTTTCGTGTACGTAGAGCAACAGGACAACAGGACAACAGCAGTCGCGACTCATTTGTTAATTTTGCGCAATATCGTGCAATGATGTTCATGGTCGACTCGTCGGCGCAATATTTAACATGTGGACCAGATATTTTATGCCCCTTGCTGTGCAGTTGCGGCATATTGACTACAAAGTGAACGAACTATTCATATCATCCAAGATTTCCAAGATACTTTTGCTCATTTCATTTCATAACCAGTATTTTTAATTAAATTTATTTTATTTATTTGGTTTTAAATAATTACTGGTATTTTTAAAAGTTATCGAACTTTAGTAGGCCGCAAAACGATAACTAAAAAAAAGCTATCGAAAGCAAGCACAAAGTTGAATTGAAAGTCATTAATTACATGGCCAATATTGTGATACCTGTGCGATCGAATCTTTACCTGCAAATACTACTACAAGTGGACATCTGGTTAGCTGCATTATGGACAACCTGCTCCCTGCTGCATCTATATGTGCTCGTAAGTCGACAGCCCCTGCAAGCAACAAATTAACCTATTTATTTCGCATTCCGCTGCAGCGCTTGGAAGCCACATATTTGGTCGCCTACGCAATGCTGATTGTCGTGGAGCTAGTGCGCATATATGCCGGCTATATGGTGAATCTGAATGCCGATTTGCCGTCCAAATGTCTGTGGCCTACAATGGTTGTTTTGAGTTTCACGCTGCTCGCCGCCTTGGGTTGGGCTGCCGTTGACAAAGGCGACACTTGGCCGATTTGGCTGCGAGTCGGCTGCCATATATGGCTGATACTGATAGGACTAGAGGTGTCTATAATGCTGTTCGTATTGCATCCCCGCAATTCCCAGAGAAACAGAAATCGCTGGACTTTATGGTGTGACAACAGTTAATATGCATAAATATAAACAGACAAGCTACTCATAAATATACCAAGTGTGACCGCAGGAGCAACGGCTGATATGCATAAATATACCAACTGCAATAGCTAACGTATTTACGCCTACTAATATATATACCAAGTGTGACCGCAGCTGTAACTGCCAAATATACCAACTGCAAAAGGAACCGCATTTTCGCGTACCAACAAATATACCAAGTGTGACCGCAGCTGCACTTAATATACCAATTGCAAAAGCTAACGCATTTACGCACACTTGCAAATACACCAACAGCCAAATGTGCGTGATGTGCAGAGTAACTGCTAGTCGGGCATGGGTTTGGGCTGGCACGCCCACCTTGGCCTTCGTGGCCACCTGGCTGACAGGCTGCTCCTCGGATCCCTTTTGAGTGTTGCTTTTATTGCATTTACTTTTTGTCGCTACAAGCGACCGACCGAGCGACCCAGCGGCCAATGACGTCGCTTGATGGCCGAACCGGATGTCGTTTTCAATAAAGGCGTCGTACTCACACACACACACACGCACACCCACACCTACACCCACACATCAACAAACTGAGATGATACACATATGTGGCTGTCTCTCTCTCGCACTCACTCGTGATAGTGTGTGGCACTTTAATTAATTTCTTTAAGTTCATTAACGTTTGACTTGTTTAAGCAAGCTCCGTCGTCGTTTGGCGATACATCGAATGGGCGTACCACCCCCTTCCCCTCCCCCACCCACTCCCCTTCTTGGGAGCTGCCCAGTTTGATGGCATTGTCAGCAGAAAATTGCTTTTCACTTAAAGTCTGGGCCCAGGACAGCAGTCTCAGTCTCAAGTGCTTGACACAAACATCAAATGAAAGCGGCTGCTGCCTGAAATGGTTGCAAGTTTGTGGCGACAACGAATGCACAGGGAGACTCTTGGAAGTGTTGCTATTTTTCAGATTTTTAGCAGTTCTATGGATTCTACAAATTTCAGAGAAGTCGGTAAAGAAATGCTCGAGTTACTTAAGCACAACTAAACTGTGTTTTATAAAAAAATCCTGCATTTTGAATATTTTATAATAATCAGTATTCCCCTTAGTTTTCTCAAGAATATATATGTACATTTTAGAGAAGTAGTTACTTTTCTTATTTATTTTATATTGATCAATATTTCTTAGTTCTCTCTGTTAGCAAACATCCCAGCAAGCATTTTATGAAATTTCTGATCGAATTAGAGTCTTTTTTGACTCTCCTAGAAGATTAAAACAAGCATAAATGCGCGCGTTTTCTGATCGAAAATGATACTCTGTTCGGGAGAAAATGGAACCCTACCCGCGACACTTCCTAAAGAGTCGTATTCGACACCTCAGGAAGAGTCGTTTTCGACTCCTTTTCCTCGCAAGAAGCGAGTCTTTTTCGAGTCATTTTTCTATCAATAAACGACACTTTCGAATCATATTGTGATTGAAACTATGAGAGATTTTTATTAATAAATTCCTTTATTTATAAGAAAAATAAATTAGTGCAATTATTTACATATGTTTATCGAAATTAAGTTTTTTCTTAATAAGGCAGCACACCGTCTTTAACAAGTAACAATTTTGCTTGTTTTTGTTTGCCAATTTTCTAATATTTTTGGGTGTCATATTTATTTTTCACTTGAAACTGCACTTTACTTACGGAAGCTCACTCTTTAACTAAAACTGATGTTCGAAAATGCACAACATTAGAGCTAAAGAAAATTCTCATGTTAAGTACAGTTATGAAAATATAAATGAGATAAAGTGCCAAAGTGCATGTAAGAGCGAGAGCGCGCGATTCAGCTTTCTCAACGAATTTTAGTGCAAAGCAAAAGACGCATTATCTCATTTCAATCGCCTGGATGATCAATTTTCGATTGTTTTACTGTTTTGTTTTTGCATTTTTATGAATCGTATTTGAAGAACATTAGCGAGTCAGTTTCGAGTTATATTCGAGCCCTTTTCTAGTCGTTTATAAAATGAATCATTTTTTAATCATTTCAACGACTCGAAAAAGACTCCTCCAGGCGATTAATTCAAAAACAATCTTCCAAATGCTTGCTGGGATAGTTGCAATTCGGAGAAATCTTATTAGTTCTCTAAGGATGATATACATTTCAGACAAATCGGCCAAAAAAGGCTTGTATGTTGAAAATAAACTGTGCCTTATTAAATGTATAAAATTCAAATATTTGTATAATTACCACTACCTCTTCGTTCTATGCAAATTTTTTAAATTTTAGAGAAATTAGTTGAGAAAATGCCAAGTAACTTGAGAAAACTAAATTGTTACTTATTAATTTGCGAAAAGATAAGTATTTCAACAATTTTCAAACCATTTCAACAGGTTAATTAATTTGAATATTAATTTCCTAAATATTTTACTAGTTGCAACATTTGTCGAGGAATTTATTTATATTAATATATTGAAGCCCTGCAGGGTTATAGTATGTTTAATTTTCAGAGTTGTCCTAGTGACCGACGACTTTAACGTCCCAGGCAAGTGAGAGTCGGAAAAGCAGCATTTTGTCAAAGCTATTCTAGCAACTGAGGCCTCACAAATCAGAACGGATTTGGAGTTGAGTGAGTGGGATTAAAAACGTGTGAGCGACAATTCGATTTAATTTTTGTTCCCCACTTTGAATAGATTTGCGATAGAACATTTTCCAAAATTGTCGAAACCGTTGAAGCAGCTTTGTCCAGCATGTCAGCGCCATCCAAGGCCCAGGCGGAGCCAGAGGCGCAGGCCAATGAAGCAGCAGCTGAAGCAACTGGCGACGAGCCGAGCACCAGCAGCCAACGTGGAGCAGCAGCAATAAATCCACGTCGTTCCGGCTCCAGTTCCGGCTGCAGCACAGTGGCAGAGTCAGCGCTGCCACCGAACGGTCCGTTGATGCGCATCAAGCGTGAGTTGGACGAGATCACGCAGCATCCGCCGCCCAATTGCAGCGCCGAGCTGCACAAGGACGATCTGTTCCATTGGCGGGCGACCATCAATGGACCCGGCGGCAGCGTCTATGAGGGCGGCGTCTTCAAGCTGGACATTCGCTTCCCGGCCGCATATCCGTTCCGTCCGCCCCAGATTCGCTTTGTCACACGCATCTATCACTGCAACGTGGACAGCCGTGGCGTCATCTGCTTGGATGTGCTGGACGAACGCTGGTCGCCGGTGATGAACATCGCCAAGGTGCTGCTCTCGATTTGGGTGCTCATTGGCGAGTGCAATCCGAATGATCCGCTGGTCATGGGCATTGCCAATCAGTACAATTTCAATCGCAAGGAGCACGACAGGATCGCACGCCACTGGACCAAGCGATTCGCCATGCCGACCAAGCCCACCAAGGACCTGGAACAGGACGCGTCCGACTCCAAGGAGCAGCTGCCAGCTGAGGTGGCTGGCGAGGACCAGACGCCAGAGAATGCCCAATAAGTGATGAACGTGTTGAAAGTGTATTTGTGACTCGCTTAATAAATGCAGCGACTTCTTTGACTTGGCTGCGGTTTGCGGCCTCTTCGGGGCCCCGGCCCCAACAACAATTTGTAAGCGCACAAAAACACACTCGCAACAGAAAAAATATGGCTTCTATAATGTGATAGCTGCGGGGTCGAGGAGGGGGCGAGGGAGGAGACTCTGTGCTTGCTGACGCCGCCAGATAGCTGGCTGCCAAGCCCAAGCTCGGTCCAGGCGAGGCCTCGCGTTCATGCCCATGAATATTCATGAGGCTGCCAAATATGAACCGTGCATAAGGCGCTGCCAAAATGGCGCTAAGCGGGCGCGGGGCAGCGGCGAAAAGGGGGCCGCTTAAACAAGTAGGCGGTTCGTGAGGCAGAGGGCACGACTTCAAAATACCCGTTAGCCAAAAATCAACAGAGCATCTGTCAACCGAAATTCGTTCTTGCCTGTTTGTCAAGCTTTTCTCTAGGTTAATCAAAAAGTTGATTAATCATTTTAATTTTTATTTGAGCTATTTTACTTTTTAAATTCTTCAAAAATTCGTTCTTGCCTGTTTCTCAAGCTTTTCTCTAGGTTAATCAAAAAGTTGATTATTCATTTTATTTATTTTAATTTTTATTTGAGCTATTTTACTTTTTAAGTTGTTCAAAAATTCGTTCTTGCCTGTTTTTCAAGCTTTTCTATAGGTTAATCAAAAAGTAGATTATTCATTTTATTTATTTTAATTTTTATTTCAGCTATTTTACTTTTTAAATTGTTCAAAAATTCGTTCTTGCCTGTTTTTCAAGCTTTTCTCTAGGTTAATCAAAAAGCTGATTATTAATTTTACTTATTTTAATTTTTATTTGAGCTATTTCACTTTTTAAATTGTTCAAAAATCTAAAAAATTACTAGATTTTCACAATATGAATTTAAGCGGGCACGACTTCAAAAAAAAAGGAAAAATTTTCAAAATTTACATTTTTTCCAAACTTTTTTCTAGGTTAATCAAAAGCTGACTTTCTTATTCTCATTATTATACGAGTTTTTTTTTTGTGAATCTACTGGACATTATTCCACCTTCATTATGTATACGTTCAGACAGCTTATCACCTCTTAAAATTGTAGTAATCGTTTTTTTTGGCTTTGCCTAAAGTTAGCTGTTTATTACTTTTTTTTTATTCTAATTATTTTATAGGAATTATTTTTTTAACTACACTTTTTTGTGCAAGCAAAAGTAATTTTAATTTATTTAACGTTTCCTTCAATTTTTTTGCACTTCAAAGTGGAATAATGACAATAAACAAAATATGTCGGGCCAATATCTCGCTTATTATATAGAATTGGCTTTTAAAATTTTGCGTTTGGTAATTGTCAACATGATTGTGTAAAAAAAGGTAGTAATTAATTTGTAGGATTCAATATGCATTTGTTTTTGGTCACTCTTCCATTCCAATGTAACTAATCTGTCCTTCCAACCCATTGCGTGCCGGGTATAGAAATGAATTGGAACGCGAATGGGTTGTTTGGCTGAAGGTGTTGAGAACCAAGCTGGCGATATACCAAAGTACACACAACAAACCCGCCCCCAACTTTTGGCCATCACATCGCGCCCTTTGGGTCATTTACATTGAACTGCAGCGATGGCAACTCTCGGTCCCATCGGGCCATTGGGATGCAAGTGGTGACGAGGAGGAGGAGGGGTCGCAGTGTAATTAGGGCACAGAGATATTGCCACTTTTGTTTATAGCAAAAGTGAGGTTAAACACGGTTTGCGGCGAAAGTGAAGCGCGAAAATGCAGCGCAATTCCATAAATATACTTTTCAAATTTAGGTTACAATAAAGGCTCTGCAAATATTTACAGTATTTAAGTTTAGGTCGAATAGTTTACAAGGCTACTTCGAAAGCTATTTTCGCTTTAAGTTGCAAGGGAAAAATTATGCTTTGTTTAGACAAATTTATGGTGATTAAGTTGGTCTTTAAAACAAATATCTTGAGTCTTCTAATAATAATTGTATCCAAAATACGTTGACCTTAGTTTTTTGTTCGAGTAATTAATTGGATTCTAAATACTATACAAAAAATAAATATTTACACAAGTATTTCCTAATCAAAACAACTGGTTATGTTGTTATTAAATATTCAATTATTGTCAAATATTTATATATAGCGAGTGAATTATTATAAATAATTAAAAATACTATCGAAATCAACAAAAATGTAATTCATTTTCTACTTACTTTTTTTAATAATTGTAATTTGATATCACATTTCCTTTTGCTTCTGAAATTAGACAATTCAGTTTAAAAATAAATAAATATTTTTTGAAAAATATTAGTGCATTTGCAAAATAAATATTTTATCAAACTATGAATAATGGTTTTTTTTGGAAATAAATATTTTCACAAAAATGTCGAAAATGCGTAATTTATTTGTGTTTTCTAGCTGGTAGAAATTAAATAATAAAAATGTATGTGACATTAAATGAGTTTGTGTAAGTTTTATGTAAGCTAAACCCTTTAAAAATTGTCAGATTAAAACAAATAGCAATGAAAATGCGTAAATAAATACAACATAAGTGAAACAATTGTATTAACCAATTAAATTAAGTGTAAATTGTGTACAAAAAATTATGCAACATATAATTTCGACTTTTCAAAATCCGAGAAAAATCGGTAGAAAATATCAAATTATAAGGAAGGTAAAAAAAAAATAATAAAGTGTAAGTATGCAACAAATAGTTTAGACATTTCAAAGGAAACTAAACCTTTTTAAATTTGCTAGATTACAACTAATAATAATAAGGTGCATAAATAAATACAATATATGCGAAACAATTGTATTAACCGATTAAATGAACACTAATTTCGATATTTCAATAGAACCTAAACCCAGGAAAAATTTGTGGAATACAACAAATTATAAGGAAGATAACTATAGGTATTTAAAAATAAATAATAGAGTATAAATTGGGCACTTTAGTGTGCAACAAATAATTTGTATATTTCAAAGGATACTAAATCCTGGAGAAAATCATTAGATTAGAGTAAATTACAACTGGGTAGAGTGAATAAAGCCAATCCAGACCCAGATAGAGTTGGCAGCGAAGGTAATACGATTGTGCTGGGTGAAAAAGTGAGAAAACGAATCGCAATTGGAGATCTTAAAATGGCTAATTATGTGAGCTGAGCAGCAAAGGAAAGCGGCTGTCTGCAATGAGACGAGATGAGATGAGATGAGGGGATGGTAACAGGAGCTGGAGGAGGAACTAGAACTGGAACTGGAGATGGAGATGGAGTAAGAGATGTGGATGAACTGAATGGAGCGCAGTGAGAACATCTAAAGGAAAGCGACACTCAATTTGCGAAATGCGATAAATTGAATGAAAAGTGTGAAAATGAAGAGGAGTCATCAGCACAGCGAAGAGCACTAGAAGAGAAGGCGGAGGCGGGAGAGGGGCGTGGCTTAAGCAGAACGTAGCGAAGCGAAACACAAAAAATGTAAATGAAAATTCAAGGAAATTTAATAATAAAAACATCAGCATAAAGTAAAACGCATAAAATCCAATGAAATGTAAAAGGCAAAGCAACCCAACAGCGACTGATGCTGATGCTGATGCTGGACAAGGACGATGATGTCCTTGCGATGACGATGATGGCTCGCATTGAAGCTGTTGCTGCTGCTATTGCTGCCGTTGGTTGTTGGTTGGTCCTTGGTCCGTGTGTGTACAAAATAGCATCGGGGTAATCACATTGCGTCGCATTCTGCCAACCAGCCAGTGTCCTGGCCGAGGACCCAGCTCGGCCGGGATATGCTCAATTGAACATGTTGATTGCTGACAGCGCAGACGCTGCTGACATCGTTTGCCCGCCGCTTCCTCCTGCCCCGTCCCGCCTGCCCCACAAACGAGGAGTCAATTGAAAATCAACTTAGAGCTTGCTTTAATGGAATTAGTTGTACATAGCCGGGGCGATGCCACCATCATCAGCTCCAGCTTCATTTGCAGATGCAAAAGCTACAGCTCTGTCTCTCAACAAAAGATCCTTTTTGCGCTCAGCTCATGTGCATTGATATTAAATGGGGGGGAGGTAAGTTATGTCCTGTCCTCGTCCACCGAATACATGTGGAAACACCTAGAAAAACATTTAAATGCAGCTCAATTGAAGCTGAAGCGAGCGAGTTGGCAACGCGTGTAAATGAAATTAGACTGCCACGCCCCCCCAAAGCAACTAGATCCCCCAACTGCATCCTCATCCCCATCCCCATCCCCGCACAACTATCCCTTCCTCTTAAGTGCTGCAGTCTTTCCTTGCTCATCCTGTCAACACACATCGAAGACGCGTTACCCTTCCTATTTTATATATCTTCAAGGAAATCAAAGTAAATTTTGAATGAAACAGAAATATATGTACATTAATAAATTATATACGAAAATTATAATCTATATGATTATAGCTATTTTTTTGCAACTGTTTCATTCACAATATATATTAAAGAAATACTTAAATGAAACTGCTAGAATAATTGTATAAAAAATATTTGATTGTTCATACTATTTCAAAAGTATCTAAATACAACATTTTAAATGTAAAAAAAATAATTAAATTTCTCTCAAATATTCTTCGTATTATTGACGTGATGATGATATTTAAAACATTGAGAATTATTGAAGCAAAAATTCGAAATTAATTATTTTTCCTTGACCACTTTGCTTAACTTCATCAATATTTGCTAATTATCTTACAATGATTCGTTTAAAATATTTGAAGAAATAGTAACAATAAAAAAATAAAATATTGAAAGAAAATCTTTCCAATGCAATTAGGAAAAATAATTTAGCGAGAATGAAATTTGAATTATTTTGTTGAATAATTATATTATTTCTCGTAACAAATTAAAGCCCAATATATTTGCGCTTGAAACAGAATTTGTGAATATTCAAAAACTAGATGTGTCAAAGTGAAAATAACAAGTTTTTGTGAATGAAGCAAATAATTTGAATGTTGGGTATTCGCATGCAAAGCTGTTGTTGATTCGTGAATGCTATTCACAAAGCATTCGATATGCTGGTAAACACACTCATTTCACACAAGTGACGACAGCAACAAGCGGCAACAAACAACAAAGAGCGAGAGCTCCATGATTGAATGAGTGCAAGTTTGAATGGTTGAGCGAATTGGTGCATGAATGAATGAGTGCTCCAAGAAGGCCAGCGACATAAAGCGATGAGGACGACGACGACGACGACGATGTCGTGTGGTCCTTGGATGGCTGCTTCGGTTTTGTGTGTAACTGCCTTTGTAGCTTAATTGAATTTAAGTGCGTCTCACAATATGCAATATTGCAAAATGCAGCACACACACACGCTCACACACCCACACACACACACGCATTTACACTAGAGATGGAAAAATCATCAGCGATATTTCGCGATAATTTCTGATAGTTTACTTGATATATTTGTTAACAGATGTATCAAAATTTTGATATGATACTGTGAGATTGCTATGAAAACATGTGTTTATTAATGCTATTGATTCATGATAAATATTTACGTCTGTCAACAGCCCTTTGTTGCTCTGGCTATAGAATTTAATTCTAAGTTACAATTAAATAAATAAAAATAAATATTTAGGAATCTTTACTGTTGAAATCCTGTTCCGTAATGTGAATATATGACATTCGCATATTTACTCGTTACTTGTTGATTACAAATTAATTAAAAACAAAAAATAAAATCCATTTTAATTTCGTTTTTCTTTCAAAATCTCGTAATTCCTTTTTAAAATAGATAGACAAAATTACCAAGAATAATCTTAGTGTACAAAATATAACAATGACATTACAGTGTTAAGATTAAAATAAATAAACGCTTGCAAACGCAAATCAGCAAGCCAACAATTTATCAGCCAAACATCGATATATAATTTCAAAAAGTATCGATCCACATCGTCGTCGATGTTTTCACCCGAAACTCACATCACTAGGGCTAAAGTGCATTTGATTTGCGAGGAAGAAGCCTTCGTCCGCTTGCCGAGATGTAACGTCGACAATCAAACTATGCCAACTGTTGGATCGGACGTCCATTATGCATGTGGCAGAACTTGACAAACTTTGTTACGGAACTGAAATAGTTTTATTAATTGGCAATGGAGAAGCCCCCAAAATGCAGCACCAACTTGGCTGCAAAACCGATTAAGGCGCCTCCACAAAATGGCTGCTGACAAATTTGGTGTCGAGTAATGCAGGCGTTATCACAACGTGATTTTTGGCTATCGACAGCTTAATTTGTCACTAAACAAATATTGTCAAAGTTGACGAACAATTTACTTTTCAGAAAAAATAATTCAAAAATATTATCGATACACTTCAATATAAAAAAACATATATAATATATCAAAAATATTTTTATATTTCAAAAATAATAATACTAAAATGTAGCACGCATATAAACATGAATTCTTTTAGCATGAACTTGGTTTCAAAAAATTTCTAATTTATATTTATTTCTGTTGATTATGATTTTTTTTTTTTTAATTTTCATGAAAGATTTAAAAAATATTACTAAAATAATATCTATACATTGCATTGGCATTCGAAAATAATAAAACTAAAATTTAGTCGTATATGCTTATTCAGATGAAATTTGAAATTAAAAGTTTTGCAATTTGATATTATTATTTCCAATTTAAAATTTAAATTTGAAATAACATTGATACTTTGGGTAACTTTGTAATAATCGTGCTTTTATATTTCGAAAATAATAAAACTTAAATTTAGACCTACATATGTATATACAAGAGAATATAATTACAAGAATTTAGACTAATATTGAAATTAATTATTTAGCGGGAACTTTGCAAATTGATATTTTTATTTCTGTCGATTACGAGTTTTTTTTGCAAAGCTCAAGAGAGTTTCAGAAAAATGATGTTTAGCTTCAGAGTATTGTTACAAATTTATTATTTATTTACGTGTTTACACAAAATACACAAAATAATATAACTAAAGGAGGACAGTGCTAGCTACTAAGGCCATCGACTCGAGCATGAATTTTTTTAAGTGTCTTTTTGTCACTTTGCTGTTGTTGTTCCAGATTTATAAGGAACGTGCAACTCTCAAACATCAAGTAGCGAATAATTGAACATTTAAAAATGCAGTTTGAAAACACCTGTGGCAAAGCTGAGCTGGTTAGGCATTTGAATTTGCATTAAAGGTGCGATGGCAGGCGATCGTGATCGGGGCGCAACAGCTAATGAAGTCTGAGCACTCTTGGCTGCTGTTGCTCGGCTAAATGTCGCTTTAAAAACTTCCTGCCCAGTTACGGCACATAAACAAAACGGCGGAGCACAAGCAAGCAAACACAAGCAAACAAACAAACAAGCAGCCGGACTCTGGACTCGGGACTGTCGCAACTACGGCAAATAAAAAGCACTGAGCGAAAATCGATGTGCATAAAAGAGTAGCCCAACAAGTGCAGCCAACAAAAAGAGTAAAAAAAAAAAAACGGGCAGGCAGGCAGGACATTAGGCCACGGCTCTGCCATCTATACACCGTAACCGGGCATCCTGTCCAAAAAAATGTCACAGCGCCAAAAATGGTGGCGAAAAAAAATGTCTCGACTGGAGCTGGAGCTGGAGCTGAAGCTGACCAAGGCAAACACTTGGCACTTGGCACTTTTTGATGTTGTTAGTGGCCATGTCGCCGCTCTCACTCTTTCTCTCCCGCTCTCTCTGTCTTTTTGGCCATTCCTGCAGGTGTCGCGACAGCCGCACAGACTTGCAAACTATGCACATGGCGGTAAATACTCTGCACGCCACGCTCCCCACCTTCCCTCTTTCCTCTGGCAGTCGCTTAAATTTACTGCCCTCAGGCATTTCATTTTTGGTGCTGCTCCAGCTCCAGCTCTGGGCGCAAACATTTCCGAAATGTGACAAAAAACAAAAAAGCAAATACAAAAAAGAGAATAAAGTGAAGTGAAGTGAAGGAAGCAACAGCAGATGCGATACATGAAATTTTTGGCAGTCGCCTGCCAGAGCCTACAAAACGCCATATCGCTGTCCAGCTGCCTGATTGGAATGAATGTCGCGCCTCCTTCCATCGACCTCCGACTGTCTTGCCACGTAAAAAACTACAGACAAAAAAAACAAAAAAAAAAACACGTCTAAATGGCAGCCAAAACTCGCTTGCTTCGTTCCCGGCCCCTTCGCGCCACAGTGCGAGATAACAAGCATTTAACAAACTAGAACAAAGGACATCGCGGCGTTGGGAGACGGTTAAACTGGTTAACTGTTGTGTGCAGAAAGAATTGCCCTCTTCTGGGGCAGAACAGACGATGCAGGCCAGAATTATTTACTGCAGCAATAATTTGGGCATAACGACACTAAATACATTTTCAGGGATCGCAAATAATGTGGAGACAACTAACGAGGCAAACAAGATATAAATTTGAGAGAGAACTACATCGAAAAACAATAATTAAATAAAAATGTACAGAAATTATTATAAAACAAGTAAGAAAGCTACAGTCGAGAGTGAACGTAAATGCTATTTTAAAAAAAAACATATACCAAACAAATATACCGAAATTTGTTTTTTTTTTGTGTATAGTATATTTGAAACACACTATATTTGGTCACACTGTCAACTGAACAGACAAAGTGCGAGAAGCTGCATATAATTTTGTGCCCTATAAAGTTGATTCTTGACCGAATCACAGCATTAACTTGTATGTATATTTAAATTCGAAATTCAATTACTGCAACTTGATACCAATATCTAATTTCATACAGTTTAGTATTGTTTATAACAGATTGTAATTAAAAACAACAAAATTGTCAAAATTAAAAGAATCAAATATTTTAAAAAATATCCAACGTGAAAACGTGTCACAAAAGCTCTATAGGGAGACTGGCCTTAGAATACAACTGGCTCACCACGACAAAGACTTTCAGAGACCTCAGTTGATGATCAGAAGATCAGGATCAGATTTGAAGCGTTGCAAATTGCCATAATGTTAATGCAACATAAGCATAAGATAATAACTAAGTATCAGACCACAATTTGTAATCGGTTGCATTTAAGCAATTGCATTTGTGCGTTGAGTTTGTTGAGTGTCTCAATATTGCAGCTTCTCAACTGGTTGCACTTGGCAAAGCGATCCACTTGCAACTTGCAACTTGCCGTTGCAGTTGCACAAATATAATATAAAATGTAAGCAGGAATGCAATTGGCAATCAGA
Source organism: Drosophila formosana (assembly GCA_035045625.1). Lineage (NCBI taxonomy): Eukaryota > Metazoa > Arthropoda > Insecta > Diptera > Drosophilidae > Drosophila > Drosophila formosana. The sequence continues at coordinate 398,893 of JAWNOW010000143.1, read as the reverse complement.
GCGGTCACAATAATAATCCAATAAGAAGCTACTCAGCGGGGTGGAGACAGAGAGAGAGAGCGGGCAAATATAATAAATCAAATCAACTTAAATCTTCATTAAATTTTGCTGAAGAAGTCGCACTCCAGGTGCGCATCCCTCCTGCAGTCTCGTCCTGCCGTGTTGTTGTAATCACAAAGGCGCACATCATTTCACACGGAAATCAAAGACGCTTCCTTATTTTTCTTAAGTTTAAATTGCAGGAAATTACTTTGCAGTGGCAGTGCGAGTCGCTTCACTTGTAGTCCGCGAGTTCCTCCCTCTTCAATCCCTGTGCTCCTCCACCTGCTCCTCCTGCCATCCTTTGGCCATCCGGCTCAGCTCGCAATGATTTTTCCTTCTCCTTTCCATTTTTTTTTTGTTTTTTTTATCATCTTTGCTGCTCGCTGCAATTTCTAATATTAAACTCAAAGCAGGTAGAGAGTCCGCATTCTCGACCGCGGATGTTGGAGCAGCAAAATCCAAACTGCTACTTATCGAGGCGTGCCCCTCGCTAACCCTCATTCCCCCACAGTCCCCTTCCCTTTGCCCCCCTCTAGAGGGAACATTTTCATTTTCATTTTGGCGTCGTTGCCACGGAAATTCATCAAAATCATATAAACTCGTTCGCCTCGAAAGACCGCCTCCCCTTGCTCCTAATCTCCTCCCTCGACTCTTTCGCCCGCTTATCTTTTTTCCTGTTGCCCATTGAGCTGCCTGCTCGTCTTTGAAGGGGCAGCTCCTTGAGGAGGCTCCTGGCTCCTGGCCGCTGTTGCGTCCTGCTTTTGCGGTTTATCATTCGCGAGTTACAGCCAAAACTTTTGACGGACCATCTGCATGTTTTCTTACACGACGCGGCTCTTCAACTCGCTGTTGTGCTTGTCATACCCGGCAGCTCGAGGGGAAGCAGGGTAAATTAGCTCAGTAACTGTTTGCAATTCATTGCATGCAATGTCTGTTCGACTGTCCATCTACAGTTACCCAAAGGTGCCTTCGACTTAAAAAGATAGTGTCGCACAATTTAGAGATCATTATTCATATGCTCACAAGTATTTTTAGTTGATCTTAGAATTTTATTCCGATCTGTTCCGCTTCCACAATTTTATAAAAAACAAATTGCGAATGTGATTTTAAATTTAGTCTATCAATTTAATGCATATAATGAGTTTGCATATTCTGTATGATTCCTGCAATTTTCAGCACAATTTTTTTTTTTAACTTTGTGATGTCACCTAAATTTTATATAAAAACAAATTGCAAGTGTTGTGTTTTTAGTTTTATAAGTTGTCATTAAATTTTTTCTTGTATTATTATTATCAGTTTGAACTCAATTAAATAATATAGAATAGATTTCGATTGGCTTTACTTTATGGATTTGTAATATCAAAAATGCGCAAGAATCAATTTTATTATTTTTTTAGTGTTAACATGAATTAAATTAAATACTTTAGAATAGTTTTTCCTTCGCTTTACTTTGTGGATGCCAAATATCGAATATGTTCAACAAACTATTTTATTAAAAATTGTAATTTTAATTTTTATTTAATTTTACTTTAACTATACACAAATTAAATGTAATTGAATATTTAAGAGTTGTTTTTACTTTGCTTTACTTTATGGATATCGACCATCGAAAATGTGCATGAAACTATTTGAATAATCTTTGTATTTTTACTTTTATTATATTCAAATTAAACTAAATTGAATATTTTAGAGTAGCTTTTTCATTGCTTTACTTTATTCATAGCAAATATTGCAAATATGCAAGAAACTATTTTATTAATTTTCACGTTTAATAAGTTTTAATTTGACTTGAATTAAATGAAATATTGTTGAATATTTTGTTCTTTGCTTTGCATTGTGGATATCGAATATCGAAAATGAGCAAGAAACTTTTTCATTATTTTTTTTGTTTAGTTGTAGTAAGCTTTAATTTAACTTGAATTGAAATATTTTTGAATAGTTGTTTCTATGCTCTGCTTTATAGATATCTTGCAGTCGAGCAGCATCGATTTATTATTTTGAATAGTGGTTTCTATGCTCTACTTTATAGATATCTTGCAGTCGAGCAGCATCGACTTAAGCTCTCTTAGTTGCCGTGGTTGTTGTTGCCGTTGTTGCTGTTGCTGTTGCAGATTGCTGCCAGTGGCACTCGAGCAATATTTGATTTTCTTCTTTGATGCCATTAGTTTTTCGCTGGGTTTCGCTTGTGTCGGGCCTGTGTACTCCATACTCCATACTCCATACTCTATACTTTATACGTTATACTTTACAGTTTATAGTGTATGTGGTAGCTGATGTCTCCACCTGAGTCGCTTCGCAGCAGGTCGCGCACTTGAAGATAAACTTTTGTAAATGAAATTGCAGAATGTGTTTCGCTGTTGCTTGTTGCTCCTGCGGCAGCTCTTGACGTGTTTCTTTTTTGCGGCTGCCACTTCGTCGTGTCCACTTGCCAGTTGAAGCAGATAATGCGTTTTGCGACTGTTGCATTTGCGACTGTTCGACTGCTCGACTGTTCGACTGCTGAAGCTGCGTTGCCGTGTCGAGCATCTGGCCAGGTGCTTAGAAACCATTCGAGTAATCAAAGCTCAGCTCGCAATGCGCTAAAGCAATCAGAGGAGACGAGACGACTCGACTTGCCTGCGAGTAACCTTAGCAATTGAACACCTCCCATAACAGATGCCAGCAAAGAGCGTGTGTGTGTGTGCGGAGTAAATCAACAAAACCGAAAACACAAACAACAACAATAACAAATATAAGCATAGCAAATGAAAAATGCTTCCACACACATCCCTTTCTGTGCAATCTGAGTTGCATTTTAATTACCGAATCAAAAATCACAGAAGCGGAAATACTTATGAATTTCTTATGAGCCTCAGCGCAGACGAAGGAAGTGCCGAGACTCTTCGACTACCAAAACGACAACGACGACACATGACGACGACTCCAACTCCAACTCCAACTTCAACTCCAACTCCAGCTACGAACACGACTTCGACTACAATTTGAAGCCAAACAGCAATAATTTCACACAACACAAACACAACAATCATCGAGAGTTCAAATATAGCACAAAGTTTAGATACTCTAGCTGACATTATTTTGCTCCGATTTTACATATTGTACAAAATTTAATTAAGAATGCGTTCAATTAGAGTAAGATAAACATATAGATTTACAAAGAGCGCATCGAAATACAAATTTTATTCAATTACAATTGATTTATATTTATTTCTTCCGTCAGCTAAATTTAATATCAAGTCAAAATAAAGCACAACGTTTTGAATTGAAATTAACTGTTTTGTTTTTAGTTATCATTGCAAATTTGAATAGTGTAAAATATTAAATTAATAATCTTAAATCATGTCAAATTTAACTCTAAAATCCACAACAAAAATTTATGTTTTGCAGCTAAGAAATTTACTGAAAGTACAGCCGACAATATTAAGTATATGAGTGAGCTAGAACAACAAGAAAAATTGGAGCGTTTTAAATTGAATTCCACTAAAATCGGTAGTTCCTTAGTTCTGTCAGTTAAAAATGCTCCAAGCTTACAACATCACAATAAACGAAGATATTTGTTTAATAATGTACTCATCAATATTGTTGTAAATATTGTGTAACATTTCAACAATATGTTAATTCTTTAAATTATGTGCATCTTAGGTAACCTTAATTAATGAAATATAAACCCTATTGTGTGCATTAGTTCCTTATGTTTACAATGCTTAAAATATAGAAAAGTTTAACATATTTTTGATTAATATTTTGGTTTGCGTTTGATAGCTGATTGTATCAAGCATACGGCTAGTAAGCAAATCTAGCATGCAAATCTACACCAAATTGAAATTTAAAATCAATGAAATTAACTAACTTAATACATTTTTACTCTTTCCGAGAAAAACATTCTAAAAAGTTGCCATTTCTTAAGACAAAACTATTTTTTAGAAAGCATTTTGAGTCGAAGGTCCCAGCAGCTTTTTGTATTATCATTAAATTTAATATTGAATACTAGATTCAAATATAAAATTGTATTTTTGTATTGAAGCATTGCCAATTTTCTAGCTAACTTTTCAATGTATTTCATAATATTCTTTAGGTTTGATGTGCAATGCTCTGATCAAATACTTTTGAGAATATAATAATTCATTACTTATTAACTTAATTCTATACTTTATACTTCTAATCATAATTTTATGTTATACTTTCTTCAATGTCAATTGTACAAAGTCGACTTTTACTAAATAAATAATGAAGACAAATTAATAACACGTTGACTTGTTGCTCAAACTGCTTTAAAAAAACATTTAGCTACACTCGAAGAGCACACGCGCGGTATACTTAATTTTGTATCGACTGACTGACCAACAAGTCGTGCATATCCTTTGGCTGCACCACAAATGAGCAAAGGCGAACAGAAGACGCTGCAGCTGCTGCTCAGCTTGTAATGTGGCCACACGCCCCCTCCCAGAGGGCTGCTTGAGCAGTTTGCTCAACGCGTAATGCATTTATGTGTGTGTGTGGAAATCGGCAATAAAATAAGGGCGAAACTATCGACAACTATTTTGTGGAGGCAGCGAAACTACTCGATAGCACCAGGCAGACAACAATATTTACCAACAATACACACACACACACACACACATCGTAACACACACACACACACACAGACAGAGGAGAGAAGTGCGCACACACCGCAAGCAGCCAGACAAATTGGTTTAGCACAAGTGTGTAGACAACTGCGACTATTTGAGAGTGTGTGAATGCGAGTGTTTGAGTGTGCACAGAGAGAAATGCAGTGTGAGCAAAAAAGAAATAATAACTATAAAAAATAAAGAAAAATTATAAATACATTAGCCAACTCAGTTTTCAAATAAATAAGTATTATTGTTATTGTATCAACAAAGCTACAAAAGCAAACGATCTTCAATTTAGTAATTAATATGTATCAATTAATATAGATAAGCAAATATAAATAACAAAATAAATAGATAAATATAAAAATAAAGAAAACTTATAAATACATAAGCGAACTTAATTTTTAAATTATATATTTAATCTAGTTATTTCCAATTAATAAATAAAGTTATGAATATTGACAAAACCATAATAAGCAATAGCTACAAATGCAAAATATCGTCAATTTGGTAATTAACATTAATCCATAAGTAAGCTAATTGAAATAATATAAAAAATTATAAGTCCCTCACTATTGTAAATAAATAAATTGAACTATCTATTTTTTTTTAATTTTATATATTCTTTAAACATTGTAATTTATCAATGATACATTCACTTGATTGTGAACTAAAATAAATAAATACGCGAATAGATTCAAAAACAAAAGAAATGAATAAAAATAATAATAATAAGATAACTAATTAAATAAGAATGATAAATATATTAGCAAATCGTGTTATTTGCATTTGATATAATTTCTTTTGGTATTGAAAATAAGTTAAAAGAGTTACACCGGTTTTTTGTTGAAGTTGCTTTGAATGTAATATTGTAAACATAAACTGATTTTACTTGATAATAAATAAAATAAAGAAATTGATAATGTAAATGAAATCAAATCAATACAAAAAATTGCAATTAATGATGATTATTGAATTTAGGCAAAACAAGATAAAATTTTGCTCATTTAATTGAAAATAATTTCGTTTTCCGATGAACATAAATTAAGATAAGGAGGCTCTAAATTAACTCCAGAACTTATTAAGCGAGTTGTTGTGTTCTATGTTAGATGTTCTCTCGCAGTGCAGATGCATATGGAATGTCTGGTCTGGCATTCAGCAGATGAAATAAGTACCGTAAGATGTTTAATTCAAGTGCGGGCGCCCCAAATTCCCTTCCCGCCCTCTTCGCTATCGCCACCATCGTTTCACTTTGAAGGTCCTGCTGCGGCTGCTCTCTTTCGTTTTGTGGTAAACAAGACACAGAAAAAACGAAGGGGAATAAAAGTAGGGAAAATGATATACTGGCTGACATCGGATGTGTCTGCCGCAACACTTTGTGGCGATTAGAGTGCAACTTATTTGGGTTCTGTTGTGTCTTTCATCTTGATTGCCGCTTAAAGTTGTCGCATGTCGGCGGCCATCGAATTGCTGCCATCGCTGCCGTCAATTAGCACATGCAACATGCAACATGCAGCATGCAACAGCTGCAACGCTCTGTTGCATCGCAAGCCGCCCAAAAAGTCGGCCTACCTTTTGATAGGCTGGCCAAATAATCCGCTTATAAGCTGCGTATACAAATGTTAACCACACACACACACACACACACACTGAAAGTCAGTCGTCGTACAGAGCATAAGTAGATTTTCATTTGTACAAAAAACGAAAAAAACAAAAAAGAATGACGAAAAATGAAAAAAATGATAAGTCGCCTTTTATTTCTCTTAAGCCTTCGCAGCGCGTATTATGAACTGCAGCAGCATGCATGTAACAGATTAAATGCCTCTTTCCACTTTCCACTTTCAACTTTTCACTGTCCTCACTTTCCACTTTCCACTACACTTGCATTTTGCCACCCACAATTTGGATCGGCAGATAATAAATTGACAATATGCCTGTTTTTTGGCTTGTTATTGTTTCTATGTCAACTTCATATTATTGTAATCCGAACCGATTTTTTGCCGCGTATTTAATATTAAAATTTTTAAATGGCAATAATTTGGTTCGTCTTTTTGTTCCACTGCCATTAAAACTTGCACCTTTTATAATTCATAAAACTATTCTTATTTATTGCAGTTTATTATAGAAAATAAATGTAACTTACCTTCACTTCTTGTTGATTTTCTTATCTCTATAAAATGTTTGTTAATTCTGAAAAGAAATAAAATAAATTAATGTTTTAAAATAGTAACACTTTTTAGAGTACGTTTTTGATGAAAATTACTATGCTAATTACCCTTTAATATAAGTCTAAAAACTAGGGTATTTTTAGGTACCAACTGATAGAAAATTGATATATTTATTGATCCTATTTAAATTTCCATTAGAGTGAAGTAAATACAATATAAATATAAGATATATATATCAAATGATTTTTGTGTTTTTTTTTTTGTAAAAAACATAATTTTCTTTACTCTTTTTTTTTAATAATAAAAGTTAAAAAAAACTATTGTACTTTTAGAGTGAGCATTAGAGTGGTTGAGTGAGGTAAATTATTTTTGTACTTATTTCTTTTAAAGAAATTGCATTTGATCTCAATTGTAGGTTAAGATTCAATTGAAAAGAGTATTTGTGCGTCTGCTTTAAGGCGAGAAATCTGCTTAATACCTGCGACTTGCGTTTGTTTTGTTTGCGTTTGCGGCTCGTCTGCGAATTGGGGCGGGAAGCGAGCTGATAGCGGGGGAAAGGGGAAAGTTGGCTGAAGAAATTTTTGGCTACTTTTTGAGTGGTGGTAATTTGTCTGTTGCGCAGGCAGAGCGTAGCAGGAGGGGGGCGGCCAGCCACGCCCACCTCACAGCTGAGAGCAGCGTCGGCAAATGTGTGTATATATTTGCGCTTAACAATTATTTATTTATGAGGTAAACATCATTCAGTTGCAACGGCAGCAGCAACAGCAGCAACAGCAGCAGCAACAGTGGCAACAGTGGCATGTGGCAATGGCAGAAGCAGCAGCTTTATGAATACATAAATGCCCCGTCCATGGCACATGGCACATGCCACATGCCACATGATAGCCGTTAGATTGGCTGGACGGTTGGCTGGCCAAATGACCGTTGCAAATTTGATTGCATTTACATATGCAGATGCAGATACATTTGCAGACACACACGCACAGCAGGCGGGGCAGCAGGGCAGAAGGGCGGAGTGAGGGGGAATGAAAGCTTTGCGCTTGTAATTGGCAACAAAGCCATAATGATTTTTGCTTACATTTGGGCTTAACATGCCGCAATATGAATGCACATCGGCTCAATTGTTGTTTAAGTACTCCAAATAAACTGTTAACTCGCTCTGTCATCTCGCTGCCAACTTTCTGCCCCCCCCCCTCATCGACCTCCGCTTTTGCATCGCATATGCAGCTGTTAATTACTGGCACAATCGCACTTCAATGTCGGTCCAAACACACACAATATTTGTGGTGTTGATTTGCCTAAATCCATTTGGCTTTTGGCATTTGTAACACTGACTTTCCAGCCCTGGCACACGCACAAAATTAAAAACAAAATCGACGACGCTTGAGGCACGTTGAAAGTGATTGAATCGCGCTTACGTGTTGCATACTTCTAGGGGGCAGAGAAGACAAGAGATATGGAAGAATATACAAAAAACTAATGCTAGACTAAGAGAATAATGAGGAAGGGAAATAGAGAAGAGAAAGGGATGATTTTTTTTTTTTTTATTTATTTTTAATTGATTTCTGGCACTACAAGCTAACAAGAAAATTATTATATTATATTTAATGTATTATATACAATTTAATATTATAATTGTCGAAGCCAATTTAATTTAATATTTTAAGCATTTATTGCTTTTTATAATTCGAATTGCTATTTTATAATTCGATGTACGATTTAATTTGTTGTAGGTGCTTTTTTAGGTTATTTTTAACTAATTCCAAATGCGAACAGCATGAATTCACACATCATCTCACTTTGCAAAATACATTAAAAATTAAAAAGCAGATAATTTGATTTGCAATAATGTTTTAAACATTTCTTCAAAAATGTTACAGTTCACAGCAAAGAAATGTCAATGTTTATTATTACACTATGAATCTATGTAAAAATTGTTGAATGAATTTGCTGGTTTCTTATATTCTGTTCATTTACGTTTTTTAACAATTTTGTAAGTCCAGAAACGCTCTTTGAAGCAGTTTAGACATACAAATTAATTGCAATAGATTCAACTATCGAAAACTGGAGTAATAAAATAAAGAGCCTACTTCGACAGTAGTATTTAGAAAATGTAATCCACTAATTCTGCTAATCATATGAATCATACAAAAATATAAATAAAGCGTAATACATTTTCAAATGAAAAACAAAGACAAAGAGAAGCCTTTTGAAGCATTTTAAAATTCAGAAATCCCCAGAACAGACACAACATATAATTGAGCTAGTTTTAATTTCAGATAATTGGAGTAAAAATTGGTAAATTTAACATTGACCCTTTTTGGGAGAAAATGTTTCAATTGAAGAGCTGAACTTTTAAATATGCATTTGCATTCAATATTTACAGCGGTTAAAGTTTCAACTTATTTTTTAAGCAGTTTAGCACGAGGGGAAGTTGGGCGAAAAGAGAGTTATTAATTAAATAAATAAAAATGAATCAATGCAAGTGGATTCAAGTGTATTGATTGACATTCATTCATTTCACAAAAAGCAAACTAACGAAAACACAAAGCGAAATCAAATAAAATATCTCTCGAGAATGGCGAAGCAGCTGCCACACACAAGGGGGCAAGAGGCAAGAGGCGGGAGGCGGGAGGCAGGAGGCAGCAAGAAGCCAGCCAGTCAGCTAGAAAGGTGCTCAAATATTTATGCCAATTTTGGTTGGGGATCTTTGTGCTGAGTCGGGCACAAAATACAATGACTACAAAATGAAACTATTTGCGGCAAACGCCGCGCGATATACAATAACCGAAGCGGCGCTTCACTGAATAATACATGGAATGGTCCACGAGGGGGAAGGGGGGCGAGAACAGTTCTTGCTTTTTGTTCACATTCAGCTGCGAGAGAGAGAGAGAAACTCTGAGTCGGAGTCGGAGCCATTGAGTGGCTGCACTGCTCGCTTGGATAATCAGCGAAAGGAAACGAAGCCAATGAATTTCTGAATTTAAGCAATGCCTTTTCTCGTTTCTCTTTCATTATACCCGGCACCAATCACTGCGTAGATGGGTTACAACGACTCTGCTTATGCTGAGATCTAGGTGTTCATACAGACGGACATGGCCATATCGTCTCGGCTGTTGACACTGATCAAGAATATATATACTTTATGGGGTCGGAGATGCCTCCTTCTGCCTGTTACATACATTCTACTCTATGGGTCGCGGGTATAAAAACCCTTTGGTTAGTGCGTCTTCCGGGTATGACGATGGTCCCTTGAAAGGCGCTATAGCCGGTTTCCACTGTAGTTATAAATAGTAAAATTTGTTCTGTATATCTCTCCCCATCTAAACGTCCGGTTAGTTTCGTATTCTAATGCTTGTCTTGGAAGTATTTTCCGACTCTCTGAAGTGCAAACACTAATATCAGTCTGTTTGTCTCAGAAACTATTGCAGAATTTAACCACGCCCTCTTCTGCCTCTACAAAACAATGAAATGTCAAAAACTACAACTTTTGTACACACACATAATATCAATATTAGTTATTCAATATGCTTTCTATATTTAGAGCGATTTTTATTTACATTTTTTGTGTTTTTTCTTTAGTCATTCTTAGATTTGAGTCTATGTCCTTTTTATAACAGATTCGCAGTAAAATAAATGAAAACTTCCCATAAAAAATTTAAAATATATTTACCATTAAATATACAATTCCGAAAAGGAATACTTAACTACAACCAACAAACAATTTTATGTGAAAAGTTCAAATAAATTGCAATAATTTTGTAATTAATTTGCTGGCAACTTTTACACAGTTAATTAAAATTTCTCAAATAATTTTGCACTTCCTAGAACGTTTTTTGATGGAGTTCGGACATAACAATTAATTGCAATAGATTAAAATATCGAAAATTGTAGTAATACAATTTGACATAACCTTCTTCGATAAGGAAAATGTAAGCTCTAAACTAGAACTAACAATTTTATGAGCGCTTGATAAGAGACTACTTAAAAACAAAAACAGAATTTTCATCAGAGTAACACGCATCCAGATTTTATATATATAATATAATTTGCCCGCATATTTCTTAGTCGAGCCAGCCCCATTGTATCTTCCTCACATGTCTCTTTCACTTTAGAGGTAAGAGAGAGAGCTTTATTAAATCTGTCGCCCGTAAACAAAATGAGGAATATGGATATGGATATGGATATAGATATGGCCACAGCATGCTAACATAGTGCGCAATTACACACATTACATTACAGGTGTGTGCGTGTGTGTGTGTGTGTGTGCGTGTGTGTGTGTGTGTGTGTGTGTGCGGCACATCAAATATTTATAAACGTGGCCGGCAATCGCTTCATATTCAATATTCAGTTGTAACACGACGCAAGTGCAGCCAATTGCCCCAACGATCCAGTCCGAATCCGCAATCCGAATTCCTTCCCCCGCTCCTCGTCCTGGCATCATCAACCTCCCTCCCCCCTCTGCAACTCTCTCGGCTTGGCCAGGCCAATAAGCCAAAGTCAATAAGGCAACAGCTTTACTGAATATTCGTAACTATTCCACTCGCAGTTTGCCCGACAATAAGCAGACGCCATAAAAAACATGGAAGAACATCTCTATACAGATATGCAGCGAATACTTCGAGTAGTCTAAACATATATACATTTGTGCAAACATATATCAACTGGTATATGGGTCGATATATGATCTTGCTTCTGCGTTTCTTTTTTAACTGCATCTTTTATAATACAAATTGACAACTGAATTTAATTTTGCAAACGGTCTAAATTAAGAATGAAATTTTATTCAATATATATTTGTATATAAATCAAAACTTACAATTACGTACCAAATTAAAAAGATATATTAAATTTCAAACTTTTATTCTAGTGAAAATGTTGTTACATTTTAATGTAATAAAATAACGCAACTCTTTTAATTTTTTGTTAATTAAAATCGTTACAAGACCTGATTTTTACTCAACAATTTTAATTGCTCAATAATAATAATTTGTTTAAATATTAGATATAATATATATTACAAATTCTTAGTTTTTTTGATATTAATTGCAATAATTTTAATTTGTAATTCTGTATTTTATTGTAAGTAAACTTTTGGAAGTGATAAATCAGTTAAGTTAAAAACCAGGATTGAAATAAATATTCTAATAAAATTAAAATTGATTGGAAGCGAAGTTGTTATTTTCTCAAAATATTTCTCGAAATTTGTGTTTTATTAATTTATAACATTTATCCATAAAACTTTCAGCATTTGCATAATGCATTTATTGTATATAGATATTATACGTTACGTTTATTTAAGTTGAGTTTAATTTAATGGAGGCCACAAATAATTTCTACTCAAGTTGTTGTTAATTTGAGCATTGTTCTAATAGTGCAATGTTATTTTAAAACATTTTATTTTATCCTGACTCTGTGTATTTAAAATGCCATGTCTTATGTTGGCTTTTATTTTGACGAAGGCATCAAATTTATAGCATTTTGCTTGGCATTTCGGAGGATGGAGGATGGAGGATGGAGGATGGAAGAGTGGAATTGAGTGGAAGTCTCTCGTTGTTGTCAATTGCCGCTGTGAGATGCGTTGCCTAAAAATGTCGGCACACCAATAAAATGCAATGTTTGATATAAAAACAAATTCACGCGGGTGCGACTAACCAAATGACAAGGACATTAAGCACACACACACACATGCACACACCTGGCCGGGTTGCTTTTGCAATGATTTCCACATTAGATTTTATTTGCACTTTCGTTGACATTTGCGCAGCGACGAAAAAAGAAAAGAAGGTAGCAGGAAATCGAAGCAGAAACACGCATACGCACCGTTTGCCGCATCAGAAACAGAAACTGGAACGAGGACGAAGACAGGTTGAAGGAATTTCTGTATTTTTGTGTTGCTTTTTTTTTTTTGTGTTTTTAAAGCGGCTACAAAATCTCCAAAGCACACTTGACTTAAATGTGTGGGAATGCGGTGTGCGTTTGCGTTGCAGGCAAAGGTCCTGGCCAAAAGGACACGGCAGGCAGTGGAGCGCAAAGCGCTGAGAGCCACATACATGGATGTGTGCCCTGTTTGCCATTACCGCAAGCAGCGGCTGAGCAGGACACAACCACATATGACACTTGTTAATCCAACGGCAGCAGCAAGGATAACAACAACAACAACATCAACAACAACTCTACTCAATGACGAGCACATGAAGCAAAGCCTGCCAGCTAGTTCAAGACAATTCCAATAGCGAGACGGAGACGGAGACGGAGACGAGCAGAGGGGGGAAGGGAATGACTAAAAGGACGCAGGGAGAGCGAAGGAGGTCTGCACACGCATACCAATAAAAAGAAACGAAACGATAGGACATTTGGAATCCTCATTGCAACGAAAGTGATTTTAATAATAAATGAAATTTTTTTCTCTTTTTGTTCGCTTCTCTCTCTCTCACTCTCTCTCTCTCTCTCTGGCGCTTATCGTTGGGGCTCAAATTTTTGCTTCGTCCTGGCGGAGCCAAAGGACAGCGTCAGTTGTTGTTATCCATGTTGTTGTTGTTGTTGTTGTTGTTGTTGTTGTTGTTATCGTTGCTGTGCATAGTTTTTGGGCGCAAAGGACACTTGCTGCTCGCCTGCTTTACATTTTAGTGCTCTTCGGTGCAAACGAATTCCTTTACTTCTGCCTCAACTCAGTCTTCTGCTCCCGCTCCTTCGTCTTCCTATTCGGCTTCTGCTTTGCCGGATCAGCACAAATACTATATGCAAGTAATCAGGCCGGGCGGGGAGCGCGGAGGAGCGCAAAACACTTGTGTGTACTCGCAACTCACATATGGCGAAAATCCCCTACTTCAAAATCGTGTCTGAATCGAAAGCATTTTGTGCGCATTTCATAATTGGATTAGGCAAAGCACGAGGAACGGCCACGTAGAATATTCTCTGTTCTCAGTTTAGTGTTCATAGTTTTCTGTTTACTGTTCTCAGTTTTCTGTTCTCATTTATGCCACGTAGTATGTTTTCTGCTCTCAGCTTGCTGTTCAGTTTTCTGTTCTCAGTTTAGTGCTCATAGTTTTCTGTTCACAGTTTACTGTTCTCAGTTCTCTGTTCTGCGTAATAAGTTTTCTGCTCTCAGCTTGCTGTTCACAGTTTTCTGTTCTCAGTTTAGTGCTCATAGTTTTCTGTTCCCAGTTTACTGTTCTCAGTTCTCTGTTCTCATTTATGCCACGTAGTACGTTTTCTGCTCTCAGCTTGCTGTTCACAGTTTTCTGTTCTCCGTTTTCTGCTCATAGTTTTCTGTTCTCACTTCGCTGTACTCAGTTATAGGTTATTTGTTCTTATTTCTCAATTAACGAAGACACTTTATGTTTCCTATTTTCAGTTTACTGTTCCCAGTTGGCTGTAGCCCAACCATGAATTACTGCAACGCATTTGGACTGTTCTTAGTTTGCATTCTTTCTCAGTTTTCAGCTTTCTGTTCTCAGTTTCCTGCTCTCAGCTTTCTGTTCTCAGCTTCCAATGCTTCTGTTCCTAGTTTTGTAATCTCTTCCTGAAGCTGTTTTACCAATTCTATTTAATTTGTCGTTTTAAGTATTTTTAATTTAAGGTAATTTAATTTGGTTACTCAAATAAATTGATTTTTTGTATCATTTAATTTTTTCTTCTTCATTATTTATCCAATAAAATATTTTAAATTTTATTCGCTTGTATTTAATTTCGCTTTGAGTATTGCTAATTTTAATTTAAGTTAATTTAATTCGGTCAAATACATTGATTTTGTTTATAATTAAATTTTGTGTATGCTCTACATGCTTCATTAGTTATACAATAACTACATATTTTCCTATTCATTTTAAGCCAAGTATTTATTTTCTTTTAAACAATTTCACACCTATTTATTTACCACTTTTAAATTCCAAACAAATGCTGTTCCTTTCTAATAATTACATATTTTCATTTTAATCATTTGAAGCCAAGTGTTTATTTTCTTTTAAACAATTTCGCATTTATTAATTTACCATTTTCAAATGCCCCAAAAATGCTGTAAATTTTCTTATTGCATAACTGGCATTCAACACTTTTCCAATCCAACTCTTCAATCGAATTTCCAGTTTTCACTTATTTTGCATTCATGAATTTCATTTGTTTTCACCTGCCATTATTTGCATCACATATGCTTAATTGAAACTCTGAAGTCATCAATTATTTGTAGCTGCATATTTATATTGTAGCGACTTTCGCTGTGAGCCCAAGTCGACGTATCGCCATCCACTTCAAAGTATCTTTTGGAGTCGAGAAGCGATTCATCTAACATATTTATGCTGGAGCTGTCTAGCTGCAAAAGGCAGTCGAGTGTCTTATCAAATTGCTCGGCTGGTCGCATATTTCAAAACTAATTGGGCGCCACGCTCGAGCGATGCGAAAGGCACAAAAGTTGGGGCAATTATTCTCGGCCCGGAAACTAATCTCAGACTTTGTAATGAATTTGTGGCATTTTGCGCTTAAAAATTAATAGCTAACCTCAAAGAGCGCAGCCAAAATTCATAATTATAATTTGTACAAGTGCATGCTGGCAACTCGTCTTTTGGACTTTGGAAAGGATATACTATATAGAAAGTATATATATGTATATAGGCTCAGGTTCAGTTTTGTGCTTCTGCTTGGCCAGCAGCGGCCATAACTCATAAACATAAATTTAAATTAGAAAACAAATGAAAGCGCAAAATGTCGTTAATTTTGCTGAGACTCCGACCACATCGCTGGCAAACAGCAACAGAAAAAGCCAATCTCAATCTCAATTCACGCACACTTTAGAGACAGAGAGACAGAGTGAGAGAGAGAGAGACACAGAGAGAAAACTGAGAACTCAGTTCAAGGTAAAAGCTGTTCAATTGATTTATAGCTTCAGCTTGGATTAATCGCGATAGAACGCTCGAAATTAGGCCACTGAGAATCCTTAAAAGAGAAATGATTTTTGACAATAGTTGAAAATAGTTTGGTATTAAAAACTTCAAAAATCCAGTTGCCTAAATTAAAGTTTAAATGCACTAAGAGATTGAATTTATTCCCAGAACGCACAGAATAAGTTTAAAACGTGTTTGGCAAGGTTTAAAATTATAATTCGCTTAAAAAAAATAATAAATAAATTGACATCTTTCGAAAATTGAAATTTATTTAAAAAATGTATTTGTATTCTTTAAATTGAAATCACTTGCAAGTTAGGAATTAAATATTTATTTTATTTGCAATGTATAAAATAAAGAAAACTAAAATTCTGCAAGCTTTTCAGAATTAAAAGTTAATTTCCAGAGCTGAAAAAACTCCTAAAGAAAGCCTTCACACGTATAGTTTAAATCCATGATTCTATATAAATGGAAGTATATGTCAAACTGTTAATAAATAAGGTCATTAAGCTGACCAAATTTCCAAAGCTCTGTAATAGTTATTAAATTGTAATTGCTGCTGTAATAAATATTTCGATTTATTTTCATTCATTTTTAACCACACTTTACTTTAAGTATAATTGCATTTAATTACAGTAACTGCTGCAATAAATATTTGCTTTTACTTTTAATTAACATTTGGAAATACTTTACAATAAACATAATAAAATGATTGTACTTAAATTGCAGTAACTTCTGCATAAAATATTTAGTTTTGCTTTAATTGATTTTTAGCCACACTTAACTTATTCATTTTCGTCATATGCCAACTTCAAAGTGAGTGACAGAGAGAAAGGAGAAAGGGAGAGAGAGCAGCCCAGTAGAGCTAATGTTGGACTAGACCCAAAAAAGGAACAATCAAAAACTAATGGCAATTGCCAGTTGAAACTAAAATGTCGCTGATATCCAAGTTCTTTTGAACTTTCGATAGTGGCATCAATAAATGAACCTGGTGCTGAATAAACTCGGAAACAAAAATAAACAGAGCCCACAAGTTGTTGAAGGCAGACAGCGCGAGTGAGAGGGGAGAGTGGAAGTGAGATAGATAGAGTGTGCAAACTAAACTCAAATATCAATGGGCGCTGCGATGATAATGGGGATAGCGGACTGGGCATTTGTAATAAAGGACAACCGCAGAGCTAAGCGTGTGATAAAAGCTGTTGAGCTCATTCAGCGAAATGAAATGGAACCAACATAAACAAAAATGCGACCACAATCGATGGAGAGAATGCAGCCCCCTTCCCCTCCCTCTTCCTCCGTCGAAGGATGTCTAGAAATTTGGAGCTGGGGACGACGCGTTGGCCTTGCCTTTGATGTGGCTGCCCAGCTCAAAACGGGCGCTGGGCAACTTTTTTACCCTTCGTCCAGGGAGGTCGCTTGATTATAAGCCACATTAATGCACAGACATGCGCCTGCAAAAAGGTTCAGGCAAAACTCTCTAAAAACTCCAGGCACAAAAGTAAAAGACGAAACGGCATAGATGATGATGATGGTGATGATGATGAGGACGATGGACGATGGACTAGAAAGGACAGTTGGAGAGACAAAGTGGGCAACCAGGAACTGAGAACTGAGAACTGAGAACTCTAGATGAAAGTTGCGTTTGCGTTTTTCGGAGAGTTTTGTGGCCTCAAACGCTGTGTGGCGGTCAACAGTTTTAATTAAAACAAAACAAGCAAAATGAGCCATCACCTAAGCACGACACTTGAATACACTCATCGAGTGTCCTTGTGTGTGTGTGTGTGTTTGTCAAGGATCTACTTGTAATGCAAATGAAAAGGCTGCGAAATAGTCACAGATCTGCCACAATGGGCTGCTAATTGGGGGCTACCTTATTTTATTCAATTAGAAGACAGCAGTTTTGCATAGAGAGAAGTTTCACAAAGGAAACTAGCCGGTAATAAAATACCAAATAAATCGAGTGAAAAATAAATTATAATTTAAACTAAGTTATTAAACCAAATTGCGAACGTGTCGATGTTTGAATACACTCAGAAATGTATTCGTTGAGAATAGAAATTTTGAAGTAACATTTTTATTTAAATATTTTATTTAAAATAAATAACTATAAGACACTTTGAAGTTGATTATTTCCAAAATCTTAATTAAATAAAGGCAATATTTTAAAAGGTTGACTATTCTAAATTTACTTTAAATTACAAAAATTAAATGTATTTACAGAATTTGAAATTTGTTAAGCCATTATTATTTAAATGATTTCTTAAATCATTTCTTCTTGGTTAACAACAAGTAAACTTCAAGAAATTATCTGTTTGATTTGAATAAATATCTGCAAATAAGTAATAATAAAAATTCAAGTTTTGAGCATCAGATAAATATGGCAAGATTTGCCAATCTTTTAAATTGAAACTATTTTTAACAATTAGAAGTATTTGGACCTTAAGATTCTAAGCGATGTAAAAGATTATTTGTGGGAGTTTTAATCTGATAACTGAGTCAAACGTCAATGAACAATATGTGAGCCTAAACTAAAGTCGGACGAACGGACAAAGCTCAGATAAAATCCAGAGGCCTTGTCGCAAGTTAGGGCAAAGCGAAGAGACAAAGATGTAAGTTGAAGCGAGTGCGCCTATAAATAAATAATGCATGGGATGCGTGAGAAGAAAAGGGAGAAGCGCGACCAAACAAGAAGTGGGAGGTGAAGAAGTAGCAAAAAAAAAAAAGAAAATGAAGAAGGGAAAGGAGAAGGAGAAATGAAGTGCAGTGCGGAATGAAGATGATGCGGAGCTGTTGCTTTTCTGGTCATAAAGTCCGGCCAAAAGAAATGTAGACGTTTTGGGCTCCCAAACGAAATGTGCGGAAAATGTGACGGTCAACAAATTATCAAAAACAAAAGCAAAATACAACAAAAAAACACACACAAAAAGGAAAGGAAAGGGCAAAGGAAAATAAAAGAGAAAGAACAACAAATGCGAATGCCAGAAAAAAAAACACACACACACAACTACCGAAAAAAAGGGCGCTGCGAATCGACACAAAACAGCTGTGAACTTCAACGCCCACGGAATGCGCGAGGAGGTCAGCAGAAGAGCGAGACAGAGACAAAGCGATATAGAGAGAGTGAGATAGATGGAGCGGGAAGTCGAATAACAGCAGCCGAATGAGAAACGGAAACGCACACAAAGAGCTTTCTGGCCTACAAAATGGCTAAAAAAGAAAAACGATGCCTAAATGTAAAAATAGCCAAGTCGCCGGTGTTATCATTGTCTCGTCTGCTGCTCCCCCAACGAAATGTTTATATATGTATATATAATATAACTGGATGCCCTTTTCCCTTACAACCATTATAGAGCTTACAACCGGAGTTAGTTGCTGAAACTAAATGGGAATGCAGCCAACTGATGCTCATTAACTGCGGTCAAACTGAGGCAATCGGATCAGACTTGGTAGAGATTAGACAGAGAGATCGTATAAAGCCAAGTTTATGCTTGATTAAACCACTAAAAGTATTATGCAAAGGATAAGCAGATGGTTTAAATATAACGAGAGGGAGAGAGAAAGAGAGACGAAGAGGGAGTTAAAAGAAGACAAACTAATGTAGAAAACAAATTTCATATTTCATACATAAATCTAATCTGGATCCATTTGATCAGAAAGATATTTCAATATTTGATTCTTATTTTCAAGTTTTCTAAAACAAAACTATTTATTGAATCAAAAACAATTATTGGGATTATAATATAAATCTTTTTAAATCTGTATTGATATTAATAATAAAAATCCAAATTAAATATAAGTTGATTTTTATTGTTTTAATGAAATGAATTCAATGAAAAAGATTTATTTTTATATTGAAACGTTATTCTAATTTATGGTCCTTGAAAATAAATAACTATTTGTTAAGTAGTTATTGCTTTTTAAGGCCTTATATTTATTGATATTAAAATCGCAAATAAATATTTAAGTTGATTTATTGTTTTAATTATATGAATTAATTGAAAAAGATTTATTTTTATATTTAAACGTAATTCTTATTTGCGGTCCTTGAAAAAAATATATAGTTGGAGATTAATAACTACTAGTTAAATAGTTTTTGCTTTTATAAAACTTTTGTTTATTGATATTAAAAATAAGAATCGCAAATAAATATTTAATAGATTTTTATTGTTTCCAATAAAAATAATTCATTGAAAACTATTTTTTTGTTATATTGAAACATGATTCTTATTTACGGTACGCTACGGTGAAAAATACATTATATATAGTTGGTTAGTTAGTTAAAGAACTATTAAGCTATATAGTTGTTGGTTATTAAGATCTGACAGAAAGTAAAATTATTATTAGTCTATTATTGTTTATTATCTAAAATTTCTTCCAAAACTACAACAAAGCCGCTCAAATCTCAATGCGTAATATTGTTTCAATCTTTATTTTGTCTATCACATATCAATTAGACTTTAAGTGATACCTATAGTATAGCAATTGCAGAACTTTGGCAATCACAGGCAATTTTCAGGCACTTGAACGCCAAGTGGAATTGTGCAGCAATCCCAAGAAAACCGAACACTCATCGCTGATTGAGAGCTGCCTTCGATCAGAGAGCCACTGATTGATGAACTCAATTGTCAAGTCGATGCCAAAAGGAGAGGCGCAACCGGCAACCGGCAACTGGCAACCGGCAACTTGCAACCGACAGCCGGCAACGGGCAACCGGCAACCGGCAACTCGTACTCGACAGTCAAGAGGTCAAGCGATGCCAGCAAAAATTAAGTTGTTACTTCTCGTCGGAGAGAGGAGTGAAAGGGGGATGGGGAGGCCTTATAAACATATCTACTTATACGTTTCTTTATGCCGCACGTCGCAATATTTTTGTTGCCACCAGTGTCCAGGCAACAGACACGAGACGAGGCGGTGGCGAGGGCGAGGGGGAAGGGCTGAAATTGTTCCAGTGTTTTTTGCCCTTGCCTATGAAACCTTTTGCCTTTCATTTTGGTCAACTTGCACTTGGCGTCGTCCGTCGTATATATATTATTTTTTTTTTTTGTTATGCTCGTCCACTTTTTGTTGCTCCTTTTTGTGGCTAAATACAAAGGCGGCTGGTTTTTGTGTGCCTGTTTCTAGTTATTGTCCTTGTTGTTGCCGTCCACAAGTAGCAAAAGTCTCGAGTCTGTAACTGGGTCTGAGGTTTGGGTCGTTCGGCTTTTTGTTTGTGTGCTGCCTCGGCCTCCGGTTGTTAGTTGCATGAATATGAAGTGGTCTTATAATCCACACCAAACAACAAAATGACCCAAGTGCGGAATTAAAAGGCGAAAATGTGCCGACCAAAGAGTCCAAAGAGTGAGACGACAGCCAGTTGACTAAGGGCTTTTTTTTTGTTTTTTTTTTAGGCTGAGGCTGAGGGATGTGTCTGAGGAGATTGCTCGTTTTGTCATGAAGACATTAGGCCGGTAGCTAATGTGGAAGCGTGGGGAAGTTAACCCATTAATACTCCATCTGCTTACAAACTTACTCTTATTACTTCTCAATTACTTTTCGCTCTGATCAAATTGCAGCTGAGCTCAGCTCTGGAAAATTGATCAGAATATTGACTATCTGCTATATTTGATGTTTATTGCCCTTTCCTGCTTGATTTTACAAAAGTCGCACAGTTTTGTAACTTTGCTAAATGTTATTAACATTTATTTACAGTCGCTCAGCGCGCTGGCGCACTAAATGAAAGAGAGAGCAACAGCTGCAACAACAGCGTTCTCTCTCTTATATTTATAGCGAGGTTTGAAACTTGCCTAAAGCAAGGAATATTCAAAATTTGCCAAGTTTGCTTATTAGCCAAATTCTTTCGACTCTCTTACAATGTTTGTAAAATATGTTTGACATTAATAACCAAATATATTTATTTACTTGGAAAGAGAGAAACTGCTGCAACAGCAGCGCTCTCTTTCTTATATTTATAGCGAGGTTTTGAACTTGCCTAAAGCAAGGAATATTTCAAATTTTAATACCGAAATTCTTTCGACACTTTTGCAATTTATATAAAGTATATTCAACAGTATTTACTAATTATACTTAATTAAAAAAAAATTTATTAATTATACTTATCGTCTTGCAAACATCCTCTTAAATATTTCTGTTATCAATCGCGACTCATGCGCAACTCTAGCTGTAAAATCTCTTTAACATTCCTACAGAGCTGACTCTCTTATATTACTATCCTTTAAAACCATACACTTTTTTCGGAATGGTTTAAAACTTGTTGCTAATATATGGGTAGAACAGTTACTATATTATACAAATTTTTTTTTACAACTGCTTGTATAATTTAAGTGCAGTTTTTGCATATTTTACTTCAATACTAAATAGGTTATTTATAATATTTTCGAAAATGTTTTATAAAATATATAACTTTTCATATTCTTATTCTATGAGAGCGTTCGCAAATATTAAACTCGTAACTGGAATGCTTGATTATACGCGATTTATCGCCATTACACATGATTGACTCAAAGACTCAAAAAATGGCATAAACCAATTAATTTGAAAATTATAATATTTAATTAAAATGTAACAGGTGAAAATTCCTAAGAACAAGTTTCTTCTAAAAGTTCAAGTGAATAAATAATCGTTTGGAAATTACAAAAATATTTGAGCCCAGAGTATTTAATGAGAATATACTTTTAATTTGTTGTCAATAAATAAACCAATGATATTTTCCCCGACTATGGTGTATGAATTCATATTGTTTCTTAAATATACTTTATAAAAAAATAAAATAAAATAAATTCACTACATACCACTTTATTTTGTCTGTTTCGCCCATCGGAATAGTAAACGGAATGCATATTCTGAAACAGTAAGATCAAAAAATATTAATGAACATATTGTATACATATTAAGAAATCATTGTAATCGTTGGCGAACATATGTAAATATTAAAGTATGATTTTATACAAGTAACAATAATTATTATTGCACCAAACATTTTAGTTAAATGTATTTAGTTTGTTTTACAACAACTGTATTATATTGAAAAAATACATATATTTAATAATGTATATATATATATGTATATTTAATTTTATTTTATTCGAAAATTTATCTTCTTTTAGATTTCATGTTCCTAAATATAGATGTTGTTATAAAATAGATTATTGAGAGCAATGTGGACTTAAGTTGACTGCCTCAATTTATTGCCAACTTCAGTTCAATCGTATATTCATTAAATAAAATATATTTGCATTTTATTCGAAATTTAATCTTCCCTAAGATTTAATCTTTCTAAATGGAGATGCTGTTAAAAAATATTATGATAAGCAATGTCGATTTTGGTTGAGTGCCTTAATTTATTGTCAACTTCAGTTCAATCGTATATACATTAAATAAAATATATTTGCATTTTATTCTAAATTTAATCTTCCTTAAGATTAAATCTTTCTAAATAGAAATGCTGTTAAAAAATATTATGATAAGCAATGTCGATTTTGGTTGAGGAGTGCCTTAATTTATTGTCAACTTCATTAGTTCAGTCGTATATTCTTTAAGTAAAATATATTTGCATTTTATTCGAAATTTAATCTGCCTTAAGATTTAATCTTCCTAAATATAGATGTTGCTTTTTAATAAAAATAATATTTAAAGAAAAGTTTATTGAGAGCAACGATGACTTAATTTGACTGCCTCAATTTATTGTCAACTTCATTAGTTCAATTTTATGCCCATTGAATAAAATATTTGTATCGTGGGCAATGTGAATTTTGGTTGAATGCCTCAATTCACCGTCAATTTACATTCTTTCAATATTGAACTGTTTTGTTTGCGCTTTTGAAGCTTTTCATGACTGTTGAGAACTTGAAAGCTCAGACATAAAATTGCATGTTATGTTACTGATGATCTGTTAAGTTAACAGAGCTAGAAGCTGTTAGCTAACATGCTGTTAAGCAACTCAAAGTTCTGCGCAATTTCGAAAGTCTTTTTGGGACAGCGAAAAAAGCTGCCAAAAGTTGCACAAGGAAAAAAGCAGAGTTGGGAAATTTTTGGGGACATTTGGTAGGGAAAAGGAAATCGCACGCATGATGACTACAGTTATTGCGTATACGCCGTGCTGTCTCCGTCCCTCCAATTCCATTGTGTATAATAAATTTGCAATTATGATCGCTCCCCTCTACTCACAGTCACAGTCACAGTCACAGTCCTCAAAGTGTCGAACGGAATTTACTGCAAGTGCAACTGCAACTGCCACAGCCACAGCCACTTTGCCCCGTCTGCTGTCGGAGTGGGGAAACTTATACGCTCGGCAAATTGGATTAATTATGAGGCCATGAAAATTGGGTTAATTCCTTTCGGTTAAATAATTGCCCAGCATTTGCTGGCCATTGAACTGCAGCGCTCTCGTTGCAATACTTTTGTACAGCCCTCCCAACCCATCTGCCACAGTTGCAACAGTTGCAACATTGCCACAGCCGTGGCACGTGCTGGTTGCAATTACAATGCGTTAATAAAAACAAATGAGTTTCACGCAGCGATCAGCTGCCATTTAATGTAATTATTTTAATGCAATTTACAATTCGGCTCTGTAGCCCTTTGCCTCTTTTTGCCCAGCTGTTTTCACGTTTTACACGTGTCGCTTCTGTGCTTAACTTGCATTTATGTTTTGATTTCCATAAGTGTAATTAATATTGCGCATGATAATCAGTAAACAGCAACAACATCAGCAACAGCAACTGCAGTGCTTACAACGACAGCACTGGGGATGCTCTGCAGCCCTGGTTAACCCCCCATCGGAGGAGCATAAAGAAGCGACACATAAAGGAACTGCTGCGAGTGGAATTCGCATTAATGCTGATATACGCAATACTGCGAGTGCAACTGTAATTAACTTTCAGCTCGATTTATTCGTTTCTCACCCAAGCGAGTCTTAACGGACAGACTTGATATATGCTGTGACATTAACTGAACAGTTGACCTTGTTTGCAGAGTATCTTAGTTTATAAGGACAGAATATAATATCTCTGTGACATTAACTGAACAGTTGACCTTGTTTGCAGAGTATCTTAGTTTATAAGGACAGAATATAATATCTCTGTGACATTAACTGAACAGTTGACCTTGTTTGCAAAGTATCTTAGTTTATAAGGACAGAATCTAAAATCTCTTTAACAAATAGAGCAGTCGAAAATTGTTTATTTTTCAGAGAAGAAACGTAACATATTATTATATTATTTGTTTGCCAAATTTGTGAAGCAATATTAATTTTTTTTTTTTTGTTTCTTTATTCAGCAGTTTTTTAATTACATACAAAATCTTGATAGAACGAAACAGAATAACTAACAAAAGAAGAGAAAAAATAAACAAATGTACCAAATAAGTCTCTATGCTGATTTTATAATGAATATAATTCTAAAGGCAAATTTCTAGTTACATTGAAATCAAAATAATTTATTATATATATATTTGTACATA
The DNA here is from genome assembly GCA_035045625.1 of Drosophila formosana. Lineage (NCBI taxonomy): Eukaryota > Metazoa > Arthropoda > Insecta > Diptera > Drosophilidae > Drosophila > Drosophila formosana. The sequence continues at coordinate 373,738 of JAWNOW010000143.1, read as the reverse complement.
GAGCTGACAACAAATAGTTAATAGAGTTGCGTGTTATTAAGAATGGTAAATTAATATTTTTTATAATGCAATTGAATAGCATTATATTTCATTTCAACTTTGAAAGTCCTTGCATTTTGGAAATTCCCCTTATATAGTAAATTGCATTCGCATATCCCATAATGCAATGCGTAAAAGCTTTAGTGGCGCCATCTGCAGTCCGTTGCATGAAGCTTGTGCAAGTTTTTGGTGCATTTCAAGTGCGAAGCTCACGTTCATGCATGAACATTTATGTTAATCCACTTAACAGTGGAGCGCAACTTTGCAATAACATTCGACAGATTGAACAACAAAATCGAGCTTGAGCTGCTCAAATAGGCTTATGGCCAACGGAATCGTTTCGCCATATGGAGCTTAACCTCTGAACCGATTCGCAATCGGTTCAAAGCCGATTTGAATTTGCAATTCTCTAGGCAATCTAGGTAACAAGTTTCACGAAGATTTGCTTTTGAAATTGGTTTTTTTTCCTAGGATTTTGGACTTTGGCTTTTGGCTTTTCAATATTTTAACTATATTCTGCTTCTTGCTTTTAAATTAAATTAATTGTATTTTTGGCCAGTTGTTTTTCCTTCTAAATTGATACCTTTTGATTTTGCTTTTAGCTTCGTGCTTTTAATTTTTTAAATTTCAATCGCACTTCTGCTTATTAATTCTGTGTAATTTTCAGATCTTAATCGAAGCGACCTGAATTCCTTTATTTATATTTTTGTGGAATATCGCAACTCTTCTCTCCCAGACTCTATCTGCATAATTTAAATTTAAACAATAAACATCAAATTTATGGGGTAGTATATACAAAATACTTAAACTATATACATATGTATATTCTGAATATATACTTAACTTGCTAAATTATTTGAATTGGAAAAACCGTTTTAAAACAAGTAAGAAAGCTACAGTCGAGAGTGCTCGACCGTATGATACACGCAACCCATTTCGAGAGAAAACAAAAAACTTAAATGATATTATAACAAAAAATATACCAAAAATATAATGAAATTTGTGTTTTGTATATATTTGCAAAAAACGGGTAAAACTCCACAACACCGACATGGTTACACTGTCAACTAAATAAACAAAGCGCGAGCAGCTGCAAGTGAATTTTGCATATAAAATTGATTCTTTAATAACTTTCTTGTTGTTCATTCCATCTCAACCAAACTCACAGGCGTCATTGAGACTATCATTATTATTATGCATACCAAAATTTTACGGCTTTTACACCTTTTGGGGGCGGAAGGGCGCGAGGCAAAAATCTAAAACAAACTTGATCTGCGTAGGACCTATAAGAGTACTGTCACCAAATTTGGTAGCTCTAGCTCTTATAGTCTCTGAGATCTATGTGTTCATACAGACGGACAGACGGACTTGGCTATATCGTCTCGGCTGATGACACTGATCAAGAATATATATACTTTACTGTTACATACATTTTCTGTTGGCACTAAGTTATAATACCCTTCTACCCTATGGGTAGCGGGTATAAAAAATGAGAACGACCAATACAAAAACAATTAGTATACACGATTGACAATCAATCAATTCAATTCAGTAACACATTTTGTAGTTGTGACAAACGCTTTGACAAGTTGATTACACCCACATTTACGCTTGTGTCGCTTGTGCAGGGTATCACAATTAAAGTGAAGACAAGTCAAAAGCAGCGTAAAAATAAGTAAATGAATTTTATTTCACTTGTCACTTTCAGACTCCCTCAGGGGCCCAACCTGTCCACCGCCCACCGCCCACAGCCCACCGCCCACAGCCACGCCCCCCCCCCTCGTCCATGGCTGCCCAGGAAAAACGGTAACTGTGCTTGGCCATTTGCAATCCTTATTCACGGAGCGTCGGTGACGTTGTCAACCCAATTATTTGGTTATTAGTTATTTATGAAGCTGCCGCCATTATTCGTGTAAGCTGCTCAACGGGCCAGCGACTGCCTTTGACCCCTCACCCCCTCCGCCTTCGCCTCTATCTGTGTGGACCGCAAGCCAACGGACGGGCAACTGTTATGCTCTTCAGCTCGCGTCTCTAATTGCACAGCATGAGAGCTGGTTTGTCATTTTGGCCGGGTTTTGCTTGTTGCCCATTGTGCAGCTAATCAACTGGCGGCAACCTCACTGAAATGTCATACGGTGCGGCTACTTATTATGTGGCCACTGGCATGCAGGCAACGAACGCGAGAAACAGAGACAGCGACTGAGAGTGAAAGAGAGAGAGAGTCGACAGTCGGTTGGCCTGTTATTTAACGTTCAATAAATGTTTTTGTATCGATGAAGCAACGCCATGCATAATTTTCATTGATTGTGTTTTAATTAATGCGGCGAGCAACAAATTGCAAAAAAGTACAACAACTTAGACGGCTAAGCAGCGCATTTGCGACAGCTAGATACCCTGTAAATCACTTGAAAGAAGCATATAAGCAAATCAAATTTGTTACACAACAAAATTCAGTCTCTAACTTATACGAATTAACAAAATATATAAATATGTATAAGTTGAAATAGCTTCAAAATAAAGTCATGTCAAATATATTTTCTAGTTCCTATCGGAATCGTATTTACTGTGCTTAATAAACTGCTGAAAGATCGCCCTAATCTGGACTGTCATGGCTTATGTGATTACGGCTTATCAATATACTTCATAAGCTGACAATTCCTGCAAAGTAATAATTGACCAGCAGATACTCTGTGAATTTCTGGTTGGCTGTGCATGTTTTTGGTGTTTAGGGGAAAGTCAATGTAATTTATATATTAAGTATGTTATTGTTTATTATATTATTATGATTAATATAATTATTATGATTATTATACTTATTATGCTTATTATGATTAATATGATTATGATAATTTTTTATTTTTATTATGATTAATACGATTACTATAATTGTTATGGCTATGATTTTTATGATTAAAGTAATTATTATGATCAATATGAATTTTTAAATTTATTATGATGAAAATGATTAACATGATAAAATATGATAAATATTGTGATGATGCTAATTATATTAATTTTATTATTATAAATTTTATTATTATTATTGCTATAATTATTTTTTATTTTTCTTTTGAATATTTGTTATCTACCCTCTCTTTGCGATTACAGGGTATTACAGTTCAACAGCGAAAAAACTGCAAATCTTCTGGCGAAAAAAACATTGAACGGACGGCCAAACTAACTAACGGCTATTGTTTGGCCAATGGGCCAGCATTTACATCCACATATCATGCGTCTCCCTCTCTCTTGCGCTTGCTCTTTCCCTCACACTACCGCTGTGAGCTTCAAATTATCGACTGTCGATTCGAAATGATTTTGAAGTGCGCGAGTGTGCAAATTTATTGTGTGTGTGTGTGTGTGTGTGGATGAATGTGTTTGAGAGTGTGCGTGCCTTAGAACAATGGCTTTAAATTAAAAGTGGAAATCAGCAGCAAAATATGCACAACTCTTGCCTCTCTCTCGCTCTCTCTCTCTCTCTCTGTCTCTTTCACTATTTGCTTCTTGTTCTGTGTGTTCTCTTGTGCTTGTGCAACCGCCTGCATTACACATAATACGTGTAATTATTATCATTTTGTGCCACTTTCTATATGGTCAGAACCCAAGTCAGTGGCGTCGATTGCATTTCCTTTCGATCTTATTATCATATTATATTTGACAAACGATTCTGCTAAAATGTATTCTCCTTTTAGGCTTTCTTTTTTTTACCGAATTAATTAATAAATATTTTCCTAATTAATTATCGTTTAATTATTTATGATTTTAATTTAATTTTCACTTGTGTTTCTCCCAATTTCACGTCCATCAATTTAATTTTTTTCGCTGTGTTGTCATTACTTTCTATACGTATACGTAATTTTAATTTCTTCAAAAATGTCTTTTACCATAATTAATTCAAAATGGTTATATATTTTTTTATATTGTTTATATGTTTTGTTTCCTTTTTTTTGTGATTCTTTTCCTTTTAATTTATTTTTTATCTCATACTCTCATTACTTTCCATGCGTATACGTAATTTTTATTTCTTAAAAAAATGTATTTTTATTTTTATTACTAATTAATTTTAAAATATTTTTGTAGTATATGTTTTGTTTTCTTTTTTTTTGCGTGTTTTATTTTTTCACTTTAATTTAATTTTGTTCTCATGTGATGTCATTACTATACGTATACGTAATTTTCTTTCTTTTTTTTTAAAATCAATTTTGCCATAATTAATTTTAAAATGTTATATATTCTATTCTATTTTTTGTATGTATTTTGATTCCACTTCAGGTGCAACTCTTTATTGCTGATTTAGCTTATTTTCTTTAAATTGTTTCTACATTTTAGATCGCATTTAATTGACATCCTTTTGGGAAGACGCCTCTGCAGAGTTCATGCCGAGTTCAGTAGTTGAGTTCAGCAGGCCACATGACCATTGCCAATTTATCGTTGATTGTTAACTATTTATTAACGAATAACTTTATAAATGAGCTCAACGCACACGAATCAATAGAGCAAGAGCGAGAAAGAGATGGAGAGACACACACAACTGTCGCTGGTTGCCTTTCAATTGCTATTCGCAAAATGTAATTTTGTCAAAAGTTGAATAACAAACGCGGCCCGAACGCAAACCAATTATTCGGGGCAGGAAGCGGCGAATGAACTGGATTTGGATGAGGTAAATCATTAGCGTATGTTGCACTGGATTGATTTTAATTTGTTGTTCAATTAGCGGCATTCATTCGAATTCAATTTTGTTGCAATCAGTCAAAAATGAAGCGCTCATCTCACCGTCATCTCGCTGCACGTTTTCGCATATTTTGGCCAAGTTATCTTGACACCAAATGTTCCCTTTCACTGCACAATTACGCAAGTGTTTGCTTTTCAATTAGCATTCGACATATTTGTTAATTGAAAACATATTTGTACATGGCATTGCAAAGTACTTTCAGCCAAATAATTCACTCAACCTAAGCGAAAGCTCTTAAAACTGTCACAAAAACTTCTCGTTCAATTCGCCCAACATCAAAACAGGATTTCCGCAAGCAGCCTAAAAGTATGCAATAGATTTTCAGCTCGCGCTCCATTGCAGATAGTCAATAGCAATGGCAGAGTTTCTGTTTCAGGTAATAAACTTAACGAGATCTATTACCGTTTAAAGTGCTTTTTCTCTAAACGCATTTGGCCTTTTCAGCCTTTTCAGCCATTGCTAGTGTGTGATTCTCTGTGTTTTATACCCTAGTAAAATGTGGGCCACAGTATTCCGATGAAATGCGTTGAAATGAAATAAAATTACATTAAATGCTAAATTGATCTGCTCGTAAGCTGAGGTTTGGCAAAAGAGAAAAATTATCGTATAGTACATTTCGTTAAGGCTTCCCTCAATAAAAATCAACTGCCAGCAATTATATAATTTGCGAAGGATTTATCTTTAAAATGATTGATTGGAAAACATTCAAAAAGACTTCTCTGCTTGATTTAAATATTGCTATGAAATAAAAAGTTTACAGTGTTGCCAAATATCGATTTATACAAACTAGATAAAATGCTTAAATAATCTGCTTGTAAGCTACAGTTTTTTTTTTTTATATTTAAGGCTTTACTCAATAAAAATCAACTGGCAGCAATTATATTATTTTGTTGCGAAGGATTTCTCTATAAAATGATTGATTGCAAAAAATGCAAGAACACTTCTCAGCTTTTAAAAATTATGTTTCTTCAATGTACTATATATATTTTAAAAATATAGTGGTAAGGAATAATAAGTTTGCTAAATAATAATTTATTTAAACTTAATAGAATGCTAAAATGATCTGCTTGCAAGCTAAAGTTTCGTATGTGTACTTAGACTTCTCTCAATAAAAATCAATTGTTATCAAACAGGAAGACTTCTCAGCTTATAAACAATATGTTTATTAAATATAGAACCTGACTCAAATAATATATATACTACATACAATGCTAAAATGATCTGCTTTCAAGCTAAAGTTTCATTTTATTTAAAGCTTCTCTCAACAAAAAGCAATTGTTATCAAACAAAAAAACTTTGAAAGTAAATTCTTATTTGATCTATATTTTAAGTGCGTATTTAGTATTAATAAGTTTACACTTATTGCTTAGATAACTATATTTGCGTTATTTTTTTTTTTTTAAATACTTATTCTTCAAAACCTAAATATTCCTAACTATCATTTTTAGCCTACAAAATTTGAAAGCAAATAAAATAATAGAAACAACAATTTGTTGCGTAGCAAGAACACACGATAGTTTCATAAAGAAAAGTTTTTCTACAACCATTTTTTAATCTTTTCCAACAGATTAAAAGAAAAGCAATATTTAAATTTTGTTAATATGCATATTGTAATATATATGAAATGCAAATTGTAGAAGTGATGTCAAAGGTTTGGCTGCGATAGCAAATATTATGCATGGAATTGGGAATTCAAAACTGTTTTCTCAGCAACTTTTAGTATTTTAGGTATTCAAAGTATTCTCCACATATACAATGGCCTAGATCTTTGTTTAATTTCTGCGATGTGCTCTTAAAATATGCTTAGCCAGGCTCAAAATGGCTAGAACACACCTGCTTCTCAAGAAGGAGGTCCTTGGGGGCTGGCGGTGTGGAGACGGCTTCAAACAAGTGCCAGCAAATGTGCCGTGAAGAAACCATTTAGGATTAGTTTAATATGATACAGACTCGGATGGAGGCGGAGGCGGAGGCGGAGCAGGCAGCCGATAACGCCGTTGGAATAGGCAAACAGTACTTAAAAATGGCAAAGCAGCAGCAAAATGTTGACTGCTCACACACACACATACGAGTATATGTACGATGGGCAGGACAATACTATTAGCAGGCAAAGGGACCGAAAAAGACAAGAAAGCCAAAGCACAAAGGAAAGTAGCGAAACGAGAAGAAAAGAAAAGAAAAGAAATGTTGAGCCGGGCATAAGGACACGGCCAAGCAAAATATTGGTTGGCTAAAGCTGAAAGAGAGTAAGCAGAGGATAGACACAGAAAAAATGACAAATTTGCAAATGTTAAGACGAAAAGAAAACATCAACATAAGTTATAGGCTTAGTGCGTAATCGTTTTTCGTAAAACGATGGCAGCCAAAACACAGCAGCAGCAACAGCAGCAAATGGGAGCATCAGAAACAGGAACAGGACTTTGGAGAACAGGACTATCAAAAACAGGCAGCGACAGAGCCAACAAAACGAAACGTTGTTTGCGGTTAAGCTGCCATCACGAGAGCCAAGTGGCAGGCAACCAAGTCGACGGGCAACGGCAACGGCAACGGCTGCAACATGCTGTGGCAACGGCAAAAGGCTCCGACTGACCCTAGAGATGGGCGAGCGTCGTGTCACGACACGCACGACTCACGCAACAAGCTCGCAAGCAAATCAATTTCAAATGAAATTATCAAGAATTATGAATTATATTATTTCATTTCATTCTATTTAATTTAGTTTGTTTTATCTAAACTGCTAGCTCAGCGATGAATGCTTAATTACTGAATATTGTTATCGATAGTTTTGCAGTCGCTATTTCGCTGTTATCGATCAGCAGTGCAATCTCGGCAAGCAATTTGTAACGTTTTGAGTTCGAATAGTTCATTATAGATGAACTATTTTTATATATAAGTGGATATCCTTTTACTAAAGAATAAACTATTTAAACACTAAGAGATTATACCAGAGAGGGCTTACAAATGAACATTATCGATCACTTGCAGTTATCGATTATTAAGTTAAAGCATATGCAATGCTTCTCAATTGAAGATTTTTTACATTCAAATTATATATTAAAAACAAAATAAGCGACGAAAAAATGTGCGAAGAAAAAGCTTAAGTAATGATTCCAAATATTATGTGATAAACGATAAATTTGTGTAATCGATAGGCTCACGATTGGCAAACGCCATCGATTTATGGTTTATGCGAAGCGTTTATCGCATTATTTATTAATATGGGAAATCCCCAGGGAGAACGAGAGATGGGCAGAGGGAGAGCAGCAGCATCAGCTGACCATTCGGTCAGCTCCTCCCTGCTGCTTAGCTGTTGTCCCCACCGAAAAAAAATCCAGTGACGCCCCCGCAACGTTATCGTTGTTCAAATTAAAAATTCATAAAAGCAAAAATGTGGAATTATTGTGATAAAATAAACACAAGAAAAGAAGCCGCAACTACGTGAATAAAAGAAAGCGAAGCGGATAGCAAAGGGAATGGAAAAATGGAAAAAAAAAGAACGTGACATTGGCCTGGCCACTACAAGAAGAGGCGAAGGAGCTGCGGCTGATGATGTGGATAAAATAAACATAGGACATTGGTTTCGCTTGGGCGAGGTGTGTGCGGTGGTGGTGGGAAGAGGGAGGGGCAGCTCTAAAGAATAGCGCATGAGAGAGAGAGGGAGAGAGGGAGGGAGGGAGAGCGGAGACAAGACAGACGAAAGCGTGTTTAAACATTAAAAGGACCATTAGATACGCCTTAAAGTATGCTTCAAGTAGATTATCTTCCATCAGTTTTGTTTGCTTACTTGGAATTGTTTCGCTTCATTTTTCTCGTTTGCAAACACACACACACACACACACCCACACACACACCCACACCCACACACACACACACATCTCTATTTGGCCATGGTGTACTTTGTGTGTCCTTTCCACACAGAGAGGGCTCAAGACGCTTGCTCTTGGCTTTACTCTGCTTTAGTGTAAGGCGTCATTTGCTGCGGGAGCGAAAGCTTCGCCAGCCAGGATCCTAGACTGCTCTCCGTTATTATAAATTGTGCGCGTGTCCTTGTAAAATAACATGAAGTGAACGCAGAGGCCAGCTACTGCCCCATCTCCAAACCTCCACCTCCATCTTCATCTGCACCTCACCTCAGTGGCTTCGTCCCTGTGCTGCTTCTTAAATTACCAAGAGTGCGCGTTTTGCGGCGCTTATTGCTTTCGCCTCGCTCTTGCGCCTCAGCTTTTGACTGATGAGGGCCTAAAGCCAACAGCCAACAGCGGACCATAGTTAGCCATGGCTAAGCACATTCAGCCTTGACTCGACTTAAAGCCACATCGCACTCTTAATCAACTATTTAAATTCGTAACAAGCTGCAGAAAATGGAATTCCAAATGCCAATTACGTATGCCTAATTCTAGGATATTCAAATAAAAATACTTGACATTTATATATGTGAAGTAACTAAGCATAAATAATTATCAATTAATAAATGTCAAAAGTATCAAATGGAAATTAAAAAATAATTGCAGAGCTTGGTTTTGATTTAAGAATGTAATTTCTGGCTCAATTTGGATTTTATTGAATTAAGAACATGTTCGTGAAATCAAAAACAATCCTTCTAGAATTGTTTTTGAATTTGGGTTTTGATTTAAGAATTTAGCTTCTATTGTGCATTTTGACATCACATAAGCTTGATTTCAGAATATTGTAGCACTTAGTTTTTATTTTAAATTAACCTTATTTTACTTGAATTCATAATTTATAAGCGAATTCTATTTTTAATTCAAATTTCTTAAGATATTGTGAAAATCACTTAAAACTGATGAATTTCTTAATTTAATATCCTGAATGAATTAAATAACTGAATAAGTATTATGCAGATGATAGATAATAATAATTACTATTAATTAATTTCATTAATTTACGCTTTAAAAATAGTACATAATAATTTTGACATATACTAATTACCAGCGTGAATTTATATTTCTAATGTGAAAAAGCCAGAAACTAATTTTAAGAAAAGTTTGTTTCAAACGATTTTAAAGTCGGAATAATATTGACTAACCCAAAGTGAATTTAACTTTGCAGAAATGCGAAAATTAAAAATGTAGAATATTTAAATTGAAGTACAGTACAATTAACAAAAACTAACTATCTAGTATAGTACTTCAGTTTGTGTGTTCCGCGTGGTAATCGCGTGAAATCTTGTTGCAAACGATGTATGAAAATTGTGAATTTACAATCATTTGATTAGTCGCATTAATCGATTCAATTCCATTAAAAACCCATGTCGGCCTGATAATCATCGACGGCAATTACATTAGCGTCTCGTCGACTGGCAACTGGCAACTCGGACTGCGGACTGAGAACTGTGCGGCATGTGTCCAGTATCCGTTTGGCTTGCCATTCAAGCTGTGGCAGTGGCAGACGTGGTTGTGCAACGTGTTGTCATGCTCTTGACTCGCCAGCTGCTGGCATATGGCTGGCTCGGTGTGGCAGCAACAGCAGCAGCCAGTTCGCACTTCAGGCTGCCCAGCGTCGATCTGAATGTGGAGCGTCTGGCGAATGCCACAGTTTATGTGGCAAGTCGATACATTGCCGCACGCATCAACACGCTCGCCATCCGCTTCGATTGCCGTGATTGTGACGCTCTCCAGCAGCAGCAGCATCGCCAACTGCTCGACCAAATGCTCTCCCACTTATCCCCCCATCTCTCCCTGCTCCTCTCCACCGACGCCGCCTACGAGGCCGAGGATTACACGCTCTTCGTCGTCCACCGCGCGCAGGCCTTCGAGTGAGTATTCAAGTGGGCGGGGCCCATATATAATTCCATATATATATTTCTTATTGTTTGATTATGGCACAATTCATCCTGCTGTCCGTTCGTCTGTCTCTGTTTAAATGCACAGATTTGTGATCTACTTTAAAGTAAATTCTAATTGCAAATTTTTACTCAATTATTAGTTGAGAACTTCAGTTCGATTTCAACAATAATTGTTGCATATTTAATTTATACTTTTATTGCACAATTCATTCTGCTGTTTGTTTGTCTGTCTGATTGAAGGTTTATATTGCAATGTTAAATTGGCTAGATTTGTGTTCCACTGTAAAGTATGTTTTTATTGAAAATTTGTACTTATTAGTTGACATCATCAGTTCGATTTTAACAATGAATTTTGCAAGTACATATTTATACCCTGTATGTGAAATTATTGCACAATTCATTTGTTCGTCTGTCTGATTGAAGGTGTCTAAATTGATTAGATATGTGATCCACTGCAAAGTATGTTTTGAATTAAAATTTTTACTCAATTATTTGTTGACTTCAGTTCGATTTAAACAATAATAGTATGTACATATATATTTATACTTTTTCGCCCCCCTATATGAAATTATTTTGCTGTCCGTCTGTCTGAAGGTCTCTATCTATAGGCTAGATTTATGAGCTACGTTAAAGTAAGTTTTAAATTAAAATGTTGACTCAATTATTAGTTGACAGCTTTTTAATTGAACTCAAAATGTTCCTTTTTTTTGTGGGATTCAATCTTTATGAGATGTGTAATTCTTGAAAATTAATAATTAGGTTATAACTTTTTTAACTGATTAAATAATGCGAATTGTAACGAATTATGTAACCTTTACTTATTAAAAATGGCATTTCTTTGGATTAGAATTTGATGACATTGCATAATTAGTTTACTAATCTCTTATTTAACACAAAATAATATTAAAAAATAAAGTTTTAACTTAATATTTGTGACTTTCTCTTCTTTTTGATAGTCTTCATAAGATAACGACTAAATTTAATATAGAAAATGTTGTCAGTTAAATCTAAATATTGGATAACTTGTTACGATTGACAATTAAACTTAGTCCTTTTCCTAAAAAATACCCTTAAGGAAAATTAGCCATGTTGAACTGCATTGAACTACAAAAAAATTCAATCTTTATGGGATGTCTAACTCTTGAAATTAATTAATTTATTAATTATTGACTAGCTAGCAACTTTCTTATTTAAATCAAAAAATCAGTTGGTTTACAATGATCAAAAGATAATTGAAGAATAAATTATGCAAGGCTTGTTTCAATCTTCATGCTATGGTTGCAAATTCCTTAATTTTTCTATATATATTTTCATTCATGTCTTATTATTTACTCTGTTTATTTGAAACATTCCTATTGGCAGCTACTTCAACCTGAGCCACACGTACGTGCTGCATGAGCACGAGTTTTATTTCCTGGTCGTGCTGATCGCCCGAGAGTCGGAGGCCGAGCTGCGTGAATCGGTGCGGCACATCTGCTCGATGGCGCTGCGAAGCCGCATCATCAACGTCGTCGTGCTGACCCAGCGCCACAATGGCGAAATCGCTCTCTATGCCTACAAGCTCTTCAACGAGCATTGCTCGCCCAGCATCAACGCCTATCAGAGCAATCGGTTGACCGTCGATGGAACTCTGCAACGCGATGAGCTTTTCCCGCTGCGCTTCACCAACCTCAGCAGCTGCGCCTTGAACGTGACGGGGCATCAGCTGCCGCCGCACTTCATGTACCAGCCGGCAGATGGCGCTGCGTTGCCGGAGGACGGCGACTTCATCGACGTGGACGCACTGCGCGGCATCGACGGCGAGTTGCTGCGCCTGCTGGCGAAGGCGCTGCGATTCAAGGTGCGCCTCATGATACCGCAGAACAAGAGCGAGATCTTCAGCGAGGACACCATGAACGGCTGCTTTGCGCAGGTGAATATCGATCAGTTTCAATTGGAGCTAAGCGATCATGTAAATCGATCGATATATTGCGAAATAATCTTCTTAAAAATTATAATCGCTTGTCGAACAGTCTACAACAGCAGCTAAAGTAATTTTCGAAAATCAAACTAAATCCATCGCAAGAAGTCTGAAATTGAACTGAGCTTTAATTTGCAGCGACTGCAAGTTAGTCGATAGTTATCGATAATAAAACAGCAGTACATAAATAACGAAAACATAACAAATTTGTTGATAGCAAAAGAGCAAAAATTTCATTCCACCATATTTGTTTTCAGTAGTATTTTTTGACTTAATAGCTTATGAAAAAAAAAAAAATATATAGAGGGTTTTTTTTAACTATCGATAGTAAATCAAAAACCGTAAATGATGTATTGCAGGCAAAAGTGCAAAGTCAAAAATTTGTTCCATCATCTGTTTTCTTGAACTTGACTATCTTGATAATAGATAGTTCGCCCAAAACAGCAAGTTATTCGATAGTTGTCGATAGTAAAACAGCAAATCCATCAATAACAAAATAATAATTATCTATTGCACTAAATGGATAATTTGATTTAGTCAAATAAATAAATGTAGTTTTGTGGAAAGGAAATATTTCAATCATCGTTATCGATAGTATTCCGTGAATACATCAAAAATCCGAAACAATTAAAATAAATCAAGCGAAATAAGTGTTTTTCACAGTCATCGACAGTAAAGAATCACTCTAGATCACATCCGAAGAACTCATTACAAACTTATTGTTATCGATTGTATTTCATGACTATAGCAATACGTGCTTTTCATAGTTATACCCTAAATAATCACTATAGATCGGATCACAACGAAAGAAAGCATTATAAAATTTTACCAGCGTCGCTGTTATCGATAGTATTGAGCGAAATTAGTTATTCTATAGTAAAAAATCACTCTAGATCCACTCACATCCGAAGCAAACATTAGAAAATTATATCAGCGTCTCTGTTATCGATAGTATTCCGTGACTACTTCAATAATTCGAAACAAATTAAATAAACCCACCAAATTAAGATATTGCATAGTCGTCGACAGTAAAAAATCACTCTAAATCAACTCACATCCGAAGCAAACATTAGAAAATTCTACCAGCTTCTGTTATCGATAGTATTCCGCGACTACTTCAATAATTCGAAGCAAATTAACTAAATCTACCAAATTAAGTTATTTCATAGTCATCGACAGTAAATAATCACCCAAGATCAAATCACACCTGAAGCAAACATTACAAAATTCTATCAGCGTCTCTGTTATCGATAGTATTCTGTGACTACTTCAATAATTCGAAACAAATTAATCCACCAAATTAAGTTGTTTCATAGTCATAGACAGTAAATAATCACTCACGATCAGCTCACGTCTATCCGCGTATCTGTTATCGATAGTATTCCGTGACTAATATCGATATCTCTACGATTCGATTTGCAGCTGGCTAGTGGCAAAGCGGACCTTGCCATCGGCGGCTTCAGCGGCTCGGACAACCGGCGAGTGCAGTTCACCACGTCGGTGGTCTACCACCAGAGCTACTTCATCTTCGTGGTGCGCAAGGAGCGCTACTTCGGCCCCTTCGGCCAGCTGATGCGTCCCTTTGGCCGCAAGGTGTGGCTCTGCCTGCTGGCCAGCTTCGTGGTCGCCCTGCTCTGTGCCCGCTGCCTGGGCCGGCGAGCGGGCCTCAAGCATCCGCTGGAGAATCTGCTGGCCACAACGATTGGCAACGCGGTGCCGGTGCAACGTCTGCCACGCGGCGGCTTCTTGCGGCACATGGTGACCAATTGGCTGCTGCTGACGCTCGTGCTGCGCTGCGCCTATCAGGCCAAGCTGTTCGATGTGCTGCGGACGCGTCCCATCAAGCCGCTGCCCATCGGCTTGGCCGGACTGCTGCAGGCGAACTACACGCTGATTAGCACCGGATACCATGACTTTTATCGCCGCGAGTTGACGCGCGTGATCAGCGGCAACTTCTCGGCACGCTACACGCTGGTGCAGGAGGCGCCTGTGGGCGCCAGGGTTGCCACCATTTCGCTGCTAAACAATCTGGCGCACTGGAATATGCGGCATGCGAGCAGCAGCCGTCTGACCTATGTCCGCGAACCGATCTATCTGTATCAGCTGGTCATCTACTTTCGCCACAACTCCATCTTCAAGTTCACCTTCGATCGCAAGATCGCCCAGCTGCTCAGCTCGGGTGTCCTGGGGCACATCGAGCGTCGCTATCTGCACGTCTCGTACGCCGATCTCGGGGATAACTTGCAGCTGGTGCCGCGCATCACCAACAAAATGCTGCGCGGCGTCTATCGCTGCTTTGTGGTCCTCATGGGCGTGGCCAGTTGCCTCTTTCTGCTCGAACGCTTGGCGCTGCGGTGCCGCAGCTTGCGGCGACTCCTCGACTGGCTGCAATGAGGCAGCTGCAAATGCGCCCACAAAGAGCTGAGTCAACAAAATGTTGATGATCGCACACTCACAACATTTCCAAAATATCAACAAATTTCTAATATCAAAAAATAGTCGACAATTTCTGAAACTGTCGAATCAAAAAAATAGCCTAAAACGGCAACATTTTAAAATAAAAATTGTAAAAATTACAAAAACAATATGCAAAATATACTTGCGATTATAAAAAGCGCAACTTGAAAAGTTTTTCTGGGCATATTTATTGAAGGTGGTTAAAGCGAGGCAATGGAAAGCTAACTTATTAAGTATCTTTGATAATGTTTGTGAGTAAGGCTTTGAAGGGCTTTGATCCGTACAGTCTTATAAAAAGATGAGCCGACAGAGAGCAGAGAAAAATACATACATATGTACATACGTCAACAACATTTTTCTAATTTGCTAATTTTTGAATCTTACAAAATTTTAGAAAGAAGATTTCAATCTTTTAACAAGACTGGCTTAATCTTGAAAGAAAGTAAAGAAATAAATTGATCTTCAGAATGAATTCACATTACACATTTTTTGCTAAGATCGAAATATACTTGAATTGTAGAATATCATTCTTGTTTTTAAAATATAATTTCTCTCGCTGTCTCTGTCTCTAGTTAAGTTCAATGGTTCCTAGAAAGGTGCATCACAAATTCAGTAATAACATCGATAGTGCAATATTGTTGTTAAGCCGTCAAAAGCAATAACATTTCTTGTGCGTTGATGATGCCACAAAAATGAAGTAATAATTCGGAATTCATTTAAGTAAATAGATTTTGAGCAAATAAAACAACAAAATGAGGTTCATGGAAAATATTCTACAATTATCTGGAATCTGCATTCATCGGAATTTGAATATACTTTTTTGTCTGTCCGTCTGTCCGTTTGCTTTTATGTTCTCAAGCTTAATAGTTTGATAGCAATTGCAATTAAACTTGGTTACAATAACATATATTCCTACTATAAAAACTACATATTTTGTCGACAATTTATATTTCGAAAAAATTAAATAAATTATTCTATGCACTTTTCATAAATTCTTATTTAATTGTATAATCACTAAGAAAAATATTAAGCAGAAAGATTAAAAAAAAGTTATTGAAATAACAAATATGCGAAAAGATTGCGACAATTTTATTCCACTATAATGCCTATATAGCTGAACTATCAATAATAAGTCTCGACAGCTCATTCGCTTGCTGTGCTTACAAGTATTTCGAAAAAATAAAATAATTAAATCTATGCATTTTCCACAAATTATTCATAAATTGTATAATTAATAAGAAAAATATTAAGCAGCTGGTATGGAAATATTTAAAAAAGAAGAAAATATGCTATAGAAGACTGTAAGAATTTTATTCCACTATAATGCCTATATAGCTGAACTATCAATAATAAGTCTCGACAGCTCATTCGCTTGCTGTGCTTACAAGTATTTCGAAAAAATAAAATAATTAAATCTATGCATTTTCCACAAATTATTCATAAATTGTATAATTAATAAGAAAAATATTAAGCAGCTGGTATGGAAATATTTAAAAAAGAAGAAAATATGCTATAGAAGACTGTAAGAATTTTATTCCACTATAATGCCTATATAGCTGAAATATCAATAAAAAGTCTCGACAGCTCATTCGCTTGCTGTGCTCACAAGTATTTCGAAAAAATAAAATAATTAAATCTATGCACTTTCCAAATTCTTTTTAAATTGTATAATTAATAAGAAAAATATCAAGCAGCTGGTATGGAAAGATTTAAAAAAGAAGAAAATATCCCATAAAAGACTAATAATTTTATTCCACTAAAATTCCTATATAGCTGAACTATCAATAATAAGTCTCGACAGCTCATTCGCTTGCTGTGCTTACAAGTATTTCGAAAAAATAAAATAATTAAATCTATGCATTTTCCACAAATTATTCATAAATTGTATAATTAATAAGAAAAATATTAAGCAGCTGGTATGGAAATATTTAAAAAAGAAGAAAATATGCTATAGAAGACTGTAACAATTTTATTCCACTATAATGCCTATATAGCTGAAATATCAATAAAAAGTCTCGACAGCTCATTCGCTTGCTGTGCTTACATATATTTCGAAAAAATAAAATAATTAAATCTATGCACTTTCCACTTTTATAAATTGTATAATTAATAAGAAAAATATTAAGCAGCTGGTATGGAAAGATTTAAAAAAGAAGAAAATATGCTATAGAAGACTGTAACAATTTATTTCCACTATAATTCCTATATAGCTGAACTATCAATAATAAGTCTCGACAGCTCATTCGCTTGCTGTGCTCACAAGTATTTCGAAAAAATAAAATAATTAAATCTATGCACTTTCCAAATTCTTTTTAAATTGTATAATTAATAAGAAAACAAGTAAGAAAGCTACAGTCGAGAGTGCTCGACCGTATGATACCCGCAACCCATTTCGAGAGAAAACAAAAAGCTTGAATAATATTTTAACAAAAAATATACCACCGAATATACTAAAATTTGTATTTTTGTATATAGCTCTTTTTTTTTAAATCCATTAAATACCGACATGGTCACTCTCAACTAAACAAACAAAGCGCGAGCAGCTGCAACTGAATTTTGCATATAAAATTGATTCTTTAATAGCTTCCATGTTTTTCATTCGATCTCAACCAAATTCACAGCAGTCATTGAGAATATAATTATTATTATGCATACCAAAATTCAATGCTCTAGGTCTATTATTACGGCTTTTACAGTTTCTGAGGGCGGAAAGGGGCGTGGCAAAAATCTAAAACAAACTTGATCTGCGTAAGACCTACACGAATACTGTCACCACATTTGATATCTCTAGGTCATTCACACACTTAATACGTCCATATGCACTGGGCACAAAAATTTTGATAAATAATTTAACGAATAACTTTTGTTCTACTTATCCGATTTGTACCAAAATTACAGGGTATATTAAGAGTGTCAAGCGCAGATGGGCTACCAAATTACACATCATTACACTAAGAACTTTTGGAGTTATACGCGATTTACATAAAAAAACTTGACTTTTTCTAGATTAATGCTTATTGTGGGCGAAGGGGGCGTGGCATCCAACGTTTGAAATAAACTTGATCTGCGTAGGGTATGAAGGAAACTTTTTGCCAAATTTGGTGTCTCTATGTCTTATAGTCTCTGAGATCCAGGTGTTCATACGGACAGACAGACGGACAGACGGACATGGCTATATCGTCTCGGCTGTTGACGCTGATCAAGAATATATATACTTTATGGGGTCGGAGATGCCTCCTTCTGCCTGTTACATACATTTTCTGTTGGCACTAAGTCATAATACCCTTCTACCCTATGGGTAGCGGGTATAAATATCAAGCAGCTGGTATGGAAAGATTTAAAAAAGAAGAAAATATCCCATAAAAGACTAATAATTTTATTCCACTAAAATTCCTATATAGCTGAACTATCAATAATAAGTCTCGCCGGAAGCGTATGCAATTGTCGGTGTTGCCGAACCTTGTTAGTTGATAAGCTGTTCGTTGTAGCCTTGCCACATGCTGCACATGCTGGGTACTTTCAACGGATTTGTTGGCCTTAAAAATTGATTTAAGTCTTGTAATGCATGACCAGCAGCCACGCCCCCCTCCTACTCTCCTGTCCGCCCACATGAGAGTGCGAGTGTGTGTGTGTGTGTGTGTGTGTGTGTGTGTTTGGGGCAAGCGGCAACTGGCCAAGCGGCACGGAGCGCCACTTGAGTTAAGCTGCGCAAACGTTTGCATAATCACGTTCCAATTTAAATTGCTCTATTTGCCGCTTTGCTCTCTGCGCTCTCTGTAAGTGGCAAGGGGCAAGGGGGGCGTGGCGGTGTGGCAAGAGGATGCGGCAAAGGCGTTGGCCATTGGCATCTCTCAAATTGGAAAAACTGGACAATTTTTATTAGCTGTCGCCGCCGGAGCGTGGCTGTTGATGCCGCCTGCCTTCGTCCTGCCATCGTCCTGCCTTCGTCCTGCTGTCCATCTGAACAATCCAACACCGCACAATCAAACCATCTCCCTTCTCACTTCTCCCCCCCTCCCCCGAATGGGCAACCCACTCAAATACCCACTCAATTGTGCTCTTCTCATTTGTTTGTCGAGTGTGTAGAGCTATGACAAAATGTGATTGTGATTTCTCAGTTCTGACGGTTGCCTCGTTTTCCCATTGCCATTGCTGCAAGGAATTAAGGTGATAGCTTCTCGCATAGCTGCTAAGCATGTTTTTAAAATAGCTCTTAGCTCTCGTGCCCAAACCGAAAGTGTCACAAATCAAATTAAGAACAACTTCAAATTAATTCCTCTTTCCTTTCAACGAATTCACGAGCTGTTTTCATGACTTGCAATTATATGTTGCAAACACGAAAGTGTTGCAAATGCTTTTACTATTTGATATAGATTCAGCAATAATAATTTTAAGAATTATACTAAATTGAAATATTTAAATATATATTGATTTTGCATTTGCAGTAAAGTTACAATGAAGTAATTTACTTAATTTCCATAGCTGCCACTGAGCATCAGAAAAGATAAAATTATACAGAACGCAAATTAATAGTATTGAAAATCTTATCGAATGAAACAAAAGCTGTCATACAAATTTTAATTATTGATTTAATATAGTTAGAATGGGAATTCCTTAAAACCTCTTCCCTTACAGCCAGCTTTTAATGTCACACAGAATAATACGACTTTTATTCTTAGTAAAAAACAAGTAAGAAAGCTACAGTCGAGAGTGCTCGACCGTATGATACCCGCAACCCATTTCCATTTTTTGTATATAGATATATTTTTTTAAATCCATTAAATACCGACATGGTCACTCTGTCAACTAAACAAACAAAGCGCGAGCAGCTGCAACTGAATTTTGCATATAAAAATGATTCTTTAATAACTTCCATGTTTTTCATTCGATCTCAACCAAATTCACAGGAATTATTGAGAATATAATTGTTATTATGCATACCAAAATTCAATGCTCTAGGTCTATTATTACGGCTTTTACAGTTTCTGGGGGCGGAAAGGGGCGTGGCAAAAATCTAAAACAAACTTGATCTGCGTAAGACCTACACGAATACTGTCACCAAATTTGATATCTCTAGGTCATTCACACACTTAATACGTCCATATGCACTGGACACAAAAATTTTGATAAATAATTTAACGAATAACTTTTGTTCTACTTATCCGATTTGTACCAAAATTACAGGGTATATTAAGAGTGTCAAGCGCAGATGGGCTACCAAATAACACATCATTACACCAAGAACTTTTGGAGTTATACGCGATTTACATAAAAAAAAACTTGACTTTTTCTAGATTAATGCTTATTGTGGGCGAAGGGGGCGTGGCATCCAACTTTTGAAATAAACTTGATCTGCGTAGGGTATGAAGGAAACTTTTTGCAAAATTTGGTGTCTCTATGTCTTATTGTCTCTGAGATCCAGGTGTTCATACGGACAGACAGACGGACAGACGGACATGGCTATATCGTCTCGGCTGTTGACGCTGATCAAGAATATATATACTTTATGGGGTCGGAGATGCCTCCTTCTGCCTGTTACATACATTCTACTCTATGGGTAGCGGGTATAAAAAAGATTTTTAGTTAAAGATTAACAGACAAATTTAAATTATTGATTTCATATAGTTAGAGCGGGAATTCCTTAAAAAACGTTGCTTACCCAAACAGCCCATTCAGTCACACAGAATTATGTATTCATTTATAGAATTTGTTTCAGAAATCACTTCGACTATAAAACCGAACGAAAGTCATTAACGTTCTACAATTGTGATTAAGCAACGACTAGATTTTTGATTTTATTATCCCGATTTCTTCCATGGCTTGCAAGTTTTTCAGAGACCAACCAGCAACTTTTCTAAATAGTTTCCTAGACATTTCATACAATTTTTCCCAATTTTCCTGCACTATTTCTTTTTTTAAAGATCTTTACGCAACTAATCCCATCGATTGCACTTCTCGTTGCGGATGATGGGAGAGCCGCTGGAGCCGCCATCGGGTCTGCATTTGAGGGGCGCGACTCGCAGCCCGACGCCCGGATTGCGTTGATTGCGATGGAACTTGATCGTGAGCACCTCCCAGTCAAAGATGCGATCCCTGGCCGCGCACAGCTTGAGCAGCAGGTGGCGAAACTGTTTGCGCAGCGCATTGTAATTGGGATCGGCAGCGAAGCCGAGCTGCGTGCAATAGTTGAGATACATTGCAAACTCACTGGGCAATCCCTGGCACAGTGTCTCGTTGCTAATCGAACGCTTCAGCTCGTGGATGCGTTCGTATTTCTGCTGCTTGGTCGACGCCCTGATACCCTGCCACGGCAGATTGCCGCGCAGAAAATAGACGAGCACATAGCCCACCGAGATGAGATCATCGCGTCGCGACTGCTCGATGCCCTCGTGCGACGAGATCGAGGTGAAGCGAGCGGTGCCCGTGAGGCTGCAGCTCTCCCGATATGGGATATGCACCTGGGTGTTGGGATCCCAGTACTTCTTCGCCAGCCCAAAGTCAATCAGATGCAATCGCTTGCTGGTGATGTCGCGACCAATCAGAAAATTATCGGGCTTAATGTCGCGATGCACAAAGCCGCGACAATGCACTTGTTCCAGCCGCATCAGCATCTCGTCGGCCAGCATCAGCACCGTCTTCATGGTGAACCGACGACTGCAGAACTCGAACAGATAGTTGAGCGATGGCCCCAGCAGCTCCATGACCAGGGCACAGTACTCATCCTCCTCGCTGAAGTGATGGATCTGCGGCAGGCCACAAGCCGCTCGAATGGCACGATACACCCGATGCTCGTAGGCCAGCTGCGGATGCGGTGCGTTCGCCTTCTCCACCTTGATGGCCACCTTCTCGCCGGTGTAGAGCGACACGCCCAGGAAGATGTCGCCGAAGGAGCCGCTGTCGAACTGGCCCAGCACCTTGTAGTCGCCCACGAAGAATTCGCGCACTTCGCTCTCCCTGATCGCCTCCATGTGTCTCAGTTTACGTGAATGTGCGATAGTGAACGAACGAACAACAAATCAACTCTAATCAATGCTCCAAATAACCCAATATCATTTTCGAAACTGACATTCAACTACAAACTGACTTTCTGCTAAGTTCGGCTACGAAATTAAATATATATGAGTAGTCTTATTATTTATACTTCTAATTCAGAATTCAAGTCCTGGCTGTACAACATAAATATTTAAAAAACAATTCAAACTATACCCAAAATCATTTCAACTACAAACTGACATAATACTTTCAGCTAAGCTGCTAAAAATTCAATATCCAACTAGTTCAGCTACGAAATTGTGCTCTATGAACTAAATATATATGAGTAGTCTTATTATTCATACTTGTAATTCAGAATTCAACATACTTGTAAATCAGAATTTGAATGTTAATCGATTCATCATCAAAATTTCTTATTCTTAAAATGTTATCGATGATGCTAAATAGTAGTTAATACAATTGTATTAATCAAAGCACTTCAATACTTTTTAGAGTAAAAACACGTTATGAATCAAGCCGAAATATTTGAATATACTTTTTTGTCTGTACGGTCATGTCGTAATTTAACACAGCGGATAAATAATTAAATTAAGTTTAAAACCCTAGAATAATTCCAGAATCGCCATTATTGATATAACAAAAACAATTCTTCAATGAAAGTCTTTCCCAATATCAGAAATTTAGTAAAACAAGAAAAAAAGATTTGATCAAAAGCTATTCTAAAAGTATTCAAAGGTTTAAATCTTTGATTGAAATTATTACATAAGCTCATAAATTTGTAAAATTCAAGATTTTTATTCCATTTTGTAGAACGATACTTTTCGGTCCCCAATATCACTTATTATTGTCAAATCGAAAATAAAATTTGATTTGAAAAAATGGTAAGTGAGAACAGGGCATAATATGAATAAACCAAGCTCAATGTAGAAATAAATTTAGTGTTTACACTAATTAATTTACTGTGCTAACACTAAGGACTTGAAAATGTAAACTGTATTGCACTTAACAAAATAATACAACCAAATTTGATAGTTCCTTAAAACACTTTCTTGATATAAATAATTCAAAGAAACATCGAGTTTAATCAGGGGATTTCTCGATTCACTTTAACAGTGCCAAAGCAGCAGCAATTTTGGAGTTTCAACTTTCAGTCTGGGGAGGCGAGGCGAACAAACTTTTTGCAAGTTAAAACTGACCTATCAGAAGTATTGAGAGAAATCTAATAATCGATTAGTTTGATTCGATTAAACGCAACTCGAGCACATATATATACTTATATTCGTTTCGTTTAAATGCTGCTCGAGCTGTGTGAAAACTGAGACGAAAAATGCGTTGTAAAGTTCTGGCTTGTTTTTTTTTTTTTTTTTTGTTGCTGTCTTCCGTTTTTGAAAGCTGCAAACGAGACAACAAGTTCGATGATGATTGTGGCTGATGACGGACAGACGACCAAACACACACAGACACAGACACACATGCAGTGCGTGTGCGTATCGATTATCTGTGCCGTGCACGGCACGCAGACGGCGACAATCCGTAGACGGAATGCGAGTCGAACCAGAAGGAGGCGAAGTCGCAGTCTGAACTCGAGACGGAGTTGAGTTTGGAGTTGTCGTCCTTGCTGCTGCTGCTGCTGGCTGCTCGACGGATCAACTAGCCAGTAATAATGTCTTTCGCTGACATTTGACATTTTGGCTATATTTCACTCACTTTCTGACAACTGGCAACTTGGCATTCAAATATAACCCAGAGCCAGCAATGTCCAGGGAACAGTCTCTCTGTCTGTCTGTCTGGCTGTGTGTGTGAAACACCCCTGAACACTTGGTTTCCCTCGCCTTGCGGACTCTGATAGCGAAGCTCACTGAATCTATAGCCAGTTTCAGTTTCAGTTGCCGGCGCAGTCATTCATTCAAGCTCAGATGTTTAAGAACAATAAATTTGTGTGCAAGTGTGTGTGTGTGTAGCAGACAAACCAAATGTTTGGCGATCTGTCCAGCTGTCTGTCTGACGCTGCTCTCAATCGTCAATCTGTCTGTCTGTCTGTCTCTGTATACCTATTCTGTCTGTCCGTCCGTCAGTCAGTTCGACAAACTGTTTGTCCGTCCGCCCGCTTGCAACTCTCTCAGCTTCTCTCTCCCTCTGTTTGTCTGTTTGTCGTCCGTCCGTCCGTGCCTCTGTCTGCCTGTTCCGCCCCTGTACAAGACGGGAGGCGACACATTTGCTTCGCACAGGAGCCGTCGTCGCGTCGCATTCGCAGTCGCAACAAGCATTCGCAGCCCAATCCTCGCCAGAGTCCTTGCGGTGGCCATTATCATCAATGGCAGACGCCGGCATTTACATCATAACGAACGACGACGACGACGACGACGACGACGAGGCTGATGGATGGACAGATAGCCGGCATTAGCATTAGCGCATAGAGGCTGCAGGCTGGAGGCTGCAGCGTTCCAGCGAACATGCGGGTAAATTATCTTTTCATTTCCGTCAACGTCCTGCAGCGCATCCAATTGCCATGTTCCACTCATCGCGTTCAATTGTTGGCTCTTAAGCTTTTTAGCAATCAGTTTTTCCCCCCTCCCCTCGTCCGTTCACCATTGTTGACTGCACCCCTTTCTGGCCATGGCCATGCTCAAGTCCAACGTCGAGATTCATTAAGGATGCCGCGAAAGGACAACGGACAACAAAACAATAGCCGCTTCCTGGCCGCCGCGTCGCGTGTGCGCCTCTTAAAAGCCGCTTAAATCAAATTTTCGTTTCGCTAATTGTCTCATCAAATTACACACACACACACACACACACATACGCAGTCGTCTTTGGTGCTTTATGGCCAAAAGCGGTGCGTGTGCTTTTGGCATTCATTAATCATTTATCGACGCATGCAGCGCTTTTCGCTCGGTCTCGATAACTGATTGATTGAGTGACGTGCTCGCGAAAGAGGCAGCAGCATAGGTAATTAACGAACGATTACACGGTTATCGATAGTCACAGCGATAACAATAGCAAATCTATTTCGGATTTATAGCTAGTCGCTAAGAATTGACTATCGACTGAGAACTTCCATTTTTATAAATTAAATCAATCAGTTCTACAAAAACAACTGACAGCATTAAAATAAAATAGCCCAAGGTTAAAATGGAGTTGTGCGAAAAGTACTAAAAATAAGATTATTATTTCTACTAGTATAATTATTAGTTGGTAAATTCAGATTAAGCAACGTAAATAATTATCGATATAAACTAAAGGCTTTTTTTAATACTGTATCCTAATGTAAAAAGTTATTATTATTGTTCTTAATAATAATGTTTATTCAAAATATTTATTAGTTGGTAAATACAGATTAAACAACGCAAACAGTTATCGATATAAAATAAAAGCTTGTGAAAAAATTGGTTTAATCCCGCTTAAAATATATTTTAAAAAAACTATTGAAGTACAAAATAAATATAGTATAAGTAATATTACTAAAACGATAATTTACCCAAAAAGTGCTATCATAGAATTATTTGAAGTTATTAAATACTAATAGAGCAAAGGCAATACTAATGGATTTAATAAATAAGTTAGTCTTGATAATATACAAAAATCTACAAAAATTTTGGCACTCGCTTTAAGAAAAAAGAAAGCTTAAGGAAATAACCAATATTTTGAAAAAAGAAAAACTATAATCATTGGGTTTCATAGTTAGTATAGACAATATACTAATATAAATCTTAAAAATGGATTTTATAAATAAATTAGTCATGATATTATATATTAAACTAGAAAAGCAAAATAGAAAACTTAACGAAATCACTAACATTTTGAAGTAACCGATAATAGTTAATAGCTTAATAGTTAGTATAGACAAAAATACTAATAATGATAAAAAATATAAAAAACAAAAAAAATTAATTACTATAACTACAATTTTTGCAGTGACTAGTTGCATAGTTAATAAGCTTTAGCTTTCGTTTAAATCAAAATATAAAACTTATGAAAATAACTAATATTTTGAAGTAACCGATAATCATTGGGCTTAATAGTTAGTATAGACAAAAATACTAAAAATGGTAAAAAACAATAAAAATTAATTACTATAACAACAATTTGTACAGTGACTAGTTGCATAGTTAATAAGCTTTAGCTTGTAGTATTTGGATGCATCTAATTAAATAACAAAAAACTTGCAACATTGGGCCATAAAGAGAGACAATTTCTGAATGATTGAGTTTTTGGAAACGTTCGATAGTAGTGTGAATAAAATGCCAGCGAAGCTTTTTGTAGTTGCTCATTTTGGATGTGCGGCAGAGTTGGGCGTGTGTCTGCCCCAAAACGAGTTGCATGCTTAATTTGCAACGAATTCCCCAGCGCGCAGTGATAACTACCGAATATGAACGTGACAAAAGTTGTTGATGACAACAACAGCAACAACAACAGCAGCAAAGCAGAGACGAAAGTGCAATTGCAATGGAGTAAGAGATCAGCCGAGACGAGAGGGGGAAGCGGCAACAAGAGCGACGGCAACGCTGCCGCACAACAAACAGCAAAATAGAAATGACTTTAATAGCTCATCAATGATTCAAGCGGAAATCCGGGCTGTCCAAGTGCAGTCGGTTTATTGGATACCGGAAAGGCATTATGTTGCCGCTTGCCACTTGCCACTTGCCCCACGTGCCGTTGGTAGCAGCTACCGTTGGCCTCTCTGTCTGAATTGTGCCGTGTCTGTTGTTGGCGTCGTCGTCAGCAATTGTTGTTGTTGTTTATTTGTTTGATTGGGCTGACTGACTGCAGCCATCTCGCTCTCGCACACTCTCCCTCTCGCTCACTCTGTCTGCTTAGCTGAAATGATTTTCACGCTGCCTCCAAAAAGTATGCAACGAAATTTGCATATTGTTTTGCCATACGACAACGCCCTGCAATTTGACAGGCGCCCAACGTGTGTGTGTGCAGCATATGCACCCCATTTTGAGTGGAAATCAACAACTCCCTTTTGGCCCTTTTGCACCTGTGTGCGTGTGTGTGTGTGTGTTTCAGCCACGACCTCTGCTCAGGCTGGAGTTGGCTTTATCTGCTGGCCATGTTTGTCTGAACATATCTGGGCATCATTATTATCATCATTATAGATGGCACACGACCACTGGCTATGTGACAGTAGCCCCGCTTGGCTTTTGTATCTCATTTATTATGCAAATCTCAGACGAGCAAGTGTGCGTGTGTGTATATGTGTGTGTGTGTGTGTTGCGGATTGGGAAATTGGGAAACAACTGGCGCCACAACAACAACAACAACAACGTCATCATCATCATCAATTGCAAACTGCAACTTCAACTGCAACTCCAGCAACCTGTTTTCCTTCCTTCCTTTTTACTTTGCCATTATTATTACTACGTTACGTTTTACGTTTTTTTGTGCAATATTTTTAAAAGTAATTTGCTGCAAATTGTTGCAATCACATTGGCTTGCTGCAATTGTTGCGTGTCTATTGCCAGTTCAAATAGCAAAATCATTTTGATTCCCCCGTAAATCGCACTTAAAAGGTCAGCGCAAAAAAGAAAAACGCAAGGCAAAAATGGCAACAAAAAAAATTAATTCGATGCCAGCATCGACTAACAGACACCCTGTAAATTGTGCAATTTATAACGGTGTCCAACAAATGTGAAGGCAAAGATATAAATAAATAAAATATAATTCGACTTACATTCAAATATTCCATGCAAAAAAGTATGTATTGTTGTTGCAGTTGATGTTTTAGAAACTGAAAATATAGAAAGCAATTTATTAAATTATAATTTATGAATAATATATTATAATTTGACTTAAATAAAATGAAATTAATTTATTAAATTATAATTCATAAATATTTTATAATTATATAACTGAAATAATATTATTAAATTCAAATAAAAATAAGTATAATTCATAAATAATATTTTATAATCTGACTAAAATAAAATTAAAGAATTAAATTTATAGGAGAAACAAAAATTGAAATTTGAATGAATATTAATATTTATATTGGGTAATATTTAAAAAAAAATGTATACGTAAATTAAAATTCAATTTGTTTTTAAATTAACGGAAAGTCAGATATTTATTTCTAGTAATTTCTGTAATTCAAAATACTTTTTATGCTACGTTATCGATAGTAACGCACACATACTATCGATAGTTTCAAAATCACATTATCAGCTGCCAACTGGTCAACCGTATGATTATGCTGCCAGGGCAAACACACATCTCAAACAACACATAATTTATTGTAGTTCACAGATCAAGCCACTGCCATGCAGCGTGTGTGCGAGTGAGAGGGCGAGAGACAGAGAGAGAGAGAGAGAGAGAGAGCATCGAATGGCCGTTTGGCAATCATAAAAAGTAAATAAGAATTTCAATTTTTATGCACGCTTCAATGTTAATCAATTACGTGATTTAATTGAAAACGCCAAAGTCAATACCAAAAACAAACACAACAAATCCCACATAAAAAATAAATATATACAACATATTTAAATATATTCCAATATAGAATATTGTGTATAGCACTATATATATCGATAAGCCCATACGTATCGTATATACAATTTGTTTATCTATCAATTTCAAATGTCCAGCGTCTGTTTGTTCTGGCCACTCTCGCTCTTTCTCGTTCTCAATGCCAAACAGCGAGGGAGACAATTGAAAAGGACGCACTTGATTCATCGCATTTTCCATTCCCTTTTTCATCTCATTTCATTTCAGTTTTTTTGGTTTTTTTTTTGTTTGCCTGCGAATTGGTTTTCAATTAACATAAAGCCGGCAAAAATTAAAATACAAATGCAACAAAAATTGTTCGATAGGGAAACAGACGGTGAACTGAAGAAAACAAAATGACAGATTGACGATGGATTCGAATGGAAATTTATTAAGTGCAAATGGAAAATGAGTCGAAGAACTCAACGAAAGGATAATGGCAGTTCAGTTGGCTGGCATTTTAAATACCTCGGCTCAAAAACATTATCTGTCAAGAAACAAGGCACGAACTATTTAAATAACGTAACATTTTGAAATTTTAGATTAAGAGTTACAACAATTAATCGATAAATTATTATTATTATTACCCAATTAACTAACTTATGGAAAGATGAATCAAATCAAATAATTGTAATAACATTACAAATTGTTATTAGGAAAGAAATTGCATATTTGCTCATTAGATTGCGCAAGTTGGCAGCTCTGTTAAGCCGTCAAAATATTCGACTTGAATATATAATTAATATATATAAATTAAGTATTTCTAATATTCTTGTAAGACTTCTTAATTTGAATTAAATTTAATAATATAATGTTGGGCAACAAATCGATTAATTGCTAATCTGATTGCGCTTCAATCTAAACATAAGTTGCCAACCGTTAGAGAGCTGATTTAATTTTATAAAGCCACATAATTTAATTATAAAATTGAAATATTTCTAACATTATTGTAAGACTTCTTAATTTGATGTTAATAAAATATTGTCAGGCAAGAACTCGATTGTTTGCTAATTTAGTTGCGCTTCAATCCAAACACAAGTTGGCAGTTCTGTTAAGCCGTCAAAATTTGATTTTATAAAGCCATATAATTTAATTATAAAATTGAAATATTTCTAACATTATTGTAAGACTTCTTAATTTGAATTTAATAAAATATTGTTAGGCGAGAACTCGATTGTTTGCTAATTTAGTTGTGCTTCAATCCAAGCACAAGTTGGCAGCTCTGGTAAGCCGTCAAAATTTGATTTTATAAAGCCATATAATTTAATTATAAAATTGAAATATTTCTAACATTATTGTAAGACTTCTTAATTTGAAGTTAATAAAATATTGTCAGGCAAGAACTCGATTATTTGATAATTTAGTTGCGCTTCAATCCAAAAACAAGTTGGCAGCTCTGTTAAGCAATAGAACCTGTCAAATTGGACTAATTAAATTTCTATATTTCTCTTTTTTTTTTGCAACTATTAAATATGCATAAATAGTTATCGATAATGCGTTTGAGTGGCCATGTAAGGAAATGGGGAAAGCCGCTGCTCAATTGAAGCGCTTTAAAGGGATGTTCATTAGGCCAACGACGATTAACAATTGAGGCTGCAGATAGTATCTAAAGTATTCCCCACACATTCTCGCCGCACATTGAAGGCATCTTTCACTCCAAAATGCAGCCGAGAGGGGCGGGGGGGTCGAGGAAAAGGACTTTTGCAATGAGGCAGTGAATTGTTTCTCGACGATGCTTGCGATAGGGAAACAATAAGAACGGCATTCAAAGGCAGCCAAGGAATTCACAGCAATCCTGGCGAGTTCTCTCATCTACAACTCCAGTGCGCGTGTGTGTGTTGGTGTGTGTCAAAACAAATTTCATTTCACATTCAATTAAATTAATTTTAACACCATTTGCAGGCGGCAGGACAACAGCAGCAGCAGCAGCAGCAGCAGCACACGAAGATGCCAATGCCAATGAGGACACAGCAGGATGCGATGGACAACGAGGATGAAGCAGGGGGCTGGATAGAGGGGAGGCGTGGCAGCTGGATATGAAGTTGGAAGTCGTCGCCGTCTGATGGCCCAGTTGGGGCTGAACTGTGGACTCTGTGGGCGTCACAGTTGCCGCATGCCTTTGCCACGTTTTCCACATTTCTTCGCCTTGTGCTTCACCGTTAATGGTTTTATCTTTTCCTTATTGTTGCCGCTGCCACAAAACGCTGCAGCCACCCATAGATCGATCGAGTGCCAAGTCCGAGTTTCAGCCTCAGCCTCGAGTTTCGTTTCGTTTCGTTCTCGGCGAATTCGAACAGCGAGTTAATATAATTACAGAAATAAAGTCTGGAATTTTAATTAAAACACAACTTCATTTACAGCCGCAGACGACAATCGGACGAACGGACAGACGGACGGACGGACGGACGGACGGACGGAGGGACAGATGGACGCTGAACAAACACTCAACTGTTGTCCGACTATAGGGGGCCGTGGGCGGTGGGGGAGGCGGGGGTTGCAGGTGCAGCCACAATAGACAATGACAAACGAATAGCCGCAGTCGCAAGTCCAACTCGTTCATTCCATTCACATTCACATTCACATTCGCAGCCCAGTTTCAGTTTCGAGCGAGTGTCATTTGCTCTAGAAACATTTGCCAAAATAAAATTCGAGCAATTAAACTTGTTGTCGTGTCGCCAGCAACGACCGACAGATACCCTAACACCATAACAAATGTATTCAATTGTTAGACAAAGTATAAAGCAAAGCAATTGATGCCAGTTAAAAAATATGTCAAGTCAGAATTACATTTATTATTCCAATTATTTCTGATTCAACATTCTACTTTTCATCTTTAAATATTTGCAGGGTAGACGAAGCCATTAAATATGCTTCGCAGAACAAAATATAAAGCATATTTTGCTGCTTTGCAGTAGATAAAATTTCAATTAGCCATCTAAAGTACAGGGTATAACAATGCAGTGGAATGTCTTAAAACATACGCAACTTTGCATCCACATTATTTATTGGCTACAAAAATGTCCTAGAAGGGTCTATTAATTTTGCTCCCTATCGAGAAATTAAATATGTATTTCTTCATGCTCATTTTGTATATTATAATATACAAATATTTTATGCCAGTATGCAACGCATATATTTCCAAAACTATAACAACTTGATCGCCTTAGAGTGTGGCACATAGACAAACATTATTATTAAATAACTATTAAATGTTACGGCAGATTTGAGACTGTTAATTAAGTGCGTAATATGTAGAAACTTCTTTTTTTTTTATAAAAATACATGTTGCATAGTTTTTGTGCAGTTTTCAGATATTGACATGTATATGTATACTAAACAAATCAATCATTAAAAAAGGAATAATTTTTCATTGCTAACGTTTTACACTCTAAAATAACCCTAATCATTAAATTTATGTATATTAGTAACAAAAAAATATTATTTATATATACTCAATGCAAATACCAAATATATGTAATTCTAGTCAGTTGTCACATTTTAAAAGAATATTATTGACAACAAAAATAAAATATAAAAGAAATTCTATATGTCCATACAATTAAAATATAAATAAATATAATTCTAGTCATTTGTCAAAATATGATTGACAAACAAAATTAAATTTAAAATAAATACTATATGTATATATAGTTAAAATATAAATAAATACAATTCTAGTCAGTTGGTACATTTTTAATAAAAAAGATGATTGACAACAAAAATTAAATTTAAAAAAAATGCTATATGTATATATGTACAATTAAAATATAAATAAATATAATTCTAGTCAATTGTTGCATATTTCATGAAAACTATTGGCCAAAAAATAAAATTTTGAAAAAATTCTATACAATTGAAATATAAATAAATATAATTCTAGTCAGTTGTCACATTTTTAATAAAAAAGATGATTGACAACAAAAATTAAATTAAAAAAGAATGCTATATGTAGATACAGTTAAAATATAAATAAATATAACTAATGACAAAAAAATAAAATTTTGAAAAAATCCTATACAATTAAAATATAAAAAAATATATTTGCAGTCAGCTGTCAATAAAAGTCAAGATGTGAATGTTAAATAAAACAAACTCTAGTTACATAGAAATGAAATACAGGGTCTAGGAAGTCGATCAGCCGCCAGCAGCGAGCAGCGAGCACCGAGGAGCAGCTAATAAACACTGGCTGTGATAAGCGAGACGTATTGATATGCATGAGAATATGTGCATGTGTGGCGGCTTTTGTTGCAAGATTACGCAGCAAGGTTTTGTGGTCGCGCTTGTTGCAACACGAATGTGGCGAACGCTGCCGCTGCCGTTGTTCGGTTGTTCGGTTGTCCGGTTGCCAGTTGCCCAATCAAAAACAGAAGCTATGCAAGCCGCAGCTGTGTGACAGGCTTTTCGCCAGGCAGGCATGGCAGGGGGCGTGGCACACACCCACACACACACACACACACACAAACAGATGCTGACATATGCACAAGAGACTTTGCAGCACTAGCATTTTGGGTGTTTTTATGGGTCTGACGTTAGCAGGTGTGTGCGGACAGACGGACGGACGGACGGACGGACGGAGAGACAAGCCTACGTTGCGTATGCGCAACGCACGTTGAAACAACTAATGGCTAAATTTTTAGCTAAAATTTGCAAAATTTGCATTTTTTGCCAACTGTTTGTTGTTATTATTTTTGCTGTTGCTGTTGTTGTCGTCATCGCACTACATGTCCCTTGGAGAGACCAACCACGCCCCCCCCCCCGTCCCCGTCGCCCCTTAGTTGTGAAACGTCTGTTTGTGTTGCAAATATAATTTTTAATTTAAATGCAAATTTTTGAAATCATTTTCGAAGCATTATGCGCCCATATTGATACGCAAATTGCTGTCAGCGCACGCACATAGACATAGACACAGCACACACACACACACACACACACAATCGCACACATATGCAGATTTAATAACGCATACGCGTCAGTCAACCGCTGGAACAGGCCGCAGTCAGCAGACGATGACGATGACGATGACGATGATGAGGCTGAGGCTGAGGCTGGGAGCGAGAGTTGCTGCTGTGACCGCTGTAGCCACCGAAAAGCTGACAACATCAGCGAAGCCAAACACCGAAACCCAACACACACACACACACACACACATACACACCTACACACACACACACAGTCGCAGTTAGAGAAGCTAGTGTTGTTGCTGCTGCTCGCTATTGATTTTTGAAGAATTTGTTTGTTGCACAGTGCTCAATGCCTTGCCGCCTGTTTTTAATGTTTATTGGCGGTGGCAGCAGCAGCAACAACAATAACTAAACTAGCAACAAGCGAGCAAGCTACAGTTTCGGGTTGACCTGACTGCTGAATACCCCAAAAAAATACAAACAATTTCAATTAAATATGTAACTAGAAATCAACTAATAAAGAGAAGCATTTCAAAACAACTAGATTACAAAATATATTGAACTTAAATACTTCACGTTAACTATTGGTAATGCAATAAACAACTATAAAACAAATTTAAATTATTCAGAAAATCGAATTTGCAATGCTCTGAATTGTAAATTAATTAAAAGTTATTTGTAAAAGCATGCCAAATGCATATAAATAGTATTATGATGCCAGTTTAAATAAAATATATGTATATCATAAGGAAAATGTATAAAAGGTTAAATGATTTCAATTTAAATAAATCTAAATAGAAAGAGATATATTTAATAATAGCGAGAACATGAGGACGTTAGCGCTGTCTTAAATTAACTTGGCTTTTAATTATTATAATTTACTTTGTAAAATTAACAAATAAATTAAGAAAATGAAATCCTAATAAAAACTGTTGTAATCATCGTCTCATTTCATTTAATCGTGAGTAATAAACAAAAAAATAAGTTCTCTTAAGTTAACATTAAATTATTCTACCTAAACAAAAACTGGAGACCTTAGATTAAAAAATAATGCTTGAATGAGTTGTTTTCTCAATTCGTCAATTTAATAAAATGAACAATAAGAACTATTTGTTTCTAAATTTAATTTAATTTCGATGAAACAAACAGACGGATAAAATGACATCGCCAATTTGACATGCATTAGAGATCTGCTTCGTTATGTCTGTTTACATTAAGTCATCACACCCCTTAACCCCTGCAAGGCCGGGTATTGCAACAACAGCGACAAGCTTGGCAGCTACAAAATTGCAAACGCAGCCCCGACCAAATGCTCATCACGGGGCAAAAGCGTGTAACCAAGTGAAGGTGTCACTCCATCAAAAGAGTACGCACAACCCTCGCTACCTCCTCCCCTCCCCCTCCCTCCACCCACTTCTGCCCCCTCTCCGCCAACTGCCGCCACTGCCACTGACCGAACTCTTCCCCGTCCAGCACTCAACAAAGTCATTGAAGTGCGAAATACAAATGCAAAGTGCGAATACACTGCGCGAAAAGCTCGATCGACTTAACGCTGAATGATTTGCGAATGCTTGTGAATCATATTCAGACTCGGTAGAAAGTTAGATCGATAAATCGGACAAACAATATACATTTTATAATTTTAAAAGCAATTTTTAAATGTTTTCTTGCACTGAAAAAATCAAATATACATATTAGTTAACACAATAATAAGAGTGTGTAAATAATAAAAATAATCATATTACAATAAAAATAAAGAAATAATAAAAATACAAATATTATGTTCATCTTAATTTACAAAATTAATAATTTATTTATTTACTAAAAATTTAATTTTTGTTAAAAATGCATAGTAAAAAGTAACTATAAATTTGACCAATATTTGCATTTTAAAATTTAATCAAATTGACTAAAGTTCCATTGAAATATTGAGCTGATTAAAAAGGATTCAATAGTTGCCGACTTTTTTAAATATGCATTCAAATTAAAAATAAAATTCGTAATTACGTAAATTCCTTGTGAATTGTAAAAACAAAATAAACATGAAATAAAACTTAATCAAATGTGATGTTACAAACAAGCTAAATAAGAATACAAAATAAATTAATTGTGAACATAAAACTGAGTAATATTAAAAATAATATTGAATAAAAAAAAGGTGAGTTGAAATAAAATAAAATACATTTATTGTGAAGTACAAATAAAACAGAATAATATTCATAATAAACTGAAATGAAATAAAATAAAATAAATGTATTGTGAAGTTGGCAAACAAAATAATAATATTAAATAAAAATAGGGTGATTTCACAAATAACCAAAGCTGAAATAAAATAAAATACATGAATTGTGAATTTTACAAAGAAAATAAACATTAAACAGAAAAATATTAATGCAAATATTGGAATAAAAAAGACGATTAAATAAAATAAATGAACTTTGGATTTTATAAACATAAAGCAGAATATTATTGAAAATATTGAAATAAAAATAGGTTATTTTACAAATAAATAAGATAAAATAAATGAATTGTAGACAAAATAAACAATAATATTGAAATAACAAATGTGCTTAGCAAAAATAAATAATCATTAATGAACAAAATACGCATTCAAAGTTTGCAGGTGGAGCAATTTAAATATTCAGAAGCGAAAACGCCGCGTAGTTTCTTCGTATGCATGGGCATTCATTAGAGGCTTATGGTGGCAACTCCAACTTCAGGTGGAATTCCCCTTCGTCGCTGTCCGATCGTCGTTTAAAACCATTTCACAAGTCGTCAAATCCGATTATGAACTCATTTCACTATTTTGAACCATGAACTACTTTGATGTTTAATTTGCAATTTAATTTTAATGTGCCTAGCTGGGTTGCTTTTCCCCCCTCTCAACCAACACTTTTTGCAATGACCTGCTATCTCTCTGTGTGTGTGTGTGTGTGTGTGTGTGTGTGTTTTTGGTCCACCTGGGCGTATGAGCAATTCTGAAAAGGGCTGTCATGATGGAAATGGGGTCCGGGAGCCATAGCGATAATTTTATTATTGTCGTTGTTGTTGTTGTTGCTGTTGTTGTTGTTGCTGGTGCTATTAGTTGGTTGCCAGCAGCTGGCCATTAACGTCCATTTAGTCAGGCGCCACGCATTTCTAAGTTGGTAACATTTTCTAATTGCTGCTGCCAGTTGTTAAGCGGATGCGGCCACCAGCAGGGCATGGAGGCGTTGGGTACTTTAGGTGCGACTTGGACGTTTATTACAACTGACAGCGGCAGTCAGGAGCAGCAGTCAGGAGCAGAAGCAGAAGCTTCCAAGCAACCTTTTTGCCAGCTTGCTTTTGCCTTTGTTGTTTTCGCCACTCCCACAGCGCAGTTACAATTTCTCCTGTAGTTCGGTTGGCTCCTTTTTTGTGTTGCTATTCCCATCGATTTCGCCCACTTTGCGTGCGAAGGGGGCGTGGCTGCAATTAGTGCATCAGCATGCAAAACCTTTCGACCTCCCATGACACTTATCACACACACACACACACACACACTTTCGTTTATGAATATTTTAAAATGCATTCATGAAGCTGCTGTTGTTGTTGTTGTTATTATTGAAATCTAGGCGGAAATTAAGTTGTCCCGCTCGACTGTTTTGCCCTCTCCAGACATCGCAGCTCGTCCTTCGCCGGTTACCTGAGACACTTTAATGGACATGCAAGACCAAAGTTCAGCTTGATGCTGCATGCCACATGCTGCATGCTGCATGCTGCAAGTTGCAGAGACGTCGCTGCCAAAAGGGATCCTCATTGTGCTGCCCAATTAGGCACTTAACTCAAATGAGTTAAAGCACTGCACAGAGCAGCACCGACAAAGTTGGGAAATTGCGAAGAATTTAGAGAAACGCCCACGAAACCAATATAGATACGATAATAATATAATATATGATCTAATTAAATACTTAATATATATCTGAGTTATTGCAAATTACAGATTATGTCAGAAGAATGATGAAAAAGCAATATAAAATATCAGTATACTATATATTAAAACTAATATATTCATATAATTAAGTTATGTTCAATTTATTATTAGAAACCATCAAAAAAGGCGTAGATGCGTTAAATATGTAATAGAATATCTAATTAAATACTTAATATATATCGGAGTTATTGCAAATTACAGATTATACCAGAAGAATGTAGAAAAAGCAATAGAAAATATCAGTATACTACATATTATAAATAATATATTCTTGTAATTAAGTTATGTTCAATTTATAAATTTAAACCACCTAAAGTGGTATAATAATTATGCAGAATTCATATTCAAGAAGTTAGTTTACGTCTAAAGAAAGTTTGA
Source organism: Drosophila formosana (assembly GCA_035045625.1). Taxonomy (NCBI): domain Eukaryota; kingdom Metazoa; phylum Arthropoda; class Insecta; order Diptera; family Drosophilidae; genus Drosophila; species Drosophila formosana. Next base: position 336,043 of record JAWNOW010000143.1, on the reverse strand, counting down.
TGACAAATAAATTATCTTAAATATGTATAATATATTTTGCTATATCTTATCAATGGACAAAAATATGGATGAAAAGCTGACTAAACAAAACAAAAAGGTTGACGAACAAGAAAAAAAACAAAAACCACATAATATAAAATATAAATGTGCAGAAAGTAGTTAAAATACCCAATCGATAATTTGGTAAACAAGTAAAGAGAGTAAAGAAAGTGATTTAAAATTATAACCATTGAAGACTATTAAAATTGGCTTGAATTCGAGCAATTAAGCCTGAGAAGAACGTATGAAATAAATGTCAATAAGAAATGTTTTACTAGGGGAAAAACAATTCTATTGGATCAAGTAACATATTAAGAAAGTATGGCGAAATTGCAAAAATTCTCGAAATATTCCCATAATTAGTTGAGTTAAGTAAGTACGGGCATTTATCCCATACAATTGTAAAATAAATACATAAATCAGACAAATCCCAAGCAAAAGGACACAAGAAACAAATCAGAAATTAAAGTTTTCCTATATACATTGAATAAACGCTTATCATAAAGGTAAACAATTCAGTAAATTGTAGCGTTTAAAAACAATTCTTCAAAAAATTCTCAGATAGCTGAATTGTGCAGATCTGCCGATATCCCAAAAAGTTTTCCTACTTCGAGCAAAATCTGTAGTCTGGGAGAAAGTCTTAGTAACGAAATAGATATCGAATAATATTCACCTGGGCAGCTTCACTCTCAACACTTTCCCTCTGGCGGACGCCACTGAGCGTCGCTGTGGCATGTGGCATGATGTGCCATATGAACCACATGACCCCAAGTCCAGGGAAGCCTTGTGTCAGAAGGCGCACAAAGATGAGATGAAGCGGGAATCTTGAGCTTCAAGTTGCCGTTTGAGTTGCGCCTTTTTCACCTTTTGGCTTTCGCCTCCTTTGCATGCAAGTCGACATGGCGACACTAGAAGTGGAAGGAGCTGTCGCTGCTGGCTGCTGTTAGTTCTCGATTCTGTATTCTGTGCTCTGTATTCTCTGCTCCTTGGTCCAGGTCACGTGCCTGCCACGGCTTCCTTGGACTCCTAACAAGCTTTGGGAGCAGGCCGACGGGGGGCGGCGGGTCACCAGAGATGGCGCGTTAATGTTTCTTTTACGTGAGTGGCCCCAACGCCTCCTGCTCCTGCTCCTCCTCCTGCTGCTGCTGCTCCCTCGCACTTGTTGGATAATGTAAGTTAATAGCCATTGTTGTGCTCCTCTATTGCTGCCCCTTTTTGCTGACCCCGCTTTTGTTGTTGCCGCTGCTGCTGCTGCTGGAAAAAAAAGGTAGAAACGGCAGCTTTATTGATAATTATTGTGCCATGCTTCTTACATTCTCTTGTTGGGCCATGCATAAATTTAATTTGCTTAATTAATTAAGAAGAAGCGGGCGCAAAGGGCAAGCGACGAGGGCGTGAGGGCGGGGCACTTTAAGTGCGAAGCGTCCAAAGCGGCACGGGCAATGAGCCAGAGCGAGACAGGCATAGTGTGAGCTGGAGTGAGCGAGCTGACGATAGAGTGCGCGAGTAAAGTGTGTGCGGTGGGGGGGAGGGGGAAGTCATGTACTAATTGAAAATAAAGACCAATTTTTTAATTAAAGTTTAAATTAATGTATTGAAGTGCCGCATGAACTTTGACCCGCAGCGTCGCGGTCACTCAGCTTGAAGATCAAAGTCCACGAAAAACCAAAGGAAAGCTTGGCGAAAAATTTCGAAAATTGAAATTTGCAAATTGCGCCGTAAGCAAAGAGAGGGAGAGAGAGAGGAACGGAGCACACACAGAATCAACAATGCGCTCTGCTCTAATGCTCATTTAATGCGATTTTGCACGTTTGCATTTTCCTGGCTAAAATTTATTTATCCAAGTGTTACGCAATATTTGCACTATATTACATAACCGCATTGTCGGTCGCCCACCGCCAATGAAGACCATATAAAAATGCAGCGCGCCAAATTTTAGATATGCCGCCAATTCCCTTCCCCCTCCCACCAACACTTATCCACCCACACACACACACACACACACGCGAGTCAAAAAGCAAACACATTTTATATGCAGCGTTTAGTTGTTGCTGTTGCTGGTTGCAAATATGCAAACGCATTAGCTTAGTCGCGAAATCGTGCTCCGATTTATAGATATATCTCACTACTTACACACACACTCGCGACTAATCGCCAATCAGCAGTTCATTTCATGCGCGAAAAACACTAAAAAAAAAAATACTAAACACTGCAGTGTGCAGTGTTAGACAATGTGCACACTTTGGCTTATTGGCATCGATGCCAATTGGATTTGCAACGATCGATTAGCATCGATAAATGTACTTAAACACTTTGCGGGTTGACTTTAAGGCAAATGCACTGGCCATTATTGGCATAATAATTAATTGGCAGCATGGCAAGTGCAATTTTGTCTGCAGTTAATAATATGCGCAGTGCTGGCAACTTATCGCAATACGATAAGTATCGATAAGTACTTAGTTTTAGTTGCGATCGAAAGCTGTGCGGTGCCGCCATTTTGGTGAAAATTTTTACTGCGACATTTATTTTCTGAAAACGTTTCCAACAATTGGAGTTTTATGAATTTACGCAGTTAACTGTTACCCGAGCAGCAGTTTGCGGCGACAAAATAAGTTTATGCAAACAATTGATCGCTAAGCATGGCATTGAAAGGAGTTGCAGTCGCAGGCGAAAAAAATTGCCCCTTGGAGCACCAGGTGAATGTGCGCAGCAGGGGCATCGGATGTTCAAGGCCAAGCCTAGTCTGTGGTGAAAGCGAGACAGCTGCATTCAAGTGCACAGCAGGCTACAACTGTACAAGGCCAAGCTTTGTCTGCAGCAAGAGCGAAATAGCAGCAGCGACCAAGACTTTGATACTTGTTGGAAGTGTATTGGAATTGATATTGGAATGGCGTCAATGGATTAATAAAAGATGCGGCTGAAACTCTTCAATGGACTATTGTGACAAAGAGTAAGCAACGCTACAATAATACATTGTTACTAATATTTTGATAAACAATTTGAGGTAGAATGCGGCACTTGTTCCAATTAGAGGAGTGAAGAGGAATTGATTACGAATTCCAATTGGAATGCAATGAATTTGCTTGCGAATGAAGTCTGAATGCACTCATAATATGGTGATGAGTGTGTGTTTGTTTGTCTACGAAATTTGTGTGTACATTTCAATTATCAGCTCATTAGCAGGGCCATTCAAAACGCTTGCGACTAATTGACAAAAGTGCCAAACAAACCACGCCCCCGTCCCTGCCCCTCTCTGAAACACTTTGCCTTTAAGTGCTTAAAGGCAAGAAACGAGAAGGTGGCAGGGAAAGAGACAGGGAGGGAGAGAGCAAAAAAATATTAATTAAATTAAAACCACAAAAGCAAGCCCGCAAATATCCGCACACAAAATGTTGTAATCACGATTTATGCTGAGTTGCTTATTTACACTTTGCACTTAATGCACACACACGCACACTATCCACAGTCTGTGTGTGTGTGTGTGTGTGTGGCACATTGGGAATGCATGTTGCACACACACGTTGCCGCCGCGGCGCTTTTTGCATGTTTAGCAGAAAATAATATGCAAATTATGCAATTATTTTAGCTCTCTCTCTCTAGCCACACTATCTGCCTCTCTAACTCTCTCTCTCTGTCTCGCTCGCTGCGTGTGGCAGGTGCAACGTGACCAACACACTGGACACAACAGCAGCAGGCACTTTGCCTGATTGCTCCCGTCTGCTGTGTGTCGAGTCTCCGACTCTAATCGCTTTGCATGCCAGCCAGGGGTTAGTTCAACGCCAACCAGGGACGGAGAGCGGGGGCAAGTGGAGGTGGGCAACGGTTCTTGTCAGAGCTGCTGCCGGGTTATGTTGCACAGGGCTTAAAGCGGCCCTGATTTCTGCTGCTGCTGCTGCTGCTGCTGCCAGATCATTTGCCAACTTTTGCAAGCCAAAAACGTAACCAACTTTGCTTCTCTCTCTCCTCAGCCTCAGCCTCGGCCATCTTGTGGTCCACAGTCTCCTCACCGGCTGAGCCTCAGCCTTAGTCCTAGTCGTAGTCGAAGTCCTGGCTCTCCTCCTGCCCGAAAACCGCACTCATTTCCTTTGTTGTGCTGCTGCTGCTGCTGTTTGGCACTGCACATTGTTTCTTTGCACTTTGTCTGCAGCATCGTCATCGTCAGCGGCTCATCCTCGACCCCATTCCATCCTGCTGCTCGGTCTTGGTCTTTGTCTTCAGAGCGCTGTCCACAAGCTTGTGTCCTTGTTGTCGCCGTCGCTGGGTGACTCCAAATTTATGACAACATTTGGCCAAAACATATGTTGGCAACGAGAGCATTAGCAGCAATTGCTCCCCTCACCTTCCACCTCTTCAATCCTCCTACCAGGCTGCCAGGCTGCCAGGCTGTGGTTTAGTCTTTTGTCAATTTTTGCATGACCCATTGTCATGGCATATTGCACTGCTTAACAGGATGTGTTGTCAATGGCATATTCCTTTCCTTTTTTTGGCCCTTCAATCTTTGTGGTAATTATAATGGAAATTTTCAGATTTCTCCTCCGCTTCGTTCTCTCAGCCTTAATGAATAGATCCATCTCGAAGTGATATGTGTTTACCTTGGTTGCCTTATGTAATGAAATGGCATTTGTCTTTTTGCATCTTGCCAATTGTTATCGCAGAGTGCATTGCTCGTAATTCAATTAAATTATGCTTTGCAATTCATTAAGTAATTAAATCTTTTGTTGTTGTTTTCCCCTTTGCATTGGATTATTCTTTTTAAAATGCATTAATATTGAGTTTAGTTAGCTTTTTGTTATTATTTCTGCATCACGCAAGTTGCTATCATGTTTAGGGCGCAATTCTCATAATTCAACTTTTACTCATATAAAATTTGGCATGTTATGACTTCGCATCTGAATATTAAGTTTATCTCTACAAAATTGTTTTTTTTACCAATTATCATTATATTTATTTTTTATGTTATGCTACAATAGCAAATATTCTCAACAACTTTTGCTATTAGATTTTTCTTTATTACCCCTTTTTTTAATTGATTTCTAAAACCTTTAACAATTACATCTTTAGCTTCCAAGCTTTTATTTCGAATTGAATCAATTTTACTCAATTCAATTAGCTTTACGCTGAATTTGATGTAGATCTTTAAAATTGTTGTTTTTTTTTATAATTATTTGCTGTTATTTAAAATTATAGAATGTTTTCTAATATTCACTGAATACATTTATGTTATTTTTCGTTGTTCTCTCGTAACTTGTTTCGAGTAACTGAAGCTAAGGTTTTTATACCCGCTACCCATAGGGTAGAAAGGTATTATAACTTAGTGCCAACAGAAAATGTATGTAACAGGCAGAAGGAGGCATCTCCGACCCCATAAAGTATATATATTCTTGATCAGTGTCAACAGCCGAGACGATATAGCCATGTCCGTCTGTCTGTCTGTCCGTCTGTATGAACACCTAGATCTCAGAGACTATAAGAGGTAAAGCTACCAAATTTGGGGACAGTACTCCTATAGGTGCTACGCAGATCAAGTTTATTTCAATAGTTGGCTTTCTTACTTGTTTATTATATTTTCTGACGTATTTTATTTTTTTTTATTTCGAAGAATTGTGCGAGTATAACTTGGAAATCATATTAATTTATCAGATTTTTTAAAACAAGTACTAAGCTGTCGTAGCTTTGCTGTCTCTTGTTTAAAATGCTATTCGTCTCTCTTTTTAATTCTTTCGCATATTGTCTTGTGTGTTTCTTTTTTTTGCATAACTAAGTACCACTTAAAACTACATTTAACTGCTTATTGGGTATCATAAATCGCAATACTTGCCCCAAAACATGGTCGAAGCGGAAGAAGAAGCAGAAGGCGTTTTGCCCCCCAAATAGCTGAAAAGTATGCAATACTTATTTTTTTTTTGCAATTCCAAAAAGCACTTTAAGAACTCCACGCTCTATTTCTGTTCTATAAGCCGACAGAAGGCGTGTCTCTCAAGAGTGCGTGTATGTGTGTGTGCGTGTGTGAGTGGGCGGAGTGGGCGTGGCGTGGTTAGCCACGCATTTCATATATATATGTATATTAAAACGCCTGCCTGAATGCCTAATGAGCTCGGGTCGAGTGATTTGTTCAGTTGTTGTGATGTCTCTGCCAAATGCTTATGTGAAAAATTATTTATTGACTTTCATATGCAATTTGGCAGGCAGAGCTCAGTGTGTGTGTGTGTGCGTGTGCGTGTGCGTGTGTGTGTTATTGTGTGTGAAAGTATGTGCAAGTCGCTTAAATTATGCAGGCAACTGGGGGTGCGGGGAGGCAGAAAGCACATAACAAAGTCACTTGTCAAATGCAGAAAGCAAAACGAAGGCGAACAGAAATTAAAAGCTACAACAGCAACGACAACCAGAGTCAGGGCACTACAAGAGCCAACACTTAACGCCAAAAATATGGATAATGTCATTTTTCTATTGAGCAAAATCGAAATCGAGTCTCTCCCCCTGAACGTTTTGCACTCGTTGCGCACTGAAGGACGCTTCGCTTCCTGATGTGATTATGATAAAATATCCTCGAGCAGTTTTATGATTTATGACTTTGAATATGGCAAACAAAACGGCGGCCAACTTGTATTGACGGCATTTCGAACCAGGGGGCCGCATACAACACAACAAAAAAAAGAAAAAGCGTTAGCAGACAACTGCAGGACGGGGGAGGGGCTCAGAGGCAGGCACTCGATAGCGTGCGTCCTGGCCAAGGGCAAGGACACAAACAGCAGCAACAGCAGCAGCAACAGCAGCAGTCACAATAAGCACTCGAGTGCGTCGGCATAATTTATCCGTTGAGCCGTATTGGCAAAAGTTCGTCCTGTGCCTTCTTCTGCTGCTTTTGTTCTTTCAGTTCAGTTCAGTTCAGTTCTGTTTTTTTTTTTTTTTTATGGCTCGCAGCACCTGGGTGGCAGACAGGAGGTTGGAAGGACCTCGTCCAGCCAAGAGCAGCATGTCTGGTCTGGCACTTTTCGCGCATAATTTGCTCCATTGTCGGACGCGAACGCAGCCTCGGCCTGCACAACTTGCGATTGGCGATTGCTAAGCTGCAGGTGGTTGGGTTTAATTTTCATAATTTATCCCACTCCGCTCGCAAGAGGTCTAGATGCCAAACCACTTAGCAGCGTCACGCCCAAGACCCATGAGGAGGGGAACGAAAGCAGAAAAAATCACATAAAATAGAATAGAAATGGATGTGGATGTGGAAGGGTTTGTGTTGAGGGTGGATTTTTCGCCAGGCAGCTAATTCATTTCACCTGCAGGCAACGCACGAAATACCGACTCGATTATATAATCCTTGGGCTTATCTGCTTTTTAGACTTTGTTTATCCCCACAAATTATTATTGATGATGCTCTTAACATCTATTTTTGCCGGGCCAGAGAAACAAGAGCTCGGGATTTGCTCGACTTAGTGTGGCTGTAGTTGTTGGAGGTGTTTCGAGTGTGACCAGAGTGGGCAATTGATTCAAATGTGAGTGCAGCAGTTGACAGCTCGGTGACTAATGACAGCATTTTAAAGCCTATTTCTAATGAATATCCAATCGGACTTGCCAACGTAATGGACATTTTACAAGCTACGGCTACGGTTTCGTCTTCGGATTTGCCTTTGCATTTTAATGAATGTAAAAATACTAAATCTTAGTTATGGCATCAATTAATCAAAGTGTAGTAATGCAAAATACTAGCAAAGTTACTTAATGCTGTGCTGCTGTTTTGTTAGCCCAGCAAATCTGACTTTGGCTTTGAGTTGTGTGCAAATTTATTGGTAATTTCATTATTTTATAATAATTTTGTAGTGAAATGTTTTGGCCTTAAAACTAGTTGAAGCTGACCCTATGCAACATATAATTTATCAAGTTCTGTGATTTTTCCACAACGTAGATTGAGATAAATTGATCATGAAATAAGAAGATGTTTCTTAATATTTCAACTGTTTCCTGTTTTAAGGGATCGCTCAATTTGTATTTTCCTATAAAGTAAAAGCAGAAACCATAGCATGTATTTCAACCAGTGCTTATCTAAGACACGAACCAGTTGTAGCTACCATACATTTTTTAACATTATTTGAAAGTCATGTTTTTATTAAAGATAAGTTCGTCTGTTTCTGAGTCAACTTATCTCTTAGTTTTCGTTCTTACTGGAGGCACTTCATAGAATCGACTGACTATATAACATTGTAATTTTTTAGTACTGATATAAAAGATATCTTTACTTAACTACAATGTCTTGAAGCTGGCTTGAACTTTACCCTTATTCCTTCTTATTTACCATATTAATTTATTTATAATGACATTATAATTGAATGCTTCAGTTAATGACTACCTTCAGCTTGTGTACTTTCAATTTTTATAGAGTGCTGCTTATAGGGTATCTACAAGTCCATATAATCTACGTGAAATTCGCCACGTTCACGCATATTACACATGGTTTGTTCTCTGGCTTAATTCGCCATTTAAATTTGATTTATTTGCGTATAGAAAATGATGTGGAATATTTTTTTAAAGGACTTATTGCCACAAATATTTCGCACACACACTCGCAGCAAGAATAGAGACGCACACACATTCTATACACTCTCTAACACACCCACACACACACACACTGGCCTGTCTAGACAACGCGGCAAATTTGCGGCCCTGGTCAAGTGTGGCGAGTATGCGTGGCAAGTGTGTGTGGCAGGGAGAGAGAGAGAGAGGGAAGGGGTCGGCATGGGCTGTTGCTGATAAAGCCAGCGCACGTCTGAGAGGCAGCCGACCAAAAGGTCTTTATATTGAACGAAGTGGTGAAGTTTTGTCGGTTGGGGCGGCGTCGGTTGCTGCTGCTGCTGCTGTTGATGATGAAGCAGCATCAGTTACCACAAAAGAAAGCCAGTGAATGTGTGTGTGTGTGTGAGTGTGTGTGTGTGTGACTAAATTATTGCTGCTTGAATTTGGCTTATTTTGATGAATGCAATGGTCACGCACAGACGACCTCGTCATTGACTCGACTCGATTCGCAGCATGTACAAATGAGACATATGAAATGTAATGTAATGAATTTGATGATCTATTGTCGCAGAGCAAGGGAGACTGGGAGTGTGTGTGTGTGTGTGTGCGAGGGAGATGGGCAGATAGGCCTGAGTCAAAGGCTTTTTAAAGTCAACTCGTTTGCCTACTTTGTATGCGTGTCTGCTGTCTCTCTCTCTCCCTCTCTCTCACACTCTTTTACGCTGTGCACATCTCTCTAGCATCTATCAGTCTGTAAAGCTTCCTTCCTGCGAACGTGCGAGTATGCGTGAGTCGCCTTCCCCCCTCCACCCTCCTCCACCCACCCGTTCGCTGCCCGTTTTGGTTTCCCTTTGTCGCTTTGTGTTATTTTGGAATGCGGCGACAGATATGCATATGTGAGGAGACATTGCATGTGTGTGTGTGTGTGTGTGTGTGTGTGTGTGCTCATTCATTCATTTCATTCGAAATGTCTCTATGCATCCCTCTCTCGTTCTCTGTGAATGCCTGAGTGCGGCACTCTCTGCTGTGGTGGGTGGCTGGGCGAACATATTCAATTTAGCAACAGAGAAGAAGATGACAAAACGATTGCTTTCGACTGCTTGTCATATAGATGATGAATTGTTCCTGTTCCTGCTGTCGTTGCCGTTGCCGTTGCTGTTGCTGCCAGGCAGGAGAGTGACCCAGACCCACCAGCAACAACAACAACAACAACACCCTCACAATCTCCCTGACCCACCGCAGCACTTCCTCCTTCTGCTCCACCGTCAACTACATTTTGCAGTCTTTGTTTTCGTTCCCGTTGCCGTTGTTGCTGTTGCATATTTATGCCTACTACGTGAGTGTGTGTGTGTCTGTGTGTGTGTGGCAAACTTTAAGCGGAAATTAAATTTGGGGCAATTAAGCTGCTTGCCAACGTGCAGCATTTGAAAGTGAAAAGACGCCACCTGGCTCCTTTGATGGCTTTAGCATCAACATCATCTACAAATTTGCAACAAAATTCAGTTGAAAGTTGACTTTTGGCTTTGCAAACGAATCAATTGTTGGCTTGAATTGTAGGAATTTCGAAAAAAAAACTATTTGTATTAGCATTATTAGCAATAAACTGTGAAATGTTAATGCTTTAACAAATACTTAACGTTGCCTTGTTACTCAGACCATCCATAGATGAGGGAACAATTTAACACTGTCTACAAAGGTTAATAGATCAACATTTATATCATATTTTCTATTTTATTGTAACAAAAAAAAAACAAGGGAAACTTAAATTATATTTCAAATAGAAATAGATATTTCAGCCAAGTTGTGTGAAAAACAACCAAAGATAAATGAGGAAAAAGTATAGTTATGTATACTCGTATAAACTGAAGCAAGCCCTGAATTTTAGGATGTAAAATTGAAGAATTTCACAAAAAAAATAAAGTAGGCACAGCGAGATGCTGAAATTGTGGAAAGAAATATTAAATGAAAATAAGTCTAATCGGTGAGTTTCGAATTTTAAGATATAGCTAAAATAGAATTGTTATTGATTAGGTAAATGCAAATATAAGAAGCTTTCTTAATGCATTCCAAAATTTGCAACTACTGGAATTTGCAAATATGTTTTGAAAGAAACAAAAGCGTGAAGTGCCAGTCAATATTTAATAATTTAGACCGTGAGGTTAACAACCGTTTAATATTTCCTGCGGAAGTCCTGAATATATTATGGATTACAAGCGGAACTTAAAGCGCCAGCCAACTTGATTTGTTGCCTGAAAATATCTAAGCATTCCTGCATTGTTTCGCTGAGCAGCAGCAGCAGCAGCGATGAGTGCATTTGAAGTGAATTCATTACGTCGGAAGCACTCAAAGCGCGGAGCGGGAGAGAGAGTGAACAAGTACTCGAATGTGAAGAGAGAGAGAGAGGGGGGGGAAGGAGGAGGAGGTTTGTAGCACCGGCAAATCAATTAGTTCGATGCATGCAAAAGCGCAAGTTGGCATTATTTGGCGCACTTCCGTTTCCGCTGCATCGCTGCCAACGTTGCCAACAAACAAAACTAATTACAAGCATTTTCATTAACGCCTACGAGTGAGCGACTTTTAGCTGCAACCCCGGCTAAAAGCCAACAACAGCAGCAGCATCGGCAGCAGCAGCAGCTGCCTGTCTAACACTCTTCGCTCGCATTCTCTCTCTCTCTCTCTCTCTCTCTTGCCCCTTCCCAATGAGGCGCAACTACTTAAAAGTCGATGCGCCAAGAAGGCAAACGCAAGGCTAAAACACTTTTGCAGTCTCTCCCTTCCTCTCCCTCTCTCACTCTGTCGCTTTCTCAAGTGACAACGGGGCAACTCTGTGTGGAACTCGGGTAGAGTCCATGCTCCCCAGGACAAAGTTCCCTGACGCTGTTGCAAACTTTACCGCCAATGCGGCGCGGCTTCAATCTGTGCCGTCAACAAAAAAGAAACGAAGAACGAACCAAAAAGAATATCATTGCCAAACAATGCAACCTCGAGCCGGGTATAACAGTTAGTTGAGCACGATTAGGTTAGGCAAATTAGTAACTAGATTAGCATCCGTCTGTCTGTCTGTCTGACCGCAACTGCGATGGCTGTTGGTGCGACAACTAAAACAGCAAAAGCTGTCACAATTTGGCACAGGGTATGGTGCAGTTGGGCACGCTCACTTGCCGTATTTTTTCGCCTATTTTGATGCGCAACTAAAACCCAAAACAGACCAGATAGATGGCGATGGAGGAGCGTTGAGTGGGGCACAGCGAGTGGCGAGTGAATTGTCTAATTACAGCTGCCAGCTGCAAGGCAAAAGCGTAGCTACTTCTACATCTCTCTGCGCTATTCGCTGTTCGCAGTTTGTGTTGTTGTTGAGTCTCTACCGTTGTCAGGGACAGGCCGACTAAGTCTGCGAATGCCTTTTGTTGCCATCGCCATCGTCGTCGCCGTCGCCAGAGTCGAAAACATCTTAAGCACATTTTTAATTAATTTAAATGCGTTAAGTTGCTTGTCACTTCATTTGGCGATGTCCTTAACATGTCCATACACTTTTCCACCTAACAGCATTAGTTCTACACACCCATTGACACCCTTCAACGCTCTTCTCCCTGTCACTTGAACTCGTCTTCCCCTCTGCCCTCTGCCCTCTGCCCTCTTCAGTGAAGTCGCTTCGCGTCGCGTCGCGTCGTCAGGTTGCCTGCCGCCTAATGAAGATGACGCAGGTCCTTTTTGGCCTCTATGCTCTTCGTTCTCTTCTGCTCAGACATCAATAATTTTTCGCATCGAATTGCTTTAATCCCCCAATTTCTGGTTCCATTTTGCCAGTTGACCACCTTTATTACCCTTTTATTTTATTTTATTTTTTTGGGCTTAATCTTTAGTTGTGTGTGCGCCTTAGTGTTCCTAGCCTTGGCAATTTGCTTTACTTGAATTTATGTATTTTTGGGGCACTTTGATTGGTTTTATTCAAAGTGAGGTTATGCTTCAACGACCTATATATAATACGCTTAAGTTCGAGTTTTTTTTTTGCTTACATTGAATTTGTAGGCAAGCTTGTTAGTTATTTTAAGTGGAGCTCAAGGAAAAAATTATGCATTCAAAAATGATGTTTGATTTTGTGTAATTCAAAATCAAAAATCCATTATTGAAATTATCTGTTATAGAGATTGATATTTAGAATTCATAGTGGTGATTTCTCTTTACATGCCATTTTATTATTATTGAGATTTACAATATTCATTTTAAATTCACTTTATTGATTGTCTAAAATTATAAATAATTGATTTTAAATAATATATAAACAACCAGTTTCACATTTCTAAAATTAAACTGATCAACTTATAATTGTTTATAGTTTGTTAAATCACATACATTCTTTTATAATAATGATTTAATTTATTTTCTTTATTATCTGATATTTGCAGATTTTAATGTGGCAAATAAATCAATATCTAGATGAGGCGATCGAAAAGAAAGTAATAAATCTAGGAATGAAACGAAAGTGGTGCAGAGTGTTGTGGTTTTTTTTAAGTGAAGTTAAAAATAATGGAAAAGGTCAATTTGTGTAAGTGAATTAAATAATTCAAATCTCAGAATGAAATAAATGTGGTGCAAAGTGTTGTTTTTTTTTTTTTAAGTGAAGTTAAAAATAATGGAAAAGGTCAATTTGTGTAAGTGAATAAAACAATTAAAATCTCAAAATGAAATAAATGTGGTGCAAAGTGTTGTGGTTTTTTAAGTGAAGTTAAAAATAATGGAAAAGGTCAGTTTGTGTAAGTGAATAAAGTAATAAAATAATTAAAATCTCGAAATGAAATAAAAGTGGTGCAAAGTGTTGTGTTTTTTTTTTAAGTGAAGCTAAAAATGATGGAAAAGATTAATTTGTGTAAGTGAATTAAATAATTCAAATCTCAGAATGAAATAAATGTGGTGCAAAGTGTTGTTTTTTTTTTTTTAAGTGAAGTTAAAAATAATGGAAAAGGTCAATTTGTGTAAGTGAATAAAATAATTAAAATCTCGAAATGAAATAAAAGTGGTGCAAAGTGTTGTGTTTTTTTTTTTAAGTGAAGTTAAAAATAATGGAAAAGGTCAATTTGTGTAAGTGAATTAAATAATTCAAATCTCAGAATGAAATAAATGTGGTGCAAAGTGTTGTTTTTTTTTTTTTTTTAAGTGAAGTAAAAAATAATGGAAAAGGTCAATTTGTGTAAGTGAATAAAACAATTAAAATCTCAAAATGAAATAAATGTGGTGCAAAGTGTTGTGGTTTTTTTAAGTGAAGTTAAAAATAATGGAAAAGGTCAGTTTGTGTAAGTGAATAAAGTAATAAAATAATTAAAATCTCGAAATGAAATAAAAGTGGTGCAAAGTGTTGTGTTTTTTTTTTTAAGTGAAGTTAAAAATAATGGAAAAGGTCAATTTGTGTAAGTGAATTAAATAATTCAAATCTCAGAATGAAATAAATGTGGTGCAAAGTGTTGTTTTTTTTTTTTTAAGTGAAGTTAAAAATAATGGAAAAGGTCAATTTGTGTAAGTGAATTAAATAATTCAAATCTCAGAATGAAATAAATGTGGTGCAAAGTGTTGTTTTTTTTTTTTTAAGTGAAGTTAAAAATAATGGAAAAGGTCAATTTGTGTAAGTGAATAAAACAATTAAAATCTCAAAATGAAATAAATGTGGTGCAAAGTGTTGTGGTTTTTTTTTAAGTGAAGTTAAAAATAATGGAAAAGGTCAGTTTGTGTAAGTGATCAAAATAATTAAAATCTCGGATTGAAATAAAAGTAATGCAAAGTGTTGTGTTTTTTTTTTTTAAGTGAAGTTAAAAATAATGGAAAAGGTCAATTTGTGTAAGTGAATAAAACAATTAAAATCTCAAAATGAAATAAATGTGGTGCAAAGTGTTGTGGTTTTTTAAGTGAAGTTAAAAATAATGGAAAAGGTCAGTTTGTGTAAGTGAATAAAGTAATAAAATAATTAAAATCTCAAAATGAAATAAATGTGGTGCAAAGTGTTGTGTTTTTTTTTTTTAAAGTGAAGTTAAAAATAACGGAAAAGGTCAATTTGTACAAGTGAATAAAATAATGAAAATCTCGGAATGAAAAGTGGTGCAAAATTGTGGTGTCTTCTAGTAAAAAGTTAATTTGAATGCAAAATATCTTCGCAAAATCCGCGTTAAAATGCAAAAGTAATCAAAGTAATGTCGAAAATACTTCAGCGGAAATGTCGCAAATAAATGGATGGAAAATGAAATATCAAAGTTCAAGGTGAGTGCAGCAATTTCTATATAATATTTTTAATAGCTTTAGCATAGGCTTTAAGGCGTGGTCAATTGAACTGGTTTAATGACTATTTAACTGGGTGCAAAAACTGCGAGTTGTCGTTAGAGTTTATGGACTCGAACTGACATTGGAATTCGCACTCGTATTCGCACTCGTATTCGTATTCGTATTCGTATGTCGAACTGTCATTGAGGCTGTGTCTCGTGTCTGGCTCGGTGAAAAGTGGCCCCGAAAAGTCTATTATGGCCGACAACTGGCAACAAATTGTGCAACTTAATTAAAAGAAACGCTGTTAAGCTTCGGCCATTGAGCATCGCGCATCGGAGGCGTGGCCAAGCGAACGCCCACACACATATGTATGGGTAGAATCGGAATCGGATTCGGAATCAGAATCAGAAACAGATTCGGCGTTTGTCGAAGAGGAAGCGAGGAGCGAAAGCCAACGGATCGTTGTTGGGCAAGGCAAAGAGCTTTTTGCATTATAACGCAATTCAATGGAACGTCGACTTCTCGCAGATGGGGAGACGAGTGGAGAAAGAGGAGAGGGAAGGGAAAAGCGGAGGAGGCAACGTCTGCGGCTGCACTTCATCGCTTTTGCCAAAAGGGGCAATTTCCGTGCTGAAAACGATGGCGACAGCAACAACGGCAACAACTGCAACTCCAATGGCAACAGCGACAACTCGAACAACAACAACAACAACAACAACACAAAAAGATATACCAAAAAACGAGACACAGTACAAAAATAGAAGCAGGGGTTGTGTTGGGAGGGGGCGAAAAGAGGCGTGTGCCTCGACACACAAAAATGAAATCGTATCTGGGCAAAAAGTGCGCGCTGCTTTTAATTGAAAACGCAAATTGGTCATCAATTAATTTGACATATAGACGTTGCTGCAGCCAAAAAGCTACGGCAACCGTTTTGCAACTATGATGAAGCCGCCGCTGCCGCCGCCTCCACACTTGCCACACTCTCTCATTCGACACTCTTGCCACTCTGCCACTTGCCGCCGCATTCTCGCCAACTAGCCTGTCGCGCATTCAGCCAACTTTTTGCCATTCATTCACAATGCACAATCTGCAAGTCTAGAGAGAACCTAGAGAGTTTTGTTGCCTGCAAATATATTTCCTTTTTTTTTGTTTTATTAATATTGCAGTTTTGTGCCGTCTTCTCTCACTCTATGCAAACTAAAGTCAATAAATCTAACGACTGCGATTTCTACGCTGATCAAGTCACGCTTTAAGTCGGAAAAGTCCCTGCTGAAAATGTAGTTGACTTCAATTTAGTGAAAACTAATCCTGAAAGTTACTCAACAATAATTTGAGCCAGCTTTGTTGTTTGTAGTTTATGTTTTTCATTTTTTTGACGAGCTAAAATTCTAAAATGAGCTTCAACTGCTTTTTCACTGTGTTTATAAATTAAGTAGCTTATGTTTTTCGTGGGATTGACAGCAAGTGGAGGAACCGATGCATTTAATTTTCCAGAAAATAATCTATTTAATAAGCAGCAGCTTTTTGGCAAAGTTCCTAATTGCAGATGGTGTAATATAGATGGAATAAACGGTAGAAATTTCGCTGAACTTTGCACAATTGTATTATGAATAACAAAACTAACTATGAGAAAACTATGATTATATTTTTGTATATTTTCAACAATTTGAATTATGAGCGTTAACGAATTAAAGCTAATTTTGCATGCGAACTTTGAGCACTGATTAAAAATAGTTAGAATGAAATCTACAAACTGGACTATATTAATCATACAATTGTTGCGACTATATGCAATTAATTTTCAAATTAAAACTATTTTTGGGTTTCCATTTATTTGAATTAATTTCAATTAGAAATGAAATACTTTTTCGTTCGTCAAATCGTTGCTTGACTATATAATGTCAAGCCAGAAAATCTCTCAACTTGATAACATATTCGAAAATGCTCGCTTCAAGAACTTTAAAAAAAGTTGCAACACCAAAAAAGAAAATGGAAAAAAAAGGAGAAGGAAAAAGAAAAAGAGAGAAACAACAAAACTAATTTTTGTCAGCGTCGCTGTCGTTGTCGTCGCTGGTGTTGCGACTGACAAGTGACTTATCCAGACAGCTGCAATCCCCCAGTCCAACGACGGGCGGGCAACACAGCGCAGCGCCCCTCCTCCTACCCCTGCCACGCCCACTGCGAAAACAGCGAAAACTGTGGCATAAATAAAAATTTGTTTGGCAATATGCGCGCCGCGTATTTTGTTGCAAAAGTCTTGCATTAATCTAAATATTTGCATGCTTACGGTTTCTATGCGGTGGCGGAGGGGAACTGGTGGAGGGAGGGGCAGCGGAGGGAGGCCGTTGTTGGTTGACTGAAGTAATAGCAATAGTTCTGCTGCTGCTGCTGCTGCCGCTGCTTTTTGGGCGAGAGCGTTTTTGGGCTTTGCCTATTTATTTATTTTCATCGCCGTCGCCAAATTGTCAACGACTTTCCAGCGGAGAAGCGTGGTAGGGAGGGGAGGGGCAGGGGGGAGTGGCTGGTCTGCATTCGGCAAAACTCGCATTTAAAATGCATTTCGCATGCAACGTCGACGCGCGGCATTTCCATTGCAAATGCAACGCGGCGTCGCCAAGTTCTTGCCACAGACGAAAGACAAAGAAAAACGCCAGAGCCAAAATAATAATAATAATAATAATCGTAGTAATAATCATCAACAGCAGGATCATCATCATCATCAGCAGCAGCAACATCATCATCATTATGAAGGACGAGGCGCTGAAGGGAAGTTGTTGAATGCAACGTAGCCGGAAATATAAAAACGCTTTATTTATTTGTATTTCACTAGCTCTCTCTTTCTCTTTCTCTGTCTCTCTTTCGTTTTTCATTTTTGTTGTTTATTATTACTTTTATTGCTATTGCCATTGTTGGAGTTCTTGTTGTTGTTGTTGTTGTTCCGTTTTAAGTAATCAAAATCGTTTAAACGAATTCGCGGAATTTGCATTTTGTGGCCAAGTTTTAGTCGGCTGCAACTTCGTCAACGGCGCATTGCATGTTGCATGTTGCATGCTCAAATTCTGCCCCCAATTCCCCAATTGCGCTTTAAAGCACCAACTTCCCTGCCGCAATTTTATTAACTCCGCGTTGCGAGTTGCGAGTCACGAGCATTTCAACAATTTGATCACAATTCATGCACTTCATTCAGCCACGCTGCCTGTCAGCTGCCTAAACATTATGTTAATCATTAGTGTTTGTATTACACGGCCCATTAATTAGCAGTCGGTGCTCAACTGTCAATGCAGTTGATGAGTTGCGTTGATGACGACCCTAATTTCGGCATTAGGGCCATTAGAGCAGCCTGTTGAGTTAATCGAAAGAAGTGTTTTGCTTGGGATCAAACAAGGCCAATTAGCAGTAGATTGCTGATAAAATGATTGTTTAATTCATTAATAAAGCGTCACAAGTTTTCGACTGTTTGAATGCATTTTGTTTTCTTTAATTAATGTTGATTTTCAAATATTTTTTGCTGAAATTTCATAAACCAGTCTATCATTAAAATGCGCAATTGAAACTTTAAATATTTTGTACTTGCTTCGAAATAATTTATTGTTTTTATTTCCAGCACCTACTTGATATTTTTAAACAGCTTCTTAATCATATAACACATAACTTTACACAATATTTGTTATAATTTACCTTTGTTAATTCCATTAGATCCAGCTAAGATCCCTCGAATTTGTAACTCCAATATTCAAGAGTTGCACAGTAATAATGTTTGTGCTCTGTTAGCTCGCATTTTGCGCACTGTGGCTCTCTTTTCGCTCTCTCTTTAGGTCAGCCATAAAAAGGCTTGCTATAAATTCAGTTGTTGCGGGTTTGTGACTGTGCTACAGAGCGCAAGAGGGAGACAGAGAGGAAGACCGAGAGGGGGAGTGAGGTGTTGCATGTGATAATCGTAATGTTAACCCATAAATTGTCGAGAGCAAAAAAAATGCACATAAATCATAATCATTTTTCATAATTGGAAACATTTTTTGCATTGCTGCTGTTGAAATGTGAGCAGCATCATGAGGGCGGGGCGAGGC
This sequence comes from Drosophila formosana, assembly GCA_035045625.1. Classification (NCBI taxonomy): domain Eukaryota; kingdom Metazoa; phylum Arthropoda; class Insecta; order Diptera; family Drosophilidae; genus Drosophila; species Drosophila formosana. The sequence continues at coordinate 317,180 of JAWNOW010000143.1, read as the reverse complement.
GAGGCGAGGCGAGGAGGGAAAAACATTTGAGTTGGCCACAAAATTTAAATATTATTCGATGCGAATTGTGCGAGTGAATCGTTTGGTCGGCGTCCCAAGTTGTAGCTGGCCAATTATCAACTAATTTAAATTTCTATTTCTGTCTATTGGCACTTGGCAAACCTCTGGATACATTTTCATTCATTCTTTGCAATTCCCCAAGCCACAACAACAACAACCATTGCCAACAAGAACAATTGGCAACTATTTTGTATTTTGTGGCAAGCATCAAAATTGTATGCCACAATAAAATGCATTTGAAGGTTTCACCTTTAGTTTAACTCGTATTGTTGCAGCTGTAAAGTGGGATCTGTGAATGCAGCACGACTTATCAATACCCTGCAAAGAATATGTATTTCTTAACAAGATGCATAAAGTGTAGCATACTTTTCTGAGTAATTATTTTTATTTATCAAAATTGATGCAATTTAAACTAAAAGAATGTGCAGCTAATTGGAGGATAGGTTTAAATAATATTGTTTAAAATATTTGAAAATAATCGATAGGGAAATAGAGAAATCAAAAACAAAATACAAATATATATTCATTTTATAACTGTAAGCTGATAATTAAAGTTTTTATTACTAAAGTAATGATGCCAGTATCGTCTGAACATTGTCGTTCATTTAAAAGTACATAACTATTTAGGATTGTGCATATATTATATGTAAATATTGTTGAATAATAATTATTATTTTTAGAAGCAAGTTGTTGGGAATGATACAAAAAAAAAGGATATGAGTAGAAATCCTTTTTAAAATGCTGTTAGCTCATTTACTGATAGAAGTGAATAGTTTATATTTAATTAAATCTTATAGAGGAACTCTACAAGTCGTGACTACCTCATGTGGGTGGCTTTGCTGCTTACGGGGTATCAAAATGGATGAGTACATGAGTATTACAAGTTGAGCTTGCCAAATTGGTTGGATTACGCACACCGAGATAGCGCTAGAGCAGTGGCTAGAAAGAGATGCAGACTCGCCGAGAGATGCAAAGATAAAAGAACGAGAGAGAAAGAGAGAGAGGTGGAGTGAGCGAGACAGATGGCTGAAATGGGGAATGGCAGCAGCCGATAAACTCGAATTGCACTTGAAACTTAATTACGAAACTCGCAAATGCAAAATGCAAATGCAAATACCTGACAAAGCCAAAGCTGCAGTTGAAGCTGGGGCTGTTTATACGTCTGAACGCCTGGTTAAGTGCTCGATACGTGTGTGTACACGTGTGTGTATGTGTGTGTGTGTGGCACATGGCGTATGAGTAATATGCATGAATGCCAGCTAGAGATGTGCCTATAATGTCCATAATGCTCTATAACTCAGGCACTTCTAGTCGTCATCTTGTTAAGTAAATTCTAAACATAGTTGCTGGCCACCCCCTCTACCCCTTGCCCCCCCATCCTTGCTGCACTTCTCTCCAGGGAGTATGTGTGTGCGTGTGTGTGTGTGTCCACTCACTTATGTAATTAAGTGTCTTGTTAAAACGGAAATGGAATTCGGTTTTGCCTTTAATTTACATTAATTGACGATGCATTTATGCCAACAACCACTTTGGGGGGCTGCAACACCCCCTCACACCCCTCCCCCTCTACCTGCACCCACCCGCTGTTGTTGGTATTTATTGTTTAATATTAATGTCTGTCTGGGCGCAAACTTGCTGGTGAAAAATGCATGACATGGACTTGCAGCACTCGAAGCAGCAACAGCATGTTGCAACTTGGCTTTAATCGCCCGGCATTAGGCCACATGCAATATGCATGCGTCAGCAGCAAGGAACAGACAACGAGCAGCACAGTTAGGGATCGAGTGAGTGAGTAACCGGGTTATGCACTGACCCGGTTCGGTTCGGTTCGGTTCGAGTAAAGCTGCCTCTGCAACCCCGAAATGCCAATGGCCAGCGGGCATTATTAATGGCACTCCGAGTGCACTTAGTTGGGGCAACAACTTTGATTTATTCATTGCCACACACACACACTTACACACTATTGCATACACATATCACATTTAACTATTACAATTATTGTTATTTATATCACGATTATTGTTGTCTCCACAATTACCAAGCTGTGTGCTTGCAGTTGAATCGATCTTTGACAGCAGCTCTAATAAGCAAATACCCTGTGCAGACAGCACATAAAGAGAGTCTGACAAGTGCATGACCATGTACAAAATTACCCAAATTATAATTTATTAATTGCCACCAAATGCAGTTGCAATGCGTTGCAAGTTTGCTCAATATTTCATTGTCAAATGCTGATCAACTTTACCATCAAATGTTGCACACTTTTGCCACTAATGTTATGCTAGTTATATACTGTATATAAGGCGTCTGTGGGTACCATAAATTAATGACCATCAAGGGTTAAAGAGCTCTCATCTAAATTAAGATATTATTAAAACTAATTTCTGAATTTTCCTCTTTAATTGGTGATATGTTAGTAGACATATTACCCGTTGAAAAGTTTTTAATTTTTTGAAAATACAATTCTACGAATTATTCCAATGCGTTGCTATCGGGGGAACATGTTAATAGACCAGCCTAGATTCGAAATTTGAGTTGCAGCTGCTGCGATTCTTGTGTGAGGCGCCACAAAAAGAGTTGTAACGAGCTTGCTGGCGAGGCACAGCTGCAATTATCGAAATCAAAACGAGGCAGGGGCAGCTGGGACACACACACACACACACATACGTTTAGTACATGACCAGTGTTGTCAATAAGCAATTATGGCTGTGGTGTGCCGTCGTCGTCGTCGTTGTCGTTGTGCAACACTGGACACGTACTAAAGCGTATTATGAACACGCTTGAGTCATAAAAATACGTCAGCAAAGTTGCTTTTTGCCACGAGGTCACGACCACCCGGCGACACACTAACAACGTGCGAGCGAGAGGGAGAGAGGGGTATGTGTGCGAGCGAGACGGCGATAGGTGGGTAACAGGTAACGGTAATTGAAACTAAAGTTGAAGCCAAGAAAAGAGGAGCATACGTTGCGGCGCCTTAAAAACCCATTTCCAACTGTTGACACGTGCCGCTTCGTGCCGCGGCCTCAAGACCCAAAAGACCGTTGCACCTACGAAGGACTCGCCCCTTCCTCCTCCTTCTCGGCTGGTCCGCCGAGGAGAGTAGCACTCCATTTTGCCGCGGCGTTGTCCGTAAACGAAAATCACGCGGCCGCATGCGAAGTAAACAACGTGAAATGAAAGTCATGCGTCGCATTTTAAAACCCTCGATGGCGAGGCGGCAAGAGAGAGATACTCGAATGCCTCCCAGGACGTGGCACCCTCCGCAGCAGCATCCCCCAAAACCTCCCGCCGCCGCCCGCTGTCTGTGGCCTGGCAAAGAGATGCGCATAATTTAAAATACAAATTTGCTAGCGCAACGTCGAGACAGAGAAACAGTGGCTGGAGACCGAGCGATGCATTTGTAAATATGCCTCATTATTGTGCAACCACATTCCACCATCTCTCCTTGCTCTCCCCCTCTCTCTCTTCAATGCCACCTGCTTGGCACACGCACGTGGCGTCGTCGCCTGAGAGGAGGGGGGGGGGGGAGGAGGAAGGGGCATCATTCGTCACGTCGCATGTTTTGCGTCTCGTGCAACGCCAGCGGACGGAAATGGCAACAAAGTACAAAGCAATTTAATAAATGCCGGAATCACGTGAAGGTGTTAAGCAAAACATTTTGCAGCAATGACCACAGCCAAAAACCGACACGAATCAACCGCAAATTGAAATACTCACACACACACACACACCCACACACACACTTGAACACACACTTATTAGTGAGAAGCACAAGTTTATTTAATGCTGAAGTAGATCTCAATCAGTCGGATCTGTTTGTGGCTGACAACTAATTGAAAAGATTAATATTGTTGTATGCATTTGGTAATTTTTATCGTTTGAATTTTTGAGCTACTTAAGCATACTAATTATTAACAATTTTTATTATTATTATGCACTTGGTAGATTTTAAAAGGTTCATTGTTTACTTCGCATATTCATAAATAGAATGGTTAGATTTTCACTTGATGATGTCTTGGAAAAAAATAATTAAATTGAACCAAATGACGCATCAAGTGCTGCGAGCTAAAGCTTATTTATTAATTACGGTTTTTGTCACTAACGATTATTAGTTATACATATGAAATTAATTTGTATATTTATACTTTCTTTTTAATGAAACAAAAACAGTCACTTTTTATATTATAATATTTATATAATTAATATTTATGTATACACACATTTTTGCGATATCAGCATTGTTTCTCCATTTGTCCGTGTTTTGCATATGCTTTGGGCTCTTTTGAGCTGATTGTATTCGTTAAGAAAACATAACTATTTATGTTGGAATTGAATTGGATAGCTGGTTGTGTCAGTCTATGGAAAACCCGACTTCGGTAATCAATTCGCAATTATAGATTTAGATATCATTATAAGCAACTAAAAAAAGCGGGAATTAAATCATTATTTAATTTTTACTGCAACTACAGGGTGTCTTATAGTCGAAGCTGCACTGCAGCTTTCTTACCTATTTAACTCTATGCAGACTTATTTTTGTATCGTTTTGGCTGCAGCCTAATTTGTCATATGCATTTATTCATTCGTTCATTCGCTTTAATAACTGTCAATATGGCGTCGTTCGGACGTCGACTGCAGCTGCAGCTGCAGCTGTTAATAATAAACGAGTCCCGGCAATGCCTGACCTCAGCAACAACAACAACGACAGCAACAGCAACGACAGCAATAACAGCAGTAATGTTGGCAACTGAAATAAAGCTCAATGGCGTTGCCAGACTGTGCGCGACTTTTTGGACATTCGACACTCGCCTCCTTTACACTTTGTTGTCGTTTTTTGTTTGGCCAACGCTTCCCGCGCTCGCTCCCTCCTCGGCTGCTCTTTGAATTCTTTTCATTTGATTCACAGACGTATTCGCATGCGTTGTTGTGTATTCACATATTCGGTCAGCGTCGCTGACATCAATTTGTAATTTCAATTAAAAATTTAAACTGCAAAAAAGCGCAAGAGCAGCGAGCAGCATTCAATTCCATTGCTGCTGCCATTTAACGGCGAACCCAAAGAATTCACCTGACTAACCCACGGACGCCTCACCCACCATTTCTCTGCCCCATCTCAGTCTCTCTCTCTCTCGCCGTCGCCATCTCCAGCTCGCTCTGTGTCTCGTGTCTCGTGCCTCGTGCTGCGTTTTGCGTTCCCGTTTGTGTGTGCGGGCATAATTTGATATAGCGTATGCTACAAATGGCTGCCCCAGGCACTTAATTTGATTTCTTTCTACAAATGGCTTTGCCACACACATACACACACACACCAACACAGCAACACACTCCACACACACAGACTAGATAGAGAGCTGCTGCCTTCTTTACTTTTTTGTTGCCTTCTATCGCTTTAAAAGAAACCAAAAACTTCACTTTACTTTTTCTTTCAAGCAAAAGGCAAAAACCTGCTTCTGCTTCTGCTTCAACTTCCCTTTTTGGCTCCCCTGTAGGTACAGTTGACCAAGTTGTGGAAAGACTGTCGGGCATATGAAGTCGGCTCGACGCGTAATGCTTAAAGAAGTTTTTCGGCATTAAAGTCATAACTCAACTCAAGAGTTGCCAACGCAAATTTGTGGACTTTTTAATCGAATGTTGTCTAAATATTGATAAAGCGTGTAGTCAAATTTGCCAGTCACAGTCACAGAGCCCCGTCGAGAGGGTTGTGCAATCATTAGACCCTGCATTCTGATGTATTGCCTTCTGAATGATGAATCGATTAGGGTGACTATGGAAATTATTACAGGGCAGCATATGTGACTAGGCAGCGAAAGTGTTTCGGTTTAATTTTGCAAAATAATTACATTACAAAAAACACTTTAGTTTACTCATTCGACTGCAATAGACCCTTTATAGACCATTTATCTATGTATGCTCAACTAGATGATACCCTAAAACGATTCAGCTTACAGGGCATGTGAGCAAATTTGAGCTAGTGTAGAGCAATAAACCCAATGGAGGCTCTCAGGTACACATAACACATGCTTGAGCCTAATGGGATTTAGCGACTCAATCTTAAGTTATTTGTGCAGCAAGCATTGGCGATTCATCATGTCGTTGAAATGATTTAAAATTTATGTTTTCGGATTCTTTTTCAAGAGTTTCGAGAGAGGAGCGAAACAGAAAATGATGACATACCCATTGAGTGCTATTCAAATTTTTTCCCCAAGCGACCCACAAAGCTATTGACTTGGCATCAGGCTGCCAGATGGAGGTGCCTGCCAGGGTTGGGTTAGGTTCGCATCGGTTCGGTTCAGGGTTGGTTGGCGTGGCGCTTTTATGGCGTGGGGTTGGCGTGATGTTGAGGACTCTTGTGGCACGGCGCAATGGAATGGCTGCTGCTGCTGCTGTTTCCGCTTTGCCCGAGCCCCTCCATTAGACATGAAAGTGTCAACTTCCGCGTTTTTGCACACACACACGCTCGGCAGAGAGAGAGAGAGAGAGAGAGAGGGAGACAGGCACTCACTTGTGTCGTCGCCGGTTAAAAGCATGTCAAATTTTTGCACACACTCAAAGTGGGTAAGAGGTAAGTGACGAGGGGGGCAAAGAAAAGAGAAGCGAAGCGCACGCCTGCGAGAATGCATGATTGAATGATTGAGAAATTAATACACACACATGGCTATCGACCACACACACTCACACACAGCAAGAAAGAGACAGCGAGAGAGTGGGAGAGGGAGGAGAACAGCCTCCATTCGTTGGGCGCCATCAGCGGCAACGTGAAATTATTCCATTTCACTTTACAACTGAATGCAAATTACATGCTGTAATTTCCTGCAAGAAAGCAAGAAATGAAGCGAAATGAATGTGGCACACACATATACAACACACACACACACACATGCAGAGAGGGAACCACACACATGCATGCTGCAATGTATTTGCGCCAAGCGGAAATAAAAATAAATTCGAAAAGTTAATATTAAATGTGCTACATTGGAAACATATTGTGTGCTGCTTCCCGCACAGTTCTCTCTCCCTCTCCCTCCCTCCCTCCCACTCACTATCTCGCACTCGCTCGCTCTTTGTGGCTGTCTCGCTCTTGGCTGATTCTCTCGCGTCTCTCGCTTCGCTGGCGCTGATTTTCCACATGCCTAGCAGACAACAAGGCAGGCGCCGCACACACACACACACACATTAAGATAGCGACGCCAGCGGGCATCAGCGTGCAGCAGCAGCCTAACACCCTGGCACGCCCCTTATTGGCCACCGCCCCCTCCAGCAGCCCTTACTCCACTGGCCCGATCCGCTGGCCGTAAACAATTGCGCATTTTCAGCGCCGTTTGCTTACATTTTTTACTCCACACGCGCGCGCGGTTTATTTTTTATTTTCCCTTCTTTTTTTCGCTGATATTTTGCAGTTTGATATACCCTGTAAATAGACTCCTCGATAAGTTCCACAAGAATTTGCATATACAACTTTTTAATTCATTTCATAATTTCTCCCCAACTGTTCCTCATTTGTATCTTATTTTGAGATCGCCATTAACCTATATATAGTTCTTAAAAATTAATATTTTAAAATTTAATAACTTGTAATCTTGTTGTTAAATTTCCTTTGATCAAAATATAGTATTTCTTTAGTCTTTTTAAAATGTTGTTGCTGTTGTTTAAAATATTCTTGACAGCAAAATTTGTTTCCTTTGTTTATAGATTGTAAGCCGCTAAAGTTTCTGGTTAACTTGGCTGAGAATTCACACAAATTTTAGCCATATGCTGGAATATTAATTTAGCTTAACTCTTTGACCACATATTATTAATTGGATATCTCACAGCGTATCTGAAAGTGGAGCATTTAATTTTCCCATGCATTTTTACATTTTCATATGGCGCATTTTCATTGCGTTTGGTCTTTTTTTTTGCTCTGGCTGCCTTTTATTTTTATTTTCCTTTCGTTGATTTTTTTGTTTTTCGGTTTTCTTTTTAATTTGTGCGCCTTGTTTTTTGCGCTTGCAGTTAATTTTTTATTGTTATTATTTTCATTGTGGCGCTGCGTCGCAAGAGAGGAAAGAGGCGGGCGAGGCAGGGCAGGACATCATCGACAGTCGACAGTCGAGAGTAGGCGACGAGCGGCAGAGAGGCAGCAGAGAGGCAGCCAGCCGCCACTTGGTCAATGCCTGTTTTTTAGTCAACGCGTAAAATATGCTTAAATATTTTAAATTTAATCACACGCTTCGCTGGCTTCGGCAAATACGTCAATGCATATGCAAACAAATAATGCGCGGGCGACAGGAATGCCATGCCAGGGATCCTCCTTCCCCTCCTTCCCCCCATCCCCCTGCTGCCCCCCTTTTGTCATCTCTCCCATTTATGCCCTCGCTACCCGCCGGCATTTGCCGCCTTTGACAACGTAATTCTGCCCGCAATTGGTTTCTGGCTCCAGGCACCTGTCTGTTACCCTCAGCCGAGCACTAGCTCCCGCTTCGCACCTCCGCAGATCAACCGCAATTAAAGCCACAGTGTAACCTGGCAACATGCAATTACCGAACTCGACTCCTTCTCTCCTTTGGCCAATTTCTTAGGCCAATTGAGCGACTCAGCCAAGTAATTGAGATATTTTTAAACAAACTGTGATTTTTGACAGGTCAAAAACAAATCCAGAAAATTCGATTACAAGTTTGTTGCTTTGTTTATTGTATTTAAAAATTGAGTAGATTTAAAGTAGACATTACAAAAATTACACAATTTGGGATGATGTTAAACTTTTTTAAATTTTTCATTGATTAATTATTATTATTTATTTATTTGTAATTTATTATCAACATTTCAACATCTGTTCTGTTCTGTTCACTTGAATTAATGCACAATGAACCTTTGTTTTTTTTTAGGAAATTAGTTGAGTTTGAATAATGACAAATCAGTAATAGCCACAACGTGTCTAAACGGAAAGCAACAATTTTCATAAATCTAAAATAAAGTTTTGAGACAAGCCAGGGAAAAATCATTTGTGTTATTTTAAGAAACCAATGAAATTTATTTTCTTTAAATTTGTGTTTAATTTCTTAAGCTTAAAATGAATGCATTACTAAACGTTTTATTCTTCCACTTTTTAATCGAATTTAAAATCTCGAATCTATTCTTATTTTTAATAGTCTCTGAAGAATCCAATGAAATTTATTTTATTTAAATATGTTTTTAATTTCTTAAGCTTAAAATGAATGCATTACTAAACGTTTTATTCTTCCACTTTTTAATCGAATTTAAAATCGCAAATCTATTCTTATTTTGAACAGTCTCTGATTTTGCGCATTTTTGCGGACAGACAAATGAAGCATTTTAATGTTCATGCCGTTGCTCTCGGGTAAAATAATGTTGTATGTGTTTGAAACACAATAAGCTAAAATAATTACAGAGCAACTTTTGTAGGAAATGCAAAAATTCGCAAATATTTTTGTCGCTTTTCTTTGGGCACGTTGACAGTGTTAGTTGCAGTTTCCAATTTTCAGTGTTCGGTGTTCGGTGCCAACTGCATACATATTTGGTAACAATAACGAAATTAGAAGCCAGCAAAAAGCAGGGGAGCCAACAAAAAATAAAACGAGAAGAAAGTGTCAAGTGGCGTGTGGCAAGTGGCATGATGAGCAGCAACCGTTGAAGCAGTCACAAAGCCAGCGACAACGACGGCTGCAACTCTCCCTCTCTCTCTCGCTCACCTTTTGTATGACTACAGACATAATTGTGTCCGTCTGTGTGTGTGTGTGTGTGTGTGTGTTGCACGTGGCATATTATACAGCCAAATGCCTCCGGAGCCATTTGACTCCGATTTCGGTTTGCGGCCAAGTGAAATTTATATGCCCAAATATAATGAACCCGAAGCACTTGCACGTACTCTTCCCCTCTCTCGCTCACAGTCTGTCTCTTTCATTCTCCGTCTCGCTCGCCCGTTGTCTCCGTCTGCGTTGTCAGGCGTTGAATTCAGTGCTGGCCAAATGCAGTTTGGCTGCCTGGCTGCCTGGCTTGTTGGCCAGTCGCCTCCTGTGGCAACATTTAGTCAAGCTGATAGTCAAAAGGGGTCGGTCAAAGGGGTGTGGCAGAGGGGCACAAGAGGGCGTGGCGAGAACGGGGGGGAGGGGGAATGTGCTGCATTGTGGCTAGGCCTGAGCCGTGCCCCGAAATTGGCGTTGCCGATGCATTTGCTGATACATAAACTAAACTGAACTCAACTCGAGCTAAGCTGCGAGCTGAGCTGCACAGTCTGGCTTGCCTCTCGCACTTGCCACATGCCACATGTAACAACGCTGTCTGTGTCTGTATGTGTGTGTGTGTGTGTGTGTGTGCGAGGGAAAACAGCATGAAAATCATATTATAAATAAATTATGCAATTATAATTACACAAGAAAACTACTTGGGGCGAAACAACTTACACACAGAGCGTGGGAGGAGAAAGAGCGAGAGAGAAAAAGGGAGAGAAAGAGAAGCGCCAGCAGCTACATTGTCTATGTGTGTGTGTGTGCGTGTGTGTGTGTGTGTTTGTGTCCTGGCTGCTGCTTCAGCAACACTTGCTGGAAAAATGCTCCAAGTTGTCATGTCAGCCGTGTGTGTGTGTGTGAGTGTGTGTGTGTGTGTGCGTAGTTGTCCTCGCTTCGTCTCGTCTCAGTTCGTTCCTCCCCCCTCGGCTCGCTTCGTCTCTCTGTCTCTGTCCAGGCACAAATAGCACAAGTACAGGAAAATAATTACATTTTACGTGTTCCTATTAATCTTGCTGAGTTTTTAGTTTCAGTTTTAGTTTTAGTTGTTGCCCACTAATTCACTTTTTGTTCTCAGTCTTTCACTCCAGCAGCCCCTCCACTTTACTATCCCCCCTCCCCCCTCCCCTCTGGCCCCATCCCCTTTCCTCTTCTCTCACTTCGAATTCAATTTTCTTGTTTTCAGTTTACAGTTTGCTTTTTACTTTCGACTTTCTGCCCGGAACTGGCCCCAGCAAATCGCTTTGCTGAATCCTTTGTGTGGACACTCACACACACACACACACACACATACGCTGAGTAAATCCCAGCAAGATGATGAATTTAAATAAATACCAAGTACCGAATATATCACAAATATTTTACTATCGTAACTTAATCCAGGTTGTGTTGTTAGATCAGCAGATGATTGATTTTTTAAATGAAAAACTTTAATTCCAAATTTAATCACCAAAAAAAAAAAAAAAAAATCAAAGCTTGTTAATCCAATACTATTTTCTTTTCTTATATTTGCAGAGTTTTATCTTCGAGTGTCAAACATGTAAGTGAAATTTATTAATTTTTATCTTAGACTTAGAAAGTTAAATATCTTATGAATGATTAGATTAAAATTATTTCAATTAAGAATCATTCATAATATTATTGAAAAAAGACAGATCAAAATCATAAAATGAAATATACATAGAGATAACAAAATAATGGTTTCAGAACTAGATTATCTTAAATTTGAGAAGTATTCGATTTGAAAAAAATCATAAAACTAAATAAAATAAAATTGAAATAAATATGTTTTAAAAACACACTACAATTTTGAAACTCTGACATTCCTACATAAACAATATATTCTCGAATTGATTCCTTTATCAGCTAAAAACAATCTTAATATCAATAATTGACAATTTCAAATTATTCTAAAATTTATCTTTCTTCTATTGATGGTGAACAAGTACAGTTTGTTGCACATAAAGTCCGATAATAATTTATAAAGCACTTCAACCCTCAAATTACGCAGAATAAAAATAAAATTGCATAATGAGAAAAGTTATATATTATTTGTGTTGCATAGTTTTAGTTGATCACCCCAAAACAAAAGGAAGTTGATAATATGAAGAGAGATGTGAAGCGGAAAGGGGGCTGAGGGGGCGTCGCTGTTGCATGCAACTAATTATGCTTTATAGCATTCGGTAGTTGGCTCTTTTGTCACTTAGCATCATAAGCCGCTTAACCCGCCAAAGCCGCAAAAGTGAGGCACACACACACACACACACAACCACACACATACTCAGACTCACAGAGAGAGAGAAACAGTTTCGCACACGTAAATCTCATTAGAGTTAAGAGAACATGCTTCAAAATTAATTTCCGTAATTCTGCACTCGAGTGTGGCGTTTATTCATGTTGCGGTTGCTGCTGCTCTCTTGTTTTTTTTTTTTTTGTTCTGCCCCCCCGCAACCATTTGAGGGAAAGTAGCTGGAGATCTGCGGTCAATTATGGCGCACTTCGAGGCAGATAAGTGAATTGCTGCAAAGTTGCAATGCAGCAGCGCCAATGAGGTGGCAACATTTGTTAAAGCTTTATCCAATTCCCATTTGCTCAACTTTCGAATTCCAAACTGGCAACATCAATGGTGGCTGCATGGACGACGGCAGCAACGATGGTGGCAGTGCCAGAAATGTTGATGATCAGCACCGTCTTGAGGCAGATCATCGAGAAATTCCTTGGCGACCTTATCGGTTGAATAATGTTTGCTAAGGTCACGTAGTTCCACCTTAAGCTCGCCCGCCTGCTTGAGAAGGCTCGTCAGGCACTCGTCTTTCGTCTCAGAATCCGAGTCTGTTTCATCGGAGTCGTTGCTAGAGGACTCGGAAGAATCGTCATTGGATTCGTCAAATTGCTGACCTGTTTTTGGTCAGTCTCTAACTTGTTTATCATCTCAATGTGATATTTGACAAATATTGCTTTGGATTCTTCCAATTCTCCTATTTGCAATTCGCGAGCTGTTTTTTGTGCAATTCTAGAGCTGTATTTTTGTCGTCAGCTACGTTAGTTGTTTTCTTGGCCATTTCCTTAGCGATGTTCTCAGCCTGCTTTCCTGCGTTTGCTTATCGCTCCGCATCTCTAGAAGATAGCTGCTGATTTGTCTTGATCAGAGCTTGGCGCGTAGGTTCGAAATTCTTCTTCTTTCTTCTGAAATCATTCTTTTCGCACTTTGTGACAAATAAAACTTTCTCTACACTTTGCGTAGATTACATTGCATTAGCTCGATCTGCATTTGAAAATGTACTTACATTGCGGTTCATTCATTATTAGATTTCGCTTTCTTTTTGAATTTCCAGAATCGTTTGAAGTGACTTGTAGTGTCGTTGTGAGTTTGCCTATTGCCAAATACAATAATTGTTTCATCATTGTAATCTTCTGATGGGCTTTCTTATGGTTTTTTTTTTCTGGTTGCAACACTGTTGGCATGTGCAACACTGTGTGTGAGGCATTTTGCAACACTTGTTTGCTTGCTGGCTTTTGTGTGTGTTGCTAGCGAAGCTGAAACGTTAGCAAATTCCTCAATTATGCGAACACGGTCACATAGTTTTCTATAAACAAATTGGCAAAGAGAAAGGGGTAGGAACAAAGCAGGTGGAAAGAGAAGGAGACACCGTCTGTCCGTCTGTCTGTCTGTATGTCGCCTTGGTTACCCAATGGACGCCGGCATTTGACTGTTGCAGCAGCAGCAGCTGAAGCATTCGGGGAATGCATTCAGAGTGATGCTCGTGCTCTCTTCTGTTTTCAATTTAGTTTTGCCCCAGAGAAGAAAAGGAGCGAGCAGGGAGACAGACAGAGAGAGAGAGAGAGAGAGAGAGAGAGAGAGAGAGTGGGAGTGGGAGGGCGAGCCGCTAGCTAACACCTGGCATTGCAGCCGTGCAACACAATGGGGCAACATGAAAAAGAGGGCGGCAGATTGGGTTTTGGGATTGCTACTGGGATCGCTGTCTGGCGACTCGCCTTGTGCCTGCTGCTGCCTTGCTCCATTGGTGGCGCCACTCAATTCAAATGAATTCCCGTTTGGCTTCCACTTGACAATGGCAACACACACACACACACGCACACCCACGCTCTCCATCGGTGTGAGTCAGTGAACTTAATTTGGTCACACACAATTGATTCTTTTTACTGACACACAACACACACTCAACGCAACGCAACTCGCTTCAACTCAAACACTCACACTCACATTCGCATTTGGCTGTTATTGTGGCATCAACCAGCAGGAGCCGTGCGGTGGCATCGCTGCTTGCAACAGCAGCCGCAGCTGCTGCCACGTGGAGCTGACGACGTTTTGTTACCTTGTGCAAAACTCGTTTTGTAATTTGTGGCTGAAACAATGCAATTAAGTTGACATTAAGTGAAGTTCTGCTCTCCCTCTCCCCTCGCTCTCCTCTCTCTTTCGCTCTCTGTCCAAGCGTAGGTCCGACTACAGCTCCATTTCCATTTGGCCAGACGAAGCCACATTTCATTGCCCGCACGTTCTCAACACAGCAACAGTTCTATTGTCTGACTTGCCAAGTTAGTGTGCCTGTGTGTGTGTGTGTGTGTGTGTCTCTGTGTGTGTGTGTGTGAGCATGCAAAGGTAATGACATCAAAGAGGTCATTCCTGTGGCCAATTTGACATGCAGCATCTCCAGTTGCATGCTGCATTTGAAGTTGCCTGCCAGCGCTTGACATCATTTTGCCCCCCAAAAATAAACTCATATAAAAGAGACCGCAACTATTCAGTTAGCATTAAGATAGCTCCGCATATCATCAACAAGTCTATATACAAATTGAACAAAGCTTTGCGAATGTTACATGGCATGTTGAGCTGCCGAATTTCAATTCAATTATCATAATAATTAGCCGCATGCCTCGACTGAAGCAGCCATGCTGAGTTATTGGCGATTATAATTTTATCCACACTGTATTTATAAATAATATTCATTTCGTGGCATATTTAATTGTTTAGAAGACTTGTTTAAAAAACTCTTTCCGACAGGGATTGCAAAACAGAAATAATTAATATATTTCGACTTTTATTAAAAAGTTGACCCATAACTCTTATTTTTGATTATTTTTTTAAGCATTTCTGATGCTCTTTATTTTTTAAGTTAATTTGTTTTGTGCTTCATTTTCTCTTATGTTACATTAAATACAAGATTATGATTTATAATTAGCTATAGCTGAACACTTTAAAAAATATTGAGAATATAATAGAGAAAATTAGCAAGATTAAAATTAGTGAGAAAACCTTGTTTTGAACATTTTAAGTCTTGCTTCATTTGCAAACTATTTTGTTTAAAGCTAGCTTCATGAAGTTCTCAGTTGGTCCTGTTGCTCGCTTGATGAGCTGCGTTTCACGTTCCATTCCATTCCATTCCTCCCACACACACACACACACACACACACACACACACACACTTGTCTTTACTCGGCTGTTATTTTCTATTCATTCCTGTTGTATTTTTTGTTATTTTTTCCATCATCTTTCGAGTTATGAGTTATTTTACAGCGTTGAATGCATTTGCTGCCACCCGCATTTTTTGGTGGCAACAACAAACGCCTACAGCCCTTTAGCTGGTCACCAGGACACATGCTCCCCGCCCCCTTCGACATGCCCACCGCCCACCGCCCTCGTTCTCTTTGTCTCTATCAATTGAGAAACTTGGGCAAGTGGCGGGAGCTTGGCTCAAAAACATTCCACAACCATGCCGGGCATAGTCTTGACACAAAGATAATGCTGTGGATAGCAGGAAAAGATTCTGAATTGTTAACCATACACACACACACACTCACACACACACACACACACACACACACACACACACACTCACACACACACACACACACATTTATGCACTTGCATGGGAAGTAAAGAAGAAGAAGCGAGCGGAAGAAGGCAGGAATGTGGCTCTCTTCCTCTCTCACTCTCTATCTCTGTCTCTCTGCCCCTTCTCTTCTCGTTTACGCGCTTTTGGCTGTGGGCGTGGCAGCTGGCGGGGGCAGGACAGCAGGCAGCGCTGTGCCGCATGTGACAAAAGCAGCTGCCTTTTGTTTAACTTGACTAGCGCGCCCTTGGCCCACCTCCATTGTACATGTGTGCGTGTGTGTATGTGTGTATATGTATGTGTGTTGGCGCTGTGTGTGTTTGTGAGCTCAAGCATTCAAATAATTAAACTCATCAAGTTGCCTTATGAGCATTTCACGCAGCTAACCTGCTGCCGCGCCCCCTCCGCCCCTCTCTGCTACACGCCCCCTCCGCCCCCCGACCCCCTCTTGTATTTGCTTCCTCCTCTTTTCTGCCTGCGCCTCCTGCATTTAGTCTAATCTTCTTTGTTTTCTTTTTAGCACAAAGCCGTGCGCCGAGTGCCGAGCTCTGTGCCACATGTGTTTGTGGCATCCTCTTGCTAGGACAGAAGGGCGACCACAGCCACACACATACACACACACACACACACACACACACACACACATATCATCCTCTTCTTTCTCTTGCTCTGCCCGCGACTTACATGAGCTGTGGGCACGCATAATCCTTGATCTTTTGTTAGTTGTTTGCTCAACTTTCTGCTGCTTCCCCTCGTTTGCTCTGTTTGTTTGTTGTTAGCTTTGCGTACCGAATCCGCCTCCCTCGCCACGCACCGCACCGCCTCTGCTATCTCTCTAAATTATTAATTAAAGTATTTAACAAATATGCAAAAGTTTGCCCTGAGCTGCATGCGCCACATCAAAATCCTGCTTCATCCCCGTGAGCCTCCTCCGCCCTTCGTCCTTGCCTCCTTGCGTTACGCCTCTTGGCCTCAGACAGTTCATTCCACATTCTACAGCAAATTTGTCGACTAGTTCATAATGAGCCCAGCACACATTTTTATTCCACTCGTCCTCCATCTCTCTCTATCTCTCTCTCTCTCTCTCTCTCTCAGTAGAAATACTTTTTTTAATTTTTCTTTTTTGTTCTGCAACTCGAGTCGCTTTGACGTGTTGACTTTTGCATCTTTTTGATGTTCCCAAAGACATTTTGCCAAATAGTTTGCTCGCTTCGGCCATCTGATGCGTGACACGACGCCAACACGATAGTTTTAGGATAGTTGCTAGCTTCTAATGTCACATAATTTGCATGTTCAATTTGGAAACAGAAATAAAATTAAAGCTCGTCATTAGAAATTGCAGTTTTCGTTTTTTTTTGCCTTTTATTTATTTAAGCTTTTCTTTGACATTGAAATGTTATAAGTTAGCATTAATTGTTTATAGTTAAAACTAATGGACCTATTAATTAATCTAAACGATCGTTCCACGATAGTTGCAACATTCTCAGCAAATGTCTTAAAATAGTATGTTCAATTGAAAAAAACTTAGCGATTTTTAAATATAATCATATATAGAAAAATAGTAAAATACAGGAAAATGGGCGTTGCAAAAATAGATATTATAGGTTTGTTTGAATGACCTTTAGGCCTATTAAAATAAAAAACATTTGATATCAGATTGTTTTAAGTTTTAATCTCCATTTGGGGAGAGAGTCAATTATCAGAATTTAATTTCTGTTTACGAAATATTTAAACGTTTTTAATAAGCATATATTTTGGCTCGAATTAATTTAAATATTTAAAAATAACGATTAGTGGAGTGGCACAATTTATTTTATAGCATAACAACCTTCAGTAAAGAGTTCTTAATGCTTTTGTCTTTTGTCGGTTTCAATTAACTGAAATTAATTTGCTTATCCTTAATTTTTTATGGTGAATACTAATGTTTTTTTAAATCATCACTATTAAGGCTAAGAATATTTTTATTTATCAATTATTTATCTTTAAGCTATTGAAAGCTAAATAATTAAAGATAATAATTGGTTATGTTAAATGCTTAAGAAGCGCCAATCAATTTGAATTCTTAAAGCGTTTACAAACTTAAAAGCTACGCAAGGATAGCAATAATTGAATTATAATTGTTAAAGTGTCGCTTCTCCAAAAGTATGCCTTTTACACATTATTTGAATGTCCTTAGAGACAAATGTGACTTATTGCCAAGGACACGAGCTTATTCCAATACACGGGCGTAAAAGCAGTGCCCAAAGGACTCCGCGGAGTGGGACAACTATCGATTGGCGTCGAGGATGTGCTGCGACTTTATCCCTTTAGCATTTGTCCTGCAGCTGCGGCGGCTACCTTGTGCCCGGAATAAGTGCTTGCTTATTTCCAGCTGCGAGTGCTGGCCACGCCCCGTTTGGAGGGCGTGGGAGGGTCGTCACTTGACTTGACTCACTTAGCAGGTTGACTTACCGTTCGGCAACTGCGGCTTTTGCCCTGTTTAAGTTTCATGGCAGCACCTCGTCCAAACCAAAGACAAAGAGACAGAGCACGAGAAAGCGAGAGAGAGAGAGAGACAGAGAGAGATGGTGAATGAAAGAGAAAGAGAAAGAGAGCATGGCTTACAGCATGGAAATCCTTTTTGCGTAAATCCTCAACTACATTTGACCGCATCCACGCACATTTACGTAAGCTGATTACGCGTCGAGTCTTGCTCACTGTCCACTGCCCATTAGCGCCCACTGTGCGCAGTACTTTGTGTGTGCGAGTGTGTGTGTGTGTGTGTGTGTGTGTGTGTGTGTGAGGCGACTCTTTAAAAGTCTGCTTTGCGCATTGATAATGCAGTCAGTGCTCATTAGAGCAGAGCGAGGGGAGACAGCGCCACAGTGCTGCTCATAAATATTTGCACAGGCGCCCAAACGAAATGATAGCTTTGGAATGTCAAGTGTATGTGCATACTTTGAATTACATGCAACAACAACATGAGGCAGCCACCAGCCACCACCCACCAGCCACATGAGTTGAGTGGGAAGAAATGCAACTGCATTTTTAACATATTCCACGCATGGTTGCCGTTGCTGTTGTTAATGCTGTGGTGCGCTGCGGCTGCGGCTGCTGTCAAAAAATGCGCGCACTTAAACAAAAAAGGAGACGAAACGAAACGAAACGAATACCGTGTGCCACATAATGTTGCAGATGATGATGTGTTGACTGGCGTTGCTGCTCTTTAATTCAAATGCTGCATCTTCAGTTGCAGTTGCAGTTGCTTCAAGGGGACTGACACCTACATCTGCAGTGGCAGCTGCTGCAGCTGGAGGGTTGCACAACAACACAGCCCAACCGTCCTCCAGTTTTTGGCGAGTGCTCGACGCCTCATGATAAATAATGCAGCAGCCTCGACAGCCTGTCCATGGTCAGGTCACAGGTGGGGCGAACTTTGCAGCAGCTTTCTTCAGCTGTCGCCGTGAGTCGGCTCAGACTCACCTTGCCTCCTCGCCCCGCCTGCTTGCAACGCCCACTGTTGACACATAGTTTGTAGCTGGCAAACACAACAGCAGCAACAACAACTGTGACCTGAAGATGCTTTGTATAAATTTGAATATTTAACATTAACAACAGCATTTCAGTCGCAGCTTTGCAGCTGCAAATAGCCATGCACTGAGCGAAATTTCGCACATAAATAAATCTGAAAACGAAATGCTGAAATAATGATGACAGCTGTTGGGAAAATAAGAACACACTGTAGATTGCTTGACATTTAGCTTTATATTCATTTATTTATTTTTAATTAATTCATTAGTTTTTATTTATTCTTAGACCCTTGATATCCTCAGAAGTGTGTGTGGTTTATTTTTATATTTTGTATAATTCAACTTAATATGCTTAAAATTAGTTTTTCTTTTTTCTCTTTTTTTTTTGTTTTCTTTTTGTTTTTTGTTTTATTAGTTATTACATATACATAGATAATCGTTATTATTATTATTTTTATTATTATTGTTATTATTATTATGTCCGCTTGCTGTAATATAATGCCATATATAATTGTTCATTTTGTCGATCGAATACATCATATACATATATACTGATACATATATGCTTAGGTTTTACGATCTCTCTCGGATCTGCCAATGTCCGAACACACACATTTTGGCAGTATATTTTCTGTCCAGTATTTTTGTGAGTTACGTTTACTTCTTCCCTCGTTTTTAACGGGCTTACGAGGGTTTCATTATATTGTATTTTTTCTAGGTTACAAAAAAAAATCATTTTGTTTTTCTTCATTACTTTTAGTAGAATTTGTCCTACAGTATTTTTTGGTTTTTTTTATTTTTTTCGTTTTTATCTTTTATGTTTATTTACTATTTTTTGTTGTGAAATACATAGTTGATATACTACAAACTTTAAGTTTTTTTTTGTTTTCTTTTTTGTGTGGTTTCTTTTTTCGTTTGTCTAATAAATATAATTTGTTCTGCTTTCTCTTCGCCATCCTTTTGTTTTTATTTTGCAATAATAATAACTGGTTGTGTCGCTTTTGTCTGGCTTTTTTACGTTACTTTATTTGGTATTTTATTTAGTGTTATTTATTATATCTCATAAATTCTTGTTGTTGCTAAATTTTGTTTTCTTTTTCATCGTTTTGTGTATGTGTGTGTGTTTCTTTCATCTGCTGCTGTTGTAGTTTTCGCTGTACGAATAGCAATCTGTCTTTGTCTGTCTATGTGTGTGTGTGAATGAGTGTGTGCGCGAGTGTGTGTGTGTGTGTCGAGTTTAATTGTTTAAATGTTAATTTATCTCAATTGTTTCCCTGTTTCTTTATTTGCTAAGTATTTTTTTCATCTTCTCGTTTTTGCTTGACTTTGCCTCTTTCTTATTCGACGGCGTATCTAACATAAATATACTAAAATACCATTTTTTATATACATATACTTATTTTGTTTTTCGCATCTATCTTATCGTCTTCCTTAAGCGATTTCTTTATGCTTTGCTCTAAGTATTCATTATTTATTTTCCTCGTGCGCCATTGGTTGTTCTGCATTTAGTTTTCATTTCTTTTTTATTTTTTTTTTTGCTCCTTACGCGACTTTCTTTTTTTTGCGTTTTCTTTGCAGTATCTTTTATTAGTATTTTGTTGCTTTTGAAGCAATTTGTTTTTTGTGTATTTTTTTGTTTTCATATTTTTTAATGCTTGCCAAATTCTAATAGGTAACTGACTCCTGCTCTTTATTTGTGTTTTTCTTTTTGTTTTTTGCATTTGTTCGTTTTTGTCAAATTGTTTGGTATTTTTTTGTCGTTTTGCCAATTAACAAAAGAAAACCGTGAAAACCGAGAAATCAAATGTATGTAAAAAAGAAATAAAAAACAGTACAGTTCACACACATTTAAATATATATAAATTTAATTATATATATATTTTTTTGTATAAATACTAAGTATATACCATTTAAATACCAATTGGTTGCATATCATTATATTATTGTATGTATTATGTAGCTCTATTTTTGGTTTTTGTTTTATGTTTATATTACATTTAAGTATTTTTAGGCGCGAGCGACGAGAAAAGCCACACAAAAAAAAAAAGACGATACATTTATATGGTGTTTGCGTGTGCTATATATGTATGTTATACAACACTAGTTTACCATTTAGTTTTGTTTACTTATTTTCGTTTTTAGCTTTAAGAAGTATTTACACAAAAATCTAACAGTGGGGCTGTCCACTTGCCAAGCCAAGCCAGCCATATTTCGACTACAAACTAGTATATATGTATTTATCATGTATTTTATGGTAATTTCATTTTCATTTTAGGTGTATTGGTTTTTTCTTGCTCCCGCCCGCCCCACATAGAAAGCAGAAAGCTTTTTGATATAACGCTTATGTATGCAATGTGTGTGTGTGTGTGTGTGTGTGTGTGTGAGTGTGTGTGGCACACACACACGACCCCCCACATACAGTATATAGACGACGCTGGTAAGTACATACATACATACGAATCGAATGATAGCACTGGACATGAACATATGCATTGCATATACTATATATGTATGTATATCGTATCGTCCTATATAGTATATAGTATGTATATACTTAGCTACATAACTAGCAGTTGCTTAGGTCGGGTGCGGTGTTTGCCAAGTTCTATGTTCATTACAAACTAAAAACAAAATAGAGTTATCGTTTATCGCTATCAATTATCGTAATCGCTATCGTTTATCATTATCGTTATCGTTAGTATTTACGCCAATTGCCTTGCACTCGCTTTCCTTTTGTTTTCTTTTGGCCACATTTCATCTAAAAAATTTCAGTTTTTTCCTTTTTTGTTGCAACTAATTCAGCAATTTGTAGGCCAAATCTCTCTATATATATATATTTATAAATATTATCCTTTTCATATCGTATTATATCGTCTGACTTAGGAGCTAAATGACCCCTCGACACAACAAAAAAAAGGAAGAAAGTTCTGGTATTATTCTAAGCTTAAATAGTTTCCTTTTTTGCAATAAATTCGATAAGCACCAATTTATTAAATCATAATTTTCAATTCAAACAATTGCAAAGCAGAAAAACTAATCGAAACTTAAGTGAGCGTTTGTGTGAGTGTTGCGAATGTCTGTGTGTGTGTGTGTGTGGGTGAGCATGCAATTGGACGGAAAATGAATCAGCTGCATGTGAGTGTTTGTTTGAATCGGAAACGAATCATTCGTAAATAAACTCAGTTCGTTGAGTTAATTTGGCTGTAAAAACTCGGCTACTTCTTCTTCCTCTTCAACGTCGTCTTGTAATACTGTCAATTGTTGTTGTTGTTTTTTCTGCTTTAAGTAATTTAATTTATTGATTTCTCATTTTTCTTTTGCTCGTTTTATTTTATTTATTCGTGTAATGCGATTTGCGTTTTTTTGTTGTTCTTGTTTTACCAATACAAAGAAAGCGCAATGAATCTTACAAATAATAACAAAACATTTTACAATTTAATAATAGAATTAGGCTTTAATTTAATCATTAATTCATAATAATAATTCGCTTAAAAGTTATTTAAAAAAAAAGCTCTATACGTACGCTATATTTAAATATATATATGTATATCTATTTATATATGTATGTATATATATAGTTTCAAATTGTTTTTTCCCTCCCGCATTTTGAAAGCAATAAATTAATTAAGTTAAAAGTTACGTAAAAAAATGCAATAATTTTGTATGTTTAAGAGCTAAAAATTGATGTTGCATGATTATGCCTTTTGTTGTTGTTCTTGTTGTTGTTGTTTTTCGCTTTTGTGGTTGCTGTTTTTATTGTTGTTATTTCGCCCGGCAGTTTTGCCGCAATTTCGCCAAGCATATTGCAACGAAAATTGCAGCGCAATTGCCTCGACGTAATGTGGCCTATTAATTTGTTTAAACATTTTAGCCATGCTTTTATGGTTTACAGTTACAGTTTACAGTTACAGTTACAGTTACATTTATGGCGCATATTTAATTAGTTTTTTCTTGTTTTGTTTTTGTTTATTTGCTTTGTGGTTTTGCGTTTTCTCTATTAGTTTAATAATAATATGTTTTTTCGCTTTTCATATCAAGTTGGCTATATAGCATGAGCATGTCTGTATATCTAGCTTTCTCTTTCGCTCTCTCTCTCGCTCTCTCTCTCTCTATCTATCTCGTTTGCTGCTCGTTTTGGTCTAAACTTGGCATAATTAGCTACAGCTACGACGGCCCCTAAAACTATGCTTCATTATTTGTTGCTTCCCTTCTCTCATATCTTTATATATACACATTTATCATAGTTGCGACATGCACATGCGTGGCTATATAAAGTATACATATATATATATATATACTATATATATTCCTGTTCCAAGTCTGCTTGTGTGTGTTTATTTAAAACTATGCCAGTCTCAAAAAGCTCGAGTACCACGATTAATCGATCGATCAACAAAAAAAAAAATTAGTTGGCTTTTCCTCTTGTTCCTTTGCTTGTGTGTGTGTGTGTGTGTGTGTGTGTGTGTATATAGGTATAGACATCGATGCGGAATATCTAGACATCTATTTATCTGCTACACATATACCATATATAGTATAGACCCATCTATAAGCACGCATGTGCATCCACATTGAAGCATTCTCGTGTTCGCTCTAAACTATTACAATAATGAATTATTGTTGTATAGTTGTATATTGTATGTTTTATAGTATATCATCATTATATATATGCATTTGCTCTGTCGCATCTAGTTACTAACGATTTGAAAAAAAAAAAAAAACATTTTTAGCTTGACTTATAAATGAATTCGATTAACATTTACGGTGTGTTGTGAGAGTGTTTTTCTTCTCTATGTGTTTTAGGTCCTATCATTTAGTATTTAGTACTGTTTTTTTTTTCGCTTGCGCCTCCCTCGATTTTCTTGCTAATTCCTTTTTTGTGGGGAGAGCGACTCGATAATACTCGGTAATTATTATAAATATTTGTTATAATTATATATAGTATGTATATATAGATGTGTGTTTAGTTAGTGGGATACTTGTGTGCCGACTAACACGCAACGGACTCGGCATCCGCATCCGCCGTCGAGTCGTGATCGCCGCCAGTCGACCAGGCGGAGGTGAGGCTGCGTCGTCGTCGCCTCTGGGCATTTGGGACGCCTGCCGCACCGCCTGTGGCGCCCTTCTTCTTCACGAACTTGATGTTGTAGGGATCCTCGGCCAGTTCCGGGTAGAGGGCGACATCGTGTATGTACTCACCCTCATAGTTGTTGGCATAGCTCTGCTTAACGATCTCATCGGACTCCTGCTGTGTCCACTCCAGCGCTGTGGTCAACCCGCTGCGCAGCGCCTCCTTCTCCCGGTGCCAGGCCTTGCGCACCGCCGTCAGCTTGGCGTGGTGCATCAGACGCTGCTGCTCCTTGGCCACCGTGGTGCCGTAGCGCAAATTGATGATCGCATGCGCGCCATGGATCTTCACATCCAAATAGTTGCCGCCCGAGGCGCCAGCACCGCCGGCTGCAGAGCTGCTCGAGGCGCCGCCGCCGCTGCCATTCGAGCCGGCTGCCGTGCCGGGCGTGGCCTCGCGTGTGATCTCGTGGAAGGTGGTGTTGACCTGACCCTGCAGCCGCTTCAGCTGCTGGCGGTCCTCGCTGGCCCGCCACGCGTCCTCCTTGACAAAGAAGAACGAGTCCTGCTGCGCATTGTGCACCACAAACGTGAACGGCAGCAGCTTGGAGCGATTGAACACGCTCGTGTAGACGTCCCGATAAATGGCGTTCGCTGCGGGCACACTGGAGACAATCGCCTGGCCGTCGGCGGTGCGCGAGACGACGATGCCCTTGCCGAAGGGCGGTTCCGTGTCGGAGCCAATGCTGCGCGGCGACGGATCCATCACATCGCACTTGAGCGCGGAACGCGGCGGCGCCGACAACTGCTCAAAGTCGGACATGCGACGCACGTTGAGATGGGCGAGGAAGCCGCTCTCCACCGCCATTGTCGGTATGTTGTCGAAGGGTCGTCGCATGTTCAGCGCTATCGGGTTGGTGGGCGGACGTCCCCAGAGCGCTGGCGGTTGCCACAAGTCCTTGGACAGCTGCGGCATCATGTTGGCCACGTTGTAGCCGAGCGTGCGCATCCAGCTGGCAAAGTCGGCGGGATAGTGACGCTCCTGGCCCACATTGATGGGATCGTTGCCATTGAAGCGATACAAATGGAGACGCGTCGGCGTTATAATGCGCTCGGCGACACGCTGCCAATCGGGCGACATCCACTGGCCGATCAACGGATCGTAAACGCGACCGTCGCCCATGTGCACCAGCGTGGTCACCTGATCCAAGATGCCGCCACAGAAATCGATGGGCAGATACAGATACGGATTCGAGTCGTACACAATGTGACCGAACGGCGAACGCATTATCTCCCGGATGCCCTCGCCATACTGATTGAACAGCATCAGCGGCGTGCCGCTCTGATCCGTGGCCACGTAATACTTGTGCCTGTAGACCTGCGCGTAGATCAGATGCCCCACATCGTCGTACGTCAGCGACATCAACTTGCCGTCCCGTGGCGAATAGATCTGCGACACTTCGTACGGCCGCTGCTGGTTCGTGTAGAAGAACTGCGTCACGTTGCCAAAGTTATCCTTGCGCGTGGTCAGACGCTTCAGATGATCGTAGTAGTAGCGCACATCGAACCTGCCCCGCTTCGAGGCACGCACCAGCAGCCCCTGGGTGTTGTAGTGGAAGCGCTCCTCGCGCGCATTCTGCGCCACCAAGCCGCGAGCATCGTACTTGTACTGGCCCTCGCCGAACTTGACGATGCGATCCTGGGCATTGTACTCCATGGGTATGGTGTTGCCGCGATACGTCAGCGACAGCAGATTGCCGTTGTCGTCGTACCGGAAGCCCCACGGCTCCTGCGCCTCCACGCCCACCAGCTGCCCGTCGCAGTCCCACGTGTAGTTCTTGACGTTCGTGTAGCTGTTCACGGCCATGTTGCGCGTATAGGTGCGCGTCTGCGAGATGCGTCCGTGGACGCCGTAGCTGAACTCCATGCGGAACACTTCCAGCCGATGGATGGTCAGCGCCATGCGCTGCGTCTGGAAGCGACCGTCGACGGTGCGCGTGAATCCCGCCGTGCCGTCGTGCAGCTGCGTCTGGTTGAGGGCCGGGCGCGTGAACTTGAACTGACCAATCAGGCTGGGCTGGCCGGTGCGACGATCGTAGGCGAACGCCTGGCTGGGCAGGCTCTGGCCACCGATGCGTCCCTGCAGCGCAATGACGCGCAACTGATTGTCGTACTCGTAGCTGAACTTGGCGTTGCTCAGTCCCGTCTTGGCCACGTAGTCGATGCGCTCCTCGGTCAGCAGACCGGCCGCATACTCAAAGTCCCAGCGATACTCGAGCTCGCGTTCCGCATGCGACACGGTGCTCGGCATCCCGGTGGCATCATTGTACTGGAACTCGCTGCGTCCATCGCCATGGACCACTTCGGTGAGCTGGCCGGCGGCATTGTAGCGATAGACGATGCGAGCACCGTCGCCGGGCAGAATGGTCTGGAGCAGGGCGCCCGCATGGCTGTAGTGCTGGAGGTAGGCGCGGGTGCTGCCCGGAGGCGTGTAGGTGCAGCGGATGAAGCCGATGGAGGTCTGCATGCTGAAGCTGTGCCGTGTGCCCGAGGGCAGGACAACGTGCCGCAGGCCGCCCGCATCGTCGTACTGCAGCACAAACTTGCGCTGGCTGGCCAAACCGATTTCGGAGACGAGATTCCAGTCGTTGTACACGAACGAGATGATGCCGTCCTGCTGCGACGTGATCTCCGACAGCAGGCCGTGGCGATCGTAGCTGTACTTGAGCTCGGCGGGTCCCCAGGCCCAGCCCTCGACGCGATTGAAGCGATCGTAGGTGATGTTGACGGGATACCCGTTGGCCGGATAATACGATTTGGGCAGGCCCGACTGATCGTAGGCCACAATGAGGATGGGCGTGCGCTGGGCATCGTAGAAGGTCTCGCGATTGGTGAACTGATCGAACTCGACGCCAATCACCCGCGACTGATTCACCCAGATCTCGCGGTTCAGCGTCTGCTGCGGGTTGCGCACATCCCCAATCAGATTGTACACCGAGTACATCGAGTTGGTGAGGCCATCGCCCATGGTGACGCTCTGATGCGACCACATCGCCAGCATTTCAGCCTCTACGGGCAGCGCAGCCTCCAGCAGCGGATGCCTGGCGACCGCCGAGGCCTCGACCACAACCCCATTGGCGCCGTGTATCACCAGCGTGTTGTTGGCCTTCAGTTCGGCATCGGCGTGGGCGCGACCGCGTTTCAGGAACGTGGAGCGAACGCCGCCCAGTACCAGCAGCTCGTTGGCATCGCTGGCACCGGCGGCGGTGACGCGTTCGCGGGAGAACAGCGACTCGACGGAGGCGTGCACGTAGACGGTGAGGCCCTTGTTGTCCGCCAGCTGCGAGGTGATGCGCACGATCTCGCCGCTGGGCAGAATCATGCCGGTGACGCGTCCGAACTCATCGTACTGATAGATGTAGGTTTCGCCGCCCGACGACCGCGAATTCAGCAGCCCCGTGTTGCTGTCGTAGTCCAGTTCGATCTCTTGGCGCCCCTTCTCGCTCAGCTTGGTCATGATGCCAATGCCGTTGATCTGGATCTCGGACTTGTGATCCTGTGTGTTCTCAATCGAGCTCACCACGTTGCTGTAGTCGCGCAGGAACTGTATCTTGTTGCCCGACGCATCGGTGACCGTGGATAGGCGGCCGAAGCTCGTGTTCTTCGAGTAGAGGAACGAGTAGCGAGTCTTGCCTGAGGTCAGATCCTTGGTGGCCACGTGCTGGCCGTAGCGATTGAACACGTAGATCTCGCTCGACGGCGGGAAGGGTATGTGGAATTCGCCGTTCTCGTCGTGCGACGGCAGATAGTGTTCCAAAGCGAGCACGTGCAGTGATCCTGCGGGGGAGAATTAAAAAAAAAAACCATATGTGGGGTAAGTTTGGGAAGCCAGACTTATATGAGGAGTTAAGGGAATAATATCCATTAAAATGTATATTTATATGTAATGTTATCTCCAGATATTCCTGCTACAATTGCTACAGAACGTAGTTCTCGTATTAATATTGATTCATTTTTGACAGAGCCATTTACTTCAAAGGTAATTTTTGAACTTCTGATATGTCAGCTAAACATATCACAATGCAGTAATCCAATCTTTGACCTTAACCTTCTGTATATATACACATATGTTGAATATGTTTTTTGCTTGCTCTACAACAAAATTACGTTGTCACAATTCCACCCAACAGACAATAATTAATCATAATAGATATATCTGCAATTTACATAAAATATATTCAGATCCCAATACCCGAGACTCTAAAGTCATCGGACATTGTTAGCTACTTTAAGGCGACAAAGTCTTCACAGTTCTGTCAGCATTGAACGCTTTGCATTTGGCAAACAAGTTTGTTAAAGCTCCGCTCAGCACAATATTGCCACACCTTGTGTGCCTTTTACCACTTGCCAAACTAACTTGCAATCATCTGCTCTTATTTGGCCTCTAAATAATGGTTGTTAAGCATGTTTAACTAGGCGTATACTTAATTTATGTGTTCATTTAGTAAATTTGTGTAGTTTTGATAGCTTGACGTGGCTATTGCTTTGGGGTGTGTTTAGTCAACAGCTACAATTTGCCATATACTGTACTGTACTGTATATATTGTATGCATACATTTAATACACCCCATTGGGCTTGTTTGATGACTACAGGGTATTTACTTTGTGCAAATATCTACAAAACGGTCATTAAATTGGTTTGTCCACCTCTCGAAAGTCTTCAATTCCCCTGCTTTCCGTTTCACCATTTTACTATCTCTCTCTCCCTCTCTCACACCTCTTGCTGTCTCTGTCTGTCGGACTGCATTTGGTTAAGCCAAACGCCCAAGCGTCTTCTTGGCTGCTTTTGTTTTTAGTATCACACCCCCCCTCGGTGCCAGATTTCGACTCTTTCCTCTGCTCATAAAACGTTTCAAGTTTTAAAATCACTGCACCAAAAACAAAAGTGTCGTTGGCTCTCTGTGTGTGTGTGTGTGTGTCTTAAGTATTTTTGTGCAATTTGCTAGCTGTGTTGTCCATTGTAGTTGTTGTTGCTGTTGTTGCCGTTGCGTTTCATTTTAGTTAGTGTTGGAAAATCGCTTTGGATTTGCATAAATTTGCTTGCTTGCCAGCTTTGCATGGCAAACACTGACGACAACAGATGACAGATACTCAGACATTCAGACAGACTCTCAGACAAGCAGTCAGACAGACAGACAGACAGTGGGAGGGGCAGTTAGATTGCAAGTGTTCAACTTGCTGCCCCAGCAACGTGACACGAAAAAAGCGAGAAAATATAGAAAATATCGTTACACTAATAAACACATAAATTGAGTTCTCTTCATAAAGCGAGCGGGAATTCAGCAAAGAAATTCACAAGTACACTTATTCGTATTTGCTGACTGCTGATGAAACTATCAACGCATATTCCGACATGCTAATTTTAATAAATCATAGTTGCAACATTTTAAACTGCACATATGCTAAGAGAAAAATAGTTTTGCAAAATTATGTAAAGATATTAAAATAGTACAGAACATTACAACTACTAAAGAAATACTCGTCTCGCAAATTTATTTAAATGTTTTTCTACAAAAGTCTAGGTGGAAAACTAGATTGAGTTGTCTCATTGGTAACAAAAATACTGCTATTTTAAAAACGAATATTAAAAGAATACTCATCTCAAATTTATTCATTTTTATTTATTTTAGTACCCTCAATGGTAACAAAAAGTTAGTTTACAATAATATTCAAGACACAAATAAATCCTTTAGCTTTAGGTATAATGCAAATATTAGACTTGCTCTTTTCATGCCAGCCAAGGAAATAAAATGCTAAACAATTTGTGCAAAGAGTGCGCAATATTCGTGGGTAGCTGTGCAACTCGAATTGTGCCTGCAACTTAATTTGCGCATTCAAAATTCAAATTGTGGCAGACACGCGTTCGTTCATCTCTCGCAGCGGGTTGCCAGAGCATTTCACTGTAGTAGCTTCAATCACTGTTGCAATTACGAGCATTCATTCATGCACTCATTCACAATTTACAATTTGAATCATTATGCGTATTAGTGTGCCACACACACACACACACACACACACACACACGCGCGCGCATATTACAATAAAATATTTAATACATTGTTTGCTGATTGTTGTTGCTGTTGCTGCTGCTGCTGCTGTGGTTGCCTCTGCCAGTGTTGATTTGATTGCGTTACAGTTCATTTACCCAGAAACACAGCGCGCAGAAGACAGAGACCGGGCGAGGGGTGAGGGGGAGGGGAGGGGAAGAGACTGCCATTATGGGGTCTCATTTTGAAGCGAATTTTCTTGCGTTGCTTTTTACATTTTTGTTGGACTGTTTTTCTTTTTGGAGCAGGACATTGGCACAGCGCCAACAATTGAGCGAGTTTCAATGCAATGCCAAAGGTTGGCGAGGGCGTACCCTCTGCTGCCCCTCCCCCACCTCGCTGTCACTCCCCTCTTACTTTTTGCCAACGTCGCAGTGTGGTATAATGTAATGTAATGTAATGGTAATGACCCCATAAAGTGAACAACTTGTTTGTGCTCCCTCTCTCGCTCTCTGAAAGGGGTTGTTGCCATTGTGTCGCCTCTTCTACCCCCTCCCTCTCCTCTGTTACTGTGTGTGCGTGTGTGTGTGTGTGTGTTTTTATGGCACACGCCCATACGCTCACATTGTATCGCTATTTTCGAGTTCAGTGTTCGGTTTTTGTGGGTCTATCGGTCTATCGGTTGCTCGGTCGTTTCAGTTTCGCTTCGCTGATTTTAAGCCTTAAGCCTCATTTGCTGTTGTAGTTGCCAGTTGCCAGTTGCCAGCTGGCTGCTGCCTCTCGAACACTAAAGTGCCGACAATAGTCCATTCACATGGCACTCTCTATAGATTTATCTACAGTTCAAGATTGCTGACACTCCCTCTGCATGAATATATTAAGATCTATCTCGACAATAAAACGGGCAAAGCATTGCACTGACTTCTTCGACGAATATCAATTTATATTGACCATTTTCAATGTATTCCTATATTTGCTGACTGACTTTTTTGTCACAAATCAGTAAATTTAATTTCTACTACTTTTAGTTATGGAAATAATTTTAGTAGTGTTTTATTACCTCAGCAAAATTAATAATATCCATATTGTATTTTTTAATATTTGTTTGAAACGCGTAAACCATAATGAATTGAATCGCGTTTAATTTAAATAGAGAATTAATTACAATACTGCAAGAAATATCAATTTATATCGCCTTTTTTCTATTTACTTCTATTGTTTGAGAATGAAGTAACTTTCTGTTCTCATAATTCTCTTTTAATTTGTATTTATATAAATAGTTCATTTAGTGTTTTATTACCTCAGTTATTTAGCCAATTAATAATTTCGAAAAACAATTTTTTTTTTATATTTATAGACAATGAAATTTAGTGCAAGAAATATTCATGAATTATTTCATTAATAGGGAATTAATTTGAACGATTTCTGCAACTTTCGAGGTGCAGCACTGAATTAACAGTTCGCCCTGAAAAGTATGCTTCATATTTGTATTTTCGTCTATGCATCATGTGAATTGTGCAACTCTAGCTGCAAAAACAACTATGTATTCTAAAGGTGGGACAGTGAGAGAGAGAGAGATTGAGTGACGAGGGAGGAAAGAGACAGAGTTTGTTTCCGCTGCGTCGCTCGGCAAACTGATAGAAATTTGTCACAAGGAAAAGGCAACAACTGCAAACAAATTGGCAAAAGGCAATACACACACACACACACACTCACACACATACACACACACAGGCAGGCACGCACACATGTGGAATTGGGGAAAATGCTACATTTCCTTTTGGCAAATTTAGATGGCATTTTCTTTGCTTGATTTTGCAATGGGAAAATGGTAGCAACAAAATAAAGAAATGAGAAAGAAACCAGAAAAGGAGAAAAGCAGAAATTGGTTGAAAAGTAAAAGCGGAAGTTGAATTTGCGACATATTGCAAAACACAAAACGACAACAATAATAATAATAATAATAATAATAATAATAATAATGACGACAATAGCCACAACAACAGCAAGCACAAGAAGCAGAACATGAACAATTGCAGCAACCGCAAAAAGCCGAAACAGTTGTCGCAGCCTGTGCTTGTGGTTGTTGTTGCCGCTTGTAATTGGCCATTATGGCTCAAGTGGCAAGCGAGCGAAAGAGAAAGGTAGCAGTGGTTAGAGAGAGCGAGAGACAGGGAGAGGGGTACGCAGAGGTTGGAATAAAAAGCGAAACCAATTTCCGTCACAATTCGAACGACGACAAATTAGGACGTTAGCAACACACACACACACACATACAGTCAGGTAACAGGCGCCGAAAGCAGAGGAGGAAAAAATCAAAATGGCCGCCTATAAATAACGCAGCCAAAGGTTCTACGACAACTGCAGGAAAAACGCGAGCCAAAGAGCCAAAAGCAAAAGCTCAAAAACAAGAGCAGACTTAGAAGCGGCAAGAAGAGGAGAGAGGAAGAGAGAGAGAGGGGAGGCAGGGGGAGGGGGGTAGACAGAGTGAGGTGGAATCAAGGTATAAATTTGAGTGCATTAGCAAAACGTAATTTGATAAGACCAAAAATGTAATTAATAAATTTCGACAATGGCCCAGACGACGACGACGACGTCGCAGGCGACGCTAACGATGTTGCACGCTGTCTGGGGTGAGGGGTGGATGAGGGGAGGGAGTTGGTGCCGCCGCCGCCGCCTGGCAACGGGCAACACAAATTAATGAAAGGCAGGACGGCGGACAGGACGTCAATGAAGTGGCGGCAGCCGAAGCCGTGGAAAGCAAATCAATGGCTATAATTAATCAAGTTTTAGTCCTGTGCCAGGCTAACAGTCTCCCACTCAAGCACCTGCTGCACACCCCGCCTCCCCTCCCCACACGTGTGAGTGATTGCCCGGGTAACAACAGACAGAGAGACAAAGAGAGAGAGAGAGAGCGGGAGAGAGACTCTCGAGCTAGACTGGGAAACAGACTCGCCTCGGCAGAAGCGAAAAAGTGAAAATCAATCTTATTACCAACTCGACGCGAATTGGCGAAAGTAATGCTGACCTCGTCTACAGCCTCCACCACCAGCACCTTTCGTTCGTTGTCTCTGGCGCTGCCTTTGCGGCCACTCCGTGCGCTATGAGCGTGCATTAATCAAGCGCAAGCTGCCTGAGAGCAGGAGGAGGAGTGCGGCAGCGTAGACAAGACATACGATAAGTCTGGCGACGGGAGTCGGGAGTAAAACGTAAATAAGCTTCATTAAAAGCTTACAGCTTAAGTGCCAATACACATGCGTGTGTGTGAAAAATTGTTGCGTTAATTGCAAGCGAAACAGGAAGACAAAGCAAAAGGCCAAACAGAAAGAGAGAGAGGGAGAGAGAGAGAGAGAGAGACGATAGGCCATCAAAGGTTGACAGGCGGACGCTGCGAATCGGGGCAATGACGAAAAGCTCATTAATAGAGGGGCAAAGAGCTCAGCTCAGAGTGTAATCACAAGTTTGCAGCTACAAGAACTTCTCATTAGCAGCAGCGCAAATCGCATTGATATCCAGCTTTCTAATCATCATCATCAACAGCAACAATGGCAATAACAGCCTTCGAAATGCTTTACAATTTTTCATATCGCCAAATTATCGCTGGTTCATCTGTTCTTGTTGCATTTCTAATTTGTTGGCTTTCATTTTGTATTGCACTTGTGTTGCTCGCTGTGCTTCTCTACTATATTTATTTAGTTCTCATCGTACAGGTCTTTTAATGCACTTCTTACTCTACTGTTCATCTGCTCTATCATTTCTGCTTTTTCCAATTTGTTGACATTTCTTTCTGTTCCAACTTTCTGTTGCATTCTGGACTTAACTTCTCTCTACTATATTTGGCCTAATCTTCTCTCTTCATCGGTTATTCTACTCTTCTAATTTTCGCTTATTCTGTTCTAATATTTTTCACTTCGCTGTTGGCTTCTCTTTATGCTTATCGCTGTTTGTCTTATTTTATTGTTGTTCATTCGCTTGACTTCTCTCTCGCTTTGAGGGAGATCAATGTATAAAAGAGATATATGAAATTGATCACTCACCTTGATCGGCCACGTTGATGACGCCGTCCTGGGCAACGGCTATAGCCGAGATGGCCTGGAAGCGGGCGTTCGAGGAGAGCAGCGTCTCGGCGTTGCTGAGGGTGCCGTCGTCGTTGAGGGTGGCGCCGTTGCCGAGATTCGCAGCTGTTGTCTTGGCGCCCAGCAGCACGGTTGTCGTTGTTGTGGGTCCCGTCGACATTAAACTGCCGCCGGCCACAATTCCCGCCAGAGTTTGGCCGGCACTCGAGCCGGAGGAGGCGACGCCGGAGTTGCCACCGCCGCCAGCAGCTGTTGCCCCGTTGAGGCCGCCGGCACAGACACAAGCGCCGGTGCTGCTGATGATGCCGATGTTGATGCCATTGGCATTGGCAGAGTTGCCACCGCCAGCAGAGTTGCCATTGCCATTGCCAGCATTATTTCCGTTTCCGCCAGCTGGTGTCGTTGGCGTTGTGCCGCCATTATTGCGTGTCGGATTCACGGTCGTTGAGTAAGCGCCTCCATTGCCCACCGTCAACGAACCGTTGCTGCCATTTCCAATTCCACACTCGCAGGTTTGAGTGCTAAAGAGACAGACAGAGACAGAGATAGAGAAAGAGAGAGAGGGAAGGGATTGAGCGCGTTAGTAATGCAACAGGAAATGCTTAGAGCGTTAGCCACGATACAAGAGACGCAGCAGACCACAGCACTGCATCGCCCACCGCCCACCGCCCACAGTTGCCTGTCGCTATCTGTGGCACAGGCAGCGTTTACATGCCGCGGACCACGCCCTGTTTGCACTCCTACAACTTGCACTGCTAGCGAGTGTGAAGTGTGGAGGCAACTGCAGTTGAGTGTGCTCGACTTTTAAATACTTGCTGTGCAATTTAAAGCAATTGTTACATTGAAGAATATCAAACAACAACTCATAAACTAGATTGTAAATTAAAAACAAAAAATTATTTATAATAATGCAAAACGTTGTCTAATAGTCAACATTTTGACATATTTTAATTGATTTTAATTGCAATAACTAGGAATTATTCTGGTTATATTATTGCACTATAGAATTGAATTGCCTCGATTAGTGTAAATAACCAAGTTTAGAATAATTTGCACGTCACAAATGACAATACTGTCTATAAATAATTTTTAATTTGTATGTGAATTATGTATCAACTCTATTGACTACAATTTGCGTATATAGCTAGTAAATTTTCTGGCTTTATTCGCTTAGTTCTAGCTGTAAACAGAGGCGGACAGACAGACAGACAGACAACTGTGTGTGTTTTAAAGTATTTGCGACACGATATATTTTCTTTGAACGGCCACACAATTGTAATGCCCTGCTGCTTCATGAGGCAAGGGTAATAAGCAGCAAACTCTGGCGGACGGCGCTGTGGCAACCCTGTTTGGCGCGGCCGCGTATTTATGATGACATTGTTTGTTCGATAAACAAGCGCAAAGTAAAGTAAAGTGCAGAGAGACGTCGAGTCTCGGTCCGCTTCGCTTCGCTTGCTTATCGCCCACGGATACGCCCCTGCAGCCAAGCCTCCCTTTCGCCCCCCTCTCTCTCTCTCTCTCCCTCACACACACAACAGCTACAGAACCCTTTAACCCCGCCACGCCCCTTCTTGGCTGCTCCTCCATAAAAAGGTTGATTTATAGTTTCTGTCGTTGGCGCGCCGTTTGCGGTGTCTGCTAATTACTTTGCCACGTCTGCCACGCCCCCCAGCCAAAAGAAAAAAAAAAAGTGGGGGGACAACAACACAGTTCACATAGTTTGGCAGCACCTGCGTCTTTCCCATGCCACGCCCCCTTCGCTGTATTGTCAGTTGGGCAACTCTTCAGTTTAGTCCATCAAATTCTATTAGATTAAATAAACTGCCGCTGCATAAAGTTGCACAACAAATGTGAGCGTGTGTGTGTGTGTGTGCAATACACCCCTCTCTTTTCCTCTCATCTACTATCTATCTATTTATTTCTCTCTCTCTCTGTCTCTCTGTCTGTCTGTCTGTCTGTCTGTCTGTCTGCCTGTCTGTTGTTCGCTTGGGGCAGTTTCACAAAAGCTGCGCCCCAAATTAATTGCTTTAGTTGGCAACATTTTTGTGCCACACACACACACAATGCAACAGCGACGCAGACAACTCTAGAGCGAGATGGAGCTAGCGATAGAGAGAGAGAGAGAGAGAGCAGGAAGAGCTGTAGGCTCTGTGAATTGACACAATGTCAAGCCTTGACATTCTTTGTTGTTTTCTATGCTGAACGCACTTGAATTAAATAATTCAATTTAAATTGCAAAATATTTTAAACGCTTGCTAAATTATTGCATTTAATTGCAAGCTATAATTTTGATAAATAAATAATTTACTGCTTGCCTTTTTCCAAGACTTTTAAGCGCCGAAAAACAATTAGTTTTGTTGTGAATTAAGTATTTGATTGAAATAAGGAAAAACGGCAAAATTAATATTATTTTACTAAGCAATTAAATTAAATTCTACTGCGTGTCACTTATTGTTGAAAATCGGTTCCCTTTTATGCTATTTTCTTTTCCCATCATTACTTTAGTTTAAGCTGTATTTAATATTTTTCGGGACATTTTTGTGTTGCCAGCATTAATTAGTGGCTACTGAATTTCAATATATTCATATCATCAATGATGATATATGGATGTATATAATATATCCTTGCACTTTTCAATTCATTCACGAATTTGCAATATTGTTTCAAAGTTAACTTTTGCTTTGCAATGTACAATAAATATATATACTTGCAACTGCAACAGATGTTGATGAAATGTTGCAAACACGCTAGACAAAGCATTTTAAGCATGCCCCAAAAACTGTGCCACACTCGGCGTTGCAAGTTGAACATTCTCAATAGTTGGCCAATGGCTGAATGGTTGAATGGTTGAATGGTTGACTTACCCCGTGCCCTCCTGCTTGCCGGCAAAGTAGCGCATGTTGCCGGCGGTGTCGACGACGCGGATGGAGTTGATGCGCCTCGAGTCGCTGTCGGCGATGTAGAGATCGCCGAAGGGCGAGAAGGCCATGGCGAGCACGGTGCCGAGCACATTGTCGGTGGCCGTCTTGTTCACCCGACTGTCCTGGCCATTGTTGCTGCAGTGCAGCGGCGTGCCGGCCACCACGCGGATCTTCATGTCCGAGGTGAGGCGCAGCACCAGGCGATCGTCGATGAAGTGCAGCGAGCCGTCGAGGGGACTCAACGCCAGGCCTGTGGGCCATTGCAGCTGCGCCTGGTTGGCCATCAGGGTGCCCGAGCACGGAGCCGGGCTCCAGTGGTTGTGATGGCCATGGTGGCCGATCAGGGTGTGAATGATGCCCTTGGGATCGACCGCTCGAATGTTGGTGCCGTCGGCAATGTACATGGTGCGATCGGCGGCGATCGCCAGGCCCTTGGGATGCGAGAGACGCGCCTGGAGAGCGGCGCCGCCGTCGCCGCAGTTGCCCTCGTCACCGGGAATGCAACGCTGGCCGCTGCCGACGACGGGTTCGCTGTTGATGCTCGGGTCCTTGACCTTCTCGAGCCGCAGCAGGCGCAGTATCTGATGGCGTTCCGGATCCGAGATGTACAGATGTCCGTCGGCCGGCGAGACGGCCAAATAGTATTGATAGGACACTTGTGTGGCGCTCAGCTGCAGAATGGTGAACACTTTGCCATCGGGTGTGATGCGTCGCACCAGATTAAAGTCGCCCACATAGAGGCTGCCGTCGGGGCCTGTGGCCAGGGCGATGGGCGTCAACAGTTTGGCGTCCTTGGCGACGCCGTTGCAGTAATCGGGACAGTTGAGCGGCCGTTGGAGTCCCGTGCCCATCACCACCTTGACGGTCCGCGGATACTCCTTCATGTGCAGCGTGCTGCCGTCGCCCTTCTGCAAGATGCCCTCGTGGAAATTGTAGTGATGATGGATGTCCAGTCCCCAGCCGCCGATGTCGGAGATGTCCACGTCGTAGCCCTGCAGCTTGGCCGTCTGGGTGATCCACACGGGCGTCTGGCAGGTGGTGTGCTGATAGCCCACCGAGATGCGAGCGATGGTCACGCCGTACACCTTCTGCCTGTAGACGTTGCGCTTGTTCCATGCGAACGTGTGAATCAGATTGGGATCCGCCTCGTAGGTCTTCACGTGCAGTGCACCCTCGATCTCGACGCCCACATGGACGTGGGTGAGCGTTTTGGGTATGGTCTCGGAGGTGAGGCGCATGCGCACGATGCTCAGGTAGCCGGAAGCCTGCGACGATTGGTAGGTGAGGTGCAGATCTGAGCCGGGAATCTGGATGGACTCCTGCACAATCTGTTTGGGGGAAGCAAATAGGAACAAAGATACGAATAGAACGTTGATAAAGTATACTATATTAAATACTAATTTAAATTGATATATGAATAAGAAACAACATTTTTGTCTTTGACAAACTTAATAGACTCGCTTTCTTGCAACGTAAAGAATCGAAAAATAATACTAGACGAAGGAGCAATGAATTTTATACAAAGCAAAGAGAAAATTGTTACGGAAAAATATTTCTGTCTTTGACAAACTTAATATACTCGTTTGGATTCAAGACGACGGGTTTAAGAATAATAGAATAATGGAATTGACGCAAGATTTCAATGGGTTTCAGATAAACAATAGAAGGGAGAAGGAATTGTGCTTTTAATACTGATTTAAATTTTATGGATTTGGCTAAAAATATTTCTGCCCAAAATTCGTTGAAATATAATTGAAGTACATTGGTGTCTGTAGCTAGATAAGAGCTTCAGAACCAAAGTCAAATAGAATTTAAAGCGAAAAGTAATCGCAATAATGCTTGAAATAAAATCGCTGTGCACTGCAGAAAGGTGCAGAAGAAGGTAAAAAGCAGAAGCGGAAGTGAGAGTAAAATGCAACGCTGAAAGAAAGACAACAATTAAAAGTGAAAGAGGAAGTTGCAGCAGAAAGGAGAAGCACAAAGCAAAAGTTGCAAGAGGATGAAACAAATATTCAAAATGAAGCGGCAACAAAAGCGCATAACTTACAAAGCCAAGAGGTGGAAAGTTAGAAAATGAAGTGCAAAAAAAAAAAAAATGCAGACACGCTGCAGAGAGCGAGACAGACAGCAAGTGAGCGAAAGAGACAAAGAGAGATAGAGAGAGAGAGAAGAGGTGGAGGAGAATGAGCATTACAATTGTCGCTGCCACTAAGTGAGTTGGTTATTAAGCCTTGTGGTCGAGACTCGAGTCACAGCTGCCACGGGTCGAAATGCAGCAATTAAATATAATGCGCTCTCTCTCTCACTCACTCTCTCGCTCTCTCTCTCGCTCCCTCTCTCTCTCTGTCGGGCACGCTTTAGAGAATTAATGTGTGTGCTTGTGTGCCGCTGTCTGTGTTAGATGCAAAGTTATAATGTCATTAAGGCGAACTTTAAATTAATTAAAACTACGCAGCGTCCAGCTGCTGCCAGGACCGCTAATTAGGAGTGGCAGCTCCTCGTTTCCCCCCCTCCCCTGGCGGCCAGGGGATGAACTACCGTTACTCAAGGGATGAACTCACCTGCGTCTCGGCAAAGATGACCCGCTTGCCGGGCATGGCGCCGACGCCGTTGGGCATCCAGGTGCTAATCAATTGGGGCTTGAGCTTCTCGTGATCGTGATCCATGCACACCTTGCTTGCATCGTTCGCCTCGTCGGCCGTGTGATAATGTATCGAGTTGAGGAACGTCAATGCCGGATTCAATGGCGCGACCCTGTGTAGCGAATAGAATTCAAAGCGATATCGAGTGATATAGACATTTGGGAGCAGTTCTTTGCGATTACTCACTTGATGTTGCGACTGGTCGTCTCGTCGTCGTCGCTCAGCTGCATCTGCACTGGCGGCAACACGACGATGCGATTCCACGGCACGAACACGGTGCGGGTCAAGGGACGGAACGGAGATCGCTGGAACTGCAGGGTAACTGCTCCGCCACCATTCACCAGCACATCGAACCTGTGGATGGGGCAGAGAAGAATGTTAGAAAACAGTCATTTTTATATACTATTCAAATTATCAAATATTAAATTAATTTTGTTATAGTATTAAAGTAATCTAATATTTGTCTATATTATATTGGTTTCAGTTACCAAATATTTAATTAAATTCATATATCTATTTACCTTATATTACATTCAAAAAGTATATCTTTGACTTGGTTAATTGCATATTCAGTCTAATGATTTTCAAGCCATAACTTTTCTTTGCTCAACTAAAACTTGTGTTAACCAATTTATTTATTCTACAATATATTTTATATATTCTTTGCGCGTTAGCAATGCAATATATAGTACACATTATTTAATTAATTTGTTGATGCTATGCTATCATATTACCATGTCATTAACTTTCTTTGATTAATTTTAATGCACAACGCAACATCATTTTATTTATCGTATATTCTTATTTTTGATTTCTCTACATTCCCTATTCTATTTCATGTTTCGCAAATATTAAATGATTTTTCTAAATATTATATTTTGCAAACAATTGTAAGAAAATGCATTTGAAGCACATTTCTGAAATGTTGAAGCGACAGCTGTGAATTCAGCTGATCAAATAATTAAACAGAATACTAGACTGTAATTAAGTAATTTCTGGACATGCAACACACAAACACAATTACATCAGCATCTACACACACACACACACACACACACACACCTTGAACATTAGTAGAAGAAAGAAAAAGAAAAGTTTAGCAGCGCACAAATTTCACGGCACAAAACATGCAAATTAATATTTTAATGAACTTCTGCGCTGCCCACGCAGCGAACGTCAACTGTCTGCGTCGTCTGAGAGTTATGTGGATCCCCTTGCCGCTACCCCCTTTGACGAGCCTCTGTGACTGGCCCCGAGAAGATAATGCCTCAATTGTTTGTTGAAATTGAAAAACTTTAGGATTTGCCAAAGACAACAACAGCCAGAGAGCGAGTGAGAGAGAGAGAGCAAACAATTGTTAGAGCATAAGTTAAGACCTTAACCCCTCACTTAGCCAACCCCCTCTCTCTGCCCCTTCCCCCTCTGGAGGCCCCTTTGGGGGTCATGCGTTAGCCGCATTAAATATAATGATGGAGGCGATTGGCGAGGGCCGCCTTCATTATTGCGAGTATTTTTCGCATTGGCGTAAGAAAAGTTGCGAAAAACTTTTGCTGGCCGTTGGCAGATGCAAGATGGGAAAAACAAAAGGAAAACAACAACAACAACAGCAAAGGGAATTGTCTAGCAGCGAGAGAGACAGAGACAGAGAGAGAGAGAGAGAAAGTCAGTCGCGCAGAAAGCTTAAGAAATGGCAAAACTTTTGCTTTGGAAATATTTAATTAATGTGATTTTTAATTGTGTTTGTGTGCGAGCTGGAAAGCGAAGAAGCGAGTGGGAAGGGGGCCGGGGGAGAAAAGGGAATAGAGTGGGCAGCAAGGAGTGCGAACATGCCACAAATTGAGGCAAGCTGGCAATCAAAATGCATTCGACACCTGGCCAAGCAATTTAGCTGTGAAATTGCCGGGATATCGATTTCATTACACCAATCGTCTGTAATTGTATTGCGGGGGCGTGTCGCAAACTGTGTGGCCAGCAAGGGGGCGTGGTCCGCCCAGTATTGTAGTTGTTATTGTTGTGGCAAAATAATTAAATGAAAAAATAATTACATTTAATTTTTGCAATAAACAAAAGCCGAGGCCTTATTGTCGATTTCACTGCGCGCCGCACACTGCAAACATTTATAAACATTTCAATAAACAAGCAAACACACACACTCACACACGCACACACACGCACACACACACACACACACACACATGGGCAAAATGAAATGCAAATGAATTTGTTACAATTTTTGCTAATTTAATTTAAATGTTGTCACGCTTCAAAAAGTTGTTTTCATTTGCGTTGTTTGTTTATTTGTTTGTTGTAATTGCAATTCTTGTTGGATGCACACAGCATGAGAGAAGGGGATAGATAGAGAAAGAGAGAAAGAGAGAGAGAGAAGTGCGGCTCACATTTATTTATGTGCAATTGAATTGCATATGGCAGGCGCGACAGCAACTGCAATTGACTGGTCACAAAAAAGCGCTTGTAATGGTAATGTCAAGCACTCTGCACACACACACACACTCACACACACCAACACACACTCTAATAATATGTTGCAAAATAATAATAAAAAAAAAAAAATGGAAGAGAATGCCCACGACAATAATGTCCTGCAGCACAATATAATGACTTTTATTACCTTTATTACTACGCCAACAACAACGGCTACGACAACGACAACGACAATAATAATAATCACAACAATCGCAACAACAACAACAGCAAAGAAAGCAACGAGAACAATGCATGTCACAGCACAACAACAATTGTAGCCAGCAACAGGATAAACAGCAAATGGAGC
This sequence comes from Drosophila formosana, assembly GCA_035045625.1. Lineage (NCBI taxonomy): Eukaryota > Metazoa > Arthropoda > Insecta > Diptera > Drosophilidae > Drosophila > Drosophila formosana. The sequence goes on along the minus strand of JAWNOW010000143.1, from coordinate 274,496 downwards.
AGAGTCCAAAAAAAAAAAACGCACAGAGTGAAAAATGAAAAATACAAAAATCGAAAAGAAAACTCAACAACACACACACACACACCCAACAACAACAATAACACTAACAAGCAGCAACAACATGTAACATTTTTTTAAAGCAAAGTCAACGCGACTTCAGGATACGCTGAGAGCTGCAGCCTTGGGAGGAAAGATAAGAAGCGCTGAGAGAAGACCGAAAATCGAAATAATGCAGAGAAAGGCAATAAGGCAAATTTCAGGAGAGGATAAAGGGTAAAGAGCAGTGTAGAAGGAAGAATCGTTGACTTTAGTTCATTGGTGAAGTTCAAATATCGACTGGAAAAGTTATAAAAGCATGCAAAATAAGAACGAAACTGGGCAGAAATAAGTCAATAAAATAGAGCAGTTCTCAGCGAAGCATATACAAACATATATTATACAGAACGGGAAGCTGAAGAGCGTGAGAATTGCAGCAGACTGAGAACTTTAAAGCATTATGCTATTACCAGCTCTATTGCTCTGCCTCTGTTCCCCACACTTCTCTAATCTGGCTGCTTAGCAGCTGCGGCTTATTTACCTATCGCCTAACATTCTACTTTGCGCTTTAGAGCCAAAGCCGGATCAAGCAGTTGGCTTGCTTTTGTGCGACCTGTTGCGAACACCCTTTGTGCGACTTTACAGGGTAAAGGGTACTAAAAGTGTTCACAACAACAGCAACAACAACAATAACGAGCACAGCATGTTGTGAGGGCGATGGTTGAGCTTAATAAGGGCATAGAATTGAAATAAACATTATAAATACAAAGCCATAAAAACAAATGCCAAGCGCCGCCAACATTAAGAGCGACAGCGAACTGAATTAACAGTCGACAGCCAACAGTGGCGTCGAAAAGCATGCCAACACATGTGATTGGTTTACTGGTTACAGTGAGCGACAGCAGTTGCATGAAGTGAAATACATATTTCTTAATAATCCGATTTGTGACTCCATTTCGCACAATATTATTGTAAATTCTTTCAAGTGTTTGCCAGAGACCGCAAATAATAATTTTGAATTCGAAAAAAAATCAAACCTTTAAAAAAACCTTTAGGGCGAATACAATATACACAATATAAACTTTTATTTGCAATTTTATCATATTTGTTTTACTTTTCTGTACATTTTCTCGCTGTACTTCTCTCAATGCTTTTCGATCTAATGAATTTTACATACGTAGTTGTAGTTGTTTTATATTTGTTTTAGTTTTCAATAATTTTTTCTTAATATTTAACTTTTCCTGCCAAAATGAATTGCACATTTTCTCGCTGCACTTTGCTGCATTTTATAAGCTAAATATTTTTGCTGTTATGTTGATTCATATTTGTTGTACTTCTATATTTATTTTTTATTTGTTCTTCAGATTTAAGTCCTCTTCTTGCTCTTTATTTTTGCTTCTCAAAGTTAACTTCGCTTGTGAGTTTACTTCTCATTTTCGTTCTCAATTAACTTTCTGACTTATTTCATATCGCTGCAGCTTTTCTCGATTCATCGCTTTCATTTTTATCAGTTGACTTTTCGCAGTTAATCTCAATTATATCTGTCTCTCATTGAGCTGCTCTCTTCGGCCATCTTTACTCATTTATTGATATTGATAATTGCTTCGCTGTCTGCCGCTCAAGGCCCCTTTATCACCTTGTGCCAGATAATGGCACAGCACAGGGACCTTATCGAACACAATGGGCATACAAATGAGTGGGAAGTGGGAGCGAGGAGAGAAATTGCATTTAGTTTATGGCGTGCAATGGCGCAATAATTTCATTGCCCACTGTGTGTGTGTGTGTGTGTGCTAAGGCTTTGAAGGCTGCACATTTAATTTTGTAGAGCACTGTTGCAGCTGCATAAGCTCAAACACACACACACACACAGTTCGCCTTGTCGTATATTGAGCTAAAAATAATGTGATCATAAACAGAAATTATTGCGAAGCTAAAAGTAAGAATGTAGCCGAAAGCAAGGCAACAACAAGCACAAAAGAAAACTTTAAAATACGACGCAGAAGGCGAAGGAGAACGCGAAGAGTATGAGGGGAATACATAAAACACACAAAAAAAAAGCAACGAAACAGCAACAAAGTAGTCATAATAAAAATAAATAAAAACTGAGGAGTTTATATGCCCTGATGTTGCCGAAGAAGAGAGGGAAGGGGAAAAAGGACATGGGCAAAGGACAGGCAGCAAATCAGGACATGTTTGTGATTTTATGTTTTCTTGAGCTCACACAGACAGTTGCTAGTTGTGTTTTTATAATTGTTTGCGTTGTTGTTGCTGATTGCGAGCGAGCGAGCGAAAGCGGCAAAATCTAACACAACAACAATTGTGAAAAATGGTCAACGTTAGCGGCATTTAACGGCCACTGGGCTAATGAGAAATTATGGCACACTAGGTAAAAGCGTAATCACACACACACACAGACAGAGAAAGAGAGAGAGAGAAAGGGAGAGAGAGAGAGCGCACCCCATGGCAACAGCAGGCGAGCTCACATAAGTATGCTATACTTTTTGGAACAAAGCAAACGACGCGACGTCTGTGTGTGTGTGTGTGGGTGTCTGTGTGTGTGTAAAGTAAACACAAATAATCATCAGACAGTTAGTTTGTCTGTCTGTCTGTTGCACAGATTTTATTTGTGTGGCAAGCTTGTTGTTGCTGTTGTTGGACATAATAAAATCAGCAGCAGTGGCAGCAGCAGTGGCAAAAGCGGGTGCGAAATGTTTATTTAAATTGGCCAGCAAAGACACACACACACTCGCACACACACACTCGCACACAGCTAGGCAAAAAGAAAATGTGAAAACAACAACAATAATGATGCTGCTGCTGCCTTTGCTTGGCTTTGCTCTGTGAACAACGGAAATCCTTTTTGCCAAAAACAACTGCAAAAATATTTATATTAGATATATTGGATTGAATTGGATTGGATTCTGCTCAGGCTCTGCCTCCCCCACACTCTACTTATTTTGCTTGCTTTATCTTTATCTACAATTTCCATTTTCTATTTTGCCATTTTCCTGTTTTCCTCTCTCTCTCTCTTTCTCTCTCTCTCTCTCTATGTGCTTTGTGTGTGTTTTTGATTTAAAATTATCAAGCAAACTGCCGAAATGCGCAGCGAAGCAAAGCGAATGACATTCAAATGTGGCTGTGGCAACATGTTTTTGGCCTGACAGAAGCAGTTTGTTGGCTTTGCTCTGCTCTGCTCTGCAATTTATCGATAGTAAAAGCCGCTCAACTAATCGATATTGTCTCGACCATAATTGACAATTAAACATGCTCTGACTGCAAACTAATACGATCGTTTAGCTTGATCAATGGCAGTCAAAAAAAAAACATTTCTTTTTAGTCTATACAAATAAAAGTGCCTCAGATTTGTAACTAACGTATTATTAAATTTTAATTTTGCAATACAATCGCCACTGATGTATATTTTAAAATATTTTAGAGTCTGCTTAAATGAATGAATTTATTTAAAAGCTTAAGCTGCAATATTTAAGTTCATTTTTGCTATATATTTTTTATATATAGTATAATTACGTATTTAGTAAAACTGACTTTTTCCATTTTTATTTGTAGCTGACAGCGAAATTTTTGTAATATTTGTTGCATATAATATAAACTGTTTAGTTTCTACCGATTTTATTAATGCCACTCAGCTAGCGACATCATTATGATTATAACGGCATTCTTGAGGCATAAATCGATTGGAATCCCTTCCTTTAATATGAAATTATCAGCTATGCTGGCGCAGCACATTAATGAGCAGCAAGTTGTGCGTTTGGGCATTTCATGTGGTTTTTGGTGCTTTCTGTTTGTGAGGTCAGTTTGAGATGTCAGTTGTCAGCTGCAAGAGTCTTGCGGCCAGTGACTTGCTTAAGCTGGACACAACACGCAAAATACCAAAGTAGCCAAACAAAAAAAAAAGAAAAATAATAATAGGGAAAAACCGCATTTAGAGCTGGGGCCAAAGAGCAATCGTAATCGGAATCGCAAAGTCGCTGCCGCCTGTAGGTTCTGTAGGCTCTTGGGTTTCTAGGGGTCACATCAAACTGAAAGATTTAATTAAAAAGTGATAACTTATTTTATGTGGCTGCGCACTTGGGCCAGCACAAAATTCTATTAACAAAATGTAATCAAGAGAAAGCCGAGAACACGTCAGACGGGGCAAGAGACGCAGCCTGAGACACGGAGTCTGACAAATTATGAAAAATTACTCATACGTAAGTAATTTGCATTTGGAGTAAGCCAAAGAGATTAAAGGGAACGACGTCATCGCGGTTCTAGCTAAAGCTAAAGTTGTTGCTGTTGCTGTGTAGCCGTTGTTGCATAAAAAATTAATTAAATTGCGCTGGCCCCGCAGCAATTGGATATTACGTATACGCGACGGGCGCCCGATTAACAGTTTATGTCGAAGTCGAAGCAGTTAACTTTAGTTGTGATCGAATTAAACTTTATCTAGCACTTCTTATTTGATATTCAAGTCGATTAATTAATGCTGTTAATTGGAAAGGTGTCGTTGTCACTTGACGTTGATTGAGTGCCAAATGTAATTGACAAGCAGCGCATTAAGATTTTATATTTAATTATTTTTCTCTACATTGCTAAAGATATTTTCAGCACTTTTGCTCACATATATTTCATTAAAACTGGCTGCATATTTAGTTGTAATAATTTGCCTAAACTTGTGGTGATTTTAAATTAACCAATTGCTTTTTACCACTTGTCTGCTGCTTACTGCTTTTTCTTCGATATATTGCCGAAAATGGTATTCAAATTTGAAATACTTAAATAGTAGTGTAGATTTTGTAGCTCTGATTTTGTTCAACTATTTGTTATATTATACAATTGAGTTTTACAACTATAAATGAATTTAGATTTGTTTTTGCACTTACCAGCCGCCTTGTCGTGTCAACGTGAATCCGAAGCGTGAGTCGCGATCCACAGAGACGCGAATGCCGACGATGCCCAGTCCTTGAGGGGTTATCACCTGACCTCGCATTACCGAAACACGACTGTGAATTATATATATGGTTTGCGAATCCAAATCGAAATCGTGTCCAGATCCAAATGAAAAGGTGCAAATTGTTGGAGGGGAAAAGTGTTTGTTTGGCAAAAGAGAAAAGCGATTTGTTAGTTACGTGTTGCAAATTGATTTCTTAATTATTATTGCTTGTATCTTTCTGCAGATTTCTTTTGCTTAAATCAAACGAAATTGAAACAAAAGTGTATGAATAACATCGAGTTGTAAGTAGATATATATATATATATATATATTGATTTATATTAAAATATTTATATTGGGAATTTGTTGGCGAAACATTTCAAACTAATATCGATAAAAGTTTTAACAAGTTATAGCGAATGTTTATCGGTATTTGTTGTTGTTTCTGTTTTGGGTAGTTCTGTTTTTTTTGTTGTTTTTTTGTTGTTGTAGATAGACAGATAATAATAATGAGAAAGAAAAAACGTATGCGAAGAAAAATATTCATAAATATATATTTGATTCTATTTGTTTATGGAATGCAAGAGATCTGAAGAGTGAGAGCGAAATATGAATGATGAATGTTCGTCACATGACTCTCTGTCTGTCTAGCTGAGTGTGTGTGCGTGTGTGTGTGTGCGTGTGTGTGTGCGTGTGTGTGTGCGTGTGTGTGTGTGTGTGTGTTTGCTTTGTTGAGTTTTTAATTTGTTGTGAAAATATTTTTGCTTGGATAATTCAATTATTGAAAACAGCTTGGCAAATAAATCTATTCAATCTTATTTATATTTTCACAAGCTTGTCGCTATAGGTGTGTGTCTGTGTCTGTGTGGGTGTGTGTGTGTTTGTATTTGTATTTGTGATGGCTCAAGTGTTTGCTTCTTCTTTTTATTTCTCACATTTCTCTTCATTTTGTTGTACAAGTGCAAAAAGTGATATTTGGCCTTTGGCACGCAGCAAATTTGCCAGAGCTCAACTAAAGGGGGAATCAATATGGGGCCCAAAAGGCGCAAAAGGGAATCTAAAGAGAATATCGAATATTTACTTATCGAGAAGCGTAACAGATAATCGACAATCTATTTGGGCGGGAAACTTTGAGGAGGTTGTTGTGTGGGGAAGAAGAGCTCTCACGGCAATGCGGCCAAAAACTCAACTACAGGGTATTTAAAGTGTACATTTATGTAAAAAGAAACTGTGCAGGGTTTATCGATTGCTGAGCGCTGCGATAGCTTATCGATAACCGACTATCGCCGTGCTCAGCAAACAGTTCACATCTCTAAGAAATGCGAATGCGGGGAAAATACTTGAAAATTGCATGCAAAATATATATTCATATACGAAATGTATTTATTCAATATATAACAACTATGCGATTTAAGAGAGAGAGAGTGAGAGAGAGATAATAGAAAAATACTTAAATATTGTAGTTTTGTACGTTTCGTTGATAATCTATCGATCTAAACGATTAAACACACTAAGTTCTTGAATTTCACAAGTAAATCATAAATAATTATTGTTGCCATTTCCAAGGCACAATATATTTCAAACGAAATGAATAATGAAGAATACAATTAAAACAAAAATAAAATAACATAAGAAAATGTGATATTTTCACGAGGCTGAAATGGGAAATTTTGAGGTAATTGATGGAGGCATAATTGTTTATACTTTTATGATTTTTGAATTATTTTTCTAAAGCATTTTGAGTTGTTTTGAAATGCAATTTAAGAGGGAACTTTTTTTAAGTTACTATTGAGGGAGAAATTTTCAGCTTATTGACTTGACATTAATTTACTGTTGTCGAGCCGTATTTTTATGTTATGTAATTATCGGTCAATGTGACCCGAGGCAATGTTTTTTGTTTTCAATGAAATGACAACTTCGCGCTGACCTGAAAACCTAATACCAAACACGAGTCGAAGCCAGAAGTCAGCAGCGCGGAGCGGCAAAACAATGTTATTCATTTTAATGAGCAGCCTGCCAGCAGCTATGGCAACCCTGGCAACAACCCTGCCAGCAGCCATAGCAAAGCAAAAAATACAACAAAAAAACGATATACATTTTTTTTTTTTTGCAAAATATTGTTGGGGAATTGAGAAGCAAGAAGCGATATCCGGTTTGCAGTTTGCCAATTGCGATGCGAAAAACAAGAGAAGCAGCAAATATATATGTATATATATATATATATATATTGTGAGGCGGAGTTGTCGTGGAGTCGAGAGGGGGGGCGGGGAGGAGCACTCCTCGAACCTTGAAACAAAATGCCGCAGTGTGGCGCGTTCAAGTCGAGTTTGAAATGGCGCAATTGTTTGCACTAATTATTGCCGGACGCTCACGAGACAAGGAGAAGTGAGGCAGGAGGAGGGTGGAGGGAGGAGGGAGAAGCGAGAAGAAAAAGTAGCAGGCGCAACGTCATCATCAGGTAGCCCATTTAGCAGCGGAGGGGAGAGCAGGGCAGGGCAGGGCTGGGAGGCGTGGCACTGCAAACTTTTTGCCAAAGTTCTCGAAAACATTTTCAACTTTTCAAGTGTTGCAATTTCTCAAGCCGACCTGCCTCCTCCTCCCCCCCCACCCCCTCTCAGCCCTCTTTCCACCCCCCTCCTCCCCCGCACTTTGCACTTTACTGCAGCGCTGCTTCCTCTTTCTGCTTGCCCCTCGCCCCTCCTGCTGTGCTATCAACTCGTGCTTTCTGTGCACATAAACACATAATGTACAATATTTGGGTCAAAGATGCAAGCGGCGCCACGCCCCCCCCCAAACTCCCACTTTCTTTGCCTTTTTCGCTCTGCTTCAGCACTTGTGCTGCTGACTTCTAATTGCAATTGACCAAATGCCGAGGCAGACGGACGGCAGCTTCAACTGCAGCAGCAGCAGCTGCCGCCGCTTATTTGAACAGTCTGTGTGTGTGTACAAGTGTGTGTGTGTGTGTGTGTTGTGTGTGTGTGTGTATTTGTGCCTCAGCTCGTTTCATTTTTGCTGCTTCAATTCGATTCAATGAAGCACAATTTTATTTGAAATCAAACCGAAAAGCAAATTGCATGTGTGCTGGCTGCCACACACACACACACACACACACACACACGCACACACACACTCGTATCTGTGTGTATTCCAATTCATTGAAGTGGTGAGTGCCATTGATTTTTATTTCGCATTTGATTCGTTTCGTTTCATTTATTATTTATTTGATTTAGTTTCACTGCACGACCCCCCTTGTGCCACGCCCCGGCTTCGCAAAAAACCTTTTTGAGCTGCTTTCGTCTTGGGGGCCCCAAAGTCTTGACCTTTGCCACACACACACACAAGCAAATTACTCATACGCCCCGTCATCTTGCAGCTGAAGCGCTTTCGAGTTTGCTTTGATTTCAAAGGCAGAGACAGAGAAGGCAACAGTGAATGCCAGACAGAGAGCGAGAGTTAAGTTGAGATCAATTCGACTAAACTGACAACTGCTGTCTGTCGCTGTATCATCATTTCAGCTCTCTTTAAAATTATGACGTTGACCAAAAACTGCGCTGAGGCAGCGAGTGATTGTGATTGTGATTGTGATTGCCGTCGCTGCCATTGGCCTTGCGCTGCCTGCGCACAATGAAGTGAAAGCAATGCCACAAAATTTCTAATCTCGTGCGAGGTCATTGCAGTCGTCTGCCCCCCCCTTGTTGTCGTACCGTTTCCTGCTGCTGGTAATGCATTAAGCTCCTTTACAGTCTTTTATCTGTTCGCTGCTTTACTCCACATTTTTTCATTCACTCTCCATCTCAGCATCTCTTGCGTTTATTCATTGTCTGCGCCGTCACATCGCTGCTGGACTAATCGCCGTTGCAGCGAATGAGCAATAAAGCAGTCAAGAGGGGGCGCAGCGGGGGCGTGGCATTGTCGCCACACAGCCAGCCACCTTTTGTGTCAAAAGTGCACTTCCATTATTAGCGCATTGTGTGGCAAGCAAGCAGAGCGCGCTGAAACGCTGCTGGCGCCTCAAAAATATGAGCTCAGCTCGTCGCATAAAGGAAGTGCATTTAATTTCTTTTCTTTGCCAAGTTTGTTGGCCACACACAGCTGAGAGGGGAAGGAGGAGGGGAAGGTTGAAGCTTCGTCTGCTTTGCGGCCATTCATAAAGCGCGTTTTCGTCTCCCATTCATTTGCGCCCCAGCGGCAGTTGTTGTCCCGCTCTCGCCTCACGCTGTTGCTGCTGTCGTCTGGCGTCTGTTGCTGCTGCCACTTTGTGTGTCGCGGTAAGCCAAACGCCTGCAGCAGCAGCTGCAACAACAAAACTCAAACTCAGCCCAGCGTCATCGTCGTCGTCGTCGTCGTCGTCATCGTCTCATCATAAAAATTGAGCACGACTTAGTTGACTTTTGCACATACTACAAAAGGGCACACACACACACACCTACACACGAGAAGCGCAGGCAAAAGTACATAATTTTAATTTGGCTTTATTTTCACAACGTTGCGATGCGCAGCTGAAAGAAGCTGCGCCTCTCGATCCCGTCTCTCTGTCCCGCTTAAAGACAAAGGCAAGGCTGCAGGCCATGCAGCGAGATGGAGGCTGCTCTGTCGGTATTCCTTTCGCTTTATGTTCATTTGGCCCGAAACAGTTTTTGAAACATTTTTCAGCGGCAGCAAACGCAGCCAAGCCAAAAACGTGGGCCAGGCAGAAGAGGCGACTGAGAGGCGACTGAGGGGGGCGGGGCAAGGGGAGACGGTGCGCCACACTTTTCTTTTACGCTTTTGTAACCACGATAAATGTGCTTTATGTAGCGTTAGCTGCGACTCTTTACGGCCTCAGCATTGCAACACAGTTCAAAGGGGATGCAGAGAAGAGGGGTGTGTGTGTGTGTGTGTGTGTGTGTATGCCTGATGAAAAGCTTCCTGCACTTTCGCCCATTTTCACATCTTGCTCAAAAGCAACAACAACAAAAAAAAAATTGCAAAAGTTATGCATAGAAAATATTAAAGAGGCGCAAGACGACGATGACGTCGCACAGTGGCGCAAAACAGCGTGAAAAGGGGACGCAAAAAGAACGCGAGATCGCAGGCAAGGAAACGTACCAGACTGACAGAATTATAGCAATTGATTTGCTTTTAGCAACTTTTTGAAATGCTTTTCGTTGTTTTCTTTAGCTAACTAAAAATGACAATTGACAATTGTGCGTTAAAATGAGTTAATTTCAGATTGATTCGCAAATGCATGCAAATTATGCTTAAAATCGCTTCATAAATTATTCAACGCATTATTGACAATTGATTTGGCTGCGAAATTAAGTGATTTCATTTTATTAGGTTTGTTGCAGAAACGCATGAAACATTATGCTTAAAATCGGTTTAAGTTTACAGCATTATATAACAGCATCTGTCACTTTTATATAGAATTTATATAATGTTTACAGGTTTAGTTGAGTATGACTAATTGATGGCTGAAATGGGCGCTAGGATCAGATAGTTTTATTTATCTCCATCCTGTTGAATTGAAGTGATTAAAGAAAATTTGATCTTAGGAAAACTGTTCATATAAATTACTTGCATTTTAATTATGTAAATTAATTAATTTACAATGGGTTTAAAGTGCAAATTCAATAATTTAAAATGTCTTTTTTAACTGATTTAAGAATATTTTTGAAATTGTCGAAGAGTTTCGAAATTATATATATATTTAAGTGAAGATATTTCGTCAAAATCAACTTTTTATGTTATTATTAAATTCACTTAAGTAGAGAACTTGTGCGAAAGTTGTTAATACACGAAAAATTGATATTTTATACCGAAAAGACTCTCTTGGGATTTAGCTGCGAAACTTTTCTTTTTAGCTGCGAGTTGTGTCATCTATATCGATAAATTATCGTTATGCAACACTGGGCATTGACTCTGATATTTAAACTACCTGAAGCGGTTATCGAGAATGCATCAAAAGCAGAGCAATGACTGTATTCGATAAGACATTCGATATCAGAGTGCTATTGAGGCGGTATAAAGACATTTACCTTGCCACACGCCGCAGGCAACAACTGAGATTCTGTAGACCCATTGTGCGAGCAGCGAGAGCGAGAGAGAGCGGGAGAGAGGGACAGTGATGAGGAGAATAGGAGACAAGAGTGAAAAAAAAAACACATGATAAATAAATAGCTGTTGGTTGCAGCGCGGTCGGAGGCGAGCAATGGTGGTGAGCATAGAAAACTTTGAATAGAATTTTTAAGTTTGCCATTTACCAACACAGATGCAACAGAAGGCTGCAAACGTGTCCGATAGGGGGCGCCAGGGAGCCAAAGAAAAACCTTTAGTAGCGTGTAATTTGCACTTTGTAAATTTGCATAAAAGCTGCAGCGACACTGAAGAGAGAGAGAGAGCGAGGGGGCCAGCTGTTAGATTGGAAGACTGGCATAAGTCCAAGATAGAGACGATATGTAAATGCCACACACACACACGCGCACACACACACAGAAAGCGAGCATGTGTCGTCACTTTAGCCATAGCACTAAGTAAGCAGGACAAGTCCTTGGCAAGTGAGGTGGATGGGGGTTGGGACACGGCTGCCTGCATACTTAAAACCAGACATTCATTGCCTGCCACAGCAAAAGAGTGTTGAGCAGCAGAGGGGCAAGCAGCTTTGCCTCATGATGTTGCTGCTTGCTCAGATTAAGGCAACATTGCCACCTGGCTATGCCACAATTTGGCTGTCCAATTTGACGCACACAAAACAAATTGAGCCAAGTGCGGGCAGACAGACAGACAGACAGACGGAGGGAGGGGAGAGCGGGCGAAAACGTATTCGATTGCCAGCTGCCAGCAAAGATGTCATTTTGTTTGCCCATAAGAAGATTACACATGTTATATTGAGTTGCAATGCCACGCAGGGGAAGCCTCCCTCCTCCCTACCTCCCTTTTGCTCATTTGAATGCTGAGCTGAACTTAAGTTTGGCGCAGACACTTCAGATGATCAATTCAAAGATTACAGTGCGACTATCCACGGCTCCAATGCAGTTGAATGGCGCAAAGAAAGCTGAGCAAAATCCCTAAAGAAAAGAAAACCCGAAACTTAATTGATGGGCTTCAAAAACAATTTTACAGAATGCTGATAGACTAAGGAAGATCAAAGCTTTAAACTCTTTTGTTGTAGCAAACACTTTTGAATACTGATTTGTATGAATATATATATTAATGATTTATATAAAGCTGTTAAAGCAGGGGAAAATGTGAGTCACAAGTGACAGTCTTGGAGAGACAAAGAAAGATGGGAAACTCTCAAAGAGTTAAAAACGCAGCAATATTGAGAATAATCTGAGTCGAATACGAATTTCTTGTATGATTTATTTAAAGAATTTTCTAACACAACAAATACATATAGGTTTGAATGAATGCGACAGTCGTTGCAATTAAATGGCTTAATTTTTGATATAATATTTCAACATTAAGTCGCAGATATTGTCATGATATCATGATATTGCCTATTAAAATCGAATTAATTCAAATTCGTATAAAACGTTTTGGAAATCAGCGATTAATGCAATACAAAATATTTTAAAATATATCGTAATATTTTAACATTAACTTGCAGATAGTTTTGATGATAATATTCAATTTGAATTGAATGACATATGATATTAAATCAATCACCGTCAATCATATTTCACAGCTTTATTGCAGTTTTGCAATGCTTTAAAAATATAGATATCGAAATTGTAGAATTTATGACGATAAACCGCGATTCATAGGAGAAAAGAACTTCTTTTAAAGTCGCGGCTTAATTTCCGTTTGGAATTTGAGCGAATTTTTTGCTTTTGATTCACTGAAATGATGCGGAACTGTCACACTGAGAGAGAGAGAGAGAAAAAGAGTGCAGAGAGAAGGGGAGCAAGGGAGCAAGAGAGAGGGAAACTGGGCACAACAATGGCGCAGAGCTTATACATTTTATAGCTACATGAAGCCATTATCGTGGCCGCTGCCACGCCCCCGCTGACAGTGGGGCAGTTCATAGGGCGAAATCGTTTGCAGTTACTTTTTGTTGTGGTCCGGTTTTTGTTTTTTGTTTGCGCTCAGTTTTCAGTTTCAGTTTGCGTCGTTTGCACTTCACTTAAATGCAAAAGCAATAACAACAACAACCACAACAGCAACGGCGATAATAATAAAAAATTGTAAAGCCAACTAAAACTTATGGCGCTGGCCACAACAGCAGCAGGCCATGCCCCAAACCCACCGCCCCCTTCGGCCACTCTTTGTTGCATTGTCGTTGCCTTTGCCTGTTGCCTTGCTCGCTCTATCTCTCTCTCTTGCTGCCTTCTCGCTCTTGCAGCCATTACACATTTTTTGTGCTGATGTGGAATTAGCGCAGGAGGGCGTGGCAGCCGAGGGGGCTGGTGTTATGGTCATAAGCTCGACGCTACACACATAAATATATCTAATCTCACATAAAAGTAATTACTTTCAGCTGCTGTTGCTATCGAGAAATATTAAATTATATTGAGTGCACATTCACACACACACACGCATAGTTGGCACACCTATGCACACACACATACACATGGGAAGTGCAACCGCAAAAGCGGCCATAACTATGGCCAAAGCACAGGGCAGAGCAGCAAAACTGGCGGCAGTTATCCTCGATCCTCGTCTTGCCCCCCCAAAGCGAATGGAGAAAACATTCCCGCTGCCGCTTCCTGCTCCCCCGCTGACGTCTTGCGTTTTGGGCCAATGTATTTTATCGTTTTTTTTTTTTTTTGTGCCTTTTTTGGGCTCCCGTCGACATTTTTTCGCTTCGCTTTTTACTGCGACTGCAGCAGAAAATTCCGCGAATTTCTCTTTTCGCTTTTGCGTGTTTTTTGCAGCTACTATTTTTCCCTACTGTTTGTTGCCATTTCTATTGGGGCGCCAACCGCCCACCGCCCTGCCTCCCCCTCTGTGACCCCTTTGAGCTGCCGTCAGCAGCACATTTAGTTTGCAGTCAGGCTGAAGCGCAGGCTATTTAAGGCTGTCTTCCTTTTGCTCTCTGTCTCTGTCGCTGCCTTTGAGTCTGCTGTCTGCCACACACAACAGCACACTGTCTCTCTCTCTCTCTCCCTCTCTCTGTCTATCTGTGTGTGTGTGTGTGTGTGTAACTTATACGGGTATTAATTTTGGTTTATGTGCAACTTGTACGCTGTAATTTTTGTGTTTTTTTCTTCACACTGCCAGGCGATTCCTGACATTAACAACAGCCAAGATAGCGACAGACAGAGCGAACGAGAGAGAAGCAGAGACTGTCTCTCTCTCTCTCTCTCGCTGACATTGATAACAATAATGGACGGGGCAAAAGCGACAATGACTATGAAAACATTCGGCGTGGCAAGTTTTTAATTTATATATGCAATACGTGCAACATTCTGTGGCATATACATAGACATGTATATAGACGTATATATTGCCGGAAATCGGCATAAATCTACAGGACTATATATACTGTGCGCTGAAGGCCACAAAATGCAGAATGCAGAAAGCAATTCATAGAAATTGGCGTAACATGAAATGTAGAAAGACTTGGCTAGGATTGAGCACTTGAGAAAATATAGAAAAAATGGATGGATTTAATTTGTGAAAATCTGATCAACCATGGAAAGCTTTAAGCAGTTAAAGGAATTTAATAGATTTAACATTGTCACAGAAGAACATTCAATAGTTGCAGCATGTTGCAACATTAGCGCTAGATCTTGGACAACGGGGCGTATGAATTGGCAGCCCACAAAAGTAGGCAACGATTTTTTAAATGCTATTTTGGTAACGCAGAAGAGGTAACGATCAATTGTGAAGAGCGCAAAGAGAGCAGAAAAGATGAAGACATTTAGAGCTCGCCTTAAATATGATTTTGCTAGTTCAATTTATTCGGTTTGTGAATTTATGAAGAAAAGACTTCTTTGTTCTTCCACATATTTTGTAAACTAAGAGAAATCAAGAGAGTGAAAGAGATAGAGAAAGTGATTGAACGAGCAGTAGAAACATCTCTTTTTTAAGAGGGGACAGTCTGCTTACCGAACAGTTCTCAACATCATTTTCACTACATGGATTAATTCTGTAGGAGAGATGACAACAGTTGTATTCTACAGAGAATTACAATGGAGCTGAACTTGAAGCACTGCCGGTAGAGTAGTCTACAAACATGTTAATCTGTGTCTCTTGTAGCATAATGTCGCTGGGTTGCTAAGAAGTCTTTGCTGAAGTAGTCTGCTTTGCGTTAAGGCTTAAGGCGATTGACTTGAAAAGGGAAGAAAAATCTGTTGCTGACTTTTTGACGGAGTTGCCAGCGATTTGGTGACTTGAGCTGCTGGAGTTGTTTGTCTGCTCTCAACTTAAGCTGACAGAGCGAGAGAGAGGGAGAGGGAGAGGGAGAGTAGCAGAGAGTGAAAGAGAGCGAGCGAGCGAGGCTAGTTAATCAGTTTAACTGAAAACAAAAGCAAAGCACAAGGGCAACTCTAACTGCGCAAATATGAGAGAGAGCAAAGTGAATATACATTAGCCTGGCGCTGTCTGTTTGTTGTTGGCTGTGGCAAAAACCACTTAGCGGGTAACTAACCGCACACACACACACCCACACACACACATGGAGACGGAGCTAACCCGAGTGGAGTAGAAGAAAAAAAAAAAAAAGATGGAAATGGCGCCGCCGTTTGCCAAGGACAAGGCAGGCGTTTCCTTATGGTTGCCTCCGTCGTCGTCGTCGTTGTCGTTGTCGTTTGCTGTTGTGGCTGCTTCAACTGCCAACAAAAGGGCATTGGCAAGCTTCCCCTCCGCCCCTCGCTCCCGCTCCGCCGTTGGCCGCCTCTTCACTGGCGGCGAGTCCAAGGCGCGTCCTTGTCGACGTTGTTGTCAGGGAAAAAGTCAACCCAAAATGGAAGCCAAAAACAGGAAGTAATCTATAGTCGCCCCGCCATTGTTTATTGTTTAATTTTTAGTCAGCCTTTATTGTTGTTGCTTGTTCTCATTTCTCGTTCTCCTTCTCCTTCTCGTTCTTCTTGTTATTGTTGTTGCGTCTGCTGCTGCTTCTTCGCCTTTATTTCTATTGTTAACAATTTTTGCATTTGCCCGCTGCCGTCGTTGCAAGTAGCAAAAACTTTTCAATGTGCCGCCAACGAGCATTGTTCCTTAGCTACGCCTTCATCTCTACACACTTTCCCCCCCCCACTCCCCGCTCCCCTCTGCGCCTTCAATCTTCGCTGGGCAGTGCTCCACATAACCGTGCCACTTGAGGCAGCACAAAAGGCAAACGAGGTAGGAAGAAACAACAACAGTAGAAAAAAAAAAAGAAAAAAAAAATGGAAAACAGACAAAAGCCAAAACCCTCTCGCCAAAAGACGTTGACAAGGCGACATTCGTGGGGCGTCTCAACGTCGAAACCCAAGATCCTCTATGCGCTACAGCCCAGGTCCTGGGACAGTGCAACTTCCTCTCCCTCCAGACATCCAGACACGACCGTATCGCATTTACTTGGATTTCATTTTATCGGCAAGCAACAACAACAGCAACAATGTCACCCAGTTTCCATGACATCCTCCCACACTTGCCATATAATTGCGTTGCGGTGTCGCAGAATAGATAAAGATATATATATATATTGTATATATATATTTTCATATAGTATAGTATAGCAGCAGCAGCAGCTAACCAGAAACGATGCAAAGAAATCGCCTGCGATTATGGTTACGTTGTCAACAGAGCAACTGCAGTTCTCTTCCCACTCCCCTCTCTTTCTGTCGCTTGTTTGTCCGTCTCCCTCTGCAGTTGGATGGTAAAATAAGTAAGCGCTGTGGCGGTTGCGGCTCAAAGAGCTCGGGCTAAACAAAGTCCGAGGGATAAATGCAACAAAACAAGCTGCAAAAATACATATTTAGCTGCAATAAAGAATTACAAGAGTAATACTACAAAACAAAAAAAAAAAGAGTGGCGGGCAGGTAATCTAATCAAAACTTAAACTTAATAAGAGCTTATTCCCAACACATTTTCCATTTTTAATGCAAGACTTTAAGACAGACACTTGAGTAATGAGGGAAAAACATGTATTTAAGAGAATTTCAATCAGTTTTAAATTCAACTTCCATTTAAAATACCAAATCAGGTGAGCTGATAATCAAATTACCAATACTCCTCGCCTTTTGCGCGGGTATTTTAAGGTTTTCATTTATCCCTACTCCGCCTGTTCACCTGTTTTCTATTACGTTGTGTGTGTTAATTAAATATTTAATGAGTTCGACAATTAGTTAATTACTTGAGTTCATTAATGGGGCGTAAAGTGAGTCGAGTCGAACCCGACATAGTTATAAATTTGCGTTTCATCGTCATCGATTATTGCGATAAACAACTATGCAAGATATCAATTACCTCAGCACCATGAAAAATATCACATTTTTATGCACAATTAAAATGGAAGAGAGCAAAAAAATTAAAATCATTTGAAACGAAATCGATACATCTTTTGTTAATTATTTGTTCAAAACATATGTAAAAGAACGCAAAAAATCTATTAGGAAAAATATTGTGAACAAATTTGCATTCTGAATTGTTGTAAAATTTTTCATAATTTCTTTTTTTTTTTTTCGTTGTAATAAAAATTTGAATTCTTTTTTTTTTTGCTTTTGTTTGTTTCAGCTTTGCACCTTTTGGAGGGCGCTTGAATAGAGCGTTAGGTGTGTGTGTGTGTGTGTGCGTGTGTGAGAGAGTTTGTGTGTAGATGGGTGTATGTGTGTGAGTGTTGGTGACAATTGTTTTGTTCTTGTTGTTGTTGTATTTGGAAAACATATAAACAAATGACTTAGACGCAGACAATTAGGACACTTGGGAAAACGTTGGGAGGGAATTTTCGGGTTTTTTTATTTTCTTTTATTCTTTTTTATTGTTTTTTTTTTTTTTTTCTTTTTTGTTTGTGGGGAGGATTGAACATATAAGGATATATATATAGTTGTTATATATATTTATTCGATTATCGGTTAGTTTCTCTGTATATACTTTTTTTTTGTTTGCATTTTCTTTCTTGAGTTACATTTAGAGATACAAAAAGAGATATACAACTGCTTTGGTATTTAATTAATACACAATTTACTGAACACCTATATTTTTTTGTTGTTGTTAATGTTGTCGTTTGCAAGTCTCGACTTGCTCACTGAATTTTTGTTCTTAAAATAGTTGTTAAAGAAATCAAAAATGAAGAGATTGAAAACTATGTGACAACCAAAGAGCTTTTCTATTTGATTAAGATGAGTATATTTTCGATTTACCATAAAAAGCATTGATCAAATCAAAAACATAAATCAAAACATGGTTGACAGGTAGAGTAAGAGAGAGAGAGAGATACATATATAGAGTTAGAAAGGGAAACAATTCGGTACGATGATGAATGAACAAAAAACCAAAGACAAAAAATTAAAACTAAGTGAACGGATCGACATTTGGATTTTGTGAATGAGAAAGAGATTCGCTTTTTGGTGAACTTTTTTGTTGTTGTGGTAAGAAATAGAGAGAGAGAGAGAGCGAGGTAGCGAGCGAGGTTGTTTAAATGAGAGAAAGACAGATAGAGTGGAGAAAGTAACGAGTTGCGAGTAACGAGTAACGAGTTTGTAACGGGCGAGTGACTGGAGTTTTGATTACATGAAATCAGAAATCATAATAATCGAAAACCGAAATGAAAATACGAAATGAATTTTTAACATTTGTTTGCTCATGCGAGAAATTAAATTGAAATGACAAATAAATTAAATGACATTTTACATGTTTATGGTATGTATGTATATTTGTGATTTTTGAGGGTAGTTGTTGTAGCTGTTGTTGTTGTTACTGTTACTGTTGTTGTTTGTATTAGTTTAGTATGCGTGTTAATATTTGTTAATCAGATAAGGGGAAAACATAAATAAATAATCAACTAAATACACATAGACACGTACACATAACACACACAAATACTTATATACTTGATTATTATTATTTTTGCAGTTGCAGATTTCAGTTTTTCTTTTTTTTTTCTTCTTTTTTTATAGTACTCTTTGCATGACCCTAAAAAAAGTATGCTTGCTATTTAATGTATTTTGTTTTTTTTTTTTTATTGATATTATTATTAAAGGAACAAAAAATTAATGAGATGAAAATTGTGGAAAATGTGTGTGAAAAACATATGCATTTTTTCAGATTTGTCTGTCGCCTCTTTTTGTTGTTGTTGTCACATCTGAAATGTGTTCGTTTCCATTATTTACATGAATGAGTTGTTGACTTTTGAGTTTTGCAAAGTGTAAATTAAAAGCTCGCAAAGGAACGGAATGCAAAAAATATATTGTTTAAATGCTGGTCGAGAGGAAAAGTTGGAGCTGGAGCTGGAGGGGTTAAGAGCGGAAAGTGCAACAGGTCGAGGTGAAAGGCGCCATATAGCGAGGCGAAGACAGGTTAATTATTCAAATTGACATATTGGAAATAAATTTGTTGGACATTTCTATACAAATGTTTTCTTTTTTTGTATTGCACTTTCTCGACCGTAACTGGTGGGTGAATCGAACTGGATATTTCTGATATATTTTTGGGGATTGAATGAGTGAATAAATTGGAGTGTGTAGTGAAACATTTTGATGCGTTATGCTTTTTAAATATGTAAAAAAATTAACTGAAAAACGATGCATTTGGATGACGTAGAAAAAGTACAAAACAATAAACGAGAGAAATAATTAGTGAGACTAAATGAGGCCTAGGCCAGAAAATACTAAGGTATTTTCGTCTGTTTTCTTTTTATAGTACCATTTATACGCCTGTGTTTGTTTCCTTTCGAGTATTTTTTTTGTTTGTGTGGTTTTTTTTTTTTTTTTTTTTTTTTTTGACTTACCAAGGTGTGAACGAGCTCCAGAAGAGACTACAAATTCACGAGTTGATACGTTGTATTTTTTTTTTGGTATTTTTATGAAGATATTTTTTATTTTGATTTAGATTTTGTTTTGTTTTTGTAGTAGTTTTGCATTAGGATTGCATTTGATTTGTGTTGAAATTCGATTGATTGTTTGGATTTTGGTTTAGCACACAACATGAAGGTATCGAGCCACAGCAACAGAGTAGGACAGTACACAATTAATTGACAGGACAATAAAAAAGAAATTAAAAGACAAAAATGCTTTTCGTTAACGAATTTTCATCAAGTTGAGATTGTTAAATTTTTTGTATGTATTTTCTTTTTTTTTTTTTGTAATATACTTTTATTTTTTTTCATGAGAGGCATACCTAAAATACTTTCTTAGCTTGAAACTAAAGCAATTGTGTAATCGAACTGAAAAATACATTAAACGCCACTTTACAAATGAAATTATAAAACACATTTGACAAACACACTTAATTCAGATGGTATAGACTTCTTTTTTTGGATTGATAATCGAAGATACTTTTGGGATACATCTTAGCAGGCGTCAGGCTTCATTTTAAGGGTTTATGTCAATCGCATTGTATCGTTTCGTTTCGGTTTCTTTTTTTTTTTTAGTATGGTTAGTTGGTTAAATGTTTGTTGTTAAATAAAACCAAGGATCAGATCTCGTATATGTATATAGTATAGTATATATACATATGTAGCATTACTTACAAATCATAATTAAATATTTGTAACAAAAACAATTCGCTTTAGACACACACATTTACAGTAAAAATGTTTGATAAGATTAACACAAGAAAGAAAATGAAGTGAAATTAAATGAAACATATATTTATATACTTAGTTAATCAAACAATAGTCGAAGTAGAAACACACAAGTCAAATTTCTCTAAAGATCTTCGTTATCTTTATAATCATTATTACAATTTGCTTGGTTTTTTTTTTTGTAATATTCGAAAATAGTTTTAAGTCCTTGTTTTTCTTTCGTTTTTTAAATGGTTTTGTTTACTTTCTTCTGTTTGCAGTATTCAGTTTTTATCGGTTGTTTTCTTTCTCAAACTTAGATAACAAATGTTAAAATCACAAATCAAAAACAACAACAAAAAAGTACACTTTTCGACTACATTTCTTCATTGATTCTTTTGTTTCGAATATATTATATTCATAGAGAGAACAAAAACACAACAAAAAACATAGTTCCAAAAAATACTTTACGAACTCAACCCAAGCAAATTAGAGCTAGAATATTTTTTTCATTTTAAAAAACAGAAACAGAAAGAAATATAGAGTGCATTGTGAGCTTAAGTTGAGAGTCCATTTCCCAAAATGCACCCAAATCAAAATGCAACTCAATTTAAGTTCGAAATTAAAAAATTGTAAATATTAAGTTTAGTTTTTCTGCTATCTGTATGGGACAACTCACAAATAATTATATAATTATATTAACAACAAAGTTTCTTCACTTTGTTGTGTCGACCTTTTGAGACTCTTTTTAAGACACTCGTGTTATGTTTTTTTTCTGTTTTTTTTTTTTTTTTTAGTATTTCATAGTCATTGTTTTTTTTAGGGTAAGACGAACACAAGGAGGTAAAACACTAGACAACACACATACTCAATGAAGTGCTATCATTATTTTCGCTTTGGATTTTTGAAAGAGTTTTTTTTTTAATCATATTATTATAGACAAAACGTGGAGTTCGAGAATGAGAAATGAAGCTTGAACCGAAATCGAGAAATGAAGAGCATTAAAGAAACGTAAAATTTGAAAATTACGGAAAACTTGATTTGCGCTAAGTATTTTTTTTTCTTTTTTTTTTAGTATTTTTTTGAGTACCCTTACTTTTTTTTTTGAGGCAGGCAAGAAAAGAAAAAGCTCAAACTAAGTGAAAATTTTGTGGCGCGTTAAGCGACAGTGGTAACTATATATTTTTTGGTTTCAATTTTCAGATTAGATTTTTAGGTTAGGCCATAAAGTAAGAAAGGATTGTAAATAAGAAGAAGAAGAGTAAGGAAAATAGTACATATAGAACTTAGATCGAACTGAATGAAACACGAGAGAACGTAAACGTAAACGTTAAATTCAACATTTTGTTTGTTTTTTTCTGTTTTCTTTTAGAGATCTTTCAATATACATTTTGAGGTTAGTTTGTAGCACGTCCAACGCATAAATGATAGACTCATTGAGGGGAGAGAGGCGTACGGGATTGTGGGAATGTGATTGCGGGTATTTGATTTTTTTTCATTGATTTTTTTTTTTTTTTTTTGCATAGAATTTGATTTGATTTGTTGAGACTAGTTGAATGTGTTCAGTTGAAGTTTGAAAACATATATAAACAAGTTTCAATAACAATTTTCATTTAGAGGTTTTAAACAACTTTTGTCAAAGCAAAACACAAAGAAACTCAACGCAAAAACTATACATATCTAAGTTTATACAAATACATATAGGTATATAATATTTATATATATGCTATATGTAAATATATACATATACGCATGATAAAATGAAAAGAATTAACTTCAAACCAAAGAAGAAATAAAAAAACATTTGATAGAAAATTTGAGCTTTTTCTCTTCGTTGATGCAGTACCACAAAACGTAAGATTAGGCAACGAATTGAGGGAGAGATAATCGATCTGTTTCTGTATCGGCATCAGAACCGCTATCTCTCGGTGGTGCATTATAATTTCGATGTATATTCGGTATATATAAATATGAGGTTTAAATATTGTTCTTTTTTACAGCATTAACTATATACGCTTAATGCACCTTCTTATCGGCTGACTGAAGAACTCAAAACTCAACTAAAAAATATGCATATTTGTATATCGTAATTGTAAATTTGTAACAGAAAACGTTGAAACAAAAATACTTTCGATTAATTAATAAGCCTCATCCATTGGGATTGTTTTTTTGTTTTTTTTTTTGTTTTGTTTTGTTTTTTTGCCCCTTCACTTTGGACCTAAACTGCGCACTAAGAGATTATACAGCATATACAGTATACAATATATAGTATAGTACAATCGCACCCAAATCGCTGGGTCCCACAGCTAATGCATGGAGGATATTACGAACTAGTTTAGAACTTGGCGTTGTACTTACTTTTCGCTGTACTCATCCATGTGGGCATACGACTGCACCGAGTTCTCCTCGATGAGGAACTTGACCCTCTGGTAGAAGGAGGCGGTCACCGAGGGCGGTTGCTTGCGCAACAGGACCTCGACGGGATCGTTGGATGAGAGGCACATGATGTGCTCCGAGCAGGCGGGATGCGAGCAGCATTCGCTATCTGAACAGTCCGTCATGCCATCTGCATTTTTGGTGGTTGTCGATTTTCAATTTGTTTACGATTTGTTTTGGGCATAGCTCGTTGTGGCTTATGATTGAACTACCAAATGAATTGCTATCAGTACTTACCGCCATCGTTATCAATGTTATCCTTGCAGTTCATTTCCAAAGCGATCGAACAGTCGCTGCCGGCCCAGCCCTCAATGCAATCGCAGCGATACTCGCCGTTCTCCAACGTGCACTGACCATGACGAGAGCAGCCGTTCTCGCAGCCAGCTGTGGAGAGAAGATTGAAGAGGTTAATGATTGTGATCATGACAGCGAGAAAAAAGTGAGTAATACATTTAATTTGCAACTAGAATATCGTTAAGATTTCGATAAATTCAATACTCGAGACATCAATGAGCATGTGTATATCTAAAACATTATAATGCGTAAAAGTAGCGAGTAATAGGAATAGGAAACTGTAACGAGAGATCATAACGCGCAAATGTAGTAATAAGATGACAGACATGAGAGAATATAGCAATAAGTGTCTTGTGTCTAGCGAGTTGAACAAAATGCGACTCTTGAGATTAACGAGAACAATAAACAGCGAGTGAAAACCAACGACTGCAGAGCAGAGACTTTAATGAGTGCGCCGACAACAATTATGCTCAATCGAGCGACCGACTTTGAAATTGAATAATGACTGAAACGAAGCGAAACCTGTGGAATTGTCTGAGGAGGCAGGAAGGTGAAGCGACGAGTTGAGGAGCTGAGCATGTGACATGTTCTCGTTGTTATTTTTTATATGCAAGGGCATTAATATAAAAATAATGTTAATGTTTGGCGCTCTTCAAGTGGTAGTAGAACGGGTGACAGAATGGGAAAGAGAAAGAGAGAGAGAAAGAGAGAGGGGGAGAGAGAGGCAATATCAAAGTGCCCTTCGCACGCACATCCACAACATCATAAACGAAATGTGCAGAAATCTACAAAACAGTAAACATAAAAAGCCAACGAAACGTAACGATAGATGCCACCGTCGATGGCAATGTCGATGGCGATGTTGTGTGGATTGGGTTTATGTGTGGAGAGGGTTTGGGGTTTATTTGTTTGTTCCACGACAGCAGCGACAACAACAACAACAATGACATGGCAGCATTTGAGCATTTGACGCAAAGTTAATGTCACTTGACATGTGTCATTTGCAAAATGGGTAACCTCGACGCTAACTCAACTTCCGGTATGTTAAAAAGTTTGCGGCGCATAAAATGACTTCCTTGTCGTAACTGCCTTCCTGTTTACGACTCTCACACACACACACACACATGCGAGTACTTAAACCACTCTCTCTGTCTCTCTCTCTCGCACTCTCCTCTCTCTGTCGCTCCACATATTGGCAATAACGTCAAGTGTTGCTGCCAATATTTGAACGATGTCTACTGACATTGCACAAACAAAATCGCTTCGAGAACTCGAGTGCGTGTGCGTGTGTGTGTTGGCATTATGCTAAGTTTCGCTTGGGGGCGTGGCTGAAGCCGCAACCCAGGAATCTGTCAAAAGTTGCATAGTTTCCCCAACAGCAGCAACTCGCTTATCCACTGCGAATTTCATGCACCAGATTTATAGCTACTATACGGAATAACTTCAAGGAACTTTGCCGCTTCTACCTGACTGAAACTGAAACTGAAACTGTCTCTCAACTCTGAAAACTGAAAACTCAGTTGGTGGCCAGATTATAATGTCGAGTAACAAACGCTGATTTCTCGCATTTCTTATATAACAATGCTCGGCTCAATGTAGTTAATATGCTTATTACACACTCAGCACTCAGCTGGAATTTTGTTTGGCACTTAGTTCTATATCATGTTGTAGATGAGATATATTTGTCAGCTTATGATAACCAAGACTAGCCTCAAGGAACCTGGGCCTGCTGATGTGCAATGCAGCCAAAACTGAATCCAACGCTGCTGTCTAGCGTCTAGATGAGATAGATTTGACAGCTGATAGTCGAATTCATTGCTAACCCTCAGTAATCTCAAGAAACTCAGCTGTCTGACATGCAATGCGGCTGAAATTTGTTCTACGTCAGTTGCTACAACTAAGAATTATAATTTGAGTGTTTTCGTACAATCGCTAAATTACAACCCCAAACTAAACTCAAGTAACTCAGCAATCTGTCGCACAATCTCGCTTAAATTTGACACGCATAGCAACTGAAGATGTTTAACTAGCATTCCTGCATATCAACCCCATCGCAAGTAACAAAAAATGTATCTTTACCCGATATATATAACAAGACATTTTACTGGAATTCCCGCAAGTAACTCTACGGAATTCGCTGAAATTTGTGTCGACAGTGATTTGCAGATGTGTTTCGCATATAGTTTTTTTTTTTTTTTTTTTTTACTACAAATCTTTAGCTAAATATTTCGGACAGATAGTAAAAATCTCGGCGCCGAGTTTTAATAAAAAACAGCGAGCAGAGAAGAGAAATGGCATAACTAAACGTAAGTGCGGCATAAAAAGTGAACGACTATTGTTGGTATCGCTGGCATTATAGTCGATGTCACCTCCACTGCAGAGTTGTGGATGGTTGTGTGTGTGTGTGTGTGTGTGTGTGTGTGTGGTGACGAGGGGAAGAAGAAGCGGCGAAATTGAGAGACATAAAAATGTATCTACACTTGAGGATTGCAGTCGTGTAATTTGTTACAAATCTCGGCTCAAATTCAATAAACTTTACCGCATTGTGTGAGAGAGGGACACCGAGAGGTGGAGACATGTGGCAAGTCGCTGCAAAGTCGTTAAGTACTTTCTAAAAATACATGCCAAACATGCATGTATTAGTTAATGTCGCTGTGTGTGTGTGTGTGTGTGTCAGGATATTGGGTGGCACTTTGTGCTTGTGCAAGCGTGACTCGCACGTCTAAGCCAGCACTCTGCGTCCCCTCCTCTGCCTTGCCCCCTCTGGAGCGTTGCTGCAACACTTGAATCGATTCAAAACGTTTTTGGCCGTATGTTGTCAGAGCAACTTCCCACTGGGACAGCCACTGAGACAGCCACTGAGAACGGAGAACTGAGAACTGAGACTGGCACTGCCATTGCCATTGCCTTCTGCCGTCTGCTGTTCGACACGGGCTTAGATGAGGCCAGCAAAGTTGGGCAGACGGCTGACGGCGGGTGGCAGGAAGTCAGCGGCGCTTGGCAAGAGTGTCTTTCGGCTGGGCCTCAAGTGAAACGACGTCGGAAGTTTTATTGGTTTTGCACACGTCAACGAAATGTAATACACACACACACACACACACACACACACACACACACACACACACACACACACACACACACACACCTTACTTCTTCACATGTGTCGCACACAGTCTGGCAGTCCACATACGCAGACCTGTGCCGCTCTCTCCCCTTCCCTCTCTCTGTCTCATGTAATGCCATTACATGCATGCCTGAGCCGCCGCCAACGGGGGCCACACAAACACGCTCCACCTCTCTCTCTCTCTCTCTCTCTCTCTCTCTCTCTCTCTCTCTCTCTTGTCTTTTCGCCGTGTATGTTTTTGCAACATGACTGTTTGTTTTTAAAGTTTTAATCACTGTCAATCGATAGCTACTTATCATGCTGCACTGCTGCCAGCTACACAAAGCTGCCGCTGCCTTCTCCTTCTCTCTCTCTCTCGCTGCCTCGCTCTTGCACTTCAATTGACAGTTGGCAAAAGTAAAGCCGCGCAGCAGCGCAAAAAAAAAAACCTTGTTCAGCTGTTGGTTAAGTCATGGCGGCAAAAACTGTCAAGCTGAGAAACAGCGGCAGGTTGCAACACGCCCCTCCCTTGCCCCTTGCCCCCTCCACGCCTTCTCGGCTGGCAGGACACTTTGCAGCCTGGCTTTGGCCAAATGGCGTAAACATGTACAAAATACTTTGGCGCAACAGCAGCGCAAAAAATATTGATGCACAGAAAAAACAACAACAAATAAAAATCGAAAACAGCAGCAGCAAATGTTGCAAGTAAACATTGCCGCAGCAGCAGCGGCAGCATCAGCTTGTTGTCGTTGTCGTTGTCGCTATCCGTTGTGTTGTGTTTGTTGCAAAATATTTGAACTGCCAGACAGATGCGAGTAGATAGCACAACGCAGACTGCAAACTGCAAACTGCAACTTCAATTGCAACGGCATCGCAATGTTGTCGCTTTGGCTTGCCACGTTGCGACATGAGGCGACAATCTTGTTGTTGTTGCTGCTGCTGCCGCTGTTGCAACTCGATGCGACGCGAGTGGCAGCTGCGGTTGCTCGCTTTTCGAATTGGCGCAACGCTAATCGATTGCGCGTCAGTTGTAAATGGTCAATGCTCAATGGCAGCCTGCAAACTTGCAACCTGCAGCCTGCAACTGCTGTAAGTGCCACATCAATTTGCAACAACAACTGCGACTGGCAACTGCCATTCACGCTGAGGTCAAGGCAAATGGCTGGAACAGCTTTCGGCCAACTTCAAGCATTTCACATGGCAAATTTGCGCTTTGCAACTCAAGCGGTTCGCTTTGGTTACAGCGCTGAACCGCTTGCTGAACCACTTTTGGGGCAAACATTAAATTGGCTTGCGAATAAACTAGCCAACTAGCTGTTGGCTGCTTGAGTATATAAAGTTTATTGAGTAGCCAGTAAATGGCACTGCAGCAAATTGCTGACTGCGCTGAACCGGTTCAGCAATGTACATTTATAAATGCTCTTTGTAGCAGCTGCTTAATTGTTTTTTATAAATCAAATGCTACATGAAAGTGAACTACTTTTCATTATTAACTAAACAATTGATAGCACATTATTATTACATTTTTGTAATTTGACATGGAACCAAGGCTGAACCGGTTGACAGTTTTTAAATTGCAATAACATGACCAATACTTTGACGAATCAATTTGTGAAATTTTAAATTAATGCAAATGACTAAGAAAACCAAAAGGTGAATCGGTTCACAGTGTCACTAACCGGTTCACAGCAGCTGATTTACTCGCGGAACGTAAAGTAATTGGTAATTCTCAATATTTTGATATGGAGCCAAGGCTGAACCGGTTCACAGCTTGTTAATTTCAATAACATGACCAATATTTTATATATATTTTAAATGAATGCAAATGACTAAGAAAACCAAAAGGTTCACGGTGTTCTAATTGCCTTAGTTTAGTCAATAATTTCACTACTGCAACTATATAAATTAGACAAATTAAGCAACTTATCGTCCGAATGTTAATGTTAATTGGCAATACTCACGTAGCGTGCAGTGTCGCCCGTTCCAGCCCTGGGAGCAGACGCAGGTGCCGTTCTTGCACTGGCCGTGCTCCGAGCAGCGTGCGTCGCAGGGCAGCTGATCGCACAGGTTGCCCGTCCATCCGATGTTGCAGCGACACTTGCCCGACTCGCAGACGCCGTTGCGACCGCAGTCCAAACTGCAGACAGCTATTGGAGCGAACACGAAAAAGAAAGTCCAATATAAATAAATGTGGAATCAAGGGAAATGCAATGTACGCAATATATTTGTACATCTGTATGTGTGTGTATTTAAGCTTATTGTATTTATGCTCGTTCATATGTGCATTTAAATTCATTAAAGTGCTGCAAGCAACACTCGCCACTCGCCACTTGCCACTTGCCACTTGCCACTCGTTGCTGCTTTCGCAATCGCAACTTGGCTTTGGCTCTGACTCTGGCTGTGGCTGTAAAATTGTTGCCCCACCGAGTGAACCATAAAAACAACATTATAAATGTAACATTTACGTGGCAGCTGCCCCCCCAACTCCTGCCTCGTGCCCCGTGCCCCTGGCCTGGCTCAAATGTGCCCCATGTTGTCGTCGTTGACTTTTGTTCTGTGCGTCGCAGGCGTAAATTTATTTTATTTGCTTTTTGTGCGGGACAAGCGAACTGCGAGAGCTGCGTATTAAATAAATAATGAATTTTTATGAAGCTCTGCTTCATTACGTTGCCCCTGCCCCTCCCTTGCCCCCGCATCGTTCTCGTGCTCGTTCTTGCCGCCTGTCGGTGCTAAAAAGTTAAGCAAATTAGGCGTGCGTGCCCAGAGTGTGGCGCAGAGTGCTCCGACAGGACTAACCTCGCTCCTCGCTCCTTTCCCCTCTCTATCTCTCTCTGTGTTTGTGGCACATCTCGTAAGCTGCATGTTTTATTGGGCTCCAACGCCCTCGAAATGATTATGGACCAGGTACAGTTTTTGATGTCGTTCCTTTAGTTCCTTTCCTCCCCTCTCTCTCTCTCTCTCTCTCTCTGTGTGTGTGTTGGCTTTTGTTACTGGTTTGGTAATCGGCAAATTTGTTTGTTGGCTTTGCCTTTGGCCTAATTGAAGGCTCGACTTTATGGGCATCATCTAATTTGGATTCGGTCCATGCGATAAAGCATCATTACGCATATGCCTTATGCCTTATGCCTTATGCCTTATGCCTTATGTAATAACTGCATTAGTTGCCTGGCAACATCGCCTCCCCCTTTTGACCTCCCCCTTTTTGCCCTTGCCCCGCTCACAGGTTTATGACTCACAGATTTTACAGCCTCTCAGAGTTATACTCATAAAATTCTGACAAACTGCTGATTTGATTAAGCCCAGGTACGAATACGAATGCGAATACGAATGCGAATACGAATGTGAGTACTCGCTATTGTTAACGAGAACTCCACTCGTCGAATTTGTTGCAGTGCAGCAGCGAGTGGCACTTGAAGAGCTAAACTTCAGCTCAAGATTGTTGCAGCTACTTGGCCCACTTTGCAATTTGTCTCAATTCCGCAACTATTTCTGCAGAAATGCAATATTAACTGCTCAATCAATGATAATTGAATGCAAAAATCAGAAGCTAAGCTTTAAGCTTTATTTGCATGCATTTTTATAATATAAAAAAGACTGACAACGCTGCTTATTTCTCTTCTCTTAAGTTGAGCTCAGATTTAGCGTATTTTCATATTTTTAATGAATTATGTTAAGATAGATGTATTTTGATGGTACGAGTTGGAAAGCATGTACTTTAAATATGTACATGTTTTTGAATATTGACATAAATTGCATTTGCAAAGCATATGGAACAATTTAAAGAAAAATATGGAAATACTTTTGGGGTTTGTATATAATTTTTCCTATAGTATAATAACTTATACACAGCACAGTAACAGTGGGTTACAGTGAAGTAGTGAAAGCATGCTCTATTTACTCAATAACAAATAATTTATAATAATTAGTATATTATTTATTTTCGCAATTTGAATTATCTTTTTGCATAGAAACAGTATAATTAAATGACAACTCAATAAAAAAGAAATACTTTTAGTAGCTTGGTTTTATCTCTTCATAAATGCAAGATTTGTTGTAAATGGAATTGTATTTTTTAAATAGAACGTTTATAATATTTGCCTGTTAATAATAGCTAATATTTGTCCAGATTTATCTCTCTTCTGACTGTTTATTTAACTTATTATCACAACAATTGTAGCCAATCTTTGATTTTCTAACATATTTGTTTTGCCTGTATTTGAAATAGGTGGAAATGATTTGGAAATTAATTCCTACTCTGTAATTGAGGCAAAATTGTAGCTAAATATTTTTATATATTATTTCGCTTATTCAAAATTGTTATTCAACTTTTAATAGCAATTATTTACTCTGTTCATACAAGTATTTGTTTATTAAATAAGAAAATAATAAATAAGACAATAGCTTAAACTCTTTTCAACTTTTAATTGCAGCCAAACTTGGCTCTTCTAATAGACTTGCTTTGCCTGTATTTATTTTACGGCTACTCGTAGTTGGTTATTAAATAAATTCTTGTTGCCTTCAACTATTGTGCTGCAATTGAAGTTGCCATCGAATTTTTAGCAACATTTGCAACTCTTACGACTCTTGTGTGTGTTGTGTTTTTTTTTTTTTTGTTTGTATGGCATTCGTCTTCAATTGGCAGCTCATTTGAATTCAATGCTCGAACTAAAGAGTCATTTGTAAGCAGCTTGTTTTGCGCCACGACACCGGAACACTACACTACACAACACAGCACAACACAGCACAGCACTGAACAACACGGAAACAAAGCAACACAAAAGAAAACAAAGCAACAGCAGCTGGGATACAACAAATACATAGGAGTGAACAACACTCGCAAACAATATATACGAATAACACACTGAACTGCAATTGTTGTGTGGCCTGAGGGGGAGGTAGAAGAGGGGGGGAG
The DNA here is from genome assembly GCA_035045625.1 of Drosophila formosana. Taxonomy (NCBI): domain Eukaryota; kingdom Metazoa; phylum Arthropoda; class Insecta; order Diptera; family Drosophilidae; genus Drosophila; species Drosophila formosana. The sequence goes on along the minus strand of JAWNOW010000143.1, from coordinate 243,154 downwards.
TGTATTTTGACTTACCTTGAGAACAATCTGGTCCCGTCCAGTGTCGCTCGCAGACGCATTGTCCGGTCTCCAAGTCGTAGGTGCCGTGCTCGGAGCAGCCGGGGAGGCATTGATACACCTGCTGATCAATGGTGCCGCAGTCCTCGCCCTGCCAGCCGGCCTTGCAGTAGCATTGACCGGCCACACAGGTGCCGTGTCCCGAGCACAATGGATCAAGGCAATCATCTGTCCCAGCAGCAGTCGATGATATATGATGTGACACACACACATAGTGAGCAGGCGGAGAGAAGTGTACAAAATGTTAGTCATATATATAAGTAAGTATATTGGTAGCAGTAGAGAAAAAAACATGGAAATAGCAGGAAAAGAAAGGCAAACAAGTACAATATGTACAGTTGATGTAAGTGGGCGTGGCAGCGGTGCGGGGGCGTTGGCGTAACAGCCTTGGCAAAACAAAAGCCCGTCACGAACCGATGGCGATACATGCCCCATGGCAGCAGCAGCAGCAGCAGCAACAACAACAGCAGCAGTCGGGGTCAGCTCTAAACACACACACACACACACACACATGCTGACACACACACACACACATGCTGACACACACACACACACATGCTGGCACACTCTGCGACTCACACATGACATGATTAGTATGTTAGACACGTACGAAAGTGGTCATTAAAATGAAATTCCAGTTTAGTTCAACTTGGTAATTTTGCGCAGTTGTTGCAATTTTTCGCCTCCCTCTTTCCGCTTTCCTCTTTCTCTCTCTCTCCCTCTCTTCTCCACTCTCTTCTCATCTCTTGCTGCTGTCTTCTCTGGCGCTGCCTCAGCTTCTGTTGTTATTCGTGCGCCGTGCGGTATGCTACACTTTTTTTTCCCCTTCTCGATTGTTGTTGTGTCTTTCTCTCTGCTCCTACGCTGCCGCTGCTCCGTCTCGCTCCCACTCATGGCGAGCGTTTTGTATGAGAAATATGCTTTCGACATATAAATTCGATTTTATACGTTTTATGTTTGCACAACGTTTCGACGTTCTCAATTGTTGTTCTTGTTCATGACGTTGTTGTTATTGTTTGCTCGGTTTGTTGCTCGCCTCCTTTGTATGCCAAGGGTCCAGCACACACACACACACGCTACTCATGTGTGTGTGTGTGTGTGTGCTGCATATCGAATGCAATTTTTACTATACCCTATAAGCAGCTGCAAAACGCAACTTCAAGGATATTCGAGCATATTGAATACCTTTTAAAAGTCTTGATTGTAATTAAAATGATCATAATTAATTATTTTCTCTAGTCTGAAGTATTCTGTAAATTCTGAAAACACAAACTATTTTCCGCTGCTCACCTATTTTAAATAACATTTTAAAAACAACATTTCCTATTATTATTCTAAACTATTCCAAAAATTCTTCGAAGCATTAAGTTTCACGCAATTTTATGTTAGACCCTATTTTTTTTTATAAATATTCAATTTTGAAATTTAACATATAAAACCATTATTTTTCGCAGCAGCAGTCTCAATTTTTTTTTACAATATTTGTTGCTCTCAAGGCAAAGTATATTGACAAAACAATTTTATCTAAAGTCTACCCAATATATATGGCAATGTTATTGTAATAAATACAATGAAGTTTGCAACCAACTCTGCTTAATTTTGAACTAAATGTTGAGCAGGCTTTTGGCTTCGACAAAGTTGCAGTTGCAAAATCCCAAAAAATTCTACCTTGTTACTATTATTGAATATAGAATAAAATAAGTATATTTTGTACGCTATTCTGCATTTGTGGCATTTTCAATTATTTGCCTGTAATTATTGAAGCATTTGGTAGTATTTGTTGCCAGAGTTGCCAGCTGTCTTTAGGCCGTTAAATGGCAACCCTGTCGGTCATTGATGGGCAATCTTTGTGACACACACACACACACACACACAAGCTTTCGGGCCTCGCTTTATTTGCCTCAATTTAAAGCTTCAACAAAAAGCAAACAGAGAGAGAGAGAGAGAAAGAGAAACTAAACGATGGGGCGGCATAATAACTGAAATATTTTGGCGTCACCATGACACGCCCCCAAGGCGTCCCTGCTCCTGCATAACCTCCATATAGCCAACAGTTGCCTTATCGGAGCAGTGTCAACATGCCGTGCTCAGAGACCGAAAGGCGGGCGAACGGTTGAGGGCAGGAGGGGGAGACATGAGTTGGGACCGAGGAAAACAGCCCGAAATTGCAAACAAGGCAAATAAATAATTTTAGCATTTTTATGCCAAGTCAGCAGCAAAGCGACAGAGAGAGAGAGAGAGAGACAGAGAGGGAGAAGGTTCTGGACACATGGAAGTGAAGTTGGGTTGGTTGGGGGTGTTTGACACTTACGTTGATCGCAGTAGGGTCCTTTCCAGCCGCGCTCGCAGTGGCATTCGCCCTCGATGCAGCGTCCGTGGCTGGAGCAATTGGGCACCTCGCACTCCCCGACCGGAATATCGCACTCGGCCCCCTTCCAGCCGTCCTCGCAGTGGCAGACGCCGCCGCCATAGTGGCCATGAGCCGAGCACAGCACCGGACAAACGCCTGCAAAGAGTCAAAGCCAAATAAAATTAGTATGTGAGAGACAGATAGATAGAGAGAGACAGATAGACAGAGAGAGAGAGAGAGAAGGGCAGCTGGCAAAAGTGAGAAGGCAAAAAAGAAACGAACGAAAATAAATAAAAACGAAAATTGGTATTGAAAAGTGTCAGACAAAGGCGAAATGCAGAAGAAGCAGAGACCAGAGAGCTTCAAATAAATAAAAATACTTTCATGCACAGTGGAACAAAGTGTTGAAAAATTGAGAGCCAGCATTTGAAATACAAGTTTACTTTAAAGTGGGAGCTCGAGATAGAAATCATTTGAAGGCAGACATTTTTAATCGATTTAAATCGCATTCAGTAATTATGTAATTGTGCTGTTCAACTGGTTATTGATTTTGATATTTGTTTTAGCCTAGAGCAATTTATTAATTTTCTATAACAAGCTGTTGATATGAATAAACAAAAATTGGACCAATATTTTAGACTAGCTTGTTGAAGCACTATAAATTTATAGCTCTCAGTTATTCGATCATTTGAAGGGTTAACCAAACCCTCATTCAAGTCAACGATATATAACTTTCAGAATTTAAAGCGCTAAAATCTATTATCGGTTTTTATAAATTTTTGAGAATTCAGTTTTATAAATTCAGTAAATTGAAATATCTTTCCATTGACGAGAATAATTGCAAATATGCAAAATGCAACAAAGCTGACTTTGGATTTAATGTCAACTAGAAAATATAAATAATAATATATTTCGTGCAGTACTGTTGCTAATTATGCAATTAAATGCAAGTGAGACAATTGTGTAGAATTATGCGACACTGTGCACAGTGGCAGAGCAGAGCAGAGAGACTGGACCAAGTGTGCCACTGAGAGTATCTCGAGTAGATTTAGGATTCGGTTTTGGGTAGCTTTGCCCCATCTCCGTGGCTTCTCTGGGTGCCAAAACAAACAAGGGCAGGTGATGTTGACAGCTCAACTTTGGCGTTAGTTTTTAATTTAAATTGCAGCTTGAGTGGACAGTGCGCTGAGTGATTGTTGGGAGGCGGTTTATACTCACTCTTGGAACAGTCGACGCCCTGGTAACCATCGATGCAATCGCATTTGCCCAAATAGCAGCTGCCGCGGCCGGAACAATCGTTGGGGCACGTGGTGCTCACACCCTCGGCCTCCTCGGCGAGCAGCGAAACGGAATGCGCCACCAGCTCATCGTTGTAGACGGAGATGAACCACAGACCCGTGTCCAGATACTGCAGCAACGACACATTCACCGTCATCGCATCCATATCCAGAGCGGGCAATCCGCCAGCGCCGCCGCCATCGGCCGCCGAGCGTTTGTGCAACGGATGCGCCAAGCTGGACGACACCGAAGCGTGCCGCGACTCCACATCAAAGTACTCGAGGCTGGCCGCCTCCTCCTCGCTGTTGCTGTTCTCGTCGTCGCCATCGTCCGCATCGTCATCGTAGGGCTCCTCCTCGTAGCTGTTGCTGCGATGCTTGCGCTGCAGACGCTGCTCGTGCTGTTGCTTTTGCTGCTCAATCAGACCGCGATCCTTGCCAGCTGTGGTTGTTGTCACATTGGCGGCGCTGCGTCGATGCCGCAGGTGGCTGTCGAGCCGACCGCCCTTGATGAACTCCACAAAGTCGTGTTGCGTCACCGATGGCGCCACATTGCGACGCGAATACACAGCGAAGTGGGCGCCCCACGGCAGCGTAAAGTTGAAGCGTATGAATGCCGGATGCTTGTTGCGGAACTCCAATGTCCAGAACTGATAGGCCGGAATGTTGGCATGATAGAGCTCATTGAAGTCCTTCAGCTCGACGACCTGCGGCCACTGGCCGCCGCTCAACCCGATGCCCTGCTGCTGCTGCAACGCGGGATGATGATGGCCCGCCTGCTGCAACAACAGATTATTCTGCTGCTGTCCGCCATGCCCCATGCCCAGATTGATGCCCCCCTCGCCAGTTGCGCCGCCGTACGTGAGTTGGTCCTGCAGCTGTGTGTTGGTCGCGTCCAACGGAGTCAGTGGCTGGTTGATGGCGTGCGGCTGCTGCTGTTGCAGCAACAGTTGCTGCTGTATGCCCGTTGCGCCCGGCGGCAATCCGGCCAAGTTGACGGCGCCCATGCCCATGCCGTTGTGGATGTTGATGTTGCCGCTGCCGCCGTGATCCGATGTGCTGGTCTGTATCGATTCTTCCGTGGGGTATGCGGTGGCGCCTCCGAGCGCCTTGTTGTCGCCAGCCTTGCCGCCGATGCCGCCGCGCAGATCGTGCGGCTGCGACTTGACGTCTTGGACTAGGATGCAATTCGAGCTGTCCATGTTCGGTTTCATCGAACTGACTGCTGAAAGGAGACAGATAGAGGGAAAGAAAACGAGTTAGAGCTAATGTTGAATTTATATTGTGTTCTTTTTATTGCAAGGGTTTTTTTTAGTTTTTTCGGGGCAAGTCTCCAAATGTGGCGCACATAAATCGCATGATGCTAAATTCAGCGCCATAAATCTGATGCTCCTTTTGGGCCAACGCGCCAGCAATAATGTTTAGTGTGTGACCGACTGTGTGTGTGTGTGTATGTATGTGTGTGTGTGTGTGTGTGTGTGTGTGTGCGAGCTAGTGTGCGTGTGTGTGTGTGTGTGTGTGAGCTAGTGTGCGTGCTTGTGGCGTTGTGCTGCGGCTCACCGAACGAACACAGCTGCAATTGCCCCCATCTCAAAACCCTTTTTGCTTGAACCCCTGACCTTCTCCTTTCTCGCACTGCTTCCCTTGTCAGCTGCCCCGCTCTCCCCCAGCCATTTTTGCCGCCTTGCTTCTCATCTGTTTTTGCTTCGCTTGTGGCTCTCAGCTTTTTTCTCGCACACATAAATTTTTGGCATCATATTTTAACGCCATATTAATATGCACTCGTCCATAAATCAAAACTATCGCCAGCTCTCTCGCACACTCTTTCAATCCTTTTGCTGCGAACTCAACCACATGTGCTGCACACACACACACACACACACACACACACAAACTTGAGAGAGACACAAAGTACGCGTTGTTAACACGTTTGCATTTTGCTTGCCATCGATGCCTGACTGCGGCTTGCTATCGTTTATCGATAACTTGCCAAATTTATGAGCTTTGCCACTGGCGCCAGCTGCCTCAACATCCACAAATAAAAATACACACTCACACACACACACACACGCGCATCTTTGAGCGGCAGCGTGTTCGTGAAATTTAAAATGGCAACCGCAAAATGGGCAATCGTCAATCATGATTGAAGCTGGCAACGCATGATTTGGGTAAAACTTGTCTAACTTGTGCTTTGTCTGCTAGACAAAATAATAGTCTCTTTTCATATAGACCAGAATTTACTGTGCAGCATCAATCATCAACCACTCAATCAAGCAGCCTATCAATTCTTCAGATAATTATAATTTATAATCGGTTTTTTTTTTGCCTTCCTATTCACATTAAATTTTTTAATTGCTAATTAAATAAAAGCAATAATTTACTCATGTGAAGGGACTATTTTCAGCATCAATCTACTGCTCAATCAAGTATTCAATCAATATTACATATAATTATAATCAGCTTAATTACATCAATCACACAAAGCTCAACTCTGTGTAGCAGAAAAATCAAATCTTAAATCACTCAATTTAATGCAACTTTACAGCATTTATGCTAAAATTATCCCAGCCGCTTTCTCACTCTTTCTTGCTCGCTCTCGTTAATCTATTCCCACATCAATCAATTCTAATTTATTGTACTCAATCATGTGCTCGTTGAAGCGCGCTGTAAACAAATCATGCACAAACCTTCAGAGAGCAAGCTCATTATCAATTCTAATTTTGCGTAAAAATTGCGCGTCGAAAAATCCCTGAACAATGAAAACGCTTTCTTTCAATCAGTTCAACATGGGAAATTTCAATCACCAAATACATTATAAGCCAATCAATCAAAAAATATAAATTATTGAAAGAGAACATAAAACCAAAAAAAAAGCAAGAAAAAACCGTCATTGAATCGATGATTATTACGTTTTCCACGATTTTCAAACAAAAGCAATTAGACAAAGCGCCTTTTCTGGGGGTCACATTGAAATTATGTTAATGGCTCAAGTGAAGAAACGACTAAGGAGATGGGGACAAGGGACGGGGAAGGGGAAAGGTAATGGCGCCGTAGAGAAAAAAAAAATTCCCTTTCTCCAGGCGACAGCTGCTTGACAGGCGACCGAACATGTAAACTAATGCGGCCTAATGATGTTGATGTCGACGTTGTTGATGTCTAGGATACAAACAAAGCTGCGGACGGACAGACAGACAGACAGCAGCACAACAAAGCTAAATACACACACAGAGAGGGAGAGAGAGAGAGATGGAGAGAGTGTGTGAAAGAGGGAGATAGAAATACACACACACACTTGCGCAATTACTCATATGAGGCACGACAAATTAACGTCAGCGAACGTGCCTCAATTTGGCTGTTGAGCTTTTAATTTAAGCAAAAGGAAGCACAAACACTTTGATATTTATGGGCCAAGTACACTGCCCGAAATACAGCAAATACCAAAATAGATATAGAAAATGAATCAGCAGAAAGACTTACAAATATCGATAAGCTTTTTTATTACTCATCAAACTCATTAACTTTTGCTGACATTTATGAGATTTAAACTGGTTCAGCATATTCTACAAATATTCGATAAATGTCCGAACAGTTTATGCTTTGTTGCAAACTCTTCGGCATATTACTTTCAGCATTCAAGCTGCATTCTGTGGTGGTAAGAGAACGACTCTTAAAACTCGCATCGATTCGCCAACTTGAACTTTCAACTATTTAAGAAAATTGCAAGCAATAGTTAAAGTTGGAGAGAGAAAAGCACTTAAAACTATTTGCAGACGAAAATTAGATAATAAGGCAGCAGTAATTTTGAATTCAAGACAAGTGCTCGCCTGAGAACTCCTCATACACGAACAACTTGAACTTTTTCTTTCATTCTTTCTGTTTTTTTTTTTGTTGCCCCCTTTCTAAGGAACAAAGGACAACGAGTCAACACACACACACACACAGAGCAGGAATACAAAAATATACAGTTTATGTTTATTTCGTATGCGAGGGGAAGCGAGTGTGTGTGTGTGTGAGAGAGAGAGAGAGAGAAAGAGCGAAACGTAGCGGGAAACATCATTAATAAATAAATGAAATGAAGAGAAGAAGGTTGGAGCGGGAGAGAGGGGAATGTGGTCAACGTCGTGGTATGTTGTTCTATTAGGTTAACAAGCTTTTCATTTAAGTGGCTCGCAACTGGCTGGTCAGCCAACTGGAACGGGCCAGAAGTGCAGATGGAGTTGGAGTTGGAGTTGGAAATGAAAATGTGGAGCCCCAAAGAGACAAACAACAAACAGGAAAGCAGTTGTTGTGCGGCATAGTTCTTCCGCGCCTTTCTTTGCCTTGGAAGGAGAGAGAGAGAGGGGGGCGGGGAGGGGAGGCGACACCAATTAAATTTGATTACAATTTGTGGCAGCTCACATACGAGGCAGGCAGGCAGGCAAGCAACCCTATCCCGCTGTGCCCCAAGCATATTTACGTCGGCCAAAAAGTCGATAAATTCAAGCGAGTGTTAGTGTGTGTGTGTGTGTGTGTGTGTGTGTGTGTAAGTGAAATTGACAACGACTCAATTTGCGCGGCAAGCGAGATACAGACTAAATACTAAATAGTGGACACAGGACACTCCTTTCAAAGTCAAGTCGTTATTTATATTTAGCCGAAAGGGTGTGCGTGTGTGTGTGTGTGTGTGTGTGTGTGTGTGTGGCAATTCGATTAGTTAATTTTTTGTGCTGCTTCTTGGAGGTCTTTAGAATGTGGCGCACGCAACGAGCGGAACCGGAAATGCTTGCACTTAAGATCAACTAATTGAATCTACGTGCCCGATGAGACCCAAGTGCCTCTCCAAAAAAAAAACTAATGAGACAACGTCCGAGAGCAGCGAGAGAAAGGCAGAGAGAGAGTGAAAGAGAGAGAGAGGGGGAGGCATGGCAGGCAGCAGGACAAAGTTACAGAAATTTATGAAGCATTTTCTTAATTGCACTTCCTTGAAGAGAAATAATTTATTTAAACGACAAGCGCACACCTTTCATAGCCTCCTGCCAGCTAACAATGTGCCGAGCAGGAGGGGCCGGCAGAGGGAGAGAGAGAGGGAGAGATGGAGGCGGGTCACGCCCTTAGCTCCTCTGACTTGTAATAGTTGCTGGTCGTCCTTCTGTCTGTCTGTGCCTGCCTGTGGCAAATGTCGTGTTGCGTCATTTAAATTGAAATCTCTTTTGCCAGCCATTTTCTTCCTCTACTTCTCTCCCAATTTTTGTTGTTATTTTGTTTTGCTTTTTTTTTTTTGGCAATTGGCTAAAACAATGTTGTGGTCAGTTGTCACAGTTATTCTGTTTTTTTTTTATCTGACATTTTGCAGTTTTCTATTACGACAACTGCAGCCAAGCTGATGACATTCACAGAGTTTATGCTTACACAACAATTGCATAATATTATTTGCTACTTTCTCTTCAAGATTTAATACAAATTGGCTATCAAAATGTGAAAGCCAAATTCGGTAAAAACCAGCAGGCCAGTTGTGCAGCTGAAGCAGGCAATTTACAGACATTTATGTAACATATTTTAACTGAGAAGAACTTGTCTCCTAGAGGCTTTTCCTTCTAGCCGATGCTTTCATTTGCAAGATTTTACATTTTTCAAAAACAGATTCAATATTTCTATTATTTACCATTTGCTGCATTTTCTTCTTTTAACTATATTTATTTTTTTAAACAAATTCACTAATTTTTTTGCAAGTATTTAAAATGTATTTCTACTTATTTTAAAATATATATACGAGTATGTAAAACGCAGTTCTCATATTTTTAATATTTTCCCTTGCTGATTTATAAAATTCCTTATTTTTTTTAAATTCACGGATTCTAAATTGTAACAACAATATAATTATAGCACTTATATTTCTCTGTATTATTATAGAAATTCAATAATTTGAATAGCAACAATTTAATTTCACCGCTAGCCTTCTTGAGTTTCATTATTGAAATCCTTAAATAATTTGTCTTGCTGATTTATAAAATTCCTTTTTTACAAAATTCACTTATTATTTGAAATTATAACAACAATATAATTATTAAACTTATATTTGTCTGTTTTACAATGGAAATAATATCATATTCAATAATTTGAATAGCAACAATTTAATTTCATCGCTAGCCTTGATTTTCATTATTGAAATCCTTTAATAATTTCTCTTGCTGATTTATAAAATTTCATTTTTACAAAATTCACTTATTATTTGAAATTATAACAACAATATAATTATAACACTTATATTTCTCTGTTTTATAATGGAAATAATATTGTATTCAATAATTTGAATAACAACAATTTAATTTCATCGCTAGCCTTGATTTTCATTATTGAAATTCAAATATCAATAATATTGTGTTTATAATTATATTTTCTTTTTAATATATCATTTCATCGCTAGTTTGTCTTAATTTTTATTATAGCAATAATATTGTATCCACAACAAAATTCACCTTTATTCGATTTCTCTTAAAGGCATTTGTTGTTTAGTTTCATTTACTTGAGCTTCTGCCATTTATTTGTCGTCTCTATTTGCAGTTTGCTTTGATCTGGACACAACGCATCGAATGCCGAATGTTGCTTGCCTGCTAATTGACTTTCTTTGTTGCGGTTATGCGATGAAATTTCTAGACGATTGGCCTTCCAAATGCAAAACTGGCTAAAAGTGTTTTCCACATTGCTGTGCTGCATTTACGGTATGCCGAATGCCGAATGCCTTAAGAAAACCACAGAAAAATGAACAAGCCCAAAAGTAACTAATTGAGAGTACAGTGAAGCCGTCTTCTTGGTGCACAATTTGTTTGGCCACTCGCATTGAGCCATCTCAAGGATGTCTTAATTGAGTACAGTCGAGAGACAGAGTTCTTGGTGGTGAAGGACTTTTCTTAAATTGAAGTGCAATGTGGAGAAACAATCAATTCTTTTGCACAAATGAATGTGACGCTGTCTTTGCAGCGTTGCCAGACTGTCAATCGGCAAAGCGAATCTGATTTCGAGTTAGCCACAAAGACGAGTCGACTCGAATGCACATACTCGAACATTATTCAAGAATGCTATAACAAATTACATTTAGCAGGCAACCGCAACGCAATGCAAAGTGAAATGAAAATAAAAGCAGCTGGGCAGCTCGGCAACTCGACAACTCGGCTGGGCTTTGTGCTGCCTGCTGCAAATGACAAGGATAAGAAGTGAGGGGCACTTGCAACGCATGTACAGACACTTAACGGGGCACAGACCAAAAGCAACAACAAGGAGGAGGAGGCTGCAACTGTCAGTTGGCTTTCAGGGTGCGCACAAATTGTGAAACAGTGCATATCGAATGAGTTTCCGATAGTTATCCGCTTAAAAATCGATTAACCTATTTCCGATAACTACTGCAATGCGCATCCGCATCCGCATCGGCATCTCTTTCCCCCCCTCTATCGCTCTGCAGCTGCCAGTCAAACATGTTAACTGTCCTGATTGTCGCTTGTTCCTGCCTGCCTGCCTGCTGCCTGCCTGCTGACTCTGTTGGCCATCATTGTTGTTGCCACAGCTGTTGCTGCAACTGCAACTTGTTTGTTGTTGTGATAGAAAGTGGCACATCAGTGGTGAAGCGAGCTCAAACATTTTCTGCTGCCTGCTGCCTGCTGCCTGCTGCTACAACAACAACAACAATGACAAAGACAACGACAACGACAACTTGTCGGCTTGCGGCTGCTTTGAGTGCTGTTGTTGTCGTTGTCGTTGTTGTTGTTGTTCACGCTGCTGTTGCCTGCGGCGACCGCTCAACATTTCACGTCCTTGTTGTCCTGTTGACACTGCGGTCGATTATCGCACAGATATGACATATACAACAACAACACACACACACACACGCACACACTTGCCCCACAAACAAATGGAAGTCCAGATAAAATTGTTGCCTGCACAAATTGTCCAAAAATTATATCGCTCGCTCTGGTTGAGCATTCGTTGAAGCTTTTTAGCGCTTATTTAATTGTTAATTCCCAAATCCTTTTTGTTTTTGCTTAATTTGCTATTGACATTTTATTTATACGCTTCATTATATGCAGAGCTTAAGTTGCCACATCAGACAGGTTAGCAGAGAAGCAATAACTAACAAAATGTAATAAAAAAAAGTTGTTTCTGAACAGGTTCTTAAATATTTAATACAAATTATAGATAGAAACAGCATACAAAAAAATTAAAAACAATTTTTAATCAGGTTGCTCCTTTTCTATATGTTATTTTCAGCCAAGTCATGAGCCAATCGTGCATCTGGAGCTTTCGAAGGCCTTTGGACCAAGTAGCTGTGAGAGGTGACGTTTTCGACAGATCTATGCCTATCAAACGCCTGAGGGAAAAGAAACTGCAGCCGCAGTTGTTTGCTGACAAGAGTGGGATGCAAACATGGTCGTGTCATCTGCGTAAGTAGTCAGAAAGTGTAAATATAACCTTTATTTTGTCTAACATAAATTGCTTATTTATTTTCAGATTCAGATAAAGAACAAGCCGGCTAAGGAATGAGCTTTTTGGGTGCAACCGTTACCAATTGGGACAAACAACATTATGTAAACAGCTTCGCCCGCATTCCAGATAACAACAATCAGCATAATTACTATTATATATATAATGTATATTGTTGTTTTTTATTGTAAATAAGATTATTGTAAAGAAATGCATGTCAACTATAGATTATAGTTTAAAAGCTTGTCACCAGTTAGAACAAATAACCTTATGTATATAGATTTATAGGCAGATAAAAGATACACAATAAAAAGAAAAACCAATAAACAAAACATTGTTTTTATTTGGATACTTGAAATGAAGAAGCCTTGAGTGGCATCCAAAGGACATCGTTCAGCATCATCAGTGTCCTTCAAATTTCCAAGAAATGCACGATTTTAGTTTCCTACTAAAATCTTAACTCCATCCCTAAAGTATGCAACATTTTTTTCATTTTTGGACTTGCAAAATTTTAATTTTCGGAGAGGAAAAAAATGTAAGAAATCGTTACAAATTGATAAAATCCTTCATAACTCCGAAACTAAAAGGACTATCAAAATGTCCTTTGGCCAGATGATAGTCCTTGTTAAGACGAGTTGATTGCCACAGGACTCATAAGGATCCGCAAGAATATGGCCGAGATATAGCTTGTTTTCTAAAAACAAAAATGTCCTTACAACTTTGTTGTTTTAAGGATATTCGTCCTTTTGATATCAAGTTCGTCCTTCATGTGTCTAGCACTATCTGCATGCCAAAGGACATCGCAATCGTCCTTCAAATGGCGAAGTTACGAAGGATTTTTGAATTTTTCGCCAATTTTCCATGCATCCCCCTTGACAAATTTTCGGGACAATTTTTTCAATTTGTTATTTAAATTTTATTGAATTCTTTGGATGAAATCGATCAATTTTTTTATTAATTAGAGAAAAGCATCAGGACTACTTACTGTCCAAAGGACATCCTAATTGTCCTTGTAGTTTCCGAGATATAAACGATTTTAGTTTCGTACTAAAATCTTAACTTCATCACTAAAGTAGGCAACATTTTTTCATTTTTGGACTTGTAAAATTTTTATTTTCGGAGAGGAAAAAAATGCGAGGAATCGAAACAAAATTAGAAAATCAGGAATATCTCGGGAACCAAAAGGACGATCGAAATGTCCTTTGGCCAGCTGATGGTCCTTGATAAGACGAGTTGATTGCCACAGGACTCATAAGGATCAGCAAGGATATGGCCGAGTTATAGCTTGTTTTCTAAAAACAAAAATGTCCTTCCAACTTTGTTGTTTTAAGGATATTCGTCCTTTTGATATCAAGTTCGTCCTTCATGTGTCTAGCACTATCTGCATGCCAAAGGACATCGCAATCGTCCTTCAAATGGCGAAGTTACGAAGGATTTTTGAATTTTTCGCCAATTTTCCATGCATCCCCCTTGACAAATTTTCGGGACAATTTTTTCAATTTGTTATTTAAATTTTATTGAATTCTTTGGATGAAATCGATCAATTTTTTTATTAATTAGAGAAAAGCATCATTGACTACTTACTGTCCAAAGGACATCCTAATTGTCCTTGTAGTTTCCGAGATATAAACGATTTTAGTTTCGTACTAAAATCTTAACTTCATCACTAAAGTAGGCAACATTTTTTCATTTTTGGACTTGTAAAATTTTTATTTTCGGAGAGGAAAAAAATGCGAGGAATCGAAACAAAATTAGAAAATCAGGAATATCTCGGGAACCAAAAGGACGATCGAAATGTCCTTTGGCCAGCTGATGGTCCTTGATAAGACGAGTTGATTGCCACAGGACTCATAAGGATCAGCAAGGATATGGCCGAGTTATAGCTTGTTTTCTAAAAACAAAAATGTCCTTCCAACTTTGTTGTTTTAAGGATATTCGTCCTTTTGATTTCATATTCGTCCTTCATGTGTCTAGCACTATCTGCATGCCAAAGGACATCCCAATCGTCCTTCAAATGGCGAAGTTACGAAGGATTTTTGAATTTTTCGTCAATTTTCCATGCCTCCCCCTTGACAAATTTTCAGGTAATTTTTTGTAATTTGTTATTTCAATTTTCTAGGCTTCCTTTAAAGACACCCCTTAAATTTTTTAACCAATCAGAGAATAGCATCAGGACTACTTACTGTCCAAAGGACATCCCAATTGTCCTTGTAGTTTCAGAGATATAAACGATTTTAGTTTCGTACTAAAATCTTTACTTCATCTTTAAAGTATGCAACATTTTTGCATTTTTGGACTTGTAAAATTTTTATTTTTTGGAGAGGAAAAAATGTAAGAAATCTTTACAAATTGAGAAAATCCTTCATAACTCGAGAACGGAAAGGACTATCAAAATGTCCTTTGGCCAGCTGATAGTCCTTGATAAGGCGAGTTGATTGCCACAGGACTCATAAGGATCCGCAAGGATATGACCGAGTTAGAGCTTGTTTTCTAAAAACAAAAATGTCCTTCTAACTTTGTTGTTGCAAGGATATTCGTCCTTTTGATTTCATAGCCATCAATGATGTATCCAGCACTATCTGCATGCCAAAGGACATCCCGGAAGTCCTTCAAATGGCGAAGTTACGAAGGATTTTTGAAATTTCGCCCAATTTTCCATGCCTCCCCCTTACAAAAATTCCTGGACAGAATTTTAAATTTTATTTATGTTTTCTTGCGAGTTTTATATGACATTGGATACTTTTTTTTTCACCGATTACAGAAATGCATCAGGACTATCAACCTTCCCATGGATATCAAAATTATCCTTGTAGTTTCGGAAATATTCAATTTGCGACAATTGTGCAACGTTTTTTGAAATTTTTGACTTTTTTTTCCTAGGGTCAAAAAATATGAAAAAAAATATGATATATATGATATATACGTAATGTCCTTTGGCCAGCTAATAGCGCTAATTAATACTAGTTGATTAAGGCAGGACTCATAAGGTTGCTGATCCTTATGGATATGGCCAAGATAGGGTTTGTTTTCTCTCTGCAGAAAAGTCCTCAAGACCTGCTGGCTCGGGTCTTGACTTAATAATACCAACAATACTAAACTTAATCTCTAGCATATCCTTAGGCTTCATTTAAATAATTTGTCCACAGTTTAAATTTATTATGTTCTGTTTACATAATTAATTTTCTTTGTTTATTATTTCTGATTTGATTAAGTTGCCCAGTTAGGTAACAGTTCACATATCCTTGTTACCATTTCGTTATTATTATTATTAATAAAAAAGAAAAGTCTTCATCTGTTTATTTTTTCGGCTTGCTCTCAATTTTTTGTTGCACACCAAACTGACTTTTCAACGGGCTTTGCACTGCAGTCTCATTTTGCTAGTTTACGCACTTTGTGCCTTCGCACACAGTTTTCATTACGCATTCTGCTTAATTAGCAAACACACATACACACACACACACACTTGAATGCGTCGCATTATCGCACTTGCAGCTGCAAGTGTCGTTCATGAGCAGATATCCATTTTTTCTATGTGTGACTTTGCCTGCTATGTATTTTGTTGTTGTTCCTCTGTATTTCGTCTACAGCTTCTTTTGGCTATTGCCATTGCACTTCTACTTCGTCCCTCCTCCTTTCTCCTCTATATCCGTTGCCCACATAAGTAGGCAACACTTTTTTGCCTGCCTGCTTGTTCCATCAATTTGGGCTGGCCAAATTTTGTGGGCGGCTCAGTTGAACAACAAAATGCAAATCAAATTAAAGCCACTCACACACACACACACACACACACACGTATGGAAGTTGCAAACAAACAACAACAGCAACAACAACAACAACGTGGCCTGTTTGTCTCCTCTTATTGCAGACGGACGGAACTCATGTGTTTGCGCTTCTTAATTAACTGACAATGCTTCTGCGTGTGTGTGTGTGTGTGTGTCTATGTGTGTGTGTTTGTATATTTTTTAATGTCTAGGCGAGGGCGGTGTGTGGTGTGGACTCCGCAGCTGCGGCTCATGGCTCATGGTCTCACTCGCAAGTGCTTGCTAATTTTATTAAACCCTCTTGCGCTTAATTAATAGAAAATTATTGTGCAAACAGACGTCGCACACACACACACACACACACACACACAGAGCAAGAGGGAAAGTGTTGAGGGAGGCAAGTGAGGTGTGAGGTGTGAGCTGTGTGGCATGGGGATTTGGCGCTGGTGGCAGCTGCAAAAATAGTGGCCACTATTAAAAGCTAAAACGCCGCATGGCGCAATTCGTTGTCGTTGTCGTTGTTGTTGGTTCATCACCTGCTGCTGTTGTTGCTTGTCTTAACCCCGCAGCTTTAAAACTATTCAACCATAAAACGACCCAGGCACACACACATATACACACACACACAGATGGAGAGAGAGCGAGCGAGATTCGAAGCGTAAATTCATTTACCGCAGTGGCAAGTGGAAAGCAGCCGCCGCCAGCGAAGCCAGCAACACAAAAAGCTTTTTACACAAATGAGTTTATGTGCTGCTTCTTCTTCACACACACACACACACACACGCATACACAGACACACACAGACTCGTCTTTGGCGAGGGCAGCCACAAAAATTAATACATTATTTTTAAAAGATAAATTTCAAGCAGCTCTTGCTGCCTTTCCATCCCGCTGTCGCTGTCTGCTGTCTGTTGCTGTTGCTTTATCTATTGCCTGCGCTGGCAAACAATTAAATCAGTGAAATCCACACGCAGCTTTTGGCCCCACACACACACATAGACAGCGCTTGTGTCTCCCCCACAAAATGTTCACAACTTTTCAACTTAAATTCATTTTGTGCGGCAAAGCGCTAAAGGAAAGTGCCGCTTGCCCCACAGGCGGGGCAGGCTCTGTGGCAGGGGCATGGTTATATGCCAGCAGCCAAGTGGCATCACACATTTTTCTCGTGGTTTGTTGTAAATTTGTTTTCGTTCACTTGCAACGCTGTGACACCGCAGCAAACCGAGAGCTGAGCTGCGGCACGACGACAGAGGAAAGCTACCGAAAACATTCAGGAAGCCGCAACTTTTGGCTGCCCCTCCTCCTTTGCACTTCCCGCCTCTCCGTCATCTATTTGGTGTTGTTGTTGTTGTAAATCAGTGGCTGTGACTCGTCGAGGCAGCAGCTGCTTCAGCTTCAGCTTCAGCTTCCACTGCTGCCTGGTAAAAGCGTAGATAATAAATTAAACGCAGCACGCTTCAAGTCAAATGGCGACCCTGCACTCCCCCCAACCCCCAACCCCAACCTCCCCTCCCTCCCTCCTGCCCCACTCAACACGCCTCAAAATGAGTAAGCAGCTCTCGGTCTGAAGGTCTTTTTTGGGGGGCCAAATGCGGACAGACGTCAGGTATAAAGCTCTGTGCTCGCCAAGATAACATTAGATTGTCATGTGAGAAAAGCGGGCGTGGCAGAGCATTTAGGGCGAAAGCGGGGGGATTGGGGGATTTGGGGGACGACATGAGTTACGCGAAATTCACGTGCTCTCAAAAACTTGTAATGAAAATTGAAATTGAAATTAAAAGTTCCATTTAAGTTTGCCAGCTTTTTGCGTGTTTGCATCATTTGCCATTTAAAAATAGTTAAGATATTTTCCATTTAATTGCAATGCCAAAGTTTCGAGTTTCAGTTCGAAATATTTTAAATAGACATTACAATTAAATAGTTTTAATTACTAACAATAGCACAAAAGTGTTGAATTGCGCACAGCTATTCGATATGATAATATGAGTAAATATTTTGTTGTCTACCATAAAGAGCGCAAGGCATTTGTAATTTACATTAATTATGTTATACATACTATATAGTATTTTTGTGACTTTTCGCTGCAACATAAAATATATTAACTACACATAGTAAAAGTTATGCAATAATATTAAATTTGCATTTTAAAAATGTCCTAAATTTTCATTGGCAATCAGCGTAAATGAATCGAATAACTATTGTAATTTAGTCATTTTAATTGTAGTTTAAAATGTCGAAATGTTTGTAATTTAATATAATAGTTTGTCTATATAGTATATATGACCTATATTGTTAGTTGCTTCCTCTAGATTAAGTTGCCACAGCTGTTGCAGAAATATCTGCAGCTTGCCACTTGTATATTTCTATTAACTCTACTTTTGAAATGAAAACAAAGTTTCGTTGTATTTGTCTTTTGTTTTTGCATTTTGAGCTCATTTCTTTGCCTTTTGTCTGCGCACTTTTCAGCTGGAAAATCATTTAGCCAAATGTGCAGTTCAGGGAGCATCAATGGATATATATATTCGTATCAGTTTTTCTTGGCGTTCTCCTTCAGCTTTAGCTTGAGCCACGCCCACTCGCCAGCTGGCAGACAGACAACAATTTGTGACGCACAACAATACGAAGATACGAAGAAGAGGAGGGGAGAGGGAGAGGGAAAGATACGCATAAATTAAATGCGTGTGCGGCAAATTTATCAAGCAAGTTGGCAGCTCTGCTGCTGCGAGCGAGAAACCGTTCAAAGTGTCCGAGCAACAACACAAAAGTTGTGCCAATGTTTCACTAGATAAAATGCCGAGCACAAGGTGGTGCAGAAGGAGGGGGCAGAACGTAGGGGGGGGGAAGAGGCAGGCAAGGCAGCACGTCAACCCTTTTGTTTCAAATTAAAATTTACATATTTTAATGTGCAAAGTTTTGTCGAGCGCTGCTTGCTTTGCACGGTAGCTAAACAACAACAACAACAACAACAACAACGGCAACAAATTTTGCAATGAGACAGCCACGACAGCGAGGGAGCAGAGAGGGGGAGGGGGGGGAGGGAGGAGGGGGGAGTGGGAGACAAAGTTGCTCCGCTTGCCAAAAGGTTGGCAGTAAAAAATCAAATTGACCTGTAAATATAATTTAAAAGGTGGCAGCAAAAACAGCCACAGCCACAGCAGCAGCAGCAGCCAGAGCAACAACAATGCGAAACGTGTTTAATTATCAAGTTGTAAACAACAACAAAAACAACACACACAGAAACACACAGAGACACACACAGACAGACAGAGTGTAGCAAAAAAGCACTTGCTGTTGTTGTTCTGGCTGCCGCATTCAATTTAAGCGAATCATTTTGTGCGCTGTCGCCATTTTTGTTTACGCTTCGTCTCCCTCCCTCTACCCCTCTCTCTCTCTCACTCACACACACATTGAAGTCGCTGGCGTTACAGAATTTTGTTAATTTGCCATTGTCAGCTAATGAGAGAAAGGCTTTCGCATTGCTCACTTTCCAAATAGTTTGCCACACCTCTTGCGGCAGCTGCACGTGGCAACATTCAACATTCAACATTCTGCTGCTGCTGCTTCAGTTGGATTATTTACACTAACGGCAAACCCACAAAAAGTTGAAAGTAAGCAAAATGTTGCCCCTGAAATCGAGACTCCCAAAAAGCGAGACAGCTTGCCACTTAGCTAAGCACTTTCATTTGTCTTGCTCACACACACACACACAATTATCAGCTTGCAGCTCATCGGCAAAAAGTTGATGCCACACGACTTTTTACTCACACGAAATTGTTATTAATATTTAATTGATAATAATAATAAAATAAATATTAAACCCTGGTGCAAGTCTGCTTTTTGGATAAGTTTTCTTTTTATACCCGCTACCCATAGGGTAGAAGGGTATTATGACTTAGTGCCAACAGAAAATGTATGTAACAGGCAGAAGGAGGCATCTCCGACCCCATAAAGTATATATATTCTTGATCAGCGTCAACAGCCGAGATGATATAGCCATGTCCGTCTGTCCGTCTGTCTGTCTGTATGAACACCTGGATCTCAGAGACTATAAGACATAGAGACACCAAATTTGGCGAAAAGTTTCCTTCATACCCTACGCAGATCAAGTTTATTTCAAAAGTTGGATGCCACGCCCCCTTCGCCCACAATAAGCATTAATCTAGAAAAAGTCAAGTTTTTTTTTTAGTAAATCGCGTATAACTCCAAAAGTTCTTTGCGTAATGATGTGTAATTTGGTAACCCATTTGCGCTTGACACTCTTAATATACCCTGTAATTTTGATACAAATCGGATAAGTAGAACAAAAGTTATTCGTTAAATTATTTATCTAAATTTTTGTGCCCAGTGCATATGGACGTATTAAGTGTGTGAATGACCTAGAGATATCAAATTTGGTGACAGTATTCGTGTAGGTCTTACGCAGATCAAGTTTGTTTTAGATTTTTGCCACGCCCCTTTCCGCCCCCAGAAACTGTAAAAGCCGTAATAATAGACCTAGAGCATTGAATTTTGGTATGCATAATAATAATTATATTCTCAATGATTCCTGTGAATTTGGTTGAGATCGAGTGAAAAACAAGGAAGTTATTAATGAATCAATTTTATATGCAAAATTCACTTGCAGCTGCCCGCGCTTTGTTTGTTTAGTTGACAGTGTGACCATAACGGTGTTGTGGATTTTTATTCGCTATTTTCAAATATATACAAATAAAACACAAAATTCAGTAAAGTTTTGGTATGTTTGTTGTTAAAATACCATTAAAATTTTTTTTTTCTCTCGAAATGGGTTGCGGGTATCATACGGTTGAGCACTCTCGACTGTAGCTTTCTCACTTGTTATTTGCTGCATTTTTACGCTGGCTTCTGAATTGTTGCTGCTCTTATCTTGTAACTTTTTATATTTTAATTTTTTGCACCGCTCATCTGTATATATCTTTTTATATTTTGTAAGACTTCTTTTCCTTTTTGCTTCTCTAGTTGCCTCTTATCAACTGTGTTTTTTCAGCTTTAGTTTCTTCTTCAGCTTCACCTCTTCTAAGTATTTAATTTATTTGTACGCAGCTCTACTTTTCATATATTCGCATTTGTTTTTAAGCTTCTCTATCAGCTTTTTCATTAGCTTCTTTAACTTATATTTGCAGCTGTCAGCTTCTTGCATTTCTGCTCACCTATTTCTGATTGAACTTATCTTTTATTTCACCTTTTAATATTTTTGCATTACATTCATATTTTCATTCCATTTATTTGTTAACGTCTATATCAACTTCTCTATTTATTTTTCTGTCAGTTTTTCTAACAACTTTTTTAGGGCTTTTCGATCAGCTTCTCTAACTTCTTCTCTATCAGCTTTAATTTTGTCAGCTTGTTTCTTGAAGCTTCTTTATCAGCTTTTCAATTAGCTTCTTTAACAACTCCTGTCAACTTCTGTTCACCTACTTCTCATTGAACTTCTTTTTTGTTTTCCCTGCTAATATTTTTGCATTACATTAATATTTTTGTACACATTTTCTTTGCATTTACTTTGTCTGTCAGTTTTCCAAAGAACGTATTTTAAAGCTTTGCTTATCGGCTGCTCTAACTTGTTCTCTATCCGCTTGTTTCTTAAAGCTTCGTTTGCTGACTTTGAATTTCAAAGTGATTTGCTAATTTGTCGAAGTCTGCAGAGTTTCTTCTGCCCTCCCCCAACAGACATACATTTCTATGTCGCCTAGAAGTCTGTCTGTCTGTCCGTCTGTCTGTCTGTCCGTCCGGCTGTTGTGGTTTCTAATTGCTTGTCAATTGTGCAGATGACCAACAGTTGCCACATTCATTTGGGCAAATGAACAGTTGCCAGTGGAGCGTGCGCAAGACCGGGGGGCGGAGGGGCAGAGGGGCGGAGGGGCCAGCCTTGTATTGTTATGTTTGCAAAGTTTCTTCACACACAGATACGCAAGTGTGTAAGTGTGAGTGTGAGTGTGTGTGTGCAAAGTAACACCATTTAACGCTAATGTAAAGCAAACACTTTGATGTATTTGCCTTGTTATGTGTGTGTGTCGTCTATATACCCGCAAGTAAATTGTAAATTCTTATGTGTGAGCCTAGGAGGTGTAAATGTGTGTGTGTGTGTGTGTGTGTTACGATATTTGCTCTTGTATGTGTATTTTTCATTAACTGTGTTTGGCGTTATGACAACGTCGCGCTGTCCACGCTGAGACTCGCCCCCTTCCAGCCACGCCCCCATTCAGCATGTCCATAACATAATGTCGCCCCCGCGTTGTGTGCTCACCTGCAAAGTATGCCAACATGGCGGTTAGGACGACGGATATGAATATTAAGGCGATGCTCAAGCATTTCCAGGAACATCGGTGTTGACAGCGTTTATCTATGTGAAACCTGTAAAGGAATAAAAGATAAAAACACAGAAACCGTCAGTAAACGTGGCTAAAACCAAAGTGAGGGAGGGTGAGACGAAGCTCGTGTTAAGTAAATTTTGCAATGCATTTGTAATTAACAACTGGCAAACAGAAACTGTGTCCTCAACAGTAGAGAGGAGCTGGAACAGGAAATGGCGTGGAATCGAGGAGTGCGAGTTAGACAGAAGCGAGGGAGAGAGGGAGAGAAAGCTGAGAGATGGAGAGAGAAAAGTGTTTGAAGGGCTGAACAAGTCGCATTTGAAGTCAAGTTGCAGTGACCATCATTAAAAGTGCTAACGAGTTCAGGAGTTTGACGCACTCGTTACCAATTTTTGCTGAATTTGAATCAGTAATGAAAATTGTAATAGTTTGCTTTATTGTTTTCAACTAATCACTCTCTGCATTTAACATGTATAGTTCTTTTCTTTTGTTAATCGTGTTCAAGCAATAGCTTAAATGTTAATTCTCGTTAATTCTGCACAGCTATAATTAATCCTAATAATTTTGAATCCTAATTTTTTTGCACTCGCTACTTGTGACAATTTCATACTATACTCGTTGTACTAATACTCGTTCGTTATTAATATATGCATTAATTTAAATATATTGAAATAGTAAAACTATTATTTTTACTTGTAGCTCTTAAATTGTTCACTCGCTACTTCAGTTCTCGGTATTCTTAAAAGTTCTACTCTCTCAGTAATCTTTAACTTATTGGTGTTCGCTTCTAACGACTTTACTCTGCAATCGTTTGCTGCTCTCGTTTGTTTTGTTTATCACTCGCCACTCGCCTCGTGAATTTGCTTGCAGCATTAAAGCAGGTATTTAAATGTATATTTGCCTCATCTCTGGACTATGCGAAAGCGGAGTTCGCAGGCATATGACAGAGCAACCGCAAGGCAGGCAGGCAGAGAGAGAGAGAGAGAGATGAGGCAGGGCGAAGAGTGGGTTTAGTCGCTTGACATATCACAAGGACCACAAAAACCAACAAAAGACACACACACACACACACACACACACACGACGTATATATAGCGGAGAGAAAGAGAGGGAGAGAGACCAATGAGTTTGTCAACTGTCAACTTTTTTAATAAAGCAACGCAACGCAACGCAAAATGATACACAACTTACAGCTAACAGGAACACAGAGAGCGAGGGGGCAGGGGGGAAATAGGCTGCACACACACACACACACACACACACACACACACACACAGGGACATGGGTGTTAATCACACGAGCAGCTAGCGAAAAGCAAAGCCAACTTCAGCCTCCCACATATTCGCTCTCAGGGCAACGCAAGGCAAAGTAAAGGCAGTTCGTTTCCGAGCTTCCTCTGTCCTTAATTGCATAAAAGTTGTAGAAAAGATTCTGTTTACCGAGCGAAAGAGAAAGAGCAAAAGCGCGAACAAGTGCGAGCGAGAGGGGGCATCAAAGTCTATGTAAGCCATAAAGAACCATCCTCATATGCTGTGCAAATTGGAAAACTAATGAACCTACTTGACCCGAGATAGTTTCATACACACACACACACACACATGAAATAAAAGTCTCGCTTCTCTCTCTCTCTCTCTCTCTCTCTCTCTCTCAGTCTTCCGCTTCTTTAGTTGTAGCTGCTGCTACAATATTGAAAAACTTGTTAAGCCAGCGACTAAATGAGCTCGGTTATTAGCCTATTTAAGGCAGGAAGTTCGCACTCGCACAATTGTGCAGCTGAAATATGAATGGCCAAAAAGAAATGGCCACAACTTATCGCTGCCGAGAGATCTGCTAGATCTGAGAGAGTGAAGTTGATAAAATAATAGAAGATTTCGGCAGACGAGCTTAAAATGGAGCATCATAAAATAGGAGTGACGAAAGGAAGTAAAAAAGAAGTAAGAGAAGCTAAACGAAAAGTTTACTGATATCAAAGAGAAGTGAAAAGAAAGAGAGAAGTCAAATAAAGAAATGAATGCAAAAAATGTGAAGCTACAAAATAATAATAGATTAGAATACAATCGAATAAAAACAAGAACAAATTTGAAATGTATTAAAGAAAGACTACTAAAAATATAATGGGCTGAAAAAAAAGTAACTAATGCTGTACAATGATAAGTTGAAGAGAGATCTGAAAGAAGCCAAAATGAGTAGCTGCAATGCGCATATAGAAATGAAAGATCGAGACAAAGTTATCACAATAAGTATGCGACAAGTAAACTGCAGTGAGAAGGGAAGTTATTTCTAGTTTATTACTTATGGACGTTGATGTACATTGTATGTACATTCAAGTAGCCCAAGCGATACCAAGCCAATGCTTGTTACGCGCGGATCCCAAAAAACCCTCCTCCCGCCCAACCAACCGAGAGGCGCTGTCGCAGGACGAACGACACGATTCGAGTTCGGACAGGATAGATTCGGACATGCCAAAAAAAAATCGCGGATAGCATAAAATAGAAATACAGGATCGGACTTAAGAAATAAACGGGTGGAAATGAAAAAAATTTTAATTTATTACTATAAACTAAATTCGGTCTAATTATTAATAAAATAGGTTAGTAGTAAAGTTTTAAGATTAAAAGCAGTGTTAGCGCTAGAAAATACATGATAAAATCTATTATAGTTATAACATAAAACTAAAACATATTCCAAAGGCTCAATTTATATAATCTGCCCATAGTTCACATTTATTATTAATTTTGTTTGTTTATTATTTCTGATTTGATTAAGTTACCCAGTTTGGTAACAGTTCAAATATCCTTGTTACTATTTCGATATGCTCAACTGAACAAATCGAACGCATTAATGTGCTCAGCGGGTCAAGCGAGCGGGATCGATGGGAGGGGGTTGGGGGGTAGGATTACTTACCTGGATGGTGAATATGGCGAATAATGCGGTGCATGCGCTGAGTGCGAATTACGCAACGGGAATCCGGGCATGACCAGCGGCTGTGAGCCGCTTATCTGGCAATGCGGACCCGCTCCGCCGCTGCCCGGTGGCCCGCCGACCGAGACTTGGGGTCCGCCCACACCGACGCCGACGCCGACGCCCTGACCGCCAACGCCGCCAGGCATTGTGCCAGCGCCCATTGGCATGCCGACGTTGACGCCGACGCCGACGCCGACGCCGCCGCGATCGATGCCGCCATGGCCGATTGTGTTGCTGCCAGTTGACATACTTTGTGGCATCTGTTGTTGGTGGCTGCCCAATCTGCAATGCGCAACAAAACAAAAAAAAAAACAAAGAGAGTGAGCGAAAAGTTGTAATACGGAAATTAAAACATGTTCAAAGTATTTCGCAATTTTTACAATATTTAAATCTTTTCTATCTACATATATGTACATATATGGCTTTTTTCTTTGGGGTCGAGAAGCGAGAAGCGAGGAGTTTGGACACAAACGCCATTGTTATTGTTATTGTGTTGTTGGCCCGCTCGCTCTCGCTGTAGTTGTTATTGTTATTATTATTTTTAACGGTTAAGTGATGCGGAAATTTTAAATTAAAAAACATAAATCAATGCATGTGTGTGTCTGCGTGTGTGTGCGTGTGTCCATTGTTTCATTATCGCTGGCCAGCAGCCGACTGCGCTGCCGTTGGTATTTTATTATCGCTCACCATTGAGCGGAAATGCAGTCGACGTCGACGTCGACGGCGACTGCGACGCCAGCAGCAGCAGTCGATAACGACGACGACTCGCAGTTGTTGTTGTTGTTGTTGTTGCTGTTGTTTTTATTGCTGCCTCTGCAGTTGCCCATTTAAATATGCAACACATTTTTGCTGTTGCTCAGCCGTTGTTGTTTTTCACGCGCCGCCCGCAAGTATGCAACAATTTTTTTTGTTGTGCTGCGATTCACAAGACAAAAGCGTAAAATTACCGCACACACACACACACATACAGTCGCATGTTGTTTGATGCGTCGCCATCGCAGCTGCTGCAACATTACTTACACACACACACACACACACACACCCACACACACACCCACACACACACCCACACACACACCCACACACACACCCACACACACATGCGTTTTCTTTTGGCAAAGCAGCGCGCACAAAAGTATGCAATTAAAAATGCTGTCGGCGAAATTGCTGAAATTGCAGATTTGCACAAGTATTTTTCATATATCGAAAGCAAAGCCAACTCTCAGTCAGCGTATCCAAGTGCTGCAGAATAGGATACTTCGCAACATAACTGAATGTCCCTGGTACGTGAGAGGTTCCACACTCCATGTGGAAGAACAGATTGGCAGACACACGAGCCGATACTACTTGCCAGACGACTACTGCCTGCTCGAGCGGGATCGATGGGAGGAGGTTGGTTGCCTCTAAGGCGCCTTAAATAGCAAGGTTTCGCCAAAACATTAACACAATAGAACACTCTAATTAAATAATAATCCCCATACTAGGTTATGAGGTTTGGTCCACTTTAACTTTCCATCCATGTGTGGTTTTTTTGTTAAAAATTTGTATATTTTATTATTTAACTTGTGTTCTGTTACCTTATTGACAGCTTGACAAGTTATACCTTAACAATTATTAACAATTAATCATATTATGATGTATTTACATAAATCTATTGGTTAAAGTTATTGGCTCTCTTTTTTCGAACATTTCTTAGCCTTCTCGCTAAAGGGTTGGGATGAAAATCCATTCTCTGTAGAAAATTGTTCGAATGCTTCAGGGACCTCATGTGTTGTTAAGGTACAGTTTATGTTTGTATAGGTTCTACACTTAATAAATATATAATATCAAAAACTCTCAGTCAGCTCAGCTAAAGTTCAAGTTAGCTTGAATAAATGTCGTGATTATTCGCAAAACTTTCGCTCAAGAAATTGACTGGATATTAAATCCAAATAATGGCTTCAGTATATTTGCATAATCGATCCAACGTAAACTTTCAACGTACAGTTCATAAATTTTGGCTTTAATGCTTGTTTCGCTAACAAATTGCCAAAATTTAGCTACGCAATGGCATTTTTCTTTTCATTCCATTCTATTCTGTTGCCTATCTTTTTTTTTTTTTTTTGGCTCTGTGTGTGGATTGTGACATTTTTATGTGTCGCTGCAAATTGCAGAGTATGCAATGCTTTTATTTATTTATAACTATAACTTTAATGGCGATGTCAAGAGTCCCCATCGTTCCAACGTGCTCCCATTGGCTCCGCTTGTTGGAGCAGCTCATCATCGTCGTCGTCGTCGTTGGCATCGCTGGCATCGCTGGCAGCGAGTTTTTCGAGTGCATTTGACATATCACATTTGGTTCGCTCTTGTCAAATTTTTGTGTGCTTTGGACGCCATTTTGGCTTTGTTATTTATGGCCATGTCAAGCGGTCGCCAGCTGGTCAAGAGCTGGTCAGAATCCCAGATCCCCGCAGACCTCGAACGCCAACGCCAACGCCAACCCACTTTGGTCATCAACGTGGCCTGCATTTGACATGCGGTTGCGTGCGGGCCAAAAACTTTTCACTGTGTTGTATTTCTCTATTCTGCCCTCTCACTCACTCACACACTCTCTCTCTCTCTGTATTCTCAATTTGGTTTTTGGTTTTGGCCATTGGCAATTGGTAAACCGGAAAACGGGTCGACAAAACGGCGATTGGCGCGCTCAAAAATCTGTTTCGAACAAACCCCAAAAAAAAAACCCAAGGCACAAAAAATGAACCCATAATAACAATCAGTCTAAACCAATGCGTAAAATGCTTTATGCATTCTTCACTCGCTGCTGACCCCAAAAACAAATCCGAAATTTGCAAATCAACCCAAAATCAAGCTGCAAATTTACGAGAGCGTTGCGTTCTGTTCGCTTCTATTCTGTTGAGTTGAGTTGCCAGCGGCTAAAGCAACCAGATCAGCGTAATTTATAACGCACACACACTTACACATATGCCCCCAGAAGTGTGCAATGAAACAATGAATGAAGAGATAGAGAGCGAGAGAGAGAGAGAGAGAGGCAGCTAGGGGCCAAAATGAGTGCGAAAGCCGCTTACAACAAAATCAACGACAACAGCAGGCGGCCTAGACCCGTCTTCCCCTCCCGTTCTCCCTCTTTTCACTCGCCATGCAGAAGATAAATGTGCCTCTGTGTGTGTGTGTGTGTGTGTGTGTGTGTGTGTGTGAGGCAGCTTAGCAAACGCTAAGCCAGCCAGCGAACAGCGCAAGCTGTGCCTGTGATTTATTAGCAACAATAATAGAATTAAACAATTTAAATTAAGTTGTAGCCAAAAACCATAAACAGTCTGGCAAGCGGGCCAAGCGAGACGGCGGCACCTCTGTGCCACTGTGTGGCATGCCACCGAGGCATGGCAAGAGGAAAGAGACAACAACAACAACAACAACAACTTCACACGCAACGGGGCGTACCGCAAAAACAGTTTTGTAACAGCATAAATTGCAGTGTATCGTGACCAGAGCTTCGGCCACTTGACAATTCTGCAAAGCTTTTAACATAGCTGGCGATGCAAGATTAAAAAGAATTCTTAGCAAATTGAAGGGCAATGAATTTTGAACGAAAACTAAAATTAACCAGACATACATATAGCAGTTGCTATTGCAATTTGCAACTTTATTTGAAGATTTTAATTTACATTACTATAAAAATGTTTTAATTTATTAAATTAGAAGTCTGTATTTTACAGCTAAAAACTAATAATTAGCATCTGAATATCCGCTTCTACACAGAGATAAATTAAACTCTAAAAACAAGAAATACACTTTTAAATTGGAAAATATTTAGATTTTTATTAAAATAAAAAGATCTAAATTCAAAAACTTGTTCTTTGATTGAGTCTGTATTGTACAGCTGAAGAAGATTAATCTCAAGTTTTGCAATAGCTACTTTTAATTAGACGAATCCAATTCGAATTAAAGCTCGTATTCTTTATGTTATTCATGCTTCACCAGCTCAAACTGTTGCTAAATTTTTTATAATATTAAATAAGACTATAGATAAATTACATTATTGCTTCACTTATGATTTTGGCATCTTGAAATAGAATTTTTCAGTATTCATTAGTCGAAGTTGTAACTCTAGATCGAACATTTTCGCTAAGCAGTCTCTTAAAAAACTGACGAACTTTTTGAGATTTTTTTTTTTTTTGGTACTGAGCAAACTCAGCGAAGTTTTTTTTACAACGAACAATTATTTATTAATTAATTTATTTTTGGAATTTTCTATCGTTACAAATACAGTACTTGTTTATTAGAATTTAATGTTTATTAGGCAATAACCATTGTATAACGTTTCAAATTTTCTGGTTTTTAATTTTCAGTTGATTTTGCAGTTGACAAGTTTAATTATAAAATTGTGTTGAGAGAGCATTGGAAATTCGTTGCCTTTCAGTTGGCAAAGCAGGCGACGATGGATTCACTTGAGTAGCGCCAAGAGTGAGATAGAGAGAGAGAGAGAGAAAGAGAGAGAGAGAGAGTTTGGGGCACATGTGTGGAGAGTAGCGTCGCCAGGGGGCATTACAAATGCTTCCTGTGCATAAATGTGGCAGCAATGGCAGCGTCCTCCGTCCGCCTCGCTTTCTGTCGACTCCTCTGCCTGTGTGTGTGCGGGTGTGTGTGTGTGTGTGAGTGTATTTCTATATATATCCTTGGCATTATTACTTGCTGTTTGCGATTGGTATTGCTGCGTAGCTGTTGCCATTGTTGACCAGCCCCAACACAGTTTGACCCCGAATCAGTCAACCTGCTTCCCACTCCGTCTTCTTCTCCACCCGCACTTATCTACCCCCCGGCCCCTGACCCTGCCACGCCCCTTCCGCCTGCTTGACATGCTCTCGCCCTCATTTCCGCAGCACTCGACGAAGCCGTTTTTTGTGCTTTTTTTTTGCACATGCGATGCAGGAAAAAAATGTTGCATACTTTTGAGTGCAACGCATTTTGCAACTTCAAATAGCATTTTGTAGTTGTCGCTACTGTAATTGTTGTTGCTTGTTGCAGTTGTTGCCATAGCAAATTGTTTGTTATTATTTTTATTATTGTTGCCGCAGTTGTAGTTGTGCTGCTGCTGCTGTTGTTTTAAGTGTGCATTTAATTTAATTTTTATTTAAATGCAACGCATAAAAAAGAATTAAAAACATTTGTGTAACCATTTTTATGCTCTCGATGTTTTGTTGCAGCTGCTGTGAAGTGTAGCAACAACAACCACAACTACATATCACATGAACAGCAACGAGAACTATTACAAAATAATTGCTTACTGTGACACACATTGCCAGCCTCAACATCAGCCTCAACATCAGCTTCAACTTCGCTCAAAAATCACTCGAAAAACAACATTACTCTCCATTGAATTTTTATGTGTTTCTGGCGTTGTAAATAATTGTAAATTTCATTTAAAGAACGAGTTTAAAATGGCAACAAATAAACGATGTGCTTGACAAGGCAATGCAAATGCGCATTTAAACACATTATGAAAAATTACTTTTTATTTTATTTTATTATTTAGATAAATACTTTTCATGGTTTACAATTATTTAGCGGAACTGTTCGTATTTTTAATGCTGGTATATTAATTAAATCCCATTTTCTGTCTACCACAATAACTTATGTTTTCTTACGGTTAATTTGCTTTACCTCAAATCAAAGATTTTCTTCCCAAAACTATAAAATATTTAATTTATACAACAAAGGTTCTAAATGAAAGTAAAATTATAGTTGAAAAATATCACAAAATAAATGGAAAAAATTCTATGGCAATATTGAACATTCTTGTGGGCATTCAAAACTTCTGCAAACTCTTCGTGTTTGTATTTCCAATAATCAATAATTAATGCTCTTTACAACTAGTTCTTGCCTTAAACTATTGCCATGTAAATATTTGTTTAAAATACACAAGTTGGCTGTGCTCAAAACCAACAAAAAAATTAAACAAAGGAGTTCGCTGCTTAAGACAGTTTTCGTTGCTGGATGTGATGAGTGCATTCAAAGCATTCACATGCTTTCAATTCTGTTGCTCGTTTCAATTTGTTAATGTTCCTGAGCTGAGCAACCTTCACATTCACACTCACACTCATACTTATTCACACTCACACTCACACTCATCGCTGGCTGTCAGTGTCATTAACTGCTGTCGTTAAATCAAATCGCTGTATTCAGTTAGTGCAACTCAGTTTCAGTTGCAAACAGTGCAAACAGAGCAGCGAAGGAGATGATGAGTGAGTGAGTGAGTGAGAGGGCAGATGTGTGAGAAAGAGAGAGAGTGAGAGAGAGAGAGAGAGAGAGAGAGAGGGAAGCTGTACTTGGCCGTGTCGTGCTGCAGTCGAGTCCAATCAATTAGTTGCGCTGATTTGTTTGACAAACTGCACTGACGTTGTTGTTGTCCCGCTTGTTGTTGTTGTCTCTCTTGTTGTTGTTGTTCTTGTTGTTGTCAGTGTTGTTGCTGTTGTCGCTATTGTTGCATTAGTCGCCGCAGCCACGTAGCGTTTTATGCAGTGTGTTGTCTTTTGTGCGCCAATTTCGCTTGTAATTTCGCCCACACCTAACTGCCCTCTCTACCCATCTCCCTCCCTCTCTCTCGCTCTCTCCCTTCCTCTCTCTCTCTCTGTGTGTGTGTGTGGATTATTATTGATTTCGCGCTTCATTTTTCTAGCACGTTTCCGCACAGCGTGTAATTTTGTTTGGCTTTGTCTACGCTTCCCGAGCAGCGCTTGGAAAACTTGCTCTACACCGCCAACCGACCTGTGGGAGCCACTCTCCCTCTCTCCCTCTCTCTCTCACTCTCCATCTCTCTCTGTCTCCCTTTAGCTTCTCACTGTGGAAAATTTAGCGAAAATCACGTTTTGGGCGTTGTTAGTTTTGCGTTGTGCACGACTTCAGTTGACCCAACTCACAACTCACAACTCGCAGTTCGCAGTTCGCAGCTTGAACAATGGTCGGAGAATTTGCCAAAAACTAACTTATAGTTTGTTCCACTTGTTGTCCATGTGCGCGTGTGTGTGTGTGTGTGTTGCCTCATTCAGAAAACTTTGCAAAACAGGCGATTGAATGGCCAACGGGCAGCTGCAGCAGCAGCAGCAGCAAAATGCCGCCAGCTCAGCTTTGCCTACTCTGAAGGTACTTCCTTCTCCCTTTCCCGCTTCCTCCAGCATTTCCACTGTTGCCCTGTTATTATTCATCATGCTCGCAAATATGTTTTGTTATTGTTATTGTTGCAGGACGTCAGGCAATCATTTGAAATTTGACTAAAGTAGCCAGAGTTTCGTCAAGTTTCCCCCAGTTTCGTTTAGTTTGATCGTCCGCCTCCGCCTCCGCCTTCCCTCCTCCCTATCTGGGTTTCAAGTTTTGTTTAGTCGAGTTTGTTGCAGTCGCAGTTGAAGTTGGATAACTGGGATATGACCAAGATAAGTTTGCTTTTCAATTGCATATCGAACTCCACTCAACTGGAGCAACGTTTTATGCTAATCGATTGGCATTATTTTATGTGTGAGGCGAGAAAAGAGACAGTATTCAACTATAAATATGGGTTAAGGTAGAGTGAGAAAAGTGCTTTAAAGTCATTGATAATAGACTGAAGAAGAAAAAATAAGAAGAATGCAGAAAAATTGATTTCGATCAAAATACTTATATGCCATGGAATTTAAAGAGAAAAAGATTTATAATATATATAAAAACATTGTCCAAAGTCGTTGTCGAAAGTTAGGTGAAAGAGAGTATAATGCTAGACAGCCAGATATCGAACTGATGGGCAAAGCAAAGGGATAATCAAAGCGGAAGTAGCAAGAAAGAGATAGGGCGAGAGTGCGAAAGAGAGAGGAGGACAGGAAAGACAGTAAGCCAATGGCCGTTTCATTTCCGCTCGGCTCTTAAGTAAAAGTTTTGTAAGCAATCTGCAATCGGGTTTCCTGTTTCTGCTGCAAGGATAATTCAGTATTTAGTTATTCCTTTCTAATGCTAATGCATTCATACTCGAGCACCGAGCACCGAGCACCGAGCACTGTCTCAAGTGACAAAACTACCAAGTCTCAAATCTCAGCACACTTTCCACACCTCCGCCTCAAAGTTGCGACTGCTTACACAAAAGAAGTTTTGCTGTTTAAGACAAAAGGCGCCAAATCAGCAAGAAAAATGAGACAGACAACAGACAGAGCGAGAAGGAGAGAGAGCGGGAGAGGGAGAGAGAGAGAGAAGAACGCAGGCAGGCAAATCAATTTAATTAGTTTCTGACTTTCATTTACAAATTATGCATAAATCTGTAGACAGGGCCCCAGAGACCATAAATTAAGCGCAGCAGTCGAGCGAAGTCTGCAGCTCCAAGAGACAGAGAGAGAGAGAGTGAGAGAGAGATAGCGTGGGGGGAAGCCCCAAAGTTTCTGGGCAAAACAACAACAAACTTGTAACTAACTACAGGACAGCAGCAGTTGGCCAGTTGGCAAAGTGGAAATAGAAGTAGAGAAGCGGCCAAATGAAGATGAAGATGAGGATGAAGATGAGGCGAAAAGGGAGAACACAAAATCAGCGAGGGTTGGACGCAAAATTAATTTGCGCTTTTATTAAATTTTCTGCTTTTTTTTTGTCTGGACATCGACTTCGACTCGAGCGAGAGAGAGGGAGAAGGAAGGCGGTGGTGCATGCAGCATCATGGCTAAGGGCAGGCAGGTAATCACGCCTGCACAACCCAACAACAAAAAAGGCACACACACACACACACTAACTAACTAACACACACACACATGAGCAATTTTTATCGAGCGTAAAAGCAACAAGCGAGCGAGACAGAGATATCAGGGAGAGAGAGAGACGGGAAACATTCACGCAGCGCTGTCAAACGAATTGCAACCCCTTGAAACAATTTTTTATACTCGATTTATTTCCATTTTTTTCTCGCTCGTTTTTTACACGCATATTACAGCGTGCGTGTGTGTGTGTATAATTTTCCTTTTTTTTTTTGCGCACAATTTTCCTTTTTGGAAAGTGTGCAGCGGCCCCGATTTGCACTTTGCTTATGCTTCAATGCACGCAACGAGCGGAGGTCCAAAGGAGAGCAAAGTAGCGGTTCGCCCTTTAACACACAGAGACTGAACACACCCACACACACACACAACACACGCATATTTGCAAAAAAGAAAAAAAAAAATATTAAAAAATTGCGGAAAAAAAGACACGAGCATAAATGCGCAAAAATATGGAAGAAAAAGTGGAAAAAACAAAGCACAAAATGGGAATCGAAAATTGAAGAGAAGCAAGTTAAAAAATAAAAAAAAAAAAGTGAGGGAGCCATAAAAACATCGGCTAGAACAATAGAAACAATTATCAAATTTATTGACTTGAAACTTGACGGGCAGCATTGATGCGAGCGAAATGGGAAATGCACGAGAAGCGAGAGAAATATGCAATAAGTGTGAATGAATGCGACGAGGGGAACACGGGAGCAGGGGAGCAATCAAGCTCAAATTTGATAGACAGTTGCTCATAAATATGAGCTAGGGAATGGCAATGCCACTCTTGAAAAGAGTTACTCGAAATCTTTCGTAGCAAACATCGATTTAAAACTTATAACGAATTAGTTTCTAAATTTTATCCATAGAATGTCAATTATTATTCTCTATGATTGGTTCACAAAATCTGATGATTTCAAAATCTATTACTCAAAACTTTAATTTTTAATGTACTACAATATTCGGATTTCTCAAAGGAACTCTTCATATGCATAAGAACAAATATTTTACAAGTTTTGTCAATTTCAATAAAATTAACTAATTAACGAAATCTAAATTTTATGTACTCGATTGTTCATAAGAATATTAAAATAAATATTCGATTTTTTAAATTGCAATCTTTAATTTAAAATGTATAGCTAGAAAATTCGTTAACATTTTCTGCTTTCTAATCTTTGTTTATTAAGAGTAATTTTGCCAATGTCAACAGTTCAAAGACGCCTTTCATATGAATAAAATAAAATAAAAACAACTTTTACTCAAATTTGCTAATATTTCAATTTCACATTTGCAATTCACAAAACTCTTCTGCTTTCTTAGGT
This sequence comes from Drosophila formosana, assembly GCA_035045625.1. Classification (NCBI taxonomy): domain Eukaryota; kingdom Metazoa; phylum Arthropoda; class Insecta; order Diptera; family Drosophilidae; genus Drosophila; species Drosophila formosana. The sequence continues at coordinate 207,902 of JAWNOW010000143.1, read as the reverse complement.
TTCTAATTTGGTTTTCATGCTGATTTATTATTTATACATTTTGGAATTTTATTTTTTTAATTGTTTCCGCCTCTAGAAAATCTCGCCTCAAATTCTAATTCCGGCGCAACTTTTGCTGTCGTCATATGAGGCCCTTCCTCCCCCTTCTCCCTTCTCCCTTGTCCCCCCACCGCTTGCTCTATCCCTTTGTCTGTTGTTGCTTTGGCTGCGCTTCAATATTTGCCCAACTGCATCGGCGAGTGAAATCCAAGCGTGCAACCCGAACGTTAATGATCTAAGAAGAGCAAAAAAAAAAAAAAAACAGCAACAAAAGTGGGGAAGGCAAGTGTGGAGGAGAGGGGAGGGGAGGGGAGTAGACTGCTATCAGTTACGCGCGCTCTCATGGCAGATGATTTTGCAGGCAACACAACAAAAAAAAAAGAGTATAGAAAAACGAATGAAAATAAAGCGAAAACGGAGCAAGCCAAGCGAACTGGCAACACACAACGGAACAGAACAGAGCTGAGCAGAACAGCCTGCCACAGTCGGTGTCTCTGCCTGCCCCCTGTGCAACACACGCTGCCTCCAAGCGACGCCGCCATGTGACTAATAACACCCCGAGGGAGCAACAACGTCGACGACGACGACTTGAAGGTTTTGGGTCTCAATGTGACGCGAGCTTCGCGTTTTCAGCGCATGTGGCAAGGGGCAAGGGGCAAGGGGGAAGGGGGAAGCGCGTGGGTGGCTGCAACGTCAGCGGCGGCTGCCAATGATCAAAGCGTTTTTCAGCGCTTGGCTTCAGCCTTCCGCCTCCACCGCCCCCCTCAAACTTCTGCCCCGCTAAATTTTGTTATGACGGCGGAATTAATATTATTAAGGGGCGATTTGCTGCCTCGACCTGAGCTGCGCCCTTTTTTTTTTTTTGCTATCTCTCTCTCACTCCCGTTTTGTATTTGTTTTTGCTTCGCTCTTTTTCTCCCACATTTTGTGTTGATTTTTTTTGCCGTTGATAATTTAGCCAAGCCACCAGCAACAACAACAACAACAACAACAACAACAGGAACTAGAAGAAGAGCAGCCGCCATCATTATCAACAAGCGTCGCGCTCTTGGCTTTGTTTGACAATTCCCCCCCCCAGCTCCGCCTTCCGCCCCCTTGGCTCTGCCCCGCCCCTCGGTCTTACCGTCTGCTTTGCTGCATTTCGCACTTGGTTTATGGGCCTTATTAAATATTTACAGCTTTGGGCTTCGAGTTTGAAAAGCGGCTTTAATTGTTGTCACTTGCAGTTTAATTATTTACACAGCAACAAACACCTTTTTCTCTATATTTAGCCTACATAAACAACAGCTAAATACATCCTGCACACATACACTTTAATATATGTATATTTTGTGTGTATAGAAGTTGCAGCTGAAGCTGTGCAAACGTGTCTTATCGAAGCTGTCGTCGTCAACTAATTGCAGCAGCAGCTCAAATAATTAATGTCGTGACATGTTCCCGAATGCAAAAACTCCCAGAGATAAAAAAGAAAGGGTATAAAGTAAGTTTTCCATCAGCAAAATATAATTGCTGTTTAAGAATTGATTGTTGCTTTCAATTTATGCAACATTTGGACAATGATATTGATTTGATAGCATTTACTTTATTAATATTAAATTCAATTATTTTGCATTTAAATTCATTTTCTTTTGAATCTTGTAAAATATATAGTTTCTTATTTTAACACATTAAATGCAAATAATTTGCTGCCATGATTCCAAGTTTGTTTTGAAAATCATTACACTTGTTTTTGCACTCAATAAAGTCTCAATATTAAATTGAAGCTATAATAGGATAATTCCATTATTGTTTTAAGGAAGTTGTATCTATAAATTCCATCTTTGAAGTTATAATGAATTAAATTTCTACGCACAGACTGTGTTTATTTGTATTTTAATGGGAACACTTTATCAAATCGCTTCTTTAGCTTAATATAACACAAAATATTCGTAAATATTTCATGCAATACTTATATTGTTCAATTTTTAATCATTTGCTGTCTCTCTTCTCTACTTCTAGGGTATTTGCTAGTCGAGTTCTGGACCAGCCGAAAGTTTCCCACACAGCTTAGCCTTGTTGGCACAGCAAACGCTGCTGCTGCGACTGCGACTTGGACTTGGGCTGAGCGTGAAGACGACGCGATAAGCGCCTCAAACATTTTTCGAGCGCTTATTAATTGTTTGTCGAGTGGCAAGTGGCAAGTGGCAAGCAGCATGCGGCATGTGGCATGCGGCAAACGTCAGGCGCAGGCAGCAGGCAGCAGGCGAGGTGTTCGCCAGCTTGGCAAGGATTAGACACAGAACAGAGCACAAGGCGAGCCTGCAACAATGTGGCAAGTAGGGAGGCGGCAAGCTACCTGCTGTGGCAGGCTGCAGCCCTTTAAGGTGCGGCATACACTGAAATATGCCCATCCACTCAAAAAGCGTTGCAATAAAATCAATCGAGCTAATAACGGAAATTGCGCCAGCAAAAGGAGGAGTGGCAAGCAGAGGCAGATACTGCCGCTTGCCGCTTGGTCAGGGGTTGGTCAGGTGGCCGAAAGGGGGGGGTGGTAAAAAAAAAAAAATCAAAGACGCTGCCCAAAGGCAAAGCAATTTCCTCTACCCCAAGCGAAATATTAGATGGAAATAGTTGCCGAACGACACGGCAAAACGATGACAACACAGCGGGTTGTCTCACGCAGCACGTGGCCAATGGTCCTTCGTCGTTGTTCGTTTCGCTTTCACTCGATCATAAAAAAAGAGAGGCAAAATTATGAAAATGGCATTTTCCATTTTCGCCGCCCGACACGAGAGCACGGTGGGCATCAAATTGAATTAGACGAGGCAGTTGCAAGTGCAGCAGCAACCACCCGAAACGGGACACAGCGAAAACAGGACTCGACCCTCACTCCCTCCTCGATTGTGAATCTCGCTCTCGCCTAATCATAAATACAAAAACGGGGGGCGTGGCAGAGTGCAGATTTTACGGCCTTGCCTCCCCCAAGTTAATTTGCAACATAATCTTTTAATCTGGTTTTTGTGTCAACTGCAGCCAAAGGCAACGGCAACGGCAACGGCAACGGCAACGGCAACATCAACCACCGAGCCAAAAAGCCCGCACTTCAGTTGAAGATAGTCGTGAACCACCTTCGTGTGTTGGTGGTTGGCAATTTATGAAAAATTCATTAGTTCCGTGTGTGCGAGTGTCGCTTGCCACATGCCTCACATGCCGCTTGCCGCTTGCCACACAGCCTTTGCCAAGGCCAGCCAGAGAGATGACATATGATCCTAATGATGCCCCGAGCGACCATCTAGAGTCCACTTTAAGTTTTTATGCGTGCGGTCGACGCCACCAACAAACAAGTCGAGAGCAGGACAACAATAGACAGAGAGAGAGAGAGAGAGACGGACGGACGGTCGTTGCATTAGTCAAAATGATTCACAAAATGATTCACAGTCTGATTCATCGAGTCAGTTGTGCAAATGCTTCACGTCGAGTTTTTCATGGCCATTAAAACAAATACTCTAATGCACGAGTATGATGGCAAACTACTGTCGAAATATTTAATTATAATTAATCAATTCATTAATAAATAGCACAACTAGCATAACATTAAATATCAATTAAATGTGGAATTTAAGTGCAGCTTGTGACACAAAATGTACAATATTTTTAATTAAATATTCGATAAGTAGTTAAAATTTGATATTTTCTAGAAGCTGACTTTAAATAAGCTGAATTCATTTATGTGTATAAATAATCTTCTGCCAAATGAATTATATAAAATTGCAATTGATATATTAAATTTAATATTTAGAACTGATTCAATTGTTAAACAAAATACGTAGCTCGATGCCCCGAAAGTAACTGATATCGGACAGAATCTCGGCTCTCCATTGAGTAGCCTAGAAGGCAGACAAAGAGAAGCGAACTCGTCTGTAGTTCTATTGAAAATGGAAAAGCCGTTAAGCTCATGAGTATATTCATTCAATGGGTTTATGCATGTTGATTGGAAAAGTGAATATTAACTTGTCTCTGTTGACTTGGCTGTGCCACACACGACACACGAGAGTCGCAACACGCACTTGCAACAATGCAACGTGCTAAAGCAATTTCCGCGTGGACACAAAAACTGTGGAAAAACTGTCTGTGTGTGTGTGTGTGTGCGTGTGTGTGAGGCGGAGAGAAAGGAAAAGTCAAACGGGCACAAAAGGGAAATTCGCATGGAGGCAAAAAAAAAAATGGTTGATTTGCTTTGATTTACTTTACTTTAATCTGAAAAATCAATTTTTTTTTTTGCGCTTTGCTTTGCTTTGGCAGGCGAGATATTGTGAGAGAGATTCTCTGTGTGTGTGTGTGTGTGTGTGTGTGTGTGTGTGTGTGTGTGTGTGTAGTCGAAATTCATCAAAATCCAATCAATCTTTCATTTAAACATTTTCATTTCGGCTCGTTGCGTTGCGTTGCGCGGCATTCGCATTGAATGCGAATCTATATGGCCAACGAGCCGCCGAAAAACCCACAAAGCGAGCGAGAGAGAGCGAGAGAGAGTGGGAGAGAGAGAGAGAGCAGAGCGGAGGGTAGGCAAAAATGGCAAAACAAAACAAAAAGCGAAAGACGAAAAAGAAAAATACGCAGTAAAGCGCAAATATTTGCGCGAATAAATGGGGATGATGATGATGATGGCGATGGCGATGGCGATGGGCACGACGGAGGCGGAGACGGATGTGGAGGGGCGGGGTTGGGGTAGAGTCTAAGGATGAGCTGGCAAAATAACAATAACAGCCGCAGCAGCAAGGACAAAGGGACAACGCCAACTACAGGGTATCACAGCGAGAGCGTTGCTTAAATTCCATAGAAATGCAAATGAAAATACTTTAAAAAAATGTTTGAGTTACTTGTGCCCATTTACAGGGTATTCGACCCTAAGCTTTAGTTAAATTGTTGAGATACATTCAGCCGCCTACTTCCAGGGTATTTGACCGCTGTGCATGCCATTAGCTGGCACTAAACATTCTGGCGCTTTTAAAAACTTTTCCAAACTGTTTTCCAATGCAGTTTGCATTGCAAATGCGATTACAATGCCAGCAAAATGGGCGTGTGGGGGGAGCGGGGGGGGGGGCGTGGCTGGCTAAAACGCAATCAACTAAATTAGTTGAAGCCTAAACAAAAATAAAAACAATCAACAAAAGTTTCAATAACAAAACAGCGCCGCAAACAAGCAGAAAAACGCCAAATGTTTTTGCTTGTATTTTTAGTGTATTTTTTGTGTATTTTTGTTTTGTTGGCCAATTGAAAGTGAAATTTGAAATTAATTCCTTTTGGCGGAGATCCTCCAGGGGTGTCCCCCCACCCCAACCCAACTAAAATGTGAGCCTGTTTAAACAAAAGACTGGCATAGGGTTGAGCCAACGAAATTGGAGCAACAATTCCCTTGATGGGGTTGGGCACCGAAATCATCATATGGCCAATAGAATTTCCATGGCGCATCCCCAAAACAACACAGCACAGCACAGCCAAAAACAAAAAAAAAAGAGAAGAACCAAATGCCAAAACAAACACTGGGCCAAAATAGATAGGCAGAGAGAGTGCGAGAGAGAGAGAGAGGGAACTCTGTTTACCGTTATTTAAAGCTTAATCCCCCAACGAAGGAAAGCATGAATTTATAATTAAAAGTAAATTAAAAGTAAATAAAACAGCGCCAAAAGATGCGAGGGACAAACGCTGTCGATGACGCGTCCTGTGTCCCAAAAGTATCCGCAGGATACGCACAAAAACAGAGCAGGAGACTTCGTTCTGAGAGGGAATAACCCATCAAAATGGACAGCAAGAGCAACAACTTTTCAAAATTGCTTGTTGCTGTGCTTGTTGTTATTTTACGTCTTGTTGTAAATTATAATGAGCTGGCGAATCAAAATGACATTACAAGAGGTGATGAGCACTTCGCAAAACAGGCGACAAAAGTGCCGAAAGCGATTACGCGACGACGACGACGCAAACCGAAAACTTTCAACGATAAAACTTTAATCTCCCTCAACGACAGCAGCAGCAGCAGCAGCAGCAGCAACATCAGCAACTACTTTGGGGAATTTCAACGATTTATATCAATTTCAAACGCTATTCTCTGCTTGTTTCCTTAACTGCCGTAATACCCTGTAATTTTATTGATCAATTCATCAAATTGCTGCTGCAGTTTTATTCGTATTTTCAATAGATAAGCAGTCAATTATTTGAAAAGTGAGTTGAACTCAGCAAAAATTCTGAAATATTTTTGTAAATTAAACGTTTATTTGCTATCACTTCTAGCGGTCAATTTAATTAAATTTTTTGTTACAATTTTGGGTTTTTTTTTCACCACAAAATTGTCTCTGATTTGCAGCTGTTAATTCTGATTTTTAATTTCTTTTTGCACCTTCTCATATTGATATTGTTTATTCATTTATTTATTTTGTACCATATTTTGATTGTTAAAACTACTGGGAAATATTAAATATCTTAAAACATATTTAACTTCAAAATTATGTTATCTTTTAATGAGCTTTTACCCAGTATTTCCGAGCTGTTCATAGCCCATTATGTTTATGTAGTTTGCCACTTGTTCAAGTTTATTTCCCACTTCTTACTCCTCACTTTACATTTCTCTGCCAAATCTTGCATTCTCCCATATCTCTCTCTCTCTCTCTATCGTTCTATACCGCTTGCCCTCGCACTAAACAATGTACAAGATGTGCTGCAAAAAAGAATTTGAATATCTAACAAGGATAAGGCACAACATTAGCAGGAGCAACGGCCAAGCAGCAGGAAGTGAGCGCCAAAAATGGCGCCCAACTTAAGTAGGTTAATGTGCGAGATGCGACCAACGCAACGTTGTCGATAAAAATAGACAATTTCCCACATATATTGGCAAACAGATAGATGAGGGGGCGACTAGTGCGGCAGGGGAGGCGGGGAGGGGGGATTGGTCTCCAATCTGAGAGACAAAAACAAATGGCGACCAGGCGAACAGAGCAAAGAAAATTTGAAATTCTAATTGCCAGCCAGAGAGTGTGTCAGTGAACTGTGTGTGCGTGTGTGTGTGTGTGTGTAGTACAGGTAGTCTCCTCCCCGCAGCCTCCCCTTCACAGCCTCCCGGACAGTGCTTTACAGCACTCGGGCTGCTCTTCGCTTTTGTGCAAAATGAATAAAACATTAAATCGGATTATAGAATTTTGCATTTTTCGAAATTAACATGTTTATCCTGGCGCAGCTGACTGCGGAGGGGAGAGGAGGGGAGGAGAGGGGCGGCAAAAGCAGGGAGCTGTGGCACAGTCATTGAATTTGAATTTGAATTTGAATTTGAAGCATTGCAGCAGACGACGACGACATCGAAGTCGGATACGAAGTCGAAGTTGTTGGCGCCTTGTTACACATTTTTCGGCAACACAGGGGCAGGAAACACAGCCAAAATGCCATTGAACTGGCGCACACACACACACACACACACACACACACACACATACATACACACACACACACACACACACTGACACTCAGACGCACTCGAAGCTGCGGCGTCTTCGCTGGCAGTTCATGCAAATGCTGCTGGCAAAGTCGTTGACTGTTGCAATTAAGGCGCACAATGGGTTAACGTTTGTGCGCACATTGGGGTTAAGGGGTTAAGCAGCTGCCCAAAAAAACACACACACACACACACACATCGACAAACATTTTGTGGGCCAATCGATGAATGCAATGCCGCAGCACATCTTTATCAAATCGAAACTAGCCCAAAAGTTAACCTCAAGTTGGCGGCAAGAGGGGAGAACCAGAGAAGTTGAGTGAGTGGAGAGGGGGGGTGGAGGAGGGGGGAGGGGTCTTAGGCAGTTGGCTGAGCTCTCACGCTCAGCCTCAGTCACAGCCTCAGCCTCAGCCCGAGCGCAGCTGTCAGTCAATCAGTCAGTCAATCAGCTCACATGATAATGATAGGCCTTGATGGCCCTTCGAGCCTTGTTCACAATGACGCACTGAGTGCCGGCCCCTCTCCTCCTCCCCCAGCCACGCCCCCTTCGACGGACTAGCTGCCGTTTGAAGTGGCACAAAAGAGGACGCATAATAAGATTAGAGCGCGTTGTTCCAGTTCCCGTTCCATTTCCAGTTTCAGTTTCAGTTACAGTCGCGAGTCGCGACCAACTTCCAATTCAATGCGCTCCGGCTTAGATTGGTGCCTCTTTTGTTTCGGAGACGGAGAGGGCAGTGAGGGGGCGTGGCTGATCCGCAGCTGCCAGCTGAGACTGTTGTTTGGCATGGCAACAGTTTGGCTCTGTAATTAAGCCGACCTGTAACTGAAACCCCTTCAACTTGAAGGCCCAACAGCTCTTTCTCTCTCTCTCTCTCTCTGTCTCTTACTCTTTCTCTGTCTCGCTGTAAATTATAGGTTGTGTGTGTGTGTGTGGATGGAGCCAGGAAACAGTCAACGGCCTTTTCCGATCGTCATTCACAATATTGCGATAAAATTGTGATATTTATGACGAAAGCGTTTTTGAAAAGAAGCCGCCGACAATCGACAATCGACAATCTGACGAACGACAGAGCGAACTGTGAACTGTGAGTGGCATTTGTAATTAGGCTCAGGCACTTTTGAGCCACAGCTGGCAGGAAAACCATCATTTGATTGCCACACACACTCAACACACACACACATCATAAGTGACCCTCAGTCGATTGCCAAATTGTGCAAAAATTATTATTATGCTTTTAGCATCGCTGCAGATATTAAACAGCTAAAATAGCTAATGGCATCATCACTTTACAATCATTTCTGCCTCTCTGTCCTCTGCCGTCGAACATGAAACCGAATTGAGTTTTGCAAGTGATAGCACTAAAAACCGCAAAGAAATGGCAAACCGTCTAAATGATCTCTTGACAAACACTTCAATCTCTGAAAAGTTTCTGATTATTTTTGCAACTATGCAAACAGCCTAAAATTCAATCTTCATTCCATCATTATTATCCTTCCTTCCAAATGTTCCATTAAAAATTGCCATCTGATTGCGAAAAGTCTCAAAATCCAATCTCCTGGGTATTATTTTCATCTGCAGTTTTTAATGGTTTCACTTCTAGTTGCTCCATTAAAAATTTCTTTTACATCAACTTGATTGATATTTTTAGTGGCTACAAAACTAAATTACTAATATTTCAGCAATTTAAAAATAATAGAAATATCACTGATTACAGAAATATTCTATATGTATGTAAAACAATAATAATATTAACTTCATAAAATATATTGAAAAATTCGCTTGGACAACCATATAAAACTCCCAGTTTATTATAATATCAACGAAATACTAAAGAGCATCTTGTTAAATAGCATTACATAATGAAATTCAAGAGCCGTAATCTATAAAGTTCTCTATCTAGATGTGGCTTAAAGAGCTGATGGTGATGCGACATTATCTATGGTCGCATATCTCGGCGTATTTGTCAAGATCTTATCACGTGTTTCGAGACTTTGTCCTGCCACCTAATTATGTAGCTCTCTCTCTCTCTCTCTCTCTCTCTTTGTCTATCGCATGCTGTTAGCTCTCTTTTGGTCTGTAGACCGGCGTGCATATAAATACGAAATCAAGTCGCGATTTATGCGGCACACGGCACACACACACACACATCCCCCCCCGTCCACCTCCCCCTCTAGAGTCTTTAAGGGGGGGCCTTCAAAGGCAAAGCTGTTGCTGTTGCTGTTGCCAGTGCTGTGTGCATGAAAAAGTCATTAAAATGTAATAAATTAGGGCAAGAAAGAAAGAAGCCAACAGCGAGAAAAAAAAAAGGCGAGCAGTCAAGAGATGAGCAGGCGAAGAGGGCGGAGGGCGGTGGGCGGAGGGGAAGGAGGTGGAGGAGGTGAAGTTCACCCCTCAACACGTTGTGCACAATTTTCACAATTTTTGCTTTAGCAGCCAGATGAAAAGTGTATTAAATTGATTTCACTTGATTTTCCCGCTTGTACTATATTTATTATGTTACTCAGCGAGCGCAGAACGAAACGAAACACCCTCAAATGAGGGTGTGTGTGTGTGTGTGTGTGTTGGTTGTGCGTGCGGTGTATTCATTTCGCATATTGCAAAATCTAAACAGATCCGCAATACATTTCATTTTGGTAATGAAAATCACGCGCTGCTTATTAAAACCAAACGCATGAGCGTCTCACAAACGAAGTGCTGCGGGGGTGACGGTGGAAAGGGGGGGGGGGGTGTCCCTGAGGGGCGGGGGGAGGCAACTGGGTAGTGAGGCGTTGTATTACGTGCCATTGAGGTAATTTAGTATCACATTCTGTGCCTTGAAAATGAGACCAGCAAAAATACACACATCAAACAAATGACACAAAAAACTCGCATGCAAGAGGGCTGCTCAGCTCTATAGATACCCTGTAAACAGCGCTGCATTATACTAAAGAAAAGCTGCATTTTTCATTTTGTTATGTTTATGATAATGTTAATATTTGAATAGCATTTTAACCCTGCCATAAATATTATTTTTACTTCATTTTAAATGAAATTATTATTTTTATATTATTATTTATACTGCCATAAGTCGTAATTATTGTAAATATATTTGTATTATGCTCTTCTGTAATTATTCCTATTTTAATATTATTATTTTTACTGCATTTTAGCTCACTGTACTGTATACTATATAATTATACTTTTTTTTTGGTGCTTACAGCTCATACTTCAAATATTATTTGTTCATAACAAATTTATTTAGTCTACTACAGCTTCAGTTTTATGCTTTTTTATATAGAAGATATCGTTGGTATTTTGTGCATGAAATGTGAACGACATTTAATGTAGATTTTTCAGATTTATTTTACTTGTTTTGATGGAAATCGTTTATTAAAGAAAGTCTTTTTAAATGGATTTTAGCTCGTTGATTATAAAGTGATAAATTGTTCAATATTCGATTTGCACATTTACAGGGTATTCAGCAGCAGTCTTTGCAGCTGCCTGAAAGAGACACCTTGTGATGAAGTACCAGGCAAAGCAGAAGCAGCATGGCACATGAACAATAACAACAACAACAACAACAACAACAACAACAACAACAACAACAACTGCAACACACTCACACACGCTTAAGCAGCAGTGAGCAACGTTAAAGAGTCGCAACAATTTTTTGGCTCCCGCTGCCACAACACGAAAATTTACTTCCTGTTTTTGGCCATGCAAAGTGCTTGCAAAAAAGGGGGAGGCGGGGCGGTTATTCTCTAAGAGTGTGCAAGTGTGTGTGCGAGTGTGTGTGCGAGTGTGTGTGTCGAGTTGTGTTTTGGGGCAAATATTACAAAACACAAACGCCTGTTTCCGTTTTACTAATTCGTATGCTGTTTGCATTTGCATTTTGTAGGCAGCGTGAGCATAGAAGTGGAGAGAGGAGAGAGGGGGTAACATAGGGGGGCGGGGTGGGGGAGGAGGTTCGGTGCTGCTTTGTGCGTGCGTGCGACACATATGAAAAATATCCTTGAGCCAAGCGGAGGAAGAGAGAGAAAAAAAAGGACGCGAAATCGAAAATATTACGCGCTATGCTAAAATGGTTGAAGCCGCTGAAGCGGGTGGCAAGGTATGGGGGGGGAGGGGCAGCAACGAGCAACGCCCCGTAAGGCACACACACACACACACACACACAGAGGCATGGCGCCAAAGCAAAAATTGATGCCAAATGGGCGGATTGGGAATGAAGCGCATGAAGGCAGGCGGCAGGGGGGAAAAGGAGCAGCGGAGAAGTTTTGTGCGAGCGAAGTGCAAAAGGAAATTCATGCATATGCGAATGGCTAGAGCGGTGACGAGGGGAAGGGGGAGGGGGTGGGGTGGCTGAGGGTGACTGTGCGCTTTTGGCGCAGGCGGAAAGCGTTGAAATGTGCTACAAATTGAATTTTATTGAAACGTGTTTGAAATTTTTCGTCAGAGATCCCCAATCCCCCTCCCCCCCACTTCTGCTTCTATACACCAAAAAGGAAACAGGTGGCTGTATTAGAGGGGTGCGTGTGTGTGTGTGTGTGTGTGTGTGTGTGTTATCGATATCTTTTCTGCTTGTTTTGGGCATTGTGCAGGGAAGGCAAACAGGCGGCAAGCGTCGTCCGGCAACGCAAATCTCATTCCCAATTGCCAATTTAGTGCCAGAAGAAGACAGCTAGATAAAGGCATGTGTGTGCGAGAGTGTGAGAGAGAGAATGTGTTGAAGGTGTGTGTGAGTGTGTGTGTGTGTTTCTTTTATGCAGCAGCTACAAAAGGAAAACGCAATTCAAATGCGCTGACAAATTCGTTGTAGAGTTGTCAAGCGGCGACAGCGAAAAAAGGGAAATAAAATAAAATTAAATTATAAGTAGACAGTTGCCAATGCAGTTGACAAAAAAGGCAGTTGTCATTGCATCTAAACTAAATACTATATATGTATTGACATACATATATATTATATTAATATTGTATACAATATTAATCATGTGGTTCATGTATTTATTATTTTATTCTAGCCCACAAACAAAATATATTATTGCTCAAATTCTTTTGCATTCATTTATTATACTGCGAAAAAAGAGAGTTTAATTTGTAAATATTTTTATAATAATTTTGATTTAATTTTCAGCACAAATAAACTATCAAAATAACTATTAAATGAAAAGATGAGTATAAATAGTATTAAGCAAACTTCAGCTGTTCTGCCTATATTGTTGTACTAAAGAATTTAATTTCAAGCTGGAAATAAATAGATAAATTCAAATTAATGAATTTATTTATTTTCTACAGCATAAGAAATCTGGATTTAAATACTTAATTTAGACTATTGTTGCGTTGGACCATATTTATGTTTTGTAAATTCTATTGCAAATAATGCATCGCTAATTACTTTCTAGGTATAGTTTCTGCCGCTAGAGTTGACGCTGCTAATCAAATTACAAATTACGCGCCCAAAACAGAGTTGCCAGCACATAATGAATTGCATTACTTAGTTTAGCTAATGCATTATGCAGCCAGCAGAGTTGGCCATTCAATTAGCCAGAACCGAGCACTGAGCACTGAGTGATATATGTCTCTGTTGTTTAATGCAAATTCAGCTGATGTGCGGCTCAAAGCGCCAATCAAGCGGCAGCTAAACAAAGGTCAACAACAACAACAAAGCAGCTGAGGCAGGCGGCAAGTGTTGCCAACAGGCAGGTAATGTTTTTTATGGCCCATGGCCTCGACGGTTAGCAGGAGAGAGAAAACAGCCTCCTACAAGTTCGAGCCGCGTTTCATTAGCCAGAGTGCCGCAGTGGCCATGACAAATGCCCCAGAGAGCGAGCGAGAGAGCGAGCGAGAGAGCGCATCAAACAGTAGTCGAAAAGCAGCAGCAGCAATAGTGAAAAGAAGAAGACAACGAAAATAAAAAGAGGAAGCAGCAGCTAGAACTGATAGCATAATAATTCTCCTTCTGGTTTTCTTCGACTCTTTTTCTTTCCTGTTTCATTTCTTTTCTTTTTTTTTTGTTTTTCATTAGAGTATCGACAAGTTTGAAATTAGTTGATTTGTATATGGCCAAGCAGCGAAGCAGGAGAGGGAGAGGGGTGCAGTCAGGTAGAACAGCAGCAGCAGGGGAGGGGCAAGTGAGGGGGGAGGGGGGAGTCCGGTCGCAATGCTTGACTGGGCCTGGGATCTGGCTGTGACTCTCTCTGGGTCTGGGAGCCTTGTCAATCGGTGACTAATGTTCAGCAATTTGGCTAAGCGACAGACACCGGAGACAACAACAAAAGCAGCAAAGGTGGACAGAGTGAGACAGCAAACGAGAGAGAGAGAGGGCGACTAAAACGCAAGGACAAAATCGTTAAAATGTTAACAACAAACTGGCTGAAATAAATCAATGCGCTTTTACGTTATTTATTCGCTTTCAACTTTTATTCCGCCTCTCCCCAGGGAGGAAGCAAAAGAAACAAAATCCACATTCAATTTGTTTATCAGCAAGAAATTGAGTGAGTGTTGCCGAATGAATCAAGCGGAGAATGTTGCCAACGGATCACAGTGAATCGACTCCACTTCGTTTTTTTTTTTTGTAAAAGGTAGCTTAAGAGGCAGGAAGACAGTTCAAATGGGCCAATGAGCCCTTTGCAAAGGTGACGACAACAACAGCAAAAACAGCAACGTTGCAAGGATGAGACTGGCAAAATGAATGTGGAGAAGACGACGACGACGACGACGGCAGTTAAAGCGATTGCCAATGTGAATCCAAATGCGAATTGCGAATGAGACGGCGTTTTTGTCATTAGTTGCATTAACTTTCCTCCCATTGACAGTCAATTTTTTAGTGAGCAGACGACGACGACGACGACGTCGTTGTTGTTGCTGTTGTTATCGTTGCCTGTTTACTGTATGCAAATGTTGTGCAGCTTGTCATTGTCAAAGCTGTCGTCGAAGCTGTAGCTGTAGCTGAAGTTGAAGTTGAAGCTACACCCAAAACAAACACGAGACGCTTTTTTTTGGGGCACATGCACTTTGGCAACCGTTTGGGGATTCGATAGCTGGAAATTTAACAGCAGCTTAGCAAATAAAATACAATTTTACTGTCTTGATATTCTACACGATATAGTACTCCGATCTAGTTGATTTAAACTAAACTACTCGACAGCCTGAAGACAGCCAGACAGTCAGGCAGAAAATCACTTAAACATTACTATATTAATTCGGTTTCATTGGAAAATATATTATGACATTAGAAAATAAATATAATATATGTATATGTATATACTACATTTTTGTGACATTAAAAAACCAATAAAAATGCATTTATTACATATTTAGTCGTTCCATTAAATTGTCACGAAATGAAAAAGTATTTTGCTATGAATCAGTCTTCGACTGGCGGCTTAAATGTTGATTAATTTAATGCACATTTCAGCTAAACTATTCCATTTTAATCGAGCTCCCTTTTTTTTCCCACTTATCTCTGCTCGTTTTATGATCTTTCTGCTGCCTCGCTTCGCTCTCGACTTTTAACGATCGGGTTTAATCAGCTTTTATGTTTCTATTAGTCAAATTATCTCTTTGAGTCAGCGGCGACTGTGATCCTTGCAACGAGTAGAACGAATAGAGTGAATAGAGTAGTGTATTTGATTCATTCGTTGCAATAATATTCATTGTGCTGCAATTGACGCCGTTAACGGCGCTAAATGTGCAAATTGATTTTGGTATTGACAACTTTTAGTCAAATGATGCGATGCAATGTGAAAACGCGATGCGATTCATTTGAATGCAAAAGGCACTCAGAAGCAAACACTCATCAAAACACTCAGTCAGACACTCACACCCCATTCATTTTCAGTGTCGAGCTGCGAGTCCCGCCGTTGATAAGACATGCAATAAATTTTGTTACTAATTTTTGTCGCGTCTGCTTTGAGGCTGCATTCGTTGTCACTTAATGAAGTTGCTCTACGTAATCGGGGAAGGGAAGAAAGTAAGCAGAAAGGGACGGGGGAGGGGTAGAAGTTAGTGGTATGTGATAAATCAAAAATATGTAAGCGAGAGAGAGAGAGACGCGCTTGAAACAAAAGCTGAGACCAAAATATGTCAAATGATTCATATTAAAGTCGCAATGAATAAATCATGGCAAATGTCGCCAACATGGAAATGTATCTCACAGATACAATTTCAGCCCACATTGTCGCCACTCTCTCTCTGTCTCCCTGTCTCTCTGTCTCTCCCTGCTGGCCTGGCATTATTGGCCAGGTTAAGTGCGTTAATGTTGCCTCCGTTTGTCATTGTCGCGGTTCGCGTGCAACCGCGTTGATATATTGATTCCAATGCGCCACTAAATCAAATTCATCTCCTCTCCTCCTCTCTCTCTCTTTGTCTCTCTCTCGCTGTCGCTATCTCCGTCAAATTTCCTGAGAATGCGACAAGCCGCTTGACAATGGTAATTCTTGGAATTTTGATAGAGTTGCCAACGCACACTCAGATGCATAAAACCGAAACCGAAGCCCAAACTGTATAATGAGCGATGCAAGCGACTTCGAGATGCAGCTTACAGATACTTTATCTTCAAGTGTGGACTTGCTAAGCCCTATATACATATAGTATGTATATACTTTGTTTTGGCAAAGCTTTAAAAAGAAGAGGCGAGATTTAATGGCATTAGTAAGGTGAAAAGAATGCCAACAATTCTACACTCTTTCTTCCGAAAGAAATCAAATTGTGAATAAAATAATGGGAATCTCACCAAACATTGATGATTTAATTTTTGAAAAATATTTATAGCTGCTGCATTTTATGAGTTACTTTAGTTAATTAATTAATTGTAAAGTTATAACAAATAATTTGAATTTTTTCATTGTTAAAGCTTTCAATTCGTGCTCTCGAATTTTATTTTATCTTATGAATAAACGTTGCCGAAACGAACATTCTAAATAAATGATTGGAAAATCATGGACTTAATAAAATGAACAATTTTAAATTATGCTGCTGCATTTTCGCAGCTATATTAGCGAATTAATAAATCAGCCTAGTTTCATAGTTTCATATTGCAAATAATTTGCATTTTTCCATACATTTTGTTTGCGCTGCAGACTTTTGCCATGAATATTTGCAATGCATTCATATGGCTTATTAAGTTCAGCCAAAACGCTTGCCTGGCGAAACAGATAGAGATGGAGACAGTGAGTGTGTGAATGAGAGAGAGAGAGAGAGAGAGAGAGAGAGAGAGGCGTATATTATAGACGGTTGTGTGGCAAGTTTCGTTTGAACTTTCGCGCACTTCTGATGCCATTTGCAGATGCTACGCTTGGCGTGCAAATTACCCAAAATGTTACCCAAGGCGCCTCAGCACTTTGAGGACACACACACACACACACACACAGGGACGCACACCCACGCACACACACACACAGAACAATGCAAAAGTGTTGGTTATAGTTTTTGGTTAGTTTCGGCTGCGAGTTCAGAACGTAAACTGAGACCACAAAATGCGTCTTGTAAGCGTATTTAACTTTATTATTTATGCACAACTATGCTGTCTATGTGTGCGTGTGTGTGTGAGTGTGTGTGTGTGTGTGTGAGCGTTTAGTGTGCTTATTAATTTATAATACACTGCGGCCTTGGCGGCGCAAGGGCCAAAAACTTTGCATATTCAATAAAATGTTTTGCGAGTCGAAACTTTGCCATTTACGCCGACTTCAGTTGCTCAAATATTTCATCGTCTATGCGTGTGTGTGTTTGGGTTTCTCTAGCTAAAAATTTTGTTGAGAAGAGAGAGAGAGAGAGTGGATTTTTAAAATGCTCTTTCTCTTGCTCTTTGCTCTGAGTCATGCTGCATTCTCCTGCGTCATTTGTCTCCTCTACTTTCACTCCCTATTTCCTGCGCTTCTTCTTGCCACTGCGTTTGTGGCACACTTAAGATAATTCTAATTAATGTTGCGCTTAACTTCAAATGAAGGCTGCCCCAAGTCCCTTCTCTCTCTCTCTTTTTCTCTCTCCTTCTCATTGTCCCCCTCTGCACGCCTTTTGTCACCGCTTTCTGCTGTCGCATATCCGCATAATTTATTGAACATGCCACAAGCTGATGCTGCTGCTGCTGCCGCTGCTGCCTTGCAACATCCATTTATCTCTGTGCCACGCCCCTGCTGCCACATTGCCACGCACTATTTGCCACTTCAATCAACGCCACTGACCAACAGCACTTGCAACACTTGATGCTGCAACTTTTCAATGCGCTTTTCTTTTGGCCGAACTTTTATTTTTTTGCATTTTGCATTCGAACTTTGTGTGTGTGCCACAAGTTGTGGCAACAACTAAATGCCCGGCAAAAGGCACTTAAAAAGCGGCCACAGTTAGTTAGAGTGAGAGAGAGGTGGAGAGAGAGAGAGTGAGAGGGAGAGAGTTTTATAGGCTGCTCTTGGACAGGCATTGAACCAGTTTATCGAAATCTAATGAGGCGGCTGTAAGAACAAACAAGGCGCAAACACACACACACACACACACACACATGCACATATAGAGTATATGCATATACAATACACAGACAGTTTGGGTCAACAAAATGGCTGACGGAGACAATGGGCCAAGGGCTGCCAGCGACTGTTTAACGGTCTGTCATGGTTTCCACTGCAGAAGGGGACGCTGAGGGGGGGCGGCAGGCTAAAAGAGGAGGTGGGCAAAGCGAGAGGGGAGAGGGGGAAGAGGAGTGTTGTTATGTTATTAAAGCCATAAATTCAAGTAAAAACAAATGAACGAAGCGTTGGCCAAATGTTGTGTGCAGCAGAGACAATGGAGTATTTGAGAGTGACAGAGAGAGAGAGAGAGAGAGTACATGTACGTGTGTGCGAGTGAGAGGAGGCGAGACAGCGGCGACATTGCTGTGTGTGTAATGGGATGCTGAAATCTCAGAGTCGAGGCAACATGAGCATAATGGCATAAAGCGTTGATAACAAATTTGCGCATTTCAACATGAATGAATTCTCTAGTGGCATGCAACATACATACACACACACACACACACACACACAGACAGCGAGAATGCGAGAGAGAGAGAGAGAGAAGCGTTCCGGTTGCCTTTCGCTTCGCTTCGTCGTCTTCACTCGCCTTGAGTGCCACACAGCATCAAAATGCCAAACATACGGCCAGTAAAATGTCTCCCTGTGTGTGTGTGTGTGTGTGCATGTGTGTGTGTGTGTGTCCGTTTTGGGGCCAAATGTAACTCTTGGGCCGGACAGGCGGACAGGCGGACAGACTGGGGCCAGGGCTTTTGGGGTTGAGGCCGAGTGGCCTCCGTGTCCTTTGCCTTCTGCTTTCGCCTTGGTCCCAGCTGCGCCTTGAGACGACGCAGCTGCCGCAGGACACTGGACACTGGACACTGGACGCAGGACGCTGGACGCTGGACAACTGATTTTCCGGCACTGTGATTTGTCCCCAACGAGACGAGACAAGTTGAGAGAGAGCGAGAAGGCCGCCTGATAAAAAGTAGACAAAAGAAATCAGTGACAACAACGACAAACGACAGGGAGCAAGGACATCGGCATAAGGATTCACTACAGAGCCTAGTCAGAGAACGTGCCTCCTCGCTCTCTTGTTGACGTTTCATTTATCGTAATCAAGTGCGCAATCAATGCGAAGAGAATTGCACTTAACGGTGCTTTTTCTGCACTCTTTTTTTTTTTGCAGCTCGCTCTAATTTAGTTTGATTTCTGTTTGGAGATTTTTCGGTCACTCACTGTAAATTGGCCCAGAAAGCGAGTACTCGTCGTCCTGCGATGAGTGCATCGCAATTGCAATTCAATTGCATCTCAAGTGAATCACATTTGCTTTGCTTCCGGTTCATTGCATTGCAGCATCGCACTCAACACTGCTCAACAAGATTGCATAATGCTTGGCTGCCTGGCTGCTTGGCTGCATGCTTCTGATTGCCCAAAATGTAACAACATATCGATAACTATTCATCAAATTAAGTCGCAACATTTGCGTATCAAATGCACAAAGCCAAAACTGACAGCAACTTGTGCTCACAACTCTGAGAAGCCTGGACAGGTGCTTAGACCAAATGCTTCTTGACCTACAACTAATTGTATTCTACTTTTTGCGAAATCAGTTTTTAGATGCCTCAAGAGACCATTTGTAAATGCTGACAGCTAATTACTTGAATTTACATTTCTCTATTCATTTTGTCAGTTTTGATTAATTACAAATAAATTACCATCTGAATCTACAATTTAAATAAATGATTACCACAATTTAGAAGTTAATATGTTTGCATATTTAAAGTGGATTTCATTTGTCAGCTATTTACTTTGGATTAATACAAATAAATTACTAATACATTCTAAAATATATATCAGTTATAAAAATGGAAATGTAAATTGAAAAAAAGCTTTGCTAATTTGCAACATTATTTTCGTTTATCTTTTGAATAATAAGCATAAGATTTTAATTTTAATCATGTGAATATAATTTTACTTCTTATTTCATTATTCTAATAAATTTATGCACTACTGTCAATACAATTATTATTTTCTCTACACATATTAGAAGTGAATTTGAAATTCATTTTTCAAACTGCAAAATGTGTTTCATTAGCAAGTCAGAAAATGTCTGTCAACGTTGCGACTAGTAATGAGAAAAAAAAACAAAGAATTATGCCAACTTTGAGATAGAAGTAGAGCTTGTGGAGTGGGCTGCAGCTATGAGCAGGTGTTGAGCACATTTTAAAATTAAGACTGATGTGCTGAATGAGTGACTGATTCACTGACTGACTGACTGATGTGCTGACTGATGGCAAGCTGGCGGCAAAACTTTTCGGGCAACCCGTGCAAGAAATGTTTCGTTAACCAAAAATCGTGGCCCAAAACTTTGTGGTCGACGATTTGGACGCTGCTGCTGTCGAGAGCGGTGGCCAGAAGAGGAGAGGAGACGAGAGGGGAGGGGAGAAAGGCAGCGTTGGGATGTCATTTCAACAACTTGTTTTCGACTATTTTTTTTTTCGCTCAGATTTCCTCTATTTTTCATTTATTTGTATTTTTTTTTTTTTTTTCGGTGGGAACAATAGAAAAGCGACGACGTTGCGCGATATTGTCAAGCGAGGGATGACGTTGGGGTTGGCTACTGTGTGTGTGTTTGTTGGTGTGTGTGTGTGTGGGCATCAGGCTGAAAATGCAATTTCTGTAAAGCGCAACAAAAATGTTTGCAAACTGAAACGCGACGAGACGCGACGACAACGGGAAAATTGGATGAACGTCGGCGTTTTTGGCCGCCACAAAAGAGCCCTGAATCTGAATCCAAATCACGACTAGTGAAAAGAGTCACACACACACACACACACACACACACACACAGATATAGTTGATGTGTCCTGGCAACTGGCAACTGCCAACTGGCAACGCCAACAGTTGCCAGACAGACAGACAGACAGACTGACTGACGAACCGACCAAGCATACAAAATAACCGCAAGCCCAAGCTGCACATTATCTATGAATGCGCCTCTCTCTCTGTATGTGTGTGTGTGTGTGTGTGTGAGGGGGCGTAACGCGGCTGCTCCTGCTGATGCAACTGCTGCCTGTTCTTTATTTTTTTGAGTTGCCAGTTGGGGCAACAAGAAAAAAGCTATCCAAGAGCGAACGAGAGAGCACGAGTGTGCGGGATATTTTGTAGTGAGTAGGAGCATGGTGAGGGGCGGAGGTGGTGGATGAGGGGAACAAAATACCAGAGCGGAAATTGTTCAACAGAAAACTTAAATCTCAACGAAATTGTTTTTGGCGACATTTTGTGCCGCTTTCCCCGCCCTCCATCCTCCAACCCCTCCGAAGGGAGCCGCTTCGTTGCCACCCTTAACCACCAATTTTGTGCTTGCGCCTTTCTAGTGCTCCACTTGGACCTTGTTAGGCGTCCCGAACAGCAACTGCAGCTGCATGTTGCAGCTACAAGCAGCGACAACTATCCTGTGGCATGGCCCAGGGCTGCGAGTGCACAGTCTAGGCCAGGCAGTTACTACCGAAGCCCCTACAATCGCAGTGGTTCAAGCTATCGATAAATATCGGCACAACAATTCCATTTGAATTGCTCCAAGTTTTCAATTAAAAATTAATTTAAATTGTATGCTATGCTTGAATCTTTAGCTACAAATTTTATTTTAATATAATATTTATTTCACCATCTGAATAGAAATTCAGATAGAAATAACCTATTTTAATAATTTTTGAAATACGAATTGGAGTCTTTACAGTCCCTGCAGAATATTTAGCAATTATTTAAGATGTTCGAAGCTAGCCACATTTTTAATTTACAATGCAATATATGCAATTTATAAATGTATCGTTAAAATCAATAATATTGCATTAATTTTTCCCTCATAATTTTCCTATCCTTTATTATATTCAGCTGTTGGCATTAAGCTGCCTTTTTGGAGAACATTTTAATGTAATATTTTAAATACTCAATTCAAGTATAATAAACGTAAATCGCTCGTGACTAGTGCAATAATCTATAAACTTCAGCTTGAGTAAGTAGAAATAAATAAATTATTCAACATTTGCACAGAACTGTAATAGATATTATCGTCTATAATGAATTCTATCGATAACTTATCGTTCATCTCGCTTTTTATCTTGGATTTATTTATCTGTTTATAGTTGCATTTTGTTGCCTCGAAAGACACCTTAACCCTTGTGTGGCTGCTGCCTTAACCCATTGACAACTGCTGTGGAGGATAGCGCGCATTGCAGTCGATGCCCAACCGGTTTCTGCTAGGCCTAGCTTCAAGAACGAGCGAGAGAGATAGTGCGAGAAAGAGAGAGAGAGAGAGAGAGAGAGAAGGAGCAAAGTAATGTTGCAGAGATTTGTTGGCTTGGAAATTGCCCAACAAATTTCTGTTGGCGGCCCACAAACAACAACCAAACACACACAGAGAGTGGGGCCAAGGGGGGAGGAAGCTTGTAACTCGAGAGGGGAGGGGCGGGGGGCAGCAACCGAAGGCAGCCATATGAGCACGTATCTATGCATATATCTCGCAGTTACACGAGTCGAGAGTGTTTGAGTGTGTTTCAGTGTGTGTGTGTGTGTGTGAAAGTGTTGTATGTGTTAGTGTGTGTGTGTGTGTGTCTCCCTCTCTCTCTCTGTGTGTGTGTGTGTGTGTAGATTACTTACTTTTGCAGCGCTAGTCGTTAGTGCCGTTATTTCATAGTTGCCGTCACGCCCCAAGCCCAAAAGCCGCAGTTGCCGCCCAGTTCTCCCTTCCCCACACACACACACACACTCGCACACACACACAGTCGCACACCTCTTCTGCCCCCCTGCGACGCCGCCTCGTTTGGGGCTACTTAGGCGACCGCCGCACAAAAGCGCAAAGAGCGCAAAAGCCGTTCATTGATAATGTAAACTCAGCACAAAAATATCTGCTCGTTGCGACGACAACAGCCGAGGGGGGGGCGGAGCGGGGGGCGGTAGGTGTCGGCGGCTGCTGCGGTACACGCTGCAGGAGGGCGGCAAGGGCAAGGGGGAGGCGTGGCTGCAGCTTGCCATCCATTTATGAAGCCAGTCTAAACTTTTGCATAGCTCGAAAGCTGACTACGAATACGAACTGTGGCCATAATACATATGAGTGTGTGTAAATGAGTCTGTGTGAATACGTGTGTGTGTGTGTGTGTCGCTGTTTGTGGTGCGAGTTTTAAGTCATGACCAAAAAATTATGTGGTTGTATTTAAAGTTGGCGCTAAGCTCGCTCCGGATACGACTTTTTTGGGTCTACACACACACACACACACACTTGCACACACACACACACACGGTAGTTTTAGCCGGACTCTGAACAGCTTCAGCAGACTCTCTACCTTTTCCGTCTCCCTTTGGGCCATATCCCTTTTGGCTGCGTAATACTTTTTCAGTTAACTCGCGCGTTGATTTCAAGTTGACTTTTGGGCAATGAAACTTTTTCCAACATGGTTTGAGGCCAACTATATCTCCGTGTATCAGTGTGTGTGTGTGTGCATGTGTGTGTGTGTGTTTGTGTGCATATATGAGATATGGGGTTTGTACTTAAATTGGACAGCGCTGACCACGCATTGCAGTCGTTAGGAGGCAGCCAAAGTTGAGTTAGGACTCTGTGATTCGAATGCGACTCGTGTACATACCTGGAAAGAGATAGCAATCGCAAAGGAGCGAGAACGAGAGAGAGAGAGAGAGAGGGAGAGAGATGTGGAATTAGTCAAGATGAAAAATGCTTAAAGTTAAAGTTTAATAATATAGAAAAATGTCTGCATTTTCAGCAAGGCAACTTAACTGATATGTTTGGGGTTAAAATCATTTCAGAAAGTTAATTCGTTGGGAGTCTACAATTATTTATTTATATTCTGATAATTGAGAAATACAAGTAATTTTGTATTTTTGTTATTGGAGAGAAACTCTTATTTTTTAAGAAAATCTTTATAAAAAACTGAAAAATAAGGGCCGTGATCTAACTTTCAAATACAAATTTAAAGTTTATGACTATTTCAAAATTGCATTTACTTTTATCGAAATTGTAATAATAAAAATTTGTGTTTTTGTGTGTGTTTTTTCTTACAATTTGAAAGAAAAGTTGAGACTGTATTTTGAAATTAATATTTCAATTTATTTATTGTTTCATCAATTTTCATTTAAATAAAAATAATACAAGTTTTAAATAAATTGGCCAATCTCTTATTTGGAAAAGAAAATAGCAGATCAATAGAAATGTTAAACTGGTTGGAAAAACTGCAATAGGACGACGATTAATGCATAGCCAACTTTTAAGCAAAAATAGATGCAAAGCGCAATTATATTACAATAAAAACTATTTTAGCGTTTGTTAATTATAAATAATTATCGACATTATTATGCATATTATATTTATCCTATTTACTTGAACTGCAATTATTTTTAGCTAGTCTTGCGCTAAGTGATCAACAGAATTCAATGATGCGCTTTTGCGCTCTTCTAATGCCCGTCAATTTCATCGGGTATTTGTCTTTGCAAAACAGAAAAAAAGGAAAGCAAAGGGGAGAATGGCAGTAACGCTGGCTCGTTACCGTTATGAGGCACATTAGCCACTTGGCGGTGTGATGGGGACCGGAGGGGGGGCGTGGCAGGAGGGCGTGCTAATTTCGTAAGTGGCAGTTCGCCAAACCTAACTCTAATGTGATTCGACGAGTGCAATTTGGACTTCCTAGCCCCAAGTTCTAGTTCAACTCTGACGCTGACTCATATAGAATATATGAAGGAGGTGGAGGGAAAGACGCTGGGGTGTTGTGCAAATATTCAACTCATTTAACACATTGTTCAGATCCGTGGCGACATAGCCTCAATGTGGAAGAAATTAACAACACGGCACACAAAAAATACAAGAGTCTAGGAACGAAACAAGTCGAGTTATTTCTACGGGTTTTGGGTTCGACATTCGACAGTTGGGTTCTTTTTTTTTTTTTTTTTGTTGGTTTGCATAAATTAAGCATCGTGCTGGAGGTCTGACACATAACTGTATTGCTAATTACGCCATAATGTCCGAGTTTTCAGGCACTCGCAGGCGCAGGCAGAAAAGCAAACGAGCTCGTGAGGGAGCCGGGCTCTTGGCAAAGAAATTAGCATAATAACCTTTAATAATACAAACGAAAAATTAAATAACAACAAGAAGAATGACTAAAGAAACGAGCCAAAAAAGCAACAGCAACAGCAACAACACCAACAAAAAAAAAAATGCTAAGCAGCCCAGGCTCGAAGCCGGATACGGGTTGGGTTTATTGTGGGTTTGGGGCGGGCGGTTTTATCCACGGTACTATTAAAAGGCGCAAAACAAATTTTGAAAAGCGAAACTACAAGCCATTAACGCACATTAGCAGAACTTATAAATTTATTGCCTGTGCGATGAGTTGATGTCGATTCCCATTTCCATAACACCACACACAATCAAGAGCACACGAGGCGATGGAGGAGGAGCGACCGGGAGCGGTTAATGGTACATAGTAGTAGATGGTACATGGGTTTAGGGTAGTTTCGCTGGGGTTAACCGAACGAACAATGGAGCGCCTACAAAAGCCAAGGGTGGTTCACAGTGTCAAAGTGAGCGTGAATAACAAGGCTCACACAACTCGGGGCTTGAGCAATAGTTATAAATACCCATTGCGAGGGGATCGACAAAAGAATGGCAAACGGGATAAACTCGGACTCGGCGTATGGCCAGAGAGCTCTGATTTCTGCCGTCTTGCCTCTTCTTGGGGTTGCACTGCACAGTGGCATTGAAAGGGGTTTGATGTGGAAGCTGCAACAGTGGAGCGATAGCACATAAGGGGAGTGAGATGAAAATAGAGTAGGATAAAATTAGATAAAAAAAAATATATAATATATTCATACATATTACAAAATTTCATCAAATACGTAGCATGTAAACACGATAAAGACTTGAATACAAAATAGATTAACTGTAATGAAAACGAAACCTAAATGTATTTTATTCTTTTCGTTAATTAATTTTCAATAAAGAAACTAAAATCACATATATATTTACTTGAGAAGGCTGCTTTTCTATTTTCTATCATATTTAAAATCTGTTTGGCGAGGAATATAAACGTAGATCCAGTGATCTAAACTGTTTTGTAACTATAATTGTACTGTAACTATAATTAAAAACAGGAAATTATGGACTCTTAAATTTAGCGTTTCAATTTAAGCCCAATGTTCTTCGATTGCTAGCCGATTGCAGAAACCAAATTCAAATTATCTGAAAATGCTAAAAGGTTTTGCTGACTCGGAAGTGTCATCGGCAGACAAATTGCTTTTGCACCACGGTGACAGGCTGCACTTTGATATGTTGCAGCATCGCAGTGTGTTCTTGTAGTTCTTTCGGGATTGCGCAAGGATTGTGCTAATTTGTTTTCCAATTTGGCTGCTGTTGGTATCTGAGTGTGCGTGTGTGCGTGTGTGTGTGTGTGTGTGTGAGGCAGGCTCGTTATCCTTGCTGCACGGCTCAGTCAGCTGCGAGACTGCAACAACAACGACGACGAGTTGAGAACAAATGTAAAAACCAAACAAAACGCAACAGCAACAGCAACAACAACAACATGTGCCACTTAGTTAAATGCACACGTGCGAAATCTCTCGAGCTAAATGCAGCCAAGTTACCCACCCCATTGAAAGGGGCAACCCTGGCAGGCAACCCTACCTAAGCGACCCTACACACACAGCCCGCATGCAACGCCGTGTTATTGTGCTGTGCTTCTTATTCCGCAAGAAAATGCAATACAAAATGAATATTTAATTCAGCTAGAGAAAGAGACAGGGCGAGAGAGAGAGAGCGCGAGTGAGAGGGAGGCAGAATTGGGGGTTGAGGGTGGCACAGCTGGAGCCGAGGGCTTCAGTCGAGTCACGACGCGTGCAGAAATCAACGCTATGCCATAAGAGTAAAATTGCATTTCACTGTTATCGGCAGCGACGTCAGCTGCAAGAATTGCCAGGTGTGTGTGTGTGTGTGTGTGTGTGCAGAGTGTATACCCTAAGTATAAAGAGGGTAGGGTAGATCGATGAAAGTCAGACTATCGAAATATAAATTATAGAGTGAAAGGCGTGGGTTAATAAATGACCAAAAATATTATACAATACATTTTTCCATCACACTAATACAATAACATCAAAAATATTCCTAATTTCCTAAGCAATTTCACTTAATAATAATTCAAAGAAAACTAGCCCAATGACACTACGATTTGTGAATAAAATAAATCTATTTCTGAGCAGCATACATACAAATATTTAAATTAATATTTTCTATCTCAATATTAGAATGAAGTTATTTGAACAACTCTTCTGGCCTTGTAATTGTTAAATTAAAATTGAAAATGACTATCGCATTAATTATTAAGAATAAAGGCTTTAGCAACAGCAAAATTGATGAAATTGAAAATATTTCTGTAGAAATGCAATTTAAGAATAAATTGAACTGCATTTCTAAGCAAAATAAATCACAATAATTAAAAATTATTTAAACGAATTCGATTATCAAAGGCATGCGCTTAATGATATTTGTAGGGTATCTTGTAGCTGAGCATGCACCTCAAGCGGCTTAGCTCGTGCCCTCGTTTTGTCAGTCTGCTTGTTTGTTGCTTTGTTTATTTATTTGCCGCATAGCGGTACAACTATTTTGGCTGCTTGCTTAAGCCGCGGGAACAGCGAACAGCGAACAGAAGGAGCCATAAAAGCGGCCAAAGGCGGGGCAGGAGGGAAGGCGTGAAGGCGGGGCAGGGGTGAGTCTGCCAGCAAGGGGTTAACAGTAGCACAACTGTAATTCGAAGCATAAGAACCAATATACCAATAACAACAGCTGACAGCAGACGGCAGGCGGCGAATCAGGATAAACGACAGAGGGGCAAAGGAGCCGAAACCAAAAACCAAATTGAACCGAAGGTGAACAGCACCGACAACAACTCCAATTGTATTTCGTCGTTTCTCTCCTTTTATTTTGGCTTGTTGGACAAGCCGATACATATAGTAAGATGCTCCCTCCGACGCAGCGCACGCAGGAAATGTTTGATATTCCCCCTCCCCCCCAACGACAACACCTGTCACAGCACAGAACACAGCACAGCACAGCACAGCAACTGTTAACTGTTGGCTCTGTAGCTGCGATACAGGTCGCGATGACAGACTGCAGACACTGAGAAAGGGCTTTATCTCAGGGCCTGCAAATTGATCACCTGCTGGCGACATGATTCTCCTTTGGTTCTTGCTCACTGCTTATTATTATTGGTGGTTCAATGGGCACAATTTATTGCAGTGAACCGGTTCAGAAGTGGTTCATGCAAACATTTGAGCTGTATGACAATAGAAATATTTTCAAAAAAATACGTTGCGAGTAATAAACTGTCCATAAACCAGTTCCGCAATTTCGCTGAACCGGTTCACAGAGACTAGAGCTGCCTACTTAAAAAACAATAAGTAATGAATGATTTATTTTTAGTACACGAAATCGGTTTGATTATCTGACTGAGTTTGCAACCGCAAAACTGCATATTATTTGCGTATTATTTTGAACCGGTTCTAAAGCGGTTCAGTCACATTGCAAAGCTCATGAAATCTGCAGCGTAAGCCACTCGGAGTGAATCGAGACGGGTCGAGAGTGTTGTAAAATGCCATTAGAGTTGCTTAAAGTGCATTGCATTGTGGGTGCTGGAGCATTGCAATCGTGTGTTATTTATGCTGAACTCCCAAAAAAAACGTCGTCTCAACGGTATAAATACTTTTATATTATTATTTTTATGCAGCTGTTGTTGCCGTCGTTGTGTTGTGTTTTGTTTTACAACAATTGGATGGCAGTTGTTTGCTGTTGTTGCTGCTGTTGCTTTGTTGTATTTTTGCTAAACTCAGCATTTAAGTTTAGTAGTTGGCCAAAAAGGGTTGTTCGCTGTGTGTGTGTGTGTGTGTTGTGTTTTATGTGTGTATGGGTAAATGTTTTGCATTTTATTTTATTTCTCGTTTCGTTTCGTTTCGTTTTCGTTGTTTGCCACAATAAAAAGGGTGAATTTTTATATTTTTGCCATAAGTTTTTATGGCTTCCGTGTGTGGCGGCTGTCTGTGTGCTTCCCCTCCCTCCCCTTGCCCCTTGTCCCTTCTGCTACTCCTTCTCCCTCTTTTAAGTCAGCGCCTAGTCCTCATTTTGGCTTTGACCTCACTGCCTCCTCTCTCTCTCTCTCCCTCGCTGTAAATTCTATTATTTTATTTTGTTGTTGTTGTTGCTGTTGCTTTTTTTGGCTGCTTTCTTGTTGCCGACATTTTGTCAAAAGTTAGTCCAGTCAACCAAATGTGTGGGTGGGCGGCTACAGTGGCAGGGGGCGTGGCACTGGCGACGCTTGTGGTGTGTCTAACATGACGCGCCTCTACACTTAACTCTTTTTTTTTTTTTCTCTTTGGTTTTTGTTTTGTTTTTATTTTTGTTTTCTGCTCCTACTTTTTTTTACACCCTCCTGCTGGTTTTTTGTGGCTTGTTGTTCTCTTTGTATTTTATCGTTGGCCGCCTTGTTTTGCACTTTTAATTCGCTTTATTTGTGCAAAATTTATGCCGAGTGTGTGAGTGCCAGAGTGAGTGTGTGTGTGAGTGTATGTGAGTGTCTGCGAGTATTTAGATTTTAATCTACTTTTGCCGTTGCAGCTGCCAGCAACTTTTGACAACGCACCCCACCAATTTATGCAACGCCGAAATAACTTTAAGCAAAGTATTTACCAAAAAAAAAAAAGCAGAAGAGTTTTTCAAAAGTGTTGCGCAAGTTTGGAGCTGCAGAACTTCAGGTTTGTGACCTGCCGTTGATCAATTAACATTTAATTAAACAATTACATTTTCAGCAGAATTCATTCTTAATTCTTTGAAATATGCGTCATCTAATAAATTGGCATAATAAATACTTTGTTTTGTTTGCTGTTAAATGAATTATCTGCAAAGAACGTTTTTGCTCAATATATGCGCTTAATTAGTTGATGATTAATTCTGCTAAATATGCCTTGTTTTCAATTAAATAATTGCTCTTTTAAATATGCTAAAAAAAAAAGGTCTTTACAAAATTTACTTTATTTCTAGATAAATAAATGCATTAAAAAATATTTCTTATTTTGCAGTAAATAAATACTCAACAATAATATTATCAGCTGAATAAATTGTCGAAATAAGGCTTTAAAATCTGCTATACTTCTTGCTACAGAAATTCTCTTTAAGAAATGCTTTCCGCTGAATAAATTGGTTAAATATGCTGAAGTCAGTGCAGCTATCAACTGCAATTGCAGCTTAATTGTCTATTATTCGAGCATATTGTAAAGCCATCTACTGCTCTGCAGTTTTTTCTTAAATAGTTTTTGCGCCATTCCCAGCGAGTTATAGCGGGCTTCATGACGGCACGATCGTCATCCAGGCAATATCAGGTTCATTTAATAGGCCCCGGAGAGTCCAAATGAAATGTGCAAATTTGATTGCGACCATAAATTTGTGCCTGGGCCCCCAAAGAGCCACACACAGCGACCCCCAACCCCATCAAGTGCAGTGGGAGACTAGGCACCAAAGGGCCAAAGGGAAACAGAGGGGAGAGGGGGGGGGAGGGGAAGTATGGAGTGTGGGAGAAGGGCCGCTTGAAACGTGCCGAGTTTTAAATTTCAATGGCAATTGGCAATCAGAGAGGCAATTAGCATGCAGCGAGCATTAACATTATTCACATCCTTATTAAAAGTTGCGATCCGCCTTCCTCAGCCCTCTGCCTTTTGTGCAATTTCCGTTTTTAATTTTATCCGTTTTTTCGTCGTTTATTTGGTATATGAAATTAATAAGAAACCAGCATTTGATGCAGCACAGAGCTCCATACACCGCATCGCACCGCACGCTGTGCTGTGCGGTTTACAGCGCTTCATTGTGTCGCCTCTTTGTTGTGGTTATGAAATTTTTTAACACAGTTTATTGAAATGACAACGACAACGACAACAACAAGAACAAGAACACCAACTACAAAGAGCCGTACAAAAAGGCAATAAGATGCCCAACAGCCCGCATATGACACATCGTAAACGTTTTTCTCTCATTTTTATTTCATGCTCGGTTGTTTTTTTTTCCCCTCCCTTTTATATATTTATTCCCAGCCCAATTTTTATTTGATTTCATTTCGAATTTAAGTTATGCATTTCCCGAGCTCAAGCAGCAGAAAACCAATAAAAAAATTGGTATTTAAATCGTATGCAAATTGGGTGCGCTTTAATTTTTTCTAATAACCGTAAAATGTTCAAATCAATGGGCGTAGCTCTGACACCATTCTGCTCTCGCCTACTCCTGACCCGTTCCCTTCCCCACCTACTTCCCAATTCACCTGCTGCCGATGGCCAAGAACCTTTTGAGCTTCCACCGCCGACGACGACGACGACGACGACGACAAAGTTAACCCATTTGGTAATGGCTTTCAGCGATGAGATAACTAGATCTCAGTGTGTGTTTGTGTGTGCCTTAAATGCGGAACGTAGGAATTGAAATGACTTAGATAATGACAGTGATTGAGTTGCGCTCTTTATGCATGCTAAATACGCTGCTGCTGTGTGCGATAAAAAATGAAAACAATGCCATCGAATTAATGGGAAAATATCTCAAATTGCATTTAGTCAATTTGGTAAAAGATAGCGACTTTTAACCTTTGAAACGATCAAAATGTTTGTTTGTGAATTTAAAGAATAATATTTCAAATTGTTTTCAGGAATAATTTTACTGCAATAGCGACTTTAACTGAATCTTATTAAAGATGAAACTGCCTCGCTCGATTCTTTCGCAAATTACACAAGAAGGTAAAGTTACGTTATTGATGTAATAAATGCTCGTTAAAAGCCAAAGGAGAGTGTCTAACAATGAAATGAATCACGCTTCAGTTCCGCTAACCGTGCTATCGGTGGCATCAATCAAGTTCCAATGACCTCAGCAGATGGCCGACAGTGACTGGCTCAATCACTATGGCACTATTGCATTATCAGACACCCTCCTGTGTGGCCTCCCCCTCCTCTTCCACCGTCTTCCATGATTTCCTCCTTGCTCATTGCTCAAGTCCCTAATGGCCACCTTATGGCTGGAGCACAGAAAGTGACAGAATGCAAGTAAACTTGACTCTCTGGGGTCGATTTGAATGCTACAACTGAAACAACCCCACGCACCTTGCTGCCAATGAGGAGGAGCTGCCCTCAATGACCCAACAGAGCAATAGTTCCATCCCTACAACTACGATTGGATTGTGAACACTTCCAGCAGTGTTGTGACTACTGTGACTGTCAAAAGGAGGAGCGTCAGGCGTTCGTGCTGTAAATCAAATGTCATGTCAATTTTAATTGCATTTTAATGATAAACGATGGTCGCGAACTCGCCAACTACGATTGCCCTTCTATTGGGTGCAAAGGGTTAAGTTAAAGTCGTGACTGTCTCACACCCTATCTGTGTGTGTGTAGAGGGAAAATCAATAAATAAGCTCGTCACTTTCATTCAATTTGATTCACACTCCGCTCACAGACCCACGAGCTGGCCAATTAAACAGCCGGACATAATAATCACAAAGTATCTGCATCTGCATCTGTGTGTCTGTATCTGCATCTGTATCTGTATCTGTGTGCATCATAACTCATTGACACTCGCCGCACACTCGTATTTGATTGCAGTTCATTTGCAGCTCCACATTTATCCATCCACTTACCACGCTTCCCATCCATTCATCTATGCGCGCTATCCGTCTATGCAATTTATGAATGTATCTGTCTATCTATATCTACCATATATGCATATAGTACTGCAGTGCTATCTGTGACGCCAGCTGCATCTGTTCACGCATATAAAGCACGACACGTTAATTAAATTATACTCTTTTAATTCCAATAAAAAAAAATAAAATGTTGTACGCTTGACTAACAAAATACTTTGGATGAATTTTGCGGGAAGCTTGTGGTTTTTTCTTTGGAAAATTATCACAACTTGACCAAAAGTATTAAATGCTCTATAATGCTAAAAATGCACATAAATTATTACCGTTTATTTAAAAGTTATTTCAAATATTGTGACTTTAATACGCCCATTTTGTTGACGTGCCACAATTGCAGGGTAGCAATAAAAAATTATAATATCCACAAATATTGCAAAAAACGGAATTCAGTAAAAATGGAGTTCCTTTTGTGTCCGAGTTATGCGTACAAACAGATGAATATGTATTTGTATCTACAGCTGCAGCTGCAGTTGTATCTGTATCTGTACTTGTATCTGTGTGGAGCGAGTTTTTTTTTTTTGGCTGTGTGTGTGTGGCTTTCACACCAAAGTGCAAAAATACGTTTTTAATTGATTTTTAATTAAATGTTTAATTGTCAGTTGCAGGCGCGTGTTTTGTGTGGTTCGTTCTGAATGCTGTCAATGTTTGTCTCTCTCTCTCGCACTCCCATTCTCTCTCTCTCACTCTGTCTGCCTGTCTGTCGTTCTCCTCTGTGGTGCCGGCTTTCTTCGTCTTTTATGTGGGGCGATTCCCACTCAAGTAGCACTTCAGTGCGAATATTGCACGAGTTGAACTTTGTTTGCGTTATTTGGCATTTTATGATTTTGCTTGCCATCCTTATCTCTTTCTCTCTCTCTCTCTCTCTCTCTCTCTCTCTCTCTCTCTCTCTCTCTCTCTCTCTCTCTCTCTCTCTCTCTCTCTCTCTCTCTTCTGTTGGTTGAGAGTAAAAATAGTTGGCAAATGATTTTTATATTGGAGAAGTAAAAGCTTTGGCTGCAGCAAGATATCAAATGATATACGAGCCACAAAAGTGAAACCTAATTAACTTTTTGTACAGCATGTGGCAAAGAAACACTGAGAGAGAGAGAGAGAGAGAGAATGGGGAGTGAGTGAGAGAGAGACAAGAAGACTGAGTGCTAATTAACATTGCCCTCTGCAATGCATTCGAATCAAGGTTCAAGTTGAAATCTCAGATGCTGTTCTTAAAGTAGAAAGAGAGAGATGATGGCTCTAAGCCGGCAAAGTTGTTGATTCGGTTAGGCTAAGGTCAATCTTTAAGCTGAAAAAACAATCGCATTATGCGCCTTAAACAGCTGTCCCCCTCTATCGATGTGCTCTTTCGCTCACTCTTTCTCCACTTCCAGCGAAGTCGACTTGTCACTATTTTTATCTAAACTGTTTACTCGCCGCTTTGACTTTAAGCTAAGTACAGCCACGCAGACAGCCATATAGATGCAGATATATAACAGATAGTATATATACATATATATAGAGAGAGAGGGCGAGAGAGAGAGAGAGAGAGGCAGCGACATTGGCAGGCGCTTTGTTTGACAACTTGAAAGCGTTTCGCTTACCCAAAGCCTTGGCTAAACTTTTCACAAACAATGGCAGCGCGAAGAGCGAGATATAGAGTGAGAGAGCGAGAGAGAGAGAGAGAGACGGGGAGAGGGGGGGAATAAAAGTTTGTAATGCGCTTAAATTTCTTTAGTCCGTTGGTCTTGGCGCAGAGGTGGGCTCGATTGTTGTTAAAAGCTGTTGTCGTCGTCGTCGCTGAGTCGAAGTCAGAGTCGAAGCCATTATTAGCATTACCCAAAAGCATCATCGGGATGCGATACGAATGATAATGATGATGATGATCATCATCATCATCATTGGCAGCTCACGTTGTGAGCCTATCACGTACATTTGCCATCAATAACGCAACGATTTAACTTGTCTCGTTCGCCTGGCCACGTAGACGACAAGAGAGCATCACATCGCCATCGCCATCTCCATCCCCCCCTGCTGCCTGTTCCTGCCCCCCATCTGTCCTGCTGTTGGCCTCGCACGTACACGCATGCCACGTAGATTAGGCCCGTAAGCCACGGTCTCGTCTCCATCTCCGTCTCCATCTCCTGCCTGCCAGATAACGCCCTAGTCCTAGTCCTAGTCCACTCTCTGGTCTTATAGATATTTTGTTTATCGATATAAATATTGGTAGTGTTTTTGCTTCTTTCTGACTTGGCACGTAACCTGCTTGCCACGCCCCCCGCCCCCTGCCCCCTGACTGTCATTTCCATTGCCGAAATCCGTATGCCGGAATGCAAATGGAAATGGCTTTTGGTAAACAAATCCACTTAGCTGCTAATTGGCGGCAAATCAGCCGAGTCTCAGTCTCAGCTAGCTCTCCATGTTCTGACTCCTTGACTGCTCGAGTCTCTACTGCCTCTACTCTTCTCCCCCCCCACGCCTCTGCTTCTTGCTCGTCCTGCCGCTTCATCAAGTGCAGCAGCAGCTTCTGCTGCGGCTTTGGTCAAGGAAAAGCGCATCACGTGCGCCATCATCTTGTTACTTAGCTGCTGGGTTTATCTTTCTGTTTCTGTTTCGTTTCGCTTCTCTTCTTCTCTCCTTCTCTGTATTCTCATTCTGCCGCTTCCTTCTCCCCGTCCATTTCACGTTCTGTTTCGGTTCTCTACTTCTGTCCTGCTCGCATTGTTGCCTTTTGCTGACCAAATCCATTTTAAGCAGCAGCCAGAGACCAACTACTTTTTGGGGCCACAACAAGCAACGCTTTAAACTCCACAGCGTGCACAGTGGTGCACAACTATGCCAAAAACTAACAAATTTTCTAATATGTGCAAATCATTTCTGATTTCCTGCATTTCAAATTATATTTTGTATAGTTTTAAAAACGTAATTTCCATTTACTTTTATCCAAAATATTTACCATACAATATTTATTAGTTTTATAGCCATTTATAAAAACTATTTTTATTTAAGAAATTATTTGTATTATATGTATGTACGTATGAACGAATGAAGTGTTTAACTTTGAAAATAAGAATAAAAATTTTGAATATAGAATAAAGCTGTACAATTGAATTTTCTGTAGTCTAAAAGTAGCAAAGACCTGTTAAATAGAGTCTTCTAACGAATTATTTGATTTGTAACCACTGTGGGGCAGAGGCGAAGGGGACAGAGCAGCAAGGGCAGCGACTGAGGAGGCAACATTGCAACATAGCTGGAACCGTCTGGCCGTCTCAGCGTCTGCTGTCTGTGGTCAGTGGACAAACAGCAAATGGTTCAAGTTAAGGGAATGGCAGCAAACGAATGGACAGGAGGAGGGGCAGGGGGAGCTGCAACGGCTGGACAGGTTTTTGGACAGAGTGACCGAACAGTGATAGTCGTAAAAATACCCATGAGATGTCGAAGGCATGTTGCAAAATTTCAAGCTCAAGCTTCAAATGGTGGCCAAAGTCTGTTGTCCACACACACACGCACACACACACGCACACACACTTGCAGCATAGAGAGTTAGAGTAACATACGTGCAGACAGTGGGAAACGCACGTCAGTGGCATAAAAGTTGCCTGTTTGGATTTCAAATGGTCAAAATGTGGACATTTGCTTAACAAAAAGAATGGCCAAAAAAGCATAAAACAAAACAGGCAGAGTGGAGAAAGAGGAAGCGAAACAATCGCAGCTCAATTGTTGCGAACTTTTCGGCCAAGGCGAAGGGTTAGAATGGCCGGCAGATGGTCTGCATTTTGGCCAAGATAGCGTGGAGCCAAAGGAAATAAATAGACAGGAAGACCAAACAAAAAAGAGAGAGAGAGACAGAGAGAGAGAGATGGAAATGACAAGCGGATTGCAAGAGATAAATGAAAGTGATAGTCTGGCTCACAGAGAGATATATCGCAGAGCAGAGACAAAACAAAGCCTGCAGATTAAAAATAAGAGAGATACAATCTACAACATTCTTCGCAGTGAGTGAGAGCGATAAATAGAAAGAGAGTCAGAGAAAAGAAATTACATTTTAGAGTAGTGCACAAAATTGCATTAGGTATAGTTCTAATAAAAATAGTGTAATCGGGATAAAAACTAACTAACTTTGTAGTCTATGCTGATAGGAAGTAACTTAAAAATATTATTATTTGTAACATGGAAATAAATTCTAAGATACATTTTATAAAGTAGGCTGATATTCAAAAAAATTAAATGCTTCAAGATAATATTGAAAAAAGAATAATGATAGCTTAATCTTAAATTAATATTATACATTTTTTCAATGTCGAATGTATAATAAAAAAGAGTAGCTGATCAACAGTATAAAGTAATGAACTTGTAACTCATCTCTCGAATATCTTTTTCACTGGTCTCCAGCTTCAGCCTGAGGTCAGTGTTTGCCTTTTGTGTCTAAGCACTCGCGGCATCGCTTGCAGCTTCAGTTTCAGCTTCAGCGCATCAAGTCGCCAATCTGCAGTTGGTAACATTGCTGATTCCTCTATCACTTGCACGCAGAGAAGCGCAGAGAGAGGCGGGAGGGGAACAAAAATGAAAGGAAAGAAACTCGCTTCTGTGTGTGCGTTTTTTTTTTGTTTTTAACTAAAAGTTTGCGTTTTAGCTTTAGCCAGATTTATGTTTTCCTGCTTGCGTTTGCAGAATTGTTGTCGGAAGTTTTTTGTGCAGCATCATGGCACACACACACACACACACACACTCAGACACACATGCGATGCGTAGGTAAAGCAAAAGTTCTAAAAAGATGTTTGAAAAAAAAAAAAGAAGAAACGAATAAAAAGTGCGGCCAAAAGTTCACAGGGGGGAAAGAGAGCGAGAATCCGAAAAATATGTTAAGAGCCTGACAGAAACAGAAGCCAAGTCGCTGAAAAGACTGCTGAACAGGGGCAAGGGCAAGGGAAGTAGTGAGTTAAACTGAAGCTCTGGCTGACTTCGCATTGATGTGCCTTTTGACTTTTGTCTCTGACTTGCTGCACTTGGAGACGACGACTCCGTGTCTTCGCCTGTGTTCTGCGGTTGACTGTGATTTTGAAGTTCTCGCTCAAAGCGAGGTCCTCTTGATGTCCTTTTTTGAGCCAGGGCCTGATTAGCCGTGTGTTTTATGTCTTATGTGCTTCCCATGTTCTCATGTTTTCATGGTTTTGCTTTTCTTCCTTTACTTTTTTTATTTTTTTTTGCTGCTGTTTGCTGCGGGGCGCTTTCCCATTTCTCATTTCCCAATTTTCCATTTCACTTTCAGTTTTTGGCGAACCGCCCCACAACATGCTGTCCAATTAGCTGGCATGCGGCATGCGGCATGTGGCATGTACTTCAAATGTCATGTAAGTTTCCTCCCGCTGGGCAAATGTGTTGCTTTTGCTTTGGCGCTGCCGCCAAAAAACTAACAAGTAAATTGAATACTCAAAACGGACTTCATGAAACTCATTAGGCCAACTTCAAAAACGTTGCTGACCCTCTCTCGCATGTGGCCCCCGGGGGCCATGTGGGCCAGGCACAATGTTGGCTCAATTACAGGCCAAGAAAATCAACCAACTTGAAAGAGATTCAACTAATGCAACTGTTTGCCACACAGAGATCTTTCTCTCTGCCCATCCGTCTGTCCATCTGTCCATCTGTCTCTGGCATTGATTCACTTTAGGCTTTTCCAGTTCAGCTCATTTCGTTGCCCATTATCATTATTTTGGTGTGTACTATGTAAATACTAATAAAATAATTAATGTGCTTTTGACAGCTCATTCGAGCAGCTTTTGTGAGCCGGGCCATAAATCAATTTTTGAGATAGTAGTGAGCTCACTTTGCACAATTCACTGAGCACAGTTTTCTGATGAGCAAATTGTGCAATTGTTTTTAACTTTTAATCTCTAGCTAAAGCCAAAATATTCGCTACACTTCTATTTTGTATCTCAGCCTAAACTAGGCCTTTTAATTAGGTATTTTATTTTTAAAATTAAGAAAGTTTTCAAACAATTTTTAGATTTCCCTTTTTAATTTTATTTTTTAATTATTTATCTTTCAAAAACTGTTTCCAAAAGTTTTCTAGTTTTCATTTTATTTGAAAAATATATTAAAAATAATCTTAACAATCTGTTTATTGTGCTGCTATTGAATGGTATCAATATGCCTTTTATCTCTTAGCTCTCACTCAACTTCTGTAGCTGCAATTCCTACAACTTTTGCTTCACATCTCTGATGCTGATATGATCTACATTTGCTTGCATCATTTCACCTTTAGGTCTGTGAGTTCTTTTGCACCCGTTCGCTCGTCGTCTAGAGTTTTGTTCTCCCATTCGGCTCAAGTCGTCGGCTTTCTTTTATCTACACTCCATTCATTCATTTCAATTCGTTTGCACCTTCTGCTCAAAGGGAGAGAGAGCGGAAGATAGAGTTTCATTCTCATGTTCACTCTACGCTCTGCTCGCCCACAAGCCATTATTCTCGAAAGGGGTTCAAATGGGGAATCGCCTCATATTTTGGCAGACAAACTTCAAACTATTGTTGTGGCGAGTCAATGAACTGGCAAAAGCGCCTAATATTTCCACACACACACAAGAGCACTTCACACCCCTAGAACAGAGAAAGAGCGAGAGGGTGTAATCGCAGTTGTAGCTGGTGTTGTGTGCAGTGCGAGGTTCGTAGTATATTAAAAGTCTATTTCTTTGGCAAGACAATAAAGTTGCTCCAGCGAAGACCAGCAGGAGCATGAGGGAGGGCAGGGGAGGGCGAGAGATTTGATATGGGTATGGAAGCGGAGGGCAGGGGCATCTAAAAAAGTAACTGCGTCGCGTCGCTTTAGTTGTAACAAAAGCTCACGACGCTGGAAGCTGCTGCAGAAGAAGCGGCGATGAATGAATGGGCTAGAAGGTCCTTCCCAACCACCGCCCCTTACCCCGCCGGCGGACAAGACAGTCGCCGCGCTGGGCTATTGTTCTACTTCGCGAAATAGCGCACATAAAAAGCCAAAGAATGGGAATAAATGATAAAAAAAAGAAGCGCAAAGAAAGAGCTGAAAGGCAACTACAAAAACAAAAAAACAAAAAAAAAAAAGGCGAAAAAGGAGCAAAACTGACAGGCGACTGGCAGCCAGAGGCAGTTGCAGGCAGGCAGCAGCAGAGGAGCGAGAGGAGCAGATTCAAAATTGGAATGAAATGCCATGCCAAAGTATGTGTGTGTTCTTTGTCCTCCCCACTTCGCCCCCCGCCCCCCTTTGCTAGCGACGCGCCCCAACAATGTGCGACTGTCAATTTCAGCGACATTCTCGACGTTGCCAAAGGAAAAAGGGTTAAAATGTTTCATTGCCTTCGCTCTCGCTCGGCTTCAGCTTCTCTCAGACAACATATGCCAATAATTTACGCAATTTAGTCAAAAAAAAAAAGAAGCATGAAAACAAAACGAGGAAAATACGTATAAGAATGGCAGAGGCGCATGGAAAGCCCCAAGATTTATACACAACAACAACACACAAAAAATAAATAAAACAAGCAAATACAAAAATGGAACACAAACACAACATGTGTGTGTGTGTGTGTAGGCGCTCCAAGACTTCCGCTCAAGGCTTCTGGCCAATGAGTTGGGTGTAAGCAAGGGGTTTAACAACCACTTCCGTCCAAAGAGGCAGCAAAAAAAAAACGGGCTTAACCCAACCCAAGACATCATCAACTGTAGCGATTCCCTTTACCGAATTGATGCTCAATTTTATATTTTAAATGTTATTCAAATTGTGCCACATTTCTCAGTGTAATGGCCTGGAATTGTATCGAAGGGTTCCACCCACTGAATGTCGTCTTGTGGCATGTTTTGGACACAGCAATTCAGCAATTCAGCAAATCTAACAATTCCCCTTTTCTCTTGCCCCTTTTGTTATTTATTGTCTGATAGAGAGAGAGGTAAGGAAGGAAACGGAAGGTAACCAAAGTAAGAGGTGATGCGAACTCTTGATCTATCGATGGATGCCGTAGAAATGCGCGTCGTGTAGTTCAATAAGCAAACGATTTAACTGCGCTAAGCTAATTAGTCAACTGGGGGAAGTTCTCTCTCTCTCCCTCTCACTGTTTCTTTCTCTGTCTCTCTCTGTTTGGGGTGGTTGTGAAGCTGACCCCAAAGGTCGCACAGTGGTCAGTGCTGGGAAATTGCGTCATTAACAGGCCGCTTAACGTGAGCTCCTCCTCAGTCAGTTTGAATGTGGGTTAAGCTGCTGTCGTTGTTTTGCTGCTTTGCCGCTGTTGCGGTTGCCTGGCTTGAAGTATTATCATTCGCAGCAAGCCAGGAGAGCTTTGCCCGAAAGCTCTTTATCAAGCAGCGGTCATAAGCTTTGCTTTGATTCACACAGCAGCTGGCTAGATTGATGTCGGGGAGGCAAATTGTGTGTGGCAACCCGAAAGGTAGCTGCGGATTAGATAAATGACAGCGTTATCGCATGCAGTTGACGACGGGGGCAGCTGTCGATGGAGCACAGATAATCGCCAAAGAAGCCCAAAAGAAACGACGGCCAGTCGATTGATTAACGCACGTATCAATGAACTGCTGATTGACTGTGATGTATGGGCAGACGGAGCAACGAAAATAGCAAGTTGGAGAGCGTTGGGGATCTGATTGATTCAAGAGGGCTTAAAACTTGAGAGAAGTTGGAAATTGACATAAAGTTGGTTAGAAGTCGAGAAAAGTTAAAGTGATTGAATGATTGAAGTGCCTTGAATAGGGTCGAAATAAGAGAAATAATTGATTACCGCTTATGGGAAAGCTGCTGGTAACTTTGCTTGATCATCAATAATATTTGATTGAAGTAGGAATAGCAGCAATAACTAAAGACTAAAATACATTTTAATATTTAAGTTGTGATTGATAGCATTATTAAAAGTATAAAAAAAATAAAAGCTATGTTTAACATAAAAACAATGATTGAATGCTTTAATATATTTAAAATATCACGATTGAAAAGTCTTTGATTAATATCAGACAAAATGCGATGCAGGATCACGCATGAATATTGAGATTGAGAGTGTTTCAATCAAATAAATAAAGCAAGCTTTGGACTTCCAATTTAGAAGCAATCATATCTGGTAGCCAAACATTTTCAGATCCAGAAATATAATATTTAAAAATTGTTTGTCAGACAGCTTTGGGTGGTTTTTTTGGAGTGTGGTCACGCGATGGCAATGCTTGATAAGCAACAATCAGAGTCGTCGAAGCTGACAGAGGATGCCAAGGCATCGGGCAGCAGACCAGCACCAGGTCGAGTTCCGGTCCAGGGACACATACACACGGCTGGAGCTGCGAATGTGTTCCAGCAGCTGTTTGCAACCCTGGAGGCGGAGCAGCAGAAGTTGCAGCAACTGGAGCAGCGACGCATCAAGCTCATCGAGGAGATGAGAGCATTGCGCGAGATGCTGCAAACCGAGAATCTCAGACTGCGACAATCGACACCTGCTGCAGGCAGCTCTTCGACAGTTCGCAAATCAATATTGCGCATTGACACCTCTAAAAACACAAGTCAGGTTGGTATCCCATTAATTCAGAGTTGTCTCTTATTATAAAAACACTTGACATCGATAGTCCAGGACTCGGTCTTGAGCCGGTATTCTGCGCTAATTGGGCTGACTTAAGACGTAGGCTGCATCTGGATGATCTGGATCAACCAAAATTGGGGTTTCGTGCCCAAGTGATGGAAATTGTAAAACACTCAAAATGATTATTATATTGTAATTTTTACAATTAGAATTAGTAGTTATTTTTTGGATTTCCTTTTTTTTTAGCATTTTTTCAACTATATCTATTGAAAAACTTTCATCATATGATTCCTGATTTGTTTTACTTTGTAATTTAATAGTGCTTTGCATTATCATATTACTAATATTTTTTCAACATTGCCTTATATACTTTATCTATTTATTAACATTAAGTTATTCCTTCATTTTGCATTGCTTTAATTTTCGATTTCGATTTTGATATTATATTTTGTTAGTTCTCTCTCTTTTGATGACGGTATTATTTCTCCTATTCTTTTCATCTAGTCTATCTTTTCATTTTTTGCTTTTTCTGTGCATCTATCTCTCTCACTCTGATGGTCTCTTGCTCTGTTTTGTGTCTGTTTTGTGCTATAATTTTTATTCAATTTGTTGACCTTTGTGCTGACTGTTTTCGGCCAGTTGCCGTCCATTTCACAAACAAATTAGTTGCCAACTGTCCGAAACAAATGTTGTTCTTGTTCTGCTTCTTTCCCCTGCTCACACTCTTTTTCTCTCTCTCTCTCTCGCTCTGTGTGTCGTTGTGTGTCGTTGTGTGTGTAATCATATCAAGCTCAGCACTTCAATCATAATATTGCTTCAGCTTCTCTCTCTCTCGCTCTGCCTTAACTCAAGTGTTGCCTACATTTGGGCGCCGTTCGCAGTGTTGTCATATTGATTGGGTGAGAGGGAGAGGGAGGCAGAGCAGCTGCCTCATAACTGTTCATGTACGTGCAGTTTGCTGCCGCCAGAGGGCGACGCCAGCGCGTGGAGCAAGGGGGGCAGGTCACTTTTCTGCGCATTTTGGCTTGCCGAAGGCAGTGCGACTAGGTCAAGAGGTCATGCACATGTCCGGATGGTTAGGAAAAGGCGTACGCCGGAAAATTTGTCAGTGGCAAAGTGGG
The DNA here is from genome assembly GCA_035045625.1 of Drosophila formosana. Classification (NCBI taxonomy): domain Eukaryota; kingdom Metazoa; phylum Arthropoda; class Insecta; order Diptera; family Drosophilidae; genus Drosophila; species Drosophila formosana. Next base: position 164,548 of record JAWNOW010000143.1, on the reverse strand, counting down.
GCAAGCTATGTGTGTGTGTGTGTGTGTGTGTGTGTGTGTGAGAGTGTTTTGTGTTGCCTGTAGTATGCGCTATATTGCTGTGGCAGCAAGCATTCCTTCATGTTGCATGCAAATTTCGCTGCACAACTTTGTTGCCAGTTGCCAGTTGCCAGTTGCCAGTTGGAAGTGTGGCCTATGACCCCGCTGCCCATGTTGCTTGCCACTCCCGCTACTTGGCTGCCAGCATATTTCGCATATTTTGCAATAGTAATTCTTTATTTTTTTCATTCTCATTCGCATTTTTATTTTGTTATTTTTGCCTTCGCTGCACTTCAAGTTGTTGCAGCAGCAGCAGGAAGCCGGAAGCCAAAGCCATGCCAAACCGAACGCGGAACTTCTTGCAAGCCAAACCCAAAAAAAAAAAAAGGAACCCCGAACCTGAAATAGAAATGCAAGAGAGACTTGGAATCCAAAACTAGAGCCCGGCACACAAGTTTTCTGCTCAGCAGCTGCTGTTCACCTGTCCAAGAGAGCTGAAGGACGAGGTGGAGGTTGGAGGTGGAGGAGGGACAGTCAACTCCCTCGGCCAGAAATTACTTATGTACATTTCGCTGTTGTTGCTGCTCTCGCTGTTGTTAGTGTTGTTAGTGTAAGTGAAGTAGGTCATTAGGGGCGTTTCACTGTAGTACTATAGAAGGGCGGAACGGGCAGGGGGGGGGGGGAAGGGGGCGCCTCCCCCGCCGCTGGGCTACTTGAATTATTAAATGTTTGCTTCATATACAACAAGAACACACACACATTTCTGGCTGTGGCAGTTGCAAGTTGGCACCGTTCAAACTTTCCACACACAAAAAAAAAAAAAAAAAAAAAACCATTCTCGACGAACTCTTAAATTCAGTTTCATTTCGTTTCTGCTTTCTTTTTGTTTGCCTCAAAATTGTTAACATTTAAAGGGTGCAGCAGAGGGAGGAAGCCCTAAAACCAATTGGAAATCGAGTTAAACTCGTATATCTTACCCAGACTTTTGCTCAACTTTGCGAAACAACAAGAAAAAAACGTCAAGTGACTTACCTAAAAATGGAAGAGAGCGAAAGAGAAAATATTATTAAAAAAGTTAATAAACAACTTGTCGTATAAATCTTAGAACAACAGTTACTCGGCTTGAGCTATTAAGTTAATGTAATTGCAAAAGTCTTACGCTAATTTAATTGGAATTCTAAGCAGCAGCTTAATATTGTTTTAAGCCTGCAACTATGATTAAATCCATTAATTTTCACTTGAACTACATTTGAACAATAAACAGGCTTACACGCATTTCGAGGCAGCTGCTCGAAGACGCGGTACCCTGTGAAAACCAGTTAAGCTAGTATTTTTTTATTCAATACTTAGAATATAATTTAACTATTTATTTCTCGAAATAAATAAACCTAAATATTTACAGCGTAATGATATATGAATTAAATATTTAAATATGAATTTTTTTAATAATGTAAAAATGTGTGGAAATTTATTAATTATCCTCAATTAAAAATTAAATTATCCTCAACCTTGTATTCATGAAATATTAATATTATGTGAATAGCATTCATTAAATTCATTCTTTCCTCGCAAGCTTACAATACACAAATGTAAATATTACATAAAATTGCTTTCTTCATAATCATATTTTTGTTAAAAATGTATATTGAATACTATTTAACAAAATAATTTTCTTTACAACTTTATTGGATATCAAAATGTAGTGTTTTCTACTTTCACAGGGTATCATATTGAATGCCTGTCGTATTCCTTAAGCTCTGGTTTTAGCTAATTTTAACTAACCGTACAATTATTTGTGCAAGACACACACACACACACACTCACACATACGCACACACAATTGACTTGCTATATTTACTGTAATATAATCTGCAGCTATGCTTGGTCATTGTTCGTCTGCCCCGCCCACCCAGGTCAGTAGCCGCCCCCTTTTTGACCAGGCACTCGACTCTATGCAAATTGCCTTGGCCAAAACGCATCGCATCGATACACAACTTAAGCTGGCTGCTTACCTAATCTAATGTTGCCCCAAAGGCCTGTCTGCCTTTGCCCCACATGCAGCAACACATTGTGCTTTATGTTGCACTCTCAGCAAGACAGAGAGAGAGAGAGAAAAAGAGCGAGTCGGAGCGATGGCTGCCTCAACTTCTCATATCATTGAAATAGTCCAATAAAAAGTAATTGGAGTTTGCATTTAATATAACAAGCAACAAATTCCATTTTTCTACTACCTCTCGCTCTCGCTCTCTCTCGATCTCTGTTGCTGTCTCTGTCTCGCAACAAGGAAGTGGAAAAAAATGCTGGATTCTAACCCAGTTTACTGGCAACTTTAGCACTCCTCCCGCCTCCCAATCTCCCTCGTCTCCTTCACTCTTCTGCCATGCCTACAAACTATGCATACAAACGGGGCCAGCGTCTGTCCAACTGTCTAGGGTATCTCAGTGTGTGTGTGTGTGTGTATACACAAGAGCATCATCATAGATGTATCCACTCAGTCGTTGTTATTGTTGCCACTCCACACAGTCCACCCTGCAGCCTCAGCTGTTTGGCTCGTTGCTCATAAAACTCACTCAAGTAAAAGTACGAATGGTTTTCGATATGAAATGCATGAAAACTGACAGGCAAACATATTGCGCCGCATTTTTACCACACAGAGACGAACTCGCAGAGTCTCCTCCCCCCCTGCCCCCTGTTCCCGCTCAACATAAGCTCCTATAACCAGTTGGCTGTTGGTTACCACTTGCCCAATGCCCTCTGCTCCCCCTCTCGCTTGCTCGCTTTGCTTTCTCTGGTTCGTTTTTGATATGCGATATGAGCAGGAGCCTGAGAGCTGCTTCTATCAAGCACTCCTACGCCTCCCTCTCCCACTCCCTCTCCCGCTCCCCTTCGATGCCCCCTCTTGTGCGGACCGAGGCTATTTGGCATTGTTGAAGCTCGTTTTATGAAAAGGATATACACAATATCCATATGCGACACACGAACTTCGCGTCTCACATCCATTTATACTTTATGCAGATGCTTTAGCCATCACTCTGCCCCCCCTTTCCTCCCCCCCTCCTCCTCTCTTACGGTTCGTGCGCTTTCTCGTTACCGTATCAAAATGCATATTGTACACTCGACAAGATACTCGCGAGCTTTATATGGGACATTTCTCTTTTAATATGCAACTTGGCAACTCAGCAGCATCCGTCCGTTTGGCTGCCACACAGAAGGGGCAGGTGCTGTGTGTCTGCTTGCCACACTTGGGTGGCGTTTACTGTTGTTGTTCTTCTCGTTGCCTAAGACGACACATTGTAACTCGCAGCACACTTCACTTCCAGCCAAATGAAAATACAATTTCAAATGGGATTTACAAGTTGTAACCGATTTTTTCTATTCTTTTCTTTATTTTACGTCCTCCCATCTCAGCCTGAGCCTTACTTGCAGCCAGTCAACCTAAGCTCTAAAGCTTTTCTTGGCACATGTACATGAGACAACAAAAAATAACTAAAACCAGAGTCAAGGGTTCGCTTTTTATTGCCAGATCTGGCAAGAATAGCTATATTGCTGATAGCGAGCTCAATCTGCATAGTTTCTCATGCACAGCAGCATTTTTAATTACATATAAATAATATTTATATTTTATCTGCAATTGTAATTATAATTAGATGAGCAGGAGTCAAAGTTGGCAGCATTATATTTAGATTAAATAGTTAGAAAAATTATCTGTAAATATTGCTTATCATTTTACATGTTAGCATGTTTATGAGAAATGCAAGTCGCTTAGTGCCGAATGAGAAAATATCTTAGCTTCAATTAATATCAATAAAGTTAGAATAGAGTTATCCAAAATTAAACAAAATAGTAAATGGAATACTTATATACCTAATTTACCTTATTATTTACCATTATTACTAAAGTGAATACGTACTTTAACTATTGTAATTTTGAAACTCATATAATCTAAATTGTATCTAATTTAAAAAGATTGTCTTTGCATCCCTTCGTTCTATTGATATAAAACATATACTAAAGTAATAATAAAGTGTTCTGCGAGCTGGCAGCCTATTAAAAGCTGCACCGAACTTAATAGTACTTAATAATGATAAATGCAGCAGCTGTCAGTAATGAAAGTGCATGTAATCGCAGCTCGTTAATCGATAATCGCGATATTTACCTGCTGGAATGGTTGGGCTCGTGGGCAAAGGGTTCGGCGTAAATGTTGCGCACCGGCGGCACACGTCGTGGCAATGGAGGCGGCACCGGATTATAGCCGTCCATAATGGTATCACAATCGGAGTACTTCATCGATTTCATAGTCATGTTTGTTGGTTTTGGTATCGCTATCGTTGTGGGTTATGGGTTATCGGTTATCGGGTTCGTTTGCGCTTCGCTGCCTTCGCTCTGAAGGTGGTTCGGAGCGGTTCGCGGTGGTTCACTTCACACACAAACACGCACACGCGAGAATTATTTTTAATGTGCTCCTTTACATGTATTTAATGTTAAATACATGCACATGCACACACACATATATGTATATATATATTATAATTTATTTGCATGCGCATTAAATATTTATTTACTCTCGTTTGTTGTTTTTGCCGAATGTGTTTTATCTCTGGTTTTCTTCAACTATTGCGTATTTCCGCTGGCCTTTATGATTATTATTAATTATTATTAATTATTATTGGCCACGTTTTTGTGCGTTTGCATTTCATTAATCATGGGAGCTGCTGCAGGTTGCCGCTTGCAAGTGCTGCAAATTATGCGTTATCAGTTCTCTCAGTGCTTGCTGCACCAATGCTGCTCCACCAGGCGGTTGTTGCTGGGGGCGTGGCTGGCCCTTGGGCGGGGTGGTGGCATCGCTGCCGCCGACAGCACTTTTAATTGAATGCAAATATTCATTTACCTGCCACAAACGCAAACACAAACACTATCACAATCACAAACACTCTCAGCACACTCAGTGTTTGCTGCACGTCTCTCTCTCTCTCTCTCTCTCTCTCTCGCTCTCTCTCTCTCTTTGTGTCTCTTTCTAAGACTTGTCGTCCTTGTCTCACTCTGCTCACGATTTTTGGGTTTGCAAGTGCGACTTCACATATTTTATTTGCGACCAACAACTTCGTCGTCGTATCTAAAACAAAAACAAACAATCGTATTGCGTGTCGACTTGTTATCCTTGTTATCCTTGCTGTTCGCTTCTCAGTTGGCAGCAGCCACTCGTAGACCTAGATTTGCGAAAGGATTAGAGAATAATATGTGGAGCATTAAATAAAAGCATCAAATAATCGCCAAGCTTCTGACCGATTTCCATTTTTACGCTCTTCCTGTTCGTTTGCTATATTTTTAAAATTATTTCTCAACTAATTTTCACACTTTATTGGAAGAATGAAATTCGGTTCTTTTAGTAAATATCAAAGAAGACGAAAACTTTGGCCCAACTTGTGTTCAACTTATTTTGGAAGTTCGATGCCGAACCGGTTCACGCACAAGAATCGACGCCTATAACGCTTGATCGCCCAAGTGCAAATGCGAAAGCAGTTCATATTTAACAACAGTTTAGGCATTAGCTTAAAACCAACTCAAACGCAACTCAAATAGTTTTCCACAGCAAACTTGAAAGCACAAAATTCCGTACTTCTGTCCGTCCGTCCGTCCGTCCGTCTGTGCGTCTGTTGTGGCATATTTCGTTTGCAGACAACCACATTTATTTCTGGGCTGCAATGTGAAATAATTTCGTGTATCGATTTTAATTTTTGGAGCTCAACTCGGCTCAAGTTGGCATCATCTTTTTGGTCGCTCGGCCTGCCTGCCTCCATCGAAGAAGCACAATATATATATATATATAAAATGAAAAAAAAAAAAAATGAAATCCGCCGCAAATGGGCGCATAAAACGAAACCCCTCAGACTCAGACTCAAACTCAGCCACCTGCCTGCCTGCCTGCCACACACCCAAGTCGACTGGATGCTTCAGACTGCCGCTCTCTAGTCCGCAAACAATCAAAATAAGTGTATCCGTAACTGTATAGCTGCAGTTCTGTATCTGTATCTGTATCTGTATCTTGAGCTGTATCTGTATCTGTATCTGTAGCTAAAGCTGTAGCTGTATCCTAAGTTGGCATCTCGTAGTCCCTACGCTCAACATATTTGTTTCACTTGCTCTCTGGCTTCGACCATTCAGCCATTCAGTCAGTCAGTCAGTCAGTCACTCAGTCAGTTATTGTTGCTGTTGCTCTTGCTGCTGTGTATCTGCCGCTTGTATCTCTCTAATCACAAAATCCCACCCATGATGTGCAGCACAACAGCACCAACAACAACACAAATATTCAAAGTCATCGTGTAATATTGAAAAAAAAAAAAGGCAGCACAAGAGCAGCGTATAGATGGGGATCGACAGGCCAGGCCAGCAAAGAGCTGGAGAGGAGAGGAGGGAGAAGGCAGGAGGCCAGTGCTTGTGGCCAGACGAACGGCAGCCAATGCCAAACAATTTCAAATGTAATCCGTTATTGTGGTCGAAAAAGCAAAGTACCAAACAAAGTGCGAGGAGTGGAGAGGACTGTGTGTGTGAGTGTGTATCTGGAAGATACAAAAGCAAGCGCTTTTGGGATAATGTGGCATATCTTGAGGATTTTCGTTTCAAATTAAATTTATGATATGGCAGAAAAAATTGAATTACCAAAGTTGTTGCTGGGACAGATCGAATACGAGACCAAACGAAGCGAAGCGAAGCGACACCTCAAATGAACCGCAAGCTGCAGCTACAAAAGTACAGAGATACAGATACAGATTGCTGACCGCAAAGCTGGCCAATTGGCAATGCATCAAACTAACATTGCAACTAATTTTCCATTAATCAAAACCACAGCAGCACGGAGGCGGCGACGCGACTGACGTGTGGCCTGTGGGCGTGGCACATTAATTAATACCAAGAAAAAAAAGGGGGCAAATAGCTAAGCTGAGCTAAGCTGAGTCTGATGAGCTTGCATATATTGGCAATTGCGATCGAAAACAGCTTGCCACACTTTCAATAGACTCCCAGATACATTTGTATCTTTCGCTCAGCATGTCGCTTCATCATCGTCAGCTTCATCACCATCGCCATCGCCATCGCCATAGCCATCATCATCAGCGCGACTAATGAAACATTTGCTCGCACAAATGAAAATAATTTCACGTTCATTAAAAGCGACAACCAAACACAAACACCACAAATTTCAACTGCCAAAAAATGTTTTCAACACGCAACCAACAAAAAATAAAAATAATAAGGAAGAGAAAAAAAACAACTGGTAATCAAATAATTGCTCGCATCGGTTTCGTTCGCTCCCTAGAGACAAAAGCGCAGACAAATGAAAAGAGAAAGAAATATGCGCCAAAATGATTATGAAATTATGACAAGTGTAAAAAGGAATTACTTGAATTGCTTGCAACATTCAGCTGGAATTTCGACAGCCAATTCATAAGTGAAATACTCCAAAGTTCTGCGTCGCAACAGCAACGAGTGTTAATCGATGTTTAAATTGCTTATTTCGGAATATTCTGACGATGACTTGGCAGAGTTGGGTCGATGGAGTTAATTACAGTTGACATGCCAAACATCATTTTACACTTTATTCAATTATTTATATAATAATTAATTATCACATTCAATGTACATGTTCTGCCTAACACTGGAACTTTTGAAATTTATGTATTGCTCCGATCTCAATAATTTAGACTTAACAATTATTCTTTTGTTATTAATTTTTTTTTTGAGCAGTCTAGTCTGAGTAACAGTTTAGTTAGGACTCGGAACCATTTTGCAACCGGTTTAAGATTGCCTTTTTGCAGTGGCATTGTCTTATTGGTGCTTCCTTCTAGCTTATTTCTTGATTTCTCAATTATGTTATCAAGCTCCAGTCTAATCGCTTTTCATGTTTGCTACTCTTGCTTTCATTATGCATGCAGTATCTTAACTATTTCATGGCATTTTGTCGCTATTCATAATTTGCTTGACATCTCTCTCTCTTGGCCGCAGTTTCTGTTCCTGCTGCCCTTTATCTTCTCTCGTTCGCTCTCTCTCTCTATTTGCGGCCAACATCTTGTTGTGACCATCTAAAGCTGCCTCTGTGCTGTGTGCTCAGTTTACCTGAATTGAGTCGAGTTTGTTGCTGGCTGCGCCTCAATTGTCTTGTCTGCTGGGCCGCGACTCAAGCCCAAGATTTAGTGGCCGCAAACACGAAACGTTGTCTCCATGTGACTCTGGCTCTTCTAAGCTGCTGCTGCACCATTAATCTCTGCCTGTTGGCTACCAGTTCGCTGCACTCGCAACGGCAACACACAAAAAACCTACGCAAAAAATGCAGCGCGAAAAAAAGGCATGCCCACGGGGGCGGGAGGAGACGAGATTGGATGGTGCAGCATGCAGCGTGCAGCATGCAGCGTGCAACATTTGGCGGAGCTGCTCCTTAAATTTTGTTTTGTAGTGCAAATCATGTTGACGCCCCCCGCCTTCAAAAACACAAAGAAAAAACAAAAAACCAAAGCGACAAGCAGAGGCAAAAAATAGTGACCAAATGCTACCAAACGAGTTCGAAGCAGGTTTATGTTGCTGTCTCTTTCGCTCCCTGTCGCATTGCATCTTCCTGCTGCGTCTGCTGCAGTTTTTGGCCAAGCCAGTTTTGCTGCAAACGGAACGAGTTTTCATGCCGCAAGCGGCAGCAGCAGCGTTGCAAGTGCCTCCTCCCGCCCTTTATGCCCCGTCGTTCACCTTGGCTGCTAAAAATGTCAGCAAGGAAATGCAATTAAAATTGATTTTTATTTGATTTATGAACGATTTTTTAAATATAAAGCAATTAAATGGCGCGACAATTTTGATTGTTTATAAATAAAACGAAGCAGTTGGGCAGGGGGCGAGGGGACAACACATTTTGTTGCCGCACATTTGCCACAAATGTCAGAAATAATCATCATGGGCAACACGGCATTGCATTTGACAAGCCGAAGCGGGGGCCCCCCTCTCTTTCTCTATCTCCCCCCCTCCTTCTAGGCCTGCCGCACCCAGCAAGCGACAGAGCAACCAAAGGGTTACCCAAAACATTTTTATGTGTGGATTTTATTTCTCGACGTCTGCTTGTTATTGCCTCAGCGAGACAAAGAGACATAGAGACACAGAGAGAGAGAGAGAGAGGAGAAAGAAGTTCTACATTTTTCGGAAAAATGTTTCCAGTTTTTATGAGTGGGAAGTGCGTGCCGCTTGCCGCTTGCCGCTTGCCTCTTGCCGCTTGCCACTTTTGGGGGCTGCTGGTGCTGCACAGCGATCTTAATGCCAGATGCAACGGCCTCTCGTACTTTCCCCTCTTCAGAGTTCATATAAAATATGTTTTTCCAATTAGCGTTTATTTGGTTTTTCATTTTCTGTTTTATGTTTGCCAGATAAACAGCAACAACAACAACAGCCATAGGAATGAGTATAGCAACAACAATTAAGCAGGCAGCCACAACAACTGTGAACTGCTTGCAACGAAAGTGTCATAGAAGTTCATCTGCTCAAAGGGGAGACAGCGGAGCGGAGAGTGGCAGGGAGTGTGGAAGAGTCTCTTCAGAATCGGAATCTGAATGCAGCTGCATTGATTCTTTTCGAGAGCGACAGCTAATTGGCAGCATTTGTGTGTGTGTGTGCCCAGAAAGCGAGAAGAACCTGTTGAAATCTCGGCAATGAGCTATGGAAAACTTTGGCATCCATTAGCCCAGATGCCACATGCGTTTCCAATAAGCGTGGCAAATAAGTTCTTCATTTAGCAAATTGTATTCGCTCCAATTCTGAAGTGGCAACTAGCGAAGTCATCGATGACATGGGCAGCAAAGAAGTGTTATGGAAAGATGTCGCTTAGAAGCAAGATCACTAAATATTCTTTTTTCAGATTTACAATTTTTGCTATAGCAACTAATCTGAAACATATGCTGCATATTATTTTTACTCTCTTAATGGACTGCTCAAAAACTTGAATGATCGATTTATTCGAAAGAGTTACAATTAAATATTTATTTGTTGTTTTACCAAAATGTAAATAGAGTAAAAATTGTGACATTAATAGATTTTCTAATTGTATTTAAAACTTTAGCGTAATTCTTAATTTTTTATTTTTATTTTAAATATAATAATGAAAACCAAAATATTTTCTTCTTTGCAATTCGTGCTTATGCTTTGTGAGAGGCCTAATCAAAGTGTGAGCCAGAGGGGAGCAGTTCAACACCCGGAGGGGAGTACGGGGAGTTAAATTGATATCTTGAGATAACAATCACTTGGCTGAATGCATCGGCAACGTCAGCGTCATGCAAGCGCAGATCTTGCTCTGTGGATCATTACAAGCCTTGCTTCTTCTCAGTTCTCCTCTCCCCTCCGCTGCTCCCTCGGCTCTCTCGGCTTGCTCGCCCCTTGCCCTTTGGCAGTGCACATAAATTAACGCCCCTGTCATATGCAGGCGCATTTCAAGGTCTTGCCACAGCGGAAAGATAAACAACCTTAGCACAAGACGAGGCCACTTGAGAGGGGGCAACAACACAAGGTATGTGGCAAGTGTGGCGGGGCAACTGACGAGGAGGAGGAGGAGGAGGAGGAGGAACGAGTTAACCACAAGCCTTCGCACGCACGCACGCGTTCAGCATTGCAATGAAGAATGAAGAACGGAGAATGGAGAATGGAGAATCTCAGATTGAACTTGCATTCTCTTCTCGTTCTGTCTCATTTTCGCCTCGTTTTTTTGTTTTCTTTAAATATTTTGCGTGCCTTGCCGCATTGTTGTTGTTCATACTGCGCGCAATTCTCACTCTCTGAAGTCGGCAGTCAACAGTTGTGATTCCCTCCCCAAAAACTGAAGAAATAATGCCAGAGGAAAAGGAGTGAAAAATAAATAAATAAATAAGCGAATGCCTCATCTACTGCGTGGCATTTATTTGTCTTGAAAGTTTTATTTCTTTTAAATTTATGACTTGCTGTGTCGCATGTTCTTCCGTCCCCGTCCCCGATTCTTGCTCTCCCGAGATCGTAATGATCTCGAGCACATGTCACTGGGCAAAGTGTTCGCACCTCGGAAATTATTACGAAGCGGCAGGGCGGCGGGCAACCCTCGAAACACATGTGGCAGCAAAGCCGCATATCGACTGCTCTGTTGATTGACTGCCCCAGAATAGGATCTCCCCCCCATCTCTTCGCTTGCTGTAATTTAGTGCACTTTGAACATGAGCCAACACCTTGAGCGATTAAAGCGCATTTACGGGAAAATTTCGTTGCTCTTGGGGTCAGTAAATTGCTTTTTTTGGCTATAACATCTTTATGACAACAGCCACGTTCCTTTCACCTACTCCGACTCGCTGTCTAGACAATTAAATTGCATTATCTGCAATTTCAGGCAGTTCGCATGAAGTTCCAGGGTTGCCACCAACTCAAGTATGGACAGTGAATTGCTTAAAATACATTTCCACTCTGTTCGTTTTGGGTTTTATCATTTCATTGTTTCAGCTCTGGGTTAAAGTTGGCTTCGAAATTTGCATAGTTATCCATTATTGCTGTAAGATTTGCGCTTGCTTGGCCACTGTAACTAATCGGCCTGTGTCATTGTCATTCATTTCGGGCAAATTAATTATTCGAATTACAAATAGAAAACACTTCAACTCAACTAAAGTCTCGCCTAATGAAATGCACAGCTGCTAGTTGATAGATTGTCTGGCTCAGTCAAAATCGCAGTTCAACATTTTGCGGCTGTCTCAAGCAGGTTTGCAGCGTTAAGCGATAGCTTATCAGAGAATTACACACAGACACACACACACACATGCGAAAAGAATTTAACGGTTCTTAGAAAGGGCCGCCCGCAGTTATGAGATATTTTTGGAGCCGCCTCCCCCCACAGTCTCAGTGTGCTGGCTGCCTCTTCTATGAGATTAAAATCTTTGAAGGCATTTCATAAATATGAAAAATGGTGACTACTAACTAAAAATAACAACAACAAAAGCAATAAAAGCGTGATAAGACAACAACAAAAGGGCGCAAGACAAAGCTTCAGCTTCAGGGTTGGAGACGCTCTCTTGACTTTCTTTTCTTTCTCTACTCACATTGGGGGTTGAAGTTGCTATGTTAATATTTATTGAAAGCATAAAACTTAAAGGCAGCAGCAGCAGCAGCAGCAGCAGCAGCGAGGGGCAAATGTAAAGTTTGCTGAAGCTGTTGCTGCCTCAATTTCATTACACGGAGCGAAGAGGCAAACGAAAATGCGATGCGTAGCTAAAGAAAAACAAAGTTAAGTACACACGGCATATAATAAAAAGTTAAGCTCACACACACACACACGCACACAGGCACGCATACACGCATACACTCGCATATGACAAAAGAGCAATTTGTTATTTAATGAAACTGAAAATGAAATAAGTCGACAATGCTGCTGGAATTGTGCGAGGGCCAAGCCAAGATACACACACATAGAAGCTGTAGCTACAAAGATTCTTCTACGTCAGCAGCAAGATGAAAGCATTAACATAGCGCATGCTAATAGCAACTGCACACACACACACTGGTACACACACTCCCACACATATTAAGGACTTGTCTGAGGACTCAGAGTCCAGGGAGTCCCAAAGACTCTTAGCTAGTCTCACGCATTTTGTGCCTCTGATTGCTATCAGCAGCAACAACAAAAACAACAACAACAAAAACAACAACAGCAAATTCAGCTCGTAAAATCCACAACAAGAACAACTACAATATCTTTTGCCACTCGTCGCAACAACAAAATTTGTGACATTAAACAACACAAGCGCAAAAAAAAAAAAAAAAAAAGAACGCAGACAAAAAGAAAAAAATAAAAGTTGAGCTAATAAAGCAAAGCACAGCCTGATATATCACAAGCATCCCTCGGCCCCCCCCCCTCTTCTTACACATGTCTCCTCTCCTCAATCTCTGCCCCTGCTGCCACCCACACCTGCCTCTCTAATATTGCCCCGCCCTGCGCTTCGCTTTTGCTTATTGTTGTTTAAGTAGCGCTAAGTGAAAAAAGTTGTTTTTTTTTTTTTTTTTTTGTTGCTTCGCCCGCTCGAACAACTTTGTAAGTCTTGTTATGGTTGTATTTTCTGCATAATCCAGCGAGCTGCAGATATGGCAATGGATCTGCAAAGATATTACGAAAAAGCCGCCATAAAGCCGAGAGAGAGCCGCAAAATTAGCTGAATGTGTGATAAGCGCTGGTTTTATTAATTAATTAAAGTTTTCGGCCGCAAAGTTTATTTGATTTCATTGCAGTTCTAATCAACGATTCGAATTTTACCATCAACTCGTTTAGCTTTTTCTTCACTTTGAATTGAGTCATGAAATCGATCGATGATTAACTTGATTACGACAACTTCAATCTATAGTTATCGATAGGCACACGTTATCGCCTATTTCCTTAGCATTTTCGGCCTCAACTCATGCATAAAAATGTTAGTTTGAGATATTGCCAAAGTTGCTTCGTTTTTTATTTGAGGGGCTTCGTTGTGAAGACATGAAATCGATAGGGCCATTTGATGAGTTGATTGCTTTGATTGCTCGAGTCGCAATCGTCCCGTAATTAAACTCCAACATCAAGCACATCAAATGTCTGACAGCTTGTTAAAAATACACACATAAAAAACAAAACTAAAAAGGGGCGCAAAAGAAAGAGTTGAGGAAAACAACAACAACAACAACGATGGCAGCCCACACCAAATAAGAAACAAAAAAAAAAGCAGAGCCATGTGATCGTGAAAAACCTTTTTTCCGTCTTTTGCTTTTGGGAATGACAATGACAATGACAAGAGCATTGTCGCCCCCACACAAATCGCAGACACATTTGTCGCTTCACCAGTCACTGGAAATTGATTCGGAAAAAAATCAGCAGAGTGAGAGAGAGAGAAAGTTAAATGTTCGTTGCGCTTCAGTGGCCTGCAACATCATTTGTTGCATGAACCCAAGCGACCGCCTAGAAGACGACAAAAAACAAAAAACAACAGACGCCACACACATGCAACATGAGCTCATCTCGGATCTACCTTTGCCCCGCCCCATCCTCTCGTCTGTCTTAAGCTCGTTAACGTTGCTGTTGCCCGAGTTTCGAGAGGTGTTAAAAGAAACTAAACTATACAGCTACAGCTACAGCTTTGATCTGCTTATCAGCTGGAGGAGATTGTTAAAGGTTTTGCATTTCAAATGAGTAGAACAACGTGGGCTTGTGGCATGCCCCATCTAGATAAATCCCCAACGATAAACTTGGCCACACATTTGCATGCCAAATGAGCAGCAGTTGCAGTTGCAGCATTTACGATAACTTAACACCTCCCCAGCGCGAGAGAGAGACAGCGAAGACTCTCTGCAGTCTTTCAGTTCTCCAGCGCATAATATTCTGGGTTTATGACATACTTTCTTCAAACTGCAGCGAGGCCTTTGCAATATGTGCACTCGATTCTTCTGGCAAAGCAATTGAGTTTATAACGTGGAAACGGATCGATTCACTTAGCAAGACTTTTGCCAACATCATAAAGTATAGCACTTGATTTCTTTAATGGGGCGAGATACTTTACGACAGTCTTCCGACAGCGTTTATGAAAATTCTTTCGAGCTAATCTTTTGGCTATATTGCAGAGACAATTCTCTTCCGCTTCATTCTTCGCTATTAATCCGCATATGTTTTTCAGCACTATAAAATAATAAGAAATATAAATCTCTTTTCTATGCCAGTCTTCATTAATAGAGAGTTCTTCTAGCTAAGAGTCTTTTATCATCCATAATAGAGACTGCTTCGTCAAATACTCTCAACCAGCAGCAATCACTATTATTAATTATTGATAAATTATTAAAGACTTTTAGCTAGCGAAAATCTCTATTAATGAAGACTCTTAACTAACAACCTTTCTAGACAATTCTTCTTTCATTTGCTGGCTCCGCAGAGTCTTCTGCTGATTCGTTTTTACGGTTTCTGCAGACTCGTTTATTGGCATCTCCATCAGCATGACGCTGGCTGCAAAACGTTTTACACATAATAAAGGCGTCAAGAGTGCCATTATAATTATCAGCCGCATGAGTTGTACCCGGTCCAACAATGCGCTGCCAACACTGCTCCTCCCCCCCCCCCTCCACGCCCGCTGGTCTTCCATTAACAACAAAAATATTAAAAAAGGCAGAGGGAAAACGGAACAAAAAAAAAATGTTGCAGTTGCTCATAAAATGAGCTGCATGGCAAATAAAACAACTTTCAACTGACTCTGAATACAAAAAAAAAAAAAAAAAGAGCCGAAAACTATTACAAACAAAGTGCTCTACACCACATCTCTCCCTCTCCCTCTCCCTCTCCCACTCACACACACTCTCTGTGTCTCTGTCTACACACAGCACACAGCTGCCATGGGTGTTGATTGGCATGTTCGGCTGCCTCTCGTGTGGCACTTGCCAGCGCAATTAGGCGGCCATTGCACTTGTCTAGGCTGCATGCTCCTCCTTTCCCCTCCCTCCCCCACATGACTGTTGAAATTTTGATGGCACGACAAAAGAGCAGCAGCCGCCGCCGCCGCCGCCGTCGTCGTCGCCGCAGACAACGCTGCCGCTTCTTCATTAGCAAATGCATTCTAATAAGTGTGGCATCAACTTCGTCTTCTATTTCTCTCCAATTTTTTCATATTAGTTTCTTCGTCCTCCATTATTATTACTATTTCTTTTTTATTTTGTTTTTTTTTTGGGGGGCCTCAGTTATGGCAGACATTGTTGGGGTTCGCCAGAGGTCAGAGCACACAATGCAAACTGGGCTATGCCAGTACATTATGAGTGACGACAAAAGTCCGCGTAGCGCGAACTCATCTAGTGAGTACTTTAGCCTAGTTTCGCCAGGCAACGTTTAAGAAGCACACAGCAAAGAGGAATTGATTGAAATTATGAGCAAAGAGAGTTGTTAAATAATAATTAAAGTTATGAGTTCTTTGAGCAATACATAACTAAAATAAACATTTATATGCTTAAAAACATTTTTATATGTAAAAGTATCGCATACTATTATTGATATTTGCTGATTTTTACTTAGCAATTAATTCGAATTATTTACATCTATACATGTTATTTTAGAGATCTGTTTGTGTGTGAAGAAGGTTTATTAATAATAAAGCAGCGCTTAGCCAAGTTATTGAACTCGAGCTGAAATCTCAGGCTGCATCAGCAGCAGCATCAAAGCAAAGGCAAATCACAAAGTATCTCAGCACATGCTAATGTCAATAAGGCACACTCAGATACAGATGCAGATGCAGATGCAGCTGCATATACATAGAGATACAGATACTCGTAGTATTCGCACATTGGAGAACTGCAATTGAAATTTGTATTTGGCATTGCGCTTAAGTTTTATTTGCATTTCGCCTGGCAATGAATGAAAATTTCTACACACATGCAAATTGGCTGGGGCTGGGGCTGGAGGGAGTGAGCGGGGGGGAAGAGAACGAGAGCGGTATAAGGAACTCGAGCTGACAGGCCACATGACAAACTGTAGCTGGGACAACGACAACAACAACGATGACGACGACGTTGCCAACGTGACAACTGCAACAATAATTGGCAGAACGCCAGCAGCTCAAGTCCATTGATGAAAAGCAGCCACAAAACAAGCCAGCAAACAGCAAAAGATACAGATACAAATACATCCACGACTCTGGCCACAGATACATCCATGGGATACAGCTAAATATCCAGAGTTCGGGCAACTCATTCGCTGCTGTTTCTAGATTTAAATTTAGCCACTTGAATTTCCGCCGCAACGTATCTTTTTTTTTTTAATTTTCTTATAAGCATGTTTATTTTTCTTTTATATGCCTTTAATACCCTGCAGGGCAGCAGTTGTGACAAAAGGGCGGGCATTCAAAAGAGCAGTAGAAATTATATTGATCTCACAACTATCCCAATGAACTCAGACACACAAAGAGCTAAAGTCGTGAAATTACGATTATTGATTTAAGTTAATCATCACTCTTTAATTGAAGCAAGTTCCTAATAATTGATAATTACTTGAGAATTTCAAATTTCTTAAAAATATTTTTATAAAACGTGAATTATAAAATAAAAAATTCGAATAAACACTTTGTGTATGTGGACTTATTGATAAGCTCTTTGGCTGCATATTCTAAAGATTTCATAGAAATCGTAGTAGTACGAGTAGTTTTCTTATATAGAGCATGCCGCAGTCTATCACTGTCGCTTCCCTGATGTGTTTGTTGTTGCGGCCGCTTACCAAAATATAAATAAAAGCAAATGAAGTGAAATATTTTGTCGACTTCCGCTCGTAATCACCAATTAGTAATGCCACACTGACAAATATGCCAAAACAACAAAAACCAAAAACTTTTCCCCCTCCCCACCCGACTAAAGAGTAGGCGAGGCGAGGCGATGGGTGTTGTAGGGGCACCGTCACTTTGATATATTATTTCTAATAAATTGCCGAAGCCAAAAGAGAGCGAGAGCGAGAGCGAGCAGAGAATCTTGCAAATGGGCCAAAAGTTGGGTCACACTTTGCGATGTGAAGTGCGCCGCGTTGTGCCCCGTTCATCATTAGTCAAAAGGCAGATGCGCTACTAAATTCAAATGAAAACTCTCAGCTACACACAGATACAAACTCGCACACATAGACACATTGTCAAATCTAGCAAATCGAAGTGTATCCATTGGAACGCGAGTCGAGTCGAGAGCAGCCAAATTCCCGAGGGAGCAATTTTTGGGCGACAAAAACGCAATAAAATTCTGTATCTGTATCTGTGTTTGTATTTGCTTTTGTATCTGCAGCTGTAGCTTTGTATCTTTAAGCGTATTCCTATGCTATGTCTGTTGCTGAAAGTCGCTTTAGCTTCAAGAGAAAATGGCCAAAAAATTAAATAAAAATAGCAAAATGGCCGCAGCAAAGTTGCCTACAACTCTCCCCCTCTGCCCCCCCTTTGTGATTGTCTTAGACGATCGTCTATTGTTGCTGTTGTTGGCGTTGCTTTTTGCGTGCTTTCCGTTTGGCTGATTCTTTAGCTTCGCACTTTGGTTTGTGGTTTTTATTTTGTTCTTTTTTTCAGTCGAGTTTTCTGTTTTTTGTTTTCGGTTCTCGCTTCTCGCTTCTCGGTTTTTTGGGATTGGCCAATGACCAGCGCCAATCAATCGATTGCCCTCCCAGTGCGAAATTCTTAAGTAAATCGACCTTTCTCCTTGCCCCCCGCCGCAGTACGCTTAATACCTCCTCCCCGCCCCTCCCCACCCATTTCATCCCATTCACCTTCGCATTGGCTTTTGTGTGTGTTTCAGTTCAGT
Organism: Drosophila formosana; assembly: GCA_035045625.1. Classification (NCBI taxonomy): domain Eukaryota; kingdom Metazoa; phylum Arthropoda; class Insecta; order Diptera; family Drosophilidae; genus Drosophila; species Drosophila formosana. The sequence continues at coordinate 146,242 of JAWNOW010000143.1, read as the reverse complement.
TTGCCGCCTTTTTTCTTTCAGTCTTTTCGCTTTCTTATTTTTGCCCATAGATCAAAGCGTTGCGAATGCAAAGCGCTTGGGAAATGCGTTCAAGTGTTGCCCTCTGTTTGGTTTCTTTGATTCTCGAGTGGGTGTGTTTGAGGTGACGACTGCCTGAACACACACACACACACACATATACATACATATATACTTGTATCTCAATCCTCAATCCTCAGTCCCCAATCCCCTATTCCCTTGGAAATCGTTTCTTTTTTTTTTTCGGTGCCGTCAATTGGCTTTTCTCATGACATTTCATTGGTTTTTAATTCCGTCGTCGGCCCAGTTCTTCACTTGGGGTTAAGCAGAGCAGAGCAGCGCAGCGCAGCGCAGTCTTTATCAATCACTATAACCTATCACTATACGCTCCAGTTGTGGCCTATTGTGGCCACATTTCATTTAATTTGTGATCGTTAAAAATGTGGAAAAATTAGCTACATTTTTAATTGCATGTTTGTATTCGAAACTCAAGTTTTTATAGATTTTATTGCCTTACATATGTTTTGCTTTGATTCGTTTCTTTCTCCCGCAACCATAACTATTATTATAATAGCATTTCGATAAAGTATATGACACTTTATGGCTTTTGCTTGGCTTCAAGCACTTTTCTTTTATGCTTTTCGATGTTGCTGTTTTCTATGATACGCTTTTATATTATTCAAGATTTTCCGATAGCAGATAAACTATAAAAAACTACAATACATTTTAGGTGCTAGACTATTCAATAGAAATTCTCAATAGTGTCTCTAATTTATCGATTTAAATTTTCATAAATATTTTTAAAGTAGTTCAATGTTTATAAATATTTATATAGTATTTATTTTATGATTTCAAATCACTATAAAAAAAATAAATTATCAAAAATTTGTTTTAACTATTTTGTTCTTTTCTCCTTTCCATTATTTTTTAATAAGTTCATATTTCACAATTATATATTTATTAAATTTTCTTCTATTATTCATTATTTGTATTAAAGTTTTATTATTTCATATTTTGCTTAAATTACTTGATATTGTTATTTCACATCTAACATTTTTGACTATTTTTCATAGGTTTTTTCGATTTCTTTCTTTCGATGCTGTTTCCTCTCAAATTCTCATTTTAATTAATCATATTTATACTTTTGTTTAATTCAATGTGGCATATATGTATATTGCAATTTAATATTCAGATCGTTTGTCGCTTGCTTATCAATTTGTTGTGCTGCAAACAAATTCAGCATCAATTAGGCAATTATACAGCCTGTGCTTAGATTGCAGACACTGCGAAAGCAACATGCCACAAAACAATTATGTGGATGCCTCCCGCCTTCAACTTCGCCACCTCATTCGATCTGCCAGACTGCCTGCCTGCCTGACTGCCTGCCTTCTGTTGAGAGCGCTCAACGGTAGCCGCAATGCCAAAAACTGCACGCAAATTTCTTGTAATGTCTTCGCTGCGGTTGCTGTTGTTGTTGGTGTTGTTGTTGTTGTTGCCCCACGCATATTAATGAAAATCGTTTAAGTGTTTTTATGGAGTGGAGTGGAGTGAGGCCAACGATTGGCAGCAGCAGCAGCGTCGAGTCGAGTCGAGAGGCGAGTTGAGAGTCGAGATACGAGTGAAGTGAAGTAGGCGCGGCACGCGCGCATAAATATCACCAGGCAACAACAACGACAACAACGAGAGCAACAGCAATTGGCAATTCGGTGGAGCAGAAGCGAGAGCACTCAATGAAAATTAAAGCAATTTCCTGTGCCAATTTGAAGATGCTAAATTAAAATACGAATTGCAGCTAGACAGAGACAGCGATGCTATGAAATGTTGTTCTTCTTGTAGAGGGGGTAAATCCAACAGATACAGATACAGATACAAATACAGATACAGATACAGATACAGATACATTTACTGCTACAAACACCAAAAAGCGAATGGCAATTGGAAACAAACGCAGAAACCGCCATTCATAGATATTTAATTAGCAAACAGACAACGCAGAGAGCGAGCGAGCGAGCGAGAGAGACTGCGAGTGCAAGAGAGAGAGAGAGAGATGGAAATTGGCAATGCAGCAGCAAGTAGCAAAGTATCTGTGAGAGGCAGTCGCGGCAGTGTCAACGTCTCAGTGGCAGCAACTGGGGACGACGGCAGCAACAAAGTAAATGAAGATGAGCACTTCCTGCAACAAAAGCGACAACAACAACAACTACAACAACTACAGCAACTGGCAGCGAAATGTGGCAACTATATGGGATGCTGCGACAGAACGAGAAAGACACGAACGAACATTTTTAATCGAGTGCAACATCATGAATGGCAGAAGCCGCCGTCAGTTTTGTTTGTTTGTTTGCCAGCCTCTGTGTGTGTGTGCGACTGTGTGTGTGTGTATCTTTTATACGAATGAGTTAAATGCTACGCTCGAGTTGAGTGAGTGATGCATCCCAGGGCGCATCCGTAAGATAAACAGGCGCAGCACGCAACGTTTAACTTTTAATTTGCAGCTGCAACGCAGTCGCGACTCCCTTCGCATACTTTCTCTCTTCCTCTCTCACTCGCTCTCTTTCTCACTCTCTGCGCTATGGTGTGGGTGCTGCCCTCTCTCACAGGCTGCTGCACCACATTAAACACACACACCACACACCATACACCACATGCCACATGCCACAGCACAGCCCAGCAAACCACACACCACAGCACATACACACACACCGCATAGCACACAAAGGTCATGGGCATGCAACGTTGCACAAATTGAATGCTTAAATTCATTTCGCAGATAAGTGCAAAAAATACTTTAAAAAAAAATATTGAAACTTTACTGCAATGCTGACAAAAATTACATTGATCAACATTAAAAAAACAGATGCAGCAAATAATTATAAAAAATATTTAAAAGTTACCAATAATAAAGAAAAAGCATATGTACGAAATAATTAATAAAAATACTTCAATGTTACCAATAATAATAAGCAATCGTTTTTATTAATAATGTATGTACATACCAAACCAATGACTATGAAAAATATTGAAAAGTTGTCAATAAAATACAGAGAAAATATCAAAAAATAACACTTCAATATGGACTCACAAAAACTAACAATTTATTTGAGAAGATACTAGAATATTGACAAATTCATACCAATATCATACTTTAAAATACCAAATCTTACTTCGATGTACATATATTAAATGATCTCAAATTCATATTGTCCCTACAAGCTGCAAAACTGTTCACAATACTCTTTGTTTATTTTTCATGCCCTTTATCGTTCTAGACTATGAATTAAAGATTTGCTTTAATCACAGGAAGCAACAGGAGCTGAGCTTTGCCAGACAGCGGAAGTTGCGCCCACATGCGTTCAAAATCTGGGAAGACCGAAGAAGCTGCTAGAATCGTATTTTGCCATTGAAAACATTGGCATACGATTAAAGATTAAAGAACCTGGAGATACAAAAGACTGACAAAGAAGACTGGCAAACATTAATCATCAATGTTTGGAAAACAAAAAGAAGAATACTTTATTCAGCTTTGGAATTATCGTTAAAGTTGTAATCCATTTATCAGCTTGATCTGTTTGGCAATTGGATTGATTGGAGAGGTATCTCAATAGCATCAATCTTCACGACGAAAATGTAATTTAAATTTAAATAAATATTAGCAGTAAGAAGTAGCTAATGATGAGAAGACTCATCAAGTCGAAGATCGAGCTATCAACGCATTCTGAATCAGTGCTTAAAAATATCCAGCAGCTAAAGTAAACAATCCGTAAAATACACCAGATTATTAGCGGAGATACAGCGAGGGGCACTTGAGAATGTGGGACAGAGCCAGAGCGAGATAGAGATAGACAAAGTGACAGAGATAGCGATAGAGCTAGCTGGAGAGCATATGCAATGGATGAGATACAATTGTAGAATTTGCGTTTGGTTGCGTTTTAATGGCCCTTCAACTCGAGGCCAATTCAAATCAATGTAATTACGCACACACACATGCACACACACACACACACACACACACTAGGATACTCGACACACTTACAATTTCTAAATGATTTAACTTGCCAGACACTTAAGCGGCTCTCGAAAAAGGCAACTGGCAAACGCTAAATGAATGTGCGTGCCACAAAAAAAATCCACCCGCACAACCAGCAGCTCTCAGCTCATTCAGTCAGTCATTCATTCAGTCAGTCAGTCAGTCAGTCAGTCAATCATTCAGTCAGCCAAGTTGAGCCAAGTCTGCGCTCAGCTCAAGAAACTTGTGCATAGAAATATGCATTAGGCAAGGGTATGCCAAGTCTGCCAACACGTTTGTGACATGAACCCATTGAATATACATATAGAAATATATTGTACTGATCGTCATAAAACAGTTAGCATATCAATCAAAGCATTTACAAATTAAAATGCTGTCTATAATAAATAATCATAGTAACAAAAATTTTTTAAAGAAAGACTTGCGCTCGATAATCAAATACAATACGAATTTATTAATAAATAATAAATATTATAGAATAAATACATCAATGCAATTTACGAAAAATATGTATCGATCGATAATAAAAATAAAATTTTGTATTAACAATAATATATATGACAAATATCTGCAGAGCAGCTAAACTTCGTCTAACTGTCGACAAAGCTCAGCGTCTTTTAACATAATATTTTTTGTATATTCTTTTTTGTAAATATTTATCAATTTGGGTGTTCACGAACTGCTCCACGCAATTGAAGTCAATTGAGCTAATCATTTGCTATTTAAATACGGGACAACAACAGCTGCACAGATACAAAGAGAGACACAACTGCAGATGCAGATGCAGATACAGAGACACACAGCCAAAGATACACAGCACAGAGAACAGCTCTTAAAAAGGCAATTGCCGTAGTCAAAAAAAAAAACGGTAAGGGCGTACATAGGGGTAGCAAGGGGAAGAAGAAGCAGAGACCATAAGTATGTGTGTGTGTGTGTGTGTGGAGAGTGCAACGTGCTCAACAATCACAACAATAGCAAGCAGAGAGGATTTCTTTTTGCGTTGCTCGTGCTGGCCTCTTGAGCAACACACGGAAGTGAGAAGTGCAACCCCTTCGGCATCCCCCGCATCTCCATCCCCCCTTCACCCCCATGAACAGCATTTGTAGGTGCACTTGTGCCTGTTGGCTGCTTAACTTGATTTGGCTCGACCTCTCAGTCGCAGTCTTCAGTCGCAGTCTGATGTCTTCAGTCGCAGCCTCCAGCTGCTGTTGACAACAAACAGAAGCACTGATGATGTCATGGCACAGAGAGAAGAAGAGCGAGAGGGCTGAGAGAAAGGTGGGCGGAAGGTGTGTGTAATGAGCAACACGAAGCAACAATAACAACGAGTGCAAAGGCAGCACTTGAGAACGCTGCAGATTGAACAATTCGGCTTTGTTTAAAAAGTAGATCAACACAAATGTCGAGCAGACAGGAAAAATGCTGTGAAGCGGAGAAAGGCCAAAGAGTTGCAGTTGATCGAAGCATTAATAGGAAAAGAAACAGATGGCATCTAGGAATCGAAAATATTTGCAAGCCACAATGAAATATTTAAGTTTTCCATTCATAATAATTATCTGCATTTGTTTCTGTACTCTACGTATTTTACAAATTGTTTAAAAGGTTGTTCAATTGAAATAATGCGGATCAACAAAAAAAGTCAAAAACTAGCGAGAATGGCTGCAGGGCTTTTAACACTATTACATTATTGAATAAATATTTGATTTATATTTGTTATCAATCACTACTTTAATCTGTTGTTTTCACGTGTTGAACCTTTAACTATTTAAGTCGTTATTATATTCTGAAATTCTGTTTGTCGCTAAAACGCTGCTGCTTCTTGGCAACAACAAAGCACTTTGACTTCTTCAACTGATTTATATTTCTTGACATGGTCCGCACCTAAAACTGCTGTTATCATGATACCGAAGCGGTTGCTGCCTGATGGAAAAACATATTCAAGAGCTGCGTTTCCTTGACTGCTCGTCTTTAGTATATGTACTATATGTACTATATACTTATTTTTCTAGTTCTTTGCCAACTCAAAAGCGGACTGCCAAAAAAACAGTTCGAGTCGAGTTGAGTTTTGGCTGCAGTTGACCTCAATTCGTTGCGAAAAGTATCCGAGACCAGCAAGAACGGGGGCAACATTAAATTATATTTTATGTGCAAATTATTTAAGTTTGCAAAATAGGAACATTAGACGAGCTATATGTATATATGTATATCTGGTATATATCTATATATATATATTTATGCATATTACTCTGGGCAATTCGGCTCATTATTTGAGTGCCAAGCAATGTGATCATAGCACAGTTTTTGGCGCTCAAAGTTCTTGGCCAACGGCCATCGCCAGCCAAACAAAGCCATTAACATGAGCACAAGGAGAGATGGCGATGGAGAGGGGAAGGGGAAGGATGTCATTTGGCAATTGGCATTTGTGAACTCTTTGGCTGTGATTTCGTTTCCTTGCCTTGCCATTCCACAGCATCGAGTCCTGCGCCTTGCCACGCCCACAAAGCGCATTGATGCGCGTTTGCATTTTCTATAATCATTTTTTGTCGTCGTCGTCGTCGTCGTCGTCGACGTCATTGTTGTTGCTGCAGTTCATGCGAAAAGTTTTCAATTGCTCTGGCGTCACTTTTTGATTGCTTTGATGTGTTTTTCTCGCACATTTCCCAAGCCTCAATTCATGACAAAAGTTTTTCGGCGCAGCTGTGGGAGAGACAGAGAGTCGAAGACAACACAAAAGCCGAGCCAACTTTCGCTTTGATTCTCAAATATCACACACTCACACACACATACACATTCAGTGAGCTTGGTGTTTGAAAAATTTTGCATTGCACTTGCATCACCATTTGCCCTCTCGCTCGCTCTCGCCGTCTCCTTGGGTTGCCAGAGTTTTTCTTGGCTTGACAGAAAAATGAAAGTTTAATGCGTTTGCCAAACACAATTTTCACAAATTCCCTTCTTCCTCCGCTTACACATACACATACTCGTACATACATATAAATCGCACTATATATCCATATCTATCTATGTACATATATATTTATATTCCTATAGAACTCTCGCTGTCTCGCTTTCAAAATTATATTTTATTTTTTAATATTTTTTTCTCGATGAATTTAGTTTGCAAATTGAGTTTTTTTTTTTTTATCAACTGTCTATTGCTATCTCTTTCTATATATATAAATATATATATATGTATAAAGTTCACCATACGTACATACATATATATATCTGTATGTTTGTTGGCCGGAAAATGTGTGCGTCTGTGCGGAAATTGCATTTTTTCCCAAGCAATTCTAGTTTTTCTTTCATTCTATATTTTTCTCAGCTTTCGTTTTTTTTATTCCTTTTTGGTTGTTGTTGTTGCTGTGAACTTTATCCTTTTTCTGCAATTTTTGTTCATTCGGTTTCTTTTTTTTTTTTTTTTTTGTTTGTATATTTGCGTTTGCCACTTTTGCCAGCGCATTATCCTGGCCGCCTTTAGGGGCAAGTTTAAATGGTTTAAAGTGCTTATAATGCAAATATTAAAATGGCTAAAGGGACGCGGCAAAAGTTAAGCTGCCAAAGTGTAAGAAAGTTAAGTGATGGTCGTGGCAACGGGGGCGTTGCGGGTGGGCTGCTGTTGCAATAGTTGCATATTAGTTGCAAGTGCCGCACAAAGCAGCCAAAGTAAACACACAACAGCAGCAGCAACAACAACAACAATAACTGCGAGTTGAGCTGCTCTTTAACGGCCAATAAAACGAAAATACTTTACTTGCGATGATATCTGGTGCACAGGGGGAACTACATACATATATTAAACAAGCACCAAGAATGGGTCTGTGTCGATGCGCCACATTATCACGTATTTACTGTCATTTATCAGAGCGAACTGCAGTCAATGACTTGCTCACAATACTTCAACTTTCAGCGAAGTTTGCTTTAAATAAAGTCAATTCTAAATTAAAGACTTTGATTGTAATAAAAAGTTTGCAACTGGAGACAAGACAAGCTCAAAAATTAAATGAATGTTACTCAAAATATGTAAAAACTAGAATTTTTAATAGCTTAGCCATGTTTGGTATTTTTTATTGTTTTAATGAAAATTTTCAATTTCAATCTGACTCATAGCTGTCTTTTTAAATGGCATTTAAGTTTCACATTACAACCATTATTTTTAAATTTTCACCTTCTCTAGACGACAAGATGTTTTTCACACACATCAAATATCCATTCCATGCATCTTTGCAGCTCTAAAGCATTTACATTGGCCAAATGCGATGCGATTATGTTTTACCCAGAACAGCTTAAAGGACATCACACGTGGCAGACAGCGAATTGAAGAGGAGAGGAGAGGCGAGGAGGGGAGAGGAGAGAGAACGGCAGATAGCCCGAGGGGGTTTGATAAGCAAACAGAATATACTTTAATCTACAAATTGAATATCCCTACATGGCAACATGAGCGTCATTCGAAGCATTTTCTTTTAATTGCCGCACAGCCTTGCGACTTTGTTTACATTGCCAGAGAAAGGAAACAAAAGAGTGTGAGCGAGAGAGAGAGTAGGGGAGGAACAGGGGTACATTGTCTAGGTGGGCAGGGGGAACGATTTGTAGCCCTCTGGGCGACGAATTTGTTTGGCTGTCAAATAAAACAAGACGCATCAAATTATTTCAAATTTATCGCGCAGGCCAAAAGATAGAATTTCTCCCTCTCTCTCGCTCTCGCTCTCTCTCTCTCTCTCTGTAGCTATCGAGCATATCCTGTGAGGACGACCCTCCAGGCGAGTCCTGGCAGCTGGTCACAGGCAACAACCCTCGCTGCGAAGCAAACACGCCGCACTATTGAAATGTTGTCAGCTCAGCTCAGGTAAAGATACATATAGTGAGATACCAAAAAAAAAGAGATGGCCAAAGCGCGCTCTGTGGGTGCAAGGGAGATGCCAATGTGTGTGTGCGTGTGTCGGTGTGTGTGTGTGTTGTCCACATTTGCCACAGATTCGCACCGCAAAATGACAGTCGAATGGGCAACAAAAACGATTAATGGCCTTACAAAATGTATCTATGTCTATCATTTGTATCTTTGTATCTCTCGCTCTCGGACTGTTGCTGTTTGCATTCCCCCAGTCCCCAGTCCCCTCCCCCTTCCACCAACTCCCTCGACTCCACTGCTCCTCAAATCAAAATTATATTTTGACACGCAGCAGCAATGGATAAAACTTGCAATTAGTTGCCACAAATCCACAACTCTTCGCAATGATGATGGCTGCACATGCCACAGATACACACAGCTCCAGTTACACGTACTTTATGCTTTTATCTGCCTCTCCCATTGTGTTTTTTTTTTGTTTTTTGTGGGTTAATGGCACTTTAAACTCGACTCCACACACAGGAAGTGGCGGCTGGCATCTAAGTATCTCATTGCTATCAAAGCTCTCATTTCTATTTGTTTTTTTTTTTTCGTTTCGTTTCGTTTCGTTTCGTTGCTGTTTTTAGTCGTTTCTCTCTGCTGTGTGCTGTCTGGGTTTTGATTAATATTTGGCACGCAACAATGCAATTTGCCCAGTTCGAAAAGTGTAGCAACAACAACAGCAACTACTAAATCTATGAAAATCATGCCAAAATCAAATAGTCTAAAGTCTAAAGAAAGCCGCCCACAAGCAATTGCTTTTCAATCGCAATCGCAATCACAATCGCATCGACATCGACATCGACATCAACATGGAGACAACTCGCTTTTGCATTTATGAGTCAGTTTTTTAGCACTGCTCTCTTCTCGTTGTTGCATAAATCAAAACGAAAATGAAATCGAGAACGCAAATGAAAACGAGTTGCGGCAAAGCTGCAGAGATGGCGAAATAAACGAAACGCAGCCGCTTAAAATGCAATTTACTCGATGCAATTAAGTTCCAAACCCAACTGAAACTGGACGTCTGATGACTCCACACTAGGCTCCCAATCTGCTCCCCGCCCCTTCCCTCTCGGGCCACGCCCCGCAAAAAGCCAAAAAAAAAGAAATGGAGCCATAGCACAAAAGCGAAACAAGCGCCGACTGATTTTTATCAACTAACCAAGCGTAACGCAGACAAACACTTCCTAAATCACTTGAGTCGTTACAAACGTCGTACTTCCCCCTCGACTCGACTCAACTGTCGAGCAACCCTCGCTCGCTAGAAAAACGTTTCCTGCGCACATAAAACATAAATTATTTAATTTTTTTCTCTTTCTTGCGCCTAGACAACAACGGCAACGACAACGGCAACGACACAAGAACCAGAAGACCGGCGAACACGAAGGGGGGGGAAAACCAAATATTTCATATGGCTTCCCTTCGGCTTTGTAGGGCGGCTGTGGGTGGGAAGGGGGAGGGGGAGGGGAGGGGTTGGTTGGTTGGGGTGTCTGTTATCAGCGTTGTCGATGGCGGCGCTTGGAATAAAAATTATGAAACACTTTCGCTCATTGACTTCATTAATTTATTTTGTATTTATTTTGTGTGCGCCTCCTTTTCATTTTTGCCTTTCTCTGGTTGTATCTCACAGATACATTTGAGACACCTTTTGCTGCTGTTGTTTGTATTTATTTTTCCTTTTGCTATGTGACATTTCGGCACTCTTCATTAAGCGTCTTGCTGCTTCTCTGATGATGGCTCGAATTTCCCGAAAGGCACAAAAAGAATTAAATATCGAATTCGCCGAATCGTTCAGGGTTGATTGGTGCTTGCAATTAATATACATATATATCTATATATCACTCAAGTGCGTCTCATTAATTGATTCCCTTTGTCGCTTTGTCGCTTTATCGAATTAGGCTCCAATTTTGTATTTTGCGAAATGATAGGTGAAAATTATATATATTTTTTTTCGCACTTTTGTGTAGCGCACAATTCAATCAAACTTGTCCGGAAAAACTTTACGACACACTCTCATAAGCAAGTCTCACATCAAAATCGAAAAAAAAAAACACACCCAAAAAAAGGAAATGAAAAACGTGCGGCATATGAAGAAGAAGAAGCAGCAGCAGCAGCAGAAGGCGCCACGTACTAGACCAAAAAAAGTAAAAAAAAAAAAAAATTGGGAAGAGAACAGGAGACGAAGCAGAGGAAAAGTTCGAGGAGCCAAACGTTTTGCATAGGAAATGGGCAAAAGTCAACGCACAGACCGAGGAGGGCAGCTTAAGGGTGAAGAGCGGGGTGCAGGGGGGGCTTCGGGGGTTCGGGATCGGGACCGACAGGAATAATAAATATTCAGTTTAAGTAAATGGGCTTTTATCGCGCATCTCTGGGGTGCCATAATTTGCCATTTTTGCCTGCGCTTTTTTTTTTTTTTGCTGGCTTCAGTTTCAGTTTCAGCTTCAGCTTCGACTGTAACTGTCGCTCCTTTTGCTTCTGTGCACTTTCTTTTGGGCCCCAACCAACAAAAAAAAGAAAATACAGTTCTCTTTCTCGTTGTATTTTTTCGTTTTGGTTGCCACACACTCGCAATTTGGCCGGGAGGCAAATGTATGTAATTGATTCAACAAACGACGACGACGCAAAGGTGCCAAGAAACGAAGCGAAAACTTGGCGACGCCAGCGAGCCACGGAGACACAACGCTGGCACAGTAGACGAAGTCGAGCATACTCTGTGATTTGGAATTGTAATTACGCGTAATTCATAGATCATAAAAGAGCCGAAATTCCAAAGAATAGTAAAGTGTTAGGACTTAACATAAATTCATTTAAAATATACACAAATTTGAATGATTTTAATTATCTGCATTGCGATGAATTAAATGAAATTTGTTTTTTGCCAAAATATTTGCATTGGAAAATCGTGATCTTGACAGACAATTTAACACACAACTTGTGACGACGCTTTTGGGTGAGGGTATCATCATAATAAACGCACAAAGGAAAATCGTCAGCAACAACAATTATACGCATAATATATTTTTGCCATAAATATGCATAGGTCTCCGGTCTCGCCTGTAAAATTATAAAATATCAAACACATAACAAAACCAAGAGCCGAGAACGAGAACGAGAACGAGGCAAAAAAAAGCCAAGTCACGCTCGTGCTAGAGATGGAGATGGAGATGGAGAAGAAGAACTCGTCTCGAGTTCGAGTTGGACTCCACCTTCTACCATCATCGCGAGAACTGGTCATAAAATGTGAAGGCGAAGGCGGGGTCAGGAGGGGGAGGAAGGCGGCATTTTTGCGGCGGCAAATCACTTCAGCGCCTTGCAGCAACAATTTAGCTCATTTATTTTTATACATTTTAAGAAACAATAAACCGCCGGCCCATAAAACACGCAGTTACAAAATGAAAATGATTTAAGACAATGACTACGCACCCTCCCCCTTCTCATCCCACTTGCTCTTTTTGTGGCGCACATGAATTATTTGTGTTTGGGCAAAAGTTTAACATTATAATTGCAACGTTTTATAATGCCACAGCTTTATGTGATTTACGACAACACACACACACACACACACACACGCACAGTTATATGCAATTTTTAGCTTGTTTACGATTGACAGCCAAAGCAATTAAAGGTCGTTCGAAGCGGCCACAAAACAAGGCAAAAGTCTAGCCAGATATATAGCAAAGTATAATACAAAACCAACTGAAGTGACCAAGGAGGAGATTCGACACAGCTTGGCAACTTTTAATCATTCAAATTAATTTTGTTATTACAGAAATTCATTTAACTACACTCGATAAATAATCTCGATTTCTCGAGTTTTCATTTTAATGCGTGATTTAGATATAAAGTATGCAAGCTATGTCGATAATTAATATATTACAATAAAATGGCATAAAACAATTAGCTAATTTTAATGCGTGATTAGAGTAGGAATAATGCAAAATATATTACAAATATCTGTTTCAAATATTTAGAAATATGTATCTGTAAATGTTTGCTAATCATTATTAACAATTGATAACAAATACTGCCACAAATGACAGCTTAGTTTGCGTTGCAAGTGAATTCAAGTGAATAAGCGCAACTTACGTAATAAGTAACTAAGCGCATTGCTGCTGAATGTTGTCACTTATGCTGCAGTCTAATTACAGCTCAAGAGTGTGTGTGTGTGTGTGGGTGTGTGTGGTTGTGGGTGTGTGTGTGTGCAACTCATTAGTGGCACTCGAATCGGTTGCCATTTGAGTCACTCGAGCAGCTAAAAGTCGACGCGTCGGCAAGGCAAACTGAGTTGTTGCACTTTGTGTGGAGCGAGGCAGAGTTAAGTCAAAGCCTTTAGATAAATAAATAGAAGTAGAGCAAGAAGAAGATGCAAGTTTTGCTTTAACTGCAGCACCTGAAGTTTGGCAACGTGGCAAGGCTCGGAGTCGACTCGACACATAAAACAATTCGTTGCAGGCATTTCATGAGTTCTGCGTCGACTTTAAATCTGCTGCTGCTCCAGTTTTGCCCCGGCACGCCAGAGGAGGCAAGAAGACAGGACTTACTTGTGCCACAACGTAAAATTTAATTAAGCTGCTTTTAGCTGCAACGTCTTAAGCCCCAAACAGATGCAGATACACATGATGCGACTCCCGTGTCCGTATCTGTGTCTGTCTCTCTGTGTGTGGCAAATATTTTTGCAACCACAGCCACTTGACTCCTGGAGTGGCACTCTTGCTGGCTCTTCACTGCACAACTGCCACCTGTGCAACACCTTCTACTTTATGCCACTTCTGCCACTGCAAATTAGCCTCAATTTTGTGCAAATGTTTTGACAAACGTTCATCTATTCTTCCCACTCCCCACACAACAGTCAAATATTCACAGCAAATGCAATTATAATATTCATATTTTTGTGAATGTTGAGTACTTAAAAGTCGAGCACGCTTGTACTCTAATTTTCCTGCGTAGTCACAGCAACTAATCTTCTTCTGTCTGGCCATCTCCGCAAATTTGTTGCTCGCATCCACTGCAAAAGATTTATGTGTCCAGCCTCCTCTCTCTCTCTCTCTCTCTCTCTCTCTCTCTCTCTCTCTCTCTCTCTCTCTCTCTCTCTTTCTGTCTGCCTTTGTCTCATTCATTCATCGATTTTCAATTTAAATTTGTAATTTTTAGTTATTTTTGTTGCTGTTGCTGTCGTTTGTTTACTTGACATATTCAAACAAAACTCAAAATACTAAAGCTGCTTCATATTACAAAATTTCCTGCTACTTTGTTTACTCAGCGACCTGTCAATTTGATTACTTTGTCTTAATCGGCAACATTCTATTTGCAATTTAAATTAAAAGTTTTTTTTTTTTATAAACTTTTCTTGGTTTGCAAAAAATTTCTAATATTACGTTCCCAACTTTTTACTGCTTTTCTATTCTTTATTTCAAGTATTTATTATTTCGTATTCAATTTTTTTTCTATTTTTAATTTTTAAATTATTTGCTTTCAAAGTTTTCGCAGCTCCAATTAACGAGAAGAAATTCTTTTATGTAGCTTTGTATAAAATGTGCGCTATTTGTAGCAATAAATAAAATTTCACATTTTTACTATTTTTCACTGTTTTTTTATGGTATTTAATCAAATAATATGATTCTTTTCGTTGCATATTTTTGGTTATTCTTTTTTAAGTAAAGGAAATTCCTTCACTCGAATAGATTTTCTGCATCAACTTTGTTGATTTGCAGGCGAAACAAAAAAATAAACAAAATAATTTCTCCATTGGTTTTTGGCAACAGAAATTTGAGTCATTTGTGCATTATGTAGAGCTCTTGTTTAATGCTGTTGTTGTTTTGGATTTTTTTTTTTGGTTGGTTTTGGTTTTAGGGGTTTTCGTGTTCTTGTATTTTGTATTTTACCTGCGCGTTTATAACATGCTTGCAGAGTTTTGTGGCCAACAACAACAGCAACAAGCGGCGCAAAGAAAACACAGCGAAGAAGAATGATGGAAATGAAGAAGAAGATGTTGTTGGCCAGCTGTACAGATGGAGCTGAAGCTGAGCTGAGCCGAGTTGAGCTACTTCAAGGCCCAAAAACGCAAACGCAAAATCAACAACAATAACGAACAAGCGAAATCAGTCGAGTGTTTTGCCAAACTCAAGAGTGGGGAGGAGAGTGAAGAGTGAAGAGTGAAGAGGGAGCTTGGGGCAGGTAACAGTTGTGCTGATTCACAGCAGGCGAAGAAGAGGTGCCAAATGAAGGAAAAACTGGCCAAGAGCAGCGAGAGATGCTGGAAAATAAACGATGTTGTCTATGACAAGGCATGACGGTAATGACGACGACGACGACGACGACGACGACGACGACGACGACGTTGGAGATGGAGTTGGAGTCCGAGACCGAGACCGAGACCGAGAGGATGTAGCCAAAGATTGTTGTGGATGCGGTGGACGCTGAAGCTGTTGCTGTTGTTGTTGCTGTTGCTTTTTCTTGCTGAAATTTTCGTTTTAGCCGCATCATTGTCGTGTTTTTGTTTTTGGAATTTTTCAATTCAAGGTTTTGCCTGGCGCGCTACCTGCGCCTCTGCCTCATTCCCCGCTCTTCACACCTCTCCTGCTCTGCTTCTCGCACATTCCGTGTTCTGCAGAATCATGCGGAGCGGAGCTGCAGGCGAACGCAGAGGAAGAGGCTGCGAGACCGAGACCGAGAGACCGAGAGACACTCGAAACTCGAAGGCTGCTGAGCCGCGCGCTGACTGCTGCTATCAATGGCAGCCTTTTTAGGTCTCGCTGCCCTGTCTGCACTTGCCTCTCGCTTCTCTCTCTCTCTCTCTCTCTCTAGCACTCTTTCGTGCCTGACTGGCATCATAAATCATCTCAAGTGGCTGCTGTGCAGCGCGCTCTTTGCGCTTTTGGCCAAATCCAGCTATTTTGCTTATTTTGTATCTATAACTATAACAATTTGCAAGTGTATCTCAAAGATACACACACACACATAGATATTGAGATACTCTGTCTGTCATTTTGACATTTTCGTTGCACTAATTTGCGCACTTGAAAGATACAAAAAGATGCTCGGCTTCAGATACATTTGCAGCCGCGGCATTTTTTCATCGCTCCTGAGCCGTAAAGTAAAATTGTTGTAACAGGTACGCCTGATGCTGCATCCATGAGATACAGCTACCCAAATGTATCTTTCACATTTTCTGCCTCCTTTTTGGCGTTGCAAACTGACAACAGCTGTGCGCCACATTTGCAACGCAACTTAATGCTAATGATCATTATGATGTTCACTCCCCCCCCCACAACCAAGACGAAGCAGCAGCATTTCATCGGGCAGCTGACGTCTTTGATTTTCGATTTTCGTTCGTTTTTTTTTTTTTTTTTTGAGAGTTATTTGTTTGCCCAAAAATGATCAAACAGCTGTGCGAAATTCGAACTCAATTTGAGAGTGTTGTGGGAACATGCAACATACATATAATAAACAATCATCAAATGTGCGAAAATATTCAAGAGATAAGAATTAGAACATTTAGAATACAGTATTTTCTAAAGGGAAGCCATAATCCAGTAAATTAATGTGTCAGCTAAAATGTCATTTGTCATTAATCATTCTTAATAATATTATTTGACTATGCAAAAGATTGTTCAGTGAATCGGCAATTCAGTTGAAATAAATAAAAGTTTACAGCAAATGGAAATTATTTTTAGTTTATGCCAAAATATAATTTAACTATTTTCACCTTAAATGAAATATAATGTTAATAAAGTAGTAATTTAATCATTTTAGCTTAGTTTGCGTTACACATTTTAAAATGCGCTGGAAAAACGCGCTCAATTGGAAAATCCTTTGATTAGTCACTTCAAGTCGAAGTAAAAGTTGAACGCTTAAAATAAATATGCAGCGATACTTGAAAGTCTTTTGGCCAGAACATATTTAAAGTAACTTTTCTAATTTAAAGCGATACCGATTTTCTTATGCCATCGCATCCCTTTTTTCGGCGCTTCTTTATCTAGTCTTGTGTTTTAACAAGCACATGTGAAATTCACTCGGTTGGAAAAGTCTTTGATATCGTATTATCACAAAACAACAGCAGTTGAATTTGCTTGACAGTTTCCACAAAAGCGACCTCGATTCACCTCTCGAAGAAACTTTGTTAAACAAAACGCAGTTTTCAAGTTTGCAATTATTATATTTAATAGCAATGAATTGATTTTGAAATTCTTTGCGAAATTTGTGCAAAATTATAATTTTGTTTATGTTGCAATCTATTTTTAAATGTGTTGTTCGCTCTTTGTTATTTCTCACACTTTCTGGCCTAAATTGAAATCTTCTTCAAGTCTCCAAGACTCGAATGCTTCTTAGAAGTAATGCTTCCTGGTTCGCTGACCCAATCAATTGTCTGTGTAAACAACTACTTAATGATTTATTTCCAATTTCTGCGAAGACGCCACTTTATTTGCCGTCGGCGAAGTTGGAGGCGGACATCGAACCACATTTTGACAAGAGATGGTAATAAACAAAATGTGAAAAAAAACATAATTGTCTAGGCAGCATTCAGTCAGTCAGTTGGGTTCCCTAAATTATAAATACAATAATTTCCAGCAAAAGAGTCATATATTAACTCACAGTGCGAGGGAAAGAGAGAGAGAGAGGCGAAGAGGCAGCAACTGGGGCAACTAAATATTACTTTGGAACTGAAACTGTGTTGGCACTTTGTTTAATTAATGGCATTTGTTGTCAGTTTTAATTGAATTTATGTTTTATTATTTTCAACATCATTTATTTGTTTCTAGTTAACGCTGTCCATACGAAACTTGTTTCGCCTTCCCCCCTCTCTTTCTCAGTCTTTCTCTCTCTCGCTCTCAAGTCGAACTTCAGCTTTAGCTTTGCCCTTCTTTTTATTCTTTATTGCTAGATAATTCCGATAACTCTTCGCAAGATAATTAATAATAAATGAATTCTCAGCTTGTTGTTTTAAGTTTCGCAATTTAATAATTTCAAAAGTTCAATTAACCAAACTAAAGGTTTCGATATGATATGATTTTTATATCGAAAATAATAATTTATTATTTTACAATACACATTTAGTGTAAATTCGCCATAATTGTATTATTAGTATTTAAATTTACCTTTAAATTTCTATTTGCTTCTATTTTTTACTGTAGCTCTGTTTCTTCACTTTAACAAAACTCATCTCATTATTTTTGTCTCTTCTGCACTTTTCTATTCGAATTTTCCATTTTCCGTTTATTCTCGCGTCTTTATGCTGCTCAATTTCCGCGTCTTTTGTTGTTTTCCAAACTTTATTTACTTTTCCCGCTGTCGCACATTCTCATTGTTTGCTTTTGCAAATGCAAATCTTTATTTTGTTATCATTTTGCACCAAAAACAACTTTGCACTTTAATTACCTCGAATTGAGTCTAATCAATTTGCACTCTGAAAAAATATTTGCAGATTGCGCTATTTCACATAAGAAGCATTTCGGTTTAAATAATTTCCCAATTAAAATAATCATCATGTTTATTATAGCTAGAATTGTTAAAGCTGACTTTAAACAATTCAATTTGGAAGGATTTTTAAAAACAACTGCAGTAGAAATTATTTCAAATTGGCTTCTATAATTGGGATTTTAATTTACTATGATCTTTAGTTATTATATTATTTTAGTACTGTTTTAACTTATTTGTATTTCAAAATGCTCGGTATACTATTATTTGAATTGAAGTCAATAAATAATTCTAGAGATACCCATTCAAACATTTAGATACAATAAATTTGAAATATCGCCATAAACAAAATAGGAGAGAAAAAAAAGCGTTTGATATGCCGTTAGAAATGTCCTTTATCAATTACCTAAAAGTATTTGCCAATACTCGTAATAAAATTCAAATTCAAAAGTTACGAAATAATTTTAGAGCTAGAAATTCACATTGAAATTCATAAAACTAAATTTGAGTTGTCGCCATAAACAAAATAGTTTACTAAAATAAATGAGTTCGATGTGCCGTCAGAAATGTCCTTTGTCCATACTTAAAAGTATTTGCCAATACGCGTTATAATAAAATTAGAATTAAAGGCAAGAAATAGTTCTGGAGATAATCCTGTCAAATATTTAGGTGCAATGAAATTCGCAAAACAAAATTTGAAATGTCGCCAAAGACAAAATGGCGGAGAACAAGAAATGCGTTTGATATGCCGTTAGAAATGGTTGGCAGAGAGTTGTTAATAATGACAACAACGCCAGACGAACGAAGAGCGTAAAAAGGATTCGGTTGATAGATTGTCCAACACACACACACACACACACATACAATAATATAAATTGTATTTGTGTGTGTGTGTGTGTGTGTGTGTGTGTATAGATAAGAGAATAATATAGTTTGACCTACATTTGTATTGCGTTTTCTTTTGTGGTTGTCCTCGATGCAGTCGCTGCGCTGCCGCCGCCAAAGCGGCGCTGCACTTGCAAGCAGCAACAAAAAAAACAACAGACAACTGCCGTTACTTTCGCAGTGTCTCCTTTAACGTGCTGCTCCTCCCCTTCGGTGGTTAGCGGTAGTTGTGGTAGTTGTAGAATATCCAAAAATTTTCGTTTGTTGCCGTTATTATGCCGTTATTGTTGTAGTTGTTTCACTTTCGCGACACTTTTTGCACCAACAAATTGATTTTGACATTCATATTTCGATTTGATTCAAGTCTTATTTGTATTTTGTTGTTGTTTTACTTTTGCTTTTCTTGCGGTTGCTGTTGTTGCTTGCACTTGAAAAAAAATTGGGCAAAAAAAAAAATTGAACAATTGTGGTAACGAAAAAAGATGCAATAATTATCTTTATGTGCTGTTGTTGTTGCTGTTGTTGTTGATGTTGTTGTGGGGCTGCTGTAAGACACACACACACACACTCAGGCATGCAAAACATACACACACACACGCACACAGACAGACACACGCACTCACGCAACGGTAACGCGCTGATTATGACGATTAAATGCGCGACACGAAACGTAACGGGAACAATAAGAACACGCACCGACGACGTGTCCAAGCGCTTCAAAGATTCGAACAGAACTAAACGCGTGCCTCTGTTCAGCATTGCCTGACAGCCAACCTGCCTGCCTGCCTGCCTGCTGCTTGCTGTCTCTGTCCGTCTGCCGGGCCGGCCTGTCTGTCTCGCCGACTACTGTTGTTGGCTTAGCCTTTCAGCATTAAAGAGAGCGGCGCGCCGCGGAGAGAGCGCGCGTACACAGTGCAAGCCAAATGCAAGCATGCCTGCCGCTCTCGCTCTCTCGCTCTCTGCCTCGTGCGCCGAGGGCAGCAGATGTAAAAGAACATATGCGGGTGGCGCTCACAGCCTCTGTAAGTCGATTACATTGAGATGCTGCCGCTGTTAACTGCGGTCAGCGCTGTTAACTGCCGTTTGGCAAAAATCAAATAACATTAAACAATTTTTGTACAAAAGCAAATTTCAATTGAAATAAATCTTTGCAAAATTCTGCATTTAAATGAGAAATAATTCAAGCAATTTTACTCGTACTCATCTATGAAAATAGCATAATCAAATTGGAAATGTTTATATTCGATTTGGATTTTTGTAAATTTTATCATTAAAATTCATTAAAATTTATTTGAAATCTATTTTAATTTTGTGCGCAATTATTTGGCTTCCACTTTTTGATTTTTCGCATTTGTTATTGCATTTTAGTTGCGTTACTTTAACAGCAGCAGCAGCAGAATTTACATTACATGTGGACTGTAGGTTAACAGTGTTGACTTTACATTGACGTGAGCGCTCTCTCACAGGCTACATCGCGCTCTCGCTCTCGCTCTCTTTGCGATGTTCGCCCACGTGACTGTTATACGCTTACAGGACTGAGAGCGCGCTGCTGTTAGCGGCCACAGGTTTCTGTTGTTGCGATGCTTAAACAGCTGTTTCATGTTGTTTACGACGTCTCGTATAACAGTTGTTGGCTAATTAATTGCGTTTAATTATGTGAATAACACAAAAGATTGCCAGCAATCAAAAATACATAATTATCATCGCTTTTGTTTCTCGTTAAATCAATCTTCATTAATATTTGCATTCAAAAAAGTTTTTTTTTTGTTTGTATTTTTATCTTATGTCAGTTTGATTAAGTTGGTATTTATTGATTTTTATTAAGATAGTCTTTAGGCTATTTAAAATTTTTGCTCAGTTTGTTTCAGCATATTTGTTGATGGCTTGCGAAAAACAATTGCTAACATTTTTATGCAATAACAGCAGCATCAACTGTTAACTCGCCGCTCTCCACTAAGCGCCAGCCTTTAAGAGCGAAGGCGTAAGAGAGCGGCTGCAGCGTATAACAATAATTATGGCGAGCATTGCCCGAATTTTACTCTTATACTGAAGGTTGCGAAATCGACTAGATTCGCAAAGTTCGGAAACAACTTGTTGAGGATATTAAGCGTGCGTATAACAGATGTATACTTTTTAATTTATGTATTTTTTAATAAGAAATATACATACATATATGCACAAGATTAGAGCATGATAAATATCGAGAAGGTTGTGTTAAATAATTTAGAGAAACATTATAGAAAAGTCGATTCAAAGTGTGGCAATTTAAACATTTGCAGTTATGCAGGAAAAACTGCGATTAAGGTGGAAATTATAGCAACTAATTACTATCGATAAATGATCAAGAATTTTGTAATTTTATATATCGCAAATTTTGCAATATACTATCAATATATCGAAAAAGCAGATTAAATGGTTTGATACAAAATAAATAATTTGTCATATTTAATTGAAATTTCTTCGTAGGAAATATCGCTTGAAAGTGTCATCGCTAGATTCGCAGTTGCGTCCGCTGCTTATCAAGATTAATTGAGCAATTCATATCTTATAAATGACAGCCATAAGCGAGCGATGCGAGAGAGAGTGAGAGGGGGAGACGTAATTTGACACCTCATCTCTGGCTCTGTCTCTGTCTCTGTCTGGCGCTGCGATCGAGAGAGCGCCAAACTGCATCGATAACCGTTACAATACACGCACAACAGCAACAACAAGAACAGCGAGAAATAATAATAAGGTCAATCAACGGGCGCAGCGGGCGGCGACAGCGCAGTTGTCAACAGCTGTGCGCCGACGCAGCGTCGCAACGTTGACTGCGCAGGCAGCAGCAGCAGGCAGATTAATTGCGTCGTCGGCGTGAATTTATGAATTTCACATGAGCGATGGGCTCCCTGCACTCGTTCTCTCTCTCTCTCTCTCTCTGTCATCATTCACT
Source organism: Drosophila formosana (assembly GCA_035045625.1). Taxonomy (NCBI): domain Eukaryota; kingdom Metazoa; phylum Arthropoda; class Insecta; order Diptera; family Drosophilidae; genus Drosophila; species Drosophila formosana. The sequence goes on along the minus strand of JAWNOW010000143.1, from coordinate 124,084 downwards.
CCCACTCTCTTACTATCTCTTCATTTGTGCTTGCGTGCGTGACTCAATGTGTGCGTGTGTGTGTGAGCGCCGGCTCTCAGCGCCACTTGAGGCCTCGGCTCAGATCGGTTTTTATTCTTTCTCCTCCTTCTCCGTCTCCTTATCCGTCTCCGCTATTTGCTGCGTGGGCCCGCATTGTTGTTGTTGTTCTCGCTGCTCTTGTTGTTGCCTTTCGTGTTCTTGTTCTGCGCGTTGTTTGCTGTTGTTGTTAACATTTGTTTTTGGTAAAATGATAGTACGATATGATATGATTTATGTGCCCATCAGCATGCCCATAAATGACTGTGTGTGTGTGTGTGCCTGTGCGTGTGTGTGAACATGTTTGTTGTGCGCAAGCAAAACTTTCAGAAATTACTTTTAATTAATTGGGATTATGCTCGGGCAATCGCAAGATCGGATTGAAAACACATTTCAATGCAGCTTCAATTTCAATTGAAATGGAAAACATTCAATGCATAGTTAAAAAAATACATTTTGAAAGATACGTTTAAAAAAAACATTTTAGAAAATATCGATTAAATAATATATTTTCAAATAATTTAAAACTTTTTTCTATCGCTTCTCAGTTTCTTGAAATGCAATTCAATTGATTTAATTTTTTATTTCAATTCATAATTTAATTTCAATTGATATGCAAAAAATAATAAAATAAATACGTTTTGAAAAGTACATTTTAGCAAATACCTTTTAAAAAATATATATATTTAAATAATATAAAAACCTTTTTCAATTGCTTCTCAGTTTCTTGAAATGCAATTCAATTGATTTAATTTTTTATCTTATTAACTGATTATATCAATTCATAATTTAATTTGAATTGAAATGCAAAAAATAATAAAATAAATACGTTTTGAAAAGTACATTTAGAAAATACCTTTTAAAAAATAAATATTCAAATATTATAAAAGCCTTTTTCAATTGCTTCTCAGTTTTTTGAAATGCAATTCAATTAATTTATTTGTGTATCTAATTAATTGTTTATTTAAATTCATAATGCAACTTCAAGTGAAATGCGAAAATGCTAAAATACTTTTCGAAAAATAAGTTATAAAAATACATGTTCCAATAAATTTAAAACCTTTTTCAATTTATCTAATTTTGTATTTTAATAATTTGTTCATTTATTTTGTATTAATTGTTTATTTTAATCAAAAATGTTTATTTTATTATTTTATTTTAATTCTTTTTACTTCAATCACCTTTTTTTTTTGATTTAATAATTATTATTGAATTCAGCAAAAATGCGTTTTCAAATACAAATAAAATTAAACTGCAATATTTTGTTATTTATTAAATTAATTTACTTCTTGACATATTCAAAACTAAATTTCAACCTTTTCAATTTTAACGATTTGTGTTTTAAAGTTAAGAAGTTATTAGATATATAAAGTATATTTTCATTTAAGTTGTATTTACAAATTTAGATGCAAAAGTTATTTTCACATTGCAAGTTAAGATTGCTAACTATTTTATATTTTATATTTTTGAATTCAACTGCTTTTCAACTCATCTCTTTGGCTAATTTACAGTTCAATTCAATTGGCTTCAATTGGAAAATACGATTTCAATTTCAATTTCAATTTTTATATGCTGATTGAAGCATAATTTTTGCAGTTCGCTTTTCAATTTGCCTTCAATTTGGCGCAGCAATTAAAAATCGATGAAGTTCAATTGAAAACTGCAACGTTGAATGCAACTCGCTGAACAATGTTTTTCCCACACAACTGTTGCAAATTCAATTTCAATTGCTGGCGGCTAATTTGGCTGTAATTAAGCCAAATCAGTGGGCGATTAAACAATTGAAGATAATTACGCGAAATTGAGAGAGAAAAAAAAAATAATACTTTAGCTAATTGCGAGTCGAGTTGAATCCAAAGCGAGTCGCGTCGAGTGGCAATCAAAGAACGCAGGAATTATGCAAATCAGATTGAAACTGAATGCCGTGTGTTGAAACACAAGTTGAAAGGGCAGCAACAATAATTAATAAAGAAATAAATAATGCGCAGACGGCGTCGACTTCAACTCAGCTGGACGCCGAAGCCAAAAGCCAAGCAACTCCTTTAATGAAGTGTGCGAGCGAAAGCATGCTCGACCCGGCAACACCCTGTACTCGAGACACCTTACAAAATTACGACATCTATTGTAGCTCGAAATTAAATTAAGAGTGACTTCACACTTTTAAAAATATGTGAGTGTAAATACTTGTTATATATTTAAAAAGAAATTTGGTTTTTATTTTGGATCTATCAAGTATACGTTTATATTATTTTTTATTTTGCTAATTTTAAAGTCAACATTGAAGAAATTGCAATATTAAATTATGATCATAAATTAAATTAAAAGCCTAGAATTTCTGTTGATAAAATTATATTTAAATAATATCAACATTATAATATATAATAAAAAAAATAATAAATTCAACTATTAATAGTCGCATTAATGAAACTTTAATACAAAATTATTACATTTTTTTTTACTAATACCTCAATATTAAAACCTCTGGGGGTATTTTTTTTTCTTTTGATAAAATTATATTTAAATAATATATAATATAATAAAAATTAAAAAAACATTAAAAAATAATAATGAAGTTAGTAATATAAATACAAGAAAAAACATCCATAATAATCATGAATATAAAATTAATCAGTTTAAAATTAATAAATGCATTTAAAATATTTATATTATAAATAATTTTATTATATTATATTATAGATAAATTATTGAATTAAATGCAAAAGAATATTAATTTTTACTTAATATGATTTTAAGAAAACATATGTTGCCACAAATTGAGCATGCTTTTTAAATGCAACAATAAGAAGCTATTTTATTAAATACATCAAAATATTGAAATTAATTTATTAAATAGAATATTTTATTGTTGCTTTGCCACCAGTTGATCATGCTCTTTTAAGGGGTATCTATTTTTTGTGGCGAGTTTGAAAATGAGACGATCAAGTGTGCGAGTATCCCACAGAGTTGCAATACAAACTATAGATGTGTGTACAGTTATAATTAAGTGATACACATAAAAGGAGACAGCCAGAGAGAGATAGAGAGAGAGAGAGAGGGAGAGAGAGGGAGAGAGAGGAACAGACAGCTAAGTATCGGGGCATATTTTTCTTCTTGATTTTTTTTTGCTGTTCTTAATGATTGTTTTCAATTACTTTTCCGCTCGCTTCCCGGCCAGACAGTCGTCATTCAGTCAACGGATTGAAAAGGTAACACATACATATATATTTTAAGAGAGAGAGAGAGCACGAGGGAGAGGGGGAGAGGAGTGAGGGAGAAGGGTTGAGCGGAGTTGAGTCGATTCAATCGATTGAGTCACTCGCCAGAGGAGCGTCTCTTAAGTGTTTACGCTTGTTTTATTAATTTCCATCATACATCTTCAGCTGTCAGCGAACATCGTCTTCTTCACCGCCTTCGCAACAGCATGGAAAAGTCGCACAACAACACACAACAACAACAACTTCAACTCAACTTCAACTTTCAACAGTTAACGAGCTGCCAATGATATTTTCAACTGAAAATACCTGACGATATTTTAAAGCCCCAACCCCGAAGCGATTACAAAAACATTACGGAGGCGTGTTAAAAAAAATTAAAACAAATCAAACAAAACATAAATCAATTCAGCTCGCAGCAATTGAAACGAAAACTGTATGAAATTGAAGCCGAAAATAAACATATTAAAAACATTAATACTTATCACAGATAATAGAAAGTTTGCCAACCAAATTGTAATTATGAAAAAATCAAAATGTTACACAATAAATATATATGTAAATTATTAAAATGATAATTTTAATAAATATCTATCTAAAGTGAAGAAGACTGCAGAAATCACAATTAAATTAACAATTCGATTGAATTATTTCTTAAAGCTGCAAATGATTTTTGATTAACTCAATTAAATTTGCTCAACGTAAAAAGTTCTCCAAAAATATTCCAATTTACACAAAATCAACACAATCTAATTTAAGTGACTTTGAAATTTAATGAAAACACAAAAATAAACGAAGAATTAGTTGCTGTAAATGAAATTGCAATAGTAAGTCAACAATATACTTTGTTGATTTTGACAAAAATTATAATTGAGAGTTGATTTTTTTTTAAATTATCTAAGGTTGCTAGTGACAAAATTAAATCGGAAATAAGAAATTGAGTAATAAATTCAATGAAGTTAATTAAATGTGCTGATCTCAACAAAGTCGCAATAATTTAATTTACAAAAATATGCAAAATTTGAAAATTAAAAAATTGAATAAACACACAATTAAATAAACGAAGAATTAGTTTCAATTAATTCAATTGCAACAGAAATTAAAATAATAATAAAGTGCTTATGTTGATTTTAGATACTTAAAACTACGTCAAACAAAAAATAAAATTTGGCAGTTGAATTCATTTTAATAGAAAAAATAAATGTGACAGAAGAAAGTGAATAAAATTTATACATTTCTTATGAAAAGGAAATCAATTAAATGCGCTGATCAGCAAGTTAATTAATAACTAAACAAATTACACAAAAGCACAATAATAAAATGAATTCTTTGCCGTCAATTTGGAATTGCAATAGAAATAAAAATAAATATAAGATACTTAGAAATTCGTGAATTATTGAAAAATGAATGATAAGTTGATAAAATTCGCATATTTCTTATCGATTAAATCTGCTGATCTCAATAAAGACGCAGAAATTTAATTGAATATGTCTAATATATCTAAAGTAGTTGCATAGAAAGACAATTAAATAAACGATTTCGATGGGCAATGCAAGTTAAAGTCTCGCAACCAGAGCGAAAGTAAAGTCTGGCGATAAATGTAAATTGAAATGGAATTGAAACAGTTGAATGCCAGTTGACAGTCGATGATCCATTTCAGCCAGCGGAGCACATAAAAAAAGCGGAGGGAAAAAAGGAACTCGGCTAATCCACAGCAATGTCTTATTAGGCCATCGACAGCGAAGTCCTTCAGGACAATCAGGACACTGAGGACACTCAGGACACTGACAATTGCAGCTGCGAAGAGAAGGCACGAAAGTTTACAGCTAAAACGATTCGAGTTGCCAATTTCATGCTTCGAGTGCAAGGCTTTCAATCAAACCACAACTCAGAGAGCCGATGGGAGGCGGAGGATTCGATAGTTATATAGTATAGTATGTGTATAAATAGAATCCAGTTGGATAGTATCTGTTTGGGAGACTGCCATCGTGACCTCGTCTCGTGCCAATTTCAAATGCCAGCGACATCACTTTCCATCGTGCCACATTCACATTCACATTCACATTACGTATACGCGACGAGGACTCTGCGATTTTTATTTTTATGGCACATTCGTGAGCTTATTGTAATGAATTACTTTGGGATTTCGGTTTTCGGTTTTCGGCGGCGCTTCTGCCCGCCTTTCCTTACGATACCCTGCAAAGTGCAGCGTATTCGCAACGACATCGATATCGATTTCATATCTAATATATAGTCAAATGATTTATAGCTTGATCGCATAATAATTTCAATCCAAAGTTTTTTTTTAATTATTATTACATTTTCTGATGGTTAATAGAAATATTTTAGAGCGTACTATAACATTTCAAGGCCTACAACATTATTTAAAAAGCACTAATAATTTATTAATTATTAATTTATTTCGATGAAGAAATTTTATATTTTAAAGAATTGATCAGTTCTAAAATAGTTTTGTAACTTTCTAAATTTATATCTTCATCGTCGTCTCAATAAGATAAATATTTATTCACTTCGTTAGAGGTAATAAATTAAAATAATTTTATATTAACCCATCATTGTTAAACTAATATATTGAAGTCTTAATTGTCTAAAATTGCCTGCTCATAAAGTCAATAAGTTGTCGCTCAAATTATAATAATTGATGAAACTAATGATTTCACTTCGATGGAGGAAATACTATAAAAAACAAAAATAAAACATTGTGAATTATATTATATCATAATTTGAAATGATTTTTTTGCTTTAAAACCTATTTCTTTGCCTGATCTAAGTATTTTTGTAATTCAAAAACTTGCTTTGAAATTAATTTAATTCACTTCGATGGAAGAAAAACTATTTAAAAGAAACCATAATATTTTTTATATTTTACCTTAATTTTTAAAAAACCAATTTAATTATTGTCACCAATTTTAGGATAAACTTTAAATCCAATACAATTATTTCCACAACTTGTTTTTCCCAATTAATGCAGGGTATCATGAAGTCGAGCAGCCCTGCTGCTTCCTCGTGCTGTTATATTTTTAGTGTAATCCATGGCAATGGTCGTTAGTCTGAGGCTCGGTTATTGACTGCCCCATTTGCTGTCCCCCCCCACGCCCAACCAGCTTGCAACTATTCCCTTTCGGCCCACTGACGGGCCAGTGCCATTGCCTTTGGCTGTGACATGTGGCATTTGGTGTAATCATAATTTTATGTCCATCTAAGTAGCTGCGCATGACGACTGTCAACGACAGAGCTCATCGCCTCCATGTCCTGTTGCCTGTGAAGCTGTGTGCTAAGTTTTAGCTACGCTGTCAATCGACGTCTTAGGCTGTCGTCGGCAATCTCTGCTTGCCCCCATCTCGGTTGCATGCCACAACTCTGTGGCACCTGGCAGTTGACACCAAGCAGCTGCGGCACATGGAGAAGTTCCGCACTTGGTTTGCTTTCAGCGATGATAACCACAACTTATCATTACTATCGATAGTTTTTGCAATCAATAAATTACAAAGACAAATGAATGAGAATAACTTGTTGATAAGTCGCACTGAATTGCAGTATATTTGATCGATAATATTATTATCGCTATAAAACTGATTATTCCTTCGATAGTGGCACCTATTAGCATGTCTATCGATAGTTTTCGCTAAACTAATAAAATAAATGCGAAAAACATGTTGAAGTTCGCTGTCGATGTGTCTCACTGAATTGCAGTATTTCATGTGACAGTAATCGATAGTTTCGATAACAACTTTAGCTTTGGCAGCATCAATCGTCAGCAGAAATCCAGTATTAATTATGCTAAATGTCTTAATATGAATTAAATATAAATAGGCAATCCAACAATAAATTTGTTATTATTGCAGTGTTCGATAGTAATCGATAACTATCGATAGATATGAAGATTTTTAGCTAGTCTTAGACAAGATCCGCTTTAATGTCCATCTTAAGGCAGCTGCTCAAGTTTAGAGGCGTCTGCACTGTTTAAGAGTTTGTGGGAGGGAGACAGCTACAGTGAGGGAGCGAGAGAGAGAGAGAGAGCGAGAGCGCGTCAGTGTTTTGTGTGTGTTTTGAGTGTCTGCCCCGGCCACGAAAAGTTGCTGGCCGCAGCGTTGACAAGTTGTTTTGCAAGTCGCACTTAAATTCCCTTGGCGCCCCCGAACTTTCTCTCTCTCTCGCCATCTCCCTCGCACCGCTGTTGCCGTCTCGCTCGCGCCAACAACAAATCATTAGCTGCACATTAGCGGCGTTGACGTCGAAAATTTGCTACACGAAACGTTTACGCTAAGTCCTTTGAGTAAGCAAACTAAACTTGAATGCAGTTACAGGAAACACAAACTATGCGAGAACACACACATGTACACACACACACACACGCACACACATACATATATGCTACACACACACACACACATGGAAACAAGAGTCGCAGGACAAAGGGGAAAAGCTGGCAAATGAATGAGACTGGAGATGAGACAGAGGCAGAGCAGCCTCAGCTGAAGAAGCAGCAGCGACAGGGGGGGAAAGAGAGGGAGATAGATGGAGAGTGAAAGAGAGAGAGAGAGAGGGAGGGAAAAAGAGAGCGAGCGATAAAACCACGTAATCTGCAAGTGAGTTCTTTAATTATGCTGCAGCGCAACACATGCGGACGGCGCAGCAGGTGGCAGCCTTGCCCTCCAGCCAGTGCCACAAGGTGCAAGGCTCAGACAGAGACAGAGAGACAGAGAGAGAGGGAGAGAGAGAGAGGGAGAGAGAGAGGGAGAGGTAGAGAACGCGGTGACCGATGAGAAGCGCAAACAAAATGCGAAGCGAAAGCCGCTTACAGAACCACAAAATGCAACGGACATCTTTTGCCAACACCAGACGAGGGGGGGCAATGGGGCGAGCGGGGCGGGGGGCGTGGCACACGGGGCAGCCATTTTGAAGTTTGGGCGCTGCGGTTGTTGCGGGCGTCTGTCGTGGATTTTACAATGCAGACGCCAGACGAACAAGCAAAGCGTGGAGGGAAGGGGTTGAAGGGGCACAGAGGGGTGGCTACAGAGGCGTAGAGGGGGGGAGAGGGGCGAGGTGAAGGGCCTGCCAATGTGCGACCGTTTGCGGATTTAATTGCCGTTAACATGCGGCTCGCTTTGCGTTGTTATTGCGCTGCAACATCTGCTGCTTCCCTCCTCGCCGCCCCCTCTGGCTGCCACGCCCCCTTTGGTGCGTTGGCCACACGAGCTTGAAAGCGCAGACAGCGCAACAACTCGCAGATTAGAGCGCAAAGCGACAACATGCAACTTCAACGCCTGCCCCTTCTCCACTTGCCACTTGCCACTTGCCCCTTCGCCTAGCCCTTTCTCTTCCTTCTCTCCCCCCCTCACGCACTTCTTGCGCACTTTTCTCAGTCTTTGCATCGTGTGGCATCTTCCAATGGCCAACTCGCATTGTGGTCAGCTCGCCTGCCACATGCCACTTGCCACATGCCGCATGCCACAGATAACGCGCATTCAACTGCGGTTGCCAAAGCCCTCAAAGCAGCGCCCAAAACCTTTGCCAAACACTTTTGGCTTAGCAACAACTGCATTTTTTCAACGCTCTCCACAAACAATTCTTCACAGCGAATTTGTCAAGCAAGTTCTGGATATAAAGATTAGCGAAATATATTTAAGTACATTTTTAACAATCTTTATTAGAGAGTGACTTCAACGCAGTTGAAAATGGGGTCCAAATAATATTATAGTATTTTTAGATGAGAGTTTTAAGTTTAATCAAAACTGAAAGCTTAAAAACATTTAATACTCATTTTCGCAGAGTTTGAAATATACGAAAATTAAAATCAATTTCATATAAAGCCCAATCCAATCCTATTTTGTCAGTTAAAATGAATTTATATGCTTCTATTCATTATGCATATATTTATATTTTAGGATTAGTCCTTTTAAAAATAAATGTCAATTCATTTTTAAAACTTTCTCTTACACTTTCAAATTAAATATAAATATATTCAATATAACTAAATAAAATATTTAAAAATTCATTTTCCAAACTTCGTTAAGTAAAGTTTTTTTTTTTATCCATAGCATTTGTTTTTGCATATTAAATGCCAGCGTAAATTAAATTCCTTAAAAAAAACAGCATTACATTTATATTCTTTATGCATTGAATAGATTTTTTCTAAATTTTTTAGTATATAAATATAGGTGTTATAATTACCTAAATAAGATTATTTATACTTTTTCATATATATGCGTAAAATAGGCTTCTAGAATATAGTTACGTAATGTGTACTCAGTAATTATATTTATAATAACTTGGAAATTAAATTAAGTGAACTTAGCCCTACCTAAAACGCCGAGTAACTTGTCGATTTCAAAAGGATAATACATCAAACAGGATTTCAGCACTTACCCCTGTGAATCCCCGGGTGAAATGGGGTTTAATTGTTGCTCCACTGAGCGCAGATTATCGCTGATGATATAATCTGTGGGATAAGAGAAAACAATTGGGAAAAATTACAAACAATAAATGGAATTTAATGTAAAATTAAATATTATATAAATTGATTTATTTTTAGTGTAGTTCAATTAATTTCAATAATGATAAGTAGTATTTTAAATAAAAACAATTTGATTGAATTTCTATGGAACAAATACTACATAGTGAAATTTATTTAACTACGTTAAAATTAATTAAATTATTTTACTATTAAATATTATTCAAATTCATGTAACTACAGTAAAATTAATTCGATTACAAGCCGAATGCTTTAGCAACCAGTGCTGTAGAAATAAAAAGGTATTAATTTTTTTTCAATTCAATTTAGTTTCAATCGAACGTCAGTTGAAATGGAAGACAGGCAAAGCTTTGCAGGCTTTTAATGTTTTAATTAACAGTTGGCAATTATTTTATGTTATGCTTAACAGCTTGCAGTAATGTTAAGCGTAACAGTGCACAGCTTAACAGACATGACTGGGCTGAGCTTTTGTCCCAAAGCAGAGCTTTAGCAAAAGGATATTTGCAGGGACTTTTTACAGGTACTTTTAAAGTGGTACTTTTGTGATGGTACATTTGAAGTGGTACTTTTGTTGTGGTACTTTTAAAGTGGTACTTTTGTGATGGTACTTTTAAAGTGGTACTTTTGTAGTGGTACTTTTTAAGTGGTACTTTTCACTCACCCTTCTGCAGCTGGCTGGTGGGAATGAATTCCTCGTGCTTTTGGTCCCCCTTCTCCTCGTACTTGAGCTTGTAGTCGGAATGCTTGCGCAAGGACATCAGCAGCGACTGCGTGCGCGGCGGAATCTCTGGCGGCGCTGGCTCCGGCGGCGGCTCCGACTCGCCGCCGCTGCTCAGGGCGCCGCCCTCTTCGAAGTCATCTTCGCTGTGCAGCTGCAGCGCTGTTGGCTTCGCTGCCGACGACGTCGCGGCGACGGCGAGCAGCTGTTGGGTTGGATTGACGGAGAGGGCGGAGGCGGAGGCGCCGCTGCTGGAGCTGGTCATGCCGCTCAAGCGGTTGAGCGTGCTGCGTGCGGCGCCGCTGCGCTGGCTGCGCTGACTGCTCGACGCTGCCGTCGACGCCGACGACGCCGACGCTGGCAGCAGGTAGGCGCTGCTGGGCGTTGCCGCCTCCATGGACTGCGCTGCCGCGTCGTCGGCGACAGCGCTGTTGTACTTGGCGTTGAGGAAGGGATTTGTGCTGCGCGTCGCTGTCGCTGTTGCTGCCGCAGTCAGCGTGCTGCTGCTGCTGCTGCTGTTGGGGAAAAGTCCCAAATTCGCATTCGATTGATATTTCCCGGCGCCCGCTGTGCTCGCCGACAGCGCTGCCAGCTTCAGCGGCGACTGCGTCGACAGCCCTGCGCCCCCAGCAGCTGCGGCGCCGGCGTTGCGCTGATGCGGCTGCGCGTACGTCACTTCCAGGCTGCAGTCGTCGCTGCGACGCTCGCGCTGACGCAGATACTCCGGCTCGCAGTCCGAATTGTAATGTTCCATGCCTGCGGGAGAGAGAGAGAGAGAGAGAGAGGGAATTAATTTGTAGTTTATATTTGTGTGCATTGAAAGTGTATTGGAATTATATATTATATTATATTATATTAAATTGTATTATGTAATATTATATTGTATTGTATTGCATATAAGAATTTAAATTGCATAACAATTAAATTTAATAAACATTTCAAGTGTATTACAAAAACAATGGATATTTTTGTTTGATATATTGGAATTATTATTATTATTGCATGTACGAATTTCTATTAAATTGCAAGTGTATTGAAATAATCTTGGATGTTTGTATTTAATTTATTATTTACTGAATTTCGATTTATTGTTTTTATATTCCAATTATTGGAAGTGTATTAGAATATAATTAATTATTTGGATTATAACTTTATTTTTTTTTAATTTTGTTGTCATTTTTTAACTATTTATTTATTATCTGGAATATTGCACATTTTAAAGTTTATTTAATTTCATTCTGAAATATTGGCATTATTATTGTATTGCAATTCTATTGCAAATCGTATTGTGTATGAGGATTTCAATTAAATTGACAGTCTCTGGCAAATTTCAAATTTTTAAAAGTTTATCCAAAATTAATTTATGATTGCGTCAATACTAATTAATTAATCGTTTATCTTATCAGAGTGGGATATTTCAGTGTTTCCCCCCACAGCGAATTCTGGATTATATTCATATTGTTTATTTAATTTATTTACATTTGCAGTCTTTTTAGTTTTCAATTTAAATGCAGCAAACACGCATATTTTATATTAAAATAAAATAAATAATAAATAAAAATATAATTATTTACAATAAACACAATTAAGCGAAAGTATTGTATTACTTAATTCAAGTTAATTTATTTAATCTTTAGACGACTTTAATTTATAATAAAATAAATACAAAAGTTCACAAATATGTGAGCTAAAAATATAATTATTTACAATAAACAGAATTGGATTAAGCGAATGTATTACGTTAACGAAAGTTAATTTATTTACATTTTTTTAATTTAAATTCAGCAACATAAGCCTATTTTAAATTATAATAAAATAAATAAAAAAAAGGTCGCAAATATGTGAGCTACAAAATAATTAGTTAGAATAAACACAATTAAGTGAAAGTTATTTTATTCAGACTATTTTTAATTTATAATAAAATAAATACAAAAGTTCACAAATATGTGAGCTACAAAAAAAATTGTTTATAATAAACAGAATTGGATTAAGCGAATGTATTACGTTAACGAAAGTTAATTTATTTACATTTGAATCCTTTTTCCAATTAAAATTCAGCAACATAAGCCAATTTTAAAATTTAATAATAAACACAATTAAGTGAACGTCTTTTAGTCTATTTTTAATTATAATAAAATTAATAAAAAAATTCACAAATATGTGGGCCAAAAATAAAATTATTTACAATAAACAGAATTGGGTGAGGTGGAAGTATTTTGTTACTTAGTGCAAGTTAATCCAGCCAGAATTTGTGTTTTTCGGTTTATTTGAACTTTTTCTCTGCTTTAATGAAGCCCTCTGGCAGTTGAGGCATTTAACCCATATCAATGGCGACGGCAAGAAAATAAAGTTAATAACAAATTCGCTGGAAGTGCCTTCAACAGGTCTCGACTACATGAAATAAACTATTGTTTAGTTGACCTTTCAATAACTCCCTCGGGGGTCTTGACAGGTTTCGATTTAGCAGGAAATCCCAACAGAGATTTAACCAAAGAGAGAGAGAGGGAGACAGAGACAGAGAGAGAGAGAGAGAGAGAGAGAAAGCAACAATCATTCCCCATGCAACGGACACCCAAAGTTATGAGGTTGTAAAAAATGAATCGTAAATTGCATTAAATATTAACAGACAATAAAAGCGACGCTCGGAGTGAAAGTGGAGGAGAAAGTGAGGGAGAGAGAACATAAAAATTGCGCAGCAGGCGGCGATTTGCGTTTTATGCTTCGATTAGAGTAGCTGCCACGCCCCCCTGCCCCTGCCCCTGCCCCTCTTCCGCCCCCTCAAGTTGAGTTCCAATTCTTGTAATTGAATTCGAAGTCGAGTGTCTCGATCCGCAAAACTTTTCTCCTCAATTTTTGCACTTCAATTTCGTCATATTTCTGCAATAGTTTCCAATTATTTGAGCAAAGTTTCGGTTTCGGTTTCGGTTCCGGTTTTGGAATTCTTTTGTCTGCGAAATCGGATTGAAATCCGCGGCACAAATGTGTGATGGCGAAACAAAAACGAATCCGCGGCATTGGGCATTGGTAAATGGCCAGCGAATACCCTGTACAAATGTGCACTGCAGAGAGCATATTCGCTGGAGCAGCGGCCTCGAATGAAACTAGTTTTAGTGCCTGATAAATTTACTATTGAAAATAATTATTGATTACAAAACTTTTTGTTGACCGATGGGCAATATTGATTGTTTGATTTCAATTAATTGAGTTTTAGTTTTAGAGTAATTGAGTGGTTAAATGATTGACTGATTGATAAAAGGTTAATTACAAGATTTTCTGTTTTTTTTAATTATGTGATTGACTGATTGGTTATATGGAATGACTGACTGTACCTGACAGATTGATTGACATAATGAAATGATTTGTTGTGTGATTAATTGTAATGATTGATATACTATAATTATAATTACAAGACTTCTTGTTTGTTTAATTAATTCATTAACTGATTGACTATATTGATTGATTGACTGATTGATAATTACATAACTTTTTGTTTGTTTAATTGATTGGTTTATTTTGTATATATTTTTGCTACATGCAACGATTGACAGATTTATAATTGTATGATTACCTGATTAACTACTTGATATAATTACACGCATTTTTTTATGTTAAATTGATCCGTTGACTATTTTGATAGATAGACTTTTTGATATAACTACACGACTTTTAGAAAACAAATGGAATAATTTACTGGTTACCTAATTAACTGGTCAGCTGATTGAAAGATTTAATTTCACTATTGACTGATTTAACTGATTGATTGATTGACTCGCAAATGGACCAACCGAGGTACTTAAATACACATATATCAAACTGATAAATAATGCTGCCTAATTGATAATCGAATGATTGACAGACTGACTGAACGGCCAAAGAGACCCGATTCACCGTGGCTGACGTCTTATTTGGATTACAGGGTATTTGATGTGGGCTGCAGGTGCAGGAAAAAGCCGAAGAGCGGGCCGAAAAATTGTTGTTGGTTGACCCGCCGTCAGCTACAAAATGTCAAGTGGTTTTGTGTTCAATGAAATGAGCCCAAGCGGCCACAAAAGCTTCCCTCCTCTCTCCCCTCTCCTCCTGCCCCTCACCCTCGAAAAAAACCCATCAATGCAGTGCAATCCAATCCTGTCGCGCTGCTTCGCATCGCATCGCATCGCATCGCATTGAATCCAATCAGAGCCAAAGCCGAAATAGAGTGAAAGAAGGGGGAAAAAGAATAAACAACAGCAGCAAAATGTATTAGGCAGGCGTTGATCGACTAATGGATACCCAGTTAACAGTTCTCAATTATCGGAGCAGGACGCCAAGCGAATGCTCCACATTGATGTGCAATTTATAGAACATGTCAACGATGAATAAATACAAAAAAAGTGCTTTAGAAATGTGGAAATTTGTTTGATGCGAAGCTGTGCAATAAATAATTTAAAAAAATTACTCTTGTAAATGGCTGGAAAAGGCGACTATCGATGTTGGCTAAACTGTTCGATTTTAGATGGCCTGCAGAGTTTTGTGTAAACTCTTTTGACAATTTTTTGTCATCCAAATGTTTGTGTTTTATTTTTGCACAAAATGTGACTTGTGTTTCGGGTTTTTTATATCAATTAATTTCACGAAACTCAATCTGACAAACAAAATTCTTTTATTTTCGCTTCTAATATACTGCAAACGTTTCGTTGGCTTTAATTGCAGACTACAAATAATAAATATAGAATTATTGCACACGTATTGAGAAAATCTGATATTAATATGCAATATTCGAATTTATCATTGTTTACTACAAAACGAAATTAAAGCGTAAAAATAAACTCAAAACTGCAAATTTTATCGACAGTTTTTCATACAAAGAATAAACATAGAATTATTGCACAAGCATTGAGAAAAACATTTATTAAGAATTTGATTTAAATATGCAATATATGCATTTTTCATTGTTTATTACAATAAAAATAAAAAGAATTTATGACAAAGAATAAACATAGAAAAACATTTATTACGTTTTTGATTTTAATGGGCAATACTTTAAATACTCTTTGCTCATTGCAAACTTCCATTTATAAATACAATAAAATAAAATTTACAAAAATACAAGAAATTAAAACAATTTGTTTTGTATAAACAATGAAACCCTGCTTTACAAAATAAATATTAAATAAATGTTTTTTTTTTTTATTTAATAGTGAAATCTTGTTTTTTTCTCTTCTCCACAGTTTATGCCAATAAATATAGTTCATTTATTTGTTTTGCGCTCAAATTTTATGAAATAAATGCTTTTCTCTTTTCTAAAAAATATGTAAAATGTAAATATTTCTTTAATAAAATAAAATTACTGCATTAAATTAAAATATGTTTTAAATCTATGTTAATAGTTAGTTTATTTTTTAAATAGTCTGTGTTATTATTTAATGCAGATTATTGCTGATTTGTTTTGATTTCAACATGTATGAAAATAATGTATGAAATAAATGGGTTTTCTATTCTAAAAAAATATGTGAAATGTAAATATGTATTTCATAAATTTGATGTGTTTCCTAAAATAAATGTATTAAATGAAAAAATGTTTTATACATATGTATGTTAAATATTGTTTTTTTTTCTCTCTTAATTGTTTGTGTTAATATTTATAACAAATCTGTCTTTATTTCGAATAGTTTAAAATGAATGTTTTTTCTTTTTTTAAATAAAATGTAAAAAAATTTAACATGTATTAAATAAATTGTATGCTTTTTCTAAAATAATGTATTTAAATTATATATGCTTTAAATGTTTATTAAATATTGTTTTGCTCCCTTAGAAGTTTGTGCTTATATTTATTATAGATCATTGCTAATCATGTTTTTTTCTTTTATCAAATATATATATGAAATCTAAATATGTATAAAATAAATTGTTTGTTTTTTCGTAAAAAATATATTAAATTAAAATATGCCTCAAATGTTTATTAAATATTGGTATGTTCTCTTAGTATTGTTAGTTTATGCTAATATTTATTATGGATTATTGCTAACTTGTTTTAATTGCAAAATATATGAAAATAATATTTTTTCTAAAAAGACATGTAAAATGTAAATATATAATATATTGAAAAAATTGTATGTATTAAATTAAAATATGTTTTTTGTAAGTATTTATTATTGATTATTGCAAATCTGTTTACATTTTTTCTTTTATTTTATTTGATTAGCTAAAGAGTTTATTGGATTGTCATTATGTTGGATTAAGATTAAATCGATTTAATGCGAATACTTTTTTAGTTGTCTAGGTTATATTGCTGATTTGTCAGTGCTCAAACTGAGCTACCCTCTCGCCATGCAGAGCGAACAAGGAAAGGCTGAAGCCAACGACAGCGAAAGCGATTGGCTGCCAGTTATCCTTGAGCCCGCAGGACGACAGGATGGTATCGGATGACCACTGAATAATTCAATTAAATAAAATAATGAATATTTAGTAGCTCTAACTTGACTGTGCGTGTGCGTGTGTGTGTGCGTGTGTGTGTGTTTCACTTACTTGCCAACTGCTGACTCTGCAGCAGCAACTGGGCCAAGAGCTGGGTGTCGAAGGCCGTTGCCTGGGCGGTATTCTGATATTCATCTTCGCTGCTGCTGCCGTAGCCGTGGCCGTGTCGATGGCTGTGCCACTCGGCGGAGCGCTGACGTCGCAGCTGCTCGCCGCCGCCGACGCCACTCGAGGCAGCGCCGCCGCCGCCGCCGCCAACGCTGCTGCTGTAGTAAAAATCGCTGCCAACTGCGCTGCCGCTGCCGACGCGTTTACGGCCAATTGTGCCCGAATGGCTGCTGGACATGATGCTGAAGCCGCTTCGCTTCTTGCTTCCCGCTTCACAATCCTCAATCTGGTCTTTAGTGAATTTCACCTTCAATTGAACTATGCACGTAACTTGCTTCGCAATTTGCGCTCGTTTATCTCGTTGTTGTTCAGATCTGTGCTGTTGTTGTTGTCAACGCATCGCTGTGGCATTTGGCCCACTGTCTGGGCCACATTTGGACAGCTGCCGGCCCAATCCAGCAGGCCCCGTTAACGCCAACAACGCCCAACTTCCGGCTTCGAACTTCAATTCCAGCTTCAGCTTCTGCTTCAGCTTCTCTGCTGCGAGCTGACGAGGACGCTTTAAGTGCTTAACCGAATTAACGCTGAAACGATAAAAACGACAAAGTGTCAGCATGAGTCGAGTATAGCTATAGTATATATAGGAAAGAGAGGGAGAGAGAGAGAGGGAGAGCGGGGGCAGATAGAGAGATAAAACCATAAATGCACGAAAATGAAAATAAATAGCAGCCGGCGACCTTCTGACTTCCCCATTCCCCCCCTCTGCCCACCCACTTGTTACCTCCCCCAAAAGCATTGGCAGCAAAGATTGAGCTGCCAGCAGAGATGAGCGCGTGACACGCGTGACACCAAAAAGGCAGCGCAACGATGAATTCAACAAACAATCAATGCAGGCAACTGAATTAACTGAAACTCAACCACATGTAAATGATGTAAATAAATCTATAATTAACAGATTAATAAAGTAAAGTTTGGATTACATATTCCATATTAATAAACAGGTACAACAAAAAGGCAGATCAACGACATCTTAAGCATTTAAATAATGCAGGCAAGTAAAAAAATTAATTTATATGTACAATGTACTAAAATTAAGCTACTTTCATGTTTCTTAAGGTTATACACCTAATACGATTTATTACTGGAAATCAAAATAAGTTTATTGATAAAAATTAGCACAGAAATTCAAGTACATGTAAATGGTGTAAATACATTGTTAATTAACCTGAAAATATAGCAAACAAATAATGCAAAACATAAAAGAACATATTCAAAATCAATAAATAAGTCAAAATGTACATGTAACCATTAAAATTTAAATAAGCACAGCAAGAAGGCAGCTCAACAGTAAATAAATTATGCCGGCAACTTAATAAATAAATTTGTCAAAAATTGTACACTAAAATATCAAGAAAAATATATATAGATAAATAATAAATGTATTTATAAAAAACACAGGGATGAATAATTAGAATTAAACACAGCATAAATGCAAATCAAAAATTAGTGAATAAAGCAAACATATAATTAAATCAGGACATTTAAATAAGTACAGCTAAAAGGAAAATCAAGTATAAAGTGAATAAATAAATGAAGCAAACAAATATTTAAAACTAATAAACAAAGCAAAATAGAAATAAGCAAAGTAAATAATTCAAAAAGGAATTACTTTATAAGCAAAT
The DNA here is from genome assembly GCA_035045625.1 of Drosophila formosana. NCBI lineage: Eukaryota > Metazoa > Arthropoda > Insecta > Diptera > Drosophilidae > Drosophila > Drosophila formosana. Next base: position 105,358 of record JAWNOW010000143.1, on the reverse strand, counting down.
AAAACAGGCAACTCAACTGTACCTAACAATAAATAAGTATATTTTTAAAATAATCATAGAAAAATTCATAAAAAAGGAACTTCAAATGCAACTGACAAAAACACAAATAAATAAACTGTTTACGCAAACAACAAATATGAAACGAGTTTTTTTCTCTTAATTGCATTCAAATTAATCAAGCACTTGACAATTGATGAACCGTAAGTTTTTTACATTAATGGCACTGCAAATTGATTAAAAACTAAAATGTGGTTCAACTTCCAATGGACCAATAATAGTAAAATATGAAAAATCTTCCCCATCAAAAGTTATGTTGAGAGCGATAATTTCTGTCAAGTATCCTTGACATTTGATTGCTTTGGCAATCCAGGTAGAGGAATGGAGGAAAGAAATATTAATGAATATGGAATTTAAATAATTTACAGCCTCATTTCATTCACCTCATAATTAAAAACATTCATAAATGGCATGTTAATGAAATGTAATTTCTTCTTTTTTTTTTGAGTTCGCAAATATTGGCATTAAACATGTTTTGGCCACAACTCGATTGTTTCGAAGCATAATATTTGCATTCCTTTTGTTGGTAGTACACATACTTAATTTTGTATATACATATGTTCACTTAGTTTGCATCTGTTAAAATATTCATATAATTATATTAACCAATTCTCTCGGCAAATATTTTAATTGGAAGTTTACAATTATTTTGACTTCTTTACGCATATTACAAAAAGTTTCTTGTTTTTTTTTTTCATTATGGATTCCGACAATGATCCACATTTGATATGGACAGCAATATTTTAAAATTGCAAATATATGTACATATGTACGTACATATGTATAAATAACTTTAACAAGAAGATAAATGAGTAGAGTCATATATTAAGGAAACAAGATATTATATTTTTCTTCGTTAGATTAATGTTGAATGAAAAAATATTTACTGCTCAGACAAAAATTAGAAAAAAATATAGCATTTGATTTATTTTTCTTTTCTTTAATAGAATTTCTTTACTGTAATTTTATAAAAAAATAATATAATCATAATAATTTAATTATAAAAAAACTACATCGTTTGAGCATAATACAATTTTGTACATCATTTTGTTAGATGAGTAGCTTTAAAAGAATCTTGCTCAACAAAAAAAAAAAAGTAATGATAAGAAATATATCGAGCTGGCTAATCACGCTGCCATCTCTAGCTATTCTGTTTGCGGTGCGCGTCTCGGGCTGTTGAACCTCCTACTTTGGAGCTGGCGTCAAGTGAACTTAATAGCAATTGCATTAAATGGAAGCTCGACTCTTAAACGCTGCCTGTTATTAGTCGTTTTTGTGTTTGTATTTGGGGGGCCAGCGACTGACAAGAAGAAGAAGAATGCCGCCTTTTATGACCAGCGCCCGCCTCCCTTTTTTTTGTGTCCAGCGACACAGCTGCTGGCTGAGAATTTGGCTTTTGATTTGATGAGTGCGCATTTGAATGCACTCAAAAGGGCACGACAAGTGGTCCATTACTTGCAGAGTTAACCCACCCATAACTGACTCTTTGACTCTGACTCCAACTCAGGACACAGGACACAGGACACAGGACTCTGGCCTCTGGACTCTGGACGCCGAGACTGGCTGTAGTTTAGTGTCGTTCTCTGCTCTCAAGCATTCATTTATCTAATCTCAACGGACCAACAACATGAATCTAGTCCAAATATCGATTGACTTTCACTTGCAGCATTTAAATTCAGCTTCAACCAGTTTTCACAATTGACTTTGAAAGGGTTTTATAAACAATTTGCATAGTACTCTATTCTATTTAGTTAAAATCATTTTACCAGTTAACTTTGCTGAATTTACTGACAAGATTATGAACTTTCATTTTATTTTTATTGTATTACAAGTAAACTTTATTACCAGCAAACAAGGAATTTGAATAAATGTCAGTTTTCTGTATGAAATCTCATAATATTATTATTATTGTGTAAACATTGAAGGCATATTTATTCAGTTTTGCGTAGTTTGACTTATTCTGTATTTACTATTATTAAATATAATTTCATTCATGTTAATATATGACTTTCCAATTTTATACACATAATTTTTTTATATTCAAACATACAATTCATGAATCTACACATATGAGAGTTAGAGTTATGGAATTATTCTCCTTTACCCTTTTTTAATTTTTTTGTCTCATCAATAAACAATTATTATTTTCGGAGTTATTTTTTATTACTTAGTCATTGATCATTATTTTTGAGCAAACAATAAAACTCTTAAAATAATCATTAATTCATTGTAATTTTTTTCGTTTAATTTTCCTCAATTATTATTTTAAAACGTTTAGTGATTACAGTCCTCTTTGCTCGCAATCGAACTGCTCATTTGAACCAGCCAAATTTTGGGAGTTGAACCGTTTTGCGAACCGGTTCGCCAGCATGCTGCAGTTCAATGTAATAAAGTGGAAAGCAAATGGCATAATCTCGAGTCATTTTTATGTCGCAGCTTTTCTTTGCTTGGTCTTGCAATCTTTTCAGCCGTCAATCATGTTTCGCTCTTATCGTTCTTCAGCTCTTTGCATTCTTCATGCGCTTTTTTTCTGTGCTCATTTCAAGCTTCGTTCATTTCATCGTTTGGTTCATAAATGTCTCTGCATCTGTTGCATCTCCATTTCACTCTCGTTCTGTCTCCGTCTCCGTCTCTGCCTCTGTTTTGCCATTGTCTATCTCTGTTCTTCACCTGTCACACCTCGATGAGCCCAGCCAGCCTCTTCTCTCTGATGGCTGCGATTCTCCAACGCCCCGACGCCCAGGCAACCACTCGGAACACGTGTAATAAACATTCCCATGCTCGACATACTTCAGACACATGCCAAACACACGCAGCTGCATGTCGTACAAGCTCAGATACAGCTACAGCTACAGCTACAGCTACAGCTACAGATACAGATACATTTACCTTTAGCATTGTTCTGCTCGTAATGGGGCAAGTGCAGCACGCTGCATGCAGCACGCTGCATGCTACACGTTGAATAAAACTCCTCTCCAGCCGGAGACAGTGAAAGCATTAATCCTCGAGGTCAGTGCATTCGCCTCTCTTCTTTTATAGGAATTCGCATTCAGCTCATCTTTAAGATACATGGCTAAAACACTTTTCATCCTCTAACGATTTGCAGCAGCAGCAATTTATTTACTAATATTTTCGATTTAATTTCGTGACTCATGCGATTATGAGATTTGCCTTAAATCAGCTTATCAGTGTCTGCAGTTGGCGATAGTTAATTACAACCAACGTTTCGATAATCGCCTTAAACGGAATCAATTCAAATGCTGTTCTAACTCTGTCAACTCAGTTTTTTGTGACAATTGCAACTCTTATTTATCGCACAAAGGCAACTCCGTAAATCGATAATTTTTCTCGACTCTATTTTCCTACTTGTCAAATATTTAATAAGCTGCAAGTCATTGATGTCATTGTCGTCAAGCGTTCAGCATCTCTTTAATTCTTCCCAATTTTAATTTTCAATTTTGCGAAAATGTCTTCAGTAAGTAAAGAAGAGTCTTTAGTAGTGAATGTGATTGCAAATTGAATTGTGAATATCGTTGAGCAGTCCAACTTTACCTATGGGGTCAGCGAGGACATCTGGGCATCGATGCGACCACGTCGCGTAGAGGATCATGAGGAGCCAAGCGACAGCGATGTCAGAATGGCGGCAGCCTACATAAAGGCCCATGGCGGAGAGACACCTGGAGCCAGTTCCAATTTGGCGCTCGTTAAGAGGGGCAAATATTGCAAGAGGTGCTTGCTGCATAGGAAAGTCTGCCGCACCTATGGCGAGAACCTCATAAAGCCCGAAAATGAAGCCACCGTTTTGAAGGCAATAAACATGAATACTCAGGCAGAGGCAAAGGAGAAGGAAAAGGCCAAGTCTGAGGCAAAGGGAGACGCAGAGTCAAAGGAGAACAACATTTTAGATTAAGGCAGGATATCAAATGTCAATTCCATTGTTCGATAGACAAATAAATAGGTCTAGAGAATCAAATGTTCTAGAAAAGCATTAATATATGACGTTGTTCTAGTCTATTTTAAATATAAAAATACAATAAAGGAACATGATATTATTTTTCTCTCATTATATAAAAGTAAAAAATATAATTTTATTCCCAGGTAAAAATGTAGAATGAAATGTTCTAGAAAAGCATTAATATACGACGTTGTTCTAGTCTATTTTAAATAAAAAAAATTCAATAAAGGAACATGATATTATTGTTCTCTCATTATATAAAAGTAAAAAATATAATTTTATTCCCAGGTAAAAATGTAGAATGAAATGTTCTAGAAAAGCATTAATATATGACGTTGTTCTAGTTTATTTTAAATAAAAAAATTCAATAAAGGAACATGATATTATTGTTCTCTCATTATATAAAAGTAAAAAAATATATAATTTTTTGTATTTTCTGTTTGCATTACTTTCATATTAAGTGAAGAGTAACACGTTATCATAATAATACAATAATTATACAAAAATCTAAATCGTTTTCATGACCCACATTAATAAGTGACACTGTCTTCTAATTGATCTCTATGAGTTACAAGTTTTACCAACGTAAGCTTAAGATTCTTTGAATTATATTAAATTACACACCTGACTTAATTGATGCAAGCTCTGCGCATTTTAATAGAATATTTTGCAACCACTTTAGCCATTAGCTTTTATTTATTTTGTGGCCATATTTTGGCTATATTCACTTATGTTTCTTCGATTTGCGCCAACTGTTCGGCTCGTGTCGCCTTAATTATAGTGAGTGCAGTGACAAGAGGCGACAACTTGAGCAGCCTTCGATAAAGATATCAATGGCTTTGCCGCTGAATCAATTAACGACATTTAATACGAGGCCGCCACAATCTTAACCTTAACCTTAAAAGCCAACGAGCAAACTGTGTGTCTAAATTTAGCCTCCCCCGCCCTTCTATTTCCCGTCCCCTTCCCCTCCCTCACTGTTTTGGCTTCTTGGCAATGGCTTTGGCATTTTTTTGTTTTGTGTTGTGGGAGGAGGACATGGAGTCATTAATGAAGTCGCGTTATTTTTAGGTAGCACAACATGAAAATTAATTTTGCCATTTCACTTTGGCCGCATGGAAACTTTAGATGTGCCTCAATGTGTGTTTCCCTCTCTGTCTCTCTCCCTCTCTCTCTCTCTCTCTTTCTGTCTATGTGTGTGTGTGTGTATTTGTAATAACACTTATTGTGGCTATATTTGCATTCATTAGATGGATGATAGACAGAAGGCTTTTATAATGACATGGCGAGCGGGTTTCTCACTCTCACTCTCTCTCTCTCTCTCTCTCTCTCTCTCTCTCTCTTACTAGCTTTCTCTTTCTCCCTCCCTCACTCTTTCGCTCTACGTCAATAATTTGGTGCGCAAAATACCGCACAATCTTGCATGGGAAGCAATTATGTCTACCCCATGAGCAGATAAGTGTATCAAGTATGAGTGCACTGAAAAAAAAAAACAACAGTTCCTAAAATGCAATTAAAAAATTATGCCTTTAAAATGAGACCATTTAAATATACATATATACTAAAGCGAAGAATATTTAACTGAAAGAGTTCATAATGCCAGAATGTAATACTAAAAAGTCCATCTTAATGCACATATTTGTAAATAGTTCATATGACAAAAATTTAAATAAATAAAATATACTAATAAGGCAAAAAAATAAAAATAAATAGATAAATAATAGTGATTGATGGCTTTTTATCTTATATAAATATTTATCGTATTAGCTTTCTCAGCTTTCTCTCATGAACAAGAACTAGGTCAAAGTACAAATATTTCAATAATAACAATATTAACCATTCAGGAACACTATAAAACAAATTTTGAGAAATAAATAAATCATAAAAACTTATCATAGTACACATGGCATAATTAAATAAATAACAAATAAAAAAGTAAAAATATATATATTGTAGTATATTGTAAATATTTAAAGAGAGAACAATTAAATAATTCAATAAAAAAGTAATACTAAATAAATATTTTAACTTATTATATATTATTCTTTCATTAAAATTAATATGATCGTATTGCATATATCAAAACAAGAAAATAATAATATACTACAAGCAATAATAAAAAATGAATATTATAAAATCAATTATATTTTCTCACTCATATATATTAAGTTCTGAAAATCCAGATGTGTTTCTTATTGCAAGATTTTTCATAGTTTTCATAGATGCAAATTCGTACTTGATGAATTCTGATTTTAAATAATTTTTTGTCAGTGTGTACGTGTGTGTGTGTGTGTGGGTGTGTGTGTGTGTGTGTGTTAAGGACATTCACAATGACAGCGTCCTGTCTGGTGTCGCCCAGGTTGAGCTACACCCCGTTTGGCTGTGTGTGTCTGGTAATGAGGTTGTTTTTGCATGTTGTGCCATAAATGCTTGTACAACAACATTTTTGCGCTTTATCTGACACAGAACCGTTAGCAGGTGTTTTGCTACCAAAAAGGGGCGGAATTAAGGGGAGTGGGGGTGGAGGGGGGCGTGTCCATTGCTGTTGTGTTGCCGGCTGATTTCGTTGACGTGCTCTGCAACATATCACAATACAATTTTTCGACATGTAATTAAATATTTTGCGGTTTGGCAAACCGACAACAATAACAATAACAACGGGAAGGCAGCAGCAGCAACAACAACAACAAACTGGAGCAACAAACAATCAACAAACAATCAGTGAAAACAACAAATCAAACAAACCAACAACTAAAAGATGCGGCACAAAAAAAAAAGACACGCTTGCCAAATGCCCAACGCGGCTTTCGCTCTCTTCTCCTCGCTTCTCTTCTCTTCTCTTCTCTGACCCCCCCCCTCGAGCGCTCAATCCCCCCTGTTCCCCTCTCTCGATGTGGTGCGACATGCAATAAATATGCATAACCATTGTGGCAAAAACAATGAAACGCAACGCGGCCGATTGATGTCACAGGAAATGCGCACAATTTTCCTTCGCCGACAAATGAAAATGAAAACACAAATGAAATGAAATGAATCGAAACGAAACGAAACAAAACGAATCGAAATGAATCGCAACGCCCACTCACAAATGTTCCCCTCCCCCTCTCTTAGTCTACGGTTTGCATGGCACCGCAGGAAATGAGAGCAAATGATTCACTGCGACCAATGCGGCGTATACGTAATGCGTAATGCAAAATGCACGGCGACCAACAAAACATTGCCCCCCAAATTCAAATCGAGTCACAGCCAAAGAACATTTTCCACAGCAGACTATAACAATCGCTCAATTAGTTGAACATAAATCAAATCGCTTCAATTTAAATCCATCCGTCCCATCAGCGAAGTGGCAATTCTATCCAAATAATATTTTCAGAGCTATATGATCGAAAACTAATCGGTGCTCTGCGATTTGGGTTCAGAAATCGACACGAAACTCCAGAGCACATCGATAAGAGAGAACTATTCTGAATTATACGGGAATGAAAAAGTATTTCTTCATTCCTGCAAAGACAGATATAGATAGTTCGATATCCTTAAAATAAATGCTGTAGTATCCCAGCGAGGCATTCTTGGACCAATCTCCTACACACTCTACACACTGCAGATCATCAGACGACAGACGAGCTGCCAAAAGAATGTTGACTTTAAAATAAATAAATAAATAAACCGCTGCACATATCCCCCTCCAATCATTTACATATTGTCTACGATCAGATTGTAAATGAAATACAAATGAAAATACAACAAATATAGATCTATTGGAAATTTCGACATTTTCAAATTTTGTATTTTTTTCGCTTTTCCTTTGGTTAAGTTAATAAAGGGTAAATCAATTAATTGAAAAAGGCAAATAATATTTAAAAAAAAAAAACGTTACAAATACCAAAACTGCATAAATCGATAGTTTTTTGACAGCGGGTATTTTTTGATATTTCTATGCTTTGGCAATCCAGGTTCGACTTGTCAAATATTTAATAAGCTGCAAGTCATTGATGTCATTGTCGTCAAGCGTTCAGCATCTCTTTAATTCTTCCCAATTTTAATTTTCAATTTTGCGAAAATGTCTTCAGTAAGTAAAGAAGAGTCTTTAGTAGTGAATGTGATTGCAAATTGAATTGTGAATATCGTTGAGCAGTCCAACTTTACCTATGGGGTCAGCGAGGATATCTGGGCATCGATGCGACCACGTCGCGTAGAGGATCATGAGGAGCCAAGCGACAGCGATGTCAGAATGGCGGCAGCCTACATAAAGGCCCATGGCGGAGAGACACCTGGAGCCAGTTCCAATTTGGCGCTCGTTAAGAGGGGCAAATATTGCAAGAGGTGCTTGCTGCATAGGAAAGTCTGCCGCACCTATGGCGAGAACCTCATAAAGCCCGAAAATGAAGCCACCGTTTTGAAGGCAATAAACATGAATACTCAGGCAGAGGCAAAGGAGAAGGAAAAGGCCAAGTCTGAGGCAAAGGGAGACGCAGAGTCAAAGGAGAACAACATTTTAGATTAAGGCAGGATATCAAATGTCAATTCCATTGTTCGATAGACAAATAAATAGGTCTAGAGAATCAAATGTTCTAGAAAAGCATTAATATATGACGTTGTTCTAGTCTATTTTAAATATAAAAATACAATAAAGGAACATGATATTATTTTTCTCTCATTATTTTGCAAATCTTTAGTCATTCTGGTATGCATAGACGATATTAATTTCCTGCACTTATTTATTGGAATGATGTACCAAGTTTTTTTGATATATTCCCAAAATTTGGTTTTATTGTAGCAAACGGTTTTCCCGACTTCTCTTTTAAGCTCTCCCTATAGGATCTCAATGGGATTGAGGTCGGGGGATTGACTTGGCCACTTGAGAACGTCCACCTATTTCTCTTAAAACCCATCCTTTACCACTCTTGATGGGTGTTTTGGGTCGTTATCCTCCTGGAACTTCTATATCGGTTGCATGTTATCCTCGGCATATGGTAGCATTACCGTCTCCAATTAATCTTTATAGACAAATCTGTCCATAATGCCATCAATCCGATGTATCGGACCTACACCTGCTCATGAAAAGCAGCCCCATCCCATGAGGCCACCACCTCAATGCTTTACAGTTTTTTGGGTGGACCCTATATGAAATTATTTGCCTTTAGGGCGTCGAGAATTCCTAAAGGCATCATTTCCAAGCAACTTGGTCTTTGTTTCGTCGCTCCACATTATATTACCCCATTTGTTCTGACTCTCCAGGCCGCACCATGTTTTACGATCCAATGTAAATTTTTTCTCTATCTGTAAATTTGCTGATAGAAGTATAGGAACCTTTCTAGTTATTCTTCCTGATAGATTTGTAGTTTGTAAACGACTTCTGACGGTTCATGAAGATACAACATTATAAATTTCATTAGCAATTGACCCGGAGGACATGAACGGGTCGCGTTTTACGAGTGTAACGATGTTACCTTCAGTAAATTATGATTTATTACATGGCTAAAACACTTTTCATCCTCTAACGATTTGCAGCAGCAGCAATTTATTTACTAATATTTTCGATTTAATTTGCCTTAAATCAGCTTATCAGTGTCTGCAGTTGGCGATAGTTAATTACAACCAACGTTTCGATAATCGCCTTAAACGGAATCAATTCAAATGTTGTTCCAACTCTGTCAACTCAGTTTTTTGTGGCCATTGCAACTCTTATTTATCGCACAAAGGCAACTCCGTAAATCGATAATTTTTCTCGACTCTATTTTCCTACTTGTCAAATATTTAATAAGCTGCAAGTCATTGATGTCATTGTCGTCAAGCGTTTAGCATCTCTTTAATTCTTCCCAATTTTAATTTTCAATTTTGCGAAAATGTCTTCAGTAAGTAAAGAAGAGTCTTTAGTAGTGAATGTGATTGCAAATTGAATTGTGAATATCGTTGAGCAGTCCAACTTTACCTATGGGGTCAGCGAGGACATCTGGGCATCGATGCGACCACGTCGCGTAGAGGATCATGAGGAGCCAAGCGACAGCGATGTCAGAATGGCGGCAGCCTACTTGAAGGCCCATGGCGCAGAGACACCTGGAGCCAGTTCCAATTTGGCGCTCGTTAAGAGGGGCAAATATTGCAAGAAGTGCTTGCTGCATAGGAAAGTCTGCCGCACCTATGGCGAGAACCTCATAAAGCCCGAAAATGAAGCCACCGTTTTGAAGGCAATAAACATGAATACTCAGCCAGAGGCAAAGGAGAAGGAAAAGGCCGAGTCTGAGGCAAAGGGAGACGCAGAGTCAAAGGAGAACAACATTTTAGATTAAGGCAGGATATCAAATGTCAATTCCATTGTTCGATAGACAAATAAATAGGTCTAGAGAATCCAATGTTCTAGAAAAGCATTAATATATGACGTTGTTCTAGTCTATTTTAAATATAAAAATACAATAAGGGAACATGATATTATTTTTCTCTCATTATTTTGCAAATCTTTAGTCATTCTGGTATGCATAGACGATATTAATTTCCTGCACTTATTTATTGGAATGATGTACCAAGTTTTTTTGATATATTCCCAAAATTTGGTTTTATTGTAGCAAACGGTTTTCCCGACTTCTCTTTTAAGCTCTCCCTATAGGATCTCAATGGGATTGAGGTCGGGGGATTGACTTGGCCACTTGAGAACGTCCACCTATTTCTCTTAAAACCCATCCTTTACCACTCTTGATGGGTGTTTTGGGTCGTTATCCTGCTGGAACTTCTATATCGGTGGCATGTTATCCTCGGCATATGGTAGCATTACCGTCTCCAATTAATCTTTATAGACAAATCTGTCCATAATGCCATCAATCCGATGTATCGGACCAACACCTGCTCATGAAAAGCAGCCCCATACCATGAGGCCACCACCTCAATGCTTTATAGTTTTTTGGGTGGACCCTATATGAAATTATTTGCCTTTAAGGCATCGAGCATTCCTAAAGGCATCATTTCCAAGCAACTTGGTCTTTGTTTCGTCGCTCCACATTATATTACCCCATTTGTTCTGACTCTCCAGGCCGCACCATGTTTTACGATCCAATGTAAATTTTTTCTCTATCTGTAAATTTGCTGATAGAAGTATAGGAACCTTTCTAGTTATTCTTCCTGATAGATTTGTAGTTTGTAAACGACTTCTGACGGTTCATGAAGATACAACATTATAAATTTCATTAGCAATTGACCCGGAGGACATGAACGGGTCGCGTTTTACGAGTGTAACGATGTTACCTTCAGTAAATTATGATTTATTACATGGCTAAAACACTTTTCATCCTCTAACGATTTGCAGCAGCAGCAATTTATTTACTAATATTTTCGATTTAATTTGCCTTAAATCAGCTTATCAGTGTCTGCAGTTGGCGATAGTTAATTACAACCAACGTTTCGATAATCGCCTTAAACGGAATCAATTCAAATGCTGTTCTAACTCTGTCAACTCAGTTTTTTGTGGCCATTGCAACTCTTATTTATCGCACAAAGGCAACTCCGTAAATCGATAATTTTTCTCGACTCTATTTTCCTACTTGTCAAATATTTAATAAGCTGCAAGTCATTGATGTCATTGTCGTCAAGCGTTCAGCAACTCTTTAATTCTTCCCAATTTTAATTTTCAATTTTGCGAAAATGTCTTCAGTAAGTAAAGAAGAGTCTTTAGCAGTGAATGTGATTGCAAATTGAATTGTGAATATCGTTGAGCAGTCCAACTTTACCTATGGGGTCAGCGAGGATATCTGGGCATCGATGCGACCACGTCGCGTAGAGGAACATGAGGAGCCAAGCGACAGCGATGTCAGAATGGCGGCAGCCTACTTGAAGGCCCATGGCGCAGAGACACCTGGAGCCAGTTCCAATTTGGCGCTCGTTAAGAGGGGCAAATATTGCAAGAAGTGCTTGCTGCATAGGAAAGTCTGCCGCACCTATGGCGAGAACCTCATAAAGCCCGAAAATGAAGCCACCGTTTTGAAGGCAATAAACATGAATACTCAGCCAGAGGCAAAGGAGAAGAAAAAGGCCGAGTCTGAGGCAAAGGGAGGCGCAGAGGGAGTAAAATCAAAGGAAAATTAACATGACTCATGTAACTTCTTATTAATTGACATCATTTGAAAACTCAAAATAATCAAATAATATTCTCTTGTTCCATTGATGTGTGCCTAAAATATTAATGCAAGTTTTAATATGCCCAGCATAGTTTCATCTGGGTCTGGTATGCTTGATAATTGACCTGTTTCTCGGCATCCTTTGCGAGTTTTTAAGCAAACAGTGATAGCAAATTTGAAAAAAACAATACAAAAAAATAGAAAAATCATAAGAATTGTAGGAATAGCGAAATTGCAACTTGCAGCTTGCTTAACTTAATATTCTTGGGATTCTTCTTCTCTTTGGGCGCGCTTTATTGTTGATTTTGCCACACTTGCAACGTACTTAAGCGTGCATATGAAAACGAACTTGACTCCTTGCGCGTTGCATGCCACACCCACCTCCTCCCGTCAAGCTGCAGCTTCAGACTCCAGCTCAACTCCAGCAGTCGGGTCGCGAGCCTTCTACATTTTGCATCCACGCGACTCTTTTTTTTAATGCCCCACTTTGCCATCTACTACTTATATTGAGGGGCGTTCAGTGGGGAAAGGTGAGGAATCGAGGGGAATCGAGGGGGAAAAAGGGGGTCTGCAGTAGAAATACTCGCTCAGTCACTCATTCATTCATTCGTTCGTTCATTTGCACATTTCACTTGCTCACATTTCTTCCCCATCCTTAACACTTTTCGCATACCCTGCACAATTAATTGCTGGAGGGAAGGTTGGGTTGTATGGATTCTCAAAAAGAGTCTCCGTCTTTTTTTTATTTATTTTATTTTATAATATAACAATTTCAAACAAGAACTTTGAATTTTGTTTTTATTATATATATACATACATATTATTACATTTTATTTCTATCTCAAATACTGCTTTATTATTTAAATGTTTGAATGATATTAATATTTTTTCTATAATGGAAACTGGCTTGTGTAATATAAAATATACGGAAATTCGTTTCAAATATTATTCGATTTGATTGCAAATAGTTTTAGAGCGTCACTTTATTAAAATGCTTTAACAGTATATAACGATAAAGTTTATATTAAATGTATTTTATTCATTATATACATATATATTTAAAATATTTATTGAAAGCTAAAATTAGTTTATGCAAAAGTTTTGTTACTTTTTCAAATATAAGATTCATTAGGGATTTCAAGAGAGAATTTATTTAATTTAATTTATATTTAAATAATTGAAAATATTTATCAGGGAACTCAATTGAGTAATTTTAAATGTGTTGTTTGTTTACTTTTATATTTTCAACGAGTTATATTAATTATTATTAATATGTTTATATTAACATGAAATGTTACTTGCATGTTATTTATTTATTGCATTTTAGTTTTACTGCACACCAAGTTTTACAGGGTATCCCAAAGTCAGCCCGCTTGCCAAAATGCCATGCAGCACTTGTATTTTTTTCCCTTAAATTGTTAAAATGGAGCATGCAAAATAATTGCGTAGGCGCATATTATGTGCCCGTCGAGCTCCGAGATGTGGGAACAGAGCAGCGACAGCAACAGGAATGAAACTGCGAAAGGAGTATGCCAGAGAAAGGCGAGGGGAATGGAGAGATGGAACCGGGAGGCAGGCAACTTGTCCAGGACGAGGCCGCACTTTATGCAACATTTTGCGTCATATATTTTGGTTTTAATTCGCTGCAAAGCTGTTGATAGCGTTCTTTTTGAGGACATGCCACATGCCATGGCGGCGCATTAAAGTGAAACTGTTGCAATGTTGCCATTTTTTATTTGCCAGCAGTCAGCAGTCAGCACTCAAAAAGGGATCAAACCAATTGAAAGCGGGTCATTTCAACTGCAGCAATGGCATACCGCAAAAAAATAAAAACAGAAACAGAAACAGAAACAGAAACATAGAAAAGCAAAGAGTTTAATTGTGTGTGTTCCTTGGAAATACAATATATTCTCTGTTTGCACAATAATGTTCCAAGAAATAAATCAAGTTAAATGCGGGTAAATAAAAGTCCTCTTAGACTGCCGTTTAACTAAGATAATTCCAAGAAATATATCAAGCAGAATGTTGGCAAATGAAAGGTGAAATCCTCAAGAGACGTTTGTTTCATTTTTGTGCTGTGAGTTCATCAGTTTCTGTTTTACGCCCTCTTTATGGGGCTTACGAGTGTCGAGTCCTTTGGTTGGTTTTTGGTCGGGTCCTTTAAACCACAAGGCCACAAGATGTGCGAACTTAGCGCATAATCATGCCAAAGTCAAAGAGCAAAAGTTTACTTCATACACAGGGACATACAATTTTTAATTCTTACCTCGGCTTCGAGCTACTAAAAATAGCTACAACACAGCACAGGTAATACACACCCACACACACACACACACACACACACTTGGTTGGTTGGAAAATGGTGTCAGCGAGTGCTGTCATTGAATGGAAGGAGAAGAGCGCAAAATAAAGATAAAAGAAAAGCGAAAAGCGAAAAGTTTTAGCTTGTCGCTCTGAGAGTGCTCAACTAAGAGTTATGCTGTCGAGGGCAGAAGTAAATATGCTTGTCTGCTAAAATATTAATCAAATGTTAACTTATTGATCAAACTTATTAATGAAAAATATTTATATACAATATCAATACTCTATCTAACAGACAATTTAAAATATTAATCAAATCTGAAATTATTGAACGAATGAATTGAATAAATAAATTATAAATAATAAAATCAAAAGCTAACAAAGTTGAAAAAAAAACAAAATTTGCTTGTTTGGAGTGATATTCTTATATAACAAATTAAAAACAAAAAGAAAATTGGTTTTCTCAGCACACGTCAATCAATAGACTTGTCTAACATTGAGCTGCATAAGTTTAATTTCATGTCTAGCGAAAATATAAAATTAACATTAACGCCATATTAATTTTCCTTTGATTTTACTCCCTCTGCGCCTCCCTTTGCCTCAGACTCAGCCTTTTCCTTCTCCTTTGCTTCTGCCTGAGTATTCATGTTTATTGCCTTCAAAACGGTGGCTTCATTTTCGGGCTTTATGAGGTTCTCGCCATAGGTGCGGCATACTTTCTTATGCAGCAAGCACCTCTTGCAATATTTGCCCCTCTTAACGAGCGCCAAATTGGAACTGGCTCCAGGTGTCTCTCCGCCATGGGCCTTTATGTAGGCTGCCGCCATTCTGACATCGCTGTCGCTTGGCTCCTCATGATCCTCTACGCGACGTGGTCGCATCGATGCCCAGATGTCCTCGCTGACCCCATAGGTAAAGTTGGACTGCTCAACGATATTCACAATTCAATTCACATTCAAATTCACTACTAAAGACTCTTCTTTACTTACTGAAGACATTTTCGCAAAATTGAAAATTAAAATTGGGAAGAATTAAAGAGATGCTGAACGCTTGACGACAATGACATCAATGACTTGCAGCTTATTAAATATTTGACAAGTCGAACCTGGATTGCCAAAGCATAGAAATGTCAAAAAATACCCGCTGTCAAAAATATTATCGATTTATGCAGTTTATTTTGACAGTTTTCGATACATCGAATTTATTGCAGGCAACTCGAGCAAAGATTTGCAAAAGGGTTTAATAGCCCAATTTCGTATTTAGTTTATAGAGTTTATCATACTTTGTTCATCAGTTGCTTGTCAAGAGTAAAGGGTATTCTTGGTAAGGATGAAAGCAACGAGGAAACTATTAAAAGGTGTTGGCTGGCAACATTGCAAACTTGACTCACACACACACACACACACACACACACACTGCGTGTAAGTGAAGTGCGTGTGTGTGAGCGTGTTGTGCACATAAATTGCAGCTACATATATGTATGAACGAGAGTTTGCATTGTTGTTGTTCTGCTTCTTGTTCAACTTTCCACTTTTTGAGCAATTTTTGAGATGTTTTTTCTCTTCTTTTTGGGCTAAATGATTAAAGTCAAGTTTTTTGTGCGGCATCTATGAAAATTTCTTTGATATTTATGATCTTGATAAAGATGGGCCATCAAAGAAGCAGCAGAAAAAATTGGAAATCGAGTTGTTGTGACGTTGTTGCAACGATGAAGCATTAAATTCAGTTGCACAAACAGATAATACGTTTCGAAATATAAAATACTTTGTTAAATGTTGCCAATAAGCTGACTTACAATAATTATAATGTAAGACATTATTTAAATTAGAGATATTTAAAATGGCAAAATTTTATAAATGCAAGATTAATTTAAATGTCTTCAATAAACATGCTTCTGGAATAATTTTATATATTGTAGATATTCATTTATGTACTTTAAATGTTAATAAGTTTAAAATACATAAGGATACTGTTAATTTTTGTTATAACTTATTTACAATTAAAGCCGATAAAAAATATATGTATTGGGAAAAGGTTTCGAATTATAGTACTTAATCAACAAATGCGTAAAATATACAATTAATACACAAGTACGAAATAAATAGGTAAATCAATATTAGCTTTTAGAATAAATTTTTTAAAACTTTTACTTAAGATATTCATATATGTTTTTTTGACAACATATTTACAATTATAAATTGAAAAAGTAAATAAGCAAGTTACAATTTATGTTATTATATTTGTTTGTATTTAATATTTAAAACAAATTTTTTTTTTTTTTGATGCGTTTTTGATTTTATTTAATTTCAATTTCATTTCAATTGTTGGCATTCTTTTTTTTAAACTACTGCTTCCATTCTTAAAATAAAAATGTTATTTAATTGCCTGTTGGTTGTCAAATAAGACGAATCGAAAACATTTGAAATCAATATGAGAAACTTGATGTGCATTGAAAGCAAATTGAAATACGTAGACGCAAGAAAGAATAAATAGTTGCGTTTTCTCATTGACCACTGTCTATATTTTTATACATAGTATATATATATTAATGTATATGCAAAATCTTGAAGCTTAAGCCTGGAAGGTAAAGTGTGCTTTGCGATCAAATATTTTGGTGAGTAAATTTCGGAAATGTTTTGTTTCTGATTTGTGAGTCTGAATTGTTTTGGCTACTTAAGCTCAAGACGCTGTCAATGCCGAGGGGCGATGCCAGACCATGAAGGGGCAAGGTGTGTGTGTGTGTGTGTGTGAGAGTTGTGCTTGTGGTCTCGATGGCCACAGTGAGCAGAGAAGGAGAAGGCAGTCAAACTCGAATTTATTATGGGGATTTCGAAGGAGCACAGCTTGGCAGCAGCTTTTATCTGGCAATGCAAGAGCAGCTTGCTGACTGCTTGACTTGCTGCGTTGCCCCTGCGCACCCCCGCACACAATGTTGCTGCACGGCGGGGAGGGGCGGGGCAAGGCAAACCACTAAGACTGATGCACGTTGCACAATCCTTGGTTATTTAGATGCCAGACGTTGACGTCGTCAGAATGGAAATGGGAATGGAAATGGAGATGGAGATGGAGACGATGATGCAAGCTTGAGTAAGAGAAGCAGCCCAAGAATGAGCACGTTGAAATGATTACCTAAAGCAAACACAGACATGGCAGCAAACAACTTGAGAGTGGGAGCGAAGCTGCACCTACTCAGCTTTTGCTATTGTTACAAAATGTGTTGCCCCCTGCTGCAGCTTGATGATGATGACGATGATGGCCTCAAGGCTTAAAATGTTCACTCACAAAGCGTGGCAAGGGGGAGGAGGAGGGTGGGAGGGTAATAGCGTCGCTGGTCGCGCAGCAGCAGGTGAGTGTCGGTGGTTGCCCAAAGGGGCAGAAGTGAGGAGCTTGTTCTTGGGCACGCATGTGTGAAAAGAATGCAAAGACCGGCCGGCGCACGCTGCGTATACGTAATTTCAGCTGCAGTCTGCACTCGAAACTAGTGTCTGTCTCGGGGCATGGGGCATGTGGCATGTGGCATGTGGCAGGTTCTCGTGCCCAGCCGAGCTCAGCCGAGTCGAGTCGAGCTGCCCCGCACACGAGAGCACACTTGAAAAACGTGTGTGAACAAGCACTTGATTGTGTTATTATTATTGTTTGAAGTGTTGCTCTCCGTTGTTGGCCCTTGTTTATCTGCATGCATTGTAACTGCAACTGTCACAAAGCGAACTCCATCTCCCTCTCGCCCTCTCGCCCTCTCGCCATCTCTCTCGCTGCACTTCTTTGTGTGGAGTGTCGGGCATTGTGTGTGCGCACAAAAACCGTGGTAAGCTGCTCACAATGGGATTGCCCATTTGTAGCTGGCCTTTGTCGTCGCGCTTTCAAAGAACTGCAGCCCAGTTATCGATTGTTACTATCGATAAGCGCACAATGCGAACAGCAATTACGAGAGCTCAACTTTAACTTTGGCAGCTTCAGTTGATGGAAAACATAAATGTGTTAAGGATGATAATGTTCATAAATATTTTGTCAGCTGGTAAGAAAATACCATCGACTAGTTTAATAAAGTTCTCTGTACTTCAATTGATAAGTGAACAATGCAAGCAGAAATTATTGAAGTTGTCTAAAAACATAAATATTATTGATATTTAATACAATAGAATAAAAAATAAAACAAATTCTGATGCTGCTAAATAAACTTGTTGTCAAATGCTATTTAATGATTTTTTAATAGCCGTTTTCGACACAATGCATCAATGTTATCGATGTCAATTAAGTAACTGCATTACTGATCATAATTTCAACATTGTTTATTCTTAAAAATTTCCCTTTTTTTATAACACAACGAACAGAACTTCAACATCGATTACATTTAACAAAGTAAACGTCACAGAAAATATAGAAAAAATTTGTTAGAAAAATTTTGTTTAAAATTTAAGATAGCAAAGAGAACTGTGAAACCCACAAATTTTCAATGGAATTCAATTTAAGTACAAACCAAAAACTTTACAATTTACCTATTTATTTTATTTATTTTTTTTTTAAAGTATATTTTGTTAATCCAATTTGTTACTTAATCCAAATGCCTATAAAGAAGGGAATAACAACATATTGTTGTATTACAAATTGTTGTATTTACAACTGCTTTCGATTACTTGGCACACATTTCGATTGTTTTATTTCATTTGCAGCGCAGTGCGCCTCACTTGCCACACTGTGCACTTGCAGCAAATAGGCAGCAGCCCGGCCTATGCACACCAGGCTTCCACCTTCCACCTTCCACTTTCTACCTTTCGCCTTCCACCTGCGCCCCTCCCAGTTGCCCACTTTAGGAACTGTTGCATTGTACGCAGCACACACTTGAATGCACTTCAAGTGCAGCCAACCAACTCGGTGCTGGGTGCCCAACAGGGGCAGGTTGGGGGGTTGCAGCAACCCCTCTCGGATGCGTCCTCGTTTCATTAGGGTTGCCAGAGCATTTCAATTGTATCCCTCAATAGTCAACCCCTCTCACAGGTCAACTGGCAAGCTTCCCTTCTCAGCTACGAATTTATTTATTTATTTCTTTAATTTCAGTTTCCCCCATCACAAAGACAAAGACGCAGAGAGTGAGAGCAAGAACGAGACGGAGGGTTCAGTATTTGTACAGCAATTTACAAACTAACTGAGCCAAATATCTGTGGCAACTCTGGCAAATTGGTTTAAATCAAAGCAATTACTTTTAATTATTGTACCATTTTTTCTGTATTATTGTGTGTTGCAAGCTATTACCTATCAATTATTTCACAGCTGCATTCCAATCAAATTCAATTTGCAATCCAATAACTATAGCATACTTTTCAGCACAAATATTAGTAATAAATATACAGTTTTTGTACACAGCATGCAAATTAATTGAAAATATAATATTTATTAATATCTTTTCTGTAGAACTGGCAAATATTTTTTTTTAATTAATAAATAATAAATTCATAACAAAAGCTCAAAATTATAAGAACATAAATGGTTCAAAAACGTTCACATGACAAGCATTATTTAATAAAAATATCTCACTATCTTTTGTATACAAACTTCAGCTGTTTTTTTGGTTAACTAAACTTCACTGCAATGACTTTACTTTTATGACACAAATATTAGAATTAATACACATCAAATATATGCCCAACTACACAGGGTATATTATCAGGCCGAAATGCAGCTCTTTGTTAGCCATAAATTCGTGTAAAATGTTGATAAGGCTTCTTTGTAAAAATGATGGCAATTTAAATTGGGTCTCTGCACTGAGCTGACTATAAAACGAGAACTGCACTTGAAGATGCTCGATATGAACAAATTAAGTGCTCTCAGCTGGCCAATAAATTGCCACTTCAATTACCATTACTTATGCACCCGAAAAAAGAAAATGTACAGGGTATAGCATAACGAAATCAAATCAACAGCATCGTAAATTGCGAAATAATTTTCATGCGGCAAACAGCAAACAGCGAACAGCGAAAATCTGTGCAATTATTTGATCATTTAAAACGAATTTGTTTGGCTGCAGCAGCAACGAGAAGGTTCAAGGAGTGCAGCCCGATAATGATAATTCCTTTGCTCGTCCTTTGCTGTTCGCATCTGGGTTGTTGTTGCTGATGTTTGTGCCTGTGCATTGTGTGTACAAGTGTGTCAGTAAATCCGTGTGAATCTGTTTTCTTCCAGCTTCTCCCCATCGCCATCGTCTGCTCCGGCTCCGCTCCGGCTCCCATCACTTCCTTGTTCGTGACGCCTTTTGTGTGTGCGTGTGAAGGGTAATTTATGAAAATTACTAAACGACTACACCGAATGCGTGCAAATTATTCAACTATTCAGCTGAGCGCAAATTCGCGCGAAACGCGACTAAGAATATAAAGTGATTAACTAATAGTTAACTCTAATACCCTCCATTTTTGTGTACATTTTGTGCTGAAATATTCAGAATATGCGCTGCGCTTGTTAATCCAAAATGTGGCCAAACATTATGGAAATAACTTTCAATTTAAGCTGGCGAACGTAATTCATGCTGACCAAGGCAAAAGCCAACGCAACTCGCGAATGTAGAGTATGAAAATGGGTTAAGTGCAGCAGGATGTTGAAGCGGGGGGCGAAACTGGGATGTTTTCTGCTGGGCGGGGCAGCTGCTTGGCACAAACAGGAGGCGCATTTTGCAGGATGTTGGCGCGCGTTTCATTGTCGTAAACAAAAAAGCCGAGGCAGCAGCAACAACAGCAACAACAACAACAGAAGCTGGAGCAGGATGCATCGCGTGAACGGAAGGCGGCAACCGGGCAAGCATGATAAAGCAAAAGAAGAGCAGAGTGGAGCGAAGCTTCAAGCTGCCATCTACAGCTTCGGTTCAGTCCTCATAATGATGTCCACAACGATGATGATCATAATAATAATGATAATGATGTGGATGTGCATGATGATGAAGTTGTGCGGAGTCGCTGTGGCTGCTCATTAAAAATTACCGTTCTTATGAAAAGTGGAATTAAAACGTGAAGTTGCCTGCTGCGAAAAGCGAGCAAAGTTTTAACTGTTTATAATACGCAACGTTGCAAAATGCACTGCGAGAAATGAGAAGCATAAACAGTGAGAAAGAGAGAGAGAGCGAGAGAGAGACAAAAACAAACAACTGCTAGGTTGATACGTGGCTTATTAGGGCAACTCGCTATAAGTGCTTTAGTCTGCTCTGGATTGCATAAGATTCGCAGCAATGTTGTAAAATGTAATTAATAGAAATGCTGCAAGTACTTTTAAATAATTTCACAATTTTGAAAAACTTTCAGCGCAAATAAAATAGTATTTGAAATAGGCGTTTTCTGTCTATTACAAATTGTAACATAAATGTCATTTAGTTTAAATAATTTAAAAAGAAAAACCTGAAATTTAAATACCAACTGAAAATCTTGTGTAATCAGCATTTTTAATATTTCCTGAAATCTTCTGTATTTATAGATAATGATTTTTTATTTGTTTGTGATTTACATTTTGTTATTTTTGTAATTCATATTTTGTATGACTAGTTGACAAAACCTAAAACATATGCATATTTATACATAAGAATTTGTTTTATTTTGAAGCGGAAAATTATTAGATATATTAATTTGAATACAAAAGCATTTTTTTTTATAAATTGCTTATTTAACAGTTAATTTTTTCATGGCAAATTAGGCATTTGTTTTTATACTCGGAAACTCAAGTAAATTTAATAAATTATGAAATATATATTTTTGAATAATTATTTGTTGTATATCCTCTACTTTTCAGCGTTATGTATATATTAAAATAATAATAAAATATTTTTTGT
Source organism: Drosophila formosana (assembly GCA_035045625.1). Classification (NCBI taxonomy): domain Eukaryota; kingdom Metazoa; phylum Arthropoda; class Insecta; order Diptera; family Drosophilidae; genus Drosophila; species Drosophila formosana. The sequence continues at coordinate 83,136 of JAWNOW010000143.1, read as the reverse complement.
TCTCCGATTTTATAGACTGGTAAAATTCACAACCCCTAAAATATATATGTTTATATAGTCATTGCACAAATTTGTTAATTTTGTTATCTACATACTTAATTTTATTTTTCTTGTTTCCACATGCAAACTGGGAACGGAAAATGCAGCAGAAATCTGAACTCATTAAATATTAAATGAAATTCGCTACTCGCGCTTCAGTGAACACGATATTATGCCACGCGTAAACATGATTAGTTGGACGGACAGTTTGGAAAAACAATGTTAAAAATGGACAATGAATCAAAAACACAAAAGCACTGCAAGCTGTTTTTCCCGAGCTCGCTGAGAAAAATCTTTGTCTCTGAAGAACACTGTGAAAGCGAGAAAGCAAGAGGGGGAGAGGGGGAGCGAAATAGCTCCGCTGTCCTGTGCTTGTCGTTTCGAGGAGCTAAATACTTTCTTAGGACATACTTGAAGCTGCTTCGGTTTTCTACAACTCATTCAGGCCTTGACTATTTGTTTGGCTCTCGCACTCTCGACTCCCACTCGCAAGTCATTAAGACTAATGGCCAACTAAAAGCAGAGAGGGATGCCACAGCAAAGTGTTGAGAGGGGGGGGGGGGGCCAAAAGACAGAGGGACATGCACCTATTGCAATTGCTGCTGCTGTCCTGCGGTTTGCGAGTTGCAGTTTGCAGTTTACAGTTTGCAGTGGTTTTGATTTTGTTGCTGGAGGGGGCAGCATTACAATAGAGCACAACACGTTGCCGTTGCCCTTTCCTTCCCGCCACCAACAATTTATTTGCCGCTGCTTTTGGCCATTGCGCATTGTTTGGCATTGTTAACGCCTTCCTCTACTCGCCCCCTTTTCTCACTCCATGTCTCGCTATGTATGTGTGTGTGTGTGTGTAATTAAGCACTTCAGCTGAGTTGTAAAATGTGTTCAGCTTTCATCTCCGCCTCCATCTACGCGAACTCATCATGGAATTTGTCGGAAAACAATTTAAAGCAACCCATGCGGCTTTATTGTGGTTCTTTTCCACTATTTTTTGCATGGGGTTTTTTTTTTTTTTTGTTGTGGGGTAATTCTGACCACACGCCATATAGTACATATTCTCCATATATAGACTACCAATTGCGGTTGATTTTATTGAATTTCAAAGAAGAGCACGGCCAACAACACAACTACTACAGACAACGAATGGCACTAAAAACAAGAAAAAATAAACCGAAAACCAAAGAAGCGAGCGATAGAAGCAAAGTTTTGTTGTGCTTGGGAGAAAGGCGGTCGACAGGAAAATTCAAATGGACTTTTCACCAAATGGAAAACAAACGGACAGCAGCAACAATTTCAGATTCGTGTTGTTTTTTGCAGTTGAAAAGGTGAAGCAAAGCAGCGAAGCGACAAGTAATGTGAGAGCTGATTGCAACACTAGAAAATCAAAAGGAAAACATCTGGCGAAAAGTTCGAGAATCGCTCTGCGAATGTGCAACAATGTCCAATAATACTATTTGTTTGCTCGACAACGTGAGAGCGAAATGAGAAATGCACTCAGAGAAGCTTCAGTTAAAGAAGGTGATAACAATAAATGTTCAATGAATCCAGATATAAGCTAAGAAAATAAAAAAAATGGCATAAGATAATTTAGTAAGTAAATCAAAGAAAATCAAAGTTGACTAAAAGAAAGAAAATAAGTTGTGGTAAAGAAGTTTACAGATAAGTTCAATTATTCACTAAAAAAGTAATATAGTTTTGTGCAGAAGTAAAATATATTAGAAAATAATGTACGAGAAATTTAGAAAAGTCTGAGAAGTGAGTCGAAAGAGAAGTTCGATTTAGATATTAATATAAGTTGAAGAGAAGTAAAATTAGAATAAAGAACAAAAGTTAGCGCTATTAAGTGAGACAAAAAGTTGCATTAAAATAATAATAATTATAAAATCATTTGTAAAAAAGTAAAATAAATAAACAAAATAGGGGAATTAAAGTGAATCAAATAAGAAAAGCTTAAGAAGAGAGTTGAATAAGAAGTTAGATTATGCATTAAACAGAATAATAAGGAAAAAGCATAAATGGATATGCATCATTATGAATATGATGAAACTGAATAAATGACGAGTTAATCATGGTGAACAAGTTGATGGCGAAGCAAAGTCAACTTGAAATCGCAGCAAGCTTGTGGTGAAAACCTATGAGAGGAATTTCAATTAAAACGGTACGAGATGAGTGAGAAACCATAAGCAATTCTCTAATTAAGGACATCATCTCGGTGTAAACTTCGTTTGTAGCAATCGCTGTGGGGCAGCATACTCATGGCATCATCACACAGAGCCCTCGAGTCGCCTCTACTCTGTTCCTGCCCACCGCCTTCTCTGGGGATATCAGTGCATTGTGCTCCACTCGACTCAACTTAACTGGACTGGACTGTGGTCCTGGGCTTGGATTTTGCAGATTGCCTGGAGGGAAGCTCAGCTGGCAACCGCATGCGTTGCACGAATCAAAATCCAAAAGCTGAGCCTGCGTTGCACCTGCCGCAGGGGGCAGCAACAGCAATTGCCGGCGGTGCAGCAACCTTGATGGCAACAACAAACAACAACAAAACCCAACGACAATTGTGCATTCAAGCGAGTTAAGTGCCGCATTCAGAAAAATGCAAAATACACCAAATGCAGAAATGCAGGAAGCAGTTTGTGGGGCTATTAAACACTTTTAGCAGCATTTCTGAATTTCTGAATTAAATGCTTTGCGATTGGGGGAGCGATGGAGAAAGATTATCTGGCTGTGTTAGCCTTTGGGTGCGGCACTCGTAACACTTTTCATCTGCTACTTTTTTGGTTGCACCAACTAAATGAAATTATTTCCGTATAATTTATTTGCACTTCCCCAAGAAAATGATATAAGTGCGTGAAGCGCCAGCTCAGCCCTGGGGCGGTATTCATTAAGTGCTAGCTGCCAACGCACAGTGTCACAAACTCTATCGAAAACGTATTTAATACAAATAAAATTTGTGGCTTAGAATTAAATTCTATATTAGGTTTAATCTAGCCAGAACAGCAACAGAACAACATTTCGAAAATTTTCAATGAGTAGTTAATTTGATAAAGTATTTTTAACTTCTTTGGGTTAAACTCTGCGAAGAGTTGGTTTGAGGCTGGAGTGAGCAAATGCTTTAAATATTTTAGCATTTTCTTTGAAAAAAGACAATAATCTGCTAGTTTATTCAATCTAATCAATTTACCAATTGTAAGTGGAAAATTTATTTCTATTAAAATCTACATATTTTAAATTAGCTAGCCTAGAGTTTTTGTCTTTACCAGAGTCAAAACAAAACATTCAAAAGATTTTCCACACGAACTAAATGTTTAAAAATTTGACTAATTATGACAGCTTTTTGTTGGATAATCTAGTGTCTAGGTTTCCAGTCCACTTTTACTTTAAATACTTAAAATACTTTTTTTTTAATTTTTGTTTTAACCAATCTTCAATATAAATTACGAGATACAAAAGTGTTTGAAATACTAAAAAGAAAATTTATTTAAAGCAGATTTAAATGTCTATTTTATATATATTTATATATATTTTACTATGTTTCAAATGGAATACATTTTATCTCAACTATAAACTCCTGACCTACGTTCGCAAGCTCTGTCAACTTTGGTCCACATTGATTTGTCGAGTCAATCTTTGTTTTTAGTATATAAATAAAATATTTAAAAAAAAAACATTTATAGCAATTATAAATGTCTGTTTATTTTACCAAGTTACAATTTAAATCCATTGGAATAAAGTTTTCTTTAACTATAAAATCCTGATCTACGTTTGCCAGCTTTGTCAACCTTGTTTTATCGAGTTGAGCCCAATGTGCAACACACTCTAGCTGTCATCCGTTGCAGTGTTGCACATTCTCGTGGTTCATTCCCTTGGCTCACGCCTCAGCCGCACTTGCAGTCGCAATTCTCGGTGTCTCAGTCTCAGTCGCCGTCTCGGTCGCTGTCAGAGTCGCAGTCGCAGTTGTTGTCATTGTCTCGTTCGTCTCCATCGCCGTCTCATTTGCAGTTATATAATCGTTCGTCTTCATCATCATCATTATCATTATATTCATCATCGTAATCATCATCAGCAGCAGTAGCGTCGAGAGAAGCGGGCGAAATTTATGCTTGACATAGAAACACAATTTCGACTGACTGTCGGCCATTTTGTTCTTGTTTTTTTTCTTGTTCTTGTTGTTGTTGTTCGTCTCCTTGCACTCCTCGGCGAGTCCTCGTTTGGCTTGTTTTCATGTCTCGTTGTTGTCTTCTATGTTTTTAAGTCTCCCCCCTTTTTTTCGCATCGTTTTCATGGTTTTTTTCCCTGCTTGCTTTCTGTGCTTGCTTGCTTTCAAATTGAGTTGCAACACGCTCAAAAATGCGAGTGAATTAAATTTCTGCTGTTCATTCGACTAGCAAATATCCTGTCTAAGGAGTTTCACGAATCCTCCTGGCTGGCATTTCAAATTCTTGGTATTTTCTTGCATTGCTTAAGAGACTATCGCATTTTATTTACTTTAGCCTTTCATTTTTCTTGCATATCTTGATTATTTACTCTCCATTTTGTGATATTATGTTGCGAATTTAACTCGGCATTTTAATTGTATTTCTACCTCATTATATCATAATATTTTTCAGGTTAAGTATTTTCTGCACACTCAATCATAATGTTCTGTACCCATGCAAGAAGAGAAGCGGCTGCCAGCGGTTATTGCAATTTTTATTACAAATATTTTTATTGAAAATTTACATTTTTACTCTACATATTTTTGTTCATCATATAAGCAAAACCACTTTCATTACCCTGTATCGTTTTCTCTCTTTTAGAGTGCGTTTTACCCTCTGCATATGAATAGCCGAATGCAAACGTGAAGAAAAACCAAATATGATCCTGGTAAGCGGTAAAGCAAAGAATCAGGTGCAAATTAACAACATTTTAAATAGAGACGAGCAATCAAAAAAGAGAGAGAAAAAACAAAAAGTTTCGAAAAAGAAAATATGGGTTAAAGCTGCATTTGTCGGCAGCTGTCAGCTGCAAGCAGATACCCTGTATAAATGTGAAGCTTAGACAAATTCGGCTCACTAATTGCCAGCAAACTGAGTGCAGTGAATAGTGAAGAGTAAGGGGGGCGAAAGTAGAAAGCGGAGGTGGTTAGTGAAAGGCAAACATACTCGTAGCTGCAGCTTGTGCTTTGTGTGCATAAATACCTATTAAGCAGCTTCAGCTTCAGCTTCAGCTTCAGCTGCATCTGCATCTGCAACTGAAACTGAAACGCACAAATTGTGTGCTGTCGACGCAACGAAAAAGTGCGACCAGTGTGTGTGTGTGTGTGTGTGTGTGAGTGTTGCAGGTGTGCTGTGTGTGCGAGCAGATAGCTTAAGGTACCATGCATCATGACGAAGCTGTTGACACTTCATAAATACATGAGTTGCACTCAGCACACGCTCACACACACACACACACACACACACACACACACATGAGGTAAGTGTGCAATTGTTATACCCTGTAAATATAATCTTTTCGTTTATTGCCGCAAAAATATAACTAAAACCCTTCATTTGTCGCCTATACAATTCCATCTCTCCTTCTTCTGCTTTGTTATTTTCCACCTATAATTTTGCTCTTTTAATTTTCTTTTTTAGTATATTTAATTTCTTCTTTTCGCTTTAAGCGCTCTATATTCAAAAACTTTTTCTTTGGCGTCATATTTTTTTTTAATTTTTATTGCAACAAATTAAATTCATTATTAAATACTAAACTTAATTTGAATATAAAGCGAACTGTCTGCTGTGTTCATTGACTCTCTTTTTTATTATATATATATTAAAATCTCTCACCATATTATGAGCTTTCTAAACAATATTTATCTATTAATTTTAAAGCTTTTTCGACATTTTTATCATTTGCATTCTACTTAATTCGCTCCATAAATTTTGAATTTTTTAAAAATTATTTTTATTAACACAATTTTTTTGGTTTTCTTCATATTTTTACATAGCAGGATTCATTTTGATATATAAAACTCATTCTTTGGTATTTTAGAAATGTAATCGTATTGATTAGAGGGTATCGTTCGGTCTTGCATCCTCAGTTCGAATTTCTCACATGCCATATTTTTTTATGCTTTGTCCTCTCCGAGTACTTGAACAAATTTACACTTGTATCACTCATACGCTCCGTTTTTATGGTATTTGCCCCCCCCCCCCCCCCACACACACACACACAGACACACACACACAGATGGGGGTAAATTGAAGCACACCTTAGCATACCGCAGTGGTTGTTGTTGTTGTTGCCGTTGCCAACGCTTGTTTCACGCCTGAGCCGTCGCATGCGGGCAACAAGGAAAAAACTAGCATACAAAAAAAATACAATTGTCGCAAAAGAAAAAGGAAACAAGATTTTAACAACAAAATTAAAAGCACGCGAAATATGTGTACACTACGGAAATGACAAGAAATTTGAATGCGGGTTGATCAAATTAATGATGAAAGTGCCAAAAAAAAAAAAAACAAACACAAAAAAAGAAAACAGCTTAAGCACACACACACACATAAACTTAATTTATAGAGTATGTTGCATGTGAGAGCAGTGAACCGGTTAATAAGCGGCTTAATGACAAGTCTCTAAACATATTTCATGGCTAAAGCTGAACGTGGTTAAACAAAACGATTTAAATAAATCTTTGGTAAGTTGCAAGAACCTTTTCAGATACTCAGTTTTCTCTAAATTTGCTGCTCAGTTATAAAGCGAATTTAGTTATGTTCAGATTTGTATTTTTTAATTACTTTTTGTACGATATTAAATGAATTTGTCTTGAATTTTTTAAGCGACTTTTGAAATATTTTCGTTTAAAATTAATTGATGTTTCACCGGAATATGTTGAGTGTTAAATGAACCAGTTTAATTAATGTTGCAGTCCATCAAGATGCATAATGCCAATTAAATTAATTGTGCTGCTGCTGCTGTCGAATGTTTATTATACACACATGTGTTTTTATTGGTTCCACAACTACTCAAAAAGTGAAGGAGAGAGCATCTGAAGGTGCGACGTGGCGCATGTTGCATGTGTTCCGCCGTGTTTGCTCTTAATGTTGCCCTGGGGCTATGACAAGTGGCAGTGCGACCCCGAAATAGTGCCAAGCAGCATTTAATAGAGGGTCCACTTGGCGCGACGAAGTGCGCAGCGGGGGGTAGAGGGGAGGGCAGGGGACAACAATAAGGAAAGCCGGTGCAGCCGGTGCCAAGACTTTGAGAGAGAGAGAGAGGAAACGACCAAAGGAAAACAGCACCGAAGGAAGGAGGTTGTGTGTGTGGCAAGTGGCAAGCTGCGACGCGAGCTTGTTGCAACTAGGCGAAAGGCAAATGAGGGAAAAAGACTGAGAAACAGAAAAATGAATCACCGACAAATTACGGTAAGAAAAGGAAATTTCCAACGGGAAATGGCGGCAGCAAAATTTTGTTATGGCCACATCACAATTTTTCTTGCCACATTTGCTTTCTTTTATTCCCACTCTATATATTTTTGTTCGTTTCTTCTTCATATTTTTTTTTTGCTTTCTGCTTCTTTGCGCGCTTTGTGTTGCTTTTGTTTTGGCTGAGCTTGTGCCTTGCTCTTGCCTTTTTATGCGATGTGTTGGCAACAATTTCTGCAGTTTCTTAAGTTCTTTTATGGGCCAGCGGCCAACGGAGTAGTAGTAAAAATTTTAACATAACTTGAGAGAAAAGTATAAAACAAAAAAAAACAAAAAAAAAAAAACAAAACGCAAAATCCAGAAAGAGCGAGAAAAAAAAAAGAAAAGGTCTTATGAAATATGCATATGCTCATTTTGGGCTCACAGCGAAATGGCAAACACGCCCACACGCCCCTTACTACACACACACACCCACACACACACACACACACAGAGTCATTCACAAGTTTTTCATTAAAGTTGGAAAGTAGCAAAGACCTTCACTTTAAGATGGTCGCACTGGGAGCCGTCTGAGGCCATCAGGACGTCAGCCCGTCAGCCAGCTTAACCTCCAAAAACAAACAGATGAGCCTAGCTGAGCGACTCCTTCGGCTGCCATTACACATTTTATTCCAAGGATTTCTTACCTGTAACGAGAGAAAACAGAGAACGAGTAAGCATCAAGTTGCATACATAGTATATTGGATGTCTGCGTGCATTTGATTACATAATAAGTTACGAGTCGGAGTGTTTTTTGGATGCCCCAAATTATAAATTAAACATATTAAGATTAAGACATTACTCGCAGATTTAATCCAGCGATCGTTTTTAACTTTTCAGCTCTGCTGTTAAATTGTGTACTAAATTTTTGGCAATATTGATAATCAGACGACCACTCGGATTCAAATATTTTTTTAGTAAATTGCATTTATTCATTTTATATTATTTAATTGTTTGTTGCTGTTTCTTATCACTATGTAAATTATTTATTAAATTTAATGTATTAATTCTTTAATATTTTGTTGTCATTGACCTTGCTTAATATTATAATTTATTTTATTGTATTTATTAATTTTCTATTGTTCAGTTTTTTGCTGTTTTTTTACCTAGCTTATAATTCTTGTTTATGGAGTGGTTTTAATTCATCATATAATATTAAGTTGTCTGTATTTTTACGTGGTTAAATATTACTGTTGACTTATTTTAGCTTTTGATGTATTTCTTATTTTTCATTTTATTATATTTATTTAATAATAATTCAGTGTTGCAATTGAAAACGGTCTACTCGTGTTTCAACAGAAACACATTTTCCAATTTAAAAGAACATCTCGCATGTCTGAATTCAAATGAATTTGGCTCTCAACGCATAGAAAAATTGCCGAATTCCGCCTGAAATGATTGCGCTTTGCTTAGCCTTGGATTCGAGGAAACATGTTTGCCTTGCAACATGCTTCAGTTGATTTACGCAGAACAAAATTAAAACAAGACTCAGTTCACATTTCAAATTTGTTCAGGTCGTTTGATCCACACAACACATGAAGCCATTAAATCACAACAAAAAATTAAAAGAAGAAACAAAAATACAATAAAATTAAATATACACATATACGTAAGCGAAATATACATAAATAAATTAAAGTATACGAATTATATGTATGTATGTGTATTTCAATTTCAGACACATTTCAAAATTCAACGTATAGAAGAAGAAAATGTCGAGCAGAACCTTGCTGGGTCTAACAATGGGTACAGCGGGAGCAATACTTCTAGGATATTGCATTTACTTCGATCAGAAGCGTCGTGCAGATCCCGAATACAAACGAAAATTACACGACCGCCGTCAGCTGTCGGAGCAGTCTGAAGATGAGTCGTCTTCAGCTGGCCCAGATCATCGGGACAGTGACAATCCATCGATGGAGGGGGCCAGCGATAATTTGGCTCTAGAGCGTTGCTTTGAGAACGAGATGAAAATGGGTGAAGAGCTGATTTGCCAGGGCAACATTGCCGATGGCGTTACCCATTTTGCCAATGCCATTATGATGTGCGCCCAGCCGATTCCGGTGCTGCAGACCATCCCCGAATCGCTGCCAGACTTTGGGTTTATGCCATTGCTAATGAAGCTGACGGAACTGCAGAGCAACAGCAGCTCGGTCAAGGATAATTCGACGACCAGCACTCCAGGCTTTGCTTGAGCAAAGCAGAACCCGAACTGACAGTTATGTTGCAATCCCAGAAATTATCAGAAATTCTCAAGTGTAACTCTTGAATATATTTTGGTAACTTCTCTCTCATGAACCAATAAATTCAGCATGCAAACAAATTCACAAGTTACTCTTTTGGTATATTTGTTTTTTTTTTATAATATTTTCTCCTATAGAGAAGTCCACCTTAAAATGTTTCCATTTTTTTCGCGATTACTAAATAATAAATTTTGTTATTCTCAAAATTCACTACTCTTTTATAATAATGTTTTCTATTGTCTGCTAAAATTCACTTTAATATACTATGTCTCGATCTAGAAATTATCAAAATACAAAACAATTAAATTTATAAGCTCCAAAGTTGCGTGTTTCTTCTATTTTGTTTTTAATAATATTATTGAGATTACTTTATGGATGAATATTATTTTATATGCGTAATATCCAATATTGTGTAATATTTCACATTATTTCAATTGATTTCTTTGCTAGTTGTAAATAAGAAATTATTAATCTTAATTCACGTCATTTATTGGCTTCTTCTTTAACCTAACTGCATCTTTAAAAAGTTTGATACAATTAATAAATTATTTTTGTTTGTTTTTTCAATGTTCATTCAGTTCAATAGAACGAAAATAAAAGCTTCAAAGCGATTAATCCAGCGGCACATCGACACCAAGGTTTTGGGGGAATAGCGTCTGTGTATTCACTTCTGGCAGCTTTAGCATCAACATGTCGAATATACGATCGGGCAGGGCGATCTTCATCGCCTCCATTAAGGCAACCGGCTGGGCGCATAGCATTGTGGCATTTGCCAAATGAAGGAGCCCCTCATCCAGTTTGCCCTGCCGGAACAGCTCCTCGCCCATTTTGATTTCATTCTGGAAATAGTGCTGAATGATCTCGTGATCGGGCAATGCGATCGGATCGCTGACGATGCGATTCTGAGCGCCAGCATAAATATTCATGGCATCCATTGGATGGCCCCCTCGATTGCGATTCGATTTCTGACGACGTTCGCGTACCTTCTGCTTATAATCGGGATCTGATCGACGCTTCTGATCGTAGTAGAAGCAATAGCCGAGCACCAGGGCACCGGCTGCACCCACAGTGAGTGCCAGCAGTGTTCGCTTCGACATGCTACTTGCAAGAGTTTTCAGTACAATTTTGAAAATACGAGCTGATATTTTTTGTGGCTAAGCTTTGAACAACAAAACATTAATGTCAATGGAATTTGGGCCGACTACAAGCAGCAAAAGCAAATCTGTTTCGACAGCTTTTCAAATGAAAACTAGCAAAAGAAATTGAGCACAATAAATGTATAAAAACATAAGCAAAGCATACTGCTAAATATATGTTTAAGTTTCTATTATATTAATATATTTTAATGTCATAAATATCAGTCAAATGTTAAGCTTCAATTAAATAACGATTAAACTGATTCGACAGTTTTCAAAATCATTTCTTGGAGACATTAGTAAGAGTAAATGTATAAAATCTCTCGATTGATTAATTTTTGCAAATTAATATGTATCATTTGTAACTATAAAGTTATTACTATATTACCTAATTTGTCAAAGTCTCATTGATATGTTTCGTTGCTATAGAACTATTGGGATTCGCTGCACCCACAGGGCAGTCAGAGAATCAGTTCTAGCTTTTATAAACTTGGCTGAACGTTTCAATTAGGAATCTATTCGACGATTGTCTCCCGTCTCCCATTGCCAGTTGTTGGCTTCAATGTGCTGAGCAAACATGCACGATAATTCCCATGTGAGTCAAAGCATATTGTTTTGTGTGTGCTTTCAATAAATCAAATTGATTGAAATGCATGAAATCAATCAAACTCTGCTCAACAATCAATAATACACAAAAACAAACACACACACACTCACACGTACACACACACATTGACAATTGACAGATGACAGCTTTAAGGTAGATTCGAAATGTGCAAATTGATTTGTTATTGCATTAGCTCGATCAACAATGCGGAGGATGAAAGTATTTAAAGGTTTGGAATTAAAGCAGCATTTGCGAAAGGGTTTGCTTTGGGGCTGATTGTCGCTGATTATCTGTGGGCAGGGGCTTGAATAGCGGTTGTACTCTTTGTTGTAAGTCACAAATGAAATACGATTCATAAAAAATGTTTATCTCGCTGCTGCCGTACGCTCAGCTGTCATTATTCAGCGGCTGGACCAAAATCCTTGGTCCCTTTTCATTATTTAAGCCAACGACTGTACAAACACACACACACGCACACAGACAGTGAGAGTTATACACCCACACAGTTACGTGCAAATCTCGCATGTTACGTTGACGTCAAAGTATTTATCACAATGACAAAATCAGGAGAAAATAGGGACAAACCGACGGGGAGCACAGACTTTACTTTAGGGTTTAAATGTAACACATTTACAAATTGTTTATACACACACACATACACACGCACATACATATGTCTCAGCATGGTGATAAATGATAACAAATTAGCGGTTTGTCTTTTAAGCGTAAAAGAGAAACGCACCGCATCGCACACGCACAGACAGAGCTCAGCGAGCGATACCTAAAAGTTACCACAATGCAATAAATCACATCACCTGGCCACACTTACACACACACACACACACACACACGCCCACGCTCACTCCCCCTCACACACACACACACACACAGACAAGAGCTAAGCGTCTGCGTGTACAGTAAGCATTAACGAAACGCTAAAGCAAACACAGAAAGTCTTGTCTGCAATCTTTTCATTCCAGATTTCATTTACCTTCCAAACTGTATCTGGCAGATACTTTAATTATGCGCAAATAATCACGCAAATTTAAATGTTTAGTCAGCCAAATGCTAATGATAAATAAACACAATATAATAACATATTAATGTTAATGCCAGCTAATATAAGTTAATAACATATATTCTATATTGTCATAACATAACTAATGTTAAGACTAAAACAAATACAAATAAACACTAAAGTTGCTTTCGAAACGAATTTTTGCTATTTGCTCATAATCATTGTTAGTTATGCTAATGCTAATAATATTAATAAAGCAAAATTTGTACTAGCTATCAATAATGAAAGTAGCAATGCAAATGGTTATCTCAATATCAATGCTTAGAGCAATGCTTTTTTTCAAATTATTCAATAATACAAAATTGCTTACAAAAATAGAAATTCAAATAAAAATGATATTGCAAATACACATAACGCTTTTACTAATGGTGCAATAATAATTATGAGATTGAATAATATTGATATTGAAAATAAAATAATATTAATAATTATGATGAAATAATAAGCAAACTCATTGAAAATACAGGTTCTAATCAAAATGATAAAATAATACAATAATAATATATATAGCAGCCTGAAGGCCTTTGTTGCTCTGAACTACAGAATTTAACTCTAAGCTACAATTAAATAAATAATAAATAAAATAATAATTTTGATATTGATATTGAAAATTGCAATGCACTTATGACCAAATTGCTTACAACAAAAATCAAGTTTTAATCAAAATGATATTGCAAATGAAAATAGTAATGATACTGCTAATGACTATATCAATGGCAATGCTAATGTGGAGGCTGCGAATAATTGCCCGGCCCTTTAATGCACATCAATCTTATTTAATTGCCGTCGCTTGTAGGCAGTTTGTCTTGTACTCGCATTACGTATACGCAACGTATACTCGCAGGTTTAACGCGTTCACTGCTCGCATAAGAACTTACTTTCTTATGCATGCACGCAGCACACGCAGAGCGGGGCAGAGACCAGAGACCAGACCAGATGGAGAACCTGCCAGCCAGCTAGATACTATATGTATCATAGTACATAGGTACAGCTCCTGTTGCTGCTGCTGTTGCTGCTCCTGCTGTTGGCATCCTGCGTGTATCCTTTTTGCTCGCCTGCACAACATTTATGAGTTGCTGGGCGCCATTTGCTCCGCCATCCATTCATCCGCTTCTGTAGCTCGCTGTTGCAGCCGGGTCGTTTGGGTGTTAAGTGTGCTTGCGCATAATTCATGCACACACACTCGCAAACACCCCTTCACACACACACACGCAAATACACACACACACAGAGCGTCGGGGCAAAGTTGGAGGCTGGGTCGCATTTTAATTATCATTTTCAGATTCGGGCGGCGCGTTTGGAAAACTATGAAAATTTAATGAGAGTCAGCGCCTGCTAGTGAAATTAGAGCCACCAATTTGCAGCAGGCTCTCACACACACACACACACACGCGAATACATGTATATGTGTGGGTTTGGCCATAACCCCGAGGCTTCGGTTTCTCGGCAACCGACCACCAGCTACTGTTGAACTTATTTCATTAAATGTAATAAGAAAATAAAATAACATAAAAAATGGCACAAACGCCATTTGTTTTGCAATTTATGCATTCATAATGCACAAACTTCATATCATCCTCATCTATGTGTGTGTGAGTGTGTGTGTGTGTGTGTGGGTGACAATTATGCTAACGCGGTCAGCATTGGATTGCATGCCCCACATCGACTAATGGCATTCACATTAGGTTGCAGCTTTATGATGAATGCACATTGTCGTCCTTTGGCAAGGCAAACTTCTAATGAAATTCTGGCAAATCTGATTTTCGAATGATCTACAATTCTGCATTACTAAATTTGTTTGCTGCATAAATGCAAACTGATAATGAAAAGTTTTAGACTGCCTGAGAAGAGAATATAGCTAGACAACTCGTCTTTAAAAATGAGCTTAAAGTTTATGGTAGATCGATGGAAAAATGTATGTTGCTAGGCAAGATTTATATACCTAGATTAGAAAATTTATGATAAAGGATGATTTATCATAATACCTATATTAATATAGTATTTATATATACTTGTATTTTATTTCCAATTGCTTTAGTATGATTTATAATTTCTTTATCTAAAATTCATCAGGCTCTATTCGATTATTTTTAATGAAAGTCTGGACTTAGTTTCCGGTTATAATGCGAAGTAACGAAGAGAATAGAAAATAGGAAAATACCCACAGCTAAAATATAATATGTAATAAAATCAATGTGTAATAAATTGTGAATGGAGTCAAGTCAAGTAGCCAAATTAACATAACAATCAAAGTGTTTAATGTACTCAAAGTTTTCGAGTATCTAAACAATGGGACAATATATTGAAAAGGTCAATAAATTCACGACCTTACCGTATATTTTAGTCGAGCCCATTAATTTTATAGCTATCATCATTATAAACGTTTGTTTATCGATTCATCCAATTAATTTCCTGTACTAAACAATGTTTGACTTTATCGAAAGCAGTGTACTCTCGCCCTCTGTGCCTACATTAGTTTAATTAACTATAAATTGACGAGCAACTAACTGTGTTTATGGCATCGCAAAATGTACAAAATTTTACAACCCGTTGTTGCAGAATCGAGTTGACATTTATGGCGACAACAATACAGGGCATTAAACATGACACTCGATTCTACTGCAGAGTGGCTCATCTAGCCAACAGCAACAACACTGTTTTTTATCACTATTGATTATGTAATTATAGGTACTAAGCGTGAGGGATGGGCGACGGGGCGTGGCACGGGGAGAGTTTTGCCATTTTGGATAGAACGATGTTTTGTGTGTGTGTTTGTTGGCGTATTCATCAGCACATTTTTAAAGTGGTCATAATATGGCCCATAAGAACGCCATTAAAATGACAATGTGTGTTGTGCTACTAACACACACACACACACACACACACACACACACACGCACATTCGGGCACACACACACACACACACGTAGAGGACTGTGCTCACATAAAAGGTGATGCTTAATAATTTTAATTTCCTGTGCTAGCGGAATACTTCATAAATTTCATGTTGGAACTGCGACCTGAAAACAGCCTTCAGTCCGCTCCGCCTCCCCCCTCCCCCCTCCAGCCCTTCTCCTCCAGCAGTCTGCCCTGCACCTCCTCCCCCTCCCTCATGTCTGCTCCACTCAGCGTGGGCTCTAGTCACCCCTCATTGCCTGACGCTGGCTGCTCACTCGGGCGACGCACAAAAGCGCGCTTCACTTATTTCAATCAAATTACGGCCAATGAATATTGAACTATCGCACACACACACACACACACACACACACACACACGTTCAGTTAAATGTGTGCTCAAATGTGCAGCGCCAGCTGAAAATAGTTTTTAAATATTCGTTACATTTGCCCAGATTTTTTTTTTGTCGTTGTTTGTTGCTGCCTTTTATCCTTTTAATACTCTAGTCGAGGTTAATTCAATTTTGTCACAGCAAGTGCTACGCATAGAAGACCAAATGCTGTTAGTAAACATATATATCTGTACATACATGAACCATATAGAAACGTTGGCATGTTTGTCTGTCCCAGCTGAATTTATCTAGCCACTTTCTTGCTAAGAATTGAATATAAATCTACACATTAATATTTATTTGTTTATACTATATATTTTTGTTATTCTGAATGAATATATATATATCTATACCAAATATAAATTAATGTTCATATAAATATTGAATTGTTTGTTTTTTTAGCATTTCTTTCTAATACAGTTCTGCTATTGTGAATGTTATGATAATTACTTCAAGTATATCAACACATATAAATCTCACCACAGAATGCATATTTTTAGCTTTATTAAAATACAGTTTGAGCTATAAGCCATACATATATAGTTTTCCAGTTAGTTTGTTTACTTTTAGCAAATAAATTTGATTTGCATCACAATTAATTTTCATTTGCAAATCGAAATCAGATAGCAAATAATTTGAATGTAACATCTGAAGGCTATTCAATGTTCGACACTCCTCGCTGACAATTATTTATTCGCTAGTCGTCGTTTTTTTTGTTGGTTGTTGTTTATTAGATTTGGCAATATTTGAATTTTGTTGCCGTTAGTCAAGCGCGTTAACGGGTTGACAACATTTTTTCGCATGTGATAAAAACTCGCAGGAAATTGGTAATGAAAATGCGTTTGTGATTTGCGCAGCAATAATAAACAAATGCTGCAGCAACAATAGCAACGGCAACACTTGCAGCTGCGAACCGTATCAAAAAATGCAGCGTGTTGATATAAAACCATTAAAAAGTTTCTCAATTTTACACGATATACAAATATATATGCATTTTTTGTATGCGCCTCGAGCTGCGCTGTTATCTAATGTTGCATGCTTTATTTGAGTTGCGCAAATTCACATCGATATAAAAAATTTGGTTTTAAATGCGAATTCTGTGAAAAGTTTCGATTGGCTTTTCAACATATACATATATTAAAGTTTCATTTTGTTTTTTCATGCACCATCGGATAATAATCCCATTCATCCGTACTATCTGGAATGGAAACGTTTTTTTTTTTTCGATATTGAAACTCGTTTAGTAAGTTAATTGATTAACCCTTCAAGCCATGAGCAATATGCTTTTGGAGTAGTTCAATGAAAATCTATTAACGAAATTGGCTTGTTTAAGTTAAGCGGCTTTTCATTAAGGAATTTTTCCAAAATTATTTAAAATATCTGTAACGTAATTGAAACAAAATTGACAGGCTTAAAATCCTGTTTAATTAATGCTAGACATTTTAATGTCGCCATTATTTCGTTGCATGATTAATAGCTTCCTTTCGTTGCTGAACTCATATATTGTTGCATGTTATTTGGCTTGCAAATGACAAATAATAAATTAAATAAAACCTTCGACACATTGGCTATAAATCAACGCTAAAATTTAGACTTCATTTGCAGCGTTAATTATATGTACATATTCTAATGTGATTTCTTGTTCCACGGGGAATCGTACAGCAAAAAATGTTGTAGAAAAA
The DNA here is from genome assembly GCA_035045625.1 of Drosophila formosana. Taxonomy (NCBI): domain Eukaryota; kingdom Metazoa; phylum Arthropoda; class Insecta; order Diptera; family Drosophilidae; genus Drosophila; species Drosophila formosana. The sequence goes on along the minus strand of JAWNOW010000143.1, from coordinate 65,644 downwards.
CAAACCAGAAATTCAGCTCACAATTGGCAATATATCACAATTATTAATTGCTTTGTGTGTTCTAGTAAATATTTAATTAAATCGTCTTCTCAATTATCAGTTCAAATAAATAATTAACACTAGAATATCTGATATACTTTAATCAATGTGCACATGCATTAAAAGGCTTCGAATGTTGAAATCGTGACTATTGAAAAATCTTTTCGATTGTCCTGCTTTTCTAACACGGAATTCAGGACATGGAAATAGAGTGAGGTTTAGTTTTGCACAAAAAAAAAAAAGTCGAGTTGATGCAATTCAAAAATGTTTTGTCATATTTGTTACCAATGCGAATGACGCCTGCTGTTTTCATTCGCTATTGGTTTGTCTCTCTCTCTCTCTCGTGCTATCTCTGTCTATTGCCATGTAGAGTAGTTGCCACTGGTTTTGGGGGACGTCATGTGGCATTGTCGTTTGGCTTTTGCCGTTTGACTGCGCCCATAATAAAAATTGGCACATATTTTTGGTCTCAATGCGGTTATTGCTGCTGTGCTGCGTTTTCACTTTTCACATTTTCACAGCGCCAACCAACAACACAACGGAGAGTGTGTGAAAAATGAAAGGGGGGGACGCAAGAGATGGCAGCGAGGTAACTGCGTAGTTGTTGCAATGCAAATACCGGCAGCATTTTTCGCGTTTTATACCCTGTCGATAGCCAAATATTTGAGAGGGTATTTTCAAATGTTGCCAAAATAAAGTACAAATATTTACAACTAACAAATATCTGAAATGTCTAACGAAAACGATATGAAATCATTGTATTTGTTTTAATTATAAAAATGTATACAAATTGAAATAAAAATGATATGAAATCTTTGTACTTGTTTTTTTTTCAATTTAAATGAATAAATTTACTTTGTTATAATTGTATTTTGGATCTTATTAAAAATGATAAAACGTTTATTTCACAATAATGCAAAAAAATTATAAGAAATGTTCAAACTTCAGATGCATCTAAAAGGTATTGTTATGAATTAAATGAATAAACTTGACTTGCTGCTTACGTAGTATTTTATTTTTGAAGTTGTTTTTCTGTTGCATCCTCACAACAGTCTCTTGTTGATTTGTCAGCACATTTGTAGGGTATCAGCTAGTTAATTACTTTTCGCCAATGTGTGCTGCGAGTTTTTGGCATTTTATTGAATGCGTGTGTGTGGTGCACTCATTGAATGCATGTGGAAGCGAAAGAAACACACGTGGAAGCGTACAAATTGATGCATAAATTATACGAATCGCAATGCGTTGAGTGTCAGTTGGCCACTGAGCGCAAAATGTGCGCCAAACCGTAATGAAAAGCAATGAAAACTCGACTTTAAAATAAAGCAATACAACTGATAAAAAATGCGTAAGCACGACCAGCAGATACTCTTTGCTGTTTGTTGTTGATTGTATTTCTTTTGAAGCAGTTACATTTGATAGCTGCAGTTGGATGGATCTTATGCCAATGGCTGGCTGAGAATAAGCGACAACAGCTGTCGCCATCTACCGGCCAGCCAAGGCAGCAGCCGCATTTGACGTCAATAAAAACGGAAGTGCGAAATATATATTATAAAGCCGCACATTTCCTGGAGCCACAAATGGCACTGACATCATTAAACGGACAGTATACGCAACATCAATAAGCCATGATCAGTCGGAGGAGAGTGGAAAAACCAAAAAAAAAAATATATATATATATTTCATACGCATGTCCTTCAACTGGATTTCATCGTATATATACTTGCAAAACTTGTTTGCATTTAAATTGACTTTAAGTTGGCGTAGAAGCGATAGAAGCTACAAACATCGCTAACAACTAAAGATTATTTTTGGTCGTAAAGTGAAGCAACAGATTTTGGATGATTTCTATAAATTTTTTAATTGTTTGTTAAAAATGTACTTATTTTCGCCCTTGGCAGTGTTGTAGAAACAGATAAATGCTATAACAAAGTAGCAAATTTCAATTTAGGATACATTAGGAAAAATAACAGAAGGCGAAGTTCTATTGACACAACAAAACATATTTCTAAGATGAGTTCTAAGTTTGTTATTAAATTAAGGAGAAATTACTGAAGGCAAAGTTTGAATAAAATCAAAATAAATATATGGTTTCAAAGAAATTCTGCAAAATATTAAACAATTATAATAACTATTTTAATCAAGATAGCTGTGAAGAAACATGTAGAAAAGAATTACAAAATATGTTACCAGTTGTAGCGATAAAATACTTTCACTTTTTGGGGCTTTAGTAATGCATTTAAACTGACAATAATGCAAGGTTATCTGCATTCTAAGAAAACGCTTTCTCGATCTTGCTTTTCTCCACAGCTCTGGGCAAACAATTGTTGTGACCAACTTGCGATGCTCTAAAATGTTTGACCTCAATCGGCAACACTTTGGCAGCAGGTGAGGAGGATAATCCTTGTTATTAAATGATATTTATGCTTTTAACACTCGACACACTTTAAGCCAAGGTAAAACGCATTTCAATTTACAAAACATATTATCTAACTCCATCTCTCTCGCACTCGCATTCGCCCTCTCTCTTTCTCTCTGGTGCTATCCCTTGCCTGGCTATTTGTTTGTTTGTTTGCTTGACTGAGTGACTGAGCTGAAGCCAAGACCAGGACCAGGACCAGGACGACTAACCCAACGACCCACTGCCATTTGCTTTTGTAAGTTTTCACTAGCATTAAGTGCTTCCTGCATTGTCATGCACCTTCTCCTCAGCCCCTCAGCTCCTCAGCTCCTCATGCAAGCAGTCATCTCTGTCACCCCGCTATAGCTGCCTCCCTCGCACCCTCGCCGTGCCGTATTCTGTATTCTGTATTTCTGGCAAGCACTTTGTGCCTTCACTTCGTGTCACTCAAACTTAAAAATGCTCATGTCAGTGCTCTGTGAGCGCTTGATTCGGACTGCTGTCTGTCCATCCGTATGTCTGTCTGTCTGTCTGTCTGTCTGTCTGTCTGTCCTCACGTGCATGTGAGTCTGTCAGCTAGAGATGGGCACGTGAGGCGGCACTTTTATAATAACTTCAAAGGAACTCTTTAGACTCTATGGGGGCGACCCCAAAACATACATATGCACATATGTATAGTATATTCACTTTTCAGCAGCCAAGATAATTCCGACCGATTGCTATGGCAACCTGAATTCCGTGTTCTATCATCCACGATCACAAAAAAAATTGTATACTTTATCTTTATTGTAAAAGAGAGTTACAAGCAAAATACACACTCTAAAATTTAATGACTTTTGGTAACAAAAAAAACTAACTTGATTAGGATTTCCCGAAATCCTTTCCCCAATTTTATATTTTTAATTAATAATTTATAACTAATTCAAATTTGCAGTCTTAAATCCAATGTATTTTTTTTTCTTTTAATTTAATAACAGTAATTTTTGAAATGTCGACTGTTAAATTAAAAGAAAATTACAACAAAATAATGGCAAAGAAGGTTGTTATTAAAAAATATTTATATTATTATGAAGATTGATTATACTTCATAATAATATAAATATTTTTTAATAATAAACAGATTTAAAATGGAATTTAAGTTTTCATTTGATTAGTCTACTTGTAGAATATAATTAATTAATAATTAGCCCATTTCAAGGCATTAATAATGGCTGACAACTTGCTATTAAAATCAATTGAAATTCACAAATTGCATCCGTTGCCAGCGGAAGATAAAACTAATTAATTTATTAATCTTGGCAGCTTAACAGTATATTTTTATGTTTCGAAAAGCAATTAACTTATCTTCTAAATGCGTCTAATTTAGTATGATAAATATATAAAAATAAATTGATGACTCGCAAAGAAGGAATAAAATTTTGAGCATATAAATCTTTGGATAGGATTTTTGGTTGGATCGTGTACCGTCACGCTTTCATCGCATTAGCTCGGCTAACGTGCTTGCTGCCAGCTGGATTTTTCGAGGTGCCCTTTTCAGGTGCCCTCTCTCAGACCATTTGCGTTTTTGGGTTCAGCATCGTTTGAGCTTAGAACTACGCGTATTTGCAGTTTTAATCACGAGTGAGCGAGCGGCTTTACTTTCACCTTTTCACCTGAAACTGCTGCTGCTGCTGATGCGGCTGCTGTTCATCATGATGACAATGATAATGATGCTGATGATGATGTTGGGCCTATGCATGTGTTCTGGCCAGCATATTTGCGGCTTGTACTAGTGTTGTTTGTCCTGTTGCTATAGCTATAGCTATGTCCTGATCCCGCTGCATGTCTAGTTATTTCTGTTTTCCCCCAAAAACCCTAACGTTGTCCATATCCAATGCGTTGCATGTTCTCCCATCATCCTGTGTGTGCATAGTAAAGTGTGTCTCGGTGTGTGTGTCTCGGTGTGTGTGTGTGTGTATTGGTCAACTGCTGCCGCCTCTGTTCGCTGGATTTTAGTTTGCCAGCCTTTGGCTCTGCAAATTATTTTTAATTATCGTTGTTGCTGTCGTCGTTGTCGTTGTCGTTGTGGTTGTTGTCGTTGTCAGTATTGCTGTCATTGTCACTGGCGTGTTACACCGGATAAACCAAAGAGGACACCGCTCACCGTTCACCGCTCGCCCCCTCGCTCTTCACTCAATCCGCACGCCAAAAGAAAAAGGAAAAATGTATATACATACGTACATATATACTATATGCATGCCTGCACATATATAGATGAAAAACCGCAGGCAATTTCACGTTTTCGCCTAAATTTCGCTTGTTATTGCATGTGGCATACTTTTGGGCGCGCAATGGAATTCAATTACAAGCGAGACCATCAGCAAACTGGTGACACAACCACACACACACAGGGGCTACATCATTGCGGAGGCCACTGCTCCGAATGAACTACATTTTCCACAGTGCGGGCTCCATTAGACATGCATGTTTCCCTCGCTCTTGTTGTTGGTGTAACACCAACACTCGCTGTACTTTTTAGTTGAGTTAAAAAACTTAAGAGAATATAAGTTTGGGAAGAAATCTAACAACGAGATGGGCATGGCATGCATGGCATCTTACCAAAAGTTAAAGACAAACTGAACTAATATAGAAGAGTTGCTTGCAACATATACCATACAAGATATATAAAAGATTATATTTTATTTATTATCAGTCAGTTGTTTTCTTACACCAACACTCGCTGTACTTTTTAGTTGAATTAAAAAACTTAAGAGAATATAAGTTTTGGGAAGAAATCTAACAACTAGATAAACTGCTTCACAAACTGAATTAATTATGCTTTTGATCTAGAAGAGTTGCTTGCAACATATACCAAAGTTAATGCAAAATCTATACAAGATTATACTTAATTTTTTTTATTATTAGTCTGTTGTTCTGTTACACCAACACTCAATATACTTTTTAGTTGAATTACAAATCTGAAAAGACAGCAACTTTATGGTCTGGCATCTTACCAAAAATAAAAGACAAGCTAAATTAATTATGCGTATTGTCTAGAAGAGTTGCTAAGAAGTTGTTTATAAGTTTGTGTTTCATTTTATTTACTGTAACAGTGGCTGTACTTTTTAGTTCAACTACAAAAATTAATAGGAAATAATTTTGTAAAAACAAATCTAACAACGAAGACTATTTTCGTGTTACCAAAAAGTAATTATATCGTAATTAATATAAAGTTATTAATGTTGCAGGACCTTTTATGTTAATCAGAATCAGAAGAAAATACGAAAGACTCTAAAGCGTCTTACAAAAAATTAAAGAAAACGTATTTGAAATTTAAATTAATTATACCATAATTAAAGTTAAGTTTTTATTGATTTATAATTTTTATTATTTGTATTTATTTATATTACACATTTTCGTTAACTCGCTACTGTCTGATTCTATAAAAAAAATAACTGCTATTACATTATATAGTCTTTTTCAATTTTTCAAGATTTTTGTTTTAACAATTAATAATCACTTAACATTTTCAGTTGCTTGCTTATGGAAATTTCTGTATTGTCTGATTTGTGCTTGATGGCATAATTGCTGTGGTAGCTTTGCAATGATTGTTTAATTGTCAAGCTATTCGAAAATTATGGCATTGTAAAATTGTTAATTCAAATTTTATAAAACGCCTGCTGTGACAATGCCTAACGCCATAATGACCCCCACAGTCTTTAATAAAAGATTCGTACTGAGACACAAGAGAAAAAAACAATGCCAACATAATTTCAGCAAATACTAATGGCAACATAATAAATTTCTGTCTATTTGCAAATGCCATTTTAATTGCCAGAAAATCCGTTCAACAAAAGGCTAAGCCGCAAAATCAGCTCAAGGCAGGAAATAAGGCGATTTGGCAAATGAAAAGTGAAAGCAGACAGACACACACACAAGCATATGCAATGAATAAATGCTGAAAGTGAAAGTGAAAGTGAATTTATGTGTGCAACATGTAAAAATTGAAATGAAATAATGAGCGAAGAAGCAAACAAAAGGCGGCAACAGAAGCAGCAGCAGCAGCAAAAGGATCAACTAGAGACTCGGTTGCTCGGTTAGCTGTAATCCCTGCAGGAAATCAAGAAAGCATTTTAATTAACTTGGCCGAAAGCGAAAGCCAACAAGAGAGAAACGAAAACAAAAAGAGCGAGAGACAGCATCTATCCAGCTGCAAAATATGACCAAAAGCCACAAAACTAAAATCAAAGCTACGCCAGAGAATTTCCACCAACCGTTGAGTGTCTGAGTGTTTGTGCGAGTGTCTGAATGAGTGCGAGTGTGAATGCCAGTGAATGTTTGAGTGTGTGAGTGTGGGCCAGTGTATCATGATAATTTACTGAAAGCGCAACCATTTTGTACACACACCAACACAATCAATATTAAATTTCCGCTTGCCACATCTTTATTTGCTCTTGTTTTTTCCACAGGGCATCGCATTGGGGGAGGAAGGAGGAGAAAGGGGGCTAGAATTTATGGTAACAGGTGCAGCGTACACTTGTGGTGGGCTGGGAGGGCCGAAGAAACGGAGGGAGGCGGGAGGCGGGACTGCGGGGTATCTGTGACTGCGAGGAGGACGCAGCAAATGGCAGCTTGATGTGAACGAAGCGCAACTAATTTCCAAAGGGCAATTTTATTATATTTGTGTGTGATCCAGCACACACACACGCACACACACACACACACAGTTACATGCTGCCACACACTCACACACACACTCGCATAACATACTTGGGCTCTCACACATAAGAACGGCGAACGTCGAGAAGCGCTTAGGAACACATTCCCAAATGCAAATCTAAACTGCCGCTGGCTTACACACCCACACATCCACACACACACACACACACACACACAGTCACGCACACACACACACACAGGTGAAAAGTCGGCACAAAGTTTTCAACTTGCAGAGAAACTGAAGCTGAAGTTGGAATTGGCTTTGCTGTGGGGCAAAACTGCAGCTCACTGAAGGGGTTGCCAAGAATTGTTCTAAAAGCCAAACAGCAAAAAAAAAAAACGAATAAAATATAAAATGGGAGAGAGATCGAGGGAGGGAAGGGAAATGCGTGTAAACTTTTAATTTCATTTGCAATGCGAGAGTCGCTGCAGCGCTGGAACTGCTTTTGCGAACTAATACAATAAAATGCACTGAGAAAGGACAGCAATTAGTTGACTCAGATTTAACCCCAGCTAAATAGTTATTGCCAACATTTTATCAAAGTCAACATTGAAGTAAACCGATACCGACGGAGTCCAATGATTTAAATATTATTCAAACTAGTTGAAAAGTTTTAGAATCGTAATTAATATTGGTTTTAGTTGTTTTAGATTTTAATAAATATTGAGCAAAATCTATTAATCAACTTCTATTGGAACGCGCTCATTAATTAAAACAGAATCAAAATTAATTCGACTATAACTTGAATAAATTAAAAATATTTTTCATTTTTGTAAAATTGTAATTAAAAATAAAACAGACAATTTTTGTTTATTTTCAAAATTGACAAATATTAAAAAAAAATTCTCAACAAATTAAATCCACTAATTATTTAAAATTTATTTAAAATTAGTTAAAATGTAATTAATGCTAACGCTGATCAATCAATTTTTTTTCTGGTACTAAATAAAATATAAATATTATATGTGCAAAAATATTAATAACAAGTTTGATCTTTGAAACAATTAAATCCAAATATAAAAGCAAACAAAAAGCAAATGTTCAAAAAAGTTTGTACATAGATTTACTTAATTGAAGAGTTTTAAAATTTGTTTTCAACAAAATTAAACAATTTTGCATTTCAGTTTGTTCAGTGAATATTTATTTCTTTGCTGGCAAATTGTCAGCACAAAGAGTAGTTAAAATGCTGCCAAAGCTTGCTTAGATAAAGCAACAATAACAATTTTAAACAAAATATTAAGGCAAAGATGAATTAGAGTGGAAAACTAGAAAATGAACATTCAAATTCGATTTTCAAAGTGCAGTTTTGAGCGAATGCACTGAAAGGATTCAGTTGCATTCATAAGTAGTCCACTCATTGTATTCACACACATTTTCAAATTGCATTTTTGCTGCAATTCACAAAATTGCAATTTTCACAGTTGCATTTAGCATTGCTGGTTTTTTTTTTTTTCGTTCATTTATTTTTTGCTTTTTTCAACTAGAACTCGGACACGGACTCGGACGAGTATTAAGCTCTTGACTTTTGAGGACTTTGCTGTAACAGTTTAACAGGCTTTCCGACTGCTCGACACCGCATCTCCCCCCTCCCTCCCTCTGTGTGTGTGTGTGTGTGTGTGTGTATTTCATTTGGTCGGTGTCTTGTAATGCCTTTGACCCACTTGGTTGCACTGCCAACAGCAAATGGTTTGCCTTGAAACTAAATATTAACTTAAGGCTCAGTCCACAGCTCATGCCACTGACTGTCTGTGTGTGTGTGTGTGTGTGTGTGTGTGTGTGTGTGTCTCTGCCAGGTCAAACTGCAATCATAACAATAAATTCCATTTACACTTCCACCTTTACTTTATTTTACTTTGCACTGTGTGTCGCTTTTATAGCCTTTTAGAACACATTACATATTTATGATGAAATTCGCAAGAAATGAACGAAATCATATATAAAATCTACAATTCTTTGGAAATGAAATAAATTAAATATTAAATTAAGCTCGACCGAGTCAGAAACACTTTGAATTGTGTAATTTATTTACCTACTACCAAGTATTGCAATAACTCTATATATTTACCAATTGTTCATATTGAAATCATTTCTTTTCTATGTAGATCAACAGTATATTTAATACAAATAAAAATAGAATTATCAAGTGAATGTGAAAGAGTGGCTTAATAATAATTTGAGAATTATGATAGAACTGCAATAATTCACTATTATTCTGAATATGACATTTATAAATCCATACCCAACATCCATTTAAAGCTCATAAATCTACCCCGAGTGTACTTTAATTTCCACACAACAAAACATGACAGATTCCAATATGCATCGAAAACAGTTCTCCCCTTTTTTTTTTTTTTTTTTTTGTATCGGTCTATTTAATGTTCCTCTTTTTGTGCTCTGCGCTTTTTGCTTGCCACTCTCTGGCTTTTTGTTGTATCCTGCCTGCATTTTGCATACAATTTACTTGTTTTTCTTGCTCTTTTCAGTTTCAGTTTCATTTCGTTTTTTTTTTTCTAGTTTGTCAGTTGTTGGAATTACTGGATGATTTTGAAATTTTACTGATATTGATACTCTTGCAGTTGCCTTTACCATTTGCCTATCCTGTTCTTTTATTGCATTTCTGACACTTGACAGCGTCAATTTAGCGTTTAGTTGGCAGCATTTTCAATTACGTTGTGCCAAACAGTAAATAACACGCGAGTTCTGACTCCGAATCCGAATCCGACTCTGAATTCAGCCAATTCAACAAATGAAGCCATTCTGCGAACTACAAATTCGACTTTAGATACGAATATTTATGTATGTGTGTGTTTGGAGCATAGCAAAGTTTAGACAGTGCGCGTCATTTGAATTGGGTCAATCAAGGATAAAGCTGAATTCATTGACACATATTTGTATCTATTTATGCACTTCTGAATGTATCTGTGAGTTTCCTATGCATTTCCCGAAATACATTTCAATTAGTTATCGCACTATTGATCTCATAAAAGCTGTTCACATTTAGAACATGAGCAACAACGAAAAATAGTTGCATTATCAGATAAATCTATCTATCAATTATGTATTCTGAAATCCGAAAATCAATTTATGAAAATAATCAAATTCTTAGATATTATAAATTTACAAAATGTAATATCGTAGCATTGAAAATATAGTTTATCTGAAGTTCTAAGGCTAAACACGTATTAAATCTACAATAAATTGCACACATAAATTGTGTAAATTATATATGTATGTAGCTATTCATAGACGGCATTTTCAAACTCTAATTCTTCCGGTTGCCGAGACTGGCTAGAAATGAAAACAGACTCGACAGTTTATTTCAACATATTTATGCGAAATGAACAACTTGAAGATGCGCCGAACAAACAGAGTATCTGAGAACAATGTTGTGAACTTGTTGCTATCTGCGAATTTGAATAGCAAATATTTCCGGAATCGAAAAAAGGCTGTCGTTGTTTCGACTGTCTCGCAGTTTAGTGTTTATCCCCATTTGGCTGGCAGACACGACAGGCCGACAAGTTTTGGGCAGCTGCCAACTCATTGGCTCGACTCTGCGACTCTGCATCGATACTGCGATGACATCTTCTGCATCTTCCACTCGCTGGATTTTCTTGTTGCGGCTGCCGCAATGCAAAATGCGAAATGCAAAATGCAAAATGCAAAACTAAAACGGATAAGCAAAATGCCAAGCAAAGACGAAACTGCACAAGGAAACTGCAGTTAGTTTTGTCTGGCTTGAATTTTCCCCATTTCCTTTAACCATTTTATTTTATTTCTCCTCGTTTTCTATTTCTATTGCAATGCTTTTTGTTGTTGTTGTTGTTGTTGCTATTGTTGTTATTGCTGTGCTGTGCTGTGCTGTCAGTCAGGCTCTGCTTTTTGTTTGCCATTTGGTTTGCATCTGTTTTTTTTTTTTTTTTTTTTGGCTCTGCCTGTCTTCCATTTTGCCCATTCATTTTGCTATTTTGTTTTTGCATAGTTCAAGTTATGTGGCCCGAGAAGGCACACACACACACACACGCACACAAGCTCGACGTGCTGTTTTGTGTCTGAGCCAACTATTTTGTAGGTTATTAGGGCGTAACGCGCACATATAGACTGACACGCCCACCCACACACACACACACATTCAGCTTGGTTTTAAAGCTGAACCTGAAGAGCCACTTTGGCATCGCCAATTAAGTCAGCTTACGTCTACAACTCACAATAAAGTCTCAATAGAGCCTTGCATCGATGTTCATTTTATTTTCATAGAAATCTTCAACTAAAAATTGCAATTTACTTCATTCAACATTTTTAGTTAGGGTATTTGTTAGTCGCGCATGTGAGTTGTTCATGTTCATTTCGGTTCATTCTCGCAATTTTTGTTTTTCTTCGCAAATTGTAAAGTTAAATTGGCTAGAAGAACGAATTTTAGAATTTCTTTCACTCTACTACACGGTATTACATTGTGATGTTTATTTACATACGTTACATCCTTTCAATAACTCTATTGCTTTTTTTTAAATTTATTATTCCTTTAAAAATGCATTTCTTGGGATTTTATTATTTGTGTAGTGTATTTTTCAGTATAGTTGCTAGCTTGTTTCGTACTTTAAAGTCGACTACAAATATTTTTTAGTTCTAGTCGTACATTAGTTAGAGTAAGATTCATTTTAATTTATTTAATTTAATTACAAAACTAATTTAATACAATTTCCAGTGATTTTACTATGTCTGTTTTTTTTTTTATATTTATTGTGTAGTTTCTAGTATTTTTTTGGTACGTTAACTATTCTCAAGTTTTTGTCATATATAATAGACTAGAAATATTTTGTAGTTTATTACACCATATTATTTTATAAATTTTATGAATCTCTTACTATTAATTTCTCGTTTCTTTTTACATGGTATCAGCGCGTCGAACATACCCCAGAACGGCGTTAACTACGTGACAGTTGAAGCACTCAAGGACGGACAACGAACAACATTTTGCTGAAGCTTTTTTGCTTTTGTGTTTTGTAGTGGGGTTAATGTTTATAGCCGATGCGTTGCTTTTGACCACTGACCAGGCTATCCGGTTCTAACCGTTCGCTGGGGCCAACAAGGAGCAAGGACACGAGTTTGAGGTGGAGAGAAGGAAACGGGGCAGGAATTTGATTTTGGATTGGAGCTCGTTTTAAAGCGGATTTGATGCTGTTGAATATTATTTATGGGCTGCCTTTTATTTCGCACAAAACTCGCACACTCGAACCGATATGATAGCGACCCTTAAGAGCCACACACACACATACACAAACACACACACAACTGTGCGAAAATATTTGCCAACATTCTTTGGGTATTTAAACAAAGATTTATTTTATATATAAAATATATATGTACGTATATCTTTATGTGGTGCAAACGGCCAACGGAAATTGCAAGTGGAGCGTTGAATCCTTTTCAGCTTCAACACGTTCAACGTCCTAACTGGCTGTGACTGTGTCTATGTGTGTGTGCGTGTGTGTGTGTGTCCATTGTTCAAGGATTTGTTGGGACTTGTTTCATATTTCACGATAACTCCATTTATTGTTGTTCAGGGGGGCTTTAAAGATGAAATGAGGTTATCAGTTTTGCGGTTTATGTTTTAAGGCTCTCTCTATTAAGACCTCAACACAGATGGCGATAGACACGACAGCGAAACAGACAGAAAGCGATAGACAGAGAGAGTGGAAGTGAGAGTGAGAGGGAGTGATGGATAGCGAGTGCACACACACTTCACACTACTAATTGATGCAATATGCATATTTGGTCTATTAATTTGTGTTTATGCATAATTCCAATTAATTATGCATAATCGTGATTAACAGCCAAATGCAAATGGGACTTCACGCTGTCAGAAATTGGCTCAAATTAAACGGCGGCAGCAGGCCATTTGCTCTCTTTTTTTTTTTCTCTCACTGTATTTTAATTAGCTTAGTGCACAGTTATATATATATCTCTCTTTCTCTCTCTCTCTCTCACTCTTATTCCGTGTGTTTGTGTGTGTATTTTATTTACGAGCTTAACACGTGACACGAGCGTTTTATCTGCGCCCAGCGACAGTTGGCCAAATATTTGGACCAGGTCCAGCCCCCCATTTGAACGTAAATGAATATGGGCACTGATTACATTTGGGATTGGGACACGCCCCCCCTCCAGACCGCCCTCGCACAATGCTGCCGCTGCGATTTGGGTAGCATCCAAATAAATCTAGCAGCTTCTGCAATCGCAGCCACAAAAATGCGATATACAATTGAAATACGTACATATAGTACATATTTGTATTTGTGCTAAATTCGCTCTTCAAATTGGTTTTGGTTTCAGCAGCACAAAAATAAATGTGCCATGATATCGCATCGGAATACGAAACTATAAAAAGGGCGCAATTTCATCAGCTGAACGGCACTTTTTTCCAGCAACTCGTTATTTTACCGAGTTAAGCACAAGATGACGGACAAAATACAGAAGCATCGCAATGTAAGGTAAGTGATCAATAATTTAAGCAGAAAAAAAGACAATGAAAACGTATACAAAAATACGTGTTTAAATGGCAAAAGTTGAACGAGTTGATGTTTATAAGATGGCAAAAGCTAAATTAAGTGTGTGTGAGCAAGTGAGCAAGGCGAGTAGAAAACTTTGAAGCTAGTTGTCAGTAATCATCGTGAAAGCAAAACTAGAAGCTAGACTAAAAACTAAACCAGAAGCTAAGCGAGAAGTTAGACAAGAGACGAGAAGCTAAACTAGAAGTTAAGCGAGAAGCTAATGCAAATATTAAACGAGAAGCTCAACTAAAATGCTTAGTGAGAAGACTAAACGAGTAGCTAAAAAACAATCACAACGATAAGCTAATCGAGAAGTTAAGTGGCGAGCAACTGCAATATTTTCATCTCAACCGTTTTGCAAATGGCGCTGCAAATGTAACTGATAAAGAGCTCAGCTCGACTCTGGCTTCTCAATGCGCTTCTCCCAGCTTAACCGCAATTCATTTGGCGCAACGCTGCGCTTATCAACTCCTGTTTAGACGCCCTCTGTGTGGAGCACACGTAATAATTAGCTACAGCACTTGGCTGCAATTGCTGTGGATGGAGGAGCTTGGATGTGCCGAGACATGTCTAGATTTGTTCAAAGCGCACACCACAACTCAATTAGATGATGGGTAATGGTGTTGCTGTTCTCGCTACGCTCTTGCCAAATTTCATTCACATTCTCGCTGCTCGAACGCCTTTGGCCGTGTGCCCAAAAACTTTCCAAATAAGTGAGACAGAGATAGAGGGAGGGAGGCGGGAGAAATCCTCCATCTCCATCTCAGTTTCAAAAAAAGAAAGAAAAAAAGGCAGCTCTACTGCTTAAGTGACCCTCGTCGTTTATCTCGCTTTTTATTTGGCCAACGTTTCGGCAGCTTTTGGCTAATTTTGTTTATTAAAAGTTGGCTGACCTTTCCCCCCCCCCCCCCCCCCACACTCTCTGTGTGTGTGTGGAAGGCAGAGAAAACTTTCGCCACCGCATCGCGCGTTAAAGTTGTTCCCCGTTTTCTTCTGTGTTGTTGTTTGTTGGCTCATGTTGCGAAATTAATTTCGGTTTGTGTGCTGTGCAGCTTTTAGGGTTGCCAAGTGTCATTAGTTTGTTGTTTGGCAGGCAACCCGGAGACATAGTTAAATTAGCTAAACATTGCGGTTGCTTTTACATTCGTTTCCACTGCTGACAGCACGAAGGGGCAGCAGCGGTTGAGGGGCAGCTTTGGCATGTGCAGCATTTGATGGAAAAGTTGCCGCTGGATTCAAATGGCTTTCAGGGTGACTTTTTTTTTTTTTTTTTTTTCGTTTGGCGGTTGGCGGTTGGCATTGCCTAATGGCTTTGCTTTTGCACTTCACTACACTTGGCCCGAAAGTTTTCGCATAAAAATTTAGATAATGCTGGCAACTCTATAAATGCAACTTCTCGCCAGCTGTGTGGGCGTGGCCACTGAGCGGTCAATGCTTCAACAGCAGCAGCAATGTTGCCACCCAAAACGAATTTGTCTGCACTCTGCACTTCAAGCAACCCTTCTCCATCTGCATCCCCAGCCTTGCACAATTATTGCTCCCTTGCTGAAAAATGCAAGAGAGTGCTGCTTGAAGAATTTCTCAACTTTTGCGGCTTCAAATTAATCGACTTAATATTCCGATTGAAAATGCAAATTATTTGCACCAGAGGAATTTTTCTCTGTAATTTGTGGCGTTGCTTTGACTCGCCTCGAGCAAAAGGAAATAACACAAATTACAGGGTATAACCCAAGGAATCTCAAGGGTTATTTGACCCTACATCCATGTATTATTAATATTTATTTATCTATTAATCTATAATTATTGAACTATATGCAAGTACTTGACCTGCGCTAATAATTTCTGCCTGTCCGACACTTTTAAATAGCTTGTGTACGTCTAATAAAAGTGATGGACTCCACAAATTGAAAAGACTTGTAAAAAAAGGTTATAAAATCAGAAACTAGGACATTTTGTCTCAAAATCAGAAACTCGGACATTTTGTATCAATTGAGCATTGCGAACATTCAAATATTAAATCACAACAACTCATCTTGATTTTAAGAACATTTGATAGTTAAACCAAGTGCTTATTAATCAGACAAATAAAAATTGCAAAACTTTTTGAGTCAAAAATATTTTATCTAGATTTAAAAATATTAATTGCTATTATTTATTTTTGATTATATATTATTTTTTATGTTTTTTTTTATACACGTCTAAATATATATATTATATTTCGAATAATGTGTTTATATTAAGAACCTAAATTTGTGTTTGATAAATATTTTTAGTAGTTGTAATTATGTCTTAAAGTGGTCATATTTCCAAAACACAATTTTCTAAGTGAATGTTTTCCATTTAAAATAAAGTTTTTTTTAGCATGTGATTTCTCATACTTAACAAAAATATTGACGCCATGTTTAATATTTATTTCGTACAAAATATTATCTACCCTTTTTCTTATATATTTAATAAAATATAATTCATGACGATATTCAAAATTTCAGCGCGTTTGGAGAACATTCAAAAAGGACCAAACAACTATTATCATTAATTATTTGTTCACAATTTACGTAATGCCTGTCAAGCCAAGAGCATTTTACAGTCGATCAAAAGTATCGCTCTGACAATTTAATTCAATTAACAATACTCCCGAGTGCACGGGAATATTTGCTGTGATCAGGGCCTGATGGACGTTGATACTCGACGACTCAATGTTGCAATTCGGCTGCTATGAAATTGAAAGTGCTCGACACTTGCAGCTGCCTCATAAATAAGTATCGAGTGAATGAATAAATGAATATACACACGCAAGTAGAGCTTGTGACGTTGAAATGAATGAATGCAGAGAGTAAATGGCACTCCGAGTTGCTAATAAAGTTCACTTCTCTTTCAATTTTTTTTGGAGAAAAGTTAGTTGACTGCTTCAATATTTATGTAGACAGTTTATCGATTTCATGGATAAGAAGTATCCCAGAGATAGAGAGAGAGAGTTTATTGAGTGCTGGACCGTCGCTGTTCAATGTTCAATGTTCAATGGGAATGCACATAAACGAAAGATGCCATAACTGTTTGACAAGCACCTGGCACTGAGCTTGACTCCGGCATCAGTTCGGAACGCATCGTCGCTTTCAATTGGCAGTGTTGGGGCAGTGGTTGAATGGCTGGCTGGATGGCTGCCCCGCCTGCAGGGCACAACAGCACGGGCATCACTTATCAACCATTTATAAACAATAAACGAATATAAACAAGAAACTTTTGCCAGCATCAAATGCATTACAACAATGCCGCAGGGAAGCGAGCAGAGGGAGAAAAAGGACGGCAATGACAGTGCCAGATAAATGGCATAAATATGGCAAACAAAATGGACGAAGGGTGCACAAATTGATGCGCCCAGGGAGAAATTGGCACTGTCACTGCCAAAGACAGGTCGACGAGGTCGAAGGGGCGTCCAACACGCAGCAGGACAGAGCACGACGGGGCGAGGGGCGAGGGACGAGGGGCGGAAGCGGAGAGTTACTTCGTCAGCCAAAACATGTCAATGTGAAAACTTTTCTCGCTTTTTTTCTGTGTGATTTCTTGAAACTTATTTTTGCTCCGTTGCTGGCTTTTCTTTTGCTTCATTGAAAGTTGCTGCACAAATGGCAGTCGGAAAACAACGAGGGGAAAATAAAAGTCCAAATTCAGCATGACTTGCGGATACTGCTTGAATCGATATAGCCTTTAACAGCTACATTTTATTTTAATAATTATAAATGTATGAAGGCAGTTTCTGCATTTTTGAATGCTCATTGAATTGGGTATTTATTTCAAATTTAATTGCAATATTTATATTGTTTAAATTTAAATTGCTTTTAACATATATTTTCAAAATGTATGCAGTCAATTAATATATTATATTTTGAATGCTGATTTGGATTTATTTTTGTTTATTATATATATGGTATAGTTATTTTGAAAATTCGAAATGTATGCTGATTTTGCATTTTGCATTTATTGCAAATGTTTGTTTGTTTAAATCATATTTTTCTAGACTTAAATACATATTTTTTGTTTTTTTTTTAATAATCATAAATGTATACAGACAGTTTCTCTATTTTGGCTCACTTACTAAAATTGTAATTTATTTGAATTGTGTAATTATTGAATTTATTGTAATATATATTTTTGTTTGCATTTGGGCATTGCAATTAATAATATTTAATTGACTTAACTTATAATTTTTATATTTTTATTTGCAATTTATTGACTGTGTATTCTTACTTGCAATATAAATCAATTCTATTTTATGGTCAACAGTTATTATTTTATTCTACATTTTATGCAATTCCTTGTAATCTATTTATATTCTTGCACGGCACTGTCCACTTGCGTCAGCAGCGCTGCCAACTGCATGCGTTGCGAGATTATTTTGTTGGAAGCGGACAAGGACTGTCATGAACAGCAGAACACATGACACAAAGTTGGGCCAAGTAATTGGAAAAGTTTATGACTGAAATAACTCTTGAGTTTTTGTCGACTTATCTGTTTGCTTAGCATACCCCTCCAGCACCACCAGCTACAGGGCATTCCCCGCAACGGAGGTAAAAACAATGCGCAAGAATAACAAAAAAAACCCAAAAAACAAAAAAAAAAACGGAGAAGAAAACGAAAATTTGTACTAAGCCATACACACAATCAAAGGGAGTTGGAGAGTTGGAGGACGAGGTTTGCAAAAGATGACACCAAACGGCAGGGGCAAGGTGAGGGGAAGGGGAAAAGACGGGGCGCAAATGGGGAAAAGAAAGGCAAAGTTTTACGTTTATGTTTGTTTACGAAATATGAAAGGGAAGCGCGTTGAGGAAATGGCAAATAAAATGCCGAGAATGCCAAATGTAATGCCTGGAGAGGCAGGGAGGGACGCAGGCAAAGGTCGAAGGTGTGCCACTGACTCTCGCTCTCTCCCTCTCGCTCTCACTCTCGCACTCACTGTCTCGTTCGCACTCTATGCAGTTGTAGATACGTACTATATATCAAAAGTATTTTATGCACATTAGTTGCGCTTTTATGAACTTGAAGTTGTCATTTCTAGCCAACAAACTTGACGCTCAACTGTCGTCCTTAATGTCCTGACTCACGTTGCCGCCTCCCTGCCTCACCGCCTCCATCCTCCCATCTTGTCGCTTGTTGTTGACGCTGTCGTCCTGTGCATTGTGGCAGTGCTGTTGTTGATACTTTCGAATGCCTCGGCCTGGGCCTGGGCCTGGCGAAGGCAACCGCTCAAAAAGCAGCTGCAAATGACAAGAATTTGTTGCTAGGCTTGTTGTTGCCTCCTCTAACTCTGTTCACTCTGTTCACTGTGCTTGCTACTTGCCACTTGCCACTTGCCATTTGCCTCTCGCCTTGCCGTTGTCTTGTTGCCCGTTGTTGTCTAGTTGCGCACACAGTTGCGGCGCCTCCATCGTCGTTGCGTTCGTGGCATGTAAATATTAACTTTGAACAAAATACGACACGGTCTCGGACCCAGCGACTTGGAAGGCCAAAAACCCATCACACAACCCATCAAAACCAGCGACCCAGTAACCCCAACCGAACCCAACGCCAACGAACAGCAGCTTACCCATCATCATCTGTGTGTTGCACTCAGCGAAACGTTTCGGACAGCCCAAGGTTTTTGTATTCGAGCACTTGAATGTGTGGCCAAATAGCCCAGTTTGTGGCGTTGTGGATACTTTCCATAATACTACCGATAACTACTATATGTGTACTCAACTACTACCACCGATATTTTAAGAATATTATTAAATAATTGATTGGGAATCTTGTTAAATTATTTATGGTGTAATATGTTAAGAGGAAATGTAGTATTTATTCTAAAAATGAATTGACACTTCTAAAAATTCAAATAGATTTTTAACAATAAATTAAAAAAATATATATTTAAGTGGAAAAATAGAGAACAAGTTAAATCTTGTTAAATTATTCATGGTGTAATAAGAGGAAATGTAGTATTTGCTCTAAAAATGAATTGATACTTCTAAAAATTCCAATAGATTTTTAACAATAAATTAAAAAAATATATATTTAAGTGGAAAAATAGAGAACAAGTTAAATAAATATATCAATCAAAATAAATCAAATAATAATGTAATAAGAAACATTTAAGACTTTCTCAACTGCTGCTGTCGTTATCAATACTATTAATAGAACTAGTCCGAAATGTTCAGCCGCGAATTTTAAATTGAAAATTCACCTTACTTTTTGCCCACAGTAGTAGTTATTTATTGATTCATTTTCGTCAACTTTTTTAATTATTAAATAATTTAAAAGAGGAAATATTTTGATGGCACGATGCTGACAAATATTTTATATGTATACCATTTTATATTTGTTAGCAGTAAATCTTTAAGTACTATTTAAGTAAATCAAATAATTATTTGGGCAAGTGCAACATAAAGCATAAATGTATTTTACATTTGATATTATATTAAGAATATCGATTGCTGGCAATGGGAGAATGTAGAAAGAAACCTCACTTTAAATTCTTCCACTTCCACGTCTGTTACAACTTTTTGGCATACACTCTGAGCAATAATCGTGTGCGATTGTTAGCATTATCCGTTACAAATCTATCATTTAAAGTGGCTCCTATTTGCAGCACTTGCTGTTAAAACTGCTGCAGTTTAAGCCGCCATCAAAGGACCAACATTTTGCAGACTGGCACGCCATAATCTAGACTTTAACTAGATTTAGTATACACTCGCACTTTAGTTATAGTTTATTGCATTTGGCCGACGCCAACTGCGCTGTTTGTGGTTTCTGTGAGTGTAGCAGCCAACTAGCTAGAGTCTCAGTTAAATAAAACTTTTGCGCACATTTTTTGTCATACTTTATGGATGTTGTCGTTGCAGCACAAGACCCCTTTAAGCTCCTCGAAAAAAAAAAAAACTCCACTTCTCTGTTGGCCATCAAGCTGTTGTTCGGAACTAACGCAACTTTCGCTTCGTCTCTTTCACTCTCTCTCTCTCTCTCTCTCTCTCTTGCTCTGTCTCTGTTTCGCTGCAACTGGTATATTCAACGCGTAATCGGATGCAACCCGGCTTAGAAGTTTTGTAATTGTTGCGATGGCTGCCAGGCAACTGGAACTGCAGCTGCAAACAGAACAACAACTGCCGATTCGACCCAAAAACACAAAAAAAAAAAAAATAAATAACAACCTAAAAATCTATATATATGTATATGTATTGTATGTAAAAGAACAACAACAGCAATCGAGATGCTTGAGAAAGGGATAAGGAAACAGAGCCGCTTCATTAAAGCCCAGTTATGACACTAAGCGAAAAGTTGTGAAGCGTAAATTTTGCCAGCCTGAGTCTCAGTCTCAGACTTCGTCTCGTAGTTTTCTTTACGCTCTCTGAACACGTGTCAACGTTGCGTATGATTGATGAAGGCTGGGAGCCAACAGCAGCAGCACCACCAAAAACAATAACAATAACAGCAAAAAGGACATTGAGTAAGCATGTCAGGCACAATGATGAAATAAGTGCGTGTTCGCAACGAAGGCAGTCCATGTTTTCTCTCTCTCTCGCTCGTCCAACATGATTGAAGCATGCCCCACCAACAACAACAACGAAAAGGGGGCAGAAAATCTTCTGCTTGGGTTCATTAAACTGATGGCAAAACAGCTAATCGCATTCCCAGGCTGACCCCACCCAAACAATGGCCTCTGCCTCGAGTTTTGCTGACCAGGCCGAAACTCAAAATTGATACGCACTAATGTCCTTCAATTATGTAAAATTGGGCTTGTCTTGCTTGACATCTCTGCTAGCCAACATCGACAAGTGAAGCGACAAAAAATATGCCCTGGAACATGTCGATCTTAACCTTAATACTGCCCCCATTGAAATGCCTTCATTTGCAATCTGTTTTGATGGAATAATAAATACTTTTACTCTCAGTCTGTTACTACTACTGCGAATTGTTTTCCCTTTTCATTAATGTGCCTCAGCCTTATCAGATTAATAGCTACATATTTAGCTTATACTCTATTTACTACTGTTTGTGCTGAGCAGCAGCTGTCTAATATTTAATTAAAATTAGTTCGCTGTGCGCTGAGTTCAAATTGGGTTGATTGTGCGATAAGGCCGGCAAGATTATAAATTGAGTAATAAACTAACAAAGTGCAGCAAATTGCTCTGACTAATTTGACTCTGGAATGTCATATCAAATTAGCGATGAATCTCGCTAATATAGATTTTAAACAATTTAAAATCGTCTATTAATATACTTTGCGAAAAATGCATTCGTTTTAAATAAATTGGCAAACAAACAAAAATTAACTTCACACCAAGTTTTAAATAGTAGCGAAAAAGAAATACAATATTTAAAAATTTATTCAAGTTACCTTTAACTTATTAAAGGTTTGTCTACATTATGACCGATTCATTATAAATCGAAAAACAAAAATTAAGAGTTGTGTATTAATTACAAATTCGTACGTTTCATTAAAACTATATGTGCAATAAATTCTCCACTGTTGCCAAATGTTAAAAGTAGATAGTTATAACAAAGAAATAAATATTTATATTTCTAAACCACATTTCTGTAGAAAGTTATTGTCAATATAATCATAAAGTAAAAAGAAAAAAATATTTGCTTATTAATTTTAAATGCTTATTATACATATTAAGTTGAATTTCTTCTCTATATCTCGACAAATTTAAATAAAGCATAAATACAACAAATTAGTTGCTTATTTATTTTAATTGTATACGTTTTACAATTATTAGAATAAGTCGAAATTATGACTTATTCAAAAAAAATGATAACAAAAATATATTCAAAACTGTATAATTAAAATGCTATACTTCTGCTTACTGTTCAAAGTTGACATCAATAATAAATTGATAAGTGTCAACATTTCTAAGCAACTCTGTAAACAAAACACTCTTTTATTACACAGTTTAGAAAAATTGCAAAATTGTTGCTACCGCATCCAATCATCAGTCAAACTTAAGTATGTACATATGCTATAAACATTCATATATATTTATATATATGTATATGTAGTGAAAAGCTATCAACAGCTGTACAATCCATTTCGAGAGTTCCATGTGTAATTTGATGTGCATGGGAATAAACAGGCAATCGGAATTGCTTTGGATGAAGTGCTTGGCACAACGAAAGGGGGAAGGAATGGGAGGGGGAGGGGCGGGAGGAAGGGAATGGGGTGATTGCGCTGAGATGATTGGCTGACTCATAAAGCAGCTGTAGGATGAGCAGCGTTTTATGGCAGCCAAAGCAAATTCAAAGCGCGCTACTGCACTTTGATTGCAAATAAAATCAGATGGGAAATACGTAAAAAAAACAACAGCAACATAAAGAGGGCAAGAGAGAGAGAGGGAGACATTGATTCACAAGTGAATTGCAATTTGTTTGCTTATCAATATTTGCTTATCAATTGAGCAGGTCGGCAACATCAAAAGTGCCGGCGATAATGTGACGTATGACAATTGACAGGGGAGCAAAGCTCGTTGCCCCTCCGTGCCCCTGGTTGAGTCCCTCTTTAGGCCCGGGTGCGCTTTGTTTAATGTCGAGAATTGTTACAACATTTGTGTTTATTTATTTTGATTTTGATTTTGATTGAATAAGTGCAAAGGCAGCTAACGGGCCGGATTTACAACGTTGTCGTCGTCATCATCGTCGTCGTCGACTTCCTCCTGCTATCAGTTCTTTTTTTTTTTTTTTTTTCTTGTGAACACACACTTTTTTGTCATCTTGTTGATTTAGCGCATTTACGCGTCCGATTTGCCCCCAAGAAATTTGTCGGCAATTTTATTTATTTTTTTCGAAAGTCGTTTTTATTTTGCAGCAGCTTATCGCATTTGGCAGATTTTCATGCGAACCGTCGACTGCTGGGGTAGGCTGAGCTTATAAATATTTAAATGGCAGCCTGCTTGCCATGAAATATTATTGTCAAGCAGCACCTGCCCAGAGTAAAGCGCAAAGCCAGCACTATCAATCATCATTCCAGGAGTTAAAACAGCTGCAGATTCCACACACACACAACGCAGACACAGCGCAAGCGAGATAGACAACCAACATGACAGATGGTGAAAGAGAGAGAGAGAGCGTAGTTCTGACTGACGGAAATTGTGGTTCAACTCTTGTTATGCTCGGGAAATTAAATATAACCAAATATGACAATGCAATTGGCCAGCTGGCAAGTTTAGGAAAGCCAAGCCACAACTGGCGCATGTTTACTCTCAAAATAAAAATAAAAAAGTCAAGGACTTCGGGACTTTTTCTTTTCACTAAACTCTCCGAACTACTCATAGAAAAGTCAAGCTTTAGGTATTAAATATTAATACTTGCCATTCAAAAATGTTTCGAAATATTAAGACAAATGCTATTCTTAATTAAGTACAAATCATATCTGCACACAGACAAATATTAAGGCAAAATAATTGCAAACGAACAGAGTAAATTTATTACTACAAATAATTTTAGTACCAATTATTATTATAAGGCAATTTTGCATATAAGATAATTGCAAGCCGACGATTGCAATTTATTGGTAGACATAATTTCAAAACATATCTTCCTTGTAATGTATTCTCTCTATATTCTGCGCATATACCTTCGATTATATAATAAATATCTTCTTAAGACATGAATATATAAATTTGTAATAAATTATTACCTATCTGATTTTTTATTGCATTGTAAGTCAACGTAGAGGGTCTAGTGCAGTCAATAGTATCGCCTGCTGGCAAGCTTTTAATGTACATGTCAAATGTCAGAGCTGTGGCGATATTTATCGACTTGTTATCGGAAGGGTTTCCTCTAGCAGTTGTTAAACATGTTGAGTTATTTCTTCAAGCACACAGCACAGTTCCTGTGCCCGACCGAAGGGGGAGGGGGGGGGCGAGTCGAAGCAGAAGGAAGCTCACAACTGTTAAAGCTGCTACTCGAGACTTTCCAACAGGGCTTTAAACAAATTAAGTGGCACACGGCGGGCATTTCACTTTATTGCCATGTGGCCTTTCCACACAGACTCACGGACTCACGGACTCGATGTCGGTGCGGTCTTGTTGTTATTCATTTTGCCAGTTGCTTCACCTGCTCCACCTGCCCAGCTACTTGCCACACTCTCTGTGACTAACCTGCTGCTGCCCAGATGGCTGCCTTAGTGGCTGACTGACTCGGTGACTCGCTGACTGGTTGACTCAGTGCCACGTCCTCGGCCAGGGCCTCGTCCTGAGCCTTTCGTCCTGGTCCTGGACCTGGCCCGGCCTGTTAGCCTGGCGGCTTCGTTTTGCTGCCTCATATTTATTTTCGGGCGCGCCATTTACTTATACGCTCCACTTGCTGCACTTGCGACCTCCTCGCGATGCCTCTGCTCCCCCTGGCTCACACAATAGACATCAACTTATGGCCCTGCTAAAAGACGTGGAATAAACGGGGGCAGAGAAGAGCGATGGTATGCGGATGTTTACCCAGGCCAAATATCCATTATAAGACTGCTGACACAGTGAGAGAAAGGGTAAAGGCAGAGACAGAGAGAGAGAGAGAGAGAGAGAGTTGGACAGCACAGCAAAGAGATAGAGTTAAGATGAAAGCAGAGTTTGTTTCGAAGAACATTTTAATGAGCTAAACTAAATTCAGTATCAGGAAAAATGCGCTCAAAAATGTAATAAACATTATTTATACAAGATGAACAAAAGAAAACATAAACTAAATAATACGTGTTTTAAAGTGACAACGATTTCAAAAATATAATTTGGTTGGAAATACAAAGACCGTCTTTCAACGATCGTAGAATCATAAATATTTCCAAGAAAATGTGATCGTAATCCTTATAATAAAACCAAGAATATTTATTAATACATCTATGAAATATTCATTGCGCACATAATGAAATTTGTGAATTTGTCAGCGACACTAATGAGGCAATTTTGAGTTAGTTTATCATTAACACGGCCACAAACAAGGCGACAAAAATAGCCAAAAATAACAAGCGAAAGTCCTTACAAGTTTATGGAAGGACCTCGTTTGAGGACAGCTAACGACACCGGGCCCAAATACTAATTCCAAATTCCAGGTAGTTGAATAATCAGATGCCATTGACAGTGTCCCGCATTTTGCCGCACTGACAGCTAGACGACGTGGCAAGCAGCATAACAGCATAACATCATTGTATTGTACACACACCTCTAATTCCTCACCCCTTTTACACGCCATCAAAGCAGGAATGGGATTGAGAATGGGAATGGGAATGAGGAGTGTGCTAAACAAAGACCCCGGTAGCACAAAATTGTAACCTTTGATGAAAGTTTTTCGCAACTTTTGCCAACAACGTGAGACGAGAAGAGACGAAACGAAACGAAACGAAACGGAACGACTCGATTTTCATTATCAGCAAAGTTGGCCGATGCGGCAGCCATTTTCTGCGCCACGCTAATTAACAGACCCTCCCAACAACAGCAGCGGCAGAGCTAGAGACACATTCGGGGTTATACGGGGTTGCTATTCTACTTTCCATAGAGCCTCAACCTTATCCTTGTTGTTGCCGGGGCGAAAGTTTGTCAGTGCTGGCCTAATACGCATGCATACATAATTAGGAACTAATATAGAAACCGAACCGAACCGAACCAAACTGAACTGAACAGCAGCGAGGCGAAAGCTTCTAAAGTTTTGTGGTCTTGTTTGGCGGAAACAAAGAAATAAAGATCCGAAACTATTTGGGATCATTGATTCCATTGAAGTGGGAAAAAGTACAGAAAACAGCTAATTTTGTACAAATTTAATATTGAAGTGGCTTTTTGGTGATGATTTAAAAACATTGAGGTATTAACATTTACTAAACATACAAAAAGTAATCATGATATTCACATCCAATTTGATTGAGAAAATAAATTGTTAAAAATTAATTGGAATGTATTTCTTTAATTCTTATATTTATATATATATTTTCTTCGTTCACTTTTAATACTTCTTTCAATTAGATATTTCGCTTAGTAAATTTTTTCAAGTTATTGATATTCATATTTGCCAATCATACATAAGATGCGTTTATATATTTTAAATTAAATATGTGTAAAATTTGCATTGATAGAAAGCAATTAATTATGTGCAATTGCCAATGAGATTCTTATGTTTAAATGAATATGTAATAAATAAATTTCTAATAATATAGTAAATTTTTTCATTTCAAATGAATATGTAATAAATGTATAATTAAATGTGTTCGACATCAAAAGACTCATTAAATTAAATTTGCTTTAAAGTAAACAAATATATCATATGCAATACAGAAATTAGGAAATTATATGTTTCAAATAAATATATACTAAATTTAGTAATTAAATTTGTTCGAAATCATCCGACCAACTGAATTTCTACCAATACATTTCTACAAGTAAGAATATTATAAAATGTAAAATGAAATTCTTCTTCTTAAATGAAGTAATTAAATTCGTTCGACTTCAAGAGACTAGACGACTTTCCAAGACAATTGCCATAAAGTGTAATTTCCACAAGCCGGAATACTGATAAGTAAATGTATTTATTGTAATTCGTTTAACAGCTCACATTGTGGCTGTTTGAACAATTACGATTTGCCTTTTGGATAGTAAATATTATCTTAGTCCTATGCATACAATTTGTTCTGTTTTCGTTTATTATTTGTTGCGAATCACTTTGTGAACTTGAAGCAAAAAGCGATTTTGTTTCGAAAATTATTCGTTTTTGCAAGATTAAAGTCTGTTGCCAGGCTGCCTGGCAATTTTCATATGCATATCAAGCACACACACACACACACACACACACAAGGCTGCGCAGCAATCAGCAGAATGAGCTTCTAATAAACACACACACACACACATACGCATGCACACACTTACACACAGATAACACACATTAATGCGTTGCGCCTAAAAATCATTGAAGCAAAAAAAGCACTTTATGCCAGTTCGCTCGCAATATCTGCTGCTATCTCCCTCTCGCTCTCGCTCTGGCTGTGTGCGTGTCCGTGTGTGTGTGTGTGTGCGACCACTTTATGTGTGTGCGTGTGTGTGTGAGTATCCTTTTGCTGCGAAATTGCATTTCATGAATGGTAATGTGCTATGATGTGAAAGTACATGCAGCCACACAAGCCAACATCCGTTCTTCATCCCTGCCGATACATGGCGCTTCCTTAAGAGCCGCAAAATATGAACACGTAAGGCTACTGCCACGCCTCACGCCCAACGCCCACGCCGAGCCCACCTAAAACATCTATGGGCAAAAGTCAAAAGGTGCTTAATATTCATAACATTTTGTTGTTGCCGCACACAACAAAAAGTAGCGGCAAAAGCGGCAAAGCAGCAAAGGGAAACGAAACGCCCGAGCGGCAAAGCAAAAGGTGGCAGCAACAGCAGCAGCAACAAATGTAGGCAATTGACTTGGCCAACAGCTCCACAACAACAGAGAAAGCAAGAGTGTGAGTGAGAGAGAGAGAGTATGGAGAGTCCAGCACATATTTGCTATACTGTAGGCACCAGCCACTGAAATGAAATAGTTCCAAGTTGCGCCCCGCAACTTCATTATGCGGCCACAACTCTCTTGATTCTCTCTCGCCCTCTCTCTCTCTTGGCGAAAATACCGCAACAGATATTTATTGACTTTAACAGTAGCCAATAAAATGCATCGACATGTTACGCAAAAAATACAAATAAGCAACCATATAGAATATATGCAGATAAATGAATGTTTGAAGATTTTAAATAGAGAGCTGTTGGCTAATAAAATTTAAACGAATGCTACTCAAATAATCGAAAGCGTAAATTGCTCTAAGCAAAACAAATATTCGCTTACTGAGTAGAGTGTTTAAAAAATTATATTACATTTAAACTCTCGCCGTTGTATATTATTTTATAGAAAAAGCAAAAAATTAATCATTAAAATTCATTCCATAATCTTTTTTGTAATAAAAGGGGCATTTGATTATTATTGCTTATCTGGTATCAGCAAAAATGGCCTATTAATTTCCTTTCGACTCTGATTTTCCCTCAGCGCTTGCTGCAGTTTAAGATGCCATCTTTCGATGCCTTCTGCTCAGTATCATATCTGCTCTCTTGCTCTCGTGAAGCACATGTTTTCACTTTCTAAAATTCCTATTATTAAATTACTAAAATAGTTTTGTAACCTTCTCATTCTCCTACTCACTTTAATAGCTTTTTGCCATTCACAGTATTTGGGGGAATATATCTAAAAATGTATCAGTTAGAAAAGCAAATCAAAGTGAAGCATATATTTAAAAGCCGATAAATAAATTACGTCTTTTACTGACCTACAATGCATTTTTATTTGTCGGTGAATTAGAGTTTACGACTTTTATTTTGTGTTTAAGTACATTTCTGTCAGATAATGGCTAAATTTATTTTAATATCATTGATTGTACCGAACATCAGCTGTCGCCATGCACGTAAATTTCTAAAAGTTATTGTGATAAAAGCTTATCGAATATGCGAATTTGATGTAAATTTTAATCTAAACCAACCAGCTATCATATTCCAATTTAAAACTATCGATGTTTTGGCACGATTAAAAAGTCTTTAATAACAAATGGCGTTTAATTGATAAGAAGTATTTGTTGAATATTTCGCAACGAGATGGAGATAAGAATGTGGAGAGCCAAAGTGTGCCCGGGGCAATAATTTTTGAGGATTCAAGGAAATGGAAATAATAGAAAGATTTATTATTTAATTATTAAAGTAGAAGCCGGGCAAAGTAAAGCAAAGTTTTTGGTCGGAGGGAGCAAGTTTTGTGCTTTCAATTTAGATAATCGAATTTTTGGGGTGCGAGCAAAATGGCAAAATGAATTAAATGTAATGTAATGAAAGCTGGCTGGCAAATTAAACATCTTTAATGTTGTACGAAAACTTTGCGCATGTACACGCGCTAATGAAATATGCATTTATTACATATGTATGTAAAACTTTATGGGCGCTTTGTGTGCGTGTGTGTGTGTGTGTGTGTGTGTGTAATACACACATGCAACACGTTGCGCGCATTCAGATCTCGCAATAAATAACTAATTAAACTTGCAATTAAAGCGGCGCTTGTCAATTAATTAACGTGTCCGCAACCAAACTTGTAAACAATCAAATGGAACAACAACAACAACTGTCCGAGGGAGATAGACAAATTGTGCGAGGAGTAGAGCAAGAGGGAACAAATGGAGTAACAGATATTTTTCATTCACTCGCCCTTGTATATAAATATTGATTAACATTGGATTAAGGCACAACAACATCAACAATCTCACACACTCTCACATACACACACGCACACCACATAAGCAAGAAAGCAGAGAAAACTGCGAAAAAGCAACTGGCGTAAAGGGAATTCGCTCTCTTTGAGGTTATATTATTGCATTCTTTTGTTTTCGCTTGCAGAGAAGCTGAAGACGAAGCCTCCACTTTTGCCACTTTTCCGTCTGATTGCATTGTGAAAAGCGCTCGATTCGCTGGGATTTCCCCCAGGGAAATGTCTATAAGATACAACGTATCCGTATTAAATGCATTTCTGTTGCAAATACGCGCGAAAATAAAGCCAACAATTCAAGATTACAGCAATTTAAAAAATGTACACATGCAATATATATTGCATAAATAAATGATGCAAGCAAAATTGTAAATAAATACTTGTATTGATTCCATTTTGCTTAAGTATCGTTTGTTACATAACATTGTGAGGCATTGGAACATTTAGCAATGTTCATCATCTCTTTAGACATATTTGTATATTCTTTTCGCACACCATCTTGCTTTAAAATCGTAATTACGTTGTGGATATATTTTTTTCCCAGATTACTTTTAATTATAATTGAAACTCAATTTGAATGATCTTTATTTAATAAATATTAAGTCAACATCTTATTTCTTACTTTAAAGTAAGGGATGCATGAAAACCTAATCTGTGAAATCAAGTGAACAACTAGAACTATAGATCTAGCCCCGCGTTTGCTTTAGTTATATATTATAATCGCATTTATCGTTTATATTATTAATTTTTTACATTATGTTGAAAAAATAAAGAGTTTCGATCAAATTGCTCTTTCATCGAAGTATAGTACTTTTCGATTATTTATTGCGTAAATGTGAACAGAGTTGCTGTCTGACTTGCAACCTTTTGTGGCACCCAACTATTAATATCTAACGACCTCTCGCAAATGGCAGACAATTCGAAAATCGAGAATCAAGTGGGCCAGCTTAAGCCCAACTCATTTGCTGGTAAATATTTCATTGTTCTTTGAAATCTCTTAAGTGTGCATTGAGTTGCTGCTTTCGGGTTTACCTCTTGCTTGATAAGCTGCCAATTGAGGCTGTTATTGTTCCTGTTTGCCGTGTTCTATGCTGTGTTTGTATGCATGGTAGCTTGTAATACATGAACAAACCAATTGCAATCTTAACTGGGTTCGAAATCAGCTCGCATAAGGCGATTAGTGCGCAGAGCACTAACAACAGCAACAGCAACAACAAGACTAGTAATCATAATTACCAATGGGCAGCAAAAACAAAGCATCTGAAATTGTATTTAATGCACAATTTCGAACTTCGGGGGCTTGGGGTCACGTAAGACGTAAGGTTGACAAGACAAAAAGTGGGGGGGGGGACGGGGTGTCGAGCTGGTGCCTTGACAACCAGCACAGACGAAAATGAAAACCGAACTCGGAGTACTGTGTGCGATGATAAGTCGGTGTCGCTGCAGTATTAAGAGATTTTGCACTTGCCTTCTGCAGCCTCTTCTCTCCTCATCGCTGCTGGATGATGTTCCGAACTTGGGGCAGCAACAATATTATTAATGTGCTCCGTAAAAACAAAGTGCAAGACTGAGTTGCTTTCACTTTGGCTTACAGTTCAAATTTAGCGTACAAAAAAAGTAATTTTTAATTATTAGTTTATTCACATTTGCAGTCTTTGCATTGAAAGTTATAGCTATAAGAATACTTGAAAGTTTTACAATTGTTATTTTCCATTTCTTCATTTTAAACTCTATTAAAAAGTGATTGGGAAATGCAAATTTTAAAATTATATTATATATTTACTTTAGATAATTAAAATACATTTTTTTCGGCTTGTCTTGACTACAGGATATGTGGCAGTCTATGCTAGCCAGCGCTCTTAAGGCGGTTACAAATAATTGAGCAGAAATTTATGTCTACGGCTTAAATTCGCTATCGCTCTCTCTCTCTCTCGCTCTCTGTCTTTCGCTGTCTCACTCGGTATCGTTATCTTTGTCTACCCTATTGCATTTCTGTTTGCTTAATGAAGTTGCGAACGCCTGCTAGTTTTGTTATTGAGCTATGCTAATAAATACATAAATTAGACATGCACACAACACACACACCAATACATATGCGCACACACAAACACAACAACACTCCCATGTGTGTGTGTGTGTGCTTTGCAAATGGAAATGCATTTTACAGGAAATGATCGAAAATTGAATGCAAATATAGAAGCACAATAGCTTAAGTTATGAACGCTGTTCGACTGCTGCATACCCTGCAAAAAAATCTCCTACTAACAAATAAAACATATTATTCATTTATTTTCTATAGGTTCTGCATTGTCATTTTTACAATAGAGTTCAATCTAGCTTCGACTTTCAGCTAGATACTGATGTCTAATTAATTATTTTTACAGTGTATGCTAGTAAATAATTTCATTCAACAACTTGCGACAATACCAGATATGTACGTATATATTTAGTTCATACTGCAATTCATCAGATAAGCTTCCTATTTTCCATCAAAATATTAATAACTTTACATTAAGCAGAAGAAACAAAAAAATTTTTGTATTCGATATACTTACAACCATATTACAAAATAATAATTATTTATTTACTAGCTTCTAGGGTATCTTATGCGCCTTTTGCCTGCTTCTGCCCCCATAAAAATCTATATACATACAGTCATGGAAAAAATAATAGAAACGCATTTTCTCAGTTTCTTCAACTTCATATTTTTATTGAAGAATCTAATCTTGAGTTCAAATTTTTAATTTTTCTTAAACATAAATATATCAGTCTTCAATAATTAGTAAAAAAAAGATCAATTTTTGACTTCAGTTAATTAAAACATTTAATTGAAATTAAATATTTGATTTTGGGCCTGGAAAAAAAAATAGAAACGCTGACGAGTTTTGCTGAAATCTTTGATAATTTTTCGTCAAATTCAAAATAAAATGTATTATTACAATTATTTCGTATATCAGAAATGTTAATATACCAAATTTAGGTAAATCTTATCATTAAATTTTGACATTTAGTGCCAAAATGGGTCGTGCAGAGCATTGCACAGGTTTAAAGAGAAAAATAATACTTAGACTTAGAAATGAAGGCCAATCCATGACTCAAATTACAGATTTGATGGATTGTTACACAAAAAAAATGTTTTCTGCAATCCACTTCATAGAAAAATCAGAGAAACGGGGCCGGAAGCGGGAAACTTCGGAAAAATTTGACAAGGGGGTTATATGAAATTCGAAAAAGGACCAACTCCTTTCATCCAAGGACTTCAAAAATTGGATGAAAACGATAGTAACTAATCGTTCTATATGTATTAGGCTTTTTGAGGGAAGTTTGAAGGCGCATTCATCCAGAAGAGACCAACACCTGAAGCGGATAAACATCGCCATTGCTCTATATGGCCTGCACAGTGCCTAACGGTCTAAAAGTGTATTTACGATCATAAGCAGAATTTTTTGGGAGCCTAACTTAGGTTTGTCCGTCATTTGCAAACATATTTATCTTTGTCCCGTCAGATTTTACGATATTTTTCCCGTTTTCAAGGTGTTTATGTTTCTTGCCAGTAAATATTCGCCTGCCCATAAGCTTTATGGTTAGAAAAGGGTCTCTCTTTGATGCATGTGCCTTCAAACTTAACCCAACAAGCCTATTACGTATAGAACAACTAGTTACTATCGTTTTCATTAAATTTTTGAAGTCCTTTGATGAAAGGAGTGGGTCCTTTTTGGATTTTCATATAACCCCCTTGTCAAATTTTTCCGAAGTTGCTCGCTTCCGGCCCTATTTCTCAGATTTCTTTATGAAGTGGATTGCAGAAAACATATTCTTTTGGTAAAACTCCATTAGTTCTGTAATTTTTGCCGTGGATTGACCCTCTTCCTTTAACCTGAGTATTATTTTCCTCTCTCCTCGAGTGCAATGTAATCCAAGACCCATTGCGACTATAATAACCAAATTCGATAATAATTTTCCATAAAAGTTGTAATATTTAGACTAAAGTTATTTGAATTTAGCGAAACAATGCTTTTTATATTGTTTTTAAAGAAAAAAAACGAAAATTTGAGCAAAACACGTGAGCGTTTCTATTATTTTTTCCAGGCCGAAAATCAAAATTGAATTTCAATAAAATATCATAATTAACTGAATACAAAATTTGATCTTTTTGTTGTTAATTATTGAAGAGTGATATATTTATGTTTAAGGAAAATTAAAAAGTTGAACTCAAGATTGGATTTTGCAATAAAAATATGAAGTTGAAGAAACTGAGAAAATGCGTTTCTATTATTTTTTCCATGACTGTATGTATATATAAAAAAATGGCCGAAATGTTGGGACTGGTGTGTGGCATTAACATGTAAATAACAACAATGGCAGCAACAAAAACAAGATGAACAATTGGCAATGATAACAAAAACATAGACAGCAAATAGATAGAAAATTTGTTTATTGTTTATTGCCTTTCATTGGTTGCGCACAATTTAAATAAATAATTTGAAATGATTTCAAACTGCTGGCAGAAAGGAAAAAAAAACACGATAAATAATATATGCACACAAACACGAATTAATATTGTATTTGTGTGGGTGTGTGTGTGTGTGTGTTGGTGTGCGTATAGATAACAGTTGGGGGCGCAATAATATAAATAACTTGAAAATTCAGGAAATGGTCTAGAAACACAAAAAATTGCAAATATGCAGATAAAAACATAAAAATGAATTTGTGGCAATGTTTAAAATCATAAATAAATGCATAAAGCCATAAACTGCGTCAGTCTCGGCAAGCTGACTGGCAGCAACAACAACAACAACAACATCAATAACAATTACAGCTACAACAACAACTAGCATGATTGCAGCAAATGCAATAAAAACAAAACATTCGCCCTGCTAATTGACTAAAGTGCCTGTTCAGTGGCCATGTCCATGTCCATTTACTAAAATTTACTCTTCCTCCTCTGCTCTCTGTCTCTGTCACTTGCTCTCTCTCTCTCTCTCTCTCTCTATCTGTCTCTCTGCTTTGTGTGTATTTAGTGTATGAAAAATATCACACTTGACCCATTTTAATGACAGTTGACGCCAGAGTCAACAAATGCTAAGTCCCAACATTAAATACCCTGAAAAACGAGAGAAAAGCTGCACAAATATTTCACGTAAGGATTTAATGTTGAGTTGATTTCAGCTGATGTCCATTATGCAGTAGATAATTTGGCAATTTCTATTAAAACCCAAATAAAACATTTGTTGTTTTTAAAAGTGTTTCACTAAACTTAATAATACAATTAATTGTTGATTGTTTATTTGTGTTTTATATTTTATTTCAAAGTTGCCAGTCGACATTGGAAAATTATCATTATTCAAATTTAATAAATTATTTATTGAAGACTAAAAAATGTAAACAGATGTCAAACTTTAAATGCGTAAATATAATATTTATTAAGGACAGTTTTTTTTTTTAATTATTTCTTGTGTTTATGCAGTACTTAAACTTGACTATAACAATCATTTGAAATTTATAGTGCTTCCCCATTTAATTAAATATTTATTCATTATTTCTCTCTATTATATTTATCTCTTAAAAATAGATTTTACCCAAAGTTTCAATGGTAAAAAATAATTGAAATGCTTATAAATTGTATACTGTAATATTGCTCCCATAAAAAATGGGTATTACTCGGAGCCTCAATGATAATGATATTGATTAAATACGTGTTAAATCGGGCAGTGAAAGCGTCACTCAGACTCGGCATAAAAATGTCCCAGATTCGGTTCGCAAATGCAATGCATAGAAATGCGTTGAGCGCATTTCTAAACTAAGCCCATATCCATAGTGTAAGCTCCATTGTACAATAGCATTTGGTGTCTGGCATCGGAATGGAAGTGGGACAGGGGGCTGGGGGCCTGATAGATGCGACTAATGTTGCAGCTGTCAGAAGAGCGAAGCTGCCGCATCAGAAACTGTTGTATTACATTTGCCATATACGGGTACTCGCATTAGAGTCGAAAAAGCGAATGTGTTATTACATGTTCGGCCTTAATACATTTGTCTGCGGGGGGTGCGGGGACGGGGGGAAATGGGGGAATGACGGGCAGTCACGTCTGCGGCTGTTTGTGTCGGTTGCTGCATATGAATAATAGAAAACCGCATAAAAAATGCAACCGAAAAATTATGCAAATATGCAAATAAATATCTCTAAAACATTTGTTTCAATTTCCTCAAACCTCGCTGCCCCGCAGCTCGACGGATATGCCACCGGATGCCGCACAAAGCGATTGCCGCACAGGGAATGTTTGTGTGTATGTGAATGCACAAAAGATTTTTGTGTGCGCCATAAATTTGCAGCAATGTCATGAAATTTAGTAACATTCACTAGTCACGCCCACTTTCTGCTGCCGCTGTGCTGCTCAAGCACAGTTTCAATTGTGATTTGAAATGGGGCAGGCGACGGGGTTTGTTCCCGACGTTCGTTTGTGGCGTCTGAAAGCATGTTGCAAAAATGTGTTGCATGCTTTTGTGCATAGTTGTCGATTGGCATCATTAAGTTGTAAATGTGGCAGCCTTGCTGCAGCAGGCACAGATACAGAGACAGAGACCGAGACAGGGGACAGGGGACAGGAGAGGCTTGCCACATCATTTAATGCTCATTAAAATAAATGCGTTTGGCCCACTTCCCCCCCCCCCCCCCCATCCACAGCCGCACTTCAAGTTGTGTCTCCTGCAACTCGTGCCACTTGACATTTTGCGGTGTTTTAATTTGGCGCACGTTCAAGTGCCACAGAATTGCCAACGCCGACGTTGGCAGCAAAGCGCAACGCGACGTTTATTTTCTAAAACTCAGTTCAGTGAGCATCGGCTGCTGCCAAATGCGTTGCTAGGGGCATGTGGCAAGTGGCAAGTGGCAAATGGCAAGTGGCACGAGCAAAGCAGAAATGGATTTTGGCCGCCATACAAGAATTTCTAAAGTATTCGAGCACATTGCAAGTGATGGCCTACAAATCAAAACCATTCCCATTTATTAACGAGGCCTCAACTCTGAATTCATATTAAAATCAGGACTGAGCAGCAGCAGAAAGTTATAAGAACACAAAACAAAACAGCTAATAAACAACTGCATTTAAATTTTAAGCTCTGCAAGAATATTTTATCTTGAAAAGAAAAAAGTACAAAAAAACATAAGTTTATATGCTTGCACAACATATTTTTTTTATAATTACATTTTAATATATGAATACAAAAATTTTTTGATCGTTATAAGAACATTATTTTAAAAACTTGGAAGACGTACAAAAATACAAGTTTGTTGAATAATTTGCATAAAACAATTACATTTAAATTTTCAGCTGGGCAAAGCTATATTTAAACAGCAAATGAAAAATATATGAACAAATTTGAAGTGCATAAAATATTGGTAGTTGTATTCACTTAACATTTTCATATAATTCAAATCATGGTATTTCTTGTTCATTTTGTGAAGAATACATAATGTAAATAATGCAAAATGATGTAATAAATGCAGTTGAAAACACACTAGGAGTAAATAAAATAAAACTGAAAACCATTTTGCTGAATACACTTTTTTGAATAGTTCTTCGATGATCTGCAACTATGATAAACCATTTTTGAATTGATTTCTTCAGCACAGAATGTGTAGATATTTTGATATTTTGGGGTGAAAGCTTTGCACAAATCGATTTGGTATTTGGCCATGGTTTGAAATCCCACTCTGCTTCTCAGACTTTTCGATTTTATTCGACTAGTTTTCGTCATCAAATCTCCATTTCAATTTCAATTACAGTCTCTAAAGATAAAAATCCTTGGGAAGCTTCTGTGTCGTCAGTACTAGGAATTAATCAGAATTCAGATACGTTTTTGTGCCATTCAGTTGGCCTGACTTTATGTTATGCATGTGTCTAGTTCGGCGTGCATTTGAGAGGGGAAGGGGATGGGGGCGGTGGCAGTGGCGGTGGCGGAGTCAAAGACAAAGATGCCCAATTGATGTGAGCCCCAAGTGTTGGTGCGTCTGAAGCTGTTGATAAGTCGCAACCGCATTCAATCAACTTGCCTCGCATCCGGAACGTACATTTATGTCAATGCCACAGAGTTCACGGGGCAGAGGCATATGTGGCAGCGTCTGTCTGTCTGTCTGTCTTACTGTCTGTCCGTGTAGGTGTGAGGCTGTGTGTCTCTGTGTCTCTGTGTGTGTGTGTGTGGCACATTCATGCTGCATTGACAGTGGCAAGAAATTGAGTTTACGACTTGGCGCACTCGCTTTGGCTCTCGCTGCGACGCCGACTGTCAGTCATAACTTGGCCAGGATACATTAGCGAGATAGGCGCCAGCTTTTGCTTTATTCATTTGAATGCCATCGACATCGGTTTTGGGGGAGCACAAGGGAAGAGCGAGGAGTGAAATGGGCGTCTTTTATCGCCTTTTCATCGAGGTTATCCTGCATATTGCATGAGCCCTGCCATATGGAAATTTATGTGTTCTGTGTGCTACAGAATTGTGAAGGAGCAGCAGCGACATCTCGCCATATACACACACACACACACACATATATATATATATATATATGTATATAGAGACATCGTTTAAATTTGAACGTGTGTTTTGAGGCACACTCGACACAGCAGCAACAACAGAACAGCAACAGCAACCACAAATATCGCTGTTGTTATTGTTGTTGCCGTCGCTGGCAATTTGAGGCAGCCGCCCAAGCTGAATGTTGCAATGTGTTTGCTGGGGTGTGTGTGTGTTTGTGTGTGTGTGTGTGTGTGTGTGTGTGTGTTGATGTGGCGCACTCAGTTATAGATTTCTTAGGGGACTCTGTTTATTATCCTTTTTTTATATCCTTTCGCCTGGTTTTTTATTTATTGATGTTGTACATTTGAGTTAAGGGCGAGTCGGCGATGCCAACGTCGCATTCGTTTGCCATAACTGATGCCGTTCTTTTTTCCACACACACTCACACACTCACACACTGAGGACACTCTCCATAACTAGGACACGTGGCAGCTCCAGCTTCAGCTTCAGCTTCTAGCTTTGGGGGCTCTCTGGCGGCACATTCGAGTATGAAACTGTAATACAAATATTGCGCATACGCCACGTTCGCCACAGCGACAACAAAGTAGCCCTGACCATATGTGTTTGACTGTGTGTGAGTGTGTGTGGAAAGCGATCAAAAGTCAACGCCAACTGCCATATATATTGAACTCGCCCAAGCAACAGCAGCAGCAGCAGCAGCAGCAACCGTAACGGTTCCGGCTACGGTTACGGTTACGGGCAACAACAGTAAAGTTGTTTACTTTAAAACTTGTTTGCTTCGCTCCTTTAACCCGCGCCCCTCCCGCAGACACACCCTCGCTTGGATACACGGCTGAATGCAATTTTAAATGGGATTGGACACAAATTGTGGCACTCAGCATCACTCGAAGCGAGCTTATTACTTCACGTGCCATTTCAAAATTGCCAACTCCAAGATCCCCAAAGACACCAAAGCAATCGAAACAGCAGAGCATCGGGCAACGCCAGGCATCAAAAACGAAACTAAAACGCAATAAATAAAATGTATTGCTATCAAAAAGGGTCAAATAGTTTATAGCCAAGACCAAGTGTTTGATAACTGCAGGTTTGCAAATGCATTTTTCATCCGCTTATCAGTTTTAATATTTGGGTTTTTTTTTTATTTATGCAACATTTTGGAAATTATTTAAATTGAAATTTCTAAAGATGTGTTAATGAATGCATTTGAATTGTAATAATTAAATGTTTTAATGTTAAAAAACACTCGCAAGTAAATTAAATGAAATATTAATAATTAATTTAATCTTAAATTAAAATTTCTAAAAATGTGCAGTATTACAAAAATAAGTTTTATTATGTTGATTAAAATACGTAAATTCTTTTTAAGTTCTTATACATAAATACAAAATTAAGCAACATTTCGTAAATCATCTAAACTAAAATGCCTAAGTGTCAAAATAATTACAGTTATAATTATAAAATGTTAAAAATTGTTTTTAGTAATTAAAAGTTCAAATATTTACATAAATATTTTATATATTTATACAAAAATTCAATCTTATTAGTTTAACTGTTTGTGTATTTTGATTTAGCAACATTTTGCAAACAATTTAAATTTCATTTTGTAAAACTAAGTAAATAAAAACAGAAGTACGTTTTTTAATGCTTAATAAAATACGCGAGTATTTTGTTTTTTTAATGTTCAATTATTAACGTAAATATTTGATTTATGAAATTCGGGCGTTATTCATCGCCTTTTAATTATCCCAAGTATGTAAAGTGAGCGGTATTGAATCTATATTAATGAGTCTCTGACATATTCTCGACGATCCATAAGAAGCCTGCTAATGAATTTTGTCATGTGGTCTCGTTTTGCACATTTCCCGACCCCGCGCCCCTGCAGCCAACACCTTCAAGTTTTCCCCACATCAACATTGCAATGTGTGTTTGTGTTTATTGATTGTTGTTGTGCTTCAGCTTTGGCTGTCGATGCTAGAATTCAATGTTTGCAGGCAAGCCGGATTGGCAAAGAGAGAACGGAGAGAAGGAGGCGGAGGGGGCGGATGGGGGAGCTTTCGTTGACATTTGTGATCCACTTGATATGCACTCGGCATGGCGGCAAAGTCAAAATCATAATTGATTCAATTTTAATTGCAGCAATGCTACAAGCTGAAACGGAAACGGAAACTGAAACGGCAAATGGTGAATGGTGAATGGCATTGGCAAATGTCTGTCCGGGCAAATGGCAAGCAAAGCAAACCAAACATGACAGTTTACCTCTGAACCGCACCGCACCGCACCGCACCGCATCGCCTTGCCACGCCCCAAAAGCCTGGAGCCTTGCAGCGATCGATTTCATGCCAACTGAACTCCATTTCTGCTTTTGCTTCTGTCTCTATGCGTATATTTCCATCTCTTTCTCAGCTAACTGCCTACTCTTTCAGCTCGTCTTTTCGCCATCTCTTTTCCTTTTTCCCCCGTTTTGTTGGTGCATCTGTTCTTTCGATGCTGCGTCTTTGTCGCTCGGTTGAATCACATTTAATATTGGCTTATCACGTGAATTTAACTGTGGCACAACTGCGACTGAGTTTTCCGTTTTGCCGTGCCGAAAAAAAGCGAAAACGAAAAGTGCTATAGAAAAATCCACCAATTGTGCTCAACTTCGAGATACCCAAATAAACTGAATTTCATCAAGTAAATATGAATAATTAATGGTAGTGCAAATTTTGTCAATTAGTAATAGAAATATTAAGTTCCATGAGTAGCTCTTTAGTCTCTCAACTAATGTTGGATCAGAAGTATAGTATTTGTAAATGAATTCTAATTATTTTATTTTAAATTCAGTTTTATTACAAGATTGATTCTCTTCGCCACAAACAGTTTCACAACTGCATGCCACTCTTGTTGGGTGGCCACTGATAAATCACTAGTTGAAAATCGTTGAAAACGCAATTTTGAGTTTGCAGCCAGCAACATTGAAAATGGTATGAATTCATCGTGAAACGTCAGCGGCATTTACGCATATTCCTTTTCTTCTCTTTCGCCAGCAGTTGGAGGTACAACAACAATGCTGACTAATTCATAGAAATATAGATTTTCATTTGTCACCTACAACTGGAATTCCATCTCTGCAACATTTGTTTTTATATTATAACTTTATTTCAGCTTTCACGCAGAGCTGCGCGCATTTAACCCATAAACCCATAAACCCATCCAACCCCAAGTTGTCCAATGGGTCGGCTACGTAACTACTGGTGAATTGAGTTCATGGCAAGTGGGAAGCGAAGCCGCATTAAAGCCGAAAATGCAAAATTGCCAAATGGCAAAACGGCTAAATGGCATCAACTATTAAATTGCTTGGCAAATTGCACTCAAAGGGAATTCCGTATACTGCTCAAACTTTGAATTTTAAGTGTATCTGTGTGTGTGTGTGTGGCATGAATACAAGAGGCGCCACCACCTCGGGCAAAATGGCAGTACAAAACTGCTGTATGCATTCTTCTTATGTGGTTATCGCATCTAATTCAAACTAATTTTGCTCAATTAAAGCCAAACTTTGCAATTGATTGCATTAAATGCTTCAAAGCAACATTGCCAAATTGAATTATCTTTTATACTGAAAAGAAGAGCACTAAATCGCCATCATTTATTGTGTGCTGCTCTCTTCTGAAACTGAGAAAAACGCTGCTCATGAATTTATCAACAAGAGGCTGCCTCTAAAGTCAAGAAATATGCTGTGAATGCGCAAAAAAAATGTAATAAAATTACAACAATATCCATGCTGAATAAAATATAAATAATAATCACAATTACAGTGCCATTAATAAAATTTCGATTACGTCAACTAAATATTACATGAATTATTAACTATTTGATTGACCCGAATTTATTTCAAATTTTGAAGTACACCGCAAAATATCTCTCGCGTTGACAGTTGAGTCGGTTAAGACAATGCATTTCATATAGATTTACATGTGAATCTAAATGCCTTTCAATATTATAATAGTAACTAAACAACAAAATAATCTAAATTTATTCAAAGAGTGCCAAATTGTTAAAGGGCGATTAAGTCAGATAATTTATTTATTTATTCGCTATTTCAAATATTTCGAAAATAAATTTAAGCGAAATTAATAAAAATATATATATTATTTCGCAACCCAATATCCAATTACGTTTAACAATCTATATCAACTTGCTTTATCTTGCCCACAGAACAATATTATTTGTGGTATTTCGAGTTCTGTCAGCTTTTCAGTGGAAACAAACGAATTATTTTATTTTATTTTCCTTGAGCATTTTTTTTTAATGATTTTAGAGACGACAGTTTGGCGTTCGTTTGACAGCGGTTGGGGGCTAATTGAATGGCATGTGGGTGTGTATTATGTGGGTCTAAGGAAGAACAACGACAACAACAGAGTCCAGATTAGCGGGCGGCGATATCGACAAAGTAGCCAAAGGAGAAAAGCAGCCAAATAAAACAACGACAACGACAACGACAACGACAAGAACAACAATGAAGAGAACAAGCCAAACAAGCAAGGGCAAACACTCAACCAGTTCGCTTGAGTGACAAAGGCTATCAGTGCGTTTCGATCACAGGCGACATCAGGACGAAGGACGAAGGACGCGCCACGGAAGCGGAATCTACAGAGGTCGGATGAGGGGAAACCCATGTCAGGCCAGCTGACTATTGCCAGTGCGACAACAACAAAAAGGCAGCAACAAAAAGTGCCAAAATAAATAAATTAAATTGTTGAAAAATGTTGGCAATTGTTGTTGCTGTTGTTGTTGTTGTTGGCTCAAACATCGCATGTTGCATACGAAATCGACAACGGAAAATGAAACTCGGGCAAAGTTGATTTGCTGCACGTGTGCGTCGTCATTGCCACAAGGGCGCCGCTGCTTGGGGCAAGTTGGCTGTTGAATTCGCTCACGCGTGCACTCATTAGGAATATGGATTCAATTATCGTATATCGCACTCTAGACTACCTTGCTATAGCACGTGTGTGCTCCAATCGACTCAATCTTTCGTCAGCTTGTAAAAATACGCGTAGTCTGTGTGTGTGTTGTGAAAATGAATTAGGCCTATCCTGGGGGAATATACTACATGCTAAAGTGCTGACAATGACAACTTTAAAAGCCAGCCAGGCACTTCAAGAGGCAACACGATTTGATGTATAATTTAATTGCCCAGTACGATCAAAAAATATGTTAAGTACAACAAATTGCCAACAAATCTGAGCATTGTCTCGAATTAATTAAATAATTTGATTGTTCAAATATTTCAATCTCATTGGGCTGCGATTTGCAATGCAAGACAAATTGTTTGCTCTCTTTCGTCACATCGACAATTCATAAATGCGCTTGTGCCTGAGCGAATGTATGTGTGTGTGTGTGTGTGTGTGTGTGTGTGTGTGTGTGTGTGTGTGCGTGTGCTGCTTTGGCACGTCAAATAATTAAGTCAATTTATCATTAACCTGACGCAAGTTTCTATGCCACCCAATTGCTGGCACCCGCATTGACATCTTGGCCTCGTCGTCTCTAATGGCAGCTCGTTAAATTTATTGCGCATACGCCCCCGTGTACCGTCTGCCATGCACCTCAGCATAGACAGAGACAGACGGAGAGCGAGAGCGAGAGAGAAGGTTAGAAGAGTGTGCGATTTGCGTTTCACGAACTGCTTTAAATGTTAAATGCGCAAATTACGACGCACGTGCCACAGCCATTGACTGCGACTACCACAAACTGTGACTGTGACTGTGACTGTCACTGCGACTGTGACTGTGAATGTGAATGTGCCTGACAGTCGCCCACGCACATAATGGGCGTGTCAGTGGTGCAACCTGGCAGCCTTTTGCTTTTGACGGCAAACAAATGCTTTGATATTTATTGCCAACCCCGACAGCCAGTCAGCCTGACACTCATCGTCTTCTACGTGGCACTGCCAGAATCTCAAGCTGGAGTTCAGTTGGCGTTCGTTGCCCATTGTCAGCTATTTACGCGGACCGCGTGGGCGTGCCAGATCCAAGTGTGGCCAGCCATTCAGCAGCTGAGGGATACGAAGCGAAGTGGCACATTCAACTAGATAAATTATAGTTACACAGACTTACAGTAAGTAGAAGCCAGCTAGGCTAAAGAGCTGCGATAATCACACGCAAAGTTCACTGAAGTTGCGATTGGGCATTGCGCTGAGCCCATTAAGCTGCCCAAGATTTGTGGCACAAACAAATGTCTAAATATCATGTTAAATGCTACAGAATTAACATCTCTGCCAACTCCTTCGATGGCCACATAAATTTCAGAAACGGCTATCAGCAAAATAAGTTAAAATTGATATTCCAATTGAAATAAATATCGAAATGGA
Source organism: Drosophila formosana (assembly GCA_035045625.1). Lineage (NCBI taxonomy): Eukaryota > Metazoa > Arthropoda > Insecta > Diptera > Drosophilidae > Drosophila > Drosophila formosana. The sequence goes on along the minus strand of JAWNOW010000143.1, from coordinate 20,816 downwards.
AATTAATATTGATATTATTTAAATGATCAAAATGAAAAATGTAGATGTTGACATTGAATTTGGCAAATAAAAATGTAAATTAATATTCAAAGACAAATTCAAATTTAAATGGCTATAAAATTTGAAACTAAAAATGATACTCAAAAATAATATTGAATTTAAATTAATAGCTTCAAAGAAGTCAAAGTTAATATAAATGGTGAAAATAAATTTTATTATTTTAAAATGTAAATAGCTAGTAAAATTTAAATGTATTAAATAATTAGTTAAAAAATTAAATTGGATTGAAATTACACCAAATAATAGAAAAATCAATTAAAAATTTAGTTTAGATTTGAAATTAAAATAACAATTAAAATGAGATAATAACAAAAAATGAGTATCTAAAAGGAAATTAAAATTGGAATATTTTTTGAAAATGAAATCTAAATCTATAAAATTAAAATAAAAAAAGATGAATACAATATAGATATTACAATACAGAATATAATTAATTTTAATATAATATAATAATAACACATTAAACCAATGAAGTAATTATACTCAAGTAATCGCTGTATCTAAATGCCTTATTGAATGAACAAAAAATTAAAATATACTCAATAATGAAATAAAGATTACTTTTTGCCATATTATAAACTAAAAATGCAGTTACAAATAAAACATGAGTTAATAAATTATTATGAAATTGATGTGAATGCGTTACAGGGTATTTGTGCGTTGTGCACACTTTGCTTGTGGGTTGCTGCAGTATTAGCACACGTCATGAAACCAAGAGCATTATTATTGTAAGCCAGACAAAGTGAGAGATAAGTTGCGAGCGGGGGAGGAAGGTGGAGGAGCTGTGCTTCTCTTCACAGTTTGAAGCACTAATTAGATCGTTCAACATTTTCATGCATTTTTGAATGGAGCGAAATGGGCAGACGGAGATGGAGTCGAACGTAGTAGCGTAGGGTATCTCTGTCGACAGACCTTTTAACCCATTTGCCCCAGCCAGCCACCCAAAAATGGGTTAACGCACAGCGCACTAACGGGTCACGCTCGAATTGCCCTTGGCAAGCATTTTTGGTATTTTGGTATTTCGGTAATTTGGTGTTTTGGCTTTGCAGCCCCTCTCACTTCCCTCCTCCGCCATATATGGGGGGGGTTTTTGGCCAAGCATTGTGACCACCATCGTCAGCATCGCTTTAGCCCGTGTTATTATGTGCACTCTGTGCGCTGGGCCCTGTAATTTATTTATGGCCACATAATAAATCTGTGCATAAGACATCGCCTTGGCCAACGGTCAGAGAGCCCCGAGACATGGACTCAAGCTCGGCAAACTGAGACAAAAGGGTGCACAGGCAACGCCAAAGGCAGCCTGAATGAGAAAGCCAGAGGGAGGCAGACAGAAAAAGAGATAGAGAGAGCGAGAGAGCGAAAGAAAGAGGAGAGAGTGCGTCTGCGAGACTTTGCTGTTTGGCTCTTGTATCATTTTAATGTTTCCTTTTACTTTTTGCTGCTTTATTGCAGTGTCATTTACGCAAACTGTTGTTAATAGCCAAGCGGTGACACTCCTCTTTCCTGCTCCGCCGCCCCTCTCTCATACACTGCGAGACAAATAAGCCTGTCAATTAAAAGAGTTTTTTCTTAAAAACACTTAAATGCAAATGATTTAATTAACATACAAAAATATTAAATGTTCTCATTTAATAAAATATAAATATTTCCTGTGTTAAAACGATCTTGAACAAATTTCAATTCAAACATTTTTGCCTGACGATTCATTATATTGTTTTTCTCGGTGTATTTAATCACCATATGAAGGTCAAAGCATTTTTAATGCAAACATGCAAATAAAAGACGCTGATAGGATGATTTGTTATTGAGTCTACAATCTATTACATTGTATTTATTTCGAACTTTGCTCGAAAATTTCATCACTTTCTTCAAGCCTTCTTCTCTGACGTTTCCTATAATTCCGTTAATTCCATATCATTTTGGATATGGTTGTGAGAGTGATGTTTGGCGTAACGCTTGTCCTTTAGGCAAATAATAAATAAAATAAGGAAGCATTAACCCGTCGATTACCTTTGAATTTCTCCCACTTTTTGCATTTTTCGGCAACGTCATATCGGAAGCATCGTCATCGCCACAATTTATGGCCTAAGTCCACATTTATATGCAATGTGAAATTACTTGAACTACGAGTACATATGATTAAAATCACCTATTTAATACCAAACAATACAATAATTTTGGTATTTTTATTCATAATTGCTCGCACTTAATCCATATTCTGTGAATTCCCCTTTTTCGTACAAATTGTGAATATTATTCAAGTATAACTGATAGGAACTTATATGAGTATAAGCTGAATGTGTCACTTAAGACTGAATGCAACTATAAACACTCGAATACCCTCTTTGAAATGGTTAAAGCACAAAAATACCAAAAGTTTTTGTGTATTTTCGTTAAATGTATGCTTTCTGTTAAAAACTTTATAAAGATAGTAACAATAAACAAGTTGTTCAAGTTATTTTTAAAGATAAATAATTCAAGCTATGGTTAAATTAAAAACAAAAAAGTACTAAAACTTATTGTTTTTATATTTTTAATTTTAAAATGAATGTTGTGTGTAAACATTTGTAACAAATATATTTTGTTCTTGAATTTGTGATGCGAAACAAATAGCACCTGAGTCTTTTCCTCACTCTTTCTGAAGAGCTTTAATTTTGTACACTCATAACAATTGTTTGTGGGTTTTGTTTCATTCTTTTTTTACAATCACTTTATTTATTTAACCTTCATCACATTTAATTGCATATTTTAAAGTTCCCAATATATATTTTCAATTTTCTCGTTAACAATTAGGAACTAACTTAATTCAATTATGTGCTGTAAAATATTGATGCGACTTTTGCTGCAGAGTATAATCTATCTGGAAATACAGCTCTAACCTTCGTCTGTTGACAAGATAACCCCTGCATGTGTCTATATTTATGTAATTGGCTTTTGTTCCGATCGCTATAAAAGCGCTTCTTCTCAATCAAAATGAAAAGCAGTTTAATTCCAAACCTCTCCGCGATGAAACCGTTCCGTGCTTTAATCTTCGCTTTAGTTGCTCTTGCCCTTACATTTGATGGGACAAATGCAGAGTGTACAATTTCCTTTTCAAATCCGTACTCGTACCCAAAAATGATTGTTCATTTTGGAACAAAAAATTTGTTACGCGAGATGTCAAGTGTTCTAACCGCAGAAAATTATGAGAAAGTGGAGCTTTACTGTAAACATGGATTTTCTTCGTAAGTTTCACTCTATTAGATAACTTATACAAATGCAGCGATCAGTATGAAGGAATTTAATTTTATATATAACTTTCCCAATCAATTCAGCCCCCAATATGAAAGTATCCAGCAAACGCGTATTGAAATGGAATGTGTTTCTAACTCATTTCAAACGAACATACAAGGATTTGAATATCCACAAAACATATGGTGCTTGGGCCCTCAATCTGTTCAGATGTATGAAAGCTTGGCGAAATTGCCCGAATGTGAAAAGGAGATGACTCTGGTCGTTGGAGATGACTTCCAAGAATTGGGCTCTTTGAAAACCCTTGCCATATGCTACGATATACTAAAGGAAAAGGTTAAATATGTTGCTTACACGGCGTATCCATCAAAGATAAAGATGATTGAAAAGGTATATATGGATTAGCATTGTATATATGTATGTATATAAGGTTGCCTAACTCATAATTCACATATTCCTCAGACGCAAATCGGTCAGCTGAATCGTTTGGGTCTCGACGCCGACGTCTCTTCAACAGCCAGAATGTTTAATGCGGTCAGGTAACTATCAAATGTTCTTCAATCTGGAAGGGTTATAACCACTATCATCTCATCGTACAGTACATCGGATATCTTGGGAGCTTTGAAGAAGGATAAACAATTGAAGCAATTGTTTGGTGATGAGACCTTCGAGTACGCAAATCTGATTCAAGACAATGCATTCAAATCCAACTTCGATGAGTCGAGTTCAATTGTCAAAATGCTTAGCATTGTTTGGTTGCGGGCATTGCGCTCGGGCAATTGGAGGCATCTGCTGAACGCTCTCGAAGTGGCCAATCTCAATGGCAAATACGATGTTCTCGTTGGCACCTCGGGAGTGATAAAGCTACCAACGATGCAGAATTGCAGCGAGAGCCAGCAAATGATTCTCGAATTGGAGAATGGCAATATAGTCACAGTGCCATCGCACATTTGGGCGCACATTCGTAACGTGGAGGCATCGATCAATGCCACAGATCAGTTTGTGGTCATTGCGCATAATTCGCCATTCGTAAGTGTAGATTTCATTTGACTCAACACCAAATTTGTAATCATTTGTATGTAGGTAAACAACGATCAGCGACAGCAATTGTGCAACAGCATGTGCCATGAGGTGGCTTGGCTGAAGGACAGTCTCTTCATGAAGCTTCAACATTATCCCATCTATGGTTCCGTTCAGTGCTGTCGAGTCCCAGATGTTGCAGATAAACTGGATAATTTCCCCAAGACCATTGAGCTACCTCCTCCCCACATTCCTACTGATCAATTGAACAACCCTCCAACTGACATTACTCCGATACCCCCATCTTCTTCATCGGACTTTGGTATTGATCCGGAACTTTTGTAATATTGAGATAATATGTTGGAAAATTATCAAATTCTCATAATTAATCTGATTAAATCTGGTATTCATGGTTTGCATAGAATTAGCAATTTACCAATTTGAAAACAATATGAAACGTTTATGAAACGTTTTCAAATTGCTAAATTGCAAGTTCTATGCAAACCATGAATAGATAGATAGATTTAATCAGATTAATTATTGATTGATTACAAAACATGTATAATAATCTATTGAAAATGTATATAAACTAATGCAAGCTGAGCTTACATTTAAAAATATAATAAATCTAGAAACAAAAGCAAAGCTCAGTCTTAAAGTTCTAGTCAATCATTGATTTGTTTTAAAGATTTTGCTGATTTGATATTGATTACGTCTCAGCCTTTCTCGATTAGCTGTCGACTTTGAGTCATTTGGCGGTTAAGCTCACTCGACTGCGATTATGCAGTATGTGTGTGTGTGTGTGACCTAAGGCACTTTAATTGCCATAGACCGCAAACTGTAACCTCAAGGCCTGCCTGGATGGATTAAATTTACGATATTAGTTTGATTCCGACTAACCCGAAAGCCGTTTAAAGGCTACAACAAATTGATGGCAGCCATGAATTTAGCGTGTGGCACGCGGACACGCGGCATGTGGCATGTGGCAAGTGGCAAGCGGCGAATGCCCAATTGCCGCCGGCCAAATGACAGTCGACAAATGCGTCACGCCGCCCACATCAACGCATCATCAAGCGACGGCGATATAATTTATATGATTTTTAATTAATTTTCAAGTTAACCGAAAACAACAAAAAACCCCCCAAAAAAAATATACAAATTAAAACACCCCACAAAAGGCGAACTGAAACTTTTTCCGTTTCACCATTTGCCTGTCGTCAGCTGTGAAGTGCTACCTTTTTTATACCCGCTACCCATAGGGTAGAAGGGTATTATGACTTAGTGCCAACAGAAAATGTATGTAACAGGCAGAAGGAGGCATCTCCGACCCCATAAAGTATATATATTCTTGATCAGTTTCAACAGCCGAGACGATATAGCCATGTCCGTCTGTCAGTCTGTCCGTCTGTATGAACACCTAGATCTCAGAGACTATAAGAGCTAGAGCTACCAAATTTGGAGACAGTACTCCTATAGGTGCTACGCAGATCAAGTTTATTTCAAAAGTTGGATGCCACGCCCCTTTCCGCCCCCACAAGTCTGTTAAAACCGTAATAATAGACCTAGAGCATTGAATTTTGGTGTGCATAATAATAATTATATTCTCAATGATTCCTGTGAATTTGGTTGGAATCGAATGAAAAACAAGGAAGTTATTAAAGAATCAATTTTATATGCAGCTGCCCGCGCTTTGTTTTTTTAGTTGACAGTATGACCATAACGGTGTTGTAGATTTTTACCCGCTATTTTCAAATATATACAAAAAAACAAGTTTTAGTATATTCGGTATATTTTTTGTTAAAATATCATTTAAGTTTTTTGTTTTCTCTCGAAATGGGTTACGGGTATCATACGGTCGAGCACTCTCGACTGTAGCTTTCTTACTTGTTTGGTTATGTGTTTGCATACCCTAACCTTAAGTATTTGAACTGGACCTTCAGATTTGTAACGCATGCTAAAAATCTGACAATTAGAAAATTGTTTTTTTTGCATTAATTTCGTAAATAATTTTCTGTGATGTGTTTGAGCTTTCTTCACTACGAATTTATAAATCGTAATAAGTAAAACATTTACCAATGAAATCAATAAATGTAGTGCAACATTTATCACATGGTGAATTCAAAACGAATCATAAACCGCAACAAGAAGAAAGGATTTATTTCATCTAAACAAAAACAATTTTGTTTGAAGTTAATAACCTAGTTGAAATTTTATTTTGTTTTGGTCACAGAAATATTTCTTTCTTCCTATAAATAAATGTATTTAAGAAGCTAGAAAATTGAATTTGTTATTAAGGTTATTTCATGTTATAACAACACTTGGATTTTTAGAGTAGCAGTTGTTGCGACTTGTTGTTGTCCAACAAAGAATTGCATTTATTATTGTTGTCGCATATCGTTTGTTTTTCTGCTTTTCCTTCGACGCCTTTTCCCGGGCATTTTTCATTTTCATTTTCTTCGTCTTGGACTTGAGCTCGCGCGTCGCCCGTTCTTGGTCAGTCAGTCAGTCAATCAATCAGTCAGTCAGTCAGTCAGTCAGTCAGTCATTCGGTTTGTTTGTTTGTTTGTTCGTTTTGTTTACTTTAATGCTTGATTTATGCGTCGCAGCTAAATGAGAAACCACTTAGGCAACGCGTCCTGTTCCATTCTGTCCTGACCCGGTTCCGGTTGTCGAGACTTGTGCATAATTTAAATGCTTCAAGTTTCACCGGCAGCAGCAGCAGCAGCAGCAGCAGCAGCAGGGGGGAAGGTGGCAGGTGGCAGGTGGAAGTCGGGCTGAGCCGTCGCTTAATCAAACGTACTTGTAATTCCTATATAATATAACTTTAACAATTTGTTTTCGCTCGGAAATCCATTGAATGCCTCCCAATTCTCAGTACACACGCAAACTCACACACACACACACACAAACACGCATACAGAGCGAGGCTCCAAGTGTGCGTGTGTTGAACAAAGAGAGCGAATAAGTGGGTTTTGGATTGGACGTTTTACGACTTCATTTGGCGTTACGTGATATTGCAAATAATGAAAACCCGCAACGGCAACAACTAAAAACAAGCCAGCACGCTGTCAGCGGCTATGCTCGACTGCACCATACCCTGTCCAATATTTCGACCAACACAATGCATACATATATACATCACTTATACAGTACATATGTATATATTGAGCAATAACCTTTTTGACGTTGCTATAATATGCCTGATACTGGCTGCATCGTTATCTGGGTATCTGAGAACCAAAAAAAGCGAAAAGCGAAACACATAAAAAAAGCAACAGCGTAAAACTGTCGAAAGGTGAACAAGGGTTCATGGGGGCGTTGCGTAAAATTGCGATGCAAGAGGCGAGAGGCGAGGGGTAGGGCAGGAGGGGGCTGAGTCTGCTCACTTCCGGTTAACTGTAACTGTGTAACGGGGTGTCGGGTCGGTCGGATGTTGAGGCCGGTTAAGGGGAATTTAAGTAAAACATAAACGCAAACGGAAATCACCAAAAAATTTAGCGATTTTTGGCACGCGACTTTACACGCAGGTAAAAACAACAACAAGTATGTGTGTGTGTGTGTGTGTGTGTGTGGCACACTAACTGACTGCACAACAACAAGACAACAAAAAAACAAACAAAATTGTTAACAAAACGTAAAAGAAATACGAAAATACCAAAGAGGAGCGGAGGAGGCAAAGCAACTGTTTTGCCTTTGCTGTCGAGGTGCCGCTGGGTAAAGGAGGCGGCCGTGTGGCACTGTGGGCGTGGCTGGGCCGGCTTGTGCATACAAACACTGAGAACAAAAACAACAACAACAACTCGATACACCAATATACCAGCAACAACAACAACAACAACAACAACAACAACAAAAACAAAGCGGGGCGTTGACGAAGTGCGTGGGCGCTGCATAAACAAGAACTGAACAAAACCTATCGAAAAACAACTAAGCACTTGCTAATCGGGTGTGCACGACTCACCGATGCCCTTCATATTGCTAGAGCAATGTTGTTTCTATATAGAAGTTATCAAAGCGGTATCGTTTCTATTAATTCATGTATTTGAAAATAATTCAAGTATTAAAAAATATGTTTATTGAAAATTTAATTATAAAATCTTGTGTTCAATTAACAGTCATTAATCGAAAATTGATAGTTAATAATTAGAAGTTCTAGAAGGATTGAAGCACAGGATTATTGAAAAGTGTTTCGTAAATTATATCCGTGGAATGTATGTACATATATAATGCTGCACTAAGTTGCAATTATAAAACCAACCTCAATTTTATTAAACAGCTTTCAGAATGCACAACCATCGTCATTATCAGTTGAACAACATCAAACGTTAACTAACATATACAATCCTTATCTTCTCGAGAATTTAGAAACCAGATGAACTATTTAATTTTGTTTAATAATTTTTAGTTATTTAAATTTGAAAATCAATTTTTATATGTACATCTGATCTGCTTTCATTGGCTTTTATATTCAATTTGTAATTTAAAATTATTTTATAAATTTGAAAATAAATTAATTTTATTCTAGAAATGTCATCATAATCAGATTAAATTGAAAATCTAAAAAACGAACACACCAAATGAACTTTAAACTAAAAGTCGATATACGGCCTAGGCCTTAAGCTGTGGTTCATTTAAGAAGATTTTGGTTTATATTTGATCAATATAAAATATCGATTTGGATAGCTCAAATTTTGTGATAAATGTTGATAATTAGTTGAAAAATGATTTCTAAATTGCCTTTCTCTCAGAACATATTCGAAGCATGTATTGGACATATGCAGAAATAAAACACACATTGCGGCATCGATACAAAACTCGCCATATTTATCGGCTTATCACAGTACAGTTCGATTTGAATTGCTTTCGCGATGGAGGCACGGTTACGGTTATCGCTAAGCGTTCGCATTGGGTTTGGGTTTTTTGGATTTGGGTTTGGCAAAGAGAAAATTGTTGAAATTTGCCAAATGTTTGCCTCCACAGCAGCTGGCAATGCGCCCGGGGAAGTCCCGATGATGACCACTACCCCCCTCCCCCCCCGCCCCCTTGCCATCACGAGGGGCCGTGACCCTTACTCCAGCAGTTCCCAGTGGCCGTCACGCCCGCAACGTAAAGCGGCGCGTGCTCGACTGCATCACAACAACAACAACAACAGCAGCAGCAGCAGCAGCGATGGAGAGAAGGTAAATGCGATACGGGATTCATGATGTTTTCTGTTTGCTTTCTTCTTTGCTCTGCAACTTTCGCTGAGGGGCTGCGATGTATGTGTGTCTGTATGTGTGTGTGTGTGTGTGTGTGTGTGTGGGAGTTTTTGGGGGGCAGCCTATTCTCTCTTTTTTTTTTGGCACATGTACCGTTATTTTCATTCGTATTCAGTTGAGAAAGGTATTAAACCGGAAAAACACGTTGCACATCGATGTATTCTCTGGTGGACGCGCTTCCCTGCACCGCCCCGCCCCGCCCCTTGTCCATGATGTTGCTGCGGCACGTGTATTTACGTGGACAGCGGCGATGGCATCCGCTGCTGTGCCACCTGGACATTTGGCGCTTCTCAGAAAGTCGCCCAAAACATCGGAATCGAATGCGAACGAAGGGAAACGTAAGCGAGCGCCAGAGAAGTTAATTAAAAGTGGGCCCATGGCAAAGAAATTAGTTAATTAATATTAAATTCAATTAGAGGCATGGAACGTTGAGCCGAGGCCCTACAATTAGGTTATCAAATGAGCGCCTCGCGTCGGAAGAGTTCCTCATTCGAACGTGACACCATTAAGCGTCAAGCAAGCGAAACGTGTCCTGGCCAAATGAAGCGACAGCGACAGCGACAGCGACCGCAAAGGACATCGCCTGCATTGGACATTTGCATATCGCACAATGACAGCACAAATTGATGGACCGCGATTGGGCTTGGAAGTGTGACCAAGAGTCCGCGTGGCGTATTATTTATGCACATAATTGTATTTAAATTGGTGCAACTAATACTAATAATATTTGCATATACTATTACAACATTTATAAACGTTTAGGTTGTACAAATATTTAAATGTATTTGTGCAAAATATAATAATAATTGTAGCATATTTAAAGACTGAATTTAAATATGAATCTACATAGTTATTATTATATATTAAATAAGTTATATTTACTTGTAATATTAAAATAAATATACATATATTAAAATAGAATTTGTATGCATATCGCTTAAATTGTATGTTTATATTTATGCAAAATAGTATAATAAATATACAAATATGATGGTATTGTTAATACAATTTACACTAAATATTGAAATATTAATTTACAACATGTTTATGTTGTAAATATATACATATTATTTATGCAAATATTGTATGTATGTATTTATATACATATCGTTTATACTATATATTATATATGTACATATTTTGACTAGAAGTAATATGTTGAAAAATTACAATTTATTTAAAGAAATCTTTCAATACATATTTCAGCATCTTACATATTTTGAAAATGCTCACAAATCGTTCAATTTGATTGATTCACTATTCTCATATATTTACACCTTTGACCAAATGCACTTAGAAGGTTTTGTTATTGGTTTTCTATGGCAAAACAATCTGCAATCAATCCAACGAGACAAATTGCAGCTGCATTGACAACAAATACCACACACACTCACACACACACACATGCATTTAGTAAAACCCTTGGCTCTCGGCTACTTTTTTGGAGACTCTTAGAGAGATTAAGTGGAACAACAGGAGCCACATCTACCTATGAGATCTACCCATTTGTTTATTGCTTATCTTTTAACTGGCTGTGCGGTTTTGGTCTTTTAATTTCATTTGCCCATTACTCGATAGTTGACAATAAAATATTACGGCTTTTGGCTGGTTTACAATATTGTTGTTATTATTTTTATATTGTATGTGGCAAAACTGAGTTAATGTTGTGCAATGTAATTCATATTTCGATAACCTCAATATCCAATCAAGAATATACATACATACTATACATATGTGTGTATGCCTTTTATTGCCAAATATGATTTATTTCGCTTGCGCATTGTATCTTTGCACAGTCTTGGGTAACCGCAAAATATTGCAGCAAATGTTGAAAGTGATTTTCATAAAATTGCCTGCAAATAATATGTGTGTGGAGCAAACGATTTGTAGTGAAATGTTTACAACAATTTATGGTACTTACTCATGGTTCAACACAGTGAAACAGTTGGCTCAAGAAGCACTCGAGCTTTGCCATGCACTTGGTCAACAGCAAGAAACCCAAAATAAATTCGATCTGATTGCAAATTCTTATGAACGTCAAAATTGGCTATTGAGGAATAAGTTATAAAACTTAACTGGTTACCTCGCCAACACTACAGCGACAGACAATGGAGTATATTTTGCAATTATTTGCAAACTTATTTGCAAGTCTCATTAATAACTTCATTCAAAATTTGTGCTGAATGCAGTTTCAATTTCTGTACACGAATTCAAACTTATGAAAATCAATTAAAATGCCAACTAAGATTGCATTAAATATATTTAAATTGAGTTTTAGATAATACAATTCACTAAATTGCACGATAAAGTATTCCACAGAAGTAAAGTATAATAAATTCGTATAGTAGTTGGACAATTTGATTTACAGTCTCGTTGCTGGCACAGAACCCAGGCCAATGGCCTGGCCTTTGCCTTGAAGTTGCCGGCAAAAAAGTTGCACTTGCAACTGCAACTGCAACACACAACAGCTACAAGTCGGTGATGTGTGTGTGTGTGTACTAGAGTGTGCATTATTTAGTTTTTGTGCAAAGAAAACGAGAAGAAAGCGAATCCTTGCAGTGTTTGCGATTCACTTGTGTTTTGTTTACTGTAGTTGCTGTTGTTATTGCAATGAATATTTGTTGCTCAATTTTATTGCGAAACTAAAGCGAGCCGACTTTGCCCGCTTCGTTTGTGAATGCACAAGGATAATCAAAGGGATTTGCGCCGCATGCTCACGAAACGAGTGTGTCCTGCAACCGTGTCGTTGTATTTACTTGCCAACTGTCATAAATATTTGAGTTTGCATTCGAAATTGAAGGCAACGGCAAAGAATCCCCTTAAAGAATCCTTTAACTCCTTGTCACAATTGACACGTTTAGTTTCATACAATTTTGCCGGCAATTTTCCAAAAAACCATTTAACGACTTAAGAGATTTTGATCGCATAACTAAATCTAATAACGTATTTCAATACAAAGTTAATTGTATACGTGTTTAATTCCACAATAAACAATTCTCGATGAACTCAACGTGATTCGATTCGATGTCTTCGAAATACTTTAAAATTTGTAAGCTTTTAATTGAGGAGGACAAATTAAACGACAAGCGCAGACAGTTGGCAAGTAATTCACTTTGTCTTCTTAGCTGCTGACAACCCAAAAAAAAAAAAAAAAACAAAAAAAATAAACAAGTTCACCCACACATCCATTGAGGATTAAGAGAGTTTGGAATCATGGTTGGTGGATGGGGGGTTGTAAAGTGCTGCATTGATTCAATATTTATATGCCGTGCTATTTGTTATGATTCATTTTTATTACACAATGTATATTGTATTATTGTTGCTTGGCCCAAAGTTTATTCAATGTATCGACCTTTCGTTTGTGCATTTTAATTACTCTCAAAACTACGCCGATTATTTATATTTGCCCAATAGAAATATGCGCTCTCTTTCACTCGTTGTTTTAATTATACGTAAATAATATTTTAACAAAATATTTCATAATAATGCTCTGGCGTTTGCATTATTATTGTTATTACCAGCAGCCCATTGCAATTGCCATTTATACTCTAACAAACGAGCGCAATATCAAATGGGAGAACATGTTGCAAACATAACAATTAAATGTTTGATTAGTTCATATATTTATTTCTAACGCAAAGAAATTGAAATGAAATATTTGCAAATACTATATATAATATGTATGTTTTTCTTTCTCGGCCAAATATGCTCAAGTATATTGGCTGTTCGACTCGGACAAGTTATGGCAAAATGGCCGACATGGGCGCACACTGCGTATGAGCAACCTGTAAAATGCATGTTAAATGTGCACTTTAGTTCATGTGCATACATTTAGCTGCCGTTGCTTTTGCAACTTAAGTGCATAAATAAACACATTTTAATTAAATTAAAATAAAATGCATATCGTATGCATTTATTATCGATGTCCCAGATGAAAATGATGATGACGATGACGATGACGATGATGATGTAGTTGCCCAGCTATTTTACAATACATAAATTTATGCATGTCGTTGCCTTTGCAGAGTTGCATTTGTAAATATGCGTTGCCTACTTTTCGGCTGCAAGCAGCGACATATGTGTGTGTGAGTGTGTGTGTGTGTGTAGCTGGTCGGCTTTAGTTTTCAAATCGAATTAGACCCAAGGGTCGAATTGTGCAACATTTTCGATTTCGTTGGGCATGGAAAGTGCAGCGCCCAGGGACCAGTTGAACTCGTTCGTTCGCTTGCCTCGTTTGCTGCCACACAGACACAGACACAGACAGAGGCAAGTGGCATCTACTCGAGTGGCTAGAGTTGGGCTAAGCCGATTCCCCTGAGAGTGCGCCTCACAGCCAGCTTGATTTGCTGCCAGGCATCCGAGCCAACTAATAAAGCTGAAACTCTTAAGGTAATGACTAAAGGGCAGCTCCATAAATGGCAGCTAGCAGCGCTCTTCCAAAAACCCTAATTATCATCATCAGCAGCAGCTTTGCGGCATCAGATCTCTCTCAGTCAAATCCATCACAGTTTATATTATAACCCAATTTCACCTGCATTCATGCTTTATGGCCTGTAATCGAGACGACTTAATTATCGTCAGTATCTGAATCGCGGTTGGGCACAAACCTGCACACAAATTAAGCAACTCAACAAATCGCTTTGCTCAAGTATCAATTAATTTAAATGTCTAACTTGCAAGCTTGTTGCAAATGTAAATTGTTTAAATTGATATCGATTTCCCGCTCATCCAATCCGTCTCATCCAATCTCAGCTAATCGTTTTAAATTTCACTTCAAATCTCAATTGATTTATATTTCCTATTATCAAAATATTATGCTTGAAAATGCATTTAAATAATTCAACAATCAGCGGCTATAGATTGATTTTGTCAATTATTAAATCATTATTAATTGTAAAATTGTATTATAGTTAATATAAAGCACAATAAACAAAATGATTTCTTTGGGCATGAATATAAAGTATGTATACAAATTTTTGTTCCATTTTTGTTGTCACATGTGTTTGACAAAAATCACATAAATAATTGCAATGTTCAATAAGTAATATGTGGTCCTTGGCCAGTGTTGGTAAACATCGAAAAAAAAATGCGTGTTGACTTACCTTTTTTGCTCGATGAATTTCACACAATTTGCGATTAATGCGCAGTGTTTTACAAATCGATTCAAAATGTGTGTTTTATTTTTGTGTATTATCGTTAAGCTCCGATCGCGAATTTTTTTGTGTGATTTCATCGACGACACTCACAACAACACTTTTTGAACACTTTTGCAGTGGTGGCCAATTGGAATTAACGCAGACATGATTATGATTGCGATTTGTTGATTTCGATTATGAATTGCTTCTTTTTTGAGGCCACAAAACTCATGCCATGCAGCAACCAATAAACAATAAACCAACAGACAAAAAAAAATTGGTGGAAACTCCCGAAAAAAGGGCGCGAAACACAGCGCGAAATGCCAGAGAAGAATATATAAAAAAAATATTTAAAAAAAAACAAATCAAATGAGATATATATTCGTGTAAATATTTAGCGTAGAGAATTCACAAACGCGATATTTTTGAATTGATGGCGAATTTGATTTCGATTTGTGCAATATATTTGATTTGTGAAAGGGGCGCAGCAAAACTCGTAAATTTGTTTGGCGTAAACAGTGTTAGAAGACCGTGTTAACCGTTTAGCCCGTATAGAAACTGACGACGATATCGTCGCTGCCCGGCTCATTGGGTCACTGAAGAGCAGCCAGTTTTGGCAGCCAGACACACGGCCATCGAGGCCCAGAGACACACATCCCGAAAGCCACGACGACGACAACGACGACGAAAACTACGACTACGACTTCGACAACGATGGCGATGAGATAATGTTGCGGGAGAGACGAGCCACGTTGCCCGCTGTAAATACCGACACTGACTGCATGCAGCGATGTTTTGGCTGGCGCATTTAAGACGCACACACGCACCACGAGCATCCACAGGACGCAAAGCGAACCACGACCAACGACAACACGACAACACGACGACGACGACGGAGACGAGCGTAAAGAACGACGACAACGCACGACAGGACACGAGAGGCGCACAGCTGTTTTTTATCGCACAGGTGCCGCAGACGCAACATTTGCGCATGAGCCGTGAGCAGGACACACGACGCGACGTGATGCGACGAGGCAGCAACAACAGCAACAACAGCAACAACAGCACGCAGCAAACAAGCCACAAAATTGGCGCGCAATTTCAATTAGTTGATGTCCTGTCGCCTGTCGACCGTCGACAGTCTCCCCATCATCCATCGTCCAGTTTCACTTCACTTCGCTTCGCTTCGTTTCGTGTCGTCTCGGCTGGCCATCAATTTCTTAGCATCACTCGCCGCCGCCGGTCAACGTTCAGCATTCAACGTTCAACGTGCAACGTCTGTTCGCCCTCTATGCCCCCCCTCGGCACATTCTAGTTGACGTTCTGAAGTTCACGGACTGGCGCTCTGTTTAATTTGGCGTTCAAAGTGCCCACGTCCGGTTGTCCCAACCACTCGTTTGTGGCTCAAAAAATCTGATCACAAGTCGCCACTTGAGTTCGAGAGCTGAAGCGGTTTTTGCAGCCATGTAGCTGTGCAGCACTTGGGGGCATGCCACAAGCACCCGTCGTTGCAGCAGTCGCATCGTCTCGAATGCACCCAGCGAAGCTTCAGCACATTTTTTACTCGCTTCCAGTTCTGTTCTGTTGATCTATCAATTTTCAGCTTCCGATAGAAGGCAACGACTGCAAACAACAAAAAAAAAACAAATTTAAATTGATTGAGTTGCAAAAGCAGCTGTTAAAAGTCTTTAAATTTAATTGACAGTTGATGACATATTAATAATTCAAAAAATATGTTATATTTATTCTCTCATATTTTCAGCATATTTCAATGCAAGTATTTTTCATAACATAATTTTGGTTACACAAAACTTTAATGAATAATCATCAGCTTCTCTTAATC
The DNA here is from genome assembly GCA_035045625.1 of Drosophila formosana. Taxonomy (NCBI): domain Eukaryota; kingdom Metazoa; phylum Arthropoda; class Insecta; order Diptera; family Drosophilidae; genus Drosophila; species Drosophila formosana. Next base: position 4,269 of record JAWNOW010000143.1, on the reverse strand, counting down.
ATTTTGTTGTTAACTTAATTGCTTGCGTGGCTTTTTATTAAACTATAATAATAACAAAAATAACATTTTTATTTACAGAGCGGTAAATATTATATTTAATTATCTATTATCTGGTTTTTGCTTTTGTTACATTAGAATTGGACTAAAATCCACCATTTTGCTTTGTTGCAAGTACAGCTCTTATTTATTTAAAAAAAAAACAAGGTAAAATCGAATAAATATTGAAAATGAAAAGAACATGTATTTTTTAATTTGTCAAACCAAAAACAAATAGTAAAATCGGAGTTTGCATTTTTTAAAGCAGACTAACAGATGGGACTATGAGTTACTATATTGGCTGACTGAAATAAAACATAAATAAAAGTGATAGAAATATAAATATTTCAATAACTATATACATATATTTAAAGCTTTCCCTATATAAATTTTAGTAAATTTATATTTGCTTGCCATAAAAAGATGTAAGGTAAAAATACATTTCGATTATTAATATGATGGTTATCAAGTCTCCAACTCGAAGACGTCATGTCTAGAGTTAAAGTGAAAGGTTCATCAGCTGTCTGTCTGACTTTGGCAAACATTAGTTTTGTTGATAATTATGGGACAACTTGAATGGCAGACCAAGTTGCCTTCAAAGTTGCTTCTGCCCGACAGACGTTAACACGTCTCGCTTACTGCGAGGCATCAAGTCAATGCTTGATTAAGAACACAACTTGCAACTTTTCTCTCTCTCGCTCGCTCGCTCGCTATCTATCTCGGTCCGTTTGTCTCATCTGCTATTTCTAATAATGAAAAATTGCGACTGATAGCGTTAGTTGCAAAGGGGGAACGCGGCGAGTGGGTTAAAACAACAGATAACCAGTCAGGCAGTCGAGAGTGTGGCAGCAACAAAAGCTTGCCTACGATTGCCTTTCAGCTGGAGTAGTTGGCTAAGAAGCGGCATGCAGCAGAGGGCCGAAGGGGGGCGGGAAAAAAAAGGCGAACAACGTGCACAATGGAATGTCACTCCAGCACCGCCCAAAGGGCTGCCCCCTCTGTCCGCCCCGCCACGCCCACATGGTGTGAAATGTGGCATTAAAATAAAGGAACACTCTAATAAGGCTGCCTTTTGTTATCGATGCAAAAAAAACAAAAAAGAAAGCAAAAAACGCCGAGAAAAAAGCGCTGCAAAAAAAAATCATTCATGTTGCAAGTGCGGCAGGCGGCAGACCTTCAAAGCTCTGTGTGTTGAAGTGTGTGTGTGTGTGTGCTTCAGATACGGCGACATAAACGAAGCGGGAGCAAAAAAAAATAGAGATTGTAATTTCCGGCCAAATTGTGAGCGAAGCTTTTTAATATCTTATGGCAGCTGCGATTCATCAGGACAAACTATATACCTACCACTTTGCTGCACTTGCCACTTGTCACTTGCAACTTGCCACTTGCAACTTGCCACTTTGCTGCACTGCCTGCACTCGCGAGGCGTCTCTCCAGCCACCCTGCGAGGGCATTTGCTTATGTCACTGCCAAGGCAGAGACCCAACTGATTAGCATACCAATTGCATATCGTATTACAATATTTCCAATTACTCGCGTTCGCGTTCGCGTTCGTGTTCACGTAACGCAACAAATTGACCTTTCGCGGGCGCCTGTCAAACTTGACGCAACCTTTAATCGGAGGTGAAAATGGCAACGCAAAGAACTTCTCAAATAAAAAATATTAATAGGTGCAAACAAAATAAAGTTTGCCAAAATCAATAAATAGAATAAAAGTGAAGAACAAACGTTCACAAATCAACAACGAAGATCTTAAGATAACTCTTTTAAACTAAAGAAAAAAAAAAACACTTTATTGCACCAATCAAATCGAAACAGAATGTGCTGAAAATCGAGAAAAATTGCACCTTTCAATCAATATGATGTGCAAATTCAACCCATAATATAAACTCTAGTATCAAGACCAACATTTGAGAACAATTCTACATTGGCAATTAATTAAACAAGTGAGAAAGCTACAGTCGAGAGTGCTCGACCGTATGATACCCGCAACCCATTTCGAGAGAAAAAAAAAATTTTAATGGTATTTTAACAACAAATATACCAAAAATATACTGAATTTTGTGTTTTGTTTGTATATATTTGAAAATAGCGAATAAAAATCTACAACACCGTTATGGTCACTCTGTCAACCAAACAAACAAAGCGCGAGCAGCTGCAACTGAATTTTACATATAAACTTGATTCTTCAATAACTTCCTTGTTTTTCACTCGATCTCAACCAAATTCACAGGAATTATTGAGAATATAATTGTTATTATGCATACCAAAATTCAATGCTCTAGGTCTATTATTACGGCTTTTACAGTTTCTGGGGGCGGAAAGGGGCGTGGCAAAAATCTAAAACAAACTTGATCTGCGTAAGACCTACACGAATACTGTCACCAAATTTGATATCTCTAGGTCATTCACACACTTAATACGTCCATATGCACTGAGCACAAAAATTTTGATAAATAGTTTCACGAATAACTTTTGTTCCACTTATCCGATTTGTACCAAAATTACAGGGTATATTAAGAGTGTCAAGCGCAGATGGGCTACCAAATTACACATCATTACACCAAGAACTTTTGGAGTTATACGCGATTTACTAAAAAAAAAACTTGACTTTTTCTAGATTAATGCTTATTGTGGGCGAAGGGGGCGTGGCATCCAACTTTTGAAATAAACTTGATCTGCGTAGGGTATGAAGGAAACTTTTTGCCAAATTTGGTGTCTCTATGTCTTATAGTCTCTGAGATCCAGGTGTTCATACGGACAGACAGACGGACAGACGGACAGACGGACATGGCTATATCATCTCGGCTGTTGACGCTGATCAAGAATATATATACTTTATGGGGTCGGAGATGCCTCCTTCTGCCTGTTACATACATTTTCTGTTGGCACTAAGTCATAATACCCTTCTACCCTATGGGTAGCGGGTATAAAAATAGTGTTTAAATTTCATATAAGTAGAAAAAAAAATTGTGATGCGTAAATATTCTTTATTTAAGAATGCAAAAGTGTCAAAATTCAACATAGAAAGAATATTACTGAATCGAGAACCAAACTAAACAACAAATAATTTTTGTATTTTCATTGGTAGAATCAGTAGAAAAAAATAATTTAAACATTCGCCAAAGGATATTTCTAGCGCATATTTTAAGAAGAGAAACGATTATAAAATGCAATAATTTGAGAGTTTTTCAAGTCTTCAATCTCAAATTAAAATATTTTTTAACCAAAAAAAAATCATGCTGAAATGCTCTTTAAATCATTTTTTATACCCGCTACCCATAGGGTAGAAGGGTATTATGACTTAGTGCCAACAGAAAATGTATGTAACAGGCAGAAGGGGGCATCTCCCATAAAGTATATATATTCTTGATCAGGGTCAACAGCCGAGACGATATAGCCATGTCCGTCTTTCCGTCTGTCTGTCCGTATGAACACCTGGATCTCAGAGACTATAAGACATAGAGACACCAAATTTGGCAAAAAGTTTCCTTCATACCCTACGCAGATCAAGTTTATTTCAAAAGTTGGATGCCACGCCCCCTTCGCCCACAATAAGCATTAATCTAGAAAAAGTCAAGTTTTTTTTTAATGTAAATCGCGTATAACTCCAAAAGTTCTTTGTGTAATGATGTGTAATTTGGTAACCCATCTGCGCTTGACACTCTTAATATACCCTGTAATTTTGGTACAGATCGGATTAGTAGAACAAAAGTTATTCGTTAAATTATTTATCAAAATTTTTGTGCACAGTGCATATGGACGTTTTAAGTGTGTGAATGACCTAGAGATATCAAATTTGGTGACAGTATTCGTGTAGGTCTTACGCAGATCAAGTTTGTTTTAAATTTTTGCCACGCCCCTTTCCGCCCCCAAATACTGTAAAAGCTGTAATAATAGAGCATTGAATTTTGGTATGCATAATAATAATTATATTCTCAATGATTCCTGTGAATTTGATTGGGATCGAATGAAATACAAGGAAGTTATTAATGAATCAATTTTATATGCACAATTCACTTGCAGCTGCTCGCGCTTTGTTTGTTTAGTTGACAGAGTGACCATGTCGGTATTTAATGGATTTAAAAAAAAAATATGTATAAACAAAAAACATAAATTTCAGTATATTCAGTGGTATATTTTTTGTTAAAATATCATTTAAGCTTTTTGTTTTCTCTCGAAATGGGTTGCGGGTATCATACGGTCGAGAACTCTCGACTGTAGCTTTCTTAC